>CAWUFW010001531.1:0-2702500 GCA_963921515.1 Calotriton arnoldi | reverse complement strand
TTGTATTCATGATGACATGATGGACATAAAAAAAACATTGCGGCTAGTAATCACCAAGATTTTCAAAATTTCATAAATGCATACTTTAATTTTTAATTCATTGTGTGCTAAAATAAAATATGTAATTCATATTCCAATGTACCAAACCACATAATTATACATGCTGTTTTGCGGAAAACGCAGTTACCAATTCAATTCATAGAAATAAAAGCAATATCTGGCGTGTAATGGCAATGCCAGAATGGCACACAATTCCTGTCGTATTTGTAATACTCCAAAATGAAACATATTTATTTACAAAATTATGGTATGTTGAATTCGAAGCGCGTTTCATGTTCAATACACAGAGACACGTAATTATACATAACATTGTATGAGGAACGCTATCTTCAAAACCCTTTCTATGTCCATCATGTCGTCATGAATACAAAATGGTGACTAAGGAAGGTTGTAACAACTTGACAAAGGCCGTCTTGCGGCTGCAACGCGTTGTTGTTGGCGATTAAATTACCCGTACCGAATCTGGTGTGCCGCCTATTTCCTAACGTATGGATTGAACCTTGGATATATCTATATATACACAGACACATATATCTATATAAACACACACAGATATATCTATACACTCACACACATATATATACACACACATATATATATACACACACACGCACATATATATACACACATATATATACAGACACATATATATACACACACACACACATATATACACATACACACATATATAAACACACACATATATATATATACACACACACATATATACGCACACATACATATATATACACACACACATATATATTTATATATATATATATACACACATATATATCTATATATACACACACATATATATACAAACACACATACACATATATATATACAGACACTTATATATCTATATATATACACACACCCACATATACATATATACACACACATATATACATACACACACATATATAAACACATATATATACACACACATACATATACACACACACACATATATATATATACACACACACATACATATATACACATACACACAAATATACACACACACACACATATATATACACACACACATATATACACACTTGCACATGTACACACACACACATACACACACACACATATATATATACACACACATATATATACGCACACACACATATATACACACATATACACACACACACAAATACATATATATATACACACATACATATATGTATAGATATACACATACACATATATATACACACACACATATATATATACATACACATAAATACACACATATATACATATATATATATATAACGGCACGGCGAAGAACAGGTACGGACCACAGCGTGAATTGTGAAATCTTCGTGCTTTATTTGCAGAAACTCCAAAAATTCATAGCACCCAATACAATGAAGAGCAAGTGCCCAGCATGACGCGTTTCGACCGCGTTTCCACGGTCTTGATCACATGACGCGCTGGACCAATAACATCTCTTAAATAGTGAACACACTCATAGTTGATACTGCTCAACCACACCACTTGCAGTAAACAGAGAAACAAGACTTGCCAGGAAATACAGACTGATCAATAAATACCATAAATACTAACATTTGTAAATAAATAGATAAATAGGTAAATAGTCACAAATATAAATATGAATACATGAATGTAACATCACAGTAAAAACTGTAAAATAGATAAAAAGGCATATTGGTAGAAAGGGTAATAAAACAATATGATCATAATGATGGAATATGCCTTTTACCCTAATTAAAACAGTTATAACCGTTAATCATATTTGTGTTCTAGTCTCAGAGAGTATCTCCAGCACTCTAAAACCTTTACTGCATATACCTTAAAACCAGTGTCATACCTTAAAGTGCAAGTGCAAAAAAATGTGCAAATAACAACAACATGTGCGAAATGTAAGATCTATAGTTAAAGCCTAGCGGAAAGCCCTTTCAAACAATATATTGCAAGTGCAATATTATGTAAACATGTGACTCTGTGCAAAGACGCAAAAACACTAACACTATACTAAAAAACAGTTTCTGTTGACTGTAGTAATGGATAGAATGCAAAAAGGAGAATATTGCAAACAAGTGGGTACTCTAACTCATATGAACCCTGAGACTATACACACACACACATATACACACACACACGTATATATGCATATACACACATATATATATGTACACACACATATATATACACACACATATATATACACACACACACACACATATATTTACACACAAACACACACATATATACACACACACATATATATACAAACATATATATACAGACACATATATATACACACACATATATATATACACACACATATATGCACACATACATATATATATATACACACACACATATATATATATATACACACACATATATAAATATTCACACACACACACATATATACACACACACATATATATATACACACATATATACACACACATACATACACAGATATAAACACACACACATATATATACATATATACGCACACACATATATATACACACACACACATACATAGATATATACACACATATACACACACACATATATATAAACACACACAAATATATATATATACACACAAACCTATATATACACAAACACATATATATATATACACATATATATACACACACAAACACACATATATATATATATATATATATATATATATATATATATATATATATATATATATATATATATATATATATATATATATATATATATATATATATTAACCACCAAATTGCCCAAGAGCTTGCAGGGGCGCTCGCAGGAATTTCAACCATCCGGCTTAGTTACAAGGGAAGAACCACCCAATGCTGCTCCCCGGTTATCTTTTCTTCTGACCTGACGCGTTTCTCGGCTTTTGCCGCTTTTTCAAAGGTCGATGTGAAATGACACTCACAGGCGGTTTCCTTAGTTCACAAATTTATTGCAAGTCCTGCCCTCAGTGGTAATGACTTTCAATTTGAATTTTTTTACAGGAACCCACTGAGGGAAGATTGACTGCTCGAGGGAAAATACATATCCCAGCATGCCATTGACTGCACTATGCAAAACCTACTAAAGGAACAGGAAATAAACATGCATGCGAAAAAGTAAACATAAAAGAGAGCCCTTCCTGTGCAAATTCTTGTGAGCCTCTGAGGAAGATGCTACGGCATTGAAACGCGTCAGGCTAAGAATAAACAATCTGGAATGCAGAGGAGAGTTAAAGGTGAAAGCCAGATGGTTGGATTGCTGCCGAGTGCCCTCCCGAAGCTCTAGGGCATTTCTTGAATAAAATTACCACACGGCGGTCCGGTCGTGGGGAGGTGCACCATCTCGCTTAGAAACAGAGAGGCTGTGGTGGGAAACGATTTCGTCACCGTACAGCGCAGCGATCCGAAAAATGAATAACCTTTCTCTGCACCCGGAATCCTACTAAGGATGTGATAATGACTTTCAATTTGAATTTTTTTACAGGAACCCACTGAGGGAAGATTGACTGCTCGAGGGAAAATACATATCCCAGCATGCCATTGACTGCACTATGCAAAACCTACTAAAGGAACAGGAAATAAACATGCATGCGAAAAGTAAACATAAAAGAGAGCCCTTCCTGTGCAAATTCTTGTGAGCCTCTGAGGAAGATGCTACGGCATTGAAACGCGTCAGGCTAAGAATAAACAATCTGGAATGCAGAGGAGAGTTAAAGGTGAAAGCCGGATGGTTGGATTGCTGCCGAGTGCCCTCCTGAAGCTCTAGGGCATTTGTTGAATAAAATTACCACACGGCGGTCCGGTCGTGGGGAGGTGCACCATCTCGCTTAGAAACAGAGAGGCTGTGGTGGGAAACGATTTCGTCACCGTACAGCGCAGCGATCCGAAAAATGAATAACCTTTCTCTGCACCCGGAATCCTACTAAGGATGTGATAATGACTTTCAATTTGAATTTTTTTACAGGAACCCACTGAGGGAAGATTGACTGCTCGAGGGAAAATACATATCCCAGCATGCCATTGACTGCACTATGCAAAACCTACTAAAGGAATAGGAAATAAACATGCATGCGAAAAAGTAAACATAAAAGAGAGCCCTTCCTGTGCAAATTCTTGTGAGCCTCTGAGGAAGATGCTACGGCATTGAAACGCGTCAGGCTAAGAATAAACAATCTGGAATGCAGAGGAGAGTTAAAGGTGAAAGCCGGATGGTTGGATTGCTGCCGAGTGCCCTCCCGAAGCTCTAGGGCATTTGTTGAATAAAAAATATATATATATATATATTCACTGAAAAACCACAGGTTTCAGGGACGTTATAGTTCGGCTGACATTTCACTCATACAAAATTAGAGAAATTGAGCTGTTATAGTTAGCTGAGCTAACTAGAACTCGCACCCCCACAATGCACTGCTGATGACGTCACATATTACATCACTCATGACATGGTCAGTGACATCACTGATGACATCTCAAATGACATCACTGATGATATCATCAAGTGACTAAGTGTTTCTCAAAAGTTTAAGAATGTTATATATATATACACCAAGGTGAAGACATCAGCGGCAGGCAAGGGGCATCTGCAAGACTCATACTACATCGTGAGTTGAGGCATACCAATTGCTTTAATGGCGTACAGGATTGTAGATACGCCAGGATTACAAGTGAGATCAGCTCTTGGGGAGTGTGAGGCAGCCCATACAGGGCAATTATTGTAGGATTAAGGACTGCACAAATGAATAAATAACAATGCCAATATGGCGACTATAGTAACAAGGAGTATGATTGGATGCTCAGTCCTTTTTCGTTGTCTCCATTACATTCTCCAATGAGAGCCCAGCTTTATGAATTTAAATGAACTGTGATGATGGTATGGTTTCCAACATGAGCCTTGAGAAAGGCGAAAGTCACCAAAACGCGTCTACCTATTATGTCAAATAAATTGCTTGAATGACCCCGAATGCCCGTCCTGCTTTTTGGAGGAAGTACTCAAATGTCTATGTGAGTCCCCCCTCACACCGGAGCACCTGCCTTGAAGGAGTTCGGCGGCATTCGTGGAATTTGGAAACAGATATATATATATAAATACCACAAGACAAAAGTGCTCCTTCTGGGAACCAACGACCCTTGGAATGTGGCGTGCTGACTGGCAGAGCTGGCTGGTAGTCACAATAAGCAAAACACCAGTTCTGAAGTGCGCACTAAAGCAAAACACGGTGGTACATGGACAGAAAGGGATTTATTCAATCATAAACCCTGCGTGACGCGTTTCGACCGTATCACGGTCTTGTTCACACAAAATCTAACCCCTTTTGTGTCCAAACCTTCTCCCAAAATGGTAAAGATTGGTGAGGGAATAGTTTATGTAACCCCTTTATAATTCAGTGACTTCCCCACAATGGTATAGATTGGATTGGGAATAGTAAATGTACCCCTTTGTTAACCAACACCTTCCTCAAAATGGCATTGATTAGAGTGTGAATAGGAGATGTAATCCCTTTATTATCCAATACCTTCCTCAAATTGGTATAGATTGGAGTGGGAATAGTCAATCCTCCCCTTTAGTGTCAAACACTTCCCCTGAAATGGTTTAGATTGGAGTGGGAATAGTGAATGTAACCCCTTTAGTGTCCAAAGCCTTCCCCTAAATGGTATAGATTGCAGTGGGAATGCTAAATGTAACCTTATTATCCAAGGCCTTCCCTAAAATGGTATAGATTGGAGTAAGAATAGTAAAGACAACCCCTTTACTATCCAACACTTTCCAAACCTTTTACAATACAACACCTTCCCCAAAACGATAAACCAGCCGTAGCACAAGCTCCCATAGACAAATGGGAGAATCTGTTCATCCCTGCACCGCGTTGCAGGCACCTCAAGGGATTAACAGGGTGGTGCCATAGGTGCCCCCTTGGCCCCCAACTGGAGCCCGCAGGATGAAGGGGGCTCTGCTAGGAGCCCCCAATGCCGCTTTCTGACAAGCTTTCCATGTCAGAAAGCCTGACATGGAAAGCCTGTCGGAAACCGACATCATAACCCCTACGGTGGAAACGCCGTCAATAGGGATTATGTGCCGGTCTCCGACTGGCCGACGGGCTCCTTGAGCCGAATGACTGGTCGGTTTCAGTTTCGACCGTCCTGCATTGTAATGCAGTGGTCGAAACTGAAACCGCCATGAGGCTCAGAAAGCCTTCAACCTGCGGTCAGAGGTTTTCCGACCCTCATCGTAATGAGGGCCTTTGTCTTTTGTTATTTTTTCATTGCATGTATATATAGATATTTTTTATTGCATACTATTTTTACATACAGGAAAAACATTTATATTAGTATATTTAAATAATATAATAGTCATTGTCAATATTTAATAAATGATGTAAATAATACATAGAAACTGTTGTATAGTAAATTTCTTAACTTTTTTCAGTTGTGTTAATTTGTTTATTTGTACATTAACACAGTTGTTTCACATACATTTTAAATAATATTATTGGTTTTATAGTATTATTTCTTTTATAATTTACATAAGTAGTTAATATTTTTATAACAATTTTTAACATATTTTTATGTTCAATATATTTTAACCGTTTTTAAATATTTTATAAACATTTTTATATTTAAATCACATTGTTTTCTATAGGAAAATAGTCTTTTTTACTTTCATTTAGCTGCCATTTTTTCTTTCTGTCTAACTTGTCTTTTCTAGTCTATTTGTCTTGTTTTTGGTTCATTTTCCAGGAAAAAGTCATGGAAAGGTGCTGCCATTCTCTGGAGCAGGTAGGACTTTTCTAGGATTTTTATAGGGCTTTGGAAGTAGAGGGTATGTAGGGAGTAGCAATAAATTGTAATCAGAGGGTTGTTTTGTGGTTTTTGGTATGTTTAATAGTAGTTTTGGGGTTGTTGGTTATTAGTCATTTCCATTAGGAATACGTTGTACTAGATAGTGCGATATCATTGTTATATATTGTATTTTGTTATCTTATGTGCATTTTATACCTTTATTGTTATTTTACTTTTATATTTGAATGTACTGTTTTTTGTGGGTGGGTATTGTCTCTTTTTTACAGCTTTATGGATTTGAAGATGCTGTATGGACATTTGGATTTTCCTTTTCGCTTTTAATGGAAATCATTTTGATTTCTAGTAAACAATTATTTCTTTTTTGTGTTGAAATTTTTTATTGAATTTTACAATGAAAATACATCAAGAGAATAATGATAAGGAGGCAGTAATAAATTGTGAATAAATAAATGAGAAATTCTATAAAAATAAAAAGTAACGATAAATACATGACATTTGTTGATGAATAAAAGCATACAAATATGGAGCATATAAATAGACATGTTGTGAATAAATAGTTAAATAATTAAATAGATAAATAGTGAAAAAGCAGAGAAGAAGAAGATAAAAGTAAGGGGAGGGGAGGGGAGGAGAATGCAAGAAGGGTAATAATTAATAGATATGTAAATGGCATAAATAAGAAATTGAAATAGCATATATTATTAATTGATTAAATAGAAATAGATCAAATATAAATATAAGTCAGTGACTGTATATGAGATCATCATAATAATAATAGAGAAAGGTGTTATCATAGGAAAAAACTCACCTTGCAAAAAGTTTAAGACAAAGTAGATTTGGGAGAGAATAGTAAAATAGTGTAAGTAGGAGAAAAGAATAAAATATGAAGGATAATGTGGGGGGTTGGAGCCAGGGTACAGAGAGGTGGGGGAGAAAAAAAAAAGGCAATTAATAATAGGAAAGACATAATAAACAAAGATGTAGAACAATGAGTTAGTCTCCTCGGTTGGATGCAGTGAGAGGAACAGAAGAATTAGTAGTATCAGCAACTTTCGTTGTTAAGAAAGGTGACCAGGTTTGGAGAAAAATGTCAGTTTGATCCTGAAGGTTATAGATCGTTCGTTCATGTGAAGCCGTTTGTATCATGGCTACTAACCATTCTTCCTGTGAGGGTGGAGAGGATGATTTCCAATGACGTAGAATACATATTTTAGCTGTAGCCAATGCAGTGTGGAAAAGACGGTGTTGTGGTTTAGAGAGCTATGGGGAGTGACGTAAATCATGTAAGAGAATATTGCCAGGTGTGAGTGGTAAATGTAAGGGCATTATGGAGTGCAAAATTTTACCAACATAGTTCCAAAAAGGTTGTATACTTGGGCAATCACAGATAATGTGAGTTGTGTCGCAGCCAGGATTGGAGCATCTCCAGCAATTAGTATGTGAAAGTAGGCCAGCTTTATGCAATTTGACTGGAGATCAATGCCAATCATGGAGTATTTTAAATAAACAAAATTTAAGACTTGCTTCACAGGTTCCTTTTTGCAGATTCTCCAATAGCTGTTCCCACTTATCATCTGTATAAGAGTTTGATAAACGGGATTGCCATTTAAGGTGAAGATTATGAGAGAGGTATTGTGAAAAGAGGTGAAACGTGAAGGTTTTATAAAGGCCAGAAGTCACTCCTTTATGTTTCCCCCATGTATTTAAATAGGATAATATTGGTGAGATTTGAAACGACCAAGGGGGCGATCCCAAATGTTTCTTCAAACACTGTTGGAGGTGAAGGTATTTGAAAGAATGTTGTGCGGGAAGATTAAATTCCTCCCTTAGTTGCGAGAATGATTTGAAATCGCCATTATGAAGAAGCTGATCTGGAGAGTGAATGCCTGTTGTTTGCCACAAAGGCCAAGATAGAGTTCGACCATTAATACGTATACCTGAATTATTCCATAGGGGAGCCTTGTTGTGGATACTCGGGTTTGAATCTAGTAAACGATGTCCCCTTTGCCAGGATTTAGACATAGCGGATAAAATCAGATTTTTGGGGTCAGAACGACTAGTGCCGCTTTCATACAAAAGAGAAAGACCTGAATCTGTGGATAAAACGTGGCGTTCTATATGAACCCTTGTGGAGCATCTTTGATTCCTGGTAACAAATAAGATATTTGAGAGATGTGTAATGCAAGGGCATAATGTTCAATCGATGGGAGGCCCATTCCTCCATAGAGTTGGTGAGGTTTCAATTTTGTCACGGCAAGACGAGGCTTAGCCGAACCCCATATAAAGGTTTTAATCTTGGATTCTATTGATCGGAGGGTGTATAAAGGGATCTGGAGGGGAAGCATGCCCAGGATGTATATGAAACGCGGAAGGTTGACCATTTTAATAGCTTGGACTCTACCCCAAAGAGAAAGCCCTAAAGCCTTCCATTTGTCAAAATCACGCTGCATTTGAGAAATTAGAGGAGTTAAATTGTCTATAACCATACCTTCCAAACCTTTATTGACTAGATATTTAAGGCGTGAAGATTGCCAATGAAAAGGGAAACCATATATAGCTGCTTTTGTAGTTCCATCAGAGATGGGTAATGCCTCACTCTTGTCCCAATTAATTTTATAACCTGAAAAGGAAGAGAAGTCATTGATGATTTGAAGAAGAGACGGAATAGATCGGGGGAGATTTGTAAGGGTGAGTAGGATATCATCTGCGTATAAGTAAATTTTAGAGTGCCCAATTGAGAGGGGTATACCTGTGATTTCATCAGTTTGGCGAATTGTAGCAGCTAATGGTTCCGTAGCTAAGAGGAAAAGAAGGGGGGATAAAGGGCATCCTTGGCGTGTTTATATCCGAATTGGAAATGTGTCAGATAGAAAACCACCACAATTCACTTGAGCAGATGGATTGTCATATAATAAGCGTACCTTGGATATAAATTGATCACCCAACCCAAATCATTCCATTACTGTAAAAAGGTAGTCCCATTCAATGCAAT
The DNA here is from genome assembly GCA_963921515.1 of Calotriton arnoldi. Taxonomy (NCBI): domain Eukaryota; kingdom Metazoa; phylum Chordata; class Amphibia; order Caudata; family Salamandridae; genus Calotriton; species Calotriton arnoldi. The sequence continues at coordinate 2,692,642 of CAWUFW010001531.1, read as the reverse complement.
CAAATGCTTTTTCTGCGTCAAGTGAAAGAGCTAAAGCATCATCTGGAAGATGTTTAGCAGACCACAGTGTATGGGCTAACGTACGAAGATGATTCCGAGAGGAGCGCCCTGGGACAAAGCCTACTTGAGTGTTATGTATCAGGGAAGGTAATACTTTATGAAGGCGGGACGCTAGGATGCTGGCCAATATTTTAATATCACAATTTAATAACGAGATGGGACGATAACTACTGCATAGCAAGGGATCTTTACCAGGTTTGGGTAGCACAGCGATGAGTGCTTTGTTAGAAAGAGGCCCCAATGAAGATGCATTATCCACCTCTTGGAATGCAGCCTGTAGTGTATCAATAACATTGTGGCCTGCCCATCGATAGAATTCAGCAGGGAATCCATCTTCCCCAGGAGCTTTGTGGTAAGGTAGGTTAGCAATGGCTCGGGAAATCTCATCTTTGGTAATTTCACCTCAAGCAGAGCTCTACCATCATCAGAGAGACGGGGAAGATCCACCTTTGTAAGAAAAGTAGACATCTTATCCAGATCTATCTGAGCACCCGGGGTATAGAGAGATTGGTAGAAAGAGGCGAATTCATTGACATTATCTTGAGGTCTCGTATGCATGTCACTTTGTGCTGTTCGAATAGCCGAAATAGCCATAGCTGCCTCTCTTTGGCGTAATTGTGCAGCTAACAATCTCCCTGCCTTTTTCCCCTGCTCGTAATGTCGCCCCTTCATTCTCTGCAGAGCATATTCGGCTTTAGATGTAAAAAGGCTATTTAATGCCATACGTGCTTGCTCTAGTGATTTACGATTCTGCAAGGTTGGGGTTAGTGTGTACAGGTGAGAGTAAGATTGAATGTTGCGTTCTAGTTCTGTTTGTCGCGCAGCATTCTGTTTATTAATAAGTGCTGCATCACGCATTAACTGACCCCTGATAGTGACTTTAGCTGCAGCCCAAATAGTCCTGTCGGAAGTTACAGAACCCTGATTAGTGGAAAGATAGTCTTGGAGATGTGATTGTAATTGAGATTTACCCTTTGGAGTCCTATGCCGTTGAATGTTCATGCGCCAGGGTTTACGCCCTGGCCTAAAAAGTCCTAGTTCTAGGGATAAGAGGACAGGAGAGTGGTCAGATAAAGCTGTTTCCAAGATGCGAGATTCCGTGACCAATTGAACCACTTTTTGTGATGACAGAAAATAGTCCAGGTGAGAGAATGTGCCATGGGTGGAAGAGAAGAAGGTGTTTTCCGTGTCTGTTGGGTGACTAAGACACCAGTGGTCAACTAATCCGTTATCCGAAATTACGTCATCTAATAGAGCTCTGTCTGCAGCATTCCCCTTGTCAAATGGACCTGTTTTGTCTAGAATTGGGTCTCGTGCCAGATTCTAATCCCCGCCAATGAGGTACTGTGAGGCATCTATTTCTGTTAATAGATGGGTCAACTGGAGGAAGAACGATTTTTTGGTCCCTGTCGGGCGTAGACTGATCCCACACAAATGTAAGCATCTCCAATACGCAATTTAGCAAACGCATATCGTCCATCAGAATTTGACCATGTTTTGTAGACCGTGACTGGGAGTGATTTGCGAATAAGGATTGCAACTCCACATTTGCGAATAGGGCCAGCGTCTGTGGATTCACCCTTTCAAATACTACTATAAATGACCTTCCCCACCCAATCTCTGCGTAGTTTATCAGATTCTAGAGAATCTAGATGGGTTTCTTGTAGCAAGGCCACATCTACGTGTTTGGATTGGAGATAGGAAAGCACTTTTTTCCTTTTAATGTAATGGGTGAGACCAAGGACATTCCATGTAATTGTACATAGAGGATGGGTGCTGGTCATGCTAAAGCAATGTCAATAGGGAAAAAAAAAAAATAATACAGTACACAGTATCCTTGTCTAGGTTAAGAGAATAGGAAATTAGAAAGAATATAAGGAGGAAAGTAGAAATAGAAAAGAGGTACCCTGGCTCACCACAAAGACATTAATGTGTGGGTATGTAGGAACAATCAAGAATGGGGGAAAACAATCCAGGTAAGTAGTATAGTGTAAAGAATGTAATGGGTTTTAATATATTCAATATTCAATGTAGAATCTACTGCCTAATTAGATGATGAAGAAGAATATTCTAATGAAAACAAACAGAGAAAGAGTATACAAAGTACAATATAATAGTACACAAAGTTCTTCTAATAAAAACAGTAAAAAGAAGAAATAAGAGAGAATAAATATAAAAGAAGAAAAGGAGATTAATGTACTGTACTGTGCAGAATTAACACAATGTCAACAAAGTGGATCTTTTAGCTTCGAGTCTATACTTGTGGGCTACTCGCGCCGGGGGAGCCCCATCCGATGGGACTATCAACGATAAGGGAGACATCTACGAAATAATATAAATCGCATGCCAACATATTCTTTGGAATTTAGATGTCGAAATGAAGAAAGAAAAGGAAACGAATATCATGGGAATACAGTGTAGGAAAAAATAAGTTATAAGACATATGAATGACATAGTAAGGTAAACCAGAGAAAATATAACAGTATTATAGAATATTCACTGGAAAAATGGTTAACTTATTTAGTCAGAAACAGTGGAGGAAATATTTAGAGCCTTATTATAAGTTTGGCGGTCACGTGGTTTGCCATATCGCCGGTGGCGGTTTGAGTGCAGTGAGCGCAGCAGTCCAGCCACTGTATACTAGTTGGGTGGATCGGCTTTGTGAAGATCGCCACTGGACTGCTGAGACTGTGAGCAGACCTCCGGCCGCCGGATTCATGGTCGGGGAAAGGCAGCCACCATATGTACCCATACCCACCATAGGGCAGTACAGGGGAGCTGTACCACCGGCCATATTATGAGTTGCCTGTCCCACGGTCCGACCGCCTGCTTCAAGGTGGCAGTGACAGAGGATTTGGGGTGCGTACTCACCCCTTTTTTCTTCTTCCAGGCAGATTCCGATGTGGATCCCTTTCTCCAGGTCCACTCTTCACAGCAGGATCTTCACTGCAAGAATTACGACCTTGTTTGCGGCAATCTACAGGTGAGTCCTTTTCGAACCATATACCCATTGCCAGGACTGCCCACATATGGGCTGAACCCCAATAACGGGTAAATGGTATTTTTCCACATATATCATGCATATCTGTGCATCTGACACATCTGCAGTCGAAATGCACACACGAGCATCCATATATTTGTGAAAAATACTCACCACCGCTGTAAGAACCCTGCTTCCACACCTCCAGCCCCGTGGTCAACTCGTAATACGCCAGTCGTTGGACCACCAGTGCTATGGGCTCCTGGCGGGGGCAGGCGCTGTTCTATATTATGCCTCAGGCCATGATTCAGCCCGCAATGCTACCCACCTCATCGCCTGCAGCCCACAATGCCCCCTGCAGCGCCTCCCTCTTCTCGGGCGCAACGCGGTGCTGCGCAGCGGCCTGCTGTTGCTGTTCCTGCATCTCAGTGCATTCCGAAACGCCTATTTCTTTTTTGAGTCAGGCACACTGCAGCTCCACCAGCCGGCATGTAAGAAATATTTTTAGGAATGCCACAGCTCCAGTTCTGGAACTGTGGCGTCCAGTTACATAATCCTTGGGCATATTCACATACCTTTTTTTCAATATTAATTCCTGATTTCTATTTTTTCTTGGGGCCATCTTGTTGCCTTCTTCCCATGATTCCACAGTCCTGCTTCCCAGAGGGCCTTGGGAAGGTTTTTGTTTTACTATTCTAAGATGGCGGTCTTTTCTATTCTTTGCATTATCTTTTCCCTATCCACGATGGCAACTTCCTATTTCCTGTTACGTCACTTCCTGTCCATGGGTATATAAGGGGCTGTATCCTTCATTTCCTTGCGTTGCAACACTCCTTGCTCCTGCTGGTGTGTCCTCGCTTTTGTTGGTGACCTTTGCTCGTGCTTGGTGTATTTTGTTTCCTGTTGGCATACTTTTGTTTCCGGTTGGCGCTTCCTGCTCCAGTTTGGATTCCTTGAAGCCTTCTACTCCTATTTGGAATTCTTGCCTTCTATTCTCCACTCATTGCTGGTGTTTGCCTTTATTTGCGGGTTCTTTCCTTCCTTTCCGTTCCTAGAGTCTCCACCCTCAACAGAGGTTTTTCCCTATGGGTTTTTTCCTCTTGGGACTCCTTTTGGAAGGCACAGTCTGCTCTGGCTTTTCATTGTCGGCAGCACCGTGGCTACCAGAAAGGGTCGCCCTTGCCTCGGACAGACCAGAACCCTCAAGAACCAAAATCTAAAACCTCTCCAACACGCCAGAACTGGTAAGAACATTACAAGTAGTGACATCCTATGGCGGTCGGACCGTCAAACTCGTAATAAGGCCCTAAGTCTAGTGTTAATAAATATTTCACTTACTTTGGAAGGTAGTTGTATATATTTTTCCTCTTCTGTTTGTAGGTTCTGTTTGGAAAATCTGGCAGTCTTGTCTTCTTGGAGCTTTTGTCCTTTATGGAGTAGTAATCAGTTACATTTTGTATGCTTTTTATATTGCTAGTTAAATTGATTGCATACGTTCATTTTGTTTGTATTGTGATTTTATTGGCTAGCTTTCTTTTACTTTGAATTTTTTCCAGTTATTGCCTTTTAATGGTGATAGCTAATTAGCGTGTCTTTTATATTGTAATTTATATATTGTGATATATTTGTTTTAATGTGGATGTATGGTTTATTTCTATATATAAAATAATTTTTATTTATTGTTTAAATAATATTTTGATAATTGTTATACATATATTTCTGTATTCATATTTTGATCTTTTGATTAGTTTTTGTTTTCTGGGTTATTTATGTTTATTTTAATAATTTACAATTGTTATAATGTTGTTAGAATACCGATCAAATATTTTTTGTGTAAAATGTTGTGATTTGTATATTTTTGCTTTATAATTATTGTTTTTTATAGATATTCATGTAGTCAATATGCTATGTTACGATATTTGTGTGTAATTATATGATTATTTAAAGGTCACAAAATTTTCTGTGTCCGATAATTTTGTTTATTGACATAAGTGAAAACAGATATCTATGACAGCGCTATATGGATATCGATATTTATGTGTTTGCTAGAAGTATAGGAAGGCGATATTTTTGTAAACAATATATTAGGAAATTTATATTGTTTGCATCAACATTATGTCAGTGATCCCAGAGTGCAATATGATTTTAATCACCATTACCATTGTTGAGTGCGGGGAGGGGCCATGACTTATGAGAGGTGAAGCCTCAAGTGGGTCATGATGTCCTTCCCCTCCCACAATAATGGTAAATAAACAGCATATTAGACTCTGCACATCTGCATATGTCATGCTATGTCTTCATGTGTATTTGTTTTAACAAAAGGTATTTAAGCAAAACTAGGATACAAGGGGTTAGATTTGTGGAGTGTGGTAAACTCACATTGAAGAGAACAGGTGACTATTTGGAGAATTCATTTCCAGTGTAAAGTAATTATTACATATATCTATGAAGTAGCAGACAGTGTTTTTCTAATGACAGTTTTACTATACTGTGGTAATAAACTGGAATTTAACATTTACACTGTAATGATAAATGTATGAATGTGTGTATATTAGTGCAGTTGCTTTAAATAGCAGGTGTTATAGGGTCACATTTATTTTCACTGTTATGGCATAAATATATGCCATGGCGTAGGGTTGTCCAAATGGTCTGAACGAATCCGTGCTGTGCTATTATGCACCGTCAAAGGCCCTCTGCAGCAGGCTTTGACTGGCCAGGGGGTTTGGGCACTGAGTCTGGCCACAGGCACATTCCTGTGGTCAAATCCGACTGTGCACAGCCATAGATCATGTGCTGCTGGAGCTGGTTGCCCATGATCAAATTGTCGCAGGGAACTGGTGCAAATGGTATATGATCAGAAAAACCTCAAAAATAAAACACTAAAAAAAGTTTCAAGTGAAGTTATGGTTAAATCTGGTTCTATCGCATTGTGATATGTGTAAGAAACTTAGAAATTCACTGAAAAATACAAAATGTAAGTGGAGTTATGGTTCTGAAATATAACAAAAAATCCTGAATCCAGAAGCTATGTTTAGGAATACAATCTGTAATTGACAGAACCGAAATGCAAATCACAACTCTCACATCAAATGCATCGCTTTTGACCTCACAGTATTTATCAGAATAAGTAATTAAAATCCCAACAAAATTAAATAAGAAGACATACTCAAAAAAAAAAATAATACTAAATATATAGCTGTATCTTTCTTAGTTTTAAGGGCAGTGTGATATGTAATCTCATCTGTAAAATAGAGTCACATCCAGGGTGAGTACAAGACTATTGGATCCGTTGTGCAAGTTATCCTTTCCAGGCCATATGTGCAAGTTATGAATTGTGATTGTTGGCTTTTAATTTGCTACCCTAACTCCATTTTAACTATGCTTTATATATTTATTGTTTTAAATTACATAAACATTAATATAAGAATCTCTTAACATTTCATCATATAGTTAGTGACAGGGACAAAAATAGTAATTGTTCTCGATTTTATATATTAATACTATTAACAATTATACACCTAAGGCCTATAGTTTGGGTTAGTAAAATGGTTACTTTAAGGATACTTTAAATAAATGAAAAATAATTTACAAAAAAATCCTTGTGTATAAGAAAATAGCTGTGAAAAACCTGGAAGAAACTACCAGGAACATGGCTGTCAAAAAAGGGGCGGGCTGACGGGTTCATTGTTCCTATGGGCCTGCTCTTTTTTTTAAGGACCCACTCTCATTCTGCAACAATTATTTATAGAGTTTAAAACAAAGCTGTGCTTTTTATTAATGAGGAGAAATGATTTTTGTTCCTAGCAGCACACTTTTTTAGACCATGAAACAGGTCCTCCGCTTAGGAAGGGCTTAATTCAGTTTGTTGACTAGGCACTAGAAAAACCTCCGACAAGCTTGGGGAGGAGATGAAATAGCAAATAAAGAAACAGAATTTATCCATGAAGGTAGAATAAAAAATGTGTACATATATTGCTCACTGAATATGACATTTTTACATAGATGACTTATGGAATAAAATTTATGGAAATACAATACAGCAGTTTTATAAATGTTAGAATCATGTGTGCGCTCTTTTGTCAAAGGCCGCTCTGTATTACGCTGTCCACATGCTAAGTTTACGGGATTGTAAGGATAGAAAAACAAGCATAATATAAGAGTTGAATTTTTATTTTTCCATGTTACTCTTGAAAAGGTACTTTTTAGGTTTCATTTGATGAATATATTTTTTGGCCCCCATTTAGAGTTTGGTGGCCAGTCTGTTGATCCTCCTGGGCAGCAGAAGAATGTACTCCGCTACACTGCCAGATGTCTGATCGTGACACGAATTTACCTAGTCATGCAACACGGATCCCACAAAGCCACGCCAACCTGTCACCTTCAGGAAGAAAGAAAAAAAGTTAGACATAGAAGAGGGGCAAAGAGAGAAGGAAATGAAAGGGAATAAAGGCCAATGGGGGAGGGACATAAGAAACAAAACACTAAAAATTCCTGACTAGGAATTTATCTTGGCACGCACTGGGAGAAAAACAGGAAGGCGCTGGAAAGGAAGCCACTGCCAACCTAGAGGATGCTGCCACAGAACCAAAATGCACTGATGCAGAACCAGAGGTTGTTGCTTGTGAGTACCCCAGGGAACGAAGTCACCGAGCCACAGACCTCGCGAGGAAGGAACCAGATGTGAGAAGAGCACTCCATTGTGTCAACAGGGAGGTAGGTGCTGAGAGTCAACCTCTCGGAGTCCTGGTCCCGCCATGGCCCACAGGATGGTTTTCGCTTCCCAGATAGATACAAGGGTGGCTCCGGGTTGAGCTAGGTCAGCAAGAGTGTTGTGGGGAAGCTAGGTGGTGTAAAAACTCCCAACAGAAACAGGAGGAAAGGAATGAAACAAGAAAGGGGTTTCCCTGTAAGCCCTGAACTGTAAGTCTCACCTGTTGTTTTCACAGGAGCGAGGTGCAAGGTTTTGATGCTGGATCCCAACTTTCCACACCCACCAGAGCCAGTCCAACAATGTCAAAGCCAGCACAGTGGAAATGGGGGAAGAGGGGAAACAAAACAAGGAAAGGAAAAGGGAGACACATCACTGACACGTTTCAGGTGCAGATATTCTTGTGCAGTGGCCTGTATGGTTCCTGTAATGGAAACAAGGTTATAAGTGTTACCAAGTATATGTGTATGGGGGTACCCTTTACAGGTAAAGACTGGTATTCCACTGAATATAATTACCTGGGTAGATTCCATCTTCCGTATTAGTAGTATACAGGATAGTTGAGAAAAGATACACTTTGGATTTATCTAGAAAAGGAAACATCCATTGTTAGGTGATGTACCAGTGTAACAGCAGGATACTAGATTAAAGTAAGTAGCATAACTGACCTAAAATATGTCAAGTGAAACGTCCAATCAGGCCCACTAGAATTATATCCAACATATATCAGGAAAAAAACAAAAAACATATTTTCCCATACTAGATAAGAAAAAATAAAAATAATACCCAGAAAGGTGTAAATCAGGTAATCAGGAAACTAATATCTAAAATATATTTTCACCTTACAGCCATCAAGTAATGCAACCAAAGAAGCAGGATCTCAAAAACATAGAGGAAATATAAATCAGATGAGTACTTTAGTAAGGCTTTATAGCAAAGTAAAATGTACCGCCTTTTGTAACATATGGATTCTTTAAAGCGTGATTGCTATTTTTCATTGTGTGTTTCACAGGAACAACGATGGGATCCAGCAGGCACTAGATGTTTGATTGGCCAGAAATCCAGAGCGAGCAGATGAGATACACGAGCAGAAGCCCGCTGAGGAAACGCTGTACTAGATCGTGACCCGGAAGGACTCCAGGTCAGGAACTGCAGGAAGCCGGAACACGAAGACAGACGCTCAATCGAGAGAAGGCCGGAACACGTCCGAGTGCGCCAAGCAAAATCAGGTAAGTGATGGGAGGGGCCGGGTGCTAGGAATGCACGAGTTTAACTGAACGTGAAGCACGTTCTCAAACTGCTCGGCCTCCTTTATCCTGTTTGGCTCCGCTGCGCGCACACATGCGATCGGGAGCAGAGCAGGACTGACATGAACAGGACAAAGGTTTATCAGAATGTTCATCCTAAATGAGGTAGACAGCCTGAGTTACCTTGTCCGACGCCCTAACATCCAATGTGTTATCAGTCAAAGGTTTACACCAGTGGAGCCAGAGTACGCAATGACGTAAGAAATATGGCAGTTCTACCAACTCCATATAGAGAGGGGGAACCCCGAATTTGGCAGATAAGACATCTACCATGTTTTTGACCTGGACTTTGTTCCCATTCTCCTAATGGGGCCCTTATTTTTTGGAAAACATAAGAATAAGGTGTTAGTGAGTGTTATGTGACATTGTCATTTTACAGTGAGATCTGTAAGAGAGGCGTATATAAGTTTTGGTTTTTGGCTGCTTAAATTGGTGGCATGGTTAAAATACACTTCTTTTCTAAGAAAGGCAGTGAAGTGCAAAGTTCCCAAAGTGGAACTGCAGTCACCTCAAGGAATATATAACATGGGACAGGGTCTTCCATTGAGGTACGGCACAAATTTCCTTTATGATAATGTACAAATTTGTTTTACAGTAATGCACAAATGTCACTTCACTGGGGAGATGCTCATCCACAAACTAGAACGCAAATTAAATATGTTTACCTCCAGATCTTATGCAACATTGCGTACTGGTGAACAATTACTAAGGGAAAACTGGAGTGAGATCTGACGTGATTTGCAAAGCTATAAAACTAGAAGCAGCCTTTCTATGTAAAAGCCAAAGCAAGCCCCTATTGGAAAAGCCACGATGTAAATGTTAGCTACTCTATTCTACTCAACATTGGTAAGAGAAATACATCATGATTACAATAGAAAGGAGTTTGTGCCATAACAATTCCATTGTTTTTTTAAATTATGTTATTTAGACAATTTACAGTGTTACATTAGCTTTAAACAGTGTGCAATAAAATGAGCTAAATAAAGCTTAGACTCAAAGCAATTTACAGAGACAATGAACAGCACTGCTTGGAACTTTGTTGCGCTGCAGACTCTTTTTTTTGTGTTTTAATTTTTTATTAGCATTTTGAAAATATTTCATCACAAGAACAGTAATGATTACAACATCTTAAATTTGTATTATATATATAGATATAGTAAATATATTAAAAAGAAGAAGAAAAAACATATTTATGGTGAATTATTTGTCAATGAATTAAATAGCTATATGAATAGAAAATGGGATAAATAATTGAGTAGATAAAAGGTTAAATATTTAGATAATGTAAGCATAAAGAAAAAAGGGAGAGAAAGAGAGGATGAGTGCAAAATTTAGAAAGCAGATGATAAGTTAACTTAACAAATATATGAATTAAACATTGTATATATTAATATATATAAGCAAATATTAATATGTTAAATCTCCTCATCATTCGTAAACAAATTCATAGAAAGGATTTAATACTATAAAGTGAATCTAAAATGCAGAATGAACATATGAGAGTGAGATAGTTGGTACAAGAACTAACAAAACATATCAATATAAGATACAATAAAGAAGATGAAAGATGAAATGTTATAGACTATAATAAGAATAATAAGATAGGCGTAGATATACAAGAATATAAAAAACATAATGACGTAAGATAATAATATAAAAGGATAATGAGAGAATAAAATATTAATATAAGAAAAAAGTAAGAAAACCAGGGGTGAGGAAAAACAAAGAGGTAAGGAAAAAAAAGAAAAAAACAATGTTGAACTAAGAGATACAAGTATCAGTATTTGGGATACTATCATCAATATCGATGCCACTATTCATGTTCAAGAAAAGGTGACCAAACCTGAAGGAATATATTTGTTTGATTCTGAAGGTTATAAATTATTCTTTCATGTGATGCTGTGTGTATCATCGTTGTCAGCCATTCTTCTTGCGAAGGAGGAGAGGGGGATTCCCAATGAGGCAAGATACATATTTTCGCTGTAGCCAATGCTGTGTGAAAGAGACGACATTGGGGATTTGTGAGTTTTGGGGAGAGTCGGAGATCATGGAGGAGAATGGTGGCAGGAGTGAGCGGAAGATGTAAAGGCATAGTAGAGGATAAAGTTTTGCCCACATATGACCGGAAAGATTGTAACAATGGGCAGTCGCATATTATATGTGTTGAATCACAATTGGTATTAGAGCATCTCCAGCAATTGGCATGTGAGAGTAAACCAGCCTTCTGTAATCTTGCAGGCGACCAATGCCAGTCATGAAGGATTTTAAAGAGACAAAATTTAAGTCTAGCTTCACGAGTTCCTTTGTGTAACTTCTCAATCATTTCCTCCCATTCCCCAGTAGTGTAAGATATTGCAAGTCGGGTCTGCCATTTGAATTGTAGTGCCTGTGTTAAGGGTTGAGAAAAAAGGTGCGTTGTAAAAACTCTATACAGACCAGATATTACTCCTTTATGTTTGCCCCAGATGTTGAGATATGATACTATTTGTGAAGTTTGAAGTACCGGAGAAGATGACTATAGTTGTTTTTTCAAACATTGTTGAAGCTGGGTATATTTCAGGGATTGATGGATTGGAAGGCCAAATTCTTCTGTTAATTGTGTGAATGATTTAAAATCACCATTATGAAAAATTTGATCTAAAGTTTGAATACCTGCTGCTTTCCATAACGGCCATATTAATACTTTCTTATTAATATGAATGTTGGTATTTTCCATATAGGTGCCTTTTCATGAATGTTTGGGTTTAAAGGTAGTAACCGGTGTGCTCGTTGCCAAGATTTAAACATAGCTGATAAAATTGGGTTTCTAGGTTTCTGAAGCCTAATTTTTGTACCATATATTGCGGAAATGCCGAAATCCGAGGATAAAAGATGTCGTTCTAAATGGGCCCATTGTGGAACATCAGAGATTCCTGGTAGCATATACGATAGTTGAGAAATCTGCAAAGCTAAATTATAATGCTCAATTGATGGAAGACTCATTCCTCCATAAGAATGATGAGCTTTTAATTTTGCCACAGCTAAATGAGGTTTTGCCGAACCCCATATAAAGGTTTTTATTTTGGAATCTATAAGTCTCAATGTAGATAAGGGAATGTGAAGAGGAAGCATACCTAAGGCATATAGAAACCGTGGGAGGGTAACCATTTTAACAGCTTGAACTCTACCCCACATGGAAAGATTTAGAATTTTCCATTTATCAAAGTCACGTTGCATTTGGACAATTAATGGATTCAGGTTATCTGTAATCATACATTCCATACCTTTATTTACTAGAATACCTAAGTACTTAAGACGTGAGGGCTGCCAATGAAAAGGGAAACCATGTATATCCGCTTTTGTAGTTCCATCAGAGATAGGTAATGCTTCACTTTTGTCCCAATTTATTTTATAACCTGAGAATGAGGAAAAGTTGTCAATAATTTGAAGTAAAGATGGTAGTGAATTGGAAAGATTTGTTAAAGTAAGTAATACGTCATCAGCGTATAAATAGAGTTTGGATTCGCCTGTGGGGAGGTATATACCCGTGACTGTATCCCATTGACGGATAGTGGCTGCTAAAGGTTCCATTGCTAAGAGAAAAAGAAGTGGGGACAGAGGACATCCCTGACGATTTCCCCTTCGGATTGGAAATGGTTCTGATAGAAAGCCTCCACAATTTACTTGTGCAGAAGGGTTGTCATATAAGAGTCGTACTTTTTGAATAAACTGGTTCCCAAGTCCAAAGCGTTCTAGCACTTTGAAGAGATATTCCCACTCTATGCGGTCAAAGGCCTTTTCAGCATCTAGTGATAAGGCTAATGCTTCTTGTGGGAGGCTTCATACCAAAGGGTATGTTCCAATGTGCGTAAGTGATTCCTAGAGGAACGTCCTGGAACAAATCCCACTTGAGTTGGATGAATCAAGGACGGTAACACCTTCTTAAGACGAGAAGCCAGAATACTGGCAAATATTTTGATATCGCAATTCAGAAGGGAGATAGGACGATAGCTGGCACAGATTAAGGGATCCTTTCCAGGTTTAGGGAGTAGTGCAATTATTGCTTTGTTAGAGAGGGGACCTAAGGAATTGTCTCGTTCAGCCTCCTGAAAAGCAGCATGCAAAGAATCAATAACATTATGTCCAGACCAACGATAAAATTCAGCTGGAAAACCATCTTCTCCAGGGGCTTTATGGTATGGTAAATTAGATATCGCTTGCACAATTTCATCCCTACTGATCTCTCCCTCACGAAGGGCCCTTCCTTCATCAGAAAGACAAGGGAGATCTACTTTAGAAAGGAAGCTAGTCAATCTTTCTGAGTCTATATGCGCCTCAGGTGTGTAGAGAGATGTATAAAAAGAAGCGAATTAATTTACTATGTCCTGTGGTCTAGTAAGAATATTACCTTGAGAGGATTTGATAGCTGAAATGGCCATGGCTGCTTCTCTTTGTCTTAATTCGGCCGCTAATAATCTACCTGCCTTTTCTCCTTGTTCGTAGTGTCTTGTTTTCATTCTTTGGAGAGCAAATTCTGCCTTAGAGGTAAAGAGCCCATTTAGTGCCATTCGAGCTTGTTCTAAAGATTTACGATTTTGTAGTGTTGGTGCTATGGTATATTGGTGGGTGTATGATATTATGTTCTGCTCTAGTTCTTTTTGACATGCAGCGTTCCGTTTGTTAGACAATGCCGCCTCGCGCATTAATTGACCCCTGATAGTAGCTTTAGCTGCAGCCCACATCACTTTACCTGAAGTCACCGAGCCCTGGTTTGTGGAAATAAAGGGCCCGATTCTGATGCGGGTTGGAAAAGCTTCCCGACCGAGGGCCTAATTCTGATGCGGTTAGGAAGGCCTCCTAACGGCATTTGCTCCTTCCAAATCGGATCGGGAACGTGTCTTCCCGACCGAGGGCCCAATTCTGATGCGGTTAGGAACAAATGTTCCCATTGAAGTCAATGGGAGTTCAAACAAATCGTATCTGGAAGCATCCGGATGCATCCTACTCCGCCGGTCGGACTTTCCCGATCCGAGTGGGTCGGACACCATTTCCCAACCGATTCGGTCGGGAAGCTTTTCCAACCCGCATCAGAATCGGCCCCATAGTCTTGAAAATAAGTTTGTAATTGAGTTTTACCCTCAGGAGACTTATGTCACTGTATGTTCATGCGCCAGGGTTTGCGTCCTGGTCTAGGTTTACCAACTTCTATAGCTAAGAAAACCGGGGAGTGGTCAGATAATGCTGCTTCCAGAATGCAAGATTCTTGAATCGACTGGATCAATCTTGGGGTACTAAAAAATAGTCCAAACGAGTTAGGGTACCATGTGTTGGAGAGGAGAATGTGTATTCAATGTCCGATGGATGTGAAAGACGCCAATGATCAATTAATCCATTATCTGCTAATATTTCATCCATTAATGCCCTATCGGCAGCATTATGTTTGTCTATGGGGCCTGTTTTATCTAGAATTGGATCTCTCACAATGTTCCAATCACCACCTAAGAGATACTGCGATGCCCCTATCTCTGTTAGTCAGCGGTTTAGATGAAGGAAGAATGATTTTTTTGTTCCTGTTGGAGCATAAATAGAACCTACGCAAATATGTGTATCTCCTAAACGTAGCTTAGCAAATACGTAGCGACCATCAGGATCTGTCCATGTTTTTAATATGGTGAATTGGAGAGATTTGCGGATGAGAATTGCTACTCCACATTTGCGGGTGGGACCTGTGTTTGTAGGGTCACCTTTTTGCACACTACTGTGAATTACTTTGCCTACCCAGTCTGTACATAATTTTTCTGATTCCAATGCGTCTAAATGTGTCTCTTGAAGTAATGCCACATCCACCTTTTGGATTGGAGATATGACAGTACTTTTTTCCTTTTGATGTAGTGAGTAAGCCCATGTACATTCCATGTTAATACAGAAAGAGGGTGTGTGCTGGTCGTGTTGGACATGTCTATGTAATATCAATGAGTTTGTGTACGTTTTAAAAATAGGCTTATAAAATTTTAACAATCAGAAGAATGACTTGAAACAATAAAATAGGTGTGAAGGGGAAGGATAGGGAATAGGAAAGGGAACCCCTGGTTTTTAACAGAGATATAAATTATGAATTGCACAAAGAAAATGTAATATGTTAGAATAAAAAAATTGTAGATATAGTAAAACTAAAAGAAAGGAAGTGAGTAGAATAAGTAGATTGATATATAATGATAGGAGCACCAAAAAATATTAAACTGTTAACCGCTGGTCTGTTTCTCCTAGAGCATCACCGCGGAGAGGAGCCCCGACAAATGGGTACCAAGTACGGCTATTCCTAGAGTATATACGCGCCACACTATAACATGAGTTAAAAATAATGCATTAGATCTATTTTAAGTTATATAGTATAAGTAGCTATATAATATAAAATGAGTAATTCATTGAAGTATGATGGAATTGACCTCACGAAAATTCAATAAATGTATTATATATTAAATATGAAAACATTCATTATCATGTATAAATGCACATAGATTTGGAATTAGTCGATACAGTATAATAAATATGCTAAATAGAATAGATAAAGGAAAAAAGATTGTATTAAATAGTATTATATACTATATTATAGTATAACATCCTAGCAAAACAGTATAGTCTAATATAGAATAATGTAAAATATGAAAAATATGAAAAAAGAATAACATTCAATTACTTGAGATTTAAATACGCTTTCAGTTTACATCATATAGTTTAACACTGACTAGTCAACTTTTACTTCTTATGATATAAATGTGAGTAAATAGTACATTGCTCATCTTATTTTAGATCAAATAATATGAAGTGATGTCATCAGCTAAATCTTAATATACTACTGTTATCAGTCTTCATCTGAGGCAGGTTTAAGTGGAGAACGGGATTTATCTCTGTGTTGATCTTGTGCAAAGGCGGAGGCAGTGTGCAACGCTGAGGATTTGTCATCTTGGGTACGAACAGATCTTTCCAGATGACGAGGGATGCTAAAATTATGCCTTCTGTTATCAAGTGATTGCTTTAAAGACCTCGAGCTCGCATGGATTTGATCAATTGGAGTGTCTAGTGTATCCATGTCTTGTGTTTTCATCCGATCTAGGAATTGTTGCAAGTCTACTGGATCATAGAAATCCCTGGAATCTCCATTTTTAGTAATACGAAAACGAGCTGGTTCAAATAAACCATATTTGATGTCCATCTGTCGTAACTGAGGTCTAATGGCAAGGAATGCTTTGCGTCTCTCATTTGTCTCTTTAGAGAAATCTGCGGCCATGTGGATGACGTGACCCTTATATGAGTATGATCCTTGCGAGCGCGCTGCAGTTAGTAAATGTCTAGTTTGTTCATGTCTCAAGAAGCAAGCGATGAGTGGTCTTGGCCGAGCTGTGGTATCCTTCCGTGGAGGACCTATGCGGTGAGCTCTTTGTATTTCTAATGGAGGATCAAAGGTAATGCCAGTTATTTTCGGAAGAACGTCACAAAGAAATAGTCTAGCGTTTTGATTTTCAGTATTTTACGGAAATCCAAAAAAGAGAATGTTATCTCTCCTACTACGATCTTCCAAGTCAACTACCTTACTGCGAAGGAATAAGAGCTCTTGATCTTTATTTTGCACTGCGTCAAGACGATTCTCCACTGTTGTCATCCTCAGATCTAGTTCGTCAATTTTTGAATGAAAGCCTGCTAATTCTGCACCAATAGCTTTAGTTTCAGCTGTTAAGGATGATATGTTAGCATCCATGCCCTCTAGGCGTCGACTGACCATGGAAATTTCCTGTAAGATATGGGTCAGTGTTTCACCTTATGGAGAGGTGTTCGTAGACTGAGGTGGCTCTTTTGATGGAGGAGCAGATCCTTTTCCAGGCATCTTGTTTGAATGTTTAAGGACTTCAGCAAATAGAAGTGGTGTAGAGGAGTTATTTCCATGCTTATTGATAGTCCTGTGCTTGCTGTTTGACATTAAGATCAAACCCCACAACAATATGCATATACGTAATTCAGACCTCCACAGTATTTTTCCAAAATAACGCCCTCACTAGGTGGTTTAAATTGCTGAGGATTTTTTTGTTGAAAAATGTTATTAGTGAGGATACAACTTTAGAAGACGTTACTGACAGGAATCAAGACTGATTATTGATTTTAGCCTCTGTATTTTGGAAGGCACATGGTTGAATTAATTAGGAATGTCACAAATGCCAGGTAATTTATAAGGTTTAATAAGCTGTGCTAGGCGCAATTTCCATGTGAGTATAGGAACTCTTCCAAAAGCTACACTTGGGAGCGGAGGCACATGCAAAAGGAACCCCCAAAGAAACAAAGACAAACACAGAGGTCTAAGTGTCCTTGTATATAAAGACTGGGGGAATCTGGATCATCCAAAATTGAGACCACTGTACATTTTCCTCATAAGACAACCTCCTCCAATGGTCATAGATTGCGCAGTAAATGTAACTTCAAACAATAAAATATGTCTTAAAATTGTTGTTGTTGCCCTATGGAGTGGGACGTGCGTCACTTCTGTATATACTGCATTACTAGGAGGCTGTCGCGTAATATCAGTGCAGCAACCTTTCATTACTTACAATAATGCGCCTCATGCGCAATAAATGTGAGCTTAAACAATGAAATACATATATCCAAAATATATACTCAAATTGTTTTCATTATGGTAATAATGGTGCCACATTGCTGTTTATTTCTTATTGCTGTGGAGCTTTCCATTACTGCAGCCTGTGCTTATTGATATTAAGGTGTCCCAGAGCTCCGCCCGTAATTCTAGTCAGACGGTGAAGGCGCGCCCACATGGGCGGAGGTAGTGAGAGGAACCTCGGCCTCTGCGCATGCGAGGTCCGAGGATTCCTGAAGCGGTGAAGACCAGCTGACATCGCGCTCCCCTGAAGAAGCGATGACGAGGAAAGGAGTCATTCGAGACACCGCACAGCCTCGGGACCCACACAAAACATTTCTCCAAGTTTCGTCGAGGCTGAAGCGAGTAAAGTTGCAGCCCTTTCACTGCAGGTATGCGCGTTGCTTTCGTCAGAAGCTCCCCTCCCGGCAGAGCCCGCGACTTAGGCAGCCATCTTCTCCGGTGGCCAGACCACGCCCCGCTCTGCAGACTCTTAACCTCATGTGTCCAATCACTTGCGCTCTCTGTACTTAATATAGTCGTCATCAACATACATCAACTCCCACACAACTCAGGTGCAACATTAATTCCGGTACAATACAAATGTCAGACAAGTAAGGTCAAACAAGATCGTTTCCTTCCGGTTCTCCTGTTTCTTTCCCAACAAAGTACTGCTGGTATAATCCCCAGAAACGTTTGGGGCGATTTTGAGGGGGTAACAGTTCATTGTACATATCGGACTGCATATTACAAAATAACATATCCTTGGACCAGTCTGCTATTGGCGGAGCCGGCCCGCAGGCCCAACACATTGCAATCCTACGCTTGGCGAGAAGTAAACCTATTGCTATCAACCGTCTGACACCCTTCTGTAGTTTTCTAGTGTAGCCTAGTAATGCCGGCAGTGGGTCTGGCGATAGCGAAAGCCCTGTGATTTCGTTTAAGGCATGGAAGATCTGCTCCCAAAATACCACAATCTTCGGGCAGAACCAGGAAACATGCATGAACCCAGCCATGCCCGCCCTGCATCGCTCACAGTCCGCTGTGTCCCTAAGACCATATCGAAGCAGTCTCTCCGGAGTGTAATAGACTCTACTGAGGAACTTAAAATGGATGAGGCGGTGCCTCCCATTTAATGAAATATGCTGAGTGACTTCACAGCAATACCGCCAAGTACTATTGTCTAGAACTACCCCTAAGTCGCTCTGCCATTCCAGCCTGGCCTTGGTGAATTGTGTCCTCCTGAATTCTTGCAACATATCATAAATGGTAGATACCATCTTATTGGGAGATGCAGAGCGCAGAAGAAAAGAGAGGGAAATTAGTTCAGGAGCCTCCGGCAAGTCATCACCAAGCAGTGCACGCAGTGTATGTCTGACCCTATAAAAGTGAAACTGTGTGAGTGGCGTGAAATCATGCCCCTCGTCCTCAATCTCGGCCCACCCACGGGCCTTTCCCCATAGAAAATAAATCACCCATTTTAGTGATGTTGAGTGTTGTAAGAGCTTGTAGCACTTCTTATTCTATGCTGACTGAAAGCAAGTGACATCATTCCACCGGAATCAAGGGGAGGTACAGGAGGGCGCCAGCCTGCCTTTTTAATAAGTTCTACCATGCATAGACTGTAGAGTTGATAGAGTCCAGAATGCCAGATCATCTAGAGGGGGGTCTGAAACAGCTTGAGGGGAAGGGTCAGCCGCCACCTTTTTGATCTGCAAATGAGGAAGATTCTGCGGGCCATGGATCCAATAATGTGCATTGGAGCGCTGTGTCACTCTGTAATATAATTCTAAATCAGGGGCACCAAGGCCACCCATGGAATAGGGCAGTGTGAGAATATCCCATTTAACCTGTGGGTGCTTCCCAGCCCTGGCCAGTTTCACTAGTAATGAGTGAATAATCTTGAACATGTGCTTCGGCAGCACCATCGGGATGTTTAGGAACAAGAATAAAAATCTAGGAAGGACTACCATTTTCATCAGAGAAATGAGACCCATTAATGACAAGGGCAGACGAATCCACCGGTCGATATCCTCCTCCAGTCTAGTAATAGCTTTGCCATAGTTCTCGTTTATCACCAGCTCCAAGTCCGTGTGAACCAGTACGCCTAAATAGCACACCGGATCAGAGGACCACTGCAATGGATAGTACAATTCTATTGGTGTCATGGCCGGGGTCAAAGGAAAAATAATGGATTCAGCCCAGTTGATTCTGAGGCCAGATATTTTGCCAGAACTCATCACCTCACCAAGTATAGGGGTTAGATTAGTCCCTCGAACATATAAAAGCATATCATCAGCGTATGCCGACACAATAAGATTGTAATTAAAGAAGTGGATCCCTCTGTGCCCGTGATATTCTCTTAAGGCACACACCAACGGCTCCGCCACTAAGGCATATAACAACGGGGATAGTGGGCAACCCTGCCGTGTGCCCCTCGAAACCCCAATGGGTGATGTAACCACGTCCCCAATTCTAACCCTGGCGACTGGTTTATTGTATAGGACTGACACCTAATTAAGGAGGACCTCTCCCACCCTGATCCGTCTCAATACTGCTTTCATAAAGGCCCATTCCACGGAGTCAAAAGCCTTCTCTGCATCTAGAAAGGCTGCAGAAGCTTTGATCTCAGGCTTTACATGCTGAATAGTCCCAAAAACAATCCTCAGATTGTATGATAAAGTGCGCCCCGGAACAAAACCTGCTTGCTCCGGCTCGACCAAGATCAGGACTCAAGGAGCCAGCCTGTTCGCTAAGACTTTAGCAAATAATTTGATATCCACATTCAAAAGTGACAGTGGCCTATAAGACGAGCATTCGTTTGGGGGCTTCCCTGGCTTCAGCAGTGTTACTATTAAAGCCTCCCTCATCGAAGGGGGCATCACCCCACTCTCCCCCATCTCCTCAAACAGAGTGATCAAATGTGAAAGAAGCAGTTCTTTATATGCTTTATAAAAAGTCACTGTGAGTCCGTCTTGTCCCAGAGCACTACCGTCACGCATGGCATTAAGTGCA
The DNA here is from genome assembly GCA_963921515.1 of Calotriton arnoldi. Classification (NCBI taxonomy): domain Eukaryota; kingdom Metazoa; phylum Chordata; class Amphibia; order Caudata; family Salamandridae; genus Calotriton; species Calotriton arnoldi. Next base: position 2,671,952 of record CAWUFW010001531.1, on the reverse strand, counting down.
ATGCGTATTTCGTTCGGGATCCAGCTGGCCCATTAGGTGCTCCCTGTGCTCATTTGTAAGCCATGGCAGTTGTATGTGCCTAAGTATTCCAGAATGACTGTGTCATCTGTCACTACCTTGGAGCTATACAGATCCGCGTAGTATCCGCTAAGTCTCTCCTGCTATCTTTGTTGGGTCCCTCAGCAGGTCACCGTCTGCGTCCCGCAATTCGGTCACTGTACCGGATTCTCTTTTGCATCGCAACAATGCCATGAGCACTGAGCCAGGCCTCTCTCCCTCCCCGTAAGTTTTAGCGTTAAAATATTTCCCCATATGCTTCACCTCACTATCCGCTGCCTCATGGTATTCCTCAATTGTTTTTTTTGCGATGTTCTGTGGTCTGAGCATCACCACCATTCAGAATGGCCTGCTCTAAACCAACCAATTGTCCCTCAAGAGTCGACAGCCGGCTTCTAATTGAGCGGAGGACCCCGCGATGCTTGGATATGACTACACCGCTAATTAACACTTTAAGGGGGATATTCACAAGAATGTGTGCTAAACATCTCCAAAAAATGTTAACGCAACTTTACACATCGCAGCCTATCACAGGAAAATAACCCTGTGTTAACGTGGAATTCACAACACGGCGGTACCATACGATAGTCTCACGAAAAACGCGGCCAATGTCTGCGATACAACCACCGCGACGGAGATAAAAACACAAACAACAACACCAAAAAACATGCGATGAGCCCATTCGCGAGGAGGAAAGCAGCGATAAGTAGTGCCAGGCCTGCGACACATATACGGCATGCGGGAATAAGCACAACAAAAGCAGGAAAAAGAAAGACATACCAAACAGAAAACAGCGAAGCACAATGGAGGCAGTCGGAGCTAGCACACAACCCCACAAGCACCATTGGCAACAAAACATTCTATATGGCAGGCCATCGTGGACAAGGTGAATGCAGCCGGAGAGCGGAGGAGGACAATGGCAGAAAACCAGAACAGCTGGAATGATGCGAAAGGCAAAAACAAGCAGAAACACGCCAACAACCAGAAGGCAGCAATGCACACCGGAGGTGGGAGTCCAGCGCCACACCAGGAGCTGGATGGCATGGAGGAAATGGTGTCCACCACATCAGTCTGGAGATGGTGGCAGGAGTTGGGGACCGGAAACTGCTCAAAATCAACAGACACAACAGCAACAGGGAGAGGAACGACCAGGGACTGGGGGGACGGGGGGAGATGGGCACAATGGCACACATGCACAATTAAGCACAACACAACTGCAGACAAACCATGCCCAAGAGGAACAACACCAACCAAGAGCACAAGTCACACAAGTCGGCAATATCACACCACTGAACAAGCACAGAAGTGAAAACCACACCGCCTGAAAGGGAGAAGGGTGAGCCAAATCAGAGCTGAAGGGCCATCTCACACACAATGCAGCACACACACATAGGAAGCAGAGCACCCCAACATCCAACACAATGTGGTACAAACACCAACATATGCACAACCCAACACAGGACACAAGTGCATCCGCTTGTGGCCTATAAATGGCCATACGCATCTAGCAAAGCACGAAACAGGGACATGATAATGCACAAGTACCAACCCACAGCCCTGATGGGGTAGCAATGCAGGTAAGGCAGGGACCCAGATAGGCCATGACACACACATTGGCATACAAATAAACACTCAACACAGTTGGAGACAAGTGAACGTGCGGAAACTTTATCAACAATTGCGTGTTAGTACGGCCAAGGGAAGTGCCACGACATGCAGACCAATGCAGCAGCATGTCTGAATGAGGAACGTTGGAAAGCGCCCATGTCCACCCCAGGGGAGTCCATCACCAACACAAGTCATTGCCAACCTGCGTATGTTGTCCGCGCCTGGATCAGGAGTCCAGGCCAATGCAGCCATGTCCACTGTCGTCTACGGACATGTGACCAGATCCCCAACATGCAACCAGGCGTCGGGACACGTGCAATGGGTCACATGCAGTCCTGGCTGCAGGTACCTTGTCACTCGTCCATGAACGCGAGTGCAGCAGTGTAGGCCAACATTTACAATGCGAGATTGTTGTCCACCACATCTGACATGTCGGCGACGTAACCCATCAGCTGTCCCGGACAGATGTGCTGACTCCAACCCCTGGCCCCAATATGCACGAAAGCCCAATCGGGGAGCGGCTCAATGTGGTCACTGCACACGACGACTCGTGCAATCTCCCAGGTCCAGTTGCCAGCATGCATGCCAAACATCCAGGCATGCCATAAACGGGCATCACGGTGACACTCCTGGTCGTGGTCCAACAGGGGGCGCACACACATGTCGAAATCCAGGTCAGCTACCGTAACGTTGAAGAGGCAGACATCCATGGACCACTCGAATATGCACGAGCGACAGTGCAACACAGGCTGAACGCAGGTGACGTTGGAAATGCGGAAGCTCAGCCTGGAACTGATCCGCAGCACTGCCAATGGCAGTGCCCCCAGTACATGCAGCAGACGTGCACGGTACAGGTCCACGTGACTGGAGTTGAGCATGTGTCCGGGATGGTCTGCCATTGCGTCAGTGGCACTGCTTGAAGTGGCACTGTGATGACCTGCGCCAGTCCTGTGGAAGATACGCCACATCGGAGCAATGAGCAGTATCTGTTTGCAACGGGTGCAGGCCTGGGGTGTGGTGGGAGTACGTGTGAAGGCCATTTCACGCAAGCTAACTATGACCAAGGACTTTTGCGTGTGGGGTGTGTACACGTTGGCCTCACGTCTGGCAGTTCGTAGTGTGGGAGTCACCTGGAAATGCTATCGTATCTGTCAGGGGGTGCTGGGCACATGCAAGTCCCATCTAGGAGCTGCAGATGTGCTACCGCCCGATAGTGCAGACAAAGGACCTTTCATCCCTACAGTAACTTCACCATCTGCATGCATACAGGAGATGTACAGAGGCCTATCGTGGGTGGGGTGGGATGTCTGCGACCCAAGGAATCATGGATGACATGCCTAGCACGTGGCACATGAGCGGCATTACTGTGTGTCACATTGCCTCACAGCTGCTCCTCCCTCCCACGAGCCTCCACACATGTGTGCGCTGCGCAGTTGTATCACGTGCACTCCTACGGCACACCATTGTCATGCATGTCCGCGCATGTCCAGCGGCATGCCAACAACACATGTAAGCTGGCCGTTGAGGGTGTGCGGCCACGTGAGTGTAGGCCAATGGTCTGGACAGGGCGGACACAGGTGTAAAGTCCATGGCTGGCTGTGACCGCGCCGCGATTGGGGCCAGACACCTGACTCATGCAGCCACAGGACTGATACACATAACACTTGGCATGCATGTGCCAAGACCCCGAGCGGGCTTGCGCTCCTACATTTCCCCGTACGTGCGGGCCCGCCCTCCGGGTGCATGCTACATTGCAACATTGACTACTGTGGCCCTGGTGGCGACAACACCCCAACACAAGGACACACTTACCTCACTTCCTGTTCCAGGCCAGACCAGAGCCACGCCCTGATCCCCCTGCCGAATCAGCACACCCCTGCGCTGACCTGACGTACGCCGGACCAGCACACGCCGCTTGTGCATGCAGGGGGGGGTGGGCGAAGCTACATGTCCAAGGTCTCAGCCACTGCTGAAGTGACATGGTATCCTCCGCTTACCATGATGCACACCATGATGTTGCAGGGCTCCGGCCCATCATGCTGATATAATGACCACACGGACACACTTGCTTAGATGTTGGTAATGGCTACGGGCACGTGCGCCCGGCCACTTTTATTAGCAGGCTCACATGTCGAGTGACACCTGTGTTGGATGTGGGTGGGGTGTGTGTACACCAGCCGTCATGCAGTGCCAGGTGCAGTAAAAAAAATGACAACAGTGTACATCGTAAAGTACACAACCATTCAACCGTAAAGGATCCATGACCTGAGCTGCACAGAGTTAGTGGCCCCGGATGCACAGCGTTCTGCACGGGCCTACCGACACGGGCCGCTGACTTGCGGTGCACTGGGGCAGGGTCACGAGAGCAGAGCAGGTCCTTGTAGATGTCAAAGGGGGTTGTCGCGGAGTGTCTCGGTGGACAGTGGAAGGTGTACCCCCAGGGCATGATCTCAGACGCCACCAAAGTTCAACCAGAGAGTGCCCATGAGTCATTGCGCACAGAGTTAGTGGCACCAGTGCTGATAGGGGATGCCGCCTGCGATGAGGCGTGTTCAATGGTGTGGACTCCTCCATATCTTACCCAGGACACAGTTCCACATGTGTGGCCTACTGGACCGCAGTGTAGGCCTGAGTCAGCGGTCAGCAGGGGCCATTCACCGAGTGTCGCCGGCTTAGGTTGGATGGTCCCACCGGCCTGCGTAGTTCAGGTTCAGTGGCACCACCGGACGCGGACTTGCGTTGAACAGGGTTAGTGGCACCAGGTCAGTTGTTGCTAGTGTTCGGTCACCTCCGTAACGAGGATCCGGCTTTCATCCGGACTGAACCGCATCTTCCTCTTACTCCTCTCCGTGCGTTCACTGGTGTGGACTCTGCCATTCATGAATCACGACTGGGTGCTGGATGTGGGGCCTTCTGGACCGCAGTGTAGGCCGGGGGCAGCGGTCAGCACGGGCCCACAAACACATGTCGTGTGCTTGCGATGCATTCCTTTGCTTCACTGATAGAAGGGAGTTTAGTGATATAAACTCTGCAATAAACATCTGGTCACTGCCATTCATGACTCAGGACACAGTTCCACATGTGGGACCCACTGGACCGCTGTGTAGGCCTGTGCCCTCATCCACATAGCGCCGGCTTACATTGAACAGGGTTAGTGGCACCACATGTCGCCGGCTTGCGTTGAACAGGGTTAGTGGCACCACGTGTCGCCGGCTTGCGTTGAACAGGGTTAGTGGCACCACGTGTCGCCGGCTTGCGTTGAACAGGGTTAGTGGCACCACGTGTCGCAGGCCTGCGATATGGAATTATGCCTCACTGATCGAAGGGAGTCTGGTGCTGTGGCTGCTGCCACGGACTTGGGGTCACTGCCATTCAGGACTCAGGACACAGTTCCACATGTAGGACCGACTGGGCCAAAGAGGACGCCGGTGGAGTATGTAAATGAAGAAGGAGTACTGTGGGCCTGCACCGTGGAGGCCAGCGATGGTCTGTGGAGGCTGTAAAGGTCGCAGGCCTGGGGCTTTTGACCTTGCACCTGCACACGGTGGGTCCTCACTCACACACGCCGGTGTAGGCAGGTGAGCGGAGCCTCGTTGGTGTGCTGGGGCAGGCATAACGGGTCTGGGGACCAGCGGCCCGGGGTGCAGCAGGCGCACAGGGGCGCAGGCCCCGCCGCGCTCGGCGCAGGACTCGTGGTGGGCTCAGAGGCGCCGCCATGGCAGATGCGTTGTCCATTCCAAATGAGGACCACGCCCAGTGCGACGGGCTTTTTGTTCACACCCCTACGCAGGCCTGCCGTACGCAGGTCCAACTCACTCCGCCCGCGCATGCAGGGGGGGACGTAACGTGCGACATTTCCGCGTTCTGCCCCACAGCCTGTGGGGACATGGTAGCGTCCACTGCCACTACACTCCATGCCCCAGCAGTTGATCTCCACATGGCCATTTCCATGATTTGCATGCTGTGGTCTGTCTGGAACCTCCACGCCACACCTGGCATTGGGTAGGTTCACATTCCTTAGTCACTTGCCGCTCTCGTACATGCCTGCTCCATGCCTCTCCTCACATCCTGCTATTGTGTGTCTGTGGTGCCATGCCGTGGCAGGGTTGTGGGCATGGCAAGGCCAAGTTCCAAATGGAGTTGTGCTGTCATGTCTGGTCGTTTGGCATGTTGTGTGGCATGTTGAATGTAGTTGTGCTGCTGTTGAATGTAGTTGTGCTGCGTGCCCATTGCCAGTGTCGTGAGTTGCATGACTGTGGGCTGGAGGTGTGTGGTGTGTTCATTTTGGACTTACCAACGAGCACTGCATTGCCATGGGTGCCATCCTGGGAGCGCTGGGTGATGATGGACTGTCGGGAGGTGTGAGAATAATGCACTCTGCCTGGGGAGTTGGCCACGGCATTGTTGAGGGGTCCCGGGCAGTCCACTATTGTGTGCACATTCATGGGATGCGTGTGCTTTTTGTTGTGGTAGTTGTGTGCAGTGTCGGCAGGGGGCACGAGGGGTACATGTGTGCAGTTGATTGGCCCTGGCACGTGAGGGAATCCAGCTATGGCGTATGGGCCTTGCTTGGTCTCCAGCTGCTCCTGCGCAGTGTGGGTGAAGTGGAGGGACTGGGGTACCAGGCTGATGTTGGCATCCAGAACAGGTGTGATGACCTTGGATGGGGCTGGCTGTGTGACTCCTCCGACTCTGGCAGTTGTGGGTTGGATGGTACCAGAGGCCGACATGTGCTGCGCAGCCGGCAGCTTTGTCTGCGGAGGGATGTTGGTTGTCCGCTGGGTTGGTACCGTCAGCAGGTGGGGGATGTGGGTCAGGATGCAGGGGTTGGTTGTCCTTTTGGGCCTGTAGTGGGCAATGTCCTCCTCTGGCGTTGGGTGTGGGCAGCAGGTGCGTTTCAGGTGGGTCCGCTGTCTTTGTGTGCGCTGCCTCTGTGGTGTTCCGGGGGGCGGGACAGGTTCTGGGGGTGGTGGTGGGCCTGGGGGTGGTGGCGGTGGGTGTAGTGTGCCTCATGGGTCTCGGAGCTACATGATCATTGTCTCCATGGCATCTGTGGGTCTTCAGATGTGGCTCTTGGCTGGGCTGCATTTCGTACTGCAGGTAGTCACCCTGCCTTCCACCAGCAAAAGACAGGTGTTAAATCCCTGCTGCTACCGCGGCTTATCGCGTGGTTTTGACTCGCATCGCAGATCTGGCAGTTCGTTTTGAAAGTGGTGTTGTGGTGTTTTCGTGTGTTTTTGCACGGGAACGCCTACTCTGCATCTCATTAGGGTTAGTTGGTGGTGTCCACCGTGGAGATAAATTTTGGGGCAGTTATCGCGGGAATACTGGCGATGTCTGCAGTTTGCACCCGCTTGTGAATGGGGTGTTAATTCGATCTCCACTTTTGATGGGTTAAGAATGAGATAAATCTTTGGTAGGTCCTTGTGAATATGCCCCTAAATGTTTCCCATACCTTGGAGAAATGCTTAACCGTACCAATATTTGTCTCAAAAAACTCCTCTATGGCTAACTCTGACTTGAACACTGTGTCTAGGAGGTAGTATGGGGGAACCTCCATGTGAAGGGGGCGGCCTTCTTTGGGGGAGCTTATATATCCAGCAGTATAGGGGGATGGTCAGAAAATGAGCGAGGTAGTAGTGAGCAAGCCAGCACCCGAGGGAGCAGTGATCTGGAGATAAGTCAGTAATCAATTCTGGTGTGGATGTTGTGAGGGGCTGAGTAGTGTGTGAAACCTCCTGCTCCCAGTGGATCTCATGCGCCAGACATCAAGGAGATCTAATTCAGTGGCGGCGGCGCAAATGGCTTTAGCCGCTGTCGAGGGATGTCGGGGAGGACCTCTAGAGCGATCCAGCAAAGGATCCAGACCGCAGTTGAGGTCGCCCGCCATATTTGCGGTAAAGTGGTTTCTTTCCGCATGCATGCGAGTAATGTATAGGCCTGGGTGGTAAAATCCGCTCCGCTCGCGGAATTTTTGGAATTTTGGCAATTCCGCGCTCCGCAGAGAATGCGGAATTGCCGAAAATTCTTAGCGGAATTATTTTCTTGTTCGTGCTTTCAAAATGCGTGTTTGCGCACGCGGTAGCGACTTACCGGGATCCCTGCGTTCGCCGGCGAGTTTTCCTATCCGTTCGCGTGCGCCAAGAGATTTTGGTAGCCGGCCGCACGATCCCGCGAGAGTGTGCGATCGCGAACAAGTCATTTGGACGTGCCATCGGACATCCGCGTTCACGAACAGGAAACACGCATCGCGAACGGGCGGGACAAGTGAAACAAGATGGCCGCGCCAATTGGCGACCGCATGGGCAAGTTTGCGAGATATTTCCCCCCGAGCACGCAAACAGCATCCCCGAACAGAAAAAATGCATCGTGAACGGGCGGAACAAGCAATTCCGCGTGCTCGCGGAATTCTGCGTAGCTCGCGGAGATTTTTTACATCTTCGCGGAACTTTGCATAACGCGACTATGCAAATTCCGCCCAGGCCTAGTAATGTATAATAAAACTGTGGGTCATCATAGTTGGGACCGTAAATGTTAACTACATGTGTATCCACACCTTTCCCGTAACACCTTGAAAGTACATATCTACCGTTGGGATCAACGTCCAGTGCTTCCAGTGTAATCCCTGATTTCGGGTTGACCCGTGTAAACAACCCCCTAGCATGAGTGGTAAACCCTGCGGCATGGAATTGACCGAGAAGCTCCTTACGCGTGAGCATATTACTATCAGGAGGCAGGTGCGTCTCTTGGAGCAGCGCCACATCGACCTCATGTCATTTAAGATAAGGTAAAACTTTATGCAACTTCCTGAAGTCGTTGAGGCCCCTAATATTCCAAGTCAAAAATCTGATTCTGCTAATATGGACCTGTGTCAGCCTGTGCTGTGTCATTTTTCGCTTGCTTCAGCTATATGCACCTATCCCTCCAGAAGCAACAACCTCAATGCTTGAGCCTTATAAATGTTTTGCATGCACACTGTGAAGTCTAAACCAAAATCATAACGCCCCCCCACCCATGCTATGCAAACCCCAACTTAGCATAGACGGCACATTGCCCTCCCTCCCACTACTAAACATTACACTGGCTAGTGCTATGGCAGCAAAAAAGCAAAACTGGTATCTCGCCATGCAGTGAGTAACACACAGGGGAGGATGTTACCGGCAACTGGACTTAGTTCTCCTGTGAATCCTAACCATCCATCCGCTATATGTATAATTCGGGGGAGAATATCCCAAAAAACGTGATGTTTAGGTAGTCAATAATTCGCCTTCGGGGGTACTCCTGTACAGCCGGTAATTAAACAAGCAAGTAATGTTAATGGCATTATTATTGCTATTTAGCCCCAGTTCTGCCGGCGACCCAATAATCAGCCATTGCAACTGCATCCTGACGACCCCAAAGTGCCAGGTGTATCTAGTACTCCATATGAACTCCAATCTGTGCACCTTATCCGATATACGTAAGGAGAGAAATGAGAGATACCCAGGCCGAACAAGTGTCAATCCTGCTCGTCCAGACCAACACGGGCATGCTGGCTTGCTCCTCCACTTCCGGCGCTTGTTTTTGCATATCCGTCTTGCCGTATTAGTTGAGGGCCCTCTGTAGCATCTTGGGATAAGTGTAGATTCTTGGCCTGCCAATCATCATGACCCTCAGCCTGGTCAGATACAGCATAACGTACTCCAGGTTATGCTCTCACAGCTTGCGCTTCATGGGCGCAAATTGCCGTCTCGCCTCCTGCACCCTCTGGGTGAAATCTGGGAAGAGCAAAAGCGAGGCGTTTTCAAACTTGAGTTCACGCAGCTCCCTTGCTCGCTTCAGCACAGCATCCCTGTCCCTATAATTTAGCAGCCTTGCTATCACAGGTCTGGGAGGAGCCCCGGGAGGTGTCTTGGGGCCTAAGGTGCGAAGAGCGCGTTCCACGATGAACATTGTGTAGAATATATCTTGACCAAGCAGGGTTACCAGTAGCTGTTCCACGAAGGCCTCCATATTGCCAGTTGCTGTGGATTCCGGAAGGCCAAATATGCGTATATTGCTACGCCTTGATCTAGCCTCCAAATCCTCCGAATTGTCTTGCAATGCAGTAAGGAGCTTCCCCATTTGCTTTTGGGTGTTATCAGCTTCCATTTGGGCATCTTCCACTTCAGACACCCGCCTTTATGCCATGTCCAGGCACTCCACATGCTTATCGATCCGTTCGGACATGAGATCCATTCGGTAGGACTTGGAATCAATCTTCCCATTGATTGTAGTGAAGCTTTTTTGCATGGCCGTCAATATTTGGCGTATATCACCCCCTAGCTCATCGGCTGCATCAACCTGTCCTGATGCAGCTGATTCGGCACCCTCATCTCTGTGTCTTGATTTACGCTGTTCAAACTGCAGTTTAGACTGCGTTTTGTCGGCTTTCCCCATTACTTCGTGACCCCAGGCTCACGGGCAATGAGCGACCATGCCGAGGGACCCAACGATTCCACGTGCAGAGTAGTTATGTGCCGCCGTTAGTGGTGGGATGTGGGACAGAGCACCGCACCGACTCTACTTTTCAGTGATCATAGGCCTGCATCAGATAAACCCACCCGGACCGCACCACTCACCGCAGTGCCTTCTCTTTCTGTGGGCGGTGATAGGCGTGTGCGGCAAGGGAGTGGGAAGGGCCATGCTGCACCCCTCCAATGGAGCAACGCTACTAGATCTGCTGCTATGCGAAGGTAGGGCTCGCCCCATGGCTCATCTGGATCGTTCAGGACCGCAGTCCACTGTGCCCAGAGTGAGCATACACAGCAACCAGCACCCGCTCACTCCACACAGGGCTGCAGCATTCATCAATCCCAGACGGCCCTGCAGGTTCCCAGACAGAAGCTCAGTGCCAGCTTTAGTGAACCAGCACGCAGAGCCCCACGTTGCCACCTGGAGGCTCCAAGCAGCACTCACCATCATGCAGTTCGTCGCAGACAGCCCAGCCGACCAGGCGCCATGCCCTTGCAGTGTCTGACGACGTTATAGGGCACTCCCCGCGTGTTCTGCAGCTTGCTGGGCCCGAGCACCAAGAAGCACCGCTACGGCAAGGCCCCCTTCAGCACCACGACCTCAGCCGGCTGCACCGCTTCTCGTAGCTAGGCCGCCCCAGGGGCTTCCTCGGATCCGCACACTGATGGCGCTGCCGGCACCAACAAACGCACCAACGGTAAGCGCCTCTCAAGCTCTATGATTTGCAATATTTATCAGGCGACCTCTCCCACGGATGTAGCCGATTCCTGAAGGATATTTTAGACGGCTTACAGAGTTCGCTTAGGCTGTGGCCATCTTGAAGCAAGGCAAGCTCCGCCCCCACAATTCCATTGTTAGAGGTGGGAAAAGAAGATATAGGAATACAATTGAATGCTAGCTGCAATGAAATGAAAATCCATATGGACCAGCGGGCATTAGGTGAAAATGTAAAGTGGTAACTTAAGTATGGTCTTTGGCATGGTTTGGTGTCATAAATAGTTAAAGAGCTAGAACAGTTGTATTTTACCACTTAGACAATGAAAATGGCTGCTTGTCACAGGGCAAAGAAGTGCTGTTTTTGGCTGAAAATGCAACACTATTTTTGGCATATTTAAGTAAACATCAGAAGACAACACACTAACAACCAAGCAACAAAATTAACAAACCAGAATACACCAGATGAACCACAGTACTGTCAGACTTAGCTCTGCCTGTACGCTATGTTTCCCATTGTCATCACTATTTTCCTATTAGGCAGGTGCCATGCACTCTGCTATATAGTTTAATTTGCATGCTCTGCTAAGTGTTCAATTTAAATGGCATGCTATGCACTTTAGTTTGTGTCCACTGTAAACAAGTATGTTTAATGAAGTGCAAGTGGCTGTCATTTGTTTTAACAACATGCACTGCTTAAGTAGTCAATTAAAGGCCTCCATTTCCTGCTGTCCTTGTTTCCTGCTGCAAAAGCTGGTATTTTTGTTTGCATAATGGCTGCTGACTAATTTTACATTGCTTAGCACTTAAAGGCCTCTGTTTTCTGCCAGTGTGTCTGGTGTTTTTTTTGTTTGTAAAATGACTGCTGACTAATTAAGGGCCTCTGTTTGCTGCCCCTGTTTCCTGCCCGAGACGTCTTTTAATTGGCAGGCAGCACTCTCCACAAACATGACAAGCCATAAATACCATGTTCAAAGAGTGGCCGCCAGCTTGCCTTCATCAATCCATCTGAAGAGAAAGCTGTGTCTCCTGCCAGCACCACCTGTGGGTTCCGAGCCCTGCTGCCTGTGACAAGAGCAACCCAGATACTGTTGCAGGAAGCTGGGGGCTTTCAACCTCTCTTGGAATCCCATACCTTTGAAGTGACTTTTGACAACCTTGGGCCCTGGAACCAGGGGTGGGCGGAGTTTGTGGAGTTGCACTAAGCAGAATTCCGTGGAGTTGCATTAAAACTCCATGGAATTCCACGGAGTTCCGCTCCGTCTTACAGTGCTGACATGCGACGGCTCGCACGCCGCCTTCAGTTCCCCTGATGTTCACACAGCTCCTATACAGACACATAACCATGAAATGACAAATGAAAAACAATTGAAACATTAAGAATGGCCTCAGGATACACAGCTCTCCCATTCAAATTAATTCCTGGCTTCTCTGCAGAGGCATCATCACAAATACATAGGGAAAGTCTGGCTTGGTCTGCACACCGTAAACGTGCACGCATTCTCCACAAGCACTGCTCCTCCCTGTGTACCACCTACGTTGCAGTTTTGAAGGATCTGGGACAGTTGAATGTCAGCACAGCCTCCTCTCGGTTGTCCAGATGCGGAGGCAGCAGCCATCTATGGACTTCAGCACCACGTACTGCTGTGGTGCTGAAGGGGGCGCAGCGATCCCAGAACCAAGCACACCAGTGAGGCTGCATACCGTCCTCAGGTTGCGGGTAATGGCCCATTAGCACAGGGCAGCCTGGTGTCACCTTCATCCTGCTGCTCAGATGTCGTATCCGCCTCGGCTCCAGAATTCGCAGCCATTTCGCTCCACCCAATACCAGCTGCAACGGTTAATCTTTGTTCAGCAGAGGGGTCGGAGCAGTAGACCTGGCCAATCAGCAGGCTCCGCGCATAGCCAGATGATGATGATGATGATGAGCTGAACTGGCCCGTCTCTAACAAGGGGTGGACGCAGCGCGTGGCCCAATTTCTGTTTTTGTTGCCAATCACCCGGACGTAGATCAGAGGCAGCAGCAGGACGAGCCCCCACATCTCGCAGGGGAGCATGTTGGGGTCACGCAGGTACTTTGTGCCCTCGTAGAGCGCGGGGTTTACTGGCTCGGGGGTGCAAAGCCTCATTTAGACGGCCTCTGCAGCTGGGGGAGTGACCCGAAACATGAGCACCCACCCCCACTGCAACAGCCAGGCACATTCTGGGGCAGGTTCCAAGATTCCTGCGGCACTGCAGTCAAGGACCGGGGGTGCTGCAAAGTTCCAAATTGAGAAAGTAGGGGTGGGTGGCATGGGGAAACTCCGCCACACGGCAGAATCAAAGTTTTTTGCTGAACTCCGCACTCCCCGCAGAGCTCAGAGTTGGCAAAACTCTGCAAACTACGCTGGCAGAGCGGAGTTCACCACCCACCCTTACCTGGAACTTGGTCATTCAGCTGGTGCCGCGAAACCTCCCTCACCTTGACTACAGCATCATTCTTTTGCTGCCGCTCAACGCTCCACCTACTTTGGCCCATTACACTCCCAACAAACTCTCTAAATTAACCATTTTTGAAAAAGAGCAAATATTCGCTTAAGTCTAATTTTAGTTTCCAGAGATTAGAAGGAAAAACTCAATAGTGGTCCCCCTAGTGGGTTTGGGGATTGTGGAGGTAAGTCAAAAATAACTGAAAGGGGGGGGGGGCAAAAAAGCATGCTCAAGCTGATTGTAAAGCATTCATGTATGGTTGCCTAAAGTGATTGTATTTTTTTGTCACTGAGTCTCCTGGCAGAAGGTGTGTGCTTTTACAGTAGAACTTGAAGGTTCCTGCTCAAGAGGATCAACACACACTGTCATTTTTTAACAGGAGTTCCAGGAACACCAGAACCATCTCTTTCTTTCCATCCCTCTTTCCCAGTCCCTCATGCCACAGGGTCAGTCATTGGTGTCAGTCGCCTCTTCTGATACTAAGGTACTAAGGATTAAACAAAAGGGAAAGTGGTGGAAGATCTTCACCTCCACAGAGGGCCTGGTAATTCTGAGGAAATGTCGTTGGTATGACAAGTACAAAACAACATCACAATGTAATAATGGACACAAAAACACAGCAGTACAAAAAAATAATACAGCACATTGCCACACAACACCACCACCACAACAAATGACACAAATTAAATATGCACATTCATGTCACATATTGCCACCTCTAGAAATCTGCACTCATATTGCATGAAGCAAGCACTGCCTTAACTTACAACCAAGGATTTAAAATAGCACCAGTCAAAAATGTTTTGTGATCCAGCCTCAGCACTTTATTTGAAAAATCTGTCCAACCATTTAGAAACCAGTCATTTTAAATCTTTTACCTACACGCACATAGGTTCCTGCCTCTCTATCATGTCAGGTGTGAGCAACACATTTGGGGGTATATTCACAAAGACGGGCGATAACTATCGCCTTCGGCAGTCATCGCCAGGAAAGTTAACGCTGCCTAACCCTGATTAATATTGCCATGTTAGCGGGCTATTTTCAAGCCCGCGGTACATGGCGATAGTAACAGGGAAGGGGTGTCAAAACCCACGTACTAATCATCGCGATGGTGAATTAAAATCCTGCGTTAGCCGGCGATACGTTGTGAATGGCCAATAATCACCTGAAAAGTCCCATCATCACCACTTCAAGCTCCCGGCCCAACACTGCCCCTGCTGGAAGCCAGGTGTCACTGTGAGACTGGCAGCATGGTGACCGCGGCAATCAGCTTCCTCGTAGTCTAACCATTTGTTTTAACCAAAAATACTGTCATTTTAGTTGGGCTAACTTAGGCAGACACCTTCCATCTGGAATACCTGCATCTTAAAAGGCTCCTGGCTGTGTTCCCTTCCATGCTGCAGGTAGTCGTCCTGTTTAACATCAGCAAAAGGCAGGTGTAAATTCACTGCTGCTACCGCGGCTTATCACCTGTTTTCGGTTCGCTTCGCAGATCTGGCATTTCGTTGTGAAAGTTGTGTTGTGGTTTTTTCGTGTGTTTTTGCACGGGAACGCCTACTCTGCATCTCATTAGAGTTATTTGGTGGTGTCCACCGTTGGGATAAATGTTGGGGCAGTTATCGCAGGAATACTGGTGATGTCTGCAGTTTGCACCAGCTTGTGAATGGGGTGTTATTTCTATCACCACTTTTGATGCGTTAAAGTGGGGATAATTCAGAGATAAGTCTTTGTGAATATGCCCCTCGGTCTCATATTTACTTTGCATTTTTTTTACTTGAAGTCCAGCATTTAAAATTGGAAGTTATTCTAAAAGTATCAGAATGCAAAGAGAAAACAGGATTGTACAAGTTTCTCATATCACACGTGTAAGAAAAAATGTGACTTGACAAGTTGTTCACAACTCAGGTGGAACTGGACAAGTTGCTTAGACCTCACGTGAGGCATCATGAGTCCTTTCTGACATTAGTGTGCACATGATCTTCTGGAGCAAATTGTCCTTTGCTCCCTTGGTGCACATCATTCCGCACACTACTTCACTCTTGGTGCACATCATCCTGTGCTCCATGTACCTTCTCCTTCACATATATGAATGTTCCTTAGTGTCCATGATTTCCTATATGGTTGATCCTCTGTTTGTATGGACATCAGTATTTCAGTCGGTCCATAGATGCTAGTATATCTACAGTAATTATGTGTCTGTTTGTGTTCATATGTTCCTTTATGTCTTACTTTCTGTGCGCTTGGATGCTTGCACGTATGCTGGTCTGTGTAAATGGGTGCCATAGATGTGCTTTTCTGTTTGTGAGTCTGCAAGCGTCACTATGTTGTGTGTCTCTGTGCACAAACGCTCTGCATAAGTTAAAATCATTGGCGTTGCCAATGCGTGTTCTGCCAGAGTATTTTTGCTGGGTTATGGTAATTTTGTGGGCTAATTGCTTCTCTTAAGAATTGTTCTGTTTCCCTCTTTAGAACAGGTGAGCATTGAGACATGATGAAGTCATAAAATGGTAGCAAAATGCTAATTTTTAAGATCTTGGCTGACTGACATACAAATCAAAAGAAAAATGCAGGTATGTATTTGTGGACCGCGAACACTTCCGGCTGACATACTAATTGATTCTGTAAGAGGACGCCTTTGTACACAGAGTACTTGCAGTCCTCTCAGAATCCCCTTATGTGCTTCCAACATATGTGAAATAATTGGCAAGCCATCGTTTCTTTTGGCAACGTCTTAGTTCAACATCCCACTGGCCACAGAGTCAGATATTAATGTATGTATATTTTAGATGGGTCATTCCTTGAGTCTGCTCTTGGAAAAGCTTATAAGTAATTTTTATAGAAACAATACAACTGGGAATGTATGCATACTTTTTGCAACAACTGAAGTCTTATGAAAGTAAAGACTCTCAACCAATCGAAATTTTAAGCAATTTGTTTGTCTATCTACTGCATAAGGGATATAAAAATACTTCAAAATCTTGTTAACTGAGAATTTCCTGTTTGCTTAGTAGAAATTATTTCTTAAGGTATTTTCTGTTGCCAATAAACTACTGTAGGCACTATTCAGAAGAAATGCCCTCCACATTGAAACACCTTCTCTGTGTCTGGCTCCTGTACTCTGTGCAGCAATTTAAAATAAATTCAATTTCTTTGCATAATAACTTACAGATGGGCCAGTGAAACGGATACGTTAAGAGCTTTTCCTGTGAAAATGTGATCCTCCTTACTTGTACTTCACTTTCAATAGATGTGTGTGTGTGTGGCAACAAATTAAACTTTAGAAATTCTGCTACCATTTCGTGAATTCTGACCTCCCCTGTGTCTGTGTCCTTTTCTGCCCAGGCGTTTTGTATGTCAAGACCAAGAGGAAACGTTACTAACACTTTATGCGGTGATGAAGGTGGTTCAAACCTGGTGCAAAGTACTGTGCTTGAATTAATCTTTCCAACACAAATCATGATTGTGTTTGAAATTTGTCTAAAGTAAAGCAAAGTAACACTTTAGGCTACTTTGCCCTACTTTGTGTCCCATGGTGTTGTACACGGACGGACGTTCCTATTTGTAGACAGGGAGCTGTGCCAAAAAAAGTATGTCTCCTCGAGGAAGGGGTATCAGTGGAGCAGGTTTTAGGTCTCCACTCTTTCCCAAATTTGGGGTCGATTCACAAAGGCCCTCTGCACTCGTGGCAGAGGACCCGCAGTCATGGCGGGACCTCTGTACTGCAGTTAACCATTGTGGGCCCCCCCTTGAATGCTGGTCTCCCCCCCACTTCCCACCATGACTGCGGGCCCATCGGCACAAGTGCAAAGGCCCTTCGTGAATCGGTCCCATTGTGTGTGTGCTGCACTGTACAGCATTCATACAAAGTGGGAAAAGTATTCAACTATGTCAAAGTATAGTTTTTGTAGTTGAAGGGTACCCTTCCTGTTCAAAGCCTATGCCTGGCAGAATGCACACACTCTTGTACCACAATACAAGGATATGTGTGTTGACCCAAGGCCTTCTAAACTGCACCAGCGATGGGGGAGAGAAAAACGTGCCACTTCTTAATAAAGCTCTCTTTGATGCAAATCAGTGGAAGTCAGCAACTTTGGTTGCTGTGATGCGTTACACAAAAAGTTAGTAAATGTGGCCACACATTTTTTTAAAGATGCTCCAAGAGAGTGCAGGCTCTCTGGTCTTCGGTCTAGGGTATACTAAAAGTGTGCCATCAAGCAGGTTGGAGAATGACTACTGTCCCTTTCCCAGGTTATTGATAAAATAACAGTCAGTTGGGTTTGATTTGTTTTCATGGGCACATGTTTTTTTTTTTTTACCTCAGTAGACTCAAAGGTGTCTATTGAGTATTTGTTGCATAATTGTGTTCTAAACAATGTGCCTTGCAAGACATTTCTTCATACTGGACCAACAGGTGGATTTCTGTATCAGTACCTATCCTTGGAGCAGTCCTAGAGGACTCGTCTCAGAGACCATGTATTAGTTTCCCCGAATCTAAAATGTACATTTAGCCCAGAGAAATGTTAGAGACAAATACTGACTAAAATCAATTTGGCTGGCTGTATAGCCCTGAGTTTTTAAATGGTCAGTGGTACTTTACCTCTCCCTTTAATATTTATGTGAGGGTCAAATACACTGCCCCGTTTGGCCATTAACAGCCTCCAACATTGTGTTGGTCTGACAGCTGTCTGTGAATAAACAACCCACTGATTATGTATGCACTCTCTCCCTATGACATTTGATGCAAACCCTGCAAATGAGTTGCACACATTTCCATTGGCCCTGCTATTCACTTTGGACTTGGAAGGAGCTTAAGAGCCAGGTATAAGAAACCATCTAACAGGACCAGGTGATGCTGTTCCTGTCAAGGCTAGGTTGAGCCGTAGGATATTGAAGAACTATGCAAATGTGCTCTGCCTACAACTGTGAGCGCTGTTTTCCTTGAAAGGAGAAGAGCGGAACTGCCCTTGTGTAGGAAGAATAAAGTCAGCTAGTCCTATGGCCCAGCCTTGATGATCCTCATTCAAAACACATCTGGCAACATCTGTATCAGATGAGGGTCAAGGACATTTTGGAACTATAAACATTGGTGGGTGGATGAGACTGACTGCTTTCTGAACCATCCAACTACTGTGACCTTGCATCACTCCTGTTTTTATGAAAAGTAAGTGCTCCCAATGAACTATGTCTGATGCCCTGGTGACTGATCACTGGATCATGGTGGAACTTTTAACTGGTTGAATTTCAGATCAGTATTTTCTGGAACCTAGAAACCATTAACTTTCATGGCTGAGAATCCAAGTTTGTGAGTGCGCTTAAGCTTTTGAGAAGCTTGGCATGTTTCTCACTGCCATAACTCAAATCCATTGAGTTCAACCCTCTTTCATGAAGTTGATGAGAAATTAGAAAGTGAGACAAAGGGTGTTCATAGCACACTTGATCCGGTTGTAACTTTATATCTAACTCCCTATAGTCACTGAGAAAAATTGGTAATATTAAAGAACTAAGGGCCTGATTACGAATTTGGCAGTGTGGGAGCGGGCCGCCACACCAGCGCCCCGTTCCCACACCACCAAAGTTGACCACTGCCTGCCCACCAGATTCTGAGTCATTTAATTGTCTGGCAGGTTGGCGGTGCCTTTGAACTGCAACACCGAAGGAGCGCCAAAGCAAGTTCCTACACAGCATGGACTGTGCAGTCCATGATGTGCAGGAACTGGGGGTGCATGTACACAGGGGGGCAAAACATGTGCCCCCCTGCATGTATCCCCAGGCCCTGAGGCTTCAGGGTAATTTCCTCACTGCCAACATTTTCATGGCGTGAGCAGAGCCATGAGACAGCTGGGGGTGAGGAAACTCATAATATGCTTGCCGGTGCCGCAGCGGCACCGCCAAGCATATTGTGGTCTCAGACTGCCAAGGGATCGCGGATCCCCAATGGTTGCAGCGGTCCCATG
Organism: Calotriton arnoldi; assembly: GCA_963921515.1. NCBI lineage: Eukaryota > Metazoa > Chordata > Amphibia > Caudata > Salamandridae > Calotriton > Calotriton arnoldi. The sequence goes on along the minus strand of CAWUFW010001531.1, from coordinate 2,652,657 downwards.
GCGGTCCGATCGCCAAAGTTGTAATACAGCGGTCAGGCATCCGGTGCGGCGGTAGCCGCACTGCCACCGCTGCGCCACCGTGAGTTTGGTGGTCCATGGACCGCCACACTCATAATTAGGCCTTAAGTCATAAAGCTTTCTAGAAATTGCAAAGGACTCATAATCTCCCTAACATAGGACAACATTGCCAACAGACTTATTTCGAATTCAGAAGAAGGAGTAACTCTACTGCTTTAGAGTTATGAACTGTAGGATATGTTTAGCCTTTGTTTTGTCTGGCCAGCCAAGATCTTTGTCATGAGCAATATAGAGAGTGGCCTTTGGGTCAACCAACTTCAGTCTTTGGTTTATTTTGATCATCCCCCTTTAGCCATTGCTTATTTGAGCCACCAAGATTTTGCAGAGGTTTACATGGCGATTGACAATGAAGAAGGAGACCGTGTCCAAACAACATGATATCACTCACACACTGACCCCCCAGAAAGCTGGGAGCTTCTGTGTGTGTCACAGTTTAGTGTGAGAGCTGCATCTGAGGTGCTCTTTTTGTGCAGAGCACCATCCTGCTTTGTTTACCCACTGTTCTGCTACTCCCAAGCCACCAGGTCTGGAGTGGAGGCAGCCATGGCTACGTTAACAGCTTGGATCAGTAAATGATAAAAACCACCACTTGAGCAACTTGCCATGCCCCCACCAGGGCAGGCACCGAGCCTACATACTTCTGACTGGTACACATATTCCATGGTGGGTATTTTAGGGTTAAGCTACAGATCTGCAAGGGGCGGCTGGTGGTCTCCTCATGCTGAAGAGATTATGGATCACGTCTGAGCCTAGGGCCTCAACTTTACTGTTTGGAAGGGCCACTAGGGGATATGCAGCCAAGTAGCGAGCCCTTCTCCCACTGCCCTAGGGATGGAGTCCAGTGAAACCATGAAGCAGTATGGGAGCGGTGACCATCATGCAGGTGAACTTGTAGGGCACCCTATTAACACATAGCGGTTGCGTGACTGGGCTGGAATGCATCTTTCATGCCTACTTGCATTAGGCATGCTTATGCAGGACTACTCACTGAAGATGCCTGTTGCATGTGAGTGGGCCACGGTGCACTTAGGACAGACAGGTACTATGTCAGCATAAGGAGCATCTTTTTTAAGAAGGACTTATCACGTGCAAAATCAGGACAGTGTGCCCTTTAACACATTATTGTTTCATGGCTCAGAGCTGGCCCTGAAATCCATAGGGGCCTGGGTAAGTTAACAGTGTTTTAAAGGAGCAGTGGTCCCTATATTAATAGTTAGGCATCAATGTATAAGCAGAAATTGTATTCCAATTACAATGTTTTAATTAAGAAGAGTCAAGTCCTGGTTATCGCACGGTCCTCGACGCGGGATCTCAATTCTCAGGATCTCAATTCTCTGGATCTCTATTCTCTGTACTCTATTCTACCTGACTGCAGACTCCATGCTTCTTGCTGTTGACTAAGTGTGCAGATCCGTTCTAATAATTATAATTGAAACCTCCAGGCTGAATACATATTGTGTAAACTTTGATTCGCTCATTGTGTATTTGTATAAGCCTCGCCTGAGCACATTTTTCTGCACCATATTGTCATCTATGCACATTCATTTTGCTTCTTTCATTTTCTTTATTAAAACATTGTTTTTAGAATACAATATTTGCTTATACATTGATGCCAAACTTTGTAATTTGTGATGATGTGAAATGCCACTTTATCAAAAGGCTGTCATAAGGGTAGTACACTATCCTCTACTATCCTGAGTGAAATTCTCTAGATTATGCCATTAGTTCATGCCCTCCATTTACAGGGACATTATGTGTAAAACTGTTGTTTATAGTCCAGGCTGCAATGAGGTACTTGGGCTTCACTGCCCAAGATTCATGTCTTCTGTTACAAGGCTATTACAAAAACACGTTTAATGCATCTTCCTCCAAATATTTACTTGTGCAGCGATAAAAATAAGCATTGGCCAAGCCAAAAGGCCTGGCTTATAACTGAAAGTGCATCTTCATTGATTGGTGAATGTGTGTGTGTGCGTGTGTTATTGTGGTTGTACGAGTCTGTAAATGTAAAAATGAGTCAATAAGTGCAAAATGATTGTACTAATGCAAGTATGAGTGTTTGACTACATGCATGAAAAGTGGCTAAGTGCATAGATGGATGGATAAGTGAATGCAATGAAGAGATACTATCAGTTATAAGCAACACTATTGGCATTAAAAATGCGTGTTGCTGTATAGCATAATGTTGTGAAATTGCATTTTAACCATTTATTTAGTAGTATGTATGATGTTGTATTGTGATTTCAACCAATCACCGTAATTAGCAGTATATGTTTCGTAAATTGTGTATTTGCATGTGGCTTTATCAACAGTGTTGACAACGTAAGCCTAACTTAGCTCGAGTGAGTAAGATGACTGAAATACTCGTGAAACCAGAGTCTAAAACAACTTCAGCCTGACTTTCTCAAAAATATGGTCACACTTGATTTGTCCCTTGATAATAAACTGAGTTCTGTAAAAGACCTTTTTAGTCAGACATATGTGCAGTTTATGTGACAACAATCGGAAAAGGTGTGAGGTGCCAGGTTATGGATATTGCCAAAGAGAACGAATATATAAAGTGTAGAAAAAAACACCTTTGCCCTAAAGGGATCTGTGTGACGTATACTATTCAACACACTTCAAAGTGAAGCTTAAGAGACTTTTTCACATTAGTCACGGTGTATTTGTTCCAGCTCGCAGGGCCTTAATAAAAACACCATCTTACAATGGAATAAGAACACACTGCCTGAAGTCCAGAACGAGCACTTCCCCTCTGGAGCTTTGCAGTGGTTTTAAGGGCCTTATTTAGAGTTTAACAAAAAGTGGAGGATGTCCACCCGCCATCTTTAGAGGGTCATTGACATCAACCCACTCTTAATATGTCTGATGGAACATCCACCACATGCTTAGGGCTATCCTGCATCTGCATCTCTAGAAGGACCCAAGTATTTTTAAGATATTAATATTCGAGGCAATTAAATAACTTCGAGAATTCGTATATTACCAATATAAAGATACATACTCATTGTACAAGCAAAGCAGAGGTTTAAGCGAAATAAGATCCTCCTGTAGAGTTTAGAGGGAACTCAAAATTCTCCAATTTCTGGAGGAAGCTGCAACACAAGTGGAATGCACATTGATGGAAATTCAGTATTTTTAGTCTCCTCCAGAAATTGGAGAATTTCAGATCCCTACAAACTTTAAATGACCTCCAAGCATAGAAAAAAATTACAAGGGTATAATACTATTCCTTGAGCCTAAACACTCTTAAAGGAGTGTAAATACGATCTCGTACTGAACACGGGGAATACTTTACTGTCTACATCAGGGGTTAATGTAGCGACCCTCTGTGTAGAGTGAAATTAAATTCACCATCCCTCAGTGTTTACAAATATTGCCAATGCGTTTCGAGTCCCGGGCAAACAAATACAGGGGCTCTCATCAGGGCTTCTGAATTTTGTAAATACCGATGTTGTCTGGCTGAAGATGTTTCTTTAACAGCTTCTAACTTCGTCGAGACACATCACGAGTAAATTCTTTATTTTTAGGACATTTCATTTTTAACTGATTATCAGTATTTGAACTGAATCAGCTGACAGGAAGCGTGAGTTGCGCGATTTTGGTGAAGAATAACAGCAATGGAGCAACGGAGAATAACTTAGAAGTCGACAATAGAAGCATTTACCCTGAGACACCAGCAACCAGTGTTCAGAGGTTCTGCGCATGAGGAGGCCGTGCGCGGCGAAGCGCTCACCCAAAGCTGAAGCGTTAAAAATGAAATGTCCTAAAAATAAAGAATTTACTCGTGATGTGTCTCGACGAAGTTAGAAGCTGTTAAAGAAACATCTTCAGCCAGACAACATCGGTATTTACAAAATTCAGAAGCCCTGATGAGAGCCCTGTATTTGTTTGCCCGGGACTCGAAACGCGTTGGCAATATTTGTAAACACTGAGGGATGGTGAATTTAATTTCACTCTACACAGAGGGTCGCTACATTAACCCCTGATGTAGACAGTAAAGTATTCCCCGTGTTCAGTACGAGATCGTATTTACACTCCTTTAAGAGTGTTTAGGCTCAAGGAATAGTATTATACCCTTGTAATTTGGGGCATAAAGTAATGTTGTCTTTTCCACTTTTGTAATGTTACATAAATGTATTTGTGATGTATTGCTGAATTTGAGGAATGTTTTATGTTTCACTGTAAATACACAATATTCAATGTCGTTATGTATGTAAACTCGCTATGATTGTACAGTGCTCTTTTTTCACTAAAATGTTTTTTTGAAAATTGACAAAAACAGTTTGAATAATAAGGTAAAATAAAAATACCTGATCCAACAATTGAGAGTTTGGTCTTGACACTAAATTCATTTATGTTTATGAATCATCAAGGTCCAGGTCATTCCTCTTTCTTTGCTTACAATTGTATGGCCCTACCTGGCCTTTGTTCTCTTTGGGCAAAATTCCCATGTCAAAAGCTTTCTAAAAGTGGCATTTCGGAATTGTGTCTTAAAATCCTACTTCACCATTACAGAGGATTTTAAATTGCAATTAATTTGAGCGTAAACAACATATCTCTATCTGCTCCCGATCTAAAGTTATCTTATTAAGTCTATTAAGGCAGGGGGCGTGGCTTGACGCCGATGTAGGAGGCAGCGGACCTTGGAGCTCCTCCGTGGCCTCCCTCCATAGCAAGTTATCCTGATGCCCTAAAGAGGCCCCTGATCGGCCATATCGCGTCGGAACACCTGGTGCCCTGGTGGGTGAACTGGCGATGACCTGGGAAGCTGAGAGACGGAGAAAACTCCACTTTTTTGCACTGCTCGCACTCCCCCTGTGGCGACCTAAGATGGCGGCTGCCATCGGTCGCGGGAGCCGCCGTGGGCCGCACTGATCTGTGCCTTGCGATTTGTGCCAGAACGACGGTGAGGCTCTCTGAACCCGGCCTCGGAGGGAAGGTCTGCGGTTGCCCACGGCTGTGGGGAATTGGCGGAGTGGTGGGCAGGGCTGGATCGGGCGCCGAATGCGGATCCTAAAATGGCGGCCCTCTGACTTGGCTGAGCTGCCTACCAAGGGTGCGGGCGACCGGAGCTTGTAAAGACAGCCTGCTGCCCGCCGATCCTGAAGCGCCGAGCTGGCGGCTCTGGGGTGCTCCTAAGCCCCACTGACCCCTTGAAGCTGGCGAACTGGACCTGACTTGACCTGACACCAACGGCGGAGTGAGGCGATCAGATCCGCCTGGTTCCCGTCAGGCCTGTGAGCGGCACTTTGTGCGGGGTACTGGTGCCCGGCGGGGCAGTGTTGGAACAACAGGCAGTGCTTGGGACCTACCTGCGCTGCGGAGGCACTCGAGGCTGATTGGGGAGGTCCGGATCGGCGTGGATCGTCGTGGAGGAGGAGACTACCCCAGCCTGCCAGACCTTGGTGAGTGCGCACTGGGCTGCTTGAAAGCGGGACGCCCGCTCTGACTCCCTCCTACGCGGATGTGACTGGAGGGCCCGTCTCCGTGCTGTGCGGCCCATGGAGAGCGAGACACTGAGCGAGAGTGAGCTGGCTGAACTTTCCTGGTTGCTGGGGGGGTATCGGCCCTGGCGAGAACCCCCGGCCTATTATCGTTGCGGCTGGGCGCTATTGTCCTGGGCGCACGCCTGTGGTTGGGGCCCTCTACTGCTGCAGTGTCCTGGGTGAAGAGCGGAACCACGCTGGTGAGTCGCCGATATTGGTGCTGGAGGGGCGCCGCGCGATCTCTTGTGGCCCACTGGACCGAAGCGAGTGCGTTGACAGAGATACGACTTGGGTGCCTGCGGAGGCGCGCTGAACACAGACCCAGCTGGATGCCCTGAGGCCCGTGGGCAGCTTTGAAGACGGGAGTGTGGGGCCCAACCTTGCTGCGGTGACCCGCTTGCTGGCAGAGGCTGTCCCAGCGCGGAGTTAATACCGGTACGTGAGTGACTCTGATTTTGGTGGGTACTACGCAGCCTTTTGTGGCCTGCCGAGATGGGGCGAGTATCCAGAAAGAAGGGCTACGCGGTCCTTCAGGTGGAGGGAGCAGGGCAGCAGACTGACGACGAGGATGAGGTGACGGAGCGCGCCAATACAGATGGCCCGGGAGGTGCTACGCTGGTCGATATAATGCAGGCCATCACCTCGTCCAGAGAGGCCCTTGAGACGAAGATTGACGCCATTGAAGTGGACCTTACTCTGCTCAAGGATGACCACAGGAAACTAAAGGAGCGAGTGAAAGTGACCGAGAAAACACTGGAGGGGGTCCCGGAGGTGGTGGCCACCTTGCAGCGCTCCTTGAAGCAGGTGGAGGACAAAGTTCGGGTCTTGGAGATGAGAGCAGAGGACAGTGAAGGGCGCTCCCGCAGGAATAACCTCCGCATAGTGGGGGTTCCAGAACGAGCAGAGGGAGACGACGCTGTTCGATACTTGGAAGAGTGGCTCCGGACGGAGGTTGCCCCGGAGGGACTGTCCCCGTTTTTTGCCCTTGAGAGAGCCCACAGGGTCCCGGCTAGACCTCCCAAGCTGGGAGCACCACCGCGGCCGTTGGTGGTGAGACTATTGCATTATCGGGACAGGGATCACCTTCTGCAGCAGGCCAGGGGAAGCAACAACTGCAAATCGAGAACTCCAAGGTGATGGTATTCCCGGACTATACTAGGGAGGTCCAGAGGCAGCGGGCCTCCTTCATTGCTCTAAAGCGGAAATTGCGCCAATTTCACATCTCGTACGCCATGTTCTTCCCAGCGCGCCTACGAGTGGTGGACGGCGCTGACACGCTCTTCTTCACTGCCCCGCAGGTCTTCACTGCCCCGCAGGATGGATGGCAGTGGCTGGAGATGCGCCGGACGGGGTCCAGGCGGAGCTCTACAGCAAGCAACGGAGAGAAGAGATCACCTGAGCGCGTGAGTCCTCAGAGGCCATCTTTGCTACCAGATCAACGGCTGGAGCGAGACAGAGCTGTGCAGGCAGTTGCAGAGATCAGTCAAGGTGGGATCAGCCCGAGCTCTGCTTCCACTAACCGAGCGCTGGGTAGTTCTGGGACATCTCTGCCTGGAAGCACGAACTGGGACTCTGATTCTGAGATGCCGGTGGTCACTCCACACACGGCAGACTTGTTTGGCTGACTCGACAGTTGATGGTGGGGTGGGATAGATTGTGGCTGGCTCCAGGCTTCGTCGCTGCAGGGGTTTTGGTCTGCAGAGAAAGAGGGATGGCGCCAATTGCTCAGTCTTAATGGGGATCCTCATACCGGTACAGAACGGGGGGAGCCGGGAGGGGCTTTAGGTCCCATAGGGTCGTCTCACTACCCCCTTTGCACACAGTTGCTGGTTGTATCAGTTTGGATGGGAACTAGTTCAAAGGAACCTGTCCTGGGGAGTGGGAGTTGGGGGTTCTGGGATGTTGGGGGCGGGAGTTCTTGGGGCCAAGCATGCTGCTGGGGGGATATGGAGGACAGGATGCATACAACTGCGCCATGGGAACCGCCGTAGGTATCAGGTGCTTATCCTGGAATATTAGGGGGATGCATACTATGACACGTTGCCACAAGATCCATGCCTATCTTAGACGGAGAGGAGTGCAGATTGCGCTTCTTCAGGAGACGCATTTAACTAAGCAAGAGGGGTTAGCTTTGCAGCGCAGATGGCGAGGGCAGGTGTTCTGCACAACATACTCGGCGTTTGCGCGGGCGCACTTATTTGGATAAGAGCTGGAGTCCCGTTCCAAAGCACTGGGCAGCTGATTGACCCTGAGGGTAGATATGTCGTCGTGACGGGGCGCTTAGACGGTAGAGACATTGTCCTAGGGAGTATATATGCCCCTAATACTGATCAAGCCTCATTTTTTGCGCATCTTTCACGGAAGCTCGCACCAATGTTGGTGGGGCCTGTGCTCCTGGGGGTGACTTTAACTGTATCACGGACGTCGCTTTGGACCGCTCTCATCCCCCCCTTGTAGACGCCCCGGTGCACAGGCTAGCTGCGGTGCGACGGGCTTGGCAGCAACAATGGGGACTGACCGATACATGGAGGGCACATCACCCGACTGACAGGGACTACTCTTACTTCTCGTCACTGCATGATCTGCATGTTAGGTTGGATTCAGTCCTTTGCTCTCCGGACGTACATGGGGGGATGGTGCATAGTGAATATTTAGCTAGAACGTCATCTGATCATAACCCTCTGCTGGTGGTCTTACATTGGTTACGAGATCGACCTGCTATTCCCACATGGCGGCTCAGGCCAGACATGTTGGAAGACCTGGTGTTCAGGGCGGCTCTGGGCTCGGCCATTGAAGACTATTTTAGGGATAATGTCAATACAGCATCTTCTCCGCTGGTGGAATGGGATGCTTTTAAGTCTGTGGTTAGGGGGCGCTGTATAGGGGAAGTGGTGGGGGTTCGCAGAGTGCTGCTGTAGGATGTGTCAAAGGCGGAACAGCAACTACGCGTGTTGGAACAGGAGCGCCCGGAGTGTCTGGACAGACATGATGAGTTGCTTGCGGCCCGAGAGGAGCTAGCGGTCCAGCTCGAACGATTGCGCTGTTTCGATTATAAGGCTTATACAGACAGGGCGCATGCGGAACGTGACAAATCTGGGGCATTGCTAGCATGGCTGGCCAACCCAGCGCGTAGAGGGACGGTAATTTTATAATTGAGAGGCCAGGGAGATGAGGTGTTCTATACCCAACGGGGTATTAATGAACAATTTTTGCAGTACTGTACTGAGCTGTATCGGAGCAGGGTGGGCCCCGGACTTCCTGGAGATGAGGGGTTTCTGCTGGGAGCAGACCTCCCTAAAGTTGACCCTGTGGAGGCTGCAGCCCTGGGTAGGGACATCGAGGCGGGTGAAGTCCGTTGTGCTATAAAGCACATGTCGAGGAATAAAACGCCGGGTACAGATGGGCTGCCAGTGGAATTCTATGCGGCTTATGCTGAGGTTCTGGTTCCCTATCTGGTGGCGCTGTACAATAGAGCACGCCATGAGGGTGTCCTCCCTGCCTCTACGCGCGAAGCCATCATAGTCCCTCTCCTCAAGCCGGACAAACCCGCTTGGGACCGCTCCTCGTACAGACCCCTTGCGATGCTTAACCTGGATTATAAGATCTTAAGCCGGGTACTGGCGGGTCGTTTGATGCCCCATATGGCGGCGCTGGTTCACAAGGATCAGGCCGGGTTTATCCCAACCTGGAATACTGCAATGAATGTTCGCAGACTTGTGCATATCTTGGGGTCTGATACAAATGATACAGAAGAAGCCTGCATTTTTGCGGTCGATATTGAGAAGGCCTTTGATAGCTTGGAGTGGCCCTACCTTTTCAATGTGTTGCGGGAATTTGGCCTGGGGAAGGGTTTCATACGGTGGACAACGCTGCTGTACAGTGCTTCCACGGCCAGAGTCAGGACAGGGGCTTAATCTCTGCTGCTTGTGGGGTTGCTCGGGGACGAGACAGGGGTGCCCGTTGTCCCCTCTATTATTTGCCCTGGCGATGGAGCCCATGGCTGCTCATGCCAGGACGGGGAGGTTCTACCCTGGGTTGCTGGTGGAGGGGCAGGTGCAGCATATAGCCTTGTATGCGGATGATCTCCTCCTGTTTCTGCCGAACTCCGGGGATGCGCTTCAAGGAGCGAAAGAATTGTTAGAGACCTTGGGGAGAATAGCGGGGCTCTGCGTGAACTGGGCCAAGTCATGTCTGTTCCCCACCAGGGCGGACAGGCCGGACAGACGGAGTGCGGGAGGCGTCCCATGGGAATTCCGTTGTTTGACTTACCTGGGGACACGGATTTATCACGATCGTGATGACCTGCTGGAGGGCAATGTGGGACGAGCGTTGCGTAGCGCTAAGACTTGTTTCGACTTTTGGGGGACTCTTCCACTATCCGTCACGGGAAGGGTGGCTTTAGTGAAGATGGTCACTCTGCCGAGGTTCCTCTATTGCTTCGGGACGCTCCCTGTCTGGATCCCGGGTAAGTTCTTTGCGCAGCTTAACTCATTAATCACAGGGTTCCTGTGGGGGGCTGGGAGAAGGAGGGTTGCCCTAAGTACCATGCAGCGACCTAGGGCAGAGGGGGGCTTCGCGCTGCCAGACTTTGAGGCCTATTACTATGCTGCACAGCTCCAATGGTTTACGAAATGGGTAGCGGGCCACATCAGGCACCCGGAAGGCCTGGGGGGGTCGGGTCCGAGTTGGCGGCTATTGTCCTGTGTCCTTCTGCGGATACCACTGAGAGGTGAAGCAGTGCAGGCAGATTTGCGAGTGGTGCAGCGGTGCTGGGCGTGCATGGCTAGGAGGATGCACATCAGGATCCCGTATGCGCCAGAGATCCCGCTGCGGATGTGTGAGGTGCTGCTGCACGGGGGTGACTGGAGTAAGCTGCAATCCTGGGAGGAGGCAGGAGTTCTCACATTGGGTGACCTCTACGAGGACGGCAACCTCCGCCCTTTTAATAATCTCAGGGAGCGCCATGTTCTTCCCCGGGGTGACTTCCTGTTTCATGCAGCCCTGTCGGCGGCTGTCCAGGGGCACTGGCGGAAAGGGTTAGTAGAACCGGACACGTTCCTTCCCTGCCAGTATGTAGTGCTGGCAGCGGGAACCTTTAAAGCGGTAACTTGTCTCTATCGGCGAATCACCCAGGACTTGTGCCAGCCCCTGGAGACATTGCGACTCAAATGGGAGGCGGACTTGGGGGAACCCATTGAGGAAAAACCTTGGGGGGCGGTGGTAGAGAGGGCATGGAAGAGCACTCGGAACGCTCGCTTTCAGCTAATTCAATTCTATGTCTTACATAGGGCATACTTAACGCCTGGTAGAATCAATGACTATTTTGGGGCGTCAGCAGCTTGTCCTCGTTGTGCGCTAGAAGGGGCGAGGTTTCTTCACATGTTTTGGGACTGCCCGCATTTGGGGGACTACTGGCGAGGGGTGACGACTACCTTGGCGACTGTGACGGAGAGAGAGATAGCTCTGACACCAAGGGTTTGCTTGTTACACGAGTTTCCGCATACTGCTAAAACCAAAATCACCAGCAAGTTCATTGATCTGGGGTTAGTCCTGGCAAAAAGAGAACTTACTTCCCATTGGAAGGCAAGGCAGGGACCCGCTCTTGTGCGCTGGCGAAGGGAGCTTGTGACGTGGGCAGAGAGTGAAGGGAATTACAGGATGGGCATGGCTAGGCGTACCGAGAACGAGAAAACATTGGATATGGCTCGGGCGTGGGTGGCACTTGTGGAGCTAAGCACCCCCCTGAGGACGAGGAGGGTCCCCTTGCTGAGAGGGAGGGTGCACAGGTTACCTGAAGTGGCTGACGCTTGCGGTGGGAGAGGCATGATGAGGTAGCTGAGGGTCTTGCACAGGTCCTCCCCCGGTGTTCGCGGTCTGCCCTGGGTGAAGACAAGCAAGGCAAGGATTTTGATGGGTGGTGCAGGGGTCTGGTGGACCCCTTGAGTATATTAGTGGCTAGCGGCATGCTTGGGGGGTGGAGGGGGAGGGAGGTATTGTTGGGGTGGGTAAGGGTTAGGGGGCGGGCTGGGAATTTAGAGGGTTTTGTCTGAATCTGCCCTTCGGACTGTAACAGGCATGGCAGTGAACGAAGCTGTGAGTTGGGCTCCCATGGGGGGCTGACGGGGTTTTAGTAGGGTGCTCCTTGGGGCCCTGGCGAGACTCTTCCTTCGTAGCTCACTGGGAGGGTCACAGGAATGTTGATGGTCATGATTGAAATGCATATTGCCTCCCCAACTGTAATAATCTGATGTCCATGATGTTGCTTGTATTGCTTCCAGAAAATCAATAAAATTCTGTTTAAAAAAAAATTAAGTGTATTAAGGCAACCCAGTGTTACTCAATTGGACAGTTAAGCCTTCCCATGGTAAAAAACTACATTAGGTGTTTTAACTTGATAGGAAATGTAAACCTTAAGCCCACTTGTCCTAAATTTTAAATTCAATGCACCCTGCCCTCTGAGCATTTAGGGCTTTCCTTAGAGGTGGCTTATATGTATTAAAAAGGAAAGTTTAGGCCTCGCAAAAGATTTATTTTTCTAGGTTGAAATGGCAGTTTAAAAGTGCACTACAAGCTGCAGTGGTGCGTTCAAGGGCTACTTTAGTGGGTGGCACAATGAGTGCTGTTGGCCAATAGTAGCATTTAATTTACAAGCCGCGGGTATTTGTAGCACCATTTACTAGGAGCTGACAATAAAGTAAATGTACCAATCAGGTACATGTCAATTGTATTCTGTTTTGGGGAGAGAGCACATGCACTTTACGACTGGTTAGCAGGGAAAGTGCAGAGAGTCCTAATGCCAACAAGAACGGGTTCAGCAACAGAAGGCAAAAATCTGACAGTGACCCTGCAAAACAGGCCAGGTCCAACAAGTAGAGATTAATGCCCAAGGGAGTTTGCTACTTACAAATACAACTTCTTCACCAACAGAGAATCCTGGGAGCCCTCAAGTGATTCAGATCCATAAGGGTTGAGATTCCAATCTTGAATCATATATGCTTTAGAGACAACCAATACCCTGAACATTTTAATGTATGGCCTTTGGTTAAATGCAGCCACATGAAGGCTCCTCACCTATGTAAACCTAGATGAATGTGTGACTACAGGGCACTTCAGGACCCCCCATATATGAGGCAAAACCTACTTTTAGGGTATCACATCTTAAACAACAGTGATATATCCACAGAGTGTACCATGTTTTTGAAAAAAATATTTTGTTCTGATTTGTTTAGAATGTTTGATTGTGCATAATTTTGGATGAGACTTGCACATACCTTAGGGATCTCAGTCCTTAGGAATGTTGTGGACCACCTATGTGGGCTGTAAGCTTTACCAAAACATGTCGACTTAAGGCACTAGGGAGCTATGACAACCGCCAAAGTCTCATATATCCTATTATTAATATCCCACAGAAGAATATCTTAGGAAAAAATGATAGTGATACTGTAATGATGTTTAGTTTTACACACAGATCCCAACCTCATTAAGAGGTGAGCTCATTGCAACCACCTAACTGCTCTTGAAAGAATGTTATGAACCCACTGGCACCCCCAACTAAAAAGAATATTGGACAGGTGTGATGACCCTTTGGTGAAGAATGACTCATAGATTAGTGCACGAGGATCTGTCTTAAAATTTAAAAAATATTTTCCAGGCATACACTCTTATGTTGGTAGAACTTCCAGATAGGGAATTTCTGGAGAATCTACCCCCGCATCCCAGGTAATTTGTTATTTTTTATGGCTTTAGTTAAAGTCAAAGATTGCAAGAAAAATGATGGCATAAATATAGCCCTCTGTACTCAACCAGGTCAAATTCACATTACGTTTACCATCTCTCTAGCTCAACGTAGTGAGGCCTGTAATCAATGTCTCTTCCCCCAGTCAAAATCCCCCACTCGAGCAGAGGTGCAAGGTTCTAAATACAGCACACTTCAGAAAAGTTGGTTATAGACCTCCAGGACGTGTGTATTAAGAGGGCCTTAACAAGTATGACCGAAATGAGGCCAGTTGCTAATTATGAACTTTTGGTAAGAGTCCTGCTACCCCGAAAACATTGTATGCCCATCTCTGTCAGACTTCAATACCTATTCATCATCTCTTTATGATAGGTTACTGACTCATTTACCTATGCACATGGTGTCTTAAAAGCACCGGGGGGATGCTAGCCAGGAAATATATAGAGGGAGAGCAGCACTGAGGGCAGCAAATGTCCAGGCTACACCTTAAACAGATGCAGTACCAGACCCCATTCTCTAAGCCCTAAATACAACATCACATTAATCTAACCAGCTATAAACATTCAATACACTCTACTTATTAGTCCATCCCACCTTAACTGAAAGGAAATCTTCCTAATTAGCCCATGGGTAGGTTAGTACCAGAACTGAGGAGATCTTCATAAGCCACTAAAGCAGCATGAGGGAAGAGTGTCATTTTGGCAATAGAAACATCGCTGATAGAGGATAATAGCATGCCTACATCTCACGACACTGTGGTTATTATAATGTATGTCTCTGCTATGAGTACAGGGATACCAGGTAAAGGGAAGTTCCAGATTAAATCAAATGTTAGAAAATCAAAATCCAAACAATACTGACGGACGGGGTCTCGTCATTGTTCTGTCAAACAATTATGAAGTGCTTACTAAACAACCCTCATGGCATTTAGAGGCAGATGCAGAAAGAGATGTAGATGCAGAGGGTTTAGTAATTGATCAGGAGTGACAGAATTCGAGTCACTGTGCTCTGTACTTTTTGTGGAAATGAGAGATGAGTTTGGGAAAAATGTGGAATGACTCAGAACACACATTTGTGATGTGCATAGCTTTTATAGGTACTGGACATTCAATTTGGGATCTCAACCTGAGAACAGAAGGATTCAGTGAAAAGGAATTTTAAATAAATGCATCACAAATAAAAGATAGGGATACACTTCCAGCCAATCTGAATTATTGGGCAAGAATGAAGGATTTGAAAATCAGATTCAGAAGAACAATTAAAATTTTTGGAGGGTATGGAAGAAGCTGAGGGGGGAACAGATCCATAATAATTTATGATCAAACTCTTACCTTAAACTGTTTTGAAGGACAATTAAAACATTAACTCACACCCCATTATCCTCCAATCCAAAATTCTGAAATGATAAAATGAGGAGATTCATTCTTTATGATCTCAGTTTGCGTGATATGCATATGTTTTTTTTCTCTTTTGCCAGAGATTCAACTTTATACAGAAATTTGGATTCCTTTTTGTGGCATGATCAGATAACAGTCGAGAGATTGTGGCCAGATGTTAATTGGACCACATAAATAATGGTTTTCAGAAAAATATTTTTCTGAAAATGATAATATTCCTGGGAGTTATCAATTTCAAGAATTAACATTTTCCCTTGATTTGTAAATCTACAGGGTTCCAATTCTATATTTGTATGGGTCTAGGCATTCTCGTAACCAAGAGAGAAAAAGCTGTCACTTTCCAAATACATGGCTAGGGCTAATCCTTGCTAAAGTGATAGAGAAAATCTAATTGTTAGCACTAAAACAAAAACATGCAACATCTTCTGCATCTTAGTCTAGTCGGTTTTATTGTTGATGAGCCTTCTAAAGCCCAGCTTTTAGTCCAGGCCCTATCATGTTATTCCCAAGAAAGGAATAATTATTTTATGTTCATAAAAGTATCCCTAAAAATTACTCCAACAGATTTTTCTTGCTAAGAAGCTCTATGGGCTGCTACCCTTTCTATTATACTGCTATTGAAAGACCCTCCTGTTTTTGATTGGCTTATTTGAGACAAACAATGACACTGCTAAAAAGAGCAGGGATTCTCGTTTTGGGTCAATTCCTATTAGAGGAAAGGAGGATATCCTCACATTCCTGGAACAATTATAAAAGGATACTGGTCAAACTCACCGGGGCATATTTACAAGCCCCTAACTCCACTGGAGCATCATTTTTTCTGATCCTCCAGTGGCCTAGTTCTCCACACCATATTTACAAGGAGGCATTAAGCCACTTAACGTGGCATAACACCACCTTGTAAATATGTCCCTTACCGCAGCGTCAAAAAGCAATGGGTTTTGCGGTGGAATGCCCACAGCAACACCCATTGCTTTTTGACGCTGCCCCATATTTACAAGGCTGGAGCAGCATCAAAAAACTAAGGCCAGGTAAAACCTGGTCTTAGGATGGTGATACGAGGAGAAATTATCAATTTCTCCTCGTATTTTGCTCTTTCTATGTGTGCTGTATTTTGCAGCACACATAGAAACAGCAAATCGCCTTTAAAACTTGTTTATTTGCAGGAAGGTGTCCCTTCCTGCACATAAACAATCGCCCCTGCAGCGCAGGCACCCTTGCAACATGGTGCAAGGATGCCTGCGCTGGCGCTAGACAGCTTTTTTAGAGCCAGCACTAGGGGAAATGAAGGGATGCGCCGTATTTTTGTACATACGGCACATCCCTGTGTTCTGATAATGTCGGAGTGCGGCGTTGCCAAATTTGGCATTACACCACTCTCCGACATTTTCTTGTACGTATCCCCCACAGTTTACTTATATATTTGCAATTGCAATTTTACACAAAAATAGTCTATTATGTACAAGGGAGAAGGAATGTTGAATGGTAGAATATTTGGATCCATCAACAAACTCTGCAAATATAATCTCATCAATTAAATAACCCCTATGCAATTAATCCGACCAACTGCAGGCCACAGATGGGTGAAGTGGAGTACGATATTGGAACGAAGAGTGCAAGAGGACAGCTGGAAATTATCATTAATTTAGCTCCATCAGGTTTAGGAAGGCAAATGCAATGAAGCAGTGTTTTATGTATCATATGAATTATATTTGATAGCCCAAAATAGTGAATGTGTTATCACCAGAGAAAACCTGAGGAACATAGGCCGCCAAAGAGGCCAGCCTGCAAAGTATGTCCCACCACTTTGTTTTTTAAAGAAAGTGTTATCTGGCTTTATCATGGCTATTCTTATGCCAGATCAAGGATCAAGGTAAGAAAAGCAAATTGTGGTGATAAATGTATGTTGCTTAAATGTTATAATCTTAGTTTGTATTGTGATGAGATATCAGCTACAAAGCAATGGTCCTAAATGCACACTTTGGTGGAAGAAGATTCTCTTACTTGTGTAGTTAGACACGGGAGCGCTGTCATATGTCAGACTGGAATAAAGAGGGAGGGTTGTTTGTGTGGGATTTTACAGCATTCAATTGAGTTATAGAGGAGATTCTCAACTCATCTTTGGTATTTCATGTATACACATCTGTTTGAGCTCAATCAATTGGGTGCTTTTTATCCAATGATTAGAAATGGCACTGAAAGAGAAAGGTATGGGATCCTTTTAAGATTGACAGAACATTCAATGAAGAACAATATAAGGAAACATCTTAAAAAATTAAACTAGAAACCCATGGATACTCAGTGGGTTCACCGTTTTTAAAAGATGCAACTAAGCAGCACAGACAAAGATGTGAAGGGAACAGATTATAATTACTGAAGTGACGATGACTCACAGATTGCAAATGAGACAATAGCCATGGATCCACACAGGACATTTATTCAGGGAGGTCTGTGGTAATATCAGTACTAGCAGCAGCAAACTTTCGGTTTAGCAGAAAACAATAAAAAATAAAATTATTACAAATTAATGGAAGGAGCTGTCACAATACTTGAGAGCAAGTGTCCAGAAGTAAATGTTTCCCTATTTTGGGGTAGTTGGCAAGTTATCTTTACCAATAAAATAGATTCAAAAATGTTGTTTGGTTTAAAAAACACCTCTGTTTAATACCTTAGGGGACATATTATGAGCTCCTAAGCAAAAGTTAATTACATCTGTTTGCAAACGTGAAACCACAGAGGAGTCGAGTCACAAACACATTTATGAGTACAGGAAGCAGTACTATAGGAGTACTCTTTTTGACCCATAAGTGACAAGGACTAAGCGGTTGCGGTCCATCTAGCATTCATGGATTTCAGCTCAGCCTTTAACTGTGTCAACAGAGACAGGCTGTGGGCTGAGCTGGGGACCCCACTCTCATTAATTTCATGAGAGCTATATACACAGAGATCTCACAGGAGTTGTTAGACTTCGCCAAGATGAGGAATGCACTCAGACCTTTAAAATAAATAGAGGTGTTCGTCAAAGCTGTATTCTTGCCCCTCTTTTATTTATTATGTATATTAGTCACCTAGAGGAGGTCTTAATTGAAATTGAAGCTGATGGCAGAGCTAAACCACTTTAATTGTATACCGATGATGCGGTTTTATTTCCCCATACGGCAAGGAGCCTGCAATGTTTGCTAGATGCATTTGTTGATTTTATATGTAACTTGGACCTATTTACACATTTTTAGAAAATCGCACTCTATGGTGGTGGATCTTAGGAATATTAAATGTCGTAACCCCTCAGCTAAAGGTCAGGTCCTATCCAGGGTGGAAACTTTCTCCTACCTGGGCTTGCTCATCAATTAGGGTCTTAGCTGGAAACCTCTTTTATCTCTGAAAGGGAGAGATGTGCCTTGTCAAAACAAACCGTTTGGAAGTACGCCCTGGTTAAATCTGTAAGTGGATTAGAGCCCTATCTCCTCCTGTAAATGTCTAATAGGAAACAACGGCTTTTAACATTTTTAAGGCTAGATATCTTTCACCAGCTTTTGTTCCCAAAGGGGACCCGCGTGTCTGTAGTTGCGATAATATTTCGATCTGTGACTCCATGCATATTATACTTGTGTGTCCAATGTTTTCCTATCGATTTCATAAGTACATCAGGCCTCTGTGGTCCCGACACAGTTTAGGCAAATTAGACCGGCATATCTTTATTTACAACTGCTTGCGACACCAAAAGTATGTTTCTTTGTTTCTTGTTTTCCTTCTGGTGTCCTCTCGACTACCCATTAAGTCTGCAATGCAGGGATTTGGTTATTGTTGGGATAATAGGGCTCCTTTTAGCGCCATTTATTTTTAACTGTGTTTTAAACTGTTTAAATCAATTTATACTTGATGTAATTTATCTGAGGTTTTAGTATGTATTGCGGCTGCTATACATGGAGCTGTCTATTTTTAGATTTACTGTTGTTGTATGTGCGGTACACTTTTTTGATTGTACCATAAAATAGAATACATTTTAATGAACTGAACTGAGTACTCTTTTACATACTCTTACATGCCTTTGTGAATAGGTCCGAAGCAACCAACACTCTATAAGTCAAATTGCAGAGGACACAATAGTTTTTTCTGTACCAATTGTATATGTGTATTCCCTGAATAATCTTATTTTTTTCCTGTTTTAGATTTTTAGACGTTTTGGGGCAATTCACAAAGGCATGTAAGAGTAGATGAAAGAGTACTATGAGAGTACTTACTACCTTATATGCTCCAAAAGCCTTTGCGAATAGCCCCATCAATAGTGTCTGTGCATGTCCTATGTTATGGCTAGCACAGATCTGCATGTTATATTTTCAGTAGTTACTGTACATTTTATGAAGTTCGTTCTAACTGAGAATATGTCAAAAAGCAAGTCATAAAGTTAGCTGACTTTGAAACACTGCTTTAAGTTCGTGCCAACATGTTTATGCCACATTCTGAGTTAATGGCAGCCTGTAAAAACATGAAGTAACTGATGCAAAATATACAATCTGCCCTACTTATCAAAACACTGAAGAATAGGCATCTAAATCACATAAAAGTGGCTACACGTTAATGTGTACAAACCAATTTTTGCACAGGCATGAACTGTACCTGATATGGCCTTAGGTGGCAATTTGAAACAGTTTGTTCTTCTCAATTTAACCGGCCTGACGGCGAGGCAACATCAAGTCACCACGGTCCGTACCATGAACAATATGCATCTGCGCGGAAATTGCTTTCTGCAGCTCCTCCTGCACGTTGCAGCCTCGTTTCTGTGATTTTTTCACGGATTACAGCGCACTTGCCCAATTTTGTGATGACCACGGAAGATCATATTACAATTATCATCAGTTAGTACACATTTTTCAAACAAACATGCCTTGCTGTTTTTCACTATATACTCAAATTGCAACAATTTCAGTAAATTGGCAGCAACTGATGAAAATGTAATCTGCATACCTGCACTAACCACAGCAAAGGTTTGGGGAGTGCCTAAAAGCATTCATCCTTGAGCGTGGGCGCAGATGAATTCAGTGTGTTCATTTTTTTCAAAATTGCACTGTTTCCAGGGCATACAATAGTTAACTTGGAATGGAACGACTGTGAGTGAACACATGAGCTGTAGACAGAACAGCTCATTACTGCTTTACTTAGGCATGATATATTAATTAAGCGGCTGCAGTGGGTGCCGCTTTGGTGGTTCACGTTATATGCCTTCGTGTTATGGCTGCAATGGGTGCCGTCCCTGGGTACCTTACCTATCAGAGTTGCATGGCCGCTGTGGGCTCTGTCTTTTGTTTACTCCGATCTTCAGGGTTGCAGGCCCGCAGCGGTCGCCATGGAAGATGGGAGGACCTTTCTCACTCCCTCTCCTCTCTCTCCCTCTTTTAGCCACATCGTGGTTGTTTTTAGTTCACAGCGTTCACTTTAGCAGTGGTTCAGTTGCAGAGGGCAACTCTGACTTAAAGTGACAGGTTCTTTTGGTGGCAAAAATAAATAGCTCTCACTTTAGTGGATTTGAATGTGTATCGGTGAGTGGACAATTCAAAGGCGATCTAGAGAATCTCAGGGGCATATGTACAAGCCCCTATCGCCACCACAACGTCACTTTTACCGACGTTGTGATGGCGATAGGGGCTGTGCCTTATGTACAAGGCAGCATTAAGCCACTTAACGTGGCTTAAGGCTGCCTTGTACATAAGGCCCTCTTTCACGCAATGCTTAGCATGAAAGGGGCGGGCAGTGGGTGTTGCGGTGGGGGTTCCACCGCAACACCCATTCATTTTGACGCTGCTCCCTATGTACAAGGGTGGCGTATATAGGAGGCAGCGCCAAAAGGCGAAACGAGGAGAAATGAATTATTTCTCCATGTTTTTGCTTTTTCCATGTGTGCTGCCTTGAGCAGCACACATGGAAAAAGCAAAATGCCATGGTTTGTTTATGTACAGGAAAGTGTCCCTTCCTGTACATAAACAAATCTTTGGAAAAAATGCCATTTTGTCACTTTCATGTGTGCTGCATGAAGCAGCACTCATGAAAGTGACAGAATGGTATTTTAGGATTGTTTATGTGCAGGAAGGGACACCTTCCTACACATAAACAATCCTCTCCTGCACGCAGACACCCGTGCACTAAGGTGCAAGGGTGCCTGCGTTGGCGCTAAGTTGCTAAACTTTGCGCCATCGCAGGGGGAAACGCAAGGCTGCACCACATTCTTGTAAATATGTGCAGCCTTGCGTTTTAGAAGTGGCGGAGCGCGGCGTTAAGCCAAGGAGGCTAACGCCGCGCTCCACCACTTCCTTGTACATATCCCCCTCAGTCTCTAAAAGGAAAAAAGGAAAAAGAAAGGGAGAACATTCAAAGGCATTTGTTGGGAATGCACCACATTCTGTCTCTTTTAGATGGACTGAAGATGTGTCCTCTCTCTATATTAGGAGTTTTGTGGAGTAGCTGACCTGGGTCATCTTTTTAGCGGCAGCCTCTCCCTCTCGGTGATGCTATAACATTGAGTCACGTTTCCGCTAGAGGAGAATCTGACAGAGGCCCTTCCTAAACTCTTTTTTTATTTCATACCGAGCTGCCTGAATAGTTGCCTGTCTTGGAGGATGGTAAATCAGGCAATGTAGAAGGCGTTCCTTCAAGGACCCTGGTGTGTACATAAAGGGGTTTCCTGCTTTGTGTTTGTGATTCCTATGGTGTACCTGCTTCCTGTCAAACATGGGGAAACACACTAAGAAGACAAGACATATTTCTCCTTCCACAGAGATATTTACATGGAGTCGTATCTAGAACCCACAGTGCTAAATTTCCTTCATTTTCTAACAAGAATCTGCAGGAGATGGTGAGAGCCTTATCTGAAGCATATTACCGCCCGTGCAAAAGAGATTCTTCTCCCTTTCCCTCTTTGCCTCCCCCCCGTGGCTCTCTCAAATATTCAGACATCTCTGGTTCTTTTATATCTTATCCTTTCCCCTGTTCTTCATGAACATATCTAGAATACGACAAGGAGGAAACAAGTTTTCCTAATAATTCTTCTGCCGCCAGAGGAATATATATTATGAAGCAGATCTTAAGCCAGAGGTGGCTTATCTGTCCTCTAATCTTCAGCGATGCAGCGCGAGAAACGAAATTCGTTTTATTTATTTATATGTGTACTTATCTGTAATCGCCCGTAATCCGTAGTTTACTACCCCCCACCCTGCCCCTCCCCCGCCCCACGTCAGCGCCCGGCGGCACTCCCACCACCGACCGCTACTGAAAAGGTGGTCCCCACAGGGGAAGTGTAGCCCTGGACGTCCACGGCAATAGTATCAAACAGTGATAGAGTAAACCCATTACAAGAGTTGGTTTTTAATAATGCGTTTAGTGCATTTATTTTTATGTATCTTCTCTGTCATAAATGTATATATCAATTTTTAGCGTTTATTATACATTACTTATATCATACAAAAGAAAAGGTGCTCCTATAAGGTGACAGCGCAGTGAGAGTGATCAATAGTGAAAAAAGTGCATACATGCTATGCACAAAAATATATATACATGTGGCTGAGAGGGAAAATAGAGTGTTTGAAGTCAATATTCGTCAAGCGAGTATGGATATCCACCATCAAATTCTGAAAAACACAGTTCACATATGTTGATTCGTCAACGTTTTGACCTTTGGGCATAAGTTATTTAAAGCAGGGTCATCATCAGGATTTAAAAAATATATAGGAAGCACCAAAAATAGAGGCAGAAGATTGTGCAGTCATATAGAAATTGAATTTCAAGTGGATGAAATAACTTCCGGAAGGATATTTATCACAACATCTAGTTGAAAAACGGGTACAATGCTGGATGTCAAAATCACCCGAAAATAAGCTTCTTCTTTATATACATTTTATACATTGTGCTTTCATAAGCAACTTCCAAAGAACCTAGTCGAATTATGGGTGCAATGCTGGATGCTTAAGTCATCCAAATTTATGTTCTTATCTTTTAAAATATAAAGTACATCGCGCTTCAGTGAGCAGCTTCCATTGTCTCCTTCAGCAGCTTGCATTGCAGAACGCCAGCATCAGTCTTGGCACGCTTTCCTATTTAGATAACAAGACAGGGAAGATTTTTTACAGTTTCTAGGGAGAATGGAGAACCAGGCACACTTTTTATCAGATATAATGTTTGATAATCTGAAGGCTTCAGGGATGGACTCTTCGAGGATGGTCACAGCATGACAACATGCATGTACACCGTACAAATTGGGAAGTAGAAGCTGCTCAAAAGAATTTTATATTGAGAATGCTCTTTTCAGGTAAACTATTTGGGGAAGAAATGGAGGAAGTTTTGCATAAGCATACGCAGCCTTTCCAACACAGAGGGGCTGAAAAACGGGAATAAGGAGATCAGACCAGCGTAGAAGAGGGAGGACTGACTTTTTTTCAGGTTAGAAGTTGGTTCTAGCCTAAAAAAGCTTGTTTGGATCCCACCTCTCTTCAGCTGACTGGGAGGAGCATCTCTAAACAGAGATCCTGACTATACCGGGATTTCTACCTGCTCCAGTCGGTAGGATTCCCCTATGGCTGTTTGTTCAGCCCGATTGGAGACAGATGGGTCCAATAGACTGTCTCCCAAGACTATATCATAGAAGTGGCAGTAGATTTTCTAGAATCGTATTTTGCCCAAACTACATGGCCCTCGGATACAATCAGAAAGAAGGCTCCAATGGACAATATTTCCATTCTCCAGGAGAAGGAGGCTATCCTCCTAGTTCCCCTGGAGGAGAGGGGCCTGGGCTGCTACTCAAGGGTGCTCATTGTGCAGAAGACCTCATGTAATTACAGAATGATAATAAACCTCAAGTTCCTCAACAGATGTATCGCATCTACACATTCAACTGGCTAAAATCACACCTGACTCCATCCCAGAGCCTAGAATACATAGGGACACTATTCAACACAAGTCAAGGCTTTTTACTGTTACCGTAATTCAGAAAAACCAGACTAAGAGGCCTCCTACAGATTATACTTATGAGATCAGAGGTGGCAGCAAGGAGGTGGGTTTGTATCCAGGGAAATATGGTAACTAACGTTTAGTTTCCTGAATACTTTTTCTGGACTTTAATGGGCTCTAGAGAGGCATGCCTACTATTCTTTTTTCTTTTGCAGGCAGAAACACTGAGCATCATTCCTTAGGCACAACTTAAATTGGGAATGGTGTATTTCACATTCTCAATCATTGGATTCCACGACAGGAAAGATCCATTCAAGATCACTCCTGCATTCAAGAGAATATGGATGGGTGGTTATCTCCCACTACACTGGACAGGGGACTTTCTTTGCTTACGCCAATCCAGTGGTTCTAACAATTGATTCCAGCTTGAGGGACTGGGGTGCCCTGCAAGTAGCCCTGACAGCACAGGGCCTCTGGGAGGAGTTGGAACAGAAGAGATCCTCCAATTTGAGGGAGTTCATGGTGGTCTGGAGCGCGAAACAGGCTTTTTTGCAGCTGATAAAGGAAAGAACTCTGGTCGTTTGCACTGACAATATGATAGCAATGCCCTACCTGAACTGTCAGTTTGGAACAGGTTCCCCCCTCTTAAATCAGATTATTCATCATATTTGCTCTTGGGCACAGCACAAATTGCTGACTCTCACAGTAGTTCACATCAGGGGAACAAACAAACACCCAGGCAGATAAGCTGAGTCCTACATTCCCAAGCTCACAGACTTTTGTCCTGGTACCAGCAATTTTCCAGGATGTATGCAGGTGATGGGAAGTTCCCTTAGTAGATTTATGTGCTACCTCCCAGAACTTTCTACTTTCACAGTTACTGACAAGATTCCAGCATTCAGGAGCAATAGGAATAGATGCACTGATGATTCAGTGACCAGAGGGAGTCATCTATGCTTTTCCCCTCCTTCCTCTAATACCAAGACTCCTGGTGAAACTCCAAAGAGAGTCAGCAGGGATGATCCTGATTTTACCCTTTTGGACAAAGATGTTGTGGTTTTCACTTCTGAAGCTTCTGCACGTGGATTAGGAGTGGATACTACCAGTGTCTCCTTCTCCCCTAACATGAACCTGTTAACCAGTAGGCTTGTTGATCTGCCTAAAACTACCAGTCTAGAGGTAGAGAGGGAGGGGTTCTTGAGTAGACACCTCTCTATCGCTCTGTTTGAAGATCATTATAGGTTTCCAGAAGGGAGTGAACTAATAGGGCTTACGGCCATCACAGGTATTTTTTTGACTCTGGGTGCAGCGAGAGGTCTTAGTCCCTAGTTCAGACTTCATTCTTTAATATTTTCCAGTTTTTGCTGGAAGGATTTGAAGAGGATCTATCAATGTCCACTCTTGGACTTCAGTGGTCTGCAATAAGGGTATTCCGATACCATGGCACGAGTTAGCCTCAATAGAACCTCTGAAATCGAATCTCTTTAATGGTTTTTGATCTTTTAAGAGCAAGGATTCGCAATCCTTTTCTGACCTGAGATCTTCCCTTGGCCCTATCTTTTTGCAGAAACCACCATTTGAACCTCTCGAATCATCAACTGACATGTTGCCAATTCTGTAGACCATTTTCTTTTTGCTATAACTTCAGCTAGTCAATTAGGGGAGCAAGGTGCACTGGTGTGTCAGCATCCATACCTTAGGACTTTGAGGACCATGTCATTCTTTCCATAGATCCCTTGAGGCAGTTTTATCAATGAGTTGTGTCACCCTTGTGCCACCCATGGGGAGCAAAAGGTTGACGCAACTATCAAACCACGCAAGGCCAACTTGCGTAGCTCTGCGTGGCTTGATAAATCTAGAGTAACGCTATGCAGCGCAAATCGCTGCGTTGTGTTACTTTGCCCCAGGGAGACATTCCATGGGTGGAGCGTGTGGTGTTCCCACGCATCCTCCTATGGATTTTGGTGCATTCCCAGATTTACCATTACAGGTAGACCTGGGAATGCGTCAAAATGCTATGCCTCGCCCGGTGAGGCATAACGAGGAGAATTATATTTATTTCTTCAAGTTTTTTCCTCTTTCTATGTGTGCTGCATTCTGCAGCACACATAGAAAGAGGGAAAGCCTCAGAGGATAGTTTTCATGTAGGAAGGTGCCCCTTTCTTCACAAAAACAATCCTGCAACACGGGTGACCTTTCACAAGGGTGCATGCTTTGGCCCTAGGCAGCACATTGTGGGCCAGTGCACGGAAAGGACAGGAACACAACATATCGTGTTAAATACAATGCATTCCTGCCCTTTCCATATCACATAGCAGAGCAAAGTGGCTTGCTATGCTACGTGAAATATTGATAAATCTGCCCCCAAGTTTTGACCTTCAGTTAATTTCTGATTTCGACATGACTCAAGAGATTATTCTTCCTTCTCTACCAGAGATGGAACAAGAAAAGTCCTTTAATTAATCTCCTCGATGTGGTTAGAACTCTAACAATCTTCCTCAAAAGAGCAGCAGAGTATAGAGCCGCATGTTTGTTGTTTGTTAAATTCAACCCAGCCAAAAGGGGTAAAAAACATTTCTCTTCCACCTAGGCAAGATGGATTATGACAGTGATATCCTCAGTTTATCAGGACTGTGGGAAGAGATGCTGACCAGTGCTAAAGTGCAAGTGGCTCTATGTCTAAATAGCAATGGTAATTGGTTTCTCCATTATTGGCATATTTGATTTGCTATTAAGACCCTAATGCAGTGCACTGTGTGTGCCCAGCACCTGGAAATCGAATGCTACTAGTGGGCCTGCAGCACTGATTGTGCCACCCACATGAGTAGCCCTGCAAATATGTCTCTGACCTGCCACTGCAGTGTCTGTGTGTGCAGTTTAAACTTCCATTTCGATCTGGCAAGTGTATCCACTTGCCAGGACCAAACCCTCCCTTTTATTACATGTAAGGCACCCCTAAGATAGGGCCAAGGTAGCCCCATAGGGAGGGTGCAGTGTATTTAAAAGATAGGACCGGTACCGTTGTGCTTTACATGTCCTGATAGTGAAATACTGCTAATTTTGTTTTTCACTACAGCCAGGCCTATCTCTCTCATAGGTTAACATTGATGCTCCCTTGTAACATCTTACAAGTGTATCAATTGGGAGATGATAGAAATTTGGAGTTTGGTGTCTCTGGACACACAAATTAAAACTATATAGCAGGTCTGAAAATGTCACTTTTTCGAAAGTGGGCATTTTCTGACTTTGACCATTCTGTGCCTCTGCCCCTCTCTGAATACACGTCTGGGTTAGAATGACAGTTGGGCTGTTTGTGCATTCACTCTAGACAGTCAAACAAAGGAAGGTGAGGTATGCCCTACATATCCTGATGGCCCATCACCAGGATGATGGCACTTCCTAAGATATAGTGGTGGGAGGAGTTATCGCTGAGACCTGAATAGGGCTGTGCCTGTCCTCACATAAAGGAGTCTCCACCCCCTGTAGTGTGTCTGGAGTCAGGACAGGGAAAGACAGGGTCTTGTGCACTACAAAGACTTTCCTTTGAAGCTTACCAACTTCAAAGGCGGAAATGGGTATAAGTACTGGACCTGTGACACCATATGTTCAGAACACTTCTGGATTTAGGACATTCTGCCAGGAAGAAGAGATGGATCGCTGTCAGGAGGGACTGTAACTTTGCTGTTTGCTTTCCTGTGATGGCCTGCTGCTTGCTGCTTCTGTCCTGGAAGTGAATGGACTGGACTTTGCTTTCTACATCCTGCTTCCAAGGTTCTCCAAGGGCTTGGTTTGAGCTTGCCTCTTGTTAAGAAGTCTCAGGGCCATCAAAGTCTTCACCTACCAGCACCTGAGCTCTTCTGCTGAAAGTCCTGTCTTGCCAAGTGGTGCCAAATTTAGTTCCTGGGCCCTTGGAAGTGAGTTTTTGTGACAGAAAGAAGAAGATCCACACATCTACTCCCAGCGTCAATCCAAACCGGCGCATTGGTGCAAAGATTGACACATTGCTGCTTCCTGCACCAGAGCGTGGTCCCCTCTTGACGCAACAATCGCGGCTTACAACGCAGGCCCCAGCTTCTGTCGCAGTGCATCAGAAGAACCACCACTGCATGAGTTTTGAGCACCGAAGTCTGTGATGCACCTCTCTGACTCTGACGCTGCACCTGCTTAATCGCTGTGGAATCAAAGCAGAACAACTTGACTTTCAATGCATTGTCCCTTGGTGCCGATTTCTTCATTGACTCCGCTCCGCAGTTAGGAACCGTGGCTGCATGTCCGAAAACAGCTCATCACCTCCCCTGCGATAGTAAGGAATCTATGCATCACCTCCCCTGCCAAGCAATAAGGACCCGACGCATCTCGTCCCCTGTAGCAGTAAGGAACCGATGCATCGCCTGCTTTTTCGGCACCTCACCTTACCTGCGCCTCGCATTGTCTTTGATTTTTGACACATCTAAGGTACTTTGACCTGAACAAGCGCAACCATTGATTTTTATGAAGTGAACTTTATGTAATTGTCCAAAATTTATATCTTGACTTGTGAACATAGGATTTTTGTCGGTTTGGTCTTGTTTTATTCAGATAAATATTGGCTATTTTTCTAACCTGGTGTGGAGTCCTTTTGTAGCGTTTTCACTGTGCTACTGTGTGTGTGTACAAATACTTTACACATTGCCTCTGGGATAAGCCTGACTGCTATGTGCCAAGCTACCAAGGGAGGGAGCAGGGGTTATCTTAGGTGTGTAACTTACTTACCCTCGCTAGAGTGAGGGTCCCTACTTGGACAGGGTGCAAACCACTGCCAACTAGAGACCCCTTTTCTAGCAACATATTTTCTTTTTTCCTTGTTCTTAGATAGCTATAGAGCCTAATTCAATGTAACGTGGAAGGGTTTTTGATGTAAGTGTTAAATGATTAATACATTTTTTCCCTACACTACTAAGATGTGTTTGGTGTGCTCCTTCTTTATCTTTGATGATGAAGTTAGCTCTTAGCTAAGGTATACCTCATTGAATGGGGACGAAGAAGGGAAATAGGAGGTAATTCTTGTATTACTTTCTGATAATCTTCATTACTCTGATTCCCCCTTGGTTCCAGTAATTACGACCGCCCTCCTGCCCTGTTTTCTTCTTCAGCCTCTGAACTATGGGCTTGATAGAGAACAGAAAGTACTTCAAGGAGGTAAGGGTGTTATGGGTATATTCCCATGCAAACAATAGCCGTAGAAAACAGCTTGAGGAGGTGGTGAGCAATTGTACTGAATGGGCACATTTACTTATTGGCCCACTGAGTATGGTCTGGGACAAATAAGGGGGATTCGGAGTAATGCATTCTAAGGCGCACATTGTTCATGATAGGGACCGCTGTCTTATTTTTTGTCTGCACAGTTATTTTCATTGCTTCTTTTAGAATAATCAGACAAAAACGTATATATGACATAATTAAGGAGAAGTATTTCTTTGGAGTAAACTCTCTGTTATATAACTGCTGACTAGACGGCCATTCGTCTGATAAGTTAAGAGGAAAGGGAAAATCCTAAACCTAATAGGCAGTGATGCAGTTTAATAAAGGAATTCATTATTTTCCGCACAACATAAAATGAAAACATAAAAATGAGGTCTATGCCAATCGTAGAATTCAATTAACTGTTGAAGGATTCGTCACTGCCACTCAGTGTAACACATGCTGCCTCAATCAGCTCTTCCAGTGTGGGGCCTTCAAAGTTTGCAGTCAGTTGAATAATTGACATGTAAGGTATTTATCACACACATGGCATTTTACCAAAGCAGTGGGAAGTTCTGTTGGCGGGCACATTTTAACCTCTAACCACAAGCACACTGTTTTGATTTAGCTTTCACTGACATCTCAGCCACAGTTTCACAATTCGACAGAAAACCTGAGGCAAATGATTTACTGAGACAAAACCACATTTGCAAAGAGTGCTATAAGCAGGGGGAAATAGAAGCATCAAAAAGTGAGGTTCAACGTTATTTCTGCAACTACATTCGCATTGCAAAGATTGAAGGGTGGCTGATTCAATATTGCACTGATATTTCCATTGCCTTACATGGTTAAATACTATATATAACTAATAATAATACAATTCTGCAATTGCTAAGAACCGTAGATAGCATATTTTACATTTACCCAATTTTATACCGCATTCTGCATTGGTCGATGGCTCCAAATATTGATTCAAATATCAGTGCCAATAAAAAGACTTCCCACCCGGTGAGTGCACCCTGTCTATCATAGCACCATTACAGAAGCATACACTGCCAGCATAAATTAGTGTGCATAGACAAACTCTGAAGACTCCCAGGCATTGGGTGAGGGCTATGCACTGCAGCAAACATTCAATGCACGGAAGAATAAACACATTTCAGCTAGTTAACGCCTGCTTTAAGCAAGTGTTAGTTTCTAACGCAAAGCTTGGTCTGGCAGATCAGACTTTGGGGCCGATTCCGATCTCGGTCGGAGGCGCACCCAATACCATTCGGTCGGGAAAAAAGCCATGCGAATGCCTGTTTCCCGACCGATCCGTACAGCACACCGAACGAGTAAGTACGATGCGCACAACAGCACAGAATCCGGCCGAGCCGTACTCACCCAATCCAGGTCCTGTTCTCCGACCGAGGCGAATCCGGAAACGCAGAATCGAGTCGCACGGAAGGGAAAATGCAACTCCGTCCGGCCGAACAAGTACGATGCGCTTCCCGTACGCGCCGAACCCGTCGCTACGCACGGCACGTCAAAGCATCCGGGAGAGGCGCACATAAGCTCCGATTCGCGCCACAACACGATCCACGGCTACGAGGCGAACACGCCAGCGACGAGGACGAGGCGAAGCAACGAGGACGATGCGAAGCAACGAGAAGGACGAACGACACGAACCAACCATGAATCCCTTCGTCCCGATCATACCAATATTCTACATTTACTACCGGAACAGGCACGGACGCGTACGGCGCAGAAGGTAAGTCAGACACCAACCACAAAACACATACAACACGTACACGACACATCACACACACACAGAGGGATGCAGAATATACTTACACCAGCAACAGCAGCACCATAGGGGCGGGATGCCCATCACCAATGCCACATATGCACACAGGGGCCTGAATGCGCACCACCACCCCTACCCAGGGGGGCCGGATGCCAACCACCACAACCACCCTTAGCCAGGGGGTGCCAGATGCCCACCACCACTACCACCCTTACCCAGGGGCTGGATGCCTACCACTACTACCACCCTTAGCCAGGGGGCTGGATGCCTACCACTACTACCACCCTCACCCAGGGGGCTGGATGCCTACCACTACTACCACCCTCACCCAGGGGGCTGGATGCCTACCACTACTACCACCCTCACCCAGGGGGCTGGATGCCTACCACTACTACCACCCTTAGCCAGGGGAGCTGGAGGCCTACCACTACTACCACCCTCACCCAGGGGGCTGGATGCCTACCACTACTACCACCCTCACCCAGGGGGGCTGGATGCCTACCACTACTACCACCCTTAGCCAGGGTGATGCCAGATGCCCACCACCACTACCACCCTTAGCCATGGGGGCTGGATGCCTACCACTACTACCACCCTTACCCAGGGGGCTGGATGCCTACCACTACTACCACCCTCACCCAGGGGGGCTGGATGCCTACCACTACTACCACCCTCACCCAGGGGGGCTGGATGCCTACCACTACTACCACCCTCACCCAGGGGGCTGGATGCCTACCACTACTACCACCCTTAGCCAGGGGGTGCCAGATGCCTACCACTACTACCACCCTTACCCAGGGGGCTGGATGCCTACCACTACTACCACCCTTAGCCAGGGGGCTGGATGCCTACCACTACTACCACCCTCACCCAGGGGGGCTGGATGCCTACCACTACTACCACCCTCACCCAGGGGGGCTGGATGCCTACCACTACTACCACCCTTAGCCAGGGTGGTGCCAGATGCCCACCACCACTACCACCCTTACCCAGGGGGGCTGGATGACTACCACTACTATCACCCTTAGCCAGGGGGGTGCCAGATGCCTACCACTACTACCACCCTTACCCAGGGGGCTGGATGCCTACCACTACTACCACCCTCACCCAGGGGGGCTGGATGCCTACCACTACTACCACCCTCACCCAGGGGGGCTGGATGCCTACCACTACTACCACCCTTAGCCAGGGGGTGCCAGATGCCTACCACTACTACCACCCTTAGCCAGGGGGGCTGGATGCCTACCACTTCTACCACCCTCACCCAGGGGGGCTGGATGCCTACCACTACTACCACCCTCACCCAGGGGGCTGGATGCCTACCACTACTACCACCCTTAGCCAGGGGGCTGGATGCCTACCACTACTACCACCCTCACCCAGGGGGCTGGATACCTACCACTACTACCACCCTCACCCAGGGGGCTGGATGCCTACCACTACTACCACCCTTAGCCAGGGTGGTGCCAGATGCCCACCACCACTACCACCCTTACCCAGGGGGCTGGATGCCTACCACTACTACCACCCTTAGCCAGGGGGTGCCAGATGCCTACCACTACTACCACCCTTACCCAGGGGGCTGGATGCCTACCACTACTACCACCCTCACCCAGGGGGCTGATGCCTACCACTACTACCACCCTCACCCAGGGGGGCTGGATGCCTACCACTACTACCACCCTTACCCATGGGGGGCTGGATGCCTACCACTACTACCACCCTTAGCCAGGGGGCTGGATGCCTACCACTACTACCACCCTCACCCAGGGGGCTGGATGCCTACCACTACTACCACCCTCACCCAGGGGGCTGGATGCCTACCACTACTACCACCCTTAGCCAGGGTGGTGCCAGATGCCCACCACCACTACCACCCTTACCCAGGGGGCTGGATGCCTACCACTACTACCACCCTTAGCCAGTGGGGTGCCAGATGCCTACCACTACTACCACCCTTACCCAGGGGGGGCTGGATGCCTACCACCACTACCACCCCCACTAATAGGATGGACAATGCATGACACAACCAGCACACCACAACCTAGGGAATGCAAGAAAAAGACATCCCCCCAACACCATGACAAGCGTGTGTAGACTGTGTCAAATGCCTACAACACTGAACATGACTTTGAACATACAATGTGACCCCCTAGCACATGTGCCACACATAGATGTGTGTGGCCCCCACAATGCAAGCAGGCCATGACCATTGTGGCAATGGGGTCCAAACCCCCATCATCACAGTGACCAAAAGGTAAGTGTGGGGTCCATAGCTGAAGCACATTCTGAACATTGTGGCAATGGGGTCTAACGCCCCATCACCACAGTGACCAAAATGTAAGTGTGGGGTCCATAGCTGAAGCACATATTGAACATTGTGGCAATGGGGTCTAACGCCCCATCACCACAGTGACCAAAAGGTAAGTGTGGGGTCCATAGCTGAAGCACATTTTGAACATTGTGGCAATGGGGTCCAAACCCCCATCATCACAGTGACCAAAAGGTAAGTGTGGGGTCCATAGCTGAAGCACATTCTGAACACCTAGGCAAGATGGATTATGACAGTGATATCCTCAGTTTATCAGGACTGTGGGAAGAGATGCTGACCAGTGCTAAAGTGCAAGTGGCTCTATGTCTAAATAGCAATGGTAATTGGTTTCTCCATTATTGGCATATTTGATTTGCTATTAAGACCCTAATGCAGTGCACTGTGTGTGCCCAGCACCTGGAAATCGAATGCTACTAGTGGGCCTGCAGCACTGATTGTGCCACCCACATGAGTAGCCCTGCAAATATGTCTCTGACCTGCCACTGCAGTGTCTGTGTGTGCAGTTTAAACTTCCATTTCGATCTGGCAAGTGTATCCACTTGCCAGGACCAAACCCTCCCTTTTATTACATGTAAGGCACCCCTAAGATAGGGCCAAGGTAGCCCCATAGGGAGGGTGCAGTGTATTTAAAAGATAGGACCGGTACCGTTGTGCTTTACATGTCCTGATAGTGAAATACTGCTAATTTTGTTTTTCACTACAGCCAGGCCTATCTCTCTCATAGGTTAACATTGATGCTCCCTTGTAACATCTTACAAGTGTATCAATTGGGAGATGATAGAAATTTGGAGTTTGGTGTCTCTGGACACACAAATTAAAACTATATAGCAGGTCTGAAAATGTCACTTTTTCGAAAGTGGGCATTTTCTGACTTTGACCATTCTGTGCCTCTGCCCCTCTCTGAATACACGTCTGGGTTAGAATGACAGTTGGGCTGTTTGTGCATTCACTCTAGACAGTCAAACAAAGGAAGGTGAGGTATGCCCTACATATCCTGATGGCCCATCACCAGGATGATGGCACTTCCTAAGATATAGTGGTGGGAGGAGTTATCGCTGAGACCTGAATAGGGCTGTGCCTGTCCTCACATAAAGGAGTCTCCACCCCTGTAGTGTGTCTGGAGTCAGGACAGGGAAAGACAGGGTCTTGTGCACTACAAAGACTTTCCTTTGAAGCTTACCAACTTCAAAGGCGGAAATGGGTATAAGTACTGGACCTGTGACACCATATGTTCAGAACACTTCTGGATTTAGGACATTCTGCCAGGAAGAAGAGATGGATCGCTGTCAGGAGGGACTGTAACTTTGCTGTTTGCTTTCCTGTGATGGCCTGCTGCTTGCTGCTTCTGTCCTGGAAGTGAATGGACTGGACTTTGCTTTCTACATCCTGCTTCCAAGGTTCTCCAAGGGCTTGGTTTGAGCTTGCCTCTTGTTAAGAAGTCTCAGGGCCATCAAAGTCTTCACCTACCAGCACCTGAGCTCTTCTGCTGAAAGTCCTGTCTTGCCAAGTGGTGCCAAATTTAGTTCCTGGGCCCTTGGAAGTGAGTTTTTGTGACAGAAAGAAGAAGATCCACACATCTACTCCCAGCGTCAATCCAAACCGGCGCATTGGTGCAAAGATTGACACATTGCTGCTTCCTGCACCAGAGCGTGGTCCCCTCTTGACGCAACAATCGCGGCTTACAACGCAGGCCCCAGCTTCTGTCGCAGTGCATCAGAAGAACCACCACTGCATGAGTTTTGAGCACCGAAGTCTGTGATGCACCTCTCTGACTCTGACGCTGCACCTGCTTAATCGCTGTGGAATCAAAGCAGAACAACTTGACTTTCAATGCATTGTCCCTTGGTGCCGATTTCTTCATTGACTCCGCTCCGCAGTTAGGAACCGTGGCTGCATGTCCGAAAACAGCTCATCACCTCCCCTGCGATAGTAAGGAATCTATGCATCACCTCCCCTGCCAAGCAATAAGGACCCGACGCATCTCGTCCCCTGTAGCAGTAAGGAACCGATGCATCGCCTGCTTTTTCGGCACCTCACCTTACCTGCGCCTCGCATTGTCTTTGATTTTTGACACATCTAAGGTACTTTGACCTGAACAAGCGCAACCATTGATTTTTATGAAGTGAACTTTATGTAATTGTCCAAAATTTATATCTTGACTTGTGAACATAGGATTTTTGTCGGTTTGGTCTTGTTTTATTCAGATAAATATTGGCTATTTTTCTAACCTGGTGTGGAGTCCTTTGTAGCGTTTTCACTGTGCTACTGTGTGTGTGTACAAATACTTTACACATTGCCTCTGGGATAAGCCTGACTGCTATGTGCCAAGCTACCAAGGGAGGGAGCAGGGGTTATCTTAGGTGTGTAACTTACTTACCCTCGCTAGAGTGAGGGTCCCTACTTGGACAGGGTGCAAACCACTGCCAACTAGAGACCCCTTTTCTAGCAACATATTTTCTTTTTCCTTGTTCTTAGATAGCTATAGAGCCTAATTCAATGTAACGTGGAAGGGTTTTTGATGTAAGTGTTAAATGATTAATACATTTTTCCCTACACTACTAAGATGTGTTTGGTGTGCTCCTTCTTTATCTTTGATGATGAAGTTAGCTCTTAGCTAAGGTATACCTCATTGAATGGGGACGAAGAAGGGAAATAGGAGGTAATTCTTGTATTACTTTCTGATAATCTTCATTACTCTGATTCCCCCTTGGTTCCAGTAATTACGACCGCCCTCCTGCCCTGTTTTCTTCTTCAGCCTCTGAACTATGGGCTTGATAGAGAACAGAAAGTACTTCAAGGAGGTAAGGGTGTTATGGGTATATTCCCATGCAAACAATAGCCGTAGAAAACAGCTTGAGGAGGTGGTGAGCAATTGTACTGAATGGGCACATTTACTTATTGGCCCACTGAGTATGGTCTGGGACAAATAAGGGGGATTCGGAGTAATGCATTCTAAGGCGCACATTGTTCATGATAGGGACCGCTGTCTTATTTTTTGTCTGCACAGTTATTTTCATTGCTTCTTTTAGAATAATCAGACAAAACGTATATATGACATAATTAAGGAGAAGTATTTCTTTGGAGTAAACTCTCTGTTATATAACTGCTGACTAGACGGCCATTCGTCTGATAAGTTAAGAGGAAAGGGAAAATCCTAAACCTAATAGGCAGTGATGCAGTTTAATAAAGGAATTCATTATTTTCCGCACAACATAAAATGAAAACATAAAAATGAGGTCTATGCCAATCGTAGAATTCAATTAACTGTTGAAGGATTCGTCACTGCCACTCAGTGTAACACATGCTGCCTCAATCAGCTCTTCCAGTGTGGGGCCTTCAAAGTTTGCAGTCAGTTGAATAATTGACATGTAAGGTATTTATCACACACATGGCATTTTACCAAAGCAGTGGGAAGTTCTGTTGGCGGGCACATTTTAACCTCTAACCACAAGCACACTGTTTTGATTTAGCTTTCACTGACATCTCAGCCACAGTTTCACAATTCGACAGAAAACCTGAGGCAAATGATTTACTGAGACAAAACCACATTTGCAAAGAGTGCTATAAGCAGGGGGAAATAGAAGCATCAAAAAGTGAGGTTCAACGTTATTTCTGCAACTACATTCGCATTGCAAAGATTGAAGGGTGGCTGATTCAATATTGCACTGATATTTCCATTGCCTTACATGGTTAAATACTATATATAACTAATAATAATACAATTCTGCAATTGCTAAGAACCGTAGATAGCATATTTTACATTTACCCAATTTTATACCGCATTCTGCATTGGTCGATGGCTCCAAATATTGATTCAAATATCAGTGCCAATAAAAAGACTTCCCACCCGGTGAGTGCACCCTGTCTATCATAGCACCATTACAGAAGCATACACTGCCAGCATAAATTAGTGTGCATAGACAAACTCTGAAGACTCCCAGGCATTGGGTGAGGGCTATGCACTGCAGCAAACATTCAATGCACGGAAGAATAAACACATTTCAGCTAGTTAACGCCTGCTTTAAGCAAGTGTTAGTTTCTAACGCAAAGCTTGGTCTGGCAGATCAGACTTTGGGGCCGATTCCGATCTCGGTCGGAGGCGCACCCAATACCATTCGGTCGGGAAAAAGCCATGCGAATGCCTGTTTCCCGACCGATCCGTACAGCACACCGAACGAGTAAGTACGATGCGCACAACAGCACAGAATCCGGCCGAGCCGTACTCACCCAATCCAGGTCCTGTTCTCCGACCGAGGCGAATCCGGAAACGCAGAATCGAGTCGCACGGAAGGGAAAATGCAACTCCGTCCGGCCGAACAAGTACGATGCGCTTCCCGTACGCGCCGAACCCGTCGCTACGCACGGCACGTCAAAGCATCCGGGAGAGGCGCACATAAGCTCCGATTCGCGCCACAACACGATCCACGGCTACGAGACGAACACGCCAGCGACGAGGACGAGGCGAAGCAACGAGGACGATGCGAAGCAACGAGAAGGACGAACGACACGAACCAACCATGAATCCCTTCGTCCCGATCATACCAATATTCTACATTTACTACCGGAACAGGCACGGACGCGTACGGCGCAGAAGGTAAGTCAGACACCAACCACAAAACACATACAACACGTACACGACACATCACACACACACAGAGGGATGCAGAATATACTTACACCAGCAACAGCAGCACCATAGGGGCGGGATGCCCATCACCAATGCCACATATGCACACAGGGGCCTGAATGCGCACCACCACCCCTACCCAGGGGGGCCGGATGCCAACCACCACAACCACCCTTAGCCAGGGGGTGCCAGATGCCCACCACCACTACCACCCTTACCCAGGGGGCTGGATGCCTACCACTACTACCACCCTTAGCCAGGGGGGCTGGATGCCTACCACTACTACCACCCTCACCCAGGGGGCTGGATGCCTACCACTACTACCACCCTCACCCAGGGGGCTGGATGCCTACCACTACTACCACCCTCACCCAGGGGGCTGGATGCCTACCACTACTACCACCCTTAGCCAGGGGAGCTGGAGGCCTACCACTACTACCACCCTCACCCAGGGGGGGCTGGATGCCTACCACTACTACCACCCTCACCCAGGGGGGGCTGGATGCCTACCACTACTACCACCCTTAGCCAGGGTGATGCCAGATGCCCACCACCACTACCACCCTTAGCCATGGGGGCTGGATGCCTACCACTACTACCACCCTTACCCAGGGGGCTGGATGCCTACCACTACTACCACCCTCACCCAGGGGGGCTGGATGCCTACCACTACTACCACCCTCACCCAGGGGGCTGGATGCCTACCACTACTACCACCCTCACCCAGGGGGGCTGGATGCCTACCACTACTACCACCCTTAGCCAGGGGGTGCCAGATGCCTACCACTACTACCACCCTTACCCAGGGGGCTGGATGCCTACCACTACTACCACCCTTAGCCAGGGGGGCTGGATGCCTACCACTACTACCACCCTCACCCAGGGGGGCTGGATGCCTACCACTACTACCACCCTCACCCAGGGGGGCTGGATGCCTACCACTACTACCACCCTTAGCCAGGGTGGTGCCAGATGCCCACCACCACTACCACCCTTACCCAGGGGGCTGGATGACTACCACTACTATCACCCTTAGCCAGGGGGTGCCAGATGCCTACCACTACTACCACCCTCACCCAGGGGGCTGGATGCCTCACCACTACTACCACCCTCACCCAGGGGGGCTGGATGCCTACCACTACTACCACCCTCACCCAGGGGGCTGGATGCCTACCACTACTACCACCCTTAGCCAGGGGGTGCCAGATGCCTACCACTACTACCACCCTTAGCCAGGGGGGCTGGATGCCTACCACTTCTACCACCCTCACCCAGGGGGGGCTGGATGCCTACCACTACTACCACCCTCACCCAGGGGGGGCTGGATGCCTACCACTACTACCACCCTTAGCCAGGGGGGGCTGGATGCCTACCACTACTACCACCCTCACCCAGGGGGGGCTGGATACCTACCACTACTACCACCCTCACCCAGGGGGGGCTGGATGCCTACCACTACTACCACCCTTAGCCAGGGTGGTGCCAGATGCCCACCACCACTACCACCCTTACCCAGGGGGGCTGGATGCCTACCACTACTACCACCCTTAGCCAGGGGGTGCCAGATGCCTACCACTACTACCACCCTTACCCAGGGGGCTGGATGCCTACCACTACTACCACCCTCACCCAGGGGGCTGATGCCTACCACTACTACCACCCTCACCCAGGGGGGCTGGATGCCTACCACTACTACCACCCTTACCCATGGGGGGCTGGATGCCTACCACTACTACCACCCTTAGCCAGGGGGCTGGATGCCTACCACTACTACCACCCTCACCCAGGGGGGCTGGATGCCTACCACTACTACCACCCTCACCCAGGGGGCTGGATGCCTACCACTACTACCACCCTTAGCCAGGGTGGTGCCAGATGCCCACCACCACTACCACCCTTACCCAGGGGGGCTGGATGCCTACCACTACTACCACCCTTAGCCAGTGGGGTGCCAGATGCCTACCACTACTACCACCCTTACCCAGGGGGGGCTGGATGCCTACCACCACTACCACCCCCACTAATAGGATGGACAATGCATGACACAACCAGCACACCACAACCTAGGGAATGCAAGAAAAAGACATCCCCCAACACCATGACAAGCGTGTGTAGACTGTGTCAAATGCCTACAACACTGAACATGACTTTGAACATACAATGTGACCCCTAGCACATGTGCCACACATAGATGTGTGTGGCCCCCACAATGCAAGCAGGCCATGACCATTGTGGCAATGGGGTCCAAACCCCCATCATCACAGTGACCAAAAGGTAAGTGTGGGGTCCATAGCTGAAGCACATTCTGAACATTGTGGCAATGGGGTCTAACGCCCCATCACCACAGTGACCAAAATGTAAGTGTGGGGTCCATAGCTGAAGCACATATTGAACATTGTGGCAATGGGGTCTAACGCCCCATCACCACAGTGACCAAAAGGTAAGTGTGGGGTCCATAGCTGAAGCACATTTTGAACATTGTGGCAATGGGGTCCAAACCCCCATCATCACAGTGACCAAAAGGTAAGTGTGGGGTCCATAGCTGAAGCACATTCTGAACATTGTGGCAATGGGGTCTAACGCCCCATCACCACAGTGACCAAAATCTAAGTGTGGGGTCCATAGCTGAAGCACATATTGAACATTGTGGCAATGGGGTCTAACGCCCCATCACCACAGTGACCAAAAGGTAAGTGTGGGGTCCATAGCTGAAGCACATTTTGAACATTGTGGCAATGGGGTCCAAACCCCCATCATCACAGTGACCAAAAGGTAAGTGTGGGGTCCATAGCTGAAGCACATTCTGAACATTGTGGCAATGGGGTCTAACGCCCCATCACCACAGTGACCAAAATGTAAGTGTGGGGTCCATAGCTGAAGCACATATTGAACATTGTGGCAATGAGGTCTAACGCCCCATCACCACAGTGACCAAAAGGTAAGTGTGGGGTCCATAGCTGAAGCACATTTTGAACATTGTGGCAATGGGGTCCAAACCCCCATCATCACAGTGACCAAAAGGTAAGTGTTGACAAAGAAAGAGCTGCAACTGCCAAACTGCATGGATGATTCCTGGTCACAGAACAAAAAACACATCAGTGGCAAAGTAGTGCATGTGTCCCATTGCAACATAAATTGGGGGAGCCAAATACTGCAGTGCAAATAAGACATACCTTTGGCCATGTGCAGACAAACAACACCCATGGGGGCTGACACTGTCAACATTCATCAATGACACAATGACAGAAGTGACCATCAGAATGCAGACCCACATATTTGCACCAATGGGCACACAAATGCAGATACCCTGTGGAGACTGTAGATGTGAGGTGAACAGATACCATACCATGGCAGCAATGGGACACACAAACCATGATCATTGTGCTGACCGATGACCTAGGAGTACCAGGGACAGCAGGGGAAACCCACCAAACTACATACAGCCAATGGCACACCCAAGATATGCCAATGCAGTGGTGCAGATGCACAAACACAAACAGGCAGACCCACACTGCACATCATACACAACAGGTGAGGGGGGTGCCAGTGTCCCCAGGCAACCACACAACACATGAGGAGACCTGAATACCAATCATACAGATGTGCATACAGTGCCACACAAAGGTAACTCATGGATCCAAATCCCCTATGTGGGCAAGCAGGCATTGTCAGATGAGAGGGAGCACAAATCACACATGTCACACAGGCACGTAGGAACAGCAACTGACACAGCAAGACACAGACACACCACAGCACTACCCCCAGGGCCCCCACACTGTGGTGACCCTGGGCTGCATTACAATCCCACTCTGATGACAAAGCTAA
This sequence comes from Calotriton arnoldi, assembly GCA_963921515.1. Taxonomy (NCBI): domain Eukaryota; kingdom Metazoa; phylum Chordata; class Amphibia; order Caudata; family Salamandridae; genus Calotriton; species Calotriton arnoldi. Next base: position 2,611,231 of record CAWUFW010001531.1, on the reverse strand, counting down.
ATGTCGTTCACACTGTGAACCACAGTCATGTGTCCTGAGCAACAAACTACCATCACACCTACACAAGCACAAATCAATCAGCATGGCCAGTAAGCCAAGGCCAACATGGAGGCAGGGGCCTAGCCGGGCAACAACTCTCATCTGCACACACTCAACACCACACCCCTCGACCTCCAACAATGTGCAGCAGTGAAGCACACATGCACTGGTGACATTGCACATGCACCCATGACTATTCCAGGGTGGTGGGTGGGAACCAAGGTGCAGAAACACATCACACATGGCCACTCAACAAGACTCCTGAATGTCTGACACACTGCACACTACGCTGTACATGGACATGACGGCAATACCACACCAACCAATGGGATCCCAGCCACAGTCACACACCAATGAAGAAGCCAAGATTACCCACAAAGAACACACATAGACAACAACCAACATTGCAGCCCGGACCCTGAGGAGTGCCAGCAGTCACACACACAACGTGTCACAATCACTGAAAGATAACACAAACTGGAAATCACATGACAGGGGCAAACAACAAGTGCCAAGGGGAAACCTGACTGTGACCCATCTGCGTCTGCACACAAACTCAGCCCTGACAGCAAACACACCTATGGGTGACACCCTGATGACCAGTAATGTGCCATGCACCCACATCACAGAGAACCCAGGGAGAAGACTTTGGGGGAACATAGGTCAACTCAGCAAGCATCACAAACAGGTACAACACTAGGGATCACAGCATGCACAGCTAAACGGAAGTGAACACACAGACATGCACATACAACACACACCTTGGGCGCAGGCAATGTCACAGGAGTACACACTGCCATGAGGGGACTCCACTCCTGTGTGAGGAAAGCTGTGCCATATGTTGCCTCAGTAGGGCCCCATCATGTCAGCTGAGCACTTGGTCACACAATCAACAATTAGCACCAAATGAGGGCTCCCGTCACATCAGCCTGGTCATTGAAGTGCCAACGTAATCATCAGCACAGATCCAACACACTTGTATAGCAATGTTGCACTGACAACACGGATGAGTCCTTCCCCATTGATGCCCAAACCTGCATGTCCAGTGGAGATGGCCACACGGTCAGGGAAGTAGACGAATTGAACAATGGCAGGCACAACAGATGTGCAGGGTTGGAAGCCACAGATGTGAAATAGCTAATCTAAGTAGGAAATCCCATTGCCAAATACTGAACACATGACACCCTCAGATGCTGCTATGGATGACATGGATACACCACAGGATAGGACACATTCCCCCTGGACCACATGGGTTCCTGCACAGTAACACTTCATTATCATGAGACCAAATATCACCATCACTGCAGCAAGGGCATGGTTAGCATCATCAACAACATGTACATCAGAAGCATAAGCACTAGAGAACAGAAAGTTGCTTTATTCAGCATATGTGTGTAATGAAAACAAAGTCCAGAAAAAACACAAAGGCCAATGGGCAGTCCATTGTCAAAGTCCAAACTGGGTGACAGTGGCAGATGTCACCCTACGCATGCCTGCACAAAACCAGGGACAATCCACTAGGAGGGGCAACTGGGGGGGCAGGCCAGGCACCGCAGGGACAGGATCAGGGCTCACCAGCAGGAAGCAGGGAAGGGGTGGTGGGTGCTGGAGAGCCACTGACAACTGCAGTGGAGGTGTCTGACATGGTGTGTGCCGGCACAACTGGGGGGCATGACTCAGATGTTGTGGGTGCCGGCACGACTGCAGTGGACCCTGCAGATTGAGTGGACAGGTCCGCCACTGCAGTGCCCAAGTCAGACAGGGTGGTAGTGGACTCCACTGCAGTGCCTACCACCAGGGGAGGAGAATGGGGAACAGGCAAGGTGGGCTGGACAGAGGGGGAGGACACCCTCACCACATCAGTGGCACAGACAAGCGCAGCGGGGGTTGTGGTGCCGGGAGAGCAAGTGGCAGGAGGAGAAGGCCGGATCCTCTTGGGGATGGTATATCTGTGGGTGGGGGAACCTGGGGCAGGGTGTGGTGGGGGCACCTGTGGAGTGGGGGCCTGAGGGATGGAGGAAGGAGACCTGGTGCCTGAGCTGCAGGGCGGCGGCGGTGTCTTGCTCTTACGACTCTGGGGGGACTTGCGGGTGGGGGCCTCAGTCTGTCTGCGCCTGGGGGAGGGTGTCCGGGCGCGAGGGGCACTCTGCTCCGTGTGGGTGGGCTTCCTCTTCCCCCTGAATGCTGTAGCAGCTGGATCGGAGGGGAAGAGGCCGAGGTCACTGAGGAAGAGCCGCTGGGTCTTTGGGGTTGCAGGTGAGGCAAGGGAGGGTGTTTTGGAGGGAGAGGCAACTGAGGACTGCGCAGTGCTCGTGGATGCGTGTGTGTGTTCCAGGGCCCCATCCCCTGTGAGTCTGGTTTCAGTCCCCTGACTGTGCGTGCGTGTGCATTTTGTTTGTGGCGTGTGTGTCTGTGTGCTGGATGTGTGTGTGCTGGTGTGTGCCTGTGCCGGTGTGTGTGTGCTTGGGACGGGTAAGGTGCTGGGGAGTGTGGATGGAGCAGAGGCAGGAGGGGTGAGGGACTGTCTGAGGAGGGACACTGCTGCCGTCAGGGAGGAGTCCATGGACCTATTGCCCCTCTGTAGGTCAGACATGCCCGATGAGATGCCCTCCATGAACGACACCAGCTGAGTCAACAGAGCGGTGTGCGCATGGAGGACACTCAGCATGGCTGTCTGCCCTACATGGAGCTGGCGAAGGAGGTACACAGACTCCTCACTCAGGGCAGCAGGGGACACAGGGGCAGGGGGTGCGGTGCCTGGCCCAAAGGAGACACGCTCCCGAACATGGGAGCCTCCACGGACCTGGGGAATGGGAGCCGATGGGAGGGCGGTGGTGGTGCTGGTGGTGGCGGGGACAGCAACACTAGCTGGGGTGTGGTGGCTGCTGATACCCGCCTCCATAAGGGAGTCATCCTCCGAGTTGCTCTGGTCCTCAGCTGAGGTTGATGGTGCTGAGGACTCCTCGGTGTGGCTCCCCTCGCCCTCCGTGCCACTGGGTCCCTCCGACCACTCCTCGGCTGCTGACCCAGTCTGGCTCTCCGACTCCTCCTGGTCCGTGGAGCTGTCCCCTTCCGTGGCCGTGGATGTATCTGCAAACAATGGGGAAACAGACAGACATCAGTCACCTGCACCAAACGCACACACCACTGTGAGCACAGCACATTACAGAGCAAGCCCTGGCATCATTAGTTGTACATTGCTAAAAGTGCCCTAACTGAACAGGAGAAGCCAATTGTCAGTCTGATGCCAACCATGGCACTCACATCCCACATGGCCTTGCACCCATCTGTCTGGTGTCTGTTGGATAGCAACACCCCAGTGTGGACACATGCACCAACTACACAGTAGTTGGACAGTGCAGAGGACACGGTGTAGCATGTGGACATGCACACATCACAACTCTTGCCACTGAGTCAGTACAGGTTTCCGGATGAAAGGGACGCCCAGAGTCAAATAGGATATGCATGTGATGCATACCAGCGACAGACACCATGATGCACCCATGTCCTGATAGCCATCGCCACAATGGTGTGCATGTAGCACATGTCACTCCCCTGCAGGATCACCAATAAGTAGACACATGCCATGGCGGAGGCATGACTGCTAAGTCATACATCACTGTCTCAGTGATGTATGACTTGGCAGCCAGACAACAACACTCTGCACTGTGTCACAATAGTAGGTCATGGGGAATGCAAGTCCTGGAGCTGCACAAGTGCACATGTACATCCCCCACAACAACACATCATCTTAACCCTCATCTGTCCAGGTCATACCGATTGGACATATGGGAGACCTGTGACACTACCCTCTGAACCTGAGCCCCTCACAATCTGCTGTGAATGGGGAACAGCTGCCTGAACTTCACATTCGCATACCCCAGTCTGCACGGGCAGCTGATCAAACACCTATGTGACACACAAGTATCGTCTCCTATGGTCACATCTCCAGTGGCATGCTGAGCCCCTACCAAGAAACACCCCAGCAGTCCTGGCAACAAATCCACAGCACACTGACACAGAGGCAGACACCTGAGGGGTCAAATCACTGCGCACAATGTGTCAGCTGATACACGGGAGTGGGAGTACAGAGTGCATTGCATGGCCTGGAGTAGGCATGACTGTCCTGCCCCACATGAATGAGGGATGAGCCCTGGACAGTGGATAGCTGGCTATGTATGTGTGACACACGTAATCTGCACACTCCTGGGGCCCAAACATTGTTCCCACCCGCTGCATGGGCGTGTGACACATACCACAGGCACATGTGGTGGCTCAGCTCAGCAAGTGGACCGCATATCAAAGCAACACGCAGATTACATGTCCGAACACAGGCGTTGTGTGAACAATGGACCCACCCATGATGCCCACAACAGAGTTAGGGAAACAGATGCTGTCCCCCACCTTTAGTGAAGCAAACTGCAAGGACACAGTCCCAAGTGACACAATTCCCTGAATGTAAGGGCCACACCTGGGTATCAGATGAGGAGTGGGCAGTGCACAATAGAGGGACATGGCTCCTGGACAACATGACTGCGGTACTGTGGCAGTTGAACCAGGCCAGAGGAGGGCACAAAGCATGTAATACAGAGTTCACAGTGCAGTCTTTGACTCACCCCCTCCTTGCTGCTGTCTGGCCTTCAGCTGCCCATCCAGGTCTGGAAACACCACCGCCAGGATCTGGAGCATGTGGGGGTCAGGGTCCGTGTTCCGCCCCTCCTGCGAGGAGGCGACAGCTTCAGCTGGACCCGTGCAATCCTCCGGGTCCAGCCCCGAAGGTCCTGCCACCTCTTCTGGCAGTTGCGGATCCGGCGCTTGTAGACCCCCACGGACCGGACAGCCCGGACGATGTCCTTCCAGATCTCCTGCTTCCGATGGGCATTAACCTGTCAGGATGACAAAGTGAAAAGGCCATTACTACACATGCAACATATTCGTGCATGACACAGTTGTATATACATGTCTCATACACAGGGGCACATGATGTACACAGGCAGTGCAATGCTGCCCATGGACAGTTTGCCAGACGTCACTACATGGTATCATTGCATGAGAAGTAAAACCTTGTTCAAATGCACTGTCACTGCACCATACCTGTCCAGTGCATGTCACTACACACTATGGGGGGTGACAACTACTCAGTGAGCCTGCTAGCCAGTGGCGTGCAGACTTTCAGCCTTGCTAGTCAGACAAAATGCACATTCAGAAAGGCAGTGCACAGAACACTCACCTGCTCCCCTGGTGTCCCATACAGCTTGCTGTACTGTGGAAGTAGGCTGTCCAGCAGGGCCTGGTTCTCCTCAAGGCTGAAGGCTGGGGCTCTCTCCACAGTACGTGCCATTGCAGGGTCCAGAGGGGCAGAGACAGCAGCAGTGCAGTGGCAGATGTCGTCCTGGAGCATGTAGTGCAAGCAAGTGAGCTCTCAGGGGAACAGCCAGCAATATATATGTGCTGGAGAGGCAGATACTGTCCCTTGTGTCCAAAGTGATAGGTCCAAGTCGTTTGCATCTTCTGAATCTGGCCAATCCATGGAATAGCAGCACCAATACACGCCCACGGCATCCTTCAAATCTTCAACTTTATGACATACATGATTTTGCAACATTGTTGTGGGTGACCAACTGAATTTCCAGCAACCGACTCGTTAGAATTTCGAAAACGCGACCGTTGCCAGGCAAGGCCATTGTCAATGGGTGCGCACCGATCGGTCCATTGCGGTACAACGCCTACAGGGGTACAACGCGTACCCGCACACATTGAATGCAATGGGCCGGCCGGGGCACCGATCGGTCCATTGCGGTACAACGCGTACAGGGGTCCAACGCGTACCCGCACACATTGAATGCAATGGGCCGGCCGGGGCACCGATCGGTCCATTGCTGATCAACGCGTACAGGGGTACAACGCGTACCCGCACACATTGAATGCAATGGGCCGGCCGGGGGCACCGATCGGTCCATTGCTGATCAACGCGTACAGGGTACAACGCGTACCCGCACACATTGAATGCAATGGGCCGGCCAGGAGCACCGATCGGTCCATTGCGGTACAACGCGTACAGGGGCACAACGCGTACCCGCACACATTGAATGCAATGGGCCGGCCGGGGGCACCGATCGGTCCATTGCGGTACAACGCGTACAGGGGCACAACGCGTACCCGCTCACATTGAATGCAATGGGCCGGCCGGGGGCACCAATCGGTCCATTGCGGTACAACGCGTACAGGGGTACAATGCGTACCTGCACACATTGAATGCAATGGGCCGGCCGGGTGCACCGATTGGTCCATTGCTGTTCAACGCATCCCTGTACAAGTGACTGGCATATGTCACCATGCCTGTCTCAGATGGACATATGCCAGCCACAGATAGCTCCCAGGGAGTGAGGGGCACACCTACAACACGACAGCCTGTCCAAACTGTATGATAAGGCATGTAAGGCTACATTTCCTATTGTGTGTATGTTGGTGTACATGTTGTCCTGTGGGTGTCACCTGGGGGCAGCCACCCCCAGGCTGTGCACGTGTTCATGGGGACAGGATCCTGGGTGTTACGTGTACATGACCACTGTGATGTGCAACTGTTCATATCTGTGCATGTGCCATGGTCACATTTCACGGTGGTGTATGTGTATGTCATGTCACATACCCCGTGAGTCCCATGTGGGACGGTATGTTTGAGCCAGGGTGTCCCAGTGGCACAATGGTGATGGTCCTCCACAGTCTGTGTGCATGTAGTGTTTACAATGTCTCTGATTTCATGTGCACAATGGGAGACAGTCTCCACATCCACGTTGTGTGTGCATGGACTTTGATGTTGTGCGTGTGTGTGTCACAGACGTCCATGTCTGTCCTGCAGTGGCAAGTGGGACCACTACCTGTGGGGGTCATAGTTGTTTTGCTGTGGTGTATACATGATACTCCATGTAATGCCAGTGTCCATGTGGCAATACAGGGTCCCTGGGAATGTACCTGTCGTTGAGCTGTGATGCCTGGGGCACATCTGTCCTCACGTCACTGTGGGGGGTGATTGTGACACGGCAGCAGGAGATGGGAACTGTGACACGGACTCATGATATCCAATGGGCCAACCTGGGACTTATTGATGCCACTTGTTGGACCGTGATGACAGATGTTGGCCATGTATGTACCATACATGTCCTTACGGAACTGCACACTTCATGTAGTTGTGCCTCATAATGATGTATGTTGGGATATTGAGTGTGTTCAATGCCGCATATGTGGGCTGACTGACAATCTTGCTTACTTCTCCTCTGCACTGCAGGGCTCCTGCTGTCCATCGACCATTCCCAGACCTGGCAACGATGGTGGAACGGGACAGCATCCGATGGTACCGCTTCACCAGGCAGCTGATTGAGGATTTGGCAGTGCAGTTGGCCCCACATTTGCAGCCTGGCTGGCCGTATCCTACAGCGCTGACCCCCAAGGTGAAGGTGATGGCAGCCCTAAACTTCTTTGCCACCGGTACCTTCCAACATACTGTGGCGACTGCTGGTGGGATGTCACAGACCATGTTGAGCCGTGTGCTCCGCGATGTTTTGGCGGCAATGTTGCTATTCCTGAACCGGTACATCTATTTCCCTAGACTGCGACGACTCACTGACGTGAAGAGTGACTTCAATGCCCTGGGGAGGATGCTGCATGTCATTGGCTCCATTGATGGGACACAAGTGGCTTTGGTACCACCACAGGCCCAGGAGCAGGCCTACAGGAACCGCAAGCACTACCACTCGGTCAATGCACTGGTGGTGTGTCTTGCAGATATGACCATCACACATGTGTGTGCCCGTTTCCCTGGTTCAGCACACGATGCCTTTGTGATGAGGAGTAGTCGCATCCCCAGGATGATGGAACAGATGCAGAACCAGCGTGCCTGGCTTGTCGGTGTGTACTGACTTTGTGCCATTGTGTGTGATCTGATCTGTAGTATTCCGCCCACTTTTCCAAGTCAGCTAATGTGCACTTGTCTGTCCGTAGGTGACTCGGGATACCCCAACAAGCCGTGGTTGCTGACACCCCTCAGGAACCCTGTGACACCAGCCCAGATGCGCTACAATGAGGCACATGGTCGGACCAGGAGAGTGATTGAGCGGACATTTGGTCTCCTGAAGAGCCGCTTCCGCTGCCTGGACAAGACCGGAGGGTCCCTCCCATATGCCCCTGCGAAAGTGTGCAAGATTATCATCGTCTGCTGCATGCTCCACAACCTGGCAGTGCGGAAGGAGTTGCCTCTCATCCAGGATGACAATGACCAACATCCGCCACCTGTGGAGGATCCTGGCCTGGACCACGATGCCAGTGATGATGATGATGATGATGAGGGTGATGTCCGCACACAGCTCATCACCAACTTCTTTAGCTGAATGTGAGTATCCTGAGGTGTCATGTCAATGATGTGAGTTGGCATGATATGTGTAGGTGGTGCTCTGGTGCTGTTGGAGTGTGTCCATGGGCTACTTGACTGGATGTGTGTTGCGATGTGTGCTTACAGGTGGGCTGTACTCCCCAACAGTGTTGACATGCTAACTTGGTTCTGGGTGGGTATCTTGTAACATGTATTGTGCATGAGTTTTGCTGTTCTGTCCTGTTCTCCATTGCTTTTGACTGTGTGTCATTTCGGTCCTTCACAGGGTACTTTCAGATTCGTTTGGTCAACTGTGTCCACCGACGACGTGATTGCACTTCCAGGGTGGTAGCTGTTGTGTCCCTACAGGTGATGTGCGCCACACCCATGAACTTCCTTCCGTCTACAGTTGTTGACTGTGTGCCCGCTGCCAGGTGGGATTACCTTGCATCTGTAGTGGTTACGACATGTTGCAACTGTGTAATAAACCTGTGCTTCACTTTGTGATGTGCGTTGTCTGTGGTCACACATTTGACTGCCATTTGCTTACTGCACCTGTGGGCTACTTGACTACAACTGGGAATGGGTGTGGTGTCTGTGCATTGCACCGTCTTCCCTGGCAACATCAGTGTAGGCAATGAGTCAGATGGCCTAGGTGTGTATGTGTTGTGTAGCCCTGGTGGTGTGTCTCCCTCATATGTGTCACGTTGCCTTTACTCACATGCCTGTGTTGTACTTGCTGTTGCAGTTCGCATACACAGTGTAATTTTGCAGTTCATCATCCCCATAACAGCACCCACGTTGGAATCACAACAGAGGCAAGTATGGTGTATTAGTGTGTTTATTGTGATACATTTGTGTGAATAGTGCATAGGATGGGTAGTGCTGTACATAAATCTTGCAATCAGAAGTTCCTAGGTGAATTGAAAGTCCTGGTAGATAAAATCCCCAGTATCGGGCCACAGTTGTCTGAGACATTGGTCCAACTTGTACTCCCCATGCAATGTGTGGGAGTAGTGTTGCCGTCAACAGGGTGAACAGTCTGTGCACAAAGGTGAACATCCAGAACAGGTTCAGGCTTCCTGGGAGTTGCGCTTGGCCATCGGCCTCTCACTTGCCCCTCCTCGGACGACCCCTCTTCTTTGGGGGAGGGCCCCTCAAGTACAGGCTGCTGCGGTGCAGGGGACTCTCCGCCAAAGTCATCCTCCCTCCCTGTGGCAGTTGCAGTTTGTTCAGCACCAGATGTTGTTGGCACACAGGGAGGTGTGGACTGGTTGCTGTTCATCTGGCGGAGGCATTGTAAAATGTCCCTGTGCACCGCCGTCATCTCATGCAGTGCATCCCACTTGGACTCCACGCGGGACATGTGTGAGTCCACGCGGGACATGTGTGACTCCACGTGGGACATGTGAGAGTCCAAGCGGGCATGATGGGCAGCCTGCTGCTGTTTCATGTCTCTGAGGAGCCCCAATACCTGGCTGAGATCTCCGGTGCTGGACTGGTACGCATCAGCTATGCGTACCAGTTGTGGGTCATCATGCACACCAGCAACCTCTGCAAGCAGCGACCTCTGTCTCCCACCCCTCCCACCACCCCTGCTGACATGTGCAGTGCGTGCAGTGGCACGCACAGATGACCCTGGTCCACCTTGGGGGTTGGTGGTGGTGGTGGTGTCCATGGCCCCAGGTTGGTCCAGGGTCCCTGTGCTGGTGTTGCTCCTTGTTCTGTCCATGTCGCCAGGGATGGTATTTGTGGTGACAGTCGTTGGAGGGGTGGGTGCAGGGGTGCAGCTGGTGGTCCTGCTGGTGCTGCAGCTGGTGGTCCTGCTGGTGCTGCATGTAGACTTGCACCGGATGTGCCAGGTTGGTCTTCTTCGTCCGAGGAGGGCAGAGGCTGTACGACACCAGTGAGCTCCGCATCCTCTTGAGCCTGGGACTGGGACTCCTCAGCGTCTGCTGCTGTGTCCCCATCATCACCTGTTTTTGGGAGACACACACAATGTATGTTATGTTTCTGTAGGCATCAATGGTTGACACACCTGACAGTTGTGACTGTGCCTCTGGGTGCGGGCCTGTACATTGCATTGTCCTAAGTCGTCACAGTCAGGGGTTGATATTGGTGTGGCACATTGTCCTGCATTATTTGGGCATTTCTATGTATTTGTTGGGGTGTGAACATGGTCTGCATTAGTTGTATTTGGTTGACAGCCGGCCCTCCTTCCCACCCAGCCAGTCAGTTATCCCACCATGGACTGTGCTTGCATTGCAGGGAGTGAAAGTTGTCTTTCAAGATGTCAGTCAGTGGTGTCCTGCTGTTGGTTGTTGCACAGTTGCCAGCGGGGCCTTGTGCTCCCCACAGCAGTTGCCAGTGTCAGCCATCTTGTCAGTTGTTTTCCACTCCCTGTGATGTGAGCATGGTTCAGGGTGGTGTTGATGGGACAGTTGTGGGGGTGAGCTATGTCTGTGACTATGACTCCCATCATGCTATTGCCTCCACCCCACTTCCCAGCATTCCCATACTTACTTGCTTTTGTGGGGAGTTCAGTGTGTGTGGGTGTGAGAGCAATGGCAAGATGGCTGACAGTGGTGTCCTGCTGTTGGTTGGTGTGCAGTTCCCAGCATGCCCTTGTGCTCCCCACAACACAGCACCAGTGTCAGACATCTTTGATGGGCCTTTCCACTCTCTGTGGGTTGTGAATGCGGGAGTGTGAGCTTGCTGGGCCATGTGGGTGGGGGATGTTGAGCTGTGACTACGACTCCCATCATGCTATTGCCTCCACCCCCCTTCCCAGCATGCCCATGCTTCCTTCCTTTTGACTCTGCTTCCCTTTGGGGTGGGTTGCCTGTGCTGACAGGATGGCTGGGAGTGTTGTCCTGGCAGTTGTTTGGCTAAAAGTCCCAAGAGTGTCCCTGTGCTTCACACAACATAACCCAGGGTGGTGGTTCTTTGTGGGATCTTGAGTTAGGATGGGAGGCATTGCATTCTACCAGGTGGGTTCTGTGGAGTTTGTGTTGAGGGGGTGTGAGGGGAGGTGCTTGTGACTATGGTCAGTGCTGCAAGTCCTCCTTCCCACCCAGCCAGCCAGATATCCCACCATGGAACGTGCTTGCATTGCAGGGAGTGGAAGTTGTCTCTCAGGATGTCAGTCAGTGGTGTCCTGCTGTTTGTTGGTGCACAGTTGCCAGCAGGGCCTTGTGCTCCCCACAGCAGTAGCCAGTGTCAGCCATCTTGTGAGTCCTTCTCCACTCCCTGTGATGTGAGCATGGTTCAGGGTGGTGTTGATGGGACAGTTGTGGGGGTGAGCTATGTCTGTGACTGTGACTCCCATCATGCTATTGCCTCCACCCCACTTCCCAGCATTCCCATACTTACTTGCTTTTGTGGGGAGTTCAGTGTGTGTGGGTGTGAGAGCAATGGCAAGATGGCTGACAGTGGTGTCCTGCTGTTGGTTGGTGTGCAGTTCCCAGCATGCCCTTGTGCTCCCCACGACACAGCAACAGTGTCAGACATCTTTGATGGGCCTTTTCACTCTCTGTGGGATGTGCATGCGTGAGTGTGAGCTTGCTGGGCCATGTGGTGGGGGATGTAGAGCTGTGCCTACGACTCCCATCATGCTATTGCCTCCACCCCCCTTCCCAGCATGCCCATGCTTCCTTCCTTTTGACTCTGCTTCCCTGTGGGGTGGGTTGCCTGTGCTGACAGGATGGCTGGGAGTGTTGTCCTGGCAGTTGTTTGGCTAAAAGTCCCAAGAGTGTCCCTGTGCTTCACACAACATAACCCAGGGTGGTGGTTCTTTGTGGGATCTTGAGTTAGGATGGGAGGTATTGCATTCTACCAGGTGGGTTCTGTGGAGTTTGTGTTGAGGGGGTGTGAGGGGAGGTGCTTGTGACTATGGTCAGTGCTGCAAGTCCTCCTTCCCACCCAGCCAGCCAGATATCCCACCATGGAACGTGCTTGCATTGCAGGGAGTGGAAGTTGTCTCTCAGGATGTCAGTCAGTGGTGTCCTGCTGTTTGTTGGTGCACAGTTGCCAGCAGGGCCTTGTGCTCCCCACAGCAGTAGCCAGTGTCAGCCATCTTGTGAGTCCTTCTCCACTCCCTGTGATGTGAGCATGGTTCAGGGTGGTGTTGATGGGACAGTTGTGGGGGTGAGCTATGTCTGTGACTGTGACTCCCATCATGCTATTGCCTCCACCCCACTTCCCAGCATTCCCATACTTACTTGCTTTTGTGGGGAGTTCAGTGTGTGTGGGTGTGAGAGCAATGGCAAGATGGCTGACAGTGGTGTCCTGCTGTTGGTTGGTGTGCAGTTCCCAGCATGCCCTTGTGCTCCCCACGACACAGCAACAGTGTCAGACATCTTTGATGGGCCTTTTCACTCTCTGTGGGATGTGCATGCGTGAGTGTGAGCTTGCTGGGCCATGTGGTGGGGATGTAGAGCTGTGCCTACGACTCCCATCATGCTATTGCCCTCCACCCCCTTCCCAGCATGCCCATGCTTCCTTCCTTTGACTCTGCTTCCCTGTGGGGTGGGTTGCCTGTGCTGACAGGATGGCTGGGAGTGTTGTCCTGGCAGTTGTTTGGCTAAAAGTCCCAAGAGTGTCCCTGTGCTTCACACAACATAACCCAGGGTGGTGGTTCTTTGTGGGATCTTGAGTTAGGATGGGAGGTATTGCATTCTACCAGGTGGGTTCTGTGGAGTTTGTGTTGAGGGGGGGTGTGAGGGGAGGTGCTTGTGACTATGGTCAGTGCTGCAAATCCTCCTTCCCACCCAGCCAGCCAGATATCCCACCATGGAACGTGCTTGCATTGCAGGGAGTGGAAGTTGTCTCTCAGGATGTCAGTCAGTGGTGTCCTGCTGTTTGTTGGTGCACAGTTGCCAGCAGGGCCTTGTGCTCCCCACAGCAGTTGCCAGTGTCAGCCATCTTGTCAGTTGTTTTCCACTCCCTGTGATGTGCGCATGGTTCAGGGTGGTGTTGATGGGCCAGTTGTGAGGCTGAGCAATATCTGTGACTACCACTCCCATCATGCTATTGCCTCCACCCCCTTCCCAGCATGCCCATGCTTCCTTACTTTTGACTCTGCTTCCCTGTGGGGTGGGCTGGCTGTGCTGACAGGATGGCTGGGAGTGTTGTCCTGGCAGTTGTTTGGCTAAAAGTCCCAAGAGTGTCCCTGTGCTTCACACAACATAACCCAGGGTGGTGGTTCTTTGTGGGATCTTGAGTTAGGATGGGAGGCATTGCATTCTACCAGGTGGGTTCTGTGGAGTTTGTGTTGAGGGGGTGTGAGGGGAGGTGCTTGTGACTATGGTCAGTGGTGCGAGTCCTCCTTCCCACCCAGCCAGCCAGATATCCCACCATGGAACGTGCTTCCATTGCAGGGGGTGGAAGTTGTCTCTCAGGATGTCAGTCAGTGGTGTCCTGCTGTTTGTTGGTGCACAGTTGCCAGCAGGGCCTTATGCTCCCCACAGCAGTTGCCAGTGTCAGCCATCTTGTGAGTCCTTCTCCACTCCCTGTGATGTGCGCATGGTTCATGGTGGTGTTGATGGGACAGTTGTGGGGGGCAATATGTGTGACTACGACTCCCATGATGCTATTGGCTACACTGACTTGGCCAGCATACACAGAATTCCTTCCTTTCAGTGGTCTTCACTGTGTGTTGGTGTTGTTGTGGTGGCTACATGTCTGGATGTGTTTGTTAGTTCTATTTGTGCCACTGCCTAGCTGTAGTTGTGTTTGTGCATGTGATGGCACGGTTGAATGTAACTTTGAGATGGCATGTGTTGTGTTTCTCTGACTGACATACACATTTTGGGATGATTCTGTTCTTGTTGCTGTGTAATTGCTATGAGTGCATGGTTTGACTCTCCCCTTGACAGTGATGTGTGTGTGTGTTGTGGCAGAATATTGTGTACATTTGTTGTGTACTCACCAGGCTCTGGGATGTTCTCTAGTCCATATACGCTCACTGGCGGAAGGATGGCCCGCACCTTCTCCTCCCAGGGCCTGAGGTATACTGGCTTGGCAGGAGGGCCACTGCCGGTGTATTGCTCAGGAGGTAGTCTTTCTTGAGCAGGTCCCGTACCCTCCTGCGCACGTCATACCACCTGTTCTGGATGTCGGTCTTTGTGCGCAGACATGGTTATTGTGCGTTCACCCTGTTGATGATCCTCTCCCACATCTTGGTTTTCTGGGAGATGGGGGTCTGTTGGACCAGTGTGCCAAACAGCTGTGGCTCTACCCTGAGGATCTTGTCTACCATGACTTCCAATTCACAATCTAGGAACTTGTGATTCTTCTTGGGGGGCATGGTGATGGGTGGTGATGGTGAGTGATGTGTGTGTTGGTGTGCAGGTGAGGGTGTGTGAGTGTGTGTTTTGCTGGGTGTATGTGAGGTAGGTATTTGTTGGTGTGCTGATGGTGTGTGGCTTGTGTGAGGGATGAGCTGTGGGTGTGTGGTTGCTGTCTGTTGGGTGCTGGCAGTGGAATGGCATTTGCAAAGGATCATGGTTGGGATTTGTGTCCTTTATATGAGTGGAGTTGTGGGTGTGTCTTTGTTCTCTGTCCCCACCCCCCCCCCCAGTATTTATTGGCTTTGTAATTGCTTGTTTGGCCTTTTTTTGTGTCATTTTTCCTTTGTACTGTCTGTGCATGTTGGAAACGTTCTTGTGACCGAGTCGGACCCTGCATTTGTCTCGTATGGTGTTCTCCGTTTCGTTCACGCTGTGTTTGTGCAGTTTTCTATGCTGCGTACGCGTCATCGCTGTGTTTTGTGTTACTTCGGCTCGGTTTTGTATGCGTGTCGGTCGTACGGCTTGTCCTCCGTCCGACTCGGTCGTGGTTTTCGCGCCTTGCATCGTACTTTGCGGTTTGGAGTTCGCGTGTACGTTTCGGTCGGATTTGTTCCGGGTGCGTGTCGGTCGGTTTGATTCGCGTGTTTTTCCGGCCGGATTGCTGTTTTCCGTGCGGCTCGGTCGTTCGGCTTGGGTTCGGTACGTGTCGGTCGGATTTTGCACGCTTTGCATCGTACTTGGCGTGTCGGGCGCCACAGGTACGTGTCGGTCGGATTAAATTCCGGCTCCGACTCGGTCGGTGCTTTTTCCGGCCCGAATCGGAATCGACCCCTTTGTGTCAAAACCTATTGCTGTTTGTTCTGTTCCACCAAAATAATGCCTTCACTTATCTACTTAATACATAAATTGGTATTATTGTGGTCACCACTTTATGTATTAAGTCGATAAGTGAAATATATGTACCCATTGTTTTTAATATTTGTAAAAATGAAATAATAAATAATTTCTAAAAAAGAAATAATGATTAAGGTTAATTACTGATCTAGTAAGTATTTGCTTCTTTCTTTTTTTCTGGATCAAGGACGACTTTAGCCTTTTAATTAATAGTGAGCATGTAGTTATATGTCTAATGCAAACTGATTTGTTGTGAATATGTTTTACAGTTTGTGATGGTCTATAAAGTTCCACCTCTTCCGATCTTTCTAAGGCATAAATTAGGTGATATGGAAAAGATAATCTTATAATTCTCTGTAGTGTAATTACCCAGAATTACCACAAAATTTCTCGTAACTATGCATATGTTGCAAAGTCATCCTGTGCCCCCCATTTTTTGGCTGACTGGTGCTGGTGGTAACTGACTCTGACTGACTGGTGGGTGCAGACGGGCTTGCCTTTGGGGCACCTTGCGGCTGCCATTAAGTAGGTCAAGGGAGGGGGCAGGAGCGTTGGGTGGTGGCGGGACTAGAAGGAGTGGGAAGAAGAGGTGAGAAGGCGATGCAAGAGGAGAAAATAAGGAGCGGGGGAAGCGGGAGGAGGGAAAAAGTGCTACAGGGCTGCCAGAGAAGTTCAATTGGCTTTAGACCACTGTGGTGTGTTGGTAGAGCCTCGTATCGGTAGAAGCAGCACAGCTAGGTCCGGGTGTGGCTTGCTGTCATGTGAGCTCCCCCCTCTAGAAGCATCATGCCCCACATGCTGCGCACCTAACCCAGCACCTACCTAACGTTACAAGAAAATAAGACTGATCAACTAGTGACCAGCAGCTGGTTCACATTCAGTCAAGTCATAGAGCCCATTAACAATCAACTCATCCCAACACATCCCAATACAACGTTTGATAACTAGTGCAGCAACACTCAACAGTATGCAGCAAGTAAGCCACTAAACCGCTAGCGTTCATGCTCCACCGAAGAAAGGCAACCTAGGGGACAACCGTGCTCGTGCCCTGCCAACCTGAACACAAGTAGTCTAGTTAATGGTATGCGGAGGGTTGATGAGAAGGCGGCGGTAGTCTCTTCACCCAGAGACGATAAAATTTGAATCTAACATTGGGAAATTCTCAATCCATTAAGGGCCCAATTCTGATGCAGGTTGGAAAAGCTTCCCGACCGAGGGCCTGATTCTGATGCGGTTAGGAAGGCCTCCTAACGGCATTTGCTCCTTCCAAATCGGATCGGGAACGTGTGTTCCCGACTAAGGGCCCAATTCTGATGCGGTTAGGAACAAATGTTCCCATTGAAGTCAATGGGAGTTCAACCAAATCGTATCTGGAAGCATCCGGATGCATCCTACTCCGCCGGTCGGACTTTCCCGATCCGAGTGGGTCGGACACCATTTCCCAACCGATTCGGTCGGGAAGCTTTTCCAACCCGCATCAGAATCGGCCCCTAAATCTTTACATCATCATTAAGAACGGAAAAGGTATATCAAAGGCAACCCCTATGGAGAAACACCTACAAAATGAGGTCAGGAAAATCCTGCCAACCACCGACCTACAAATCCTGGAAGTGTTCATTGCCGAAGGACATGAACAAATCCACTAACCAAACTACAACTTCAAATGAAAGCTTAGTAACAGCATCCTCCCCAGAGTCAATAGCGTCCTATTTTGGGAAAATAAAGTCAACAAAACATTTCTCCTTTCTGAAAGATCCTATGGCTGTAAATTATGCCACACTGGAGGAAGCACCTGGATTGCCTTGCCCCATAACTCCACCTAAACCAGGTAAAGATTCTGAACCTCACTCACTCTGTTCTCCAAAATAACCAGCCCTAAGGATGGTACCTAATGCAAGCTCACCACTGCAGTCGATGCTCCAAACAGTTGGTATTATGGGAAGGACCCTCTCGCCAGTGTCTAATTCCAACTGGTAAATTTTACAGGTAGCTGCACGGGTCCATCACTCAAGCAGCCCCCAATCCACCCATAACAAAATCGCCGCTGATAGTTTATTTCTAGAAAGCGAAAGCAATGCTGGCCTGGATACTCGATCTAGCAATGACGGGAGGGACATTGGATAGGACTGTTCATGGCCTCGTTCGATCCCAATCTTAAACAATACAGATCCTATGCAGGCCCTGGAAGTCAAAACATTATACTTAGATGACAACCAGTCCCCGAGTACCCCTTATGCTCAGGTGCAACCACAATTCCTGGGGCAAAGCAACTAACAACGCTACAGAAGAACAGAACAGCTGTAATGCAACACCTTCTAATAGTAAAAAACAATGCCAATCAATAAAACAAAAAATGTTGCTAGAAGCCCATCTTGGAAGAGCATACCAAAGGTTTATTCAAACCTAAGATTAGCTTTAAACACATTCTAAGGTCAACATGAAAGGGAGGAAAGTGCCCCTTCAAATAGACACCAAAGCTCCCTGTCCCCCACATGATTTCATCAACAATGGGGAGCGAGCTCCCAGCACCCATAGGCAAACAAACACAAGATGCTTCATATGGTGGGAAGTTCTACAAACATCAATCGAAGACTTGAATTTCCAGTCGGAGAAACTAGATGTACAGATGACCCCACATATCTCATGCATTAACCTAAAGCTGAAATCCTCAAATCCTTAATCTCAAGGGTACAGGCCGTCTATTCACCATCACCGACAAAATGCACATGCTGTCTGATAATTGACAAATTGTCCTTGCTCCCGGAAGTATTAACAAGTATTCTGACTTAAGAAACCATAGCCATCAGAAGTGATCTAATGATCACAAATCAAACAATAACAAGGAGCTTAAAACAGGAAACTTCAAGTGTGGTTTCGGAACCTCTGGAAGGGCAAAATGAATGGTCAAAACCTGTAAACATAGACGATCCAATGGGAGCAAAGTCACCCCCAACAAACCAGGTGCAAGTTCACATCATGATCAGCAAAAGCCTCTCATCCCTCAAATTAACCAAAAGGCAGCGGAAAAGAGGTAGGAAGTTGAGATATAAAAAATAACAGTCCAAGGAAGTAGCCCCTAAATGAATTTACTCCATATTCAAGCAAAATAACATATTGGAAGCTGGCAATGTCCCTACTAACGCATCCATTTGTCATCTGGATGATAGAAGTTATTCGGACACTGCTTCAACAATTCTCCTGGAAAAATGCCCCAGCGAAATGACAATGCTAAGAGCCAAGCAAATAGAAAGGAGGTAACCAAAACAGCAAATATTAGCAACCACAGCTTTGGATCAACACAATCACAGGACCTAGTAACATGTTGTAAAGAAGATCAGCCAGACACTGCAGGTAAGATAACTTCTTTATTTAAGACGGAGAGTAGATAAGAGCGGACTCCTCCCAGATGGTCAGTAAAGAACTGACCAGCAGGAGAACGTTCCGCTTCAAATAATAACTTAGAATTCTCCATAACAGCAAGTTCCAGAAAGACTGGACCGCACAATAAGTACATCACATCTTCCCCCTTTACACCCACCAAAAAAAACTAAAGCAAAACAACATAAAGCACACAAAACAAAATCAGCTCATTGTACAAAATCCTTAAGGTACATAGGTGGCTTCCGATTCCTGATTGTTCTAGCGATACAAGTACCCTCAGAACCAGGATTTGAAACCATTGTTTGTGATCCTCCCAAACCACCCGAAACCACAGGCCAGGACACCAAAGAGCCCTCACCACCCGCTGCAGTCATCTCAAACCTAAATGGAGTGTCAGCATCCTCGGATTCTTGGGCCAAAACATATCCACTGCTACACGAAGACTCTCCTTTGGAAATTCCACCACCCTTATGGTACAGAGCTACCCATCGAAGGTTCCACCTTTCGACATTTTCCAAAATTACAGAGTGATCAAAAACCTTCCCGACTCTGTATGGTCCCTTAAACTTAGATAGGCCTTTTACCAATCATCCCACTTCTGACCTTTACCACATCTCCCACTCTGACGCAAAAACGAATATAAGAACTCTTCTGGAGTTCTGGAACAACACCATATAAAGCCACCAACTCCTTCATCCATGCAGGCACCAATTTTGAACCAGGGGCCCTTCTTCGCATCAACTCAAAAGGTGATGTGACGGAAGGATGGAGGCGGCTACGGTGAATCCCGCCTAGCGTAGCCGCAGGTGACCGCATTGCCCCCCCCCTTGTCTCAGAGCTGATTCTGAAGCCGGCAGCGGAGCGAGGAGACACCGAGACACGGAGGCAGATGCAGAGGCGCCTAAAGCCTGATTCTTGCTTGCGCGCCGGATGAGTGTGCAGCCCGGGATATCGCGGAGGCCCTTCCTGCTCTTGAACGGACCCCCATGCCCGGAGGGGGTCAGTAGAAAAGAGAGTGCAGCAGTGGCAGAGGACGGTCTGCTCAGCTGTGAAGTCGGATGACGAAGGGATGGAGGATATGACGCTTTCTCACGGACTGGCAACTCAAGGTGAGCAGGCTCTCTAGGGCCCAGAGACATTCCGTTTTTTTTTTTTTCTGCTGCTGCCTGGACGCCCCAAGATAACCCTTGGTGGGCACAAATTTGGATGCTGTGGAGTACTGTCATGCTGGTAGAGAAGGCAATGGGAGTCGAGCCCTGGGGAAAAGGTAATAGGAATTTGTGAGACTCAGGCAGTCATTGTCTGACTTTTTGTTCAGTGAAAAAAAAAATCAAAAGGATTATCAACCGCTGGCAGGCGCTATGGAGCTGTGAGGGCACTCTCTGAAGCAGTGAATGCTACTTGGCAGGCGCTGCCATAGCGCTTGAATCTACTATGGTTTTTTGTTAGGGGTAGATAGTATTTTTTTTTTTTTTGGAGCAGCAGCACCCTATTATCTAGCCTTTTGGTGTACGTTGAAGGGTTGAATTTGAGCCTTATTGAGAAAGCGGTAAAGAAGCAGGCATATCATTTTGCATATAACTTTGCATATCTGGTTGCTATTGGGCCAGCTATCTTCCTTATAAGAGGCTTTCTGGCCCTTGTCATGATGGTGAAGCATTTAAAGATTGCCAATGTAATGGATCATGTTGACCCCAATCCTCATTTTAAATCAAAAACTCGAACAGCTCAGATGAAGTCAGCAGCAGCAAGAGCCGAACGGTCGCAAAAAGCTCAGCCCCAATATCAAGCCCTCTGAGCTCAGAAGAGGATGTGGTGGATCACGGAGTGGGGGTTATAGGTGATCAAGATTTGGAAACTCCCCAGCAGGGAAGGCTGGCTGAGGAATTAGGTGCTGAGGGGTTACCCCTCACTTAATTTGGCTTAGCCGGTAAAGTACATGTTTCTAGCAAAGACAGCTGGATAACAGGAAATATAGAGGAGAGGTCGAATCAAGAGAACTCAAAGGAAGATTACTCTAGTTCGTTTCAAGGGAAAACTAAGGAATACCCATTATTTTTGTCAAGAGAAAGAGCCCGTCATTAATATGCAAGTGAGCGTGTCACAAAGCGTTCAAGCTCCTACTTTGCCTCAGATTGTATTGGAAAAAGAAAAGGGGCCTCTTCGGCCCTTAGAACAGCAGAACGGGGTCTTAATGGACGGTCAGCCTCTATCCTCTATCTTGTGTAAAATCCCAGAGGCAGGACAGCAAGATCTGACTCGGCTAACATTAGAAGAACTCTTAGGAAAACAGGTGTCAGAGGAAGGGGGCGTCGTCCAATATGACATTAAAACCATGCTAAATCTTATCTTGGATGAGATACGGGAGCTGAAAGCAAGGCAAGCAAGTGAGATAGCAGCATTACATCTTCGCTTGTCAAAAATCAAAGAAGCAGTTGGTAGCTATCCGGCAAGAATGCAAGAGGCCAAATCCCGGATATCCCAGCTTGAAGATCAGATGACCACGATGCAGCACCAGGCTACTTTGGATAAAAAACAGAAAAACTTACTTGAAAGTAAGCTGGAAGAGATAGAAAATCACTCTCGACACTCCAACCTGCGGCTGGTCGGGGTTCCAGAAGGTTGTGAACGATCACAAGTGCATAAATGGGTCGAGACATTTATCAAGGACAATGTGTTGTCCGAATTCTCAGGAGATCTTACTATTACGAGGCACATAGGGTCCCAGCCCACAATATCCGAACTCAAAGTTGTTGCGAACAATCCTAGTGAACTTCGCAGATTTTCATGTCATAGAACATATACTGACCAGGGCCATCCAAAAGAGACAATTTTCAACTCACAAAGTTCCTAGCTGTCGCATTTTTTCTGATATGTCTGCAGCAGCGGCTTGTCGTCGGAAAGAATTTGTTAAACTTCTGTACTTGTTTAAAAAGGCACAGGGGGCTCAGGTGGCTATAGCTCAGCAATCTAAGCTATGAGTCTTGGTGTAAGGGAAATTTCATATGTTCGCAAATCTCGATGAGGCTCAGGAACTGCTACAGAAAATTACTACTGAAAAGTAGATAAGGAAAGAGAATTGGGGATGGTTGTTGTTTATTTTATGTTGGATTGGCTGTTTTTTCTGATTTAATGAGATGAGGGGGAGGAACAGGTGGTAAGTAGTCATAATATCGAGTATAAAATATCGTTGTGACATAATATCGAGTTAAAAATATCGTAAGTAAAAAATATTGATGTCAAAAATATCGATGTATAAAATATCGTTTTTGTGTGTTGTAAAAAATATCGTTGTAAAAAATATCGATTGTTAAAATATTGTCAGTAAAATATATCGTTTTACTAATATTTTTTTTTATTGTGTTAAATGTTTATAAATGATATAATAATTGTGAAATACATTTAAAAAAAATTGTATAATAATTTTTAGGAGCGGGATGTTGGGTTTATAGGGGATAAGGGTGGGGAGTGTTTTAAAAAAATTGGTTAATACTTTGAAAATTATTTTAATTTTTAAAATGAATGTATAATATTTTATTAGGGGAGGCATGTTGGGTTAATAGGGGATAAGAGTGGGGAGTGTTTTACAAATTTTTACATTTAAATGTATTAAAATTTAAATTTTTGATAATTAATTTGTAATTTTTTTTTAGGAGCGGGATGTTGTGTTAATAGGAGATAAGGGTGGGGAGTGTTTTAAAAATTTGAAATTTAAATTTTATTAAATTTGTAAATTTAGATAAATTATTTGTAATATTGTTTTAGGAGCGGGATGGTGTGTTTATAGGGGATAAGGGTGGGTAGTGTTTTAAAATGTTAAAAATTAAGGGGCTCATTATGATGGCGGAGAGACCGCTACCGCCGGGCCGGCGGTGGCGGTCCCTCCGCCATCTGACTCTTATTTCCCCCGCCACATTAGGATGGCGAGGGGAATCGCTTTGTGACCGCAGCAGTCATAAAGACCGCCCTCCACGCTTCCGCCACAGGCAATCGTCACGATTGCCTGGCGGAGCGGTCAGCATGGGTAAAATGGCAGCGGTGCCTAGCAGGCACTGCCCGCCAGATTACAATGCTGGCGTCAGCCTGCCTTTCCATGGCGGTGGAACCGCAATGGAACGGCTGGCGGAGGCTGGGTTCGGGGGCCTGTTGCGGGCCCCCTCTGTGTGGGGGGAGGGTGTATGTGCACTGGGGGGTACCCATGGTACACCCCTACATTTCCATGCACAAGGTGGCAGGCACTGCGTGGTGTCTGCCATGTTGTGCATGGAAATGCACTACGTGGCATTTTGGCATTGCGAACGGTGCTGCAGCCAGCAGCACCATCCGCAATGATCAGGGCCCTGGATGCCCCCACCATAGTGGCGGGCACATCCTAAATCACTCAGCGGGACCGCCACCTTACCGGCGGGCGGTCCCAGCACCGCAACAATGGCGGGCGGACTGATGTCCGCCCGCCATCGTAATGAGCCCCTAAATTTTTATAAATTAAATTATAAATATTATTTAGGTGCGGGATGTTGGGTTTATAGGGGATAAGGGTGGGGAGTGTTTTTAAACTTTTTTTGGAAAATTCAAATTGTTTTACTAAAATTTAATTTAAATTTACAATTTTTTTTTATGGGAGGGATTTTGTGTTAATAGGGGATAACGGTATTTTTAATTTTTTTACAAAGTTCTCAAAAATTTTAAAAGAACGTGAACTTTCAAATTAAAATTTATTCTAAAAAATTTATTAGTGTAATATGGTATTTATTGTGTATATGGGTGTTTAAATTTTAATTTAAATATTTATTGATACATTTTTTTAAATTTTTTTAATTTTAATTTAAAATTTAAATATTGGAGTACTGGGATGTTGTTTTCATAGTGGGTACAATGGAGTATGTTTTAAGTTTATAAAACATTTACAAATTAATGTTGATAATTTATTTAAAAATTTAAAAATGTATTAATGAGAGTAATTAATTTGAATTTAGTTATTTATAATTTTGTATTTGGTAACAATTATTAACATTTATTTGACATTTTTGGTAAAAAAATGTAATGTCAATATTTGTATTTATTATATATGTTTACATATATGTTAAAAATAAATATTAATTTTTAAATACACTTTAAATTTAGTTATAGTAAATTATATATGTTGATATTAGGAATAGTATATTATATATGTTTAGTGTGCAGCACCTACCATGACTTTATATATTTTGTAGTGGGAATAGTAAATTAAATATGTTTTGTGTCCAGCACCTTTACTTATTTTATCTAGTTTGCAGTGGGAATAGTAAATTATATATGTTGTAAGTCCAGCACCTTCCATTATTTAATGTAGTTTGAAGTGGGAATAGTAAAATAAATATATTTTTATTGTCCAGCACCTTCCCTGACTTATTGTTAATTGGAGTGGGAATATAAAATTATATATGTTTTGTGTCCAGCACCTTCCCTGATTTAATGTAGTTTGGAGTGGGAATAGTAAATTATATATGTTTTGTGTCCAGCACCTTCCCTGATTTAATGTAGTTTGGAGTGGGAATAGTAAATTATATATGTTTTGTGTCCAGCGCCTTCCCTCACTTATTATAAATTGGAGTGGGAATAGTAAATGATATATGTTTAGTGTCAAGCATCTTCCCTGACTAATTGTTAATTGGAGAGGGAATATTAAATTATATATGTTTAGGGGCCGATTCCGATTCGGGCCGGAAATCTCTCCGCCCGAGCCGGACCCGGAGAGATTTCCGACCGAATTGGACCCGTGCAGCCCGACCGAACGAGTACGATGCGTCCGTATGCTATCGTACTTGAGTCGGTCGGACTCCCATTGAAGTCAATGGGACCCGGTCGTACAATGCGTACACGGGCTCCCATTGCCTCAATGGGTGCGAGGCGAACAAGGGCGCCCCCTACAGCGGGTACGCGGCGAAGCAACTCGCGCCGTACACGCATAGGTAGGGGGGACCCATGGGTCCCCCCTGTGTGCGACTCGCGTGGCTACGCGTACAGGGGGGTCCGACACGGACCCCCGAAGTACGGCTCCGACTGCTCTTTCGAGCCAGACGGCACGTGTCGGTCGGCCTGCTCGCGGCGCGCATCGTACTTACCCGGCCGGGGAACGTCTCCATTGCGCGGTGCGAGTCATGTCCGAGCGAGTCAGTCGGTGCGGTTCGACCCGGGAACGAGTCGGTCGGAGCAGTTGGGACGCCCAAACGAGTCGGTCGGCGATTTCGCATCGTACTCGCTCGTCCGGACGCGCGTACGAATCGGTCGGGAAATAGGGCTCCGAATCGGATCCGGTTATGCCGAATCCGATTCGGAGCCCTACCGGCCGAGATCGGAATCGGCCCCTTAGTGTCCAGCACCTTCCCTGACTTATTGTTAATTGGAGTGGGAGTATTAAATCATATATGTTTAGTGTCCAGCACCTTCCCTGACTTATTATTAATTGGAGTGGGAATAGTAAATTCTATGGGGTCGATTCCGATTCGGGCCGGAAAAAGCACCGACCGACTCGGATCCGGAAAAAATACCGACCGACACGTACCCGTGGCGCCCGACACGCCAAGTACGATGCAAGGCGCGAAAAATCCGACCGACACGTAACGAAACCAAGTCGACCGACCGAGCCGCACTGAAAATAGCAATCCGGCCGGAAAAACACGCGAATCCAACCGACCGACACGCACCCGGAACAAATCCGACCGAAACGTACACGCCAACTCCAAACCGCAAAGTACGATGCAAGGCGCGAAAACCACGACCGAGTCGGACGGAGGACAAGCCGTACGACCGACACGCATACAAAACCGAGCCGAAGCAACACAAAACACCGCGACCGACGCGTACGCAGCATAGAAAACTGCACTAACACAGCGTGAACGAAACGGAAAACACCGTACGAGACCAATGCAGGGTCCGACTCGGTCACAAGAACGTTTCCAACATACACAAACAACACAAAGGAAAAATCACCCAAAAAAGGCCAAACAAGCAATTACCAAGCCAATAAATACTGGGGGGGGTGGGGACAGAGAACAAAGACACACCCACAACTCCACCTATATAAAGGACACAAATCACTACCATGAGCCTTTGCAAATGCCATTCCACTGCCAGCACCCAAGAGAAAGCAACCACACACCCACAGCTCATCCCTCACACAAGCCACACACCACAGCACACCAACAAATACCTACCTCACATACACCCAGCAAAACACACACTCACACACCCTCACCTGCACACCAACACACACATCACTCACCATCACCACCCATCACCATGCCCCCCAAGAAGAATCACAAGTTCCTAGATTGTGAATTGGAAGTCCTGGTAGACGAGATCCTCAGGGTAGAGCCACAGCTGTTTGGCACATTGGTCCAACAGACCCCCATGTCGCAGAAAACCAAGATGTGGGAGAGGATCATCAACAGGGTGAACGCCCAATCACCATGTCGGCGCACAAAGACCGACATCCAGAACAGGTGGTATGACGTGCGCAGGAGGGTACGGAAACTGCTGAAGCAAGACTACATCAACAGCCAACACACCGGCAGTGGCCCTCCTGCCAAGCCAATATACCTCAGGCCCTGGGAGGAGAAGGTGCGGGCCATCCTACCGCCAGTGAGCATATATGGACTAGAGGACATCCCAGAGCCTGGTGAGTACACAACAAATGTACACAATATACTGCCACAAAACACACACACATCACTGTCAAGGGAGAGTCAAACCATGCACTCATAGCAATCACACAGCAACCAGAACAGAATCATCCCAAAATGTGTATGTCAGTCAGAGAAACACAACACATGCCATCAAAAAAGTCACATCCAACTGTGCCAACACATGTACAAACACAACCACAACTACAGCTAGGCAGTGGCACAAATAGAACTAACAAACACATCCACACATGTAGCCACCACAACAACACCAACACACAGTGAAGACCACTCAAAGGAAGGAATTCTGTGTATGCTGGCCAAGTCAGTGTAGCCAATAGCATCATGGGAGTCGCAGTCACACATATTGCCCGCCCCAAAACTGTCCCATCAACACCACCATGAACCATGCGCACATCACAGAGAGTGGAGAAGGACTCACAAGATGGCTGACACTGGCTACTGCTGTGGGGAGCACAAGGCCCTGCTGCCAACTGTGCACCAACAAACAGCAGGACACCACTGACTGACATCCTGAGAGACAACTTACACTCCCTGCAATGCAAGCACGTTCCATGGTGGGATATCTGGCTGGCTGAGTGGGAAGGGGGACTTGCAGCACTGACTATAGTCACCAGCACCTCCCCTCACACCCCCCCAACACAAACTCCACAGTACCCACCTGGTAGAATGCAATGCCCTCCATCCTAACACAAGATCCCACAAAGCACCACCACCCTGGGTTATGTTGTGTGAAGCACAGGGAGACTCTTGGGACTCTTAGCCAAACAACTGCCAGGACAACACTCCCAGCCATCCTGTCAGCACAGCCAGCCCACCCCACAGGGAAGCAGAGTCAAAAGGAAGGAAGCATGGGCATGCTGGGAAGGGGGTGGAGGCAATAGCATGATGGGAGTCCTAGTCACAGACATTGCTCAGCCTCACAACTGGCCCATCAACACCACCCTGAACCATGCTCACATCACAGGGAGTGGAGAAGGACTCACAAGATGGCTGACACTGGCTACTGCTGTGGGGAGCACAAGGCCCTGCTGCCAACTGTGCACCAACAAACAGCAGGACACCACTGACTGACATCCTGAGAGACAACTTCCACTCCCTGCAATGCAAGCACGTTCCATGGTGGGATATCTGGCTGGCTGGGTGGGAAGGGGGACTTGCAGCACTGACTATAGTCACCAGCACCTCCCCTCACACCCTCCCCAACACAAACTCCACAGTACCCACCTGGTAGAATGCAATGCCCTCCATCCTAACACAAGATCCCACAAAGCACCACCACCCTGGGTTATGTTGTGTGAAGCACAGGGACACTCTTGGGACTCTTAGCCAAACAACTGCCAGGACAACACTCCCAGCCATCCTGTCAGCACAGCCAGCCCACCCCACAGGGAAGCAGAGTCAAAAGGAAGGAAGCAGGGGCATGCTGGGAAGGGGGTGGAGGCAATAGCATGATGGGAGTCGTAGTCACAGACATTGCTCAGCCTCACAACTGGCCCATCAACACCACCCTGAACCATGCTCACATCACAGGGAGTGGAGAAGGACTCACAAGATGGCTGACACTGGCTACTGCTGTGGGGAGCACAAGGCCCTGCTGCCAACTGTGCACCAACAAACAGCAGGACACCACTGACTGACATCCTGAGAGACAACTTCCACTCCCTGCAATGCAAGCACGTTCCATGGTGGGATATCTGGCTGGCTGGGTGGGAAGGGGGACTTGCAGCACTGACTATAGTCACCAGCACCTCCCCTCACACCCTCCCCAACACAAACTCCACAGTACCCACCTGGTAGAATGCAATGCCCTCCATCCTAACACAAGATCCCACAAAGCACCACCACCCTGGGTTATGTTGTGTGAAGCACAGGGACACTCTTGGGACTCTTAGCCAAACAACTGCCAGGACAACACTCCCAGCCATCCTGTCAGCACAGCCAGCCCAACCCACAGGGAAGCAGAGTCAAAAGGAAGGAAGCATGGGCATGCTGGGAAGGGGGAGGAGGCAATAGCATGATGGGAGTCGTACTCACAGCCCTACATCCCCCACCACATGGCCCAGCAAGCTCACACTCACGCATGCACATCCCACAGAGAGTGGAAAGGCCCATCAAAGATGTCTGACACTGTTGCTGTGTCGTGGGGAGCACAAGGGCATGCTGGGTACTGCACACCAACCAACAGCAGGACACCACTGTCAGCCATCTTGCCATTGCCCTCACACCCACACCCACTGAACTCCACACAAAAGCAAGTAAGTATGGGAATGCTGGCAAGTGGGGTGGAGGCAATGGCATGATGGGAGTCGTAGTCACAGACATAGCTCACCCCCACAACTGTCCCATCAACACCACCCTGAACCATGCTCACATCACAGGGAGTGGAGAAGGACTCACAAGATGGCTGACACTGGCTACTGCTGTGGGGAGCACAAGGCCCTGCTGCCAACTGTGCACCAACAAACAGCAGGACACCACTGACTGACATCCTGAGAGACAACTTCCACTCCCTGCAACGCAAGCACGTTCCATGGTGGGATAACTGACTGGCTGGCTGGGTGGGAAGGAGGTCTGGCTGTCAACCAAACACAAGCAATGCAGACCATGTTCACACCCCAGAAAATACATAGAAATGCCCAAATAATGCAGGACAATGTGCCACACCAATATCAACCCCTGACTGTGACGACTTAGGACAATGCAATGTACAGGCCCGCACCCAGAGGCACAGTCACAACTGTCATGTGTGTCAACCACTGATGCCTGCAGAAACATGACATACATTGTTTGTGTCTCCCAAAAACAGGTGATGATGGGGACACAGCAGCAGACGCTGAGGAGTCCCAGTCCCAGGCTCAAGAGGATGCCGAGCTCACTGGCGTCGTACAGCCTCTGTCCTCCTCGGACGATGAACAACCTGGCACATCCGGTGCAAGTCAACATGCAGCACCAGCAGGACCACCAGCTGCAGCACCAGCAGGACCACCAGCTGCACTCCCTGCACCCACCCCTACAACGACTGTCACCACGAATACCATCCCTGCCGACATGGACAGAATAAGGAGCAACACCAGCGCAGTGACCCTGGACCAACCTGGGGCCATGGACACCACCACCACCACCAACCCCCAAGGTGGACCAGGGTTATCTGTGCGTGCAACTGCACACACTGCACATGTCAGCAGGGGTGGTGGGAGGGGTGGGAGACAGAGGTCGCTGCTTGCAGACGTTGCTGGTGTGCATGACGACCCACAACTGGTACGCATAGCTGATGCGTACCAGTCCAGCACCGGAGAGCTCAGCCAGGTAGTGGGGCTCCTCAGAGACATCAAACAGCAGCAGGCTGCCCATCATGCCCGCTTGGACTCCCACATGTCCCACGTGGAGTCACACATGTCCCGTGTGGACTCACACATGTCCCGCGTGGAGTCCAAGTGGGATGTACTGCATGAGATGACGGCGGTGCACAGGGACATTTTACAATGCCTCCGCCAGATGAACAGCAACCAGTCCACACCTCCCTGTGTGCCAACAACATCTGGTGCCGAACAAACTGCAACTGCCACAGGGAGGGAGGAGGACTCTGGCGGAGAGTCCCCTGCACCGCAGCAGCCTGCACTTGAGGGCCCCCCCAAGAAGAGGGGTCGTCCGAGGAGGGAAAAGTGAGAGGCCGATGGCCAAGCGCAACTCCCAGGAAGCCTGAACCTGTTCTGGATGTTCGCCTTTGTGCACAGACTGTTCACCCTGTTGACGGCAACACTACTCCCACACATTGCATGGGGAGTACAAGTTGGACCAATGTGTCAGACAACTGTGGCCCCGATACTGGGGATCCTGTCTACCCGGACTTTCAATTCACCTAGGAACTTGGGATTGCAAGATTCATGTACAGCACAACCCATCCTATGCACTATTAACACAAATGTATCACAATAAACACACTAATACACCATACTTGCCTCTGTCGTGATTCCAACATGGGTGCTGTTATGGGGATGATGAACTGCAAAATTACACTGTGTATGCGAACTGCAACAGCAAGGACAACACAGGCATGTGAGTAAAGGCAACGTGACACATATGAGGGAGACACACCACCAGGGCTACACAACACATACACACCTAGGCCATCTGACTCATTGCCTACACTGATGTTGCCAGGGAAGACGGTGCAATGCACAGACACCACACCCATTCCCAGTTGTAGTCAAGTAGCCCACAGGTGCAGTAAGCAAATGGCAGTCAAATGTGTGACCACAGACAACGCACATCACTAAGTGAAGCACAGGTTTATTACACAGTAGCAACATGCCGTAACCACTACAGATGCAAGGTAACCCCACCTGGTAGCGGGCACACAGTCAACAACTGTAGACGGAAGGAAGTCCATGGGTGTGGCGCACATCACCTGTAGGGACACAACAGCTACCAGCCTGGATGTGCAATCACGTCGTCGGTGGACACAGTTGACCAAACGAATCTGAAAGTACCCTGTGAAGGACAGAAATGACACACAGTCAAAAGCAATGCAGTACAGGACAGAACAGCAAAACTCATGCACAATACATGTTACAAGATACCCACCCAGAACCAAGTTAGCATGTCAACACTGTTGGGGAGTACAGCCCACCTGTAACCACACATCGCAACACACATCCAGTCAAGTAGCCCATGGACACACTCCAACAGCGCCAGAGCCCCACCCACACATCATGCCAACTCACATCATTCACATGACACCTCAGGATACTCACATTCAGCTAAAGAAGTTGGTGATGAGCTGTGTGCGGACATCACCATCACCATCATCATCATCATCGTCACTGGCATCGTGGTCCAGGCCAGGATCCTCCACAGGTGGCGGATGTTGGTCATCGTCATCCTGGATGAGAGGCAACTCCTTCCGCACTGCCAGGTTGTGGAGCATGCAGCAGACGATGATAATCTTGCACACTTTCGCAGGGGCATATGGGAGGGACCCTCCGGTCTTGTCCAGGCAGCGGAAGCGGCTCTTCAGGAGACCAAAGGTCCGCTCAATCACTCTCCTGGTCCGACCATGTGCCTCATTGTAGCGCATCTGGGCAGGTGTCACAGGGTTCCTGAGGGGTGTCAGCAACCACGGCATGTTGGGGTATCCCGAGTCACCTACGGACAGACAAGTGCACATCAGCTGACTTGGAAAAGTGGGCGGAATACTACAGATCAGATCACACACAATGGCACAAAGTCAGTACACACCGACAAGCCAGGCACGCTGGTTCTGCATCTGTGCCATCATCCTGGGGATGCGACTACTCCTCATCACAAAGGCATCGTGTGCTGAACCAGGGAAACGGGCACACACGTGTGTGATGGTCATGTCTGCAAGACACACCACCAGTGCATTGACCGAGTGGTAGTGCTTGCGGTTCCTGTAGGCCTGCTCCTGGGCCTGTGGTGGTACCAAAGCCACATGTGTCCCATCAATGGAGCCAATTACATGCGGCATCCTCCCCAGGGCATAAAAGTCACTCTTCACGTCAGTGAGTCGTCGCAGTCTAGGGAAATAGATGTACCGGTTCAGGAAGAGCAACATTGCCGCCAAAACATCGCGGAGCACACGGCTGAACATGGTCTGTGACATCCCACCAGCAGACGCCACAGTATGTTGGAAGGTACCGGTGGCAAAGAAGTGTAGGGCTGCCATCACCTTCACCTTGGGGGTCAGCGCTGTAGGATACGGCCGGCCAGGCTGCAAATGTGGGGACAACTGCACTGCCAAATCCTCAATCAGCTGCCTGGTGAAGCGGTACCGTCGGATGCTGTCCCGTTCCACCATCGTTGCCAGGTCTGGGAATGGCCGATGGACAGCAGGAGCCCTGCAGTGCAGAGGAGAAGTAAGCAAGATCGTCAGTCACCCCACATATGCGGCATTGAACACACTCAAGATCCCAACATACATCATCATGAGGCACAACTACATGAAGTGTGCAGTACCGGAAGGACATGTATGGTACATACATGGCCAACATCTGTCAACACGGTCCTACAGGTGGCATCAATTTGTCCCAGGTTGGCCCATTGGATATCATGATGCCGTGTCACAGTCACCCCCCACAGTGACATGTGAGGACAGATGTGCCCCAGGCACCACAGCTCAACGACAGGTACATTCCCAGGGACCCTGTAATGCCACATGGACACTGGCATCACCTGGAGTATCATGTGTACACCACAGCAAAACAAACATGACCCCCACAGGTAGTGGCCACACTTGCCATGGCAGGACAGACATGGACGTCTGTGACACACACGCACAACATCAGAGTCCATGCACACACAACGTGGATGTGGAGACTGTCTCCCATTGTGCACATGAAATCAGAGACATTGTAAACACTACATGCACAAAGACTGTGGAGGGCCATCACTATTGTGCCACTGGGACACCCTGGCTCAAACATACCGTCCCACATGGGACTCACGGGGTATGTGACATGACATACACAAACACCACTGTGAAATGTGACCATGACACATGCACAGATATGAACAGTTGCACATCACAGTGGTCACGTACACGTAACACCCAGGATCCTGTCCCCATGAACACGTGCACAGCCTGGGGGTGGCTGCCCACAGGTGACACCCACAGGACAACATGTACACCAACATACACACAATAGGAAATGCAGCCTTACATGCCTTATGATAAGGTTTGGACAGGCTGTCGTGATGTAGGTGTGCCCCTCACTCCCTGGGAGCTATCTGTGGCTGGCATATGTCCATCTGAGACAGGCATGCTGACCTATGCCAGTCACATGTACAGTGATGCGTTGTACCGCAATGGACCGATCGGTGCCTCCGGCCGGCCCATTGCCTTCAATGTGTGCGGGTACGCGTTGTACCCCTGTGCGCGTTGAACCGCAATGGACCGATCGGTGCCTCCGGCCGGCCCATTGCCTTCAATGTGTGCGGGTACGCGTTGTACCCCTGTGCGCGTTGAACCGCAATGGACCGATCGGTGCCTCCGGCCGGCCCATTGCCTTCAATGTGTGCGGGTACGCGTTGTACCCTGTGCGCGTTGTACCGCAATGGACCGATCGGTGCCTCCGGCCGGCCCATTGCCTTCAATGTGTGCGGGTACGCGTTGTACCCCTGTGCGCGTTGTACCGCAATGGACCGATCGGTGCCTCCGGCCGGCCCATTGCCTTCAATGTGTGCGGGTACGCGTTGTACCCCTGTGCGCGTTGTACCGCAATGGACCGATCGGTGCCTCCGGCCGGCCCATTGCCTTCAATGTGTGCGGGTACGCGTTGTACCCCTGTACAGTACGCGTTGTACCGCAATGGACCGATCGGTGCGCACCCATTGACAATGGGCTTGCCTGGCAACGGACGCGTTTTCGAATTTCGAACGAGTCGGTTGCTGGGAATTCAGTTGGTCACCCACAACAATGTTGCAAAATCATGTATGTCATGAAGTTGAAGATTTGAAGGATGCTGTGGGCGTGTTTTGGTGCTGCTATTCCATGGATTGGCCAGATTCAGAAGATGCAAACGACTTGGACCTATCACTTTGGACACAAGGGACAGGATCTGCCTCTCCAGCACATATATATTGCTGGCTGTTCCCCTGAGAGCCCACTTGCCTGCACTACATGCTCCAGGACGACATCTGCCACTGCACTGCTGCTGTCTCTGCCCCTCTGGACCCTGCAATGGCACGTACTGTGGAGAGAGCCCCAGCCTTCAGCCTTGAGGAGAACCAGGCCCTGCTGGACAGCCTACTTCCACAGTACAGCAAGCTGTATGGGACACCAGGGGAGCAGGTGAGTGTCCTGTGCACTGCCTTTCTGAATGTGCATTTTGTCTGACTAGCAAGGCTGAGAGTCTGCACGCCACTGGCTAGCAGGCTCACTGAGTAGTTGTCACCCCCCATAGTGTGTAGTGACTTGCACTGGACAGGTATGGTGCAGTGACAGTGCTTCTGAACAGGGTTTTACTCCCCATGCAATGATACCATGTAGTGACTTCTGGAAAACTGTCCATGGGCAGCCGTGCACTGCCTGTGTACACCATGTGCCCCTGTGATTGCGACATGTATATGCAACTGTGTCATGCACGGATATGTTGCATGTGTAGTAATGGCCTTATCACTTTGTCATCCTGACAGGCTTCTGCCCATCGGAAGCAGGAGATATGGAAGGACATCGTCCGGGCTGTCCGGTCCGTGGGGGTCTACAAGCGCCGGATCCGCAACTGCCAAAAGAGGTGGCAGGACCTTCGGGGCTGGACCCGGAGGATTGCACGGGTCCAGCTGAAGCTGTCGCCTCCTCGCAGGAGGGGCGGAACACGGACCCTGACCCCCCACATGCTCAGGATCCTGGCGGTGGTCTTTCCAGACCTGGATGGGCAGCTGAAGGCCAGAGAGCAGCAAGGAGGGGGTGAGTCAAAGACTGCACTGTGAACTCTGTCTAACATGCTATGTGCCCTCCTCGGGCCTGGTTAAACTGCCACAGTACAGCAGTCATGTTGTCCAGGAGCCATGTCCCTCTATTGTGCACTGCCCACTCCTCATCTGATACCCAGGTGTGGCCCTTACATGCAGGGAATTCTGTCACTTAGGACTGTGTCCTTGCAGTTTGCTTGACTCAAGGTGGGAGACAGCATCTGTTTCCCTGACTCTGTGGTGGGCATCATGGGTGGGTCCATTGCTTACACAATGCCTGTATTCTGACATGTATTCAGCGTGTTACTTTGATCTGTGGTCCAATTGCTGAGCTGATCCACCACATGTGGCTGGGGTATCTGGCACACACCCATGCTGCGGGTGGGAACAATGTTTGGGCCCCAGGAGTATGTATATGACGTGTGTCACACATACTTAGCCAGCTGCCTACAGTCCAGGGCTCATCCCTCATTCATGTGGGGCTGGACAGTCATGCCTACTCCAGGCCATACAATACACTCTGTACTCCCACTCCCGTGTATCAGCTGACACATTGTGCGCAGTGATTTGACCCCTCAGGTGTCTGCCTCTGTGTCAGTGTGCTGTGGATTAGTCGCCAGGACTGCTGTGGAGTTTCTTGGTAGGGGCTCAGCATGCCACTGGAGATGTGACCATAGGAGACGATACTTGTGTGACACATAGGTGTCTGATCAGCTGCCCATGCAGACTGGGGCATGTGAATGTGAAGTTCAGGCAGCTGTTCCCCATGCACAGCAGAGTGTGAGGGGCTCAGGTTCAGAGGGTAGTGTCACAGGTCTACCATATGTCCAATAGGTATGACCTGGACAGATGAGGGTTAAGAGGATGTGTTGTGGGGGATGTACATGTGCACTTGTGCAGCTCCAGGACTTGCATTCCCCATGACCTACTATTGTGACACAGTGCAGAGTGTTGTTGTCTGGCTGCAAAGTCATACATCACTGAGACAGTGATGTATGACTTTGCAGTCATGCCTCCGCCATGGCATGTGTCTACTGATTGGTGAGCCTGCAGGGGAGTGACATGTGCTACATGCACACCTTAGTGGCGCTGGCTATCAGGACATGGGTGCATCATGGTGTCTGTCGCTGGTATGCATCACATGCATTTCCTATTTGACTCTGGGCATCCCTTTCATCCGGAAACCTGTACTGACTCAGTGGCAAGAGCTGTGATGTGTGCATGTCCACATGCCACACCGTGTCCTCTGCACTGTCCAACTACTGTGTACTTGGTGCATGTGTCAACACTGGGGTGTTGCAATCCAACAGACACCAGACAGATGGGTGCAAGGCCATGTGGGATGTGAGTGCCATGCTTGGCATCAGACTGACAATTGACTTCTCCTGTTCAATTAGGGCACTTTTAGCAATGTACAACTAATGATGCCAGGGCTTGCTCTGTGATGTGCTGTGCTCACAGTGGTGTGTGCGTTATGTGCAGGTGACTGATGTCTGTCTGTATCCCCATTGTTTGCAGATACATCCACGGCCACGGAAGGGGACAGCTCCACGGACCAGGAGGAGCCAGAGAGCCAGACTGGGTCAGCAGCCGAGGAGTGGTCGGAGGGACCCAGTGGCACGGAGGGCGAGGGGAGCCACACCGAGGAGTCCTCAGCAGCATCCACCTCAGCTGAGGACCAGAGCAACTCGGAGGATGACTCCCTTGTGGAGGCGGGTGTCAGCAGCCACCACACCCCAGCTAGTGTTGCTGTCCCCGCCACCACCAGCACCACCACCGCCCTCCCATCGGCTCCCATTCCCCAGGTCCGTGGAGGCTCCCATGTCCGGGAGCGTGTCTCCTTTGGGCCAGGCACCGCACCCCCTGCCCCTGTGTCCCCTGCTGCCCTGAGTGAGGAGTCTGTGTACCTCCTTCGCCAGCTCCATGTAGGGCAGACAGCCATGCTGAGTGTCCTCCATGCGCACACCGCGCTGTTGACTCAGCTGGTGTCGTTCATGGAGGGCATCTCATCGGGCATGTCTGACCTACAGAGGGGCAATAGGTCCATGGACTCCTCCCTGACGGCAGCAGTGTCCCTCCTCAAACGGTCCCTCACCCCTCCTGCCTCTGCTCCATCCACACTCCCCAGCACCTTACCCGTCCCAAGCACACACACACCGGCACAGGCACACACCAGCACACACACATCCAGCACACTGACACACACGCCAATGACAAAACGCACACGCACGCACATTCAGGGGACTGAAGCCAGACTCACAGGGGATGGGGCCCTGGAACACACACACGCATCCACATGCACTGCGCAGTCCTCAGTTCCCTCTCCCTCCAAAGCACCCTCCCTTGCCTCACCTGCAACCCCAAAGTCACAGCAGCTCTTCCTCTGTGACCTCGGCCTCTTCCCCACCGATGAAGCTGCTCCAGCATCCCGGGGGAAGAGGAAGCCCACCCACACGGAGCAGAGTGCCCCTCGCCCCCGGACACCCTCCCCCAGGCGCAGACGGACTGAGGCCCCCACCCGCAAGTCCCCCGGAGTCCTAAGAGCAAGACCCCGCCACCGCCCTGCAGCTCAGGCACAAGGTCTCCGTCCTCCATCCCTCAGGCCCCCACTGCACAGGTGCCCCCACCACACCCTGCCCCAGGTTCCCCCACCCACAGATATACCATCCCCAAGAGGATCAGGCCTTCTCCCCCTGCCACTTGCTCTCCCAGCACCACACCCCCGCTGCGCTTGTCTGTGCCACTGATGTGGTGAGGGTGTCCTCCCCTCTGTCCAACCCACCTTGCCTGTTCCCCATTCTCCTCCCCTGGAGGTAGGCACTGCAGTGGAGTCCACTACCGCCCTGTCTGACTTGGGCACTGCAGTGGCGGACCTGTCCACTCCATCTGCAGGGTCCACTGCAGTTGTGCCGGCACCCACGACATCTGAGTCATGCCCCCAGTTGTGCCGGCACACACCATGTCAGACACCTCCACTGCAGTTGTCAGTGGCTCTCCAGCACCCACCACCCCTTCCCTGACTCCCCTGGTGAGCCCTGATCCTGTCCCTGTGGTGCCTGGCCTGCCCCCCGGTTGCCCCTCCTAGTGGATTGTCCCTGGTTTTGTGCAGGCATGCGTAGGGTGACATCTGCCAGTGTCACCCTGTTTGAACTTTGACAATGGACTGGCCATTGGCCTTTGCTCTATTTTTTCTGGACGTCGTTTTCAATCAACACATATGCTGAATAAAGCAACTTTCTTTTCTCTAGTGCTCATGCTTCAGATGTACATGTTGTTGGTGATGCTAACCATGCCCTTGCTGCAGTGATGGTGATATCTGGTCTCATGATTATGAAGTGTTACTGTGCAGGAACCCATGTGGTCCAGGGGCAATGTGTCCTATCATGTGGTGTATCCATGTCATCAATAGCAGCATCTGAGGGTGTCATGTGTTCAGTATTTGGCAATGGGTTTCCTACTTACATTAGCAATTTCATATCTGTGGCTTCCACCCCTGCACATCTGTTGTGCCTGCCATCGTTGCATTTGTCTACTTCCCTGACCGTGTTGCCATCTCCACTGGACATGCAGGTTTGGGCATCAATGGGGAAGGACTCATCCGTGTAGTCAGTGCAACATTGCTATACAAGTGTGTTGGATCTGTGCTGATGATTCCGTTGGCACATCCATGACCAGGCTGATGTGATGGGAGCCCTCATTTGGTGCTAATTGTTGATTGTGTGACCAAGTGCTCAGCTGACATGATGGGGCCCTACTGAGGCAACATATGGCACAGCTTTCCTCACACAGGAGTGGAGTCCCCTCATGGCAGTGTGTACACGTGTGACATTGCCTGCGCCCAAGGTGTGTGTTGTATGTGCATGTCTGTGTGTTCACTTCCATTTATCTGCGCATGCTGTGATCCCTAGTGTTGTACCTGTTTGTGATGCTTGCTGACTTGAGCTATGTTCCCCCAAAGTCTTCTCCCTGTGTTCTCTGTGATGTGGGTGCATGGCACATTACTGGTCATCAGGGTGTCACCCATAGGTGTGTTTGCTGTCAGGGCTGAGTTTGTGTGCAGACGCAGATGGGTCACAGTCAGGTTTCCCCTTGGCACTTGTTGTTTGCCCCTGTCATGTGATTTTCAGTTCGTGTTATCTTTCAGTGATTGTGACACGTTGTGTGTGTGACTGCTGGCACTCCTCAGGGTCCGGGCTGCAATGTTGGTTGTTGTCTATGTGTGTTCTTTGTGGGTGACCTTGGCTTCTTCATTGGTGTGTGACTGTGGCTGGGATCCCATTGGTTGGTGTGGTATCGCCGTCATGTCCATGTACAGCGTAGTGTGCAGTGTGTCAGACATTCAGGAGTCTTGTTGAGTGGCCATGTGTGATGTGTTTCTGCACCTTGGTTCCCACCCACCACCCTGGAATAGTCATGGGTGCATGTGCAATGTCACCAGTGCATGTGTACTTCACTGCTGCACATTGTTAGAGGTCGAGGGGTGTGGTCTTGAGTGTGTGCAGATGGGAGTTGTTGCCCAGCTAGTCCCCTGCCTCCATGTTGGCCTTGGCTTACTGGCCATGCTGATTGATTTGTGCTTGTGTAGGTGTGATGGTAGTTTGTTGCTCAGGACACCTGACTGTGGTTCACAGTGTGAACGACATTTAGCTTTGTCATCACAGTGGGATTTTTATTCAGCCCAGGGTCACCACATTGTGGGGGCCCTGGGGGTGGTGCTGTGGTGTGTCTGTGTCTTGCTGTGTCAGTTGTTGTTCCTACGTGCCTGTGTGACATGTGTGTTTTGTGCTCCCTCTCATCTGACAATGCCTGCTTGCCCACATAGGGGATTTGGATCCATGAGTTACCTTAGTGTGGCAGTGTATGCACATCTGTATGATTGGTATTCAGCTCTCCTCATGTGTTGTGTGGTTGCCTGGGGACACTGGCACCCCCACCCCTCACCTGCTGTGTATGATGACAGTGTTGGTCTGCCTGTTTGTGTTTGTGCATCTGCACCACTGCATTGGCATATCTTGGGTGTGCCATTGGCTGTATGTTGTTTGGTGTGTTTCCCCTGCTGTCCCTGGGACTCCTAGGTCATCGGTCAGCACAGTGATCATGGTTTGTGTGTCCCATTGCTGCCATGGTATGGTATCTGTTCACCTCACATCTGCTGTCTCCACAGGATATCTGCATTTGTGTGCCCATTGGTGCAAATATGTGGTTCTGCATTCTGATGGTCACTTCTGTCATTGTGTCATTGATGACTGTTGACGGTCTCAGCCCCCATGGGTGTTGTTTGTCTGCACATGGCCAAAGGAATGTCTCATTTGCACTGCAGTATTTGGCTCCCCCAATTTATGTTGCAATGGGACACATACACTACTTTGCCACAGATGAGTTTTTGGTTCTGTGACCAGGAATGATCCATGCAGTTTGGCAGTTGCAGCTCTTTCTTTGTCAACACTTACCTTTTGGTCACTGTGATGATGGGGGTGTAGACCCCATTGCCACAATGGTCAAAATGTGCTTCAGCTATGGACCCCACACTTGCCTTTTGGTCACTGTGATGATGGGGGTTTAGACCCCATTGCCACAATGGTCAAAATGTGCTTCAGCTATGGACCCCACACTTGCCTTTTGGTCACTGTGATGATGGGGGTTTAGACCCCATTGCCACAATGGTCAAAATGTGCTTCAGCTATGGACCCCACACTTGCCTTTTGGTCACTGTGATGATGGGGGTTTAGACCCCATTGCCACAATGGTCAAAATGTGCTTCAGCTATGGACCCCACACTTGCCTTTTGGTCACTGTGATGATGGGGGTTTAGACCCCATTGCCACAATGGTCAAAATGTGCTTCAGCTATGGACCCCACACTTGCCTTTTGGTCACTGTGATGATGGGGTTTAGACCCCATTGCCACAATGGTCAAAATGTGCTTGACTATGGACCCCACACTTACCTTTTGGTCACTGTGATGATGGGGGTTTAGGCCCCATTGCCACAATGGTCATGGGCTGCTTGCATTGTGGGTGCCACACACATATATGTGTGGCACATGTGCTAGGGGGTCACATTGTATGTTCAAAGTCATGTTCGGTGTTGTAGGCATTTGACACAGCCTACACACGCTTGTCATGGTGGTGGGGGATGTCTTTATCTTGCATTCCCTAGGTTGTGGTGTGCTTGTTGTGTCATGCATTGTCCATCCTATGAGTGGGGGTGGTAGTAGTGGTAGGCATCCAGCCCCCCTGGGTGTGGGTGGTAGTAGTGGTAGGCATCCAGCCCCCCTGGGTGTGGGTGGTAGTAGTGGTAGGCATCCTGCCCCCTGGCTAAGGGTGGTAGTAGTGGTAGGCATCCAGCCCCCCTGGCTAAGGGTGGTAGTAGTGGTAGGCATCCAGCCCCCCTGGGTGAGGGTGGTAGTAGTGGTAGGCATCCAGCCCCCCTGGCTAAGGGTGGTAGTAGTGGTAGGCATCCAGCCCCCCTGGCTAAGGGTGGTAGTAGTGGTAGGCATCCAGCCCCCCTGGGTGTGGGTGGTAGTAGTGGTAGGCATCCAGCCCCCCTGGGTGTGGGTGGTAGTAGTGGTAGGCATCCAGCCCCCTGGCTAAGGGTGGTAGTAGTGGTAGGCATCCAGCCCCCTTGGCTAAGGGTGGTAGTAGTGGTAGGCATCCAGCCCCCTGGGTGAGGGTGGTAGTAGTGGTAGGCATCCAGCCCCCCTGGGTGTGGGTGGTAGTAGTGGTAGGCATCCTGCCCCCCTGGCTAAGGGTGGTAGTAGTGGTAGGCATCCAGCCCCCCTGGCTAAGGGTGGTAGTAGTGGTAGGCATCCAGCCCCCCTGGCTAAGGGTGGTAGTAGTGGTAGGCATCCAGCCCCCATGGGTGAGGGTGGTAGTAGTGGTAGGCATCCAGCCCCCTGGCTAAGGGTGGTAGTAGTGGTAGGCATCCAGCCCCCCTGGCTAAGGGTGGTAGTAGTGGTAGGCATCCAGCCCCCTGGCTAAGGGTGGTAGTAGTGGTAGGCATCCAGCCCCCCTGGCTAAGGGTGGTAGTAGTGGTAGGCATCCAGCCCCCCTGGGTGAGGGTGGTAGTAGTGGTAGGCATCCAGCCCCCTGGCTAAGGGTGGTAGTAGTGGTAGGCATCCAGCCCCCTGGGTGAGGGTGGTAGTAGTGGTAGGCATCCAGCCCCCCTGGGTAGGGGTGGTGGTGCGCATTCAGGCCCCTGTGCATATGTGGCATTGGTGATGGGCATCCCGCCCCTATGGTGCTGCTGTTGCTGGTGTAAGTATATTCAGCATCCCCGTGTATGTGTGTGATGTGTCGTGTACGTGTTGTATGTGTTTTGTGGTTGGTGTCTGGCTTACCTTCTGCGCCGTACGCGTCCGTGCCTGTTCCGGTAGTAGATGTAGAATATTGGTATGAATGGGACGAAGGGATTCATGGTTGGTTCGTGTCGTTCGTCCTTCTCGTTGCTTCGCGTCGTCCTCGTCGCTTCGCCTCGTCCTCGTCGCTTCGCGTCGTCCTCGTCGGTGCCGTGTTCGTCTCGTAGCCGTGGATCGTCTTGTGGCGCGAATCGGAGCTTATGTGCGCCTCTCCCGGATGCTTTAACGTGCCGTGCGTAGTGACGGGTTCGGCGTGTACGGGAAGCGCATCGTACTTGTCCGGCCGGACGGGGCTGCATTTTTCCTTCCGTGCGACTCGATTCGGCGTTTCCGGATTCGCCTCGGTCGGAGAACAGGACCTGGTTTGGGTGAGTACGGCTCGGCCGGATTTTTTGCTGTTGTGCGCATCGTACTTGCTCGTTCGGTGTGCTGTACGGATCGGTCGGGAAACAGGCTTTCGCATGGCTTTTTTCCCGACCGAATGGTATTGGGTGCGCCTCCGACCGAGATCGGAATCGGCCCCTATATGTTTAGTGTCCAGCACCTTTTCTAACTTAATGTAGCTTGGAGTGGGAATAGTAAATAATATATGTTTTGTGTCCAGCACCTTCCCTGATTTAATGTAGTTTGGAGTGGGAACAGTAAATTATATATGTTTTGTGTCCAGCGCCTTCCCTGACTTATTGTTAATTGGAGTGGGAATATTAAATTATATATGTTTAGTGTCCAGCACCTTCCCTGACTTATTGTTAATTGGAGTGGGAATAGTAAATTATATATGTTTAGTGTCCAGCAACTTCCCTGACTTATTATTAATTGGAGTGGGAATAGTAAATTATATATGTTTAGTGTCCAGCACCTTTTCTAACTTAGGGGCCGATTACGATTGCGGAAGGCCCATCACCACTAGCCATGCGGTGGCGGTCCTTCCGCAATCGTACCGCGATATTCCCCCCGCCACATTACGATGGTGGAGGGAATCGTGCTCGGACCGTGGCGGACGCAAAGAGCGTCCGCCAAAAGCAATCATACAGATTGCCTGGCGGACAGTCCAGAGAGCATAAAATGATGGCGGTGCCTAGCAGGCACCGTCCACCAAATCATGATGCTGGCTACAGCCGGCCTTTCCATGGTGGCGATACCGCCATGGAAAGGCTGGTGGGGATTAGTTACAGGGGCCCGTTGCGGGCCCCCATTGTGTTGGGGGGAGGTGTGGGTGCACTACGCCCCACATTTCACAGCACAACGTGGCAGGCACAGTATGGTGCCTGCCACGTAGTGCAGTGAAATGCACATCCTGCCTTTTTGGCATTGGGGCAGGTGCTGCAGTCAGCAGCACCCGCCGCAATGTTAAATGGCAGGATGTGACCGCCATGGGGGCGGTCACATCCTGATTTGGTGTGCGGGACCGCCGCATGTATGGCGGACGGTCCCGGTCACACCAGGATGGCGGACGGACTCCAGTCCTTCCGCCATCCTAATGACCCCCTTAATGTAGTTTGGAGTGGGAATAGTAAATGATATATGTTTTGTGTCCAGCACCTTCCCTGATTTAATGTAGTTTGGAGTGGGAATAGTAAATTATATATGTTTTGTGTCCAGCGCCTTCCATGACTTATTATTAATTGGAGTGGGAATAGTAAATTATATATGTCTAGTGTCCAGCACCATCCCTGACTTATTATTAATTGGAGTGGGAATAGTAAATTATATATGTTTAGTGTCCAGCATCTTGCCTGACTTAATATAAGTTGGAGTGGGAATAGTAAATTATATTAGGTTAGTCTCCTGTGTTTTCCCTGACTTTATATAAATTGAAGTGGGAGTAATAAATTAAAAAGTTTGATATTTAGCACTTTCTTTGAGTTAATGTAGTTTATAGTGGGAATAGTGAAGAATTAAAATTATATTATGGTGTAAAAAAAATAGTTATAAATGTTTTTACAAATATAATTGTTTTTAAAGAACATTGATACAGTATAAATATTTTATTACAGATACAATATTTTATAACGTAAAAAATAACAGAAACATGTTTATTTTTTATTTATATTTTTATTTATGATGAAACATGGATCATAAGAAAGAGAAAAGTATTTTATTTATTTAAGTATATTTATTTTATATTGTTCAAAACAGGAAAAAAATAAATTTTGTTAATTGTTTATATATTACATATTTTGTACATATTTACACATTTAGATATAAAAAAAAAATGATTACAAATTTTGTTTAAATACATTATTCTGTTGTATATTTTTGGAAAAAAAGCTAAGTAGTTATTAATCACTTTTTGTACAATCTTTAAAACATATAGGGGGTGATTAGGATGGCTGGCGGCCGCCATCCCAACCCGATTTACCCCCGCCATATCATGATGGTGGGAGGTCATGGAAAGGCTGGCGGGGAATTGCTTCGGGGGCCTGTTGCGGGCCTGT
Source organism: Calotriton arnoldi (assembly GCA_963921515.1). Taxonomy (NCBI): domain Eukaryota; kingdom Metazoa; phylum Chordata; class Amphibia; order Caudata; family Salamandridae; genus Calotriton; species Calotriton arnoldi. The sequence continues at coordinate 2,566,350 of CAWUFW010001531.1, read as the reverse complement.
GGGGGGGTGGGGGTCTGCACTTGAAGGGTACCTATGGTACCCCCCTACATTGCCATGCACAAGGTGGCAGGCACCGCGCGGTGCCTGCCACGTTGTGCATGGCAATGCACAACATGGCACTTCGGCATTGCGGCAGGTGCTGCTTACAGGAGCACCCTCCGCAAGGTCAAGTATGCGGAATGCGACCGCCAGGTTGGCGGTCGCATCCTACTAGCGGGTCGGGACCGCCGCACGTCTGGCGGCCGGTCCCAGCACCGCTAGGGTGGCGGGTGGACTAAAGTCCACCCACCATCCTAATAACCCCCATAATATTTTTGGTAAATACATTTTTTTTTTAATTGCACATATTTTTACATTCATACATATAGTTAATTTTAATATTTGCATATGTACTTTAACAAAAAATACTTGAACACATATTTATAATTGTTTGTAGTTTTTAACATATGTTTTATTTTTGGAAATAATATTTATATTTTTAATATAAATAATATTATTAAGAACATAAGCCATTTTGCAAACACATTTTTTATAACATTATTACAATATTTTCATATTAGTAAAACATATTACAATTTTTAAATATACATTGCACATTACATGTATATTTTTTTAAATATATTAATAAATATTACTTTAGTTATAATATTTATTATTATAATTTGACATTAAAAATAATATCACAAAAAGTTTTAAAAAATAATATATATTTTGTTGCATTTTTAGAAATATTTACATTTATGTATTTGTAATATATAATAATTGTAATAATGGAAAATAGAAATATTTATTATTTAAGGCAGCCATTTTTAAACTAAAGTTGTATTTTGTAAGCTATCGGATTTGTTTTAGGTCATTTTTGAGGGGAGAAGCTCGCGGTCAGAAGCAGCGTCGCATCAGTTAAGGTAAGTTTAATTTTCTATATTAAAACTTTAATATAAGTGTAATTTGAAGGTAGTGTAGTTGTATATAGTGTATGTAGTGTTAGGTTTTGGAAGTTTAGGTGAGTTGTATGTTTAAATTCGTAGTGTGCGAAATGTCGTTGGTTTGTTAAACGGTCTGTGTTAGAGTTTAATAGATATGTGTAATTATGTTTAAAGTATGTTGTTAATATTGTATTTATTTGTAATTATATATAGGGGCCGATTCCGATCTCGGTCGGAGGCGTACCCAACACCATTCGGTCGGGAAAAAAGCCATGCGAAAGCCTGTTTCCCGACCGATCCGTACAGCACACCGAACGAGTAAGTACGATGCGCACAACAGCAAAGAATCCGGCCGAGCCGTACTCACCCAAACCAGGTCCTGTTCCCCGACCGAGGCGAATCCTGAAACTCCGAATCGAGTCACACAAAAGGAAAAATGCAGCCCCGTCCGGCCGGACAAGTACGATGCGCTTTCCGTACGCGCCGAACCCGTAGCTACGCACGGCACGTCAAAGCATCCGGGAGAGGCGCACATAAGCTCCGATTCGCGCCACAACACGATCCACGGCTCCGAGACGAACACGGCAGCGACGAGGACGACGCGAAGCGACGAGGACGAGGCGAAGCGACGAGGACGACGCGAAGCAACGAGAAGGACGAACGACACGAACCAACCATGAATCCCTTCGTCTCGATCATACCAATATTCTACATTTACTACCGGAACAGGCACGGACGCGTACGGCGCAGAAGGTAAGCCAGACACCAACCACGAAACACATACAACACGTACACGACACATCACACACACACAGAGGGATGCAGAATATACTTACACCAGCAACAGCAGGATGCCTACCACTACTACCACCCTTAGCCAGGGGGGCAGGATGCCTACCACCACTACCACCCTCACCCAGGGGGGGCAGGATGCCTACCACTACTACCACCCTCACCCAGGGGGGCAGGATGCCTACCACTACTACCACCCTTAGCCAGGGGGGGCAGGATGCCTACCACCACTACCACCCTCACCCAGGGGGGGCAGGATGCCTACTACTACTACCACCCTCACCCAGGGGGGGCAGGATGCCTACCACCACTACCACCCTCACCCAGAGGGGGCAGGATGCCTACCACTACTACCACCCTCACCCAGGGGGGGCAGGATGCCTACCACTACTACCACCCTCACCCAGGGAGGGCAGGATGCCTACCACTACTACCACCCTTAGCCAGGGGGGCTGGATGCCTACCACTACTACCACCCTCACCCAGGGGGGCTGGATGCCTACCACTACTACCACCCTCACCCAGGGGGGCAGGATGCCTACCACTACTACCACCCTTAGCCAGGGGGGCAGGATGCCTACCACCACTACCACCCTCACCCAGGGTGGGCTGGATGCCTACCACTACTACCACCCTTAGCCAGGGGGGCAGGATGCCTACCACCACTACCACCCCCACTCATAGGATGGACAATGCATGACACAACCAGCACACCACAACCTAGGGAATGCAAGAAGAAGACATCCCCCAACACCATGACAAGCGTGTGTAGACTGTGTCAAATGCCTACAACACCGAACATGACTTTGAACATACAATGTGACCCCCTAGCACATGTGCCACACAAATATGTGTGTGGCACCCACAATGCAAGCAGGCCATGACCATTGTGGCAATGTGGTCCAAACCCCCAACATCACAGTGACCAAAATGTAAGTGTGGGGTCCATAGCTGAAGCACACTTTGAACAATGTGGCAATGGGGTCCAAACCCCCATCATCACAGTGACCAAAAGGTAAGTGTGGGGTCCATAGCTGCAGCACATTTTGAACATTGTGGCAATGGGGTCCAAACCCCCATCATCACAGTGACCAAAAGGTAAGTGTGGGGTCCATAGCTGCAGCACATTTTGAACATTGTGGCAATGGGGTCCAAACCCCCATCATCACAGTGACCAAAAGGTAAGTGTGGGGTCCATAGCTGCAGCACATTTTGAACATTGTGGCAATGGGGTCCAAACCCCCATCATCACAGTGACCAAAAGGTAAGTGTGGGGTCCATAGCTGCAGCACATTTTGAACATTGTGGCAATGGGGTCCAAACCCCCATCATCACAGTGACCAAAAGGTAAGTGTGGGGTCCATAGCTGCAGCACATTTTGAACATTGTGGCAATGGGGTCCAAACCCCCATCATCACAGTGACCAAAATGTAAGTGTGGGGTCCATAGCTGAAGCACATTTTGAACATTGTGGCAATGGGGTCCAAACCCCCATCATCACAGTGACCAAAAGGTAAGTGTTGACAAAGTAAGAGGTGCAACTGCCAAACTGCATGGATGATTCCTGGTCACAGAACAACAAACACATCAGTGGCAAAGTAGTGTATGTGTCCCATTGCAACATAAATTGGGGGAGCCAAATCCTGCAGTGCAAATAAGACATAACTTTGGCCATGTGCAGACAAACAACACCCATGGGGGCTGACACCGTCAACAATCATCAATGACACAATGACAGAAGTGACCATCCGAATGCAGACCCACATATTTGCACCAATGGGCACACACATGCAGATACCCTGTGGAGACTGCAGATGTGAGGTGAACAGATACCATACCATGGCAGCAATGGGACACACAAACCATGATCATTGTGCTGACCGATGACCTAGGAGTCCCAGGGACAGCAGGGGAAACCCACTAAACTACATACAGCCAATGGCACACCCAAGATATGCCAATGCAGTGGTGCAGATGCACAAACACAAACAGGCAGACCCACCCTGCACATCATACACAACAGGTGAGGGTGGGGGTGCCAGTGTCCCCAGGCAACCACACAACACATGAGGAGACATGAATACCAATCATACAGATGTGCATACAGTGCCACACAAAGGTAACTCATGGATCCAAATTCCCTATGTGGGCAAGCAGGCATTGTCAGATGAGAGGGAGCACAAATCACACATGTCACACAGGCACGTAGGGACAGCAACTGACACAGCAAGACACAGACACACCACAGCACCACCCCCAGGGCCCCCACAATGTGGTGACCCTGGGCTGCATTACAATCCCACTGTGATGACAAAGCTAAATGTGGTTCACACTGTGAACCACAGTCATGTGTACTGAGCAACTAACTACCATCACACCTACACAAGCACAAATCAAACAGCATGGCCAGTGAGCCAAGGCCAACATGGAGGCAGGGGCCTAGCCGGGCAACAACTCTCATCTGCACACACTCAACACCACACCCCTCGACCTCCAACAATGTGCAGCAGTGAAGCACACATGCACTGGTGACATTGCACATGCACCCATGACTATTCCAGGGTGGTGGGTGGGAACCAAGGTGCAGAAACACATCACACATGGACACTCAACAAGACTCCTGAATGTCTGACACACTGCACACTACGTCGTACATGGACATGACGGCAATACCACACCAACCAATGGGATCACAGCCACAGTCACACACCAATGAAGAAGCCAAGGTCACCCACAAAGAACACACATAGACAACAACCAACATTGCAGCCCGGACCCTGAGGAGTGCCAGCAGTCACACACACAACGTGTCACAATCACTGAAAGATAACACAAACTGGAAATCACATGACAGGGGCAAACAACAAGTGCCAAGGGGAAACCTGACTGTGACCCAGCTGTGTCTGCACACAAACTCAGCCCTGACAGCAAGCACACCTATGGGTGACACCCTGATGACCAGTAATGTGCCATGCACCCACATCACAGAGAACCCAGGGAGAAGACTTTGGGGGAACATAGCTCAACTCAGCTAGCATCACAAACAGGTACAACACTAGGGATCACAGCATGCACAGCTAAACGGAAGTGAACACACAGACATGCACATACAACACACACCTTGGGCGCAGGCAATGTCACAGGAGTACACACTGCCATGAGGGGACTCCACTCCTGTGTGAGGAAAGCTGTGCCATATGTTGCCTCAGTAGGGCCCCACCATGTCAGCTGAGCACTTGGTCACACAATCAACAATTAGCACCAAATGAGGGCTCCCGTCACATCAGCCTGGTCATGGAAGTGCCAACGGAATCATCAGCACAGATCCAACACACTTGTATAGCAATGTTGCACTGACAACACAGATGAGTCCTTCCCCATTGATGCCCAAACCTGCATGTCCAGTGGAGATGGCCACACGGTCAGGGAAGTAGACGAATTGAACAATGGCAGGCACAACAGATGTGCAGGGGTGGAAGCCACAGATGTGAAATTGCCAATCTAAGTAGGAAATCCCATTGCCAAATACTGAACACATGACACCCTCAGATGCTGCTATGGATGACATGGATACACCACAGGATAGGACACATTCCCCCTGGACCACATGGGTTCCTGCACAGTAACACTTCATTATCATGAGACCAAATATCACCATCACTGCAGCAAGGGCATGGTTAGCATCATCAACATCATGTACATCAGAAGCAAAAGCACTAGAGAACAGAAAGTTGCTTTATTCAGCATATGTGGCATTAAAAGTAGAAGTCCGGTAGAACATAAACAAAGGCCAATGGCCAGTCCATCAACAAAGTCACAAGTGGGTGACAGTGGCAGATGCCACCCTACACATGCCTGCACAAAACCAGGGACAATCCACTAGGAGGGGCAACCGGGGGGTAGGCCAGGCACCGCAGGGACAGGATCAGGGCTCACCAGGAGGAAGCAGGGAAGGGGTGGTGGGTGCTGGAGAGCCACTGACAACTGCAGTGGAGGTGTCTGACATGGTGTGTGCCGGCACAACTGGGGGGCATGGCTCAGATGTTGTGGGTGCCGGCACGACTGCAGTGGACCCTGCAGATGGAGTGGACAGGTCCGCCACTGCAGTGCCCAAGTCAGACAGGGTGGTAGTGGACTCCACTGCAGTGCCTACCACCAGGGGAGGAGAATGGGGAACAGGCAAGGTGGGCTGGACAGAGGGGGAGGACACCCTCACCACATCAGTGGCACAGACAAGCGCAGTGGGGGTGTTGTTCCGGGAGAGCAAGTGGCAGGGGGAGAAGGCCGGAGCCTCTTGGGGATGGTATATCTGTGGGTGGGGGAACCTGGGGCAGGGTGTGGTGGGGGCACCTGTGGAGTGGGGGCCTGAGGGATGGAGGAAGGAGGCCTGGTGCTGGAGCTGCAGGGCGGCGGTGGGGTCTTGCTCTTAGCACTCCGGGGGGACTTGCGGGTGGGGGCCTCAGTCTGTCTGCGCCTGGGGGAGGGTGTCCGGGGGCGAGGGGCACTCTGCTCCGTGTGGGGGGCTTCCTCTTCCCCCTGGATGCTGGGGCAGCTGGATCGGAGGGGAAGAGGCCGAGGTCACTGAGGAAGAGGCGCTGGGTCTTTGGGGTTGCAGGTGAGGCAAGGGAGGGTGCTTTGGAGGGAGAGGCAACTGAGGACTGCGCAGTGCCCGTGGATGCGTGTGTGTGTACCAGGGCCCCATCCCCTGTGAGTCTGGTTTCAGTCCCCTGACTGTGCGTGCGTGTGCGTTTAGTTTGTGGCGTGTGTGTCTGTGTGCTGGACGTGTGTGTGCTGGTGTGTGCCTGTGCCGGTGTGTGTGTGCTTGGGACGGGTAAGGTGCTGGGGAGTGTGGATGGAGCAGAGGCAGGAGGGGTGAGGGACTGTCTGAGGAGGGACACTGCTGCCGTCAGGGAGGAGTCCATGGACCTGTTGCCCCTCTGTAGGTCAGACATGCCCGATGAGATGCCCTCCATGAACGACACCAGCTGAGTCAACAGTGCGGTGTGCGCATGGAGGACACTCAGCATGGCTGTCTGCCCTACATGGAGCTGGCGAAGGAGGTACACAGACTCCTCACTCAGGGCAGCAGGGGACACAGGGGCAGGGGGTGCGGTGCCTGGGCCAAAGGAGACACGCTCCCGAACATGGGAGCCTCCACGGACCTGGGGAATGGGAGCCGATGGGAGGGCGGTGGTGGTGCTGGTGGTGGTGGGGACAGCAACACTAGCTGGGGTGTGGTGGCTGCTGACACCCGCCTCCACAAGGGAGTCATCCTCCGAGTTGCTCTGGTCCTCAGCTGAGGTGGATGGTGCTGAGGACTCCTCGGTGTGGCTCCCCTCACCCTCCGTGCCACTGGGTCCCTCCGACCACTCCTCGGCTGCTGACCCAGTCTGGCTCTCTGGCTCCTCCTGGTCCGTGGAGCTGTCCCCTTCCGTGGCCGTGGATGTATCTGCAAACAATGGGGAAACAGACAGACATCAGTCACCTGCACCAAACGCACACACCACTGTGAGCACAGCACATTACAGAGCAAGCCCTGGCATCATTAGTTGTACATTGCTAAAAGTGCCCTAACTGAACAGGAGAAGCCAATTGTCAGTCTGATGCCAAGCATGGCACTCACATCCCACATGGCCTTGCACCCATCTGTCTGGTGTCTGTTGGATTGCAACACCCCAGTGTGGACACATGCACCAAGTACATAGTAGTTGGACAGTGCAGAGGACACGGTGTAGCATGTGGACATGCACACATCACAGCTCTTGCCACTGAGTCAGTACAGGTTTCCGGATGAAAAGGATGCCCAGAGTCAAATAGGAAATGCATGTGATGCATACCAGCGACAGACACCATGATGCACCCATGTCCTGATAGCCAGCGCCACAATGGTGTGCATGTAGCACATGTCACTCCCCTGCAGGACCACCAATAAGTTGACACATGCCATGGCAGAGGCATGACTGCTAAGTCATACATCACTGTCTCAGTGATGTATGACTTGGCAACCAGACAACAACACTATGCACTGTGTCACAATAGTAGGTCATGGGGAATGCAAGTCCTGGAGCTGCACAAGTGCACATGTACATCCCCCACACAACACATCATCTTAACCCTCATCTGTCCAGGTCATACCGATTGGACATATGGGAGACCTGTGACACTACCCTCTGAACCTGAGCCCCTCACAATTTGCTGTGAATGGGGAACAGCTGCCTGAACTTCACATTCGCATACCCCAGTCTGCACGGGCAGCTGATCAAACACCTATGTGACACACAAGTATCGTCTCCTATGGTCACATCTCCAGGGGCATGCTGAGCCCCTACCAAGAAACACCCCAGCAGTCCTGGCAACTAATCCACAGCACACTGACACAGAGGCAGACACCTGAGGGGTCAAATCACTGTGCACAATGTGTCAGCTGATACACGGGAGTGGGAGTACAGAGTGCATTGCATGGCCTGGAGTAGGCATGACTGTCCTGCTCCACATGAATGAGGGATGTGCCCTGGACAGTGGATAGCTGGCTATGTATGTGTGACACACGTAATCTGCACACTCCTGGGGCCCAAACATTGTTCCCACCCGCTGCATGGGCGTGTGCCACATACCCCAGGCACATGTGGTGGCTCAGCTCAGCAAGTGGACCGCATATCAAAGCAACACGCAGATCACATGTCCAAACCCAGGCGTTGTGTGAACAATGGACCCACCCATGATGCCCACAACAGAGTTAGGGAAACAGATGCTGTCCCCCACCTTTAGTGAAGCAAACTGCAAGGACACAGTCCCAAGTGACACAATTCCCTGAATGTAAGGGCCACACCTGGGTATCAGATGAGCAGTGGGCAGTGCTCAATAGAGGGACATGGCTCCTGGACAACATGACTGCTGCACTGTGGCAGTTGAACCAGGCCAGAGGAGGGCACAAAGCATGTAATACAGAGTTCACAGTGCAGTCTTTGACTCACCCCCTCCTTGCTGCTGTCTGGCCTTCAGCTGCCCATCCAGGTCTGGAAACACCACCGCCAGGATCTGGAGCATGTGGGGGGTCAGGGTCCGTGTTCCGCCCCTCCTGCGAGGAGGCGACAGCTTCAGCTGGACCCGTGCAATCCTCCGGGTCCAGCCCCGAAGGTCCTGCCACCTCTTCTGGCAGTTGCGGATCCGGCGCTTGTAGACCCCCACGGACCGGACAGCCCGGACGATGTCCTTCCAGATTTCCTGCTTCCGATGGGCATTAACCTGTCAGGATGACAAAGTGAAAAGGCCATTACCACACATGCAACATATCCGTGCATGACACAGTTGTATATACATGTCTCAATCACAGGGGCACATGATGTACACAGGCAGTGCAAAGCTGACCATGGACAGTTTGCCAGACGTCACTACATGGTATCATTGCATGGGAAGTAAAACCATGTTCAAATGCACTGTCACTGCACCATACCTGTCCAGTGCAAGTCACTACACACTATGGGGGGTGACAACTACTCAGTGAGCCTGCTAGCCAGTGGCGTGCAGACTCTCAGCCTTGCTAGTCACACAAAATGCACATTCAGAAAGGCAGTGCACAGAACACTCACCTGCTCCCCTGGTGTCCCATACAGCTTGCTGTACTGTGGAAGTAGGCTGTCCAGCAGGGCCTGGTTCTCTTCAAGGCTGAAGGCTGGGGCTCTCTCCACAGTACGTGCCATTGCAGGGTCCAGAGGGGCAGAGACAGCAGCAGTGCAGTGGCAGATGTCGTCCTGGAGCATGTAGTGCAAGCAAGTGAGCTCTCAGGGGAACAGCCAGCAATATATATGTGCTGGAGAGGCAGATACTGTCCCTTGTGTCCAAAGTGATAGGTCCAAGTCGTTTGCATCTTCTGAATCTGGCCAATCCATGGAATAGCAGCACCAAAACACGCCCACAGCATCCTTCAAATCTTCAACTTCATGACATACATGATTTTGCAACATTGTTGTGGGTGACCAACTGAATTTACAGCAACCGACTCGTTCGAAATTCGAAAACGCGTCCGTTGCCAGGCAAGCCCATTGTCAATGGGTGCGCACCGATCGGTCCATTGCGGTACAACGCGCACAGGGGTACAACGCGTACCCACACACATTGAATGCAATGGGCCGGCCGGAGGCACCGATCGGTCCATTGCAGTACAACGCATCACTGTACATGTGACTGGCATATGTCAGCATGCCTGTCTCAGATGGACATATGCCAGCCACAGATAGCTCCCAGGGAGTGAGGGGCACACCTACATCACAACAGCCTGTCCAAACTTAATCATAAGGCATGTAAGGCTGCATTTCCTATTGTGTGTATGTTGGTGTACATGTTGTCCTGTGGGTGTCACCTGTGGGCAGCCACCCCCAGGCTGTGCACGTGTTCATGGGGACAGGATCCTGGGTGTTACGTGTACATGACCACTGTGATGTGCAACTGTTCATATCTGTGCATGTGCCATGGTCACATTTCACGGTGGTGTATGTGTATGTCATGTCACATACCCCGTGAGTCCCATGTGGGACGGTATGTTTGAGCCAGGGTGTCCCAGTGGCACAATAGTGATGGTCCTCCACAGTCTTTGTGCATGTAGTGTTTACAATGTCTCTGATTTCATGTGCACAATGGGAGACAGTCTCCACATCCACGTTGTGTGTGCATGGACTCTGATGTTGTGCGTGTGTGTGTCACAGACGTCCATGTCTGTCCTGCCGTGGCAAGTGGGGCCACTACCTGTGGGGGTCATGGTTGTTTTGCTGTGGTGTATACATGATACTCCATGTAATGCCAGTGTCCATGTGGCATTACAGGGTCCCTGGGAATGTACCTGTTGTTGAGCTGTGGTGCCTGGGGCACATCTGTCCTCACATGTCACTGTGGGGGGTTATTGTGACACGGCAGCAGGAGATGGGAACTGTGACACGGCCTCATGATATCCAATGGGCCAACCTGGGACTAATTGATGCCACCTGTTGGACCGTGTTGACAGATGTTGGCCATGTATGTACCATACATGTCCTTCCGGTACTGCACACTTCATGTAGTTGTGCCTCATAATGATGTATGTTGGGATCTTGAGTGTGTTCAATGCCGCATATGTGGGGTGACTGACAATCTTGCTTACTTCTCCTCTGCACTGCAGGGCTCCTGCTGTCCATCGACCATTCCCAGACCTGGCAACGATGGTGGAACGGGACAGCATCCGACGGTACCGCTTCACCAGGCAGCTGATTGAGGATTTGGCAGTGCAGTTGTCCCCACATTTGCAGCCTGGCCGGCCGTATCCTACAGCGCTGACCCCCAAGGTGAAGGTGATGGCAGCCCTACACTTCTTTGCCACTGGTACCTTCCAACATACTGTGGCGACTGCTGGTGGGATGTCACAGACCATGTTGAGCCGTGTGCTCCGCGATGTTTTGGCGGCAATGTTGCTCTTCCTGAACCGGTACATCTATTTCCCTAGACTGCGACGACTCACTGACGTGAAGAGTGACTTTTATGCCCTGGGGAGGATGCCGCATGTCATTGGCTCCATTGATGGGACACATGTGGCTTTGGTACCACCACAGGCCCAGGAGCAGGCCTACAGGAACCGCAAGCACTACCACTCGGTCAATGCACTGGTGGTGTGTCTTGCAGACATGACCATCACACACGTGTGTGCCCGTTTCCCTGGTTCAGCACACGATGCCTTTGTGATGAGGAGTAGTCGCATCCCCAGGATGATGGCACAGATGCAGAACCAGCGTGCCTGGCTTGTCGGTGTGTACTGACTTTGTGCCATTGTGTGTGATCTGATCTGTAGTATTCCGCCCACTTTTCCAAGTCAGCTAATGTGCACTTGTCTGTCCGTAGGTGACTCGGGATACCCCAACATGCCATGGTTGCTGACACCCCTCAGGAACCCTGTGACACCAGCCCAGATGCGCTACAATGAGGCACATGGTCGGACCAGGAGAGTGATTGAGCGGACCTTTGGTCTCCTGAAGAGCCGCTTCCGCTGCCTGGACAAGACCGGAGGGTCCCTCCCATATGCCCCTGCGAAAGTGTGCAAGATTATCATCGTCTGCTGCATGCTCCACAACCTGGCAGTGCGGAAGGAGTTGCCTCTCATCCAGGATGACAATGACCAACATCCGCCACCTGTGGAGGATCCTGGCCTGGACCACGATGCCAGTGACGATGATGATGATGATGATGATGATGATGATGGTGATGTCCGCACACAGCTCATCACCAACTTCTTTAGCTGAATGTGAGTATCCTGAGGTGTCATGTCAATGATGTGAGTTGGCATGATGTGTGGGTGGTGCTCTGGTGCTGTTGGAGTGTGTCCATGGGCTACTTGACTGGATGTGTGTTGCGATGTGTGGTGACAGGTGGGCTGTACTCCCCAACAGTGTTGACATGCTAACTTGGTTCTGGGTGGGTATCTTGTAACATGTATTGTGCATGAGTTTTGCTGTTCTGTCCTGTACTCCATTGCTTTTGACTGTGTGTCATTTCTGTCCTTCACAGGGTACTTTCAGATTCGTTTGGTCAACTGTGTCCACCGACGACGTGATTGCACATCCAGGCTGGTAGCTGTTGTGTCCCTACAGGTGATGTGCGCCACACCCATGGACTTCCTTCCGTCTACAGTTGTTGACTGTGTGCCCGCTGCCAGGTGGGATTACCTTGCATCTGTAGTGGTTACGGCATGTTGCAACTGTGTAATAAACCTGTGCTTCACTTTGTGATGTGCGTTGTCTGTGGTCACACATTTGACTGCCATTTGCTTACTGCACCTGTGGGCTACTTGACTACAACTGGGAATGGGTGTGGTGTCTGTGCATTGCACCGTCTTCCCTGGCAACATCAGTGTAGGCAATGAGTCAGATGGCCTAGGTGTGTATGTGTTGTGTAGCCCTGGTGGTGTGTCTCCCTCATGTGTGTCACATTGCCTGTACTCACATGCCTGTGTTGTCCTTGCTGTTGCAGTTCGCATACACAGTGTAATTTTGCAGTTCATCATCCCCATAACAGCACCCACGTTGGAATCACGACAGAGGCAAGTATGGTGTATTAGTGTGTTTATTGTGATACATTTGTGTTAATAGTGCATAGGATGGGTAGTGCTGTACATAAATCTTGCAATCCCAAGTTCCTAGGTGAATTGAAAGTCCTGGTAGACAGGATCCCCAGTATCGGGGCCACAGTTGTCTGACACATTGGTCCAACTTGTACTCCCCATGCAATGTGTGGGAGTAGTGTTGCCGTCAACAGGGTGAACAGTCTGTGCACAAAGGCGAACATCCAGAACAGGTTCAGGCTTCCTGGGAGTTGCGCTTGGCCATCGGCCTCTCACTTTTCCCTCCTCGGACGACCCCTCTTCTTGGGGGGGGCCCTCAAGTACAGGCTGCTGCGGTGCAGGGGACTCTCCGCCAGAGTCCTCCTCCCTCCCTGTGGCAGTTGCAGTTTGTTCGGCACCAGATGTTGTTGGCACACAGGGAGGTGTGGACTGGTTGCTGTTCATCTGGCGGAGGCATTGTAAAATGTCCCTGTGCACCGCCGTCATCTCATGCAGTGCATCCCACTTGGACTCCACGCGGGACATGTGTGAGTCCACACGGGACATGTGTGACTCCACGTGGGACATGTGGGAGTCCAAGCGGGCATGATGGGCAGCCTGCTGCTGTTTCATGTCTCTGAGGAGCCCCACTACCTGGCTGAGGTCTCCGGTGCTGGACTGGTACGCATCAGCTATGCGTACCAGTTGTGGGTCATCATGCACACCAGCAACGTCTGCAAGCAGCGACCTCTGTCTCCCACCCCTCCCACCACCCCTGCTGACATGTGCAGTGTGTGCAGTGGCACGCACAGATAACCCTGGTCCACCTTGGGGGTTGGTGGTGGTGGTGGTGTCCATGGCCCCAGGTTGGTCCAGGGTCCCTGTGCTGGTGTTGCTCCTTGTTCTGTCCATGTCGGCAGGGATGGTATTCGTGGTGACAGTCGTTGGAGGGGTGGGTGCAGGGGGTGCAGCTGGTGGTCCTGCTGGTGCTGCAGCTGGTGGTCCTGCTGGTGCTGCATGTTGACTTGCACCGGATGTGCCAGGTTGTTCTTCATCGTCCGAGGAGGACAGAGGCTGTACGACGCCAGTGAGCTCGGCATCCTCTTGAGCCTGGGACTGGGACTCCTCAGCGTCTGCTGCTGTGTCCCCATCATCACCTGTTTTTGGGAGACACAAACAATGTATGTTATGTTTCTGCAGGCATCAATGGTTGACACACATGACAGTTGTGACTGTGCCTCTGGGTGCGGGCCTGTACATTGCATTGTCCTAAGTCGTCACAGTCAGGGGTTGATATTGGTGTGGCACATTGTCCTGCATTATTTGGGCATTTCTATGTATTTTCTGGGGTGTGAACATGGTCTGCATTGGTTGTGTTTGGTTGACAGCCGGCCCTCCTTCCCACCCACCCAGCCAGTCAGTTATCCCACCATGGAACGTGCTTGCGTTGCAGGGAGTGTAAGTTGTCTCTCAGGATGTCACTCAGTGGTGTCCTGCTGTTTGTTGGTGCACATTTGCCAGCAGGGCCTTGTGCTCCCCACAGCAGTAGCCAGTGTCAGCCATCTTGTGAGTCCTTCTCCACTTCCTGTGATGTGAGCATGGTTCAGGGTGGTGTTGATGGGACAGTTGTAGGGGTGACCAATATCAGTGACTACGACTCCCATCATGCTATTGCCTCCACCCCCCTTCCCAGCATGCCCATGCTTCCTTCCTTTTGACTCTGCTTCCCTGTGGGGTGGGCTGGCTGTGCTGACAGGATGGCTGGGAGTGTTGTCCTGGCAGTTGTTTGGCTAGAAGTCCCAAGAGTGTCCCTGTGCTTCACACAACATAACCCAGGGTGGTGGTTCTTTGTGGGATCTTGTGTTAGGATGGGGGGCATTGCATTCTACCAGGTGGGTTCTGTGGAGTTTGTGTTGGGGGTGTGTGAGGGGAGGTGCTTGTGACTATGGTCAGTGCTGCAAGTCCCCCTTCCCACCCAGCTAGCCAGATATCCCACCATGGAACGTGCTTGCATTGCAGGGAGTGTAAGTTGTCTCTCAGGATGTCATTCAGTGGTGTCCTGCTGTTTGTTGGTGCACAGTTGCCGGCAGGGCCTTGTGCTCCCCACAGCAGTAGCCAGTGTCAGCCATCTTGTGAGTCCTTCTCCACTTCCTGTGATGTGAGCATGGTTCAGGGTGGTGTTGATGGGACAGTTGTGGGGGTGAGCTATGTCGGTGACTACGACTCCCATCATGCTATTGCCTCCACCCCACTTCCCAGCATTCCCATACTTACTTGCTTTTGTGTGGAGTTCAGTGTGTGTGGGTGTGAGAGCAATGGCAAGATGGCTGACAGTGGTGTCCTGCTGTTGGTTGGTGTGCAGTACCCAGCATGCCCTTGTGCTCCCCACGACACAGCAACAGTGTCAGACATCTTTGATGGGCCTTTCCACTCTCTGTGGGATGTGCATGCGTGAGTGTGAGCTTGCTGGGCCATGTGGTGGGGGATGTAGAGCTGTGACTACGACTCCCATCATGCTATTGCCTCCTCCCCCTTCCCAGCATGCCCATGCTTCCTTCCTTTTGACTCTGCTTCCCTGTGGGGTGGGCTGGCTGTGCTGACAGGATGGCTGGGAGTGTTGTCCTGGCAGTTGTTTGGCTAGAGGTCCCAAGAGTGTCCCTGTGCTTCACACAACATAACCCAGGGTGGTGGTTCTTTGTGGGATCTTGTGTTAGGATGGGGGGCATTGCATTCTACCAGGTGGGTTCTGTGGAGTTTGTGTTGGGGGTGTGTGAGGGGAGGTGCTTGTGACTATGGTCAGTGCTGCAAGTCCCCCTTCCCACCCAGCTAGCCAGATATCCCACCATGGAACGTGCTTGCATTGCAGGGAGTGTAAGTTGTCTCTCAGGATGTCATTCAGTGGTGTCCTGCTGTTTGTTGGTGCACAGTTGCCAGCAGGGCCTTGTGCTCCCCACAGCAGTAGCCAGTGTCAGCCATCTTGTGAGTCCTTCTCCACTTCCTGTGATGTGAGCATGGTTCAGGGTGGTGTTGATGGGACAGTTGTGGGGGTGAGCTATGTCTGTGACTACGACTCCCATCATGCCATTGCCTCCACCCCACTTCCCAGCATTCCCATACTTACTTGCTTTTGTGTGGAGTTCAGTGTGTGTGGGTGTGAGAGCAATGGCAAGATGGCTGACAGTGGTGTCCTGCTGTTGGTTGGTGTGCAGTACCCAGCATGCCCTTCTGCTCCCCACGACACAGCAACAGTGTCAGACATCTTTGATTGGCCTTTCCACTCTCTGTGGGATGTGCATGCGTGAGTGTGAGCTTGCTGGGCCATGTGGTGGGGGATGTAGAGCTGTGACTACGACTCCCATCATGCTATTGCCTCCTCCCCCTTCCCAGCATGCCCATGCTTCCTTCCTTTTGACTCTGCTTCCCTGTGGGGTGGGCTGGCTGTGCTGACAGGATGGCTGGGAGTGTTGTCCTGGCAGTTGTTTGGCTAGAGGTCCCAAGAGTGTCCCTGTGCTTCACACAACATAACCCAGGGTGGTGGTTCTTTGTGGGATCTTGTGTTAGGATGGGGGGCATTGCATTCTACCAGGTGGGTTCTGTGGAGTTTGTGTTGGGGGGGTGTGAGGGGAGGTGCTTGTGACTATGGACAGTGCTGCAAGTCCTCCTTCCCACCCAGCTAGCCAGATATCCCACCATGGAACGTGCTTGCATTGCAGGGAGTGTAAGTTGTTTCTCAGGATGTCAGTCAGTGGTGTCCTGCTGTTTGTTGGTGCACAGTTGCCAGCAGGGCCTTGTGCTCCCCACAGCAGTAGCCAGTGTCAGCCATCTTGTGAGTCCTTCTCCACTTCCTGTGATGTGAGCATGGTTCATGGTGGTGTTGATGGGACAGTTGTGGGGGGGCAATATGTGTGACTGCGACTCCCATGATGCTATTGGCTACACTGACTTGGCCAGCATACACAGAATTCCTTCCTTTGAGTGGTCTTCACTGTGTGTTGGTGTTGTTGTGGTGGCTACATGTCTGGATGTGTTTGTTAGTTCTATTTGTGCCACTGCCTAGCTGTAGTTGTAGTTGTGTTTGTACATGTGTTGGCACAGTTGGATGTGACTTTTTTGATGGCATGTGTTGTGTTTATCTGACTGACATACACATTTTGGGATGATTCTGTTCTGGTTGCTGTGTAATTGCTATGAGTGCATGGTTTGACTCTCCCCTTGACAGTGATGTGTGTGTTTTGTGGCAGTATATTGTGTACATTTGTTGTGTACTCACCAGGCTCTGGGATGTCCTCTAGTCCATATACGCTCACTGGCGGAAGGATGGCCCGCACCTTCTCCTCCCAGGGCCTGAGGTATATTGGCTTGGCAGGAGGGCCACTGCCGGTGTATTGGCTGTTGATGTAGTCTTTCTTCAGCATGTCCCGTACCCTCCTGCGCACGTCATACCACCTGTTCTGGATGTCGGTCTTTGTGCGCCGACATGGTGATTGTGCGTTCACCCTGTTGATGATCCTCTCCCACATCTTGGTTTTCTGCGACATGGGGGTCTGTTGGACCAGTGTGCCAAACAGCTGTGGCTCCACCCTGAGGATCTCGTCTACCATGACTTCCAATTCACTATCTAGGAACTTGGGATTCTTCTTGGGGGGCATGGTGATGGGTGGTGATGGTGAGTGATGTGTGTGTTGGTGTGCAGGTGAGGGTGTGTGAGTGTGTGTTTTGCTGGGTGTATGTGAGGTAGGTATTTGTTGGTGTGCTGATGGTGTGTGGCTTGTGTGAGGGATGAGCTGTGGGTGTGTGGTTGCTTTCTCTTGGGTGCTGGCAGTGGAATGGCATTTGCAAAGGCTCATGGTTGTGATTTGTGTCCTTTGTATAGGTGGAGTTGTGGGTGTGTCTTTGTTCTCTGTCCCCACCCCCCAGTATTTATTGGCTTGGTAATTGCTTGTTTGGCCTTTTTTTGGGTGATTTTTCCTTTGTGCTGTTTGTGTATGTTGGAAACGTTCTTGTGACCGAGTCGGACCCTGCATTAGTCTCGTACGGTGTTCTCCGTTTCGTTCACGCTGTGTTTGTGCAGTTTTCTATGCTGCGTACGCGTCGGTCGCGGTGTTTTGTGTTGCTTCGGCTCGGTTTTGTATGCGTGTCGGTCGTACGGCTTGTCCTCCGTCCGACTCGCTCGTGGTTTTCGCGCCTTGCATCGTACTTTGCGGTTTGGAGTTCGCGTGTACGTTTCGGTCGGATTTGTTCCGGGTGCGTGTCGGTCGGTTGGATTCGCGTGTTTTTCCGGCCGGATTGCTGTTTTCCGTGCGGCTCGGTCGGTCGACTTGGTTTAGGTACGTGTCGGTCGGATTTTTCGCGCCTTGCATCGTACTTGGCGTGTCGTGCGCCACGGGTACATGTCGGTCGGTATTATTTCCGGATCCGAGTCGGTCGGTGCTTTTTCCGGCCCGAATTGGAATCGACCCCAGTGTGTTTATGTGTTTTTGTGCGGGAGGGATTGTTTTATTTCCTAACAGGTTTTTATCCATTGGAAGTTATCGTCGGGAGAAGAATGCGTTTTTTTTTTTTTTAAGTAAGTGTGTATTAGTTTTATTAAACTAATTATTATTTTACACTTTCTTAATTCTTCAAGTTTTCCTGGAGCGTTTTTTTTAATAAACTATTTTTCGGGTTTGTTATGGTTTATCGTTGGTGGACTTATTGCTGATGGATTTCTTTTGCTACAGTTGAATTTTTTCATTTTTTGGGGGGTTTATTTTTGAAATACAAATTTTTGAAACAACTCTGGATTTTTATATGGGACTTTGGATTACTCTTCTTCAGCAACTAAAACTGTAAGTAAATTTTGTCCATTAAAATAATTGACAAAATAATTATATTTTTGCATTAGGAAAAAAAAGATTTATTTGACGGTTTGTTTTTAAATTACTTTTTAGGTTGTTTAAAGGTATATTTATTTAAAGTAGGCTTTTAGCTATGGTTTCTAGGTACTCTAATCCTTTAGTTGTTGGGCAGAGTCTTACTTTGAATTGTAAGTACTCAAACATTTGTTTAGTTTGTTTGGTTAGTTTTGGGCCTAGTTGAGTTATAGATTGTTCCATTCTAAGTTGTTGGTAGCTTTGCTCTTTTTGGATAGATTGCAATAGTTTTTGTAGAGTTGGTGTAGTTCTGCCTGTTGTGGCTTGGAATGCGGTATGCCATCCTTCCACAGCATTATTAGTTTTAGCCTCTTTATTTAGGGTACTGTTATATACATTCCACCATGGAATGTGATATTTAGGCTGTTTTCTGTGTCCAGATCTGTGTAGTCTTCCCACCCAGGTATCCTCAAAGTAGTCAAGTAGGGGACTTAATTTTTGTTCGTTTTGTTGGTAGTAGGGACTTTCAATTAATAGATTATAGTGGTCAGATACGTCAGTAACAGGAACATATGCTAGGGCTATTAATTTTTTTATTTGGTATGCAAAGCTGCTATTTGTTGCATATTCGACACTTAGGGCCCGATTCCGATCTCGCTAGGAAAGCCCTCCGTATGACTCGGATCCGGAGGCCTTTCCATGCGAGACGTGCTGCGGGAGTCCGAACAAGCGAGTACGATGTTGCTGTATGCCTACGGACTCGGTTTGCTCAGTCTCCCATTGAACTCTATGGAAGCCCGTGTCCAGTCGCGTACACAGGCTCCCATGGCAGAAAAGGGGTGGGTGGGGAAGAGCGTACACCCTGTGGCGGGCATCCCATGGTGCCTGCCACACTGTGCATGCTTGGATAGGGGGGACCCATGGGCACCCCTCCATGATAGATTCGGAGGGCCTCGGGTGAAGGGGGGCCTGGTACGGCCCCCGAAGTACGCTTCCAATAGCCGTTTCGTCTCGCTGAGACCGAGGCAAAGCGGCTGTCCGAATCGTGCATCGTACTCGCTCGGTCGGAAATCAGCTCCATTGTGCGGCACGATTCGTCTACAAACGAGACGTACGGAGCGGTTCGGGTCCGGAAACGATTCAGTTGGCGCTTATGCGATCTTCGTATCGTACTTGGTCGTTCGGACTTGTGTACGATTCGGTCGTAAACAAGGGCTACGAATCGGATCCGGTAAAGCCAAATCCGATTGGGAGGCCTTCCGAACGACATCGGAATCGGGCCCTTAATGTAGATTTTTGGAGGTGCCTCCAAATGCATTGGTTAAAGTGATACTAGCAACCTTGAATTGCTGTGTGAGGGTAGTTTTTTAGTATTGCTTGGATCATTGACTGCTCAAAGTCTACTATTATTTTTTGTGGAAAATAATTTGTAATTTCTTTCTTTATTTTGCTTAAAAGTTCTACATAAGTTGATGTTTGCTTGTTTGGCAGTAAAGCATTTATGAAGGGGATGTTTGTATGTTGGAATAGTCCATGTATTGTATACAATTGGTAGAATGGTTTGGGACATATTTTAAAAGTCCCATCCATCATCCATGTTTCACAGTTTTGTAATTTAAGTAAATTTGTGGGCGTCCCAAACATTATTATTCTTTTGTCTGCTGATTTATTGTCATACAAAAGAAATTGTTCTTCGGTATGTGTAACTGTGAGTTCAGGTGGTATTTCTACTTCTGCAAAAGTTTTGGGAGTAGGTGTCGTGGTAGCAGTAGCTTTTTTAGTTCTAGCTATAGTTCGTTTTAGTGAGGATATTGAGGGTATTTGGCCAGTTGATTGCTCTGGGACTAGGGAAGTATGTTTTTAAGGATTTCTGTTGTTGGCTTTTGAGATCTGGTACTAATTTCTTTGATATTTTCAATTGCATTTCTAACTTCAATTTCAGCTACGTTAGGGGGTGGTTATGCTCTCTAACATATAATACAGTTGTTTCCTTTGTAGCAGCCCTACCATAACATTTGTTCAAATAATATTTGCTACATTTCCAGTTGACTTTGTCCCCTGTTTGCTTTTCTTGGGTGTACACATACCCCATATAACATAATAATAATGTTCCTTTCTGGGAAGTTATGTTGTATTTTCTAAAAATGAACATTGTCAATTTTATACTTACAATGTTGAATTTGCAGACTTTGTTAAATGTTGATTCGTTTTCTTTGCTGTCTGGTTTTCGTTTTTCTGAAGAGATTTCTGTTAAAAAAAAAGTAATATTATTTATTCTATTTAATTGCATTTGTTGCAGGGGGGTTGTTGTTAGCTAGTACTCCTGTTTGCTATTTTAAAAAATAGATTTAGTTATTATGAGAGTCATACTTGCCTTATTTGTAAATTGACTTTTTGCAATGTTCTGCAGTTCCTTGACTTTTTCAATTATAAAATTATTAAATTATATATCCTCTAAAGATATGTAGAGGATATATAATTTAAAATACATATTAATTATTTTATTTATAGAAGATTATTTTGAGAGCATTTTTAGTAGCAGTAGTTTTAAAATGCTATTTTACTTACTTTGTGGAGATGTAATCAGAGTTTGTTGTAATGCAGTTCTGGGTTGTGTCAGCAATCCGGCAGAGTTTCTCCTTATTGTTGCTTTTTTGTTTGCAAGGTAAAATAATGTTTAATTTGTGTGTGTTTATATAGTGTGTTAATAATTACTTTACCAATCTAATTGGTTTATTTCAATTGTATGTGTATTTCATTGGTTGTTACTGATTGTTTTAATAAATTTGGCAGTTGTTTTCTATATATGGAAAACGCTAATTTAGGGGCTCATTATGATGGCGGGAGGATCGCCACCGCCGGGCTGGCGGTGGCGATCCTCCCGCCATCATGAAGTGATTCACCCAGCGCCAAATTAGGATGGCGGTGGGAATCACATTGGTTCCGCGGCGGACGGAAAGTCTGTCTACCATGGTCCCGCAAGGCGGTCCTTTCCGCCCGCCTTGCGGGACCCGAAACCAGGGCATCATTGCGGCGGTGCCGTGCAGGCACCGCTGTAGTGATCATGGTGGGCCCTTCCGCCTGTCTTTTTGCTGCGGAAATCCCGCCGCAAAAAGACAGGCGGAGACTGGCTTTGGGGCCCCATTGCGGGCCCCCTCTGTGGGGGGGGGTGCACTGCATGCACAAGGTGGCAGGCACGTTGGCATTTTCACATTCCGGACGATGCTGCAGCCAGCAGCACCGTCCGCAATGTGAAATGGAGAGGATGCACCCGCCAGTGTGGCTGGCGCATCCTAATTGGGCTGGTGGGACCGCCGCGCGTCATAATGAGCCCCTAAGTTTCAGGTTTTTTTTTTAAAAGAGAAAAAAATGGTGCACTACATTATTTATACCGTTTTAAATGTGAAAGTGTTACATTTTATTTAATATATTATGTTTGGAGTAGTATATAATATTTGTGGATTTATAAATGTTTATGATATTGTTTTGTTATTTTTATAATATATATGTTAAGTGATTTATAATGTATGTTGTGTTTGTTATTGCTATTTTTATATTTTGGGGGTATGTTTTGAGTTAATATAAAATATTTAACATGTCGATATATTTTTTTAAACGATAATTTTGTTGTCTATATTTTTGTGATCGATATTTTTGTCTTTTTGTATGTTTATTTAATGTGTTCGATATTATTTATTACGATATTTTTGACTTCGATAATGTTGAAAATGATGTTAATGTTTTACGATATTTTGTAGTCGATATTTGTATATTTTCCTAATTAAGTATAGGATGTCGATATTAGTGTTATCGATATTTTTGCCCTGATATTTTGGTAGGTCGAAATTGTGTCAGTGATCTGGAACAGGTCACTTTAGGGAGCAATACCATGGCCCCCAGCTTAGTGGTAACTCAGGGGGGGAGGCAAGGGGTATGGTGGGCTATTCCCCAATTGCCAGGGGTTGGAGGGGGCACGGGGAGTTGGTGAGGGTTAGGGAGGATGGGGGGAGAGGGGAAGGTCTGGAAGCAAGAATGAAAAAAGAGCAAAATTTTAGAGGAAAGAGCAATCATGAGGTGAGATAACTAAGAGCAATACACCAACACTTTTTTTTTGAGACGTTACAAGTTAAAAATGTATTGGTTACTGGTTTTACTCTTGAGGCGAAATGGATCTTAAAGTAAGGATAATCTCGATCAATGTAAATGGAGTGTCCAATAAACGAAAATACGGTGGACTGATTCATGGCTAACTTCCTTTTCTCCTCAGATTTTATATCTTCAGGAAACCCATTTAAAAACAAACACACCTAAACCTTTTATCCCCAAACAATATTCAAAGGCGTCCTTCGCCTCTGCTGGGTTAGAACTAAGGGGGGTAGCCATCTACTTTGGGCAAGGGTTTGATTGGAAGATCTCTCAAGTTTTGAGACACCCCCAAGGGAGGTGGATTTGGGTAACTGCCGGGGTAAATGTGAAGTTCTTTAATTTTGTAAATTACTACGCTCCGACAGAAGATGATCCTAAAGCCCTCATGAGGATTAATGAGTTGGTTAGAGGGATAGCGGGTCCTATAATCCTAGATGGTGATTTTAACTTTATTCAAGGCTTGAAAAGGGATACCTCTAATAAAACAAAAAAACAACTGAAGCCTAAGACTAAAAAAGTATTGGATTGTATAAAACAGGATCATCATTTAATGGACCCATGGCGTAGTGCTCATCGAGATATTTCACAATTTACTTGTTACTCTCGTCGATTTCAGGCAGCATCTCGTATTGATTTCTTTCTTATCCCTAGATATATTAATTGTTTAACCGCTGAAATTAGGGCCAATTCATTCTCAGACCACTCATTGGTTATAATTGAGATTATAACAGAGACAACAAGGAGGGAGAAGTCCAGGTGGCAGATGGATCATCTCCTCCTCTCGAATCCCCAATGGGTGGAGGATATGAAAAATGGATAAAAACATTCTTCCAGGAGAATAAGGGTACAACAGCTCTATTTTCAGTCTGGGGGCCTTCAAGGCCACATTGCGGGGACAGATGCTCTTTTTTTGGCCTCGCAGTCTAAAGCTCGGAGGGCACGAATAGCTGAATTACAACAGGCAGTTGATACTGCTTTAATGTGTAGACATACCGGTTTAAGACAGTGCTCTGTAGCTGAGGAACAATTAATTAAAGCTAAGCAGGAGTTAAGAGATTCTTTTATTCTCGAAGAGATAACTAGTTCATGGACGTTCCAGCAGCGCATATATGAAGAAAGTCAGATGGTGGGGAAATTGCTCACTTGGTCAAGCAGAGTTAAGCAGGAAGCCGCAGTAATAACAGAATTGGAGGAACTAGTGTCAGGGGTTTTGGTTACAGACAAGGAAAAGATCGCAAATATTTTTTAGACCGCTACCACATGCTATATGCAACAAAGTATACGGCTTCAATCGAGGCGATAAGTCAATATTTTGAAGGTATGAAACTTCCGCAGCTGACAATTAAGCAGACAAAGGAAATAAGTACAAAAATTACAATAACAGAAATTTAGAGTGCCCTAGCCTTAATGCCTGGTGGGAAGGCCTCAAGCAACGATGACTTTCCAACCGAGTTTTATACAGTATTTTCAGAGGAATTAGCACCTTTTTTGGTAGTGCTTTTCAACTATGTGAAAGTGGAGGGTGAAGTTCCATCTATTTTCAAAGAATCTACCATAGTTAGTTTTGTTGAAAAGTATAAGAGACCTTAAAAGTTAACTCATATAGGCTGATTAGCTTGCTGAATGTAGACTATAAAATATGAATGAAAATTTGGGCAAATCGTTTTTCTCCTGTAGCGCAGAAGGAGATCCACAAGGATCAGACCGGATTTGTCTCAGGGAGATATATGTCATCAAACACTGGGGGCCATATGTACAATGAAGTGGTGGAGAGAGGTGTTAGCCTTCCTGGCTTAACGCCTCTCTCCGCCACTTCAGAAACGCAAGGCTGCATCATATTTACAAGAATGTGGTGCAGCCTTGCGTTTCTCCTCCGATGGCGCTAAGTTTAGCAACTTAGCGCCAACGCAGGCACCCTTGCACCATAGTGCAAGGGTGTCTGCGTGCATGGGAGGATTGTTTATGTGTAGGAAGGTGTCCCTTCCTGCACATAAACAATCCTAAAATTCCCATTCTGTCACTTTCATGTGTGCTGCTTCATGCAACACATATGAAAGTGACAAAATGGCATTTTTAAAGGTTTGTTTATGTACTGGAAGGGACCCCTTCCTACACATAAACAAACCGTGGCATTTGCTTTTTCCATGTGTGCTGCACAAGGCAGCACACATGGTAAAAGCAAAAACAAGGAGAAATAATGCATTTCTCCTCGTTTTGCCAACTTAAGACTAACCCTGGGCGGTAAAATCCGCTCCGCTCGCGGAGTTTGCGGATTTTTGGCAACTCCGCATTCCGCGTAAAACGCGGAGTTACCAAAACTCTGCGATCCGTGGCGTAGCAGAGTTTTTCCCTTGTTCGCGCTTTTAAAATGCGTTTTCGCACACGCCGTAGCGACTTACCGGGATCCCTGCGTTTGCGATGAGTTTTCCTATCCGTTCGCGTGCGCCACGAGATTTTGGTAGCCAGCCGCGCGATCCCGCGAGAGTGTGCGATCGCGAACACGTCATTCGGACGTGCCATCGGACATCCGCGTTCGTGAACAGGAAATACGCATCGCGAACGGGCGGGACAAGTGAAAAACAAGATGGCCGCACCCATTGACGACCACATGGGCAAGTTCGCGAGATATTTGCCCCCAAGCACACAAACAGCGTCCCGAACACGCAATACGCATTCCCGAACAGGAAAAACGCATTGCGAACGGGCGGAACAAGCAACTCCGCGTGCTCGCGGAATTCTGCGTAGCTCGCGGAGTTTTTTTTACCACTTTGCGGAACTCAGCGTAGCGCGACTACGCGAACTTCGCCCAGGGTTACTTAAGACCAGGTTTTCCCTGGTCTTGATTTTGGCACTGCCTCCTATGTACGCCACCCTTGTACATAGGGGGCAACGTCAAATTGCCCGCCACACTGTGCATGCTTGTATAGGGGGGACCCATGGGCACCCCCCATGATAGATTCGGAGGGCCCCGGGTGAAGGGGGGCCTGGTACGGCCCCCGAAGTACGCTTCCAATAGCCGTTTCGTCTCGCTGAGACCGAGGCGAAGCGGCTGTCCGAATCGTGCATCGTACTCGCTCGGTCGGAAATCAGCTCCATTGTGCGGCACGATTCGTCTACAAACGAGACGTACGGAGCGGTTCGGGTCCGGAAACGATTCAGTTGGCGCTTATGCGATCTTCGTATCGTACTTGGTCGTTCGGACTTGTGTACGATTCGGTCGTAAACAAGGGCTACGAATCGGATCCGGTAAAGCCAAATCCGATTGGGAGGCCTTCCGAACGACATCGGAATCGGGCCCTTAATGTAGATTTTTGGAGGTGCCTCCAAATGCATTGGTTAAAGTGATACTAGCAACCTTGAATTGCTGTGTGAGGGTAGTTTTTAGTATTGCTTGGATCATTGACTGCTCAAAGTCTACTATTATTTTTTGTGGAAAATAATTTGTAATTTCTTTCTTTATTTTGCTTAAAAGTTCTACATAAGTTGATGTTTGCTTGTTTGGCAGTAAAGCATTTATGAAGGGGATGTTTGTATGTTGGAATAGTCCATGTATTGTATACAATTGGTAGAATGGTTTGGGACATATTTTAAAAGTCCCATCCATCATCCATGTTTCACAGTTTTGTAATTTAAGTAAATTTGTGGGCGTCCCAAACATTATTATTCTTTTGTCTGCTGATTTATTGTCATACAAAAGAAATTGTTCTTCGGTATGTGTAACTGTGAGTTCAGGTGGTATTTCTACTTCTGCAAAAGTTTTGGGAGTAGGTGTGGTGGTAGCAGTAGCTTTTTTAGTTCTAGCTATAGTTCGTTTTAGTGAGGATATTGAGGGTATTTGGCCAGTTGATTGCTCTGGGACTAGGGAAGTATGTTTTTAAGGATTTCTGTTGTTGGCTTTTGAGATCTGGTACTAATTTCTTTGATATTTTCAATTGCATTTCTAACTTCAATTTCAGCTACGTTAGGGGGTGGTTATGCTCTCTAACATATAATACAGTTGTTTCCTTTGTAGCAGCCCTACCATAACATTTGTTCAAATAATATTTGCTACATTTCCAGTTGACTTTGTCCCCTGTTTGCTTTTCTTGGGTGTACACATACCCCATTTAACATAATAATAATTTTCCTTTCTGGGAAGTTATGTTGTATTTTCTAAAAATGAACATTGTCAATTTTATACTTACAATGTTGAATTTGCAGACTTTGTTAAATGTTGATTCGTTTTCTTTGCTGTCTGGTTTTCGTTTTTCTGAAGAGATTTCTGTTAAAAAAAAAGTAATATTATTTATTCTATTTAATTGCATTTGTTGCAGGGGGGTTGTTGTTAGCTAGTACTCCTGTTTGCTATTTTAAAAAATAGATTTAGTTATTATGAGAGTCATACTTGCCTTATTTGTAAATTGACTTTTTGCAATGTTCTGCAGTTCCTTGACTTTTTCAATTATAAAATTATTAAATTATATATCCTCTACAGATATGTAGAGGATATATAATTTAAAAATACATATTAATTATTTTATTTATAGAAGATTATTTTGAGAGCATTTTTAGTAGCAGTAGTTTTAAAATGCTATTTTACTTACTTTGTGGAGATGTAATCAGAGTTTGTTGTAATGCAGTTCTGGGTTGTGTCAGCAATCCGGCAGAGTTTCTCCTTATTGTTGCTTTTTTGTTTGCAAGGTAAAATAATGTTTAATTTGTGTGTGTTTATATAGTGTGTTAATAATTACTTTACCAATCTAATTGGTTTATTTCAATTGTATGTGTATTTCATTGGTTGTTACTGATTGTTTTAATAAATTTGGCAGTTGTTTTCTATATATGGAAAACGCTAATTTAGGGGCTCATTATGATGGCGGGAGGATCGCCACCGCCGGGCTGGCGGTGGCGATCCTCCCGCCATCATGAAGTGATTCACCCAGCGCCAAATTAGGATGGCGGTGGGAATCACATTGGTTCCGCGGCGGACGGAAAGTCTGTCTACCATGGTCCCGCAAGGCGGTCCTTTTCCGCCCGCCTTGCGGGACCCGAAACCAGGGCATCATTGCGGCGGTGCCGTGCAGGCACCGCTGTAGTGATCATGGTGGGCCCTTCCGCCTGTCTTTTTGCTGCGGAAATCCCGCCGCAAAAAGACAGGCGGAGACTGGCTTTGGGGCCCCATTGCGGGCCCCCTCTGTGGGGGGGAGTGCACTGCATGCACAAGGTGGCAGGCAGGTTGGCATTTTCACATTCCGGACGATGCTGCAGCCAGCAGCACCGTCCGCAATGTGAAATGGAGAGGATGCGCCCGCCAGTGTGGCTGGCGCATCCTAATTGGGCTGGTGGGACCGCCGCGTGTCATAATGAGCCCCTAAGTTTCAGGTTTTTTTTTTAAAAGAGAAAAAAATGGTGCACTACATTATTTATACCGTTTTAAATGTGAAAGTGTTACATTTTATTTAATATATTATGTTTGGAGTAGTATATAATATTTGTGGATTTATAAATGTTTATGATATTGTTTTGTTATTTTTATAATATATATGTTAAGTGATTTATAATGTATGTTGTGTTTGTTATTGCTATTTTTATATTTTGGGGGTATGTTTTGAGTTAATATAAAATATTTAACATGTCGATATATTTTTTTAAACGATAATTTTGTTGTCTATATTTTTGTGATCGATATTTTTGTCTTTTTGTATGTTTATTTAATGTGTTCGATATTATTTATTACGATATTTTTGACTTCGATAATGTTGAAAATGATGTTAATGTTTTACGATATTTTGTAGTCGATATTTGTATATTTTCCTAATTAAGTATAGGATGTCGATATTAGTGTTATCGATATTTTTGCCCTGATATTTTGGTAGGTCGAAATTGTGTCAGTGATCTGGAACAGGTCACTTTAGGAGCAATACCATGGCCCCCAGCTTAGTGGTAACTCAGGGGGAGGCAAGGGGTATGGTGGGCTATTCCCCAATTGCCAGGGGTTGGAGGGGGCACGGGGAGTTGGTGAGGGTTAGGGAGGATGGGGGAGAGGGGAAGGTCTGGAAGCAAGAATGAAAAAAGAGCAAAATTTTAGAGGAAAGAGCAATCATGAGGTGAGATAACTAAGAGCAATACACCAACACTTTTTTTTTTGAGACGTTACAAGTTAAAAATGTATTGGTTACTGGTTTTACTCTTGAGGCGAAATGGATCTTAAAGTAAGGATAATCTCGATCAATGTAAATGGAGTGTCCAATAAACGAAAATACGGTGGACTGATTCATGACTAACTTCCTTTTCTCCTCAGATTTTATATCTTCAGGAAACCCATTTAAAAACAAACACACCTAAACCTTTTATCCCCAAACAATATTCAAAGGCGTCCTTCGCCTCTGCTGGGTTAGCACTAAGGGGGGTAGCCATCTACTTTGGGCAAGGGTTTGATTGGAAGATCTCTCAAGTTTTGAGACACCCCCAAGGGAGGTGGATTTGGGTAACTGCCGGGGTAAATGTGAAGTTCTTTAATTTTGTAAATTACTACGCTCCGACAGAAGATGATCCTAAAGCCCTCATGAGGATTAATGAGTTGGTTAGAGGGATAGCGGGTCCTATAATCCTAGATGGTGATTTTAACTTTATTCAAGGCTTGAAAAGGGATACCTCTAATAAAACAAAAAAACAACTGAAGCCTAAGACTAAAAAAGTATTGGATTGTATAAAACAGGATCATCATTTAATGGACCCATGGCGTAGTGCTCATCGAGATATTTCACAATTTACTTGTTACTCTCGTCGATTTCAGGCAGCATCTCGTATTGATTTCTTTCTTATCCCTAGATATATTAATTGTTTAACCGCTGAAATTAGGGCCAATTCATTCTCAGACCACTCATTGGTTATAATTGAGATTATAACAGAGACAACAAGGAGGGAGAAGTCCAGGTGGCAGATGGATCATCTCCTCCTCTCGAATCCCCAATGGGTGGAGGATATGAAAAAATGGATAAAAACATTCTTCCAGGAGAATAAGGGTACAACAGCTCTATTTTCAGTCTGGGGGGCCTTCAAGGCCACATTGCGGGGACAGATGCTCTTTTTTTGGCCTCGCAGTCTAAAGCTCAGAGGGCACGAATAGCTGAATTACAACAGGCAGTTGATACTGCTTTAATGTGTAGACATACCGGTTTAAGACAGTGCTCTGTAGCTGAGGAACAATTAATTAAAGCTAAGCAGGAGTTAAGAGATTCTTTTATTCTCGAAGAGATAACTAGTTCATGGACGTTCCAGCAGCGCATATATGAAGAAAGTCAGATGGTGGGGAAATTGCTCGCTTGGTCAAGCAGAGTTAAGCAGGAGGCCGCAGTAATAACAGAATTGGAGGAACTAGTGTCAGGGGTTTTGGTTACAGACAAGGAAAAGATCGCAAATATTTTTTAGACCGCTACCACATGCTATATGCAACAAAGTATACGGCTTCAAACGAGGCGATAAGTCAATATTTTGAAGGTATGAAACTTCCGCAGCTGACAATTAAGCAGACAAAGGAAATAAGTACAAAAATTACAATAACAGAAATTTAGAGTGCCCTAGCCTTAATGCCTGGTGGGAAGGCCTCAGGCAACGATGACTTTCCAACCGAGTTTTATACAGTATTTTCAGAGGAATTAGCACCTTATTTGGTAGTGCTTTTCAACTATGTGAAAGCGGAGGGTGAAGTTCCATCTATTTTCAAAGAATCTACCATAGTTAGTTTTGTTGAAAAGTATAAGAGACCTTAAAAAGTTAACTCATATAGGCTGATTAGCTTGCTGAATGTAGACTATAAAATATGAATGAAAATTTGGGCAAATCGTTTTTCTCCTGTAGCGCAGAAGGAGATCCACAAGGATCAGACCGGATTTGTCTCAGGGAGATATATGTCATCAAACACTGGGGGCCATATGTACAATGAAGTGGTGGAGAGAGGTGTTAGCCTTCCTGGCTTAACGCCTCTCTCCGCCACTTCAGAAACGCAAGGCTGCATCATATTTACAAGAATGTGGTGCAGCCTTGCGTTTCCTCCTCCGATGGCGCTAAGTTTAGCAACTTAGCGCCAACGCAGGCACCCTTGCACCATAGTGCAAGGGTGTCTGCGTGCATGGGAGGATTGTTTATGTGTAGGAAGGTGTCCCTTCCTGCACATAAACAATCCTAAAATTCCATTCTGTCACTTTCATGTGTGCTGCTTCATGCAACACATATGAAAGTGACAAAATGGCATTTTTTAAAGGTTTGTTTATGTACTGGAAGGGACCCCTTCCTACACATAAACAAACCGTGGCATTTTGCTTTTTCCATGTGTGCTGCACAAGGCAGCACACATGGTAAAAGCAAAAACAAGGAGAAATAATGCATTTCTCCTCGTTTTGCCAACTTAAGACTAACCCTGGGCGGTAAAATCCGCTCCGCTCGCGGAGTTTGCGGATTTTTGGCAACTCCGCATTCCGCGTAAAACGCGGAGTTACCAAAAACTCTGCGATCCGTGGCGTAGCAGAGTTTTTCCCTTGTTCGCGCTTTTAAAATGCGTTTTCGCACACGCCGTAGCGACTTACCGGGATCCCTGCGTTTGTGACGAGTTTTCCTATCCGTTCGCGTGTGCCACGAGATTTTGGTAGCCAGCCGCGCGATCCCGCGAGAGTGTGCGATCGCGAACACGTCATTCGGACGCGCCATCGGACATCCGCGTTCGTGAACAGGAAATACGCATCGCGAACGGGCGGGACAAGTGAAAAACAAGATGGCCGCACCCATTGACGACCACATGGGCAAGTTCGCGAGATATTTGCCCCCAAGCACACAAACACCGTCCCGAACACGCAATACGCATTCCCAAACAGGAAAAACGCATCGCGAACGGACGGAACAAGCAACTCCGCGTGCTCGCGGAATTCTGCGTAGCTCGCTGAGTTTTTTTACCACTTCGCGGAACTCAGCGTAGCGCGACTACGCGAACTTCGCCCAGGGTTACTTAAGACCAGGTTTTCCCTGGTCTTGATTTTGGCACTGCCTCCTATATACGCCACCCTTGTACATAGGGGGCAACGTCAAATTGATGGGTGTTGCGGTGGAACGCCCACCGCAACACCCACTGCCCACCCCTTTAACGCTAACCATAGCGTGAAAGGGGGCCTTATGTACAAGACAGCGTTAAGCCACGTTAAGTGGCTTAACGTAGCCTTGTACATAAGGTGCAGCCCCTATCGCCACCACAACATCAGCATAAGTGACGTTGTGGTGGGGATAGGGGCATGTACATAAACCCATGGGTTTTTAGTTCAAGTAATTGATTTTTTTAACACCAACAAACTTCTTATTTTAATAATGATGGTCGACGCTGAAAAAGCATTCAATCTAGTTAACTGGGAGTCTCTTTTTTATGTTCTTCGAAGATTGGGGTTCCCAATTCAAATAATTCAAATGCCAGACAACTTATATCAAGGGGCCCGGGCTCAAGTTTTTATAAATTCTTGTTTAGCAGAGAAGGTGGATATAAAGCGAGGAACTCGCCAGGGCTGTCCCCTATCTCCTGCATTGTTTACCTTTTTTATAGAACCACTCGCTGCTAGGATTAGGGCTAATCAGGAGATAAAGGCCATTAGAGGGTATGCCCAAATTAAAACTGTTCACAGATGATATTATTCTCTATCTCAGACCTGAGGAACATAATATAAAAATAATGTTGACAGAGTTTGCTCAGTTTGAATCTATTGGGGGATACAAAATCAATTTTAATAAACCCGAAATCCTGCTACTCAATGCAGGCTCCCAAATTCTTCTGAGTTATCTTCAAAGGCAAGCCTGCTCCCCAGAGCCTATTCGATACCTGGGGGTATATGTTACAAATCGTTATGAGGAACTTTATCAATTGAATTATGGAGCAATGGTTATTTAGATTAGAAATGTATTAGATAGATGGACACTTCTCCCGCTTACATTAATTGGTAGGGTTGCTCTTATAAAATGTACCGATAAGAATTAATATGTCATATTTTAAGGAGTTTGATGCAATGTTCCGTCAATTTATCTGGAGGAGAAAGGAGTCAAGGGTAAAATTGTCAGTACTTCAACTCAACATTAGTCAAGGGGGCTGGCACTCCCCGAGTTTGAATTTATTATGAAGCTACTTTCTTGAACATAATGGCTTGTATGCTAGATGGCAAGGCGTCGCTGGATAGTTTTTTTGTGGATAAAATGGTGCAGGAAGCAGAATCTCAGATTACGGTTTTTATCAAGACTGCCATGCTCCCTAAGAAAACTAGATACAAGACACTACAGGCTACGGTCATTTTATTCGCTGAAGACTCAGACAGTGGGATATGAGTATTTGAAGCTTACAGAATGTAAAAATTTGGGTCTGTATATGCAGAATATCCAGATAAGATTTTGGGAAAGTAATGGTTTCAGAGAACTCGGCCATTTTGTATTAGGGGTGAGGTACCTAAAATGGCAGGAGATTCAGGCTAGGTGTGAAACGAAGTGCAAGCCCTTTTTTAGGGTTTTTTCAGATTATGCAACTTTTGAAAAAATACTGCTCCCCATCTAGTTCCGCTTCAGTGCCTGTACTGGCAGCCCTCTACAGAACTAAGCTAAGGGTGGTTGGAAACTGGTACAGACTTTTGCAGAGCCAAAGGGAATGTTCTATATTAATAAGCTTTTTAGATAAAATTTCCCAAGAAACACATTGCACTTGTTCAGAGTTTGAGTGGCAGGAGTTTTCACTGCATGGCAATAAGGCAATAAGAGCGGAAAATTTTAAAAGAATGTCATTTTTATCCCACTTGATGGCTTACCATACACCAAGAGCTTTACATAAGATGCATACAGAAATAGAAGATAGCTGTTTTTGTTGCCATCAACTGGGACAGGGGGGACGGCTCCATATTTTCTTTACTTGTCCGCTCTTAACCCAGTTTTGGGAGAAAGTGTTCTCCGCCCTCAACGATGGCCTACAGAGAAAATTAAAACCAGAGGCGGAGATAACACTTTTTGGGGTAGTAAGGCAGACCCAAAATGTTCCAATTTTTTAAATGAGAGGAAGCATTTATAGCAATATCTTCTTTATTGGCATGATCCCTGATCCTTCAGAATTGGAGTACAACTAAAGTCCCAGTTTATTTAGACTGGCATTAAAAAAATGCTATGCACAAAAACATTTGAGGAAGCTTATGCAAAAAGGGTAGGTGCTATAAAAAGATTTTCAGCAGTTTGGAAATATGTGGACATAGTAGAAGGTCAAGTAATGAATTGAACCTAGATGATATAATTATGATATTAGTGGAATCATTGAAAGCATTGCATTTTATTTGATAATATCTTATGGCTATTTATATGCAGGTATAATGAGAAGGGAGAGCTAAATGAAAACTGGGTCTTGGGGCACAGAAGTAGGACGTGGATGAATTTTATTGGGAAACAGATAAGAGAAGCACTTTAGGGGAGTTAAATGCACAGCACTTTAGCTTGAAGAGGGATGTTAAACTCCAGCTTCTACAAAAGGTCTGTCGCCTCAGGACAAGAGGTAATAATGAATGGATTATGAAGGAATAGCAGATCTAAATGTTATGAGTTAGACTTCTATGTATTAAGATGAAATTAATAGTCTGACCATGTGTAAGATGGTATGGGCAGAGCTGACGCTTGTGTGGTTTGGGAGCCTGGGGGCTTTAAATGCACTTTAGGGTAAGCTATCTGCCCAATAATTTATAATCATTGTATGTGTTTCTTCGTGGGGAATAATCAAAACAACCCAATATTTCAATTAATTAGTTTCTCTATCGGAATGTACTATATTAACAGACTCTGTATAATGTTTTGGAAAAACTCATAATTTTTTTTTAAGCTGATCTGGTATATGGAAGGATTGATAGCACTGCACTTTATTATCTGCACTTTGGTTAGGCGGTAGCTTTACGCCTTCAAAGGATGACATTTTAAAAATGGTTGATTTCTGGTGTAAGATTAGAAGAAGTATTCGATTTTACGAGTTATAAATAATTATATTCATTGTGATTTTGATGATGTATGGCTTTTGTTATAATTCTGCTCAACAATAAATAAATATTTTTTTTAAAAACCTCAAAAGGTGATTTCCCGCCGGTGCCCTGCCTGGTGGTACGGTAGGCCCAAATCATTTCATCCACCATTTTATGCACAACACACCCATTTGCACTCGCCATTTGAATAATTCCTTTCACAACTCTGTTGGCTCTCGCACACAGGCCATTACCATGTAGGTTGTACAATGAAGTGCAATAGTGAACAACACCACAGTCTTTCAGAAACGCTTGCATCTCGTGTGAGACCAATTGCGTGCCATTATCAGTGATAAGTACTGACACCTGATGGTACGTTCAGTAGTAATTTCTTTCTCAAACTTCACCCTCAACCACTTGGAGAACACATCCAGCACTACATTGCCAAACCAGTTGTACCCAGCCAATTCTTCCATGGGACCAATGAAATCCAGACATATACTTTGCCAAGCCTCACCTGGATTTCTGATGTGTCCCATCTCTTACCTGCCGCCCACTTTCAATCTCTTTTCACCCTCTTTACACACAGCACACCTTTCCACCCAACTGACCACTTGTTTATTCAAGCCGGGCCAGCAAAAGTGTGCTTTAAGGCAACGTTGGGTCAGCGTTTGACCTAAATAGCCCTCATGGGCCAGTGCCAATAACTTCCTTCTAAGACCAGAAGGAGGAACGAATTTCTCGCCCCTCATCAAAACACCTTTCCCACACACAGACAGCTTGTCCAGAACTTTGACATATGGCCGTACCGAAACAGAGACACAACTCTCTCTCCTGGAACCTTTGTTTAACATTCTTACAACTTCTTTCAACACGTCATCCACGTCCATTTCTAGCAGCCACTCAGAAGCATCAAATGCGCCCTTACCAACCATAACCACGTCTTCCACCGAAGCTACAGCAATGTCTTCCTCATCCCTCATCATCTATCACAGCGGGACCACCAGCCACTTTCCAGTCCACAGACATATTAGATAAACAATCTGCCTGCGCGTTTTGCCAACAATGTATGTGTTCAACTTTATACTGGTACCCTTTAAGTTTTGCAGCTAATTTTGCTAGTCTTGCTGAACCCTTACCGGTACCATCAGGAGATAAAATCTTTAGTAAGGGTTTATGGTCTGTGCGAAGTAAAAACTTGGTAGCCCACACATATGTGCGGAAATATTCCACACCCCAAGATGCCGCTAGTGCCTCCCTTTCGATGACAGAATGATTTTGTTTCTGAAGGGGTAAGCGTCCTGGATGCAGAAGCTACAGTTCTCTCGGTCCCTGAATTCCTCTGGGACAAAATGGCCCCCAACCTTGTAGCGCTAGCATCAACAGTGATTATAGACTTGCGTTTTACATCAAAGGGTGTTAAAAAATTGGCCTCGCAAATCTCTTTTTTTATGTTATTAAAGCATACCTGATGTTGTTCACCCCACACAAAACTAACTCCTTTTTTGAGCAAACTCCTCAAACAAACAGTCTTATCAGAATTTTATTTTACAAACTTACCATAATATTCAATTAAGCCCATAAAAGACTTTTAATTGATCTTTATCTGATGGAAAAGGCGCTAAGTCAATGGCACTGCACAAACTTTTCTTAGGTTTAACTCCCGTAGCAGATATGTTGTACCCAAGGTATTTAATTTGCTCTACCATAAACAGACATTTATCCTTTCGGAGGGTTAAACCCACTGCAGCCAACTTCCCCAACACCAGTTTCAAGACATTGTTGTGTTCTTCAACAGATTTTCCAAATATCAAGATATCATCTTGGAAATAAACTGTATTGGTGACTCCTTTGAAAATCTCAGTCACCATACGCTGAAAAACACTGGCAGCCGAAGAATTTCCAAATGGTAAACGTGTGAATTGGAATGTCCCCTCAGAGGTGATGAACGCCGTGAGATGTTTAGAGTCATCATGCAGTCTAATCTGGTGGTAAGTGCTCTTGAGATCCAGCATTGAAAAGAACTTGGCATCTTTTAAGGTGGTCACCAATTCACTAATGTTCGGCAGAATAAACATGTCAACCACCACACATTGGTTTAACGACCTCAAGTCCACGCAAAATCTCAATTTCCCATCGGCCTTCTTCGTGATCACCACGGGAGACACCCAAGACGATGCCTCCACTGGTTCAATCAACCCGGCTTCTAGCATTTCCTTTATGAGCATTTGACATCTTCCCGCACTACAATGGGCACTCTTCTGACTTTATGTTGGACAGGTATGGCCTCTTTCTTCAAAAGGATGCGATGTACATAACCCTTAAGTTGTCCTAATTCTTCTCTAAAAACAACCTCCGCCCCTCTCAACATGTCCTCAACCCCTTCATCCTCAACAACGATAACTTGTGTGGGCGCTCTGGGATTTACAATAATCCACAGGTCATACTGATGCACCCACCCCAGGATGGGGGGTCCCTGCTCTGCCACATAAACTTTACCATGGATCTCTCTACCAGAAAACTTGATGGTTGCTTCAAAGTACCCCACTATATCAATGGATTCTCCCTGGTATCCACCTGGAGAAATATCCTTGGGCAATAAACTTTTTCTACCCCACACCTTCTCAAATAAACTCTTGGGAATTATGGTATATTTAGACCCAGTGTCTACCATTAAACAAACTTCGCACCCATCCACTTCAAACAAAGCTTTGGGTCTATTCTTCCTTCTATTATCCTCATCTTGCACTTTCTCATCACCAACACTTAGGATCCTGTCAATTTGTCCACTGTGCTCTCCTTCAACTCCTTGCACACAGGCAACCCTGGAACGGGGCTTACTTCTGCCTACCCTGACATGGTGACCAACATGTCCACATTTCAAACACTCTTGTTTGGCTGCAAAACAAAATTTTGAATCAGAGGAATGAGCAATACTCCCACACCTTGCAAGACCTAATATTTTGTTTGTTGTGAACTGATTTCTTTAGGAACTTTCCCTTGCTTTTAACTGCCGCTACTCCACCCATGTCATCTTCACTGCGGTCATTTTCATCATATGCACCTCATTCTGAAACTTCAGCTACGTCATAGCTATGGTTTCTTTTCCCTAATTCTCTCATACAACCCTCAGATTGCTCCACTACCTGAGCTAATTCAATGGTCACCTTCAAGGAGGGATTTTTTGCTGCCCAAAGTCTTTCTTGTATTTTTTTTATTGCTGTATTGGACAAGTAACTGATCCCTTATAAGTTCATCTGTCATCAAACCAAACTTACATTTAATAGACAGTTCTCTCAGCCTTGTTATGAACTCGTCTATTGACGCATGTTGTTTTTGATGTTGTGTATAAAATGTATACCTATTCATGACAAGGTTCTCTTCTTTGGCGTATCTAGCTTCTAATCTGCTAATTGCCTCTTTGTATTCGACAGGTATAGGTTGTCCATTGGCTTGTAAAGCTTGAGGTAAGTATCTAAAAACGCATTGGCCTACCTTCCCTAAAGTACTGAGCAAAAGCGCTTTTTTTCTCTTAGCGCTAAAGTCTTGACCATCAAGTGCATCCAAATAATTCTCAAACATGAGAATCCAATCCTCCCACGGTATGCTGGGAGAGCCTGCTTGCGTAGGAAGTTTGGAGGCAATACTACTGAAATTTGTGCAGCAGCAATCCCCTTTTTTAAGGTGAATTGTCAAAGAAGAACAACCCCAGTTGCATGCACAAGATGAGAGTGTAAATGTTACAAACAGGTCACAAAGCTACTGCTGAGGCGTGCACTGAAGCAGAAAGTACCTGGAAGTGATATACCATAGGTGTGTATATCGCCAAAGAAACTGCACTTTGGGATCCACTTTGGAAGGAGGCAGATAACCGAGAGAGCGTATGCTGAGTGCTTCGTGTCCAGACTTCACTCCTTGCATCGGGTGCCTAGAACCAACAATGCGAAGCTCCAAGATGGCGGAAAACATCTTACGTGAGACGTAAGTCTACGATGTTTGCCCGCTACAGAGTAATGCTGTGAGTAAAGATGGTGGGGAGTATTCCGTGGGAAGTACGCTCCTTGCTTAATCCTTCAAGAGTTGCATGTTCATGGCAACCCCTCGTGAAGTCATGATGCGAAGCAACAGCTGGGGAGGTGACGCCAATTGCACACGTTACTGCGTGCCGCCGGGTTCATTAATCAGGCAAAACCAGGAATGAAGAACTTAATCCATAACGTGCCTTCACGAATGCAAATGCTGTCCGCTCTTATCCGTGCTGTGGCCCGATGGCCAGAGATGCTAGACCCCTCAACGCTTTCAAAGAAATGCGGACCGACACCTCTCCACTTCATGCTTTCCTATCCCACCCTCGTCGCCAAAATACTGTTGTAAAGATCATCTTCGGACACTGCAGGTAAGATAACTTCTTTATTTAAGATGGAGAGTAGATAAGAGCGGACTCCTCCCAGCTGGTCAGCAAACAATTGACCAGCAGCAGAACTTTTTGCTTCAAACAATAACTTAGAATTCTCCATAACAGCAAGTTCCAGAAAGACTGGACCGCACAATAAGTACAACATAACACGAGCCACTTGCTCAGGGTCAAACGCATCATTGGCCAGGGGTGCAAAAGAGAAGGACAAATTAGCTGGAGGGCGCACTAATCAGGGTGATAAGCCAGGAAACAGCTCACCAAATCAAGACCCAAGTTTAAAGCATCTCCCCATCCAACTGGTGGGCTTAGTCAATTGCCCCCTCAAGCAAGAGAAAACAAGCACCATGGGAACAAAATAATATAAGCATATGTACATCAAAACCACATTTAATGTCATTCGTCACCAATGGTCATGATCGAATCATTTCACTAAAACCTCCAGTACAAACCAAGCCCTCCAAAAGGTGTCCTCCTTGTTGGGATAACAGCTCCATTAAAAATGAGGAATAACGATAACACCACAGGAAATCAAAGTGGCCCAACTCCAGATGTGATCATACAAGCCACATCACCAGGAAACACTTCAAAAATCTTCTGCCTACAAGAACCTTCCATTAAAACTGAGGGTAGGCATAACAAAATCTCACTTAAAGCAGAATATACCACCCAAGGTCAACAGGATGACCTCAATAGAGAAAATATCTTAAGGCTACTTGGAGAGATCCTCAAACTGAAATATATAACCTCAAGCCACTTATTAGCAGTAGAATGTCTGGCATCAGATACTCCCCTACGATCCGAACCCACTCTAAAATCCTGGTGAGCCAACGAAATTGAAGAAACACTTCTCACCCCGTTAAGGTCTTGGAAAGCTGGGTTATCATGTAAAAAAAATATTAGACTCACAGGTACCCAATTCCATTCCTACAAAAAAAACAGGCCAAAGCCTTCCACAGCAACAACCGCTCAATCGGTACTGAGGAGCGCAAGAAGCACCTTCATTGACCAAACAGAATAGCCAAGTCCGAAGAACGTGCCCACCAATCAAACTGGTTCCTAATGGGACTGGATCGCCACAGCCCTAAATCCACAGCTCTCCACATGAAACCCTCATGTGAATGCATCAGCATCTGAACATACGGTTCTGAGCTTTCTATCTTGGAATATAGCAGAGGTGAAATTGTTTCTCCAAGATGGCTCTCTTCCGAAGAACTG
This sequence comes from Calotriton arnoldi, assembly GCA_963921515.1. Lineage (NCBI taxonomy): Eukaryota > Metazoa > Chordata > Amphibia > Caudata > Salamandridae > Calotriton > Calotriton arnoldi. Next base: position 2,525,959 of record CAWUFW010001531.1, on the reverse strand, counting down.
GGCAAACATAGACATAAATGCACTCCAATAAACCTTGTCAGTGGCGGATCTTCCAGTAGAAGGTTTTACACAGTACCACACCAGGGCCACTAAATCCAAACACTACGGAAAACCTAAAGGTGGACTTGCAGTGTATGTTTCGCTTAGTTTAAATATCATCACAGAAGAACTACCCCATGTAGACCCTGGCCTCCAAGTTATCAAAGTTAGAAAATGGACACTGGACAACAGACCACCTGTTCTATTATTCAACATCTACATTCACCCCAATGCACCCAAGAATAATGCCTTAATAGAAAAAATAACATCCTAACATCCACTATGATCAGCTACAAGTAAGTTCAACCCATATGGAACATAATACTGATGTGTGACTTTAATTCACACCTAATCCATACCATAGATGACGATATACTCAACATCGACAATACATTTTGGAATGTACCGGCCCAAGCTAACTCGAAAGCCAAATGTCGAAAACTAAATGGGGAAAAATTTGTCATAACGCTGGAATTCCTAAGAATGAGGGTCCTAAATGGTCAAATGAGTCCATTGCAGGCCTTGCATCTCTGGCCAGCGACTTAATGATTCATAGTACAAACACCGCAGATCATCAAGTTGATGCTTGGTTAGGCTTTAGATCTGCCTTACTAGGGCGAGTCCCCTCAATGACATCAGGCACACTAGCAATACAAAAAACACCATCAGGACCACCAGTCATGCCAAGCACGAGATCACGCCTTTCGAAACAGTGAGTTGAAAAGGGAATAAAGAAAGTCACCAGTTTTATGAAAGTGCACCCCCGAAGTCTTCCCTATGGACATGTTTGAAACATCTCAAGAAAGAGTATAAAAAACAACTATGGTAAGATAAGAAAGTTGCAAAGGACACCTTTTGGCTAAGATTATATTCAACGCCAAGTACAGTAATTCAAGAAAATTTGGGAAACTATAAATAACCTCAATTCTAAATGAAAAATAATAAACAACTCAAACTTCACAGAATGAAACATGGGTGACCTACCTTGCCAGTACTTTTACAATAAATCAATCACCCCCCAGTGCCGAACACTTTGATTGCAACCAAATGGGAAGACGGCCAGTAAGCATCATCACAACTCTGACTCATAACGAAACCTTCTACGACCCAGCCCAAGTCTGAAAAATTCTCCTTAACCCCTTCGCTGCTAGGCCTTTCCCCCCCCCTGTGCTAAGCCTTATTTTGGCTATTTGGGGTAGTTCGAGCCTAGGCCCCTGTAACTTTTTGACCACATAAGGCATCCACGCCAAATTTGCGTCCTTTTTTTCCAACATCATGGGGATTCTAAAGGTACCCAGGGTTTGTGGATTCCCCTGGAGGGGACCCAGAAATTAGCCAAAATACAGCTAAAAAAAATTTTGGGGGGAAAAATGGTAAAAAAGGGCTCCAGATGAAAGCGTCTGGTTTGTTCCCTGCAAATGGTATCAAAAAAGGGGTTGTGGTGCTGAAATCACCATCTTCCCAGCTTTCAGGGACAAGCAGACTTTTGTCAGAAAATCAAAAAAATGTACACAGTTTTGGCATTTTTCTGGGACATAGCCTATTTTTGCTATTTTTTGTGCTTTCAACCTCCTTCCAGTTGTTAATGGTAGAAATAGGTATGAAAGCAATAATGGATCCTGGAAAGCTATACATTTCTGAAAAGTAGACAAAATTCTGAATTCAGCAAGGGGTCATTTGTGTAGATCCTAAAAGTTTTCTTTATAGAAACTAACAGTTAAATATAGAAAAAATTGAAAATTAGTTGACAAAAACAGGCATTTGTGTCAACGTTTTCACCTGTAACTTCTTCTAATTATGACAGCTATTTGAAAGCAGTATACCGTTACATCCGCTGGACCTTTCTGGTTGTGGCGATATATAGGACTTGTAGGTTCACCAAGAACCCGACGAACCTAGAGCCAATAACTGAGCAGCGTCTTGCAATGGTTTTTTATTATGTACCGGGTATATAGCAATTATTCTGGGAAAATGTATACATGGAAAAATCGGTATGAAAGACACCTATGTATTTCTGAAATGGGAACAAAATATAGAGTTTAGAAACAGTAGATATTTGCACATTTCCGAAATTGGGAGTACCCATACTAGCATGAGAATTATAGGTCATTATTCAAAATGACTTCTTTTTTACACATTGTCTTTCATTTGGAAGGCAGAAATGCATCGAAAGTCAATAGGTAATAACCGTTGCTCTACAATTCTGTATTACCCTAAGTCTCCTGATAAAAATGGCACCTAACTTGTGTGGGTAGGCCTAGTGCCCTCGACAGGAAACGGCTCAAAACGCAACGTGGACACACCACATTTTCACAGTGAAAAATGACCCTTTTTTTGCAAAGTGCCTAGCTGTAGTTTTTTAACCCTAGCTCTGCCGGCACCTAGGGAAACCTAGCAAACCTATACATTTTTGAAAACTAGACACCCAGGGGAATCCAGGATGGGGTGACTTGACTGGCTCTCAGCAGGTTCTTTTACCCAGAATCCTTGCAAACCTAAAAAATTGTCAAAAAAACACATTTTCCTCACATTTCTGTGGTGGAAAGTTCTGGAATCTGCGTGGATCCACAAAATTCCACCCACCCCGTGTTTCCCAAAGTCTTCCGAGAAAAATGGTAGCTCACTTGTGTGGGTAGGCCTAGTGCCCGCGACAGGAAACGGCGCAAAACGCAACGTGGACACACCACATTTTCACAGTGAAAAATGACCCTTTTTTTGCAAAGTGCCTAGCTGTAGTTTTTTAACCCTAGCTCTGCCGGCACCTAGGTAAACCTAGCAAACCTATACATTTTTGAAAACTAGACACCCAGAGGAATCCAGAATGGGGTGACTTGACTGGCTCTCACCAGGTTCTGTTACCCAGAATCCCTTGCAAACCTAAACAATTGTCAAAAACACCAAATTTTCCTCACATTTCTGTGGTGGAAAGTTCTGGAATCTGCGTGGATCCACAAAATTCCAACCACCCCGCGTTCCCCAAAGTCTTTCAAGAAAAACGGTACCTCACTTGTGTTGGTAGGCCTAGTGCCAGCGACAGGAAACGGCGCAAAACGCAACGTGGACACACTACATTTTCACAGTGAAAAATGACCCTTTTTTTGCAAAGTGCCTAGCTGTAGTTTTTGAACCCTAGCACTGCCGGCACCTAGGGAAACCTAGCAAACCTATACATTTTTTAAAACTAGACACCCAGGGGAATCCAGGATGGGGTGACTTGACTGGCTCTCACCAATTTCTGTGACCCAGAATCCCTTGCAAACCTAAACAATTGTCAAAAAAACCACATTTTCCTCATATTTCTGTGGTGGCAAGTTCTGGAATCTGCGTGGATTCACAAAATTCCACCCACCCCGCGTTCCCCAAAGTCTTTCGAGAAAAATGGTACCTCACTTGTGTGGGTAGTCCTAGTGCCCGTGACAGGAAACGGTGCAAAACGCAACGTGGACACACCACATTTTCGCAGTGAAAAATGACCCTTTTTTTGCAAAGTGCCTAGCTGTAGTTTTTTAACCCTAGCTCTGCCGGCACCTAGGGAAACCTAGCAAACCTATACATTTTTGAAAATTAGACACCCAGGGGAATCCAGAATGGGGTGACTTGATTGGCTCTCACCAGGTTCTGTTACCCAGAATCCCTTGCAAACCTAAACAATTGTAAAAAAAAACACATTTTCCTCACATTTCTGTGGGGGGAAATTCTGGAATCTGCGTGGATCCACAAAATTCCAGCCACCCCGCGTTCCCCAAAGTCTTTCAAGAAAAACGGTACCTCACTTGTGTGGGTAGGCCTAGTGCCCGCGACAGGAAACGGTGCAAAACGCAACGTGGACACACTACATTTTCACAGTGAAAAATGACCCTTTTTTTGCAAAGTGCCTAGCTGTAGTTTTTGAACCCTAGCTCTGCCGGCACCTAGGGAAACCTAGCAAACCTATACATTTTTGAAAACTAGACACCCAGGGGAATCCAGGATGGGGTGACTTGACTGGCTCTCACCAGGTTCTGTTACCCAGAATCCCTTGCAAACCTAAAAAATTGTCAAAAAAAACACATTTTCCTCACATTTCTGTGGTGGCAAGTTGTAGAATCTGCGCGGATTCACGAAATTCCACCCACCCCGCGTTCCCCAAAGTCTTTCAAGAAAAATGGTACCTTACTTGCGTGGGTGGGTCAAGTACCCGCGACAGGCAAGGGCCCAAAACCTATTGAGGCAACATCAAAATCACCTATCACAAACAAACCTGGTTTTGCAAAGGGGGTCCCATGACTTTTTTGGCCCGGGGCTCGGCGGTCACCTAGGGAAACCTACCAAACCCACACATTTCTGAAAACTAGACACCCGGGGGATTCCAGGGAGGTATGTCTTGCGTGGATCCCCCAACGTTTTCTTACCCAGAATCCCCTGCAAACCTGAAATTTAGCAGGAGCTACTGCCCCCATCTGCCCCCCAGGGGGTGCAGAAAGACTCTAATTGTGCAGGGGGGGCATTGGCATGCCCATATTGGGCAGCCCCCACCCCTAATTTACATAATAACAAAATTCCCTGGTTCTAGTGGGCTTTCTGCCCCCCAGGGGGGGCAGATCAGGGGCTGTAGCCCCCATATGCCCCCCAGGGGGGCAGAAAGACTGAAATTATGCCCAAAAAAATGGGGGGAGCAAAGGCCCTTGCCCAAGGGGCTGCTCCCCCCTCCCTGGTGGCTAGTGGGTGGATCCCTGCTTGGGGATCGCCCTCCTGGGGCAATCCCCAAGCAGGGATCCACTAGGGAAGGGTACCGTTGGAAAGGGGAGATCCTCCCCTTTCCAACGATACCTCTCCCAAGTGTTTCAGTGCCCGGGGGGCTGAGATAGCCCCACGAGCACTGAAACACTGAAACTGATACTAAGTTTCAGTTTCGTTTTCAGTCTAATGACGACAGCGCGTCATGTGCGCGATCGTCATTAGACTGAAAACAGCTGATGGGCCTCAGGAGGTTGGGGAAGCTCTTCCCCACATCCCGAGGCCCAAAAAAAAAAATGGAAATCCCTCTGCTGTTTGTAGCAGAGGGATTTCGTGCCCCTGTCCTCATGACGGAATGGTTCCGTCATGAGCACAGGAGCACCGGTGCTCATGACGGAACCATTCCGTCATGAGCACCGAAAGGGTTAAGGGGCGTCGAGAAGGCATGTTAGGGCCAAACAGTCTACCTCAGGCCATCTTCAAAGAAGGCGTAGAATTCTGATCTGGGGTACTGGCTTTGCTATTTAAGAAAATTCAGCTAAGTGGCAGCATTCCTGACAGCTGGCAAGGCACCATCACAAATCCAATATTTGAAGGAAGTGATAGGGCAAACCCAGCTAATTACAGGCTTGGCACCCTCCTTGATTCAGAGGCCAAACCTCTGCATCCCTGCTACTCGCAGATTTAATGGATTGGTCAAATAAAAACAACATTATCCCATGAAACCAGGCTAGTTTTAGAAAAGGTGTAGGCACTACAACAAATATATGAACACCTGCATTCCTGATCGGTCAATGTAAGCAGGTCAATAAAAAATTTCACCTCTGCCTCATAGATTTTAAAGCGGCGATTGACCGTGTAAATAGGGAGTTACTGTGTAACAAGCTGAAGAGTGGGGGCTTACACAACACCCTGCTAAGAGCAATCCACTCACTGTACTCAGACACCTAGATCCAAATAAAAATTGGAGATGGTACAGGCATATCCAGGAAGATTCCAACTAACCAAGGTTTAAAGCAGGGTTGCATGTTAGCCCCCCACCTTTAATATCTTCATGGCAGACCTATCACCAGCTTTGGATCAGGAAAATTCCCAACCCCCTCGACTGGTTCCCCTTTGCTTTGCCCAGCTATCATGTGCTGACGACATCATCCTATTTAGGTTCCCCAAAGTAAGCGTACAAAGATCACTGAACGTCCTTGCACACTACGCCAGAATCAACCACCTGGAGGTAAACTACCAAAACCAAAACAATGTCCTTCTGTAATAAACTAGGACACACCGCCTCAATGGTTCTAAATGACGTCCACCTGGAGATAGTAACCAACTATAAATATCTGGGGCTATTCCTCGATTCAAGAGGAACCTTCATGCAGCAAAAACAATGCATTGAGAAGAAAGGAATTGCATTAATCCACGCCTTTACCATTTTGGCAAAAAATCTGGATTGGCAATCATTCCAACCACTCTTAACAGTCATCTCTATCAAGTTATTACCAACTATCACCTATATGAGAGGGCTGGATGTTGCAATAGTGGATACAATGCAAATCAATACTTTCAGGCTAGCTTTCAACTTGCCCCAGAGTTTATCTCCAAATCAAATTTGCCTTGAATTTGTTCTTATAAAGCAAGACTTAGCCAGAAGAGCAACAGCGATAAAAAACGGGTACAAGATTAGTTGAGTCCAAGACCCATTAAATAGTGCATTATTTTCTGCTCTCAAAAGCGACCAGCACTCGGAACACCATAAATACCTGAATGTTTCTATTAAACAATTGTGTCTAACAGAATTATGGGCTGCAAGTGCACCACATGATGTCCTCAAAAAGGCAACCAATAGGGCTACAAAACTAAAATCTTGCCTTAAAGACAAAATCAGATTTATTTCCCTCTCACATGCATGGATGGCAATTAAACACTATGACATGCTGTCCGCACCACCCTACCTGGCAATTCCATTTCCAGCACGCATCAAACGCAGCCTTATAATTCTGCGCATAGGCAGCATACCAGCTCTAGCAAACAAAGCAGTTTGGAAATACAGTGGTCCGATATCATGCAGGTTCTGCAAAGAGAAAGAAGAGGAGGTCATTAACTTGATATGCATCTGTCTCAAGCTGCTTAGCCTTTGCTTGCTACTACTAAAGAGAAGCTATAATGACAGAGGCATTGATATGGGCAGGGAATCTATAATAGCCTGCCTCTATCCTGGGGACCCGCAGCTAAACTGCAAATGTGTCAGATTTTTGGTAATGGCCCTTACAGAGAAGCCTGGGGTCACTAAAAATCCACAAACTTGGCCTGGGTTGTATTTAAGGCAGAAAGAAGTTCATAGTAGTCTGGCTTACCTGCATAAACATTATTCCTGTTTTAAACAATCCAATTTGGTCTAGGACACTCTGTACCATTAATAGCTAATGTTCAGGAAAATATACACTGGAAATCTCCAGGATGCTTAATGCCATGATTGCCTACAACAGAGTCTCTGTTAACCCATTTTAGTCTCACTGTGATCAGTTTTATTTGTAAATATTTAAATTCGCACCAATCTGAGAAGGGTACAATCATCTCACCATTTCTTAACTAACAATTCATATAAAAAATACGGTAGCAGGAAGCACGTATATCTCAGAATTAAACGTCTTTTGGCACCTTTCTCTAGATGTACCATGTTAAGTCTGTCTACATGCACAAATATGGTACTAGTTTTAATTTATTAATTCATGTAAATATTTATGGTAGCAGGAAATAATTGGAATGACCTGTTGAACTTCCTCTCTGAATGCACTACTTTATGACATTATAAATGGTTATGTATTATAGTTTTAAGCTGCGAAATTGTTATGGTTTTAATTAACTGAAACAATAAACTTGAACATTTAAGACAGCAGACAAAAATGGCCGCCTGGTCAGCATCTAGATTGACAAAAGGAGAAATAACATCAGGCTAATGTGTACTCCACACCTGTCCAGTTAACAAGATGTCTCAGCTCTGCCCAGTCAAGAATAAAGATATCACAGCCAAGCCACACCAAATAGCCCAGTCCCGGTACTAATGTTCCAAAGGATGCTTGTGAAAAGTTACAAGGCTTCCCAAATGCTAGTAATGCTTCAGCAATACACCCTAAGGGACATCCCACAGGGATATCGGCAAAAGAAAATGCCCCAAATATCACAATTAAAATAACTAAAATACATTAACATAGTCTAAAAATTATTAGCAGCATAAAAGTAATAAGGTTCATTATAGTGATGCACAATGCCCTATTACTTACCGGTAATCTTCATTACTCCTGGTCCCGTTGTCCTCGTCCCATTCCTTAACAAAGTGGAGATAACCATCTCCACGACAGAAAAAAAGAGCAGGAGAATGCTGGGATACCTAAACCCACACCCTCCCACTGGGAGTACATAAGCCGTACTATCCCAGCATTCAGCCTGAAACACCAAGCCACCAACCGGAAGGCCGGCCGTCCGGGAGGGAGGGAGGGGCATAAGGAATGGGACGAGGACAACGGGACCAGGAGTAATGAAGATTACCGGTAAGTAATAGGGCATTACCTCCCGGTCCCTCCAGTCCTCGTCCCATTCCTTAACAAAGTGGAGAATACCAAAGCAAACAACCCGGCCTTCCGGACTCCCACCAACACCAGGGACACCACACCGAAAGCGGCACCCAACAGAAGCAAAAGGGAGCCCACAAGAAAAAAGAAAAACACAGGCAGGAGCACACAACCAGCAATGCCCCAACAGAGCCGAAACCCCAAAACGAGCAGGGGACGACCAGGAAAACCCCAAAACAAGGAGCCCAGCCAAGGAGCCGCCACCCAAGGGGCAGACAACTGACACCAGGAACCTCCCCACGAGCCACAGAGGAGGAGAACCCAACAAGAAACAAGAAAAGTCCAGGAACAGACCGCAAGAACAACGACGAGGCCACCACAGAAGAAGACCCAGCGCAAGGAGCCAGGGCCGCAACAAGAGGAACACAAGAACCCTAGGCAAAGCCAGAAGGAGGTCCAGCACCCAGAGACAAGCCCCAAGGGAATCCCCAGAGGGGCCGAAACAACAGCCCCCCCCCCCAGAACAACCAGCAGAAGGGGGCCCAAAAGAAGTGGAAGTGCCCACACGGCACAACAAAGCCAGGAAGGGCAACCGACCAGGGAGAAAACAGCCAAGGGCGAAGCCCACAGCACCAGGCACCACCAGGCAGCTGCCTAACCAGGGACAAACCAGGCCAAACCCGGCAGAACTCCGGAGAGCAGACAAGAGCAGGCTCGTGCAGGGCAGCACGGCTGAAGGCACAGAAACACCACCCGCCGACCTGAACACAGCAGGAGCAAAGACAGAGAGCGACCCCCTCAGACGAGGGAAGAAAGCGACCCTCCGCCTAACGAACCCACAACGACCGCACCAAAAAAGCAGAGGGGAAGGAAGGAGAGACTAAACAAGCCCACCAAAAGCAAGAGACCAAGGAACGACACGACCAACCACAGGACCAACCCCAACACACCAGGGGAAGCCCTCAGCAGAGCCGCAAAGACCGAAGAGGACAGAACCCGAAAAGAACCCAGGCACCGACCCAGAGGACCAACCAAGGACAAGTGCAAACCAGATTGTTTATGTGCAGGAAGGTGCTCCTTCCTGCACATAAACAATCATTCCCTGCAACACAGACACCCTTGCACCAAAGTGCATGGGTGCCTGCATTGCAGGGATGATTCCCTGCAACACAGACACCCTTGCACTATGGTGCAAGGGCATCTGTGCAGCTGGAAATAATCCCTGCAATGCAGGCAACCTTGCACTATGGCACAAGGGTGTCTGTGTTTGAACTAGGCAGCTATTTTTAACGGCAGTGCAAGGGAAACATAGGCCTATATTTTTGTAAATACGGTGCATCCCAGCGTTTTTGAAATGACGCAGCACAGCGCTGCAAAATTGCTCACACGACCTCGCTGCACCATATCCTAGTAAATATGTCCCTTAGTCCACTGTGTTGTTTGAAAGTGAAAGAGAGGAATAGCGCCATATCTACTAAGATATGGTGCTGTTATTCTCTCTCACTCCAGTGGTGCATTTTAGGCTGCCTTGTGGCAATGCACACATCCTTGCACCATAGTCAAGCATACGTTTCATACAGGAAGGCTATCATTCCAGTGAAAATTACTATGCTCAGATATAATTGAAAACTTTCCCCACTTAGTACGTGTGCTGTACAGTGTAGCCGACAGGCAATGATGGAAATATTTTGATGAAAGAAAACTTTTCTCAAACTTTATGCCAGCCTGATTTGGAGAGATTTGGTCTTTATAAGCCTTTACTTAATTTGCCACTGTGGAAATGTGTTTCCTGCATCACTTAGAGAAATATTATATCATTATGTGTGCTAGAGCTTGTGAGATTACTCTTCTTTCAACCATATTAAGCAACAATAGAATGGAAAACCAAGTACCATTTTATTGCCCCCGAATGAAATTCAATACATTATAACCCTTTCGTAAAAACAGACTCCTGTTTTGCACCAAGCACAATGTCTTCGATTGGCAACCTAGTTGTCTGTTGGGGCCAAATACAGCACATTCCCTTTAGTTGATCTTGGAATTGTGAATTGTTTCTGACTTTTATAAGACTGGCTCAAATTCACAGTCACACCAAGAACTTTTGAAAGCTTGAAAAGACAGAATAAAGCCATTAAACTATTTTATGTATTTCAGAAGTGATTTTTGGAGATGAAGTTGGACAGGCACCAACAAAAATCAAGATGTGTGGTGAATCTTACATGTACCAGAAATACTTCTGTATCCAAGTACATTTGAGGACATCAACTAGAACTGGGAACATATTGAAATACAAAGGTTCAATCATATTTAGGTTGAATCATTGTCTGCAAGGTTAGATGTTCACCATCTTTGTAAAACAGTCGAGTTTGTAGAAAATCATTTTAGATCATGTGAAGAAGTCATGGTTTTAAACCCAAAGATAAAATGAAAATGCATTTTTAATTTTTGCTAAAAATGCAAATGCATGGAATCAATACCTATTGCTGAACACGATAGAGAGGAAGAGTTTAGTGGCAATTAATTAGGAGTGGGTGGCCCCCTTGGGGCCCGTTTACAAAACCGTATATGCACTTATCTCAGAATTGTATTTTTTGATTCAGAAAAATAAATCTTATTTGCACTTGTATATGGATTTGCTCACACAATTGTGGTGAATGTACAAAATTTTAATAGAGGTAAAGTGTCTCACAAAGCTGACTATGTAAGTTTCTGGCAGTGTTAACAACAAAATGTGGTGTTTGCTTTCTCTCTCGCCTTTGCTCCTTTTTCCCTGGGGTAGACCACATTCACTGCGACTGCCACACTCACTGCATGTTATTACAATCAAAGGCGGTCAGATCTCTGGGAAGTGGATGGATCAGTGTCTTGGAATCTCAAAGTACCCTTGAGTAAAACACTCTGCATATGAAGAATACAGTATTGTGTGGGTCATCGTGAGAACTAATTTTCTTGTTGAGTCCCTCAAAATTAGTGACAGAAAGAACTTAGAAATTATATGGTTGCTGCAATTTATTTCCAAGTAAGAATACATGATTTATACATTTCTTGAGTGATTTTAAAATAATCCAAATAGTAATTGCTGAAAGACAAGAACAACCTGAATGTAAAAAAGTGCGATTTTACATTCATTACTTCTGGAACTAAGATGAGATACTTTACAGAGTTCAAGGGCCCAATTTCGAGTTTGGTGGACAGGGCACCTCATCACACATGGTGTGGTGTACACTGCCCTTCTTATTTAGAGATGGACAGATGCTAACGTTTCCATCAATAGAGTCCCTATTGAGTCTGTTGATGGACATCTTCATCAATTTACCTGATGCAGTAGGGCCCATCAGAAAAAGGACATTACTCCTACTTAGGGTGGATGTTGCAATGCGGAAATCCTGGCGGTGAGGGACAGAAAAAAATAAGAATGATCCTAACACCTTGGGAGAGAACTCCCAGGGTGTTGGGGCCCCTTGTTTTTCAAAAGCAAACTTGAGTTTGTCTCGGAAAAGCAAAATAATTAAAGAAGTTTGACGAATGGTTGTTAAAACTGATGGGAGTTGTCACACTTTTTATACACTCAATGGGGCAGCTGTGATGGACGGTATCCCAACAGGCTGGCTGAGATAATGTTTGCCACCCTGACAGACAGAGTACTATCCTGTCTTCTGTAGTTTGTATAAATAACAGGAATGAAGGCTAAAGGGGATCTTTTTACTACAACTCCCCAGACCGGGGAGAAGCTCCTATAGTATTTTATTCAGGGTAGGATCCTACGTGAACTTTAAGGTGTGGGTGAATGTGGCAGATGTAGTGAGAGTTGTGAAAGAATTAAAAATACCTCTTGATGGAATAATTCAAAACTTTATTGAATGTCCTCAAGGGGGTATGTTAAAGCAAAAGGGGAGTGTAACTTCAACCCAGTAGTGATGAAGGGGTCGACATGTTTCTGCCAATCTGGAGACCCTAGAGGGAGGTGCGTGAAATTCATCAGGACCAAAATCTGTTGGGAAATAAAAATATATTGAAAAAAAAAATCTTTAAAAAAAATCAAATAATACAATTAGTGTCCTATATTGAATGTGGATATGTGCAGCACTAACATCACACACAACCGTTGGGTGTTTTGCCTCCACTAGTAATTTTCATACAGATAAAGAACAGGGCCTTCCCAATAAGCTGTTGTCCAAAGTGATCTGCCAACGTGGCGGAACCCAGTGCAGTCCCCCTGTGAGGTCCAGCAGGAGTACCACAGGGAACCATGGGACTTTGCAAGTGTTAAAAAGTAAAGCTTACACTGTATGCCAGCAGATTGATGTCACTGTTTTGCACCGGTACTACTGCTGTACTCACTTTGGACAACAGCGGACTGGCAAGACCCTGTTCTTAATCTGTCATGAGTACTTGTAAGTTGATGCAGAACACCTGACATTGACCAACCAAGCCTTGTAGGACCACAAATCAATTCTGCTTAATTTACAATGTCTGATAACATTTGAGCAGATGTGGGTGAGACAGAAAGAGGTTTTGAGAATTTAGCAAACATTTTTCAGACTCTGAATAATTGTAACAGGATCAGAGGTTTCCGCTTCCTAAATTAAGATGCAAATAATATCATCACAATTTATCACATTTGTAGCATCCTCATCTCATAATGTGGCATGCATCTCTTCTCAACCTCAAGGCATGATCCAGCAAACGTACATCATCCATCTTTTCACTCTTGACCCATCTCCAATTTTGTCTGCACCTCCTAGGGTACGGGACTCTCAACACCCATTCTCCACTTTCAATATGCTATGCCTCACTGCATGCAATATTCCATTCTTTCCCCTCTCACTTTAATTCCCTCAGGCCTGCCACAGCCATTTTCATAAATCACATGATCAATCTGTTGAGATGCCATCACATTGGTCTCAGGATGATAAACCAACTACCTCCAACGTTTTCCCAGCTGTTGGATGATATATCCCCCATCTCTCCCAAGATCAGGGGTACTTTTGGAGTGGCAATCTCACTGAAATACCTTAATCATAAAGAAAACCTTTAAACAGGAACAGGGGTGGGAGCACACCGCTTCACCCCCCAGCAAGGTTCGCCCCTGGCATTCTGGTAAATGCAGTCTCATGTTGCTTGCTTTACTAAAGTTTTCCGAGTGTTTCGCCAGAGTTGGCGCAGATAGTGCTGATCTCTAGACACGTGTTTCTGGTTCTTTAACCGTCATCAGTAGAGATTACAGGCTTCAAATTTCGGGTTTGCTGAGTAGGCTGCCAAACATTGCATCAGGTCAAGTACCTCTCACTGGCGCCCGGGTGCTTCTTCCACGAGCTCGTCAGCTCAATGACTCACAGGAGTACTTTTAAACAGGAACAGGGGTGGGAGCACACCGCTTCACCCCCAGCAAGGTTCGCCCCTGGCATTCTGGTAAATGCAGTCTCATGTTGCTTGCTTTGCTAAAGTTTTCCGAGTGTTTCGCCAGAGTTGGAGCAGATAGTGCTGATCTCTAGACACGTGTTTCTGGTTCTTTAACCGTCATCAGTAGAGATTACAGGCTTCAAATTTGGGGTTTGCTGAGTAGGCTGCCAAACATTGCATCAGGTCAAGTACCTCTCACTGGCGCGCGGGTGGTTCTTCCACGAGCTCGTCAGCTCAATGACTCACGGGAGTACTTTTAAACAGGAACAGGGGTGGGAGCACACCGCTTCACCCCCAGCAAGGTTCGCCCCTGGCATTCTGGTAAAGGCAGTCTCATGTTGCTTGCTTTGCTAAAGTTTTCCGAGTGTTTCGCCAGAGTTGGCGCAGATAGTGCTGATCTCTAGACACGTGTGTCTGGTTCTTTAACCGTCATCAGTAGAGATTACAGGCTTCAAATTTGGGGTTTGCTGAGTAGGCTGCCAAACATTGCATCAGGTCAAGTACCTCTCACTGGCGCGCGGGTGCTTCTTCCACGAGCTCGTCAGCTCAATGACTCACGGGAGTACTTTTAAACAGGAACAGGGGTAGGAGCACACCGCTTCACCCCCAGCAAGGTTCGCCCCTGGCATTCTGGTAAATGCAGTCTCATGTTGCTTGCTTTGCTAAAGTTTTCCGAGTGTTTCGCCAGAGTTGGCGCAGATAGTGCTGATCTCTAGACACGTGTTTCTGGTTCTTTAACCGTCATCAGTAGAGATTACAGGCTTCAAATTTGGGGTTTGCTGAGTAGGCTGCCAAACATTGCATCAGGTCAAGTACCTCTCACTGGCGCGCGGGTGCTTCTTCCACGAGCTCGTCAGCTCAATAACTCACGGGAGTACTTTTAAACAGGAACAGTGATGGGAGCACACCGCTTCACCCCCCAGCAAGGTTCGCCCCTGGCATTCTGGTAAATGCAGTCTCATGTTGCTTGCTTTGCTAAAGTTTTCCGAGTGTTTCGCCAGAGTTGGCGCAGATAGTGCTGATCTCTAGACTCGTGTTTCTGGTTCTTTAACCGTCATCAGTAGAGATTACAGGCTTCAAATTTGGGGTTTGCTGAGTAGGCTGCCAAACATTGCATCAGGTCAAGTACCTCTCACTGGCGCGCGGGTGCTTCTTCCACGAGCTCGTCAGCTCAATCACTCACGGGAGTACTTTTAAACAGGAACAGGGGTGGGAGCACACCGCTTCACCCCCAGCAAGGTTCGCCCCTGGCATTCTGGTAAATGCAGTCTCATGTTGCTTGCTTTGCTAAAGTTTTCCGAGTGTTTCGCCAGAGTTGGCGCAGATAGTGCTGATCTCTAGACACGTGTTTCTGGTTCTTTAACCATCATCAGTAGAGATTACAGGCTTCAAATTTGGGGTTTGCTGAGTAGGCTGCCAAACATTGCATCAGGTCAAGTACCTCTCACTGGCGCGCGGTGCTTCTTCCACGAGCTCGTCAGCTCAATGACTCACGGAGTACTTTTAAACAGGAACAGGGGTGGGAGCACACCGCTTCACCCCCAGCAAGGTTCGCTCCTGGCATTCTGGTAAATGCAGTCTCATGTTTCTTGCTTTGCTAAAGTTTTCCGAGTGTTTCGCCAAAGTTGGCGCAGATAGTGCCGATCTCTAGACACGTGTTTCTGGTTCTTTAACCGTCATCAGTAGAGATTACAGGCTTCAAATTTGGGGTTTGCTGAGTAGGCTGCCAAACATTGCATCAGGTCAAGTACCTCTCACTGGCGCGCGGGTGCTTCTTCCACGAGCTCGTCAGCTCAATGTCTCATGGGAGTACTTTTAATCAGGAACAGGGGTGGGAGCACACCGCTTCACCCCCCAGCAAGGTTCGCCCCTGGCATTCTGGTAAATGCAGTCTCATGTTGCTTGCTTTGCTAAAGTTTTCCGAGTGTTTCGCCAGAGTTGGCGCAGCTAGTGCTGATCTCTAGACACGTGTTTCTGGTTCTTTAACCGTCATCAGTAGAGATTACAGGCTTCAAATTTGGGGTTTGCTGAGTAGGCTGCCAAACATTGCATCAGGTCAAGTACCTCTCACTGGCGCGCGGGTGCTTCTTCCAATAGCTCGTCAGCTCAATGACTCACGGGAGTACTTTTAAACAGGAACAGGGGTGGGAGCACACCGCTTCACCCCCAGCAAGGTTCGCCCCTGGCATTCTGGTAAATGCAGTCTCATGTTGCTTGCTTTGCTAAAGTTTTCCGAGTGTTTCGCCAGAGTTGGCGCAGATAGTGCTGATCTCTAGACACGTGTTTCTGGTTCTTTAACCGTCATCAGTAGAGATTACAGGCTTCAAATTTGGGGTTTGCTGAGTAGGCTGCCAAACATTGCATCAGGTCAAGTACCTCTCACTGGCGCGCGGGTGCTTCTTCCACGAGCTCGTCAGCTCAATGACTCACGGGAGTACTTTTAAACAGGAACAGGGGTGGGAGCACACCGCTTCACCCCCAGCAAGGTTCGCCCCTGGCATTCTGGTAAATGCAGTCTCATGTTGCTTGCTTTGCTAAAGTTTTCCGAGTGTTTCGCCAGAGTTGGAGCAGATAGTCCTGATCTCTAGACACGTGTTTCTGGTTCTTTAACCGTCATCAGTAGAGATTACAGGCTTCGAATTTGGGGTTTGCTGAGTAGGCTGCCAAACATTGCATCAGGTCAAGTACCTCTCACTGGCGCCCGGGTGCTTCTTCCACGAGCTCGTCAGCTCATGACTCACGGGAGTACTTTTAAACAGGAACCAGAAACACGTGTCTAGAGATCAGCACTATCTGCGCCAACTCTGGCGGAACAGTCGAAAATATTTTAGCAAAGCAAAGAAGCAAGAGACTGCATTTACCACAATGCCTGGGGCGAACCTTGCCTGGGAGGTGAAGCGGTGTGCTCCCACCCCTGTTCCTGTTTAAAAGTGCTCCCGTGAGTCATTTGAGCTGACGAGCTCGTGGAAGAAGCACCCGCGCGCCAGTGAGAGGTACTTGACCTGATGTGATGTTTGGCAGCCTACCCAGCAAACCCCTAATTTGAAGACTGTAATCTCTACCGATTGACGGTTAAAGAACCAGAAACACGTGTCTAGAGATCAGCACTATCTGCGCCAACTCTGGCGGAACACTCGAAAATATTTTAGCAAAGAAACAAGAGACTGCATTTACCACAATGCCTGGGGCGAACCTTGCCTGGGAGGTGAAGCGGTGTGCTCCCACCCCTGTTCCTGTTTAAAAGTACTCCCATGAGTCATTTGAGCTGACGAGCTCGTGGAAGAAGCACCCGCGCGCCAGTGAGAGGTACTTGACCTGATGTGATGTTTGGCAGCCTACCCAGCAAACCCCTAATTTGAAGACTGTAATCTCTACTGATGACGGTTAAAGAACCAGAAACACATGTCTAGAGATCAGCACTATCTGCGCCAATTCTGGCGGAACACTCGGAAAACTTTAGCAAAGCAAGCAACATGAGACTGCATTTACCAGAATGCCAGGGGCGAACCTTGCTGGGGGGTGAAGCGGTGTGCTCCCACCCCTGTTCCTGTTTAAAAGTACTCCCGTGAGTCATTTGAGCTGACTAGCTCGTGGAAGAAGCACCCGCGCGCCAGTGAGAGGTACTTGACCTGATGTGATGTTTGGCAGCCTACCCAGCAAACCCCTAATTTGAAGACTGTAATCTCTACTGATGACGGTTAAAGAACCAGAAACACGTGTCTAGAGATCAGCACTATCTGCGCCAACTCTGGCGGAACACTCGAAAATATTTTAGCAAAGAAACAAGAGACTGCATTTACCACAATGCCTGGGGCGAACCTTGCCTGGGAGGTGAAGTGGTGTGCTCCCACCCCTGTTCCTGTTTAAAAGTACTCCCGTGAGTCATTTGAGCTGACGAGCTCGTGGGAGAAGCACCCACGCGCCAGTGAGAGGTACTTTACCTGATGTGATGTTTGGCAGCCTACCCAGCAAACCTCTAATTTGAAGACTGTAATCTCTACTGATGACGGTTAAAGAACCAGAAACACGTGTCTAGAGATCAGCACTATCTGCGCCAACTCTGGCGGAAGATTCGAAAATATTTTAGCAAAGCAAAGAAACAAGAGACTGCATTTACCACAATGCCTGGGGCGAACCTTGCCTGGGAGGTGAAGCGGTGTGCTCCCACCCCTGTTCCTGTTTAAAAGTACTCCCGTGAGTCATTTGAGCTGACGAGCTCGTGGAAGAAGCACCCACGCGCCAGTGAGAGGTACTTGACCTGATGTGAGGTTTGGCAGCCTACCCAGCAAACCCCGAATTTGAAGACTGTAATCTCTACTGATGATGGTTAAAGAACCAGAAACACATGTCTAGAGATCAGCACTATCTGCGCCAACTCTGGCGGAACACTCGAAAATATTTTTGCAAAGCAAAGAAACAAGAGACTGCATTTACCACAATGCCTGGGGCGAACCTTGCCTGGGAGGTGAAGCGGTGTGCTCCCACCCCTGTTCCTGTTTAAAAGTACTCCCTTGAGTCATTTGAGCTGACGAGCTCGTGGAAGAAGCACCCGCGCGCCAGTGAGAGGTACTTGACCTGTTGTGATGTTTGGCAGCCTACCCAGCAAACCCCTAATTTGAAGACTGTAATCTCTACTGATGACGGTTAAAGAACCAGAAACACGTGTCTAGAGATCAGCACTATCTGCGCCAACTCTGGCGGAACACTCAAAAATATTTTACCAAAGCAAAGAAACAAGAGACTGCATTTACCACAATGCCTGGGGCGAACCTTGCCTGGGAGGTGAAGCGGTGTGCTCCCACCCCTGTTCCTGTTTAAAAGTACTCCTGTGAGTCATTTGAGCTGACGAGCTCGTGGAAGAAGCACCTGCGCGCCAGTCAGAGGTACTTGACCTGATGTGATGTTTGGCAGCCTACCCAGCAAACCCCTAATTTGAAGACTGTAATCTCTACTGATGACGGTTAAAGAACCAGAAACACGTGAGTAGAGATCAGCACTATCTGCGCCAACTCTGGCGGAACACTCGAAAATATTTTAGCAAAGCAAAGAAACAAGAGACTGCATTTACCACAATGCCTGGGGCGAACCTTGCCTGGGAGGTGAAGCGGTGTGCTCCCACCCCTGTTTCTGTTTAAAAGTACTCCTGTGAGTCATTTGAGCTGAAGAGCTCGTGGAAGAAGCACCCGCGCGCCAGTGAGAGGTACTTGACCTGATGTGATGTTTGGCAGCCTACCCAGCAAACCCCTAATTTGAAGACTGTAATCTCTACTGATGACAGTTAAAGAACCAGAAACACGTGTCTAGAGATCAGCACTATCTGCGCCAACTCTGGCGGAACACTCGAAAATATTTTAGCAAAGCAAAGAAACAAGAGACTGCATTTACCACAATGCCTGGGGCGAACCTTGCCTGGAAGGTGAAGCGGTGTGCTCCCACCCCTGTTCCTGTATAAAGAAAACCTTATTCTAATGGTAAAATACTTTTATGACCTCCTCCAAACGATATGAAACCATGATATGTTAGCCAACCCTTTCCATGGGCAAACTGGGTGAGATCATCTTTAGTGCTGAAGCATTCTAGACCTTGCCACTACAAGCACACACTCTAAACATCCATGGATCAACTTAACAATCATATAATTTATTCCAGACCACCAATACTTTGCTCACACACTGTTTATTTTGAACAGTGCCTGTTTGTGCAACAAACTCTTAAATGTCTTCGCAGCGCCAGTGGGTGTTTACTTTTTTCTCTCTTAACTATAGTTCACCAGGTGAGGCGTAACAACGAGAAATATATTTATTTCTCCTCGTTACTTCCTCTTTCTATGTGTGCTGCATTTTGCAGCACACATAGAAAGAGGAATTTGCCTCTCAGGATTGTTTTTGTGCAAGAAGGTGTCCCTTCCTGAACAATCCTGTCTGCAATGCAGGCATGGTACTAGGGTGCCTGCGTTGGCGCTAGGCAGCCGAAACGGGGCCAATGCAGGGACAAGGACAGGAATGTGTTGTATTCTTTTAAATACAGTGCATTCCTGCACTTTCCCTGTAATGCAACACGGCGCAGCAAGGTGACTTGCTGCATTGCATTACTTTGCCATAAATATGGCTCGAGGGTACATGCTCCTGGTCAACTTCTATGTCAAAAATCATCCACCACATCGACTTTCTTTATGAGCAGATGTTAAAGACAAGAAGGGACTATTTTATTGTGCTTTGTCAGATATTAAATCCCAAACTTATCTTCTTACATTATCTTTCCATGTACCTAATAGGTGCTAATCCTCATTTTGAAATATTTAGTCACTGTAAATAGTGATTCTTAGCAAAAACGAACTGGCCAAATTTGGTGAGAACTATGTCACAAAAGAGTATGCTAGCATATTCAATACTATACAGAATGTACTGCTACAGTCTTTTGGGGAAAAGTTTTTTAAATAAATGTATATGGCAAACTGTCAGATTGTCAGATAGAAAACAGCACATGTAGCACACGAATTACATAACAATATGCATCACCATATTCTAGAACTATACAAGCTTTTCAAAAGAGCAGTGATATAGCAGTCTTAGAAAATGGATCAAATGCATGGAAGAACCAATTCTTAGTCCGAAATGGCAACAAATGTTGAAATTTCTACATATGGATGTCACTTATTCTACTATGCAAAAATTATCAAAAATTATTTACATTACTCTGTTAAAAATCCAACAATTTTCATTCTAACACAAAATTGATAAGTCTTACCATCATAGTTAGGTTGGGAATCAATAAACCTATCATCAAGATCCACTAAACTTAAAAACATTTGATATAAAACTCACATAGGTATTCAAAAGCATTTTGAAGGGATTACAGTCCTTACTGTTTATTTAATACATTTCATATTGTAATCTTAAATAGAGGACTTTGTATTCTGGCAGAAATATTTTGTATTTTTACTAATCATTATGCAAAACATCAGCTCGTGAAATATGTGATTTCAAGGGAGGCCCATCGCTTTGAACATTACCGGGCAGAAATCTTGCATGAAATGGCATTTGGATCCAGCAAATTTGAAGTGAAATGGCATCTGGATCTAGCAAATTTGGATCCAGAAAATTTGAAAGATCAAATGAAAAGCATAAAGGCTGAAATATGGATGATTTTAATAATACTAATAAAAGAATGGAAAAGGCTATTCAAAATTATGTTATAACTACCCATAGCGTCGGACTACAATATATGTCATATTGAAAAGAAAGAATAGCTGGTAAAATGTGCCTGCTAATTAAAACCACTTACCTGGTGAGTTCTTGGAGCAGAAAACTGGGGAATAATTGAACATGATGCAATCTTGGGGGAGATCTTGAAGGTCCAGTCATAACTTCTGCCTCTTATTTAATTTTAGCACCAATACTATACACTCTGGTGTACACTGTAAATAAGGTTTTGGTACCCTAAACATAACTATTGCTCTCTTCACCTCTTCAAATGCCCTAAGACTCCTCTAAAAAAATTGTTTCAATGCTGCCCTCACTTTCAGTGTTCTGTTATCAACATTTCTCACAAAATGAGCATAGTACTCTGCAAGCACTTTGAATAAAACCAACTGCAAAAAGATTACTTTACTAGCCTGTGGTGTCCATCTGTCAACCATTTGTTGTATCTTCCAAGGAGTAGATACAACAAACTCATCAGAACGGCGAAAGCAACCTTCTTCAAATCCCAACTTGACAATGCAAAAATATACCCGAAAAGGCTGTTTGAGTTGATTAAGTTACAATCCAATAACACTCCTATCCAATCTTCTCTCATCTCCTGCCCTCAGCCAAACTGCGATGCTGTTGCTGACTTCTTCCTTGAAAAGGCGAGTAAGATCGAATCAGATCTAAAGTCTGCCATGATCGATCTCTCACCCTCCCCTGACTCCTCCTTTCCCTCGCCCCCTCTTACGCCGCCCTGCCTCTCCCCTAAAACCAATGCCTCTTGGAGTCAATTCACACCCCTCAACGACACTGCCATCTTCAGCATTCTCTCGACCCTGAAACCTTCAAATCACTTCAATGATCCCCTCCCCCCGACTTCTTTAAAGAAATGATAGGATCACTAGTCCCGCTCTGGTCCAAGATCATCAATGCTTCTCTTCTTCAAGGTGAGATCCCCGACTGCCTGAAGGCGGGCCTAGTTCTCCCTATTCTCAAAAAAACCACAGCGGACCCTGAAGACCTGAATAACTATCGACCAATCACAAACATCCCTACCATGGAAAAACTCCTTGAGAAATGTGTACATGAACAACTGCGCAAACACATTGAGCAATTCCAAATTTTTGACCAATTCCAATTGGGCTTCCGTCCCGGCCACAGCACTGAAACAGCCATCACTCATATAGTGGACGACGCTCTCACTATGCTTGACCAGAATGAATCTTGCCTACTAATACTACTCGATCTCTCATCTGCATTTGACACTGTCAAACATGACATTCTACTTAACCTGTTGGAATGTAGGATGGGGCTCTCAGGCACTGTACTAAAATGGTTTGCCTCTTTTCTCAACAACAGAACGCAGAGAGTCAAATCCAATCAAACTCTACCCAACTCCAGTCCCTGCACACTGGGTGTCCCCAAGGGTCCTCGCTCTCCCCCACGCTCTTCAACCTTTTCATTGAACCACTTACTGTAATCCTCAAAGCATCTAACATCCAATATCACATGTATGCGGATGACACCCAACTGTACATGAAAATCTCTTCCCCTGAAGATATCAAGTCACTCAACGGAACCCTGCACAAAACCCTAAATTGGCTAACCTCCAACCACCTCAAACTAAACGCCCTCGAAACGGAATTCCTCCTCATTTCACCCACTAGGCAAACCCCCATTGTTGAGAAATATCTAAAAAACCTCTCCGCCCTCAACTGCACCCCACACATCATTGATTCCACTAAATCACTAGGTATTGTGCTAGATAAGAACCTAAACATGCAAGATCACATCAGAGCATCTACCAAAGGAGTGAACTTCCAACTGAGCATCCTAAGAGAACTCAAACCCTACCTTCCCCAAGATGACTTCAAATCTGTGGTGCAAGCACTAGTCATCTCTAGACTAGAATACGGCAGTGCTACTCTATGTGGGCTACCGAAACTCAGTTTAGCCCCCCTCAGAGCATCTCTGAATGCTGCGACTAGACTCATCACTGGTTCCAAGAAAACCAACCACATCTCTCTGACCTGAAATCGCTCAACAGGCTTCCGTTTGAGTCAAGGATCCAGTTACAAATTGCATGTATGACCCATAGAGCACTACACTTCAACACTCCTCTTTACCTGGCAAATAAGCTCAAACTATCGGGTGGCTCCCGGCCCTCAAGGAGCTCCAGCACATTGCTGCTCAAGCCGAAGAAATTTTAAAAATTGAAATCCTACAATCGTACAGTCTCTGGTATTGCCCAGAGAATCTGGAACTCCCTACCTGTGGAAACAAGACTGATTCCTTCAACATTTGCCTTCAAAAGGGAAGTGAAAGCTCTACTGATGAACACTGCGTTGAACTAGAAGTTCTTCTCCTTTTGTCTCCTATCTTGTTTAGTCGATTAATCTGCTACCTGGCATTTGCTGCGGCCTCAGTGTCACCCACTAATATTTCATTGTGTACCTGATGTATATTGCTCTACTTTTCTCCCACAGCTATCTACCTATGTCTTCCACAACTCGTATGTAAAGCGCTCTGATACCCACCTGGGTCATGTTCGCGCTATACAAAACTTTAAATAAATAAATAAATCTCACTGCTCAAAGCAATAATTGAATTAGTAGCCAGGCTGATCACTACCTCAAACACTTTGATTATATCACATGTGTACTATGCGATCGCCTTGCCTTCTAATGACTGCAAGGATAAAATGTATGCAAGGTCATTCACCGAAATAATTCTCAATTTCTTTCAGTTTCTTTCCCATTCTGCCAGACCAAGAGTCTTCGGAAGCCATAAATCATTACAACTGCAGAACCAAAACTCAGAACAAAACCTGCCTGTAGTCGTTTACTGGTGCCGCTAACTCTTCCTACAAGCATGTACATCTCGAAATCATGTCTATATAGACTTTCACAACTTCAGAAAGGAATTTAAAATGTATATATTCTGTCTGCCTTTTGCTGAGCTCAAGGGTCTTCCCTGCACCATAACTGATGTAGAGATGTACAAACACTTTCCTCTTCTTTTAATGTTTCTTCTCAAGTCCCTTTTACCATGTCTTACGCTGTTTTATATATTTAAATGTTTAAACGTTTTTTCACTTTCATGAAACTGAATTATATGTAGGTAGTCCTGCTATCCAGTGGTAGAGGAGCACTACACGAAGCATTTCAATAATAAGCTGTTCTTTATTCTTAAGAGCAAGCCCATCACGAATTACACTAACTAGATTTCCCTTTGATGATCTTGCAGCCTTATCAAAATTTGTCCCAGAATAGCAATATAGTCCCACCCAAACTTACACTTCGGACCTAAGGTGGAGTCCCTGTTTTAAGAACTTTCTTCAACCTCTGATCAGGTTTGCCTATATACTTCCCATGAACTACAATCGCATCCTGCAAGGAAACCCTAAGAAAGCATTTGAGCAACATATTCATATTGTGCTGAAAAAACATTGCTTAAGCTACCACCCAAGCCGCATCTAAAATTGGAATACAACAGGTGTGACAACAATGATGAAACATCAGCAACAATGAAACTATATGATGAGGGATTCAGTTTGACTGTGTGGTGAGTAGAAGGTAAGTCAAACGCTGGAAACACAACCCTATTGGTCATCAATGTGAATCGCTGGTGACCATTGGGGGAATCAAGTCTCCATAACTTTTTAAATTTAGACTGAAGAATAAAATAGTCAAATCTCCACTGTTGCCTTATTGGAAACAATTATCAGCCAACACTTATGTGGCCTAAGCTTGCTTGGTGACTCTCTTTTGACACAGTCAGTCAATCTCATGCTTCATTACCCTAAATATTTGCAGGTATGCTTGTCACCATATTTATGGTTGGCTATGATTCATTCCTAATCCCAACACGATAATTAAATGTTCAGGTCACTTTGTTTGCATACCTTCTGAATCATTGATCTGCCTTTGAAGTATCATCGCTCAACTGTATCAGCATTTCATAGCTTTTGGGGTTAAACACAATATAAGTAGCACACTGATATGACCACCACAGAAGCAGGTCACCTAAATATGCCCATGTGATTATGCTCTCCAAACTCGCTGTGAAATAGCCCAAAACCCCAAAAGAAAATGTTCTTAAAACTGCTTGATGCTATATCAGAAATCTCAATTTACTCTATGCTTGCACTCTGAACCTTATGGACCAACTGACATCTTGACTGGACACCTATTAACCAACATTTCTTTAAAAGGTACAGGTAAATTGTGCTGCTTCTTATTGACAAACTAAACATCATCATGCAATAGTATTGCTCCCCATAAGCATGTTCAGCTCTAACATGTTACCACCCTCCCCTGAATTCTGACTACTGCTTGCATAATGGATTTTGGCAAGAGATCCGGACAATACTTACCATTTGCCAGATGTTGCCAGCTGGTATGTTTGGGGGAAGCACTATATTATGGGAAACATCCATTACAACACAGTCATTACAACGACCTACCTTTACAACGCAACTGTTACAACGCAACTGCCTTTACATCGCATGCCATTACAATCCATGTCATTACAACGCATGTCACTACAATGCATGCCATTACAACGCAAATCATTACAACTCATGCCATTAAAACGCATTATAAGGTAAGTAATGGATATTTTTTTAGTATTAGGGTAGGTATTGGTTTTGGGGTACATGGGAATAGTAATTTTTACCCCTACACTATCCAACACTTTCCCTACTGTTGCACTCACTGGAGTGGGAATAGTAATCTTTACCCCTACACTATCCAACACTTAGTAATTTTTACCCCTACACTATCCAACACTTACCCTACTGTTGCACTCACTGGAGTGGGAATAGACATTTTTACCCCTACACTATCCAACACTTACCCTACTGTTGCCCTAAAAGTATTATGCGTTGCAATGGTATGCAATGTAATGGTATGCGTAGTAATGGAATGCGTTGTAATGGTAGTTTTTAAAAATGCGTTGTAATGGCATGCGTTGTAAAATTATGCAATGTAATGGTAGTTGCGATGAAAATACTGCGTTGTAAAAGCATGCGTTGTAATTGTATGCGTTGTAACGTCATATATTCCTATATTACACTTAGATTGCTCCTCCTCAACTTTTTGAGTTTTCTCAACAACAGCACCTATCTCCTTCACAAACTGTACATCAGACTTTTCCCCTCTATAAGGGGTTGTACCAATTTACTTATTAGATATTACACAAAATAAGGCAGGAAATGTGAAGTCATTATCATTATTTGTTTCATATGTAGAGCTAGGATATAAAACACAAAGACAGACTTAAAAATAGAGAAAACAAGGCACTGACTGCATAGCAATTCAAAATTACAAAACCCATTGCAAACAAAAATGAGTATCTACACTTAAATAACAGATATGCCAAATCTCCGAACTCTCATACTATTTTCTCACACTTCACACACATTGAAAACCCACACACGGTGACAAAATATGTGCACAAAAATATTGAGTAACATAAATATTGTGTCAAAAATATTGTTAACCTTAATATCGCATTCCTATACTTATAATAAGAATGACAAAAATATTGTTTCAAAAATATTGTGGAAGGGAATATTGTCCTAAACAAGGTAAGAATAGCGCTTTTTAATAACTATAAACTGTAAACTAATGTTTTAAAAATATTGGTATAGTTAAATGTAATACAATGTAAACGAAATACTTTTAATATCATGTATCTATTACCCAGTGTTGGTTGCCACTGGATAGTTACAGTTAGTACCACATTTCTATCCGAAAAGCACTTTTGGCGTTGGTTGATGAATCTTCATGAAACTTTCCAAAAAAAGTCTCATCCACCTCAGCTTCTTCCTAGAAAGTCCCGGGGTGATCTGTCTAGCGGAAGCGAAAAAAGGGGGTCCCAAAACATTTTTCGCATTAATTTTTTTATTGGAAAATTGAACAGAGACACTGCAAAAACTGATCAACAGATTTACACCAAATTTGGCAGAAACCTAGGTCTTGGTCCAGAAAGCGTGCTTTTTGTGATTTGGTGTAAATCCATTCAGTAGTTTTTGAGCAATTAAGACTAAAAAATGTTGCATATTATAAACTGCGGAGGATCCGCAGAGCCGACAGATCTCCAGAGGAGATCTGATTGGCTGACACCACATCAACAATGATGTTGCGGCATCCATCTTAGTCTTGAGTCCTGAAAAAAGTGAAAACATTTATAAGGGGCAGGGCCTGATGGGAAGGTATTCCCCCTTGCAGAGTCCCTGCCTGTCGCCATGTGTTAGATCCAGTAAGGTTAGAACCTCAGTGTAAGAGCTGTGGCTATTCACTTACATTTCAGCCGGCGTACAATACAGTGGGTAACTCAATCTCTACACCTCAGCACATGGCAACATTTTTCTCCATTAATTGCAGATCCTTAGCTAAACATAAAGTGGAAATACATGACTTCCTGGAAGAACATCAGACTGATGCTGTCTTCCTCACAGAGACGTGGCTCATGCAGGATTCTTCTCCCGATCTTCTTCAAGCTAGTCTGAAGGGTTTGCTATTATGAGAATGGATAGGCAAGGACAAATAGGAAGGAGGATCGTGATAATCTGTAAGCAAGGGATACAGTGTACCCCCTCCGAACTGTGTAATGAAAGCAGTAAAGCGGCTTTTTTATCGTTGGCTTTGACCTACAAATGCATGAGATCAGGCAGTTTGATCTTCTGTCCACAAGGCCCTGCCTGTAAGTTTGTTTCACATTTAGCAGACGTGATGTCTCCCCTGGTTCTGCGGTATTCCAACTTTACAGTCGTAGGAGACCTCAATCTGCACTTTGATGATGTCATGTGCACACAGCAATGTCTATGATATGGAGGGGATGCAGCTGACCTCCCCCACACACAGATTGGGGCATATTCTCGACCCTATCTTCTCTAATTTGCCTGGTTTAGTCCCCAAACACCCCATACCTCTTATTTGGTCTGATCATATGGCCATTCCTTTGTTGTGTGAAGGTGCCCACTAGCTCTGCCTCAACCCCATTAATGCGGCGCTTTGCGATAATTGTCGCAAATCCTTGGTAATATGCCCCTATATTTTTTCCAAACGCCCCCACACATATGCTCGCATTACTTAGCAAGAAACATAAAGTTTTTTTCAAACATATAAATATATATCACCGTATGCACTTGCACTTTG
Organism: Calotriton arnoldi; assembly: GCA_963921515.1. Lineage (NCBI taxonomy): Eukaryota > Metazoa > Chordata > Amphibia > Caudata > Salamandridae > Calotriton > Calotriton arnoldi. The sequence goes on along the minus strand of CAWUFW010001531.1, from coordinate 2,497,885 downwards.
GTGATTATTGATAGAGAAGAAAAAAAAATAAAAGAAGTAATACTTACCTGGATCGTGTGCTGCTCTCTTCTCTGTGCAGTATTTGTAGATGTTTCTTGTGGATAACCATAACTATATGCACCCTAGGCTAGATATATGAATCTCTAGTATGGTGGTACATCTAATACCACATCAAATTCGACATTGTTTTAACCCAGGTGTCAAAATACATACCCTTCATCCGAATGTAATGCTTAAAGTATAAAGGTGTGCAAGTCAAATGATGGCTGACATACGATATAATTGGAAAGTAAGACTATATTCAAAGACCTTATGCTTCCAGTGAGTGAATACATAAAAATAAAACATAATTCATGGCGTGCTAATCTATTTGGGTCAAAGGAAAATCCAGAATTCTCAACCCCACTGTCTCTAAGCACATGAGGGCAAACATTCCGTTAGTTCTATCTCATTTCCCGTGCCTTCTTGCATCATAACCCACATTTTCCATAAATTGAAAGTAAATGAACTTTGTCTTCTTCTATGCTTAGGTGTAAGTATCCAATTTTGTTTGAAATTGTTTCAGATGTTTTAAATTAAGATGCATTAGGATCAAAGAAATCATATAATTTGGTGTTTGGGTAATAAAGTAATATTACATGGATTTGTGTGGAATATTGGTTTATGTGACTGGTCAATCTTGCATTCTGTGCTCTATATTGGTTTTTTGTGATTTGTATGTTACTATATTTTTGTTTATTATTACTCTATGTATGATGTATGTTTCTTTTAAGGAGCGCTGCTGGTAGAAACAATAATAACTATAAGAACTGAACATATGACGATACATCGCATGCAATTACAACGCAGTTGTTAGAACACAAATGTTGTTACAATGCATTGCTATAACATCACAAACTTTTACAACGCATATGCCTTTACCACGGATGCCATTACAACGCAAAGGCATGCGTGGTAAAGGCATACACTTGGTAAAACTGCTTAAGGTAAGTAAATATATATATATCAATATATGTATATATATATATCTATGTATGTATATATATATATATATATATATATATATATATATATATATATATATATATATATATATATATATATATATATATATATATTCCAACCATTTCTCCTCAAAAGAAGCACACCGACTCTGGTTCTGTCGCTTTCAAATTCGTTTAATTCGTGGAACAGCACAGAGGCAGAAAGCTCACAGTCCCAACGTTTCTGCTCACACGGAGCCTTGATCACGGGAAAACTCTCTGAATTTTGAATCCATGAAGGAATGAAGGCCGTCGCCGATTGGATGAAGATCAGCCGACTAAAACTGAACACGGAGAAGACAGAGGTCCTCATCCTCGGCTCCAACCCCTCAGCCTGGGACGACTCCTGGTGGCCAACGACGCTGGGAGCAGCCCCGACACCCACCGACCACGCACGCAACCTGGGAGTCATCCTCGACTCAACGCTCTCCATGGCCAAGCAAGTCAACGCAGTCTCATCCTCCTGCTTCAACACCCTCCGCATGCTTCGCAAGATCTACAGGTGGATCCCGACAGACACAAGAAGAACAGTCACCCAGGCCCTCGTCAGTAGCAGACTTGACTATGGGAACGCCCTCTACGCGGGAGCCCCGGCCAAGCTCATCAAGCGACTGCAACACATACAAAACGCCTCCGCACGCCTGATCCTCGATGTACCACGCCACAGCCACATCACCCCCACCTGAGGAACCTGCACTGGCTCCCCGTCGACAGGAGAATCTCCTTCAAACTCCTCATCCACGCACACAAGGCACTCCACAAGACTGGCCCAGCCTACCTCAACAGACGACTCCTCTTCTACGTCCCCAACCGCCAACTCCGCTCCGCCGACCTCTCCCTCGCCACCGTCCCTCGCATTCGAAGAACTACCACCGGCGGCAGATCCTTCTCCCACCTCGCCGCCAAGACCTGGAACACCCTTCCACTAAGCCTACGACAGACCCAAGACCTGCTGACCTTCAGGAGGCTACTCAAGACCTGGTTGTTCGACCAGTAGCAGCACCCCCCCCCTTTTTTTCCCTAGCGCCTTGAGACCCTCGCGGGTAAGTAGTGCGCTTTACAAATTCTGTGATTGATTGATTGATTGATTAAGTGAGTGATTAAACGTGTCTTACTAATACATGGGTGACTGACTAATCTGTATGAATGTCTGTATCAGTCTGTCAGTTGGTTTGTAAGTGGCTGCTTGGGTTGGTGAGTAGCTACATGAGTGTCTATATGGGTTTTTGATTGGTTGTCTGAGTACCTGAATGGGTGCCTGAGTATCTGGGTGGGTGGGTGGGGTGTGTGTGACTCCCTGCATGGATGTGTGAGTGGGAGATTCACTGGGTGTATGGGTTGAAGAGTGCGTCTGTGAGGGGCTGTATGGGTGGGTGAGTGTGTGTATGGCTGTGTTGGTGAGTGAATGGATGTCTCAGTGGTACATGTGTGAGTAACTACATATGTGAAAGGCAGTATATGTGAGTGTTGGAGTATATAAATGATTATACGTGAGAGTGAGTGATTGTGAGAATGGCTGTATAGATGAGTGTGTGCTTGTGTCAGTGATTGTATAAGAGAGTTAGTATATGTTAGTATCTGTATAAATAAGTGAGGTGGTGTGTGTATAACTGTGTAGGTGAGTAAATGGGAGTGTGATTGATTCTTTATATGACTGACTAGCTGTGTGAGTAACTCTATGGGTGAGTGGCGGTGTGTGAGTGTCTGCATGGGGGTATGAGTGCATATGATAGTGGCTGTATTGATGAGTGACTGCATGTATGAGTGACTGTATGGATGAGGGAGTGGATGTGTGTGTAGACCTAGGAATCAGTGAGTGGGTATGTAGTAACTGGTATTGGTGTGTCTATGGTTTCGAGAATGGCAGTCTGTATTTTAGAGTGGGTGTATGAAAGGTTATATTAGGCTGTGAGGAGGTGCATCAGATTATCACGTGGATGATGTCATGAGTGATGTCATTTGAGATGTCATCAGTGATGTCACTGACCATGTCATGAGTGATGTAATATGTGAAGTCATCAGCAGTGCATTGCGGGGGCACGAGTTATAGTTAGCTCAACTAACCATAACAGCCGAATTTCTCTGGTTTTGTACGAGTGAAATGTCCAACAAACTATAACGTCCCTGAAACCTGAGGTTTTTTCAGTGAATTTCTATGGTTTTTTAAATGCTAATTTCTAACTATAACGTCCCTGAAACCTATGTTTTTTTCAGTGAATTTCTAAGGTTTTTTAAATGCCAATTACTAACTATAACATCCCTGAAACCTATGTTTTTTTCAGTGAATTTCTAAGGTTTTTTAAATGCTAATTTATAACTATAACATAGTAGTTGCATTTGCAGAGTGGTGCAGAAAGGGGGCTGGGCCTCTGACCAGCGTTCAGAAATTCCGCTGCATAGGACTTACAGGAGGTAGCAGGAGGGCTTCTTGGCCCCCAAAGTCCCTCATCCCCCAACCCTTAGTGTGCCAGGAGGCGCGTTTGCAGAGTGGTGGAGAAAGGGGGGGCGTGGCCTCCGAAGACCTCTTAGCAATCCCACTGTGTGTGACTTACTGGAGGTAACAGGAGGGGTAGTAGGCCACCAAGGACATCTTCTTTGAGGGCCAACTACCCCTCCTATTGTCTCCAGTAAGTCCCACACAACAGAATTGTTAAGTTTTCATAGCAGGCCACGCCCCCTTTGCCACCACTCTGCAAACGCGCCTCCTGGCACGCTCTTGGTTGGGGGATGAAGTCCCCTTCGCTTGTGGGGGTCCTTAGGGGCCAACTAGCCTACCTGTTACCTCCAATAAGCCCCACACAGTGGGATTGCTGAGAGGTGGACACAGGCCACGCCCCGTTTCCCCACCACTCTGCAAATGCGCCTTCTGGTGCGCTCTTGGTTGGGAGATGAAGTCCCCTTGCCTCCTGCGGGTCCCTGGGGCCAACTAGCCCTCCTGTTACTTCCAGTAAGCCCCACACAGCTGGATTGCTGAGAGTGGTCCGAGGCCACGCCCACTTTTTACACCACTCTGCAAACGCGCCTCCTGGCGCACTGCTGCTCGGGGGATGAAGTCCACTTTAGTCCTGAGGTCCTCAGGACATAAGAGGACCTCATCGCCCCACCAGCAGTACGCCAAGAGGCATGTTTGCCGAGTGGTGTAGAAAGGGTCGTGGCCTCGGACCACCTCTCAGCAATCCCACTGTGTGGGGCTTACTGGAGGTACCTGGTGGGCTAGTTGGCCCCCAGGGACCCTCAGGATTCAAGGGGACTTAATACCCCAAGTTAGAATGTGCCAGGAGGCGTGTTTACAGAGTGGTGCAGGGAGGGGGCGGGGCCTCCGGCGAGATGCCGGCTTTTCTCTTTTTTTTGTTAGAAGGGAGGCTGTGTGGCCTCCCTTCTCTTAATATTTTTGGGGGCCTGGGGACCCCATCCCCAGGGCCTGACCCATTTGTTTTTTAAACATTAAAAAACGGGAATGGGGATGCGCGACCCCCCACCCGAGGCTGATTTCGCCCCGGGGACCCCATCCCCCGGGCATGGCTAATTTTTTAATTAAAAAAAACAACATTTAAAGGAGGGGGCAGCGCGGCCCCCCTCCTGAGGCCATTTTTGGCCCCGGGGACCCAATCCCCCGGGGCTTTGCCACTTTGTTTAATTTTTTTTTATTTTATGGGAGGGGGGCCGCAGAGCCCCCCTTCCCTGGGCCACTATTGGCACCGGGGACCCCATCCCCCGAGGCCTGGCCAGCCTTGATTTATTTTTTTGGAGGGGGGCCGTGTGGCCTTACGTTGGGACCGCGGGGGTGCCCCAGTGCCCCTGCGGTACCTGCCGGCTCCCCGCATCCTGCGGGAGCCGGCATTGCTTGTGGACAAGGGGAGCTGCTGACATGCAGCTCCCCTTGCCTAAACGCAATCTGCTCCGCTTCATGGAAGCGAGAGCAGGTTTTCTGCTCTCGCTTCCATGAAGCAAAGTATAGTTTGCAATGACAGGGTGGGAGCTGTGCTCCCGCCCTGTCATTGCAAACTGCAATGGGACATTGCCGGAGCCGGCCCTGGGGGGTGGCTGTCCCCAGGTCCATAGAGGGCTCCAGGAGGGGGTCACGAGGCCCCCATCCCAACGCGAAGATAGCCCCGGGGATGTGGTGGTCCCCGGGGCCGGGGGTCCACAACAGACCCCCGCATTTCAATAATAAGTGCCCTGGGGAGGTGGTGGTTCCTGGGGCAGTGTGGGCCCCCCCGTATTATCAGAAATAGCCCTGGGGAGGTGGTGGTCACCAGGGCAGCGTGGGGGGGCAGGAGCCCCCCATGTATTTTTTTTTTAAAAGCCCTGGGGAGGTGGTGGTCCCCAGGGCTGCGGGGGGGCCACGTGCCCCCGCACATTATGAGCAAAGCCCCGGGGAGGTGGTGGTCCCCAGGGCTGCGGGGGGGCCACATGCCCCCCACACATTATGAGCAAAGCCCCGGGGAGGTGGCGGTCCCCGCGGGCCCCCGCTACATAAATTTGGATTGCCCCCGGGACCTGGCCCACCTGGGGGCTTAAGAAAAATGAAGCACGGGAGCCCACGCTTTGTTTTTTGTTGTTTTTGTTGGCGGGATTTGCGCACCCAGCGCGAATTCTGCCGATTTTTTTTTTTAAATGCTTTTTTGGGCACCTGAGCAGGCCTAGGTGGTCAGGGTGTTTCTACCCTGCCCCCTTTACTTGTTTTTTATCTTTTTTTTTTACTGTTTTCTTGTGACTCGGTTTTACCTTCAGAATGAAGCTCGTGATCGGGAGGGTTCGCAAATCCTCCTTGGTCACCAGATATCGATATTTTTTATTTTTACATTTCTCAGGAACTACTGAACAGATTTACACCATTTAAAGCAAAGAGTGCACTCTGGACCAAGAGCTACCTCTCTGCCAAATTTGGTGTAATTCCGTTCAGCAGTTCGGGCTGTAACCGCGACAAATGTTCCTATGGAAATTAACATGAAGAAAACGTGTTTTGGGACCTCCCTTTTTTCTCGGCCCCCTCTTGACGAATCACCCCAAAACTTTCAAGACAGGAGCTGACCGGAGCACCCCATTAGTTTTGAAACTTTCGCGAAGATTCGTCAAACGGTGCCAAAGATATTGGCAAATCAAAAAACGCTTTTCCTATGGAAACTAGGTCCTAACTATAACTACCTACTGGCGAGTACCAGTAGGTAATATATATATATATGTATATATACGTGTATATATATATATATATATATATATATATATATATATACATATATATATATATATATATATATACATATATATATATATATATATACATATAGATATATATATATATACATATAGATATATATATTTTATAAATATATATATATATATTTTTATTTACCCCATAAAAATCTAAAATTTCCCTTACTACCCCAACACTCATACCCTCCTAAAATCCTAAACTTACCCTTACTACCCCAACACCCATATCACCTAAAATCCTAACATTACCCTTTCCACCACAAAACCCAAACCCACCCTGAACCCTAAAATTACCCCTGGCACCCCAAAACCCATATCCACCCTGAACCCTAAAATTACTCTTAGCACCCCAAAACCCAAACCCACGTTGAAGCCTAAAATTACCCTTGCTACCCCAAAACCCATACCCACCCTAAAACTTAAAATTACCCTTTGCACCCCAAAACCAAAATCCACCCTGAACCCTATACTTACATGTAAAACACATATGCCTTTTCCATTCATGCCCTTACAACTAAATTTGTTGTAAAGGCATGCGTGGTAAAAGCATATGCATTGTAATGCCAAGCGTTGTAATGGCATTGTGATGTAATGGTAGTTGCGTTGTTACAACCGCATTGTAATGGCAACGTGTTGTAACATCTGCGTTGTAAAGGATGTTTCCCATATATTAGGAACAGTTTCTTTATATTTTGTGCCATGATGGAAGCAGCCTGTCAGTGAAAAAGTGAATTTTATACTCGTTATGTCCGTAAATATCATTAGAATTTCGAGTAAACATGTTTTTGTGCAGGGAAGTGCTTCTTCAGGATCATCACTGTGTTTGGGGATAAGACAAGGTAGTTAGTCCCATTAAGTAGAGGTCAGGTATGAAGGTGCAGTAAGCAATGATAATATCCTGAGTTAAACAATGCACGCTTAGTAGTGTTTCATCTCTATTACTCACAGCATGTGTCGTGGTGGAACACCGTCTTTGTAATTCATCCATGGATATTTTCAATTGCATCTCTTCTTTTTAAACAACTAAAAGGCCCATTTGCTTCATGAAGTAGGGGTAACTAGAGGATAATCAAATACAAAGCAGTGCCTACACTTGTCATGTCATCAGCAATGTTTGTAGGCGTTTAAGACATTTCAGCTTCGCTCCTCGTGCACCTCTTTTCTGCTTAGAACTGTCAATGTAACATCAACCATGGTATGACGTGAAAAACGGAAGAATTTAAACAATAGAGAGTGCAAGCATTTACTAAAATGTAACCACGATTGCAGAAACAATTATTACTTTGGTTGACTTCACTGTGTCAGCTTGGCATCCTAGAAGCTGATGTTTATTTTATTTATTTATTTAATGCGATTTTATATAGCGCGAACATTACCCGAAGGTGTCAGAGCGCTTTACAAAAGAACCAGTTGCGTTACATAAGGACTTTGGATTACATGAATTACATAGAAGATACAAATGGAAAAAAATTGCAAATGTACAAGTTATAAAGTCACTCAAGGAAGAGATACAAGCAGATAAACTCTAAGATCACATAGGAATGGTAGAAGTACAAAGGTCAACTACATATACTAGTGGTTAGAGTTATATATATACAAGTTGCAAATTCACACAGGGTTACATTTTAACAGTGATTAGGCTTAGACAATTATATATTACATATTTACAGAGCAGGAAATTCTTGCCATCGTTCAGCCAGGTGTTCAGGAGGTGTTGCACTCAGGGGTGGTGGTCTTTACGAAGTCAGGTCTCCCGCCTGGTTCAAGCACCCGCTGTGAGGCCCCGGCAGGCCGAGCGCGCCACAACCGCGTATAGACATTGAAAGCTGCAGGCGCCATGTTTAAGTCAGGCAGACTAAGAGTCAAAAGGAGGACAGTTCGTTGAAATGTAGCTTTTTTCAGTTCACCCCTTGGGAGAGGCTTGGTCTGCCCTTACTGTCCCTTCTGGGCCCCAGTCTTGTGGTTGCTCCTTCCCTCCTGCACATTATTTACCTCGCACGCCGACTCTGGCACTCGCGGATGTCTGTTCAGTAACCACTCTTTGTCTTGATATGATGGCTGTGTGTGTGCATGGAGACTGTGTAGACTGATGTGAGACTGTGTTGATTGTGTGTTATTGTGTGTTGATTGTGTGTGTACATGGAGCTGTGCAGATTGATGTTTGCTGTACATAGTACCCGCTTTCTGGCATTCCCACCATGCTGACCCTTTCTATTAATTGTGAGCTGTGGTTAAGGGAGAAATCTTGAATGAGTGCGTTTACAGTGAGCCATTGTTGGTTTTCAGTGGGTTGCTGTTAGTTTTCAGCGGTTTACTGTGGTCAGTGGCCCTCTCCCATTCCCTTCCCAGCAGTCTTTTTTCTGGTAAGAGCAGGAGGTTTGAGTCCAGGAAAACTATATAGCTCTCAGACTTTTTCACCTTCTCTTCATACCCACGACACGGTCTGCCCCACACACTACGAACACGCCTTCACGACGCCGGGATCCAAGAGAAGGCCCTGGACTGGACCACATCCTTCCTTTCCGGCAGAACACAAAGCGTCCGCCTCGCCCCCTTCCGATCCAAGGCCACCAAGATCATCTGCGGCGTACCCCAAGGCTCCTCCCTCAGCCCAACGCTGTTCAACATCTACATGGCACCCTCGCCCACGTCGCCCGACAGCACAACCTCAACATCATCTCCTACGCCGACGACACCCAGCTGATCCTCTCCCTCACCAAAGACCCTCACACCGCCAAAGCCCACCTCCACGAAGGAATGAAGGCAGTCGCCGAATGGATGAGGACCAGCCGCCTGAAGCTGAACTCGGACAAGACGGAGGTCCTCATCCTTGGTTCCAACCCTTCAGCCTGGGACGACTCCTGGTGGCCAACATCACTGGGAACAGCCCCGCCACCCACCGACCACGTACGCAACCTAGGGGTCATCCTCGACCCCACCCTCTCCATGACTAAGCAGGTCAATGCCGTTTCCTCATCCTGCTTCAACATCCTCCGAATGCTCCGCAGGATCTTCAAGTGGATCCCCACCGAAACAAGAAAAACAGTCACCCAGGCCCTCGTCACCAGCAGGCTGGACTACGGAAACGCCCTCTATGCAGGAACGACGGCTAAGCTCCTGAGACGGCTGCAACGCATCCAGAACGCCTCTGCACGTCTTATCCTCGACATCCCCCGACGCAGCCACATCACACCCCACCTGAGAGACCTGCACTGGCTCCCTGTCAACAAGAGGATAACCTTCAAGCTCCTCACCCACGCACACAAAGCACTCCACAACTCCGGACCAGCCTACCTCAACAGACGACTCAGCTTCTACACTCCCACCCGCCAGCTCCGCTCGACCAGCCTCGCCCTCGCCACAGTCCCCCGCATCCGGAAAACGACCGCCGGCGGCAGATCCTTCTCCCACCTCGCCGCCAAGACCTGGAACACCCTCCCCACCAACCTCCGACAGACCCAAGACCTACTGGCCTTCAGAAGACTCCTCAAGACCTGGCTCTTCGATCAGTAGCAGCACCACCCCCCTCTTCCCCCAACCGCCTTGAGACCCTCGCGGGTATGTAGTGCGCTTTATAAGTGACATGATTGATTGATTGATTGATTGATACCCTGTTCCCCGTCTACCAATGTAAACATGAATTCATATTCGTGTGCATTTAGGGACTTAAATGTTACACCCCTACCATAACTCTCTAAAAAATACTCGGTTCATGAAATCAAACAGAGAGAGTAAGGGCTATTAATGCCAAAAGAAGGTGTTCTTAGTTGTTTGAACAAACATTTTACAAAAATGTATTTGAGATTTGACACAGCATGAACAACGCACATTCTTGCCAACGTCATTTTCTGCTGCCTTTGCTCTCCTCCCACATGACCAATCAAGTAAAGTAATGTGGCTAAAGCTGTGTATTTTGGTGAGGGATCATTTACCCGTCATTTCAAAATGTTCAGTATTCATATTTTGGTATGATGTTTCTTTTCAATTCAGAATTGGGTCTTGACCCACATTACGTTCTTACCTCATGCTATTGACTATTTGGTGTATCATTCCGACTCATATGCTGCGTTTGCATTGCAAGGCACAATGACATATTTTAAATCTGAAAAATATAGTAAATATTCACACATTCTTTTCTTATTCAGACATGAACGGCTACTGTATTTTTCTCTTCTACAATAGCCCTCTATCCTTTATACCATTATCACAATACCATCACCAGAACCATTACAAAAGCAGGACTTGGGCATGCCAATACTGGCATGCTTTACCACATGAAAGACGGATCTATTGACTTTTCCAATGCTTGTTTTACTTAACTGTCACCACAGTGTTCTTTCCTTTAAAAATTCACATTAATAATTTGTCTACTTCCTATTCTTGCGTGCCTGACATGACAGGTGAGATTCTTCATTTGTTTTCTCTAGTACCATGTTAATAAAAATATAACTGTTTCTGTTTTAAATTGTTCTGTTCTGCTAATAAAGTTGGTGGGGATCTGGTAGCACTTATTTTGGGATCTTAAAATTTGAAAATGTGACTTTATATGGAGGTCTCACATAGAGCTAATTTAGAAACACTTACACAGAACTCTATCAACCCCTCTCATTTTTCTCCCTTCTCCTCCTTTTTTGCTTTCCTCCCCTGTGACATGCAGCAGTCATAATCCTCAAAATATTTCCTTTCTTCCCTGTAACATCCAGCAGTGGTAAACCTCAAACAAAGTAAAATAATTGCTTTTGTGTGATGAATTCCATCTTTTAATTTTTCTTTTCATACTAAGCAAAATATATTTCTTGACCTGTCTACTGTTACTGGCTACGGTGCTTTCCTGACCTATATATCTATATATCAGCAAAGAATTTTAGTTCAATCCAATGATAGAGGGCCATGATTCACAAAGGTAAATCTGTTGTTGGAAATTTCCACACACATAGATTTATGCCTACACTTAGGTTTAAATTGCTGCCTAAATGCGTTTCAGCTACTCCAGGTGGAGACTTATGCATAGTAGTAGTAGTATATGATCCAACCCCTTACATAGCACTATCACCTCCTTCCAGGAAATTATGAACACTATTTCCAGTTCTGGACTGCCAATAATAAAATAATGAATGTTGGGTGCTGAAGTCTTGTTTTGCGTCCCTTGACCGAGTCAGGTTAAAACAGCTGAAAACAATGATTTGCAGAAGAAACGTTTAGGAATGGAGCCAGTCGTATTACTGATCTGGAGTAAAGTGGTGAACCTACTTTTAAATGAGGGATTGAGAACATATACAGCTTAAAATACCACTGTCAAATTACTACCAGTAAGGTTAAAAGTGTTTATAGATGTAATCCTGCATAAAGTAGCTGTATATAGCACAGACTTGTATGTAGCTTTTTTAATTTAATTTACAGAATTGCATTTTTTCTTTTTAATTTGTACAATGTGATGTGTACAGGTGTATGAAATGTCTAATGTAATTGTTTACTTTCATTTTATTTGTATTTTTACTTTTTTAATGTGATTTGTAAGGGAGTCTGCAATGAGTTATATAGCCATTCTTCCATTTTATTTATGCGTTTTTTTGGTGATGGGGATTATGCTGCTAGTGTTATTTTCTGAATTCATTGATTTCTATGAATGTTCCTTGTAGCACTTGTGAGTAGCCACGTGTTGTGTGTGTCTTACTCCCAGGCTTGACTGGAGTACATTTGAGCCTGTTTGGGTTGCATTACTCCTGAAGTAGATGTGGGTGTTTGAATTGCAACTGACATGGGGCCATCTTTAATGTTTGACGAAGTACAGTCCACCAGGGCAGCTGAGGACATTAAGTCTCCCACCCTAATGTAATACCATCCACCAAATTTTGAGATGGCTTTTGATCCAGCGTTGATCTCTGTACCTTAATGGTAACCACTGGCGTAGCGGTTGCTGTCAAAGTACAAAAAGCTTTGATGGACAGCCTTCTTCAGTTCTGATGACCATTCAACAACCCTTAACAAAGTTTTGTTTTTCAAAAACAAACTTCTAAACTGGGAGTTTGTTATTGAAAAACAAATAAGTAATGACCCCACACAGTGAGCTGTTTTTTCCCCTGGGGGTGAGGGATCAATGTTTGTTTTTCTGCTGTCCCTCTTTGAAAGGCTTTACCAGGAGGAGCTAGAAAGCAAAAAAAGGATATAGCATCATCCACTTTAAAAAGGGGGGCAATTTAATGCCCTTCCTCTAACAGCCCCTATTCCATCAGACCATCAGAAGAAGTCCTCCATCGATGGAGCCTACAGGGGCACTGCCAACGGAAATCTGGCAGTTTGCCTGCCTCTAAGTGAGGTGAGCAATCCGAGTGATTGGCAGACACAATACTCCGTCATGTTTGTGGTCATACTCCATTGTAGGTGCTTTATTATTGTTCTCCCCCGTAACCATACTTGATATTCCATTTCCTACTCCCACTTTCATTATATTTTCTCATTTTAACTCCCACTCCTTCTTGCCTCTCCCACATTTATGCCTAAAATGTACATCTATATGCTCATAGTTCTAAACACTCTGGGCCGAGAACTACACACATAGGAGGTCAGCCTCCAATGTGACTGTACATATCTGAATGGTATTAATTATTATTCAAAGTGTTATGTGCCTGGGTTAGGCCAATGTAGCAAAGCGGCTCATTTCTTACATTGTCCTAATTTTCACAAGAACATTTCTGACATGACTCCTGGTGGCCAACATCACTGGGAACAGCCCCGCCACCCACCGACCACGTACGCAACCTAGGGGTCATCCTCGACCCCACCCTCTCCATGACTAAGCAGGTCAACGCCGTTTCCTCATCCTGCTTCAACATCCTCCGAATGCTCCGCAGGATCTTCAAGTGGATCCCCACCGAAACAAGAAAAACAGTCACCCAGGCCCTCGTCACCAGCAGGCTGGACTACGGAAACGCCCTCTACGCAGGAACGACGGCTAAGCTCCTGAGACGGCTGCAACGCATCCAGAACGCCTCTGCACGTCTTATCCTCGACATCCCCCGACGCAGCCACATCACACCCCACCTGAGAGACCTGCACTGGCTCCCTGTCAACAAGAGGATAACCTTCAAGCTCCTCACCCACGCACACAAAGCACTCCACAACTCCGGACCAGCCTACCTCAACAGACGACTCAGCTTCTACACCCCCACCCGCCAGCTCCGCTCGACCAGCCTCGCCTCGCCACAGTCCCCCGCATCCGGAAAACGACCGCCGGCGGCAGATCCTTCTCCCACCTCGCCGCCAAGACCTGGAACACCCTCCCCACCAACCTCCGACAGACCCAAGACCTACTGGCCTTCAGAAGACTCCTCAAGACCTGGCTCTTCGATCAGTAGCAGCACCACCCCCCTCTTCCCCCAGCGCCTTGAGACCCTCGCGGGTATGTAGTGCGCTTTATAAGTGACATGATTGATTGATTGATTGATTGATTGTCATGACCTTTTGCACATATTTGTGTGCACGACAATGTTGGATTAGTTTCTCTGAAACTACTTTGTTTACACATCTAGCTTCACACAACATTATCAAGATGCCTCGAACATCATGTACAAGGCCCTTCTATGCACTATCTACAAATGTCGTTCTATCTTCATCCATGGGGCGACAGGGCTATCTACATATCCATAACATCAATCAATCAATCAGGGGTTTGTAAAGCGCGCTACTCACCCGTGAGGGTCTCAAGGCGCTGGGGGGAGGGGGTGCAGTTCCGGATCAGTCGAAGAGCTAGGTCTTGAGGCTCTTCCTGAAGGTGTGCAGTGTGGGGGAGCATCTGATGTTGACTGGGAGCTCGTTCCAGGTCTTTGCTGTGACATAGGAGAAGGCTCTTCCACCTGATCTGGTTCTGCGGATGCAAGGGGTCTCTGCTAGGGCGAGGTCGGCGGAGCGGAGGTTCCTTTTGGGTACGTGGAAGGAGACTCTTTCGTTGAGGTATTTGGGTCTGATATTGTGGAGGGATTTGTAGGCATGGGTGAGTAGCTTGAAGGTTACTCTCTTCTCGATGGGGAGCCAGTGGAGGTCTCGTAGGTGCTGGGTCATGCGCTTGTGTCGTGGGGTTCCGAGGACGAGTCTGGCTGCGGTGTTCTGGATGGTTTGGAGCTTGTGTATCAGGGTCTTATTGATTCCAGCGTAGAGGGCGTTATCGTAGTCCAGTCTGCTGGTTATGAGTGCGTGGGTAATGGTCTTTCTGCATTCGGGGGGGATCCACTTGAATGTCTTACGGAGGATGCGGAGGGTGTTGAAGCAGGTGGAGGTGACGGCGTTGATCTGGCGGGTCAGGGTGAGGGAGGAGCCTAGGATGATGCAGAGGTTCTGGACATGGTCCGTAGGGGTGGGGGGGTTTCCGAGGGCAGGGGGCCACCAAGCGCTGTCCCACGCAGGCACATCACTAATCTAAAAGCACATCACAAGGCTGCTTTCTATTATAAATAAAGAGCATCCCAATAGATTAGCAGAGGAGGCACTTCAGCTGACACTGATGGTCCTTGCATGCTGAGACTTCACCACGCAGCGGTCTGACATCTCCATGAGGGGTGTCCAGTTCATGACCAAGACGGGTCCTACATTCTCTCACGCCAGGTAATGGGGTTGGATCATCCCTTGGGGGGATTCTTGGCTTCACACCTACAGGTACACAAAGAGTAGGGTTTGCATGGTAGGAGTACACCTGATTACTACCTTGTTTTATATGCCTGCATATATATACTGTTTTAGCACCATGGTAGAACGATATTTACTATTTACTCTTTTGGTGCCTGGAATTACTTTCATCTGCTTCTGTCTACTGATTATCGCAGCACATGTATTTTATACAAGAATAACGTTGGTTTAATAAATATATTGAAAACGTCCCACTGTGCATTCTGTATATTTCTATGAGCACAAGTAAGCATGAGTGACTGAGAGAAATTCTGATCTGTTTCCATGATCCCTGAGGGGTCAGAGTTGTCATGTTCAGTGGTTGCCAGAAACTATTCGCTCCTTGGTAAGGTTAGGGGGGCTTCCGGTGGCACTGTGAGCTAGCTGGTCTCTAGGCTAACATATCCTGCGGGGGTGCTGAAATCAGTCTAGGCACCTCTCCCAAAGTTTATGTTGTCCAACAAACGCGTAGGCCCTACAGATGAGTGGTAACTACACAACAAAAATAGTACTACAGTAATACTCTTGCACATACTCGTAAGTGTCTTTGTTAACTCATAAAGGCTTCTGTTAAAGCTTTAGAAAATAATTCTAGCTAACTTTATAAATATTGCTCTTGTAAAGAATGTATGAATATCACTCTTGTTGAGAATGTTTGAATTTGAAATGCCCAGTGAATAAATGATATACCATTTTCCTCATTTTCTTGACAACCATCCAGAATATCTCTGGCTTTGGTTCTCATACATATGTGTGAAAGTAATTGCATTTCAAAGTTGAAGACAGAGTAAAAAAGTTATGAACCTCTCATGGTGCGGGAGCCTGGAGAATAGTTTTTTTAGACATTTAAGTACATAGTGGTTAACCAGGGAAGGCTTTGATGACACATTCCTCAAACTAATGTACTGTATAATGAAGTGGCAGCTCAGCAGGCCATATGAGCACACACACAGAAGAAATTCCGTAAAGCCTATGTAAACATTGATAACTGAAAGGGAGAAGTTAAGCTCTCTTCTACACACATGATATTTGCATACATTTACACAGTATATTCTGGTCACTTAATGTATTAGATAAGCGTGTAATTTTAGACGTGGGTTTTTCTCTACTGTTTCCTGATTGCATGTAACTGCACCCGGCAACAGCTCTCTGACCGAACATTGGGTACAAGGCTAGCCCCAGTTGCAGCTCCTACAGTGGGGTATTTGGACTTCGCCCTGCCCTAGATGAGCCGGCAGGTATGTTTTATGCAGACGCCAATGTACTAATGTTACTCTATGAGGCTGCATGATAAACCTGACTGTACACCACACACAGCAAAGGGAGCGACAGAGGGGTGGTGAAGAGACCAGCAGCACTGCAGTGATGAGCACATAAAAGGCTCAGTCAAGGGTGCATAATGGAGTTTACCTGCCCCCCACTCATATGTAGCAGTGTAAAGTGGGGTTGGACCTAGAGCTGACAATTCCTTCTTACCCGAGATACTGATGTACAACTACCCAAATTAGGAAGTAAGGCAATCAGTCTCGCCGTTAATCCTTGACTCCTACTATGCCTCCCAGGCTTTTTCACGTGTGACAGGGTACGTTGAGGATTTTGGTTCTCTGATCTCACATTATCCTGTGACAAAATGGAAACGAAAGATGAGCATATGTCATTACCAGCTGGAGCTGTTGGCCCTTTATGTGGGATGAAGGCACTACAGTGGGAGAACCACGCTCTCGTATCCATGGACTATATCCTCCTCGGAAACCTCAATTTCCTCGATGATCACAACACAATATACCTACTGGAGAACCTCGCCACCATCAGATTCAAACAACTGGTCATGTCTCCAGCCCACTCAGCAGGACACACACTCAACCCCATCTTCTCCGCAAGCAGCAACATCTCCCTTAGCCACACATCTGAACTATAGTGGGCCGACCACAACTGCGTCCATTTCTCCTTCACCAAACCAACCGTACACCAGCACGCTCACCGCCACCCATGCAGAAGTTGGAACAAGGTCACAGAAGACCAACTGACCACCACCCTCACCGCAACCCCACCACCGACATCCATGGATGCCAACAGTTCTGCATGCAACCTCCACTCATGGATCTCCAACTGTGCCAACATACTGGCCCCCCTCAGGAAACCTTCAGGCAAGCAACCCTCCAAGAAAGCCAGCTGGTACTTTCCCACCCTCCAAGAGTCCAGGTGCACTTGCAGATGGCTCAAAAAAAGAAGGAGAAGCAGCAAGGCCTCTGCAGACCATGCAGCCATCTAAACCGCAGTCACCAAACACCACCGCCTCATCAAATCAACGGCCATACAAGAGCGCATCAACGCCAACGCACACAACAAAAAACTACTTTTCACTGTGGTCAAAGAGTTCACCAAACCCGGCACAAAGACGACAGACATCCATCCACCAACAACTCTGCGACAACCTCACCACCTTCTTCCACTGCAAGACCAATCTACGACATGTTCACTAACCAAAACCCACCAACCCCAAGCGAAAGCACCGCACCCAACTGACCCAGACCCCAGCAGACCCTACTCAACTGGACATCCCTTAAAACTAACGATACCCTCAAGTTCATGAGGAGCATCCACTCTGGAGCCCCCTCGGATCCCTGCACCCACCACATATTCTACAGAGCCAGAGTCTCCATCGCACCTGAACTCTGCCACACGATCAACTGCTCCATTGAATCCGCCACCTTCCCTGAAGACTGGAAACATGCCAAGATCAACCCCATACTGAAGAAACCATCTGCCGATCCGACAGACCTCAAGAACTACAGACCCATCTCCCTGCACCCTTTGCCAGTCCAGGTCCTCGAGAAAGCCATCAACACCCAACTCTCCGAGTTTATCGAATCAAACAACATCCTGGACCTCTCCCAATCTTGATTCAAAAGCAACCACAGCACCAAGACCGCTCTCCTTGCCGCCACAGACGACATCCGCATCCTCCTTGACATGAGGTGAAACCGCAGCCTTCATCCTCCTGGACCTCTCTGCTGCTTTCGACACCATCTCCCACAACACCCTCTGTGCTAGAATTCGTGACACTGGCATCTGCGACTAAGCCCTTGACTGGATCCGCTCCCTCCTCACTAGCTGAACACAGAGAGTCATACTTCAACCTTTTCTCTCAGAATCTACAGAACTCAGCTGCAGAGTGCCACAGGTCTCCTCCCGGAGCCCCACCCATTTCAACATCTACCATTGCCCCACTGGCAACCACTGGCAACCACCGTCAGAAACCACGGACTCAGCATCGTCTCCTATGCTGATGACACCCAGCTGATCCTCTTCCTATCCGACAAACCCACAGCTGCCAAGAACAACTGCCACTGTAGGATGAAGCCAGTTGCCACCTGGATGAAGGACAGCTGCCTCAAGCTCAAATCAGACAAGACCGAAATCCTCATCTTGGGCCCTAACCCTTCTGACTGGGATGATTCCTGGTGGCCCGCAGCGCTCGGAACCCCCCACACCCATGGACCATGCACGAAACCTTGACATCATCCAGGACTCCTCACTCTCAATGAACCACCAGATCAACGCCGTCTTGTCCTCCTGCTTCGACATGCTCCGCCTGCTCAGAAAGATCTTCAAGAGGATCCCCAACAAGGCAAGGGAAACAGTCACCCACACACTCGTCAGCAGCAGACTCGAATACGGCAACACACTCTACTCCGGCACCATGAAAAAAAACAAAAGAAGCTGCAAAACATCCAAAACGCCTCCGTCAAACTCATCCTGAACATTCCTAGCTACAGCCACATCACCGACCAACTGAGAGACCTCCACTGGCTCCCGGTCAACAAAAGTATCACCTACAAGCCCCTCACACACACCTACAAATCCATCCACAACACTGGACCCTCATACCTCAACCACTGCCTCTCCTTGCACACCCCCACCAGACATCTCCGCTCCACCCATCAAGCCCTGGCCACCATCCCATGGACCCACAGGACCACCGCTGGAGGAAAATCCTTCCCCTACCTCGCTGCAAAGAACTGGAACTCCCTTCCTCTGCATCTCAGGCAATCACCATCCCTGCCTCAATTCAGGAAGGACCTCAAGACCTGGCTCTTTGACTGAACAACAGACCCCCCACAGCACCTTGAGACCCTTACGGGTGAGTAGTCACGCTCTACAAAACCCTGATTGATTGATTACCAGAAAAAAGTAACTTACAAGAATGCTGTATTTGCTATGGGGTCCACTGCATGTATGTGTGCCTATTTGTGTGTTTGTATTGGTCTATGTCTAACTGTCTGAGTATGTGTACGTCTGTGGATTAGTGACTGAACGCTGGTATATGTGATATTTGTGAATCTCTGGAGCACCCACTGATCTGACAGCCATGATAGGTCTGGGACGTGTCTCTCACTCCGCTGCACCAATGAAAGCTACATTCCTGCAGACGTGCATTCTTCAGGAAGGTCAATATTTCTAGAACAACTTAAATTCTCTCTGCAGTCTTGTAAGCAAAACTGTGTAGGTAAAATTGCATTCAAAGGCATTGAAAAGGAGAGCTTGGAATACCCTTGTGTATTCATCACCTTTCCATATATACATTAAGGGTGGATGAGAAGGTAGTGCACTGTAAATCTTCATTTTAAAAATAAGTGAAGTCCTCAATAAAAAGATCGCAAGGCAATTCGGATTCACTCCCCCACCTAACTAAATATGTGTTCACAAAATTGCATAACTGCTGGTGAATTAATCTCATAAAGGCAGTCTCGTAAAAACATGTTCAAGTCAGTCTAGATTGATGAACATAATCAAACTTAACTAAAACTTAAGGTAGAGTGGATCACTGACACTATGGGCCCTATTACGATGTTGGTCGGTAAGAATCCAACCGCTCGTCGGAGGCTTACCAACCAACATCGTAGGTCAGAGTGTAAAGCGGCCAGTCAAACCAACTGGGTTCCGACGGGCTCAAGTCAGAAGCCACACATAATCACTAACAGACGGTGTTTACCCCATCGGTATCATGATGTTGGTTTCTGAAAGCCTTCCCATGTCTGCATTTCCGACAGAGAGCAACTTTGGGGGCCCTTTCCCCCTTGGCCCCCTGGCCTTATGGTTGAGGCCCTGGGCGACACCTATGGTGCCCCCTTTCACATCGTTGCACTGCGTGGGAGGCACTGTCAGGAAGCTTGTGCTGCGTGCGGTTTTGGACCGCCGCACAAGCTTCCAGGAAAAGGGAAGTTTGCGACCGCACCGCCCAACTATATCTTTGCAGCTTGTTGAAATTAAATCTTTTTGATCTGACCCGTCTAGTAACCCATTAATGCGTTCTATTTCTTTTACAATGTTCACATGGTCAATTTCTGCATATTTAACTAGGATAAGTACCAGCCTCATGGATGCTTCAGGATTGCTTTCTGCCCACTCTTTGAGCATTAAGGGGTTTGGGTTCTCGAAACTAGGAGTTAGCATAATGCACAGTCCACGGGGCACTCTCCCCACATCATGACATTTTTCCTGGGATTCCAACATGAAAAGGCTGTTGGAGAGCGACTTTGAGGACCCCTAGCATGCCCCCCTTGCCCCCTGGCCTTACGGTTGAGGCCTTGGGGGACACCGATGGTGCCCCCCTTCACATCCCTGCACTGCGTGGCAGGGTTGTGCAAAAACTTCCATTTCACAATGGAAGCTTGTGCTGCGGGCGGTTTTGGACCGCCACCCAAGCTCCCATTGTAAAATAGAAGTTTGCAAACGCTCCATGTGTGGTCACATCCTAATTGTGGTTTCAGGACTGCCGACTGGAGGTCGGTCAGTTCCGCATCCGCAGCTATGTCGGTTGGAGGGAACTCCGACCGACATCGTAATGAGCCCCATTGTCATAGTAAGCAATATAGTTTGACTCAAATAATGTTTCAGTAATATCGTTTGACAAAAAATGTATCCCTATACATATAATGGTAAGTACAAAAATATTGAAAAGAAAATATGGTTGACATTAATATAGTCAAAAAATAGACAAAAATATTGATTTTTAAATATAAATAGAGTTTAAAGTAGTAAATGTTAAATATTTTAATCTATAAATGTAATATAATGTAAATTAAATATATTCCTCTAATAGTTAATACTAGATAAATATATAGTTATATAAACACACAAACGCATATAAGTGTTCGTAATTATATAAGTATATATGTATATATATATAGTAACATTATTACAAATATTTATTTTACATTATATTAATGTTTTATATTTAACATTTAGCAGTATGAATATATATAATATAATTAATACAAGTATTTATTTTACATTGTATAAATGTTTATATTCAAAATGTATTAATATGAAAATGTATATGTATCTATATCTATATCAATATATACATATCTATCTATCTATATATCTGTCTCTCTCTCTCTCTCGCTCTCTCTCTCTATATATATATATATATATATATATATATATATATATATATCCAAACTAACTCCTACTTCACACTGGAAGAAGGCACGCACACGAGGATAGCAGAGTAAGTGCTTCTTTATTTCATCAGGCCTCCCTTGGCCCCACGACTGAAGAGAGACGCGTTTCGGCTGTCCCAGCAGCCTTTATCAAAATGACAAGCGCCATTAACATCAGAGCATTTATACTGCAACACAATCATAGGCATAGAAGAAATTTCATGTGTATGGAGGAAGTGGATCCGATGTGCAACGTTTACATCTAAAAATGCATTACATTCTGCAATAGAATACCGGAAAATGTCATAATTTACAAACAACTCTAAGTGGTTAGTGAATATATGTAATCACTAAAAACATGAACTCGCATAGTGCAGAGAACAACTGAACATTTTGATTGCGTAGTGCATCATTGACCACATTGTCTTAATGAACTATCCAAGTCTCTAAATGCACACGGAACATAACTTCTGCCTATATAAAGATGTGCTGCTGACAGACTTTAAAAATGAGCTCCACTGTATGGCGCAAACCCCTCAGGAAATTCTAACCATTTAAAATGACATAATCAAATAGTAAAAACGCACTGCATGTAACAAATATGTGATAGCATAGTTAAAAAACGTAATTATCACCTAAAGTAAAAACTTTTATGGCTTGACATGACTTGCGGGCTGGGTCCGTGATCCTTGCTCTTTCTTCGAACCGGGAAGCAAAGTTAATTGACTGACTCACATAACAATTTAGAGATGGGCCTCTTGGGGCAATGTTAAGCTGCTAAGTGAACCATAAAATCTGAAACCACATAGTGTGTGCTCTCGAGACTGAAAAGTCGGCCTCGGAGTTATATCTTATGTCCCATAGGGACTACTGGTCCCACAATGCCCCATATCAATGTGTGCAAAGCCAGGGCAGACATCCCAAGTCCATAAACACCAAGATTTGCATGTGATATCCAATAAAATAAACCGGCTCATTGGAGAGTCAATATTGAAACGAAAAAAAGTCACAGCTTTGAGCAGGAAAGAACATCAAATCCCTCGATGCCAGTACAGCTTGTCTCCTGAATTCCAAACTTCTGCTTCAATCGATAGCCGTGTAGGATGGACAGGCAATACAAAGTCAAGCCTACTAAAGGTGGAAATCCTCTAGCATCAATATGAACAGCAGTGGCGTATTTTTCAAAATACTGAATAAAGCGCGGGGTCAGGGGAGACCAATTAACAAAAATTGTTTAAGCTGCAAAATACTCACCGCTTTCGCATACGCTAACACGGTGCCCAGTCACCACAGAAACACCGGTCTGTTGAGTAAGGCATTTCGAGACCGGGGAAACGTAGAGCCCGCGCTGGCAGTCAATAAACCGCCTTGCGCCGAGTTCATTGCCTCCCATACCGCTGTCATCCAATAATCCTCATTCCGGCAGAATCTCTGGGGGCTCTTCAACATAGCACTCCAATGCTGTTACCAAATGACTGCGGTTGAAATGAAGAGCCCAAGAACGACTGGTGATGCGTGAAAGCGTCCACCGCTGACGCTGAATAACATCCAAACTAACTCCTACTTCACACTGGAAGAAGGCACGCACACGAGGATAGCAGAGTAAGTGCTTCTTTATTTCATCAGGCCTCCCTTGGCCCCACGACTGAAGAGAGACGCGTTTCGGCTGTCCCAGCAGCCTTTATCAATCTGACAAGCACCATTAACATCAGAGCATTTATACTGCAACACAATCATAGGCATAGAAGAAATTTCATGTGTATGGAGGAAGTGGATCCGATGTGCAACGTTTACATCTAAAAATGCATTACATTCTGCAATAGAATACCGCAGAGAACAACATATATATATATATATATATATATATATATATATATATTACCTACTGGCAGTCACCAGTAGGTAGTTATAGTTAGGACCTAGTTTCTATAGGAAAAACATTTTTTGACTAGGCTATAACTTTGACGCAGTTTGACCAATCCTCATGAAATGTCCCCAAAAAAGTGTCAACGTAGATTCTAGTTGTCATGGAAAGTTTGGGGGTGATCCGTGCAGTGGGGACCAAGAAAATGGGGCACGAATAAAGGGTGCGTTTGTAATGTTAATTCCCATAGGAACATTTAGCCACACCTACAGCCCGAACCGCTGAAGATACTTACACCAACTTTGGCAGGGAGGTAGATGTCGGTTCAAGGAAGTGTCTTTTGCTTATTTGGTGTAAATCCGTTCCGTAGGTTTTGAGAAATTTAAGTTTAAAATTATAGTGATATCTCTGGTCACGAAGTCTTCGCGAATAAAGAGAGCCATGCAGGGAAATGCACTGCTCTGATGGGCTTCCAACACTTCACCCAGGAAGTGTTGGGAGCCATCTTGGGACTCAGCTTCAAGCTGAGTCCCTCAAAACAATTGAGAATAAAGAAAATGAGGCAGGTTAGGAATACATT
The DNA here is from genome assembly GCA_963921515.1 of Calotriton arnoldi. Classification (NCBI taxonomy): domain Eukaryota; kingdom Metazoa; phylum Chordata; class Amphibia; order Caudata; family Salamandridae; genus Calotriton; species Calotriton arnoldi. The sequence continues at coordinate 2,474,074 of CAWUFW010001531.1, read as the reverse complement.
GACCCCCAAGCCATGGTCTTGGGGTCCCCCAGGGACCCCACCACGGCATAAAACCATTTTTCATTTTTTATAAATTGCTACGAATTCACGATATTACAGAATTTGTTGCAATTTCTTTTTAAAACAAACATACGCAGGCTTTAAAATAACCCTCGGTGGGCCAGGTCCCAGGTGCATATAATGTATGTAGGAGTGAGGCAGGGGGCCCCACTCCTACGGCCTATTAAAGCCCCGGGCACCAATACGCCTTGGTATATATATTTAACACTGATAAACATTTTAAAAACACTCACAGTCACTAGATGATGTCATCAGTGATGTCATTTGAGATGTCATCAGTGATGTCACAGACCATGTCATGAGTGATGTAATATGTGAGGTCATAAGCAGTGCATTGCAGGGGCGCGAGTTATAGTTAGCTCAGCTAACTATAACTGCTGAATTTCTCTGATTTTCTACGAGTGAAATGTCAGCTTAACTATAACGTCCATGTAACTTTTGTTTTTTTCACTGAATTTTTAAGGTTTTTTTTATTCTCTTTCCTAACTTTAACATCCCTATGACCTTTGGTTATTTCAGTGAGTATATATATATATACATATATATATATATATATATATATATTACCTACTGGCGACCGCCAGTCAGTAGTTACAGTTAGGACCAACTTTCCCCACAGACGAAGCATTTTTTGTTTGCTATTAACTTTGACGCTGTTTGACGAATGTTTACGATATTTTCAAAACTACAACTTACTTCAGCTGCTGTCTGGAAAGCTTCGGGATGATTGATGAAGTGGGAGCTGAGAAAAAGGGACGGTCCCAAAATGCTTTTTCACAGTGCAATGTCTATGGGGAGTTTTAGACACAGCTACAGTCCGAACCACTAAACGAAATTACACCACACTAGGCAGAAAGCTAGATCTTGGTCTGCAGATTGTGCATTTTGTGACTTGGGGTAAACCTGTTCAGTAGTTTGGGAGTTATTAAGTCAGTGCAACAGTAGGGAATGCGTTGGACTGTGGAGGGGTAAGATTTACTATTCCCACTCCAGTCTGTACAACAGAAGGGAAAGCATTGGACTTTGGGGTGGTTAAATTTACTAATCTTACACCAGTCTGTGCAACAGTAGGGAATGCGTTGGACTGTGGAGGGGTAAGATTTACTATTCCCACTCCAGTCTGTACAACAGAAGGGAAAGCATTGGACTTTGGGGTGGTTAAATTTACTAATCTTACACCAGTCTGTGCAACAGTAGGGAAAGCTCTGAACTTCAAAGGGGTAAGATTTACTATTCCCACTCCAGTCTGTGAAACAGTAGAGAAAGCGTTGAACTTCAGAGGGCGAAGATTTACTATTTCCACTCCACTCTAAGCAGCAGTACATAAACTACTTCACTTCAAACACATTACATATTTGAATGACCCTATTAATTTAGAAAAATATAAAACTCCTATTAACATTATTACTTAACATTATATATATATATATATATATATATATATATATATTAATCAATTTGCAAAAAAAAATTTCACTTATTATTACTTCATTAGCTTGCCACCGTATAACCTTACAAACCTAGCAACACACACCTAAAATATAACTAAAATAAAGAAGTATAACACAATTTACATATTTGGTAATCAATTACAAAATTAATTAACAATTAATTATTAATTAATTAATAAACTTCCCACCCTACAGCCCTACAAACCCAAAAGCCCACACCTAAAATATAACTAAAATATATAGGGCCCAATTACGATGTCGGGTGGACCACAACCAACCGACCATCGGTTGCAGCCTGCCCGACATCTGCCATTGCGGTCCGCCCGCCACAATGGGATGTGGTGGGCGAAGGGATCGGGCAGAGGGATCATTTGCCGCGCTTCCAATGGATTCAAGGAGCCCGTCGGAGGATCAGAAACACACATAATCCCATAATGATGGCGGAGCCAGCCTCAGCTCCGCAGTCGGGATTATGATGCCACTTTCCATAAACCTTTTCATGTCAGCCTTTCAGACATGGAAAGGCTGTCGGAAAGTGACTTTGGGGTCCCCTAGCAGGGCCCCAGTCTCTCCGCGGCCTCCGCTATGAGGCCAACGGTTCCCCCCTAAACATCCTTTTCCGCCCGATGCACAAGCTGCCATTGTAAAATGGATGATTCTGACTGCCCACAGGGCGCTCGCATCCAAATTGCGTGGTCGGAACTGCCGATCTATGGTCAGGCGGTTCCAGTTTGCTACAGTCCGCCCAACATAGAAATGATGCCCATAATTATTACGCAATTTACATAATTATTAATCAATTAAATATTTAATTATACATTAATAATAATTATTATTTATTATTACTTAACTACCCACCTTATAACTTTACAAACCTAGCAACCTGCAAATAAAATGTAACTAAAAAGATCTGTATTACATAATGTACATAATTAATAATCAATTAAATAATGAATAATAAATTAAAAATGTATCGTTAACTAATTATTACATAATTAACTTCAGACCCTATACACCTACAAACATAGCAACTTGCACCTGAAATATAAGTAAAATAAACCTGTATTTTATAATGCACATTATTATTATCAATCACATACTTAATAAAAAGTATTAATTAATTAATAATTCATTATTACTTAACTTCCCACCCTATCCCCCTACAAACCCAACTACTCACTACAATACAATACTTCACTCAAAATTACAAACTATATTTAAAAAATTCAGATAATTAAAAAACAATATATCCTTAACAACAATATTACCTACCAGAAAAAATAATATTCTTGCAACGATATTTCTGCATCACAATATTTTAGTATCACAATGTTTTTTCCGATATTCCTGTCTCCTGGTATTTATAACTCGATTATTTTGTCCAAATACTGGTAGGGTTAATGTATAAATCTAACTTGACGTACATGCGTAGTGATCTCTCAGGAAACATTTAAACTAAACCTTGTTTTAGTTTTCCCATAAACTGTACCTAACACAAATCCAGCTAAGCACAAGTGGCTTCCTTTGTCACTCTCAGGTGGGCACAGGCTGAGACAGGGCAAGCTTGAAAGATGCCACAAGAACATGCTGTCTTGTGGATGAGAGCACAGTGCATGCAATCTATGATATATGCAGAATCTGTAAATTATCTGAATATGTTGGATGGCGGGCCTATTCAAGCACAGGACCACTGCACCTTTTAACCTCAAAACACAATAAAGCAGAAAAAAATGTATGGGGGAACCATCTGATGGGCCCTTCAATTCCCAATAGACATTACCCTGTCCCCCTTTCAATTTAACATCTCGCTGGTTAGTGTGCTTTTTAAATTTTTGCCTTTACATTCTAACCTCACCTCTACCTAAGACCACGATGCCAGCAGCCACTTAACCCTGTTATGCCTGTTACTGCCACAATTACGTATGCCTAGCTTACTCCCCTAGCTTTCACAGCAGCACCTATTTACTATGTGCTTGTACTGAACTATAGGGTGATAAAATATCACCCTGTAGCTCTCTCGGTTACCTGTTGTTAGGATATATTCTCCTCTAGCACTGGCAGTATCACCTCCAAGCAACAGGGCCTGCTCACAATTGTGTATCTCTGCCTCCTGTCCCACTTTCTCCAAAGGCAAGGTGGTCAGGCTGATTAGTGACTAATCTGGTCAAATTCTATAAACCAGTGCCTTAAACCCTGCATGATGTGAACCTTTCTTCGTTTCAACACATATGATCGCCCTTCCAAAATGCTGAACGCACATTCTAGTCAAAGGCCACTTCAAATAAAAAGAAATATAAAAAGTAAATGGCGAGAACCCACTTTTTTCCATACCTGGGAGTAACTATAGACTCTCAGGGTTCCTGGGCTCCATGTTTAACAGGGCCTCTAATATCGGCAAGAAGCCAATTGATCCACTCATTGAGGTATAAAAAAGAAAATGCCTAACAATTTTAACTTATGGTTCTGGTGTGTGGGGCTACAAATCTCTCGGTTGCCTACAAGCCGAGGAAAATAGAGTGTGTCGACAGGTCCTCGGTCTTCTAGCCAATTGCCCGACCTTTGCTGTCCACGAGGAGCTTGGCCTAGCTTTTGTTGAGTATTACATCAATGTGGCACCCTTAATGCTGTGGCTCTGTATATGGCGCAACCCAGAGGCTGCTTTCAACAAGGAGATTATAATTGGCTGGCTGTCCTGCGACATACGCCTTTAGATTCCCTTGCTTCATTACATTAAGGCAACAGCCGGTACTAAGGGGCTGATTACGATGGCGGGCGGACTAAGTCTGCCCGCCATTGTAGCGGTGTTTGGGACCGCCCGCCACCAGACATGCGGCGGTCCCACCACTGCAATTAGGAGGCCTCCGCCCTACTGGCAGGCGCATCCAGGGCTTTTAACATTGCGGGCGGTGCTGCTGGCTGCAGCGCCGTACGCAATGACAAAAGCGCTTGCACTGCATTTCCCAGCACTACGTGGCAGGCACCACGCGTGCCTGCCACTTGGTGCATGGAAATGCAGGGGGGTACCATGGGTACCCCCCAGTGCACCCCCCCCACAGAGGGGGCCCGCAACGGGCCCCCAAATCCAGCCTCTGCCTGTCTTTTTGCGGTGGGATGACCGCTGCAAAAAGACAGGCGGAAAGGGATATCGTAATCCCTACAGGCACCGTGCCACTATGCTGGCCTGTGTCCTGGTTCCGCAAGGTGGGCGGAAAAGGACCGCCTTGCGGAACCGTGGCGGACGGACTTTCCAACCCCCACGGACACATTGGGATTGCCACCGCCATCCTAATGTGGCGGGGGAAATTATAGTCAGATGGGGGAGGGACCGCCACCGCCGTGCCGGCCATCCGCCATCGTAATGAGCCCCTAAATTAGGCAGCCCTTCTTTTTTTTAATCCACACTAGTTCTCCGTAATGGATAGAAATTGGCTATAAGCGAATTTCATGAGTGAAAGGCAGGGGCAAAGAGAGTTAGTGGAACTACAGAAACTCTCGATCAAAGATTATACCTTGATCCAATGTCCTCATGGCTGGAGCTATACCTTGAAATGGTAACCAATACTGGGATAGGGCACTCCTGACAAGGTTCAGGCTAGGGATTACTAGAAGCCATCCCTGCTTTCCATCGGGACGATGTGACCCGCCTGCTGTCCTTATCTGTCCTTGTGATGAGCACTCCCCGCAAAATCTGTTACATTTTACCGTTTTTTTTGTAAAAGTTTATTGTTTGTATACAAAAAGGTTTTTAATCCTGCTTCTTAGAAACACTGCCCTAATCAGATGTGAACCTACATTATTATATTTGCAGATGTTTAACTCTGTTTTATTAGGTTTGTGTTAGTGTCTCCACTTTTCTTAAATTCGCCTTGCGTCATACGCAATCCCTTTTGTTTTGTAAACTGGATTTTTATCATGGATTCTTTATTATGTACATGAAATGCATTTAGTGTCTGCAGCCTTTGTGTCTCTTTATCTTGTCGCAATTTGTGTTTTCATGATTGTTTTAATGATGGAATAATGTCTATTGATTGATTGAAAAAGTAAATGTTAGCAAATCTTAGGGATCGACAGATTAAAGGCACTTGTGACCTTTCACAAAATGAGGGCTTCTTTAGGCAAAGCTAAATGTGATCTAAAGATAAACTGGAGAAAGAACACAAAAGGTGGAATTTGAATGTGTGGACTTCTATCTGTAATGAAAGATCTGCTGAGGGTTTTATACAGAGCCACACATCACCCGGGTCACTTCAGAGCACTAACAAAGTACAAACATAGCGATAATGGTCGTAAATATGAGAATTCGAGTCTGACAAATCTGGAGAAGTGACACGGTGCCCTTTATGCAGCTGAAACCCACTGAAATGTATCTATAGAAGTGAAGTTTTGGGCAACAAAAAAATCATAGCTTGTTCTGACACTGACCACTGCTCAGTGTTTGGGCATAAGATGGTAAATCTATCTTCTCAAACCTGTTAGATTGCATGGCCTGAAAATGTATATCAGGCTTATACATTAAAACACTTCGTTTCTTCCCAAAACCAATATTTTCAGCATCATCTTGATTACTTTAGCAATTAACATGGATCCTATGGAGCTCTTCTTCCTGTCTAGCCAAACATTGGCAGATGTGCATCTGCAGCACAAAAGATGGTGGATTTAAATGACCTGCCTCCTTGTGGGAATATTATAAAGCACTTGTTTAAAAGATTGTAAAATGTGCTTTCTATCCTTCACAGGACCTGACCTTTAATTGTCTTGTGCCTACCTATATTTTGTGGTCTTATCCTAACTGCAGATCGACTGCTTAGAGTGGCTGGCTGGAGAGTTTCAAAGAGGATTTTAAAACTCTGTCTGAAAATATTAAATTAAATGAAACCGTCCTTGCTCCTTTGGTATCTTCCTGAACCCATAATGAACTAATCTTCCGCAATTGTCATATTGAGATCTGTGAGCACCATTGTATCATGCTTATTTGTGGTGTATTTTAGCTCTCATGCATCTTAAGACATTTACCTAGAAAGTAGGGGCCAAATTTATCAAAGAGTTGTGTCGCCCTTGTGCCACGCAAAGGGGAGCAAGAGCGACGCAACTCTTAAGTTACATTTATCAAGCCACGCAAGCAGTGGCGGTGCATCCATTGGGGGCGTTGGGGCGTTGCCCCCCCGCCCGTGCCCGCAGCTCCCTCGGCATCTCTGAACTTAGTTTACTTAAGTTCAGAGATGCCGTCACCGAGGGAGAACTGAGTCTGACAATCATGTCAGTCAGCATGACGCGGATCGCCCACCCCCTTCAGAGTCTGAAGGGGTGGGCGGTCCAGCGTCATGTTGACTGACGTGCATTGCAGACCAGCCAGGGACTGGCAGCAGCACAAGTGCGCATGAGTGGGGAAGGTGAGCGAATTTTTCGCCCGTGCCCATTCATGCGCACTTGTGTTTCCACTGGCTTGCGCATACCCATTAGGAGCCCTCGGTCTCCTAATGGGCAGGCAGCGGGCGAAGAGTAATCGTAGCCTCAGCCAATGCTGGCACTGCAGCAGCGCCAGCATTGGCTGAGGAGTTGCCACTCCACTCCTGATCGAAGAGGCGCCATTGCTGCAACGCGGACCAGGAGCAGAGGCGGTCAGGTAAGTTTTCTTAAATTTGTATTCTCCTCGCCTCGGCCCCCCACCCCGCGCGACCCCCCCCCGCGAGTACTGCGAGCCGCGGCTGGGAGCCAGGGGTGAGGAGGGGTTTCTTCCTGTTGAAAGGAAGCCAGCTCTGTGGACGGCTTGGAAAGACAAATTATAGGGCGAATTGTGGCCGATGTCTATTAATAGCGCACGTGGCATGAACTACGACGACTTCTTTCTTGTCGTTTTGTAGATAAGCATTGAACCTACTTATTAGAGTAATTGCTCAGTAAACTTGTAATTAGCATAGCCGGCCTGATGGGTCAGGTATACCGAGCTGCAGATTTAGCATCACGTGAGCTGGCTGTGCAAAATAGTTTATATGAAATAGGCAGTGACTAAAAACAGTGAAAAAAAACTTTAATTTATTCTCTTGAGACCGAAGAAATGACAGAACGGTTCACAGGTAGCTTATCAGTAAAGCTCTATTTCCAAATGAAATAAGAGTTTGAGTTTATCATATTCTTTGATGGCGACTACTTTCCAAAAGTAACATGCACTGCTGTACAGGAACAAAAGGTAGCCTTGCAAAGTGTCATCAGTTTAGCCCCCACCCATACTGCATGTATCGAGCGAGCGCAGCAAGCGAGCCTGACCACTGCAACAGAGGTTTGAGGGCTCCTATTCCCAAGACAATTCGTAAATAAACGGCAAATAGGGTGCGTTTTGCAACAATTTTTCATTAGAGAATTCTGCCCAATCATTGAATGGATGGTGGATACAGGGTTGCATGGCTCAATGAATGAATACTGGAATTGTGAGGAGTGGTGAAAGAATTAATTCCAGAATTGCTGACAACGAATAAAGACGTTTAGCCATGTGGAGCAAATGGTTTCAAGGCATTGACCAGGGGTGGGTGCTCTGGTTTTCATTTTAGTGTCTGCATTATAACATCAGTCTCCCCAAACACTACCACCACCAATCATTGTGCAACAGTCATAGACCTGCCTTCCCAATTCTTAATTGGTATCGTTTATTTGTTTCTTTTCAAATGCTATGTTCTGTTATTCCGAAGCTCTCTTCTCTTTTTGTGGGACTTCGTGCTGCCGGGGTTGTTACATAAAAGTAAAACATGCACGTCATGGGTGTACTAAGATGGCCTTTTACTCACCTGCTGTCACTGCTGGTTACGTTTAAGTCTTTTGTGCTGGGTGTCTGTCTTGAAAGGGCTCTCGAGGAGAAAATACCAAATGTCTTGGTAATATGCATTCAGTTTCAAACTGTGTGTTTGTGACGTTTTCTGCATTATAGCAGGTAAGGTGTGTGGTGCATCGGACATGGCGCCTTGTTTGTATTTATAATGAGAGCAGACTATGTGCATTTATAATGAACGTTGAGAGGGGGCTGGGAGGATTTGTGCTGCTTTCCTCAGTCGGGACATGTGTTCCCAGCTTGAGATCTGCGCTATAAACAAAGATTCTCCACCTACCCTCAGCCCTAATTTTTTTCCGCCCACCACTTTCCAAGCCCACCAGCCGCCCCTGCACGCAAGGCCACGTTGCATGGTCCTGAGTGGGTTGATAAATCTGGAGGAATGCAAAGCAATGCAAATCCCTGTGCTGTGTTACTCTGCCCCAGGGAGGCGTTCCATAGGTGGAGCATGCGTGTTCCCACACATCCATCCATGGATTTTGGCACATTCCCAGATTTACCATTACTGGTAGGAATGCGTCAAAAGGCTACACCTTTCCAGGTGAGGCATAACGAGGAGGAATATCTTATTTCTCCTTGTTTTTCCTCTTTCTATGTGTGCCGCATTCTGTAGCACACATAAAAAGAGGAAAATGCCTCAAAACAATTCTGCTTACCATGCTGCCACCCTTGCACCATGCTGAAAGAGTGCTTGCGTTGGAGCTATGCAGCACATTGTGGGCCAGTGCAAGGAAAAGATAGGAATGCACTGTATAATGTTAAATATGGTGCATTTCTGCCCTTTCCCTATGCTGTGTTGCGTGATTCTTTGATAAATATCCCCCTAGATTTTTTAACAGTAATCATCCAGCAATCTTTTTCCCTCTGTTCTTTTAAAAAATATATATTATTGCATTATTTGAGCAGTTGCCTTACATTCGTCCAGAAAGAGTATTTGGCAGCACATAGTTTCCAGCCATATCTCTAGCCCATGTTGGTTGGAATTTAAAGGAATTCACTTTTCCATCTTCAAAACACCCTTTTGCAATATCTCAGCCAAGCTAACACCAATATTACCTTAATTAAGGGATGTGCAGCAATGTATGCTTATTTCTTGAAAATGAAAAGTCTACTGTCGAGATTGTGCTTGATTATGAAAGATTTTAATACTTTACTGAAAGGAGCCATACGGTTAAAGAAACGGAACGATTCCCTTTACCCAGTTTTGCATCTCTAACAATTGCAACAATGAGCATTCTTTGCTTGATCACATGTTATTGTATTTTGAGCCCTGTTGTTACATTTTTCACCAGATGACCCATTTAACCAGTTCAGCTATATACACTCCTCTACCTAGTTCTGCAGTGCAGTGACTACATGTTCCCGTCCTCATCCAGTATGGTCAATAACTCTTTTGCTTGATGTAGGATTGGTTGGAGATATTTACTAACTTCTGTATCACCTCAGATTTTCTCTGTAAAACCTTTAGAATGGACTGGTGCTGAAAATTATGCTGTAGCTTTCAGGGCCTGTTCAGTCTTAGGGTATTCCTCTGATACAAGGCTACAATGCATTTTGCACTATAAACCATCTGTCCTCTCGCCAGATTCACCATGTCTTGAACTTGGATAGTCAGTCTCACTGGTATGGCCTGATAAGGTTACCTTCCACTTTTTGATCTTTGCCACATTCAATACTATATTTGCTGTGCTTCTTGGTACATGATGCTTCTTATTAAACACTTAGAAGTTTAACAACTGACTCAACTACCAACCACTCAAAAGCCTCATGCCACTATTCTCCCATACCTTTGCCTCACTATCTTACTGTAAAAGCTACTCCGCCATCTCCAGCTGATTTCCCCATACATTGCCCAAATGCTCCCCAGAAGTGACAGCACATAGTCAAAGCTGTGGTTTACCTCTGTAGCTGTGCCTGTCTTTGGTAACCTCTAATCTTTAATGGTGTCAAGGCCAAATATTCCTTGCCAGTCATGATTGGTCATTCCTTACCAATTGTGCTTTATCATTCTTCCATCCTCTGTATGGTGTTATGCCATTTTGCTGAAACATGCTGCATAGGTTCCCAAAAGTGGAATCCCATTGTAGCATTCGAAGATTTTTTATGTTATGAAGCTATTTGTGTCTTCTCCTATTCCTGAATTCCACATATTGCGCTGTTTTTTTAAATTCATGTACTTCACAGACTCTACGATGGTCCCCCTTAAAGACATCCTACATGCCGCAACATACCTCTTCATGGGGCTGAAGAAATATGACCACATAAGCCAACCCTGACTATGCACCACTGACTTCCCTTTCGCTGCACACCATCATCAAAACCAGTTGCATTATCTACAAAGCTTTCCCGACTGACACCACTGTATACTGCTTCCAAGGGCACCACCTCCCATGGTCCTCAAAACACCTACAGTCAGGGTACCCTTAGTATGGAGATGAAGAAATACAAAAAAGGAAAACAATGCAACAGGGCTTTTGCATCCCTACACTCAGCATCAGGAGCAACATCCCTGTATCCATCAGGGCTGCCCCAATCATGCTCCAATATATGAAAGAGTTGACAGCGCACATCTTTAAAGAACATTACACCGTGACAAAATCCACTTCTACTCCCAGAATCTAACTACTCCTCCAATTACTCATTGACTGTATTATTGTCTTTGACCCTGGACAGCACTCTACTGCCTTTCAGCTTGGTTCACTCTTTACTAATACTAGATACATTCAAACATGCATTCATAACAGTGGCCCATATGTACAAAATTCCAAAATTGCTATTCCCAAATAGCAATCCCTAGAAATTGCTTTTTGGGAATTGCAAATTGGAATGTATGTAACCTGCGATTTCCTAATAGTGATTCCTACAGATTCGCAATCACTATTAGGATATGGCTAATTAGGAAATCGATAAAATTGTGATTTCCTAATAGGAAATTGCTATTTTGGAAACTGTGCTTTCTGCTGCAGAATGATCATGTCAGACGAGGAAATTTATAAATATAGGATATTTCCACAACCCAGAGGCCTGGGCTGGAAGTAAGGAGTACTCTGCATCACCACTGCCACTGAAGAACACCATCCCAGCAGAAAACCACAGAAGATGGGAGCAAGGACTCAGGGTCCAGAAAGTGGAAAAGTTAAGTTTACTGAGAAGGAACTGGAGCTCCTGACAGAGGAATGTATGGCACATATGGACCAATTGTTCAGAAAGGCCTCCCTCTCTGTGCCAGAGAGCCAAAAGACCTGGATCTGAACCAGCATCCTGGAGAATGTGAACTCCCTAGGAGTCACCCAGAAGACCATTCCTGAAATCGCCAAAGGTGGTACAACCTGAGGTCTCGTACGAAGGAGAAGGTGGCCAGCAGAATGGCAGAGGGATGTGGAGTCGGTGGAGAACCCTCAAACGCCCCCCTCCGACTCCCCTGGAGACACTCATAGGGGGGACCCTGGAACCAGAGAGTGTCGTGGGAGTAGATGACAATGTCACCTCCAATTCTGCAGGCACCATCCAGAGTAAGTCTACTTCCTTTTAGTTACCTAACATAATATAATGTTAGGAAATCCATATATCATACATCACAGCATGAATAACTCCATTGAGATGCTTGCCCCACCCTTGCAATGCATCATGGGAGTTGTAGTACACATCATTAGCTTGCTGAACTGTGTGCTGATAACTACAACACACATATCTCTACAACATGAACATGTCACAAACACATGAAACAGAGTTACAACAATATTGTGGGCAAACTTTAACCATTTACTTACACTAACTATTTACAAGCATTCACACAGATTCCAGCCCGTACGTGGCAGGAAGCATTGCAGCCGAAGGGCCTACTGAGACTGATGTGGTCATTCAGCACACAACACCACCAACTCCTCCACCCATCACCCCAACTCCAACTGGCAGGAGAACAATCATCTCACTGCTACCAGAATTTGTGGACAGTGATGAGGGTCAATCACAGAGCAGGGACCCCACAACATCAGAGGCAAGGACACTCAGACAGCGCAGAGGTCAAGGATCAGCAAGTCCATACTGAGAACGTGTCAGATGACATGTCGGATAGTGCTCCTGTGTATGGTGGGTTGGAGAGGTCGATCATCTCCATACAGTTCCTGCAGACAAAACACCTACAGACTGTGAGTAGGCAGCTGCAATGTATGTCTAAAAAGGGCATGAGCGGTGGCTAGCGGCAATGGATAGGGAGCACTGTGTGCAGAAACAGAGGCACAGGCAGTACCTGGCAAGGTTTAATTCCTTCACCTGGTCCCTCAACCGCCTGGCAGTAGTCACAACAACGCTAGCAAGGCAGACTGTGAACATTCAGACTGACATGGCGCACTACTATCAGGACATTGCACGTGGCCTTGTGCAAGTGTCCACATCCTTAGAGAACACCCAGACCCACAACCTCTGTGTCCCCAACATCCTGCCCCCACCTGGGAGCAAAGAGGAATCTAGCCTCAGTGCCATATCCATTCAGGAGGCATGCAGTACCAGGCGTTGACGCAGACACACTTCTGGGAATGACATGTCACCATTCCCACGGCCCAATGTCACTGACAAAGTACTCAACCACAGAGGCCAAAAGAAGTGAAGCACTGCACACTCAGAGAAATGAGTTGCCTTTGTTTTGTTTGGCATTAGTTACTTTGTTGTAACTTTTCTAACAATGTTGCATCCACAATGATACAGCTTATCCTTGAGTGTAACAATGTTGTTGTTACCTGAATAAAAGGTAGTGTCTCAGTTATGCACCAAGCATTATCCTCATGTGTGATGTCCCATTATTTGCTATTCTAATTTCTCTTGCCTCAGAAATAGTTGTTGGTGATCTCTGTGCATCGTGCACGTCTCTCTACTGCGCCTGTGCCCTCCTGCTGCACCTGTAGTGGTGGTAACTCATCATCAGAGTCAGAATCTGGCTCTATGGGAATGTCGTGTAAGGGTGGGCGGTAAACTTCGCTCCGCCGGTGGAATTTTTGGAGATTTTGCCACTCCACGTTCTGCTTAGAATGCGGAGTTCAGCAAAAACCTCTGTGTCCAGCCGCCACATAGCAGAGTTTACCACCCACCACCACAACCACCTCAAACATTTCCTTTCTTGTTGCATGGCATAGAGTAGGGAGATAGGTGCCAGGGCACATGCACAGAGCTGCTGCGGGGTCTCGCAGTCGCTGCAGGCTTCTAGTGCACATGCGTACAATAACACGCATGCACACACAAGAGAAGGTCCGCTGCAGGCCAGTCAGGCTGAGGTAATCCTCCAGAGGTTGGATGCAGGAGGCAGCAGGAAAGCGCTGTTGACTCGTCGTCAACCTTGAGGATCTGTATTCTTCAGCCAGGGAGAAGGTAGGGGGCGTGTGACGCGCTGGCTGAGCTCCCCCACAGTCTAAGTTACAATGGGTGGAGCGGAATTCCACAGAGGTTTTTTCAACTCAGCGGAATTCCACATAGTGACGCTCCATGAGCTACACCCACCCTTATTGTCATGCAGATCTTTCCTCATTGCAATGTTGTGTAGTATGGCACAAGTGGCAATGCTTTTGCAGCATGTATCCAGTCTGTACAGTAGTGCCGTGACAGTCTTGTCGAGGCAGCCAAAGCAGGACTTCAGGTTCCCAAAGTTCAGCTCAATGGTGGAGCGTGTTGTTATGTGTGCCCTGTTGTATTGCCTCTCACTTCTCGTCCTTGGAATCATGTACAGTGTGAGTAGCCAGGGACATAAGGCATATGCACGGTCACCTTAAAAGCATGAGAAGTAAAACCATTAGGTAGCATTACACACACCGTGCTGGCCACTGTATTAATTTCATCTGCGATTCTCTTACCAAGTAGGAAACCTTTTGCCAAATTCACCTGTGCCAGTCAATTATGTATTCCACTGTGGCGGTACATCAGTGAGCTGTGGATGCTGCCTGGGAATCTGACCACAAGGTCTGTTATGATACAGGAGGTGTCACACACTACCTGCACATTGAGTGAGTGTGAGCTTTTCCTGTTGCTGTATATGTATTCAGTTACTGAGGGGGACATATGGCAATATGCGTGCCACCTACACAGCCAATGACATTTGGGAACTATGCTACCCTGTAGAACATCAATTTGATTTGCTGAAATGATTGGGGGCTATTGGGGAATGAGATATATTGATTGGCCTTGCTCACCATGATGTCAAGGAACCTGCTAAAGAACCTGGAAAAGGCACTTTGTGACCCCCCCCCTCCCCTGCCACTGCTATGACCCCCTGGTAACTGCCTGATGCTAAGAGGTGTAGGCACCACAATACCTGCACATGTGGTATTGCGTTGCTTCGGGGTGCTGAGGTTGTCACTCAGCTATTAAATCATTTATTACCTGACTACTCAATCTGTTCCTCTCAATAAACTCCTCCTCTGTCTTTTCAAACAGGGTGACTCTCACACTAAATATTCTCTGCTGTCTCCTCCTCCTTCTCTGTCTTACCGCCAAAATCCTCATCCTCCTTGCCAAAACATACAGGGCCGCCATTGTGAAAGAGTCTGATGCATTTTGGGTTCCTTTTTGTAGTTTGCACCTGGTTACCACCTGATCTGATTCAATAATAATTGCATTTCCTAAATGGGCATTTTGCAACTAGTTGCAATTAGGAAATCGGTTGTGCATGCGGTTTGCGATTTGCAAATAGGAAATCGCTATTTGCGATTTCCTATTTCACGATTTCCAAAATGAGGTAGACATCAGATTTTGCACCACTGGGAATGCATTTCATACATAGGAAAATGGGATTTTGAATTTCCTAACAGTCAGAAATAGCGATTAGGACCATTAGGAAATGCAAAATCTATTCAAACATATGGGCCAATGCTACAGCCCTTGTGCTGTTTTCAGTTCCTCAAGCCAATGTATGTTGTCCTCCTACCAAAATTTGCCAGCACCAAGTTTAATGGTGTGGTAGGTCAAGTGATAATTTAGTGCCCTCTCCCATGGCAGTATGGCCATGAGCAATAATGCACCACATTTTCCTCTGACTGATAGCTCCCAAGGAATATGGCTAGAATCGCCTTACTATGCATAAGAGCCTCCTACCAATCAATTAACTTGTTTATGCTTTCCTTCTATCAGAAATGGTCAATCCTCAATCTAAAGTAAGAGGCAAAGTGGATAAAAAACTGTGCCAAAAATAATTTACCAAAAGGTTCTTACTTGCTTGTTTTATCATTAGAATTATTCAATGAATATAATTAAAGTTACAGCAGAAACGTAGCCATCATAAATATAAAAAAACGGAAAACTAATTGTATGTTCGTGGCACATAAATTGTCCAAGAAAATAATAAACAAACCAGATAAAAAAAAGGCACAATCAAATAGACGAGTCATTCAGACTATGTAACAAAATACATTGCACGCAAAAAACGTGTGCTCAGAGAGCTCGTAGACTTGCATATTGAGCAAGCCTGATAATATGTTAAAATAAGCCAACAGTGTAACTCTGCTAAGTAAATTAAAGGGAGTCTGCAATGAAGAGAGCTGCAAAAAGTAAATAAGGCAAATGTGCATATGATCTCAAAAGAGCTCACTATAAAGTGTGCAGACAGAAATGTAAGCCAGCAGAGATTCCCCTCTAACTGACAATAACTCAGGTCCATTTATACTGTTATATAGAATACAGAAAAAATTGAGAATTTTTAAAATACATAACATTCTGTCAACACGCATTAAGGAAATTAGATAATACAGAAAAATAAAAGCATGCTTCTTGCTTTCCATCCGGACACAAATCATTATAATACAAATTGCATTACTAATTTCTGTGCAAGCATCCAATATTCATGTAATCTTTGCAATAGAAGTACTAAAAAGAACTTTGAAATATATTGCAGTCCCGCAAATCCTGAAAGCACTAGGATTTATCGATTCCTCCTTGGTCCCTCGATTTCCGTCATCTGTGGTCCTGGAAAACGGATGTACAATGAATCTTTCTGCTACGTATATATGTGGTCTGGTGGGGGGGGGCGGGGGAGAATTTTAGTTGGACATTGGCGGCTGCATCCACCAAAAGTTGTTGTGATTAGTGTTCTGGTACCACAAAACAAAATCAATAAAAAACTATTGAAAAGTAAAATATTTTTCACAAATTCATGTTTTTGCACTTCGCTCTTCCTGCATAGCACATATCTGTTTGAAGAAGCTTTATATAATAGACACTGCTGCTAATAGGCTACTGTCTTCGCCCTTGAAATATTGTGCATGTTTATTTGTTGTGCATGTTTTAAAGGCCTAGTGTCAGTAACATAACAAAAACCTTAAGAACATTTATAATTTCCCCTTGCTCCTTGCAGTGAAAAGCCAAAGGTTTCAGAGCTCTACCTATCGGGCTACTGCCAGTTTTTAATTCTGAAGAATGTCCTCTGACACTATTTATATGGTAGCATATATTTTAAAGGTAGACGCTCTTCACTGAGATAACTCTGCCTTGCCCAGAGCTTTTCCATATAGTTTCCAGCCACTACAGGCAGGAACGAACCCAATTTGCACTGCCTACTTTTGGTGCCCTCGCCCCTGCCCCATGCCTCAACTTCCTTTCAACATTCTTACGCTTCATGGATAGCAGTTTGCTGGAGGGTATTAGAGTGCAAAGAGTACCTTCTTGTACTCTGCAGAGTGTACAGTGCTGGATATATTGCACTGTAGAGATGTGAACAGTGCGATGTCTGATGCCTGGTATGTTTGACTGAAAATTGCCTCATTGTACTGCAGTGAAGCGCTCCAGGAAGACAGTAAAAAGAAAGAAAAGAAAGTTTTGTGTGTGCTGTCCTTCATATAGATCTGCCAGAACCCCACTTCCAGCAATATATCAAATGTACTTGGTACAAAAATCTCTAGACAACGTAAGAACACCGCAATACATTTGGATTGCAAGAACAACAATACATCTGGATTACAACATTTTGATACATCTGTTTACAAAGAGACAGCAATACATTCATATTACAGTCTACAGCAATACATCTGATATACACCAACACTGCAATACATCAGGATTACAAATACTGAGGAATACTTTTGGCTCACAAGCACATACCTATGCATCTAGATTATAAAGACAATGCAGACATTCCGGATTACAAAAATATAGCAACATATATGGATGACATTGCTTCAAAACATCTAGAGTTCTATAACACTGCAATACATATGGATTGCAAGGACATCACAGCGCATCACAATCACAAGGACACAGCAATTCAAACAAGACAAGAATACCATATATCAATGCGTAGCCAAGTCCAAGATGGCCGTAAAATGCACATCCCAGAGTTCAGTCCACCGACCCTATATGGCACAATAAAATATCCGGTCCAGATCCACAAACACATTGTGTCTGGATTTCATTTCTTTTTTAATGCAGAGCCAACTCAAAGTGCTGGGTTAGTATTTACAGTCTTTGCTTTGGATTGTAATCCAAAGGAATACGGCTGCCCGCGAGCCTCGCAGGGGGCCACCCTAAACGGGCGGCCCCTTTAGTGCCATTTGGGCACTTCCCCACCCCCAATGATGTGCGGGACTCAAGGAGGAGTCCCCCTACCAGACGCGTCACTTCCGGCACACAGAGGAGGTGGGGAGGTATTTATGCCTCCCCCCGGCCATCTTGGCGTCCTCTTTGCGCCGGACACGCCGTCGAGGTTCCACGTCACCTGGTTCCTCCTGGCCGCGGTCCACAGGCCTTGGTCTGGCGTCGGCATCGGCATCCTATGTGCTTCCCCCTGTCGTGGGTGAGGTGTCGGTGGATTTGCGTCGTGATCGGCCTCTTTATTGGCGGTGAGTCGGGACCCCTGCCTCCTCGTGGTGGGGGACAGCCCCATGGATGCTAGGTGTTTGGGACGGGGTCGTGGCATGCGGTCCTCCCGCTCACCGTGATCGTGGGGTGGGGGTGCTCTAGTCACGGAGGTGTGTGCTCGAGTGTGTAAAGAATTGGTCCCCAGCAGTGCCAATGGTTTCTCACCCTCCATCGCCCCCGGCACCCCCCTCGTTTATGGGTCGGGCTTCGCTCACGGGGATGGGGGCGCGCGCACGGTGCTGGAGGTCAGCGATCCCCTCATTCGGTGCTCTGGGTTTGCGTGCTCCCCTCGAGTTGCATTTATCTGGGCTCCGCGTGGAGTGGGCTACGGGGTTGGGCGCTGTGGCTTGCTGAGGGTGTCAGTGGAGGGCCGGTTGCCTGGTTGGCGTGTCTGGCCTCCGCCGCACTGCTGAGGTCGCCGGGAGCTCTGTTTTCTGGTGCCGGTCGCTCGATGTGCACAGCCGGCTCCCCTGGGCCACCCGGCGTGCGGCTCCCGTCGAGTGGGTGCGAGTGTGGGGAACGCGGCATGACGGGCAGGGGTCCTCAGCCGGGCGGTGTGCTGCGCGTGTGTGCCTGGGGGTGCTAGTGCCGGTGTGTGTTATTCTGGCACACGTGGTGTGAGTGTTTTCCGGCGTAGCGACCTAGGAGCGGCGCACAGGCGGTCTGGGCTGAGGTCGCATCTCTGGGTGAACCATTGCCCATGATTAAGGGCTCGGACTCCTACGCTGGAGGTTCTGTGTTTGTATGCTCCGATGTTGAGCATTGTATTGGGCAGGAGTTGAGAGGCGAGAGCCCATGCACGAGTGCAGTGCAGGATCAACGTGCTTGCTAAAGCAAGATGCGGTGTTGGGAGGAGGGCTTTCACATGCCGGGGACTATGACTAGAGATCACGTATTACACCCGAGGGTGAGATTGTGATGCCCGTTGGCCTAGGATCATGTGTAGCTGGTAGCTTGTTTATCTTATTTTATGCGTTTTATATAGCGCGGACTTTACCGGTAGGTGTCAGAGCGCTTCACAATAGGAACAGTAACATAACATGAAGAGAAAATTATACGTGAGCATAATACAAAAGCGTTGTAGTGGGCGTGTGCTGGTGGGGGGCATAAGAGCACAGCAGGAGTGCATGGGGGTCATTTTCTCTGTGGATTTCCCTTCCACTTTTGAAACTCGGTAACGGCAACATTGTCCTGGTGTTAGCAGCTTTAAATGAAAAATGTTCAATATTATATACAAGCCATGTGCTGCTCATTTATCTTAGGCAACCAACAACCTGTGACAAAGTCAAGAGCCCTGACATGTTGCAGGCATGATGTCCTGCTGCATCATACACAGGATTGCAAGGGCAGAAACAGTAACATACTAGTCGGGCGACACACCATGCTATGCAAATATCTTGCTCGCACGGGTTAAGCCATACCCTTAAACCTCGTTACGGAGGAGAGTATGTTTTGCGGTTACTGCCACCGAGGGGCTGTTGAGGTTTAGTTAACATATCGCAGCATATGTTCATGGCCGGCTGCGGAAGGAAAGACATGCCTGATGTTGCCTGGTCGCACATGGATTGATCATTGACTTCTCTCTGTTGGCAATGCAGCCTACTTCAGGATGCGTGGTTGGCGCGTTTAACACGGCATTTGAAGGTTGGAGGTCAGGAGTGCATACTCGTGCACAACAGCACTTGCGGGAGTGTTATCGGCTGCCCGTGGCAGAAACTTATCTGGGGGCCCCGCCTGGAAACAGCTTTGAATTATGTCGGCTAGGTTTCATTCTTCCTGAGCGTAGCCATGTTTGTGTTTTTGGAGGTACTGTAATGCGATTTCCGGCGGACGTATTGTGTGGGTATATCAGTTGGGCGGGGCACCTACGGCCGTTTTAGGTTTGCCGCCATTACCATTTGCACACGTGGGGAGGGGCTATCTTGGCGAGGCCCGGTCTTCGGCTGTGTGCATTTGGAATGCAGGTTTCATTGGCGGTGCTCTCAAATCCTTGGAGCCCACGTGAAATTGTGTGTGTATTTGATAGGGGTGCATTCTTGGTGAGCACAACTTACTTTAGACTGACAATGGTTTGATGTGGAGCACAGTTCGCCAAGCTGCCTGCCCCGTAGAGGGATAGTTTGCCATCGCCAGACTGGGATCTCCATGTTTTGCGTCTGGTTTGCTTGACCTTGGGTTAAGCGGGAGTGGATGCGGTTTGGAGATGGCCGCCTGGGGGAGCCAGTCACGGCTTCGACAGGTACGTCTTACAGGTCTGTCTCGTGCCCAATGGGTTGGTGTAGAACCGTTAAGGTTGCTGTCGTGATCCATATTCAAAGCTCCGCAAACCTTGAGTTGTCCATTACCCCTGCTGCACAGGCTCACCCAGGCACCACCTTACTACATAAAGCAGTGGGTGGGATTACCGTTAAGCTGTACAGTTCGGGCGGGCTGCCTCACCTGGCAACTGGGGGCATGGTTGGCTGCCTCATCAATACTCGGTGGTCTGCTTGGTGTGTCACTGCTATAACACCATGTGCACACAGTTTATCCCCTGGGGCAGCCACTCACAAGTACAACTCCACACCATATCTGCTTGGTTAAGAATGGTACTGATCATTGTTGATTCGGAAGGGGATCCCACGGTACTGACCTCTTGGACCAACCCAGTGTTTTGTTTGCAAGTTAAGGCTGTGGGTCGCGTTATCAGGTGTGCATTAGATAAGTGAAGGTTGCTAGGCTGACCGAGGCAGCGGCCTTAGTGTCAGTGACGCTTGTTTGTTTTGGGCTTAGTCCCCAGTCACCTCCGGCATTACTACTGGCTGGACTGCGTGAGGCATCCGGGCGCTGCTAGGCACACGAGGTGGTAATTGTAATCACAGAAGGGACGGTGTGTCCGTGCGTGGCATAGCAGCAAGGGTAGGGTGTGGCAGTGTCTTCCCAGCACCGGTGTTCGCATCCTTCGTCTACGGACTGCACCCTTGCCCAGTGCACTTGGTAGTTGTACGTCCCGCTGTGTCTTGCTGACTCCATGCAGCGCCCCCATGGGAGACTACCCTCGCCGGGCGACACGCTGATCGATGGGTTCCGGCTGAGCGGCATTGAGTTGCGCTGGGGTGCCTGCGGGCAGCTTTGGGGTTTTGCGGGCGAGCCGTTGAAAAGCTCTGGCTGATGTTTACTGCTCAGCTCCAGCAATGAAAAGAGGCTAGATAAAGGGGCAAGCATTTATTTCAAAGTAAATTGTGTTAGAAAAAGGAAGTAACTAGCGAGCCCGGCTGGATACCTTTTGCTTCTACCTGCATTGGCACATCTTGGCAGGAGTGATCGCCAAATTTTAATTCTGTAGTTTGGCTGGCGCCTATGTTGGCACATTAAATTTACACTGCCTCTGGGAGAAGCCTAAGCGTGGGCTCCCGACTAGAGAGGTGGGTTCGGCCAGGCGTAGGTGCATACCCCAGCCAACCAGAAACTCCATCTACAACACTGGTAGAGAATGCCTAGGAGTGGCTTGCAGTCCATTCGCAATCGCCCCACAGGGGGAATGTTTTAGGCCACAAGGTGTGTGGAGGGCTCTTGTGTGGGAGCCTGGTGAAGAGCTACAGTCAGGCTAGGATGTCTCGTGCTGACCTAGTGAGTTATGTAATCCCTGTGATGTCATGAGGTTTGTGGCACAGGATAATAGGGGCAGATGGTACTAAGTCTCTCTTGTATGGACGATACGTAGGCTAATCAAAGAATTGTGTGGGAGCCTGGTGAAGAGCTAAGGTCAGGCTAGGATGTCTCGTGCTTTCACCGCACTGTTGAGTCCCAGTCACGAGCGGATTCCAGCAGGGTCAGCTGGCGGTGGGTCAAGAAGGCCAAGGCATCAGTAGCACTGAGCGGTTACAGTCTGAGGCGGTATCCTATTAGTGACTAAGGTGAGGCAGTGGATAGTGTTTCAAGCATGCGCTCAGAGATGGGTCCTTCGATACCATTATTCCCCTTAAGCTCGTCAGTGTACAAGCCAAGGAATGGCGGCATGCCCCCGGGTGCTGGGGATGGTTTGTTGGTGGGCAGCTTGTCATGTTTGCCGCAAGCTTGCACTTGCTGCGGTTTACGCAGAGTTGGGGGCAGGTTAGCATCCCCACCTAGTTTCCGCAGGGTTGATGTGTCTTCGGTCAGTAGATTATCTGGAGCCCCTATAGCTGCGGAATCCGGAGGAGAGTTGGAAAGACCACTGCCTCCAGGGGGGTGGCTGCCCACTGTAGCACCAGGGGGCTAGGGCATGCGGGCATGTAGCACATTTGTTAATGGTGCAGGATAATCATTGTTTTACTCTAGGAAACTGGGATCTCATGACCAGGTTCTGACTGGTTGGATGTCAGTTACCAGCCCAAGGGGGGGAAAGCACAATTTTTATTTACTCTGTGCTGTTATGCGAAGTACAGTTGCTGCCAACAACTACGGAGTTGTGCTATCTGAGCTGTAGGACGGTGGCCCGATTGACCTAGTGAGTTATATAATACCGGTGAGGTCATAATAAGGTTTGGTAGCACAGAGTAATAGGGGCAGATGGTACTAAGTCTCTCTTGGGTGGACGATACGCAGGGTATTTAGAATTGCCTGGTATGGAATCTCTGCTGCAGGTGCCAATGTGGGAGTGCATATGGCACATCAAATTTAAACTGCCTCTGGGATAGCCAGTCTCTGCCTAGCCACCTAAGGGGTGGGCAGGAGTCAGCATAAGTGTGCACCCCTTCCCCTGACTAGAGGGGTGGCTTCGGCCAGGCTTAGGTGCATACCCTAGCCTACCTGAAACTCCATTTACAACATAGATAGAGAACGCCTAGGAGTGGTTTGCAGTCAATTCGCATCCGCCCCACAGGGCGAATGTTTTAGGCCACAAGGTTGTGGTTGGCTCTTGCGAGGGAGCCTGGTGAAGAGCCAAGGTCAGGCTAGGAAGTCTCGCGCTTTCGCCGCACTTTTGAGGCCCAGTCACGAGCGCATTGTAGCAGGGTAAGCTGGCTGTGGGGCATGAAGTGCCAAGGCATCGGTAGCACTGAGCGGCTTGCAGCCGGAGGCGGTATCCGATGCATGGGGCACTTGTTAGAGTAGAGCCCTACTCAGAGGTACCGCCTTTAGAGCTAGGAGGTCTGTTGGCACCGCCTTTCAAGGGAAGCCATTGTCTAGCGGGCTGCTCTGTGCAGAGCATTTGCAGGCGTAAGTTACAGTATCCGCTACCATTTCAATGTGCATCTTTCACAATTTACTCAGATAACTGGGACAGGAAGTAAGGTGGGCGGGATAACTCTTGCTTCTACCTGAGTGGCACATCTTGGCAGGAGTGTTTGTCAAAGGGATTGCACTTCAGCCAGGTAATGTTAGCACCCATCCACACCAAGCCGATCGTCAAGGTCACCCTGGGCCTCACTTACACAGCCTAGTAGGAGCCCCTTGTGGTGGTCAGTGACAGGAATTACTAATTTGAACTGACAGGAGGCGTGTCCGTGGGTTTCAACAGCAGAAGTTTGGGGAGAGCTAGACTCCACCCACCCATGGTCAAGGTGTAAGTTTATTAGTTGTAGTGGCACTCTTATTTGACCAGGGGTTCATTGCCACACGAGGGCATCGCTGAATTGTAGCCAGAGCACGGGCATTGTGTGTTTCCCAGGGAGCAGCAAGTGAAGGCAAGACTCTTCCCTCATCTAGCACCAGAACACAAAGTAGTCAGGGTCTACTTGTCTGTTTGGTGACTTGTGTAGGCACTGGTGTAGTTGTCACTCCACAACTACACATGAGGGGTGAGTTGTCTCCAATAGAGGGCACAATGCATATATATTGTTTCAAACCAGAATTGACTCCATCAATGTGTTCTCCAGGGTCTAGCAATCAAAGAGGCCTGTGAAATTCTGGTCAACGGCGTGGATTAAGTGCACTCTAGAACAGAGGTTAGGTGACACAGGAGGGTGATTCAAGATACACAGGTGGTGTGACGGCAACGCGAGACTGTCCGCTTATGCTGGGTAGGAGGTTCTATATCACCAACCAGAAGGGTGACATGTGGCAAAACCGTGAATGTTTAAGAATGGCATAGATGCCAGTCAGGAGAGGTTTGTCAATCGCATTACACTTATTGCCAGGCATTGCTAACTACCCATCCACACCAAGCCTATTTTTAGGCTTCCTGGGCCGCATACTCACAGCCCGGTATTAGGCACCTGCAGTTGTCAGCGGCAGGAGGTATTAAATTACAACTGTACCGTGGGCGTACTTGCCGACCGGGCAGTACTGCCACGGCCTCCAAGGGCCAATTAGTCAGACATCAGTAGCAGTGAGTGTGGCTTGCCCTCTGTGCAGTTGGCGGGGGAATTTAATTCCATGTACAGGCTACACTAAACTTGCTTCTAGCAGGTCTCGTGGGTGAGCGAGTTTACTGCTTTGAACAAGGAATAAAAAGGAGCATGGCATGACACATAGACTATTAGGGAGTAATTCAGGGAGCGGGTACCTTGACACACGATTCCGGGGGAGGGCAATTAAGTTCGGGATAACCAAGTGTACCGGGTGTAGTGCCTTGCATCTTGGGTCAAAGCAGGTTGGCTCACAGGGGGTGTCTAGGATCGTGCAGGCACACCCTGCAGGGTAGAATGCTATAGAACTGCACGTTGCCACTAGTTTGAGTGCAACAAATTGATCCCTCTCAAAGCAAACCTAGGTTTTATGGTCAGTGCACAACATACAACCGTTCACTCCAGCTTCCTGAAGGCAGTCTGTTAGAAGAGGTGTCGATCGGGACGTCCTGCGCCAGGGCGCGGACATTGCACGGGCGACACAGCAGATAGGGTGCTGTCAGACGAGGGTGCTTGCGGGCTAGGTGGCCAAGCAAGATAGCAGAACCAATTCTATGGACCTCTCTTCCCCCTCCTGACTGCCCGAGACTGTGAGTGCAGGGGGATTTGCAATATTACGGGTATTTTCCCGCCCATACAGGGGCAGAGGGGTACATTGCAGGTATCGGCATAAATAGAGTGGAGGCAAGACCTACAGACTATGTGCACCAGTAGCCGCAAGAGGTTGGCGTTAAGAGAAAAATCTCGCAGCGGCAAGGTAGCCAGGTGGCATGCGCCAGCTGGTTACGCCAGAATGTGTGCTGTGGCTCCAATAGCGGTTTGAAATGTGTTTGGAGCTCCATCACTGACAATTCCAGAGCACACTATGCACCTCGGCCCAGTAGGTGTAGGCCATATGCTCATGTGCGGCTTGATCTTGTGGAGGGCAATATTCCCTGGAATATCAAGGTACTAGGTCATTAGCTGGGTTGAACATCAAGGGTCACAACTGGTTAGCAGGTATGTGTGTATCTGTCATCGAGCTTTAGTTAAGCAAGCCTGGCAGGTGGCGAAGTTGTCACTCCAAATGGTTGATGTACTGCAGTAGTGTGCGCTAGGCGATCAGTCCTCTTCGCCATGGTCTATTAATCACAAAGGTCGGTGCACATGTCTGGTCAACCTCAACAAAGTAGGTGCACCCTGCTCCCTGGGCGGGTTACGGGTTGCTTCAGTTGAGCAGGAAATGCCCCGCCCGCATAGCCAGAGTATATAGCCTGGTTGTGGAAGCGGTCTTCAAGCATGTGTGCTGCTGTTCCAGGTATTGGGGAAACAGGTGTTAGGGAGCACGAACTGCTAGAAGGCCTGCAACTTCAGGTTGCAGGAGGTGGGAGCCACATCAGCTTGAAGGGTAATACAGCGATGTTTAAGGGTAGAGCTCCCTCCTGGGAGGCCATCACATTCTTGCAGCGCATGTGAGGCACTGGTACATTCCCAGAGAAGGATAAACCGCTCCATGCGCAAGTTTGCAGAACAAGGGGCTTTGGCTTCATCAGGCATGAGCTATGCCGGGCGAACACCAAAGGTTAATTTGACAATGTTGGGGTGCACTGGCACAGGTGGGCTTGGATCTGTTCCTCTGGACATGAATGAGGCCCGGGAAATTTCAGGTTGCAGTGAGACAGGAGCTGTTTTGGTGGGGGCTCTTTAGGCGACGGGGGCCGCCTCCAGAGCTGTGGAGGAGTTACAGTGCGATCTGGAAGCAAATGGGTACAGAAGAGTACCTCTGCAAGAGCACAATAGGGGTGCCAGAGCCAAATACCAGGAGCCTCATGGGAGGGTCCTGGAACAATTACGTCGGCGCCCGTTAGTCCTTCGGGCGGTTGTGGGCCTGAACAACCGGGGCTTGCCTTGCTACGCTCCGCCCCTGAAAGGGGCGTGAGTAATAGGGACCAATGTGTCACGTGATCCAGTAAGGGGATCACCCCCATAAGGGTAGCGCTGATTGGTTACTCCACAGTGCTTGGCTCATCAGGCGGGCAGGGCAGCATAGGTTGGTACAGCTGCCTGCCCTTGGATCGCCCGTAAGATAACCCACCATATTGCATACTTTTGTATGGAATAAACCTGCAGCACTAATTTTCCCAAACAAAAGTTGTGTTGTGTATTTATTTATGCATGCATACTCTGTTGTGGTGTGGGTGGGGTGTGTTGCCAATAATGGGACTATACGGCTGCCCGCGGCCTCGCAGGGGGCCACCCTAAACGGGCGGCCCCTTTAGTGCCATTTGGGCACTTCCCCACCCCCAATGATGTGCGGGACTCAAGGAGGAGTCCCCCTACCAGACGCATCACTTCCGGCACGCAGAGGAGGTGGGGAGGTATTTATGCCTCCCCCCGGCCATCTTGGCGTCCTCTTTGCGCCGGACACGCCGTCTCCCACCCTACCGCTTACCCGGCGTGGGGTTGGCAGGCAAAATACATCGAACGTTTTAATGTTTTCTTTCTCGTTGCAGGAGGAGTTACAGGGCGATCTGGAAGCAAATGGGTACAGAAGAGTACCTCTGCAAGAGCACAATAGGGGTGCCAGAGCCAAATCCCAGGAGCCTCATGGGAAGGTCCTGGAACAATTACGTCGGCGCCCCGTTAGTCCTTCGGGCGGTTGTGGGCCTGAACAACCGGGGGCTTGCCTTGCTACGCTCCGCCCTGAAAGGGGCGTGAGTAATAGGGACCAATGTGTCACGTGATCCAGTAAGGGGATCACCCCCATAAGGGTAGCGCTGATTGGTTACTCCACAGTGCTTGGCTCATCAGGCGGGCAGGGCAGCATAGGTTGGTACAGCTGCCTGCCCTTGGATCGCCCGTAAGATAACCCACCATATTGCATACTTTTGTATGGAATAAACCTGCAGCACTAATTTTCCCAAACAAAAGTTGTGTTGTGTATTTATTTATGCATGCATACTCTGTTGTGGTGTGGGTGGGGTGTGTTGCCAATAATGGGACTATACAAAACAGCCAATGCTCTGTCTTCTGTTGCTTTACGTCCAGGAGTCACTTCATCGATGCTGCATTGGCGCTCCCGTGCATCTACTCATGGATTTTGACGCAAATCCATTTCTACAAAGACTTGTAGCATGGATTTACACCGAAATCCATTGCCATCCCTGAGACTAGCATAGCAAAGAGAAATATTTTTATTTCTCCTCAGTTTTATCTGTTTGCATGAGTACTGCATTCTTCAGCACACACACAATGAGGAAATTTCCTTTCAGTGTAATTTTTGTGCAGGAAGGGACCCCTTCCGCACAAAAACTATGCAGACTGCAATGTAGACACCCTTGCATCATGGTGCAAGGGTGTCTGCGTTGATATATGGCAGCATAAAATGCACCAGTGCTATGGAGCGAGCAGAACAGCACCACGTCTTTCAAGGTATGGTGCTGTTCTGCTCTTTCCGGTTCATGCAACGCAGCACAAGCCTAAAATTGCAATCTGCAGGCTGCACACAGCTTTGAATTAGAGGAATGCCAACCAACATTTCGACTCTTCAACGTTAGTAAAATAAATGTATTGCCTGTTGGCAAATATTAATATAATTACAAATTCATAAAATATCTGCACCACCCCTAATACTGGTGGTCCCCTTGGAGCTATTTGCATTATGCAGCAAAGTGTTTGTATCCATATTTAAAAAGCACACTTAGCAGGTGTCTCTGTAAATATAGGCATTAATATTATCATCAACATTTGTCATTGCTGTAGCTAGAGATAGCAATCCATGTCACTGAAACAGGAAATGTAATATGGCCATTAATTTGCGTGGACCCACTTATTTCACCTATTATTTAAGTTCAAATTTGTCTGAACATACAGCAAATGTATTTTGCCATTTAAAAATTGTGACTTATCTCATGTAAATAACCATTTTAGGGACTGGTGAAGGTTCAACTTTCAACTGTTCAGTCAAGCAAAGTTTCGAAACTTTGACCTCAGCGAAGGTGGGCAACATTTCTTGACTTGCCTCGCTATTGCCAAGGTAAAGAGTAACCTGCCTGGCTCCTTCAGCTGTGCTGATTTCCAGCCACAAATATCCCCCTCAGGAAGTTTTGGACGTCATGTGACTTTAATGGCACTTGGAGGCAGGGAATGTATCGGATAGTATGTGGAAGGATATGTAGTTGAATTGAACTCTCGGCAAGAGACCTTGTGGATGTTCTCAGAAAAGGAACATTGCTCTGGAGGAACAAAAAGTGGATCTAGGAGTAGAGGACTTTCTCATAGAAAGGGCTCTGAATCTGGGAATGAAACAAATAGGCAAAGTTACAAGTTAGTGGCCATCAGAACTTCTCATAGACATAAAGTTCATTTAAATTTGACTCTGGAGGAAAGTGCTGTAGTGCCTGGTTATAGAGGGATGAGAACCCTACTCAAGCAACAACCACAATCCTTGTTAGAGTTATCAACAAAATTCACTAAATTGACCTGTGCTTAACCCCCTCTGGGAGCTTGGTACAAAAGCAGTCAGACTTAAATTGGATGCAATGTATAAAGTATTTATGCAGCCCACAAACAGTAATAAAGCGAAAACAATTTACTTATTAAAGTGATACCAGAATGACAAAAAATTCAATCAGTAGAGCTGGAGATATTTAATTTTAAAGTTTTAGATACATATAGCGCTTAAAAGCACAAAGTGCCATTTGCGATCATCTGGTCGTCCTAG
Source organism: Calotriton arnoldi (assembly GCA_963921515.1). NCBI lineage: Eukaryota > Metazoa > Chordata > Amphibia > Caudata > Salamandridae > Calotriton > Calotriton arnoldi. The sequence goes on along the minus strand of CAWUFW010001531.1, from coordinate 2,444,902 downwards.
AAATGGGAAAGACAAAGGTTCAGGTGGACTTCAATGGAGTGAGAAAGCAAAAGACACACAATTGATGGACGGAATGCAGAACAAATCAAAACATTCACCCCCAGTCAAGAGATCTGGGTTAAATCCATCATTCTTTTGCTCACCATGCCACCCCAATTTAGACCTGGCCATATGCAAATCAGTCTTGACCCTGTGCCTCATGGGAACAGTCCAGCCCGAACTGCCAAGCCAGGTCCTCCCTGGACCGGAAACAAGCATCCTAGGACCGTTTTCGGGGTTTCACCCCTTTCAGCCAGGATAGCTTGAATCCAGTGGCACAGTGAGCCCGGGACCCACGTCTGGGCATACCCGGCGCACTTAGGGCGAGAAAGCAAAAGACACACAATTGATGGACGGAATGCAGAACAAATCAAAACATTCACCCCCAGTCAAGAGATCTGGGTTAAATCCATCATTCTTTTGCTCACCATGCCACCCCAGTTTAGACCTGGCCATATGCAAATCAGTCTTGACCCTGTGCCTCATGGGAACAGTCCAGCCCGAACTGCCAAGCCAGGTCCTCCCTGGACCGGAAACAAGCATCCTAGGAACGGTTTCGGGGTTTCACCCCTCTTCAGCCAGGATAGCTTGAACCCAGTGGCACAGTGAGCCCGGGACCCACGTCTGGGCATACCCGGCGCACTTAGGGCGAGAAAGCAAAAGACACACAATTGATGGATGGAATGCAGAACAAATCAAAACATTCACCCCCAGTCAACTGATCTGGGTTAAATCCATCATTCTTTTGCTCACCATGCCACCCCAGTTTAGACCTGGCCATATGCAAATCAGTCTTGACCCTGTGCCTCATGAGAACAGTCCAGCCCGAGCTGCCAAGCCAGGTCCTCCCTGGACCGGAAACAAGCATCCTAGAACCGGTTTCGGGGTTTCACCCCTCTTCAGCCAGGATAGCTTGAATCCAGTGGCACAGTGAGCCCGGGACCCACGTCTGGGCATACCCGGCGCACTTAGGGCGAGAAAGCAAAAGACACAGAATTGATGGACGGAATGCAGAACAAATCAAAACATTCACCCCCAGTCAAGAGATCTGGGTTAAATCCATCATTCTTTTGCTCACCATGCCACCCCAGTTTAGACCTGGCCATATGCAAATCAGTCTTGACCCTGTGCCTCATGGGAACAGTCCAGCCCGAACTGCCCGAACTGACTTCAATGGAGTGCAGGCCGGAAACAGGGACCAGGTCAGTGCAGCTGAACAAGTTACCTTCTCATAGTCTGGTGCGAAGAGTTAGGTTCACAGACAAGGAGACAGCCAGGAGCAGGGAGAGAGCAGTGTTTGGTTGTCACTGTAACATGAAGAGCAGGCCTGGTGTTGTGCATGATCGTCGCTGTAGCGAGAAGATCTGATCCAGCGGCACAGAGGGTCATTGCTGAAGATTCGTATTGGCGGTCACCTTGGGCTGTTGTTGCTGTAGCTTAAAAGTACGGATCTTGTGTTGCTGTAGTATGAAAAGTTGGCTTCAACAGAGCTTTGCTTTGGTGGTCTTCAAGGGCGGTGGAGTCTCGGCATGAAAGGGCTTAGAAGAACCTAAAACTTCACCTTCTTTCACAGGAGGAGCTCAACTGGTGCCCGCTAAGGATCCAGGTCCTCCAGAGGCGCCTCTTGAGGATCAGGAACTCACTCCAGCAGCCAGTTCAGGCAGGTCCAGGCATTACATGTGCAGCAGGCAGCTGGGGAGTTGTAGCAATGCCTCTGGAGATTATTGTGTCCCTGTAGCATAGACAGAAGGTCAGCCAACTGACCCTTGGAGTCAGTCAGGTAGCCTGGGATGAAGGGAGCAGATCCAGCATTCCTTCTCAGAGAGTAGAGCAGTCCTCAAGCAGCAGGGAAGCCCTATGGGAGTCAAGGCAGTCCTCAAGCAGCAGGGCAGTTCTTTGGTAATAGCACAGCAGCCACTCAGGGCAAGGCAGTTCTTCTTTGTAATGTCCACTGATCCGAGGATATTCTGAAGAGTGTTCGCATGAGTGGCTCAGCAGGTCCAATATTTGTACCTGGTGCTAGCCTTTGTATAGGGGAATAACAGCCTGTCCTACCCCCACATCTGGTTCTGGAATGTTCTTCCCTTCCACTGTCAAGGTTCCAAGAAGTATGGGGGTCATTACGATGGTGGAAGGCCCACCACCGACAGTTTGTCAGTGGCGGGCCCTCCGCCATCGTACTGCGGTTTTCCGCCCGCCAGATTACAATGGCGGGCAGAAACGTGGCTGTCGGAAAGACCGACCGCCACGGTTCTGACAGGCGGTCATTTTCCGACCGCCTGTCGCAGCAGCCGCATTGTCCAGCATTGCGGTGGTGCCTGTCAGGCACCGCCGTCAGGATAATGATATCCCTTTTTGCCACGAAACGGCAGGCGGAAATGGATTTGGGGGCCCGTAGCAGGCCCCCCTTCATCCCTGGGCCTGGGGCAAGAGCACTGGGGGGCACCTATGGTGGGGGGCACGTGCCGGTTTTTTGTATTGCGGCGGGGTCTGCTAACCGCATCCCCGTCGCAATACAGTAGATAGGCAATGCGACCGCCGTGGTGGCGGTCGGATCCTAATGCGGTCAGTGGGTAGGCCACCGCGTAGGCGGCTGGTCCCCCTACTGCAATGGTGACAGTCCGTCCACCATCGTACTGACCCCCTATGGGATGACAAAAGGCTGGGGGCAGGGTCATTTTGTATGTGCTGGAGGCAAACTCTTTGAATCATAAGTGGGGCAAGGCACAGCTCTGCCCCTAGCTAAACTAGCAGGATGGTCCATCCTGTCAACACCTAAGCCCCTTTTGTGTCACTGCCTGGAAGGAATACACAATCTCCAACAGCAAAGCCATTCACAGTCATGTGACCCAGGACACTGGCAGAAGGTACAAATGGTTAGGAGAAGAAAATGCAAACTTTCTAAAAGTGGCATTTTCAGAACAAAATTATTTAAAATTACAATTCATTTGAGTGTAAAGATCATATTTGAATCTGGTCCCAATCAAACATTATCACTTATGAAATGTAATAAGGTAATCCAGTGTTAGTCAATGGGAGAGATAGGCCTTACTGTAGTGAAAAATGACTTTAGAAGTTCTCCACTGCCAGGACATGTAAAACTTAAGTACACGTGTCCTACTTTATACAATACACCCTGCCCTATAAGCCTTTTAGGGCCTAGCTTAGGGGTGACATATATATCTGTTAAAAAGGAAGGTTTAGGTCTGGAAAAAGGTTTAGTTTGTCAGGTCAAAATGGCAATTTAAAGCTGTACTACAAGCTGCAGTGGCAGACCTGAGATGTTTTAAAAGGCTACTTTAGTGAATGGCACAATTAGTGCTGCAGATCCACTAGTAGCATTTACTTTACAGGCTCTAGCTACATATAGTAGGTATATGCTAATTGTATCATGTTTAGGGAGAGAGCACACGCACTTTACCACTGGTTAGAAGGGAACAACTGAGTCCTAATGCCAACAAAACTGGTCAGCAAAAGAAGACAAAAAGCTGGGAAAGACCCTGCAAAAAAGGCCAGGTCCAACAATGCCTATCCAATTTTATTCACACAAAGCAGCTAATATCTGATGTTGATTCTAAAATGTACTGCTTATGAATCTTGTTAAAGATAAACTTTCTTTTCACCATGGAATACGGTGAGTGAACCAAAGTTTGTTGATCCTGCCTATGATACTATTTAAGAATCCATGCATGAAAACAATTTCACAACATTTGACAGTTTTCTCAAACTTACAAGCTAGACATAAATTCTGGTTGTATGTTTGTGCAACAATTTCTCATCAATAATTCTATTAATTTTATGTTTTCCCTTGCTATTTTGTAAATGCATTATTTGTACTGGGACAGCGGTAGAGTAACTACATCATGATACTTTCAAAGAATCCCCAAGCTTCTGAACAGACTAGCTCAAGTGCTGCATGGCCATAAATACTACCAGAAATCTCATGCAAATCAGTAAAGTTTTATCCAGAATTATCAAAACAACAACTTTGCATGGAAAATATCTCAGGACAAGGATATAATACTGAGCGTAACCAGTGAAATTTCAAATACTCACAAAGCACCAAAAACACAATTGTCAAAAACAATGAAACTTTAAGAAATATTATACAGTGTTTTTTTAAATATTTAAAGAGACATGACCACAGACTTCTATGGCAGGATAAGAGAAAGATAACTAGAGGAAAAAAATAACGGAGGACAAAGACGGTCTGGAAAGCTTCCAAGGAAGAGGAAACAAGGAGCCCGAGGAGGCATCATACAAACATATTGTCTCAATTGCACAACACTGAAACTGGGTGGAAATAAGCCAAATTTCAGTACCAGCTGATATTATTTTACCAAAACTGAATTCTAGGCTGGCACTGGTGAAGCATCCGAAGTGTATGCTGATTCAGTTTCCAAAGCAATGGAACAAAGCAGGAAGTTTCCTAGTGTCACCCACAAATCAAATCACTATGTGCTTTGCGTTGCTTGATTAATAGCCTGCAAGGAGGCTGGAGGCCATTTACCACCCACCTGTGTGCCTGTTTCATAATTCTTTACATCAAGGACAATCAACAATTACATTTGTTTGTCTGTATGTCATAGAAGGAAGGAGAATTAGGAAACCAAGGGAATATTAGCAAGACTCTGACCAGAGACTACGTTGTATGTCACAATATTCACCACAAACATATTAATATAAATAAATGAGTGCTTAAATAGTTAGTACAACTATATCGAATTCAACATACCTAATGTAAAACACAACATCTACAACAAAAATATCCAAAAAAAGCATCAACATGAGAAACGCACTACAAAAATGTAACAAAAACAAAGGAAAGTAAGTAAATAGCAACACCGAAAATAATATACACAAAAATATCAAAAAAGTATTTAAAAAAAAAAAAATGAAACCATAATTCAGTCTATAACACAAAAATGCAAACATTTCTCTGTCGAAATAAAAAATGCAACTTTAAAAATAAGTAATTAAAAAAGAAATACTTGCAATTTAAGTTGCAAATAATATTTGTGAATTAAAAACACATCAATGTTACACTTAATGAAGCAAAACAAATAAGCATAACATAAAGACTAAAACACATTTCCTTGAAAGTAACATTAATTAAATCATTACAAAAATATTTACCCCGTTAAAAATAAACATAACACCCAGTATTCTTACAAAGTAACATGTATCACAAAATAAGGATGATATCACTAAATAAACAAAATTAGTACAAAATATTACATAGATAAATTCATAATTCTGATGCTGTAGAAGATTCAAGCTGGCCACTCCACAGCAGATAATCCAAAATATATATATACCAAAATAAATTATTAAAAAGAAGATTCCAGATCAAATCTATCAATACACTCCAAAACCCCCAAAATGTTTTCTTTTTATCCAGTAAACTGAAAAAGTGACAAAACTGATTACATTAGTTGGAAAACAAAAAAATAAAACACATTTTCTTTAAAAATTAAAAAAGCTCAATATGGCATTTTTCTACAAACACTCTCAATAATTTTGATGTTAAAAATATTTTTTTATTATTTCTTACTTATGAGCTTATTTATTTATACTGCACTATTTTAATGTAATACACTTCATATTCTACAGCTATTTTTATTATCATCTTTTCCTATTGAGAAAATGATTGTAAACATATTATTTTAATAATCTAATGGATAAAATATGTATTTAATCATTAATAATTATTTTAATATTACAAGTAAATAACTTTTTGAAAAATGTTTCCATAAACTACAAAACATGTAGATAGATAGATAGATAGATAGATAGATAGATAGACAGATAGATAGATAGATAGATAGATAGATAGATATGTAGATAGATAGATATTTCCTATTCTTATTTACTTGCTTTTCAATGTATATTGCACCTAGAAGCTGGACCCCTGGCACTTGTTGCTCTTACAAATAGTAACTCAATTAATAAATATTGTATTAATTTCAATTTAATAAACGCAAACATTAACTTTTTATAGTTAATTGAAGTAAATTATTACTTTACTAATGTATTTGCAATCCATAAATGTTAGGAAACAGTGCTTACATTAAAGTGGTGAAACTATTCTAACTCCAATTCCACATATATTGGAGAAAATACAAAATTTCGGCAGGTTATAAATTAATATTCTAATTCTAGTCCCACAAATATTGTAGGATGTGCAAATAATGGAGTGATGATAATTTACTGCTCTGACGTGAGTCTCACAAACATTGGAGAAATTGCAAAATTTTGGGAGTAGGTATAAATATACTGTCCTGATCCATAAACCAAATTAGGGGGTAAGATTTACCATTCCAACTCCAGTCATCCAAGCAGATGCGAACCTGTAAAACAAATGGGTGGAGTTGATTATAATTTACTGTTCTACTACAGTCCTACAAATATTGGGGAAATATTAGGGAAAATGCATAAATTTGTAGGTGGATAAAATGTATAACTCCAACTTCATAAACAATGAAGAAAATGGAAACAAATACTGAGGTAATATTAACTGTTCTAAATCCAATCCAACATATATGAGGGAACATGCTAAAGTTGGAGGGAGGTCATAGTTTACTGCTCTAACTGCAAACCTACAAACATTGTGGAAAGTGTTAAAATGTAGGGGGCTGTAATTTACTATTCTAACCCCACTCCTACATACGTTGATGAACGTGCTAAAATTGGGATGGGAGCTATTCTAACTTTAATCCCACATACAATCAAGAAAGTTGCTAAATTTGTGGGGATAATAACTTACTTTTTGCCAGCTCCACAGATATTGATGAAAGTCTTAAAATGAAGGGGGTAAAATTTACTACTCTAGGCACAGTTCCTCAAAGATGAAAGAAAGTGCAAAAATTGGATGGCTAATAATTTACTATTCTAATTTCAAAGCCACAAGCAATCACAAAAACATTGTGGAAACTGCAATTATTTTTGAATGGGAGGTACAACTATGCTATCTTAGTTCCAAACCCGAATGAATGTTAACATGTTTTTTTTTTTTTTTTAAATGAAAGGTTGATATATACTGTTGGACTTGGCCCTTTTTGCAGGGTCATCCCTAAACTTTTTGCCTTTCTCCTAGCCTTTTTTCTGACATGGTGTTGGTGGTTTTAGGACTCTGGGCACTTTAGCACTGCTGTACAGTGTAAAGTGCGTGTGCTCTCTGTGAAAAATATGGTAAGATTGGTCTACACCTGTTTGGCCTATTTAATTTACCTGTCAGTCCCTTGTAAAGTGGTATCTCATATACCCAGGGCTGGTAAATTAAATGCTACTGGTGGGCCTGCAGCGCTGATTGCGCCACCCACCAAAGTAGCCTTTCAAACCTATCTCAGGCCTCTGCCATTGCAGGGCCTGTGCGCGCAGTGTTACTGCCGCTGCGACGTGGCACCTAAAGTGTGTGCCATGTCCGTGACCCCCCTTTTACTACATATCAGTCACCCCTAAAGTAGGCCCTAGCTAGCCCTATGGGCAGGGTGCATTGTAGGTAAAAGATAGGACATGTACCTTAAGTGTGTGACATGTCCTGGTAGTGACAAACAGCCATTTTGGTTTCTCACAACTGTTGGGCTGTCCTCCCATAGGAATGCATTGGGGATTCCCTGATAAGTGTTTCAGTGGTAATTCCTGATATGAGAGGTGCAGCGTGGTCAAGTTTAGTATATTTGGAATGGTGATAATAAATGCTGCGCAATGGTGTGCGCAGATTTATTATAACTATTTTAGAAATGCCACTTTTAGAAGTTGGCATTTCTATGTGCTATGTGTCTGCCTGCCTGATGTGAATTGCATGTCTGGCTTGTGAGTGACAGGGGCTGGGAGGTGTGTGTGGCTCCAGGAGGGGCAGGGTGAGTCAGCACTAGGCTGAATGGGACATCTGTGCTGGGAGTAGTGGGAGGAGAAATCCCCTGACCCTGAATAGGACTGTGCCCAGCCTGTACAATGCTGGCTCCGCCCCCTGTGGTGTGTCTGATCACTGAGCCCCCACCTGACAAAGGGGAAGAGGAGCTTGGAAAACAAAGTGCTTCAAATCCCCCCTGAACCAGTTGCATCTGGTTCCCCCATGCCCTGTCCTGCAGACAAAGAGATTGTGTGGTATAAATATAGGGGCTGTGACCCCATGAAATTGTTCAGTTCTATGCTGGTGTGCTGTTCCTGACGTGCTGGGGGCTTGCTACTGCTGGGGCCCAGGAGGAACCGCCATGGGGGCTTGCCTCCCTGCTGGAGGGCCCTGTGTGCTGGCCTCCCTGGGCCCAGCTATCCCCCTGGCCCCTGGAAGGCTCTTGCGCCCTGGGAGCGCTTGTATCTTTAGTTCCCAGGGCCTTGAGGACTAGAAAATGCTGGATTCTGGATTTTAGCGCCCTGTGAGCGCTTTTATTTTAATATTCCTACCCCTTTGGCAGGAGAAGTGTGCGTGCTTTGCAGCGCGCTGTTGAGGAGTCTGGAGGAGGGAATCCCAGTGTGGGGATTCCCCCGTGTTGCCTGCAGAGCGGGAGCCAACCCGATTTGCTATGTTTGAAATGGCGGGTGCCCACCCCGCACTTCACCGAGTGAAAGAAAATGACAGCCGTGAGCTGGGGAAAGCAGAGCGACCGGCCCGGAAGCCAGGCAAACTGCCTGATGGGAGGCGGGCCGGCCGCGTATCGCCGGAAGGAAGGAGAAGTGCTGCGGCGGTTCGGCGGGGCTCCCGTGGTGAAGGGAGAGCCCCGCGTGTTGCCGCGCTGACCGGGGGAGTCCAGCAGAGGAAGGAGAGCCCCGCGTCCAGCAGCCCGTGGAGATTGAGGCAGAGGGGGCTCGAGGCACATTGTCGGTGCCTGTCCCCGCTGCACGGGAGAAGTGGCGCCGGTCCCGAGTACTGAGGGGAGACCGAGCGAAGAGCCCCGCAGGCGCAGAGAGCAGCAGTGCTCGGCGGGAGGAGAGCCTGCCAAGCCCTGGTGAGTGGAGCTGCCGCTTGGCACATTGCCAGTGCCAATTCTTAGGTCTGAGCGGACCCGCGAGAGAGAGCGGGCTGCTCCTACGAGTGGGGGCCATTTAGTTTACAAAGTTCCGGAATGGGGCTTGGGGGCATTTCTTGGCACAGTTTGTTGGTGCCAGTCAAGGCACAGTGCCTAGTGCCTGAGCGGGCCCGCCAGAGAGCGGGCTGCTCCACCGATGGGGGCAATTTGATTTAGAGAGCCCCAGTGGGGCCCCAAGGGCAGAGTCGTGCCAGGGCCCCTTTACTTTGTTCTCAGCTGCGCCGCACCAGCGCGGGCATCTGCAACGTTTCGCATATTTGTCAAAGGGCACAGTGAGTGCCCAGGCCCACGTTTGGCATCACAGCTGCACGGCAATTAGCGTCAGCTGCTACGTTTAGGCCAACAGTTCTTTGGGGGCATTTTGTATGAGATACACTCCTCTGCCCCAGCGCAATTGCGCACATGGATTCTGCTGCATTGGCAGCCGCCCTGACATTTGGGACATAGGGCATTTGAGCCCTCTGAGAAGGCCAGTTGGCCAGGGGGACTGTTAGATTGATGGGTAGGGCGCAAGGCGCTACAAGGATAGCGTAATGTGTTTATGCCTGATCTGATTATTGCCAAATGTGATTCCTGCACCATGAGTGTTGCATAATGTGTTTATGCTAATGACTAATGTCATGCTATGAGGTTTTGGGGTAGTACCTATTTGCGTAATGTGTTTATGCTTATGGGATTAGTGCATAATGTGTTTATGCTTGTGAGGCCTATTGTGTAATGTGTTTATGCTAATGAGGTTTGGGCCTATTGAGTTTATGCCTAATGTGATAATGCTGAGGTCATTATTGTACCAGTAATTACTGGTTGTGTTCTGCATTTACTTACCTGTTCTGATGGTTCTGACCGTGGGCCGATTGGCCTGGTCCTGTATATAATCCCCTGTAGATATTGCCCAGTGCCAGTTGGCACAGTGTAAATGTGTGATTACGTTCCTAATGTGTTTATGATAATACAAAGGCTATTTTTTATATAACCTTGTGTGGAGTTTCTTTTGTAGTGTGCCTAGTGTGTTGCTGCTGTGTGTGTGTGTTGCGCAAATGCTTTACACATTGCCTCTGGGATAAGCCTGACTGCTTGTTCCAAGCTACCAAGGGGGTGAGCAGGGGTTATCTTCAGTGTGTAACTCTCGCCCTGACTAGAGTGGTGGTTTCTGCCTGGCTTTGGCGCAAGCCTTAGCCAACCAGAAATCCCATTTCTAACATATACTATGTTTCTGAACAAAATCAGAATCCCAATATATATTGCAATTTTTAAACACCAAATCCTAAAAGAAATCACAATTCATTTAATATCATAAATTAAAAATATTAAATTAATTTACAAAATAACCCCAAAACAATTTGAACAAAAATGATTTTAAAAATGAATCATTAGCAAAAAAATTAAAACTTAAACCCCTTCGAAGATTACTCTTATACCAATATACTACGCACCAATACCCCAGTAAACACCACAGTCCATAAGAAAGATACAAATGCATATGAAAAACACCCCAAAATATGGGGACCCTGTTGGAAATGGCCCTTTTTGCAGGGTTATCCCCAAACTTTTTGCTTCTTCCTCCTTTATTTTTCCTGGCCTGTGGTTGTTGGTTATAGGACTCTGGGCACTTTTACCACTGCTGATCAGTGCTAAAGTGCATATACTCTCTCTGTAAATTGTTATTGTGATTGGCTATCCATGATTGGCTTATTTGTTTTACCAGTAGGTCCCTAGTAAAGTGCACTGAGTGTGCCAGGGCTGGTAATTCAAATGCTACTAGTGGGCTTGCAGCACTGATTGTGCCACCCACAGGAGTAGCCCTAAGATGGTGTCTCAGGCCTGCCACCGCAGTGCCTGTGCGCAGTTTGTTAACTGCCATGTTGTCCTGGCCAGTGTACACACTTGCCAGGCCTGACCCTTCCCTTCTCTGGCACATTGGACACCCCTATGGTAGGCCCAAGGTACTGGCGTCCCAGGCACAAAAGGACTTCACCCCCAGCCTCCCTGAACTTCCTTGCTGGGAGTTCCAGTCTGCCAGGAGGGCCTGTAACTGTGTGTGAGGCCTCTCTTGCTGTGGGGAGATGGAAGCGCGACGCAACGAGAGAAGCGTGACGCCGCCACAGCAGCCGCTGTCGCATCATCGAGAAGCGTGTCGCCGCTGCCGCTGTTCGCCGCCGCAACACCGGAGAAGCGTGTCGCTGTCACTGAGGGTGTCGTCGCATCCCCGGAGAAGCGTGTCGTAGGGCCGTCGAATCGCTGAGGAAACGCACCGCCGCTGATTGCCGCCGTTTCACCGGAGAAGCGTGTCGCCGTCACCGAGGGTGTCGTCGCAACACCGGAGAAGCATGTCGCAGGGCCTGTCGCGGCTCCAAAGATCACCGAGTTCGCCGCACGGCCGTCGGGCGTGCACGCATCGCATCTACAGTGCCGCATCGCAACAAAGACGCCATTTCATCGCATCACACCGGATCAGCGCAACGCATCAAGGCGCCATTTTGTCACACCGGAACCCGGCGCGCAGGAAGAACCGACGCATTGCCTTCACTGCGCCCCTTTTGCTTGTTTTGCGTTACGCATCAAAGGTACTTAGAGACTGAAAGTGTCGCATTTGAGATCTACAAGTTTATTTTTGCAACAACCCTTTTTAAAGACATTCTACTGAGTTTTGTATGTTGGATTTTTGTCGTTTTGGTCTTGTGTAGTTTAGATAAAGATACTTTATTTTTCTAAACTGGTGTGGTGTCCATTTGTGGTGTTTTCACTGTGTTACTGTGAGTGTTGGTACAAATACTTTACACATTGCCTTTGGGATAAGCCTGTCTGCTCGTGCCAAGCTACCAAGGGGGTGAGCAGGGGTTATCTAAAGTGTGTATCCCCCTTACCCTGACTAGAAGCAAGGGTCCCTATTTGGACAAAGGTACCTACCTCTGCCAACTAGAGACCCCCAGTTCTAACTTTGGTGGTCAGCGGTGAGGATTTGAACTTGTATTTGTACTTGACCCACAGTGATTGGTGTACATCACTAGTTTAGTGCAGACCACTACGCAACCACATACTGTGTTCTTTTTGGTTTTTGGTTCTATTTTTGAGTAACCCTGAAAGTCATCCACGCATCATGTCTCAGAAGGGTAAACCAGCAAGTGGTGTTGCAGGACTGGAGTTTGATATTGAAATGTTGAGTAGTTACAAAGTAGGTCAACTCAAGCAGTTCTGCAGGAACTATGGATATCCCATGAAGAGCAGCTCCAGGAAGGAGGAGCTACAGAAGGCCTTAAGGGCCTGGTGGGAGGCCAAAGAGGCTGGGGAGGCAGAGGATGCAGAGGTGGATGAGGATGCACAAGGGGATGGTTTCAGATCACAGGACCTGCCTATGTCCAGAGCAGCCTCCAGGGTTGGCAGCAACCATTCCGCTAGCAGTTTTTCCCCAGAGGATTTGGAGGAAAACCAAAGGGTTAGAGATCATGAGTTGGAAGTCATGAGGCTCAAGATGAAGCAATTGGAAATGGAAAAAGAAATCCAGCACAAGGCAGAGGAGAGTGCACGTGCCCTGGAGGAGTTGAAATTGACCTTGGCACATGAGTTAAGAATGAGGGAGCTTGATTTGGAGCTCAAGAGGCTTGAGGCCTTGAATGTCTTAGCCAAGGAAAAGGAAATGTGTGTAGCTCAGGAAGTGAGCTTTGCTGAGTTGGAGGTGGAGTCCAGCTCAGATGGTGGCAGCCAGTTTGCGTTATCTAGTGCTGAGGGAGCAGTACAAACACCCAGAGATGTGGCGCCTGACTTGAGGGAGGGGGTTGACATACACCAGGGGGTTCAGGTTTAAGAGATAACTCCAGTGGTGTGCAGTGTCCCTGAAATAGATTGGGGAACTGACACAGGGGTTCATATTCCTAGTGGTGGGAGGGACACTCTACTGACTCCAGATGAGAGGTGCAGGGAGAGGGGGTTCCCCCATGGTAGAAGTCCTGGTGTGTGAGTGTGGAGACCACCCAGAAGAGTGTGGGTTGAGTGACAAAGACAGTCAGACACTGCCTTGCCAATCTCAGGAGAGTGGTGTGAGGTACTTGTGTGAGGCACTGGATGGTAGGGCAAAGGGTAACTTGGTCAACAACTGTGGGGGGATATGTGATTCATTTGTTGGAGAGCATATTTTAAGTCCCTGTTTTCCAGAGCTATGCCAACGCCCGGTGGAGTGTGAGTTCTCTGATTCCAGGGAACTTGCGCAGGAGGCAGACCTCTTGGTGGATTCCAGAGAGTCTGAAGAGGCATTTGGGAGTGATCCTAACGGGAGTGGCTCGGGTATCTTCCGGTCCTGTGTGGTGGAAGAGGTTCAGAGTAGCCCAGCTAGGTCCCGGTGTAGTGGGAGGGGTGTAGGGGCTCACGTCCTGTCTCAGTGGAGAAGGAGTGAGTGTGGGACTGTGTGTCCCAAGGTGCCCGAAACCCAGTCTCAGGGCCTGGAGGGTTCCCTAAGGGAACACCAGGATGGGGGCCTAGGCTGTACTAGTAGACCATTTGAGGGGGATCTCCTAGTGTCAGGAGAACCTGGAGCATCTGTAAACGGAGCTCCAGTGGTTCTGGTGTCTGGCGGTGCCGCTCCAGTTGGGAGGGTGCAGAAGTCCGGATTGAGGGGTGAGAGGGGGATGTGTTCCCCAGTGAGAGAACCAGGGGGTCAGGGGCCAGCCAGAAGGGCTGAGCCTCACAGGAGTGACCATGGTGACACCACTTCTGTCCTGGGGGATCTTCGCGCACTGTTAGATGGGCAGGGGTCGGGAGATCTGCGCCAGGCAGACTGTCACGTGACACATGAGTCATGTGTTTCCCTCGGGGGGATACTGTGTGAGTCCCCAGAAGTCCTGGTGTGCCAGGCAAGTGTTCCACCGCAGGGTTTAGCCCTAAGGTTGGAAGGCCAGGTTCAGGATCTGCCTGACCTGGAGGGAAGGACATCTGTAACCAGTGTCCTGACCGGTTTGGCTTCCAGGGGGACCACCCCAGTTGGGGGGGGTGCAGCCCTCTGGAAGGGGGTGCAGAGGGAGGGAGTCCTCGCCTCTGACCCCGGTGCAACCTGAGGGTTTAGACCCTAGGTTGGGAGACCAGTTGCTGGAGAGAGGTCCTGAACTGGTGGGAGAGTTGTGTTCTGAGGGCGTCTCTCCTGGGAGGAGAGTGCAGGACCCCAGAAGGAGAGGTAGGGGGGGAGAGCCTCGCCTGTGACCTCCGGTCAGCCTGAGGGTACAGACCCTGGGCTGGCGGGCCAGTGTCAGGATGCCCTACCTGACTTGGCAGGAGGGAGAGTGGAGAAAAGGTGCCAGACACCTGGGGCTACTGCCTCCCACTTTCTGACGCCACAGGGGTTAGAGAGGCCTGAAAGGCATGAGGCCTGGCTCTCATCACTGACAGCTGTCAGTGGCCACTGTGGCTGGTTGTCTTGGTGGACAGAGTTGCCCCTGGGAGGGGGGCAGGAGTCACACCCTGGGGGTGGACTGGGCCACACGACTGTGTTGGCCAGGTAGGTACTGTCTACCAGTGCGGACACATCTGTGAACGAAGTAAGGTTAGGCGCTGCACAGATGGGGACCCCAGGTGAGGAGAAGGGTCCCCCATTGGTTAGCCTGGTGGGCCCTGAGAGTATAGATAGAGGGATCCAACTGGGTTCAGGAAGGCATAGAACAGGAATAGGACCCTGCTTTTCAGGCCAGTTTCCGTGTTCTATCGCCCCAAGCAGGGAATCCCATCGAGGTATCGTTAGTCTACCCTGGCTTTAGGCTGGAAGGGGATTGTGTTGGAAATGGACCTTTTTGCAGGGTTATCCCCAAACTTTTTGCCTCTTCCTCCTTTATTTTTCCTGACCTGTGGTTGTTGGTTATAGGACTCTGGGCACTTTTACCACTGCTGATCAGTGCTAAAGTGCATATGCTCTCTCTGTAAATAGTTATTGTGATTGGCTATCCATGATTGGCTTATTTGTTTTACCAGTAGGTCCCTAGTAAAGTGCACTGAGTGTGCCAGGGCTGGTAATTCAAATGCTACTAGTGGGCTTGCAGCACTGATTGTGCCACCCACAGGAGTAGCCCTAAGATGGTGTCTCAGGCCTGCCACCGCAGTGCCTGTGCGCAGTTTGTTAACTGCCATGTTGTCCTGGCCATTGTACACACTTGCCAGGCCTGACCCTTCCCTTCTCTTGCACATTGGACACCCCTATGGTAGGCCCAAGGTACCCCCCTGGGCAGGGTGCAGTGTATGTGAAAGGTAGGACATGTACTAGTGTGGGTAACATGTCCTGATAGTGAAATACTGCCAATTTCTGCTTTTCACTATTGAAAGGCTATCTTGCCCATAGGATAACATGGGGAATGCTGTGTAACATGGTTACCTGCATATCTTCCCATAGCAGCAAGATAGAAAGTTGGAATCTGGTACTCCTGAACTCAGAATTTAATTACACATCTTTAGTGAAGATGGTTTTTAAATTCTAAGTTTGGAAATGGCACTTTTAGAAAGTGGCTATTTTCTTGTTCAACCTTTCTGTGTGCCTCTGCCTGTTTGTGAATTGACCGTCTGGTTTGTGAGTGACAGGGGCTGGGGGTGGCTGCAGGAGGCTGGGTGAGTCAGCACTAGGCTGAATAGACCTATCTACATGTAGAGTGGTGGGAGGAGTGGCATCTGGGTCTGAATAGGGCTGTGCCTGCCTTCTACAATGCTGGCTCCACCTCCTGCGGTGTGTCTGATGACCCTGGCCCACACTCACAAAGGAAGGAGAGGTGCTCTGGCAGAATGCACCCTGGACTGGTTTGGACTGGGTCCAGGACCCCTCACACATGGAGAACAAAGACTTTTGGGATATAAATATCAGAGCTGAAACCCCTGAACTTTAGACTACTTTTGGAATCAAGAAGAATCCCTGCCAAAGAAGATCAGCTGAAGAGAGTGAAGGAGAAGTACTGCCCAAGTGTGTCTAGGGCTGGCCTGCAGTTTGCTGTTTCCACTGAGGAGAGATCTAAAGGACTTTGCTGTGTGCTGTGTCCCCCTGCTTGAAAAAGGACTTTGCTGAGTGCTGTGTCCATCTGAAGAAGAGTCTCCAAGGGCCTGAGAAGAGCTGGCCTCCTGTTTCTGAAGACCCAGGCACAAAAGGACTTCACCCCCAGCCTCCCTGAACTTCCTTGCTGGGAGTTCCAGTCTGCCAGGAGGGCCTGTAACTGTGTGTGAGGCCTCTCTTGCTGTGGGGAGCTGGAAGCACGACGCAACGAGAGAAGCGTGATGCCGCCGCAGCAGCCGCTGTCGCATCATCGAGAAGCGTGTCGCCGCTGCCGCTGTTCGCCGCCGCAACACCGGAGAAGAATGTCGCCGTCACCGAGGGTGTCGTCGCATCCCCGGAGAAGCGTGTCGCAGGGCCGCCGCATCGCTGAGAGAGCGCACCGCCGCTTTTCACCGCCGCATCACCGGAGAAGCGTGTCGCCGTCACCGAGAGTGTCGTCGCAACACCGGAGAAGCGTGTCGCAGGGCCTGTCGCGGCTCCGAAGATCACCGAGTTCGCCGCACGGCCGTCGGGCGTGCACGCATCGCATCTACAGTGTCGCATCGCAACAAAGACGCCATTTCATCGCATCGCACCGGTTCAGCGCAACGCATCAAGGCGCCATTTTGTCGCACCGGAACTGGCGCGCAGGAAGAACCGACGCATCGCCTTCACTGCGCCCCTTTTGCTTGTTTTGCGTTACGCATCCCAGGTACTTTGAGTCTGAAAGTGTCGCATTTGAGATCTACAAGTTTATTTTTGCAACAACCCTTTTTAAAGACATTCTACTGAGTTTTGTATGTTGGATTTTTGTCCTTTTGGTCTTGTGTAGTTTAGATAAAGATACTTTACTTTTCTAAACTGGTGTGGTGTCCATTTGTGGTGTTTTCACTGTGTTACTGTGAGTGTTGGTACAAATACTTTACACATTGCCTTTGGGATAAGCCTGTCTGCTCGTGCCAAGCTACCAAGGGGGTGAGCAGGGGTTATCTAAAGTGTGTATCCCCCTTAACCTGACTAGAAGCAAGGGTCCCTATTTGGACAAAGGTACCTACCTCTGCCAACTAGAGACCCCCAGTTCTAACAGACCCCAATAACTAAATGCATAATTACATGAATTGTAATGAATTAAAAATAAATACAAAAAATATGCAATTAAGAAAAACATTTGAAACATTAAACAAATTACACAATAATTGCAAATTAAACAGTACCTGCCCACACTCCCAAAATTATCCACAACCCAGAAAAAACACATTTTATACCACCGAATATTAAAAAGAATGTAAATTAAAATATTTAATCAAGTTATATTAAATTCCACAATATTTTAATATTCTATATTTATGCCATCACTTTTATTGGCAAAAAGAATCTATATTTTATATAATAATTTTGCTTGTACTCAGAATACTTTGACCCCAATATTATTTTCAAAGGTTATTAAAAACTTAGCATTTAGGTTCCATACCTCCAGACTCAGAAGCTCATCAGGGCGAACATAGACACAATAGCTCATTTTGAGTGCTAAAGTGAGACACAACCATTTGCCAATCAAAAACTACCATTGAATAGCACATAATAGAAACTGAATTATTTTTTCACACCACACTATGTATTATATATTGATTGCTGCCCAACTCAATAGTGCTAGTGAGAACCTTTTCCTGGGGTCCCAGGGCAGTCAGGGTTTTCTGGGCCTTAATTGTGAAAACTGATCACTGGTGTTCTAGGGTTACAAGACAGTGTAACCCAAAAAATAACCAGGTACTCCCTTTCAGCACTTTCTTGTCTGAAGGTAGAATGGTTGGGTATTGCACAGCTTACTCAAAGATGTGATGTAGCTTTAGATGGTCAGAATACAGTTAACACAGTAATAACATGCCCTAAGGTGACCACTCCAGTCAGTGGTTTAGGTTAGAAAAGAAAAGCGCCTAGGAATAATAAATTACACATACAATATGGATATGTAGTGAAAATCAAGGGGCATATTAGCAAGAAGAGGCGATAATCATCGCTAACCCTGCTTAGCGTGATTTTTTTTATCGCCGGCTATCGCTGGAATATATCGCCACGCTAACGCTGTATTAGCAACGATTAGCGCTATGGCGATGAATATTCCAGCGATAGCGGGGAAATGAGCCAACATCGCTGAAAAACCAGCGATGTTGCATGGAGAAGGAGAACACCTTGCTGATACGACCCTGTGGTCGTATCAGCATAATCCACCCCCCATGTTAGGTATGGCTAACACCTGCTAATTGCAGGTGTTAAATAAATGGCGATGACTCGGTTAGCGCGACTTTTCACGTCGCTAACTGGGGCCATGGCCACCTTGCTAATAGGCGATAGGCCTGTTAGCGAGTGTTTCCCAGGTTTGTTCTGTCGGAACGCCCACTTTGCATGTCATTAGCGATAAATATCGCTGACATGCAAAGCGGTAAAAAACGGGCGCTAATGCTCGCAAACTGTCGCTAACTGCTGTTAGAGACAGTTTGCTGATAGGGCGATATAAATATCGCCGCTTTAGCGGCAAAAAGTGCCGCTAAAGCGGCGATAGTGCCCTTGCTAATATGCCCCCAAGTCTCTAGGTTTCAAGTTAGAAAAACCTCCCCTAAAATTAATGTAGGATCTAAGCACCAAACGCTTTATGAATACTTAACATTGGAGTCTATGGACCGGGTTATTTTATAATAATGTTTGTGAAGGTCAGTGGAACTCAGTGGGCAGGTACCATAGGTCACAAAAGTATGGCTTGACTGTTGAACAGGGCTGAGGACAGTAACTAAATTCACAGGAATGCTTATGTTTCAAAGGGTGCAGTCGGACAATCATCAAAGGGAATATCAAATAAGCAGGATTAATTTGCTAGTAATGAGGTTTTGATGAGAGTTTGTTGGAGCTTTAGTTCTGATGCACCTGCTATTAAATATGTTTGGACCTTTTGAACTTCTCATGAACTTCCCTGCCGAAGAATGAAAAATCCATCCTATCCTGGTAAAAAGCAACACATTCTTCAGGGGTATAGGTATGGTGTCCTATGTCAGGTGTCTGATTTCAGGACACTGCCTACTGGAGTCCTTGTGGTCCAGTAGCTTCTAGACTAGTCCCTGGCGGTAATAGCAGGTCTATGTGACAGTATACAGAGATACACTCGATAGAGTAGAAGAATTGAGCTTAAATAAATGCCATAATTTACACTAGACATTAACACAAAAATGCTTAATAGAATGAAAGGTAGAAAAATACTCTTTTTCTTAAACGTGCAAAATGAATGTGTAGCATGATTTTTGCACAAGCACTCATATCTATCGTAATTACACTACAAGGCCAGACTAGGACTGTTCCATTTTCTACCTTTCAATTATTTTCTTCATTAATAGACAAATACTTTTAGGAAATGCTGAACTGTGCAATATTATTTGATAAATGATTCACACTTGACTTGTTTAAACATTCATCTCTGAAGAATTTGTTGAGTTTAAAAATGTATTTCTTCTTTTCCTGAGTTATATGTTCTCATAGTATTTAGTATGTTTTCTAGCTGCCACATATTCATAATGTTGAAAAGTGTATTAAAACAATAATTCATACATGAAGAAGTGATGACTTAGATTACAATTAAAATATTTCTGATTTTAGAATAGTTCATTGTTTCACCATGGAATACTGAATAGCTAATAGTTTAGACTGCAGGGTTCTCGTGGGAACTCAGAGAGAAGCTAACATGTTTAGCAACCAGCTTGACACTTGTAGATCACACCTTGATGACTTTGTATGTTTACCATGGGAATGGAGGAAGAAGCAGCAGACCATCGAACAATGCATCCTCATTGGCCTAAGATGACCTAACACCAACATGGATTGTTACATATGTTTTTGTGTTTATAATATGTGTTCCTAGCTAGAATTAAGGCAGTCAGGCAGTCTGGTCCAGGCCATTCTTCTGCGACCATCCGTTTTCCCCTTTGCACTTTTTACCTACTTCTGACAGTGATCTCTGTCGCCTACTACTTTGTGGGTGTATATTTTCTTTAACGGTTATGGCTACTGCTGTGACAATTTTATTACAAAAGGGGATGATGGACGGAACGCTTGAGCCAATCAAACACTCACCCCCAGTCAACTGATCTGGGTTTAATCCATCATCATTCTTTAGCTCACTCCACCACCCCAGTTCAGACATGGCCATATGCAAATCAGTCTGACCCTGTGCCTCATGGGAACAGTCCAGCCCGAACTGCCAAGCCATGTCTTCCCTGGACCGGAAACAAGCATCCTAGGACCGGTTTCTGGCATTCCAGCCGTCATCAGCCAGGCTTGCTTGAATCCAGTGGCAAAGTGAGCAAGGGACCCACGTCTGGGCATACCCCCGCCAACTTAGGGCGAACAAAGCGATACAAAAGGGATGATGGACGGAACGCTTGAGCCAATCAAACACTCACCCCAGTCAACTGATCTGGGTTTAATCCATCATCATTCTTTAGCTCACTCCACCACCCCAGTTCAGACATGGCCATATGCAAATCAGTCTGACCCTGTGCCTCATGGGAACAGTCCAGCCCGAACTGCCAAGCCATGTCTTCCCTGGACCGGAAACAAGCATCCTAGGACCGGTTTCTGGCATTCCAGCCGTCATCAGCCAGGCTTGCTTGAATCCAGTGGCAAAGTGAGCAAGGGACCCACGCCTGGGCATACCCCCGCCAACTTAGGGCGAACAAAGCGATACAAAAGGGGATGATGGACGGAACGCTTGAGCCAATCAAACACTCACCCCCAGTCAACTGATCTGGGTTTAATCCATCATCATTCTTTAGCTCACTCCACCACCCCAGTTCAGACATGGCCATATGCAAATCAGTCTGACCCTGTGCCTCATGGGAACAGTCCAGCCCGAACTGCCAAGCCATGTCTTCCCTGGACCGGAAACAAGCATCCTAGGACCGGTTTCTGGCATTCCAGCCGTCATCAGCCAGGCTTGCTTGAATCCAGTGGCAAAGTGAGCAAGGGACCCACGTCTGGGCATACCCCCGCCAACTTAGGGCGAACAAAGCGATACAAAAGGGGATGATGGACGGAACGCTTGAGCCAATCAAACACTCACCCCCAGTCAACTGATCTGGGTTTAATCCATCATCATTCTTTAGCTCACTCCACCACCCCAGTTCAGACATGGCCATATGCAAATCAGTCTGACCCTGTGCCTCATGGGAACAGTCCAGCCCGAACTGCCAAGCCATGTCTTCCCTGGACCGGAAACAAGCATCCTAGGACCGGTTTCTGGCATTCCAGCCGTCATCAGCCAGGCTTGCTTGAATCCAGTGGCAAAGTGAGCAAGGGACCCACGTCTGGGCATACCCCCGCCAACTTAGGGCGAACAAAGCGATACAAAAGGGGATGATGGACGGAACGCTTGAGCCAATCAAACACTCACCCCCAGTCAACTGATCTGGGTTTAATCCATCATCATTCTTTAGCTCACTCCACCACCCCAGTTCAGACATGGCCATATGCAAATCAGTCTGACCCTGTGCCTCATGGGAACAGTCCAGCCCGAACTGCCAAGCCATGTCTTCCCTGGACTGGAAACAAGCATCCTAGGACCGGTTTCTGGCATTCCAGCCGTCATCAGCCAGGCTTGCTTGAATCCAGTGGCAAAGTGAGCAAGGGACCCACGTCTGGGCATACCCCCGCCAACTTAGGGCGAACAAAGCGATACAAAAGGGGATGATGGACGGAACGCTTGAGCCAATCAAACACTCACCCCCAGTCAACTGATCTGGGTTTAATCCATCATCATTCTTTAGCTCACTCCACCACCCCAGTTCAGACATGGCCATATGCAAATCAGTCTGACCCTGTGCCTCATGGGAACAGTCCAGCCCGAACTGCCAAGCCATGTCTTCCCTGGACCGGAAACAAGCATCCTAGGACCGGTTTCTGGCATTCCAGCCGTCATCAGCCAGGCTTGCTTGAATCCAGTGGCAAAGTGAGCAAGGGACCCACGTCTGGGCATACCCCCGCCAACTTAGGGCGAACAAAGCGATACAAAAGGGGATGATGGACGGAACGCTTGAGCCAATCAAACACTCACCCCCAGTCAACTGATCTGGGTTTAATCCATCATCATTCTTTAGCTCACTCCACCACCCCAGTTCAGACATGGCCATATGCAAATCAGTCTGACCCTGTGCCTCATGGGAACAGTCCAGCCCGAACTGCCAAGCCATGTCTTCCCTGGACCGGAAACAAGCATCCTAGGACCGGTTTCTGGCATTCCAGCCGCCATCAGCCAGGCTTGCTTGAATCCAGTGGCAAAGTGAGCAAGCGACCCACGTCTGGGCATACCCCCGCCAACTTAGGGCGAACAAAGCGATACAAAAGGGGATGATGGACGGAACGCTTGAGCCAATCAAACACTCACCCCCAGTCAACTGATCTGGGTTTAATCCATCATCATTCTTTAGCTCACTTCCACCACCCCAGTTCAGACATGGCCATATGCAAATCAGTCTGACCCTGTGCCTCATGGGAACAGTCCAGCCCGAACTGCCAAGCCATGTCTTCCCTGGACCGGAAACAAGCATCCTAGGACCGGTTTCTGGCATTCCAGCCGTCATCAGCCAGGCTTGCTTGAATCCAGTGGCAAAGTGAGCAAGGGACCCACGTCTGGGCATACCCCCGCCAACTTAGGGCGAACAAAGCGATACAAAAGGGGATGATGGACGGAACGCTTGAGCCAATCAAACACTCACCCCCAGTCAACTGATCTGGGTTTAATCCATCATCATTCTTTAGCTCACTCCACCACCCCAGTTCAGACATGGCCATATGCAAATCAGTCTGACCCTGTGCCTCATGGGAACAGTCCAGCCCGAACTGCCAAGCCATGTCTTCCCTGGACCGGAAACAAGCATCCTAGGACCGGTTTCTGGCATTCCAGCCGTCATCAGCCAGGCTTGCTTGAATCCAGTGGCAAAGTGAGCAAGGGACCCACGTCTGGGCATACCCCCGCCAACTTAGGGCGAACAAAGCGATACAAAAGGGGATGATGGACGGAACGCTTGAGCCAATCAAACACTCACCCCCAGTCAACTGATCTGGGTTTAATCCATCATCATTCTTTAGCTCACTCCACCACCCCAGTTCAGACATGGCCATATGCAAATCAGTCTGACCCTGTGCCTCATGGGAACAGTCCAGCCCGAACTGCCAAGCCATGTCTTCCCTGGACCGGAAACAAGCATCCTAGGACCGGTTTCTGGCATTCCAGCCGTCATCAGCCAGGCTTGCTTGAATCCAGTGGCAAAGTGAGCAAGGGACCCACGTCTGGGCATACCCCCGCCAACTTAGGGCGAACAAAGCGATACAAAAGGGGATGATGGACGGAACGCTTGAGCCAATCAAACACTCACCCCCAGTCAACTGATCTGGGTTTAATCCATCATCATTCTTTAGCTCACTCCACCACCCCAGTTCAGACATGGCCATATGCAAATCAGTCTGACCCTGTGCCTCATGGGAACAGTCCAGCCCGAACTGCCAAGCCATGTCTTCCCTGGACCGGAAACAAGCATCCTAGGACCGGTTTCTGGCATTCCAGCCGTCATCAGCCAGGCTTGCTTGAATCCAGTGGCAAAGTGAGCAAGGGACCCACGTCTGGGCATACCCCCGCCAACTTAGGGCGAACAAAGCGATACAAAAGGGGATGATGGACGGAACGCTAGAGCCAATCAAACACTCACCCCCAGTCAACTGATCTGGGTTTAATCCATCATCATTCTTTAGCTCACTCCACCACCCCAGTTCAGACATGGCAATATGCAAATCAGTCTGACCCTGTGCCTCATGGGAACAGTCCAGCCCGAACTGCCAAGCCATGTCTTCCCTGGACCGGAAACAAGCATCCTAGGACCGGTTTCTGGCATTCCAGCCGTCATCAGCCAGGCTTGCTTGAATCCAGTGGCAAAGTGAGCAAGGGACCCACGTCTGGGCATACCCCCGCCAACTTAGGGCGAACAAAGCGATACAAAAGGGGATGATGGACGGAACGCTTGAGCCAATCAAACACTCACCCCCAGTCAACTGATCTGGGTTTAATCCATCATCATTCTTTAGCTCACTCCACCACCCCAGTTCAGACATGGCCATATGCAAATCAGTCTGACCCTGTGCCTCATGGGAACAGTCCAGCCCGAACTGCCAAGCCATGTCTTCCCTGGACCGGAAACAAGCATCCTAGGACCGGTTTCTGGCATTCCAGCCGTCATCAGCCAGGCTTGCTTGAATCCAGTGGCAAAGTGAGCAAGGGACCCATGTCTGGGCATACCCCGCCAACTTAGGGGCGAACAAAGCGATACAAAAGGGGATGATGGACGGAACGCTTGAGCCAATCAAACACTCACCCCCAGTCAACTGATCTGGGTTTAATCCATCATCATTCTTTAGCTCACTCCACCACCCCAGTTCAGACATGGCCATATGCAAATCAGTCTGACCCTGTGCCTCATGGGAACAGTCCAGCCCGAACTGCCAAGCCATGTCTTCCCTGGACCGGAAACAAGCATCCTAGGACCGGTTTCTGGCATTCCAGCCGTCATCATCCAGGCTTGCTTGAATCCAGTGGCAAAGTGAGCAAGGGACCCACGTCTGGGCATACCCCCGCCAACTTAGGGCTGAACAAAGCGATACAAAGGGGATGATGGACGGAACGCTTGAGCCAATCAAACACTCACCCCCAGTCAACTGATCTGGGTTTAATCCATCATCATTCTTTAGCTCACTCCACCACCCCAGTTCAGACATGGCCATATGCAAATCAGTCTGACCCTGTGCCTCATGGGAACAGTCCAGCCCGAACTGCCAAGCCATGTCTTCCCTGGACCGGAAACAAGCATCCTAGGACCGGTTTCTGGCATTCCAGCCGTCATCAGCCAGGCTTGCTTGAATCCAGTGGCAAAGTGAGCAAGGGACCCACGTCTGGGCATACCCCCGCCAACTTAGGGCGAACAAAGCGATACAAAAGGGGATGATGGACGGAACGCTTGAGCCAATCAAACACTCACCCCCAGTCAACTGATCTGGGTTTAATCCATCATCATTCTTTAGCTCACTCCACCACCCCAGTTCAGACATGGCCATATGCAAATCAGTCTGACCCTGTGCCTCATGGGAACAGTCCAGCCCGAACTGCCAAGCCATGTCTTCCCTGGACCGGAAACAAGCATCCTAGGACCGGTTTCTGGCATTCCAGCCGTCATCAGCCAGGCTTGCTTGAATCCAGTGGCAAAGTGAGCAAGGGACCCACGTCTGGGCATACCCCCGCCAACTTAGGGCGAACAAGCGATACAAAAGGGGATGATGGACGGAACGCTTGAGCCAATCAAACACTCACCCCCAGTCAACTGATCTGGGTTTAATCCATCATCATTCTTTAGCTCACTCCACCACCCCAGTTCAGACATGGCCATATGCAAATCAGTCTGACCCTGTGCCTCATGGGAACAGTCCAGCCCGAACTGCCAAGCCATGTCTTCCCTGGACCGGAAACAAGCATCCTAGGACCGGTTTCTGGCATTCCAGCCGTCATCAGCCAGGCTTGCTTGAATCCAGTGGCAAAGTGAGCAAGGGACCCACGTCTGGGCATACCCCGCCAACTTAGGGCGAACAAAGCGATACAAAGGGGATGATGGACGGAACGCTTGAGCCAATCAAACACTCACCCCCAGTCAACTGATCTGGGTTTAATCCATCATCATTCTTTAGCTCACTCCACCACCCCAGTTCAGACATGGCCATATGCAAATCAGTCTGACCCTGTGCCTCATGGGAACAGTCCAGCCCGAACTGCCAAGCCATGTCTTCCCTGGACCGGAAACAAGCATCCTAGGACCGGTTTCTGGCATTCCAGCCGTCATCAGCCAGGCTTGCTTGAATCCAGTGGCAAAGTGAGCAAGGGACCCACGTCTGGGCATACCCGCCAACTTAGGGCGAACAAAGCGATACAAGGGGATGATGGACGGAACGCTTGAGCCAATCAAACACTCACCCCCAGTCAACTGATCTGGGTTTAATCCATCATCATTCTTTAGCTCACTCCACCACCCCAGTTCAGACATGGCCATATGCAAATCAGTCTGACCCTGTGCCTCATGGGAACAGTCCAGCCCGAACTGCCAAGCCATGTCTTCCCTGGACCGGAAACAAGCATCCTAGGACCGGTTTCTGGCATTCCAGCCGTCATCAGCCAGGCTTGCTTGAATCCAGTGGCAAAGTGAGCAAGGGACCCACGTCTGGGCATACCCGCCAACTTAGGGCGAACAAAGCGATACAAAGGGGATGATGGACGGAACGCTTGAGCCAATCAAACACTCACCCCAGTCAACTGATCTGGGTTTAATCCATCATCATTCTTTAGCTCACTCCACCACCCCAGTTCAGACATGGCCATATGCAAATCAGTCTGACCCTGTGCCTCATGGGAACAGTCCAGCCCGAACTGCCAAGCCATGTCTTCCCTGGACCGGAAACAAGCATCCTAGGACCGGTTTCTGGCATTCCAGCCGTCATCAGCCAGGCTTGCTTGAATCCAGTGGCAAAGTGAGCAAGGGACCCACGTCTGGGCATACCCGCCAACTTAGGGCGAACAAAGCGATACAAAGGGGGATGATGGACGGAGCGCTTGAGCCAATCAAACACTCACCTCCAGTCAACTGATCTGGGTTTAATCCATCATCATTCTTTAGCTCACTCCACCACCCCAGTTCAGACATGGCCATATGCAAATCAGTCTGACCCTGTGCCTCATGGGAACAGTCCAGCCCGAACTGCCAAGCCATGTCTTCCCTGGACCGGGAAACAAGCATCCTAGGACCGGTTTCTGGCATTCCAGCCGTCATCAGCCAGGCTTGCTTGAATCCAGTGGCAAAGTGAGCAAGGGACCCACGCCTGGGCATACCCCGCCAACTTAGGGCTGAACAAAGCGATACAAAAGGGATGATGGACGGAACGCTTGAGCCAATCAAACACTCACCCCCAGTCAACTGATCTGGGTTTAATCCATCATCATTCTTTAGCTCACTCCACCACCCCAGTTCAGACATGGCCATATGCAAATCAGTCTGACCCTGTGCCTCATGGGAACAGTCCAGCCCGAACTGCCAAGCCATGTCTTCCCTGGACCGGAAACAAGCATCCTAGGACCGGTTTCTGGCATTCCAGCCGTCATCAGCCAGGCTTGCTTGAATCCAGTGGCAAAGTGAGCAAGGGACCCACGTCTGGGCATACCCCGCCAACTTAGGGCGAACAAAGCGATACAAAGGGGATGATGGACGGAGCGCTTGAGCCAATCAAACACTCACCCCAGTCAACTGATCTGGGTTTAATCCATCATCATTCTTTAGCTCACTCCACCACCCCAGTTCAGACATGGCCATATGCAAATCAGTCTGACCCTGTGCCTCATGGGAACAGTCCAGCCCGAACTGCCAAGCCATGTCTTCCCTGGACCGGAAACAAGCATCCTAGGACCGGTTTCTGGCATTCCAGCCGTCATCAGCCAGGCTTGCTTGAATCCAGAGGCAAAGTGAGCAAGGGACCCACGCCTGGGCATACCCCGCCAACTTAGGGCGAACAAGCGATACAAAGGGGATGATGGACGGAACGCTTGAGCCAATCAAACACTCACCCCAGTCAACTGATCTGGGTTTAATCCATCATCATTCTTTAGCTCACTCCACCACCCCAGTTCAGACATGGCCATATGCAAATCAGTCTGACCCTGTGCCTCATGGGAACAGTCCAGCCCGAACTGCCAAGCCATGTCTTCCCTGGACCGGAAACAAGCATCCTAGGACCGGTTTCTGGCATTCCAGCCGTCATCAGCCAGGCTTGCTTGAATCCAGTGGCAAAGTGAGCAAGGGACCCACGTCTGGGCATACCCCCGCCAACTTAGGGCGAACAAAGCGATACAAAAGGGGATGATGGACGGAACGCTAGAGCCAATCAAACACTCACCCCCAGTCAACTGATCTGGGTTTAATCCATCATCATTCTTTAGCTCACTCCACCACCCCAGTTCAGACATGGCAATATGCAAATCAGTCTGACCCTGTGCCTCATGGGAACAGTCCAGCCCGAACTGCCAAGCCATGTCTTCCCTGGACCGGAAACAAGCATCCTAGGACCGGTTTCTGGCATTCCAGCCGTCATCAGCCAGGCTTGCTTGAATCCAGTGGCAAAGTGAGCAAGGGACCCACGTCTGGGCATACCCCGCCAACTTAGAGGCGAACAAGCGATACAAAAGGGATGATGGACGGAACGCTTGAGCCAATCAAACACTCACCCCAGTCAACTGATCTGGGTTTAATCCATCATCATTCTTTAGCTCACTCCACCACCCCAGTTCAGACATGGCCATATGCAAATCAGTCTGACCCTGTGCCTCATGGGAACAGTCCAGCCCGAACTGCCAAGCCATGTCTTCCCTGGACCGGAAACAAGCATCCTAGGACCGGTTTCTGGCATTCCAGCCGTCATCAGCCAGGCTTGCTTGAATCCAGTGGCAAAGTGAGCAAGGGACCCACGTCTGGGCATACCCCCGCCAACTTAGGGCGAACAAAGCGATACAAAAGGGGATGATGGACGGAACGCTTGAGCCAATCAAACACTCACCCCCAGTCAACTGATCTGGGTTTAATCCATCATCATTCTTTAGCTCACTCCACCACCCCAGTTCAGACATGGCCATATGCAAATCAGTCTGACCCTGTGCCTCATGGGAACAGTCCAGCCCGAACTGCCAAGCTCAAACGTTCCGTCCATCATCCCCTTTTTGTATCGCTTTGTTCGCCCTAAGTTGGCGGGGGTATGCCCAGACGTGGGTCCCTTGCTCACTTTGCCACTGGATTCAAGCAAGCCTGGCTGATAACGGCTGGAATGCCAGAAACCGGTCCTAGGATGCTTGTTTCCGGTCCAGGAAGACATGGCTTGGCAGTTCGGGCTGGACTGTTCCCATGAGGCACAGGGTCAGACTGATTTGCATATGGCCATGTCTGAACTGGGGTGGTGGAGTGAGCTAAAGAATGATGATGGATTAAACCCAGATCAGTTGACTGGGGTGAGTGTTTGATTGGCTCAAACGTTCCGTCCATCATCCCCTTTTTGTATCGCTTTGTTCGCCCTGAGTTGGCGGGGGTATGCCCAGACGTGGGTCCCTTGCTCACTTTGCCACTGGATTCAAGCAAGCCTGGCTGATGACGGCTGGAATGCCAGAAACCGGTCCTAGGATGCTTGTTTCCGGTCCAGGGAAGACATGGCTTGGCAGTTCGGGCTGGACTGTTCCCATGAGGCACAGGGTCAGACTGATTTGCATTTGGCCATGTCTGAACTGGGGTGGTGGAGTGAGCTAAAGAATGATGATGGATTAAACCCAGATCAGTTGACTGGGGGTGAGTGTTTGATTGGCTCAAGCGTTCCGTCCATCATCCCCTTTTGTATCGCTTTGTTCGCCCTAAGTTGGCGGGGGTATGCCCAGGCGTGGGTCCCTTGCTCACTTTGCCACTGGATTCAAGCAAGCCTGGCTGATGACGGCTGGAATGCCAGAAACCGGTCCTAGGATGCTTGTTTCCGGTCCAGGGAAGACATGGCTTGGCAGTTCGGGCTGGACTGTTCCCATGAGGCACAGGGTCAGACTGATTTGCATATGGCCATGTCTGAACTGGGGTGGTGGAGTGAGCTAAAGAATGATGATGGATTAAACCCAGATCAGTTGACTGGGGGTGAGTGTTTGATTGGCTCAAACGTTCCGT
The DNA here is from genome assembly GCA_963921515.1 of Calotriton arnoldi. NCBI lineage: Eukaryota > Metazoa > Chordata > Amphibia > Caudata > Salamandridae > Calotriton > Calotriton arnoldi. The sequence continues at coordinate 2,415,038 of CAWUFW010001531.1, read as the reverse complement.
CCATCATCCCCTTTTGTATCGCTTTGTTCGCCCTAAGTTGGCGGGGTATGCCCAGACGTGGGTCCCTTGCTCACTTTGCCACTGGATTCAAGCAAGCCTGGCTGATGACGGCTGGAATGCCAGAAACCGGTCCTAGGATGCTTGTTTCCGGTCCAGGGAAGACATGGCTTGGCAGTTCGGCTGGACTGTTCCCATGAGGCACAGGGTCAGACTGATTTGCATATGGCCATGTCTGAACTGGGGTGGTGGAGTGAGCTAAAGAATGATGATGGATTAAACCCAGATCAGTTGACTGGGGTGAGTGTTTGATTGGCTCAAACGTTCCGTCCATCATCCCCTTTTGTATCGCTTTGTTCGCCCTAAGTTGGCGGGGGTATGCCCAGACGTGGGTCCCTTGCTCACTTTGCCACTGGATTCAAGCAAGCCTGGCTGATGACGGCTGGAATGCCAGAAACCGGTCCTAGGATGCTTGTTTCCGGTCCAGGGAAGACATGGCTTGGCAGTTCGGGCTGGACTGTTCCCATGAGGCAAAGGGTCAGACTGATTTGCATATGGCCATGTCTGAACTGGGGTGGTGGAGTGAGCTAAAGAATGATGATGGATTAAACCCAGATCAGTTGACTGGGGGTGAGTGTTTGATTGGCTCAAACGTTCCGTCCATCATCCCCTTTTGTATCGCTTTGTTCGCCCTAAGTTGGCGGGGGTATGCCCAGACGTGGGTCCCTTGCTCACTTTGCCACTGGATTCAAGCAAGCCTGGCTGATGACGGCTGGAATGCCAGAAACCGGTCCTAGGATGCTTGTTTCCGGTCCAGGGAAGACATGGCTTGGCAGTTCGGGCTGGACTGTTCCCATGAGGCACAGGGTCAGACTGATTTGCATATGGCCATGTCTGAACTGGGGTGGTGGAGTGAGCTAAAGAATGATGATGGATTAAACCCAGATCAGTTGACTGGGGTGAGTGTTTGATTGGCTCAAACGTTCCGTCCATCACCCCCTTTTGTATCGCTTTGTTCGCCCTAAGTTGGCGGGGGTATGCCCAGACGTGGGTCCCTTGCTCACTTTGCCACTGGATTCAAGCAAGCCTGGCTGATGACGGCTGGAATGCCAGAAACCGGTCCTAGGATGCTTGTTTCCGGTCCAGGGAAGACATGGCTTGGCAGTTCGGGCTGGACTGTTCCCATGAGGCACAGGGTCAGACTGATTTGCATATGGCCATGTCTGAACTGGGGTGGTGGAGTGAGCTAAAGAATGATGATGGATTAAACCCAGATCAGTTGACTGGGGGTGAGTGTTTGATTGGCTCAAACGTTCCGTCCATCATCCCCTTTTTGTATCGCTTTGTTCGCCCTAAGTTGGCGGGGTATGCCCAGACGTGGGTCCCTTGCTCACTTTGCCACTGGATTCAAGCAAGCCTGGCTGATGACGGCTGGAATGCCAGAAACCGGTCCTAGGATGCTTGTTTCCGGTCCAGGGAAGACATGGCTTGGCAGTTCGGGCTGGACTGTTCCCATGAGGCACAGGGTCAGACTGATTTGCATATGGCCATGTCTGAACTGGGGTGGTGGAGTGAGCTAAAGAATGATGATGGATTAAACCCAGATCAGTTGACTGGGGGTGAGTGTTTGATTGGCTCAAACGTTCCGTCCATCATCCCCTTTTTGTATCGCTTTGTTCGCCTCTAAGTTGGCGGGGGTATGCCCAGACGTGGGTCCCTTGCTCACTTTGCCACTGGATTCAAGCAAGCCTGGCTGATGACCGCTGGAATGCCAGAAACCGGTCCTAGGATGCTTGTTTCCGGTCCAGGGAAGACATGGCTTGGCAGTTCGGGCTGGACTGTTCCCATGAGGCACAGGGTCAGACTGATTTGCATATGGCCATGTCTGAACTGGGGTGGTGGAGTGAGCTAAAGAATGATGATGGATTAAACCCAGATCAGTTGACTGGGGGTGAGTGTTTGATTGGCTCAAACGTTCCGTCCATCATCCCCTTTTTGTATCGCTTTGTTCGCCCTAAGTTGGCGGGGGTATGCCCAGACGTGGGTCCCTTGCTCACTTTGCCACTGGATTCAAGCAAGCCTGGCTGATGACGGCTGGAATGCCAGAAACCGGTCCTAGGATGCTTGTTTCCGGTCCAGGGAAGACATGGCTTGGCAGTTCGGGCTGGACTGTTCCCATGAGGCACAGGGTCAGACTGATTTGCATATGGCCATGTCTGAACTGGGGTGGTGGAGTGAGCTAAAGAATGATGATGGATTAAACCCAGATCAGTTGACTGGGGGTGAGTGTTTGATTGGCTCAAACGTTCCGTCCATCATCCCCTTTTGTATCGCTTTGTTCGCCCTAAGTTGGCGGGGTATGCCCAGACGTGGGTCCCTTGCTCACTTTGCCACTGGATTCAAGCAAGCCTGGCTGATGACGGCTGGAATGCCAGAAACCGGTCCTAGGATGCTTGTTTCCGGTCCAGGGAAGACATGGCTTGGCAGTTCGGGCTGGACTGTTCCCATGAGGCACAGGGTCAGACTGATTTGCATATGGCCATGTCTGAACTGGGGTGGTGGAGTGAGCTAAAGAATGATGATGGATTAAACCCAGATCAGTTGACTGGGGGTGAGTGTTTGATTGGCTCAAACGCTCCGTCCATCATCCCCTTTTGTATCGCTTTGTTCGCCCTAAGTTGGCGGGGGTATGCCCAGACGTGGGTCCCTTGCTCACTTTGCCACTGGATTCAAGCAAGCCTGGCTGATGACGGCTGGAATGCCAGAAACCGGTCCTAGGATGCTTGTTTCCGGTCCAGGGAAGACATGGCTTGGCAGTTCGGGCTGGACTGTTCCCATGAGGCACAGGGTCAGACTGATTTGCATATGGCCATGTCTGAACTGGGGTGGTGGAGTGAGCTAAAGAATGATGATGGATTAAACCCAGATCAGTTGACTGGGGGTGAGTGTTTGATTGGCTCAAACGTTCCGTCCATCATCCCCTTTTTGTATCGCTGTGACAATTTTATTAGCTTAACTTTGAACAGTTGTTACTGCGACTGTTTGCTGATTTTAGAGAAGAACTACTCGCCATGAGGAGTTCGGCTTCAATCTGATTCTATTTCAATTCTCCTTTAACATAACATGTGTATTTGTAAAGCGCACGTTTACCCCAACAAGGTCTCTTGGCACTGAATAACAGATGTTTATTGTTACCCAACTCAATGGTACTCATTTTATCGACCTCAGACCGAAGAAGGGCTGAGTGGACCCCCCGGGATTTGAACCTGTGACCTTGAGGTCGAACACAGGCCCCTGCAGTGGATGCATTAGTCCACTGAGCCACCAGACCCGGCTCTTTAACAAAAGTACTCTTCATGGGTTCTGGTAGGTTAGAATACGCTTAGAGTAGAGTAGGGATTAAATTCCCAAGCACTCTTATAATATGCCTACCAGTATGGATGACATGTGAGTCCTACACCTTGCAGTCCCCTTTGTCTTATGTAGCATTTTCTATACACTGATTTACAGACGTATGGCTCATTGTCTCTGTACGTGTGTGAAGTAAATTGCTCCAATACCCTACACTGGTATGAGAGGTGCTATACCACAAATTAAATACATTTGAGAGAGGGGCTATGGAGAGATGAGAGACACTGTTGGAGGGTGATAGTGAGGGAATCATTGAAGAGCCCCAATATAGATTGTAGTATCCTGGTGCTCTGTAAGGTCATCATTTAATATGCCTTAAAAACAAATACAACTGAATATATAATGAAAAATGTGTTGGAGAATGCACCATTTTTGCCATTTTTCTCCAATTTTTTTTGGGCAATTGTCCATGTCCTGTAGTAGATACGAGTTATTCTCAGTAGATGTTTTTCTCACCTACTTAGGGTGCTGTGGGCCATGTCCGAGGATAATTGCTATTTCCATCCTGTAGAAAGACTGCAAACGGCACCTACTATCTCCACCTGCAGAGTAGCTTTGACCTACACTCAGGAGCAGTTATCCCCATCCTTTAGGGAAGCCCTAGGGGTAAGCACAGAAATTACTATCCTCACCTTCTAGAGCTTTAAGCTATTGATAAAGCATATCCCTTGAGAAGCAATTATTCCCATTCCTGTATAGGCTGTGAGCTATACCTAGCATTAGCTAGGCACAGGAGTGAATATTCACGCCTTGTACAGAGGCTGTGAGCTATGCGGTGTCTGCTTGTGAGTTATAATCAGGAAACGCTATCCTCACATACTAGCATGGCTGTGGCCGAAAAACCCAGGATTAACTACTATGCCCATCCTATAGAATGCATGTAGGCTGTACTTAATAAATACTATACCTACTAGAAAAGTGGTTGTGGTCAATCACAGGAGAAGCAATTCCTACATTGTAGTGAGGAAATAAGGAAATCTTATGAAAGAATATCCCTACCTTCTAAAGCAGCTATAATTTATACCCAGAAGCAACTCTAACTAGGAGCAATTATTTCCACCCTATATGTGGCTGTAGGTCAAAGCAAGGGTGGGTTTTCCACTTACTAGGGTGGTTGAGGATTATGCTGAGGTGTACTGGGGGAAGCTGGCTCACTATATAGCGTACCAAAATGAAGTGCACTGTGCCGAGAGTTCAGGTATCTCCTACTAGTGTAAAGGGGCTTGCTCTAGCAATTCCAAGGTGCTCTATTTGTGGTAGTGTGGTTGAGCAGCCCTAGGCTTAGCGAAGGGAAGTGTTAGGCATTTGTTGCACACACAGAGTCAATAAATGAGACAAACACTCAATAAGAAAATGTGACACTAATTTAGAAAAATAACATAGATTTTTACATTTATTTAGACACCAAGATCTATGATATTAGTTCATTACTTTTCAAGTTAGCGATTTTCAGACACTTAGAAAGTACAGCTGTCAGATTTGAGGCATGGGCCTCGAACGCGGTAATGTTACCATATGAGAGAAGCATACACTGCATAGGGGTACTTGCAATTGATCTACAGGATAGTTCTTCTGGATTTAAGGTAGGTAGTGGAAAATGTCCTTAGAACCACCAGCAGTTTCGGTTTACCTGCCCTGGTGTGTCCGGGTGCAGAGGTGCTAGTCGCAAGGGTAGCCTCAAACGCTACCTTTAAAATCTGTGGAGAAAGCTGAAAGCAGAAAAATGCTGCAAGTGGGGACTTGGGAACAAGTCCATCAGAACCCACAGGGGGGCTCAGTTCTTGAGGTTCTCTGGGGGAAGGGTGCACCGTCAGTAGGCTCGGACTCGGGCTCAGGTGCAGAGGTGTTTTGGCCGGCGGGTCGCTTACGTTGGAGGCTCTCACTTTTGGAGTCAACCTGGAGATGGGGAAAAACCAGGACAGCAGGGCCACTCTCGCTGCTGGCATTGGTGATGCTGATGTCCCTCGTTAGTAGGTCGGTCTTGGCAGTGTTGGTGCCTGGTCTGGACACTGGACAAGCCTTGCTGCTGCAAGGGGTCTGGTATCCAGGTATTGGAGCAGGGTGGTTCCTGGGGGCCCTGGCATCTCCAAACTCAGTGGGGGACGGATTTGATCTCCTGGAGCACGGTGATCTCCACCTGGGTGGCTACTGCGTCGGTGAACCCGGTGGCCAGCAGATCGGTGAACTGGATGCTGCAGTCAGTGCCTGCAGTCTGCCGGGAAGTGACTCCTCCACTTCAAGGGAGATACTAACGTGTTGGTAAAGTGCTGGCAGCCCTCTGAGGTATTTGGAGGATGCGCAGCAGCAGGACGAGTCAAGTCTTTACAATTGTTGAGACAGGAGTAGGCAGGCAGGTAGGATTTGGCACCAAGTCCACAGCTAGTCCACGGTTCTTGCATTCTTTGGCTCTTCTTTGTCCTTCCTCTTCTTTGGTCTGGTGAATTTGAGTTCCTGGTGTCAGGGGGCCACCTAAATACTGAATTTAGGGGCGTAAAGGGGAGTGTAGGGTTTTAGTCAATGTGCTACTTACCCTTGGAGTCACTACACCCCTTATATGACCACTTCCTGTGGGGAGTGGGCACCCTGTGCACTTATACCATCTAGTAATTGAACTAGACAGCAGAGGGGCACATTGATTCAGGCAGATATGCCCTCACATTTTATATAATGCACCCTGCCTTGGGGCTACAAGGCCTGCTGTAGGGGTGTCTTACATATATTACATGCAGTTACTTTGGCATGGCACACAGTTAGTGTGCCATGTCGTGTTTTCACTCACGGTTGACACCTAGATGTGCAGTCTGCAATGGTAGGCTGCATGCAATTTGTATGGGGGTCCCTTAGGGTGGCATAATACATGCTGCAGGCCTTAGGGACCCTCTTTGTTACCCATGCCCTAGGTACCAGGGGTACCAATTACTAGGGACTTGCAGGGGTGCCGAGGTGTGTGCCAACTGTGTGCCAAATAGACCATTTTACCTTGTTTTAGGGAAAGAGCACTGGCACCGGGCCTGGTTAGCAGGGACCCACTGCACATCAGTCGAAAAACATCAGTACCAATGGCAAAAAGTCGGGGAGAACATGACAAAAAGTGGCACTTTCCTACATGACCACCCCCCCCAAACGAAAGAGGATGAGACTAACCTTTCCCAAGAGAGTCTTCATTGTCTAAGTGGAAAAACCTGGAAAGGCCAACTGCATTGTCATGGTCAGTCCCAGATCTGTGCTCTACTGTAAAGTCCATTCCCTGTAGAGAGATGGACCACCTCAACAGTTTTGGATTTTCCCCCTTCATTTGAATCAGCTACCTGAGAGGCCTGTGGTCCGTTTGAACAAAGAAGTGAGTTCCAAACAGGTAGGGTCTCAACTTCCTCAGGGACCAAACCACAGCAAAAGATTCTATCGTAATGGCACTCCAACACTGTTACCTGGTGGATTAACATTCTGCTAATAAAAGCCACAGGCTAGTCCTGGCCATCAATTGTGGTCTGGGATAGAACTGCCCCTATTCCATGTTCAGAGGCACCAGTCTACACAATTAACTGCTTTGTAAAATCTGGAGCTTTTACAATGGGTGCTGAGCACATTGCTTCCTTCAGAGTGTCAAAAGCCTTTTGACAGCTCACTGTCCAGTGTACTTTCTTTGGCTACTTCTTGGAGGTCAGTTCAGTGAGGGGTGCCACAATGGTGCCATACCCCTAAACAAACCTCCTGTAGTACCCAGTCAAGACAAGGAATGCCCTGGCTTGAGTCTGGGTTGATGGAGCTTTCCAGTCCAGAATAGTCTGGATCGTGGGCTGTAAAGGTTGAACTTGGCCTCCACCTACAAGATGGTCTAAGTATACAACAGAGCCCTGCCATATCTGGCACTTGCTTGCCTTGATAGTGAGTCCTGCATGTTGCAGAGCCTCAAAGACCTTTCCAAGGTGGATTAGGTGATCCTGCCAGGTGGAACTATAGACAGCAATATCGTCAATATATGCTGCACTAAAAGACTCCTGCCCAGCCAGGACTTTGTTCACCAGCCTTTGGAAGGTGGCAGGGGCATTCCTTAAAACAAAGGGCATCACAGTAAACTGGTAAGGCCAATCTGGTGTGGAGAGTACTAACTTCTCTTTTGATCCTGGGGTCAGCCCAATCTACCAGTACCCTGATGTCAAATCAAAAGTACTGAGAAGCTTAGCTGCCTCTAACCTGCCAATGAGCTTGCCTGCTCTTGGAATGAGATGTGCATCTGTATTAGTGACAGCATTCAGACCTATGTAGTCCACTCAAAACCTCAGTTCCGGTTTACCTCCCTTAGAATGAGGTTTGGGGTCTAAGACCACTGGGCTCGCCCAGGGACACTCAGAGGGTTAAATTACCCCTAGTTTCAGCATCTTGCTGACCAGCTCTTATGCTTTCTTTGACTTGGTCAGACTGCCAGTATATTTTGTTTTTGACAGGTAGACTGTCCCCAGTGTCCACATCATGTGTATACGAGGTTGTCTGTCCAGGGATCAAAGAAATGGCCCAGCATACTGCCTTAGGACTTGCCTGCAGTCAGTCTGCTGTTGGGCAGTGAGAGTGTCTGAAAAGACAACTCCCTCAACTGATCAATCTTGAGGATTGTTGGAAAGGAAGTCAGGGAGAGGTTCACTCTCGTCTTTCTGATCCTCATCAGTGACCATCAGCATGGTCACAACAGCCCTGTCATGATAGAGCTTAAGGCAGTTCACATGGATAACTCTATTGGGGCTCCTGGAAGTGCCAAGGTCCACCAGATAGGTGACCTCCCCTTTTTTTCTAGGATAGGGTAGGGTCCACTCCCTTTGTCCTGGAGGGCCCTAGGTGCCACAGGTTCTAATACCCGTACCTTCTGCCCTAGCTCCACCAGTACAACCTTTTGGTCAGACCATTGCTTCTGGTGCTCCTGGCTTACCTCGAGGTTTTGTTTGCTTTTTCCATGTACTCAGGCATCCCGTAATGAAGGCCAAGCAGATAGTCTACTATGTCCAGTTTGGGTTCTTTGAGAGGCTTCTCCCAGCCCTCCCTCATCGGACTTACTGGACCTCTCACAGGATGGCCAAAAAGATGTTCAAAGGGACTAAAGCCCTCTCCTTTCTATGGCACCTCTCAGTAAGCAAAAACCAGGCATGGCAAAAGGGCATCCCATCTCCTTCTGAGTTTTTCAGGGAGTCTCATAATCATATTTATACCCTTAATGGTCTTGCTGAATCTCTCAACCAGACCATTGGTTTGTGGATGATATGGGGTGGTAAACGTATATGTAACCCCACACTCAGCCCACATTGGTTTTAGGTAGCCAGACATGAATTACTAGACTGTCTGATACCACCCCCTTAGATAAGCCCACTCTAGCAAAGATACCTATGAGGGTTTGGCAACTGCAGGAGCTGTGACAGTCCTAAGGGGAATTGCTTCAGGATACCTGGTGGCAGGATCCACTACCATCAGCACAAATCTGTTTCCTGAGTCTGTTTGGGGGTCAAGGGGACCAACAATGTCAATCCCTACCCTCTCAAAGTGTACCCCAACCACTGGTAGTAGAATTTAGGGGGCCTTTAGTTTGCTACCTGTCTTGCCACTTGCTTGACAGGTAACACAGGAGCTGTAAATCTCCTTCACGTTCTGGGACATACACGGGCAGTAGAAGTTGGTGACTAACCTACTCCAAGTCTTTTTCTGGCAAAGATGCCCAGCTACTGGGATGTCATGAGCTAATGAGAATAAGAACTCTCTGTACTGCTGAGGCACTACCACTCTCCTAGTGGCACCAGGGTTTGGGTCTCTGGCCTCAGTCCCTCCTCCCAATAGGTTCAGTGGGAGCCACTGACATCTCCCGTTTCCAGGTCAGCGCCTTGCTGTTTCAGGCTCTCAAGAGTGGGAAAGGTCCTCTGTCCCTAACACAGATCTTTCCTACAGGGTCATCCTGGGCCTAGGAACTCCGACTGGTAAGGTCCAAGTTCCTGGGGCTCAGTTCCCTCAAGGGCTGACAGGTCTTTTCCCTGAGGAGAGGGGACCTGAGCTTTTGTTTCTTCAGAAGTTGGGTTACCAGCCTTTTTGCCTTTTTTCTTGGAGGGTTGGGACATTCTTCCAAGTTCCAACTCCTCTTTTTCACCCTGGGCTTTGTACTGTGCTGGAGTTTTCACTCAAACCCATTCAGGTATTCCCAGCATGGCTGCATGGGATCTTAGCTCTACCTCAGTCAATGCTGAAGTCTCCAGATCATTTCCAAGCAGACATTGGACTGGAATTGCAGAGAACAAGACCACCTTCTTTTGGCCAGTAACCCCTCTCCATGCTAAGGTGACCATTGCCATGGGATAGACCTTGGTATGGTTATCAGCATTGATGACTGGATAAGTTTGTCCAGTCAAGTACTCTTCTGGGAATACCAGTTTTCCAGTCACCTATATCCCTCAGTGCTTCTACTTCAAACCTATTGATATGTGGCTTTTGTCTGTACATCTCCAGATTGCTAGGCCAGACAGCCTACTCTCAGAAACTAAAGTAGCTTCAATGTGCTCGCTCACCTGGTCAGGGCACACCAAGGATCCCATCTGGAGACTCACCAACCCAGTGGTATCTACGGGTGCAATCGTGGGGGCCTTTTTGGGACAGGAAGAGTCCCCAGTTCAGTGTCTATTGGCCTTACAATTCAAACACCAAGCCTTTTTGGGATCCCAGTTCTTACCCTGGTACCCACCCTTTGATTGTGAAGTTTCCTGGACCCACCCTCCTGAGCAGGTTTTTGGGGGCCTTTAGAAGACTCTTTACCTTTTTCTTTAGGCTGTACCACATTTTTCCCTTGGGAGGACTAGCAAACCTTTTCTTTGGGTCACCCTCAATATAGGTCTTTCAGGACACTCTAGTTTTGACCCAATGGTCAGCTTTCTTCTCCAACACTTGGGGCAAAACCAACCGTACATCCACCAGGAACTGAAGCAGTTTTTCTAATGTGCAATTACTTAACAAGTGCTCCATCATCAACAGATTGCAAAGCCCTTCATAGTCTTGCACCTTACTGCCTTTTACCCAGCCACCTAGTGTATTGCCTGGGAAGTCAACAAATTCAACCCACGAATGACTCGAAATTTTGTGAATCTCCCTGAACTTAATTCTGTACTCTTCAGTGGTGAGGCTAAAGCCCTCAATCAGGGTATCCTTCATGTGCTCATAGGACTCAGCATCTTCCTCATTAAGTGTCAGCAGTTTATCCCTGCACTTGCCAGAGAAAAGCTCCCAGAGTAGAGAGCCACAATACTTTTGTTTGTGCTTTCTCATGTCATATGTTGTATACAGGGTCCAGTGTAGCTTTCCCTATGTTAGCCTAACTGTGCCTGACACAGCCCGCATTGACTTTGCACATGTAACTACATAAACACATTAGCTTCTGTGCCACATTATATTTTCACACAGAACCTGCAGCTGTTTTCCCGTTCTGTTCTTTCCTGAGATTTAGTCTGAACAGCAGACAAGGTCAAACAACAATGTCCCTTGTTATTTGGTTCTGGTCAGGCACTCGCACCTAGACACAACACAGAAATGCAGCTGTTGTTTATGAACATGTAAACCTTGTCATATAGGTATGCACAGCAATGTAACAGGCAGAGAGAGATAGATATTTCCTGAGAGAATATCATAGCTGTATCTGAGATGTAGAACGTCTATCTGTGTATGCTAGGGTATGGGATCCCCTGCTAAACCCAGAGATCTTTGATGTATAATCAGTTTGCTTCTGTAGAAGGGGACAGGTGTTAGGCTATTTTGTTTATAATATGACAGGGAATTTTATAATATACGGTTTATTGACAATGCTGATGGTCTTTTTGCTAGGCCGGTTGTTTTCTAATTGTGGCACTTATACTGCATTCTAGAGCACAATAGTTTAAATAAACATTTCAAACTTCCTTCGATTCTCTGTCATATCTTATTGTGGAGGAGTATGAGCGTGTGAGCGAAAGGGAGTGTCCTGTTACTGCGATCCCTGAGGGGGTCGGGTGTGATGTGTTCTGGGGTGTCAATTCACTTGTCTATCTGGGTAAGAGTAGGAGGACAAGTGAGACACTATAGCTAGTCGGACTCGGGTGCATGGTACTGAGGGTGTATGGTGACTCAGTCCCTATCTACTAATGTTCTATGGTCTCAAGCATAGTTCTGTTCCTGAGCAGAATCCCTACAACACTCATTTTACAAGCCCTCTCATATGCTGTAAACCATTTTATGATATCATTTCCCTCACCATATTTGGGGACAATACCTTTGGGGATTTTGAGATCAAAGGTTTCCTCTCTATCTCTATTTATCTTATTGCTGGCACCATTTATGGGTGCTAGACCCATCTCAGTCCTTTCTCTCTCTATGGTCAGGATTTTTGCCTTAAGGGCTACTCTTCTAGCTAGTCTCTGTAGCTCCTGATCTGGATCCTCTAGTTCTTCTATGGGTCTGGAGGGGCCAGGCCTACCTCCAGGTACAATTTTAGGGAAGAGGTTCCTATTGTTGCCCTCTTCCTCTGGGGTATTGGAAGGGGAGATATCGCTATGAGTACTGTTGTTAGTTTCATCTTCACTGACTGGGTCATCTTCAATATTGTCAGTGTTTTCTTCTCCTGCCGGGCTCTATCATACTCAACAAGCAACTCCTGGAGTTGTGTCTTGGTAGGTTTAGGCCCAGTTGCAATTTTGCAAGCCTTACAGACATTCTTCAACTGCTTCAAGTTAAGTTGCAAGTAAGTTTTTTATTTTTTTATTTTTCCTTTTTATTAAACAACAAAAGTGACATAAAATAATATCAAAATATAAAACATATTCTACAGAGACTGAATTTACTACAAACAGCCATGAAATTATGAACGTTCAGTTACACAAAAAGGAAAGAGATATTAGGGGAGGGGGGAGGGAGGGGGTCTCCAGTGGATTGTATTCCCGTAGCTTATACTGACTGCCAGTGTATGAAAGCGATGGTGATAGCTTCCTAGAAGTAAGACGTGTATGAGGGAGGGTGAGCAGAGGATGCGATATCACTGAGCCCGGATACTGATCGGCCCTACGGGGGGGCCATCCACAACCCCCGCAGAGGATCCCTGGAGGGCAGGAGAGGACGCCCCGGAGGGGTCTTGAGCCTACTGTAGGTAAGTACAGTAGATGTGCCATATGTCCCTAGGTCGTGAGGTTGGGGGCTGAAGCGTGGCGTATATATCCGTCTGTAGACTGCAGTATGACATGCTGCGGACCCATCCTGCCTTAGTAGGACAATGTTTGGCACCCCAGTGTATCGCTATTTCCCTTTTGGCCAGCATCAATGCTATGGCTACAAACCTACGGTAACATGGCTTGATATGGTTGACCAATACTAACAGACCTAGCCTCGGGGAGGGGATGAGAGGTGCGTCGATTATTTTAGCTATTGTTTGAAATACCTCTTCCCAGAACGTCGTGACTTGGGGGCAAGACCAGGCCATATGAGCAAAGTCAGCGTCCAGCGACTTACACTTGGGGCAAGCTGACGATTTGGTGGGAACAAATTTGGCTAGTTGACGTGGGGTGATGTAAATCCTGTGAACAAATTTAAAATGGAGGAGTTTATGTCTGTGATTGGGGGAAACTTTCTGTATTTGATCAAGACAGAAAGCCCAGTCCTTGTCGGTCAATGCGTGTCCTAAGTCTTCGTCCCAGCGTGGTCTAACCCCCCTGTCACGAACCCGTCGGAGCGCCAAACAGGCCTTATATAGCTTAGTAACCAGGTGAGTGCCTTCCTTATCGGAGATAAGTAGAGTGAGTGGGGTGAAGTCTGCAGGCGGGGACGGGAAGGAGGTGACCGCTGTGCGGAATGTACCTAGCAGTCTAGCGGCTATAAAGTTGTCCATAGACGTCATCTCAGGGTGTGAGGACATGTCCGTCAATGTGCGTGCCTGGCCCTCGGGGAATAGGGAGCCAAGGGTACCCAGGCCCATTTTAGTAAGAGTGTGTTGTACTACCTTTTCGGAGGCCAGCAGCAAAAACGGGTTGTTGTGTAGAGGAATGGCCGGGGAATAAAGAAGGCCAGCACACAGCATTTTATTGAGTTTACGCCAAGCCCAACAAGTGGTTGAAAGGGGTTGGACATCATGGGGATCAAGTGGTATGCCCTTTGGGAGCAGGGCCTTCAACGGTGTGGGGGCCACCAAGTCACGTTCGGGTTTCGCATAAGGTATACGGGCATCTGGGTGGAACCAGTGGTGGGCGAATTGAGCCTGTGCTACTAGGAAACAGAGTTGGGGATCAGGAACTGCAAATCCACCTCGGTTATATGGGAGTGTCAGTGTCTCCCATGAGACTCTTGGTCTGCGTCCCGTCCATATCAGGCGTATAAGTAGACCCCGCAATTGAAGAAAGAAAGCATTAGTGAGTGGGATCGGTATAGTACTGAATAAATACAAGAACCTGGGCAACACTTTCATTTTGATAAGGGCGATACGCCCGGCCATAGATAGGGGCAATTGGATCCATCTCTCAACCTGCGTAGTGATCTGTTCAATTGCAGGGCCATAATTTAAACGCAGAACCTGCTCTTTATCTCTGTGTAAGTGTACACCGAGATATTTAGTGGTATCTCCTGCCCTACGCAAGGGAAGCTCGGTCTCATCTGCCACAGCTGCAGCCGTGATGGGAAAAAGCACTGATTTTCCCCAATTTATCAGCAGTCCGGACATGGCCCCATAGCGGCCAATCTCTTCCATGAGAGGTTGCAAGTTTTCGTTGGGATGTCGTATAAAAAGCAGAATGTTGTCCGCATACATGGACATAAGCAATGGTCCAGAGGGAAACTGCAAGCCTCGAAACATGTGCTTTTCTTGCATATGATGAACCAACGGGTCTAAGGCCACTATGAAAAGCAACGGGGACAGCGGACATCCCTGTCTCGTCCCATGTGTAATTGAAATCGGAGATGACAGGGAGCCATTTACTCGAAGCCGAGCGGTTGGGGATGAGTATAGTAATGCTATCAAAGCAATAAAATTGCCCGGAATGCCCAATTTGCGCAGTGTGGCCATGAGAAAGGGCCATTCAAGTGAATCGAAGGCCTTCTCCGCATCCAAGAGGGCCACTGCAGCAGGAGTAGTTGGTTCAATGCGATTTATGACAGAGAAGACAGTTCTTAGGTTTAAGGCCGTAGACCTATGCGGAATAAAGCCTCATTGCACTGGGGAGATAATTTGCTCTAACAACAACGACAACCTAGAGGATAGCATTTTGGCAAGGATTTTACTATCAAAATTGATTAGGGAGATGGGACGATAGGAGGAACAGTCCGTTGGCTCCTTACCTGGCTTTAATATCAGCGAGATGGCTGCCTCCCTCATAGAAGGGAGGAGCGTGCCAGTCTCCAGGGCCTCCACATAAACCTCCAGGAGCTGTGGTGCCAGACTCTCCTTGAAGGTCTTATAAAAAATTCCAGATAGTCCATCAAGTCCTGGTGCTTTAGAGCCAATCAGGGCGTCTATAGCAAGCGTGATTTCCTCGACCGTGAAGGGGTCTGCCAGAAAGACTGCTTGACCTTTAGTGAGCCAAACCATCGTGACCTCTTCTAAATAAGCTAAGTGTTGAGAAAAGTTCTTGGGTAGTGTGGTAGAGTAGAGGGTTCGATAATACTAGTTCTGCTAATATGTCAGCGTCTTCAGTAGCCACGGTGTCATCTGCACGCCCGTATCGCAGCTATGTGTCCCGAGCCCCTAGGGGGGCGCACTAACCGTGCCAAGGTTTTTCCTGGGCGTTCTCCTTCCCCGTTGCGACGAGCCGTATAAAATTTGCCAAGCAACGACGCCTCCCTGTCAACATGCTCATTAAACTCCAAGAGAGCACTACATTTATTCTGTGTTCTCGGCTCGAGTGGCGCAGTATCTAGTAACGTTAGTTCAGCTGCTACTTTAGCAAGACTCCCGCGGATCGATCGCAGGACACCCGCCTGTTTAGATATGCTAACACCCTGAATGTATGCTTTAAAGACATCCCACAATGTTGAGTATTTAGCCACCGTACCCGTATTCAGGGAGAAGAACTCAGCAATGGCCTCCTGTACCTCCGACCGGAATACCTCGTCCAGCAACGCCGATGCCGGAAACGACCATCTACGTTCCCACCCAGCCGAGTGTGGAATGTATAAATGAAGGAGCACTGGTGCATAATCCGACAAAGTGCGTGGTAACGTATTTATGTCCTTTGTCCATTGGCATCCCAACGAGTATGTGAGCAAATAGTCTATACGTGTGCGTGTGGAGTGAGGTCCAGAGTGAAAGGTATACCCTGGGGTCACGGGATGGTGTGTTCGCCAAAGGTCACGTAAGCCCATTGAGTGGATGAGGTCCTGCAGTATTCTAAGGGAGTGTGTTTTTGTGGTGGTGCGAGGATTAGAGGAATCTTGAGTAACATCAAGCCAAAGGTTCAGGTCTCCCCCAAGGAATATTGTGTCTTATTCGTATCGATTGAGCAAGACATGTAGGTTCTCAAAGAAACTAGGGTCGTCTACGTTAGGCGCATATATATTGAGAAAAAGCACTGCCCTGCCTAGTAGTGTGCCCAACACCAGTAAATACCTCCCCTGTGTGTCAGCTACGGTCTCCTTGTGTGTAAATGGGAGGGAGTGGTGAATAAGAAGACAGACCCCTCTGGAATACGAACTATAACTCGCAAAGAATCTATGGGGTCCCCAGGAGGATGCAAAGGGGGGTGTCCCCTTCACAGGGAGGTGAGTCTCCTGTAGGAATGCCACTTTTACATTATGCCGTCTAAGATATGGCAACACTAACTTGCATTTCCTCTGATTATTTAGCCCCCGTACGTTCCAGGTGATGAGATTAACATCTACTGCGGGAGTGGCAGCCATACCCCCAGATAGGAGAATTTGTACCCGCTTAGCCGGTGTAAATAATACCGGGCGTGGGTAGTAGAGGGTGGAGACCTCCAGGGGGACATACAACAGGGAGGATACATAAAAGACCAATATAATAAGTCAAAACATGTCACATTAAGTGAACACCGCAAAACCCACCCGCCACCCACACCTGGCCTCAAAAGCCCCGAGAACAATGTCCCTCCCCAATCTACCCGAAAAAAGAGAAAAAGAAAAGCCCCAATAGAATTTGAATCGGAGTCATCCTAGGGAGGTGGGCAATGCCTCGGACGTCCGATGCCCATACCATAAACTGTGTAACCATTTAGCAAGTTAGAAAAAACGAAACAGTACAACATTTCCTAAGTATATAGAAACGCCATCATTACGAAATCGACAGTTTGGCATCATACATAGAGAACTGAATCGGTACACGCGTGATGTGACAAAATCCTCAGTCTGCAGTCAAAAGTTCTGCCCTAGCAGCCAGCTGCCTATCCGGGGAGGAATGTCCCGAGGACTGCGCCGGGCTCCTACGAGCCGCTCCCTGGCGCTGCTTACAGAAGGCCAGGGCTTCCGTGGCGTTTTCAAAGAACCGGGGTTTACCGTCCACCAGCACTCTCAGTTTGGCTGGGTAGAGCATAGCATATTTGAGTCCCAATGCTTGGAGTTGACGTTTGGCATCCAGGAACTTCCGCCGGGCCTCCTGGACTGCCAGGGTATGATCAGGATAGAATGAAAGCACAGTTCCCTGGTATTGCATGGGGGAGTTCTCCCGGGCAAGTCGGAGGATTGTGTCCCGATCCCTATAGTTGAGCAGGCGTGCTATAATGGAACACGGGGGGGCTCCCTGGAGGAGGCCGCTGTCCAAGGGATCGATGCGCCCGCTCAACCACGAAGATTCTGGAGAGGTTCTCAGTGCCAAACAGTTCCTTTAGCATATTCTCAAGGAAGGGTTCTGGGCGGCCCATGTTTGTGGATTCTGCAAGACCCATGATACAGATATTGTTTCTGCATGAGCGGGCCTCGAGGTCCTCGTTCTTTATTGCCACTGTTTTGAGCAGCCTTTCCATCCGTTCAAGTCTTCGTGTCGTGTCACGGGTCCGATACTCCTGCGCAGATATTCGCTGTTCCGCCTCGTCGAGTCTGGTGTTGTGTCCATCCAACCTCTCCCCCATCCTGTCAAGCCTGGATGTCAGTGTATCAAATCTTGCATCTATGCCACGGAACCCCGCCCGGAGTTCCGCCATTATAGCAGCAGCCCCGTCTAGGGCCGGCACGTTCTGGGCCATCTCCCCTCTCTGGGTCGTGGTCAGGCCGCTCAGAGGCGTCCAGCTTATCAAATGTGATCTTTTATTTTTTATTTATTTAGAAAGTTTTATATAGCGCGAACATGACCACCGAGGGTATCAGAGCACTTTACAGATTATGCAACAAGGGGGGTACAATCAGACAAAACAGAGTCATCAAAGCAAAAAATTCACAGTCTTATAGTGTCCGACATTCTCATGAGCCAGGCAGCTGGGCCACAAATCAACGTCTATGGCCCCAGAATCAGATGGAGAAGCCCGATTGAGGCAGAAATTTCTTCATCAGGAGCCCTTTGACTTCTTTTTTGAAGAGGACAGTGGAAGGGTTCACCCTGACTTCGGGGGGAAGGGAGTTCCAAATCCTCAGAGCCATACCTGAGAAGGCTCGATTATAGGTCTTTTTTTTCTTGAATTTTTGTGGTTTGAGCAATAGGGTGCTGGCGCTTCTACAGGCTCTCGAACCACATGAGAGCTCCAGTTTCTGAGCGAGGTACAGCGGGGTCTTGAAGTGGATGGCTTTATGTGCCATGCATGTAATTTTTAACTATATCCGAGCATTATATGGAAGCTAATTCAGGGCCAGCAAGTCCGGGGAAATGTGGTTGTATTTTTTAGTGCTAGTTATGAGCCTAGCAGCAGAATTGAGGGCCACCCTAAGAGGAGCCGTCTTCACTCTGGGCAAGCCGCAAAGCGTTGCACTACCATAGTCCAGCTTTGAGATCACTAATGCTTGCACTGCAACCTTTAGGTCATGAGCAGGAAGAAAGGGTTTGAGCTTCCTTAGGATGCTGAGTTGGAAGTTCGCTCCTTTGG
Source organism: Calotriton arnoldi (assembly GCA_963921515.1). NCBI lineage: Eukaryota > Metazoa > Chordata > Amphibia > Caudata > Salamandridae > Calotriton > Calotriton arnoldi. The sequence continues at coordinate 2,396,637 of CAWUFW010001531.1, read as the reverse complement.
TGAGGGAGCTGATGTGCTTCTGCATGTTCAGACTTGTGTCTAATATAATACCCAGAGAGGATGCCGAATCAACAAGGTGAGGTCTACAGTTAAGGGCAGTAAGCTGATTCAGCCATTGTTCCATGACCGGAGATTGTTTGTGGGGTGAGATTAGGAGGAATTCCGTTTTTAGAGCATTTAGCTTCAGGTGGTTACGTGTCAGCCAGCTTTGTGTTTCCAGCAAGACTGAGTTGAGGGACTGAATGTCCTCGGGGGAGGCGATCTTCAGGTATAGTTGGGTATCGTCCGCATACATGTGATAGTGAATGCTGGATGATTTCAGAATCTCTGTCAGAGGCTCCATGAACAAGTTAAAGAGCGTGGGAGAAAGAGCTGAACCTTGGGGAACCCCCAGAGTGACCAGTGCAGGATGGGACAGGGATTGGTTCACCTTGAAGCATTGGGATCTGTTCTGAAGGAACGAAGAAAACCAGTTTAGTACAGGCCCAGACAGCCCCATCCTGTGTTCCAGGAGGTCAATTAGGTTATCGTGTTTGACAGTATCGAAAGCTGACGAAAGGTCAAGAAGGATCAATATGCACGACTCATTATGGTCCAACATTCTTAGTGCATCATCAACAATGTGCGTTAGCGCAGACTCTGTACTATGGCCCGGGCGGGAACCAGATTGGAATTGGTCCAGGAGTTGGAACTGGTCGATGTGGTTACAGAGTTGGGCGAGCACACATTTCTCCAGGAGCTTTGCCAAGGTGGGGATGTTAGAGATTGGGCGGAAGTTATGAAGGTCCGTGGGATCAGCAGTTGGTTTCTTTAGAATCGGGGTAACTTGACCCGATTTTAGGCAATCCGGAATAGCACCTTGCTGAAGTGATGCATTGACGATCGTACTCCACAATGTTAGTAAGGAGGATCTAACTTCCGGGAAAAGGTTCAAAGGCAGAGGGTCGTTGTAGTGATTGGAAGGTTTCAAAGTCAACAACATTTTGCGTATAGTGCATTCATCAAAGGTTTGGAACAGACTCCAGGATGCATTGTTTTTGGGGAAGTAGGGCTGCGCAGGGTCAGTGATATCCAAGCCTGGGGGATGGAGGGTGATCAGTGGACTGATCGACAGGTGATCAAGGGCAGAGCGTAATTCAGTTTCAATCTTGATAGTCTTATCTGTGAAGAAATCAGCAAATTCTTCACAATTTGGCAATGTCCCTTGACCCAGTGACGAGAGGTTAGGATGACTATTAGCTTGGGACTTGATGAGTTCGAACAATTTTTTGGGACGGTTTTTTGCTTGGTCTAGTTGTGTTCTGAAAAAGGTGGCCTTCGAGCATCTGATGCGTTTATTGTATATGCTTCGCAGGGATCTCAAGTGATAGAGATGCTCAAGGGAGGGATAGGACCGCCACAGCCTTTCTGCAAGTCTTAAATTTCTTCTTTCGGAATTAAGACTATCATTAAACCATGGTTTGGAGCGTTTAGAGGAGATTCTTTTAAGCTGCAGTGGTGCAACCGAGTCTAGTACATTAAGCATAGAGTGGTTATAGTGGGCCGTAAGGTCGTGGACATCCGACATGTTCAATGGGGGGGCAGGATGTTATCGCAGAGAGCAGTCAGATCTTGCGAGTTGATGTTCCGTAGACATCTTTTCAACTGTTTTGGGTTCTTAGGCTGGGCTCTACTTACTCTTACCGATTCCAGGATAAGGAAGGTGATGCAATAGTGGTCTGTCCAATCACATGGGAGGATCGAATCCAGGAGGATGGAGTTGGGCTTACCAATGACAAGATCTAAGGTAGCTCCTTTGATATGAGTAGGGCTGCTCACAGATATTGATTAGATTGAGGTCAAGAAGGAAGGATTTAAGGCTATTGACCACCACATCATTTACATCGTTCCAGTGGAGGTTGAAATCTCCCAGGAAGATCTGAGTGCCATGGAAATCAGCATTGGCCGAGATAATGTCCATGATCTGTTCTGTGAAGGGAAGGTTGTCGCGAGGGGGGTGGTAAAATGTGTGCAGTTTACACAAGTGATTGTTGCAGCCAGTCACTTCAATGCATAGGTATTCACAGGACGGCAGGAGGTCGGCATGTAGTACTTTCACTGTTAGATTGCTACGATGTAAACATGTGATGCCTCCACCTTGACCACTAGTTCTGTCCAACCTAATGATATCTTAATTGGGAGGCATTAAAAATTCCAGGATGGGGGCAGCTGAGTCATTTAGCCATGTTTCCGTCAGCATTACAAGATCGAGATCCTGGGCAAGGATGAGGTTGGCAGTGTCAGCAGCGTGTTTAACAGCCGATCTACAGTTTAGGAGCATGCATTTGAGTATTATGTTGGTGTCCGTTGGTGCAGGTAGAGTGGTGGTGACTCTCGTGAGGTTGTTCTCATTTAAAGTTCTGGTGTTTGGCCTAGGTTCCCTGAAGGGATCAGTGGGGATAGATTCAATTTGTTGCAAGTTTGAAATGGTGGAGGGATGTGCCGGATCATATGAAAGTAGGAGAGAATGAATATCACTATCCGATAGAGAGGCTCTACATCTGGAGGGGCGAGAAGGGTCATTGGGGTGCGGAGCGGAGGCCCACATAAGGGGTGTGTGGGTGATGTGGGATGGTGACCGCCGAGTTTAGGGGGGAAGGGAGCCGGAAACACCCGCTATTTGGGAGCGAGCGGAGATGGTGATTGTTCATAGTGGAGTAACTTAGTCTGGAGTTAGCTGACAGATCCTCAGTGATAAGTAAAAGGCTACGATCTTGCACTGCTTGGGATCTCCTCGACCCATCTTCTCGTTCGTTATGGCAGAAGTGGCAGACTGTAGGTGTCAGTACCAGGGCCATATGTCAAGGCACAGGCAAATCAATTTGTTTGTACCGGTGTCCCTTCAGGATACGCCTCACATGTGGGTCTCACCGGGGGGTTCAAAAGATCGGGCGGGGCACCGGATCCCGTCAGGACCACGCCCGGGACAGAGCCCGCGGCAGGTCGCAAGCACGTCACAAATATGCCCCAGTCCTCTCCCCACAGCACCAACCCCGTCAGCCCGGCGGGGGGGAAGGGGGCGTGGATCTTCTCTCAGCCCGCGGGGGGCCTCTGTATGATTTAGCGGGGGTGAGGGCGGAGGTCTGACCCAGTGGTTCCACAAGCCCACAAAGCGGGCATACCAAGCAGTTGTAATAATGGGAGGGAGGGCACACCGATCCTCCCCAATGGCTCGTGCCTCCGGCACGGGTCTCAGGCCCAGCGTCTGTGGCGTAGCTCTAATTTATTCTCCCCTTCGAAGGTCACACCGTTTCGGCAGAGTCAGGGGCGCCAAGCAGCTTCCAAGGGAGGAACGGGGGGGAAGGGGAAGGGGCAGGGGGGCCTGAGAAGACTGCAGAGGCCCACCGCAGGTATCGGTACTGGCATATGAGAAAGGTAGCGGTGTCTGGGCCTAGCTCGCCACCTCCTCTCCCCCTCACTCACCCGTCCTACAGCGCGATCAGCTCACTCCAGGCCGATTCTTCATCTCTGGCGGGGCCGGTTCCACTCCCGCTGCTGTATACGCATCACGGAGAGGCGGGGGAAAACCAGGTGGAGCTCCGCCACTTCAGCCTCAGGCTCACCCGTGGACCCTGTCTCCAAGGAGACCTCCGAGGCTGGCCGGGCCTCCGCTCCGCTCTCCCCAAAATCGCTGCTTGTGTCACTGGGCGCACCGAAATGCCCATCGGACCGCGTCTTAGAGCTTCAGAAGGGGCCATGCCGGGAAGTGACTCCTCCACTTCAAGGGAGATACTAACGTGTTGGTAAAGTGCTGGCAGCCCTCTGAGGTATTTGGAGGATGCGCAGCAGCAGGACGAGTCAAGTCTTTATAATTGTTGAGACAGGAGCAGGCAGGCAGGCAGGGTTTGGCACCAAGTCCACAGCTAGTCCACGGTTCTTGCATTCTTTGGCTCTTCTTTGTCCTTCCTCTTCTTTGGTCTGGTGAATTTGAGTTCCTGGTGTCAGGGGGCCACCTAAATACTGAATTTAAGGGAGTAATGGGGAGTGAAGGGTAGTAGTCAAAGGGCTACTTACCCTTGGTGTCACTACACCCCCTATATGACCATTTCCTGTGAGGAGTGGGCATTATACTGTCCCAGAGTTCCTAAATCCACCAAAAACAAGATGGTGGAATCCATCTTTTGTGGAGCACATCAGGTAGCCCACCTTAGGGGTGTGACTGGCCTGAGGGTGACACACGCCTACTAGCATAGCTAATTTCCCACCTGTCCTGTTGCCAAATGGGCCTCGGGCAGGGGGTGACATCTTCCAGGTCTGGGGGAAGCCCAAGGTTACATAACAAAGAGTGTGAATTTATTATAGAGTTTTGTGGGCAGGCGAAACTCTAGGAGTAGGCACAAGGCACTTAGAAATTTTGGGACTTTGACCACGTGCTGTTTGAAAAGGATCACTTCTGCTATTGCTGTGTTTGTCTACTTAAAAGACCTTATACATTTTTGTGTTGGGTGACTGGCGGTCACCAGTAGGTAGTTATAGTTAGGACTTCGTTTCCATAGGAAAAGCATTTTTTGACTTGGCTATAACTTTGGCGCAGTTTGACCAATCTGCATGAAATTTTGCTAAAAAAGTGTCATGGAGGGTACTATTGATTGGGAAAGTTTGGGGGTGATCCGTGCAGTGAGGATCGAGAATTTGGGGCGTGAAATAAGGTTGCATTTGTAATGTTAATTCCCATAGGAACCTTTAGCCACCTCTACAGCCCGAACCGCTGAATGGACTTACACCAAATCTGGCAGGGAGGTAGATGTCGGTTCAAGGAAGTGCCTTTTGCTTATTTGGTGTAAATCCGTTGAGTAGTTTTTGAGAAATTTAAGCAGAAAATTATAGGGATACTCTGGCCGCGGATATTTCGTAGTGGTTTCGCGATGAATCGCGAATGCACGCACCAAAGGGAATGCTCTGATTGGCTGGACGCAACCTGAATAGAAAGTTGCGCCCGCCATTTTATCTATCGGGAACAGTTCCCGGGGCAGAAAATCTGTGTGAAAGCCCACATAAGGGGTCAGGGTGGAGATACTCTGACCCCATTGCTGAGAAATGGAGGTATTAGTGACACAAGTTATGTGTCCAAAATGTATTATTTTAATCGCGCGCAATATTCGTGATGACTTCAAGACTGCTAGCATGCCCCTACACCCCCCCCGGGTATACCTTCACAGGGACATCCCGACTACCGACGTCGTCACGAATATTGGTGGAAATATCATTTATACGCATTGTTATAGAGAAATTGAGATTCGGATATTTGGATAACTGTTTTTATAAAGTTATGTATATAGTGAGTTATCTAGTGTGATGGTTAGAATTAATTATATAGTTATAATTTTTTAATGTGGGGGTGGCTATTGAATTCCTGCTTTTGCTTCCCACTTCGCAACGTACCCACGGGGATCGCGATGACCTATGTCATCGTGATCTCCGGCCTCACCGCAAAAATGGAAAATAGGTTTTAGAAATGGTTGTTCTAGAAATACACTAGAAAAATATGAGTTTGAAGTGTACAGTAATAAAACTCTAGTGTGTAGAATGCTGTAATGTGTGTGCAAATATGTGTGTTCACTTTATGTGAAAGGCGGGATCGTCGTGATTAACGACGTCATCACGACGTCTCGAATAACCACCAAAACGGAAAATAGGTCTGAAAGATGTTTTTTAAAGAAACTTAGTACAAAAATATGAGGTTAAACATGCTTTGAAAAAAGTATGTATATAGTAATGTGTGTAGGGCAATGTTCAGAAGGGATTTTTTGCATATTATTTTTGGATCTGCTGGTGGCCATTGAATGTCTGCTTTTGCTTTCTGTTTTCATGACGTGTCCTCGCAGATCATGACGTGTCCTCGCGGATTACGTCGTCGTCACGAAGATCCCCAACAACAAAAGAAAAAAAACATTTAGAAAAAAACTTTTAAATATTTCGGGTACTAGGGTGGCTCTGACAAGAGCAGTTGCGTTGGTTGTGTGTATATGGCTGCTACACATAAGGCCGGATGCAGAGTTTTAGGTTACTTAGAAACACCCTGTTGCCTTCATCTGTAAAGTGTACTCCATCATTTCTATAAATTCCATGCATGTCAAAACACAGATTGTTGTTATAGATACAGCCCATGGATTGGTCTCTGAGGAATGCAGAAACAGTTTTATTAACATGTTTCCTGGCTTTCTCAATCTGTGGACAAAATTGATTTGACCACTTTCATTTCTGTATTTGGCATATATTCGAGTACAGCAAGACAGTGTGAGGGAAAAGCGACATCAGTTTTGCAAAGGTTTATTTCATTAGGATTTCCAGCCCTACCCCAGTCAATGTGCCTAGGTCATCACCACCACAGTGCACAATCATGAGGTGAGGAGCTGCTTGGAAATCCACAATGGATTTAACCAAAGCCAGCAACTTATGAATATTTAACCCTCTCTGGGCAAACCACGTAATCTACACATTTGGCAAACCCAAGTCCCTGTCAATACCTCTCTATCTTGCAGCCTCTTTAGCCCAATAGATGTAGCTGTGGCCAACAATACATACTGTAAGCATTTTAAAGTGAAGGAGCAATAGTAGTCAGGAGAAGGCTGGAGCTAAATGAGGTAGTTTTCCAAAGAAAAAGCAGTTAAAATTGAGTTTTCTTTTTTTTTACAAAACATATATATATATTTCATTGGATGCTGTCAGCATGAAAGTGGATAAAATTAGGTAGTGTGTTGGATGGCGCAGAAAAAAGTCTTATTATTGGCTGTTGTTCAAAAAAAGAAATGTAATACAGACACGGAAATGCTTTTGAATCTGTGGAGTAAACCACACCCGCTGTATCTTATTTGGCAGCAGCATGTTCCTTCTAGAATGTGTTGTGAACTTTTGACCTACTGGTTCCACTGAGTTGCTAGGTACACTGAGCTAAGACTGTATTGGGGGGAAGGGTGTTAAAGAGACAGAATATTTTTTTGAAAAGTTGAGGAGTGATGACACAATGCAAGTAATGGCAAGTTTTAATTTCCAACTCAGGACTATGTAATAAACTGTTGTGTAGTATTTAACTTAGTTTTTACAAATCTTAACAGTGTCAAAACTATGCAGAAAGAGCTAAAACAACAATATAATTTACAAACTGAATTCAGTGGTATGTATATAATTTTATAATTATTTTAAAAATGTACATTAGAAATGATAATGTATATGGGAGTTTGATTAAAAGGAGTATCACAGTGATGAGAAAAAATATATGAGATGAACTGTATCTATTAGAAGGTATGTGTTTAAGAGGTTAGTGGTGAATGTTTTGGGAAGTAAGAGAAAAATGAATTAGTGCCTGTTTATTACATTGTGTATTTTATTGAAAAATAACAGTATAGTTTTGTAGAAAGTTGCAATGAGGAACATCATGTGCAGAATAGATACATCTGTTTTTTGCATTCTGGGAGTAGTAGTACTTTTAGTAACATTGTTAAACAGGAATAGTGTAGCAAAAAATAAAAGATGAGAACATGTTGTGTGCCTGTATATGAATTAGAAAGAAGTAATAATTGTTAGGTATGTATTGGGAAGTGTTTGTCAATGTGGTTTTAACTTATATGACAACTTTGCATTTGCTTAGATGGTGAGATATGGTTTTTGTGCTTGAATATAGCTATATATATAGTGGGACTTTTGAGTTTGCTTAAAGATGCAGAGAGGTATATATTTTGGGAAAGATGGCTTGAAGGTATACATCTATTAAGAAATCGCATTTATGTTTACCTGGTGATCTATGTTCAGTAAGGCTGATGAAAATTTCATATATATAGTGAGAGTAGTGTTTTTCTTTAAACATGGTTTGTTTAAAATTGAGAAGGATTAATAGTGCAGAATGCCTCGAGAGTTCTTGTGCTAGCTTCATTTCAAGTGTAACTTTTGTTTGAGATATGCTGAATATATGTTTTAGAAGCAGAAGAAGTATTTGAGAAATGATATAGGTATGCCATTTGCAAAGGTTTTTGTGCTTTGAAAAATTTCAAAATGTTGTTTTCCGTTTTAGAAACTTACAGATGCATATGCGCGCTCAGTAACAAAGCAATGTATGTTTCTAGAGAGCCATGTATGCAATTATATATCAAGTGTGATACCTAGATTTCACTCACACATAGCTCAGAAGAAAAGCTTGCATACAGTAAAACAGGTAGTTTGATACTGACAGAAGGAGATAACCAATGATTCAGAGATATAGTGACAACTGTTATGTATCTAACAGCAATGAAGATACTTTCTCAGTTAGTCAGGCAGTATTCAGGCACTCATGGAATCACCCAGCCACTACTAAGGCAGTTATCAAATCAGCGATTCACTATCCATGGAGTTATTCAATTATCCAGAAACTATACATGTACTCTTGCAATCAGGCAAGCAGAAATTATGTAGTCATTGAAGTATGCAGACACTACGTGTACATTTATCTAATCACCTAGGTACTATCCATTGACTTATGCATTTAACAAGGCTGTAACTATGAAATCATTATACGATTTGTGCAGAACCTATGCAGCCATCTAAACACCCACTTACAACCCATGCAGTCATTGAAATACTGAGGCACACGCGTGCACTGATGAAACACTCAGGCTCTACTCATGCACACATGTAATTACGTAGAGAGCACCATTGTAGTAAACCTATCACCCATCCAGTACCTATGCAGTCATTTAATTACTGAACCAATAGTCTTGCACTAATACAATCACCCCAGCAGTATACTTACTTTCATCCAATCTCTCAAGCTTTAACAATGGAACCATGCAGTCACTCAGACACTTATTCAATTCTCCGGGCACTACCCATGTAGTTATGTAAGCATCCAGGCACTACCTGTTCAGTCAACCAACAAGACATGGGCTGCACCAAATCAATGACACCCTATTCATCCACTCATCCAATAGGCTAGGTACTATGCATGGGCTTAAATAATCATGTATGCATTATACATGCACTGCATAAATCACCTATATATTATGTATGCACTCATTTAATCATCCTACCAGTATCTATGCATGTATTGAATTATTGAAGTATTAGTCTTGCACTTCTGGAATCATTTAGGCTCTACTCATGCACTCATCCAAACACCCAGATACTAGTGGTATACTCGTGCAAACACGCAGGCAGTAAGTATGCAGATATGGAATGACCCATGGAGTTATGACATAGTCAGGGAATCATCTAGGCACTACTTGTATCATCAGGGAATCACCTAGCCAGTACCTATGCACTCATTCAATCTTCCAGGGAGCATTGATGTATTCAATCACAAACCCATGTATTTACAAGTTTTAAAGAAGAATATTTAGTCTTTAGACAATATGGGTGATAGGTTTACTACAATGGTAATCTCTACGTAATTACATGAGTACATGAGTAGAGCCTGAGTGTTTCATGAGTGCACGCGTGTGCCTCAGTATTTCAATGACTGAATGGGTTGCAAGTGGGTGTTTAGATGGTTGCATAGGTTCTGCGCAAATGTTATAATGATTGCATAGTTACAGCCTTGTAAGTTTAGTGTTAACTTTAAAAAAGTGAAGAAAAAGGAGAGATGCACTGAAACAGAAAGAACGAGTTGAAGGAGTAGTTGATAAGGCCTTTGCTTTGAAAAGGAAGTTTTTCATTTTGATTCTAAATAGAATGAAGACTCTTGACAAAATAGTGTTTTGCATGAGGAGACAAAACCAGAAGAAAAATTAGTGAATAGAAGTAACTGTTGTACAGTTTTTAGTGGATAATGGATGCACACTTCTTGTACAGAGGCTTTCTTTAATGAAGAAAGCTATCTCCAAGATAACAAATCAGTTCATGCTATTGATTAAAGAGGACAATGTTATGAAATGAAGAATGGTAGTCCTATAGCAAAAGAGGTGATGGTACCTAGAAATGTAGAAGAAGTTATTGCGGAAGAGGTACCAGGAAGGCGTAGTCAGGGTACTGTATACAAATGGAATTGTAGTAGTGTTTCTAGTATTAGACAGCAATCTATTGATATATTAGGAAAATTCCTACGTATCTTTTCAAGGAGAAGTTTAAAACACAAAATAAGTCATGCCACTCAACAATGCAAACTTTAGGTAGGAAGCTGTATTATGTGAAAACTCCTGCTTTATGTTTAGGAGAGATAAGTAGAGCACTTTTGCATGGTATTGTGGCACACATAGAAAAGGTTTGTGGTGATGTGCAGTTTCGTTTTTTTGGTCCTGAGCAGGATTCTAGGGAAAATGAAGAGTTGTTAAGAGGAGGAGTTGCAGAACGAGACACATATACTACAGTTGATAGTTTTAAAGAAGAGATTACAAAATCTAAGACAGTGTAGTGAAAAAAAACAGAGTATGTTTGTATATGTTATGTTGTTGATGCACTTACTAGAAGATTTAAACACAGACTGTTCACCTATATTTAAAAAGTGAAAAAGTAAATCATGATAACTGGCAAAAGTTACCTGTGAATTTATTTGTAGAGGGACGTTTTGACTTGTCTATACAGCAAGTTATTTGTAAGTAGTGTTACAATAAATTAGAAGATAATAAAATGAACAACACATAGATGTTAGATACCCATCTTGTAGGATAATAAAATGCCTGCTAATGTAGAAAAACAGTGAAGGGCCAAAAATAAAAAAAATAAAACATTTATTATTCTCTCCAGCACTCACTACAACTCCACAATCCATGCAGTATGATGCCATCAGGGAAAACTGTGAAGTAAAATCTTCAAGTTGACTTTCAAGTGGACTTTTGAATGGAATCTGCTTTGGTGTTGTGCTGCTATTGGAGTCGAGGGTCCTTCAGCTTTGCTTTGCCTTCTTGCTGCTCACTATGAACTCTTCTTATAAAATGTGCAAAAAATGTAAAAGGGGGAAAATAATTACCATGTATGATTTTTGGCAGCATTGCGAATAGCTGTAGCACACTGCTCACCAGTTGTTATAACAACAGCACAGTCCATGCAATACGTGGCCAGTTTTGAAAACTCTGGAGGCATATTTGTTGTAGTAGTCTGTACCTCTAAAGGGACTTTCTGGCTGGGAATTGTTGCTGCTGCCACTGATGTAGATGTTCCTCCAGCTTCCCTCTGCTTGATCGGCAGTTGGAAATGTTTTCTATGATAAGTTTTAAGATGATAGAACATGAACATCGTCCCATATGAGTCCAAAAAAAGTCTCCAGCCAAAATCTACCACCTGCTCACAATAAACTTCTGGAAAAGAAGATTCAAGAAGGAAGAGTGGGTGTATACTTCCTATTCATTTTACTGATCAGTATATTATTCCTTACTTTCCCGGTTATGTGATGTTTTCAGATTGTGCATTGCACTAGTTTGGCAACAGTTTTTAATTCCCCATGAGTTTGGGTAACAATGGGTAGTTTGATGGGTGTTTGGTAGTTATGTTGTATTTGTGAGTTTTAGATGTTGAGTTATTTTTTGAAATTGTTGTTTTTGTGAAATGTATTGATAAAATAAAGTTAAACCATTATGTTACTAAACAGCTAGACTCAAACTTTGTGTAAAATATGTCTATGTATCTGTTTTTCACTTTGTCAATTGTATTCATGACTACTGATGTCATTGGGATCTCTGGTGTTGCTGTGAAGAAGGAAAATGAATTTTTTATTTAGTTATTTCGACAAATCAATACAAAGGGATAAGTTAAATTAGTATCTTACTAAATAGCTACACTGAAACCTTATGTAAAATATTTGTAAAACTTTGTTAAAAACACCCAGTATTCGTAGTCTGTCCTTGACAATGGCACTCATAGACTCATACAGGCACTACCTGTGCCATCATCAAGGACGTCCTTTCTTCATCACTCTGCAGACGTGCCTCCTGGCATAGGAGTAGTTGGGGGATGAAGTCCCCTTGGCTATTGAGGGTATTGGGGGGCCAAGTATCCCTCTTGTTACCTCCAGCAAGTTCCCCACAGTCAGTTTGCTTTGAGGTGTTCTGAGGCCACACCCCCTTTCTGCACCACTCTGCAAACATGTCTTCTGGCACACTAGTGGTTGGGGAATAAAGTTGTCTTGGATGCTAAAGGACCTTGGGACCAAGAAGCCCTCCTGGCACTTTCCATAAGTCCTACTCAGCTGGAGTTTTGAGAGCTGGTCAGAGGCCCCTTCCCCGTTCCACACCATTCTGCAAAGACCATACTACTTAAAAAACCATGGAAATTCACTGAAAAAATCAAAGGTTATAGGTAAGTTATAGTTAGGAATTAACATTTACAAAACCTTAGAAATTCACTGAAAAAACCAAAGGTGACAGGGATGTTATAGTTAGGAAATAGAATTTAAAAAACCTTCGAAATTCACTGAAAAAAACAAAGGTTGCAGGGACGTTATAATTAGGCTCAGATGTCACACACACAAAACCAGAGAAATTCAGCAGTTATAGTTAGCTGAGCTAACTATAACCCGCGCCCCCGCAATGCACTGCTTATGACCTCACATATTACGTCACTCATGACATGGTCAGTGACATCACTGATGACATCACTGATGACATCTCAAATGACATCACTGATGACATCATCCACATAATCTCTGACACAGCCACTCACAACCCCATGTAACCTTTCATACACCTGCTCCAACTTTCACACTACCATTCTCAAAACCATTGACACAACCATGCCAGTACTTACATACCTACTCACTGATTCATAGGTCTACACACACATCCACTCAGTCACCCATACTGCCACTCGTACACCAACTCACTCACTAATAAAGACACTGATATATGTACTCATACAGCCACACAGCCCCTCACACACTCTCAGTCACCCATAGAGCTACTCACACACCGAGTCCCTCACCCATAGAGTCAATCACACAGACACTTACTCACCTATACAGTTATGCACACACCAACTCACTTATTCATACATATACTAACAAATACTTACTCACCTATACAGTCACTGACACAAGCACACACTCACCCATACAGCCACTCTTACAATCACTAACTCACACATACAGTCACTTATATACTCCAACACTCACCTATACTGCCTTAAAAATATGCAGTTACTCACCCATATACCACTGACACATCCATTCACTCACCGACATAGCCATACGCACCCTCTCACCCATACAGCCCCTATTAGATGCACTCACAAACCCATATAGCCACTGATTCACCTACTCACTCATTCATGCAGGGAGTCACACACCCCCTCACCAACCCACAAAGACACTCATACACCCATACAGGTACTCAAATAACCAATCAATAGCCCATACAGCCACTCATGTACCTACTCACCAACCCATGCAGTCACTTACATGCCAACTGACAGACTGATACAGACATTCACAAAAATTAGTCACTCACCCATACATTCACTGAGACAGGTATAATCACTCACTTATACAGTCAGTCATGCAGCCACTAAATCATCCATACAGGCACTCATACACCCACTGATTCATCAATACACCTTGGTGTATATATATTTAACACTCATAAAGTTTTTAGAAACACTTACAATTTTATTTATTTATTTATTTTAAAAGTTTTTTATAGCGCGAACATGACCCTAGAGGGTATCATAGCGCTTCACAGAGTGATGCTACACACATAAGGGGAGGCAATTGTGGCAGACTATCAGCAATAGACGAAATTAACAGTAGGTACGTAATGACATAATAATGGGCAAAAGAATATGACAGTATAATACAGCAAAAAGAGTTGCCGATACTGGCAGACTGTGTGCTGTCTAGTGCCAACACAGACACCCTTGCACCCAGGGGCACCCAAGGGCAGCTCCTCCATGTGGGCGGAAGAGCGTCACCCCACTGCTTTCTCGCAGTGCGAGAAGCAGAAACATAAAATGGTATTATAAATACTGCGAGAAAACAGAAGGGTTTGGTTGGGGGCGGGTGGGTGGGGAGCTCTGCTCGAGGGCAGGGGAGGAGTGGCTAGCCCAATGCTGTGGGCCCTGACTGTTTTGTCGGCCCTCTTGGGCCGACCAAACCAGTCATGCGCACTCTCCCTTTTCTCCATGTAGGCTGCATGTAGCCTACATGGAGACAATAGCCTCCCCATAGACGCCTGTGCAGTCGGCGTCACAACCAATCACAACGCTGCCATTGCAGCGTTGTGATTGGCTATGGGGAGGGGAGGGAGGCTGCCTGCTTCCTGTTCCTGCGGAGGCAGGAAAGCAGGAGCCGGAGCTGGAGCTTAGAAAACATGGGACCCGGGAAAGATAAGTTTTACTTAATTTTTTTAAATTATTTATATCTCCCCCTCGCGACTCCCCCTTCCCTCGCGACCACTCGCCCGTCCCTCCACCCCGCATTTATAATTTAACCCCCCCTTTCGTTTCGTGATATTTTCCTTTATTGCAGTTTCAGTTTCCCGCTCTTTGCTTCCAGTCTCTGCAGCAGTCCCTGAGGTCCACAAGGATAAGCTGTTGGGAAACGTACAGAGAGCTTGTTACTCTAAATTCATTCACTAGTGCATGTGAACCTCCTGAGTCTCTCTCGTGGTATTACAACCACACTTAGGTTGCTGTTGCCTCAACAGATTGAAGTGTCTGTCTCAAATACATTGGTGTGAGTCTTTTTCCAGTAAAAACTGTTTTTTTCAGAGAGGCTTTTGTTTGGTGGCATCACTTAATTATATGCTAGTATGCGTGACCACTCAACAAATAAGCAGGTCATGCATAACTGCCAGCACTGTATGTGTTCTTCAGTTAGCTTTGCAGCGCCAGCAAAACTAGTGCCCATAGAATAAAAGCAGAGTGAAATAATTGTTATTAGGCACGTGACCTTTAGCATCCACGCTCATTTTTGTCATCCCATAAAGCACAAGGTCAAACAAAAAATGCATTCCATATTTTAGCCGGCATGATTTACAATACCTGAGATAGTAACCCGAGGCAGTGGTCTGTTAAAAATCATTTTATAATCAATTGCTATCACGTGCAGTGCTGTTTCAATTAATTTGACATGATGAACTGTAATCTTTGAGCATGAGACGCAAACACTAAATTATATGCAGTCAGGGTAGTGGATTTTACGGGCAGCTATGCTAGAGCACACCGAGCCGAGTATCTAG
Organism: Calotriton arnoldi; assembly: GCA_963921515.1. NCBI lineage: Eukaryota > Metazoa > Chordata > Amphibia > Caudata > Salamandridae > Calotriton > Calotriton arnoldi. The sequence continues at coordinate 2,381,524 of CAWUFW010001531.1, read as the reverse complement.
GAGATAGCTAATGCTGACTCGTGTTAAGAGATACTAGGAGCAGATTGCAAAAAGCCTCAAAGCCTGCTGGTCATGGTAGTATTTAGTAGCCAAATAACTCATTTCAGACAAGCAATTGAAAGAGCATTACCTCCACGTCCGTCTTCCTGCCGCAGTACTTAGTTAGCAGTCCCTCCCCCTCTGCTCCACATAATGCCATTCCGTAGCCCAAAGTTACAAAGTTCCCCAAGATGGCTGCTATTCCCATCCTGCATAATAGGAGGAACTGGAGATGACCACTTCCTGATATAACCAAGCAAAAGAGATTAGGCGTCACCCCCGTGGGAGGGAGAGAGATCTCAGGACTGCGACAGGAAGAAATGAAAGTTACCGGTAAGTAATGGGGTCATTCCTCACATTTATCATTCACAGGTTTTATTGTCACTTATGTAGGGTTCTTCAACAGCGTCTTCTAGCAGGTAACATTACATAAAGTATTCAAGTACATGTCAATACTAGCACTTTATACTCTACTAAGTGCAGATGCTTTGAGCTAAAAGAAGTGCAGTGTTGTAGTTGCCAATTTTAGATGATGACCAGAAGAGATATTTTCTTTTAAGATATTGAGATGCCTTGAATTGTTTGCACCGTCTCTTCCTCTCTGTCCAGCCCTGCTTTGACCTGTTCGTCTCATGCCTTGCTTCACCTAGTTAAGTACTCCGTCGATCCACCTCAACTATATTCACTTTAATGTTCTCCTTGTCTCCACACCCCATATACGATTTAAAGGTTAGCATAGATAACCATTTTTAAGTCTGCCTTTAAATCATAGGTGTCAGCTTAGTTATTGTTACCAGTTCTTGAAAATCTACATAGAGTGGTCTTTGGCACCACCCAGACCAGTACCAGTCTTTCACCTCATGCCACTGGTGATTTGGTGTATCAGTCCACACTGGAGGAAGTGCTTCATGTGGAATAAATTAGGTACTTTTTTACATCTGACAAGTACACTTTTTCATCAGGCTGTTTGTCACATCCAATTATCTCCTATATGAATTCTATACAGAAAGCAATCCTTTTAACTATTTTCCACTAATGCTTGTTATTCACCCTATGCTCCTGTGCGGGCAGCACATGTCGATTTCCAGACAACAGTCCTGAAATATGAATCTTCATACACATTTGACTCATTTAATTCTGAGGAAATTTGCTCCTCCAAACCTTCTTATGCCAGTTATATCCGCAAGTATCCATTCTTTCTTCAGTATCTTTATCACATGCTCCACCCACTTCTCAGGCTCACAGTGTAGTTTATTCTGTTTTATTAGGCCTGGCACCATTGGCGTGGGTTTCCCCTGTATTTTTTGCCTTTGCCTCCTGTGTTTTTGCTGTGTGTTGGACTTCGTTTTTGCTGGTCTAGATGCCTTGGGCACTTTGCCACTGCTGTTCAGTGCAAAAGTGCAAGTGCTCGCTTTGTAAATTATTGTTATGGATTAATGATTCCATGATTGGCATATTTGATATACTAGTCAGTCCCTTGTACAGTGCACTGTGTGTGCCCAGGGCCTGCAAATCAAATGCTGCTAGTGGGCCTGCAGCACTGATTGTACCACCCACATAAACATCCTATAAATGTGACTCAGATCTGCCACTACAGTATCTGTGTGCAGTCTAGTACTGCCATGTTGACTTAGCAAGTGCACCCACTTGCCAGGCCCTACCCTTCCCTTTTCTTACATGTGGTGTGAGTCTTTTTCTTTTTTCCAGTAAAAACTGCTTTTTTCAGAGAGGCTTTTGTTTGGTGGCATCACTTGATTATATGCTAGTATGCGCGACCACTCGCCCCCCCCCACCCCGCAACCACCACCCCCACCCGTGAGCCATGCCAGCCGCGCCTGATTATTGCTATTGCACTGAGGCCTAGTTCAAGTAATATGGCTCCTCAGCGCCCTTACCCAAGGATTGCCCATGTAAGAGACACATCAATAATACAGTTGTGTTTGTTCCCTGGTGCCACAGGGTTTCTTTGTTATGGGAGTGGGATTATGTTGTGCACAATTAAGCGGAGGATTTTATTTTTTTAAAGGAAAAGGATGCAAAATTTGATGAAGTTGATGCAATATGTTATGCTATTGTGTAATTTCTGAAGACATATGTTGTCTCTGTAATCTACTCAAGGAATGTGAAGAGAACAAAGTATTGTTAAAAAAAAAGTTTGATTTGACTTGCAGCAACTCAGTTGGTACGCCAGAGTTCAAAAGAATGTCTCAAAGGTTCGAAAGATGCAGAAGTAAAAGCTTAAAAAATAAAAGGGACAACGACATGAGGGAGAGCCGGATTTAAGCTCAGACACAGCTTCAGAAAGAATGTCAATGTACATTGAAGGAAATAAAGTGAGGTGCAGTTGTGGAAGAGCACTGCCAGAAGAGGAGTTAGGAAGCTGAGATCTTTAACAGAGTGATGGATTTTCATTATCTTATCAAAGAAGAATGATTTTAACTTATCACAAAATTTGTGAGGCAGTGTGACACCGGGCTGAGAACAAAAGGGTCATTAAGCTCTGAACCCATCCACTACTGAGGATGGGAACTAACCAGCAAAGTATTAAGTGATTGAGGCAAACCTTTGGATCAATTTTGCAGCAAAGAAACTCTTTTGTCACTTTTAGATAAAGGTAGAGGAGGCAATACTAATCGTGATAAAATGGTGATCAGTCCTGATCACTTAGCAGGTTATAAGGTTTTTAATGAGGATTTCCTCAGCCAAGAAAAGTTCAAATGTGTGGCCTTTATTGTGGGTGGAATTGGAGAGCCACTGTTTCAAATTGAGTTAAAGAAGATTTAAGTATTCTTGTTGAAGGGAAAATAAAAAATGTGGATAAAGTCCCCAATGATAATCAGTTTGGAGGACTAAGTCATGAGTGAAGTTGCCAATTAGTTGAAGGTATCGTAAACTAATTTTCAGACAAGGAGGCCTGTACATTAATAAGACAGTAAAGGTAAAACTAGGATCAGGGAAAATTTGAAGAAGCAGAAGCCCAATACCACAGATCACACAAACATTAGGCATAGCGATTTAATAAGATGTACTGATTACCTGTTTGACACCACCACCTTGCTTATATTCAGTCCAAGCCCCTCTAAAAAATAGATGAAAAGAGAGGGACAACGTCAGAGATTTCTAGACTTAACTATGTCTTGGAGATCAAATACAAACATCAAGATGTTCGTCAAGGAAGGTATCGAGGATTTTAAGGGCATGTTTAACTAAAAACCATGCATTAGTACTACCTATCTTAAGACCTTCCTGTGGAGGTAGAGAACTCACAAGAAATAGTGGAGGAAGGATGCCACTGGAAATAGGTGGAAGCTATATTGCCAGAGAGGTTCAAGTGATGGTGAGGAAAGGCAGGAAAGGAAGTGGTCATTAGGGAAGATGAAAAGGCCATTGACAAAACGATATGCCAACTGGCTGACTCCTAGGCCATTGGCCTTATGCACACCTTCAGCAAGGATGAACTGAGATCAGCCTAATATGTCTACCACACCTCAGGGGACAGCATGTTAGGCAGACAATCAGAAGGCGAGCCACCCACTGATACAACACAGCCCTGGAGAAGCAAAATGCATAAAAGGGCAAGAATGGAGGAACGTAAAATTCTGCCAAAGTCGCTCAAATAATTAGCCAAATCGTTAAAACATAGAGTGAAAGAAATACAAACTTGCCGGCACAGCGAGTAGAATGCTAAGTATCCTCACCATTTCACAAATAATAATAAAAGTATCTGAACACAAAATGGCAAATAAAAGAGACATTTACAAATTAGTCAATTGGACCACAGGCATCCTAAGCAGTTAACTTGCTGTCCTCATTGTAGTGTGGCCCACCATGTCTGGCCAATTATGGCCACCACATATTGGAAACCATAAGTTGTGCGTGTGGTCAGGGGAACGGACAGATGGCAATGTGACACAGCTGAGGATGGGCAGCCTACAAGACACACCATATAGGGAAAGAAAATTAAAGCAATAAGTATTGTCACAGGAAAAGTAACTAAAAGAATTAACTAAATAATAAAAATGGCGTTTGTCAGAAGTTACACTGAAAGGGGTCTGACGCACTCCTGGTTTTACCAAACTTAATTCCTTTGCTTTTATTCAAGTTTGGCGTGCATTCACTCATTCACGCTCCGTTCCAAAACGTGTGTTGAAATAATCATCCCAGAATTGTGGCACGCTAGTTTTCGTGTCACAGTGAGTTGCACAGCCTTTTGCACATTTGCGAAATATTTACACGTACTCAATAATTTTGTCAAAGTTCATCCGAATTTTATTTGCATAGTTCATCCAGCTTTATCCGTTACGTCAAGGAAATGAAGATCAACATTTTCAAGCATGTTAATGACACTGGAATTGCCCGTCCGGGCCTATTCCCAGGCACGTAATCTGTCTCCATTCCTCCTGCATAATTTTTCACCCAATGCATTTCGGTCTAACTTCAGACCTTCCTCAGGGGTATCTATAAATATTGAAAGTACACGTCAGCCCCATACAATTCATGAACAAAATCGATTTCAAACGCAAACTTTATGTTGCTCTATGTGACATCAAAATATAAATCATCATTTATAAAAAAAACTTTTATAAAAGAACGTACCCATCCGTGAACATGTATCCCCCTGGATCACCTTCCTTTTGAGGTTACCAATGTGATGTTAACCCAAAATTCCTCCGTGTCAAAAATACCCATTGTTTCAATCCCCACGCACTACAGTTTTCAACCTCCCAATTATACCGCCCATCTCACTCATGCCCCACCGCCCCCGTTTTTGCTTTTCCTAGTTAAGTTGTTAATACGGCCTGTATAATCACAAAGTTCAAATCCTGTCAGAAACCCCGTCCACCCACAAGTACATATTTAAGCCTACCACCCACTTTCTAAGCTCGCTTCTGTACCACTCTTTCCAATCTTAAATACTTTCTTTTGATATATTTTCGATAACTTCCCTACTCTCCAAATACCCTCCCTCGAAATCTAATCTCTCCAATTAACCAACTCCAACCCTTCATGTGTAATAACCAATATATCTAAACCTTAACATCCCAATCTGTACCTGCAGTATCTTTGTCCTCTCGACCACTCAAACTCCCGGCTGAACCACCGTTTTCAACATCCCATCATCTCAGAAAATCCTCGCTTTTAAATCTAACGTCTCCAGCCCCACCTGTAATCACTCCTGTCACGTGGGTTCCAAACTCCACCCTGCGTGCAATCTCCATAATCTTTCAACCTCCCCTAATCTGTCTACCAATATACTTAAACCATAATGGTTAAAAATAAACGTAAACCGTAATGGTAAAAAATCCTTGTGTAAACATCAATCAATCCCTTTGTGAAAACACCTTTGTAATCATAAATAAAAAATAATAATACATCCATGATTCGTATAGTGTGAAATGTCTTTCTTTTGATGATTTATTCTGTCCAGATGACATCTATTTGGAAGAATCCTTGACGTAACCTTGTATTTTTGTTCCCAATTTTAATCGCGATTCATCCTGACAGGAGTGATTACAGGTGGGGCTGGAGACGTTAGATTTAAAAGCGGGGATTTTCTGAGAAGATGGGATGTTGAAAACGGTGGTTCAGCCGGGAGTTTGATTGGTCAAGAGGACAAAGATACTGCAGGTACAGATTGGGATGTTAAGGTTTAGATATATTAGTTATTACACATGAAGGGTTGGAGTTGGTTAATTGGAGAGATTAGATTTCGAGGAGGGTATTTGGAGAGTAGGAAGTTATCGAAAATATATCAAAAGAAAGTATTTAAGATTGGAAAGAGTGGTACAGAAGCGAGCTTAGAAAGTGGGTGGTAGGCTTAAATATGTACTTGTGGGTGGACGGGGTTTCTGACAGGATTTGAACTTTGTGATTATACAGGCCGTATTAACAACTTAACTAGGAAAAGCAAAAACGGGGGAGGTGGGTCATGAGTGAGATGGGCGGTATAATTGGGAGGTTGAAAACTGTAGTGCGTGGGGATTGAAACAATGGGTATTTTTGACACGGAGGAATTTTGGGTTAACATCACATTGGTAACCTCAAAAGGAAGGTGATCCAGGGGATACATGTTCAGGGATGGAGTACGTTCTTTTATAAAAGTTTTTTTATAAATGATGGTTTATATTTTGATGTCACATAGAGCAACATAAAGTTTGCGTTTGAAATCGATTTTGTTCATGAATTGTACGGGGCTGACGTGTACTTTCAATATTTATAGATTCCCCTGAGGAAGGTCTTAAATTAGACCGAAATGCATTGGGTGAAAAAATATGCAGGAGGAATGGAGACAGATTACGTGCCTGGGAATAGGCCCGGACGGGCAATTCCAGTGTCATGTACCATGCTTGAAAATGTTGATCTTCATTTCCTTGACGTAACGGATAAAGCTGGATGAACTATGCAAATAAAATTTGGATGAACTTTGACAAAATTATTGAGTACGTGTAAATATTTCGCAAATGTGCAAAAGGCTGTGCAACTCACTGTGACACAAAATCTAGCGTGACACAATTCTGGGATGTTTGTCAGAAGTTACCATTAAATTAGAAACATAAAGTCAGCCAAATAAAAAATCGCCAGAGAAGGCATAAACCATTACCATTAATAAAATTAATAAGTGAAAGCAAGAAGACAACTTAAAGAAAGAATCATACTGTAAAAAATTAGAATCAAAATTTAAAATTGTCCATCAGAGCCCCAGCTATTTGAGAGCTTATTGTGTTTTCCTTAAAAGGGTGAAGACTTGCCAAAACCAGCCTAATTTGGTTTCCTTCGATCAAGGGATTGTAAGGAGGATGTGAATAACCCAATATAAAGCAAGAAGCTAGAAAGCCTGTGTTATACTTGGCATCCCTGGCGTGGTTTCCCCTGACCTTTTGCCTCTGTCTCCTGCCTTTTTTACTGTGTGATGGATTTAGCTTTTGCTGGCTTAGATGCCTTGGGCACTTTGCCACTGCTGATCAGTTTCAAAATGCAAGTGCTCACTGTGTAAATTGTAATTCTGATTCGTTATCCACGATTGGCATATTTGATTTAAGGGTAAGTCCCTAGTAAAGTGCACTGAGTGTGCCAGGGCCTTCAAATCAAATGCTACTAGTGGGCTTGAGGCACTGGTTGTGCCACCCACATGAGTAGCCCTGTAAATGTGTCTCAGACCTGCCACTGCAGTGTCTACATGTGCAGTTGTAAACTGCCATGTTGACCTGGCACGTGCTCCGACTTGCCAGGCCCTAACCTTCCCTTTTCTTACATGTAAGGCACCCCTCAGGAAGGCCCAAGGTACCCCCATGGGCAGGGTGCAGTGTATGAGAAAGTAGTACATGAGCTGATGTGTTTTACATGTCCTGATAGCAAAATACTGTGTATATTGTTTTTCACTACTGATAGGCTTGCATGGGAGCTGCACTGTAACATCTTACAAGTGTAACTTCCCACTGTGACAAGATAGAGAAATGCAGTAGAGGCTCTCTGAACTTAATAACACATCTTTCCGTAAAGGTGGTTTTTAAATTGTGTGTTGGAAAATGTCACTTTTAGAAAGTGGGCATTTTCTTGTCTAACCATCTTGTGTGCCTCTGCCTGTTTGTGCATTCACTGTCTGGTTTTGGAGTGACAGGAGCTGGGGATGTGCATTCACTCTAGACAGAGTGCCCTACCTTTCCTGGGTGACTCATAGCTGGGCTGAATAGACCTGGTCTGCATTTAGAGTAGTGGGAGGCGTTTCACTAGCACCTGAATAGACTGAGTCTCCTTTGCACAATGCTGTCTCCACCTCCTGTAGGGAAGCTAGGCCAGTGAGGACAGAACTGATTTGAACTGGTCTCAGAGACCCTTGCCACAAAGAGAACAAAGAGAAATTGGGGTATAAGTATTGGACCTTAACCCCAGAGAATTAGATCACTTCTGGATTCAATAGGAACTTCTACCAAGGAGAAGAGCTGGGGAGCGGTAAGGAGGAGTACTGCCCCTTTGCTGTGTTGCTTTGCTGGGTTGGCCTGCAGTAGCTGCTTCTGCCAAAGAGAGGACAAAGACTGGAACTTTGCTGTGAACTTGCTTGAGAAGAATTTCCAAGGGCTTGTGTGTGCTTGCCTCCTGTTCTGAAGTCTCAGGGACACAAAGCCTTCACCTTCAACCCACTGACCAGCACTTGGACTCCTCTGTGGACTCCCATATTCAAAAGGGTGCCAATTCCAGTTCCTGGGCCCTGAGAATTGTGTGGGTGGTGCTGCAAAGCAATAAAAACAACTCCGACGCCATCAGCGACACCACCAGTGATGCCGCAACCTGCACTGAGGCCGGGGGCACCGCTCGTAAAGTGCACGACGCACTGCCCTGCCTGCACCACAGCTTCCACGCCCTTCGATGCCTGCTGACGTCCTGGCAACGACGCCTCGCCTCCTCACGGACTGGACGCCTTGCCTCCCCTGTGGCAGAAAGGAGCCGGCTTCGCCTAGGCCAACGACGCCTCACCTCCATGACGCTGTGCATCGTCTGTCGACTTCGTTTCCAAGGTATGGTTGTTTAGGGGTCTGTATAACTCCGTGCCCAACCTGCACATCTCACGGTTGGCGCCGTACTCTGAATTGGTGTCTGTCACAATGTCGTTTTGGTCTTGTTTGGTTTAGATAAAGATACTTTATTTTTTTTAACTGGTGTGATGTCCATTTGTGATGATTTCACTGTGTTACTGTGTGCTTGGGTACAAATACTTTACACATTGCCTTTGGGATAAGCCTGTCTGCTTGTGGCAAGCTACCAAGGGGGTGAACAGGAGTTATCTAAAGTGTGTAATCCCCTTACCCTGACTAGAAGGAAGGGTCCCTATTTGGACTAAGGTACCTACCTCTGCCAACTAGAGACCCCCATTTCTAACAGCCTGTATGCACAGACACATACACGCTAACATGAGTAACGCTCATATCACCAGCATACATGCACACACAGTGGCACACTTGCAGGTGCACACACATAATTACAGACTCCTTTTAAGCCTTCTAATTCCCCCAAAAACAAACAAACGTTGTCCTTACTCAATGGTGGGTTCTATTATACGCCTGCATCTCTCCTGGGGGCGGGGGTGCTGTTACTTCCCCTTTCTGAGGTATGAGCAGGGCTAGGGACATCCACATCAACTATATTGGAGCTGTGAACTGGAAACAGAATTTGAAACCATCTATGTCGATGGAAGCTCTTTTAGTGGACAGTTGCACTGCCCTGGGAGGAACATCAAGTATGGACTGTGTTTGCGCAAGAGATATACAACTATGAGCACAACTATGTGCACAACTCAAAAGCCAGACAGACAATCCACAAACCAGTAGAGGCACACAGGATGGCTAAGCAAGAAAATACCCACTTTCTAAAAGTGGTATTTTCAAACACACAATATAAAAATCATCTTTATTAAAAGATGCCTTTTTATATTCTGAGTTCAGGCATACTAAACTCCGTCTCTCTATCTTGTCCCAATGGAAAGTTATACTTATAAGATGTTATACATAAACTCCCATTCCATCCTATGGGACAGATAGCCTTTCAATAGTGAAAAACGAAATACACTGTATTTCACTATCAGGACATGTCACGCACATCAGTACATGTCCTACCTTTCACATAGAGTGTACCCTGCCCACAGGAGTACCTTAGGCCTACCTTAGGGGTGACTCACGTAATAAAAGGGAAGGTTAGGGCCTGGAAAGTGGATGCACTTGCCAGGTCGACATGGCTGTAGAGACTGCGCACAGACACTGCAGTGGCAGGTCTGAGACCCCTTTGAAAGGCTGCTTGTGTGGATGGCACAATCAGTGCTGCAGGCCCACTAGCAGCATTTGATTTACAGGCCCTGGGCACACACAGTGCACTGCACTGGGGAGTTAGTAGTAAATAAAATAAGTCAATCATGGAAACACTAATCCATAATAACAATTTGCACAGAGAGCATATGCACTTTAGCACTGATTAGCAGTGGGAAAGTGCCCAGAGCCCTAAAGCCAACAAAAACAGGAGGCCAAAAAGCAAAAAGTCTGGGGGTAAACTCTCTGAAAAAGTCATGTTTAACAGCAACTATGTTCACAACTCAGATGCACAGTCCATAGGTTGCTTAGGTTTTTGGAGCCCTCTTTAGCACCTCGCCTATCCCACCCCTGCTCTGCCAGCCAAACTCGTAATTAGCTCCGAAGTATCTTAGAGACAGGAAGCAGTTCTGTTATTTAATTGTTAGAGACCACATTGACATAGCCATATGCTTAGCCAAGTACAAATATTGACACCACCACCTCAAACAGATCACATAGTTTGGATCTCTGTAATTATTTTACCCTTGTAGATAATTAGAACGGGTATTACTGCCTTATCTCAATTTACAAGGAGAAAATTGATAGATTCTCCCTGATTTGATTTATCTGTCACTCATTTATCAGGATCTCAGTCAGTCCGTGTGTGGCGCTAGTGTAGTGAAGTTGATGTGGGTATTTTACACTGATCTATCACCTGGGAACTGTAAAATCAGCTTTGAAAATAGGTGTTTTTCAGATAATTCAGGTCTCAAATCTCGCGGCTATGCTGGTTATGTGACCATGAGGGGTTTAGTGTGCCATGATGTCAAGCTGTGGAAGCGTGATACCCCAGCCATCCACACTAATAACCAAGTCCTCTCGAGTCATGTTCCTTATTAAGAAGTTTCCCTTAAAACTGTAGAACAAAGAGTACACGTAGAATTCTTTGAAAAAAATGTTTTACAGTTTTATTTTGATCGATTATAATCTCCACGTGGCCGTTCCACAAACCTTCTTTTCTGAAAAGGTGTGGCCCAATACCGGAATTTCTGGACCACACACCAAACAAAGGGGCAGATTTACAAGCCCCTTGCGCTACTTTTGCGTCACTTTTCCCATGTTAAAAATGACGCAAAAGTGGCGCAAGGGCCTTGTAAATAAGCCCCAAAGCATTTACCGTACAATAAAATCGTCAGTGAAATCACAATGTTTTCGGCTACAGTAATGCAGCCTCATAAATCTCTCATCTGCGGTTTATCTGTTAATGCGGGTGATAGGCAAAATGGAAAAATATTCAGAGAACCGCCAGATAAATCAGCCGTCTTTCAGCTTCTCAACTCTCGCCATATCCATTCTTAACATGCATCCTATAGCACTGCAAAACCTGACATACGTGGATGTGTTTTATTGCATAGTTTGTGTGGGTTGTACACAGGGATCATAATTGTTTGATATTGTTTCTTTTTCATCCTCCTTGATGTGGGGATCCGGGGTAGAGAAGGGATGCCTTGGGGCGGATGAAAATCTATTTCAAGTCATTTAATGTAATCATTATATTAACAGCTGTACTTACAGCATGGCTCTATTAAATGTTTTTTTGGGAGCATGGTGATAGAATATGTGAGGTTTATGTTGCAGACCAATTGATTTACCTCAACATGATACATACACGGCTTAACACAATTGATTTCAGCTAGCTGCCGAATAAACCCATCTTGATGCACTGGGGCACAGTATGTGTGTTCAGGGGGCTGCCAGGGGGCTGCAGTTTATTGAAAGGCCACAGCCTTTGAGTATCGATCTACCACTAAAGAATGAGCTTTTTTTCGACCCAGTGACAAAAATGTATAGTCCTGTCATTAATCAGGGCCATGAAACTGGATTTTATTTGAGCAGGGAAAAACTAACAGCTAATAACAGCTTAATTAAAAATTGGAAAAAGAACAGGGACGCACATTTAAAATCGCTGAGCTGGAGGAGAGATCTGATCATCTGCTCTCTGGTTCCCGCCTCCGAATTGAGCTGGCGCTTCTGTTCTCTATCTCACGGGGTCATCGGGTTAAATTTTACTGACCTCAAACAAAGTAGTTTTGAATGAAGGCTTTATAATGTGGCTGTAACGCGCATTTCATTCACACTTTCCCAGTGCATGTGCACAAACGCTCTTTATGTTCAGGGTATGGCTTTCCACGTGGCGCCAAAAAGTATTCTAAGATGAATGACAAAATTGCTTTGCTTGTAAACAGTCCACTTGCTTAGGAATGTAAACTGTACTGAATGTTTACGTGACCTTAAAATGACTGCTGTTTGGATCTGGACTGGCAGTGTAGCATGTAGTATCATCTAATGTTAACTTCCTGCTTGGAAAAGCCTCCTAGGACTTTTGCTGGCCAAGGGACTTCATTAGCACTAAGCTTCTGTACCACCAGGATGAAGAAAATAAAGGGAAGTAATGAGCCTTTTGAATCCCTTCTTTACAAGAACGTCCTCATTTAGCCGAGTACCATCTTAAGAACGTACCCAACCCTTACCAGTTTAAAGTAGCAAAATAAGCAGTTCCAATGATGCGATACTTGAATTTTAGTATTTGTACTTTTGCATGTCTTTATTATGCGCAACATATACCAGCCAGGTCTAGTTTCAAGGCGCAGAAAGCAAACGCAAAAGGAAGACAGAAATTGAGAGAGTGATTCAAAGAGGATGGAAAGATAACAAAATGTTGCAAAATAAAATAGTTAAGAAAATAAATCATTAACCATGCAAATTTCATGGAGTCCAGCATTGTATATGATTAAAGTGATTCATGACAGTCTGGCGTGTCATTATACAAAAAGTTAGATTTCATCTTGGACTTCAAGATCTTGAGGGATGCAACTTCTTTCCAGATTGGAGGGGAAAAGTACCATAGTTTAGTACCAACTGTGGAGAATAATTTCCCTACGAAGCTTTTGACTCACCTCTTCCTCTGGGCCAGTCATAGGTCAAGGGATAAAGCTTCTTAACACAAAAGACTACCACTGCTACATTCGTCAGCGCAAATTATGCTGCACCTCATTCTGGACATAACTAAGGGCCTGATGTAAAAAAATATTAAAGAGTATGGGAAGGAGTTTAACTGTCTAATAGTAAAAGTACAAAGAGGGGATAGTTGTTTCTATTTGTACTAATTTTTTTTAATATGATTCAAATCTCAAATCTTCCCATTTTAGATGTTTTGGGGCCGGTTCAGAAAGGCATGTAAGAGAACTACACAAGTACTTTTTTATCTACTCTCTCATGCCTTTGTGAGTTGACCCCTTGTGAGAAGTTGGCCTGGTATATGCCGTTCACTAATTAAAGTGCACACCTTGCACCAGTCCAATTCGACTCTTATGGTAGGTAGGTTTAAGACAACCTTTATAGAAAGCTATCCTAGTGGTAGCTGTGGAGAGCAGCCTTCAGGCTAAGTCTTGGAGGAATGTAAAGCAGCTTGTTTTACCACACAATCTCTTGAATCACCAAATGAAAAGACACCACACAGGTATATATATCAAATATATATGTATTTATTAATAAACAACTCTCTACTAATCTCTTTATGAGATTAGAAGCCAGGAACATATGTACAAGTCAATGTTTTATCAAAATAAGTTAGCACAAGTAAATATCACAATCTTATCTTGGCTAGACCGTGGTCTAGAGCATTTAGAATCGAGGGACCCCAAAGAACCACCCCAGGTAGTTGTAGGGGACCCACAGGGGTCGGACGCGGTGTTTAGACACTGGTGCGAGTCCTGTACGAGTCTATGCGAGAGAACGCGATTGAGTTATCAATGTTACAGGTCCCTGGCGTGTTCGAGGCGAACACACCGATCGGTCAGTACGAGTCGAAGGAAGCGGATACTGATAGAGTTACAAGGGAGTTGGACGCGATGTGTCTAACACAGACGCGAGCCCTGTACGAGCCAGTGCGATAATCGCACGGGGAAAATAGGAGTTTTAGGGCACTTCTAGGGTAGCTACAAGCAAGCCACTTACAGGGTAAGTAGTTCTAGGGCCCACACCCACAGGAGCACCGTAGTGCTGAAGTTACCTCACCCAGGGGAGCCGGGTGCATAGGTGTCCTTTGGTGTAGGGTCGCGGCGTCGTTTTCAATGGGAGCCAGTGAAGACTTGCTGCTTGCGACGACAGAAGAAGTGTCCGTTAGAATCCAAGCCTGGATTCGGAAGGAGGAAGACCTGAAAGCAGAGGGGACAGTGTTCACAGTCACTTGGCAGTGACTCTTGGCAAGGAAGATGAATGCCCACCGTCGTCGACAGCTTCGGGTCGTTCACGGGTGTCTTGACTCTTCGACCACGTGGTTCAGGCAGCGTCGATGATGACCAGGAGCTGGATTCGGTGTGTACCACAATGTCTGCAGCTTACTGAGGTGTCGGCGACTCGATTGGAGCCAACAAGCCTTGGTAGCAGCAAGTCTCGTGGTGATGAGGAAAAGTCATAGGTGCAGACCCGCAAGGTCTGGGGGACTTACCCAGCAAGGGTAGGTCAGGGCAGACCTGGAGCAACTAGGGGAGCCCTTTGGTTTTGTTTGAAAGTCTTCTGGGGACCCACAAGCCGGCTGGCAAGAGATCGCAAGGACACCTCGGGAGGATCCACTCAACAGGGGCCCACGGTCACTCGGGACGGTGTAGGCCTCTGAATTCGGGAGGGATCTCTGCTAGAGGCTGGGACCATACGTGGTCCAAAGCACAAGTTCATAGAATGTCGTGAAGGGGTTGCACTCGACAATAGTGCACGGTACCCAGGGGCTGCGGTTCCTCGTCGCTCGGGGGGGTCCACTTGCCTCAGCTTCGCTGGGGACTCACGATGGCCTTGGAGAAGTCAGGAAATCCTCTTCCTGGGCTACAGGGACTTCGGGCTCTGGCGGGAGCGGCGTAGTTTGCGACCGTCATTGTAGTTTTTGGTGCCTGCCAAGCAGGGGAGTCACTCCTTGACTCCAAGGGAGATTCTTCAGTCTTCCAAAGGTAGTGGAACGTCGAAGGGCCAGGATTCTTCTGTAGAGCGTCGTCCAGGGAGATCTGGGTTGCAATGCACAGGTTCCCCCTCTTATCCTAAAAAGAAGGGAGGGACTAGCTCTATGACCCCACCTATGGGAGGGTCAGGGGAGTGGGTGGCTACACCCACTTCCCTTTGTCCAGTTTCGCGCCAGAGCAGGGGCAGGTAGCCCCTGAGCCGGTTTGAACTGGGGTATGCACAGAGGAGCCTTCTGCTCCCCCAGTGCAGGACTTCAAAGCACTCTAAGAGTGCACCCACCCAGCCCCAATACACTAAACCCTGTGACAGGATATCTATTGTTGGGCTTCCTCCACTGTGAGTTTCGGTCATCAGCAGGAGGGCAGCCCAGTGTCTGTGACTGGCATCCATCTTGTGATGCCAGGGCTCTGGAAAGAAGTTACCGGTTAGGCCGGTGTGTACATGTCTCTCCCTCTAGAAGGGTGGAATGCTACCCCTGCCGCCAGAACTGGCGGGGGGGTAGTATTCCAAGATGTTTGACACCAAACACGACATGTTTCCGTGCAGCCATCCCAAAGTTAGCATTTAACGCGAGGTTATAATGTGCTTAAGAGTATATGGTCAGGCTGCACTACAAACAGCATCAGAGAAGGGTCTCTGAACGCTGCAGAGGGGCTCTGCTCATGCAGGGACACCCTCCCACATAAGAAACAAGCACTCTGCCTTCAGGATTGATAAGGCCTGCCATAGGAGTGACTTATAGGTTTGTATGTGTGTATGTATGTAGTGGTACAGGTAGCCCATACCACAGTAAGGGGTGCATGCACCACCTTACCCAGGCTGCAGTAGCAGACCTGTGGTGTCAGATTTAGTCTGCTTCCCAGGGGTGGCATAAGACATGCTTCAGCCCCTGGTAGGCCTGTGAAGTACCTATGCCCTTGGCACCTAAGGTACCATATACTAGGGACTCATAAGGCACCACAGTATCCAATCACTAATGCACCTAGAGTGCACTCCAAGTCGTTTAGAGAGAACAGAGAGGCTGGGGCCCTGATTAGCAGGGACCCAGCCCGACTATAGCCAGAAACCAGTGTAAACATCAGAAAAAAAGTGGGGGCAACATAAGAGGCAGATCCTACTCTCCTACACCCCTAAATATCTAATTGAATGCAGCTCAGTGTAAGCACGCAAATACTTGAAATATTATTAGTGGTCATACGCCTAGTAGATCACCAACTCCATGAAAACAAAAACTCAAAGTGGGATGAGAAAGAAAGAGCTCCCCGCCCAACAAACACAGGCACTATGACCAATCACACACATTATCCTATGGCTCCTTAGCATTTCCTGTAAAGTTGGTTCACTTTTTAAATGCTTCCCAAAGTAAAGTGTAGCATCTGTTCATCTCCCCAATAATGTGTTGCCAGCCCATGTGAGGCTTCAATTTGGGCTCATTAACCAACAGACAGACCAGAAGGCTGCTTTGAGCAAGTATTCATTTTCATTGTGTCATGTGGATGCTGGTAAACGTAAAACACACATATGGAAGGGGGCATGGTTTGGAGCGTGACGAAGATGGCGGCTCTAACCTAAGCTCGGTAGAGCCTCTGGTCTGTCTGCAGGGTCGGATGACGTCTTAGCCCCTAACAAGGCCAGGTTCATGCTGCAGAACCACTCGTGACCACGGGGGAGTGACTGGCGATCCTCACAACAACCTAAAACCCACTTTTTGGGCCCAAAAGTCTCTGTGACAGAGTCACCTAAAATGGCTGTGCCGTCTGCTCCCTCTGAGCCTCCGCATCCCGTCGACCTGCCTGCAGAGTTTAACATGTGCAGGAGTGGCACAGAGTGGCGTGATTTGGCAACACCGACCCTTGACGAATGTGTGACTACAAGGTGGTGTTCCCACGAAGGTCCCGGGTTCAGAGATTAAAATATGAAACTCGCATAATAATGACAAATGTGTTATGGAGAAAACAAGTAAGGTTAAGTTAACTATTCGGTAACAATTGATCACAGAGTGATATAGACCAAACTCTGAGAGGGATCTTTATCCTGAAGAAGGCCAGTGACCAAAAGGGCATTAATAGTTGGCCGAAACATGTTGGTAGATTTGGAGGGGGGTATGGAGCAGTAGCTCCTTCTTGGTACCCCTCATTTCTCTTTTTTAATCCTGCCAAGGTGGTCCAACAATAAAGGAATGCAGACGGAACCTCCTGAGGCAGCTTTAACTCACTTTTTCTGCACATTGATCCCTCAAGAAGGGATACTTTTCCTTTTTCTTCTTCTTTTCTTTAACTCACAAACCAAAAAAAACAGCTCTTCGTCCAGTGTGTTGGTCTGCACCTGGGCGTAGAAGCGGCCCTATGATGAAGCATGCCACTAACTAGTGGGTGAGGGCAGTATTTAAAAATCTAAGGATTTTCCTTTCTATCCCTTTCTTTTCTCTCAACTCTATGTGTTGCTGTTTTTATCTTCTTTCTTGGGCCAGAGATAAAAAGTATAGTCTCTCTGGCGGGCTTCTTGTTAGTCCTTCTCTTTAGTGGGTTACAGGGCAGATCTGAATACAGTCAGATGTTGTTTGTCCACTGGCTGCCTGCAGGACATTGTGTGGAACAGAGGTGGTAAGGTCCCGCCACTAATCGTCCGACAGCCTGTGTAGTCATAATAAGCACACCATTGCCAGGCCCATGCTCGCACTCGACTCAAAGGTTTCAGGCGACGCCTGCAATGTCCCCGATATGCAGGGCAGCGAACTACCATCTTGGGAGTAAGATCCTCCTCTATGGCAACTGATGCTAATGTTTGGACCCGGACCCCCCTCTGGTTTATTGAAAGGTACTGTACATCTTATGAATGGGAAGGTACTGTATATGCAATATTTCGCAGTGCCTCCACAAAATAGCGGTGATTGACTGAGAGTCTGAGCGCCTCCACCTCAGATGACTGCACGATCTGATTTCCCAGCCCGGCTTACAGGCACAGATTGGCGGGGCTGGGACCTCTACGATGTTCCTGCTGACAGGTGACTGTCACCTCTCTACCTAACAGATATCACCCTGAGATTAACCAGGGTCACGCTTCTAGCCCCAGATATTGCTTTGCCTACCAGTCACCACCCTGAGATCAAGCAGCGCCTCGTATTCTAGCCCAACTGAGGAGCCCAGCTATTGTGATGCTGTGTTGGTGTTGCCTGCCACATGAACACGACGACCCAAGAGCATATCTTAATGGCTCGCCTGCGCCTTTGGCACACTGCACAATGCCAGACTCCTTTATTATATAACTGTGTACATCGTACCTTCTTCTTCCGGGGTCAGGGTCTTATCAAGATTTGGAGCAGGGGCTGATGTTGGGGCTTGGTCTGTTCCAGGAACCTTGCCCATAGGCCTCAGTGGCCAGCCTCCTTGTTTGTCCTATCTGCACCTGAGGTGAATCTGCATCAGTCCCCCACCCTCTGTGACATCCACTATCAAGGCTTTGGCCATAGAGACTGTCCCTGGTGTTCTTGAGATTATTGGTTGCCTAAAGGAGCATAAATAAGGGAGTATCCTTGCCACAGCCACTACCGGCCAACGCCCAATTGATCAACGATCCCCTCCATGCGAAGGGTGGCTGCTCTTTTTGGAGTGGGGAGTACATCTAGTGGGCCTACAACGAAAGGCCCCAGCCCAATTCTACCAGGGTAGCATAAACCCAAAGTGGCTGTACACCACTCAGGCACAGGATGTCAGACAACAAAGAGGGCAATATCAACCAGAGAAATGCCAAGGCGAATCTTAAGCACTGCAAGCAATCGCCCACGATTCCGGAGTCACCATTAAAAGGTAGTCCTGACTCCTCCTCCACGTTAGAGGCCATACTCCTCAAACTAAACTCAGTACACAACATAGCTCAAAGTACTAAAACTAACACAGATCTGCTACAGGTCGAAGTTGCTGGGATTCGCAAAGACCTCATAGACTTAACAAAATGAATTTCTAACCCTGAGACAAGGATAAGCACCGTGGATGACTACACCAATGTTCAAGCAAAACAACTACAATGCCTTGAACGCTCTGGGGCATATTACCAAGGAAGTGGCGGAGAGAGGCGTTAGCCGTCTTGGCTTAACGCCTCTCTCTGCCACTTCGGAAATGCCAGGAGCACCATATTAACAAGGATATGGTGCAGCCTGGCGTTTCCCCCTGCGATGGCGCTAAGTTACACAACTTAGCGCCAGCGCAGGCACCCTTGCACCAGAGTGCAAGGGTGTCTGCGAGCAGGGAGGTTTGTTTATGTGTAGGAAGGAGTTCCTTCCTGCACATAAACAAACCTAAAATGCCATTTTGTAACTTTCATGTGTGCTGCTTCGTGCAGCACACATGGAAGTTACAAAATGGCATTTTGAAAACGGTTTGTTCATGTACAGGAAGGGACACCTTCCTGTACATGAACAAACCATGGCATTTTGCTTTTTCCATGTGTTCTGCACAAGGCAGCACACATGGAAAAAGCAAAAACTAGGATAAATAAAGCATTTCTCCTCGTTCTGCCATCTTAAGACCAGGATTTTTCTGGTCTTAAGTTCGGCGCTGCCACCTATTATCTCCAAACTTGATAATAGGTGGCAGCGTCGACTTCAATGGGTGTTGCGGTGGAACGCCCACCGCAACACCCACTGCACGCCCCTTTCACGCTAAGTTTAGCGTGAAAGGGCCCTATTATCAAGGCAGCGTTAAGCCACTTAACGTGGCTTTAAGCCACGATAAGTGGCTTAACGCTGCCTTGATAATAGGGCGCTGACCCTATCGCCACCACAACGTCACAAAAAGTGACGTTGTGGTGGCGATAGGGGCTTGATAATATGCCCCTCTATATCCTCACTGAAGAGAGAGCCTACGCAACAGGAAGACCGCAAGTGGACGAGCAACCTTCGCATCTTTGAACTACTAGAATGCATTGAAAAGTCAGCCTGCACTGTGGCCGATTTCCTAATCTCATGGATTCCAGAAGTGCTCCAAATCTCCTTTACCAAAGACTTACGAGATCAAACGAGCCAATAGGCTTCTGACCATTAGACCAAAAAATATCTTCTTCAAGACCTCTGGTCATTAAATCACTACAAATCCTGGCACACATGAGGAGGATCAGAATGTTCAAGTGGCAGGACCAGAAAATCTCCATCTGTAAGGACTATGCGAGAGAAACGGCCATCCGTCAGAAAGGCTTTTTGGCCTTTCGTAAAAGGCTTACAGACATGGATTTCTCTGGCCCCTCGAAGCGCCGAATCACGTTTAATGGCCACATATGAATCTTTTCAGACCCTTTTGAACTATCAACTTTCTTCAATAACAAATCGAAGTCACAAATTGACTTGGATCCCCTTCCAGGAACCTCTGCACGTCTATCCTCTTCCTGACATTCCCAGGGAGCACTTGGGTTATCATCAACATAATTTATGCATCCTCATTGTATCATTTCAATGGTTGTTGGTCTCCTTTTTTGTGCAATAAGAACTCTGATTTTGTCAAATTAGAACTCACAATAGAACTCTGGCAGATGTTGGAGTTGTTGTTCCTTCTGTTGCATTTGGAGGCCTGGGCTTCATGGTTCTTGTCTCTAGTTCCATGCCTTTTAGTATATGATATACTCTTGATTACCCTTGCAATGTCCATGCTGAATTTGGTTTTCTTGATAGGGGTGTTGCCGGCCTCACGGCTAGCCTACCTAGGCCTATATTGAGGTCACTTAAGTAGATATAGTGAAGCTGAAATAGACTAGATCTGCATAACCCTATATTGTGACAACTTCTTCCACACATTCAAGACCTTTGGCCAGTCACCAAGACAGCCCCTACTCTAGCAGGACTCCGGTGGACTATCCGCAGCATTGGCCACAGGGTTTAGGAACCACGTATAGAAACAGGCCCATCACGTGCACACAGCTACTGGCAGGGATTACTTGATTATCACATGATCATCCCAATATGGGGCTTTAACATGCCCCTTAAGGTGGTCGTAGCACACACATGCTAAGTTTACAAGACTATCCTACTTGCCCTCTCCTACAGTGGATCCCTACGTATGGACAGAGCATAGGGCCTCCCTCATGGCGCTCATATCAATCTTAAATTGCTACAGGCACTCAGTGATATTGTTAGCTCCTGCAAGATACACAGAAAGCCCGTCTTCTATCTAGACCACAGGCATAGGCCCATCCTGAAATGTGCACTCTGTTACGCCAGGTGCCATATGTACTTGTTTGCTCTTTGATATTCACTCCATCTGTACTCTGTTACGCCATATGTCATATGTACATGTTTTGCTTTCGATATGCCATTGTTTGGGTGGGAGTATTGGTAGGAATATCACCTCTACCACTCAGTTGACATATGTTTGGAATTTCTGCTGTTCCTTCAGGCATTGTGTGACTCGACGCAGCTATGTATACACTTAGCACATTTACCGCTCTGCAACATGGAGCGATCTACGATATATTTTTGTCCTTTACATTAAGCATGTTTCATACTTATTACCTGAACAGATACCTTTCTGTTTACGTTTGTGTTTTTTCTCGCTTTATCTTACTGCAGGACTAGGCTGTTGAAGCTAAGAGGACCAAATACAAGGTCACTTCACCCTTCACTACACATACATACACTGATCCGCTCATGACTCCTACCCCCAGTGGGCCCGCCTTGAAGGACGTTGCTGCCTCACCCGTGTTTCACTACGATTTCCCCCATGCAATATGTCTCTTATAGATATCCTTGTGGGTAGGGATCTTAGCACTGTCCCAGGTTACCCTGTGTCTCACGCTGTCCTACAAGGTGATATCTCCCCAGTTTCTCTCCCACCTCCATCCTCTCCTAGTCTCCTGGTCCAGTGGGATAATTGGACAAGTAGAGACCTGCATATTGCTCTCTACA
This sequence comes from Calotriton arnoldi, assembly GCA_963921515.1. Taxonomy (NCBI): domain Eukaryota; kingdom Metazoa; phylum Chordata; class Amphibia; order Caudata; family Salamandridae; genus Calotriton; species Calotriton arnoldi. Next base: position 2,359,807 of record CAWUFW010001531.1, on the reverse strand, counting down.
GCCTCTCTATCGAGGCCCCATAAATCAGGAAGCCAACCAGCAATTCAGGACAAGTACCAATCTCCTCACTAAATGTTATCTCCCTCAATGCCAAAGGGCTAAACCACCTAGTTAAAAGGTCCAAAATCCTTGACTATTGTAAAGACTTAGCCGGCGATATAGTACTAAACAAAGATGGGTTTTAAAGAGGCCTTGCTGATGAGGAATGGCTGGGTGTCAGAAGTAATTTGTTCAGAAGCTCATGGGAAAAAATGGGGTCTGACTCTACTCTCCAGAAAATCCGGCCTAACAGTCACTGTATCGGAATATGACACTAGTGGCAGATGGCTACTGTCCAGATTAAACAACGGTGAACATGATCTTTATGTTATGAATATATACGCGCCCAACATAGATGACCCAACATTTTGGCGCACACTCAATAAAAACTTCGTTGAAATCCCACGAGACTCTAAACTGATTGTGGGAGGTGACTTTCCCCTCCCAATGGATTACATTCTAGATCGCCACTCAGTCTTCAAATTCATAACCACCAGGGTGCACAAACAGAAGTTATTTTTTTAAATTTTTATTTATAAAATTCTAATAAACTTGCAACAGGTGTATACAGTGTACACAAGCATTGAAAGCACATCAGTCAGAGTGAAGAACCAGAAAGCCATACAAAAGGTATTACAGCACTTGCTTCTATTAAGATACAAAGACAGTTCAAATATCATGCAGCGTAGTCCCGCAGTAAAGCCTGCAACCTATATTTAAACTTAATTAAATTAGCGTTGTATTTCAACGCGTTTCAACATTAGCCTGCCCATACTTGGAAGTTCTATCGCAATGGCATTACACTAAACGTCACGCATCCCGCCCATACCTCTAAACGATATGTATTGTTTATACAAGCCCCAAAAACCTTTCGGGTGGCTCTGTGGAGGCATTAGCTCGCTGTATGTTTCAGACTGAGTATTACAGAATATCATATATTTTTCCCATTCAGATTTTGAGGGGGGGGGCCTCGTCACCAGCGCATCGCCACTCTGCGCTTCGCCAAAAGCAACCCCAAACCTATGAGTTTCCTAACATCTTTTTTTAGGGGTTTCGTGTAGCCCAAAAGTGCAGTCAGGGGATCAGGCGAAAGTGCTATTCCCACTATACCCCCCAACTCATGGAATATTTGGCTCCAGAAGACGGCTATCTGGGGGCAAGACCAAGCGACATGGAGAAAATCCACACCGTTTATACCACAGCGATCCGACTCTCTCAGCCCGTATCTGTGCAGACGCACTGGGGTGTAATATACCCTGTTAAGGTACTTGAAATGAATTCATCTATGTTTGCCGTTTAGCGACATCTTCTGTGTGACCTCACAGCAGTACCTCCATTTAATGTCATCTAGTGGTGTACCCAGGTCAGCCTGCCATTGCAATCTAGCCGCAGAGTACTGCGTGCGCCTGAACTCCTGAGACATATCATATATGTTGGATACCAATTTACACTGAGTTTTTGCACGAAGGAGATAAGTGAAGGAGGGGAGAGCAGGGGGTTCTTGATAAATCCTCGCCCAGCAGAGCCAACATGGTATGACGTACCCTGAAATAGTGAAATTGCGTGAGTGGAGAGGCGCAATACGCACCAGCAGTAGCCTCCTCCCTCCACCCTACCTTCCGATAAAAAATCATCCATCGTGTGAATACAAACAGCCTTGAGTGACTGGACCACGGCACTCTCCACACTCATTGGGAGCCATTGACACCAACCCACTGGTAGCAGTGGGGAGTATAATAGTGTACCCGCTCTCTTTTTAATAAATTATGCCAAGCATGCACAGTCTAGTTTATAGAGTCTAACACTCCACAGTGTCTGTTCGGAGGCCGAGTGAGCAGCCAGGGTAGCGGAGAGGGATCAACCGCTAGTTCATCAATATGGAGATGAGGGAGAGTGTGTGGGCCATGACACCAGGAATAGGCATGCGAGCTCTGTGCAACTCTATAGTATAGCTCCAGATCTGGGGTACCCAGCCCACCCATAGAATATGGAAGTGTAAGTGTATCCATCTTTACACGAGGAGACTTCCCTGCCGACGGCAATAGGACCATCGAGGCGCCCAACCTCTTGAAAATATATTTCGGGATTACCATTGGGATATTAATAAAGAGAAATAATAATCTAGGCAATACAATCATTTTCATTAGAGAGATACGGCCAACAAGAGAGAGTGGTAACCTTAGCCACTTGTCGACATCGTCTTCAAGTTTACTAATTGCTTTTCCATAATTGTCCCGCAGGACTATCTCTGAGTCAGTATGAACTTGTATCCCTAGATATCGAACTGAGTCAGTGGTCCACTGCAGAGGGAAGTCTAAGTCAAAGGGCAACATGGCTGGAGTTAATGGAAAAATAATGGACTTGTTCCAATTAATCTAAACAGATGGTTAACCTATGCTCCTTGCACCGCCTCTTAAATGTATGGAGATTACACAACCCAAAGGGCAATGATTTTACCTTCTTACCCCCGCCCCACTCAAGTTTCTCTCGCATTGACTATCTCGTAGCGGACGCATCACTCCTTATAGCCAATTCCGATAAAAAGATTCACTCCATTCTTGTTACAGGACCACACTGCTATCTCCATATTCATTTTTTATCATCCTGATAAAGGAGATAACCGTGTTTGGTGGTTAAATAATGACATCTTAGATAATGAAGCAGATGTGGCAGACCTAAAGAAAGAAACTTAACACTTTTTCAGTGACAGCAAGCATTCTATTTCCTCCACTGTAACGCTTTGGGAAATGTTCAGATGTGTCATTAGAGGTCAAGGGCCAGATGTACGACCCCTTCATTTAGCGCCTCGCAATTTGCGACTCATTGCGAGTCGCAAATTGCGAGGCGCTATATGAAATGTATAACAGTGTTATTACACTGTTTTGCGATTCCCAATGGGGTTGCAACTTGCGAGGCTCATTAATATTAATGAGACTCGCAATTTGCGATCCCATTGGGAATGCCAGCCCTCCCAGGGATGGTGGCCTGCTGGGCTCAGCAGACCACCATGTCTGGGACTGCTTTTTAATATAGCAGCTTTTTGTTTTTAAATGCATCCTGTTTTCCTTAAAGAAAAACGGGATGCATTTAAAAAAAAAAAAATTAAACGTTTTCGTTTCATTTTTTAGGGGCAGGCAGTGGTCTCTGGGGTCACTTCCTGCCCTTAAAAAATATTTTTAAAGACAGTCACATAGTGGAAGGGGTCCTCTGGGGGTGTTTTGCGACCGCAATTGCAGTCACAAAACATTCACACATTGCATTGCGGACGCAATTAGGAAGGGAACGCCCCTTCCTAATTGTGACTCGCAATTACTAAATAGCGAGTCGCAAATAAACTGCGACTCGCTATTTAGGAATTGTACATGGCCAACAGTGATTTTGCATGCGCAAACGGGTTCGCAAACCCGTTTGCGCATGCAAAATCACGTTGTACATCTGGCCCCAAATCATTAAACGAATGGCCCAAAGAAAATTGTGTCATCAAAGATACCCTACAGTTCCTAGGCACTGAAATTAAAAACAAAGAGGAACTCTTCAGACACTCTGGCAACACGTCCTTACTAAAATACATTAAACAACTAAAGTACACATATAATACCATTGTCAATAAACTGGCTTATTTATTTGTACAGGCCCAAAATCTAAACAACTCCTCTTTCACAATAGAGCCGGCAAAACTCTTACCACTAACCTCAAATTAAAGAATCTTAACAACCAAATCACACATATTAAGGCCCAAGATGGGTCTCAGAAAGTTAAAACCAAAGAGATGCTTGAGATATTTAAAGAGTTCTATGGAAAACTTTACACCTCACAAAATACACACGACAAAACGAAGTGTCTGGAGCATCTAAACTCCCTCCCTATGGCTTCGGTCTTCGACTCAGACAAGGTGCACTTAAATGAACCAATAAGAACAGATGAGATTATCAAGGGAAAAAAGTCGATCCATTCTAGGAAAGCACCAGGCCCGATGGGTTTCCTATCATTCTATATAAAAACATTCACAAACTTGGTCATCAGACATCTTAAAAATACCCTTGATCACTTTGCTCGCAGTGGCAGGATATCTGGAATGGCCTCCGATGCTATGATTGTCGTTATTCCCAAAGGAGGTATGGACCACTCTGACCCCCAAAAATTCCGCCCATCTCACTATTTAACATGGAAGCTAACCATTTGCCAAAATTCTTTCCAAAAGATTAGAAACTTCCATCCCCAAACTTATCCACAATTCTCAACTGGGTTTCATCTTGCCAGAGACAACATACACACATTTTGTCATATAATTGTAAAGGCCCACCTTTCCTCAACTCCGACAACAGCGAACTCCCTTGATGCGGAAAAGGCCTTTGATAAGGTCTCCTGTCCCTTTCTTGAAGCGGTCCTTGAGTGTCATAACCTCAGATATTCATCCATTAATATGGTTATGGCCCTTTCTGCCAACCCCAAAGTGAACATTAGAATTAATGGTTCCACTTCCACTTCCTTCAACCTTCAACAAGGTAAGACAGGGTTTCCCTCTCTGCCCGCTGCTCTTTGTACTCACTATTGACGCCTTACTTAAATTACTCAACTCGTCCCCTGATGGCTCTAAAGTTTATAAAACCGCAGCATACGCGGGTGACATCCTCATTTTCACAGAAGACATTGAGGATGATATCCCAAGTATCACCAATGTAATTCAGGAGTTCTCACTGGTTTCTGGATACACCTTAAAAAAGGACAAAACTGAAGTTTCCTTCTGAACCCTTTATGCTTCTCCTCACATTTTGGTGCCTCAGGACTAAGTGGCAACCCAAATGCCTTAAGTTTCTAGGGATTTGGTTTTGCAATGATTTAGCTGAAACACTACAATATAACAAATCCCAGACCATTATCAAAGTTAAAGACTTGCTTACCTCCTGGTCACATACCTACATTACATGGTGGGGCAAGCTTCAAATACTCAACAATCACTCCAATAGTGTATTTTCTGTCTGCCATGTTGCCTCTGAAACTTTCTCCCTACTTCTTTCAGGAAATTGATAAAATGACCTCAAAATTCCTGTGGAGTGATAAAAGAGCAAGGATATCCTATAAGGCCTTGGAAAGAGATTTCTTCAAGGGGGTTGCAACTTCCCAAACTTAAGCTTATATCAATCAGCCTTCCTAGCAACACAGGGCGCATTCTGGCTCATCCCAGAAACCCTGAATACCCCGCGCTGGATTGAGATAGAACGTGCCCTTTGCTTTCCCTTCAGCTTATCTTCTAGTAATCACAATGTCAAGGTTTAAAGCCCTGCACTCACATCACATACTCACAGATACAGCGATTACACTTAATCTCCTAGACAAATGCATGCTAGAATCTTTTCATAATTGTATGCTGACATCACTGTGGCACAATCCTATAACCAAGGCGGAAGTTGCTTCTTACATTCCCCACACGTGGGCCGCCAAAGGCATCAGACAAATCAGAGACTTGTACGATGACAATAACAGCCCACTCATTCTCTCTCAACTGGCAAAGCTGAATGACCTTCCTAACTTAGACTTCTATAGCTTCTTAGAGATCAGAGTAAAACTGTCCAAGTTCAGCCATTCCAATCACCCGATCATTCCCGTCCGGCTGGCCATATGGCATCATTCAGGTCATATTGCCTAAAGAATTTACAAAACCCTATCCGTTCCTCTCCAACCACAAACCTCAATACTGTACTCAAAATGGGTCAAGCATTTTGACCCCGACGTGTTTGACCACATTTCTGAAGAAACTGGCAAAATATTAGCAAACTCTCTCATTGTAACAAAATCACTCCTTCATTCCTGTAATCCAAATTCTCTACAATTAACTTAGTGCACTGGACCTCAGCCAGATTACATAAGCTAAACCTGCGGGAGAATGATACTTGTTGGAATTGCAATCAAGAGTCAGATTCACAAAAGCACATGTTCTTTCATTGTCCACTCCTTGATCCATATTGGGCCCCGATACAGAAGCAGCTCTCGGCTATATTTGACATATCCATGTCCTTAGACTACCCATGGTAGCACTGGGGCTCAGGGCTTTCAGAACCACGCTGAACCTAAATGCCAATGACATGGCACTGCTTGACCTCTTACTGGCAATTGCAGTAAAAGTCATTCTCTCAGAATGAAATTCTTACATCATCTCTCTTACCACACCTGGTGGGATTGGGTTTAATTCCTTAGGGGAGCTCATAGCTCTCAATCTAGATGCCAGATCCACCCCCAAATCTTGAGTGTGGTTTGGCATACCTTGGACAAATTCATTGAACTAGAACGGAACAAGTCCACAGCCTTGTTACAACTGGGCTCATGACCCCATCTAATGACTTACGCTTAGGTCTCCGTTATCCCACTGTCTCTCCCTCCAGCTCCTCCCCTACCTACCTATTCACCTTCAGTTCTCTTATTCCCTCTATCAACGTTCACTGCAATACTCACATATGATACACATAAAGTAGAACTCACACATACTGTTACATTGTCCCGAGATCCAACTCGATTTGTTGCTCTCCAGCCCCCGCCCCCGCCCCCCCTTTATAGGGATGATTGGAGGTATCTATTGTCTGCTAGAGCTACAGCTCAGATATTGTACCTCTGTCTTTGTACCAAACTTATTTGTAACCCTCATGATCCCTGTTGCAGAGGAGGAGTGTACGATTGCTCGATGTACATCATCTATCTCGTGAATGTATTTTTCACATCATATGCTTTGTATTCTTGAACTGTTCACACAACTTTTATATGCATAGCACTGGCACCTCAGTACTTTCTTGACCGTATGTTTTATTTAAAAAAACAATAAAATGATTTGGAACAAAAAAACACACTTATGGTAGGAGATGCAGATGGGGGCTTCCCAGAATCTTGGGAGGTCAGAGTTGATTTCTGCCCTGAAAAGACCTTAAGGCCGAAAACCAATGGAATCAAAACCTATTGTATACAATTTTTAAACTAGTAGTGAACAAGCAACTAAAGTGGATTTCATTTTTGGGAGATAAAGAAAATTTTAGGAAAAGAAGCTGCGTTTGGTTGTCTATTAAGTTACACAAGAAGCTGCAGAACCAAAGCTATCTAGCTGAAAATAGAAGTCGTTATTCCAACTTAAGGCTCATGGTATATTCGCTTCGTTAGACCTGCTGCCAAAATGGGTGGTTGCTGCACCTCTTAATAGATGTAGACTGTGTTTACTTCAACAAGAAACTTTACTGCACCGCCTGTGTATTTGCTCCAGCCTTTTATCTGAAGGAAGATAATGGTTGTGACCCCTATTTCTCCAATTTGGCATTAGATCCTTCAGACAAGCAATCATCTTCTGCTTGAGGGGCGACTTTCCTATGGTCACAGTCATCTTATTAAAATTATGGACAAACTGTGCGTCTTTTAGTTAGTAGCAGTCTACCTCCATCAGCTCAGGAGATTTATCTGGTTTCGTTCAGTAGTCCTTGAAATATTACTGGCTGGAACGTTTAGCAGCGTTCACTGCTATGATTATATTTTATAACGTATTTTAAACTAATATTTTGTATTTTCGATTTGCCCCTCATCTGTTTTATTCTCCATTAATGAGCTGGCCCAAAAGGTTTATGGACAGTGATCATAGAAAGGAAAGAACTACATAGTGGCTGGGGGATTCATTTGTTTTCCAACTGCACCACGCCCTATTTATATTTTGTCGTTTTTTACAATGACTGTTGCTGATCTGCAGTGGTTAGTTCCATAGATTAAAAATGTAATTTGTTTTAATGGAGGTTGGGTACTTTCAGTTTAATATATAGGTTTATTATGAGGGTTGTCATGTTGGACTATATTGGCTCATTTAGCACTGACACTTTTTATTTACAAAGTTTTTAGTTTGTAGCCCCACATATCATTCATTATACATCCAATTTTCAGCATAACCACAGACCTTCTCATTGCTACTTCAACTAATAACGCCAACTCCTATAGATCTTCACATAGACCCAGAAACCTCATATCAACTCTTGTGACAGCTGCAACAACTAGTCCCCGTACATGGGCCCCACGTCCCTCCACAAGCCTTACACTGTCACCACCATCACTCATATAGCCTCTAATATTGTCCCTTCAGAGGGTAATGTCTTGGCCCATGGGACGGAGAACGTTACACTTAGGTACAATGCCAGGAACCTAGCGACAAAGAAAAACATGCTTCGGCACTTTATCTTTGAACAGTGTACTGGAACCTATGCATATGTTCATAACTCCTGCTGGGATCTCACAACAGCATTTTCTCACTGACCCTGAGGCAACCTTCAGCTGGGTTGTCATGGAGAACAATACGTTTGAGTTCTGGCATTTCATTTAACAAATCATTGTATTCTGCGACTTAGAGATGCTGGTCACTTAGTCCAAAAGTGCCTGGAATTATGTCTGACATGCTTTTGAGCATGTACGATGAAGTGCCTCAGGGTCCTCCATTCATCCTGGGATACTTCTCCTTTCTCTCCTCATCAGAAACACTTAAAACAGGGATGCAACTAATAGTGCCCTTCACATGCACACAAGGAAGGTGTCAATTGTGGCACACTTAAGCAAAAAGTGTAAAGGTAGTTGCTTTGCTTAAGAATGCATTAAATCACACTAGAGCAGAGTTGGGAATGCTCCATTCTGGGGGGACAGAAGCATTGAGCAGTTATTGGTCGGGCAAAGCCTCAACGTCCTAGTGAATGAGCCCCACTGCTTTAATGGATGGTGGAAAAGGTCATATGCAATTGTAATCTGTTTCTTTAAGGCTGAGGACCCAATACAAAGTTTCCTCTGTCCTGTCACCTGAAGCAATGCTGATTATCCCAGGGGCTGGCTTTTTATTATAAATATGAATGAAAATGATATGTATATTTTTATTTTAAATGTAGAACAAAGGGAAAAAATGTGCAGGACTATTAACTTAATTTTGATTTATATAGTTATTACATTTAAATATATTACATTAAATAAAAATTATTTTTAAAGTTTTATTAAAAAACAATCCCACCCTAAGTAAAATGTTTATATTTATTTCTAATCTATTATAAATTATTTAAACATATGTGTTGGACCGGACACTTCCTGCAGAGTCACCCCGAATTTTTACTTTCCTTTGTTGAACCCGTTATTGCTGGGTTTTAGGGCCGGTGTACTTTATTCGTGTTAAGCAGTGGCAACGTTTTTTCACTTCTCATGCATGCCCACGCTGGGTGAGGCCATTGTGCCCTTAGTTTGACCGTGAAAGTCCCAGCAGCCTCCACGTCCTTGTTTTTCCCAGTAGTGCCCCACAGTCTTCCTGTGCTCTTATGGGCCTCCTGCGTTGTTCTTTGTCCCCCTGACGATATTCCCCATCTCGCTCAAGTGTTACCACTTAACTGCTTATTTTCAGGATTTCACACAAACACATAATCATTTCTCTCTTTCTAAGTGCTCCTCCTTCCAGCATGTGCGTCTGACTGCTGCTTTCTGGCACATGAGCGAGACCCCATGTTTTCTCGCGAGATCTCGGCACATGACGTGATCAGGCTGCCAACTTTGGAGCATTGCTATAAATACTGTGCCCTATGCACCGGGCTTCACTTGGCTTCATCTCCCTTCAAGCGAAGCTGTGTTTCTGGGAGCCCGTGCCCTCCTGAGACCCTGCAAGAGATCAAGAGAATGAGAACACTTACTTGAGACTTCGGAGATGGAGTCTTCTGTCCTGGCACAACGGCACCCTTCTACCCTGGAAATTAAGAAAAGATAAATAAGATCTAACCTGTTTTATATATGTGCAGTGCAAGGGAGTGCCACCTAAAGATAAACTACCTAAGTTACAGTGATCGCCTGCATCTCCCACCAATGTGAAGCTCCAGCAACAACTTGCTCCTTGCGCCGCCAACAATCTTGCGGCCTCTGCCAAAGCGAAGCTCCAGCTGCTGCTCTTCAAGTGTACTTGGACTTTGAGAAGGAAAACTCTTCACCAGGATGAACCTGGTCCCTAAATCCAACCCACACTCCATCACAGTCGCATGAACTTGTGACATTGACCAGTGAGTGGTGCTTTGTGCTTTTTGGCACTGTTTTCACATACAACTTTAAAAATGTCTAGCTTATTCTACTTATTGGATTTTTCTTTTATTGATGTCATTTCTTTTATTACATTTTATGCTATTTTTCTAAACTGATTTGAGATTTTTCTTCTGTTGCATTGTCACCTTATTACTGTTCGAGTGTGCATAAATAATTTACACATTACCTCTAACTAAAGCCTGACTGCTTTTGTGCCATGCTAGCAGAGGGTTAAGCACACGTTTATTTAGTGACTTTTGTGGTAAACCCTGACAAGGACTGTGTTTATTACTTGAATCAGGCTCTTATTCCTCTGTGGCACTATGGAAATGACTCAGTAATACATAGTTTTGGTTTTCCTTAATTTTTGTCTTTATTTATTTACAGAGCAAAGTCCTAGTCCTAATTTATTGTCCTCTCTTTATCTTCCTCCTAGGATCTTCTCTGTGATCCTCATCTGGAGTCTTTCCCTGGCCACCGTCGTCCCTCGAACAAAAAAAAGGCTCAGGTAAGTACTTTGTTTATTCCTTTGTTACTTCTTGTTTACGGGGAAGTGGAAAGGAATTTCAAAAGAACATCACCCGAATGTTCCTCCACCAGTGACAATAAAAAGAAAAAAACACCTTTGTATAATTTTTCTGTCCCCCCTTTTCAACATCAAAAACGCTCTAGCTACTCCTTTCTACTCAGGAATCCTTGTAAGCACCCCCCGTACCTGAGTGAGCCACGCCCCTCCGGAGACGTGGCGGGTTGCTTTGTGGTCAGTCTCTCCTTCTCGGTATTTTCTTCCTTCCGGAGTTCTCACCGGGGTGTGAACCACTGTTCCGGCCGGTTATTCCGCAGTCAGGTTCCCCGTCGCTGGAGTTCTCACCGAGGCGTGGACCACTGTTCCGGCCGGTTCTTCCGCAGTAAGGTTCCCAGTCGCCGGCAAAGTCCCCTCTTCCCCCGGTGATTCTTCTTTGGGCTTCTGTTCCTCCACGTCCCAAACGCAGAGAACAGCTCCCCCTTCTTCCAGATGTTCCGGCTTTTTTTTTGTGAGCGAGACCCGAGATTGGTGTATGACATTGTTCTGCATTCTGTCCATCAATTGTTGTTTTTGCATTTGTCACCCCGAGTGGGACGGGTATGCCCAGACGTCGGTCCCGTGCTCTCCATGCCACTGGAGTCAAGCTATCCTGGCTGATGAGGGCTGAAAGCCCGAAACCGGTCCTAGGATGCTTGTTTCCAGTCCAGGGAGGACCTGGCCTGGCAGTTCGGGCTGGACTGTTCCCATTGGGCGCTGGGTCAAGACTGATTTGCATATGGCTGGGTCCAATCTGGAATGGCATGGTGAGCAAAAAAACGATGGATTTAGGCCCAGATCTCTGTACTGGGGTGAATGTATGACATTGTTCTGCATTCTGTCCATCAATTGTTGTTTTTGCATTTGTCACCCCGAGTGGGACGGGTATGCCCAGACGTGGGTCCCGTGCTCTCCATGCCACTGGAGTCAAGCTATCCTGGCTGATGAGGGCTGAAAGCCCGAAACCGGTCCTAGGATGCTTGTTTCCAGTCCAGGGAGGACCTGGCCTGGCAGTTCGGGCTGGACTGTTCCCATTGGGTGCAGGGTCAAGACTGATTTGCATATGGCTGGGTCCAAACTGGAATGGCATGGTGAGCAAAAAACGATGGATTTAGGCCCAGATCTCTGTACTGGGGTGAATGTATGACATTGTTCTGCATTCTGTCCATCAATTGTTGTTTTTGCATTTGTCACCCCGAGAGGGACGGGTATGCCCAGACGTGGGTCCCGTGCTCTCCATGCCACTGGAGTCAAGCTATCCTGGCTGATGAGGGCTGAAAGCCCGAAACCGGTCCTAGGATGCTTGTTTCCAGTCCAGGGAGGACCTGGCCTGGCAGTTCGGGCTGGACTGTACCCATTGGGCGCAGGGTCAAGACTGATTTGCATATGGCTGGGTCCAAACTGGAATGGCATGGTGAGCAAAAAACGATGGATTTAGGCCCAGATCTCTGTACTGGGGTGAATGTATGACATTGTTCTGCATTCTGTCCATCAATTGTTGTTTTTGCATTTGTCACCCCAAGTGGGACGGGTATGCCCAGACGTGGGTCCCGTGCTCTCCATGCCACTGGAGTCAAGCTATCCTGGCTGATGAGGGCTGAAAGCCCGAAACCGGTCCTAGGATGCTTGTTTCCAGTCCAGGGAGGACCTGGCCTGGCAGTTCGGGCTGGACTGTTCCCATTGGGCGCAGGGTCAAGACTGGTTTGTATATGGCTGGGTCCAAACAGGAATGGCATGGTGAGCAAAAAAACGATGGATTTAAGCCCAGATCTCTGTACTGGGGTGAATGTATGACATTGCTCTGCATTCTGTCCATCAATTGTTGTTTTTGCATTTGTCACCCCGAGTGGGACGGGTATGCCCAGACGTGGGTCCCGTGCTCTCCATGCCACTGGAGTCAAGCTATCCTGGCTGATGAGGGCTGAAAGCCCGGAACCGGTCCTAGGATGCTTGTTTCTAGTCCAGGGAGGACCTGGCCTGGCAGTTCGGGCTGGACTGTTCCCATTGGGCGCAGGGTCAAGACTGATTTGCATATGGCTGGGTCCAAACAGGAATGGCATGGTGAGCAAAAAAACGATGGATTTAGGCCCAGATCTCTGTACTGGGGTGAATGTATGACATTGTTCTGCATTCTGTCCATCAATTGTTGTTTTTGCATTTGTCACCCCGAGTGGGACGGATATGCCCAGACGTGGGTCCCGTGCTCTCCATGCCACTGGAGTCAAGCTATCCTGGCTGATGAGGGCTGAAAGCCCGAAACCGGTCCTAGGATGCTTGTTTCCAGTCCAGGGAGGACCTGGCCTGGCAGTTCGGGCTGGACTTTTCCCATTGGGCGCAGGGTCAAGACTGATTTGCATATTGCTGGGTCCAAACTGGAATGGCATGGTGAGCAAAAACGATGGATTTAGGCCCAGATCTCTGTACTGGGGTGAATGTATGACATTGTTCTGCATTCTGTCCATCAATTGTTGTTTTTGCATTTGTCACCCCGAGTAGGACGGGTATGCTCAGATGTGGGTCCCGTGCTCTCCATGCCACTGGAGTCAAGCTATCCTGGCTGATGAGGGCTGAAAGCCCGAAACCGGTCCTAGGATGCTTGTTTCCAGTCCAGGGAGGACCTGGCCTGGCAGTTCGGGCTGAACTGTTCCCATTGGGCGCAGGGTCAAGACTGATTTGCATATGGCTGGGTCCAAACTGGAATGGCATGGTGAGCAAAAAAATGATGGATTTAGGCCCAGATCTCTGTACTGGGGTGAATGTATGACATTGTTTTGCATTCTGTCCATCAATTGTTGTTTTTGCATTTGTCACCCCGAGTGGGACGGGTATGCCCAGACGTGGGTCCCGTGCTCTCCATGCCACTGGAGTCAAGCTATCCTGGCTGATGAGGGCTGAAGGCCCGAAACCGGTCCTAGGATGCTTGTTTCCAGTCCAGGGAGGACCTGGCCTGGCAGTTCGGGCTGGACTGTTCCCATTGGGCGCAGGGTCAAGACTGATTTGCATATGGCTGGGTCCAAACTGGAATGGCATGGTGAGCAAAAATGGATGGATTTAGGCCCAGATCTCTGTAATGGGGTGAATGTATGACATTGTTCTGCATTCTGTCCATTAATTGTTGTTTTTGCATTTGTCACCCCGAGTGGTACGGGTATGCCCAGACGTGGGTCCCGGGCTCTCCATGCCACTGGAGTCAAGCTATCCTGGCTGATGAGGGCTGAAAGCCCGAAACCGGTCCTAGGATGCTTGTTTCCAGTCCAGGGAGGACCTGCCCTGGCAGTTCGGGCTGGACTGTTCCCATTGGGCGCAGGGTCAAGACTGATTTGCATATGGCTGGGTCCAAACTGGAATGGCATGGTGAGCAAAAAAACGATGGATTTAGGCCCAGATCTCTGAACTGGGGTGAATGTATGACATTGTTCTGCATTCTGTCCATCAATTGTTGTTTTTGCATTTGTCACCCCGAGTGGGACGGGTATGCCCAGACGTGGGTCCTGTGCTCTCCATGCCACTGGAGTCAAGCTATCCTGGCTGATGAGGGCTGAAAGCCCGAAACCGGTCCTAGGATGCTTGTTTCCAGTCCAGGGAGGACCTGGCCTGGCAGTTCGGGCTGGACTGTTCCCATTGGGCGCTGGGTCAAGACTGATTTGCATATGGCTGGGTCCAATCTGGAATGGCATGGTGAGCAAAAAAACGATGGATTTAGGCCCAGATCTCTGTACTGGGGTGAATGTATGACATTGTTCTGCATTCTGTCCATCAATTGTTGTTTTTGCATTTGTCACCCCGAGTGGGACGGGTATGCCCAGACGTGGGTCCCGTGCTCTCCATGCCACTGGAGTCAAGCTATCCTGGCTGATGAGGGCTGAAAGCCCGAAACCGGTCCTAGGATGCTTGTTTCCAGTCCAGGGAGGACCTGGCCTGGCAGTTCGGGCTGGACTGTTCCCATTGGGTGCAGGGTCAAGACTGATTTGCATATGGCTGGGTCCAAACTGGAATGGCATGGTGAGCAAAAAACGATGGATTTAGGCCCAGATCTCTGTACTGGGGTGAATGTATGACATTGTTCTGCATTCTGTCCATCAATTGTTGTTTTTGCATTTGTCACCCCGAGAGGGACGGGTATGCCCAGACGTGGGTCCCGTGCTCTCCATGCCACTGGAGTCAAGCTATCCTGGCTGATGAGGGCTGAAAGCCCGAAACCGGTCCTAGGATGCTTGTTTCCAGTCCAGGGAGGACCTGGCCTGGCAGTTCGGGCTGGACTGTACCCATTGGGCGCAGGGTCAAGACTGATTTGCATATGGCTGGGTCCAAACTGGAATGGCATGGTGAGCAAAAAAACGATGGATTTAGGCCCAGATCTCTGTACTGGGGTGAATGTATGACATTGTTCTGCATTCTGTCCATCAATTGTTGTTTTTGCATTTGTCACCCCAAGTGGGACGGGTATGCCCAGACGTGGGTCCTGTGCTCTCCATGCCACTGGAGTCAAGCTATCCTGGCTGATGAGGGCTGAAAGCCCGAAACCGGTCCTAGGATGCTTGTTTCAAGTCCAGGGAGGACCTGGCCTGGCAGTTCGGGCTGGACTGTTCCCATTGGGCGCAGAGTCAAGACTGATTTGCATATAGCTGGGTCCAAACTGGAATGGCATGTTGAGCAAAAAAACGATGGATTTAGGCCCAGATCTCTGTACTGGGGTGAATGTATGACATTGTTCTGCATTCTGTCCATCAATTGTTGTTTTTTCATTTGTCACCCCGAGTGGGACGGGTATGCCCAGACGTGGGTCCCGTGCTCTCCATGCCACTGGAGTCAAGCTATCCTGGCTGATGAGGGCTGAAAGCCCGAAACCGGTCCTAGGATGCTTGTTTCCAGTCCAGGGAAGACCTGGCCTGGCAGTTCGGGCTGGACTGTTCCCATTGGGCGCAGGGTCAAGACTGGTTTGTATATGGCTGGGTCCAAACAGGAATGGCATGGTGAGCAAAAAAACGATGGATTTAAGCCCAGATCTCTGTACTGGGGTGAATGTATGACATTGCTCTGCATTCTGTCCATCAATTGTTGTTTTTGCATTTGTCACCCCGAGTGGGACGGGTATGCCCAGACGTGGGTCCCGTGCTCTCCATGCCACTGGAGTCAAGCTATCCTGGCTGATGAGGGCTGAAAGCCCGGAACCGGTCCTAGGATGCTTGCTTCTAGTCCAGGGAGGACCTGGCCTGGCAGTTCGGGCTGGACTGTTCCCATTGGGCGCAGGGTCAAGACTGATTTGCATATGGCTGGGTCCAAACAGGAATGGCATGGTGAGCAAAAAACGATGGATTTAGGCCCAGATCTCTGTACTGGGGTGAATGTATGACATTGTTCTGCATTCTGTCCATCAATTGTTGTTTTTGCATTTGTCACCCCGAGTGGGACGGATATGCCCAGACGTGGGTCCCGTGCTCTCCATGCCACTGGAGTCAAGCTATCCTGGCTGATGAGGGCTGAAAGCCCGAAACCGGTCCTAGGATGCTTGTTTCCAGTCCAGGGAGGACCTGGCCTGGCAGTTCGGGCTGGACTGTTCCCATTGGGCGCAGGGTCAAGACTGATTTGCATATTGCTGGGTCCAAACTGGAATGGCATGGTGAGCAAAAACGATGGATTTAGGCCCAGATCTCTGTACTGGGGTGAATGTATGACATTGTTCTGCATTCTGTCCATCAATTGTTGTTTTTGCATTTGTCACCCCGAGTAGGACGGGTATGCTCAGATGTGGGTCCCGTGCTCTCCATGCCACTGGAGTCAAGCTATCCTGGCTGATGAGGGCTGAAAGCCCGAAACCGGTCCTAGGATGCTTGTTTCCAGTCCAGGGAGGACCTGGCCTGGCAGTTCGGGCTGAACTGTTCCCATTGGGCGCAGGGTCAAGACTGATTTGCATATGGCTGGGTCCAAACTGGAATGGCATGGTGAGCAAAAAAATGATGGATTTAGGCCCAGATCTCTGTACTGGGGTGAATGTATGACATTGTTTTGCATTCTGTCCATCAATTGTTGTTTTTGCATTTGTCACCCCGAGTGGGACGGGTATGCCCAGACGTGGGTCCCGTGCTCTCCATGCCACTGGAGTCAAGCTATCCTGGCTGATGAGGGCTGAAGGCCCGAAACCGGTCCTAGGATGCTTGTTTCCAGTCCAGGGAGGACCTGGCCTGGCAGTTCGGGCTGGACTGTTCCCATTGGGCGCAGGGTCAAGACTGATTTGCATATGGCTGGGTCCAAACTGGAATGGCATGGTGAGCAAAAAATGGATGGATTTAGGCCCAGATCTCTGTAATGGGGTGAATGTATGACATTGTTCTGCATTCTGTCCATTAATTGTTGTTTTTGCATTTGTCACCCCGAGTGGTACGGGTATGCCCAGACGTGGGTCCCGGGCTCTCCATGCCACTGGAGTCAAGCTATCCTGGCTGATGAGGGCTGAAAGCCCGAAACCGGTCCTAGGATGCTTGTTTCCAGTCCAGGGAGGACCTGCCCTGGCAGTTCGGGCTGGACTGTTCCCATTGGGCGCAGGGTCAAGACTGATTTGCATATGGCTGGGTCCAAACTGGAATGGCATGGTGAGCAAAAAAACGATGGATTTAGGCCCAGATCTCTGAACTGGGGTGAATGTATGACATTGTTCTGCATTCTGTCCATCAATTGTTGTTTTTGCATTTGTCACCCCGAGTGGGACGGGTATGCCCAGACGTGGGTCCTGTGCTCTCCATGCCACTGGAGTCAAGCTATCCTGGCTGATGAGGGCTGAAAGCCCGAAACCGGTCCTAGGATGCTTGTTTCCAGTCCAGGGAGGACCTGGCCTGGCAGTTCGGGCTGGACTGTTCCCATTGGGCGCAGGGTCAAGACTGATTTGCATATGGCTGGGTCCAAACTGGAATGGCATGGTGAGCAAAAAACGATGGATTTAGGCCCAGATCTCTGTACTGGGGTGAATGTATGACATTGTTCTGCATTCTGTCCATCAATTGCTGTATTTGCATTTGTCACCCCGAGTGGGACCGGTATGCCCAGACGTGGGTCCCGTGCTCTCCATGCCACTGGAGTCAAGCTATCCTGGCTGATGAGGGCTGAAAGCCCAAAACCGGTCCTAGGATGCTTGTTTCCAGTCCAGGGAGGACCTGGCCTGGCAGTTCGGGCTGGACTGTTCCCATTGGGCGCAGGGTCAAGACTGGTTTGCATATGGCTGGGTCCAAACTGGAATGGCATGGTGAGCAAAAAACGATGGATTTAGGCCCAGATCTCTGTACTGGGGTGAATGTATGACATTGTTCTGCATTCTGTCCATCAATTGTTGTTTTTGCATTTGTCACCCCGAGTGGGACGGGTATGCCCAGACGTGGGTCCTGTGCTCTCCATGCCACTGGAGTCAAGCTATCCTGGCTGATGAGGGCTGAAAGCCCGAAACCGGTCCTAGGATGCTTGTTTCCAGTCCAGGGAGGACCTGGCCTGGCAGTTCGGGCTGGACTGTTCCCATTGGGCGCAGGGTCAAGACTGATTTGCATATGGCTGGGTCCAAACTGGAATGGCATGGTGAGCAAAAAACGATGGATTTAGGCCCAGATCTCTGTACTGGGGTGAATGTATGACATTGTCCTGCATTCTGTCCATCAATTGCTGTATTTGCATTTGTCACCCCGAGTGGGACCGGTATGCCCAGACGTGGGTCCCGTGCTCTCCATGCCACTGGAGTCAAGCTATCCTGGCTGATGAGGGCTGAAAGCCCAAAACCGGTCCTAGGATGCTTGTTTCCAGTCCAGGGAGGACCTGGCCTGGCAGTTCGGGCTGGACTGTTCCCATTGGGCGCAGGGTCAAGACTGGTTTGCATATGGCTGGGTCCAAACTGGAATGGCATGGTGAGCAAAAAAACGATGGATTTAGGCCCAGATCTCTGTACTGGGGTGAATGTATGACATTGTTCTGCATTCTGTCCATCAATTGTTGTTTTTGCATTTGTGCCCCCGAGTGGGACGAGTATGCCCAGACGTGGGTCCCGTGCTCTTCATGCCACTGGAGTCAAGCTATCCTGGCTGATGAGGGCTGAAAGCCCGAAACCGGTCCTAGGATGCTTGTTTCCAGTCCAGGGAGACCTGGCCTGGCAGTTCGGGCTGGACTGTTCCCATTGGGCGCAGGGTCAAGACTGATTTGCATATGGCTGGGTCCAAACTGGAATGGCATGGTGAGTAAAAAAACGATGGATTTAGGCCCAGATCTCTGTACTGGGGTGAATGTATGACAGTGTTCTGCATTCTGTCCATCAATTGTTGTTTTTGCATTTGTCACCCGAGTGGGACGGGTATGCCCAGACGTGGGTCCCGTGCTCTCCATGCCACTGGAGTCAAGCTATCCTGGCTGATGAGGGCTGAAAGCCCGAAACCGGTCCTAGGATGCTTGTTTCCAGTCCAGGGAGGACCTGGCCCGGCAGTTCGGGCTGGACTATTCCCATTGGGCGCAGGGTCAAGACTGATTTGCATATGGCTGGGTCCAAACTGGAATTGCATGGTTAGCAAAAAAACGATGGATTTAGGCCCAGATCTCTGTACTGGGGTGAATGTATGACATTGTTCTGCATTCTGTCCATCAATTGTTGTTTTTGCATTTGTCACCCCGAGTGGGACGGGTATGCCCAGATGTGGGTCCCGTGCATTTGTCACCCCGAGTGGGACGGGTATGCCCAGACATGGGTCCCGTGCTCTCCATGCCACTGGAGTCAAGCTATCCTGGCTGATGAGGACTGAAAGCCCGAAACCGGTCCTAGGATGCTTGTTTCCAGTCCAGGGAGGACCTGGCCTGGCAGCTCGGGCTGGACTGTTCCCATTGGGCGCAGGGTCAAGACTGATTTGCATATGGCTGGGTCCAAACTGGAATGCATGGTGAGCAAGAAAACGATGGATTTAGGCCCAGATCTCTGTACTGGGGTGAATGTATGACATTGTTCTGCATTCTGTCCATCAATTGTTGTTTTTGCATTTGTCACCCCGAGTGGGACGGGTATGCCCAGACGTGGGTCCCGTGCTCTCCATACCACTGGAGTCAAGCTATCCTGGCTGATGAGGGCTGAAAGCCCAAAACCGGTCCTAGGATGCTTGTTTCCAGTCCAGGGAGGACCTGGCTTGGCAGTTCGGGCTGGACTGTTCCCATTGGGCGCAGGGTCAAGACTGATTTGCATATGGCTGGGTCCAAACTGGAATGGCATGGTGAGCAAAAAAACGATGGATTTAGGCCCAGATCTCTGTACTGGGGTGAATGTATGACATTGTTCTGCATGCTGTCCATCAATTGTTGTTTTTGCATTTGGCTTCTGACGTCAGCACGCACAGGGCTTCGCGGTGCAAAGGTCTTAAAGCGACCATCCTCCGCTAGGCTGTCTCCACCGTCCCGCTGGGGGCTGTCCCTGTACATGCTAGGTGTGGGCTGTAAATAGAGGAGGGGAGAGAGGTAAGAGGGGAGCGGTCTTCTTTCTCTTCTTCCTCTCCCCCCTCGTTGTTCCTGTCACTTCGTGACACCATTTCAACTGATAACCCAATTTCTTACAATATGTATAGAATTAATTTATTTCATTTAATTATTTTAAAAACATTGGTGTTACATTTATTTTTAAATAAAACTTTATTACAGCACATTTGGGGCCATGACGTTCCTAAGTATAGCAGAAACTGAAATGTATTGTAAAATTGATGAACGTGCGCAGCCTCAGACCCACATGAATTGAGGAATTCCTCTAAAGGACTCAGATTAGTTCAATTTCTGTACCTTGACCACTCTCACTGGAAGATATATGCTGAAATGTAACATTGTGTTCGCAGTGAACTTGCACTTTGTATACTGTATGATGAGCTTGTTTAATTAAAAGATTTATAAAAAAAAAGTTATCACAATATTTTATAATAAAATATTTTTTATTTCTATATATTTTGTACAATAAATTAAATGTATATCTATTTTTAAAAAGTTGAAGTAAATGAATTCATTTTAATATTATTTCCTATGTCTCCATTATTTTTTATGTGAGAGTGTTGCAGTACATGTGCCATGTGTGGTGCTGGACTTACTTCATTTCTCGCCTGGGGTATATTTACATCTGTTTTGGGTCCTTTGTGGCACTAAAAACTATAGAAGTGTGGTATGTGAATAGCAATTGACTTACTTTTTTGTTGGTCGGTGTTTGTCCCACCCTATTCCCCTCCTTAATCCTCCCTTATCTCTTCTCATTTTGTAATACGAATTCCCCATTTTCCACCCACTCCTACCTTCACTCCCACATTTACTACTAAAAGGTAGGCGTACATGTGTAGAGATCTCCACTGTCAGGGTGGAGTACTCTGCTCATAAAAGATAGGAGAGGTGCAAGCGGACATATTCACACGTAGGTTTGTGAATAACATTTTATAGCACATGAGTAGTACTATTGTGGTACTACTAAACATACTGCAAAATGTAGTTTGTGAATAGGCCTCTTAAGTGTTTGGTCAGGCCGGTGCATTACAGATCTGGTGTGTATTGAAGTGTATGAGTGAAACTTTCTAAGAGCTAGAGTCACTTGAAGTCAAGAACTTTTCCTATAAAGCAGTAAAATTCCACTCACAGGTGATACATATGGGGCCGTTGCTCTTCCAAGGCAGGCATGGGTGGTATATATCAATTATCATTGATAAAAGTAGGGTCCTTGCTAGTTCACGGCCCCTAGCCTGACTGAAATGACTGAACTTGAGCCGACTAAATGGCTGGATGACCATGCACTAGGTCCCCTTGTGCCAGAGGCAGCCAAATTCCCAGAAGTTCTCTGTGTTGAGCTGTCAGTCTTCATAGGCGTGAAGATGATGAAGAGGTATTGGGGGCCTGGATTCACAGTTCATTGACGGCCAGATAGTGGGCAATGCACAGTAAGTTGCCACTACAAGTTACTAACTCAGTGGGAGAGTTTCTTTGGAACTTGTGTGTCAGTAGATTCCCAAGAAGGTTACCAGCCACAGACATTGACTCTCAGTGTCTGCTAGAAGGCTTGTAGCTCCCAGTTAAGAAGCATAGGCATAGTCTCAGACATTAGACAGACCTGAGAGGGACATTAGAGCAAACCATTCCCATATTCGCCTGCAAGATGCTATGTGCCTTATTGTTTACTGACCCCTTATACAGAGTAGGTTTAAGGCATTCCTGGGGAAGCCATGGAGGGTAGGAGTGCCTCTGTCTGGATTGAAGTGGAAGGCGTGATGTTTTCTCACAAGTGTGAGCCACTAGGTTTGAGAGAGTGAGAGACAGAATAAGTGTATTTGAGAAACCAAGTGTGTGTTTGCACTAGGGTATGCAAGCTGTGAGTCATGGGACTTTAAAACGATTAATACTTTTTATACTATGGTAGCTACACACAAAACGTTGTTCCTTTACATTAAATAAAAAATCTTTGGGAGCTACTTAGGGAAACTGGGTGGGCTGGGACTGGCACTACTTTGTCATCTGCTGGAAGCACATGCATCACCAGACAGAATTAATGCTCCCAGAGGCCTCAGACAAAAAAAACTGTACAAGAGGCATTGGAAATGGTCCCCACGTGCCTCACCCTACCTACTTATCCACCCCAACATCCAAAGATGCAATGATAGTCAGGTCCCCGCTTCCTTAAGTCAACTCCTGAACTCCAGCACAGCCGTGGACGCCTTCCCTGTCGTGTACTGTGATTGCAGGAGGCTGATAGAGTGCAGGTTCTTATGTTCCATTTCTTACTCCAGGATGTCTCAACCATGGACAAAGCTTCAATCTATCCTCCATTCCTGGATTGCAGAGTGGGATTTGACCTTGACAAAGCTCAAGGTTCCCTAAAATTTGTAGCAATCGCCCCAACATCGATTCATGTTGCTGCAAAATGAAAGTTCCTTCTGAGTCTTGAAAGCATATTCTAAGCAAAGTGGTTTATGTTGTGGGCCCTGGAGCATTCGAATTCCTGGTATTAGGGATTGATAGCAAATAGCTGGCTCTAGAGACCACTTAAATGTCACACTGGTCACAGGCACAATATCAGGGTTCCAAGAGACACAGAGAGATGCAACACTTCTCACTTCTGGAGCTGGGAAAATCCAGGGCCTTTATATCACTTTGTACATATCATGATCAATGTTAACTGTTACAGTTGGCACTCATGCGTCCAGTGTTTACCACTGGCACAGGGAATAAGCAATAGGGCTACAGGGAACCCTAGTTTAAGATCATGGTGGTGCCACACCTTTGTTTGGTGGTAACTGTTGCTAGACCTGTCAGCCTTAGGTTGGTCTTCCCCCAAATCTTTTGCCTTGACCTTCCTATTTTTCTGAATTTGTTTTTGCTCGCATTAGGACTCTTTACCACTGCTAACCAGTGCTAAAGTGCTTACGCTCAGACCCTAAAACATGGTAAAATTGCCTTCACCTTATTGACATTTAATTTACTGATAGGTCCCTAGTAAAGTGGTATTCCATATTCCCAGGGCCTGCAAACTACATGCTACCAGTCGGTCTGCAGCACTTATTGTGCCACCCATTTAAGTAGCCCCATAAAACATGTCCCAGGTCTGCCATTGCAGCATGAGTGCAGTTTTAAAATGCCAATTCGACTTGGCAATTTAACCCCCTTGCCAAGTATTAAACTCCCCTTTTATTGCATATAAGTCACCCCTTAGGTAGGACCTAGGTAGCCCGTAGCACAGGGTGCATTGTAATTAAAAGGTTGGACATGTACTTGTAAGTTTTAAATTCCCTGGTAGTGAGAAAATGCAAAATTAGTTTTTCACTACTGTGCGGCCCACCTCTCCCATAGGATAACATTGGCTTACTTTATTACATTTAATAAGTGCTAACGTTTGATTGGGAACAGGTAAATCTTTCATGCTTGGTGTCTGAGAAATTGTAAATAAAAATCATTTTTAAGGGTAAAGTCAGACTTTAAGTTACAATTTTGAAAATGCCACTTTTCCTGCCCTAGCTATTTGGTGCTGGCAGCTTGTTCCTGGGCCACATGACTGGGTGTAGTTGGCAGTTGGACTTTGTTTATTCCTCCCAGACAGCCACACGATAGAATGATTAGGTGTGCCTGGATGGGCCATCACTGGCAGGAAGGGGAGGAGCTGGGCACAGCCCCACTTGCTACTAAATAGGCTGTGCCCTACCTTCAGACAAAGGACTTTGTCACCAATGCATTGTTCATGCAGCCAGCTTGGAGCCAGGGCATGAGAGGCAGGAAACCTCAAGCACTTTTAAATGGACTTATCTAGAAACTTCTCCTGCTTCAAAGAAGGCACCATGTATAAAAATAGAATCCTCAGACCCACTCTACAGTTTACGTTCTGAACCTGGGGAAGGATTTTCAGAGAACTGCCTGCTGCTGTGGCCCTCTGTGTACTTCAGAGGACTGCTTTGCTGTACCTGGAAGGACTGCTCTGCTGCCAGAAGTCTGCCTTGAACCCACAGAGGCCTGCCCTGTTGTTTGAGCCGTGTACCACTGCTGAACCTAGGACTACCAGAGGGACTCCAAAGGCTGGTTGGCTGGCCTTCTGAGCAGAGCCTCAGAGATAGGAAAGGCTCCAACCATGTGAACCCATAACTGGACCCAGCCTGAGTGAGTCCTAAACTCCCCCCCCCCCCCAAATGGTGCCCGTCCAGTCCTGGAACCTTCGTTGTACTGTTAAATGTACCCAGATAGCCAAAATCTAAACTTGGTACTTTGAAAATCTTTGGCTAAAGACTGCTCTGAGAACCGAGAGGAGACCAGGACCAACCTGCTCATCTGTCCACCCAAGGTGCATCGCCGGTTGGCCTGACTTTGCGGCAGCTCCCGCTATACTCTTCTCCACAGAAACAAATCCTGTTCAGCGGTCATTCACCAAAGGGGTATCCGGCCTCGTGGAATTCTCATAGGCTACAGTCTCCACCCATTTCCAGCTGGAGATTTTCAACTTCCAAAAAATAATCTAAGTCTGAACGTAGAAATCTTCACTGTCACTTCACCAACGACGTCTCCACCTCCTCGGAAACCACCTGCAGCCTTGCCCTGCTGAACTTTACCTTCTCAGACATAATTTTCTTCAAATTGTTTCGAAGTTCGAAGGCAAGCGCTGACCGGGCCCAATCCACTTTTTGTATCCAACTTGCGCTCCATTGCGGTGGCCATATTTTTTAATTTGACCCAGTCTTGCACAACTAGGTATCCGCGGTTGGCACTTTGATATTTTAGGTGCGAGTTTTTACCTTCAACTTTAAAAATTCATAACTCCAGTTCTACTCATTATATTTTTGTCACTTTGGTGTCAAATAATTTATTAAAATGCACTCTATTTTTTAAATTGCTGCTGAATTTTCTTGTGTGTTCATTCTATTACTATTTGTGTACTGCATAAATACTTTACACATTGCCTCTAAGTTAAGCCTGATTGCTTTTGCGCCAGGCTACCAGAGGGTTAAGCACAGGTTAATTTAGTGACTTTTGTGGTTCACCCTGACAGGGATTGTGGCTGTTGCTTAAGCAGGGTTTGCACCCCACATTAACCCAATTTCTCACAACTGTATATCATAGGATGGTCGTTCAAGTGGTTCCCCTTCAGCTTGAAAAGGACTATACATTGGTCCTGAAAAGCAGGTGTTCCTCCTCTGTCACAAAACAACAGGTCTGGACACTATATAAAGTCAGACTGCGGTCATTAAATGCATGGGGGAAGTAGTAGAGTTGAGGGCGCAGTAGTGAGTCCCTCAGATCAAGCATGCTCAAAATACCTTAAGTCACAGTCCCGGAAGACGATATTTATCTTTAGGAAGGTGTTAGACCTGGCTTTTACAGCGGGTTTATCCCCAGATTTTTTGCTTTATGGCCTTCTGTTTCTGACCTGTTTTTGTTGGTTTTATGACTCTGGGCACTTTACCACTGCTGATCAGTGCTAAAGTGCATATGCTCTCCCTGTAAATTGTTATGATGGATTGGTGTTTCCAATATTGGGTATTTGATTTACTACTAAGTCCCTAGTACAGTGCACTTTGTGTGCCCAGGGCCTGTAAATCAAATGCTGATAGTGGGCCTTCAGCACTGATTGTGCCACTCACATAAGCAGCCTGTAAATGTAACTCAGGCCTGCCTATGCAGAGCCTGTGTGCAGTCTGGTACTGCCATGTCGACTTGGCAAGTGCACCCACTTGCTAGGCCCTAACCTTACCTTTTCTTACATGTTATTCACCCCTGAGGTAGGCCAAAGGTACCCCTGTGGGCAGTGTGCAGCGTATGTTTAAGGTAGGACATGCCCTGATGTGTGTGGCATGTCCTGATAGGGAAATACTGCCAATTTCGTTTTTCACTATTGCAAGGCTACCTGTTCCCAAAGGATAGAATGGGGAGTTTGCTTATAACATCTTATAAACATAACTACCTCTGGGAACAACGTGGGAAAATAGATTTTAGTATGCCTGAACTCAGAATGTTAAAAGGCATCTTTTAGTGGGGGTGATTTTTACATTCTGTTTTTGAAAATACCACTTTTAGGTATTGTCTTGCTTACCCATCCAGTGTGCCTCTGCTAGGATGTGTATTGACTGTCTGGCTTTGGAGTGACAGGGGCTGGGGATGTGAACTGGCTCCAGAGAGTCTGGATGAGTCAGGGCTGAATAGACCTGGGCTGCATTTAGAGTAGGGGGAGGAGATTTCCTTTCACCTGAATGGGCCTGGTCTGCCTTCCACAATGCTGTCTCCAACCTCCTGCCAGGAAGCTACACCAGAGAGGACAGAACTGGTTTTGACTGAGCACAGGTCTTCTCTGCCACCAGAGAACAAATGATTTTGCTGTATAAATATTGGGGCCCTGACCCCAGACTTTGAGATCACTTCTGGGAATCAAGAGCAACCTTTGCCAAGGAGAAGAGCCGGAGAAGCTGAGGTGGAATACTGCCCCTGTGCTGTTTGCTGTCTGGGGTTGGCCTGCAGTGGCTACTTGCTGCCAAGGAAAGGGTAAGGACTTTGCTGTTTTTTGTGTCCCCTGCTTGAGGAAGATCTCCAAGGGCTTGAAGTAGAGCTTGCCTCCTATTCTGAAGTCTCAGGGACACAAAGACTTCACCCCCAGCTCCCTTGAACTTCCTTGCTGGGAGTTCTGACCTGCCAAGGGGTGCATGTAGCTGTTCTGGGCCTCTGGAGGTTGTTCTGGATGTGGGAGCTGGAAACGCAACGCAACAATGAGAAGCGCAACGCAACTGTACCTGTTTCTGACGCATCGCTGAAGAAACCGAGGCAGCGCCTGCCCGCGGCTCGAGAAATCGCTCCACGCCGCATCGAGTGTACCGGTCTCCAAAGTCCGAGATCACTGCACCGATTCCGACGAAAGTTCTGCTGTGCGGCTGCAAGAACCCATGCATTGTCCCGGATCCTCGCATCGAGGCGCCAAGTCTGTCACATCGTTGGAGGACGCAGTAAGAAACCGACGCATCACCCCCCACGCAGTAAGAAACCGACGCATCACCTCCTCTCCGGTAAGGAACCGACGCATCACCTCCCCACTGCAGCAGTAAGGAACCAACACATCACCTCCCCCGGAGCAATGAACTGAAGCATCACCTTCCCTGAGTGTAAGGAACCGACGCATCACCTTCCCTGCAACCCTTTTTTTTGTGTGCGTGACGCATCCAAGGTACTTTGTGTGAAAAGTGTTGCATCTGCAATTTGCTTTGAACTAAACTATTTCTACCATTTGAAAGTCATATTTTTATCACTGTATTGTGAATTTTTGTCGTTTTGGTCTTCTTTTGGTTTAGATAAAGATTACTTATTTTTCTAAACTGGTGGTGTCCATTTGTAGTGTTTTTACTGTATTACTGTATGTGTTCACCAATGCTTTACACACTGCCTCTGAGATAAGCCTGTCTGCTCATGCCAAGCTACCAAGGGGGTGAGCAGGAGCTATTTTAGAAATGTATCCCACTTACCCTGACTAGAAGCAAGGGTCCCTATTTGGACAAAGGTACCGACCAATCTCTCAACTACCTTACCTGTCCAAGGTGTTGGAGAAACTGGTGAACAAGCAATTGGTAAACTTCTTTTAAACTAACGAATTGCTAGACCCCTCCCAGACCGGCTTTAGAGCTAACAACAACACAGAAGCCACTCTACTTGCAGTATCAGATAACATCAGAACCTTGGTAGACCAAGGGAAAGCCGCCACATTGATCCTTTTGGACCTAACAGCGACTTTCGATACTGTTTACCATGACCATCTGCTACATATTCTGTATGAAAAAGGAATATACTCAAAAGCCCTTCAGTGGTTCACCTCTTTTCTATCCAATAGAACACAAAAAATCCAAATAGGCCATCACTCTTCCAGCTCACGAACTATCAAGTACGGAGTGCCACAGGGGGCCTTTTTGAGCCCCACTCTCTTTAATGCCTATGTCTCCTCCCTGGTGGAGATCAGCAGGAAATGGGGCTTCAATATCTGCTCCTTCGCCGATGATACGCAACTGCTAATTGCCTTCCAAGCTAGGCATGAAAACACCAAACACAACCTAGTCAACTGTCTCACAGAAACAGCAACCTGGATTACGGAAGACAGCCTGAAACTAAATGCCAAAAAGTCCGAAATCCTGCTTTTTGGTGGAGCACACTTAATCTGGGACAACACCTGGTGGCCCCAAGCACTGGGGACTGCCCCAGAAAACAAGCGAGTGGCAAAAAACTTGGGCATTTTCATCGACAATGCTCTAACAATGCAAGACCAAGTCCGAGCGCTATGTGGAAAGAGCTTCGCTCTGATGAAACTATTGCGTAGACTTTTTTCATGGATTCCTTAAATTGTATAAAATCAATTACACAGTTACTACTTTCTAACAGACTAGATTACGGGAAAGCGCTCTGTAGGAAAGTAGGATCTGCTTCTTATGGTTACCCCCACTTTTTGCTTGATGTTGCACTGTTTTTAACTAGTCTGACTGGGATCCTGCTAAACAGGACCCCAGTCTATCTGCTTTCTCCTCTAAATTGTCACACATGTACTTTGGTACACTCCAGATTGGATACTGGGGTACCCTTATAAGTCCCTAGTATATGATACCCATGTACCCAGGGCATAGGTACCTCAGAGGCCTCCCATGGCCTGAAGCATGTATTATGCCACCCATGAGAGGCCATGCAAAATGGAACTCCAGGTCTGCTACAGCAGCCTGTGTAAGATGGAGCTTGCACCACTTACTTTAGATATAGGTTCACTATATCTATAGGTCACTACACTTAAAACTTATAAGTCACCCCTATAGCAGGCCTTATCAATCCTGAAGGCAGGGTGCTGAGTTTTTAGTGAGAGGGTGCCCCTGCATGAGCAGAGCCTCTCTGCAGCCTTGAGAGACCATTCTCCCGGTTTGTCTGTGACTCAGCCGGACATATAGGTAGAGGTGCATTATAACCTCGCAGTAAATGCTATCTCGAAAACGGCTGCACAGAAACATATCGTGTTTGGTATCAAACACCTTGGAATCATACCTCCACACCGGTAACCGGTGTGGGAGGTATGATTCCACCCTTCTGAAGCAAGCTTCGTGGGGTCACTGGTCTATCCGGTGCCAGCCTTCTCGACCCGGTCAGCACAAAATGGATGCTGCTGACCAGAGACACATTTCTGCCCTCCTGCTGCTGAGCCAAGCTCGAGCAGAGGAAGGCAGCACAATAGGCATCCTGTCACAGGGAGGTGTGACCACCTCCCAGACAGGATTTAGTGTATTGGGGCTGGCTGGGTGCACTCTGAGAGTGCCTGAAAGTCTGCACCTGGGGCACATTTGGTATCCCTGTGCATAGTCCAGCTCAAACCAGTTCTGGGAGCCATTGGCTCCTGCTCTGGCGCGAAACTGGACAAAGGACATGGGTGTAACCACCCCTCTGTACTGACCCTCCCCTAGGAGGGTCCCCCAAATCTGTCCAACCCTCTCCTGTGGGTACATAAGGGCTTACCTGGCTGTAAGACTTTAGATTTTACGTGGACAAGATTCTACAAGAAGAAACCACTGACCTTCGACCGTCTGGACACTCTGGACTTCGCTGGACTTCGACTGGGCCCGACTTCGTCTCCCTCTCCGTCCAAAGCTTTGTCTGTGCCCTTGATCCATACAGGCTCCGTGCAGGACCTGTGGTGCACTAAGGACAACTGAAGAATCTCCCTTGGAGTCACTCCCCTGCCCTAGCAGGCACCGTAACGCAACTGACCGGTCTGCTGCTCCTGAGCTCCTGCGGATTCTGAAGATTTCAGAAACACAGGAGGTGGGTTTCCGAAGGTCCCTGAGGTCGATCCGCCCTCTCAGCAGGTTTGAGGCCAGTATCCTTCGTGGGGATTGCATAACCCGAATCCCTGTGCACCGCGTCCATTTGCAGTTGCATATGCTTGTTGGCGATTCCCAGGCTTGTGCATTAGACTCCGTCTAGTGCTGAGCCTGAGCAGTATTTGCACCAAAGAACTCCGGCCTCCTCACACCAAGTGCTCCGTGGGCTGGTACTTTGCAATCTTGCCCGAGGTCCCCTCGCCACTCCTGGTCCTTCGGCCTGTGGGTCTCTCTGAGGGTCATTTTGACTTCTGTTGGGTTTTCCTGGTTGCTCCAGACGTGCCCTGACTCCCCATTGCTTGGTGAGTCCCCTGGACCTTGCTGGTCTACACCGTAACCTATTTGACCTTCCTTCGTGGGTTGCTTTTGCCAAGGCTTGTTGGTGCTCCAGCCGGACACTGACCCCCTCAGCACTCGACATCCTTCGTGGGACAGCTCACTTCTGGCTCCTGGTTGTCCTCAACATCTCCTGGTCCTCGTGGCTGCAGAGTCAAGGATCCCTTCTTAGCACCTGAAGCACCGACATCGGTGGGCATTCGTCTACCGAGCCCCTGGTCACTCTGAAGTGACCCACACTCTGTCCCCTCTGCTTTCAGGTTCCTTCCTTCCTGAATCCAGTCTTGGATTCCACCGGACCCTTTTCACCTTCACGGCAGCAGTACTTCTTCACAGCCCTCCATTGAGAACGACTGCAGTTTCCAACGCCACTTCAGACCTATGCACCCGGCTCCTCTGGGATAGGTAACTCAGGTACTACGGTATCCACGGGTGGGGGGGCTCTTCAAACTCTTAAGTTCCAAAGGGTTCGCTCGGAGTCCTCCTAGAAGGGTCCTTAAACTTTAAAAGTGTAACCGCGACTTCCCCATAGAATTGTACGGAGCCCGCGGTCATGTTCACACACTGAACCCTTCCTCCGTGGGGTCCCTATCTACTCACCTTGGGTGGTTCCTTGGGGTCCCAGTGATTCTACGTGCTCCAGACCTTGTCTTGATCTTGGTCGTGACTGTTATACCACTATTTTAGTATATGGTTTGGTCTCCCCCGGGAGCCCACAGTGTATTGTGCTACTTACAACTGTTCTATTGATCTTGTATTGTGTACTTTGTGTTCTATCCTCATGTAGAGGATAATAGAGAGTGTTATATTAATAAATAAATATTTTTATATAACTACTGTGTGGTTTTCCTTTCATTTGGTCAATATAGGAGGTGATATTCTGGTAAAACAAGCTGCTTTACATTCCTTCAAGATTAAGCCTGAAGGCTGCTCTCCACAGCTACCACTAGGATAGCTTTCTAAAGGTTATCTTTGACCTCATACATCATAAGGGTCGTTTGGACTGGTGCAAGGTGCCCACTTTAATTATACCAGGCCAACTTCTCACACGCTCTATGTGGTCATGTCTGACTATCTGTTCTCCCGATTGCAGGTGGTCCAGAATGCTGCTGCTAGATTGGTCTGCAACAAGAGCAAGTATAGTTCAGCATCCGAAAGTCTGAAAGAATTACACTGGCTGCCCATTCGCCAGAGGGCTAAGTTCAAGCTCTTGTGTTATGCTCACAGAGCACTACATAAAAAGGGCCCTCGAATCCTAAGAAATAAAATTGAATTTTATATGCCTACACGAAATCTGAGATCCCGTCATCAGGCCATGGCCAGGACTAAACGGATCAAAAAGGTTAAAGCCAGAGGACGGTCTTTTTCCAATCTGGCGGCCGTCCATTGGAACGAGCTACCCTTAGATCTTCGCCTAACGTGCGAACATTTGTCCTTCAGGAAGAAATTGAAAACATGGCTGTTCCCTAAAACATAACCAAAACACACACTACCTTTCTGCCTGAAATCTCAGGCCCTAAACTGTCAGGATAATCTTCATTGCCATACCGGAATAACACTGTCCTAGCGCCGTGATGTCCCTTGGGATGAATGTTGCGCTTAATAAATACTAATACTAATACCTCTGCCAATGAGAGACCCCCATTTCTAACATTGGTGGTCAGCCGTGAGGATTTGGACTTGCATTTGTGTCTTACATACAGTGATTGGTGTACACTACTAGTAGAGTGCAGACCGTTACGCAACCATATACTATTTTTCCCTGTTTCCCTTTGGAATTTGGTTGTTGGAACTCTGGTTAGTTGTTGCACCTGTTGGGCCTTGTCAAAATGGAAGTCAACTCTTGGCACCTGCACATCTACAAGATAAGGGAACTAAAAGTATTTTGCAAGGAGAGGGGGCTACCTGTGAAGAGGAGATCCACAAAGCAGGATCTTGAGGCAGCCCTGCATAGCTATGAGGTGCTATGCTGGGAAGCAACACTAGCAGATGACTCTGAGGAGGAATCTGAGGGGGAGGATGCCCAGCCAGAATACCAAGAGGACAGTGGCCCTGAGGAGGAAACATTTTGGGAAAGATTGGCTCATGAAGAGAAGAATCGGATTCGTGCTCGTGACCGGAGGCTGAGGCAACTAGGCCGGGATTGCGAGGAGATAGAGCGAGCCTTAGCTGAAAAAGAAATGTGTGTAGCTCAGGAAGTGAGCTTGGCTGGGCTGGAGGTGGAGTCCAGCTCAGATGGTGGCAGCAAAAAGGTGTTATCTAGTGCTGAGGAAGAAGTACATACACCCAGAGATGTGGCGCCTGACTTGAAGGAGGGGGTTAACATACACCAGGGGGTTCAGGATTATAAGATGGCTCCAGTGGTGCGCAGTGTCCCTGAAGTGGATTGGGGAACTGGCACAGGGAATCATAGTACTAGTGGTGGGAGGGACACTCTACTGACTCTAGATGAGAGGTGCAGGGAGAGGGGTTCCCCCATGGTAGAAGTCCTGGTATGTGAGTGTGGAGACCGCCCAGAAGAGTGTAGGTTGAGTGATAGAGACAGTCAGACACTGTCTTGCCAGTTTCAGGAGAGTGATATGGGGTACTTGTGCGAGGCACTGGATGGTGAGGCAAAGGTTAGTTTGGTTAACACCTGTGTGGGGCTGTGTGATTCAATTGGTGGAGAGCATATTTTAAGTCCCTGTTTTCCAGAGCTATGCCAACGCCTGGTGGAGTGTGAGTTCTCTGACCCCAGGGAGCTCACACTGGAGGCAGACCTTTTGGTGGATTCCAGAGGGTCTGAAGAGGCATCTGGGGGTGATCCTGAAGGAGGTGGCTCAGGTTTTCCCCAACCAAATGAGGTAGGGGAAGGTTGTGGTGGCCCAGATAGGTCCAAGAGTAATGGGAGGGTTGTAGGGTCCCATGTTCTGTCTCAGAGGAGAAGGAGTGGGAGTGAGCTGTGTCCCG
This sequence comes from Calotriton arnoldi, assembly GCA_963921515.1. NCBI lineage: Eukaryota > Metazoa > Chordata > Amphibia > Caudata > Salamandridae > Calotriton > Calotriton arnoldi. The sequence continues at coordinate 2,326,543 of CAWUFW010001531.1, read as the reverse complement.
AGGTGCCTGAAACCCAGTCTCAAGGTCTGGTTGGTTCCATGAGAAAACACCAGGAGGGGGGCCTGGTCTGTACTCGGAGGCCATCCCCTGAGGGGGATACCAAGGTGTCAGTTGAGTTGGGGGGAGACAGCTGTAACCAGCATTCCACCAGCTCTGGTGTCTGGAAGCACCTCTCCGGTTGGGAGAAGGCATGAGTCCAGAGAGAGGGGTGGGAGGGTCGCAGTCCCCAGTGGAAAGACCAGTGGGTCAGGGGTTGCCAGCTCTGAGGTCAGAACACCCCAGGACTGACCCTGGTGAGGCCACTCCTGGCCTGGGGGTCTTCATGCTCTGTCAGGTGGACAGGAGGCTGGAGACCTGCGCCAGGCAGACTCTTACGCAACTCCAGCGGAGTGTGTTTTCCTTGGGGGAGGTGGGTGTACTCCCTCAGAAGTCCTGGGTTGCCAGGCACAGGTCCAGCCTAAGGGTACAGACCCTGGGTAGGAGGGCCATGTCAGGGTGTCCCCCCTGACCTAGAGGAAGGGGCGACTGCTAACAGTGCCCCTATCGGTTTGTCTTCTGGGGGCACCGCTCCAGGTGGGAGGGTGCAGGGACCCAGTAGGGGGGGGCGAGGAGAGGGCAGCCTAACCCCTGACCCCTGCCCAGCCTAAGGGTACGGACCCTAGGCTGGGATCCCAGTTGCAGGATAGAACCCCTGAACTGGTGGGCGAATTGTGCAGGACACCTGCCACAGGTGCCCTGACAATTCTGGAAGGGGGTACCGCTCGACGTGGGAGGATGCAGAGCTCCAAGGAGGAGGGCCGGGTATGGGAGAGCCTACCCCGGTCCCCTGTCCTGTCTCAGGGTACAGACCCTGGGCTGGTGGGTCAGTGTCAGGATGTCATCCCTGATCTGACAGGAGGGAGGGTCGACAAAGGGTGCCAGGCACCTGGGGCTACTGTCCCTCACTCTCTGATGCCACAGAGGTTGGAGAACCATAAAAGGCCTGGGGCCTGGGTCTCATCACTGACAACTGTCAGTGGCCTCTGTGGCTTTCTGTCCTGGTGGACAGAGTGGCCCCTGGGTGGGGGGGACAGGAGTCACACCCCAGGGGTGGACTGGGTCACACCACTGTGTTTGCCAAGTGGGTACTGTCTGCCTGTTGGGACAAACCTGTGAGCAAGCTAAGGCTAGGAGCTGCACAGATGGTGTCCACAGGTGAGGAGAAGGGTTCCCCATGGGTTAGCTTAGTGGGCCCTGAGAGTATGGACAGAGGGATCCAACTGGGTTTAGAAAGGCGTAGAACCAGAACGTGCCCCTGCTGTTGTGGTCCAGGTCTAGGTTCTATCGCCTCTACCAGGGAAGCCATCAAGAGATTGATTAGTCTACCCTGGCTTTAGGCTGGAAGGGGGTTGTATTAGACCTGGCTTTTACAACGGGTTTATCCCCAGATTTTTTGCTTTGTGGCCTTCTGTTTCTGACCTGTTTTTGTTGGTTTTATGACTCTGGGCACTTTACCACTGCTGAACAGTGCTAAAGTGCATCTGCTCTCCCTGTAAATTGTTATGATGGATTGATGTTTCCATGATTGGGTATTTGATTTACTACTACGTCCCTAGTACAGTGCACTATGTGTGCCCAGGGCCTGTAAATCAAATGCTACTAGTGGGCCTGCAGCACTGATTGTGCCACCCGCATAAGCAGCCTGTAAATGTAACTCAGTCCTGCCTCTGCAGAGCCTGTGTGGAGTCTGGTACTGCCATGTAGACTTGGCAAGTGCACCCACTTGCTAGGCCCTAACCTTCCTTTTTCTTACATGTTAGTCACCCCTAAGGTAGGCCCAAGGTACCCCTTTGGGCAGGGTGCAGTGTATGTGAAAGGTAGGACATGCCCTGATGTGTGTGGCATGTCCTGATAGTGGCTGCCAATTTCGCTTTTCACATTCGCACGGCTACCTGTTCCCATTGGATAGAATGGAGAGTTTGCTTATAACATCTTAAAAACATAACTACCCCTGGGAACAAGGTAGGAAAATAGAGTTTAGTATGCCTGAACTCTGAATGTTAAAAGGCATCATTTAGTGAGGGTGATTTTTACATTCTGGATTTGAAAATACCACTTTTAGAAAGTAGGTATTTTCTTGCTTAGCCATCCAGTGTGCCTCTTCTAGGATGTGTATTGACTGTCTGGCTTTGGAGAGACAGGGGCTGGGGATGTGCAGTGGCTCCATAGAGTCTGGATGAGTCACGGCTGGGCTGAATAGACCTGGGCTGCATTTAGAGTAGGGGGAGGAGATTTCCTTTCACCTGAATGGGTCTGGTCTGTTTTCCACTATCTGTCTCCACCTCCTGCCAGGAAGCTACAACAGAGAGGACAGAACTGTTTTTGACTGAGCAATGGGCTTCTCTGCCACCAGAGAACAAACGATTTTGCTGTATAAATATTGGGGCCCAGACCCCAGACTTTTAGATCACTTCTGGGAATCAAGAGGAACATTTGCCAAGGAGAAGAGCCGGAGAAGCTGAGGAGGAATACTGCCCCTGTGCTGTTTGCTGTCTGGGGCTGGCCTGCAGTGGCTACTTGCTGCCAAGGAAAGGATAAGGACTTTGCTGTTTGCTGTGTCCCCTGCTTGAGGAAGATCTCCAAGGGCTTGAAGAAGAGCTTGCCTCCTATTCTGAAGTCTCAAGGACACAAAGACTTCAACCACAGCTCCCCTGAACTTCCTTGCAGGGAGTTCTGACCTGCCAAGAGGTGCCTGTAGCTGTTCTGGGCCTCTGGAGGTTGTTCTGGCTGTGGGAGCTGGAAAAGCAACACAACAACGAGAAGCGCAACGCAACCGTACATGTTTCTGAAGCATCGCCGAAGAAACCGACGCAGCGCCTGCTCGCGGCCCGAGAAATCGCCGCACGCCACATCGAGTGCACCGGTCTCCGAAGTCCGAGATCACCGCACTGATTCCGATGCATGCCCTGCTGTGTGGCTGCAAGAACCCACGCATTGTCCCAGATCGTCGCATTGCATCGAGGCGCCAAGTCTGTCGCATCGTTGGGGGATGCAGTAAGAAACTGATGCATCACCTCCCCACGCAGTAAGAAACCGATGCATCACCTCCTCTCTGGTAAGAATCCGACGCATCACCTCCCCTGCGACCCTTTTTGTTTGTGTGCGTGACACATCTAAGGTACTTTGTGTGAAAAGTGTCGCATCTGCAATTTGCTTTGAACGGAACTATTTCTACCATTTGAAAGTCATATTTTTATCACTGTATTGTGGATTTTTGTCGTTTTGGTCTTGTTTTGGTTTAGATAAAGATTACTTATTTTTCTAAACTGGTGTGGTGTCCATTAGTAGTGTTTTCACTGTATTACTGTATGTGTTCACAAATGCTTTACACACTGCCTCTGAGATATGCCTTTCTGCTCGTGCCAAGCTACCAAGGGGGTGAGCAGGGGGATATTTTAGAAGTGTATCCCCCTTACCCTGACTAGAAGCAAGGGTCCCTATTTGGACAAATGTACCTACCTCTGCCAACTAGAGACCCCCATTTCTAACAGAAGGGCATTGTGCTTGGGACAGTTCTGATCAGGACACAAGTGAACAAGAAAGAGCCACCAGTCAGCTGCTGCTGCAGAGAAATGGTACTTCCTTGGAGAGCTTTAATCCTATTCAGCAGGATTAATGACCAGCATGTCTCTTAGGCAACTCTTTTCTATGCAGGTTTGACTCTTGTCTTCAGGTCAAAGTCAACTCCAGTTGCAGCACACAAGATCATCACCTTCCTATGCAGCACAGTAGCATTTAGTGGTTATTCAGATCCTTCCGGCTTGTACTCATCTCACAAAGAGCAATGACATAGTCTTGGTCATCATACTTCACCATCTTTCAGCTGGGATATTGAGTCTACTTCAAAACATCAGAGAAATCATACTTGTTCCAGTCACTACTACTTAAAGTTGGGAGCACGTGTGAATCTAGGGCCACATTTATTGTCTTTCCATTCTCAAATTTGAATCCCCAGCCAACTAGGGCAGTGGTGTCTTTCATGGGCTTCTTATCAGGAGTTGTACATAGATGGTAAAGGGTAGGTAATCTGAAACTGGTCACAACTGGAAGCATGTGCATTAGAGATCTTGTCAGATTTCACTAACCAGTCAATTTAGTTTCTGCAAGAGAGAGGTCAATCTATGCACATCTTTTACCCAACTGATAACCATGCAAGATGTACTATGCTGATCAGCAACAGACCTGGGGAAAGGAGAATGGAATATGTTAGACCTGGCATCCTTGGTGCGGTTTCCCCTGACTTTTTGCCTTCTGACCTCCTGTTTTGCTGACTTCATTTTTGCTGGATGTAGGTTTCTGGGCACTTGACCACTGCTAATCAGTGCTAAAGTGCCTATGCTCTGTACTCAAAACATGGTGACATTGGCCTATCCACAATTGGCATATTTAATGTACTTATAAATCCCTAGTAAAGTGCACTATATATGCCCATGGCCTGTAAATGAAATGATACTAGTGGGCCTGAAGCACTGCTTGTGCCACCCACTTCAGAAGCCCTTTTTATGTGGCTCAGGCCTGCCACCACAGAGCATGTGTGTGCAGTTTAAATTGCCATTTCAACCTGGCAAATGGCCCACACCTTCTTGGCAGACCCAAACCTTCCCTTTTATTACACATAATTCACCCCTAAGATAGGCCCTAGGCAGCATTATGGGCAGGGTGCAGTGTATTTAAAAGGCAGGACATGTACTTTGGAGTTTTACGTGTCCTGGTAGTGAAATATTTCTAATTTCGTTTTTCCCTACTGCAAGGCCTATCTCTCCCATAGGTTAACATTGGGATTGCCTAAAAACATATTTTAAGTGTAATTACTATTGGGAAAAGATAGAGATATGGAGTTTGGTGTCTCTGGATTCACAATTTAAAATCACAATATATGGTGAAGTCGGATTTTAAATTGTAGGTATGAAAATGCCACTTTTAGAAAGTTGCCATTTCCTTACTGCAACCGTTCTGTGCCTCTGCCTGTCTCTGAATACATGTCTGGGTTGGGTGACAGCTGGCCTTTGTGCATACCCTCTAGACAGTCACAGAAAGAGAGGAGGGGTGTGACATTTGCATCCTGATGGCCCATCACCAGGCTGATAGGCCTTCCTGAGTTAGATTGGGAGGGAGGAGCTGACCCTTGCACCTGAATAGGGCTGTGCCTGTCCCCACACAGTTAGCTGCATACCCCCATGTAATGAGTCTGGAGGCAGGGCAGGAAAGGCAGGGAGCTTGTGATCTTCTAAGGCCTCTTTGAAGTCTCCCCCACTTCAAAGGCACATTTGGGCATAAGTACTGGACCCCTGACACCACCAAATCAGACCTTTGCTGTAAAGAAGAATAGTCTGCCTGGAAGAAGAACTTCTGTGCTGCGGGAGGAGCTGCCACTTTCCTAACTGCTTTGCTTTTGGCCTGCTGTCTGCTAGTTGCTGTGATGTATGAGGGACTGCCACTTTGCTACCTGCTCCGCTGTGTTAGCCTGCTGCTTCTTGCGTGGGAGTGAGAAGAACTGGACCTGTTCTATACATCCTTGACCCCACGTTTCTCCAAGGGCTTGCCAGCTTACCTCCTGTTCTCTGAATTCTCAGGGTCATAAAAGACTTCTGACAATTCTTATGGTACTGCTGGACTCTGTCATCTGTGAGCCTTACCCTTGCCTGAGGTGTCCCAACCAGTCCTGGGCCTCTGTAGCTGTTTCTGCAAAAATAGACGCATCATCTCCACTGCGCCCATCGGAACCGACACAGAGCCTTTTGACACCGACGCAGCGCCATTTCGAAGACATCCCTGCGTGGCACAATGCAGGCCCGACTGCGAGGCTCGATGATGACGCAGCTCTCACATTGTAAGCGGTTCGAGGCTGACGCAGGACCCAACTGTTCGATGACGACACAGGAGCCGACTGCACAGCTCAATACCAAGGCATCTACCCGACCGGGTGGATAGGAACTGACACATTGGAGCATATTTGCAATAGAAGTGGCTGAGCACGGCATTAGCATCCTTGTCTTAACGCCGCACTCAGCCACTTCTGAAATGCAGGACTGCACCATATTTACAACAATATGGTGCAGCCCTGCATTTCCCCCTGCGCTTGCGCTAAATTTAGCTGCCTTGCGCCAATGCAGGCACCCTTGCACCATATTACAAGGGTGTCTGCGTTGCAGGGGACATAAACAATCTTTAAATGGCGTTTTGTAACTTCAATGTGTAGAAGTTGCAAAACGTCATTTTTTTAAATGATTATTTATGTGCAGGAAGGTAGACCTTCCTGCACATAAACAATCAATGGCGTTTTGCTGTTTCCATGTGTGCTGAACAACTCAGCACACATGGAAACAGCAATAACTAGGAGAAATTAAACATTTCTCCTCGTTGAGCCAGGGTAAGACCAGGTTTTCCCTTGTCTTAATTTTGGCCTGACCCATATGTACGCCACCCTTCTAAATATGGGGCAGCATCAAAATCAATGGGTGTTGCGGTGGAACTCCCACCGCAACACCCATTGCCCTCCCCTTTCACGCTAAGTATAGCTGGAAAGGGTGCCTTATTTACAAGACAGCGTTAAGCCACGTTAAGTTGTAAATAAGGCGAAGCCCCTATCACCACCACAACGTTGTGAAAAGTGAAGTTGTGGTGGCGATAGGGGCTTGTAAATATGCCCCATTGAGTCTTTGATGCCGACGCTTGCTCCATCCAAGGTACTTTTTCAGTGGGCCCTGCATGGGTCCTGTAGCCAGCCTGCCCTCCATCGCGGTCAGCCTGAACTTTGGATTTATCCCAGTCTAGCGCAACCTCAAGTAACCTTTTAGCACTCTTTTAGATCTAATCTTTAAAAATTCATATCTCGACTTCTACTTATTGGATTTTTTGTTGTTTCGGTCTTGTTTTACTCAGATCAATATTCTCTATCTTTCTAGACTGGTGTGGTATTTTGTGGTGTTTTCACTGTGTTGCTGTAATTAAAGTGTGCACAAATACTTTACACATTGCCGCTTAAGTTAAGCCTGACTGCTCTGTGCCAAGCTACCAGAGGTTGACTGCAGGTTAATTTAGGTTGTGAATAAACATTCATTTTGAACTTTCCTTAGTATCAACAATCAATCACTTCTCCACCATTGTCAATACTTTAATACCATATTGTAGCTAAAGAAAATACAAACCGGTTTACACTCTAGAGGATCTTACACTCTAGAGGATCGCCTTTGTTCCTGTCATTGAGTAAATAGTGAAGGTTATAGTTAGTTGCCTAGAAAAGGATGACTCCTGAAAAACAATTTTCCAAATATCAAAGTCTAAATCCTAAAACACAATGCTATCACAGAATAACTCTCTGAATAGGAAAGTCTTTGATAAGTCCAGGCATAGTTTTTGTATTATTACTCTGGCAAAGGAATCTGGATGTAGCAACAACGTATTTTGATTACCTCGCAAAGACCTCACTGAAACACAAGGAACTTATAATGCATGCATCCAAGGTGGTGATCATCACTGAAAGTCTTGTGAGAGTCCCATGGTACTCTGGAACATGCAGTCTATTCTGACTATGTCCATATTTCTCACATAGTGCCCACCGCAGAGGGAAAACCTCATACCAAGTGCCTCCCACGATGCGCACGCATCTTTGAATTCTCCTACCTTAGAGCAGCTTTGCACTCATCAAGTTTGTCAGAGCATGTCTTCTTGCTTGTCCTGTTATCACAGATGAGGCTGGTCCACAGATTATGACACACCTAAAGCAAGGCAACTGCAAAACAATAACGGGATCTCATAGAGAACCACCCAGCGGTTGTTGCCTGCTGAGCTCCAAGTCAACAAGTATAGATAGATTCTCTTTAGATAGGGAGATCCTTATGTCAGGTAACACATTGTTTATGAACACGCACATTTGAGCACTAGGTAATCTGGGGAAATGAAAGACCCCAGACTGAAAAGATTTTACCAAAAGGACCAGTAGGCTTTTAATTTCATTGGTTTTGTGAAGCAAGGTCTTAACCCCTTCTATGCCTTGGACGTAACGGTTACGTCCAAGGCTGTGGCGCTCCGGTGCCAAGGATGTAACCGTTACGTCCAAGGCCCACTATTTAGAAATTCCTCTGCTGCAAACAGCAGAGTGATTTTCTTTTTTTTCTCCAGCCTCTAGAGATGGGGAAGAGCTTCCCAGCTTCATGAGGCATTTTTTTTCAGTGTAGTGAAGATTGACACGCATTGCAAAATTTGAGGTTTGCAGGGGATTTTGGGTGAGAAAACGTTGGGGGATCCACGCAAGCCACACCTCTCTGTACTCCCCCGTGTGTCTAGTTTTAAGAAATGTCTGTGTTTGGTAGGTTTTCCTAGAATGCTGCCAAGCCCGGGACCAAAGGCGCAGGTGCCCCCTTTTCAAAACCAGGTCGTTTTGTGATAGATCATTTTGATGTCTCTACAATACGTTTTGGGCCCCTCCCTGTCGCGGGCACTTGGCCCACCCATACAAGTGAGATGCCATTTTTATCGGGAGGCTTGGGGGAATGTTGGGTGGTAGGTTATGTGTGTCGGCCCAGTGATCCCACAACTTTTCCACACAGAAATGTGAGGAAAATTGAATTTTGTTTAGCAAAATTTGAGGTTTGCAGGGGATTTTGGGTAAGAAAACATTGGGGGATCCACACAAACCACACCTCCCTGGACTCCCCCGGGTGCCTACTTTTCAGAAATGTCTGGGTTTGGTAGGTTTCCCTAGATCGCCGGCAAGCCCGGGAACCAACAGTGCAGGTGTTTCCCTCGGAAAACCATGTCTTTTTGAGATCGATAATTTTGAAGCCTCCTCAGTACATTTGGGCCATTTCGCGAAAAAACTGTCAGTTTTCACTGGAAAAAAATATGTGCCCATGTTGCGTTTTGGGCCGTTTCCTGTCGTGGGCGCTAGGCCTACCAACGCAAGTGAGATAGCATTTTTATCAGGAGACTTGGGAAAATGCTGGGTGGGTGGAAGTTTGTGGCTCAACATGGATTCCAGAACTTTCCATCACAGAAATGTGAGGAAAATGTTTTATTTTTTATTTTTACAAAGTTTGGGGTTTGCAAGCGATTCTGGGTAACAGAACCTGGTGAGAGCCACACAAGTCACTCCATCCTGGATTTCCCAGGGTGTCTAGCTTTCAAAAATGCATAGGTTTGCTAGGTTTCCCTAGGTGCTGGCCTAGCTAGGCCCCAAAATCCACAGCTAGGCACATTGCAAAAAAAGGGTCAGTTTTCTGTGGAAAATAGTGATGTGTCCACGTTGCGTTTTGGGCCATTTCCTGTCGTGGCAAATAGGCCTACCCACACAAGTGAGGTATCATTTTTATTGGGAGACTTGGGGAAATGCTGGGTGGCTGGAAGTTTGTGGCTCCCCGCAGACTCCAGAACTTTCCATCACAGAAAGTTGAGGAAAATTTGTTTTTTTTTTACAAAGTTTGTGGTTTGCAAGGGATTCTGAGTAACAGAACCTGGTGAGAGCCACACAAGTCACCCCATCCCGGATTTCCCTGTGTGTCTAGTTTTAAACAAAATGTACATGTTTGCTAGATTTCCCTAGGTGCCGGCTCAGCTAGGGCCCAAAATCCACAGCTAGGCATATTGCAAAAAAAGGGAAAAATGTGATGTGTCCATGTTGCGTTTTGACCCATTTTGTGTCCCGGGCATTAGGCCTACCCACACAAGTGAGGTACCGTTTTTAACGGGAGACTTTGGGTAACACAGAATAGTAGAACACGTGTTTTTACCAATTGTCCTTCTATGCATTTTTGCCTTACAAATGTAAGACAGTGTGTAAATAGAAGACATTTTGAAAATTGCCCCCTAATTCACATGCTAGTATGGCTACCCACAAATTCAGAGATGTACAAATAACCGCTGCTTCTAAACTCCACATCTTGTTCCCATTTCAGAAATACATAGGTTTCCTTGATACCTATTTTTCACTCTTTATATACCAAATGAATTGCTGTATACCCGGTACACAATGAAAAATCATAGCAAGTTGCAGCTCAGTTATTGGCTCTGGGTACCTCGGGTTCTTGGTGAACCTACAAGCTCGATATATTCCCGCAACCAGAGGGGTCCTCCGGACGTAACAAGATATATTGCTTTAAAAACTCTAGCATAGTTAGAAGAAGTTACAGGTGAAAATGTAGGCACAAATGGCTGTTTTTTTCAACTCAATTTCAATATTTTTTTATTTCAACTGTTACTTTCTATAGGAAAACATTGAATGATCTACACAAATGACCCCTTGCTGAATTCAGAAATGTATAGCTTTCCAGGATACATTATTGGTTTCACACCCATTTCTACCACTAACTGGAAGGAAGTGGAAAGCACAAAAAATAGGAAAAATAGGCTATATCCCAGTAAAATGCCAAAACTGTGTAGAAAATGTTGGTTTTCTGACAAAAGTCTGCCTGCCCCTGAAAGCTGTGAAGATGGTGATTTTAGCACCACAAACCCTTCGTTGATACCATTTGCAGTGAAAAAAACAGATGCTGTCTTCTGCAGCACTTTTTTCCCATTTTTCCCAACAACCCAAAATGTAGCTGTATTTTGCCTAATTTCCCGGTCCCCTCCAAGGGAATCCACAAACCCTGGGTACCTTTAGAATCCTCAGGATGTTGGGTGAAAAGGACGCATATTTGGCATGGATACCTTATGAGGACAAAAAGATACGGGGGCCTAACCGTGAACTATCCCAAATAGCCAAAAAAAGGGAGTGGCACAGGGGGAAAAGGCCTGGCAGTGAAGGGGTTAAAAACTCCTTTGAGCTCTGTAAATAACAGTGCATATTTTGCTTAGCTTAACCAGGAGCACAATCGAGCAGCAAGGGAAAGACCCAGGTGATAAGAGCTACCAGGACCACAAAGTTGATCTTATCACCTGGGTCTTTCCCTTGCTGTAAGTAGACAGAGTATAGGACAGAGGTTAGGGGACTGAGTGATGGGTGGAGCGAAAAATCAACGAGGGCAAATAATTCCAGATAGCTGTAATAAGTGAGGCAAGGAGATTAATTATTACTAGGAGGAAGTACAGAGGAGGGAGACTGAACAGAGTGAATAAAATGGGTTGGGGAAGGGGAAAAAGGTATTTTGGATGCACTAAGTCGTGTGGTTAGTTTGAAGTGAGTGGGACATAAAGAAGAGTGGAACGAGATCAGAGTGATCAGTAAACAGTGCTGGGAATGAGAGACTTAGAAAGAGGCACAGGAAAAAGGGGGAGACAAAATTCATCCTGTTTCAGGCTAAAATAGAAGATCATGGAGAGATATATTAAGTGTGGGCCTGGGATCAACACTCACTGTGGGGGAGCAAAACAGACGGATGAATAGAAGAGAAATTTCAAACCAGTCCATGTGATGAGCCAGAATGGTATGTACATATTGGATGTAGTTTGGGGAGCTCGAAGAGGTTTATTACAAGGGCCAAAAGAAGCATTACTTTAGGGGGATAATAGTGTAGGCTTGAAGCATATAACAAATGATGGGAAGAGGGTATACTCTGAAGTCTCTTATCTGAAAGGACTCTGGGCCCTCACCCATACAGAATACTTCATTACTGGGCTCGCTGATCGCCTGTGCAAAGTTCAGTTTAGCACTGGTGGGCTCAGCTCAAAGAGTAGGAGGTGGCATTGTCGGGATTTAGTTAATGGAGCTATGACTCTAGCATGTGCAGTTCCCTATTAAGGTGACTTGCGATGTTCAAACACGCCATCCTGAAGCCTGATTGTAAGGAGGGCTTTGGATCAAAAGGAAACAAAACATTGGTGAATTAAAACAAACTCGTGGTGAACTGAAAATAATTTTATTGGGTGCACTTGAAGGTAGTTTAAGACAATACTCGAAATAGTACCCCCCTAAGTAGTGGTGAACAGGTTTCAGCCTTACAATGAAGCCTATAAAGAGGTTAAAAGGCTTTCTTCATAACCTAGATTGCCAAAGGAAAATGCACTAGACAGCCAATATAGGGTGCACATTGGAAGCTGTATCTGAATAGTTCGGTATGAAAGTGAGGTGAAAAAGAGAATGTCGACCATAGCGAGGCAATACTAAGCCAGAAACTGTCTGGTGCATGTTGGGATAGGTAATACAATAAATCCTCTCCAAGGTGAGCTCTAGCCTAGTGCTGGTTGTCTGCCTCTCGGAGGTGCCTTATGCAAGGCCGAGCTACTGCTTCAGGGTAGAGACACTCCTTTGTCGGAGTGCGCCTCACACTCCAGTGTATGCTCAGGCAAAGCCAGTGGTTGCATTTTGAGGGTAGCTTACAATGAACTGTCTGTCAGAACGCACGCGCCCTGACCACATACATGCCTCTTATGGAATACTTTCCCTGGGATCATTCACACTGAATAGCAACCTTGGTTTGGGGTGGGTAGGAGGGGGGGGAGGAGGGGGGATTTTCAAAACTACCATCTTCTCAATTTTCTACAGCACATCCTCAAAATATGTTCACCCACACTCAGATAAATGTAATTACTATGTATACTATGTACAATACACAAAAATAGATCTTGGCAATGTAACGAGGAATTTCAGTCCCTTTAAATTATTTACATTGTGGTAAATGCCATAATTTGTCCTATGGCAACCTGACGTACCATAAAGACAGCAAGTAGCACAGATCGTTTGAACAATACATTTGTGTAAAACGCCCTCAGGACGCAAATTTGGGATATTGAGTCAAAGCAGGAAGCTGGTCTTATAGTGGATTCCCTTGCATTACCACTCTATAGAAGTAACATAACAAATAGAAAGGCTGCTGGTTCTTTAGTGCGCGAGCCGTGACGCTGTCGTCGTCATTGACAGACAATCAATCTCTGATTCCTATGGGCCTTACTCGTTACCTCTTCTCTGTCTCTTGCTAACCTCCATTAACTATCTATCTGGACGCCGTCTGATAAGGGTTCTAATGGAGTCAAGAAAGGATAGGTCGCCATTACAAAACCATCAGATAACAACAGGCCTTCCAAGCAATAGTGTTCGCCTTTCATACTTTAAAATAAGGTTGAAATAGTTAAGGGGAAAATGAAAAGGAGGCAATGAGGAAACAATGAAGATACGACGAGGACTCGTGCGAAAGATATATGGGAATGCATTGGAGGAGAGGTTATGGACTCCAGGATCAGATTAGGGTATTTAAAAAACACACCTTCTCTGAATAGAAAATATAGCTGAGCAAAGCAACAAACAGATCAGGGTAAGGGCAAACGACATTGCTTGCAATTAAAGTATTTCTCGACAGCTGGCAACTAATGTTCACACATCGCAGTAGTAAAGCTGCAGATAAAACAGGAAAGATGAGATGCACTACAGATACCAAGGAGCAATTGAATATCCAGGGCCTGTGTTTTGGTTATTCAGATTTTTTTTAGAATTAGCGATTGATGATCAATAAATCAAAGTATCTTACCGAATTCCCATTTTGCTGTGACATGAGCGAGATCTCTCTCGGAAACTATTGTTTCACCTGTTTACATGTCTCAGGCCTATTGCCAGTTGTTTGCTCATGTCTTAAATGTCCACATTCGTCATCCGTTTGACTCAAATTTGTAATTAATTTGCCTTCTAGTTTTCATTAGTTTCCCCTTTTTGTGCTAATTAATTTGTTCCACTGTACTCATTATTTGTCCCAAAATGCGCAATGTATTTTCCCATTAGGCCGATTTACTTATACGTAATCCAATCTATGTAGCAAGAAACTGCAAATAACATGATTTTAGCATTGATCCAGTCAAAATATTTTATTTTCACGTTATTTTAATTTTAATTTAAAAAAAAATCTTTTTATTGTAAGAAGAGCATAAACAAACTCAAAAACAATGCAGTACAATACAAGATGCAGTGTCACAAGGAATGATACTGATAAAACATAATCATGATATGGATAACAGTAGGTCAGTGGTATAGAGCGCGTCCGTAAAGTAGTCAGACTCCAGAACTATCAAGCGTCTATGACCTCAAGTCTCGAGGAGGGGGTTTCGGAGAAGGGGGTACAGAGCAAGCCTCTACTTTCATTCCATGGGCCCCAAACTCTCGTCTATTTATTCGGGCAACCCCTACTTTCATAGATCACTCTCTCCGCTTGCATGCACCAGTCCATGTCCGACCTCCAGTCCACATAGCGCAGCGGGGCCCCACCCTTCCAGGTCCGCGCAATGTTGCGTTTCGCGACCATGCATCCTAGGGTAACCCATACTCTCTCCGCCCAGGACAGGTCAGTGGCCTCCCAGATATTCAAAAGGCAGAGTCGAGGGGAAAAGTCAACAGCCACCTCACTTATCCGGGACATCTCAGCGACCACCCGCTTCCAATACTCCTGGAGAACAGGACATTCCCACCATTGATGGATATAGGTACCCGTCTGTCCGCATCCGCAAGGGCATGCGGGGGAGACCAGAAGTCTCATCTTAACCAGTGCTGCACTAGTGTAATACACACGATGGAGTAATTTGAGTTGAATAAGTCTGAAGCGGGAGCGGATTGCCACCTCCCGTGGAGAGGCAAGAGCCTCCCTCCAATCATCCTCGTCCATGTCCCCAATATCTGTCGCCCATTTCAAATGGATTTTCTTAAGGGTGTCTGGCTTATTATTCTGAATTTTGCAGTAGGTTAACGAAATAGCCTTCTCCTGGAGATAGTCGTCCAGGAGTCAATCTTCTAGGGGCGTGGAGACTGGTAGGTCGGTCCCCTTGGGAACCGCCCTGCGAAGAGCATTGCGGGCCTGAAGATACAGAAATGTCTCCCCTTCCTGTAAGTTATAATCTCTCTGCAAATCCGGAAAAGTAGTCATGTCGCCCTTCTTCCACATATCTCCCACCCTGGAGAGGCCAATCAGATCCCATTTATCGAACCCCAGTTGTTTAGACAGTATCCCTAGTTGGGAAGACTCAAGCAGCGGAGTGGCCTGTGTGATCCTATCTCTCCATCCCAGGACAGTTGATGCCTTGGTCCAAAGTGTTACCGTGGTGGAGGTCGGGATGAATCTGGGCATATGCTTCTTACCACCATATAGTGCCCTGAGGTAGGTGCCTTGGAGCATATTATGACGGTCCATCCTGTAAGCCGGATCCGTAATAGGGCGGTGTATCCAGTGGTTAGTCACCACTAGCTGGGAGGCCCAATAGTAGGACTCAATGGCTGGTAGAGCTATGCCTCCGTCATACCAGCTGTTTGTGAGCTTAGCTAAAGCGATGCGGGAGGCTCCGCCGTCCCAAAGCAGGGTACGGACCTCGGCCTCGATCGATTGAAAACAGCGAGGCGGAACCAAGTACGGCGTATTTTGCAAAGCATATAAAAAGCGCAGGAGCGCCATCATTTTGTAGAGCGCAGCTCTACCAAGCAGCGTGAGAGGCAGTGACCTCCAATGTTGCACGTCCACCTGAAGGTGGCGCAGGGGAGGCAAAAGGTTCAGGTCATAAAAGGTGGAAGGATCGGGTGTGATAAATATGCCCAAATACTGAAAACCGTCCCGAATTACCTTAGCCGCGCAGCCAATAGGAAGGCGTAGGGGTCTCCGCTCAATACATAAATCAGGGATTTGTCCCAATTGATGGTATAGCCGGAGTATTTTGGGAAATGAGTGAAAATATGCAGTGCCCTGCGTATGGAAAAGGAGGGCCTAGCAATATATAGCAAAATGTAATCGGCATATAGGGAGATGATGTCGCTCCAGTCCACTGACCAATTGAGGCCTCTAATAAGGGGATCCCCCCTGATCCAGTGAGCGAGCGGTTCGAGGGCTAAAGCAAAAAGCAGCGGGGACAGGGGGAAACCCTGTCGCGTACCCTTTCCTAAGACAAACGCCGCGGAGCGGGCACCATTCACCGCCACCTGGGCCAGGGGCTCTGATACAAAAGGCGTATCCAGGACCAAAAACGAGGACCAAACCCATATCTCTCGAGCGTAGCAAACAGGAAGGGCCATTCAATCATGTCAAACGCCATTTTGCCGTCCAGTGACATAATCACTGAATGCTCCTGTATAGTGGAGGCCCGCCCCAGAACTCCGTGCAAACGACGGAGATTCAGCGCCGTGTTACGCGCAGGCATAAAGCCGGATTGGTCCGGATGAATTAGTTTGGGGAGATGGGGTGAGAGACGCCGAGCTAGAAGCTTAGCCAAGATCTTGACCTCAGGGTCCAGGAGAGAAATGGGTCGGTAGGAGCTACATTGGTCCTGGGGCCTACCCTTCTTGTGTATCACCACGATAGTTGCCAAGCGTTGTGTCTCCGGCAAGACACCTTTCTTTTCGCTCTCTTCGTACATACGTACCAGAAATGGGGCAATCGTGGAGGCATTGGATTTGTAAAGTTCAATGGGAAGGCCACCCGGGCCCATAGCTTTACCCGATTGCAGGGAACCAACAGCCTTCAACACCTCGTCGGTCGTCAAATTGGCGTCTAGTTCCTCAACCTCAGGAGGTTCCAGGACAGGCAAGGTCAGGGTAGCCAACAGCTCCGCCGCCTCCGCCTGAGTGGAGGCAAGCTTGGAGGTATAGACTTGTTCATAATGATCTGCGAATGTTTCTGCGATTCCAACTTTGTCATGCACCACTGCCCCCCGACGGTCTGTGAGGTGCGCAACCCACCTGTTGGCCATGTCACGTTTGTCGAGCCACGCCAATAATTTGCTTGCTTTATCGCCTATATCGTAGACCCGATGTTGCGTAGCTCGGTGGTGAGCCGTTGCTGACTCCTCCGCAATATCTCTATATTCCCGTTGCTTAATAGCCAGTCTATGCGTGGTGTCCATTGTACCCCCCGTGATCAAGTCACCTTCCAAGCGGACAATTTCCCCCTCCAATACTTCCAATTGCTTACGTTTTTCTTTTTTGTGGCCCAATATCTCTGCAATCCCGCACCCCCGAATCACTGCCTTGTACGCCTCCCACAATGTGACGTCTGAGTCGACTGTTCCGTCATTATCTTTAAAATAGTTCTTGGTGGCCTCTGCTAATTTATCTCATATTACCGGGACTCTAAAGTACCAGGGATTAATCCTCACCTCGTAGCGAGATGGAGACTGTGCCCCCCGTAGTGTGCCAGAACTGGGGAATGATCCGATATACCTCTCGGAAGAAAGGAGATATCCCCAAACATAGGTAATTGAGTGGCTTTGCCAAACAGATAGTCTATGCAGGATAGGCTGCCATGCACCCCGGAATGGAAGGTGTATTGTTTGGTCGTGGGGTTACAGGTCCTCCAGATATCTATTAGGCCAAGCCCCCCCAAAACGTCTGTTAGGGATTTGCCCGCTGAGTCTTCTCGTTTGGGAGGCATGCGATCAAGTTTGCATTCAGGGCCGCGTTACAGTCACCTCCAATCAACACGTCCCCCTCAGGTAGACTCAACAAATGTGGCCCAAGGTCCTGTAGTGTGGGTGAGTGCAGTCGGGGGGGCACATACAGGGAAGTCACATTTAGGGAGCGACCCTCCCAGCGCCCCGAGGCTGTTACAAACCTACCCAGGGGATCATGTGTAATTTTCTGTATTTGAAATGGGAAGGAAGTTCGGACCAGGATCCCCACTCCCCTCGATCCTCTAGTGAAACCAGCATGTGCCATTAACTTGTATCCCCATCTGTTAAGAGCTGGGTAAGAAGTGCCCTGGAGATGCGTTTCTTGAAGGAGTACCAGGTCTGGGGAGTGACGCTTCAAGAACTGTAGCACTTTCCCCCGCTTGATGCGGTCACCCAAACTATTCACGTTCCAGGAGATTAACTTAAGGCGGCCAGCCGGGGGAGTCTCAACACAACCAACACTCATTTGCAGTGAAAAAATGAACCCCCACCCAAGGGGCAGCAAGGACCAGGGACCGCGGTCCCTCTCATTACATCGAGACATATTTGGACACAAAACAGTGCATAAGTAGGTAATAAGGAACTGACAATCGTACCTTTGGTGACCTTGAGTTCAACACGATTAGTATCATTCACTTGACTGCATTGATAGCATTTATATTGCTGAAAACAAACCCTTATTGAACGCCCTGGAACCCACCCCCTCCCAGCCTCCCTGCAACATGGACCTAAAACTGCCCACCCCCCAATTTTGCAGAGCGCCTGTGACCCCATAACAAACATGCCAAATAAGGGAGAACGCTACTGAGCCCAACCACCCAAGAGCGTAGGTACAATTCCCCATAAGAACTATTATTGGTGCCCTTCGATGAACAGTTGTGCGTCCCTGAGAGCATTAAACACATTCAGTCATAACTGAAACCCCTGTCAATCGTTCCTCCGGAGAAAGGAGGCAACGTGTTTGGGACCCGCCAGGTCATACACATAGTAACTAAATAATGAGAGGAGAGCATGTCCAGAACAATGCAATATACAGTATAGTCTGCTTCGTATGATAGGCAACCAGCAGCAGCAGCATCCGACACCGCCCGGCAGGTAATTCGAGATAACCCCGTGAACAGGGCGAAGACACTGGCACAAACCTACAATTTGCAGATCTCGGTCGTCGTCACCACGATCTCCCTTCTCCGGACGGGCCTCGGGGGGGGGCCGCTGATCGGGTGGGGAGCGCCGCCAACCCCCGTCGGCACGCCAGCCTTCCAACCAGTCCCAGGCCTCCTCCGGAGTCTGAAAAAACCAGGATTTCCCCTCCGCCTGTACCCGCAGTTTAGCTGGAAAGAGCATTGCGTATTTGAGGTTTTGGATTCTGAGGGCTCGTTTGACTTCAAGAAACGATCTCCTTTTTTGTTGTACCTTGAGTGTGAAGTCAGGGAAGAAGGTGACAGTGGAGTTTTCGAATTTCAGCGGTGGGGCCGTTCTTGCGGTTTGCAGAATGATGTCCCTGTCCCGGAAATTAAAAATTCTTGCCAAAATAGGATGCGGAGGGGCGCCCGGCTTCGGGGGGCCCCCGGGGACTCGATGAGCTCGCTCCACTGAAAAGAACTGTGAGAGAGAGCGGGGCCGCAGGTGTTTCTGAACTAGGTCCTCCACAAAAAGGTCAGCAGCTGGCCCCTCTGCCCTCTCCGGCACCCCCAAGATCCGTACGTTGTTCCTGCGGGCGCGCCCCTCATAATCCTCCAGCCGCGCCTCAAGGTCCGACGTTTGAGACAATAAGCGCTTGACCGAAGATTCAAGGACCTTCGTAGAGGCCTGTAGCGTAGTGACTGACTCATCAGTCGCCTTAACTCTGTCCCCCATGTTGCGAAGGTCAGCCCGGATAAGGATGACCTCGGAGGTGACAGCGTCGATCTTCTGCTCCAGCGCTGTCCAGACTCCCTGAATGGCTTCTATCACGTCCACCAAAGTCGGAGCCCCTTCCTCACCCCGTTGCTGAGCCTCTGGGCCCTCACGTTTTTCTTCTGGATCATCCGTCCTCGTGTGGGTGAATTTCGCCAGCCTCAAATGAGGGGTCTGGCGGGAGCCTTTAATCGTGGCCAGGATGCTCTGTGGAAGACAAGAGTAGGCCGCAGGTGGGCAGTGCAACAGGACAGGAGCAATCACGGCCAACCCCACCCAGTCCCTCAGAAAGTACAAGCGTCGCACTCCTCTCCCTGGGGTCTATATAAAGCCCTCCTCCGCTTGGGTCCCGGAAAATAACTTCGCACTCAGTGGTAGTGCCGATCCGTGTTCAATAGTCTCTGCGCCGCCGGCGCTCAGTGCAGTCAGGATATGAGGCCCTCCCCAGGCAGCATGAGGTTTCCAGCAGTATCCTCACAATAGCATACGATCGTCCCAAATCTGTTCTGGGGAGGGGGGCTTCCCAACCGGAGCATGCGCTGGTACGTTTTCTTCTCCGGCCTCCTGCAGTCCCAGCCCCACACTCCCGGTCGATATTGGGGGAGGGGTGCGGCAACACGGGAGGCCGCCGATCTTGCCAGCAGCTCCGGCGGGACACCCCAGCCGTGTAAGCAGAATAGAGGCTGCCAGGGAGGGGGGGGGAAGGAGAAGTCTCAGGCCCTCTCACTCACCACTGGAGATGCTGGCCCAGCCCCCCACAGGACTCCTCTCCCGGGCCATGCGCGCCATGGCCAGTCGGCGTCAGGCGGCAGATGCTCCCGACCGGAGCCCACCAGAGCCGCGAAGCAGGAGGCAGGCGGAGCTCCGCCAGGCAGCCGAAGGTCAGTCGGGGCAGAGGGAAGCCCAACTCATTTCCGGGGCTCACAGGCCCGTCTCCGCACCACGGGAGTCGCGTCACAGCACGCCGGGCAGCTCCTCCGAATAAACCCCGCCCTCTCTTGGCGAATTCGGCCGGGGCCGATAACTGCCTTCCGCGGTGTCGGATTTTCGTTCCTGAGGCGTCGGAGCACTCCTGGGCACAAGGGGCAGCTATTCCTTGCGCTTTGTGGGCTCAGCGGATGATTGCAGCGGATGGATGGGGATCGTTATTTAGGCTACGAGCGGAGCCCTAAGGGATTGCGGCCATCTTGGGTGTTGGCTAGCCACGCCCCGTTATTTTAATTTTTAATCAGTAACTATTTAAATAGCGACAAAGCGAACATAATTAAAACGAAAGAATTAATACTGTAATGTGGGTGAACACACATATCACTGCTTATACAGTTCAATTTTGAATATACTTGGGTGCACTTATTGTTTTTATTTACGAGCATTGAAGATTAATCAATATTACACAAGCAGGGGTGCTAAGATTGGCCATGTTGTATGTCATAGCACTAGTCACTGGCCATAGCGTTTTTGCTCAAAGAGACGCACGCAGAAGTTGAAGTACTGAAACTAGCTTTGCAGGATAGAGCACAATGTTTTGGCCTTCTAATGGACTGGTACTTATCTTGACATAAGGCCACTGTGATCATATAGTACTGACAGGGTTATAAACACCATATTTGCATTGTTATTTTTCGATTGAAGATACTTCTTCTGCCCACTGGCACTTTAGAATGTAGATGGACGAGTGCAGTGGCAGGTCAGCTGACAGTACCTGTTAGGATGGAGGACAGTTGATATCCCAGTGAAGGGAATGCCTATTCCTGCTTCAAATGTTTGCAAAAGATCTGGGTTGCATCAAGTGGGCCACTACCCTAATTATTTATGGTCGGGTGATGCATGGCCAGGTTTTTTCTTACATGAAAGTTAAAGGAGAATATTAACTTGTCACACTTTTTAATTCTACCATTTGGGAAATTATGATTGATGCCTAATCTTAAAACCACAATGCATTAATTAGTAATTCGAGATTCCATCGCTCTACCTTTCTCACACACACCACACCAACCCGCACGCACGCACGCACTCTCTATCTCTCTCTCTCTCTATCTCTCTCTCTCACCCATGAAAAACATATTTGATTTATGATGATTGCCCTCTTTTCTTGGGAACTCGGGCAGTCTTTATCACTTGACTAGCATAAACTTTCCTAACAGTGCCTTCATCTGGGAAAGTGTTCAGATGTCTGGGGGTGTCATGGCTCCACACTGTCTGCCACGTTACAAAGTGCCATCATTCAAAACTTTAAGGTTCTTTTGGAATGCAATTCTACATTCACCAACAAGGTGCCTAAATACTGACACTATCTTACTCTGGAGGTTAAAATTAATCTGGAAAATGCTCGTCTTTGCATTCAAGTGTCTTTAAGAGGTTTCTACTAGCCTTCATCTTCCCAATAAGCTCACACTTTAAAGATAAGTGTGTGCCCTCACATCAAATAACCTGAAATATTTCACTGGTACCATCTAGATATCAGTGAACTTGCCTGCCCTGAGAACATTTCGCCATCAGGGTTTCTACTATATGGAATGCATTAACCAAATGTATTGCTCCATGCTTTCTTTCAGAAACCTCTTAAGGTTCACCATCATTCTGTCTGCTCTTCCACATTTACCTGCAGCCCTTGGCCCAACTCCAAAAGCAGCATCTGCTGAAACTACAAACGTATACCAATGACGCTCAAATTTATGCTCTGCTGGAAAGCATTTCTTCAAACCAGGCCCACATCTCTCTGTGTCTGAAACCACATATTACACATCATGAAGGAACACTTCCTGAGGCAAGAATGAGATTGTGTTTTTGTACAGAACAGAAAACAAGGCATCACGCTTCGACTAGCATCCCATCCTAGATGTAGTACCTCCCACTCTTTGAAAGTAAGGTAAAAGATGCATTTTGCAGTGCTTTCTTTTGAGCACCAAGTTAACATACTAGTCAAGGAAATCAACTGGCAGCTCTAACTTATTCATAGATTCCTCCTACTCCTCAAATCAAGCCACGGGTGGTGTTGACAAGAGCTTGGGCGATAGCCGGGTACACTGCTGACTCATAGTATATACTGGTCTACCTCAAATCTTACTGTCACAATGCGGAGCCTCCCCCAGTCTTTGACTGAAGCTGAAGAAGCGTGACCAGCCATACAGGATCCTACACTCTGCATGTGCACATCTCATTGCCCAAGTGCATTCAACTGGGTAAAACACAGAGGGTGGAACACTTGGCGTTCAGGGCCCTAAACTGTGGAATGTGTTTTAGGAAGGAACTGAATACTGAACTGTTTAGGCTTCTCCTCAATTGAAAATCCTGTATGTGCTAACTGCGACGAAGAATATCAAACTGGGCCTCACAATACAAACTGGACTCAATTTGTCCAATTGAAGACTCTCTTGTCTCTAGTAGCATTCTCAAGTAACAGAAAGATGACACACAGAGCTCTACGAAACTCATCAATAAATACAAAAACTAAATGAAGTTCTCTTTTTCTCTGGGATTCACTGTCCTTCTTCACCTAGGGGGCTACTCTGTTGTTATAGGGTGCTCCTCAACGTGCTAAGAGCTTTTTAGGTCACGCATCAGCGCGCATGCGCTGTCTGCAAGACCTGCTGTAATCACTCGTACTGAGTGTAATCCCGCCTGCCGCTGGCCATTGGTTCATTCGTGTGTCACCTTTATTTCCTAGCTCCTTATTGGTTGGTGCTCCTGGTACATCACTTCCGTTTTTAGGCCAGGAGCACCTGCCAATTACAGTTTCTTTACACTGTACTTCTATATGTATTTTGTTGGGGACTACTTATTTTTTACCATGGGCGCCGCACTTTGTTTTGGCATGCCTTCTTCACTCGCAGTCACGCACAAACCGGGCATCGCGATGCTCGCCCACCTCCATTTTTTAAGAATGCTAAACTTTAACTCAGCGCGGCGCCCCTTTATTTTAATTTTATTTGCAGCTTCAAAGCTTTTTAATTTTATGTGCATCTTCAAACCTGCAGCACCCTATTTGACGCTCCTGCCACGTTTTCATCAGCCTCAGCCTCTTCCGGATCACCTCTACAGCCGCAGAGGCCGCTGTGACCTGCCCACCTCCCGTCCTACCCTGAAGCAGCTGATCAGCAGCCCACAACACCAGAACGAGTTGTGTGGCTGGCAGGAACTCCGGACAGTAAGTATTACATTTACCCCCATGCTGTTTGTTTCTTTTTTATTTTCTTTTTTTTGGCTTAGTATTAGTCGCAAAAAATAAAACCATGTTCCCTAATGCCGAAGTCTGCAGCTCAGCCAATGGCGCCACATCCTCTGCCGCTGTGCTGCTTTTATTTTTGGAATTTTTGGCATTTATTTATAATCAGTGTGCCCACTTCATGGGCTGCCGCGCTACACCTTGCAGTTCCTGCGAGGAAAGGGCAGCCGACCTGCAGCGCTGCCGTGTTGGGAGCTGGGTTTCTATTAGGTGGCACTGCAGGCCTGGAGTCAGTACAATATACTGAACACTACCTAACTGCTGGACCGGGCACTACTTCTTGAATGCTGCTCCCGGGCCTCCGATTTGGCTACCTGGCTCAGGGTGCGGTGGCACATCTGCAGTCCCTGCTGGGAGCGGCTGATCTGTTATGTTTTTTTTCTTTGCATTCTGCACTGATACACCGTAGAAAACGTCATAGTTTGGGGAGACTTTTTCATTTAAATTCCCTCCGTTGTAAATTCCATTGTTTTAAATGGTTAGCAGGTTCTACTAGGTTTAGACCATAATCGTTATGTTCTAGCTTGGCAAAGTCCTTCATTTTGCAGTTACCTACCTTTACAAACGTCTGTGTTGCTGCGACTTATGAGCTCTGCTTCCATGTGCCCATGTTGGAACCGTAAAGTAAGATGGTTTCAAATGCCTCATTGTGCTTATGTGCATTGTAATATATATGTCACAACTCCTTCACATTCGTCACAACTCCTTCACTGCCATGTGCGCACACAGCAGCAAACTAGGAATGTTGAGAAGGGGCAGTGGGGCGCTCATGTGTGCCTATTTGTCACGATGCAATTTAGGGTAAACGGAAAGTATTGGGGCACTAAACATACACATGCCTTATATTATAATTTAATTTATAGGCATGGGGAAAATGAATATAGAATTTACCAGGTTGCCACTGTTTTCGTGGCAATTGCGCAGTAAGTTCCAAACAGCTTGCAAGGGAAAACATTTTTATATTTACAGCGGTGACTAAACAGATTTACTTCTCTAAAGCTTGTGCGAAATGTGTTCAGCGGCTTACTCACTGCAGTATGCTATAATGTGCACATTTGTTTTGGGAAATCATACTACTTTTTAATACTTTGGGGAAAGCTGTACACATTTTTTGTAAACCGTATGTTCCTACTCTTTTCTCATATGTAGCAACAACACTACGCTAACAGCGAACGTGTCCCAGTCTTGCACCTTTTAGATCCATAATAAAATGCCCCAAAACCCAAAAGAATTAGCCCAAAAAATGTCCACATTAGTTGCCAATAGTCACACATTTACACAACTTTTACGCGCACCTTACAAAACGATTAGCTTTGACTACTTAATATTTGTCCCATGTTCATATTTTGTAAAGGGTGCCACTGTTTGCGTCCTGTTATTCATTGCCACAAAACCCATCTATGCAGCGACATTTAAATGCTCTTCA
The DNA here is from genome assembly GCA_963921515.1 of Calotriton arnoldi. NCBI lineage: Eukaryota > Metazoa > Chordata > Amphibia > Caudata > Salamandridae > Calotriton > Calotriton arnoldi. The sequence continues at coordinate 2,301,671 of CAWUFW010001531.1, read as the reverse complement.
GAAAAAAAACACTGTTGTTTACTCCAGCACTTTCCCTCACTACGGTGCAGTCAGTCTTTAAAGTATGTAGTACAGGGTCTCTCACTGGCTCTTTCGCTCTTTTGCACACACACTTTTTTCTATAATGCACATTCTATTCTCTCCTCACTCTCTCTCACACACACTTATCTCTCTGTTTCTGGCTGTCTCACACACATACATACAAACGCTTTCTTTATAAACATCATTCCGTACAAACTGCAATACTAAGTTCTTTCTGTCTAACAAATACAAAACCCACATAAGATCAAGATTAAACAGGCATTTGCAATGCTTTGGGTGTCGCATTACTGAAAGTTTGACCTATTTAGCGTTGCAAATTATAGTGCAACACCCAGTGCTTTAAATGGGCCGGTACTGTCCGGTACTGAGTACCGGCACTTTTTAATTTTGAGAGGGTGAGTACCTGCACTTCTCAAGAAAAACGTAATACTTTTAATTGGGGCGTACCGGCACCTCTCAGAAACAAGCAGGTACTCTGGTACAGAGTACCTGTACTTCTATTTTTCCATTTCAAGCACTGGCAACACCAATAGCTCAAACTTTCAGTAATGCGAGACCTATTGCATTGCAAATGCTTGTTTAAAAATGTCGGAGTGGTGCTCTTTTTAGGGTTGCTAGTGTAAGTCCCAAGCATGGTGCAAAAATGTGACAGCCACTCTTTTTCGTTGTCTTTCTCCCACCATCCCCCTATTTGGCTCGGGCTCACGGTGCCATCCTCTGTGGAGTGCTGTGCAGGGGCTCAGGGCTGAAGAACATTGTTGTAATCGAAAGGATACCCGTATTCCAGGCGTAGATTAGATAGGTTATTTATTAAGTTGTTACAAAGATGAAATGAGGAAAACCCCACCAGGAGCAGCCACCCTGCTGCTCAGCCCATACCCAACTGACACTCACAGACATCCAACATTCCATCCATCCAACATTCCACGCCACACTCATTCTGGCTGAGCAGCAGGTAAACATAAGTTACAACATATCTCCCTTCTTTAGGGGAAACAAATGCATTGTGAAATAGATTAGATGAAACAATTAAAATAATGACAATATGGCAAATAACATATAGACATATCATCAAGAAATTGGATACAATGCATAAATTAAATTGAAAAGAACGTGCAAGTGTAAATACTTAGAACAACATCACATCACATCACATCTCTTACTCATATAAACCACCATCCAAACAACATCACATCACATCTCTTACTCATATAAACCACCATCCAAACAAAATCACATCACATCTCCTACTCATATAAACCACCATCCAAACAACATCACATCACATCTCTTACTCATATAAACCACCATCCAAACAACATCACATCACATCTCTTACTCATATAAACCACCATCCAAACAAAATCACATCACATCTCCTACTCATATAAACCACCATCCAAACAACATCACATCACATCTCTTACTCATATAAACCACCATCCAAACAACATCACATCACATCTCTTACTCATATAAACCACCATTCACCCAACAAACCAAACCCCACATGCCACGGATCATGTCAGTTGGCCAGACCGGCATGAAGAGCAACACACAGGGAACAAACCTGAATGCGGTACGTAAGGGAACAACACAACATAAAAGCGCACTACACATCAGCGCACTACACATCAGCAATCCAACACCCTCATAACACTGCTACACGCACAACTGAAAACAGTGCATAAAGAAACAACACAACGTAAAGGCGCACCACACATCAGCAAACAAACATCCTCATAACACTGCTATACGCACTCAACAACATGGCGCATCACATATTCGCTAGCTAACATACCAATCAAAACAATACTACACTAACGTACACCACATCAGCAATCCAACACCCTCATAACACTGCTACCCACACTTCAGAACAAAATATAATGGCACATCAGACTTTCACCAACCAACATACCAATAAAACAATGCTACACTCACTCACCCTCAAAAGGGAAACTCAAACACTGAGACAATAATATTCACGCACCGTTATTAAACAACAAATACTTTGTAATGAGTGACTAACACAACACAGCCATCTCATACACGACTCAAACCAATGAGTGGGCTAACACCTCAACACCAACTCATACACAACAATCTTCCGCTTCTGGGACCCTTGTCCCCGTTTCGTGCTAACTGTTGTGATTCAAGTTCTGGGACCTTTGTCCCCAACATGGGCTCTTTGTCCCCGTTTTTTTTTTCTCTCAGTCGTGGTTCAAATTCTAGGACCTTTGTCCCCTCCCAATTCTGGCCCAATGACCAGCTTCTGGGATCACTATACCGATTCCAGGCTCACTCTGGACTCTAGATTCTGTTTCGGTTCTGGGCACTATGCCCCTTATCTCTTTTTTTTTTTTATTATGGGCTCAATGACTCGCTTTCCGTTCCAGTTATTCATTCGCAATATGCTTTACGTAAGATCAACATCCGGTGTGCTCCATACCTCGATTGGTAGAACAATGTCCAACAATAAGTCGGCGACAAGAGATAATAAAAAAAAACAGTCCATCCGAAGGCACAGCACAGGGGCACAGAAAGACATTGGTACCTGTGATTTTTTTTCCCTGAAGCCGGTACCTGTGATTTCTTGTTCCTGAAGTAGGTACCTGTAATCTCTTGTACCTGTGTAGCGACGACACCGACCTTAACTTTCAAGCAACGCCATACGTGGTTGGCAAGAATCGCATTGCACCCGTGATAGGCCTTGCCAAATACTTGCAGCATCCAAACCAAAAATGGCGGCACGTACAGATGACGCTGCATCGGATGGTTCACCGCACAGGGATGCACGACAAGACCTGTTCCAAGCAAACATGCAGCCGGAAAACAAACGTCATAACTGGACAAAGCTTCACAACATGTCCACGCGGCATTGAAGAAATCCTCGCGCCCACACGGAAAATCAGGTAAAGGCACGCGAGTTGAATGTCTAACGGACACATCTGCGAAGATTGTAGTACAGTTTGAAAATGTATCTTTAACGGACACCTTCGCCGAAACTCGCAATAGGTAACACATCCCATTTTAACACAGTGAAGGCTTGTACAAATTTACTGCTGCTGAGGTTTATTCCGGCGTCAAAGTTGAAAAGTGCCCATACATATCACCAAACACCGGGGCATGATCTTTGCCCAGATTTTCAACTCCATAAATACTCATGCAGATATCATTTCATACCGGGGCCCGATCTCTGCTCCCCGATTACCATATTTCATAACGTGAATTCTGGTAGTACACAACACCATCACGTCGTGAGCAGTTCACACCGGGGCCCGATCTTTGCCCCCGATCATCAAATTTCAGAGTGTGAGTTCTCACAGTGCCAAACGCCATCACATCGTCAGCAGTTCACACCGGGGCCCGATCTTTTCCCCCGATAACTATATTTAAAAGTGTGAATCCTGACAGTGCCTAACGCCAACATGTGTTCAGCACTTCACACCGGGACCCGATCTTAGTCCCCGATAACTATATTTCAAGGTGTGAATCCTCACAGTGCCCAACATCATTACGTGGTCAGCACTTCACACGGGGCCCGATCTTTGCCCCCGAACACATATACATATTACACTGGGGCTGGTACTATGCCCTTGATTAACGCAGCTGGATCTGGCACACTTGGGTTCTAGGGCGACCGATGACAGGGTCACTGGTGGGGTTCAGGTGCCAGATAGCGTTAAATACGTACTTTTATTTACCGCAAAAAGTCTTTTACCTTGTGATTTCCTTGGCTTCAATTTTCTGTTTCTGTCGAGTTTCAGTTTTCTGTTTCTGTCGAGTTTCAGTTTTCCATCATCCTTGGGCTTCACTTTTCTGTTTCTGTCAAGTTTCAGTTTTAAGTTCCTTTAGGTGGCACACATGGATTCTTCATCAAAATCGTCGCCAAATGTTGTAATCGAAAGGATACCCGTATTCCAGGCGTAGATTAGATAGGTTATTTATTAAGTTGTTACAAAGATGAAATGAGGAAAACCCCACCAGGAGCAGCCACCCTGCTGCTCAGCCCATACCCAACTGACACTCACAGACATCCAACATTCCATCCATCCAACATTCCACGCCACACTCATTCTGGCTGAGCAGCAGGTAAACATAAGTTACAACATACATATGGTAATACCCTCTTTTTCTCCAAGGTCTGTAATCTATCACCCACATTGTGATCTTTCTCTCTCTAGACTAGGCCTTCTTCAGTCTCTACTACCGGAGCCGCAAAGTTGGCTCTTTATGCTGCAACATTTTAAAAATCAGTGCTAAATAAAAGGCACAACAACTGGCCATAACGCTGATAGTATGATTGCACTTTTTTTTTTTTTTTTTTAAACAATTTCTAAAACACGGACCAGTACTATATAACGCTGGAGCTCTCTACAACAACAAAAACAAGATAATGTTAAGACAAAATCATATTTTACCAACCTATGTATTCATCCTCAACTTTAACAAAACGTCAACGGTTGCATTTTTTCCCCTAAAGGAAGAAAGGTAAAGCAAGCCTGTGTCATCAGAAAACCTATTGTTTCGTCATAGAGAACTAAGCGCAGGGTGAGTCATAATCTGTCTTTCACGTAATATGATTGGTCTCAATATTTGGCTTATCACTTCGTAACGTCCTGCTAAGGAAAGTTTTGAGTTTGCTTTCCACAATGCACAGGTTAAGAGTGTTTCTCATAAAGTGTGGTAGAGAGTTCCAGAGTTCTGGAGTGATTCCCGAGTAGGCTTGTTTGGGAGTGATTGGTCTCATGGGTTAAGGGATTTCCAGGCAAAATTATTTATTACTTCTGGAAATGCAAATGCCACCAGAGATGTTGATTTTCTTTGTTGGGGGAACTGGTGATGTTGAAATGAGCAGCTTTAAATGTTATACTAACGAGTTTCAATGTGCATCTTTGTTGTACGTGGAGCCACTGTAGGTCTTTTAGCACTAGGGTGTTTGCTCTTTTCTGTCGGCTCATTCCACCAATCTTACACCAAAAAGCTTTTGGACGAGCCAATCTGGATTTGGGGAGATCAACTAGGAAGGCCTTTCATTAATCAATCCTGTTTAGTGCCAGAGCTTGGACTACCAGTTTTAGGTAATTTTTGGGTTTGAAAGATTTCATTATCCTAATCCACCTCAGTTGATTTTGAGCCCCTTTCCCCACAGTCTTGCTATGCTTCTCTAGGTGTAGCTTTCTATCCAGAATGAAGCTCAGCGACCTGGCTTTTTGACCAAGTTAGACAATATTCCTAGAGGCCTGATGGATGTAAGGCAGCCTAGTATTGAAGAATCATCATCTAACGGCAGGAGCAGCAGTAAATGTGCTGTGCCTGGTTTTAGGCAGAGTTTGTGTTGTGTCATCCATCTTTTGCTTTTACCTGCAATTTGCAAAAAAGAAACATATTTAAGCCAGTTTATTCTTAGGTGAAGCTGCTTATCATCACTGTACTGATGATGGTGAATCCTAAGATTGTTTATTAGATCACCTATTGGCTCCATGTACATGCTGAACAGCAGGGAGTTAGGATAGATCTGTGTGATACACCAGAGTCGGGTAAGGAGGGAAGCAGTGATTTGTAAATATGTATTTCCTTTTTTTTAATTGAAAGATATAACCTCAACCACTTCAGCACTCACCTTCCACTCCCATCCTCTTCTGCTGGAAGTCTAGGTGTATGCTATAGCCAATGGAATAGAATGCCACAGACAGAACAAGAAGAACAAGCAGACAAAACTCACCACAATCAACCATGTTTAGGGCGCTGTCCAGGAGGGTGGCTGTTTCTGAACTCTGTCCTGGTCAGAGTGCAACTACAATTTCCCTTTTGGGACATTTTCAGGTAGGTATTTTTTCCAGTCAATTTATTTTACTGTTTTCAAGGATGATGTCCAGAGTTAGAAGGCAAGTGCTGGGTTTAAAATGCTGGGTCTATAGTTTTTAAGATCTGCGGGGTCACTGCCTGGCTTTTTCAGTAGTGGCCTGATATTACCTGTTTTTCAGGAGTCTGGTACTGTACCGTGTTCAAAGGAGAGGTAGATCATATTGAGCCAAGTTCAGAACCCCCTGGCTGGGCCCTGGCAGAAAAGAGCCAACAGGAGACTGTGTGATTGTTAATTTTAGAACCCGATGGTGGCAAAGATCCTTTTGGACACGCAGGGTACCCAATCTCAATCTATAAGTAACATTCAGGTGCTTCCTTTAGGTTATTTTTACAGACCATCAATACTACCCAAACCCACTTCTGTCGATGTTAAAGACCATCCAATTTCAATGAGCCGCAGGGACAACATTCCTACTGGAAATTCTTTCGATCCTCTGTCCACACTGAAGGAACATGATTGACGCTACAAGAAATATTTATCCATCAGCAACATATCTATTAAACCTGCAATATCTGTTATGCCTGAATCCACCTGCACCCAAATAACAAGGGACAACAGCACACAGGAGCAATATATTGACTCCGGTCCTAGAGCATTGGTTCAAGTCCAGCCAGAAACAACTCCTATGAAGAAAAAGGCTCTCAGTATAGTCTGTTGGAATAATGCAGGAGCCCAATCAAAAATTATGAATCCTGATTTTTTTTTAAAACATGTGTTTATCGACATGTTGGCAAAGTAATATAACACCCGGGGGAGCATAACCATTTTTACCAAGCATATCCTGGCCATGATGGGGAGACGTAGCGTACCCCAAAACTGGACACTAGATCTAAGGGATCGCAGTGCTTTACCCAAATTCCCTTCTCTCAGGTCCTCCAAGGAATGGAAGATCTGGACACCTAGGTATCGGAAGGTTTCCGACGCCCAGTTAAGGTCCGCAGGCACCTCCGGTGGGCGCACTAAAGTCCAGCCACTGGGAAGAGATATGTCTTGCACTTATTGACTCGTAGTCCTGACAGTTCCCCAAACGTCTCTAAATGTCGCAGGGCCATGTCCGCCCCCCGGGCAGCATCGCAGAGATACACCAATAGATCATCTGCGCATAAGGAGATGATGTGCGTCCTTCCCCCTAATGTTAAACCCATGCCCTCTCCCCCCCTGTCGAAACAACTCAGCCAGAGGCTCTATTGCCAAGGCAAATAGGAGTGGCGACAGGGGGCAGCCCTGACGGGTGCCTCGTGCTACACGATATTGGGAAGAGATGGTTTTGCATGTCCTAACCCTGGCTGTGGGGAAAGTATAGAGCAATCGTACCCAAGCCACCCAATCATCTCCCATACCCAGATGTTTCATAACTGCCAACAGGTAATCCCACCCTACAGTATCAAAAGCCTTTTCCAGGTCAATCGATAAAATAGCAGCCCACTGAAGGGCATGTGCTCCTGGGTGATAAAGCACAGAGTACAACTGACGGAGGTTATACGAGATGTTACGGGAGGGAATAAACCCATTTTGGTCTGGGTGGACCAGGTCCCGCATGTGCGGAAGCAGCTGGAGCGCCAGCACTTTACTGAGTGTCTTAAAGTCAGTATTGAGCATGGAGAGGGGCCTAAAATCCTTCACCTCAGCATCCAAGGACGCCGTCTTGGGGAGCGGGACCACCAACGCATCACACGTAGTGTCCGGCAGGCAACCCATTTGAAGAGATTCCGCAAATAGTGTCACCAACCTTGGTGCTAACTCACTCCCATATTTCTTGTAGAATTCCCCCGGCAAGCCATCTGGGCCGGGAGTTTTCCCATTAGCCATAGCGGCAATAACACCCTGTACCTCTTCTAGGGTCACCGGTCCACCTAATTCCGTGCTCGTTTCCTCGTCCAATGTACGAAGACCGAGCGGCTCCAAAAATGCCTCAACAGCTGCACCAGAAGGTTCCGAGGGGGCGGCGTAAAGGGCTTTATAATAATCCTTAAAGTATTAATATCACTTGGGTCATGCAGGGTCACACCATCAGTCTTCCGTACACGCTAATCGGGGATCCATGCGTTTCGGGCCAGATCAACCAGGACAGGAGACGACCAGCCCGTCCCTCCTCTCCCTGTACGCCATCCATATAGAACTTATAATCATGGGACCTAAGCCGTTCCAGTGTAGTGGCGTATTGCTCACGTTTGTCCAGAAGGCGTGCGTGGGCTTGCGTGTCTCGTCCCTGGAGATTATCCAACTCCCGTATTTCCCCCTCCTTATCCAGCAACTCGCGGTGTAATTCCCTATGCACTCCCACAGTTTGCCCCATGCAATGGCCTCGCACCACCACCTTAAACGCTTCCCATTCTGCCAAGGCAGATGAGGCAGAACGCTCATTGTCAACAAAGTAGTCGCATACCAGGGATTGCAGAGCATCAGCAAAGGGAGCATCTTGGGGGTCTATCCCTATTCGGCCGGAACGTCAATAACAGTGGGCTATGATCAGACAAGGTGCTCCCCAAATATTCTGTATGTGTGATGGAGGCGCTAAGGGGGGGGGAGCACCAAAAGGCATCTAATCGAGTGTGGAGCTGGTGCATGGGGGAGTGAAAGGAGTATTCTCGCATGTCCCCGTGTTGTATCCTCCAGACATCGTTCAACCCCCAATGGGACATCCAATCGCGCAGTCCAGCCGCCACTCGGCGGGTCTGGGCTCCGGCAGAGGGGGAAGCGATCGGTCCAGGTCCACATCTATCACTCCATTAAAGTCCTCACCTATGAGTACTGGGCCTACCATCATGTCCGCCATACGAGTCGAGATGTCAGCCATATAGGCCAATTGATCCTGATTGGGGGCATACACACAGCCCAAAGTAACTTCCCGCCCATACAGCCTCCCCAAGAGGAAGACATACCTGCCCTCTTCATCTATAACAGAGAGTATTAATTCAAAATGTACCCACGCTCGAATTCAAATCAATGCCCCTCGGGCATATGCTGAGAAAGACGTGGCATACACCTGCCCCCTCCACTGTCTACGCAGCCTCTCCACCTCCTTTTGAAGCAGATGAGTTTCCTGCAGGAGAGCTACCTGCACCCCGCATCTTAAGGTAATTATGAATGCTATGGCGCTTAGACATGGATCCCAGCCCCTTAATATTCCACGTAAGGAATTTAAGTGTCTGGTGTTGTGTAGACATTGTTAGTTAAGTGTCCCTTACCCCCGCCCCCGGCCCTCCCACCAACCCCCCCCAGGCCAAGTATACAATATAGTACCCACACCATAGACAAGACAGGTCTTACACAAAAAAGAATCAAAACAAAGCAATTAAAGGACAAAAAGGAATAACGGACCCCAACATGGACCAACTCCCCAATCCCCAGAGCAGTATGGCAATGGCCACCCACCCAAACCCTTTGTATAATGTATAGTCAATCGAGGTCCAAACCACCTATGGTATGGTCCTACGGGGGGTCGTGACCTAGGCAAAAGTCTCAAGTTCGTAGATAGTATGCCGGGGGATCATGCCATGCACCGACCTTCCCATTAATCAAACCTGGACCATGTTACCTTGTTGTTCCTGTGCGGCCCGCCACCTCCGGGAGCCCAAACCCCACAAGCAAGGCCACTCCACCTGGCAGCCCCCTCTATATGATCTCATCCGCTGACTTCCGGGTGATCTTTGGCAAGATTAAACTGTCTGCATTGGAGGAGTCCGAGTTCGATCCCTCCGTGCCCCTCGGCGAACGTGAGCCCACCTCTGACTATTGTTTGTCGTCCTGCATCATCTCTGCCACCGCCTGCAGTGCCGCCGCTCGTTTACGCTCTGTTTGTGAGGGGCTCGGCTTCTTTGGGGTGCTCTTCTGCAGTCTTCTCCTGGACCGTCTTCCAGTTCGCCGGGCCTGGCGAGGCGGCGCCTGCTCCTGTGCCCTCCGTGGGGCCACTGTCTTATACTCCTCCAACCAATCACAAGCCGCAGAGGCAGTGTCACAAAAGTGCGTCTTGCCATCCTCAATGATACGTAGCCGGGCAGGGAAGATAAATGAGTACTGGAGACCCTCCGCCCTCAACGCCTTCTTGACCTCCAAGAAGGAGGCATGGTTCCATTGCACCTCAAGGGTATAATCCGGGAATATTGAGACCCTGCTGTTGTTCACCTCAAACAGACCATCATAGCGAGCTCTCTGGAGCAACATGTCCCTGTCCCTGTAATGTAGTAATTTAGCCACCACCAGTCTCGGGGGACGGCCCGGTGCCGGCGGCCTCGCCGGGACCCGATGTGCTGTCTCCAGAGTATAGAATTGCGTTAGCCCCTCCGGAGCCACAACTGTGCGTAACCAGGGCTCCAGGTAGGACATCATATCTCCATTTTCAATTCCCTCCAGGAGACCCAGGATATGACTGTTATTCCTCCGGTTACGCCCCTCGCTGTCCTCCGCTCTGCGCTCCAACAGTCTAACCCTGTCGGTTAGGTCCGTCACTTGCTTAAGCTTCGCCTGGTGTGCCGGGGACAGTTCCTCAAGGGAGGACTCCACCACCTTCACTCGGTCACTGAGCTTCTGGTGTTCAGCACGTAGGAGGCCCAGTCCCACGGACAATGTACTGATATCTTGGTGCAGTGTCTCCTTTGTGTCCGAGATTGCCTCCAGGATCTTTGCCAGCTGCTGTTGTATGGGGTCTTCCGGTCCCTGCGTCTCCGGGGTGCTCCGAGTTGGCCCCCTTTGGTCCTCCCCCTGCTCCAGGGCAGACTCCAGTAGTTTCACTCTGGGTTTACCCATGTCTGCCCCACAATGCCGTCGATGCCCTAACGCAGCCCAAAGTGCTTCTCAACCCAGTCACCACAGAGCCAGGCACTGCAGGGACAGTAGGCAGGGTCTCTGGACAGGCAGCCCCAGGTCTCAGCAGGGTGCAGTATTGTGACCACGCGTGGATCTCACTGCTCGGTAGTTGAACCCCTCCTGCATGTCGGCCACGGCTCAAATCACCACTCCCCAGCAAGGAGGGGGGGAAGCGAGAGAGGGTGAGAAGAGGTGCCCCCTTCACGATCTGCGGCGTCTCCGGAGGTCCCCCAGCGCCGTGAACTAGGCACATGCTACACAGCAGTTATCCCCTCACCGTCGTCTGAGGGTTCGCAGGTATCCTCCGTCGGTCCCCAGCTGCACTGGCCACACAAGCTCGGAGGGGGGCTACACAGCAGGCCCCAGACATCAGGTCCGGGCCCCCCAGGGCACACCCCGGCTCAACTCTGCTCCGCAAGAAACCGGCTTCCCACAGTTGGGAAAAGTACATCAATAGGGGTCTTGGCCAGGGGCCGCCGATAACACTGTGCCCACGTATCTCAGGCCGAGTCCAGCCACACGTCTGCACACACTTCTTGGTGCCAGGGCACACCGGTCTCTCGGCTGCCCACGATCTGCCTCCAATGCTTCAAATCAGCTCCAATCCAGGGGGAGAAAGGCCTGACTAGGCCCAGCGCGCCTCGCGCAACCCCCCGCCGTCCACCAGCACCAACCGCGGCAACAGAGGGACGCAGAGGGGTGCAAGCGTCTATGCTGTAGGCAGCCACATACTGCGGGCAGGACGCCAAGGGAGCCCCACACTGTTCCCCAAGTGGGCCGTCACACAGGGCTGCCCGGCCGCTAGCGGGTGATCTGTCCCCAGGGGGGCCCAAGCCGCTCGCAGCTTCAAACACGGCTCCGCCGAAGGCCCGCGCCGCCTCTGGTCTCACCCGGTCTTCGCCGATGCGCAGTATGCGCCACAGGATCTGCCTCCGTGCTGCACCCCTCCGATTTGGTACAGCACGTCTCCTCACGGGTGTAGGTCACACGGGCACTGCGGCCCAGCCTCGGTCCGGCCCCCGGGTCGGCTTCGTGCTTTCTTCTTGGGCTCAATCTCGCAGCTGCGCAGGTCCCAGGAACACCACCAAGGCCCGGCTCTGCGTGCGCCGGAATGTCTCCCCAGGAGCAGCGGGACACCAGGAACCCTCCGGTCACACTAATAAGCATGGCTGATGGCAGGATACAGCGTTTTCCTCCGGATAATTGGCCGGTCGGCACGGAGCCACTCGCTCACGCGTCCGCCATTGTTGGCTGCCAATCCATGCCCCATGAATCCTGATTTTATACAGTTTTTAAACACCCATGACATTATATATTGTTAAGAGACCTGAATGCAATCAGATTTCAACATAAATGAATTTAAGGGCCTTTTTCAGTCTGCATTGCCTTCAAAGTCAGGCAGAGCAAGAGGAGGGCTGGCCACCTTTCTCTCTGTTAAAATCACGGATATAATTATCACAAAATGTTGGTCTTCCCCTATTTTCTTGTTTCCCTTTTACAATTGTGGGGTGATTATGATATATTGTTAATTAATTTTTATAATAATATTAGTCATCCAGGGACATTACTGATCAGCTATGTGATTTTTTAAAGGACTTCTTCCAGAATGCCAAAAGCACTGTACATATCATTTGGGTTGGTGATTTTAACATCGCTTTATGCAGCTTTTCAGATATTAGGGTCTGTGGTCTTAGTGATAGTCATTTTGGTAATCCCACCCATTTTTTCTCATTCTGTTTATGGTGAGGCACTAAATGATCTGGTTCTAAAATATGATTTGGTCTTCCCTAGCGACGTTTGTGGCACGAAAAATGCCTGTGTCCCAACCTTTCTAGGGAACTATAATGGTAGTACCATAGATTATGTTCTTTTGTCAAATGAACTATGCCCATTTTTAATCGATTTCGTGATAACCAGTAGCTGCATAAGTGATCATAACCCCCTTTTTATTAAATTGAATTCTCTTTTAAGACCCCTAAGGTAAGCCGGCCTGATAATTTGGAGCTGACTCAGAATAAAGGTTTCAGAATAAAATAGGATAAGATCAATCCAGTGGCATTCAGTCATCTCATTGTTGATGAAGCAAGGGCTTCCATCATGGCCTGTCTTTCAGAGGAGATGGAACGAGCCCCGATCCAGCTTGAATTCTTAAAAATCTGTAAACCTATTACTATTAATTTTATGTCTTTTAGTTCTGCCCGGGAGAGGCCACTTAACCGTTGTTTTAGTTCGGCATTTTCAGCCGCACACTAAAAAAATCTCCCAGGGTTGTATCCAAGGTCAAGCAAGCCAGGAGTTTATATAAACAGGTTGTGGAAGACAGAAAGGCCAAGATTAGAAGTAAAGCTTGGGACGACCTCCAGGAGCGTCAGTAATTCAAAAGATAGTACCAAATTTTGGGAAGTGATCAATAGACCATTTTTTAAAGGGGATAACAATCCTGGCATAGAAGTTGTTCTCTCAATTGAGGCATGGGTCGCGCATTATACAAGAGTTTTTGCCCCAGAGGATGCTTCCCATTTACGAGGCCATGACTTGTCACCTTTAATCCCATGTGATTTTCAATCTCTTTTCTAAGTTTATGAAGTTATTAATGCTGTTAATAGGAGTATGCAAAAGAAACAGTTGATGGACGGAATGCTGGACAATGCAAACATTCACCCCCAGTCACAAGGATCTGGGTTTAATCCATCATTCTTTTGCTCACCACACCACCCCAGTTTGGACCCAGCCATATGCAAATCAGTCTTGACCCTGTTCCTTGTGGGAACAGTCCAGCCCGAACTGCCAAGCCAGGTCCTCCCTGGACCGGAAACAAGCATCCTGGGACCGGTTTCAGGGCATCACCCTTCTTCAGCCAGGCTAGCTTGAATCCAGTGGTGTAGTGAGCACGGGACCCACGTCTGGGCATACCCTTCCCACTTAGGGCGACATATGCAAAAGAAACAGTTGATGGACGGAATGCTGGACAATGCAAACATTCACCCCCAGTCACAAGGATCTGGGTTTAATCCATCATTCTTTTGCTCACCACACCACCCCAGTTTGGACCCAGCCATATGCAAATAAGTCTTGACCCTGTTCCTTGTGGGAACATTCCAGCCCGAACTGCCAAGCCAGGTCCTCCCTGGACCGGAAACAAGCATCCTGGGACCGGTTTCAGGGCATCACCCTTCTTCAGCCAGGCTAGCTTGAATCCAGTGGTGTAGTGAGCACGGGACCCACGTCTGGGCATACCCTTCCCACTTAGGGCGACATATGCAAAAGAAACAGTTGATGGACGGAATGCTGGACAATGCAAACATTCACCCCCAGTCACAAGGATCTGGGTTTAATCCATCATTCTTTTGCTCACCACACCACCCCAGTTTGGACCCAGCCATATGCAAATCAGTCTTGACCCTGTTCCTTGTGGGAACAGTCCAGCCCGAACTGCCAAGCCAGGTCCTCCCTGGACCGGAAACAAGCATCCTGGGACCGGTTTCAGGGCATCACCCTTCTTCAGCCAGGCTAGCTTGAATCCAGTGGTGTAGTGAGCACGGGACCCACGTCTGGGCATACCCTTCCCACTTAGGGCGACATATGCAAAAGAAACAGTTGATGGACGGAATGCTGGACAATGCAAACATTCACCCCCAGTCACAAGGATCTGGGTTTAATCCATCATTCTTTTCCTCACCACACCACCCCAGTTTGGACCCAGCCATATGCAAATCAGTCTTGACCCTGTTCCTTGTGGGAACAGTCCAGCCCGAACTGCCAAGCCAGGTCCTCCCTGGACCGGAAACAAGCATCCTGGGACCGGTTTCAGGGCATCACCCTTCTTCAGCCAGGCTAGCTTGAATCCAGTGGTGTAGTGAGCACGGGACCCACGTCTGGGCATACCCTTCCCACTTAGGGCGACATATGCAAAAGAAACAGTTGATGGACGGAATGCTGGACAATGCAAACATTCACCCCCAGTCACAAGGATCTGGGTTTAATCCATCATTCTTTTGCTCACCACACCACCCCAGTTTGGACCCAGCCATATGCAAATCAGTCTTGACCCTGTTCCTTGTGGGAACAGTCCAGCCCGAACTGCCAAGCCAGGTCCTCCCTGGACCGGAAACAAGCATCCTGGGACCGGTTTCAGGGCATCACCCTTCTTCAGCCAGGCTAGCTTGAATCCAGTGGTGTAGTGAGCACGGGACCCACGTCTGGGCATACCCTTCCCACTTAGGGCGACATATGCAAAGAAACAGTTGATGGACGGAATGCTGGACAATGCAAACATTCACCCCCAGTCACAAGGATCTGGGTTTAATCCATCATTCTTTTGCTCACCACACCACCCCAGTTTGGACCCAGCCATATGCAAATCAGTCTTGACCCTGTTCCTTGTGGGAACAGTCCAGCCCGAACTGCCAAGCCAGGTCCTCCCTGGACCGGAAACAAGCATCCTGGGACCGGTTTCAGGGCATCACCCTTCTTCAGCCAGGCTAGCTTGAATCCAGTGGTGTAGTGAGCACGGGACCCACGTCTGGGCATACCCTTCCCACTTAGGGCGACATATGCAAAAGAAACAGTTGATGGACGGAATGCTGGACAATGCAAACATTCACCCCCAGTCACAAGGATCTGGGTTTAATCCATCATTCTTTTGCTCACCACACCACCCCAGTTTGGACCCAGCCATATGCAAATAAGTCTTGACCCTGTTCCTTGTGGGAACATTCCAGCCCGAACTGCCAAGCCAGGTCCTCCCTGGACCGGAAACAAGCATCCTGGGACCGGTTTCAGGGCATCACCCTTCTTCAGCCAGGCTAGCTTGAATCCAGTGGTGTAGTGAGCACGGGACCCACGTCTGGGCATACCCTTCCCACTTAGGGCGACATATGCAAAAGAAACAGTTGATGGACGGAATGCTGGACAATGCAAACATTCACCCCCAGTCACAAGGATCTGGGTTTAATCCATCATTCTTTTGCTCACCACACCACCCCAGTTTGGACCCAGCCATATGCAAATCAGTCTTGACCCTGTTCCTTGTGGGAACAGTCCAGCCCGAACTGCCAAGCCAGGTCCTCCCTGGACCGGAAACAAGCATCCTGGGACCGGTTTCAGGGCATCACCCTTCTTCAGCCAGGCTAGCTTGAATCCAGTGGTGTAGTGAGCACGGGACCCACGTCTGGGCATACCCTTCCCACTTAGGGCGACATATGCAAAAGAAACAGTTGATGGACGGAATGCTGGACAATGCAAACATTCACCCCCAGTCACAAGGATCTGGGTTTAATCCATCATTCTTTTGCTCACCACACCACCCCAGTTTGGACCCAGCCATATGCAAATCAGTCTTGACCCTGTTCCTTGTGGGAACAGTCCAGCCCGAACTGCCAAGCCAGGTCCTCCCTGGACCGGAAACAAGCATCCTGGGACCGGTTTCAGGGCATCACCCTTCTTCAGCCAGGCTAGCTTGAATCCAGTGGTGTAGTGAGCACGGGACCCACGTCTGGGCATACCCTTCCCACTTAGGGCGACATATGCAAAAGAAACAGTTGATGGACGGAATGCTGGACAATGCAAACATTCACCCCCAGTCACAAGGATCTGGGTTTAATCCATCATTCTTTTGCTCACCACACCACCCCAGTTTGGACCCAGCCATATGCAAATCAGTCTTGACCCTGTTCCTTGTGGGAACAGTCCAGCCCGAACTGCCAAGCCAGGTCCTCCCTGGACCGGAAACAAGCATCCTGGGACCGGTTTCAGGGCATCACCCTTCTTCAGCCAGGCTAGCTTGAATCCAGTGGTGTAGTGAGCACGGGACCCACGTCTGGGCATACCCTTCCCACTTAGGGGCGACATATGCAAAAGAAACAGTTGATGGACGGAATGCTGGACAATGCAAACATTCACCCCCAGTCACAAGGATCTGGGTTTAATCCATCATTCTTTTGCTCACCACACCACCCCAGTTTGGACCCAGCCATATGCAAATCAGTCTTGACCCTGTTCCTTGTGGGAACAGTCCAGCCCGAACTGCCAAGCCAGGTCCTCCCTGGACCGGAAACAAGCATCCTGGGACCGGTTTCAGGGCATCACCCTTCTTCAGCCAGGCTAGCTTGAATCCAGTGGTGTAGTGAGCACGGGACCCACGTCTGGGCATACCCTTCCCACTTAGGGCGACATATGCAAAAGAAACAGTTGATGGACGGAATGCTGGACAATGCAAACATTCACCCCCAGTCACAAGGATCTGGGTTTAATCCATCATTCTTTTGCTCACCACACCACCCCAGTTTGGACCCAGCCATATGCAAATAAGTCTTGACCCTGTTCCTTGTGGGAACATTCCAGCCCGAACTGCCAAGCCAGGTCCTCCCTGGACCGGAAACAAGCATCCTGGGACCGGTTTCAGGGCATCACCCTTCTTCAGCCAGGCTAGCTTGAATCCAGTGGTGTAGTGAGCACGGGACCCACGTCTGGGCATACCCTTCCCACTTAGGGGCGACATATGCAAAAGAAACAGTTGATGGACGGAATGCTGGACAATGCAAACATTCACCCCCAGTCACAAGGATCTGGGTTTAATCCATCATTCTTTTGCTCACCACACCACCCCAGTTTGGACCCAGCCATATGCAAATCAGTCTTGACCCTGTTCCTTGTGGGAACAGTCCAGCCCGAACTGCCAAGCCAGGTCCTCCCTGGACCGGAAACAAGCATCCTGGGACCGGTTTCAGGGCATCACCCTTCTTCAGCCAGGCTAGCTTGAATCCAGTGGTGTAGTGAGCACGGGACCCACGTCTGGGCATACCCTTCCCACTTAGGGCGACATATGCAAAAGAAACAGTTGATGGACGGAATGCTGGACAATGCAAACATTCACCCCCAGTCACAAGGATCTGGGTTTAATCCATCATTCTTTTGCTCACCACACCACCCCAGTTTGGACCCAGCCATATGCAAATCAGTCTTGACCCTGTTCCTTGTGGGAACAGTCCAGCCCGAACTGCCAAGCCAGGTCCTCCCTGGACCGGAAACAAGCATCCTGGGACCGGTTTCAGGGCATCACCCTTCTTCAGCCAGGCTAGCTTGAATCCAGTGGTGTAGTGAGCACGGGACCCACGTCTGGGCATACCCTTCCCACTTAGGGCGACATATGCAAAAGAAACAGTTGATGGACGGAATGCTGGACAATGGGGTGAATGTATGACATTGTTCTGCATTCTGTCCATCAACTGTTGTTTTTGCATTTGTCACCCCGAGTGGGACGGGTATGCCCAGACGTGGGTCCCGTGCTCTCCATGCCACTGGAATCAAGCTATCCTGGCTGAAGAGGGTGAAACCCCGAAACCGGTCCTAGGATGCTTGTTTCCAGTCCAGGGAGGACCTGGCTTGGCAGTTCGGGCTGGACTGTTCCCATGAGGCACAGGGTCAAGACTGATTTGCATATGGCTGGGTTCAAACTGGAATGGCATGGTGAGCAAAAAACGATGGATTTAGGCCCAGATCTCTGTACTGGGGTGAATGTATGACATTGTTCTGCATTCTGTCCATCAACTGTTGTTTTGCATTTGTCACCCCGAGTGGGACGGGTATGCCCAGACGTGGGTCCCGTGCTCTCCATGCCACTGGAATCAAGCTATCCTGGCTGAAGAAGGGTGAAACCCGAAACCGGTCCTAGGATGCTTGTTTCCAGTCCAGGGAGGACCTGGCTTGGCAGTTCGGGCTGGACTGTTCCCATGAGGCACAGGGTCAAGACTGATTTGCATATGGCTGGGTTCAAACTGGAATGGCATGGTGAGCAAAAACGATGGATTTAGGCCCAGATTTCTGTACTGGGGTGAATGTATGAAATTGTTCTGCATTCTGTCCATCAACTGTTGTTTTTGCATTTGTCACCCCAGTGGGACGGGTATGCCCAGACGTGGGTCCCGTGCTCTCCATGCCACTGGAATCAAGCTATCCTGGCTGAAGAGGGTGAAACCCGAAACCGGTCCTAGGATGCTTGTTTCCAGTCCAGGGAGGACCTGGCTTGGCAGTTCGGGCTGGACTGTTCCCATGAGGCACAGGGTCAAGACTGATTTGCATATGGCTGGGTTCAAACTGGAATGGCATGGTGAGCAAAAAAACGATGGATTTAGGCCCAGATCTCTGTACTGGGGTGAATGTATGACATTGTTCTGCATTCTGTCCATCAACTGTTGTTTTTGCGTTAATAGGAGTATAGCAGGCAAGGCTCCAGGCCCAGATGGGGTCCCAGTGGACTTTTTAAAAACAAACCCCTCTTTATAGGCACCCTTACTTACTAACCTGTTTAGATCCATAGTGCATGGGCCGACTCCTGAGTCCTGGAAGTCTGCTATAATAGTCCCAATTTTTAAAAAAGGGGATCGGTCGCAGATGACCTGTTACTGAACGATCTCTTTGATTGACTCTAGTGCTAAGATTTTAGGCCGAATTTTATTGTCACACCTCGAAGATTGGGCTCTTGCAAATGACATCAGGTGTCCAAGGTTTTAGACGCGGTTTTGGGACAATTGAGCAATGTCTGTATCTTTATCTAATTTGGGGGAAGTATGTGAAGGGTAAGAAAGGTTCTTTGCATCTTGCTTTTATTGATCTATCCAGTGCCTTCGATCTTGTGAATCGCATGAAGTTGTGGGATCTAATGGGCAAAATGAGAGTGGAACGCGACTTATTGACATTTATTATGCGCCTTCATCAGGATCTTATTGTTAGTGTCCGATTTGGCCCTTCAGGTGAATGCTCCCTCACATAAGATCGACTGGGGGCATTAGGCAGGGGTGCAATTTCACCCCTTTTCTTTTTTCTGCTGTACATCAACGGTGTTAGTAATAATTTAGTAGAACATGGCAAAGGGGAAGCTTGTATGGGCCACAAATCCATCCCCATGTTATCATACGCGAATGCACAGTTCTGATCGCTCGTACCGCAAATAGCCTTCAGTCCCTTTTAGAATTGTTTTTAGCGTTCATGGAGGACCTGGATCTTAATGTCAATTTCCCAAAGTCTTATGTAATGACATGTGGCCGTCCTAGCACTTACTCAAAGTCTTTTGAAATGGGGGACTCTGTCTTAACAAAGGTTAAAAAAAATAACTATCTAGGGATCTTGTTTAACCAGTCACTAAGCTGGAACCTGCTTTTAACACTTAGATGCCAGACTTTTAACTGGAACATTCAAGCCATTTTTTGATTCACCCATAAGCTTCAAAATAAACCAATTCCAGAAATGCTAAATCTATTCAGGAGCAAGTGCATTTCAGTGGGGGTATATGGTGCTGGCCTCTGCAGGTACAAAAAAGTGTATATCATACAACTCCCGAAAAAAAAAATCTGTGTAGGCTATTTTCTGTCCCAGGGGGCACAGCTACCTTTCATATACTGTGAAGAGCTTGGGATGCCTTACCTGGAAGATCATATTGGATTAGCCCCTTTCTTATTGTGGGTTAAAATATGGTCATCTACAGAGACTGGGCTGATTATATCTTGCATTTCAGTTTGCATGTCATTAGATGGAGCAGACCAGATACAATGGCTAAGGTATTTGAAGGTCACCTTAGATAGATTGGGCCTTCCCGATCTTTATAAATTCCTCCAAACAATTGGCCCCAATCACACATTACGTGTTAAAAAACTGTTTTTAGAGCATTGCACGTATAAACGTTTGGCCGCTGCTCAGGTCAAACAATCATTTGTATTATGCCACAGTTTCAACAACTTGGGGCTTAGAGCTTTACTTGAGGTGGTGTATTTCCCCCTCATATCGTCACTGGCTGACTTTGTTTAGCTTTGTACTTTAAATTTGCTTTTACATCTCCCGGGGGTTGGCAGCATGATATATCTTTCTGTGTGTGTGACAATTTTTCGATCCAAAGCACCATTCATTTATTTTTGTTTTGCCCTTTGTATCAAGATCCAAGACACCGTTTTTGGTGCCGTTGTTGCGCTAGGCTAATGTGAGACGGCATATGGATGGTTTAATATTCATGCAGTCTTTGTGCTCACCTGAAAACAGTTCTGCAGTCTTACATTTTATAAAATCAGTGTTTTATATTAGAAAGAGATATGAATTTTAAGGGCTATTTTTCAATGCTTTAGATATGACTTAGTCCATCTGACTTTGCAATTTTAAATATTTAACTAAAAATTGTTATTTAGAAATTGGGTATTATTTATGATTTTGTACTACATTACATTTTTTTAATCTTTGTTTATTTTCATTTTATGTGTGCTTTTTTGGCCTTTGGCCGAATATAGTTTACTTTGACTTGAGCCAGGTTCAGTTTAGTGTGTTTCTCATCTCTTTTACTAGTGAGTCGGGGATTGTAATCTATATATAATGTGTACTTACTGTTAGAAATCGGCTTGGGTAGAGAGGCACGGTCTATGGGTTCAAAGTGTGACCATCTCTCTTTAGATTTAATGCAACTTCAGTCAGTGGAGATTGTACTGTTTGGTGAGCCACAGCTTGCTGAATGTTTCAACTTTGTTTTTGTGAAAAATTGGGCTATATTAGAGCAGTTGATTCTAGATGCCCTGTTTTTTCTGTATTTCTTATCATGTCTGCTTTGACAGATTGAAAGGTTTCTGTGGTCTGTTTGTAGAATGGTTGATTTGTGAGCTGAAGCAGTTTTTGATTTGTAAATCCACATTTGTATGATCTCTTCATTGTTGGAGGGTGCAGAGAAAGATTGAGCAGTGGTTTCTTTTCAAAGTTTTCTCAAAGTATCTGACTTTCTCAATTTTGTTCTATAGCTCCTCAGAGGGAAAGTTTTCAGATTTCCTGTGGTGCTTTTGTTCTTCTTAAGAGGAGTAATAGTGCCTAACGTAAATGATACAGTTTCGTATTAGTCAATAACAACTTCTGAAACATCCTTTTTTTCACTTGAGGAGCTGGTGTTAGCATGGAACATTCACCCCAGTCTCTGGGTCATATTAGTTCAATCTCCTGAGCCACACTTCTTTATTTTACAAGACTGATAATTTGTGAAGTAGTCAGTAGATGGAGGTAGAAGGTGAAGTAAAAGGCGAGTAACCAGATTGGTAAAATCACAGGTGTTGCAATGTAGTCCACATAGGTTGCAAACAACAACATGGGAGCAATATTTGCTATCCTTAAATGAAGCCACTGGTAAATAAATAATAAGATAAAGAAGGTGTCTTTTCGAATGTGTGGCCCTTTCTGTTCCAAATATGATTAATTTTTATGCCACATGTCTATGAATACATGAGAAAACCACTAAACAATAGGAACTATTTTATCACTATTCCGGTACCCCTCTGAATGCAGTTTGGGGCCACCTATAGCCCTTTTAGCTGCACTAAAATCCAAATGTACCCCGATAATGTTCTTTTACCACAGTACAGCATCAGATATTGGGACCATGTTACCAACAGACTTGCAGATGTACACGAGTAAGCATGTTCTCCTGCTGTCAGTAAAAGAGAGTGAACGCAAAGTCGCAAATATTCACTATGACAACCTCAAGACCAGAATCAGATTTTGAAATTGGTGCACTAGATCTGCTTTTTAAAGTCCCCCTTTTCCATTTTTGTGTAGGAGGAAAATACAAACAAAATGAATCATGGTGGAGGATGAGTACTGTTTCCCTTTTAGAGGTTTATCAATAATAATAATATATTTGGGCTGAAAACACAGGCTTGGCAGTTACCTTAATGAGATTTTCCTCATTTAGTCTGAACAACTCTGATGTAAACTTGAAACACAAGCATGCATATGACCGGCAAAAGACGTTTTACTCTGATTAAAGCAAAAAATGGGAAAACATACAGGGCCCTTTTAAAAAATAATTGACTGCACTATAGACCTACCACCCACACAGTTTCTGCAATGTATGACTTTAAGCCAAAGGTTTTCCTGTTAGAATGCTATTTGACTTTGAGATGAACCCAGAGGTACTACAAGAAGATTTGAGAGCAAGAAGATATTGCTGCGTTAGCCCAAGTTTATTGGGTTTGCCCCTGTCAGACACCCTAAGCCTTACTTACTTTTCAGAGTAAAAGAGAACTAGCAGGTGTCTCTCACTCTGGGCCCACTCTGTTAGAGTGAGTAGAAGGAAATTTTAGAGGTCAGAAAATCTGTCTGAGAATCTTTCTTCCCAGGGTGATATAAACGGAGCCCCATCCTGACCCCCTGAAATCAGTATCCATACACACTAAATGGTATTGCACTAAGTTACTATTTATTATACACAGTTTGTTTACAAATTATGTGTACTAGAATCATTGTAAATCATATAAACAACTAAGCAATAGTTATGGATATTACAGCAAATGTTAAATATGGCCCATATAATATTTCATCATACAATCCTATCCTGTTATTTTTACCTAAGTTGTAACCAGCCTTCTGATCACCATGAATGGGTAAGTCCTAAATAATATTCTAATATGCTAAGTCATGCAATGCCTCCATATACCTTATTGTACCTTATTGTGCCGTCAGGCCTGAAGTCCGAACTCCATGGTTCAGTATTCCCTCCTACAATCACTCCATGTGTGTAAAGGTGTGTACCAATATCTTACATACCTTTTTAAGGCATGGTGTTTAACGGAGCGAGAAGGAGTCAGCTCATGCTTGGCTCCTGTATCACTGTACAGGATGTTTGAACAATACTTCTTGTTCAAAAAAGTGCACACAGAAAGTTACAGATACTTTTATTCCTTCTCCCTACAGGATGGAACACACAAGGTAAGCTCCCTCGCAACTATTTTTCTGCTGCCATGCTAATAAACAAATGCAAAAACAACAGTTGATGGACAGAATGCAGAACAATGTCATACATTCACCCCAGTACAGAGATCTGGGCCTAAATCCATCGTTTTTTGCTCACCATGCCATTCCAGTTTGAACCCAGCCATATGCAAATCAGTCTTGACCCTGTGCCTCATGGGAACAGTCCAGCCCGAACTGCCAAGCCAGGTCCTCCCTGGACTGGAAACAAGCATCCTAGGACCGGTTTCGGGGTTTCACCCCTCTTCAGCCAGGATAGCTTGATTCCAGTGGCATGGAGAGCACGGGACCCACGTCTGGGCATACCCGTCCCACTCGGGGTGACAAATGCAAAAACAACAGTTGATGGACAGAATGCAGAACAATGTCATACATTCACCCCAGTACAGAGATATGGGCCTAAATCCATCGTTTTTTGCTCACCATGCCATTCCAGTTTGAACCCAGCCATATGCAAATCAGTCTTGACCCTGTGCCTCATGGGAACAGTCCAGCCCGAACTGCCAAGCCAGGTCCTCCCTGGACTGGAAACAAGCATCCTAGGACCGGTTTCGGGTTTCACCCCTCTTCAGCCAGGATAGCTTGATTCCAGTGGCATGGAGAGCACGGGACCCACCTCTGGGCATACCCGTCCCACTCAGGGGACAAATGCAAAAACAACAGTTGATGGACAGAATGCAGAACAATTTCATACATTCACCCCAGTACAGAGATCTGGGCCTAAATCCATCGTTTTTTGCTCACCATGCCATTCCAGTTTGAACCCAGCCATATGCAAATCAGTCTTGACCCTGTGCCTCATGGGAACAGTCCAGCCCGAACTGCCAAGCCAGGTCCTCCTGGACTGGAAACAAGCATCCTAGGACCGGTTTCGGGGTTTCACCCCTCTTCAGCCAGGATAGCTTGATTCCAGTGGCATGGAGAGCACGGGACCCACGTCTGGGCATACCCGTCCCACTCGGGGTGACAAATGCAAAAACAACAGTTGATGGACAGAATGCAGAACAATGTCATACATTCACCCCAGTACAGAGATCTGGGCCTAAATCCATCGTTTTTTGCTCACCATGCCATTCCAGTTTGAACCCAGCCAGATGCTTGTTTCCGGTCCAGGGAGGACCTGGCTTGGCAGTTCGGGCTGGACTGTTCCCACAAGGAACAGGGTCAAGACTGATTTGCATATGGCTGGGTCCAAACTGGGGTGGTGTGGTGAGCAAAAGAATGATGGATTTAACCCAGATCCTTGTGACTGGGGGTGAATGTTTGCATTGTCCAGCATTCCGTCCATCAATTGTTTCTTTTGCATTTGTCGCCCTAAGTGGGAAGGGTATGCCCAGACGTGGGTCCCGTGCTCACTACACCACTGGATTCAAGCTAGCCTGGCTGAAGAAGGGTGATGCCCTGAAACCGGTCCTAGGATTCTTGTTTCCGGTCCAGGAGGACCTGGCTTGGCAGTTCGGGCTGGACTGTTCCCACAAGGAACAGGGTCAAGACTGATTTGCATATGGCTGGGTCCAAACTGGGGTGGTGTGGTGAGCAAAGAATGATGGATTTAACCCAGATCCTTGTGACTGGGGGTGAATGTTTGCATTGTCCAGCATTCCGTCCATCAATTGTTTCTTTTGCATTTGTCGCCCTAAGTGGGAAGGGTATGCCCAGACGTGGGTCCCGTGCTCACTACACCACTGGATTCAAGCTAGCCTGGCTGAAGAAGGGTGATGCCCTGAAACCGGTCCTAGGATGCTTGTTTCCGGTCCAGGGAGGACCTGGCTTGGCAGTTCGGGCTGGACTGTTCCCACAAGGAACAGGGTCAAGACTGATTTGCATATGGCTGGGTCCAAACTGTGGTGGTGTGGTGAGCAAAAGAATGATGGATTTAACCCAGATCCTTGTGACTGGGGGTGAATGTTTGCATTGTCCAGCATTCCGTCCATCAATTGTTTCTTTTGCATTTGTCGCCCTAAGTGGGAAGGGTATGCCCAGACGTGGGTCCCGTGTTCACTACACCACTGGATTCAAGCTAGCCTGGCTGAAGAAGGGTGATGCCCTGAAACCGGTCCTAAGATGCTTGTTTCCGGTCCAGGGAGGACCTGGCTTGGCAGTTCGGGCTGGACTGTTCCCACAAGGAACAGGGTCAAGACTGATTTGCATATGGCTGGGTCCAAACTGGGGTGGTGTGGTGAGCAAAAGAATGATGGATTTAACCCAGATCCTTGTGACTGGGGGTGAATGTTTGCATTGTCCAGCATTCCGTCCATCAATTGTTTCTTTTGCATTTGTCGCCCTAAGTGGGAAGGGTATGCCCAGACGTGGGTCCCGTGCTCACTACACCACTGGATTCAAGCTAGCCTGGCTGAAGAAGGGTGATGCCCTGAAACCGGTCCTAGGATGCTTGTTTCCGGTCCAGGGAGGACCTGGCTTGGCAGTTCGGGCTGGACTGTTCCCACAAGGAACAGGGTCAAGACTGATTTGCATATGGCTGGGTCCAAACTGGGGTGGTGTGGTGAGCAAAAGAATGATGGATTTAACCCAGATCCTTGTGACTGGGGGTGAATGTTTGCATTGTCCAGCATTCCGTCCATCAATTGTTTCTTTTGCATTTGTCGCCCTAAGTGGGAAGGGTATGCCCAGACGTGGGTCCCGTGCTCACTACACCACTGGATTCAAGCTAGCCTGGCTGAAGAAGGGTGATGCCCTGAAACCGGTCCTAGGATGCTTGTTTCCGGTCCAGGGAGGACCTGGCTTGGCAGTTCGGGCTGGACTGTTCCCACAAGAAACAGGGTCAAGACTGATTTGCATATGGCTGGGTCCAAACTGGGGTGGTGTGGTGAGCAAAAGAATGATGGATTTAACCCAGATCCTTGTGACTGGGGGTGAATGTTTGCATTGTCCAGCATTCCGTCAATTGTTTCTTTTGCACATGCTAATAAACAATGCACGCACCAGAGAATGGAAGTTTTTCCTTCTCGGTCCTGTTGGCATGAGTTGTAAAAAAAAAAAAACACGTCAATCGAAGCAGACGTTTATTAACTGACAATAAATGACAAGTTAGCCTGTTGTCTGAGTCTTTTAGATGCTCTACACATTGAATCTGAATGCAAAAGACAATGTTAGTCCGTATTGTATACAGCCATACCTGAATTGTTTTGCAACATATAAGGATACATATAAAAGCTTAACCACATGCGTCAATATCTCACAGAAAAAACAAATAAAAGGGGCTTGAACGAAGGCCTATTGTAATAACAGAGAAGCATTCTAAGGGCCTCATTTACAGGAACTAACGGCACTTTTGCAGCGCCGGACCATCACTTTTTTGACGCACAGGTGGCGCAATGTGCCGCGGGATATTTTCGAGACCACGCAAAGCCACCTTACGTGGCTCTTCATGGCCTTGTCTGTACCCCTGTCACGCAGAATACTACGTGAAAGAGGCGTTCCATGGGTGTTGCTGTGGGTGTTCCCACGCAACACCCATGAAATCTGAAGCATTCCCAGATTTACGAGGAATCGTAAACCTGGGAATGTGTCAGATTCTAATGCCACTGTAGGGGTGGCGTTAGGGAGGCGTAAGAGGAGAAATATCCTTTTTTCCTCTTTTTCCTCATTCTGCAGCACACATAGAAGGAGGAGCTATTGTCTCCATTTATTGATTTTGTGCAGAAAGGTGTCCCTTCCTGCACAGAATCAATCATCTTTGCAATGCAGGGGCCCTTGCAACATGACGCCAGGGTGCCTGCATTGGAGCTAGGCTGCTTTTTTTTTAGCTCCAGCGCATGGGTCAATACAGGAATGCACCGTATTCTTGTAAATACGGTGCATTCCTGCACTTTTAGAATGACAGGGCGCTACAAAATTTGTAAATGAGGCCCTCAGAGTCTACAGTTAGCTCCGATACCAAAGACCAGATACTGGTGTTACCTCTGGTGGCTCTGTCTTCTCAGGTCCGACAAGTTTATAAGATTATGAAATCCATGGAGGAAGGGTGCAAGACCTGCACCTAAAGGTTGAGGATGAATGAACCTGCAAGGCGGTGGCAGCAGGTTTTCTTGAGATCACTGGTCCAGAGGGCCTGTTACTTACATCTAATAAGTTGCATATTGGCAGCCACCATAAATGCTCCTTTCCATCAAATGGGAGGCTGCGGTCGACTTTTGTGTCTTTCCTTGAAAAACAAGACACGCCAGAGCAGACCTACCAGCAGACGTTGATGCCAAGCTTATGCTCCTAGCCACAGTGCCCACATAGCTTAAAAGCTGTAAAAGTCTATTTGAATTTATTCACTATAGATTAGTTTTTGTTTTTTCACTCTCGATCAAGTTCTCGAGGGAGATCAGCAATTGATCCCAAGTGTTAGATACTCTTCCAGTACTAAACCTATTCTACATATCAGGCACATACCAGTGTTCTTTTACCTGTGACCTTTGAAACACAAGTAGAAAGCATGTGCAGCAGGCAAACAATCCTCTAAGAATCTGTGTACAGTCTTGTGGCAGATACAAGTATCCGAATTCTAGGACTTCTGCAAAATTAATGCTAAATAGAGTGCCCTCGAAGTACTAAATGCCTTCTCTTGCATCCTGAGAAACTTTGACAAATATGTTCTTCCCTGTGAGGTAGTAGGCACATCTCGATGATCATAGCCAAAACTATGGCTATCACATTCATGTTGGAGGAATGTGCATCATATCATTGCTGTATGCTTCATTTCTCTCACCACTCATGGTATGAGGGCTGGGGTAGAGAAGCATATGTAAGTATAGTTGTCCTATTTAGCCATAGTGCACTCCCCTGGTATTTTAGATGGTGATAATTTTATGATCTGTGTAAGTATTTGTATCTTTTATTGTAAACCAGTCTAGAAGGCCCAATTCGCAGAAATCTGTCTACAGCATGTTGATTAAGTTTCCAACCGTGCTATATTCTATTTATCTGCCGTGCTTGACTCAGAGGTGTATCGTCTGTAGAGATCACATATCGTCTGAGCTTCCTCTGACATTTTTTGTGAGAGTTCCATACTTTTAGAGACAACTCATTTTTGGGTACTGTCTGTCTGTATCAGGACCAACTTGCTATGTACAGATCTGTGAAGGCCTGAAGGTGTAAAAGGATAGGCTCACGTCCTCAAGCTGCAAAAAAATTGAAGGAGTGTGGGACACCGAAGTCCTTGGATGGCGAATTCATCCATATGTGCTTTCCCGTCAGCATAGATGCATCATAATTATGGCCATCTGAGGCTGCCTGCACAAGATTGCATCCTCAACAATCTGTGTGTGCCTTCATTTCAGATATCTTTGTATTTGTACAGTATGCAACACTAGATATTCTCAACAATTATTAGTATGTGAAGTTTGGGCGTTGAGCTGTTCTTGCATGGGTTTCATTATAATTGATGCAAAAGGGACCAAAGATTGGATAATGCCATCATTCTAAAAATCCCACTGATGTTCCCTTGTGATGAGTGGTGCTTTGGGAGCAATTTCAATATATTTCTAAAACAAATTTATGTTGAAGACCAAATAGGAAGATGATTCCTCAAATATTTACATTAATTATAAAAATGAAAGAAGTCACATCTAAAAAAGGCATAAATTATACAAAAGACAAACAAATATGGACAACTGCACAAAAATACAATCATGAAAGCAATCATTATTGGAGCCTATACTATACTGAACTAGTAAGACAACAGTCATGGAGTAATAAAGTAAATTGAAAGGAGTAGCCTTTAAATGCCCTGGTGTCTTTTCTGATGAGCAGACACATTTGACAGAGTTTCTAGAAATTTTAAGTTAGTCTCTACTATTTGTGCCACTGGTAGACATTTTGATTATCAAAGTCTCTTCCTGCCTGACGTCAGTTTGTTAGTGTCTCAATGCTAGATCGAGTAAATGAACCAAGATTTTACCAAGTGAACCATATGTCTTGATTTCTGTACTGTACTAACATGAGCAGCTATGTGTATATAAGGGTCACGAGGAATACAAGAATTAAACAACTCTTTTTGTCCTGAGCATAGCTTTATGTATGGATAAATTTGAAAAGGCCAAAATGTCAACACCTATAGACTGCCTAAACCAATTAATTTGTTAATGGAGTCATGATTAAGTAAAGCATAAAAAACAGTGTCACTGATGGCTACTTTGTTCAGGAGCAGATTCTTAATTCGGTTATTAGAGACAAAATACTGCAGATTAATGCCATGAGAGTAGACTTGCACAGTGGTGAAGACTAGGCATTTGGGGTGGGTTGGTGTCTCATACAGAAGTGCTGCTTTGGGGATCAATGACAGACTTGGTTTTTTGCAAATAGAATCTAATATAGTGGTGATTGGTGTAATGGCGATATATTTTTTTATTGTAGAATAGCTAGCTGCTGACACACCCTGTGTGAAGATGAAATATTGGAGCCTGCAATTTGATTTGTGATAAGAGTAAATTTGAATTTTGCCCCCCCACCTTACTTATCAGTGGCGATCAGCAAAATTATTGATGGCCGAAGTAGGGGTTGATTGCATTTGCTGCAGGGTTTCTCAGTAGCAGTGATTGGGAAGTAAGTGATTTGAGTGAGGAGGAAGATGCAATAAGATAGTGTTGTGATTATAGGGGTATGAAATAACACCAAGATTTTGGTTTGAAATTCTGTGAGACAACCCTTCAAGAGTACTACTTGTAATTTAACTGTTGGAAAGGTATTACCTGTTGGTTTTATTATCCTAAGTGTTTGTATACATAGCTACCCACACTTTACAAGTGTGCTATTGATTTGTCAAATCACTATCTAGGGGTGGTACGACAACTGCTTCCAGAATGTTACTCAAATTAGTATGTAAGATCGACCACCTCCAACTCCACCCTCAAAATGATACTCTGTGGTGGTTGCTCAGATAGCCTTTGAAGCAGTTGATCTCAATGCTTCTGTTTTTTAGCTGAGTTGCTTGTACCATCGTTTACAATTGGTTGTTGCAAACTTGGTTGTGATGTTTGACTACGTCAGCATCACGACTGTTAAAGCCAAAAAATGTCATTAAAATTTACTTTGGTTAACATTAAAGAAAATGTACCTGACATTATAAAATGTATTTAGCCTGGTCATAACCATAGAAAAGACCATAGATAATGCTTCTTTAAAACATGATAAATAAAACATGCAGCTTTAAAATGTAGGAGAAGATGCTTTCTTGAAGGTGTAAAATAAACTTGCAGCTTACATAAAGTAGTAGGCCCTCATACTTAATATGCTTCTACCACTAGGCCTGAAACATTTCTTTCGACTTCTGCTTGACATTTAAATAAAATGCCTTTTAGAACTATTGACCAAATCATCGGACTGCAAAATCGTTCATCACTTTAAAATGTGCTGCTCTATGAAGAAATGTATTTCTTTGCTTTCTCACACCATATGATTTCCTCATTTCACTAAACAATGTACTTCGCTATATTTTATAATGAATAGAGTATTAGTAATGTTAAGCTTACCAAAGATGTTTTGCATGGTCTCATCAAGACTTACTGATAAAAATGTGTCATAGCTTTAGACTAGCCATTTGTCCACACAATGAGATACTGACAACAGCTAACAGAATAGGCCTGCAAAGGTTCTCATGAGAACCTTCCCTCATATATCTAGTGCAAGACATTTAGAAACGTTTAGATAATGGCTCACCGGCGTGATTGCTTATTGTGGGAAATGGGAGGAGAGACGACAGACCATCGGAAGACCCTTTTCCATTGGACAGGGATAACGTAACCATGCTGAATGTTGAAATAATATTTCATATTTTCATATATACGTGTTCCTAGTTAGAGAGATTCAATTCTATCCATTGCGACCCCATGCTTCGATTTCTTGATGTTTTTAAACCTACCCTCGATGCTTTATGCATTATTTTCCCTGATTCTTGCCCATATTGCTGTGTGCTACTGCTAACGGCGATTTCCTTTTACTCTGATCTCTTTGCAGGGGGACTTTCTCCTCATGTTGATCTTAGCTACTGCTGTGATTAATTTCTTTTGATACCGTAACAGTTGCTACTGCAACTTGTTGGGGAACTCGGCTGAGTTTTTCGGAACTATTCATTATGGGGAGTTCATTCTTTGACTAAAAAGAAGCTCCAGAATCTTGTTCTTTTCCGAGATAACTCTTTATGGGTACTTATTAGGTTAGGACTTTTAGATTAGAATAGGGACTATTTCCTTTATGGAACACACACTATTTAATATTGACTCTAACTAAACCTTTCTCGATATTTCTGTAATTCGACTTTTCTGAATAAAAATGACAAACCAATACTAGTCCCTTAATGAGAAATAAAGCTTTGACACGATTTCAAACCTCTCATCATTGACTGAACATTAAGATACAGAAAGTTGATGATTATATTTAAAATATTATTTATTATAGCTCCATTCTATTACAGTGGCAAAGAGTCATTACCCTGAAAACGGAGGGATGCCAAAAAAAGGAGGCTGTTGTAAGGGGTTTGGGTTGGCACTGGTCATCAATTGGCCCCAAATTTATGGCGCGACATATCTGGTAGCAGGAGTGAGTATTAATAGGGCAAATGTTGTGGTTGTGAGTGGATTGTATACGGTTTTCTTTGAGGTGTGCGAGTGAATGGTAAAAGTATAGAGGAGGTTGAAGAGAAGAGATTAAAGATTTAAGGCTTGTCGTGAGTGAAAGATCCTGGGTTAATATACATTATAAACTTGTTTGCAGGATTTAGGTGTAGTGTGTAAGGTACCATCACCTACATCGGTGAAATAGTTGTTCGAGATTTGTTTGTGATTGACTAATACTGATTGATTTTAGTGGAACATAATTGCGCAAACGGGGGAAACTGCATTGATTCGGGTGATTTCTTGCTGGTCGAGAACTTACTTGCGTTTGTGGAAAAGTTCTTGAGTGGTTGTAATACTTCGATTCTTTTAGCAGGGCAAACAAGAAGTTATTTGAGAAGTTATTTAACAGAGTTGTGTGAATGTGGAACAAATTGTAAGGGAGGGTGACCTTTGTGAGGAGTGAGATTGTACGTCATAGTCTTTCGCGCTGAGATTGGTTGGTAACGTCACAGTGTCATGCTGCGATCGGATCTTTAAAAAAGAGTGAATACTGTCTTTGGATTTGGCAATTGGTTTCATGATAAATAATTGCTGAAAATTGACGTATTCATAACAGAATCAGAACATTCGCTTTGATTAATAAGTGCCAAAAACAAATTGTTAACATGAAAGGTTTAAAGGATTTTAAGAAAATGGTGAGAGGAGACGTCACTATTCCAGTACGTAAGGGAGAGGAGGCACCTCCTGAGGATACTTCTGCATACATTAGGATTACTGAACATGATTTAAACACATGTTTGGCTCAGTCAGTGGTCACTATAAAGAGATACTCTTGTCTGACCTATATTTCTTTATGTGTGGCCTCCTATGGGCTCAGATGTTAAACTAGACCCCAACCCATATATCAAATATGACTCATTATTCAAAAAATATAATCAATTTATTTGTAATTTTTTGTACATATAAAATATTTTTCTCTTTTTTCTCTAGATTTATAATAATATACTGTGATCTGAGTTTACATCAGTTCATGTATGACAAATTATAACAGATGTGATACAATTTATATATGATGAACCAAAAAACCTTTACAAGACATAAATATAGGGACAAAGAAAATCATTTCATAAATAACATATATTACACAACAACTTTGTCATACCAGATCAATGATGCAATATACTAAAAATCTAAAATAACAAAACCTTCTAGATTTACGCCGACACTAGAAATGGTCGGCCCTGAGGTTGCTATCTTTGAAAAATCAGTCATTACTGGTCTACAAAAGGTTACAAAGTATGTACCCAAAGTCACGCCCAACCTTACCACACAAGAGAAACTAGCACTGAAAGGACTGCAAAAAAATGCAAATATAACCATAAAGCCATGCGACAAAGCTGGCGGCATAGTGGTCATGGACATGAGCAATACACAACAAAAATTAACTCCATGTTACAAATTCCTGAACACTACAAAAAAGTCAACAGAGTGGCCCTAACCCAATTGAAAATGCGGATAGAAACCACTACATCTAAAGCACTGTTAGATGGTGACATTTGTCAGAAAGAGTAGACTTCCTAAACAAACCAAATGCCATAACACCTGCTATGTATGGAGTCCCTAAGACACATAAGGACACAGTTGATCCCCCCTGCGACCAATTGTATCGTCTATTAACTCGTATACAGAACCACTCTCTAAATATGTGGACTCTTTTCTATGCCCACTTACCACTGAATATGCCTCTTATATCAAAGACACGGGACACATGATAGCCACCATTGAACACAAACCATTCAATATAGAACGCCAATTTCTGGTCACCCTTGACATAGAAGCACTATATACCAACATTCCCCAAGACCTAGCTATAGAGTCTGTGGCAGCTCTTTTGGTAGATCTCCTGGGGAAAAGCCAGATAGCTTAATCTTGGAATGTCTTGACATCATTCTCCACCATAATTATTTTGAATTCAAAGATACTTTATACCAACAGGTCAAGGGGACCAGCATGGGGGCGTCCTGTGCTCCAAGTGTGACCAACATCTTTATGGGGGAATATGAGCACAAACATATTTTCAACGAAATAGCCCCATTCTACAAAAATATAGAATGTTGGCAAAGGTTCATAGACGATATTTTCTCCGTCTGGACAGGCGAAGAAGCAGATCTTTTAAACTTTATTACATGGCTAAATCTCAGCGATGAGAATTTGAAATTTACGGTGAAATTCTCATGTGACAAAGTTGAATTTCTTGACATTTGGATTTTGGCAGAAGGTGGCACACTAGAGGTGAGCTTATATAGGAAGCCCACAGCAAAAAACACCATTCTGGAGCATTGTAGCTTCCATCCACCTTGTCAAAAGGACTCCATTCCTTTTGGAGAATTCCTCAGAATAAGGCATAATTGTACCAACATTAAGGATTTTATGGTGCATGCAGAACAGCTACAGAAACGGTTACTTCTTAGAGGCTATCCAAAACGCTTAGTACGCCAATACCTGAAACGTGTGAAACGCTACAATAGGGAAGCACTTATCACTGGCCAAGCTAAACAATCCTCAGATAAACTAGTATGCGTAGTCAGCCACTCAAACATCAACTACAAGATTAAACGAATCTTAGATAAAAATTGGAGGATCCTCAATGTCAACACAGAGGAAGGCCAACTACAAAAGCCGACTGTAGCATATAGGAGGGATCCCAATCCTAAGGACAAGCTAGTGTATAGTAGAAGCCAGCCAAAAACTAGCAGTGGACAAACAACAATAGATGGCCTTCCCCCCATAAAAGGCAATCACAGATGTGGCCAATGCCACGCCTGTGATTCTGCCATTACAACAGTACACTGGAATTATAGAGAAAAATCGGGTGAACTGAAAAACATCACCAATTGCAGAAGCTCTAATATTGCCTACCTTATCCTTTGCCCGTGTGGGCTGGGATACTTTGGAGAGACAGGAAGAGAGTTCCGTACTCGATACTTGGAGCACAAATCTGCAATTAGGACAAAGAGATTACAGGCACCTTTAGTCAGACATTGCTTAGATTTCAAACACAGAGAAGATGACCTGAAATGACTCATTTTAGAACGAGTCAAATGCAGACCAGGAACAGACAAGGAGAAGATTCGGAAGGAAAGAGAGACTTTCTGTATTTTCACCTTAGACACAGTCCGTAGAGGATTACATGAAGAAATTACATGGATAGTGAAATGATGTGGACCTTTTTTGTTATCTACAGGTAATATAGGCTGTAGCAAATATATTACGGTTTGTAAATTTATTCCCTATGCTGTCACATTACTGCTAGGGTGCGCTTACCATCATTACTCTCATGATGGATTATTCATGTCATCCAGAGCATAAACCTGTATATACATGCATTCTGGGATTTCCCCTATGGGAGCTATTTCAAATTTAAATTTGAATTTCTCTGTAGCAGGTTTATACTATCTGAGGGCGTTATCTACCATTCTCTTATATATATGATGGTAGATTCCATGCCACACGTTGCCGATAGTAACACATCTGACAATCTACGTTACATAAAAGACGCCTGGTTAAACATGGCGCTTATACTGGAGACTTTACTCTGTGGCTCTGTCCCCTCTGAACTTACTAACTATTTCCTTATACCAATACAAACTACCGCAGATGGTGTTTAGAAGAATGTACAATGACTCCCCTTGGGGGACAATGACAGACATGGCCAGTCATGTACATTACTCTTAGAACAGGTGGAAATTCCTAAACAATATTCCTTTTGACTTCTTGAATTTGAACCCATTTAAAAATGGAGGCCAAAATGGCTGACATATAAGCAGAGGATAGGACACCTCAGATACTCTCACATTTAATACATCACAGATTATCGTGTATAGAGCAGCTCATATGGATATTTCAGGCAGAAGCCATATATAGTAATAGGGTTAACACAAGGCATGTGAGATTAGAATAATTATTTTCTATATAACCAATTTTTTTCTACTTCATTTAGTTGGATATGGTTTCTCTCGAACCCCCCATTTAAATTATTTGCTGCACCCCGTTTGACAGTGGGACAGGATAAAGTGTTGTATGAGTCTGACTCCCCACTGAATTTGACAACTAGGGTAAGAGCATGTTGTACAAATATTATTGAGCACTCTGAGATAACTGTAGAAACACCCAGTCTAATAGACATTGATTCTGTTCTCTCTTTAGAACGTTGTACTACGATATCGACTGTATGACTAGGAGGCGGGAGCATACCATATGTGCATAAGTTCAGCTTTGCCAATAATATAATGGGCACAGAGACTGAGAAGTTCAAAGGACTCCTTCTATCTCTCAGGTGCAATATAATAGCATAACGTTTCCTCAATTTGGTGGTTTGTATTGGGAATTATTGGGACGCTTTTGTCTGTTCTGTCGGTGGAGGACCTCTTCTTGCCTCTATTTTTTTACATTTTTTTTCATCTTCAAACACCTTGCTCCCTTCAAGTATCACCTGGTGACATGACACAGTATGACTTACAGTCCTACAGTATGTATAGGACATGTGGAACTACTGAGCACTTCTTAGACCTTTAAGCCTGTCTACACTAATGGATTGTGTGAAAGCAGATAAAATTAATGCTAAAGACTTAGCCTATTAACTTAGTGTTGTTGTTTTAGACAGTCCCTCGCCCTATGACATGAGATTTTGATTCCTCTTTCTGAAATTTTCAGGTAACCCCGGCCCACTACCTGAGATTCTGCATTGTAAATAATCTGGTCCTGATGAAGGTGGTTGTAAAGTTCCCCCACCGAAACGTGCGTTGACCATATCTGTCCTCAGGGGAAATCCGCTTATAAGACAAAACACGAGTGGAAGAAATCTAGACCTGTTAAATTAAAAATCAGGCTAATGGTGGATGTCTATATCAATATTTGGATTTCCAAGTGCAATGGTATTGTTCTGTGTATATGTGTTAGGGTATGAGTGAATGTTTGCCTGATGAGAGTGACTGAGTGAGGATGCGGCATGGGGTTATTTTTGTTATTTTTGATTTTTAGTATATTGCATCATTGATCTGGTATGACAAAGTTGTTGTGTAATATATGTTATTTATGAAATGATTTTCTTTGTCCCTATATTTATGTCTTGTAAAGTTTTTGGTTCATCATATATAAATTGTATCACATCTGTTATAATTTGTCATACATGAACTGATGTAAACTCAGATCACAGTATATTATTATAAATCTATAGAAAAAAGAGAAAAAATATTTTATATGTACAAAAAATTACAAATAAATTGATTATATTTTTTGAATAATGAGTCATATTTGATATATGGGTTGGGGCCTAGTCTAACATCTGATCCCATAGGGGGCCACACATAAAGAACTATAGGTCAGACAAGAGTATCTCTTTATAGTGATTATTTTTTCCCCCTCACCCTTGGACCTTAAAATACATATAGGGTGCGCCTTCCTTCCTTATTAT
Source organism: Calotriton arnoldi (assembly GCA_963921515.1). Lineage (NCBI taxonomy): Eukaryota > Metazoa > Chordata > Amphibia > Caudata > Salamandridae > Calotriton > Calotriton arnoldi. The sequence goes on along the minus strand of CAWUFW010001531.1, from coordinate 2,264,149 downwards.
TATGGCTCAGTCAGTGGAGCAGAATTACTGAGAATGAGGGTGCATTGAGTTTTCCTAGGTATGGGACATTTAACACCAGAATCCTGGATCATTTGAAGGGAAAATTGTATGAATTGAAGCCACCACCTCGACCCAGTCAATATGAGGTATTTAATGTCTGTTAGATAGTTGCAATGGAAAAGGAGAAGGAAAAGTACCAGAGGAGAACTGGGCGAGCAGTGCAAAATTATGCAAATGCTCGATGAGATGAAGAACAGTGTAGATGGAGGAAAGCCATTATTGAGGGAACTAGATTATATCCAGTACTTACTTTGGAGGCTGCAAATAAGGAAAATAATAAGTCTGTCACTAAGAAAGAAGGGGATGAGTCAGATACTGATTCAGGGGATGGTATATTGGAACGGATGTTGAATTCTAGACCGCCATCACAGACTACCCTTACCGTGCAAAAAGAATTAAAGGGCCAGTACTAGCCAAACAGTGGCTACCGCCCCTCTGGCTCCAAGTTTAAAACCAGTTGAATGACCCTTACAAGTCTTGCAGATTGAGCCACCAGTTATGGCTCGACCGTCAGCTGCAGTCCCCATTAGGACAACTGTGGTTGCTATCCCTGGCACAGCCCCAATACCTATTGTTAATGCCCCGATTGCATCCCGAGTAGTTGCACGTGCTCCTGTCTCAGCAGAAGTAAGGTCAGAAATACAGGCAGTGGCTATGTCCCAATTTGTTCTGATTTCCCAAAATTCACAGATAGTTTTGTGGAAGCCCCCAAAAACTCTGCAAGCTTTGGTGGATGGAGGCAGGATGCTGGCTCCTAGTAATTTCAATGTGACTTCTGAAGGGTATATACCAGCATGGCTTAAGAGAGCTAAAGGAGAGAAGAAAATTTACGCTGTGGAATCACCACAGAAACATGACACAGAAAAAGAGAGACCTTTAGATATACTAAATTTAAAGGTAGAATTGGAGGAGATGATAAGGGGATGTTTGGAATTGGAACATTTAAATAAATATCAGAAAAAATAATTAATTTACCTGTGTACGGAAGTTACATCAAGGGCAGCTTTGGTGCATGATCGATTGACAGAAATAGTCAAGAAATACAACGTGGATCTCACCGATAACATAAATTTGCACTGAAGTCACAGGATAGAATTAGATGAGCCAGCCAGAGTTACTGTGTGATAATCACTCCCTATACAACTTCCGGTTCACAGGAGGGCAGGGCACGGAGCAGAGAGCAGCGAGGTAGGAGCCGCGAGCGGCCAGGGAAATCCGCGGCCGCAGCCACAAACCACAGCCTTGGCAGACGGCGACGAGACGGAGTGGTGTGGTGCGACAGGGCAGCACCACGAGAGTGGAGGTGAGGCAGAGGAGCTCTGTAGTGGAGACAGCAGGGCGGGACCAAGCGGGTGAGTCCTGCAGTGACAGTGAGACCTAACTAACCACGGAAGCGGCCCAGCCTGCTCTGGGTGCGACTTGGTGGGCTCCTGCAAGGTCCCCCCGCTAGGCCCCCGGCCACCCCACAGCTCCCGACCTCCTCCAGACCTCTCCCCACAGCCCACTTGCTATCGTTACTGTTCAGCCTGCCAGCCTTCCTAGCTTGGTCCCGGGCGGTGGAGAACAACTGACGGTGGCCACCCCATGGCTGGGGCTTGCAGAGCTTGCCGTGGCCGCAGTGAGGGGGACTGCAGAGGTCGCAGCGGGGGAGATGGGCCAAGGCCGCTCACCACTAACCACTGAGCACCGCGCGGCCCCAGCCCCCAGCCTTTGGCTCCTACCTCTACCACCGCTGTTGTTGGCCACAACACCACCACCCAACACAGCTGGGCCTCGCCCCCTGACAAGAGGACTTGCCAGGAGGGGAGGGGCACACCGACATCGGAGCTTGCCAGTGCTGGAGGGAGCGGCACAGGAGGGAGCCGCAACCTACTAGTCCCTACAACTCCAACTGTGCACCCCTAATTCAGCCTAAAGCACCTAGGGGACCACCACCTGCAGGCCGGATTACACCTTCCCAAAAGGAACGTGAACTAGAAGATTGGAACAAACTCAAGCTTGCTCTCACACTATCAGTCGCAAGTCCGACTACCCGACCACTTGACTGCCTTCTTGGCCCAAACAATAGGAGCAGCCTTAAACCAAAAGATCTAGCTGCTTGGAAAAATACACAATTAAGGGCACAGACAAGGGCACAAACAAAGGGTCCAACCCTGAACGGCATTTGCAACAAAATACAGAATAAAATACAGAATACAGGAACACAGGAATACAAATCAAACGCAATCTGAGCACAAACCCAAAGAAAAGGGGCATCAAGTAATTATGTGCTCAACTCTCACTCAACCCTCGCATCCACAAGACCGACAGGTCTGTCAGATCTAAGAAGGCTAGGCCGGGGCAGGTGTCTACGGTATCTACGGAAACTCACGAAACACAGATGAGAAGAAAAAGATGAGATCAGGCAGAGTCAGGCGGACTCCAAATCAGCCCCAGAAGCCTAGCAACATGATGCAAGGTGCAAAAAAAAAAAAAAAACAACCAGCAAATGCTGCAGATCGGGCCAAAACTCAAAAGAGTCCTTTAATTTCTCCGATCTTAACAATGTTTAGGAATTCAGAAAAAAGTGGGATTAAGAAAACTAGCTCCAGCTTCTCCTTCCTCAAAGACCCCGGAGCCACAATATACTCGATGCCTGGAGAGGTACCAGGCCTTCTGATGCCACTAGCCTCTCAGAGAATGGCCTATAACACTACCACAAAAGAGAAGCAAAACGACCCCACAAACAACGTAAGGGACCCAAATAGCCCAAACAGCCAGGCAATCTGTCAAAACTTGGGCCAGGTAGACACAGACCTGGGAACCCCAAAGGAAGAAACAAGGAAGATGTGTAAAGCCAATGGGAAACCATCCACACTTAAGGAATTACACATAAAGGAAATAATAGAGGGCCCAACAAACAACGCTGATGTCACGAGCGACAACAATATCGCAGTTCAGCACCTATCTCAGGGGGTCATTACGATGGCGTAACGTTCGCGACCGCCATCGTAACGAGTAATACCCCCGCCATATTATAATGGTGGGGGTATCGCAGCGGACGCAAAGTGTGTCCGCCGTTTTTCCGCCGGTCGGCAATCGTTCTGATTGCCGGCTGGGCGGACTTGGGCCACAATATGGTGGCGGTGCCTAGCAGGCACCGCCATCCATATTAGGATGCGTGCGGTTTAAGGCCTTTGAAAGGCTGGTGGGGAATTGCTTTGGGGGCCCGTTGCAGCCCCCCGAGGGGCGTGGGGGGTGCACTTGGGGGGTACCCATGGTACCCCCCTCCATTTCCATGCACAAGGTGGCAGGCACCGCGTGGTGCCTGCCACGTTGTGTATGGAAATGCACAACATGGCAATTTGACATTGCGGCGGGTGCTGCTGTAAGCAGCACCCGCCACAATGTTAAACTGCGGAATGCGACCGCCAGGGTGGCAGTCGCATCCTAATCAGGGGTGCGGGACCGCCGCATGGCAGGCGGCCGGTCCCATTACCACTAGGATGGCGGGCGGACTAAAGTCCGCCCGCCATCCTAATGACCCCCTCAGTTTGGAAAAGAAGGGAGCAAAGGAGGAGAAAACATAAATTCAAAAACTCAGTCAACAAACCTATGCATAGGCCAAAACATTCTGCTCTATTCCACCCCCAAGCCAACATTACAATATGAAACAACACAAGGGCCTACAACTGTAGCCAAGGTTCATCAGACAAACATAGATGAATTAGAAGGCTCAGAAAACTCATGGCTGAGAACAATAAGCCTCACACCTAATAAGGAGACATTACAAGACACAGATTTAAAAGACCCAATCAGCGGGGATGCCTACAACTTCCCAACGCAAAGTAATAGGGAAACAATTGACCCGAAGAGTAAGCAAAATACACCCAAAGTCACTCTCTCTCCACAGGACACTAGCCAAGTACACAACCGAAATCAACCAGCAAACCTGGAACCAAAATCCACGCCAACACAACCGAAATATATCTAGTGACACAAGCAGCTACTTGGAGCTCTTCAGAACACTACTACACACACTGCAATCATCTACAAAGGCACTCAATTTGCAATCGGATAAACTGGACATTCAAATTGAATTAATGAACATCACAGCACTACACATCGCAGGAATAAACACAAAATTGGATAATCTTAATAACTGAATAACAAGAGCACAATCCAAATATTCACTACAGCAAAGACTCTGTGCCTGTGGCCGGATAATCGACAAATTGAGCCTCCTACCAACTCTTTTAGAACAAATAATAGCTCTCAAAAAGCTAAATTCAAGTCCTATTAAGCACACTGTCACCAAGCACAAATAGCAACCGCACCGCACCGAAAGAAGACCACAGGGTAACACAAACGTCAACGGAGCCACAAAGATCTCTGGAAACGAAAGTAGCACGTGCAGAGACTATGCAGGGTGACTCAGCCACAGTAAAATCGGAAGAACACAACACGACTAAGCAAACAAGAAGACAAAAAAAGCGCGAAAGGAAAGCAAGAAATAAAATAACACTCCGAGTTAATGAGCAAGCAACCAAAATATACCCAATATTTAGCTCATTCAGGGAGACCAAAGCAAAAACAGACCTCACCAGGATATCCACGGGCACGGCCGACACTTCGAGTGGAAACCAGAAGGACTGGGACACGGAAATGGACAGCCTGAAAGAAGCAGATAAAAATAAACCAAAGGGCACTAACCCCTACAGTGCCGCAGGCCCCGAACTTTGTGGAAAAACAGGAACAGAAGAGGAACAACAAAAATGACCCAAGGCAGCGAACAAACCATTGAGACATTGGAAAAAGGAAAAAGCAACAAGACAGAAACACACTACAATCAGCAAACATAATAACCCAGGGCACCACGCCTTGTGGAACAAAACTTAAGCCCAAAGACCTGCTAGGAGGAATAGTGCACAAGAAACAAGTCCCTACCTTACTAACTGGCAAAGACACAACGAACAAGGACTCCACACAGCAAGGAAGGCCCAAAAAAATCCAAGGCATGGCAGAAATGAACAAGCCAGGAACCAGAGCTTATGAAGAAACATGCAACCAAGATAAGATCCAGATGATACCATCTTCTGCATTTAAGACCCCATCTCCCAAAGTCAGCCTAAGGGGCGTTCTGCAACAAGAAAACCTTAGATTTTACATACAAAACCACAACAATAGAAGCTCAACAGAATTTGCCATGGGTAAACACCCGAGAAACCGAGCCTGGAAACATAGCACAGGACAAATTAACAAAACATAAAGAAACCATCCAGAGTAACTTGCCTCCATCAGAAACCTTAACACACAATATAAATAAGGGCAGCACGCATCAACAAGGAAACTTCAGACTGCAAAAGCCTACTATAGCGGAAGAAGAACCAGAAGAGGCAATCGGTGTAAAAACCTGGCAGAGTGGACTATCAACGCAGCAAATAGTTTTAATACCAGAATATGAATCGCAGCGCTAGCACAACATACTAAATAGGGGCAATATATTAAAATTGCTAACCGACATCCCTGCCTTAAAACACCTAAAGTCAACCCATCTCCTGGCCGTGGAATTTTGCCAGAAGGGAAAAGAAAACAACAACAAACAAACACTCACCACATGGCAATCAGTGGAAGTAGGCCAGCTCATTATGAGCTACAACCTTCAATTTGAATCTTGGGGTATAAAACTATCCAAGCCCGCTATACCACATTACCCCGGTCTACTTATTGAAAACTCCATCCACAAAGCAAACTTTGGACCAGGACAAATAAAAGGAAAAACACAGGTGTACTCAGTCCTGCAGAAAGCGAAAGTAAGAAGTTCATCAACCGCACAGCGGAATGGGGGCATTTAAAAACAAAAAAGCTGAGGCAGAATCTGACAAAGACCAATAGAGCTGGCTCCCGGGAATCTTGAATAAAGCGAAGAGTAACTGGCCATCAGACAGACAGACTGCCAAATCCAACAACAGAAACTTCCACCTCCTCCCTTGGAACATAGCCGGAGCGAAAAAATGGCTGGCGGAAGGCAGCCCCCTTCAAGCCTGGGCAACATGTGACATAATTGCCCTCCAGGAGACATGGGCACTGGAGGACTTGCCTCTTGCAGGATTCACACATTTCAACACACCAGCAGAGAAACACAGGAAACACGGACGCCCGAAAGGCGGCCTGGCAGTCTACGTGTCCACAGCCCTAAACATCAAATCAGAGCAGATAACCTCTTCCGGACCAAATGTACAATTAATTAAACTCACTGTACAAGCCATTGAGAAACCAAGAACAGTACTATTGATTAACACTTATGCACATCCAAAGGCCCAAAAGAAAAAAGCTCATAACGCCCTTTTAATAGACACAATCTCGGACATAAGAAGCACTAACCCCTCCTGGGACATAGTGCTAACAGGAGACTTCAACTCTAACTTAATCTACACCCCGGATGAAGACGAGAAACTAGCCGCTGATAACAAATGCTGGAATGTACAACCTCAATACCAACTTAAGACTGCACTTCCTGACCTCACAGGGCGACACTTGGTGAAATCACTAGAATACCTGGGCTTGAGAGTCATAAATGGCAGGACAATGGAAGACACCCCGCCCAAACATACCTTTTTCGGAGGGACGTCGGGATCCAGACTAGACTACACTTTTCATTACCACTGATGCCTCTTCTCCTCCAATTCACAATTGAATTCACCACCAGGAGTGATCACTCCTATCAACACACTTATTTTAACTTAAACTTAACCAAACACTAGATTAATCAGGCAACAGAGGGAAGTATCCATTCAATTGACCTAAAACGGCTTAAATGGACTATGAAACCATTGAGGAGCTCCAAAACAAACTACAAGGGCTCATAACAGCAAGCGACAATGAGGGCCCAACTAAAACACATGCCTGGGTAAACTTCACAGTGAAATTAACAACACTAATGACCGGAAAACTAAAACAGGTACCCAGACATAAAAACAATAGGGTACCAACAAGTGAGGTTCTCACACTGAAATGCGAACTAAAAAAAGCCATCAGGAACCTTAAAAGAACGGACCTGGACCAAACAGGATGGGACATTGTACGTAACCTGAGGAAACTGTACAAAAAGAAGTTATGGGAGTATAAAAGAAGAAGTGATGACAAATTTTGGACAAAACTATTATATAATGCCAAAAAAACTAAATCCAGCACATTTTGGGGAACAATTAACAATATGAACATGCCCGTTAACTCCCTGACTTCAAACGTACAAGAACACGAGTGGGCAAAGTTTCTTATAAAAAGATTCACAGAAACTACAAATCCTGGAAACCCTGCTGGTAAGCAGTGAGAATACGTAAATCACCAAGATCTAGAGGTGGTAAAAGAAAATGTTGAGAGTTCCACACAAGAAAAAGACAGCACTTGCTATCGAAATGTAACATCTGTGTTGCCAGCGGAAGAAATGACAAGGAACTACGACAAAGACGAGACTCGTCACCCAAAGGTAAAATCAGACATGTCCGCCTATGTAGCGAAAGACGTAATAAGAATAATACGGAAAGGCAGAGGAGATGGACAGCCAGGACCCAACGGCATTCCTCAAACAATCTTCAAAAATGACCCATCCTTTTGGAGTAACCGTCTAACATGTCTATTCAAAGAAACCGAGTGACTAAATCAAATCCCATCCAGCTGGCAAGGCTCAATAATCACACCGATATACAAAGGAGAGGACAGAATAAGTCCAGCAAATTACAGGTTAATCGCATTACTGGACGTAGAAGCAAAGTATTACGCCTCTCTGATCCTGGAAGACCTAACAGATTAGTCAAATAAGTTCAATCTGATTCCTGTCAACCAGACAGGTTTCAGAAAAGGGATCGGGACGAATACAAATATTCTAACCCTTTCACTTATAGCTGACAAGCACAAGCGGAGAAAACAACAACTTCACCTCTGTTTCATAGACCTAAAGGCTGCATTTGATAGTGTGGATCGTCACCTACTATGGGAAAAGCTGAAAGCCTGGAATATTCCTGGGAGAATATTAAGAGGAATACTGCTCCTTTACTCCTATACATGGATGAGAACTAAGCTGGAAGACGGCTCAAGACTATCTAGAAAGGTGATCACAACTAAAGGCTTAAAACAAGGATGCGTGCTGGCTCCTCACCTTTTTAATTTGTTTATGTCGGACTTGGCCCATCGGCTTGACAAGATCAACTCTCATCCACCGCAACTGGGAACGCTATCGCACCTCTCATATGCAGACGACGTAGTCCTAATGAGCCTAACTAAGACCGGCCTCTGCAGGTCACTCACAGACATGATGGAATACATAGCAACCAACAAACTAGAAATCAATACATCAAAAAGCAAAACAATGCTTATCAGCAATTACCCGACCACCAAACAGAACATATGGCTCGAGGGCAATTTGTTAGAGGAAGTAACTAATTATAAATACTTGGGGTTTCATATGGACAACAGACTAAACCGCCGAGAGCAGAAAACGTATATGTCACAGAGAACTAGTGCACTAACGTTTGCCTTCAAGACCCTGGCAAAAAGACTGAAGGGGCCACCATATAAACCTTTGCTCGCAGTAATATCGGCAAAAATGCTTCCAACAATAACATACTCTAGCATTGCTCTACACAGCAAAGACTCCGAACTTCCGAACAAACTACTAGTTTCTACATACAAAAAGGTTTTCCAGATACATCAGTCTGCTTCCCCAGCACAGGTGAGACTTGAATTTGGTTTAATAAACGAAACAATAGGGAGGATGTAGGCAACAATAATGCTTTGGTACTGACTGAAATAGAATACAGCTAACTCCACACTGAACAAAGCTCTTTGGGTGGAATTAGACAACGACAAAAAATCACCATACAACGAATACCTCCAAAAAGCTCTAACAACAACTTGCACGGGCGAGCTTTGGAACAATAACTAGACTTATTCAACCTTCAAGCAAGTCATAAACAAAGCTGCAAAATTTCACTCCTTGTTAGTCGATAAAAACATTTTCAGTGAGAGAACGCACACCTGGATGGTGATAAAAAATTATAAGATCCTTGCACCGGCACTTTATCTAAGTATCACATTCTGGATCCACCGGAAAAGACAACTGATGGCTCTTCACTTCGGAAAACTACCATCGATTGCAGACCAGCCAACCTGGGTCCACAAAGGGCTGACACTATGCCGACTCTGCGGCAGTAACAAAGAGGACTTTATTCATCTAATTTGCACCTGTCCCAAACTTCGCACAGCACGAGTCACTTTATTAAGAAAAACGCTAAACGTCAGAAGAATAAGGACATGTAGAGCGGCCATAATAGCAGGGCTGGACCCGTCTGATCCTCAAATGAAGTGTCAACTGATAACATTTCTTAACCGCCATGATCTTGCACTGAAAACAGAAACTCTAGCTACAAAGCAGACAGAGAAATCTACGATATGTTAAGAAACTTTATTATTCATGATACCTAAGTGGAGAATGTTTGTAACCCTGCAATTAGGGCTGAAAAGTAACTCTTAACTGAGTGGGGGAACGCCGACACCTTACGATTAAGCAAGTGCTTATTGCACGCTACAAACCCCATTATTATAACAACTGAGAATGTAAAGCTTTTAAGTTTTTTAAAAATGAAGAAATTTTATTGCTACTTTTACTCATGCGATAAATTGTTGAGGTTTTAACTAACTAAACAATAAACATTTGTTATCATCATTATCATGAGAGTTACAGGAATGTGTTTGCATATTGTGTAATTAATCAAATGCATTCACAGATGGAAGAATACAGAAAACTGGAAATCAGATGGGCAAGAAAGCATGAAAAGAAAAAGAAGGAAGCAGCTAGTGGAGGAGGACAGGATGAATAACATGAGAATGAAGTGACAGTATATCTACTTAGAGAAATAGCAGGAGGAATGTACGTGCATTTTCCTTGGAGCAGAGGTGATTTGACAGCATTTACGAACAATTTTCCAAAATTGCGAAACAAGCCAGTGCAATGGTATGCACAAGTAGAGAGATTCATACAAATTTCTAAAGTGCTGTGGACTGATTTGAACACATTCTTTGACATTGTGGTGCCTGCTGATTTATGGGCTGAATGTAAGACATTGGTGCAAAGGGCAAAAGAGGAACCACTTAGCGAGAAAGGGACGAATGCACCATCACCTGTGGTAATGGAAAAATATGAAGCAGTTGTTACTTTTTTAAAGGGCAGAGTACCTCCTAAAGATATGGATTGGCTCAAGACTAAAAGAACCACACAAGAGCCGAAAGAGACCGTCCATGAATATTATGAGAGATTGTTGCAGCACAGTGGACGTGAGTATTCTGAGGAAAGGGACATGGGGATTTTAGTATCCCAGTTTGTTTTAGGATTGAAGCCTGATATCTGTGCACACATAACTCAAAGTGTGATCTGTTGGAGAATAAATCTCTTGATGAGATCCTGTGATATGCTAAATAATTTAGCGATGAATTGGACATGAAGCCGAAAAAGATTAAAGAGAAGTTCATGTTGGCCCAGAAGATGACCAGGCTTTCTTTAATGGAAGTATGCCTGTACGTGAGGAAAAGGAAAAAATAACATGAATTGAGTGGCTAATCTGCCTTACTTCCTATACCGGATGGTTGACATTCTGAGGGAGAGTTTATAGGTCAACAGGTGTTTTCAACCTTGACGACCCTAGGATTGAGTGATGGCCAAGAGACTTGAATTTGGCCTTGATTGGATGTGCCTGATAAATACAGGACTACATGGATGCATGGTACAAGATAGTGCTCTGTCACATGGGAGGGACCCAAGTCTCCACACAAGCAAAAAGTGCAGTGCTATGTCATGCTTTACCAGTCTAGGCCAGTGCATGTAAGTGCGTTGGGGTAGTGGAGCACAGTGGGGTGGTGGAGCCGGGCGGGGGGGAAGTCGACAGACAACGGAATAGGTTTTATTTATTTATTTAATTTTACCTATTCCATCGTCTGTTGACTTAACCCCCTCCCACCTGCCCCACCGCTTACCTGCATTGGCCGCCGCTGTGCTTTACTCCTCTGTGTTTCACAATGTTTGAAACACTGGGCGCTAAAACTCAACTTCACACAGTGAGGCAGTCAAACCACTCACCATTCACATGGAAGGAGTCCTTTTCACTGCTCGTTTGTTATTGAAACGGCTAACCTGCTGCATCTGAATTGATTTTATTGATGCAGAGTCTCAAACAATGCTGGCAACTGTTCAGTGTGTGCTGAGCAGCAGGAGGAGGAGGCAGGGCTTTTATCACTGCAGGGGGGCTTCACGAAGAAAGCCTTGCATGCGGTAAATGTGTAATTTGGTGACCATTGAAGAAATGCATGCAGACATGCACAGTATCCCCCAAAAACAAATACTGAAGTGGATGCCTTCTTGTGCCCCGGGACACTAGGTAGTACATGCTTCGTTTGGAGAGCAGAAAAGGAATAAAAGGCACATCAGAGGATCTCCAGGGAGATAATAACTGCCCGGTGAGCCCACGCAACTTGGGCAACACTGTAACTTTAAAGCAAGGGTGTAGCTCTTGTTTTTATATTGTTTTCCCGATCGTTGCTTGAGACACTTAAAAGACGTTCCACCAGAGCGGATGAACGTAGTTCTTTGCCGATGGGAAAAGATAAGAGAAACACACATGAATGAACAGGAAATAGAACGCCTACAACCAATAGAAACGAGGAACTGTAAAGTGACAAGCACAAGAACCAATAAGAAGTAATGGCGGGATGTAAGTCCCTTTTAAGATATATATATATATATTTTTTTATTTCTTTATTGAATTTTTCTGCATAAACAAAAAGGGGATATTAAAATAATCTCCACAGGAACATAGACAATTTACAGCCAATATCATCTTCTTCTGTGACAGTCAGGAACTGGTACCTCATGGTTCCTCAACAGGGAAGAATAAAGAAAAACAGTACAATGCAACATACAGAGCAATAGTCAAATGGTGAGTCGGGCTGGGAACACTCTCCCTCCCAATTTCCCCTCAGTGTGTAGTCAATGTTCATGAAGAACTAGATATGCTGTGTCTCCAGGGGCCAATTCGCTGACAGTGGATCGCATGCATAGGGGTCACGTCGTTATATTTAAGTCAGACTGTGCTAGGGCCATCTGCCTCCATCGCCGCCCTCCTCATTATGTACAGGGCCCAGAAGTTCTTCGGTCTATTACGTGGTGGCAGCAAGTCACTATAATTTTCTGTTTGGGTGCAGCAGTATAGCATGTCTTTGGTCCACTGACCAAGTGTGGGCGGCGGGCCACGCATCCAGCAGATGGCTACACATCTCCTGGCTAGAAGCAACGCCATGTCGACCAGTCGTCTGAGTGACTTAGGGAGAGACTTTGAGTACCCCAGCAAGGCCAGGAAGGGGTCAGGGTCGAGGGTCAAGTCTGTTATCTTATTAATCTCCGCAAAGACACCGCTCCAGAAGTCAGCCACCCCCCGACAGGTCCAGGCTACATGGATAAAGTCCGCTACTAGTTCCCCACATCTGTCACATCTGGGATCTTCACGTAACCCGTATCGATACAGGCGTTCCGGTGTATAGTAGACCCTATTTAAAAATTTAAAATGGACTAGCCGATGGCGCCCGTTCAACGAGACCCTTTTGGTACTCATGCAGCAATATAGCCATTTGTCATCCGCAATTTCTACCTGTAGGTCCCGCTGCCATGCTAGTCGCGGCTTGGTATAATCTCCGCCTCTCGCAGACATCGAGATGTTGTAAAGTTTGGATACCAGTCTGGTAGAGGATGGTGCCCGGATGATCGCAGTGAGTGCCTGAAAGTCAGGGGCTCTTCCATATCTTCCCCCAGCATCTCCCGTAGAGCATGACGGACTCTAAAAAATTGGAAGCGTGCCAACGATGTGGGCGAGCGTCCTCACCAGACACCTCTCCCCACGAGCGTGCTGTGCCTTCCGAGAAAAGGTCCCCCACAGTTTGTATGTTTAGCGTCCGTAGCGCAGTCACGACCCCCCTGTCCTTGCATGGGGCCAGCCATCAGCACCAGTCTAGTCTGGTCACCGAGGAGTATAGTATGTTGCCCGCCTGCGCAGCCAATAGTGAATGCCAAGCATGTACGACCGAATTGAGGGAGTCCATGATACCTGTACGTCGATCGGGAAGCTCGAACAGCAATGAGGGAAGTGGCCTAGGGGCGGCAACAATAGTTTCGATCCGTACGTGTGGTATGTTTATGGGGCCATGCATCCAATGATAAGCATGTGAGCTTTGGGCAGCTCTTTAGTATAGTTCCATATCAGGGGCCCCCAGTTCCCCCATAGAATATGGCAACGTCAGGGTTCGCCATGCCACTCGTGCCTGTTTACCCGCCCATGCCAGGCGAATCATTAGAGATTGAAGGCGCTGGAAGAAGGGCCGAGCAAGGACCATCGGGATATTCGTAAAGAGAAAGAGGAACCGCGGTAGCACAACCATCTTCATCAAAGACACCCTTCCCAGCAACGACAGCGGAAGGCGTACCCATCTATCAATATCATCCTCGAGCCTTGACATGGCCACTCCGTAGTTCTCCCGAAGGACGACCTCCGAGTCGGTGTGTAGTCGGATCCCTAGGTACCGCACCGCCTCTGTGGACCAGTGCATAGGAAATTCAGGTTCGAATGGCACTGTGACGGGGGTGAGGGGAACATGATAGATTTGTTCCAGTTAACTCTTAAACCGGACAGTGAGCCGAAGCGGACCACCTCTTGCAGCACCGGGGACAGATTGGCCTCAGGGTTCCTAATGTAAAGCAGTGTGTCGTCTGCATATGTGGAGACGATTAGCCGGTAATTAGGAAAGCGGATACCCCTGTGATCGTGGTATTCCCGCAGCGCACAAGCTAATGGTTCCGCAATCAGGGCATAGAGAATGGGGGATAGGGGGCACCCCTGTCTCGTGCCCCTCGAGACCCTGATCGGGTCAGTGACCAATGAGCCAATTTGTACGCGCGCCGTGGGGGAGGTATACAGCACCGCGAGGAGCTGTAAAAAGACCTCCCCAACCCCCATGCGGCGGAGGACCTGTCTCATAAAGGGCCATTCGACAGAGTCGAATGCCTTTTCCATGTCCAGGAACACTGCAATGGCCGGGACCTCCGGCCTAGTATGCTGTAAGGCAGCAAAGACGGTGCGCAAATTATACGTTAGGTTTCTGCTAGGGACAAATCCGGCCTGCTCAGGGGCCACCAGTGTCGTAACCATCGGCAACAGACGGTTCGCAAGGATTTTCGCAAAGATTTTGGCGTCAACATTCATTAAAGACAGGGGCCTGTACGAGGCACATTCATCTGGTGGCTTTCCCGGTTTGAGGATAGCCACAAGTATCGCCTCATGCATGGTTGGGGGCATCTCTCCCGCGATACACATGTCTCCAAATAGTGTGGCCAGATGAGGGAGCAGCAGGTCAAGGAACGTCCTATAAAAGGTGACCGTGAGACCATCACTTCCCGGCGCACTACCTGCCCTCATGCCAGAGAGAGCTAGTATGATTTCGTCCCGCTCAATTGGACGCATCAGGAACTCTCAATGCCAATTAGAGAGCCATGAAAGCTTAATATGCGACAGATAGTCCAGAATCTGGTCGTCCGAGCTATTGCCCCGAGTGGAGTAAAGGTGCGCATAGTATTGCCTAAAGGCTTCGGCCACTTTGGCGTCCGTCAATGGGGGTTCACCCGGCTGCGGTTTAAGTTCCGGTATTGCGGTGCAGTCCTTGCGCGATCTAAGGAGACGCGCCAAGACCGCTCCTGGCCGCTCACCCTCTCCATAATTACGGGCCGTAGCGTATTTCCCTAGATGCTTTATCTCTGCATCAGCTGCTGCGTGATATTCCTGGAGAGTCTGTGCTATCTCAGAGTTGAGCTCAGTATTCTGTAGCTCGATCCGGGAAGCCTCTAGTGTCTTGATCTTGCGCTCTAAGTCAGCCAGTCTATTCCTAAGCAACTTGAGGACACCTGCATGTTTAGAAATAGTCACTCCCCTTATGTAGACTTTAAATGTCTCCCATATGGTTAGGAAGGAGCCGACCGATCCCAAGTTAGTTTAAAAAAATGTCTCAATTGCCGATGCGAGCTCCTCCTTAAAAACCGCGTCCAGGAGGGAATGGGGCGGAAACCGCCATAAAAAGGGAGGGATCCGTTGTTTGGTGGAAGCCAGTGTCAGTAGCAAGGGAGAATGGTCGGAGTAGGTACGAGGGAGAATCGTGCAGGCCCGAATGTGTGACGTCAGGCTGTCCGAAGCAAACCAATAGTCAATTCGAGTGTGCACATTATGATACGCTGAATAATGGGTAAAACCCCCTTGTCCTGTGTGTCTGAGTCGCCAGACATCCCGCATACCTAATTGAGTCAGAGATGCCTCCACTACTCTTGCCGATGCGGAGGGCAGCCTGTCTGGTCCGTCCGATCTGTCCCGCGCCGGGTCCCTGACAAAGTTAAAGTCCCCCCCCCCCCATAGTATCTGCTCTTGGGTGTAAGAGTGGGATAGCGCCGTCAATTCGTCGTAGAAGGCTGGATGATCATAGTTAGGGCCATATATATTTAAGAAAAAGAGCTCTAGACCCCTACCACTGCATTTAGATAAGACATACCGTCCGTCCTTGTCCGTCTTCAGGGGCGTCAATCGGAGCGACCCCCTCGGGTTAACCCACATCAGGACTCCCCTAGCATGGGTGGTAAAGCCCGCCGCGTGGATGTTACCCAATAATCCCCTGGTGTTCAGAATGGGACTAACGGGAGGTGCGTTTCCTGCAATAGTGCCACGTCCACCCTATGTCTGTATAGATAGCTTAGCACTTTACGAACCTTCCTATAATCATTGAGGCCCCGGACATTCCAAGTAATCAAGGCCAAGGAATCCAGGGGCATATCATGTCCTGTCGTGGCTATGTCAGCCATATGGAAGAGTGTCGTCCGATATCCTCACCTTTAGTCTTATCAGGGTTGCACTGCAATATTGTCGCATGTCATAAATTGTCCCGACCATAAATGAATCAAAAAACCCCCTCAACATGTACCCACCCTCCTCCCACACCAGGCCAACTGAAACTAGGCCCGTATCAAGTAAATACCCCCTACTAATGTTCTGGCGTTTGTTGAGAATGTCAATAGTAACATACTGTGTCTGTTCATATAACCAACCCCACCCCTTTCCCCCCGCCCACGCCTGCCCGTCCCCAACTAGGCCGCGATACCCCCCCACCCACCAAAAAATCCCACCCTCCCCTCCCTCCCTACCCGCAGAACCAAACATTCCTAGTGTAATTCACACAGGGGTGGATGTAGCTCACTCAGCAAGAATACACAAATGGAAAGCTTATACTAAACTCAGCCAATGCCAAACCCCACAACCCGGGATCTATGTCTCTAGCGGCTACCAATAGTCTTGGGAGCCCAGCGCCACGAGGCCACCCCACAGACGTCCCTTCATCTAGGGCTCTAAATCCTCACTAGTGCTAGGCGAGTAGGCTCTCATCAAGATCATTAGGGGGGCGTCGAGATTCGGTTAGAACCGATAGTCACATTCCTCACCCGCTGCAAGCTAGCTGCACTCAACGTGCCCCCCCGTGCCTCTCAGTCAGACAACAGGTTTCCCCCCCTCGTCCCCGGCGAACAGCGTTAATGAAATCAAAGGTAATGGGAGAACCACTCCCGTCATCAGGTACTGAACCATCATAGTACAAAAGGCGCCCTCTCTCCCGCCCACTCCCATTAGGTCATACTTATCAGGTATTGGCGCCAAAAAGCACTTAGTCCTGCTCATCCAGAGAGCCACCCACAGCATCCTCCATCAACTGAACCTCCGGTCCGTTCCGCTTCTCCTTCGCGCATTCTTTCAGTGCCTTCTGCAGGGCCTTCGGGTCCGTAAAGAAATGGGAACGGCCCTGTCTGTTAACCCTAAGTTTTGCAGGATATAACATGGCATAGTCTACTCCCATGTCACGGAGTTGTCTCTTCATGGGCACGAACTGTCTGCGAGACTCCTGGACCCGGGCCGTGAAGTCAGGGAACAGAGATATCGTTGACCCTTCAAAGCGCAGTGGTTGTTTCTCCCGGGCCAGTTTCAGTGCGACGTCCCGGTCCCTGTAATTGAGCAATTTCGCTATGATCGGCCTTGGGGCTGCTCCAGGCGCCGGGCGTGGGCCCAGAGAGCGATGCGCCCTCTCCACCACAAACATAGGTGAGAAAGAGGTATCTCCTAGTAGAGACTTCGAAGCCCCTCCGTGAAAAGCTCCATATTGCCAGTCTGGGTTGTCTCTGGCAGGCCCGTGATGCGGAGATTGCAGCGCCGAGAACGGGCCTCTAAATCCTCTGTTTTGTCCTGTAGGACCTGCAAGACTCTGCCCAGTTGTTTGTGGCCGGTATCTAGTGCCGTCTGTGCCTCCTCGGTCTCTGTCAGTCTTCGTTCTGACATATCGAGCCTCTCAGCGTGCTTGTCAAGGCGTTCGGCCATACGGTCCATCCTGAAGGACAGGGCGTCCAGTTTCGTGCCCAGAGAGGTAATACCCCCCTGGAGATTCTTCTCCATGGCCAACAGCAGCCCCCTGATGTCTTGTTGGGGATCGGGGGCAGTCCGGTCCTGATCACGCGCCCCTTCCTCGGCAGCGCCATCGCTGGACTTGGAGCGTTTCTGTGCGAAGGAGAGTTTAGTTTGCGCCTTGTCCACTCACCCCATTGCAGCAACCCGTTAGCTGCTGCTGCTGCGCGCTCAGTTCCCTCACACCTCAGTCCTCCGCACCCTACTGCGCCCACGCCTCCCTCCTGGGCAAGGCCCACCACACCAGGGCGACGACTCCAATACTTAGCATGCGCAATGTTGCAGCCCAGTGGAGTGGCGGTAAAGAACAGCTAGTAGAGACCTGGCCCAGTCCCCGTCACAGACACACGAGGTGCTCTCCGCCTCAGGAGCGCGTGGCTTTCCACCAGGCTCGCAGGGACTATGTCTCAGGGAGGTCGCTGCTCCACATGTCCCTCAAGGCAACCCTCACCAGAGCATCATCAGCGGCCCAGGGGGCCTCCAGCAGCTTTCCCCCCCCCTTTCCAGAGGGCGATAGCGTTCAGTGATGCACTTTGTCCCCAGTGTGTGTCGCAGCTCAGCGGGGCCACTCGTTGCTCCCAGTAACCAAGTAGTTCTCCACCTAGACTGCCGATGGGTATAATTCCCTGCGTGTCCCCACCAACCAAATAGGCTCCAAGTATTGGTCTGTCCTCCACTGGTCTCAAGGCCCAGCTCGGGCTCAGCGCGTGACTGGGAGCCACCCTCCGTACGAGGACTCCGCAGAGAGGCTCACCCAGGTGTCGGCTAACTCGTCGTCCCTCCCGATGTCCGGGCCCCTGAGGGGACAGTGCACCAGAAGCCGTCTCAGTCGCAAGGCGATGGCGCACAGCGCTCCTTCGTAGCCCCGGCACTCCACTCACCCAGCTCCGCGTTGACAAAGCAGCCCTTGTGGGTACTCAGCGCCGCACCTCCACTATTGCAGCCGCCTGCATCAGCGTGGGCCCCTCGTCCACCTGGGCCCCTCCCGTACGCCAGCAGCAATGTCTGTCCCAGTCCGCAACACCGGGGCAGCGAGAGCCGCGGTCGCCAGCTGCCGCCGACCCACCACGCCGATCAAAGGGTGTTCCGGACCTCCGTGCGGGGCTCCGCTGGAGCGCAGTCACCTGCCCAGCGGCCCCGGCCAGCCAGTCTCCGCTCTCGCCGCAACTGTGGGCCCCGGCTTCCAAGGCCCAGTCCGCTCTGCACAAGTGTCGTTTCGCGGCACTCTCAGGAAGCCGCGCAGGACGCCGCCCTTCGCTTCTCCGCTCCCAGGCGGGCCGCCGTGTCCAGGGCCCGCAAATGATCCGCCGGCTAGGGCTGCAGCAGCAGGATAATTCACGGATCGTTATCCCGAGTCACGGAGCTATCGGCTCAAGCGGCCATCTTGGTCGTGAGCTAGCTAGCTCCGCCCCCCCTTTTAAGATATATTTAATACAATAGATTTCACAAGCACATCGCAAATGCTGTGCAGGCAAAATCTAAAAATGACATTTTAGTACCGTGTTAGCAGCCCTAAGCAGACTGAACATATTGTATGCAAAGCAAAGAAGGGGTTGGTGTCCCAGAGGTTGCCCGTCCTTGATTAATGGGTCAATTCGAATAACTCACTTCTCCTCAGGAATGGGAAACCCCTTACCCATTGGGGCATAAATCATACAAAGTTGGAGGATAAATTGAGTTGATAAATATTATGTTGACTTGATATGTATATAAATTCATTGAATCAATAGTTTGAATAGAGTGAAGCAATTTTTATTGATGTATAAACAAAGGTTCCAAACGATGAACCAAAATATATGAAAATGAACAGTCAACACATGTTTTGTCCCTTCCCACCACGCAGGTCTGTGGCTTTTTCAAGGCTGGATTAAAGTAAAAAATAAACAATAACACAATACAAACCAAAACACCTAAACGTACATTAGGGGGCCGATTCCGATCTCGGTCGGAGGCGCACCCAATACCATTCGGTCGGGAAAAAAGCCATGCGAATGCCTGTTTCCCGACCGATCCATACAGCATACCGAACGAGTAAGTACGATGCGCACAACAGCACAGAATCCGGCCGAGTCGTACTCACCCAATCCAGGTCCTGTTCTCCGACCGAGGCGAATCCGGAAACGCAGAATCGAGTCGCACGGAAGGGAAAATGCAGCCCCGTCCGGCCGAACAAGTACGATGCGCTTTCCGTACGCGCCGAACCCGTCGCTACGCACGGCACGTCAAAGCATCCGGGAGAGGCGCACATAAGCTCGGATTCGCGCCACAACACGATCCACGGCTACGAGGCGAACACGCCAGCGACGAGGACGACGCGAAGCAACGAGAAAGACGAACGACACGAACCAACCATGAATCCCTTCGTCCCGATCCTACCAATATTCTACATTTACTACCGGAACAGGCACGGACGCGTACGGCGCAGAAGGTAAGTCAGACACCAACCACAAAACACATACAACACGTACACGACACATCACACACACACAGAGGGATGCAGAATTTACTTGCAACAGCAGCACCATAGGGGCGGGATGCCCATCACCAATGCCACATATGCACACAGGGGCCTGGATGCGCACCACCACCACCACCCCTACCCAGGGGGCCGGATGCCAACCACTACTACCACCCTTAGCCAGGGGGTGCCAGATGCCCACCACCACTACCACCCTTACCCAGGGGGCTGGATGCCTACCACTACTACCACCCTTAGCCAGGGGGTGCCAGATGCCCACCACCACTACCACCCTTACCCAGGGGTGCTGGATGCCTACCACTACTATCACCCTAAGCCAGGGGGGCTGGATGCCCACCACTACTACCACCCTTACCCAGGGGGGGCTGGATGCCTACCACTACTACCACCCTTAGCCAGGGGGGTGCCAGATGCTCACCACCACTACCACCCTTACCCAGGGGGGCTGGATGCCTACCACTAGTACCACCCTTACCCAGGGGGGGCTGGATGCCCACCACTACTACCACCCTTACCCAGGGGGGCTGGATGCCTACCACAACTACCACCCTTACCCAGGGGGGGCTGGATGCCTACCACTACTACCACCCTTAGCCAGGGGGGTGCCAGATGCCCACCACCACTACCACCCTTACCCAGGGCTGCTGGATGCCTACCACTACTATCACCCTAAGCCAGGGGGGCTGGATGCCCACCACTACTACCACCCTTACCCAGGGGGGGCTGGATGCCTACCCCTACTACCACCCTTACCCAGGGGGGGCTGGATGCCTACCACTACTATCACCCTAAGCCAGGGGGCTGGATGCCCACCACTACTACCACCCTTACCCAGGGGGCTGGATGCCTACCACAACTACCACCCTTACCCAGGGGGGCTAGATGCTTACCACTACTATCACCCTAAGCCAGGGGGCTGGATGCCTACCACTACTACCACCCTTAGCCATGGGGGTGCCAGATGCCCACCACCACTACCACCCTTACCCAGGGGGCTGGATGCCTACCACTACTACCAACCTTAGCAATGGGGGTGCCAGATGCCCACCACCACCCTCAGCCAGGGGGGGCTGGATGCCTACCACTACTACCACCCTTACCCGGGGGGGCTGGATGCCTACCACTACTATCACCCTAAGCCAGGGGGGCTGGATGCCCACCACTACTACCACCCTTACCCAGGGGGGCTGGATGCCTACCACTACTACCACCCTTACCCAGGGGGGGCTGGATGCCTGTCACTACTACCACCTCTACCCATGGGGGGCTGGATGCCTACCACCAACACCACCCCCACTCATAGGATGGACAATGCATGACACAACCAGCACACCACAACCTAGGGAATGCAAGAAAAAGACATCCCCCCAACACCATGACAAGCGTGTGTAGACTGTGTCAAATGCCTACAACACTGAACATGACTTTGAACATACAATGTGACCCCCTATCACATGTGCCACACATATATGTGTGTGGCCCCCACAATGCAAGCAGGCCATGACCATTGTGGCAATGGGGTCCAAACCCCATCATCACAGTGACCAAAATGTAAGTGTGGGGTCCATAGCTGAAGCACATTTTGAACATTGTGGCAATGGGGTCCAAACCCCCATCATCACAGTGACCAAAATGTAAGTGTTGACAAAGAAAAAGCTGCAACTGCCAAACTGCATGGATGATTCCTGGTCACAGAACATAAAACACATCAGTGGCAAAGTAGTGCATGTGTCCCATTGCAACATAGATTGGGGGAGGCAAATACTGCAGTGCAAATAAGACATACCTTTGGCCATGTGCAGACAAACAACACCCATGGGGGCTGACACTGTCAACATTCATCAATGACACAATGACAGAAGTGACCATCAGAATGCAGACCCACATATTTGCACCAATGGGCACACAAATGCAGATACCCTGTGGAGACTGTAGATGTGAGGTGAACAGATACCATACCATGGCAGCAATGGGACACACAAACCATGATCATTGTGCTGACTGATGACCTAGGAGTCCCAGGGACAGCAGGGGAAACCCACCAAACTACATACAGCCAATGGCACACCTAAGATATGCCAATGCAGTGGTGCAGATGCACAAACAGGAAGACCCACACTGCACATCAAACACAACAGGTGAGGGGAGGGGGGGTGCCAGTGTCCCCAGGCAACCACACAACATATGAGGAGGCCTGAATACCAATTATACAGATGTGCATACAGTGCCACACAAAGGTAACTCATGGATCCAAATCCCCTATGTGGGCAATCAGGCATTGTCAGATGAGAGGGAGCACAAATCACACATGTCACACAGGCACGTAGGAACAGCAACTGACACAGCAAGACACAGACACACCACAGCACTACCCCCAGGGCCCCCACAATGTGGTGACCCTGGGCTGCATTACAATCCCACTGTGATGACAAAGCTAAATGTCGTTCACACTGTGAACCACAGTCATGTGTCCTGAGCAACAAACTACCATCACACCTACACAAGCACAAATCAATCAGCACGGCCAGTAAGCCAAGGCCAACATGGAGGCAGGGGTCTAGCCGGGCAACAACTCTCATCTGCACACACTCAACACCAAACACCTCGACCTCCAACAATGTGCAGCAGTGAAGCACACATGCACTGGTGACATTGCACATGCACCCATGACAATTCCAGGGTGGTGGGTGGAAACCAAGGTGCAGAAACACATCACACATGGCCACTCAACAAGACTCCTGAATGTCTGACACACTGCACACTACGCTGTACATGGACATGACGGCAATACCACACCAACCAATGGGATCCCAGCCACAGTCACACACCAATGAAGAAGCCAAGGTCACCCACAAAGAACACACATAGACAACAACCAACATTGCAGCCCGGACCCTGAGGAGTGCCAGCAGTCACACACACAACGTGTCACAATCACTGAAAGATAACACAAACTGGAAATCACATGACAGGTGCAAACAACAAGTGCCAAGGGGAAACCTGACTGTGACCCATCTGCGTCTGCACACAAACTCAGCCCTGACAGCAAACACACCTATGGGTGACACCCTGATGACCAGTAATGTGCCATGCACCCACATCACAGAGAACCCAGGGAGAAGACTTTGGGGGAACATAGGTCAACTCAGCAAGCATCACAAACAGGTACAACACTAGGGATCACAGCATGCACAGCAAAACGGAAGTGAACACACAGACATGCTCATACAACACACACCTTGGGCGCAGGCAATGTCACAGGAGTACACACTGCCATGAGGGGACTCCACTCCTGTGTGAGGAAAGCTGTGCCATATGTTGCCTCAGTAGGGCCCCATCATGTCAGCTGAGCACTTGGTCACACAATCAACAATTAGCACCAAATGAAGGCTCCCGTCACATCAGCCTGGTCATGGAAGTGCCAACGAAATCATCAGCACAGATCCAACACACTTGTATAGCAATGTTGCACTGACAACACAGATGAGTCCTTCCCCATTGATGCCCAAACCTGCATGTCCAGTGGAGATGGCCACACGGTCAGGGAAGTAGACGAATTGAACAATGGCAGGCACAACAGATGTGCAGGGGTGGAAGCCACAGATGTGAAATTGCTAATGTAAGTAGGAAATCCCATTGCCAAATACTGAACACATGACACCCTCAGATGCTGCTATGGATGACATGGATACACCACAGGATAGGACACATTCCCCCTGGACCACATGTGTTCCTGCACAGTAACACTTCATTATCATGAGACCAAATATCACCATCACTGCAGCAAGGGCATGGTTAGCATCATCAACAACATGTACATCAGAAGCATAAGCACAAGAGAACAGAAAGTTGCTTTATTCAGCATATGTGTGTTTAAAAGTGAAAGTCCAGAAAAAACACAAAAGCCAATGGCCAGTCCATTGTCAAAGTCCAAACAGGGTGACAGTGGCAGATGTCACCCTACGCATGCCTGCACTGCACAAAACCAGGGACAATCCACTAGGAGGGGCAACCGGGGGGGCAGGCCAGGCACCGCAGGGACAGGATCAGGGCTCACCAGGAGGAGGCAGGGAAGGGGTGGTGGGTGCTGGAGAGCCACTGACAACTGCAGTGGAGGTGTCTGACATGGTGTGTGCCAGCACAACTGGGGGGCATGACGCAGATGTTGTGGGTGCCGGCACGACTGCAGTGGACCCTGAAGATGGAGTGGACAGGTCCGCCACTGCAGTGCCCAAGTCAGACAGGGTGGTAGTGGACTCCACTGCAGTGCCTACCACCAGGGGAGGAGAATGGGGAACAGGCAAGGTGGGCTGGACAGAGGGGGAGGACACCCTCACCACATCAGTGGCACAGACAAGCGCAGCGGGGGTGTGGTGCCGGGAGAGCAAGTGGCAGGGGAGAAGGCCGGATCCTCTTGGGGATGGTATATCTGTGGGTGGGGGAACCTGGGGCAGGGTGTGGTGGGGGCACCTGTGGAGTGGGGGCCTGAGGGATGGAGGAAGGAGACCTGGTGCCTGAGCTGCAGGGCGGCGGCGGGGTCTTGCTCTTACGACTCCGGGGGGACTTGCGGGTGGGGGCCTCATTCTGTCTGCGCCTGGGGGAGGGTGTCCGGGGGCGAGGGGCACTCTGCTCCATGTGGGTGGGCTTCCTCTTCCCCCTGAATGCTGTATCAGCTGGATCGGAGGGGAAGAGGCCGAGGTCACTGAGGAAGAGCCGCTGGGTCTTTGGGGTTGCAGGTGAGGCAAGGGAGGGTGCTTTGGAGGGAGAGGCAACTGAGGACTGCGCAGTGCTCGTGGATGCGTGTGTGTGTTCCAGGGCCCCATCCCCTGTGAGTCTGGTTTCAGTCCCCTGACTGTGCGTGCATGTGCGTTTTGTTTGTGGCGTGTGTGTCTGTGTGCTGGATGTGTGTGTGCTGGTGTGTGCCTGTGCCGGTGTGTGTGTGCTTGGGACGGGTAAGGTGCTGGGGAGTGTGGATGGAGCAGAGGAAGGAGGGGTGAGGGACTGTCTGAGGAGGGACACTGCTGCCGTCAGGGAGGAGTCCATGGACCTATTGCCCCTCTGTAGGTCAGACATGCCCGATGAGATGCCCTCCATGAACGACACCAGCTGAGTCAACAGAGCGGTGTGCGCATGGAGGACACTCACCATGGCTGTCTGCCCTACATGGAGCTGGCGAAGGAGGTACACAGACTCCTCACTCAGGGCAGCAGGGGACACAGGGGCAGGGGGTGCGGTGCCTGGCCCAAAGGAGACACGCTCCCGAACATGGGAGCCTCCACGGACCTGGGGAATGGGAGCCGATGGGAGGGCGGTGGTGGTGCTGGTGGTGGCGGGGACAGCAACACTAGCTGGGGTGTGGTGGCTGCTGACACCCGCCTCCATAAGGGAGTCATCCTCCGAGCCGCTGTGGTCCTCAGCTGAGGTGGATGCTGCTGAGGACTCCTCAGTGTGGCTCCCCTCGCCCTCCGTGCCACTGGGTCCCTCCGACCACTCCTCGGCTGCTGACCCAGTCTGGCTCTCCGGCTCCTCCTGTTCCGTGGAGCTGTCCCCTTCCGTGGCCGTGGATGTATCTGCAAACAATGGGGAAACAGACAGACATCAGTCACCTGCACCAAACGCACACACCACTGTGAGCACAGCACATTACAGAGCAAGCCCTGGCATCATTAGTTGAACATTGCAAAAAGTGCCCTAACGGAACAGGAGAAGCCAATTGTCAGTCTGATGCCAACCATGGCACTCACATCCCACATGGCCTTGCACCCATCTGTCTGGTGTCTGTTGGATAGCAACACCCCAGTGTGGACACATGCACCACCTACACAGTAGTTGGACAGTGCAGAGGACACGGTGTAGCATGTGGACATGCACACATCACAACTCTTGCCACTGAGTCAGTACAGGTTTCCGGATGAAAGGGATGCCCAGAGTCAAATAGGAAATGCATGTGATGCATACCAGCGACAGACACCATGATGCACCCATGTCCTGATAGCCATCGCCACAATGGTGTGCATGTAGCACATGTCACTCCCCTGCAGGATCACCAATAAGTAGACACATGCCATGGCGGAGGCATGACTGCTAAGTCATACATCACTGTCTCAGTGATGTATGACTTGGCAGCCAGACAACAACACTCTGCACTGTGTCACAATAGTAGGTCATGGGGAATGCAAGTCCTGGAGCTGCACAAGTGCACATGTACATCCCCCACACAACACATCATCTTAACCCTCATCTGTCCAGGTCATACCGATTGGACATATGGGAGACCTGTGACACTACCCTCTGAACCTGAGCCCCTCACAATCTGCTGTGAATGGGAAACAGCTGCCTGAACTTCACATTCGCATACCCCAGTCTGCACGGGCAGCTGATCAAACACCTATGTGACACACAAGTATCGTCTCCTATGGTCACATCTCCAGTGGCATGCTGAGCCCTAACCGAGAAACACCCCAGCAGTCCTGGCAACAAATCCACAGCACACTGACACAGAGGCAGACACCTGAGGGGTCAAATCACTGCGCACAACGTGTCAGCTGATACACGGGAGTGGGAGTACAGGTGTATTGGATGGGCTGGAGTAGGCATGACTGTCCTGCCCCACATGAATGAGGGATGAGCCCTGGACAGTGGATAGCTGGCTATGTATTGTGACACACGTAATCTGCACACTCCTGGGGCCCAAACATTGTTCCCACCCGCTGCATGGGTGTGTGCCAGATACCCCAGGCACATGTGGTGGCTCAGCTCAGCAAGTGGACCGCATATCAAAGCAACACGCAGATTACATGTCCGAACACAGGCGTTGTGTGAACAATGGACCCACCCATGATGCCCACAACAGAGTCAGGGAAACAGATGCTGTCCCCCACCTTGAGTGAAGCAAACTGCAAGGACACAGTCCCAAGTGACACAATTCCCTGAATGTAAGGGCCACACCTGGGTATCAGATGAGGAGTGGGCAGTGCACAATAGAGGGACATGGTTCCTGGACAACATCACTGCTGTACTGTGGCAGTTTAACCAGGCCAGAGGAGGGCACATAGCATGTAATACAGAGTTCACAGTGCAGTCTTTGACTCACCCCTCCTTGCTGCTGTCTGGCCTTCAGCTGCCCATCCAGGTCTGGAAACACCACCGCCAGGATCTGGAGCATGTGGGGGGTCAGGGTCCGTGTTCCGCCCCTCCTGCGAGGAGGCGACAGCTTCAGCTGGACCCGTGCAATCCTCCGGGTCCAGCCCGAAGGTCCTGCCACCTCTTCTGGCAGTTGCGGATCCGGCGCTTGTAGACCCCCCACGGACCGGACAGCCCGGACGATGTCCTTCCAGATCTCCTGCTTCCGATGGGCATTAACCTGTGAGGATGACAAAGTGAAAAGGCCGTAACTACACATGCAACATATCCGTGCATGACACAGTTGTATATACATGTCTCAATCACAGGGGCACATGATGTACACAAGCAGTGCAACGCTGCCCATGGACAGTTTGCCAGAAGTCACTACATGGTATCATTGCATGGGAAGTAAAACCTTGTTCAAATGCACTGTCACTGCACCATACCTGTCCAGTGCATGTCACTACACACTATGGGGGGGACAACTACTCAGTGAGCCTGCTAGCCAGTGGCGTGCAGACTTTCAGCCTTGCTAGTCAGACAAAATGCACATTCAGAAGGGCAGTGCACAGAACACTCACCTGCTCCCCTGGTGTCCCATACAGCTTGCTGTACTGTGGAAGTAGGCTGTCCAGCAGGGCCTGGTTCTCCTCAAGGCTGAAGGCTGGGGCTCTCTCCACAGTACATGCCATTGCAGGGTCCAGAGGGGGCAGAGACAGCAGCAGTGCAGTGGCAGATGTCGTCCTGGAGCATGTAGTGCAGGCAAGTGAGCTCTCAGGGGAACATCCAGCAATATATATGTGCTGCAGAGGCAGATACTGTCCCATGTGTCCAAAGTGATAGGTCCAAGTCGTTTGCATCTTCTGAATCTGGCCAATCCATGGAATAGCAGCACCAATACACGCCCACAGCATCCTTCAAATGTTCAACTTCATGACATACATGATTTTGCAACATTGTTGTGGGTGACCAACTGAATTTCCAGCAACCGACTCGTTCGAATTTCGAAAACGCGTCCGTTGCCAGGCTAGGCCATTGACAATGGGTGCGCACCGATCGGTCCATTGCGGTACAACGCGTACAGGGGTACAACGCGTACCCGCACACATTGAATGCAATGGGCCGGCCGAGTGCACCGATCGGTCCATTGCTGTTCAACGCGTACAGGGGTACAACGCGTACCCGCACACATTGAATGCAATGGGCCGGCCGGGTGCACCGATCGGTCCATTGCTGTTCAACGCGTACAGGGGTGCAACGCGTACCCGCACACATTGAATGCAATGGACCGGCCGGGTGCACCGATCGGTCCATTGCTGTTCAACGCGTACAGGGGTACAACGCGTACCCGCACACATTGAATGCAATGGGCCGGCCGGGCGCACCGATCGGTCCATTGCGGTACAACGCGTACAGGGGTACAACGCGTACCCGCACACATTGAATGCAATGGGCCGGCCGGGCGCACCGATCGGTCCATTGCGGTACAACGCGTACAGGGGTACAACGCGTACCCGCACACATTGAATGCAATGGGCCGGCCGGGTGCACCGATCGGTCCATTGCTGTTCAACGCATACAGGGGTACAACGCGTACCCGCACACATTGAATGCAATGGGCCGGCCGGGCGCACCGATCGGTCCATTGCGGTACAACGCGTACAGGGGTACAACGCGTACCTGCACACATTGAATGCAATGGGCCGGCCGGGCGCACCGATCGGTCCATTGCGGTACAACGCGTACAGGGGTACAACGCGTACACGCACACATTGAATGCAATGAGCCGGCCGGGTGCACCGATCGGTCCATTGCTGTTCAACGCGTACAGGGGTACAACGCGTACCCGCACACATTGAATGCAATGGGCCGGCCGGGTGCACCGATCGGTCCATTGCTGTTCAACGCGTACAGGGGTACAACGCGTACCCGCACACATTGAATGCAATGGGCCGGCCGGGCGCACCGATCGGTCCATTGCGGTACAACGCGTACAGGGGTACAACGCGTACCCGCACACATTGAATGCAATGGGCCGGCCGGGCGCACCGATCGGTCCATTGCGGTACAACGCGTACAGGGGTACAACGCGTACCCGCACACATTGAATGCAATGGGCCGGCCGGGTGCACCGATCGGTCCATTGCTGTTCAACGCATCCCTGTACAAGTGACTGGCATATGTCACCATGCCTGTCTCAGATGAACATATGCCAGCCACAGATAGCTCCCAGGGAGTGAGGGGCACACCTACAACACGACAGCCTGTCCAAACTGTATCATAAGGCATGTAAGGCTGCATTTCCTATTGTGTGTATGTTGGTGTACATGTTGTCCTGTGGGTGTCACCTGGGGGCAGCCACCCCCAGGCTGTGCACGTGTTCATGGGGACAGGATCCTGGGTGTTACGTGTACATGACCACTGTGATGTGCAACTGTTCATATCTGTGCATGTGCCATGGTCACATTACACGGTGGTGTATGTGTATGTCATGTCACATACCCCGTGAGTCCCATGTGGGATGGTATGTTTGAGCCAGGGTGTCCCAGTGGCACAATAGTGATGGTCCTCCACAGTCTGTGTGCATGTAGTGTTTACAATGTCTCTGATTTCATGTGCACAATGGGAGACAGTCTCCACATCCACGTTGTGTGTGCATGGACTTTGATGTTGTGCGTGTGTGTGTCACAGACGTCCATGTCTGTCCTGCAGTGGCAAGTGGGACCACTACCTGTGGGGGTCATGGTTGTTTTGCTGTGGTGTATACATGATACTCCATGTAATGCCAGTGTCCATGTGGCAATACAGGGTCCCTGGGAATGTACCTGTCGTTGAGCTGTCCTCACATGTCACTGTGGGGGGTGATTGTGACATGGCAGCAGGAGATGGGAACTGTGACACGGCCTCATGATATCCAATGGGCCAACCTGGGACTTATTGATGCCACTTGTTGAACCGTGATGACAGATGTTGGCCATGTATGTACCATACATGTCCTTACGGAACTGCACACTTCATGTAGTTGTGCCTCATAATGATGTATGATGTAATATTGAGTGTGTTCAATGCCGCATATGTGGGGTGACTGACAATCTTGCTTTCTTCTCCTCTGCACTGCAGGGCTCCTGCTGTCCATAGACCATTCCCAGACCTGGCAACGATGGTGGAACGGGACAGCATCCGACAGTACCGCTTCACCAGGCAGCTGATTGAGGATTTGGCAGTGCAGTTGGCCCCACATTTGCAGCCTGGCCGGCCGTATCCTACAGCGCTGACCCCCAAGGTGAAGGTGATGGCAGCCCTACACTTCTTTGCCACCGGTACCTTCCAACATACTGTGGCGACTGCTGGTGGGATGTCACACACCATGTTGAGCCGTGTGCTCCGCGATGTTTTGGAGGCAATGTTGCTATACCTGAACCGGTACATCTATTTCCCTAGACTGCAACGACTCACTGACGTGAAGAGTGACTTCTATGCCCTGGGGAGGATGCCGCATGTCATTGGCTCCATTGATGGGACACATGTGGCTTTGGTACCACCACAGGCCCAGGAGCAGGCCTACCGTAACCGCAAGCACTACCACTCGGTCAATGCACTGGTGGTGTGTCTTGCAGATATGACCATCACACACGTGTGTGCCCGTTTCCCTGGTTCAGCACACGATGCCTTTGTGATGAGGAGTAGTCGCATCCCCAGGATGATGGCACAGATGCAGAACCAGCGTGCCTGGCTTGTCGGTGTGTACTGACTTTGTGCCATTGTGTGTGATCTGATCTGTAGTATTCCGCCCACTTTTCCAAGTCAGCTAATGTGCACTTGTCTGTCCGTAGGTGACTCGGGATACCCCAACATGCCGTGGTTGCTGACACCCCTCAGGAACCCTGTGACACCAGCCCAGATGCGCTACAATGAGGCACATGGTTGGACCAGGAGAGTGATTGAGCGGACATTTGGTCTCCTGAAGAGCCGCTTCCGCTGCCTCGACAAGACAGGAGGGTCCCTCCCATATGCCCCAGCGAAGGTGTGCAAGATTATCATCGTCTGCTGCATGCTCCACAACCTGGCAGTGCGGAAGGAGTTGCCTCTCATCCAGGATGACAATGACCAACATCCGCCACCTGTGGAGGATCCTGGCCTGGACCACGATGCCAGTGATGATGATGATGATGAGGGTGATGTCCGCACACAGCTCATCACCAACTTCTTTAGCTGAATGTGAGTATCCTGAGGTGTCATGTCAATGATGTGAGTTGGCATGATATGTGTAGGTGGTGCTCTGGTGCTGTTGGAGTGTGTCCATGGGCTACTTGACTGGATGTGTGTAGCGATGTGTGCTTACAGGTGGTCTGTACTCCCCAACAGTGTTGACATGCTAACTTGGTTCTGGGTGGGTATCTTGTAACATGTATTGTGCATGAGTTTTGCTGTTCTGGCCTGTTCTCCATTGCTTTTGACTGTGTGTCATTTCTGTCCTTCACAGGGTACTTTCAGATTCGTTTGGTCAACTGTGTCCACCGACGACGTGATTGTACTTCCAGGGTGGTAGCTGTTGTGTCCCTACAGGTGATGTGCGCCACACCCATGGACTTCCTTCCTTCTACAGTTGTTGACTGTGTGCCCGTTGCCAGGTGGGATTACCTTGCATCTGTAGTGGTTACGACATGTTGCAACTGTGTAATAAACCTGTGCTTCACTTTGTGATGTGCATTGTCTGTGGTCACACATTTGACTGCCATTTGCTTTCTGCACCTGTGGGCTACTTGACTACAACTGGGAATAGGTGTGGTGTCTGTGCATTGCACCGTCTTCCCTGGCAACATCAGTGTAGGCAATGAGTCAGATGGCCTAGGTGTGTATGTGTTGTGTAGCCCTGGTGGTGTGTCTCCCTCATATGTGTCACGTTGCCTTTACTCACATGCCTGTGTTGTACTTGCTGTTGCAGTTCGCATACACAGTGTAATTTTGCAGTTCATCATCCCCATGACAGCACCCACGTTGGAATCACAACAGAGGCAAGTATGGTGTATTAGTGTGTTTATTGTGATACATTTGTGTGAATAGTGCATAGGATGGTTAGTGCTGTACATATATATTGCAATCAGAAGTTCCTAGGTGAATTGAAAGTCCTGGTAGACAAAATCCCCAGTATCGGGGCCACATTTGTCTGAGACATTAGTCCAACTTGTACTCCCCATGTCATGTGTGGGAGTTGTGTTGCCGTCAACAGGGTGAACAGTTTGTGCACAAAGGTGAACATCCAGAACAGGTTCAGGCTTCCTGGGGGTTGCACTTGGCCATCGGCCTCTCACTTGCCCCTCCTCGGACGACCCCTCTTCTTTGGGGAGGGCCCCTCAAGTACAGGCTGCTGCAGTGCAGGGGACTCTCCGCCAGAGTCATCCTCCCTCCCTGTGGCAGTTGCAGTTTGTTCAGCACCAGATGTTGTTGGCACACAGGGAGGTGTGGACTGGTTGCTGTTCATCTGGCGGAGGCATTGTAATATGTCCCTGTGCACCGCCGTCATCTCTTGCAGTGCGTCCCACTTGAACTCCACGCGGGACATGTGTGAGTCCAAGCGGGCATGATGGGCAGCCTGCTGCTGTTTCATGTCTCTGAGGAGCCCCACTACCTGGCTGAGATCTCCGGTGCTGGACTGGTACGCATCGGCTATGCGTACCAGTTGTGGGTCATCATGCACACCAGCAACCTCTGCAAGCAGCGACCTCTGTCTCCCACCCCTCCCACCACCCCTGCCGACATGTGCAGTGCGTGCAGTGGCACGCACAGATGACCCTGGTCCCCCTTGGGGGTTGGTGGTGGTGGTGGTGTCCATGGCCCCACGTTGGCCCAGGGTCCCTGTGCTGGTGGTGCTCCTTGTTCTGTCCATGTCGGCAGGGATGGTATTTGTGGTGACAGTCGTTGGAGGGGTGGGTGCAGGGGGTGCAGCTGGTGGTCCTGCTGGTGCTGCAGCTGGTGGTCCTGCTGGTGCTGCATGTTGACTTGCACCGGAGGTGCCAGGTTGGTCTTCTTCGTCCGAGGAGGGCAGAGGCTGTACGACACCAGTGAGCTCCGTATCCTCTTGAGCCTGGGACTGGGACTCCTCAGCGTCTGCTGCTGTGTCCCCATCATCACCTGTTTTTGGGAGACACACACAATGTATGTAATGTTTCTGCAGGCATCAATGGTTGACACACCTGACAGTTGTGACTGTGCCTCTGGGTGCGGGCCTGTACATTGCATTGTCCTAAGTTGTCACAGTCAGGGGTTGATATTGGTGTAGCACATTGTCCTGCCTTATTTGGGCAATTCTATGTATTTGTTGGGGTGTGAACATGGTCTGCATTGGTTGTATTTGGTTGACAGCCGGCCCTCCTTCCCACCCAGCCAGTCAGTTATCCCACCATGGACTGTGCTTGCATTGCAGGGAGTGAAAGTTGTCTTTCAGGATGTCAGTCAGTGGTGTCCTGCTGTTTGTTGGTGCACAGTTGCCAGCAGGGCCTTGTGCTCCCCACAGCAGTAGCCAGTGTCAGCCATCTTGTCAGTTGTTTTCCACTCCCTGTGATGTGAGCATGGTTCAGGGTGGTGTTGATGGGACAGTTGTGGGGGTGAGCTATGTCTGTGACTATGACTCCCATCATGCTATTGCCTCCACCCCACTTCCCAGCATTCCCATACTTACTTGCTTTTGTGGGGAGTTCAGTGTGTGTGGGTGTGAGAG
This sequence comes from Calotriton arnoldi, assembly GCA_963921515.1. Classification (NCBI taxonomy): domain Eukaryota; kingdom Metazoa; phylum Chordata; class Amphibia; order Caudata; family Salamandridae; genus Calotriton; species Calotriton arnoldi. The sequence continues at coordinate 2,230,212 of CAWUFW010001531.1, read as the reverse complement.
CAATGGCAAGATGGCTGACAGTGGTGTCCTGCTGTTGGTTGGTGTGCAGTTCCCAGCATGCCCTTGTGCTCCCCACGACACAGCAACAGTGTCAGACATCTTTGATGGGCCTTTCCACTCTCTGTGGGATGTGCATGCGTGAGTGTGAGCTTGCTGGGCCATGTGGTGGGGGATGTAGAGCTGTGACTACGACTCCCATCATGCTATTGCCTCCACCCCCTTCCCAGCATGCCCTTCCTTCCTTCCTTTTGACTCTGCTTCCCTGTGGGGTGGGCTGCCTGTGCTGACAGGATGGCTGGGAGTGTTGTCCTGGCAGTTGTTTGGCTAAAAGTCCAAAGAGTGTCCCTGTGCTTCACACAACATAACTCAGGGTGGAGGTTCTTTGTGGGATCTTGAGTTAGGATGTGAGGCATTGCATTCTCCCAGGTGGGTTATGTGGAGTATGTGTAGAGGGGGTGTGTGAGGGGAGGTCCTTGTGACTATGGTCAGTGCTGCAAGTCCTCCTTCCCACCCAGCCAGATATCCCACCATGGAACGTGCTTGCATTGCAGGGAGTGGAAGTTGTCTTTCAGGATGTCAGTCAGTGGTATCCTGCTGTTTGTTGGTGCACAGTTGCCAGCAGGGCCTTGTGCTCCCCACAGCAGTAGCCAGTGTCAGCCATCTTATCAGTTGTTTTCCACTCCCTGTGATGTGAGCATGGTTCAGGGTGGTGTTGATGGGACAGTTGTGGGGGTGAGCTATGTCTGTGACTATGACTCCCATCATGCTATTGCCTCCACCCCACTTCCCAGCATTCCCATACTTACTTGCTTTTGTGGGGAGTTCAGTGTGTGTGGGTGTGAGAGCAATGGCAAGATGGCTGACAGTGGTGTCCTGCTGTTTGTTGGTGTGCAGTTCCCAGCATGCCCTTGTGCTCCCCACGACACAGCAACAGTGTCAGACATCTTTGATGGGCCTTTCCACTCTCTGTGGGATGTGCATGCGTGAGTGTGAGCTTGCTGGGCCATGTGGTGGGGGATGTAGAGCTGTGCCTACGACTCCCATCATGCTATTGCCTCCACCCCCTTCCCAGCATGCCCATGCTTCCTTCCTTTTGACTCTGCTTCCCTGTGGGGTGGGCTGCCTGTGCTGACAGGATGGCTGGGAGTGTTGTCCTGGCAGTTGTTTGGCTAAAAGTCCCAAGAGTGTCCCTGTGCTTCACACAACATAACCCAGGGTGGTGGTTCTTTGTGGGATCTTGAGTTAGGATGTGAGGCATTGCATTCTCCCAGGTGGGTTATGTGGAGTATGTGTTGAGGGGGTGTGTGAGGGGAGGTGCTTGTGACTATGGTCAGTGCTGAGAGTCCTCCTTCCCACCCAGCCAGATATCCCACCATGGAACGTGCTTCCATTGCAGGGAGTGGAAGTTGTCTCTCAGGATGTCAGTCAGTGGTGTCCTGCTGTGGGTTGTTGCACAGTTGCCAGCAGGGCCTTGTGCTCCCCACAGCAGTAGCCAGTGTCAGCCATCTTGTGAGTCCTTTTCCACTCCCTGTGATGTGCGCATGGTTCATGGTGGTGTTGATGGGACAGTTGTGGGGGTGAGCAATATCTGTGACTACGACTCCCATGATGCTATTGGCTGCACTGACTTGCCCAGCATACACAGAATTCCTTTCTTTCAGTGGTCTTCACTGTGTGTTGGTGTTGTAGTGGTGGCTACATGTCTGGATGTGTTTGTTAGTTATATTTGTGCCACTGCCTAGCTGTAGTTGTAGTTGTGTTTGTACATGTGATGACACGGTTAAATGTAACTTTGAGATGGCATGTGTTGTGTTTATCTGACTGACATACACATTTTGGGATGATTCTGTTCTGGTTGCTGTGTAATTGCTATGAGTGCATGGTTTGACTCTCCCCTTGACAGTGATGTGTGTGTGTGTATTGTGGCAGAATATTGTGTACATTTGTTGTGTACTCACCAGGCTCTGGGATGTTCTCTAGTCCATAGACGCTCACTGGCGGAAGGATGGCCCGCACCTTCTCCTCCCAGGGCCTGAGGTATACTGGCTTGGCAGGAGGGCCACTGCCGGTGTATTGGCTCAGGAGGTAGTCCTTCTTGAGCAGCTCCCGTACCCTCCTGCGCACGTCATACAACCTGTTCTGGATGTCAGTCTTTGTGCGCAGACATGGTGATTGTGCGTTCACCCTGTTGATGATCCTCTCCCACATCTTGGTTTTCTGGGAGATGGGTGTCTGTTGGACCAGTGTGCCAAACAGCTGTGGCTCTACCCTGAGGATCTCGTCTACCAGGACTTCCAATTCACAATCTAGGAACTTGTGATTCTTCTTTGGGGGCATGGTGATGGGTGGTGATGGTGAGTGATGTGTGTGTTGGTGTGCAGGTGAGGGTGTGTGAGTGTGTGTTTTGCTGGGTGTATGTGAGGTAGCTATTTGTTGGTGTGCTGATGGTGTGTGGCTTGTGTGAGGGATGAGCTCTGGGTGTGTGGTTGCTGTCTGTTGAGTGCTGGCAGTAGAATAGCATTTGCAAAGGATCATGGTTGGGATTTGTGTCCTTTATATGGGTGGAGTTGTGGGTGTGTCTTTGTTCTCTGTCCCCACCCCCCCCCAGTATTTATTGGCTTTATGATTGCTTGTTTGGCCTTTTTTTGTGTATTTTTCCTTAGTACTTTCTGTGCATGTTGGAAACGTTCTTGTGACCGAGTCGGACCCTGCAGTTGTCTCGTACGGTCTTCTCCGTTTCGTTCACGCTGTGTTTGTGCAGTTTTCTATGCTGCGTACGCGTCGGTCGCGGTGTTTTGTGTTACTTCGGCTCACAGTTTTGTATGCGTGTCGGTCGTACGGCTTGTCCTCCGTACGACTCGGTCGTGGTTTTCGCGCCTTGCATCGTACTTTGCGGTTTGGAGTTCGCATGTACGTTTCGGTTGGATTTGTTCCGGGTGCGTGTCGGTCGGTTCGATTCGCGTGTTTTTCCGGCCGGATTGCTGTTTTCCGTGCGGCTCGGTCGTTCGGCTTGGGTTCAGTACGTGTCGGGCGGATTTAGCACGCTTTGCATCTTACTTGGCGTGTCGGGCGACACAGGTACGTGTCGGTCGGAATTAATTCATGCTCCGAGTCGGTCGGTGCTTTTTCCGGCCCGAATCGGAATCGACCCCTAGGTCAAACATGCCAATACCAGAGCAGCCAATGGGAATAAACCCCAAGTGTGTGCAATGGGTAAGCTGTACCCATCCCAAAACCACAGTAGAGGAAATGGTGAATTAAAATATGTTGACACACATAATTATATACAGGACAGATTATCCATACATGGGGATTCCATATGCATGTGGCACAGAACTTAATGTATTTATTAGAGGTAATAGTGATAGCGTTCACAAGAAAAGATTATTAACACAGCATTGTGCCAACAGGGATCATTCAATTGAATGATTTGCACGAGGAAATATGGAGCAAGGTCAATCCGTTACTAATATTGGTTTTAAGGGAGAGTCAATGTGAGAGACAGGAGATGTACATATAGAACAGTTCAGCAAGCAATATTCAATTAAAAATGCAGATTAATCACAAAGTAATGATAGACAAAAAAATTCACACAAGCACCATCAACAGCAAAAGTATATATAAGTACACACAGAGTCCAGCGTAGGACAAATGCTGAAGAAAAGGGGGTTGCCAGGACAGAGTTATCGGTAAGATCCAAATGAGAAGTGTCTGACAGAATTAAGAATCAGAAGAGGATATCACAAGTACATCAGCAGAATTCCGCCAAGGGGTATGTGTAAGGGTGAAGTGTACCAAAGCCCAATAATACCCAAGTATAGTGACATAAACATTACCACAGGCATGTCAGGAATATATGGTGTTACACGTGATAGAGTAAGCCACTTGTACGTTCGCCAGCTTCAGACCCTGTGTGCGACTGGTGCCCGGTTAACCCAATAGTGAGCGATATCGCCAGTTTATTAATTGTACCTTCCTTAGTGATAAGAGTGGGAGATATTTAGCATGCACATACAGGGCCATTAGTAAATGTGGCTGAGAAGGAGAAGTGGGAGGTAAGACTGTTTATCGTAGATTAAATTTGGTTGCTACCTCTCTTCCTTTTGTGTATGGTGTTTGGTTTAAGGATGTTTTTAGTTTGAACAGATTAATCATACTTGGTATATATCAGAGGGAATTTTAAAAATCTAGGAAGACCAGAGTTATATTTTAATCCATCCAGCATTACCAAACAAGATGTTGTCTGGTTAAAGATAAAGGAGACTTACCACTTAAGATCGACAGCGGATAGGGAAGCTCTATCATTAGCCAAGCCATTATTTTGAAAATGTATTATGGTTAAATCTGTATCCAGTATAGAGCCATGCTTACTCTACGAGATAACCTCCCATTGGCGTTGACTTTTTACTTTTTTTAGGATAGGTCTTTACCATCAGTTATTGTACCCTGAGGGAATTTGGCAGTAGCATACTGATCCCTCATACTGCATCTGTAATTTGCCTTTTAAATGTGATTCTTTGCACATTGTTATGATATGTCCTATGTATGCACATCTTCGTGATAAGTTTTTAAAACAACTCTTTTTAACTTGTGATTTTTATCAGGTTAAGCCAGACTTTTTGTTTTTACAACTTTTAGCTTCCCAGGTAATTTGTCATAATGTGTCAATGTTTCTTGTAGAGGTTTATAAAGCTGCATGCTAGGGGAAACTCTCAGAGATGCTGACTGATGACATCAGGGGTGTCAAGACATCCGATCACTAGGAGGAAGTAAATAAGTGTGGAACGTGAAACATGCTTGATCATCATGGGCCCTGGAATGCTTAACAGTGTATCTATAAGTTCCAAATGCGGTCATAATAAACACGAACAGATCTGGGAAAGAATGCCGAGAGGATATAAGCATTGTGAAAAATGATCAGAAGTGACACATATCGTGGCCATAAGGAGGGTGTAGAACAGGAACCCCTGAAAAGGATTCTCAAGAGGTTCTAGGCGGTCTGTAGTAATAATAGGTCACCTTCGGTCCTATTGAAAGTAGTCCAAACGCCATGTCCGAGCTACAACACTATTTAAACTAAAAGAACTTCTGGTGGACATGGAATTACACCGGAGAGTAGGATGTAGATCGAGGGAGTCAAAACAGTGTAAAAAAAGGTTGCCATGTTGGAAGTAACCAGAAAGCGCTAGCTAATAGGATTATAAAATGAAAAGGGTGAAGGCAAGAAAATAAAGAGACAACAGCGGACGCCATAATTAAGTAGTGATCATGGCAGTGGGCATGTATAAAAAAATCCTACGAATATTGGTAGACCCTGTTCAAAATAGAACTAAACGTCAAAATAAAAGTGTAAGTCTGAAGCCTGGATGTCCAAAACAGGACCGGTTTGAAGAGAACTAATATCAAAGTTTAGAAAATAGGTAGAGAACATAAGTGAGGAGCCAAATGACCCAGGTGGGGAAAAAAGGGTCGCCATGTTGTGGCTAGTAATCATAATCACAAAAATGTGCACCGCCATATGCCTGCATTCTGATGGGTAGTATAGAAGGTTACTGGCTCTGGGATGACCTATTTTCAGACTACACCCCCCATATTATATTTTGTGGTCGATACATCAATAACATTCTATGTACCTGGCCAAATTGGTTTGCACTGAACGAGATACAATTTTGAAAAATGTGACTGTAATATAAAGCACACGTTTCCAGTCTATGATGCTGGTACTTCATGAATTGTGTCAATCGGACATCATTCTCGCTTACATGTTTGTATATTTTTAAAATACTTTAATGTCTAAATCTCTATATTTGCAGTGTAAATATAACACGCAATACATTCTGCAAGTGAACTATATATGATCTTGAGTCTCTATGTGAACTAAAAATCTCCATATAGAATATAGCTGTAGATAATTGTTTGGGGACAACCTTTAGGAGTCAACAAGCTCTGAATCATTTTCTATTAGAAATATTGCTAACCAGTGCTGCCCACTCCACCTCATCTGTGTTGATAATTAGGTGGGACAGTCTTTGATGTTTATTCAGTCTCAGGCTGAGTGTCCTACACAAACATGCCTCAGAATGACATTAAAGCGCAGGAGGCTTTGGAGAAGAGAGGTGCAGACTGCAATTTATTCATTCTTTATCACATAGACTCTATCAGCACCAACCTACAGTGATTAAATTCCATAACATTGTGAAATAATGGGAAGATCAGAAGTTTTATTGTTGCTGGCAAAGCCACACTAAGCTGTAGCTCCAGAATTATATTACTCCAATGTTGTATTCCATAATGCTCACCCACAAGTCGGCCTGCTCAATAACAGACCGCGTGGCCCCCCACATCCTGGGGTGGTGCTCCTTCGCGGGGCAGCAACGGATTTAGCATTTCCACCGGCACACCGAGGCCCATCTGGGGGGCAATGAATGTTACAGCAGCAACATTGCGCGCTCCATATGGAGACAAAGGACACTACAAGGCCCATAATGCTCTGCTAGTCGCGGCAGAGCGTCCCATCCAGGGCATGCATTGGAGCATTTAAATGATGAGGGCGGTGTCCTATGCGCCTTCAATTGCCAAAGCCTCTGAAGAGAAGTGGGGACACTTCGAAACGCGTCAGGCATCCATGGCAAATTGAACTGCTTAAGTTATCGTTGTGCCGGCGGATTGTATACCATAAAGGCTCTTCATGAGCATGATGCCGTTCGAGTGCTCCTTGTACGTTGGGTACTTTGGAGCTTGGATATATATATATATATATTGGTAATAACATTAAGAATTAATGTATAATTTTTTAACAGTAGGTGGCAGTGTTAGACTATGGCAGGATTTTTCAGTAACAGCGTGGTAAAAGCATGGGTGGTAGTAGATTACATGCTGAAGAGGTTTCAAATGTGAGTGAATGTAAATGCGTGGCAGTGGCATGCGTTGTAAAATCTGCAATGTAAAAACATGTGTGATGAAGGAAGGCATGGTAATGTCAAATGTTTTACGCTGCATCAAGCCCCCCTCTGATGGCGAATCAAGCCATCACAAAAATCCACTTAGATCATCACAAATCACATTTTTGTTGTCTTAAGCCTTTGAATTTTCATTTCGCCATAATATTTACACTGTTCATCTTCTAGTTCAAGATCAGATATTGCTGTTTTCATTCCTCGTGTATTATTTTTATATTTACAGAATTTAATAGATAATATCATCAGCTGTATGCACAAAAAGGTTGCCACTAATTGTCTCATGATTGAAATCACTAGTCCATTACCTAAGTTACCCAACCAGTTGCTAACAGTTGACAATTCCTTCCCTATTACTTCCCAGGCACAACCAGATTTAAATCCTTTCAAGTCTTTGTTTAAGTCAGTAATGTTTTTAATATAGTTCTCTAAATCTCTGCTCTTACCCGGTATGTAAGTGCAACATTGTTGGACTTTTAACAACCGACAGACTCCTCCCTCCTTCACGAGAATGATGTCAAGTGCAAGTCGATTTTGCATCACCATCGAACTTATTGGAATCATTTCAATATTTACAACAGAAAATCCCCCAGCTGTACTGGTGGCTAATTTATCAACTATAGTAGAAAATTTTCTAACTTTATGTGAGCTTAATGCTACTCCTACAGAAGGGATTAATGCTTCAAAAATATCACCTACTATTTTATCTGCGCTCACACCTCTCTTCAATCTCCGGGTTGTCTCTTTTAATTCTCCTTCAAGTTGTTTCACATGATAAATGTTTGGGAAACAATTCTCATGCTACAGCTTCTATACCATCCTTTAGCTAACTTATAAAAAGCATTCTTTCCACAAATATATTACATTCCAGAAAATATAGGATCAACTCCTTCTAAGTATCTTCCCAAGTTTTCATAAACATCAAAGGTATGTTCACATTCACTAAAACCTACACATTTTGTGTTAATATTTTATTTTTTCCTGTATATACAAATTGTTCCTTTATGTTGTCAGTCTAAAGCTAAAGTAGCCATTCCTTCTACTATTTTATTTTCTACTTCAGGTAAATTCCAAAGGTTAGTTTTAAAGCTGCATCAGTTTTATTTGTCACATTATTTCGTCTACTTTATACTAGATCTATGAATTTCTTTTCAGCTCTCCCTATCTTACGTTAGACTATTTCTATGTGAATAAGCCATGTACAAAGATTGAGCTGGTCAAAATAGGTAACCCATTGTATCAGGGAGTGAAGCTTCAGGATGTGGGTTTAAGCTTCTTAGTATAGAAAGTTCAAAAAAAAGATCAGATCTTGATTTGAATAATAATATTGTAAGCAATTAGTACCATAAAACAAACTAGTCAATACACTGCAGGAAATTCCATACGTTAACGGAAGACTATGATAAGTAACACCTTCAGCAACTGATGCAGGTAATTGCATACATACGTAGCAATCACTAGCATCCATTGTGTAAATGTATTCATTTATTAACCTAGTGTAGACATTTAGTGAACTATCACGTTTTGAAAAATCAAAATGTAAAGTATTATCTTTCAAAGCAGTAAAATTAGTGCTATTAATTTTAGCAGTTTTGAAAGTAGTTGTAAGGTTATGATCTTCAACGGGTACATAACGTGGCAAATTAAAAATAATAAGCAATGCACCTAATATCAAGACAATGACAAATAATTCCTGCATGTGCATGTTTGCATCTTTGAGAGATTTCAATGTTAGGCTTCATGGCTTCTCACAATTGAGACCGCTTTAACTAAAACTATATGAAAATAGCAGCAAGTGGTTTGAGCAATTCAGCAAAGTTTGGCACAAAAATACCAAGGCAAAGTTCAATGGTTCGGTTTAAAATGAGAAATACGCAGATCAGCTTTGCTGATGAGTATATTTAGGATAAATTGTGTCAGTGCTTCAAGTGGTACACCAAGATTGAAATTTAAATCCAAAACAAAGTTCGTTTCGAGGAGGTTCAGGTGGACTCATATTGTTAAAGCAAAAGGCAGCAAACACCTGCTCCCATTCATTTGTGGCCAGGTAAGTTGATTCAGGAGACAAGTGCTTTTGACTGGGTACTCTCGCTCTTTTTGATCTCCTTACAGCTGTTTGCTCATCATCACTGTCACTCTGATCAGACTGCTCAGATCCTTCAGGAATGGTATGTGGCACTCTCCCTCATCCTTGTATTAGGCAATGTCGCAGTATCTTACCTTTTCCGGGTCAACCATCTCCAGGTACAACTCACTTTCTTGCTTCACTAGGCCTTTCGTTAGGGTCAGTACTTCTCATAGTCAACTCTATTAACAGGGACCCCTCGGTACAGACAATAGTTGACTCTCTCAGACCCCCTTCAGCCAATCGAGTGCTGTCCCAATTGCTTGCTGGTCCCCAACAGCTTTACTAACCTGCTCCCTCTGTCTCACTGGGACAGGTGCTGTTATATCATCAAGAGGACATGGGACTCAGGAGTGTGGGCAGCATGTTCACAGTTCGGGAGACCTCCGCACTTCACAGCAGTGTTGGTAACCAGGATCACCTGGTAAGGTCCTTTCCAATTGGGTTTCAAGCACGACGCCCGCAAGTGCTTCTTCACCATTGCCCAGTCACCAGGACAGAGGCCAAGGCACTGCTCCTGTTGAGTCACAAGGGCAGCCTCTCCAACCTGGTGAGACACAGAACATACCACATCAGCCAAACTTTTGCAATAGTCCAAAATCAGATCATCTGTAATGTTGACGAGAACATTTGGAGGAACAGCTGGCTGTCTCATCACTCGGCCCATAATGACTTCCTGGGGTGACAATCCTGTTCTCTTGTCTGGTGTATTTCTCAGATTCATCATCACTAGAGGCAATGCATCAGGCCACTTCAAAGATGTTGAAGCACACACCTTCACCAATCGGAATTTCAATGTGCCATTAATCTGCTCCACATGTCCAGAAGCCTCTGGATAGTATCTGCAATGGAGCTTCAGCTCGATTTGTAATCTGCACATAACATCTTCAGGACCTCATTATTAAATTGAGTTCCTTGGCCTGACTCAAGACAAGTCGGGAATCAGAATCATGGAATCGGTATAGAGTCATAATATCGATGTTTAAATATCGATATGCCATAATATCGATGTTTAAATATCGATGTGACACAATATCGACCTGCAAGAATATCATCGACCAGAATATCGACATGCAGGTAAGAAATATCGTTTTTGTTAATATCGAAGTTAGTAATATCGTTAGTCAAAATATCGTTAATAATATCGAAATTTATTTTAGTGTTCTGTATTTTAGTATATGTGTTAAAAGTATAGATTATTTTTCTAATGTAGGTTTGAAATTTTTAGAAGTAATTAATTTTATGTGAAGTAATTTTTGCGTATTTTAGTTCCGTAGCGGGTTGTGGGTTTATAGGGGAATAGGGTGGGAAGTAATTTAATTAAAATTAATTAATTAATGTTAATTAATATTTTTGTATTTAATAATTTATATTGTTAATTGTGTTAATTAATTAGTTATTAATTAGTTATTAATTGGTTATTAATTATTAATAATTAATTGGTAAATATGTTAAATGTGTTATTTTTTTATGAGCAGGTTGTGGGTTTATAGGGGAGTAGAGTGGGAAGTAATTTAATTATAATTAATTGATAATTTTATTAATTAATATTTATGTATTTAATATTTTATGTTAATTGTGTTAAATATTTTATTAATTAGTTATTAATTGTATATTAATTATTAATAATTAATTGGTAAATATCTTAATTGTGTTATTTTTTTAAGAGTGGGTTGTGAGTTTATAGGGGAGTAGGGTGGGAAGTAATTTAATTATAATTAATTAATTAATTATTTTTATTAATTACTATTTGTGTATTTAATATTTCATATTATCAATTGTGTTAAATAATTTGTTATTTAGTAATTATTTATTGGTTATTAATTATTAATAATTTGTAAATTTGTAAATTGTGTCAATTTTTTATGAGTAAGTTGTGTATTTAGAGGGGAGTAGTGAGGCAAGTAATTAAAAATTAATATAATTTGTAATTTTTCAGATAATATTTATTGTTATTTTATAGTCTTAATAGTATGAATTAATTTATTACTGATTGTTTTTAATTTTTTGTATATTGTTATTAGTTAATTAATTAATTGTTAAGCAATTATGTTAATTGTGTCATGTTTAACAATAGTGGTGGTGTTATTTATAGGGGTATTTGGTGAGAGGTAAATTATTTTTTATTATTTAAGTATTTGTTAATTAATGTTTATTATTTTACTGGAGCGGGAATAGTAAATTATTCACCTCCGCTATCCAACACTTTCCCTATTTTTGCAATTGTTGGAGTGGGAATAGTAATTTTATCCCCTTTACTATCCAACACTTTCCCTACTGTTGCACTCTGTGGAGTGGGAATAGTAAATTATTCCACTCCCCTTTCCAACACTTTCCCTACTGTTGCACTTGCTGGAGTGGAAATAGTAAATTATTCCCCTCCGCTATCCAACACTTTCCCTACTGTTGCATTCGTTGGAGTGGGAATAGTAATTTTATCCGCTACGCTATCCAACACTTTCCCTACTGTTGCACTCTGTGGAGTGGGAATAGTAAATTATTCCCCTCCGCTATCCAACACTTTCCCTAATTTTGCACTTGCTGGAGTGGTAATAGTAATTTTATCCCCTCCGCTATCCAACACTTTCCCTACTGTTGCACTCTGTGGAGTGGGAATAGTAAATTATTCCCCTCCGCTATCCAACACTTTCCCTACTGTTGCACTCCCTGGAGTTGGAATAGTAAATTATTCCCCTCCGCTATCCAACACTTTCCCTACTGTTGCACTTGCTGGAGTGGGAATAGTAATTTTATCCCCTCCGCTATCCAACACTTTCCCTACTGTTGCATTCGTTGGAGTGGGAATAGTAATTTTATCCCCTCCGCTATCCAACACTTTCCCTACTGTTGCAGTTGCTGGAGTGGGAATAGTAAATTATTCCCCTCTGCTATCCAACACTTTCCCTACTGTTGCATTCCCTGGAGTGGGAATAGTAAATTATTCCCATCCACTATCCAACACTTTCCCTACTGTTGCACTTGCTGGAGTGGGAATAGTAAATTATTCCCCTCTGCTATCCAACACTTTCCCTACTGTTGCAGTTGCTGGAGTTAGAATAGTAAATTATTCCCCTCTGCTATCAAACACTTTCCCTACTGTTGCTCTCCCTGGAGTGGGAATAGTAAATTATTCCCATCCGCTATCCAACACGTTCCCTACAGTTGCATTTGCTGGAGTGGGAATAGTAAATTATTCCCCTCCGCTATCCAACACTTTCCCTACTGTTGCACTCGCTGGAGTGGGAATAGTAATTTTATCTCCTCCGCTATCTAACACTTTCCCTACTGTTGCACTCTGTGGAGTGGGAATAGTAAATTACTCCCCTCCGCTATCCAACACTTTCCCTACTGTTGCACTTGCTGGAGTGGGAATAGTAAATTATTCCTCTCCGCTATCCAACACTTTCCCTACTGTTGCACTCCTTGTAGTGGGAATAGTAATTTTATACCCTACGCTATCCAATATTTTCCCTACTGTTTTAGTTAATGTAGTGTAAAATGTTGTTTTAAAGATAAATATTTATTTTAATATTTTATTTTAGTATAAATATATTTTATTTTTATATTTATCTTACAGGTTTATGTATATATATATATATTTTTAATTTTTATTATGTTTGTAACGTTTTATAATTTAATAAAATAATTATTTATTAATATTATTAAGTAAATATATGTATAATTTTTTTATATATGTATGTTTAATTTATTTTTATATTACATTTATTATTTATAATTTTTAACATTTTTAAATAATTCTAACTATGTTTTTATTAATTATATTTATTATTTAATTTATTTAATATTATTTTTAAGACATTTAAAAAAACAATATTTTGAACAACGATATTTTATACAACAATATTTTGGTTTCGATATTTTGGTACTTACCTTTGTAGAGATAGGATGTCGATATTTTGCCCATCGATATTCTTGACACGATATTCTGGTAGGTCGATATTGTTGTCATCGATATTATGTCAGTGATCCCATGGAATCAACTCTCTCAACAACAATTTAACTACTGTAAGGCTGTCATTTATGCGTGTTGGATAAGCTTACACCCATTTTGACAAAATGCAAACAACGACCAAAACGTATCTTAAACCTCTGCAAAGAGGCATTTCTATAAAGTTCATTTGCATCTGGTTGAAGGGACCTGCTGATTTCCCTACATGGCCCATTGTAACAGGTGTTTTCTTTCCAGCACTTTGTTGTTGATACACTGCGCATCTATTGCAAAAGCTTTCAGCAATTGATCTGAATTTGGGGGTTTAACACACTTGTCGAAAAAGGCGCATCATTGCATTCCTTCCTACATGTGCAGGACCATGATAATGTCTAATGCAAAAGAAACAATTGATGGACGGAATGCTGGACAATGCAAACATTCACCCCCAGCTACAAGGATCTGGGTTAAATCCATCATTCTTTTGCTCACCACACCACCCCAGTTTGGACCCAGCCATATGCAAATCAATCTTGACTCTGTTCCTTGTGGGAACAGTCCAGCCCGAACTGCCAAGCCAGGTCCTCCCTGGACCGGAAACAAGCATCCTGGGACCGGTTTCAGGGCATCACCCTTCATCAGCCAGGCTAGCTTGAATCCAGTGGTGTAGTGAGCACGGGACCCACGTCTGGGCATACCCTTCCCACTTAGGGCGACAAATGCAAAAGAAACAATTGATGGACGGAATGCTGGAAAATGCAAACATTCACCCCCAGTCACAAGGATCTGGGTTAAATCCATCATTCTTTTGCTCACCACACCACCCCAGTTTGGACCCAGCCATATGCAAATCAGTCTTGACTCTGTTCCTTGTGGGAACAGTCCAGCCCGAACTGCCAAACCAGGTCCTCCCTGGACTGGAAACAAGCATCCTGGGACCGGTTTCAGGGCATCACCCTTCATCAGCCAGGCTAGCTTGAATCCCGTGGTGTAGTGAGCACGGGACCCACGTCTGGGCATACCCTTCCCACTTAGGGCGACAAATGCAAAAGAAACAATTGATGGACTGAATGCTGGACAATGCAAACATTCACCCCCAGTCACAAGGATCTGGGTTTAATCCATCATTCTTTTGCTCACCACACCACCCCAGTTTGGACCCAGCCAAATGCAAATCAGTCTTGACCCTGTTCCTTGTGGGAACAGTCCAGCCCGAACTTCCAAGCCAGGTCCTCCCTGGACCGGAAACAAGCATCCTGGGACCGGTTTCAGGGCATCACCCTTCCTCAGCCAGGATAGCTTGAATCCAGTGGTGTAGTGAGCACGGGACCCACGTCTGGGCATACCCTTCCCACTTAGGGCGACAAATACAAAAGAAACAATTGATGGACGGAATGCTGGACAATGCAAACATTCACCCCCAGTCACAAGGATCTGGGTTAAATCCATCATTCTTTTGCTCTCCACACCACTCCAGTTTGGACCCAGCCATATGCAAATCAGTCTTGACCCTGTTCCTTATGGAAACAGTCCAGCCCGAACTGCCAAGCCAGGTCCTCCCTGGACCGGAAACAAGCATCCTGGGACCGGTTTCAGGGCATCACCCTTCATCAGCCAGGCTAGCTTGAATCCAGTGGTGTTGTGAGCACGGGACCCACATCTGGGCATACCCTTCTCACTTAGGGCAACAAATGCAAAAGAAACAATTGATGGACGGAATGCTGGACAATGCAAACATTCACCCCCCAAAAAACGATGGATTTAGGCCCAGATCTCTGTACTGGGGTGAACGTATGACATTGTTCTGCATTCTGTCCATCAACTGTTCTTTTTGCATTTGTCACCCAGAGTGGGACGGGTATGCCCAGACGTGGGTCCCGTGCTCTCCATGCCACTGGAGTCAAGCTATCCTGGCTGATGAGGGTTGAAACCCCGAAACCGGTCCTAAGATGCTTGTTTCCAGTCCAGGGAGGACCTGACTTGGCAGTTCGGGCTGGACTGTTCCCATGAGGCACAGGGTCAAGACTGATTTGCATATGGCTGGGTTCAAACTGGAATGGCATGGTGAGCAAAAAAACGATGGATTTAGGCCCAGATCTCTGTACTTGGGGGAATGTATGACATTGTTCTGCATTCTGTCCATCAACTGTTCTTTTTGCATTTGTCACCCCGAGTGGGACTGATCCAGCGGCGTACTAGCAACAGATACTCCACTACCATATACTCACCTGGGCCCATACAACTCGCTTCTACTAAACACCAAGTAGACCGCTGGAACTTTTAGTTTTTAATGATTCTCATACCTTAAGATCTAGTTATTTCTTCTCCAACTAAACCTTTCACTGATCAAATAGTTCTTTCCTCTGGTCAATGGAGCGTTAGGTGGAACTAGTTGATGGTGATAATTAACATAACTTATTAAACATTTCTTGATTAAATAAAATAATCACAGACTCGAGAAGTTTTAAAATCTTTATCTAAATTAGTTGTTTTGTGAACCATCTCAAACGTTTCAGTACAAACACCCTCATTCGCAAGAGTGTCAATTCAATCAAATATCAATAAGCAATAGCAATTCAGATTCACACAAATAACTATGCTCAGAAAGAAGAGGACAGAGAGAGAAGAGCATTTATCAAGACGATGAATTCATATTTACCAAGGATGGTGTGAAGACCAACCCCCTGGCCAAAGGGCTGGTAAGGGTCCCCGGGATAGATCAGGAGACAAAGACTTCAGAACAGGAATCAGGACAGAATAGGATAGTTCACCTCTCTAAATACCGACGACTGCGTCGCACCCCTCTCTGACACTCTCTTCCTCCTCGTGGTTCTTCCGCGATCTTCTTTCTAACCCAATTAAATTAAATAGATGGTTCTGCATTCGATTTCTTCATCAGCGTCTCACAGCATCAGCACCACCCCCAGCACCAACAGCATCCCGAGCTCTGCTTCTGTGCTTCTTCTCTCGTGTCAAATGCTAATCTAACTAACTAAAACTTAACTAAAACTACCTCAATTATACCTTTCCATATGCATGTACCACCCATTAATGTTTCAATTCTACAAAATACTAACTCTGATTGGATAGGCGAGTTGGGGATGATCATCCCACCATGCTTACATTTCATTATTTCTTTAAACCATTGTTTCAAAACTCCTCCCTTCAAACTTTATTCCCCACTTCCTTTCCCATACACCTTCAAACTTTATTAATACAAATGTTGCGATCTCTTGAATAAAGTTCCTTCATATGAACTCTTCACCCTCATGTTCCCAGGGCACATCTTCGCTGGCCTTGGACGCGTGACAAATCCTTAGTCATCTTTCATACTTTCTCTCCAGGGCGCATGCGTTGCGCAGCGTCAGTCTGCTCGACTCAGACAAATTTGACAGGCCCAAATACGCACTAATAATAAAGTCAAAAGGAAAAATGTTATTCTCAAAAATAAATGATTTCACTGTATACCACCAACCTCTACTCTAGCCCATTCCATTTATTATTTCCCTTTCTGCATTTGCGTTAGTATAAAACTTATTTTCTAATTTCAGCAAGCAGGTGCCATGCATGTGAGTTTTCAAGCGGCCATTTTATGGTTCTTTGCGCAGGCGCCAAAATTTCCCTCCAAGCGTTAGTACGTCATACTACGTAGATGCCGTAGACGCATGTGCAGTAAAGATCCAGTGTTAGAATGCATCTTAGTCCTTCGTTCATGTTATTGCAGTTAGTAACCACATAGGCAAGCTTCATTTTCTCCCGCGTGTAAAGGAAATGCGTATTATTAATCACAAAACACGTTGTTAATAATTCGTTAGTGAGTTAAACGAGAGGATTGCTTCCGAGCAAGTCTCATTTACGAGTCCTCGCTCCATCAATCCCCTCTCAGATGGCATATTAAGCCATTACAAAATTACCCATCCATCCCAGATACCAACTTTAACACTTCTCAGTTTTCTCTATTTCTCCTCTCAAATTTTCATCAATAATTTCGTTTCCTTCTAAATCTCGCATCTTCTTATATAACCTGCCTTTCATTTCTTCCAAACGTATTTCATCATATTTTCTCTTTCGTGTCTGTCCCTTTCCTTTTCTTTCCAAGTGTACTTTTTCTTTCGTACCTTTTCTACAACATCTATATGTAATTATTATTAACATCACTACCGTTATTATCATGACTAATGGTATTATTATTTGGCCTAAGAAACCTTTCCCAAAGTTGGTAAACCATTTCCCTATTAATGTTATACTTTTAGTTAGTCTTCCCCACAAACTGTCAACCTCCAGTTGGGTCAAATCTTTATGCATTCCCGTAATGTTTTCAATATATCCTTTAATTTCTCTGCTCTTATCCGGAATATAAGTGCAGCAGTGTTGAACTTTCAACATGCCACAGACTCCACCTTCTTTTGCTAACAATATATCAAGAGGAAGACGGTTCTGTAAAACCATAGATCTAATTGCAACCATTTCTGTGTTAATCATTAGAAATCCTCCTGCAGTGTCTGTAGAAAGACGATCAACTATGGTTGATAACTTACAAATTTTCTGTGAATTTAGAATGACTCCAACTGAGGGTATCGTTGCACTAAAAATGTCTCCTACAATTTCAGAAAAACTAGCTCTTCTTCTATGTGTTAGTCCATTAGAATTTCCATTGGTTCCACTGATTTTATCTACATGATAAATGTTTGGAAAAACTAATCCAAAATAACAGCTTCCGTACCATCTTGCAGGTAACCTATAATAGGCATTGCTCCCACAAACATAATACACTCCTGGAAACACGGGATCAGTTCCCCCTTTTAGTCCCCATCCTCCTAATATTAGGAAGTTATGTTCACATTCACTGGAACCAATGTAATTATTGTTATAATCTGTCTTTAATCTATGGAGGCAGAATTTTCCCCTTTTCACAAAGTCCAGGGACATCGCAGCAGGAGCCTTGCCACTTGCATAGATTCCCTCCTTCCCAACCCATGGAGGTACATGGGTTTTCTGTGTAGTTGCCTTCCTCATCAAATCCTGTCTCCTTTCTTCTACTAAATTCAAAAAATCTTTTTCTTCTTTTCTTAATGTACATGTTAGATTATCTTTATGTGCCTGAACTAAATCTATTGAACTCATCGTTATGAAAAATTCACCCATAAACTGTGCATTTTTACTACTAGCTACTGGATTCATATTCTTTCTAATAGGTAATTCAGAAAATACTACATCTATATCTGAATAAAAATATTGAAGTTTCCCTGTAGCATAAAATAAACTTGACAAAATACTACATGACACACCATAAGTTAAAGGTATATGGTGATACGTCATTCCTTCTGATACTGATTAGGTGTAACTTCATACACACGTAGCAGTTATTAATCTCCATAGTACTAACATATTGAAATAACAACTTATTAGTTGAACGTATTATAGTCTGATCATTATGATAGTTTGCTTCATCTTCTATCCCTATTTCTATTTCAGTTTCTCTTATTCTATCCATCTTAACATTAGTATCTGTGTTATTCTTGTCACTTGTTTTCATTATTAAAGGTACTCCTACTGTTAAGAATAGCCATCCTAATGCTGCTAATAAAATATTACAAAAACATAATCTAAAACACTTTCTTTTTAGTTCACACTTTGGTTTCCCGATAACTTCAGTTTCTGCCATTTTACTCCTGAGAAAATTTATTTTCTCTTATCTTTTCTTTTTCAGTCTTAGCCTTCCTTTTTGTTCTTAAGGAGGTTTCAATTGGCTTTCATCAATTTGTGCAATATGGACCTCTTCTGTCTCATCAGACAGATCCAGGGACTCAAATTCCTCGAGTATAACATATGTCCACTCAGGAGCCTTGTATCTCCTGTTTAAATTTCTCAATCTTGGACTTCTTCGAGTTATTTTTGCTAAGGTTTGTTTAGGTCTTGTTTGACTTGTGACTTCGTTCACTTGTTCTGGTCTCTTTTCAGATTTTCTCAAATGATATTTTAGTTTCTTTACTCCAGTTGGCCAATTGTCTCCTCTCCTGACTCTTTTGATTTGTACTGCGTTTTCACCTTCCTTGTCTCTTTGTAAAATTCTTTTTATTTCATTTATTTTAGGCACAATCTGTTCTGTTTCTCTGTTTTCTGTGCTTGTACCTTCTTTTGCTTCCTCCTGCTCAGGTTCTACCGTATTTTGTTCTACTTCTTCCTGAGCTTGTTCTTCTAACTCTATCTGGTCCTGTTCAGGTCTTAATTCAAACTTTTCTTCTTCCGCCTGAACATGTTCTTCTATTTTTCCCTCCTCAGGTTTGTTTGTGTCTCTTTCTATTTTCACCTGAGTGTGTTCTTCTTCCCCTGTCTTTTCCTGACTACTTTCCTGTCTTTTCAGTTCTGTTCTTCTTCTGGTTTCAATAGCATCATCAATTATTTCAATTACTGGGATCCATTCTTCCTGACTTATCTCGGGCTGTTCGTCATATGGTTGTCTTTCAGAATCTATCACTCTAGAGTCTTCAATTTCACAGTTTACAACTCCTGACGCTTCAGCCTGCTCAGTCAGTGGTGGCTCTTGTTGATCTGATGGGCTTGGAACTCTTCTGGTATGGCTGGCATGAATACAATTGGGCAGACCTGCACACTTCACTGCTGTGGTAGTGACTAGTATGACTAGACAAGATTTCCTTGCGTGTTTCTTCACTAGCACCCAATCTCCAGGATTCAAATCATGCGCTTGGTCTGGCTGTCTTTCAACTGCGTCTTCTCCAACCTGGTGAGAGATAGAATGCATCATTTTAGCCAATCCTTTGCAATAGTCTAATACCAGATCATCTGTTATACTCATTAGTTTATTTCCAGGAATAAATGCCTGCCTCATGGCTCTTCCCATGAGAACCTCATGTGGGCTCATTCCTGTTTTTCTGTCTGGAATGCTTCCGAGACCCATCAATACAAGAGGTAATGCATCTGGCCATTTCAGCTTTGTGGATGCACACACCTTTCCCAATCTTGACTTGATTGTGCCATTCATTTGCTCAACAACTCCAGAAGCCTCTGGACGATAAGCACAGTGCAGTTTTTGTTCAATGTTAAACGCAGCACAAATTAATCGAATTATTTCATTATTAAAATGAGGGCCTCTATCTGATTCCAAAGTGACGGGAAAACCAAATCGCGGCACTAACTCCCTCAACAACAATTTTGCAACTGTAAGACTGTCATTTCTTCTAGTAGGATAGGCTTCCACCCATCTTGAGAAAAGGCATACTATGACAAGTACATATTTCAGTCCATTGCATGGGGGTAATTCAATAAAATCTAACTGTAATCTGGTGAAGGGTCCTTCTGCCTTTCCGATCTTTCCCCAGCTTACCACTGTCTTTCTACCTGGGTTCTGCTGTTGACAGGTTGAGCATCTTTGGCAAAGGCTCTCTGCGACTACCCTGAACTTCGGATTATACCATCTCTGTCTGAATAGCCTGATCATTGAATCTCTCCCTATGTGTGTTGCTCCATGATATACTCTCGCCGTTTTTGAAAGCAAACAATCTGGCATGACTGGTCTTCCATCTAAATACACCCATACCTCATCATGTGGTCTCTTTGTACAGGCTGCCTTTATCCAGATTTCTTTTTCCTTTTCCTCAACTTCTTCCTGCAATTGTCTAATCTCATCCCATGTTTCTGGTACTGAGAAGTACATAAGTTGGCATCTGGTTTCACCCGTTTCAATTTTTCTGTTTATGGCTACTGCATTTTTAGCACAGTATTTGGCCACTTGGTCAGCATAATTATTGCCAGCAGTCACATAGTCATTTCCTGACTGATGTGCAGTGCATTTTACAACTGCTATCTCTTTTGGCAATTGTAATGCTTCCAACAAATCTTTTACATTTTTGCTGTTTCTGATAGGAGATCCTGAGGAAGTCAGAAATCCCCTTTGCATCTAAAGCTGGCCAAAGTCATGCACAATCCCGAACCCATATTGGCTGTCCGTAAATATGGTTACTCTCCAATTTTTCCCCTTTTTGCATGCCATTGTTAAGGCAACCAATTCAGCTACTTGTGCAGACTTGACCCCAGGTAAACAGGATGCTTCAATTACCCCAGATATTTTACAAACAGCATATGCAGCACTTAGTCCTCCTTCTTGTGTCCTAAGGCAGGAACAGTCTACAAATAACTCATGGTCAGCCTCTTTCAAAGGTGACTCTCTTATGTCCGGGCGGGGCTTCGTGCATAACTATGTCACGTCCAAACAATCATGATCACTTTCATCTTTCACTTCTTCATCGCAGGGGTCTGGTAATAGGGTGGCTGGGTTCAGGATCGTACACCTTATCACAGTCACGTTCTCAGCTCCCAAAATCACTCTTTCATACTTTGTCAAACGGCTAGGGGTGAGGTGCAGTGTTCTTGTTCTTGTCAAAAGAATCTCAACCGAGTGTGGAACAAAAACTTTTACCGGATGTCCCATCACTATCGACTCACTTTGCTCCAGACTCATACAAGTAGCAGCTACTGCCTTTAAGCAGTCAGGCAATGCTGAAGCCACTGGGTCCAATGTGGCTGAAAAATATGCCACTGGACGTCGACTTAATCCATGTCTCTGTGTTAAGACTGAAAGTGCACAATTTTCTCTTTCACAACAGAACAAAGCAAAATCTTTTGAATAATCAGGCATGCCCGAAGCAGGAGCCTCACACAAACAATATCTTAGTCTCACAAATGCCTCTAAGCAGTCATCATTCCAATCAATCGGATATTTTGCTCGTTTCCGGTTCATCTGTATCAATGGTTTCGCTAACATAGAAAAACCATTAATCCATTGCCTACAGTATCCAACCACTCCCAGAAACATTCTCATTTCTCTCTGAGTCTGTGGCAATTGCATTTCTTTGATTATTTTTATTCTTTCCGGTGTCACTTTTCTAACTCCTCTTTCTATTTTATTCCCTAAATATCTAACTTCTTGTTGACAGAACTGTAACTTTTCTGGAGACACCTTGTGTCCTCCTTCAGCCAAATGGTTCAGCAATGCAATTGTATCTGTGACACAATCTTCTCGTGTTTTTGATGCCACCAATAGGTCATCAATGTACTGAACCAGAACAGAATTTCCAGGCATGATCAATGATTCTAGCCACTTTTTCAAAATCTGATTAAAGATTGAAGGACTCTCTGTGTACCCTTGAGGAACACGACACCATGCGTAAATACGATCTTCAAACTTAAACGTAAAAAGATACTGGCTGTCTGGGTGCAAAGGAATAGAAGAGAACGCTTGGCATAAATCAATTACTGTGAACCATCCTGCATTCCAGGGTATCTGATAAAGGATCACTGCTGGATTTGGCACAATTGGACAACAGGGAATTACAATTTTATTTATTTTCCGTAGGTCTTGCACTATTCTGTACTTTCCGCTAGGCTTTTTCAGCCCCATTATTGGCGAATTACAGGGACTACCCATCACCTCCTTTAAAATACCTTGTTTAACCATTCGTTCAATTTCTGGAATAATTCCTGCTTTTACTTCTGGACTCATTTTGTACTGTCGGGTATTTGGATACACTGCACCTTCTTTCACTGTCACTTTAACTGGGTCTATATTTGTCATTAGCCCAATGTCTTTTCCTGTAAAATCCCACACTTCTGGATTGACTGCCGTTCTTAATTCTTCTGGCAATTCATTCTCGGTTATTAATGAAAACATTTCATCAACTTCTGTTCCCTGTTTGGCCAGCATCATCTTATAAACAATGTCCTCATCAGGGGTTTGGAAAGCAACACCATCCGGTGTACAATAGATCGTGCAATTCATCTTGCACAAAAGATCTCTTCCTAACAGATTTACTGAACTGAAATCGCAAACTACAAATCGATGCATTTCTTTGAAGTTCCCAATGTGCACCTCCATTGGTTTTGTGATTGGGGTTCTAATCTGTTGGTTAGATACGCCTACAACTTGGATTGATTCTCCCGAGAGGGGTAGGTTTGGGATGTCTGCTGTTCTCACAGTAGACCTGGTAGCACCAGTATCCAATAGGAAAGTAATGTCTTTACCTTCTACTCTCCCATCAACAAATGGACCTGACTGATCCACTGGCAAGGATGCGCCAAGCATGCACTCCTCTTCCTCCCCCCTCAGGCACCGTCATTGTGCGGCATCCGAATGTTTTTCATCATTCTGTAAAAAATATTGTGCAATTGTTCTATTATTCTTACCACTTTCTCCTTGAAATCCGGTGTTCGCACTGAAACTTTGATGGTTCACAAAATTTGGCATAGGAGCTGGTGGCACCTGATACTGTGGAGTAACTACTTGCTGCTGCTGGTTCATAAGTACTTCATTCTGCATCTGGAGGATTAAATTTTGATTTGGCCCATTATTATTCTTATTATTCTGAGTACTCTTACACTCGTTCTTCCAATGTCCAAGCTTTCCGCACGCATGACAAGGAAACTTCTTTTTCGCTTCTTTTCTGTCCATTCGTCCCGTATATTTATTACCATTCGCTCCTTGATTATTCTGACTCTGTTCTTTCACTTGATTATTATTTTGATCATTTGCTTTCTCTTCTTGCTGCTCTGCCAATTTAACTTGTGCCCACATCATTTTCTCTTTTAGCTTCCTACGCCTGGCCTCAATGTCATCTCCGCAATATTTCGCGTACTTTAGAATCTCATCCACTGTCTTGCTTTGCCAACACAACATGTGCTGCTGTATCATCTGACTGATTTCTGGTTTCAAGCCATATACAAACCGATACACAAAATGTCCCATATATTTGTCACCGATATTCTCAAAACCACTATACTGCTTAAACACCTGCAATAACCGTTCATAATACGCATGTACAGATTCATTTGGTTCCTGTGTTGTTCTATCTATTTTTACCCAATCTGTTTCTTTAGGAGGGATTTTCCCTTTCAAATACGTAATCACTTGGTGATACTTTTTCATCACCACCTCCGAAGGTGCTCCTGTTTTTGCATCTCTAGGATACTCCTCATTAGGCCAATCAATTGTGATCTTACATTCTGTCCATAAATCAGCAGGTACCACTATATCAAATAGACCATCCAAGTCTTTCAATAACACCTTTGAAACCTTCACAAACCTTTCTACCTGTTTGTACCACTCAACTGGTTTTTCTCTCAGTTTTGGAAAATCATTTGTAAATGATAAAATATCTTGTCTACTCCAAGGAACATGAACATATCCACCTCCAGGAACCTCTCTCATTGGACACAATTTTTCCACTCTACCTGATGATTCTCTTACTGGAAATGCAGCTGCTGCTTCTCTCGCTTGTACTTCCTCTTTCTTTCTTATCCATCTAATTCTCCATTTATCAATGTCTCCCCATTTTCGCAAAATGTTCATTAATTCCTTTATCTGTAGTCTCTTTCCAGAAGCATTTACACTTTCTAAATCTTTATCAGTAAAATCCACTCTATAGGGTTTCTGTAACAACTTTGATTTCCCTATGTCTATTCCAATCTCTGAAGCAACTTCAGTCAGTCTCTCATGAAATACTCTTGCTCTCCTAGTTATACTCTTACATAGAAACAATAATTCTTCAACATTGTAACCGTTTAATCTTTCTATACCCACACACCCTGTCATCATCTCTTCCAATTCCACTTTCAATCTGCTGATATCTAAAATCTTTGGTGTTGGGTTCTGATTATCTCTTTCCTGAGCCCACCTTTCTATTTCTTCAGAGGTGACTACTGCTGCGCCTGCAGTTCCAGCCGGGACCAAAGGTCTTCTTTCTCTCAAATTCATAGGCGTAACTCTCTTTGAAGTTTCCTTCAAAGGTTCCACAATAGGGAGATCCATTAATGAAATAACTGACTCACTTTCGCTAACCTGATCATCTGTGATTACTATCTCTTTTCTAGGACTATTTAATGGAACTGTCACAAGTTGTGGTTTCTGGCAAATCTTATTATCTCCATTCAATGGGATTACCGGACCAATGGTTACTGGTACTGTCAAAGCTTCAGTATTTAAATTCAATTGACTTATCTTTTGAACTAGTTCTTCTCTAGTTTTATTCAAAGCTTCTCTTTCATTATCTTGCAACACTCTGTTATATGTCGTTTCATGTAAATTTTGTGGGGTTAATGGCATTCCCATTACTGGTGCACTTGGAGTAACCTTACTAGCTGCTTCTTGATACGGTGGTGGATTTTTAATTAAAATCTTCTAACAATTCGTCATCTGATTCACCATATCCTGTCGAATTCATATGTTTCATTTTCTCCTTACGCTTTCCTCCAGATTGTTCCTCAGCCATCAATACTGGATATAACCCTTCTGATGCCATAGCTCTCCTCCACTGTTTCATCTGCCCTTCTCGTGACTCATGCAAATGTCTGGGAAAGAATCCTCTATATCTTCCACCTCTGCATTTCTCTCTTTCATATGACTCAGTCTCCCATTCTTCCAAAGCCTCATATTGAGTTAACCTAGGTCTAGGTTCCAAATCATTCATTTTCAATCGCAAATTCTGAAGAATCTTCCCATTAAACGTACCATCCTTAGGAAACGCTAACACACCATCATCCTTCGTGTATTCTACCCAGTTTTCCAACCACACGCAAGTATGATATCCCCTTTCCATCATCATAAAAGATGCTGGTGTCTTCGGTGGTGGAATAGGAATTCCCTCTCTAGTCAACACAGGCTTATCCTTTACAAAGAAATTCTTTATTTTCTTAAAAATTGACATCTTTCTTTTCTCTCCATACATTCTTGAAGAACGGTGTAGGAAATTGTATTCCGCAAACCCTTGAAATCTTCTACCTGTACATCTTGCACTTACAGTCAAATCAAAATCCTGCATACAATCTTCTCTTCACCAATCCTAGCGCGGCTTCTAACTAGGTATCCAATCAAATCAGGCTCACATTCGTACTCTGACCAATGCCAGCGCTGCCTTTTCCTGACGTCAGTTCTGCTCCTTACTACTGACCCCTCCTTTACAAGGCTGCTCCTGTCACACGCCTGTGTTTTCTACCAATTCCAGCGTGGCTCTCTGTGACGTCAGTACCACTCCGGCGGCTTCTTACCCCTCCTTTACAAAGCTCCTCCTGTGACACACCCGCTGCTTCTACCAATCCCAGCGCGGCTCTCTGTGACGTCAGTACCACTCCGGCAACTGACCCTCCCTTTACAAGGTAATGTGAAACTTTATTTCTCGAAATTCTCTTTAAACTTCTTTGTTAATAACGACGTAAAAACATTCGCTACTCTGTCTGTTCCACTAAATCAAAAGGATAGTTTATTTCTTTTCACTGCGAGTAAAACCTTCCGCTTACTCTTCATATAAGCTCCAGAGAACCTGTTACTTCTCCGGTATCACCCATTTGGGAAATTAGAGACCAAAGTTTCACCAGCGAACTCCTTTCGCTATCAATCTAGTTTAGAAGAACCTGCTACTCCTTCAGGGTTACCCTTTCTAGGTGATATAACGCCTAAAGTTTCACTAGCGAACTCTTTGCTATCAATCACACTCACTTTTATACAGAAAGTAGTCCCTACTTTAACACTGCCAGCCCTACCTAGCTTCTCAGCGTTATTCCAACAGACGAGTAACCTCACCGCAGTGTGGTTTCTATCGCCACTTGCTATTCATTTCCCCGGGAATTTTCCAAACGACATAAAACAAGACGCTAACTCTTTCTGTTAAACATAAACCAAATAATTAATAATCTATACTTATCACCCAACTAGTCACTAATAACCATAGCTGTGCTATCAGAAAACTGATCCAGCGGCGTACTAGCAACAGATACTCCACTACCATATACTCACCTGGGCCCATAAAACTCGCTTCTACTAAACACCAAGTAGACCGCTGGAACTTTTAGTTTTTAATGATTCTCATACCTTAAGATCTAGTTATTTCTTCTCCAACTAAACCTTTCACTGATCAAATAGTTCTTTCCTCTGGTCAATGGACCATTAGGTGGAACTAGTTGATGGTGATAATTAACATAACTTATTAAACATTTCTTGATTAAATGAAATAATCACAGACTCGAGAAGTTTTAAAATCTTTATCTAAATTAGTTGTTTTGTGAACCATCTCAATCGTTTCAGTACAAACACCTTCATTCGCAAGAGTGTCAATGCAGTCAAATATCAATAAGCAATAGCAATTCAGATTCACACAAATAACTATGCTCAGAAAGAAGAGGACAGAGAGAGAGAAGAGCATTTATCAAGACGATGAATTCATATTTACCAAGGATGGTGTGAAGACCAACCCCCCTGGCCAAAGGGCTGGTAAGGGTCCCCGGGATAGATCAGGAGACAAAGACTTCAGAACAGGAATCAGGACAGGATAGTTCACCTCTCGAAATACCGACGACTGCGTCGCACCCCTCTCTGACACTCTCTTCCTCCTCGTGGTTCTTCCGCGATCTTCTTTCTAACCCAATTAAATTAAATAGATGGTTCTGCATTAGATTTCTTCATCAGCGTCTTACAGCATCAGCACCACCCGCAGCACCAACAGCATCCCGAGCTCTGCTTCTGTGCTTCTTCTGTTGTGTCAAATGCTAATCTAAATACCTAAAACTACCTCAATTATACCTTTCCATATGCATGTACCACCCATTAATGTTTCAATTCTACAAAATACTAACTCTGATTGGACAGGCGAGGGGGGGATGATCATCACACCATGCTTACATTTCACTTATTTCTTTAAACCATTGTTTCAAAACTCCTCCCTTCAAACTTTATTCCCCACTTCCTTTCCCATACATCTTCAAACTTTATTAATACAAATGTTGCGATCTCTTGAATAAAGTTCCTTCATATGAACTCTTCACCCTCATGTTCCCAGGGTACATCTTCGCTGGCCTTGGACGCGTGACAAATCCTTAGTCATCTTTCGTACTTTCTCGCCAGGGCGCATGCGTTGCGCAGCGTCAGTCTGCTCGACTCAGACAAATTTGACAGGCCCAAATACGCTCTAATAATAAAGTCAAAAGGAAAAATGTTATTCTCAAAAATAAATGATTTCACTGTTTACCACCAACCTCTACTCTAGCCCATTCCATTTATTATTTCCCTTTCTGCATTTGCGTTAGTATAAAACTTATTTTCTAATTTCATTAAGCAGGTGCCATGCATGTGAGTTTTCAAGCGGCCATTTTATGGTTCTTTGCGCAGGCGCCAAAATTTCCCTCCAAGCGTTAGTACGTCATACTACGTAGATGCAGTAGACGCATGCGCAGTAAAGATCCCGTGTTAGAATGCATCTTAGTCCTTCGTTCATGTTATTGCAGTTAGTAACCACATAGGCAAGCTTCATTTTCTCCCGCGTGTAAAGGAAATGCGTATTATTAATAATCACAAAACACGTTGTTAATAATTCGTTAGTGAATTAAACGAGAGGTTTGCTTCCGAGCACGTCTCATTTAAGAGTCCTTGCTCCATCAGGACGGGTATGCCCAGACGTGGGTCCCGTGCTCTCCATGCCACTGGAGTCAAGCTATCCTGGCTGATGAGGGGTGAAACCCCGAAACCGGTCCTAGGATGCTTGTTTCCAGTCCAGGGAGGACCTGGCTTGGCAGTTCGGGCTGGACTGTTCCCATGAGGCACAGGGTCAAGACTGATTTGCAGATGGCTGGGTTCAAACTGGAATGGCATGATGAGCAAAAAAACGATGGATTTAGGCCCAGATCTCTGTACTGAGGTGAATGTAGGACATTGTTCTGCATTCTGTCCATCAACTGTTCTTTTTCCATGATAATGTCTAGCCATAAGTGGTAACACACTATCAGGTAATACAGGACTGCCAGCACTATAAACCCAAACTTCATGTTCCCTTTTGGTACAACCTGCTCGCATCCAAGTTTGCTGTCCAGCTTCTGTGACTTTTTCCTGTAATCGCAAAACGTCTTCCGAGGTATCTATTGCAGTTAACAACAAGTTGCAATTTGTGACGTCTGATGTTTTGTTTTTCAAATCCCCATTGAAGGTATGGGAATTTATGGCTCAATATTTGCCCATCTAGTTAGCATATCTATTGCCAACAGTCACAGTCAGTGCCTTGCCTGTGAGCTACGCACTTGACTACTGCAATTTGGGCAGGCAATTGTAGGGACTGCAAAAGGCTCCTTACACTTTCTCCATTTTGTATTGGCGATTGGAAGTCATGAACCCTCGATGTGATCACAATTGCCCGAAGTTATGTACGACTCCAAAGCCATACTGACTATCCGTAAAAATTGTTACTCTGAGTTGTTCTGAAATGCTGCAAGCCTGCGTCAAGGCATTCAGTTCGGCTACCTGAGCCGAACACACTCCTTGCAACCAGGATGCTTCCACAACACCTGACACTGTACAAACGGCAAAAGCAGCTCTCAGATTTCCTTCATTGTCTCTCAAACAGGAACCTTCAACAAACAACACATGATCATATTCAGGCAAAGGTTCATTCAGTCTATCAGGTCGGGGCTTAGTACATAACTCAGTCACATCCAAGCGATCATATTCAGCTTCATCAGTCGCGGTTTCATTACCAGGCACTGGCAGCAGAGTGGATGGGTTCTGTATAGTGCATTTTTAAAGTGTTATATTCTCTGCTCTCAGAAGAATTTTTTCATACTTCGTAAGTTGACTA
Source organism: Calotriton arnoldi (assembly GCA_963921515.1). Taxonomy (NCBI): domain Eukaryota; kingdom Metazoa; phylum Chordata; class Amphibia; order Caudata; family Salamandridae; genus Calotriton; species Calotriton arnoldi. The sequence goes on along the minus strand of CAWUFW010001531.1, from coordinate 2,200,557 downwards.
TTGGTTAAATACTATGTCCAAGTACGGGTCAACAGTATTTCCACTGAGTGGGGCACAAACTCAGTCAGTGGATGTCCGATGACTATGCTTTCACACTGTTCAAGACTCACACATGCAGATGCACCCGCTTTCAAACATCCAGGCAACGCTGCAGTTACAGGATCAAGAGTCGCTGAAAAATAAGCAACAGGTCTTTGATTGCTTCTGTGCATCTGTGTCAGTACTGAAAAAGTGCAGACTTCCCTTTCACTACAAAATAACACAAAGCATTTGTTGTAATCAGGCATTCCAGGAGCCGGTGCCCTACAAAGCCATTTCTTACACCTTAGTGAAGGCAGTCATACAACTGCATCCCAAGGTACCGGATCAGACATGTCTTTGTGTGTCAACCTCTGAAGAGGGTTTGCTGGCATAGAAAAGTTTGGAATCCATTGTTGACAGTTCCCACCATTCCTAAGGACATGTGGACATCTTTTTGAGAAGTTGGGGGACTCATGTTAAGAATCACAGAGATTCTTTCTTGTGACACTTTCCTTGCTCCTTTTTCGATGTGGTGTCCTAAGTACAGGTCTTCAGTTTGGCGAAACTGTGTCTTAGTTGGGGATACTTTATGTCCATTTTTGGCCAGATGATTCAGAAGGGCAATGGTATCAGTCTTGCAAGCATCCTTAGTATTTGTGCCACCAACAGGTCATCAATGTATTGTACTAACACTGAGTGATTAGTCATTACCAGAGACTCTAGGTTTTTCTTGAGAATCTGATTGAAGATTGAGGGACTCTCCGTATACCCTTGTGGGACTCGGCACCATGCCGAAACACGATTGCCGAAACGGAAAGCAAAAAGAGACTGACTATCATCATGCAAAGGAATAGAAAAGAAAGCTTAGCATAAATCAATGACTGAAAAATGTTTGGCCTCGCATAGAATCTGAAATAAGATCAGAGCTGGATTCGGTACCACAGAATAACAAGGGACAACAATTGCATTTACCTTCCGCAAATCATGCACAATACGATACTTACCCTTTGGCTTCTTCAAGCCCATAATAGGAGAGTTACATGGACTCCCTATTATCTCCTTCAAGATCCCTTGCTCAATCATTGAATCGATCACAGGAGTAATTTCGGCAATAGTATCTTGTGTCAATTTATATTGTGGGATTCTTGGTTATTCTGCATTGGGTTTGAGTGTGATTCGGACTGGCTCAACACCTTCCAATATCTTTACCTGTAAAGTCCCAGACTTTAGGTAACACAGTGTCTCTCAGCTCAATAGGTAGATCCTCTTTAGTCTGTAGGGGATACATTCCCATGCCAGATCTCTGTCAGGCAAGTTTAAGAACACCATCCTTATTATTAGTATAAAATTCAATACCTTTCAGAGTGCAATAGATGGAACAATTAAGCTTGAACAGTAAGTCACGTTCAAGCAGATTTACTGGACTTGAATTATACACCACAAATAGATGTTGATCCTCAAAGGAGCATATTTTAACAGAAACTGGGTCTGAAATTGGGGTAGATAACTTTTTATTTGAAACTCCTACAACTTGGATACTTTCTCCCGAGAGGGGTAGGTTAAGAACCTCTGCTGTTCTTACAGTAGAGCGGGTAGCACCAGTGTCAATGAGACATGTTTCCTGTTTACCTCTCTGTCCAAATATGGACCACTCTGATCTACCTCTAAGGCTATACCAAGCAGGCAGTCCTCCTCCCCCTCAGGCACCATCAGGCTGACGGATCCTGGTCAAAATCATCTGTTTCAATCAAATACTGTTGTGACACATTTTGATTTGGGAAAGAATTTCTATTCGTCTGCTGACTCCGATTCATATTCTACCTTTGTAACTGAACATTCTGTTGAGGCATCAAAGCTTGAGGTATTGCATTGATTAGGATGTATTAGGATTTTGAACTCTCCGTCTTTGCGTCTGGACCATGTTATTTCCCTGAGACTGTGCATACCCTCCACCTAAATTCTGTATCTGATTTCCAAGATTATTTACATTAAACCTACACTCGAATTTCCAATGTCCACATTTTCTGCCCACATGACATGGATTCATTTTCTTCAAAGCTGACAAATCAACACCCATTCTAGCATCTACTGGAGCACCACGACCTCTAGCTTGTGACTGAAAACTCTGTGTCTGAAAACAATTAACACCCTGCATTATAGGAACCGTATTAAATCCTCCCTGTGCTGGAACTGCATTGTAAAAACCTGAATGATTCTGACCCTGTTTATACTGCTTTCATCCGTGTTATAATTAATTTTTCTTTCAACTTTTTGTGCTTCACCTCAAATTCATCTCCACAGTACTTGGCATAAGGCAAAATTCCATCGATCGGTCTACTCTGCCAGCGTAGTAAACGCTGATGAATCATGGAAGAAATCTCAGGTCTGAAACCTTTCACGAATCTGTAAACAAAATGTCCAATATCTTTATTTGCCACATTTTCTGTCCCACTGTCCTGTCTGAAAACCTGTATCAATCTCTCGTAATAGGCAGAGTCATTCTGTTAATTTTTAGCCAATTGATTTCTTTAGTTTTGGTTTTCAGGAAAGTAATTACTTGTCGATATTTCTTCAGTACCACTAGAGATGGGGCACCCGTTCTAGAATCCCTCTCTGGTTTTGTTTCAGGCCAATCTACAGAAATTTTTACACTCGGGCCACAAGTCTCCAGGAACTGCAATGTCAAACAAGGTATTCAAATCTATCCACAGAACTTTCAAAATCTTCACAAACCTTTCAGTCTGTCAGTACCATTCCACTGGATTATCTCTCGATTTGTAAATGACAAAATATCAGCTCTAGTCCAAGGCACATGCAAGTACCCTCCACCGGGACCTCCCTCATAGGAAGCACCTGTATTTCTCAATCTCCTCAGTCGATTACAACTGAAGGTGTCTTATCCTAACTCTGTGTTTCCTTCTTTTTTGACCATCTACCATCCCATTTCTCTCTCTCGTTCCATTTCTTGATTAGTGTCATCAGTTCTTTAATCTGTCATTTCATTCCATCTAGCCTCGTGTTAGCAAAATCGTTGTTGCTGAAGTCTAATCTGAATGTCTTTTGCCAGACCTTTGACCTCTGAATATCAATTTCATATTTCTGAGCCAATTCAACTAGCTTCTCATGTGTCTGTCTAGCTCGTCTGGTAATGTCTTTCCAAAGGAACTATAGTTCCTCCTCCTAATTGAGATGGACTAAGAGTTCCCAAAATCATTTCTTCTAGCTTTACTTTTAACTTGGCGACATCTAATGTTTTTCCCTTTTCCGAGACTGGAACAGTTTCAGACCTTTGATTATTAATTGTGGTACTAAACCCTGTAAGCCAATCATCTAATTCTTGTTGAGTAAATTGAGATGTTTCTCTTGAAATACTTGAATGCAAATCTCCATTAGCCAAATCTCTACTTGTTCCAGGTTGCATATTTATTGCGGATGTGTCAGGAACCAAGATTCTGTCATTTCAGTAGCATGGTAAATTATTTCAGGAGCCTCACTTGTTCTGGGGACATAAAACAGTGGTACCCTCTGAACTTTTCTGCATTAAATGTCCGATTTAAAATGGAACCTGTACTCTTAGTACAAGTAGTCAGAACCATGGATGTCTGAAGCAAAGATCTCATTGTCAAATCTAGTGGATTACGATGTGCAGTATTTACTCCTGCAGGTATAGTCAGAGAATGGACAGTATTTACCTGTGACCCAGATTTATAAAGAGGTACAACAGGACCAATAGTAACATGAATGGTTAAAGCATCTGGAGCATTCAATTCAAACGGGTTCAATGGAGCTAGTATTTCTGTTTCCCCCCCTTGCAGGAGAAACCAATGTAGTTTATTTTGGTACTGTATTTCTGTTTGTCAAACTCTCACTCTGTGATTCAATGTATGGTGGTGAACGATTCAGCAATAAGCCATTTAAGAGATCATAATTTTCTCCTTCTGTTTCAGTATCACTCTTTTCTGTCTCAATATGTTTCCTTTTCTGTTTTGCTTTTCCCCTAATCTCTTCTTTGACAGGTATCAAGGGGTACATTCCTCTTCAATGAATAATATCTGCTCTCCATACTTTCATATTTCACAAATGTTTTCCGCAAAATCAGGAAATGAAACTCTCCCACAATTCTTATGTTCAGCAATCACAAACAATAACAGCGTGACTTTCTATGACGTAGTCAACCAATCCCAACGTGGCTTTACACCAACCGATCAATCACAGCGAAACACACTGTGATGTCAATCTCAATCCTTGCAGCACCTCATCCTCCTTTACAATTTTCATTCGGCGCGTTTACTAAGCAAATACACAAGACAGTATGTAAGCATTTTCAAAATCAAACTGCCTGCTCCCCTAAAAGAAAAATGTCTCTCACTCAAAAGATAATACGAAATAATCTTATTTCTAAACCTATGTTTCTCATTCATTTCAAATGAAATTTCGACCAGCGTGATTTCACCCTAAATTGATGCAGTTATTCCCTATGCAACTATACCAATTGTTTGACACTAGCACTCAAAAGAAAATCCCTATCCATAAGATCTTGTTGGCAATGTCTCACAACAATCACCACAACATAGCCGACATCTTAGTGTCTTCTACACTAAGACCACCACGTAGGTGTATATAACCCAGGATCTTAGGCCACAAACTGATCCAATAACAACTTCAACGTCTTTGTATTAAGGGATATGGCGAACACAACTTTTTTCAACTTCGCATAGCAACACACAGCCATTTTAAACACTACATTCTAAGCCAAAGCAATCGCAATGCACATCCCTTTAATACTCACACTCCTTTGCTGCTTCAAGTCGTCGAAATCGGTCAGTACTCCATCAATCTGCTACCATCTTTTGTTGCAGTGGAAGAAATAAACTGGTTTCTCCAGCACTGGGCCCATACGAGTAATTGTTTTACTCAGATTATATACTTCACCTCAGAGGCAATGGTCCTCTGATGGATCTTTCTTCATCGTAATGAGGGGTGAGAAATCAGGGTGTCTCACTGTCTGCCACCCAATGGAGACCATTTAATTGGTAGCCAGCTCACAAATACAAACCAATAGCTCTGTAGTGGCTACCAAGAACAAGAGCAAAGGAACCACTTGGTCTGAAAGAAATCTATGACTCTCTCTAGTATGCATTTAAAAATCAGATAATTGTAGGCACAGTTTCTGTGTAAAATCAAGACACAGCAAAAGATTGATCCAAATTTAGATAATTTGGTTACTGTATTAAAGATCCAAAATCAATGTATATAAGTAACATTTTAAGAAGCTCAGTCAGCTCAAAATATAAAATCGCACATCTGGGCAAAGTAAATCTATTGCTAAATACAGGCATCCATAAGAAGTTATCACCAACAAAGGCAGGAGGATGGTTCAAAAGGGTTCTCTTAGTATGGATAAAGGGAGCAAGTTTAAGTCTACTACGGAAAAGTCAATGGACAAGGTCAAGGGGAATTGGAGCATAAATCAGGAAAGTTCAAGTCTTGTCTCTCACCAACCTGTGCCAAATCGCTCAACAGGCAAGTTCATCAGCAAAGGCAAAAAGCAAGGGGCATAATAGAGAAAGTCTGACAGGCAGGCTGGAGGCAAGGAAAGTAGAAAGGGGGTAGCCAGACCTCCCTCCTCCTAAGAATGCCACCCTACGATAGTCTGATCATCATGTGACCATTCTTCCATTCTCCAGGTACAAACTGATACTCCAGCATACTTTCCCATGCTCCTAATGAGAAACTACTGCCCATTCCATCTTCACAGGTTAGTTGACAAAGAGCTTATTTTCTTTGTTGCTCTCTATGGATATAGTCCAAAGGTCAGTTTTCCACCATTCATACACAAAGAAATGCGGTAAGAAAGTCTCTTGTCACTTAAAGAATGTCGCAAGAACAAATAAAGCAACATTTGAGGAAATGTATCAAAGTCCATTTGCACATCAGGCTATGAAATAATGCAGCCCAAGGATAAAAGACAACTCAATACATTTTAAACTTAGCAATTCTTATTTAGTAAAATAATCTCCTAATTAAATACAAGCATAACGAAATAAATCAAACATATCACCTATGAGCATTTTATAAAGTTGTCGGTGATTGTTACACAGAAATGTTCAACTCTAATTGTGGCCTACTTCCAAATTTTCAAAAAGTAGCAACATGTAAACTATTTCTAAACATTATTAAAATAAAACCTGTTTCTATGATTAAAAGATCTTTATGTTAGGCACTTATACTGAATGTTCCAGTCATATAGCATATTATTTGCATGAATTGCACCATTGTCAAGTTTGGTATGGCGCTCTACAATGAAATTAATAGAAATGCTAAGTTTCATTGTTAATTTTCATGGCATCTTTGTTATGAATATAAAGTAATCGGTTAATAAACATTTCAAATTCACTATTTGATTAATCCTACTGTTTCTACCTGGTAAGGCACACTTTTATGATGCTGGTACTTCAACTTTTCTCAGTTTTAATGTCGTTTTTCTAGACGTGTGCAAAGTGCACATTTGTGTTTCTGTTGACAAGATTGGTTTATGTGTCGTGTAAAGTAAGATCAGCTTTTACGCTGCATCACTAGACAATGAAAAATTCCAGGAGTCCCGTGTCTGACAGTGTTGAGAAAGCAGGTACTTCAACAAATTAAAGACATTTCTCTGCTGGTTTCCATTGGCGATACGGTGAGAAGAGTCAGCTCAGACTTTGGGTATTCCTGAGACCTGGAGGGGATGAGAGCAATGTGGGATATGTTTTCTGCCTTGTATTGTCTGTGCATTTAGAGTTCTCTTGTTCATAGGATGTTATGTTGACGAGGCTTCAATCTTCTTCTAAAGAATAAGACAGGTTACTACAGGTGTGGCGCAGCAGCTAGAGAGGCTGACTCCAGAGCATGGGGCTCAAGGTTCGAATCCCCTGCGCCTGCGACAGCTCAGCTCAGCACCACGTGACTCTGGGCAATAGCTCACTTAATCTCCCCCAGGGCCTTGAAACCTTAAGGGGGGATATGTTCGCGCTTTACAAATATGGATCATTATTATTACTACATACCTTTAAGGATGTGATCTTCTCTGCCCGTCTTATTAGATAGATTAGTCCAGAGTCGTCTTGGTCATTTTTATTGAACTTTCTCATTGGGGCTCATGAAACATTCCTTGCATGTCTCTGGCAATATTTATTGCTGTAGTTTGATGTATGGCTTTACCAACTGTAACACTCTTATTAAAAGGGGTACTGTTTTTCTGAAAAGTTTCTTCAACATATCACTGATACTTAGAGATACATCACCATACATTTGTGGTAAAATCATTTTTCAAGAGTGGCTAAAAGTGAAGCTCCACTCTCAGCTTCTAAACTTGAAGCCTAGTGTTAGTGTTGCCATCATTCTTAATTTCTATCATAATTGCAACTAAATGCTTGTGCTGACCCGTACATACTTTCTTTTGGTGTAAATTACATTAATCATGCTGTTAATTTCACCTGTGTTTTCTATGCACCAGAGGAGGCACTTAACTTTCTTCCAGTCTCTGATGTTGTAAGATATCACAATATATAAACAGCAGATAAAAGCTCCTGTGTACAAGTGTATGCTTTATTCACAGATATAAATTGGTGAACGTTAGATATAAGCTCCAACACTCTTCAAAGAATCTTGTGGTTTAAAATATCAATATTCTGTATACTCCTGAATACTACTTTTCGCTGTTTCGGATGATACATTTATTTAAGGATATCATTTTCAGCAATGATACTAATGGAGGTTTTAAAAGCATCTGCTTTTTAAGTATAATTGTAAGTTTTACATCCTCAGATTCAGTGTTCTGGAAATAGGCTTTACAAGTTTCACCATAAAAATTGATTTGGAATTTGGAGAATATGGAATATATTTTGATCGAAAAATTACTGAGAAGCATTAGATAAACAAAGAACTGGATCCCTATTTCAAAGAAATCTAAACTCATATCCTGTTATGTAGATGTTTTATGTCTTTCAATTTGTGTGCAGAAACTCAGCTGTTGAATTTACCAGACAATCTCTTCAATCTAAGCAAACACTGTCTTTGATGCACTCAGCCGATGCCTTCTAAGACTTTCTCAATATAATCACCTAATCTTGATCTGGTTTTAAGTGTTGTTGCTCCTCACTATAAAAACAGTCTTTTACCTCCTCTCTGGCAATCTTTTAAGTGGAAACTGTAACACAACTGTGTAAGGAACTCTTATCTGCCACAAATATTTAATCAGGAAAAGGCTGTTAGTAGCCATTTGGAGAAAGAAAAAACATTCCCATGTAGGTATCCTAAACCGCTTTTTGAACATATGGCCATAAATGGTGCCACATATTTTCAAGGAATTTGAGGCATCATTTCTTGCAGTGTCATCTTCATAGGTAGGAGGGATAACAGCTATCAATGATTTTTCTTGGGGGCGTGGCCAGGCGCCGAAGATGGCGGATGTTCTCTAGAGGAGCTCCGGGTCCCATCCCCCGATTATCCTAAAAATCGTGGCGTGAGCCAACTTGGACTCACCCTACTGGACTGGAGAGTGCTGGGGAGTCCTCGCTGGCCCTGGCGAGGGGCCTCCTGACGCTGTGGGTGCCATAGAGGTGAAGATCTGGTCCGTAACCTGTCGCACGCAAGGGAGCTCACGCAGGCTCATAGGTCGGAGGCCCTAATCAGCCGGGGAGAAGCGCGGCACCGGACGAGAGGCAGTAGTGTATGCCTGGGTTGCGCGGCTGAATTGTCCGCTATTGCAGCAGAGAAGGGCCGGAGTCCGGCCGCGACTGGGCCAGTGGTGATGCCGGAGGGCCCTTGCTGGGCCAGGAAGAGGTGCCCCCCCTAGCCGCGACGGCATGGGCGGTGCCGAAGTCTTGCGGAGATTGTGGGCCGTGAGATTCCCCCCCGGCCTGTGGGACGTGGAGGTCTCCTCACTGGTTGTGGAGAGGAGGCTCGCTCTACAATGAGACCAACGACAGTTAAGAGGTGGGGCAGCTGAAGGCAGACCGGAAGGGGCGCGGCACCTGGAAATCTGCCGTGGAGGTGGGTCGTGACTGCCATTGTAATTTGTCTGTAGCCGCGACATGAGGAGGTGCACGGCAGCCAGCACCGCCCGATCTCTATGGAGGGAGGCTTCCGCTGGGCTGTGGGAGGGGCCCTCCTTTCTCTCCCTCCCTCCCCCCTGCTGACGTGTATGCAGCGGAGCAGCGCGGCAGAGACTAAGCTGCAGGCTGACCCAGGCGAGAGCTGCGGACCCTGGTGTCTGGGTCACGACAACATTATACGCTGATAATGGCATTTGAAGGCCCCCGGGAGCAGAGGACGCCATCCTCAATTGCCCGCGTCTCCGAGGATCGAGACGCATCAGGTGAGCATGTGGCGGTGCGGCTGGGCTGAGGTAGACGGCGGGGGTTCCGGGGGTTGATCGGGCCTAGACCCCCCCCTGGTGAGAGGTGTCACTGAAGGCAGACAGGCGGTTGGGGAGCACCGAGACGGCGGAGAGCAGACATAGGGTACTGGAGGGCAGTGCGGCAGTCGGGTCAGGCCTGAGCTGCCTTTGCCTGATGCAGGAGTGGCCATTTGGGTCGGGGAAGGGTCCGGAAGCTGGTCCGGCCTAGTCTCTCCCCACCCAACCTACTGCATACTGGTCCCAGGACACAGTGGGGACACGGGGGACTGGGGGGGTTGGTCCCGCTTGGCACTCCTCGCTGTGGTGGTGGGGTGGTGCACAGAAACAGCCCGCTTTCCCCGGATACTCCTTTTGGTGCACTGACACAGAGGGAGGCGCGGCTTGACCACACTCCATACGATTGTTGGGGAGACGGGACCCCCTCAGTGTGGTTGGTCACTGAGGCAGTGCGCTGATCATAAGTGTCTGGAGGATTAATTAAACGTAGCCAAGCCTTAGACTAGTGGAAGTGCAGCATCATCCATAGACAGACGCCGTTCGCATTTCGCCCTCTATGCCGAGCACACAGCAGTTAGCCATGTGCCGCCTCTGCTCCAATACCCACCAAGATGCCCCCTCTCGGGGTCTGTCGGAGGGAACGCTTAAGAACTCTGGATCGTCCACAGGGGCGAGCCAGCCTGACCTCTCTGCCAAATTAGACTCAGTGCTGGCAGCGGTGGAGAAAATAGGCACCGCACTAGAACAGACGCGGACCTCCCTGGAGGGTAGGATGGACACCATTACCTCCGACTTCACGCTCTTACGAGCGGATCAACACAAATTGGCAGACAAGGTCCGTGAGAATGAGGCAGCACTGGCGGATCTCCAACCCAGATCCTGTAATTTTGCGACCACCCTGCAAGATTTGAATGACCGGGTGTGCACCCTAGAGGAGAAAGTAGATGAGGCCGAAGGGAGGTCATGACGTAATAATGTGAGGGTGATTGGTCTGCCGGAGGGGACTGAGGGCCAGAATCCAGAGGGCTACACAGAACCCTGGCTGAGAGAATTGCTACCCCCGGGTTCGCTCTCACCACAGTTTGTGGTGGAACAAGCCCACATAGTTCCTGCCCGCATGCCTCCTCCGGGAGCCCGCCCTTTCCTGTTCCGCTTATTGAACTTTCGGGACAGAGATGTGATACTGCGGTAATTAGGAAAAAAACCCCGGTCACAGGGTGCAAAATGTTGCCGTCTCTTTCTTCCCGGACTACACCGCAAAAGTACAAAGAAGGCGGGCCACCTTCTGCGCAGTCAAGAAACAGCTCAGGGAGTTGGATCTCCGATACTCTCTCCTCTTCCCTGCCCGCCTCCGTGTTATCCGGAACGGCAGCACCCGGTACTTCGACTCCCCTACAGATGCCTGGGGCTGGCTGGAAGAGGATGGGCTGACTATGGCGCCCAGGCCCCCGGACGACCTGCAGTTGCGCAAGGGATCCCGCCATGGTCGGCTCAGGAAGAGAGGCAAAGACACGAGATCGCCCATTGCGGTCCCGGACCCAGTTCAGATCAGCGCGGAGCATCAAGAAGTGCTGCCGGTGGCAGCGGCCCTTAAGCCCACGAGATCACCATCACCGACAAGCTCTGCTATGTCTCCATCGAGGTCTCGAAAGGACGCTGACTCCTCAGCAGAGCGGTCGACTGACACTGGCTCGCCTCACCTGCCGGACGTCACCCCATTTGAGGGCGGGCCGCACATTCCCCCATGTCACCTCGAACTTCCTAATGAAAGAAACTATAGACTCTAGCCTTACACCTGTTCCCATGGCTCCAGGCGCTGTTCCTGTGCATTGACATACACACACACAAACCCAGCGTTCTGCCACATGCTACAGTAGAATAGAAAGGGGGATGGAACACGCATGCTATCTTCCTCTCCTTTACTGGGTTCACCCTCCAGAAGTCCGACGACGATGTTGATTTAATTGCCTAGACTAGGCTTAACTGTTTGGGTCGATCTCCCAGTTGGGGATCCCCTCTTATGACGTTATAGGACCACTTGCTCTTAATTTTGTTTCCCCCCTTGGAAATGTCGCCCTATGTAGAGACCTGTTGCCACTACATATGCTTATCTAGTTGGTCTCCACTACACGAACAGAACCTGATAGACTTCCACTGTCTCAATGACCAACCTCAACATCGTTACCTGGAACGTTAGGGGCATACACACTCCTGCCAGACGGTACTCCATATATGCATACTTACAACGTAGAGCGGTCAGTGTCGCTCTATTGCAGGAAACACACCTGACAAGTCCTGTAGTTGCCCGATTACGCCGTCGCTGGCGAGGTCAGATCTGTAGCACTAACTACTCTTCCATGGCCAGAGGGACTCTCATCTGGGTGAAAGCTGGGGTTCCATGGGAGGAGGAGGTGGTGGTGGTGGATCCTGCTGGAAGGGATGTGCTACTCAAGGGTAGATTAAACGGCCAGCCTCTCCTGCTGGGCTCTATCTATGTCCCTAACACTGACCAAAGCGCCTTCCTCTGTAGTCTGTCCATGGTGTTGCCCCGATGGAAAGATGTTCCATGGCTGCTGGGAGGTGATTTTAACTCTGTTTTGGATGTCTCTCTTGATCGCTCCTTCCCTCCTCTAAATCGAACCACAGCTTCTTCAAACGCACAATTTCTGCGTACTTGGATGGGGCATTGGTCACTGATTGACATCTGGCACGAGCGCCACCCTCTCGCCAGAATTTACTCCTTCTATTCGCCGGTCCACAACTTGCACGTGCGGTTAGACTGCATCTTAACCTCAGCTGCCCTAATCCCCATGATTCAGACCACAGACTATCTAGGTCGGATGCACTCGGACCATAATCCACAAATAATGCACCTGGCTTGGGAGGTGGGAACGCCCCCGACTCCAGTTTGGCATTTACAGACGGCAGCGCTGGAGGATCCGGCATTCTGGAGCTCGCAGGAGTCTGCGGTGATCAGATATTTTGAGGTCAATGCGGCATCAGTTTTGATGGAGTGGGAAGCCTTTAAAGTGGTGACCAGAGGGCACTGTCTGGGGCAGACATGGAGCATTCGAAAACAACTTGACACATCCTTGTCCGCCATCAAGGGGCAACTGCTCCGACTAGAGACGCTGGCCATTGCCCGACCCGACAAGCAAAAGCAACTAGATGAAGCTCATACAGAGAGGGATGTGTTGCTAAAAAGGTTGCGTTGCCACAATTATCTGGCACACTCGGCCCACTCACACTCTGCAGCAGACAAGGCAGGTAAACTACTGGCCTACTTAATAAGACAGGAGCACCCCCAACGCCCTATACAGCTGTTAGTGGATGAGCGAGGGCACAGGCAATATACACAGAGAGATATTCATGCTGTAATGACAGACCACTACACTAGGTTATATGCACCGCAACCGTCCGGGAATGACCGATATATTGAGTCACTTCTCGCCACTGTGGAACTACCCACACTGACGATCGATCAATTCCTTGGCCTGGACTCCCCATTAGCAGAAGACGAAATCCGGGATGCGCTGCAGTCACTGGCATCCGGTAAGACGCCAAGACCTGATGGGCTCCCAACTGAATTCTTTAAGACATACGCAGAGACACTGGTACCCAGACTAAACTCCCTATATACAGCCGCAATCAATGACATGACCTTACCTCCCTCACTGTGTACGGCTAAAATGGTCTCTCTGTTGAAACCAGGTAAAGATCCAACCTCCCCTGGATCATACCGACCGATATTAAATACTGACTATAACATCTTAGCAAATATTTTAGCTAACCAGCTGGTTCCACTCGTCCCCAACCTGGTTCACCCCGACCAAAATGGTTTTGTCCAGTCATCGTAATACTGCACTAAACATTCGCCGCAACTTTAGGGTAGCTGAGTATGCCCCCATCAACTGGCCCCGTTTGGGTTACATGGTACTGGACCTCGAGAAAGCCTTTGATTCGCTAGCCTGGAATTTCCTTTTTGCTGCCCTGGTCCGGTATGGCGTGGGGCCTTACTTCCTTCGTATGATTCAGCTGCGGTACAGACGCCCAACTGTTCGGGTTCGGACGGGCCCCTATATATCGGATCCCATCCAGGTGAGACGTGGGACTCCACAAGGATGCCCGTTGTCCCCTCTCCTCTTTGCGCTAGCAGTTGAGCTGCTTGCGGCACACATCCACGTGCATGTGGACATGGGAATCACTCTGGGAGATGGCACACACGTCATCTCGTTATATGCTGATGACCTGCTGTTGTATGTGCGTGACCTTCATAGCATTCCGCCTTCCTTAGATCAGGCTCTACCACACTTCGCCTTGGCTTCAGGACTGAGGGTTAATGTGGCAAAATCTATTCTCTCTCCATTCCTGCAGGAGACCCCAGACCTGGGATACTCCCTCGGGGAAGTCCCGGTGACATGGTGTACTGATCCTTTTAGACACTTGGGGGTACGCGTATACCGTACTAGGGAGAGCCTATTCGAAGGGAATATAATCAGAGCCACTACAGCCATCCAGTCACAAATGTGCTTTTGGAAGACCGTCCCATTGGCGATCTCAGGAAGGATTGCTCTTGTTAAAATGGTGGCCCTCCCCCGCCTCCTCTACTATTTCACTACCTTGCCTATTAACATCCCCCTCCATTTTTCCGCAAATGGGAAAAGACTATAAGGGACTTTATATGGGGGACGTCAAGACACAGGGTGTCTATGGGGAAGCTGTATCTGTCAGCCCAATTTCGAGCACTACTATCTGGCCGCTCAGCTTCAGTGGATTGCCAGGTGGTTATCGTCTCGACATTTAGCAGACACAGCCTCATTACAACCCCCTCTACCACATCATACCTTATTACATATCTTCCATCCATGCACGAAACCCAGACCTTTGGGGGCGCTTCTGCCCACAGTAGCCTACAAATGCTTCCGGAGATGCCTCTTCCTCACCAGGTCTACCACTCCATATGCCACCGCCATCCCACTATTAGGAACACCACGAGGTGACATACGCACCACAGCTGCCGAACTGCGGCACTGGGACATGAAAGGCATTCAGGACATGGGGGACCTTTATCGCGATGGCTCACTCATCCCATACCAGGAGCTCATGTCTGAAGAGAATATGTACCTGGGACAGTTTTTATTACACCAAGCGCTTATAGCCTCGTTGGCATCTAAGTGGGGCACGCTCGCCCAGAAACCACCCACACCACACGATACAGTACCTGCATGTGATGGGAACTGGGGGGCACTTGACTCGATGGTGCGCATCCTCGCTCCATCTGCACACAGAGACTGACCTGACCCCCCTGAAGCAACACTGGGAGGAGGCTCTGGGGAGGGCATTCACGGACAGAGAGTGGGTTGCGCCCGGAGCAGTCCGACGCATATCCCGCGCAATCAGCGGTTTAAACGAATTCAATTTTTTGTATTACACTGGACATATCTCGCCCCAGCCCAAATTAATAAATTTCCTCAGATCAGACGCGGCATGCCCTAGATGCCACCTATTAGACGCAGACATACTACACATACGGTGGCACTGCCCTGCCTTAAGCGAATATTAGGGCAATGTGACAACCACACTGGTCGCCTGCGCTTCCCGCGATGTTCCCTTTCAGTGGGAGGTACACATACTGCACCTATTCAGTAGCAATAAGAAAAACAGGGCCACCACCCATTTCCTTGATCTCGGGCTAGTTGTAGCAAAGCGCCTGATTACCAAAAGATGGAAATCCCCGATGTCACCTCACACAATGGCCTGGCGCCGTTCCCTACTCAATTGGGCTAGGGCGGAGGGTGCGGCGCTGCGCCGAGAGGACCTGCTTGGCATCCGTAAGTTCCCTCTGACGACTCACTGGGACGCTATGGTGTCGAAGCTGCAGGGCATGGTCACTACCACAGGCGAACCCCAGGACGGCGATCTGGGCTGAGGACCAGCACACGCATTTGGAAGCACGCATGTATGGAGCAGGCCCCGCTTATGTAAACGTATGACCCTATTTCACGGAGCTACCGCCACTAAGCTCTGTCAGGGCTGCCCCCTTTCCAACACACGCGGCAACAGGTCTCGGGCGACTACCCTACCCTTCCTTTGGTTACGTTGCCCTCATTTTGTTGTACCCTATGTCCACTACTCTGTTATGCAATGCACCATGTCTAGAACACCTTATGAATGTCTTGCCATAGGATCTATAAGCATTGCCTCGGCTAATGGAATGACACCATTCCAATTATTATATCAGCACCCTGCTTGATAGCTTAACTGGTATTAAGTTGGTTTGTATCCCGAACTGCATTGCTTGGAAGTTGTTAAACATGGTGTCAATGCACTGTTCATGTTGTATGGAAAAAAAAAAATGTCAATAAAAAAATTTAAACAAAAAAAAAAAAATCAATGATTTTTCTTAAGCAGTGAATATAGTGATGTGTTGTAAGCAGTAAAATATTTTCAAAGTTGATTCTTAAAAGTTGCAATTTTCCACAACTGCTGCCCTAACTTTGTTACTTGTGACAAAAAGGCCCTAATCTATATCTGCTCAGCAGCAGTTAACTTTTTGTTCTCAAACTGTTTTCCCCTATCTGTAACTTTTTGGGCAGTCACCCCTTGCTGAAAGTGTATTTGATTGCTTTTGTGAAGCGCTCTCTGATTTATCCTTCAAGACAGTCACCAATGCATACTTTGACAACATACCTATATAATAGAAAGTTCATGCAGTTATCTCCCGAAATAATACAAATCAAGGATATCTGCTTGCTATTGAACCTCAATTCTCCCTTTCCAATTACGTATGATGTTTATGAAAGTGTTTATCACTTTTATGTAACATGCAGGAATACTATCCTCATAACCAACCAATTAAATCCTTTTTGTAAATGCCATGGTCATACCTTTTACACCCCAGAAAAACCTTCAACCCAGTGGAGTCACAAACTCATCTGAAAAGCCTCTGCATCAAGGCGCTTCTCAAACCAAATGGCTGTCACCCCAGATCAGAAGGTTATTTTTTAATGTAATCAAGATACAGAGACAATTTATTCAAAAACTGGAAGCTTAAATTAATGTGAAAATAAACTATTGAACATGATTTAAAATGAATGATTGAAATAAAATGCCATAATGGACTATTCAATCTTATAACAGATAATGAAAAACCAGTGAAAAAGTTACAGACAATAACAAAACAATTGTATTAGCAAAACTCTCTCAAAAACTCGGCACAAAAAGGGCAAAGGAAAAAGCGAATGAGTTCCTCATCTGTATAGAGAGAGCACACAGAGTAGAAAGGAACAGCTCAGACTCTAAGTCAGCGTGCAGAGATATTGCGTCAAAGCTCTCATTCTTTAAAATCAAATTTTGCAGCAGAACGGATACGGAAGAGCATAACATGTCAAAACACACAGTGATGATCTATCAAGCCAGCACCTACGACATTGGTGAACTATAGACTATGCCAACGAGTTGTTGAGATGCTGAAGCCAAACAAATTTTGTACATGTGGATGTTTCCAGATGGTATAATGTTTAGAAGGAAGGACAGGAAATGGTGGCAAAGTGCGCAGGAGTCAAAAGAAGCACTCAACATCCCAGAGAATGAGGAAAACACAAAAGAACTGGACAGGCAACATTTGAGCGATAACAGAAGGGGAGGAACCAACTAGTCGAAATTCAAGAGAACATGAAGATGTGATTGAGGTATATGATATGCTGAGGTCACTTGGAATCTGAATTTCCCCCCACAGTGTTGAAAAAGAGCTACAGTATAGCTGTGAATTGTTCGAAGAGTTGTGCAATGATCTACCTGTAAGGGCCTCATGAAGGTGGTCAAGCAGTAAAGATATACATGGTGAAAGGGAAACAAAATAGGTCATATAGGCAAGGTAGACTGTATCTGCGTGTAGACAAAGGATAGGAACATGAGGACTGAAGTTATTGTAGGCTCTTGTCACCCTCGGTTAAGGAGGGTACCCAGGGCCAGAGAATGGCCTACAAGAGGGACAATCAGGACACTCATACCCTTCGGGAACTCACTGAAGGAAGTAAGAATCTATTTAAAAAAAGCAACTGCTGTTTTGGTTATGTTTATAAGTGGACGTTGATACTTTTGAGGGAGGGTGGTGGAGGAGGGAGGAAACTGACATACACACACACACACATGCAAACGGGTATGATGGAGAGTATACCAAGAAAAGATATAGAAAAGAAAATAGCTGTGTTGAAACTCCTGTCGATGAACGTGAGGGGCCTAAACTTCTCTAACTAACAACAAAGGTTCTGGGTCTATCTTAAAGAAATAGGGACAGGCCTATTCATGCTACAAGAAACCCATTTACTGGGGAAAGATCAAACGAGATTGAAACAAAAATTATCCAGCTCAGTTTCACACTTCAAGACCTACTAAAGCAACTGGGGTGGCGATACTGGTCAGGCAAACAATACTAGCACAAATCAAAAATCCTATTGACAAAGAGAGACACCATGGGAAGATACCATTCTTATACAACTGAACTTCAGTGGCACAATTATGACGCTGCTTAACATATGTTTTCCAAACACAGGCCAAGACACCTTTCTGTTGACCCTCTTGCAGGATTGAGGATATCTGCTGAAAAGAGAAACAGTAGTGTGGAGGAGATTTCAACCTAGTCTCAAGTGGAGAACCAGACGGCTCCAACTCTCAGTCATATTTATAATGCTAACAGCAAAACATTTAAGTCTATAGTGGAGGATTTGGACTTAGTAGACACTTGGCAATACACTCATGGGTCAAAGAAAGACTACTTATTTTTATTCAGCCACACACAGGACACATAGAAGCATTGACTACCTATTTGTTCACAAAAAGATGATGGGTTGGCTGGAAAGGGTAGAAATAAGCATCATTAAACTGGCTGATCATGAACATTTGACTTTCGAGTGGGAGACAGGGTAGACGGGGAGTCATCAAAGGAAATGGTGACTCAAAGATTATTTTCTCAGAGATCCTGTTACCTGCTAGCGCTTCATACCCAGATATAGGACTTTTTAATTATACATGCAGATAACACTTCACTATCTATAAAATGGGACAAAATTAAAGCATGCCTCAGGGGAACATTAATTGCGCTAGAGGCACACAACATCAGGGAAAAGAGATTAGCAACTGCGAAAAATCTCGGTGAATTAAAGGGGGAGGAACAACTTCAACCCAAGCAGGTAGAGTGAGAAGGAATAATAGACCTAAATGACAATTAACAGCAATTGCTACTAATAAATCAGAAATGATTTTTCCGAGAACCCAAGGAAGGTTTCAATCTAAAAATAACACGACAGATAGGAAATTAGCCTTACAATTAAAGGCCAAATTAACAAAGCATACATTGTAGAAATATTAGATTTTCAGGGCACACCACTGATTAACAAAGCAAAAAAGAAGCCTTTAGGCATTTCTACCAGGAATTGTATACACAAGGGAGGAAGTATGAGAGAGTAGCTGACACGTATTTACAGAAATACAAGCTTCCCCAACTGACGTCTGAACAGAGGGACTCTCTAGATAGGCCTATAGAGACTTCGGAGGTAATGACGGTCATAACATAATTGAAAGTAGGCAAGCGCCGATAGGTTCACTACTGCATTCTGCAAAGCACTAGGAGGAATGTTGATTTCACAGATCATGTAGGCTAGATCTGGCATCCTTAGTGTGGCTCTACTCCAACTTTTTGCCCTAAATCCTCCTGTTTTGCAGACTTCGTTTTTGCTGGCTTTAGGACTGCGCACATTACCACTGCTAACCAGTGCTAGTTCTCTCCTCAAAACATGGTAGAAGTGGCTCACACAAATTGGCCCATTTAATTTACTTGTAAATCCCTTGTAAAGAGGTACTACATGTGCCTGGGGCCTGTAAATTAAATGCTACTAATGGGCCTGCAGCACTTATTGTGTCACTCACTTAAGTAGCCATTTAAACGTGTCTCAGACCTGCCACTGCAGCCTGTGTGTGTAGTTTTAAACTGCCATTTTCACCTGGCAAAATAAACATTTTGCCAGGCCCAAACCTTCCTTTTTAATACATACTACCCCGAGGGTAGAACCTGAACAGCCCAAAGGGCAGGGTGCAGCATATTTAAAAAGCAGGACATGTACTTTTAAGTTCTATATGTACTGATGTGAAAAACTCTTAAATCAGTTTTTCACTACTGCAAGGCCTACCTCTTCCATAGGATAACATTGGAGTTACCTTATTATATTTAATGAGCTGAAACTTCCAATTGGGAGCAGGTAGACAGATCAAGTTTAGTGTCTAAAGAATTGTAATTAAAAGCCCTCCTTAATTCTGAAAATGACAGCTTTAGAAAATTGGCATTTTCTTGATCCAAGCATTTGTGCCTACAGCCTGATCCTGGAAAACATGACTAGGTGTAGCTGGCAGTTGGTCTTTGTGGATTGCTCCCAGTCAGTGAGACAAAGGGAAGATCGGTGTTGGCAAGATGGGCAATGTGGGGAAGAGCTGTATCCTCCCAGTTGCACATCACAAAGGTCCTGCAAAGGTCCTGCCTAAGCACTCTAAAAAAGGTTTGACATTGGTTTTTTGTGACCCCAAGATAAGCTGAGGCCAGGACAGGGAGAAAGGGGATGCCTGACACCTCAGGGGGGTGGAACGTTTCCGCCACTCTCAGTGGGCACTAGGTACAAATGGTGGACCTCCAACCCCAACTCTTCTGTACACTTCTGGACCTGTGGACTCTGCCACGAAGAAGGATTGCCGTGCTGCTGAAAGTACTGCCACTCTGCTGGACTGCTGACCTGCTGCTCTCTTGCCTGGGTAAGAAGGACGGGACCTGAATCTCCACATCTCTACACAAACAGGATTTAAGGTACTCTTGTTCAGCTGATGTAGGAAAGTCATCCTTTTTGCCCTGATCACACCCATTTTTTGACTGATACTGGTGGTTACTGACTCTGAAAGTGCCCTGGGCTCTTCTAATCAGGCCCAAGGCCAGTCCTCCGTCTTTAAAAGGTAATTGGTATAATTACAATTGGCTAACACAACCTCCCTGTAAGTCCCTAGTATATGGTAGGGCATGTAGGTTTAGAGACCCAAATGGACTTAATGCACTTAAGTGTGCACTGCTGGGGCGTCTGGTGTCATTTTAAAGCCAGCCCTGCCTTGAAGGCTGGTTTTAAAATATAATGGTGTCAAAATTTGACTTTCAAAGTCCAAAATGACCTTTTAATTACATATGTCACCCCTAAGGTCTGCCCTAGGTGCCCCAAGGGTAGGGTGCCTTGTTACAAAAAGCAGGGACGTTATAAAAATATGTTTTATATGGCCTGATGAAGGACAAACAGCTAAAGTCGTTTTTCTTCTTTGTAGTGCTGCTAGTTCCATAGGCTAATATTGGAAGGCTTTATTAAACTTTAATAAAGTCTAATTTTTGATTGGAAGTAGCTAGCAACATAATTCAAAGTATCAACATAATAGTTATAATAAATCCAACAATGTGCCAAGGTTGAATTTATTATAACTATTGCAGGAACGTAGTTGTAGAACTTACAATCCTGAAGTTAACTAAAACAGTCCTGTAGCAGCCTCTTCTGTTTGTCCAGCCTCTGACAGCCTAAGCCAAGCTGCTCCGCGAGTACGTGTGAAGAGGCCTGGGGTTGAAACAATACAGCCAATTGGTGGGAGGAGCTTTGCTTTCTGGAGAAGCCAGGGACAGGAAGGAGGCTAGGGAGATAAACTGAACTTCAAAGGTAGAAGCACAGATGTCACAGGACCCAGACCAGACCCCACTTCTTTGATCACCAGCTAGATGCAAGCCCCCTGAATTAGATTAGGAGAGGGGCTGAAAGGGGACTGCAGGGAAAAGTTGGCCACACCTGTGGGTTGGGTTAGCCAGACCTGCAATTCAAGGAAAGACTTTCTCCATTTTGATTTTTGGACAAATGTGCATTCTGGGACATAAATATGCCCCACTTCCCAGGAAGTTGTCATGGCAGATGATGGCAACTTGAACCCCATTGGTTGGGGTGTCCCCCCCTCTTGCCAGCCCAGAATGGAGAATAAATATATGGGAGATCTGCAGGAGCGCCCCAGATCCCTGCCTGAAACATCTGAAGAAGGACTGCCCTGCTGAACTCTTGGACTGCACCATAGACGATTGCATTCTGCACTCTATAGGCTCCACACAAGGAGGACTGTGCCTGTCTTAAAGGATAAGGAGTGGACTTCCTGAGCAGCAACAAGTAGAAAAGTGCTGGAAGAAGTCACCTGAAACATCCAATGAAAGTACAACTTCAGCTGACAAGCTTCACCTGGATTTTCCTGAACTGACCAGGTGCATTGTGTGAGTTGGAGTCTCTGACCCCCAAGAGGCAAACCAGAGCTTCTGAACCGTTGGCTGCTGCTGTTGGACCCTTCCTGACCCTCAAGGAACCTTTCAGAAGAAGATCTGAAATTCGTGAACTTTTTGCCAAATTTTGTAAAAAAGCTCCAGAAGAAGACCGGCATCGACTGAAGCCGTCGACGTCGAACAGCGACTCTGCCTGACCACACTGGTTTGTCCCACTGAAAGCTCCGCATCTCTTTGCCATCGACGATGAAGACAAAGACCTCCAAGGCTCACCGAGGCATCGCGCTGCAGCAGGCTGCCATTGTCGACTCAAAATTGGGATCCGCAGACCCGATCGCTCGACGTCGAGAGAAAAAGCTCCAAAAAGTGACTAGAAGGTAAAAACTTGAACGGGCCCAACCGCTCATATCTTCATATCCGACCCGTGCTCAAAAGCGGTCGTCCTGAATCCATCGCGATCAGATAGCCAAGGTTGGCAGGTTACACTTCTTGGCGCTAGAAAGTTAAATTTAAACTTTAAAAATTCATATCTTCGGTTCCCTACAGTTCTCCTAAGTTAAGCCTGACAGCTCGTCTGTCAAGCTACCAAGGGTTGAGCAAGGATTCATTTACTGAGACTTGACTGGACCTTATTAGTGATTGTGGTATATTAGTACTTGTAGGTGCCTAACTGCACCTACTAATAACCCACCTTCCTACTTCGGACCTAACGGGGTCCCTGTAGCCGGCCCACGCTCCATTGCGGTCCACCTGAACTTGTGACTTTGTCCCGGTCCAGCGCTATCAGATAACCACAGTTGGCGCTTTGTGCTTTTTGCCGCTATTTTGACCTAAATCTTTATAATTTCTTTTGTTCGGTTCTACTGAATGGATGTTTGTCATTTTGGTCTTGATTATTTATTAAAATTTACTCTATTTTTCTAAATTGGTGTGGGATTTTTCTTGTGTTGTTTTTTCAGTGTATTACTGTTTGAAGTGCTGCAAAAATAATTGACAGATTACCTTCAAATTAAGCCTGATTACTCTGTGCCAAGCTACCAGATAGTTAAGCACAGGTTAATGTGGAGTTTGCTTGTGACTTCACCCTGACAAGGATTGTGGTCTCTGCTTGAGTAGGGTTTCACTTCCCTCCACCAGTAACCCAATTCCTTACAATGTAGCTGTTCAATTAATTTGGAAGGGATAATGGGGTGACTCTCTGCATGAGGGAAGCAGATTTTATTCTAATTCCAAAACCAGGGAAGGACCAGAGAGACAGCAAGTCTATTCCAATTCCAAAACGAGGGAAGGACCAGAGAGACAGAAAGTCTTCGAGATCTATTGCCCTTCTAAATCTGGATGTAGAGATCTTTATGAAGATGTAGGCAAATAGGTTAGACAAATATCTCCCTTGCTTTATTGAGGTAGATCCATCAGGGTTCACCAGGTGTAAGCAGACGCATAACACCATAGAAGGGTGACTCACCTAATAGAAGAAGTTAACAGGAAAAAGAGTCTGGCTAAATTTGTTATGCTAGACACTAAAAAGGTGTCTGACCATGTCAATTGGAGTTTTTTTGCAGACGATTCCGGACAAAATGGGATTGGTAGGAAGGCTGAGAGATGGTTATTTGCCAATTATGAAGAACGAACAGCGAAAAGTACTGTCACAGGAATAGATGCAGTACTGTTCGGTAGGATTTGGGAAAACAAGATAGGGGTGTCTCCTCTCTGCACACTTGTTTACCCGCTCTATAGAACCATTAGCTGGCACTATGAAGAACTCCTCAGAGGTCTGTGGAATCAATTTTGGGGGTGAACCTTATAAGCTCTGCCTCTTTGCTGACAACGTCCTCTTAACATTAACAGACCCAGACAAATCCCTAACCTCCTTAAATCACCGGGATTCAAAGTTAACAAAAACAAATAAGTATTAAATTAGGTGGGCTAATTCTTACTTGCGGTACTTAGGGTTAAACATTATTCGTCCACTATGATGATTGTACAGGTCAATTGGTCAAAACTGAAAAATAACTTTTTCGGATCTGACCAGATGGTGCTCCCTCCTTCTTTAGTGTTTGAGTAGGATAGTCATGGTTATAATGAATGCCTTTTTGCTGCTCCTTTATTTCTTTAAAGCCATGCCGACCATTATTCCAAATGATGAGTTCATATTCCTGCAGAAAGATTGAGTCTTTCATGTGGAGCAGAAAAAGAGCTAGGGTATCCAGGACAAATGAAGGCTTAGCACTTCCAAATCTGTGGAGATAATATCAGGCAGCACACTTAAGACTTCTTCAGGCTTGGATACTTTGGGAAACGGATTAAAACCAATTTCTGTTTACCAATAGGATAGGTATGGGGAGACAGCTGTGGGATGTACTTTGGCTGCCTAAATATTTTAGACCCAAAATGTTACACGCTATATTGCATTCTGGAAACCTGGGATGTCGTAGACAGGAGGTGGAGTATCGCTGCTTATTTAAAGGCATTTACTCTCATTCATTAAAATCCAGAGTTCACACCAGCTGCGGGGGACAGGCATTTTGGAATTGGACGAGGACTGTCCACTTTGGGTGGCCTGTTTGTGAAAGAGAACATTAAATCACTCCCTTGATGTAAATCAGAAGTTAAGATCACAGAAAGAGACAGGCTGGCATACACCCAACTAACGCATTGGGCTCTATAACCATCTATAAAGACAGGAACAACTACAGAACTTACTATTTTTGAAAAATACATACTGACAGGTCCAAAACCTAAGGGAGTGATCTCAAATATGTACAAATTGTTAAAGGCGGGAGAGAGGAGGGACAAATTGGACTTTCAAAGGAAACTAGAGAAATCCCTAAAGAGAGAGAGAAAATACAAAGAATAGGAGAAACTATGGGAAGACATATTGGACAATTACCAAAATGTTCTACATAGAGAATAGGGTTATAAGTTAATGTACAAATAGTATCTTAGCCTACAATGTCTAAAGAAATATACCTTAAAAAGAGAGGGGAATGCTGGAGAAATGGAGCATTTGATTGATCGATGTTCCATACATGTTGGTCCTGTGACAAATTGAGGTATTTTTTAAAGAGATTCTTACCAAAATTAAGCACATTATATGTTAGACCATAGAGGATACCGTACATGTTTTCCTACTTGGCCTTAGAGAGAAAAGAGCAAAAGGCATGAATAAATCAACAAAGTTCCTACCAAATTATTTACTAGCGGGTGTCAAACAGTGAATAACAGCAAACTGGAAGAAATCACAATCCCCTGATGATAATCAGATATCACCCTCACCTCCTGCCACAATAGGCATGGAAGAAAAATATATAATTTGAAAAATGTATAGTTTGAATAATCAACACATGTATTGCCATTGGACGGCCTCCGTGTTGTTTTCATTTATTTTAAGGGTTGAACAATCATCATAAAGCTTTAAGCTGGTTCAGCCATTTCCTTCATGCTGTGCGTCTCTTACAGTTTTCATAAATTGAGAGGAGTCGAATTTGAAACAACAAGGCACATTTACAAATTTCTAGTGGTAGAGGGCATTGGAGGGCTATATCTACTAAGATAAGCACTAAGACCAATAGCCAGCATAGGTCAGCCAGGTGTCAGTAAATGTCACTTGGATGTAGAAGTGGAAAATATTTATTGGTTGTTGCTGTTCGCTGATTTGTGTCTTCAAACGTTACAGCAATACTCATGACCAGTAACTCAAACAACAGAATAAAATCACAACAAGACAGGTAGTTATTAAAGTGAAGCAGCATGGTGACTAAATGAAATAGTAAAGGAGACATTATATTTGACAAAGAAAGAGGGAAAGTAGCTCTTACTAAGAAAAGCGCAATGGGTATATTCGGCATACTTCTTCGGATGCCACCAAAGCAACAAAGAACACACTTTGCAAATGATTTGATTTTCTAGTCAAAAAGACAGTATTGAATAGTCAAAAAGTTTTCTTGAATTCTTGCTTGGCAAATAAAACTCCCTAGTTGAGACTGATGTGAATGATGGGATAGTAAAAATAATAAATAGGTATTGTTAGTTTTCATATGTTAAAGCTATAACACCAGGAAACTATTTCCTACTGCAGTGGTCTTTTGAGTCAGTTGTGCTTACTTTGCTAGTGTCCAATGGTGTTATCACTTCTACTCCCACAAGTTAGAATGACTACTTGAAGATCTAACTGAATGGATCGAGTTTAAGGAAGTCCCAATGATGCTTCAGAGTTCTGAAGCAGTTTTGTTAATAGAATGATAAGCAGGGACAGTGCTGTGCTGAGCAGCAATTGAAGGCAACTGGTTTTATCTTCATAAAATGATGCTAGTTATTCCCTGAATCACCTCATAGAAAAAGTAAACCAGTTCATTAGCCCCTCGTGAATGCAATTCTAAATCTTCAACAAAATGCAGCTTAATTATCAACATTTCAATACTTCTATAAACAGATCTGCTTTTACCCCATTTGGGTTCCTTTGTTGTTTCCCTTGTGCTGGATCCTGTCATAACTGGAAGGAGAAAAGTAAAATGCATATCCAAAAGACACTAAACAGTGATTACGGTTTTATTTTAATATTGCTGACAAACATAAGCCTCATTTTGAATAAACAAGAACATCTTTTATTGTATATAATAGACCAATCAAGAAGTGCATGAGCATAGGTTTCACTCTGCATACACACGCCAGATACTGCAGCTAGGCATATTTGTTATATGTTATATTACATTAAATGCAGATCACAGAACATCAGGTTGCCTTCAGAGAGCTATTGCTTTTAGTGATTTAACATCTTCATGCAACATATGATTTTGTTTACAAACATCGTAGTAAACCTAAACATAGTTCTTTTGTCAATCATCAGACAAAGTTGTAGTGGTGAAAACACTCAAAGCTGCTAGTTAATTATTGAAGCAATTTACTAAAGGATTCTGCATCTATTATCGGGCTGTGTGACCTCATTTGAACGTTTGCTGTGGTGGACATTCTTCAATGTACTTTACATCACCTAATTCGGGCTTTAAATTTCAATTAGGAAAATGTCAGATGAATATATTCCTCAAGACAATTTAAATTCTATACATTTCTTCAGCAGACAATGTTTTCAGTAAGTTCAAAGTTATTCATATTGTACAAATGCAAACCACATAGCTTTATCACAGGCTTGCAAATAACTTCCTCACAATGGAACTCTTGCTATATTGTCTTATTCATCAATCTTGACCTGCCTGCATCCATGTTTTTCCTCATATCATTTTTTCATTTAAGAGGAGATCATTTCTTAGGAATCATGCAGTAAAAACAGCAGCACAACCATCAGGAAACTACTGTCGCTAGGACACTCTGCTACCACCTACTTCACAGGGAAAGGTATACATAACTTAGGTTGGGAGAATCACAAGGTGCAACACAGCCTCCGCTTGAACTTATTTGCATTTTTGTTGCATTATTTCTTTTCTCCTCTCTAGGAAGTCAGACAATGTCATTTAAAAGGTCACTGCAGGGTGCAAGCAGAAATGCTGGGAAATACAATTTACAAGTGAGATAGATGTGGGTGAGAGTGCACTTTAAAAATGAATACCCATAATTGTATAGCGCATCACATTTTGTTACAGGTACACTAGAAAATTTGTTTGGTCCAATATTTGATCTATATATGGTTGACATACGAACACTCTAAGGTACCATACAATTAATGTAAAAATCATGAAATAGAAACAATAATTAAAACAGTGAGACATTAATGATAGTCAATATTATTTGTCCATAATAGGTTTCTAGCTAAAAATGTTCAATAAATAAATAGACTTTTGTATCCTAGATATGGATAACGTTTGAGAATTAAAGCCAGAGACTTTCAAGTATGGAAGACTATGTTTTGATTTGTAGAGTTTGCGCATTTTGTTGTAATGTAAACTTTATTTGAAATTGATCATGTGGTATGCATAGAAAGACAGGTCCACTCAATAGGCCAGTCCAGCCGAAGCTGGGTAACACTGGAGCACACAACTCTGAAAGCTATCATCTAATTTTAACTACTTATGTAGCGAGCTCTATATAAGAAAAAACGTCTTTGCTGCGTATAGGTTATTTTTTGACCCACAAAATGAAATAAATTCTCAGAGACTGCAATAAAAGTGTGCAGTCAGTGTGGCTGTATGTTTCAAAAATATATACACGTTCATGAATTGGAACTGCAGGAACTGTAGCATTACGCAAGAAAGAACTCAATAGCATTGGAAAGAGAGGTTGATACCGCGTACTAAAGTAATCTACATGATGGCACAGAAGAGCAAAGTTAAGTACTAACATACTTTTCGAGCGTGTGCACATTTAACTTAATCCCACGTGTGCAGAATATCCACTTTGTAAAAATAGGCAGCATAGCATTAAGAAATGGGTAATGCTCACTGTAACATTTTATTTTTAATTTTTTTCCTCAAATCCGCGATATTTCAGATTCCTCACACACAAATGAATTCACAATTTATGCATTGCTTAGACCTGGACTACTAAAGAATAACATCAGTAGTGCAGGCAAGAGTTGGAAATGAACTGCAAGGTGCCGATTTTGATGTGTGTGTAAATGTGGAGTAAAACCAGTTTTTGGAGGCTGAAGTATTTTATCCAGAATTAATATTTGCATGCTATTTTGTTCCTTGAAGAAGCTGTCTTTAGACTGACCATTATTCCAAAATTATTGGAGATAATTACATCTCCTACTCCGCCAGTTTACCTCTAAACATTTGGAGATCCTTCCATGGTTACCACTGCTGTCGGGTTTTACCACAAATGAGATGTTATGAAGCTAATTTTGATCCCATTTACCTACAGATTTCTTGTGCTATTTTTGGAGCTTTTTTTCTCGAGGGAGAGGCTGGAGTTAGCAATCTGATTTTACTTCACTGACAAGGATTGGGATCATTTTAGCTGGGGAAACTAGTTATATCTTTGCTACTTGTGGATTTTATTGCAGCATACACGTTTATCAGAATTGCACCGGAGCAGATTTGCTGACCAACTTTTTACGTCTTGGAAAGTTCATTAAGTAATAGATTTTGAAGTGGTTAAAGTTATATAGGGATATGTGAAATCAGTGTAATGTAATATTTCTGAAAAATTACATGAAACTATGCGTAATTACACAAAATGCAAGACTGGCATTTGGCGATATATTTTAGCACAAGATGTGTCCTTGCGTCCACGGTGGATGAGAGGCAGCATTTCATGCTATAAAAAACAAGCATTGGCATAGCCAATAGGTCTCGCCTTTGGGACCTTATAAGTGTTTAGTTATCCAGTACAATATCCTTGGTGCAACAACATCAAGTGTTGCATGGCTAAACACTTATGAGGTCCCAAAGACGAGACCTATTGGCTATGCCAATGCTTGTTTGCATAGTTATGGATTTGCCGCATTTACCACATAATGCATCTGCTGCAAAATTTGCCAATTCTAACAAAAAAAATGTCTAACTCCAATTAGTCAAAAGTTACTAAAAATGCGGCGACGTGTGTTGTTGTGTAGCAAAAGGCACTTCGCAAAGGTTGACTGGCCACCTTTCAGTTGTATATTGCTGTCTTTGGGTGTTAAACTACTACTAAAAATAAAAAACCTTTGTCCAGACAGTGTAAACGCGTAAAAATAACAAAATAACGAACTGCATAATAAGTTGCATTTCCTTGCCGCATAATTTTGTAATCCCGACGCATAATTTGGTCCTCCCTTGACGCATAATTCCAGTGGCTCAGACTAAGAGACAAGTACATGGTCATACGTACCCTACATGTGTGCCTGGATTCGTTGGATACATGGAGCAAGGCTATAGTCTATTAAACCAAAGGATTTTGTGCAGTGACATCCTAAACTCGTGGTTTTGAAGGTATTCCAATATGCGATAATGAAAGATAAAGGAAGCATGGTGAAACAGAATATTGGCCTAGGATCACACAGTTTAGTTATGGGGAAGCTGGGACTGATCCCAGGTATTCTGGTTTTACATGAGCAACCCATCCATTAGATGCGTATCTCCCTCTCTGGCCTGTTATAAATCAGGTCACTGCTTTCATTAACTCTTGGCGCATGGACGGGCATGAGGGGCAGGCAGAAGCCACCTGAAAGCTCACCTTGCTGTGAAGAAAGAGGGAGGGAAACTGGAAGAGAATGGAGGGCGCCTAGAGGAGGACGTGGAGTGAATGGAGCAAGGAGAGTGATGGAAAGAGGGACGAGGTTAAGTGAAAGAGGGAAGGGAGTAACTTTCTTATAAGAGGGCACCTAAAGGAGGATGAAGAGTGAATGACTTAGGAAGGCGAGGACATGGAGGGGAGAGAGTGACGGAAACAGGGATGAGGGAAAGAGGGAGGAGAGTCAGTGAAAGAAAGGACGGCCAGGACGTGGAGTGAATGACATTGCTCAAGGACACCTGAAGCCTGACAGAGGACAGCAGGGGATGGGGCTGGGCCAGCACAGCGGACTCTGCGTCCAGTCCTTCGTCATTAGCCCTCGCAATTGTGCCAGGCAAGTGGGAACAAGTAGGCCAGGCAGGCTATGCAAGTGACGAGCAACAAACGTGGGGTCTCGGGTGGGTGGCACGAAGATATCCGGCTCAGACAAGGACAGAAGAGCAAGCCTGAAAAACAATCGCGGCACCGGCGCTTTACTTTTAACATGGTTAAAGGTAAAGCGCCGGTGCTGCGATTAAAGCAAAAGTAAAGAAATAGATGTTTTTTTCTATTTCTTTACTTTTGCAGCAATCGCGGCACCGGCCCTTTACCTAAACCATGTTAAAAGTAAAGCGCGGGTGCTGCGATTGAGTAAAAGTAAAGAAATAGAAAAAAACATCTATTTCTTTACTTTTGGTATAATCGCGGCACCAGCGCTTTACTTTTAACATGGTTCCAGCGGTAGGAGCTGGACGCGCTCCGTGGTGGGGGAGGGGCGTGCGTTGAGGCATGGGAGAGCGAGAGGAATGCCAGATGGCGGGCACGCGCGCGTAACCGCAAGCTGGTGGCCGGCAAAAGTAGCACTTTCAAAAGCCCCTTACTAAATGTCTCGCAGAGCAGCGCATGCGCGCTGGCTCAGCGAGACCTAAAAAGCACTACAAAACATAATTGCAGCACACAGCAGTCACTTGCGTATGATTGTTCAGGTTGTTCCATGTGCTTGCTCTACATTTTTGCATGGGGTGGTATTCACATGGAGTAAATCGAATAATTTTGCTTAACACAAAATGTACCTAAACTACATGAGATTACACCCACGTAGTAAAAATGTCACCTGTGCCTAAAGTTACTTTAACAAACAGAGAAGTGAAAAAATCTTACCTGACCGTCCATTTTCTGTACGTTTCAGGTAGGTAACAATTCCATCTAGTACTTCTAAACTAGCAGGGTCCATGGTATCTAAATCATTCAATTCAACATTAGTAACGTTAAACTCTAAGGAATGCCCAGGACCTGTTCCTTTAGCATGCATCTTGGCCTTGCTATAATCTTCACGCATTTCTTAAGGCCATCTCTTTTTAATATCAGTTACAAGAGGTTTGGTAGTGAATATGGCATTTTTCTTTTGCAGGACAGTCTCCCAGATACCGTTTTTAATGTGCAGAGATGTACATGAGACTGTGCACCAAATAAAACAACATAGTTTGCCAGAACTGAGTCAACAGGACATTCCAAACATTGTTCCGAAAATTTGTTTTTCTTTTTTCTGCATACATCTGCACTGGCCATGTTTGCTAATGGGTTAACTTGTTAACTGATCTGCTAAACTAATCCTCTGAACAGACAAGCTTTCCAGCACCAGCACCACACCTTTCCAGCAGCAGTTCTTAGAAAGAATTATTCCAGGCAAAGTTCAAAGGCCCGATTATCTGTCAGCCCATTAAAATTGTACACAGCAGTGAAATGCTTTGCTTTTATCTCAAGAAAATCCTACTCCACAACACTTTTGACACATTTGCGACTATTTCTGATGGTTGCTAGGCGAGCACTTTTAAACTATCGACAGAACAGCAACTTCCTACCAAAGAGGACTTATTTGGAACTTTTAAAATAGGTTAATAAAAAACATTACACTTCAGATGCTAATCTGAGGAACTAGAAATGGAGAAAATCAATTGCACTACACACTGAGCAAAATAGCCACACAAGTCTTTATGAAAGCCCACAATGTTACAACACTGTAAATTTTAGTTGCATGGACCATTCAGTGAAAACACGCAGGAAAAATCACATAAAATGTACAAAAAAATAGCATTCTTTCAAACGTGTTATCTTAGGCAAAAACTTTTTTTTTTTTTTTAAACGAATTCTTGGCTTTGTGAACGTTGATTCGATTTTACAACTAGTTTTGTGCCAAAAAAGGGAATTGGGCCTCAAGTACCTAAAGCAAGTTTTGGTTTCTTCCACTAAAAAAAAAAAAGATATGACGAATCTGGAGAAATTTGAAATCGAAAATTTTTGATCTTTTGAGGCAAACATCTTTTTATATTTAGTCAATTTACATCCTCAGATTGTTGGAAGTGTTGAACGATATATTCCAGCCTTTTTGTGCTGAATAATCATTTAATAAATAAAGAATGAAGCCTGGTAGGTTGTTGAACGATTTTAAAGATATTTTATATTACGAATAATTGTTGCTAATATAAAATGGTGCTGTAGAAGGAGCTTAATGGGACTGTGCTGTGTTGCCCCCATTCTGGAATTGTGTGCTTCTTCTTGTGGACCTTCCTGTACTGGGATTCTTTGGTAAATGATGGGCTTCTACTGGTTTTGGGCTTTCAGCATGGTAACACAAGTATGCAAATTAGTAGAAACAGTTGAGTGTGAAAAACTGTAAATTAATAATGTGGGATATATGAACATGCAACCATCGCCTACATTATGCGAGCCTCACTCTGTAATCTACATATTTGATCTTTTGAATGTTATGTTTAAATTCTCAACTCCTTTACACCACACCTTGACAACCCAAGAAATTACCGACAGCTTGCAAACACAAGTTTGCATATGATATCTTTACACATATTTTGCAAATCTTTAGCTCAATATTTTTAAATCTAACAGCCCCCCCCCCGCCCCCAGAGAAACAAAAACTCTCCATATAATTGTTTATGTGCCTGGAAGTTACTGCGTAATGCACATATTCGTGGCCATGCTTCTACACTATTCTGCCTACAATGTAATCAGCTGTAACTAGTAGAATATGTTCCTCTGGATTGGACCCAATATTGATCATGTAAACCATTGAATGCAAACAATGAAGGTGCATATTCATGCAGTAAAGTAAAAAGCAAAGTTTGAAGGGCATCAAATATTGGAGAAAATTAGCGTCGCTCTGCTGGAAACCTGCATAAAATTACTCGGTTTGAAAGATACTGAACTGAGAGAAGCAAGATACGTTGTTCTTGAGAGATTGGGGCTTCGGGGTGAGTGTTATACACATATCATGAGTACGGCCACTGAATTACATTGTACACAAGCTTTCACTAGCAACCAAAAAAAGTGCAAGATGTTACAGTTTAGTATGTATCATTCCTCATACATAAATTATTTGACAGACTTCAGCATGTCACCTGTTTATGATGCTAGTACAAACGTACTACCCATAGGTTATTAATTGACAAGAAAAGAATGTAAACTAATGCCTTTTCTTTAGCTTTAAAGTCAAAGAAAAATCGAAAACAATTATCACATGTAAAATGCAGAACCAATTTATTGATGGGAACTTTTAAATTGAAGGTGCCATTCCACCTCAAAGGAATCTAATCAATTTTATACAGCAAGAAGACACCTTATTGTTTGGTCTACCTGGACAGGGATCCAACGGATCCTTAAACAGGTTTTTCTATAACTATACAGACAAAGTAACAATAAAATAAGAGTAGTATTAATCGGGTAGGAGGAAGAAATTTGTAATTCAACATCATTCCATCATCATGGAATTTTACACCTCAGGGAGTCCACATTTCTATAGGCACTCTGTTTTACTCCAAAACAGAAAACAGAAGAAAATAATCTTTATTTTTTAGGCTAAAATGTGATTCTTTAAAACGGTCCACTTTTAATAAACTAACAGATGACCAAGCTCAAACTAGCTTCATTATATGTAATGTTCGGCACAAAACTGCACACCTAGGCAAGACAGCAGCAATTAGGTAACAATAAGGTGCACTATAATGATTCAGACATTGCTAATTTTCGACTCATTCAAAAAACGACCATTTTATATGGAGATGGTTTAAGTGGTTTAAATAACAGAACGTTTTAGAGAATTTGGGACTTATGGCACACACGCTTTGGAATTGGGAGGGAGAAGCACACCAAAAATAATCAGTCGTCATTAGATTAGTTGCAGAACCAGATTCAGACCTACATAAAAAGTTAACCAGATTAAAAACCATGTGGAAAACTTAGGTACAGTAAGAATTTACCATGAATTAACCAGAACTGAACACGATTGCTTGTAGATTATCTGCAAATGCATAGTATCTCAAGCATGCTAGTGCTGTCTTGAAATTGTCACCACGTTATAATATTTATGAAGTGGCACAGAAACTAATTTAGTCAAAAGCTAATAAAACCAAAATGTTCACACATGAAACACTAATACGTGTTTATAAAGTGACATTAAGAAATAAGGAATAAATAGGAGAAACCTACTGGGCTGATGAAAACATGCCCTTTTGCAACCCTTTCAGCATTCAATACTTCAATGATTTGTCTTTTCAGCGTCAAATTTAGATGGCGCTCTTCTTTTAATTTCAAACCGGATGAAGAAGACTTCAGTAGTAAATTCCTTCCTAGTCTCTTCCAAAAAAATAGAGATATATCCATTCTGCATGGATATGTCACATAAGCTTCAAGTGCTTTTACAGTTTGGAATAATGATCACAAACATTTGAGTTTATGCGTAATGAGCACAAAAATAATGGATTGGCGTGCATTTGAGTGCTGTAGCAGCCTTTTGGACACAATCTGGTATTTGACTAACACGCACTGCAAAACTACACCAGTGAAAACATTTAAAATACCCTCACAAAAATAAAAAAAATACAAAAAGAAAATAAATGCCAATAAATACTTTTTCTATATGGCCAATAGAAAGCACATGACCAACAAAAACAATTTTAACATTGCACTAAGTCCGAGAATTGTTTGTTAAAGTTTTAATGCACTCATACGATCTCAGAATTAGTGATCACAAGATTTTGTGAATGGTTGACCATTAAATTTGGCAGACAAATTAGGCTTCATTTTAATCTAATCAGAAAAAATATATATTTATTTTTGCAACTTGGTCAAAATTGGTTTCTGGAGCATGATCATGTTCTGTATGAACGGAGTAGGGCAATCTTGCTGTATAGATTTATACACAGATCTTTCTTTGCATTGACTGTGCAATGCTAAAGCCGTCTCTGTGCAACTAACCAAATGTAAAACATCTTAGGATTGCACACAGTCAAGTTTGGAGCACTTCAGAATCCAACAGCTTTTGAAACCTCAGGGTCATCTGGCGTCATCAAGAACCTCCTCAAGAGTTTCAATACCATAAATGTCTTTAAATTAATGCAAAGAGTTCTCCATTAGCAGAGCCCACCAGAATATTCATCATCTTCATCCGCATGAGAAGCAGGCCCGGCACCAACTTCAGCTGCTCCACCTGCCCCTTCCTGGGGCGTCACCGGAGACTTCTTCTTGACTCCACCTCCTGGAACCATCAAGCTCAGTGAAAGCTTAGCATACTGCCGAAAATAAAAAAGAAGCAATCAAAGGGAGAGCAAAACTGACACACAGAATAAAAATAAAAAAAATGTGCAGATGTAGCATCTTAAAACTGACTAGCTGATTATCCTGCATTTATCATGGCATACAGACAAAAACAATTGTTCCCATAGTTTTCCTAAAAGCAAATTTCATTTTAGAGGCAGATCTACTCAGCTGAAAGGATGCTGGAGGTTACTGGTTCATTTTATTGTTAATATACTTTAACTACCTGAAGATCATAGTTGTCATAGATATTAAATCAAATCAACAGAAGAAAATGATATCTAGATAGACAAAGCAAAGTGCCAAATATTTAATCAATATATGCAAATAACAATAATCCAATAACTATGAAAAAGAAAACGATGCAATGAACAGTAGTCAGGTAGTCACGCATACTAGAACGATCCAGGCTTGAAAAAACTATACCAAGCGCCGAAATAGCATGTAGAACTGAAGGTGGCCACAAATGTAATATCCACAACCATAAACAATAGTCTACTTGCATAAACTTGACATTTAGACCTCGTAGAATAAATTAGCAGGTCATCATCAGGACGGACGGACGGACAGACAGACAGACAGACAGACAGACAGACAGACAGACAGACAAAGTGGTTGTTGGCCATCCGTAGCATGTTGGGCACTAGGCCCTGACTGGGGGATGTGGGAGGTGGGGAAGTGCTTGGCCGCAGGAAACTGTAGAATAAAGTGAAGTTATGGTTAGCTTTGGTTATAGCACCTCAAAGCACGTTTGAGAGCGGTTAGGATTATGAATTAAAGAAAAAAACATTGCAAATTGCGTGATTGTGACCAAAATACGTTTAGGTATGTATGTATATAGATATATGGAAAATATTACCTAACTTGTAACTATCTGATTGCAGTGCTGTAGAGTCACATGCTCTGCATACTCCTGCAATCTAGTGTTGGTCCCAGATGTTGCAGCTTGTTTTTCATCAACGAAGTTTGTATCACAAGACTTGTTGTGAACTCCACAATGCATCAGTACATAGGTTCCATCTCACATTATTTTCTTCCGCCATCAGGCACTCATGTTCAAGAATGCAGAACTGCAACCTACTCATTCCATGCCTGTTTCCTCGGTGCCATCTACACACATTTGAATCCCAGTGACAAGAACAGTGCCACCAAGTGTTTCTCCCTGCGATGCCTGGGACTTGTGCCCCTTCCGTCACCGACCCTTAGCGTTAAATGCACATGCAATTTTAACATCTAGAGTGTGCAAAAGAACTCTCTGCCAAAGACTTAAATTACTTCTGAAAGTTTTACGCAAAATTCTGTAATAAGTATGGGTAGGGATCAGCAAAGTATTTTCCATGCGTAACGCATGTTAATTTATGAAAATTATGTGTATTAAGTGAAATGCCTGCAAAATTATAATCTGAAAGAGACACGTTAGTGATAGATTCCTTACCTTAGAATATCCCCAGGCGTCAGACTGGAACCGGAAAGTTTTCGTCACAAGAACCCCTGCGCGTCGGTAGGCGTCGTCGTGCGGCTCCGCGTACGCCGCCGAGATGACGTCGTCGGAGCTACTTAGACGCGCCCACGCGTGCTGACGTCAGTTCTTTCTTTTTCCGCGCCAGCAAGCGCAGATCCGAGAGAGAGCGGTACTCCTAGTTAATATTTTAACTTGGTTTCTGAGACTTGTTTCTCTTGTCTTGTCGAGTACTCGACTTCTGGTGCAGTAGGGATGCCCGGGTTTAAGTCCTGTAGGGACTGCCGTCGGACCATGTCAGTGGCGGACCCGCATAACGTTCGTCTCTTCTGCTTGGGGCACGCCCATGATCCCGAGACGTGCCCAGATTGTCGGACCATGGCGCGGAAGGCTTTGCGGGAGCGTTCCCGGAAGTTGTTGGAGGCCCGGCAATCGGTTCCGCGCCACTCAAGGTCCCGCTCCCGTGGGAGGTCGAGGGACAGGTCGCGGAGCCGACAACATCGTTCGTCGGAATCGGGGACAGGTAAGTCAAAGCGCCATAAGAAGTCGAAGAAGCGACGTCGCTCTTCGTCTACCCCTCACTGGTCGCGGTGGAGGGGGCGGGCGGTCACTCCCCAGCGGCTCCGGTGGAGCCTCCGTTGTTGCCTGCGGCCTATCCGCCTTTCCCGGGGCCGTACGCGACTCCGGAAGAAATACAGGTATTCCTGTCGGCCATGGGCCGTTTATTTGCCCCATCGGGTCCCTCCGGAGCGCCTTCGGGCCCCGTGGACCCGTTGGGTGGTTCTGCCCCCGTGCCGCCACCTTTGGCCCCGGCTACGCCGGCAAGATACCCTGCGGCGCTGTTGGCTCTGGCCTTGGCGCCGCCTCCGGCATCGGGGCTGACGCTGCCTCCGGCGCCGGACACGACGCCGTTGCCTATGGGCCCGGACTACGTCGAGCCTGGATTGGTCTATTACCCTCCAATTCCTATTCCAGGAGGGGAATTTACTCCCTTTCCCCGGGCCCCTCGTCCTTACCAGCCTCTTAAACAGACGGTGGACGAAGGGGAGTACTGGGAGGGGTCTTAGGACCCCCTCGCAGCTCAGTGTGAGGATGAGCTGGAATAGGAGGGCGATGTGGAGGGTCCAGGCGATCTGGATTTCTCTCCGCACCCTGGTACACTGTCCCCTTCTTCCGTAGCTCCGGAGGAGGTTGGGTCCTTCTCTGTGGTGTTGAGTAAGGCGGCTGAGGCTCTTAACCTCGAGCTCCCATCCGTGCCTATCAGGACCAATCTCCTGACTGAAGTGCTGCAGCCGGCGGCCTCCTCGGCGGAGCCGCTACTGCCCTTTAATGACGCGCTTACAGACATTCTGTTAAGCACCTGGACCAAGCCTAACACGGAGGTTCCTGTGGATAGGAGTGTGGCACGACGCCATCGCCCGGCCCCGGGCGACCCCAGTTTTCTCACGCAACACCCAACGCCTGAGAGCCTGGTTGTCCAGGCCTCTGCCTCTCCGAGCGCATTCCCTTCCGCACCTCCGGACAAGGAATCCAAAAAACTTGAGCAGTTTGGGAAAAAGATTTTCACCTCTGCCAGTTCCGGTTTGCGGGCGGTGAATACTGCATGCCTGTTGGGCCGCTATTCCCACTCTGTGTGGGACACAGTGGCATAGGTGCTGCCTCAGTGTCCGGTGGAAGCTCGGGCGGTGCTCTCCCAAGCCATTACCGAGGGGAGAGATGCTGCGAAATTCACTATTCGCTGTGGCCTTGACACCGCCGACTCCCTCGGCAGAGCAATTTCCACAACAGTGGCGCTGCGCCGTTACGCCTGGCTCAGAACAACTGGCTTCTCAGGGGATGTCCAGAACACTTTGTTGGACATGCCTTTTGATGGCACACGCCTCTTTGGTGACAAAGCGGACAGCACATTGGAACGCTTTAAAGACTCCCGGACTTTGGCCCAGTCTTTGGGTCTTGCCACCACGCGCACTCCCTTGGGGTCTGCCTTTCGCTCCTTTCGAGGTCATGGTCGAGGAGCAACAAACACGTCCTTTTCAGAGCCGCTGGCCTGTGCAGCAACAGTCTCAGCGCAGCCGCGGTCGGGGGGCCCGCCGAAGTGGGTCACGGGGCCAGCGGGCGGGTCAGTCCACCACCGCCCCTGCCACCACTGCCTCAAAACCTTCCTAGTCCAGTGTTTCAGGCCCACCGAATGCCAGTGGGCGGCAGGATTCGCCATCACCTCCCCCACTGGCGCACCATCACTTCGGACAGGTGGGTTCTGCAGATAATCCTAAGGGGCTACTCCCTCCCCTTCGAGACTACCCCTCCAGCCATGCCGCCTCAGTACCACCGCATGTCGGGGGATCACTTGGCACTTCTCCGGCAGGAAGTTGCGGCCCTCTTGGCCAAGGGGGCCATCGGGCACGTTCCGACACCAGAAGTAGGTTGTGGTTGTTACTCCCACTACTTCCTGGTTCCAAAGAAAGACAAGGGCCTGCGTCCTATCTTAGACCTCCGGAACGTCAATCGCTTCCCCCGGAAGGAGAAGTTCAACATGCTCACTCTTGCTTAGGTCTTGTCTGCCCTAGACCCGCAAGACTGGATGGTAGCGTTGGACTTGCAGGATGCTTATTTTCATATCCCTATCCTGCCGGCCCACCGGCGTTACCTGCGGTTCACGGTTGGCCACGAGCACTTTCAGTTCACCGTGCTCCCTTTTGGCCTTACCAGCGCCCCTCGGGTGTTCACGAAACTGATGGCGGTGGTCGCAGCTCATCTGCGCAGATCAGGGGTCTCAGTCTTCCCCTATCTCGACTACTGGTTGTTGAAGGCGGGATCGCCCCAAGCAGTCGTCTCCCACCTCCAGACTACGGCCGACCCCCTGCATTTGCTGGGGTTCTCCATCAACATGCCGAAGTCGCATCTGATTCCCTCTCAGAAGCTCCTCTTCATCGGGGCGGTTCTGGACACGGCGCAATTTCGGGTTTGTCCTCCCGAACAGCGGGTCCGGGGCATTCGGGCTATGATTCCGGTCTTTCAGCCCTGGTCCTGGGTTTCGGTCAGAAAGACACTGAGACTGCTGGGCCTCTTGGCCTCCTGCATCCTGCTGATCAATCATGCCAGATGGCATATGCGGGCTCTGCAGTGGGACCTGAAGTTCCAATGGACGCAGCATCAGGGAAATCTGTCCGACTACTTCCAGATCTCGGAGGGTACTGCACAGGACTTGCAGTGGTGGCTCACGGACCAGCGTTGGGTCAGCGGCAGATCCCTCTCCCTTCCCCAACTGGAGCACACAGTGGTGACGGATGCGTCCCTCATGGGATGGGGCGGCCACATGGGAGAGGCGGAGATCAGAGGCCTCTGGTCTCCGGCGGAGTCCAAGCTCCATATCAATCTTTTGGAGCTCAGGGCGATCCTACTTGCACTGAAAGCATTCCTTCCCTCTGTCAAGGGGAGGGTAGTGCAGGTGTTCACAGACAACACCACCGCCATGTGGTACTGCAACAAGCAAGGCGGGGTGGGGTCGTGGACCCTATGTCAGGAGGCTCTGCGCCTCTGGACGTGGCTGGAACGCCAGGGCGTTATCCTGGTGGTTCAACACTTGGCATGTTCTTTGAACGCCAGGGCGGACGAACTCAGCCGCCGGTGCATGATGGATCACGAATGGCGTCTTCACTCGGAGGTGGCACAAGGTCTCATTCAGCAGTGGGGAGAACCTTGGTTAGATCTATTCGCCACCGAAGCGAACGCACAATGTCAGCAGTTCTGCGCGTTGGAGTTTCCAAGGCAGCACTCGCTCGGAGACGCTTTTCGTCACAAGTGGAGTTGCGGTCTGTTGTACGCCTTTCCGCCCATACCACTTCTACCCAGAGTGCTGAAGAAGATCAGACGTGACCGGGCCCGTCATTCTTGTGGCGCCGGACTGGGCTCGAAGAGTTTGGTATCCCGAGCTACTCAGTATGAGCGTGGATCCCCCGATCCGACTGCCTCTTCGGCAGGATCTTCTGTCGCAGCAACAGGGGACGGTCCTCCACCCGAACCTGTCCAGCCTCCACCTCCTTGCGTGGAGATTGAGCGGCGACAGTTGATTCCATTTGACTTGCCTCCTGAAGTCTGTAATGTAATTCTGGCAGCCAGGCGTCCCTCAACTAAAACTGCATACGCCTGCCGGTGGAAAAAATTTGTGGCATGGTGCACAGCGAAAGCTGTAGATCCCCTTTCTGCCCCTCTTTCTGAGGTCCTGTTGTTCCTTCTCTCTTTGGCCCAGCAGGGCTCTGCTCTGGCACTATTAAGGGCTACCTTTCTGCTCTTTCAGCCTTTCTCAGGCTGCCTGATCAGCCCTCTCTTTTCAAGTCCCCTGTTGTCAATAGATTTCTCAAAGGCATTACTCACCTTTTCCCTCCTATTCCTTTTGTGATGCCTCAGTGGGACTTGAACCTGGTTCTCACATACTTAATGTGCGCTCCCTTTGAGCCTCTTCATAACTGTCCTTTACGGTTATTAACTTTGAAAACTGTCTTCCTGGTGGCCATCACCTCCGCTAGGCATGTGAGTGAGCTTCAGGCTCTTTCATGTAAACCTCCTTTCCTGGCGATTCATCCGGACAAGGTTGTGCTTCGACCACGTCCCTCCTTTCTACCAAAAGTAGTCACTGCCTTTCATATCGGGCAAACTGTCACTCTGCCCACTTTCTTTCCGCCTCCGCACCCTTCAAGAGAGGAAGAGAGGCTCCACCGTCTGGACCCAAAACGTGCGCTTTCATTCTATCCCAACCGCACACAACAGTTCCGGGTGGACGACCAGCTCTTTGTTGGCTACGTGGGCGCCAAGAAAGGCCGAGCT
Source organism: Calotriton arnoldi (assembly GCA_963921515.1). Taxonomy (NCBI): domain Eukaryota; kingdom Metazoa; phylum Chordata; class Amphibia; order Caudata; family Salamandridae; genus Calotriton; species Calotriton arnoldi. The sequence continues at coordinate 2,158,773 of CAWUFW010001531.1, read as the reverse complement.
GTACACAAGCGGACTATCTCCCGATGGGTTGTCTTGTGTATTAAAGCCTGTTTACTCTCTGGCTAAAAAAGAACCTCCGGTAGGGCTGCGCGCCCATTCTACCAGGGCCACAGCGGCTACTACAGCATTGGGACGCGGTGTCCCCCTGCAAGACATCTGCCAGGCAGCCACGTGGGCCTCGCTGTATACTTTCACTAAGCACTATTGCCTTGACAGTCAAGTCCGGAGAGATGGCTTCTTTGGCCGGTCGGTTCTCCGTGACTTTCTGGTGTGATTTCACTTCGCAGACCCACCACCGGGGTTGGTATTGCTTGGGTATGTATTCTAAGGTAAGGAATCTATCACTAACGTGTCTCTTTCAGATGCACAAGTTACTAACTTGTGTAACGATATATCTGTAAGAGACATTAGTTAGTGATAGATTCCTTACCGCCCACCCATCCTCCCCGTTCTGCGAACTGTTCTCTAGGGTTCAGATAGTCCCTTTCAGGACCCTGGTTCTATTGCACCAGTAGTTGGTCTCTGGCATGGCTCTGCGTCCCTGGCGCGGAAAGTCGTGTACAGAACTGACGTCAGCGCGCGTGGGCGCGTCCAAGTAGCTCCGACGACGTCATCTCGGCGACTACGATGCCAGCGACGTACGCGGAGCCGCACGACGCCACCTACCAACGAGCAGGGGTACTGCTGATGAAAACTTTCCGGATCCAGTCTGACGCCTGGGGATATTCTAAGGTAAGGAATCTATCACTAACTAATGTCTCTTACAGATATATCGTTACACAAGTAAGTAACTTGTGCGTATGCAGCGCAAGGGAGTCGTGGCACACATCCAGTTTCACAGTCCTCCGGAGACGTTTTCTGCTAAACCCGTCTGCCATGGGAAAAAAAAAGTTACACAAAAAAAGTGCAAGCAGAAAAACTTCATAAGTGGATCTACAAATCACATCACAGAAGGTGATTTAAACAAGGATAGTTGGTCCGGTAAATATAGAAAAACTGAAGGGCAGGCAAATTACCTTATTCTTCATGAGAAGCTGCACATCCTGCCCTTGATTGATGGCAGGAAGGTCTTCAGAACCAGACAATTGGCACTCAACTCCAACAGACTGATTTGGAGCCTGGTTTCTGTCGAAGATTAGAGTCAGCAGATCTCCAACTCCCCAACCTAGCAAGGACGTGTTTGTTACCACAGTCAGCTATGGGTGGTAGAGAGAAAGGGGTCTGCTGCTGGATCAATTGCACTTGAGCAGCACCACTGAAGATCGTAAGCCATTTCCTATGAGGCCTGGATGACATCCATCAGATATACTTGATGATGGACCTATTGAAAAATCAGATTCCATTGCAGAGCCTGAATGTGCCACCCGGGCAAGAGCTCCAGAGCTGGTCTCACTGAGATCCAAGACCGAGGCCAAAACATTGGAATAACAGTCGGAATGTCCTGGACTAGTTGCAGTGGAGGGATGGCCCTGAACTGCACTGTTTACAGAATAACTCAAATAAATGGGAGTCAGGTGGGACTTCAACTCATTGCTAGTGAATCCCAAGAATGTCTTGAGGTGGTCTGTGACTGGCTCTGCCGTGCCCGCCTTCAATAGCCAGTTGATGTGGTAGGGGAACACTGAGATCTCTGAACTCCGAAGGTGGACAGTGTCCACTGCCTTCACTTTCGTGAACACCCAAGGAGCGGTGGTGAGGCCAAAAGGAAGCATAACTGAAAATGCTCTTGGTCCACGTTAAACCACAGGTACTGTCTGTGGGACTCCAGGACCTGTATATGAAAATATGCGTCCTGAAAGTCCAAGGACACCATCCAGTCCCCCAAGTTCAGAGCACACATGATCTGGGCCAACATGAGCATTTTGAATTTGTCCTTCAACAGAATGGCATTCAGAGGTCGAAAGTCGAAAAAAAGATCCCTGCACTTCTCCAAGGAAATCTGATAGCAACAACCCTTTCCTCTTTCAAAGTTCAGAACTCTCTTGATAGTACATTGAGATTAAGACTCGCACCTCTTGTAACAGAATGGACAGGCGCTCCTCCAAAATTTGCTCTGATGTGGGGTGAAAGAGCTAGCAGGGCAAATAAAAAGGATATGGTATGCAAGACCCATCTGTCGGACGTGATATATTGCCACCCTGGGTAGAAGGGCAGGATACGGTCTGTGACGCCTGGCCATTTGCCTATTCACCTATGGGGAGTAACAAGGCTTTGACTAAGTGCCCATCAAGGTATCTGTGAGGGCCTCCTTAAAGGGGAGCAAAGGCTCAGGTGCGACTGGCCCTGGCAGCAAAATCTTCATAAGGAAATTCATTTTGGTTACAACTGAAGGCAGCTGCAAATCCAGGACATCAGCTACCTGTTTGATCACCATTGCAAATGAAACACGCTTTTCTGTTGATGGTCTGGGTAGAGGGTCAAACCCTGTCTCAGGGGAAAAAAGTCATCCTCACGGGTGTCTTATAAATCCATGTAGTGAGAGGGGACAAAACCATCCATCACCCCGCCTCATCTTCATCCTGGGGTGCAGTCAGAGCTAGAAAATGGAGCCTCTGTAACACATTACCTCTGGTAGGATCACTGGTTCAGAGTTAGGTTGTAGAACACCTGGTTGTGGTTTTGTAATCTTGTAGTGCTATATCAGTCAAGATGAGGCTGAATTTGTTCAGTGTCAGACATTGGATTCAGAACTGGATCCTCTTAGAGCACTGGTGTCAACATGGAAGGGCAAGGTGCAGGTCTCAGAGTCAGAGTCAGTATGGGGCCAGAACGGGTCCCAAAGGGTTCAGGCAGTGCAAAGTACAAATCTACAGGCAGCAACCCTATTGAAGGCATCTGCAGTTCCTTGGGGCTAGACTGCGTGCCAAAGGAAGCTGGAAGTTTGCCACAAATCTGCAGCATGGCCTCCTTGAAGGTTTCAATCTGATGCAGTGTCACCAATGGCCTGAGAAATTCAGGGAAAATCAGGATCATTTGGAGAATCAGCTCTATAACAGGAGTTCTAGAGACAGACAGATTCAAATCATGACACCCTCGTGCACACTTTGGATACACAGGGGCAGGAAGGGGTCGAATCCCATTTCCCGTTTTTTGTGTTTGAACTTCGATTTGTTATTGCTGGAGATCTATTAAACGGCTTTGAGCATGTTCCGAGCCTAGGCAGCATAGACACACCTTGTGCGGGTTCTATGACTGACATCTGTTTTCTACAGTCAAGGCATGGTTTGAAACCTGCTGTTTTAGCAGGGGATATATTTCCTAGCACACTGGCTTTAGTAGGGAAGTCATCAGAAGACTGACTAAATTGAGGACAAAGCTCTGGATTAGCTTCGAACGGTGCAGTAAAACAGGAACTGATGTCGGAGCAGAGGGGTGGCGCATATATGTGGCTTCACTCCATCACTTCTGGGGTAGTACAGAGCCAGAGCGGAGCTGCATGGTGCAACCATGTGGCGAGAAGGAGCATTGCCAAAGAAAAGTTTCTGGATCAAGTCTGTTGTCTAGAGAGCATTCTGGATGGAAGTATTCATGCGAAATGTTCATTCTTTTGCCATCCCAAGCCTTTGTGTCTCATCTTTTTCTGAGATGACTGGCAGATATATGGGGTCCCACTTTCCCCAGCACAATTCAACTTATTAACAATAATCATTATTTTTGCCTTCCTCCAGATCCTCAGTTTGATTCTCTACGAACATGCAATTTAATTCTGTTTATAGCTCAGTACAAAATGGCAGGCAAACTTTGGTGTTTAGTACAACCAATCTTTAAATTATGAAGAAAAATTTTAACCTCTCACTTGGTCATGTAAAGACAATTCTCAAACATTAAGAAAAAGTTCTTTTTACTATCTAGATCTTCCAGCATGCAGTTTACAAAATTGCCAATCTATCTTTTGCTACACAGCTCACATTTAATATGGCCTTTCGTAATCATCTCACATCACTTCCTATCTCGAGCAAATGCGAGAACTTCCAATTTCCTTTAAAATTATTTTAGGAATTTTCAAGGCTGTTACTCTTTTTTTTTTTACCTTACTCTCATGGTCAGCAACACAACAAATTCTCCTCCCATCATTTGGTTTACACCCACTATGCCCATTTCCCCTCTGCACTTCCTGAATATACTTCCTTCCCCTAGCGAGTCCCAAAACAACAGAACGCCAAAGGTGCAGATAAGACTCTTGCATACTTGTCATTTTGAAATGCTCTGAGATGATATACTCTGTTGAGTAGCTGGAAGTTGAGGATTGGTCTCAGTTTGCAGTCTTTCTTAGAGATTAGAAGTCAGGGATTTAATGCCTTGTCTCCGCTGGAGTGGTGGAACTGACTATCGCTCCCTTTTGTAGAAATGCCTGCCCTTCCTCTTGTCCAGGTTTTAGTGGTCTTTGCTGATGGTATGTTGACATGGTGGAATATTGGATGATGTGGTATGAAACGTTAAGCAATAGCTGTGTGCGATGATGAAAAGCATCCAACTGTCTGAGGTTATTTCTTACCACTGGGGAAGAAATAACTTTATATACTCACTAATAGCAGCCAAGCCATAGTAGGGCGCACTCAACCTATATAGTTACATCAAATCATTGAAATCAAAGAGCCCATTGGTGCTTCCAGGGGGTAGGAGTGGCTGCCAATCAGCTTTCCCAATAATTCAGCAAAAGTCCTTCGAGCACTCTTCTCAGTCATCCAGGGAAACAAACTATCAGTCTCTGGAGATTCTTTTAAGGTCTTCCTTTTTTTCTCATCCATTCAAGTCAACAAGTGTTTAGTCATTACTGACTTCATCAGGGTTAGAAAACCATAAGGAGCATGATTAGATTACAGTCATTAAAATGTCACTTCTATATTCTCAAGTTTCCAGTAATGGATCCTAAATTAAGAATTCAAAAGCAATGTCCAGAAAGAATAAAATCAAACAATGGTGCAGAAGACCATCCAGTTAGAGGCTCAATCATTAGGATCCTAGTTTAATACGAGTGTTGGTACCTACTGTGTATCAACAAACTAGTGCATTGCCAGCCAGCTGAGCGATCCCCGTCAATCATGAGTGCACATTATAACAAAACTCGCGGTTCAATAACCGCAATTCAAACTATAGGAGTGTATCCACATATCAGGAATAAATGTGTTTTTAAAGAGTAAACACCAAGTGTAACCAAATACATATTATCCTCACTAAAAAAACACAACTCCCATTCTAAGATGTGATCAAAGCCGCACTCAGTGCACCCACATAGGCCAATGAGACTTGCTGGTATACAAGAAAAGCTCACCTTCTCTATGGAAACATCACCCAGATCAAAGTAAAATGCAGTATCAGCACTGACTCTATATACAGTCTCTACAAAGAAAAGCATAGCATACTAAAATCAAACACCAAAAGATTATCTCCATGTCAAACAAAAACTCAGTGAATCGTATCAACAGTAATTCACCATCCTAAAGAGACACTTGTTCTAAACAATATTACAGAGTTGGGGTGTGCACGCGTCAAGCTACACTCTTATTACAAATCTGAAATACAAGGCCACAAAGTACATTCATCATTCCATGGTTCATATTATCATAACTATATGTGACAAATCTTGATTAAACGGCCGCACCCCAGTCAGAATTACCTCTAAGTATGGTAGTGTTTCAACTCCTCCTAGGAGAACGTGTGTATGTGGCGTTCGATCCGGCTCCTCGGAGAACGCGTGTATGAGGCATTCACCATCTTTGGTCCATCTTGGGTTTAATATTAAGTTCGAATATAGAAGACAGACTAACCCAAAAATGTTCCTGCCTAATCACACTACTAGCCGATGTGCCATGTGGGTGCCATCTTGGATTAGGGTATTGTCCAAAATAAGGTAGTAACCCCCGTACCATTCCTGAATATACTACCTTCACCTAGCTAGTCTCAAAACAATAGAATGACATAGATGCAGATGATACTCTTGCAGACCTGCCATTCTGTAGTGCTCTGAAATTATATACTCTGTTGAGGGGCTGGAAGTTGAGGATTGGTCTCAGTTTGCCATCTTTCTTGGAGATTAGAAAGGACAGGGATTAAATGCCTTGTCCCGCTGGTGTAGTGGAACTGGTTCCATCGCTCCATTTTCTATTAATTCCTGCCTTTCTTCTTGCACAGCCTTTGGTGGTCTTGGCTGATTCTGTCGGCATGGTAGAATATTAGATGATGTGGTATGAAACTTTAAGCAATAGCTGTGTGTGATGATGGAAGGCACCCACTTTTCTGATGTTATTTCTTACCACTGGGGAAGAAAAAAACATACTAGTCTCCCAACAGATGTTGTGTGATTGGGGGAAAGTTTGGCAGGTATCTGCTTTGAGGCAGATATGGCTTTGCTTTTGCTGCTCTGGCCTGGCCTTTGTTGCTGCCTCAGAAGCTTCTGCCTAAGCAGGACTTGGGTCACTGACTGCCCCTCCTCCGAAAGGACTGCTGAAGTTGGCACTGGGGGCGTTGTGAAGGGGCCACTTTCTTGGGTTCAGCTTGTGTCTGTTGAATCTATTAGTTTCTGAGGAGGTGCATCAAAGGCACATCAGATGTTACCGTTAGAGATGATCTTCCGCTCCTGAAGGAGGTCTTTTCCATGCATCTCATATGCAGTGGCGGCTGCTACGGGGAAGTAGGGGTGAGCAAGGGTTGAAAAAATAAAAGGAAAAAAAAAATTAAACTTACCTGCTGGTCGCCACTTCTCCTCTGTCCTCTTCTTCGTTGATGCAGGAAGCAGACTCAGGAAGTAGGAACAGGAAGCACCCATATTTCCAGACTCCCCTAGCCAATCACGACGCTGCTGATAGCAGCGTAGTGATTGGACTGAGCGCCGTGGTTCGGCGCTCAGACAGGGACTGGGACCCTGGGCATGTTCTCCACCCAGGCTGTGCAACAAAGCCCGGTGGAAAACATACCAAGTACGCATGACTGTTTGGCCAGCCCAAGACGGCCGGCCAAACCATCATGCGCACTTGGAGAGTGCCCACCACTCCTCCCCCTGCTCTGTGGGCAGTCGAGCCCGCTCCGCCCCTACAGAGGAGTACTGAAAAATAAAATGATAATAACATGTTAATATCATTACATTTTTCCTGTGGAGCGACGCTCCTCCGTCTTAGCGTGTTTACCGGCTGGCCTCTCTCCTCCCAGTGGTAGCTACCATACTCAGACAGTAGCCCGACAAAGTGGCTATGTGCTATCGACTAGCACCTTTTGCTAGCAGCACTGATCTGCTTGCTCTCTCTGTCAGGAGTAGGAATGTCTTCTGGAGGGAAACATGGCCCAAATAATATGGACCATCAGTGAACTGGGTGAAACATGACCTCTGATATAAAACGGGGCCCTCCTGTTTTTCACTGGGTCTTTAAAGTTCTTGGATGAGTATTTCAACAAGCTTTTTAGAACAGGCATGTGCTGTACCGACCTCTGTTTTTCAGAGCGTCTCGATAAGGAAGTCCTCCTCTTCCTCAGCTACATGGAGTATGACCTTATTTATGACTTCCACTAAATGCTGGATTACTACACGGTAGGAGGTGGTACAGTTATAGGGAATGGTCATCTTGGGAATCAACTTTGCTATCATGCAAAGGATTGTTTCTGTTGTTTATCGAGAAGAGATTATCACATGGGTCTGAAAGATCTGTTCCCGGATTTAAGGCTCTGAAGCGGTTAGGACTGAGTGCAAAGGGGACTGGGAATGTGAAGGTGACTATGCTGGTGGTGGCTTTGCTCCTAGGCTTTTTAGGGGCTAGAAAGTTTCCAAGCTTTTCAGAAATTGTCGCTTGAAACGAGAGTCGCCGTTTCTTGGTGTGGGGTTGGCCCAGTGATGTGGGCTGTGGTGGACAAGCTAAAATGTGTCCTGTCACAGGGTCTATGTATACTCTCCTGTGCCCATATGAGGCTGCTCGCTATACTCTTCAGGTCGTGTTGGGTCACTCAGCATCAAGACTGGTGCAATTTTCTAAGCCGACCTTGACTTAGGGCAAGCAGTTTAGATTCTGAGGGGAAAGATGGTGTTTTTAGTAATAGAGGTTTGTCCCCCGGTTAACAAGACTTGTCCAGAGCCACGACGTGCAATAGCTCTGGATCAGTGTCTGTCACTTTTTGGAGGCGGATTGGGGTTCTAGCATGGCCCTCTCAAGGCAGTTTCATGCCCAAAAGCTGAGGCTCTGCTCGAGATCGAACCCAGAAGGGAGGATCCTCAAAAGTAATAGAAGGGGAATCCGAGGTGGAGTGTTTTTCCTAGGTGTGGGCTTCACTGGGAGCACTAGAGAAGTATTTTCTCCAAAGGCAGAGTCATCGAAAGAAACATACAGTGGACTCCACTCAACCTGGGCCCCCGAGGCACCGGAGAGCCCTTCCACTTCTCCATCTGAGTACGTTCCTTCAATGCCTGCCATTGCTGATGGCACCGGACAGCCTCTGTGCTACATTCTACATTGCACCCACATTTTTGCTTTCATCACTGGTCGGCTTTTTTTGCACCTAAAGAGCTGACATGTTGAATAGGACGATTCTTCCTGGTCACGCAATGGAAAGAGGGTACAGACCCCGTGTTGGTCTGCCCAAAGTAATTTGTAATTGCATTTACGACAAAATTGGAAGTGTGTTTCACTATAAACTGACCTCCCATGAGTCATTCTCATACGAGCTGCCCTTAAAATTGACTGCACAAATTGGTTACGGCCTAACACTAAATGGCAGGAGTGCAAAGCATGTGATTTATAGCAGCACATTCTACAAATGCAATTGCTTAATTTTTCTAACCTCCTTTGATTTATCTAGGCAATGCAGAGAACCATTTTTAGGTTAAGGATGTGAGGGCACCTTTCAGTCACTGAGGGTGCATGGGGGAAAAGAAGAATAGAGGAACATAATCTGCTTTACTTTATAATGCAATATGAATGTTAAGTGTATTCTTAAAACCACCTTTGTTTTTTTATGGATAACACTTTACGTGCATTAGAGTACAGGATTAGATCTCTCTAACCATGCGTGCCAGGAAAATACAACTATAAGACCCGATTTCCAAGAAAAATGCTTAAAAATTAAATCTGTAACATTTGACAAGACATTATTTAGGGGGAGGATGCTCTCTGCCCGATGGAAAGATTTTACAGCCCTCCCAAAGAATTTTAATCCCTGGAATAGCGAAGGACGAAGCCAGAGTAGGGCTACGGGCATTTTGCCAAATTGCAGGATGCAGGTCAGTACCATTTCTACTCCTGATACCATAAGGTTACTGGACTGCTCCAAATAACACATACAAAACCAATTCAACTTAGTTCTGGTGGAAGTTTCTATTTTTTATTTTTGCTACAAAAGTCATGCAGTCTGGGGCTCAGTAATGAATGCCCTTATTGAAGAAATTCAGGAGCCAGGATATCAAGCTCAGGAGCTGTAGACCAAGGTACAGGATTCTGTCTTGCACTTTGGAAATAAAGGTGCATATCAATCTCCTGCTCCTGCTCTGATACGTGAAGTCTACAATCCACCACTGGGTACACCATCCTGAAGTGTCCCAGGACCAATTTTCTGCTCCCCAGGGTTCAAATAGTTTATGCAGTCCCACACCCAGCAATCTGGTCTGAGTGCATGTATGGCAGGCTGCAGGCGAAATCTCAGGACAATCTAGAGCCATGAAGAGGGGCAAAAGTGGGGCTCCCACAAACCCTGGGATGGGTGGATATGGAGAACAAGTTACCTTCGGTAATGCCTTTTCTGGTAGAGAATATCTAGCAGCAGATTCCTTACCTTAGAATATTCCCACAGAAGCATTGCCTATATAGGTGACACCCTAGCACGCTGATCTCAGTTTTGTGACTATTTTCTGTGTCAGAAGCACAGAGTCATACTAAAGTAGTGTTACCAGTGCGCCATAGTCAGGTCATGAAGGATCTCTTTGAGATAAGATGTACAGTTCACAGAACAGGGAGGATCATTAAGGAATCTGCAGCTAGACAGAGTCTCCATCAAATAAGGCGTTACCGAAGGTAAGTAACGTGTTCATGTGATAGAGACTTCTAGCCCGTAGAGTCCATACCTTAGAATAGATACCAAAGCAATCTCTCCCCGGAGGAGGGTTTGCGGACTGTGCTACACTAAGATGACCGGTAGGACTGAACGGGCAAAATGCCCATCATGTCGAACCTGACTGTCCAGGCAGTAATGCTTGGCAAATGTGTGCAGCGATGCCCATGTAGCTGCCTGACAGATGTCCAGGACTGGGACTCAGTGAGCTACTGCAGTCGTCGCAGCTTTGGAGCTGGTGGAATGAGCTTGCAAGCTCTCAGGGGTTGCTTTTTGGCCATTGTATATCAGATTTTGATACAGAGGCCAATCTAGCTGGAGATGGTTCTCTTGTATACTGCTTTTCCTTTCTTCACACCCACAAATCCAATAAACAGTTGACCATCCACCCAAAAGTCTCTAGTATGATCAATGTAGAACTACAACACTATTTTTGGACCCCGGAGGTGGAGTCTCTCTTCTTCCTTAGTAGGATGGAGGGGATGCTGGGTGGGGGGGATTTATGGGGAGGGGGGTGGTGGGGAGAAAGTAGGCAGGGTGATGCTTTGCCTGACGTGAAAGGTGTGGGCTAAAAAGGAGGCATGTGTCCACAGGACCAGCTTGTCTGGATAAAAGGTAGTATACGAAGTGGTTGACAGAAAGGACCTGCAATTCACTAACTCTCCTGGCAGATGTCATGGCCACAAGAAAGACTGTTTCGATGGAAGCAGTCTCAGAGGACAGCTGTGCATGGGCTCAATTGGTGAGCACATTAAAAAGGTGGGATCTGAATTAAGATTGCATCGGGCATAATGAAAGATGTAGGGGGGGGGGACATGTGTTGCAAACCTTTCAAGGAACGAGTCACAGAGGGGTGACTTTAACAGGGAGGGCTGATCTGGCAGCCGCAAGAATGCGGAGATGGCCAAAAAGTAAGCTGTAACGCTGCCATCCAATTTCGAGTTTCGAGAGCAGACAGCAAACACAAGGAGATGATGGATGGAGCGCTGAAACTTTTCAGACACTCACCCCCAGTCACAGATCTGTGTTGAATCCATCATTGTTCTTTAGATCACTTCGCCACCCCAGTTCACACCCAGCCATATGCAAATCAGTCTTGACCCTATTACTCATGGGAACAGTCCAGGCTGAACTGCCAAGCCCGGTCTTCCCTGGACCGGAAACAATAGGAAAAATCAGATTAGTCCCACAGATAGGCAGTGACACCACAAGGGTCCTGGGAGATTGGCCCCAATAAAAAGCACATGGCCGGAGGGGCGCGCGTACCCCAAACACCATAAAGTTAGATGCCAACACTCAGCAGTCAGGACACAGCACACACAACACATGCAGTGATCACGCACTCGCCATGCCGGAAATCTGGACATGTTACCCACTGGCCCTCCTTCTGTCAGCGCATGGTCGAGACCCACCTGCATTTGTCATCAGGTGGGAGAAATGTATGGCTTCATGACTAGGCCCACATTCCACTCCCAAACAGGATCCATGAATTGTTTTATGATGATTCAAGAAATGTAGAAAAAGACGTTCAAAACAATTGTATTTTGAGACAGTCCTCAGGCCCCCGCTCTAACTTTGCTCCCAGCCATAGTGTTTGATTAAACCAACTGTTCCTGTTTTGCCAAACGGATTTTGTCTTTATTTTTTCAAGGTAAATTCATATTCAAGCAACATACACAACCTGAAAACATTAACTTACATCATTGTCCATGTATTTGAAAAGTGCAGAATTGCAGACATTAGACACCTGATCCTGGTCTAGCTGGTCATACCCTTCCAGAAGATTCTCCAGGGCTGCACAGTCCTCCGTCCCATTAAATCCTGGTAGGCTAAAAAGATTCACATTTTATAAAAATTGCTGTTTTTAGATTACATTATCTCAAACAGGTCAAAACGCAACACTTTTACACAGCAGTACAAAATCAATTTTTCCATGCATCCACAATCTTACATACACTCCTGTCCACGACAGCCTACATGGATACAGGACTGAACATTTGAACACTAAATGCAAAAATAACAAAATCAAACTCACATTTGTACACATCAAATCTGTTTATTTGCAAGAAATGGAAACACTACATGCCAATTATGACTCAAAAATCAGGTAATTGAGGAAGTAAAATTTCATATACCTTTGTTTGTAATAGTAAACTGCAGATTTGTTTTTATAGCTGCTTAAAAGCACACTAAAGCCCTAGCATTATTGCACATTTACACATATTTTAGATGCCATTAACTGCCATTTTGTTTTCCTGTTATTAAATTAACATTTAGCTGAACGGCTCAGTAAGCATAGCGTTGTTATGCAGTCGGCACAACAAAGCACAAACAGCAAATATAACATAGCGAGAATTTTGTATTCTAGCTTACTGTACCTTCCTTCATTCTTCCCACGAGACGAGCAAGGCACTTGTTCATTAGTGTCTATATGTAGTTCAATTGCAGCATGTGTTCTTACCCCCATTCAAATGCATTGAGAATAAGTGTATAAATGTTGCACTGAAATGCATGGAATTTAGCACTACATGCTCCATTTGACCATGAGCTGAAGCTCTGGTCCATTGAAATGGCAGTCTGCACTTACAATTTTTGATGTTTGATGGCTATTTTTGCAATAAACGTGTTAGACTTCTATGAGCTTTTCCAAGTGTCTACTTAATTTACAGACGTGGAATTCTGCACACGTTATGTACCACCAGTATTGGTAAAGTCGAGTGCAAATTTCACAAACAGTGGGGGGGGGGACTCACTAATGAGGATGGAAAGAAATCTTTTCCTGAACATGGTACTTTCAATTTAGATCATTTAGGGAACTTCCAAAAGAATCTGGAAGATCTAAAAAATGAAGAGAGAAGATGAACATTCTTACATTGGCATGAAGAAGCCAACAAACACAAACACCAAGTCTGTGGTATGAAACAGGATCAGAAGAGACTGGAATACCAAGATAGCCACCTTAGGGACAAAGTCAATGCTAGTTCTCTTACTCCTCCACCTCATCCCAATTTAGTCGCTCTGATCACTGAACCACACTGTAAATAGAAGGAGTGAGGATTCAATGTTTTCCCCATGGGGCAGGAGAGTGCACGTCCAGATGCACCAGAAAAGAGAGCAGCACCAGTGGTCTCAACTGGAGATGGAGCACAAGGAAGTAACACAAAAGCGTGCAATGCGAGCAACTAACAGCAGAGTGGTGGGCAGAAGAGTGCGAATTTCTAAGTGAGATGCAGACTCCACAACTGTGGAGCAGCCTAGACTGAGAGTGCATTCTGCCCCAGCCCCACCATTATCTGAGACAGTTAAAGGAGGATTGCAGACTGACTTTCTAGATAAAGGATTCAAAAGGAGAGGGCAGAGAAGTTCCCTCATTTTAGTCATGCCGACAATGAAGGCCTCACACTCCACCAGTTCCTGATATCCTCCTTTCACCTATCTGCTCCCTCAAAGCTTTGCGGAGTCTCAGTTGATCTTTTCGCAAGCTTTAAAGAAGGATTTGGACACTTTGGTCTTTCTGAGGGCTCTACTTTGGTCCAGCACAATGAAGATTTTTTTTGTTGGCTTCTGTTAATCTAAATTACTGCAAAGCTGACTCATTCTGCCTTCTCCACAAATTAGCTAAGGAGGGGCATAAGGCTTCAAATGAGAAACTGCAATTTTGCCTTAATCCAGTGATTTACCTAAACCATGAGATCTCCACTGGAAAGCACCACTTACTGTAAGAAAGGGCTGATGCCATCCCTAAACTGTAGACAGCCGCCACTTTCAGAATGTGACATCTGCTCAGCTAGCTGAGCTTGAAGCCCCTTACCCGAGCCCGCATCATGGCAGAAAAAAAGATTGTAAATGTGTTCACAGATTCAAAGTATGTGTGTGGAATCAGGCATAGCTCTGCGTTTCTCTTGATGCAGAGGGGTATCTTGACTTCTAAAGGTACACCCCATAAACAATGGCTTGTATGTATAGAATCTATTAAAAGCTTTACTATTACCCCATAGAATATCTGTTGAGAAATGTGCTGCACATCAGCACACTCATGATGAAGTGTCTTGAAGAAATGTTACTGACTGCGTCCAGAAAACCTGCTTTGTCTCAAACCAATGATGCTGCTATGTATTTAGTACAAACCGATTTGTTTCCAGTGCCCTCTCTAAGGGATCCGTCTCTGTTGCAGGAGTAAGCCTCCTAATGTGAGAAACAATACTGGACCAAATAGAATTTGGGTCTCTGAAGCAGTGAGTTTTAGGCAGGTGGTCCATCGAAATTTCTACTCTCCAACCTTGCACAGTTCCATCATGGAGCTGCCCATGTTGGTAGGGACAGCATGGCCGCTGGAACCTACTGGCATGCAGCCTTCCTTCCTCTTACTGCTCAGAACTATTGTCATTCCTGTGCTATTTGCAAATTCCATAATGTCGGGAAGGGGATCAAGACCAAACCCCACCTGCTCACCCATCTCTTTGGGCATTTTTGCCCATCTTACAATGGACTTCATTCAGATGCCTAAATGGGCCTCCTAGTCCTATGTGCTCATACTTATCTGCATGTTTTTGGGGTGGGTGGAAGCTTATTCCTGTGCAAGAGCAGATGCCATTACTGTAGCCAAACTCTTACTTGGGGACTTAATCCACCATTTTGAAATACCAAGTTGCTTTTCAAGTGACTGAGGAGTCATTACTACTTAACAGTAGCGCAGGAGATTTACAAAGCGTTAGGGATCAATCAACACATTGTGCCTATCACAGTCAGCAGGAAAGGCAGAGAGGAATATTGTAACATTTCAATATAAGATAGCAAAGATCTGCTCCGAAACACAAACAAAGTGCCTGATGTTTTACCTCTAGCTCTGTGGTCTATTAGGGCCACACCTATCCAAAGAACCCGAGTGATCGCTTAGAAGACAGTTATGGTTGTTTTATGATGTTACCTTTAAGCCCGCCCATCTAAGTTGCTACGTTAGAATGGCAATTAAATGATGCTGTCTTCCAATACTACATAAAACGAATTTGCTGTCTGTACAGTTTCGGTTCTCCGGTTCTAGCTGCCTTACCCAACTGTACATCTGAAGCATGCTACATCCTCCAACCCAGTGACTGGGTGTTTAGCCGGGTCCATCAGAGGAAGTCCACCATGCGGCCTTGCTGGCGGGCCAGTATCTCGTTCTGCTCATCATCAAAACATCTGTGAAGTGTTGAGGACTGCCAACGTGAATTCATTTCTCCCAGTGCAAACACTCTACACCCCCACAAGACGTTTGCCCACCAGTGCCCAACTCTATGCCTGAACTAAGCCCTAGGCTAGGGCCACCTACCAGAACTACTGTTGGTAGTGCCTCACCTCCTGAAAGCAAGGCGGACCTCCAAAGACCACTGGCTCCATCGGCTGCTCTGCAGCCATGCAATGATGCACCTATCATCCCTCACTGCTAAAACCTCTGTTCGAGGTGAGTGCAGTCTCCAGGATACCACTGCAGCTCTTGCCTACTCTCTTCGCTGCCTCCCTCGCTTCTGGTGCGGTATCTCATTGCTGTGGAATGGGGAGTTGTTGGGAAGCTGAACTGTACTTGTTGTTGAACGGAGCGATTACTCTGAATAGAGAACAACTCCTACTTGCTGTTGTTTGAGAAATAATCACCAAACAATAATCTTTCTTAATGCTGGATCTGAACTCATTTGCCCAGTGATGTTTTTTTTGGGAT
This sequence comes from Calotriton arnoldi, assembly GCA_963921515.1. Lineage (NCBI taxonomy): Eukaryota > Metazoa > Chordata > Amphibia > Caudata > Salamandridae > Calotriton > Calotriton arnoldi. The sequence continues at coordinate 2,143,049 of CAWUFW010001531.1, read as the reverse complement.
GGGGCAGGGTTTGACTGAAGTGCCTCTCAACAAAAATGAACCTTACCTTGATCTGTTCTACCACAGGCACTGACTGCTGGAATGAGCCAGCACCTTTACTGAGCCTTGGTAAGGTGTTGAAAAATATAACAATCCTACCAGATACTATTTCTTTGAAGTTACTCATCTTGCTTACTCTGAACAGGGGCAGTTAGGCAAATAACGACAAACAACTGGAGAATTTTTGTGGGCCAAAGTGAATGTGACACTGTTTTAGAGAACATACATCACAAAGCAACCTGCTAAAAATACCATTTTCCCACTGGTGTGTAGTGTCACAAACACAGATATCAAAAGGAGTATGCGCTTTTCATCAGTGAAAAAAAACCTAACACAGGTTGTCCCGAGCCTGGTCTAGGGCCTGTTATGCCGGTTATCTGGTTCTTCCCATCCAACACTCTAACACTCATCCACTTCAACGGTGGGAGGTGCGCTGTGAGGTCTCAGAAAAAAACAGATTTGTCTCCATTTTGTTTCCCAACTATGGTGTACGGCAGCCCATCAGAGAGTCAAGATGGAATGCTTAAAAATTGGAAGTAGCAGCTAATGCGATCAAAGTGAGGTGGGGTGTGTAGTAATTTATTAAAATCAGAATGTTGCACTCATCTCCCCAACACCTTCTACAGTATCCATGCACAAATAGTAGCAGAGTCGGATTGCGAATGCGGGCAATCGGGCATGGGCCGATGGGACGGTGCTTAAGTGCCAGCAGGGGGCTGCTTTTTTGTCAGTTCTCACCACGGCCCCAAAGGGGCCAGCCGGTCCCATAAGTGAAGCAATGCCATTTACCTTTCACCCGCCCCCTCCTCCAACTAGGACTTCACATTTAGGTCATAATGGGAGGGGGTGGGGGAGTGCACAAAGGCAGAAAGTCCTTGCTGGAAAGCCAGTCCAGGTCAGGTGTTGTGGCCATTTTCATCTCGACCCTGCAGGTTCAAATTTCATTAAGTAATCTACCCAGCACATGCCCAGTTTATTTTGTGTACTTGTGGCATGTACTTGCTGGAGAGATCTGTGTTTTGTCTCCTGGTTTAACTCATCAATAATTTAGCAGAGAGGGTTTATATGCCTGCTGCAAAGACAAGGTGTAGCTAGCAGATCAAGGATTTCTATTTTATGTAGAAAGGTTGTCCTTTTGTTATTTAAAGCTTATAAGTTATAATCACTGCCATTGGAATTATGCGGTAGGGAGGACCAAATTATGCGGCAGTTGACTAAATTTTGGGGCAAGAAAAGACAAATTATGCAACTTTTTGATGGTATTGTTTCATTATTTTGTCATTTTATAAAACGGTCATCCCAGTCTAGGAAAACGTTTCACCTCATTAGTATCAGTTTAACAATCAAATACAGCAATAACAACTGAAAGATGACCAGTCAACATTTGAGAAGGGCCTTCCAATGCGCAGGAACATGTGTCACCAAGTTTTTTGTTACTTTTAAACTGATTGAGCTAGAAAAAATCTTTTTTACTTAAGATCTGATTATTATGCAGTAGATGAAGAATTAAGTGGCAAATGTGGCAAATCCATAATTACACAGAAAATGCTGTGGCTGCTGAATCACATTATTCCAGTGCCCCTATTTATATTCCTTCTACTACAGTACAGGGAGAGGTGTGGTGCAGCTGCCAGAGTGGCTGACTTTGGAGCACAGGGCTCACAGTTCGATCCCTGGCCGCAGCTCAGCTCAGCTCAGCACCCTGTAACTCGGGGCAATAGCTCACTTAATCTCCCCGACGGCCCCCAGCGCCTTCAGACCCCTAGGGGTGATTAGTTTGCGCTTTACAAATACTGGGTACAGAGCGCTATGAACCAGCATCACGGAGCTGCATGCAGACTGCAAAGCATAAAAACGTATTTCATTTTTCATCAATCTTTATTTATTTTGATATTGCTAAAAAATGGTTCTTTGGGCAGTAATAAAGTCTCATTAGTGCAGACACCCCAACTACTGCATTATGTTATAATTCTTGTCTGTGTTTCACCAGACCAAGCACTCTTAACATATTATACCACCCAATATGGAAGATATGCTACTTTTACACCTTACACCCATCATTGTCTTATGTAACATTTTCCTATGTATTGATTTAGAGACTTGTATGATTCACTTTCTGTGTACAATATGTGAGTATGATGTAAATCGCGATGTCACCCTACACTTGGACACATAGCGCTATAATAGAAATCAAATAAGAAAAGAAATGATGGCTGTCCCTTACATACAGGGGTTAAACAAAGTCAAAAAGCTGCAAGCAAAGCGAGCGTGCCCAACTTCAAGGAAGTTTCACGGGGTGTCTCCCCTAAAAAAGTTTTAAAAAGGAGGTTAAATAGTGTATTTTAAAGCAGAATTTCACATAAACTTGCACATTGTCAACAAACCATTGTCTCTCAAAGTGCACTTACTAAATACTGAAATATTTTAAACGTGTGCCAAGTCAATGAAAACATTTGACCCCGTTAAATTCAAAATGTGCAGCGGGTGCCCCTATATGTTAATAATTATCCCCATGTGTCAGGGCTAGAATTATTTTGGTAAGGATAGGTCGCATGTGCCATGGGCCCTCTGATAATGCCAAGAATTACACACATTATGCCAGTGGCACAAATTTGCCATTGACTGCATCCATATATATGTGATGGGGTGACCCAAAGGTCAAAATTACCACTAGAATGTCAAGGCCAGAATTTTGTTGTGGTTGCCTGCATCCCCTGCCCAATATGCCATCGTTGTCCTCCATAATGCTCAGAATTATCCTGAGTATGGTAGCACCAGCATTTTGCTATAGGTGTCCTGTTGTATACTTTATAGGGTGTCCATAAACGGGCTTTCTAGAATCATGACCTTATATAGGCACAATCCAGCTTGCCCTTATATAGGCATATAATCCCAGACCTTATTTAGGCATAAACCATGCATACCAAATACAGGCATGGATTCCGACATCCGTCCACCCTAGCGTCTCAATGAGTCCATGAAAAAACAGACCCTCAGGCTGTGGGAGTTTCCCTTGCCCAGGACTATTGATTTCTTCAAGGACTCATACATTATGCATGAACCTCTATTCCTTAAGGGATTCATTCATGACGTCTTTCGCTACCCAACTCACGTCAATGCTAACATTTTCAGGTATAAATATACCTTCCCAAACCCCTGTAAATCAGAGGAGACCTCGAATTCAGAGGAGCCCGATTCCCGGCCGGACGCACTGAGAAGACGCTGTCATTCCTGCATGCAGAGAGTCCAGCTTCCAGTGATCTAACTTCCCTTGCGGGGTGTTGGAGTTCGAGTCCGGAAAAGAGATTCCTACCTCTCTCATTCTTCAGGTATGGAGCAGACTAGAACCTAGAGGGACTCTTGGCATACTAGACTCTTGGCATACTAGACTCTTGGCATACTAGGCGTAACTTACTCTTAGTATACTCTAGTCAGGAATACAGCACCTACTTCTACTTCTCCCTACACCTAGGAAAGGTTAGGCACACTGGGTAGAACTAGGATAGAAACGCATCGTATGAGTACTCGCATTTTTAGGCTGTGTCATTTTATGTAAATGCATATATGCTGAAAAGATAATGCTAACGCAGTATTATTTATTTTTACTGCTCACCTTGTACATCATTTATCTCGCATACTGTCTTGTGATCGTAACAGCACATCTAACTTACAACAGAAACAAGACTGTTCAATAAACCTTTTATTGAAACGCCCGTCTGGTTATTTCTGTGTAACTTTGAGGAGTAACTGAATCCTGCACAACTGAGCTGAGTGAAATAGTTATCTATTGTTTCTACGACTCTGGGACACATCCTGATTCTGTAAGGGAAACACAGTGGTCATGTTTTGCGGCTGCCAGAAACTAATCCCTTCTTGTCGTCAAGAAGTTTCTAGTGGCCTCTGAGCTAGCTGGCACAAGTAATTAAGTTTAATATACTCGATAGGGACATACCGACCTTAGTCCTATGTCAAACCTATAGGATATATTATTCCAATGCGCAGAGCCTATAAGGGAAATAGGAGCTACACTACATGGCGCCCAACGTTTGGTAAGGCAGTAATTCAACGTTAGATACTGAGTAACTCAGCTGTGCATAATATTCTTTTCTCTCTCAGAGACCCCTACCCATATACTCCAAAAGACGTCTGGAGTGGGCAGGGATAGTATCCGCCACGGCTACATAGGGCAGTACCCTATATATTAGCTGTTTGGTTTGCTCAACGTTGAAGGATACAGTGTTCCACAATATTGTGCACCTTATCTTTGTTTCCCTGAAATTTGTTTCCATATTTTCAAGCAGAAAAATGTCAGGCACTGACAATGACGCCGGAAACGGTATAGCTGCGGCTGATCCAGCCCAACCAGCATTTTTTAACAACACCGGTTTAAACGAAACCGAGGAGGGTGTCATAGACATCGCTCCAAACTTAAGAAGAGCCATTACTCTAAAACTTATAAAACATGGCCTACCACCGAGAGGAGGTAGAGCAGTTTTCGTGATTGAGGCACATGAATCCTTTCAGACAGAGGTATTCTATTCATGGGTGATACTTCCTGAATCCAATCCAGTAACACACTTGTTTCACTTCTACAAAGAAGATGAACCACCAGAGGAATACATTCCTTTCGAGGATATAGAGATTCCATTAACATACCAGGAGCATCAGCTCTGGTTTAAAGGCGCCCTAAAACATAACAAAAATATAACCAGGCTCGGTCCACTAGGTAGACCAGGAGCGACATGGCCGATTCTAGCCGGCTACACACCTCATCCAGACATCGAAATAATGTCAGACGAGGAAATACTTAATCAACACAGAGTTAATAAAAATCTACAGACAATTGGTTCAATATGTCATGTGGACTTTCACAGTCCAACCACCATTAACAATTACAAATCATACTCCTCCACAGGGGAGTACACTAAAAATTACACCACAGACTCTATACGCAGTCATGGGTAAAATGCCCACTAAGCGGGAGCAAATTCCATTTTGGATAGCTCAAAAAATTACTCAAATCGAAGCAGTATTTCCAAATACTAGCCCGCATAAGAAACACAGAATCCTAACCATTAGTTTACCAATGGGGATCACACCACAACTGGAAGACTGCACCACTTGGGGCTCAGTCTTTGCTACCATCTACACTAAAACACACGGCATTCCGTCAATTGCGGTAATACCAGATGTCCTAAAACAAATTCAAAACGAATACGGGGCAGAGCCTGCTTTAAATTTGGGTATGAAATTACTGAAAAATTTCGATCAGGTCTCAACAATAATATTGTCAAATATTAAAGGGGAGGCAGCAGCAGTGGCGATCCGACAAAAATTAAGGGAATTTGATGTTACAGAACATCAAACAGAGCTACCCAGAATTATAGAACAATCCTATGCAGAATTAGGCAGAGATAGTTTAAACAGATTTAGTTAAACAAACTCCTACACCTTCTAAAAAGAAGTGGGAGTCTACTAAACAAAATTCAAATGAGAAAAGATCTCAATCCCGAGGTAGGTCTCCTCAAAAGGAGCCCTCTGAAAGGAGGTACAACCTCAGGAATAGGGATAATTTGAGAAAACCTGATAGGTATCAAGATAATGATACACGTTCCTCTCGTCCCTTTCAGGTCTCATCACAGACTTCGGAAAGAAGAGGACGAACAGAACATAGAGAAGAACGCGTGAAATCGAAAGACGACAAGCACGCAACAAAAATTAAAGCTAAACCTCAATTCTCCAAAAGAAAGTAGCAGGTCTAAAAATAAGACATGCCGAGAATTCTGAGAACGCAGCTCAGGAACGGAGAATGGGCTCAGACAATGCTGGACAGTGCAGCAGAAGTCACAATAGCTCGCCAGAACCTGATGGAACTTCTGGAGATAGTGGACTTGAATGAGTACATTACAGTAGAGACTGTAGACACCAGGGTTAGTACTCCACAAAGGTTATATGAAATAACACTCCGGATGGAGGGAGACAAGCCTAGACGGGTTAAAGCACTTTTTTGGGAAAAACTATCAAAAGGTTATGACATACTTCTAGCAGAAAAAGACTGGCCACCACAATTTGTCAGGGAGTGCCCACACGGCGAGGACATGATTATGCCTGCCTTCTCCAATCACATACCAATTCACTTAAAATATACATATGCCAGAAAATGGGCAGTGGCCCAGGCTCCAGCATTATATAAAAATCATGTAGGATGGGATGAGGACTCACCTCACCATAAAATAAATCTGAAACATGAACCTACTGCTCAGAGGCAGTATCCTATTAAGCAAGAAGCTAAAAAACAGGTCAGGGAGATTTTAAATCAACTTGAATACCAAGGGGTGATTGAAACATGCACTCCTCCATGAACAATCCTTTGTTTCCTGTCTCCAAACCAGACAATACATATCGTCTAGTTTTGGACTACAGACATTTAAACACTTGTTCTAAAACTTTTGCAGTACAAAATGCACACAGCACAGCATTAATGAATAACATTGTGCGTAAAAAATACAAAACAACATTAGACATCTCAAACGGTTTCTTTTGTCAAAATATAGCACCTGAAAGCAGGTACTTAACGGCATTCTCCATAATGGGGACCCAGCGTCACTTTTGTCGACTCCCACAAGGGTTCAAGAACAGCCCAGGTTTATTCTCAGCGAGAGTAACGGAGTTACTACAAATTTATGACAACGAGGCATTGTCCTATGTCGATGACATCTATCTGACAGACGATGACTTGGAAAAACACTTGAACAGGGTGAGCACCATTATACTGGGATTCGCCTCTGAGGGCTACAAGTTCAACTTTAAAAAGTCCCGAATTGCCCATCTCAATGTCCTATTTTTGGGAAAAGAGCTTTCAAGTGAAGGCAAGAGCTTGGCAGCTAACTTTCTAGAGAAATGTGCGCTGCTCCAACCTCCAAAAACACTAAAAAACTTACAATCCATACTGGGATTCCTAAATTTTGGAAGAACATACATTCTAAACTACGCAGAAAGGGTTAAACCTCTCTACGCATTAATCAAACCTGATTACACAATCAAAAACTGGACACAGGAACACACAGAAATTTTGCGTTCACTCCAGGCAAACATGTTAGCAACAAATCACTTACAAACACGCGTAAGTCAAAGAAATTTGGTGATTCGAATAATTTCGGGTCAATGTGTATTCACTTACTTAACCTTTAATGAGGGTGAGAAAGTACCAATTGCATACAAATCACATTTGTACACACAGGCGGAAATGCGCTTCAGTTCAACTGAAAAAATTCTGACAGCAGTTCAAACAGCTGTAGCAAAAGAAAGAGCCTTAGCCCAAGGGAAACGCATAATTGTCGTTACCCCAGTACCGGCTTTAGAAGCGGTCACAAAAGCGAGCATTCCAAATGCTAAAGCTTTACATCCGAGATGGATACAGTGGGTTAATTCTCTTGCTGCAACTGATGTTGAATATGTTTTTGATCCAGATTTAAAAACACAGGCATTTTTCCAATATGAACAAGAATGTCCTCTGCCCACTGAGATTCTGCCTCTCGATCAGTATGAATTCGTAATTTACACTGACGGATCCGCACAGCCCGCAACAGGGAGTAAGCAAGCTTACAGTGCAGCGTGTGCTATCGTTAAAGGTCGCATGCAAAATGGCATCTTCAGACCTATGGTCACAAAAACTCAATCACTAGGTGATTGTACAGCTCAGCGAGCTGAACTACAGGCATTCAAACTGGCACTTGAGAGTACGGATCGAGAATTCCTCACACTAATCGTGTGCGATTCCTATTACTGTGTTCAGTCGTATAATGATTATATACGAACATGGCTTGAAAATGGTTTCAAAGATGCGAAAGGTGGCACGATAAAGCACAAACTGCTTTGGGAACAAGTAGTTCAGTTGAAAAACGAACTACCAAAGGCTCACGTGATTCACACACTGAGTCATCAGCGTGATGGCGTTCACGTTGCAGGGAATTCATTGGCTGACGAAGCCGCGAAGGGGGCTGTTCAGACGGCTTCCGTAGCTGCGATCACTCGTTCAAAAACAAAAATAGACGGTGAGATAATGTTAGCGGTCACTGCTTCAAGCAAAGGCAGCAGTGCAGCGTTACCAAAAAAGTTTCCACTCAAGTACTCTTATGTAATTGATGCGAATAACGTTCCTTTTGCTCGAATCCCTGGAGTGGGGGATAGGGTAATTCCAAACATGGAACGAAGAGCAGCCTTGATTTATGAAACACATTTGGGGGAGGGTCTGTCACATCAAGGGATCTCAAATACAATTTTGAAATTAAAAGAGATGTACTGGTGGCCTGGAATGAATACACACATTCACATATTCATCAACAACTGCTTAGACTGTAAATTACAGCGAGTGAGCCACCAGACACCATGCAGCGAATGCGGCAGCCCAGTGCAGACACCACTGTTAGACAGCATTAGGCTATCTAATCGCCAGCGTCCTACTGGACAAAGGCATTCCCGCAAATACTGAATCTAGGTTCCTATGGTTATGGCCTCAGCGCTCGGCTGACGCTCGAACTGTTATAAAAGATTTGCGAGTATTTATCGGCACATACGCAATAGGCACGTTTCATTCTGACCAGGGTCCTGCGTTTAGCTCTAGGGCTTACAAGGAAGCCATGGCCAGTCTGGGCGTTGCATTGCGGTACTCCTCTCCATTCCATCCTGAGGGAAATTCTGTTGTGGAAAGGAAAAACCGGGACATAAAGCAGTCTATAACAGCTAGGGTATTAGGCTCGGGTGATGGGTGGGTCAAACACCTCATTAGCGTTCAGCGCGCTATCAATAATTTGCCAAGAAGTTCTCTAGGGGGGTCACTCCATATGAGGTCCTATTTGGGACAAGAATGTGGGTTCCAGACTTAGAACACGTAGGCACAGTGGTGGACATGAAAACATTTGATATCAAAGATCGTTTGGCTGTTTTACAGGATCTTAACAAATTAAGAACGAAACAAAGCAACGTATCCCTACAGCCAACCACCACTGGGGAAAAATCGGCGGTCCCAGCAAGGCCTGTCTGGATTCCAAAAGTTGGGGATCTAGTCAGAGAAAAATCGCGGACAAGAAGGAATTTGGACCTTCTTACAGACAACCGGTACCTGTTCTAGCTGTTCAAGGAACAAGAACAGTACTTCTGCCGCCCCTTGCTGGAAGAAAGGAGAAAAGATTTGTGTCAATCGACCTGATCAAACCACAGTATGTGGCCAATACTAAGCAGTAGGCCTCGTGGACTCCGACCTAGTAGCAGACGCACTCCTCTCGCTACTATTCAAGAGGTTCAGACTGAAAGACTGATCACGATCGAGAATTCAGCTGTAACAAATGAAGGACTAAGCAACCAGGCTATGGAACTCATCCCTCTTGACAACCAAATAACAGTTCGTCCAAATACACCTGTCTACACCAACGTGACTCGTGAAGAACTGGTTCCTGTGATTTCAACGAATCCTGATGCAATTCCAACAATTGACAGAACTGCTTCTGGCTATTTCATTGACTTTGATACGTTCTCAGAGGATCCAAGTGAACCTGAAACGACGCCAGCATCATCAAAATTCAAGCAGCAAGTACAAGACTTTATTCACTTTCTGAAAAAGACTTATCTGGTTTCTCCATGGATTGAACTCTGGATTACATCTGGACTTTTTGTTTTCCTGCTCTGGCTAGCTTTGGTAACAACAGTGAGCATGCTTATAAGTGGAAAATACATCCATGTGAACATTGAAGGAAAAGACGTGAATGTACTTTTGAAACCACATAAATCTTCCCATCGTGAAGCAAGAGACTTGTTGTCAGTGAACATCACAGCTGTTCCTATACAGGATGGTATAGTGTGGGACAAAACAGATTATGAAATCTTCGGTCCAAGTGAACAATTGAACATTCCACATTTATTTAAAATTTCACTAAGTGATTTAATTACGTCCAGTACCTATTCAGATGATTGGGACTTAGAGACTGTTCAAGATATAATGTTTGATCTGGAAAAACCTGCTGCATTTTCTAAAACTGGTTACGAAGAATTATATTGTTATAACCACTATGGTCATCATTATTTGCACAAAACTGCATATCCAAGAAATGTGTTTATGTTTAATCAATGGGAACATTGTCCTACACCACCACAAGGTAGTTCGAAAACTTTTGCTAGTAAATTTCCATATTTTTCAGGTTATAATACATCTGACCCAGAAACATTTTACTACAGAAATGTAAACAAGACAGGACTGAAAATTATGTTAACAAATACGAAACAGATTTACTCTGAAGCATTTATTGCCCAACTGTCTACACAGGGTTTCGACTTATGGAAAGACACAATTGAGACAAAAACTGTCTGGGGTAGTAAAGATTGGCAAGTACAGGGTATAGAAGCTTTATTTAGAGCCTGTATCATCCCTGAACAAATAATGTTTTTGAATGACACCGTCCAACAGACATCTTGTCTTGGATTAGCCAAGATCAAAGAGATGAAAACACCTTCTGTGCCAACACCTGCCAGTGATAATAATACAAAGGCAGTGGTGACAGTTGACAATATACTACAACTCAACAGAACTCATCCTAATTGGAAAAAATGGTTGATCTGGCCCACAGACACAAACAACTGTCAGGAAAGGTTCTTGAACAAAACTCAGGGCTTTACTATTCATAGGCCAGACCCAAGATATGTCCAAAGACAACATCCGGGGGTAGTTACAACATACAGTGTAGGTAAATTATGCCTCGATTGGCTGCATAAATCTACACTACAGGATGTGAAGCAACACTTAACCTTACTTGCACATGACGCAGATCTTAGGGAATTCTTGCTTGGACCAAGAAAACCGCGTCAAAAACGTTTCATATATGCCGGCATCTATGCTGCTTATAACGAAGCATGGAAAGTGTCACAGATAGAGGCTGCAGAACGAATACGTGAACTTGATCGTATTAATTTAGAGAAAACACTCTCTGTAGTCGACAATGGGTTAACAACTTTGTCCTCCAGAATTTATTCATTGGATGGCATTGTATCCTCTGCTATCGACATTCTAGAACAAGATTTGGCTATGTTACAACAAGGTCAATCCCAATTACGTTCTATAGTGTTATTGACATGGACGCTGCAATCATTGCGAGCGGGCTATGTGCCTTGGCGTTTCATCAACACGTCGTCTCTGTTTGCAGAATACAATCTAACTGATAAACAGATCGAATTGGCACAAAGAGGAGCGAGGTATACAGTGCTGAGCATTGAAAAAATGGAAAAATTACCATTTACAGTGGCAGAAAAACCAGCTACGGAATGGGTTATTCATGGCAAAATAACATTACCTGTGACAACTTTTCAGTTTCAGTATTGCCTCAGACGGATGCAAGCAGGCAAATATGAAAGGTTGGGTAAGGAATACATTAAGATATTTTGGGATTTACCGTATACACATAGATGTTGGAGTGGGGATCGTGAAGTGTTTCTTAGCGGTACTAACTGTAAACATGCACTGACCGGTTCACTCATATGTAAGGACATTATTTTGCACGGAGCTTGTCATGGTTCTGTGGCAAACCTGTCTTGCCATCAGCACGGTTCTCCAGCTGCTGTGATTAATCCAACGTTTGGACAACTTTCGAATGGGAGTTACCTCATGTTGAATGATCAGAGCTGCTGTGGAATGTTGCCAGGCATCCCATATCTAGTAACGGTCAACTCCAGGGTCACTTGCTGTATGCAAGTATTGTTTCCCCCAATAGACACCGTCAGGGAGTCGCCTTTATGGCCTTCATTAAGCGTCTCTTTTATAAGATTTGATACTTTAAGCAGAATGAAAGCCATGCTTTTACAACAAACAGTGCCTTTGACCTCGGCCAAAGAAACCTATGATCTACAAGTTGCAAGGACTTCGGCTGAGATACAGACTTTAATACGTACAAACTGCCCTATACATTTCGTAGAAATGATATCACGTATCTTTAACATGTCAGATACAACAGGAATTGTACATGTATTTAAGAGCATTTGCACCGGTCTCTTAGCACCGTTCCAGGCAATACTTGGAATCATTCCGAACTTTGCACATTCGGTGTTTGGTGGCATACCATTAATTCTAGCACTTGTTGCGGGAATTTTATTCATCTGTCTGCTATTGCGCTATGGCCAGCCGATTCGCCGAAATCACTCCGAGCGAAATGGAGAAAGCTCTCCTTGAAAGAAAGTGCCGTGAGCGAATAGTACAGCTATTGGGCATGACTCGTCTACGGGACCTTAATACCACGTGGTTCCTGTCATTCCGACCAATCTGGCAAGATTGCATCTTACCTGTTCTACGATGCCTGCTATGCGGTGAAGAATGCGTGTTGGACGCTTGTCTAACATATCCATCAGCTGCGCCAAAGGATGTCGATGCTTTGCTGGACCCGATAACGGCCCATGCTTTGTGTTGTCCCCAGAGGCTTCCAATCCTGATGTCAGCATTCATTGAGATCTCACAGTCGCCTCCTGCTGCTGCTGAGGTACGAGAAACAACTCCAGGCACACAGGTAACAACGAACGCAAACATTGCTGAGAGCGATGTTTCCCATCTTTGTGCGGTCAATCTTTTACACGAGGTGTTCCAACTTACACCAACGACAGTGGAAGATGTTTTGTCTATTGAAATAGATGATCTCATGTTTACACCAGACCCGTAAAGCTGACTCTGTTTGGCATATTCTGTTCCAGAACAACAGCAACAATTTGGCCTTCATTTTTCAAAAACCTTGGAACATTACCAAATTTGAACTTTTGTCCCATTTTTTCGAACGAAAATGGCACTCCACTCTGCTTAAAGTAGAACTGGCCTTATAATACAGACTTGGCAGTACTTCCAGGGACACTTAGTCATCTTGTGTGTCTAACTCAGTTCATTTAAATTTCATGACAGGAAATGACTTTGATTTTGAAACAGACTTATGAATTCATTCTCGTCATATGTAAATATTGCTTTTATATTTCGTTCCAAATGCATTTATTTCACACTTTATGCAGGAAATGAAAAGCATTGCTTAATGATGTACAGAAACCTTTGCATTTTAATGTATCTTTTAAAGCTTTCTTAGGATATGTTTTATTATGCGGTACTCCATTTTAATGTTTAGCATTTTAAATGTTTAGCATTTTAGTATTGTTGTATACACAAAAGAGGAGTGGGTGTTGTATACTTTATAGGGTGTCCATAAACGGGCTTTCTAGAATCATGACCTTATATAGGCACAATCCAACTTGCCCTTATATAGGCATATAATCCCAGACCTTATTTAGGCATAAACCATGCATACCAAATACAGGCATGGATTCCGACATCCGTCCACCCTAGCGTCTCAACGAGTCCATGAAAAAATAGACCCTCAGGCTGCGGGAGTTTCCCTTGCCCAGGACTATTGATTTCTTCAAGGACTCATACATTATGCATGAACCTCTATTCCTTAAGGGATTCATTCATGACGTCTTTCGCTACCCAACTCACGTCAATGCTAACATTTTCAGGTATAAATATACCTTCCCAAACCCCTGTAAATCAGAGGAGACCTCGACTTCAGAGGAGCCCGATTCCCGGCCGGACGCACTGAGAAGACGCTGTCATTCCTGCACGCAGAGAGTCCAGCTTCCAGTGATCTAACTTCCCTTGCGGGGTGTTGGAGTTCGAGTCCGGAAAAGAGATTCCTACCTCTCTCATTCTTCAGGTATGGAGCAGACTAGAACCTAGAGGGACTCTTGGCATACTAGACTCTTGGCATACTAGACTCTTGGCATACTAGGCGTAACTTACTCTTAGTATACTCTAGTCAGGAATACAGCACCTACTTCTACTTCTCCCTACACCTAGGAAAGGTTAGGCACACTGGGTAGAACTAGGATAGAAACGCATCGTATGAGTACTCGCATTTTTAGGCTGTGTCATTTTATGTAAATGCATATATGCTGAAAAGATAATGCTAACGCAGTATTATTTATTTTTACTGCTCACCTTGTACATCATTTATCTTGCATACTGTCTTGTGATCGTAACAGCACATCTAACTTACAACATAAACAAGACTGTTCAATAAACCTTTTTATTGAAACGCCCGTCTGGTTATTTCTGTGTAACTTTGAGGAGTAACTGAATCCTGCACAACTGAGCTGAGTGAAATAGTTATCTATTGTTTCTACGACTCTGGGACACATCCTGATTCTGTAAGGGAAACACAGTGGTCATGTTTTGCGGCTGCCAGAAACTAATCCCTTCTTGTCGTCAAGAAGTTTCTAGTGGCCTCTGAGCTAGCTGGCACAAGTAATTAAGTTTAATATACTCGATAGGGACATACCGACCTTAGTCCTATGTCAAACCTATAGGATATATTATTCCAATGCGCAGAGCCTATAAGGGAAATAGGAGCTACACTACAGTCCCATATGCCAAGAATGATCTCCAATATGTCAGTGCCTGCATTTTCCACTGGCGTCCCATGGACAACAAACTACCTCTAGTGTGCCAGCACCAGCATTTTTCCATGGGTGCCGAATCCCATTTGCCAAGAATTACCTCCAATATGCCAGTGCCTGCATTTTGCCATAGTTTCCCTTGTACCAAGAATTATGCCCAGTATGTCAGCACCACCATTTTGCCACAGCTGTTCCATATGCCAGTAATTACAGCTCATGTGCCTGCATTTTACCTAGGTACATCAGATAGCAAGAATTACCACCTTCACTCTTCTTCATTCTCACTCACTCAGTCACTCTAGCTCACACTCACTTGTGCTCACTTTAACTCACTCTCTAATTCTAACTTAGTCTCACTTATTCCCACTCCCTCTGACTCACTCAATCTCACTTAGTTACACTATCACTCATACACACAGCACACATATACTCTCACACAATATTTCACAGGGTTTTATTTTACTCACTTAACTTCAGCTACCTGACCTGTTGGGCTTCAGATAATGGTATTGGATAGACTCTCAGGGCAGGTACACAGCTTCTTCCATCCTCGAGAACTGAAGCACAAAGTTGGGAGTCTGCACAGTGATGCATAGGCTCCAGCTGCCAGTTTCTTGCTTTTTCACCACATCTTGTCATAAGGTAGGGTGCGGTAAATGAGGTTCTTGCCAACCCCTCTCCCCCCTGATGAGATGGGAGAGGATGAGCTGGCAGCATGACTGATGGGTAGCCCGGGGCACGGTAAGGATTACCACAAAAGCGCCCAGGGCTACCTGTACCAGTAACACTACAGCATGCCATTAATGGGGAGATATTGAGGCCTGGCAGGATCCAGAGGCCAAGGCTAGGACTTTGGTAGTCCTGGTCAATCTCGCTGATGACTGTTGCAGGTGCCTCCTTTGCCAGCCATGATTTACTGCCTCAGGCCGCAGCAAGGTGGGCATATTTTTTTATTTTACTAGTGAATAATAGGTTATAATTAATTACTGGTATTATTAAAAAAGGGGCCGAAACAAGGGCGAGCGCTATTGAAAATAACAGGTTTTATTCTATGAAACCCGTATGTAGTGAATCAAGAGGAGGAATTTCAGAGCCGCTTTTTCTCTTCCACTTATCGTTGTAGGTTCTTTTCCCAGGAATCCTGACCTAACCCCTTTTGCCCCTTGGATTTGTACTAGATTTCTGATTGATGGTATAATCAGAGTTGAGGACCTAGTTGATTGAGAGCAGGATTCTTGCAACCTTGTACAAGGCGTTGAGACTGGAATACGTTTTCAGTTTTTACAGCTACAGTGTTTCCAGTCTTCACCAATGCTACTGACTCATCAAGCTTAAAAATGCTTAATGTAGCACAAATTTCTCCAAACATGAGCCTCCTGATACTAACCAAGCAATGTTTTGTGAAAGGTCGCGCCCCTCAAATGTGGGCCACTTTTTTGGGACTGCCCGGGCCAATTTTTGGTCCCAATCCGACCCTGAATAGTAGAACAGAGTAAGGGAATTACATGAAATTAATAGCAGCTTAGACTTAAGAAGAAATGGCATCTAAGCCTGGATAAATGGGATATTTTGGCAATGAGTTTTTTTTGTTGTTTTTTGTTTATAGTTATAGCAGTGATTCTTCCTGTATTACCCCCTTACATATTGATTAAACTGAGTTTGTTCAGCTTCCAACATCCTGATATTAAAAAAGGTGTTGCCCATGCTTATCCGTCTTATAGTGTCAAAAATGATGATGAAAAATGTAACAGTGAAGAATTTAAAACTGAAGCAATCACGCTATTTGCTACTGAGTTGTTATAAGTTTTCACCTCATGGTGAAAAAAGGGAGCCTTAGAACCTAAATTTCATTTACCTTTCTGTTGTATTAACAAATCACAAATTTCTTTTTATACCTGCTTAAAGCACGCTAACCCTTTACCATTATTGCACATATACACTATTTAAATGCACCTTTCCCGTGTTGGACAATGAACAAGTAGCTCAATTGCTCTAGTAAGCGTTGCCTCATTCTGAACTTGGCACAACAACGCGAGAACTGCAAATATATTGCGGCCAGCTTTTTTTTTTATTGCTCTCGCTTACTTTATCTCCTTCAGTGTCATTTGCATTGTTCCAATGAGAAGCGCCTTGTACCTGTTTGTTAGTGTCAATGTGTAGTTTCATTTGTACCATGTATTTTTTCCTCCATTCAATTGCATTGAGAAAAAGTGTATAAATGTGCAGCCGGAACGTTTGGACGTTAGAATTACATACTCCAAATGACCATGTGGCAAAGCGATGGTATGTTGTAGTGGTAATCTGCACTTTTTGATGCTTTGCTGGTTACTTTTGGATTAAACACATGTGAGACTTCTATAAGCTTTTGTTTTATTTTTACATCAGTAATGCAAGAAAAGGAAATGCTGTTGCTCTGTACTTTCTTTTCAGTAAAGTAAAGCTTTTACATACCTGTAGGATTCTCTAACGCATTTCTCTGCCGCTACAAAGTCATTCCTGTGAAGGTGAACTAAAACTTGAGCTATTGTTTTCTGAAACACAAAAGAAAACGAAACAAAACAACAACAAAAAACAGAAAAGTCAACAAATATACGTCAATAATCTATAACAGTTATCTTGTCTTTGGTGTAAGTAAACTTTTTTCTTTCTCAATCTCACATGTGGATTACTTAGTTAAAAGAACACAGTTGTAATAGAAAGATTAAGTTTATTTCTTTTAGGAAATTTAATCAATACAAATTAAAACAACTGGATCAAAGAGGTGAGAACATAGAGAAACAAAAGATTTTGAAAACATTAGCTTTGTTATCAATGGGCTTGCCCTACCAGGCTCAAAAGGGAAAGTTTGCCTTTTTAACACGGGGATGTTTAGCATAGGTCCAAGCCATCTATATCCATCGTAGATGCACATGACACCCACTGGCGAAAAAGAAGTTCTAATTAGACTCATTGTAGAAACCCACTATCCTGTCATCAATACAGGTCTGCTACAACCACTTTGGACAGCTCTGTTTTGAAAGAACAAGTTACTCATCTGCAATATCGGTTAAGCACCTTCATATCTTTAATCGTTTGACATGGATATACCTCTGTGTAAACACTTTTCTGGCAAATACACCACAAACACTGCTGAGCCTGGTATGAGCATTTGCGAACTTAGTGATTCTACACCAGAAACAAAATTAGAGTAGATGTGGTGGCCAAATTCTGACAATTGCAAAGGCAATCTCTGAGACCTAGGTTTTATGTGCCGGGAAAATACATTGCCACAGGGCTTTGCCAGAGGTGTCATAAGGAAATATTCGATGCTGGATCCATACCAGATTTTAAGGGAAACCCCTGTCTATGTAGATTGTTTTCTAAGTAAATGTATCTTCTGTGGAAAGGCTGAAAATATGGGAAGAGTTAGTCCTTCCTGAACTATGTTGAACACCCTCTAATAAGTCCTGTGCCTAGGCTAGGAAAATTACATATGCAGGTCTTACAGAAATCTTAGTAAGCAAATTGCATGTGATCCAGACCCTAACAGCGAGTCTTGCAGTGTGCATCAAGATCTGTGTTTCAACAGCCCGACACTCTTGGCATTGGGTAGAACTTAAAGAAAATGTCAAGTTGTATAATGTTCTCCAATATCTCATGAGAGAGGCACTCAGTTTTTGGAAAGGATTAAGCCCCAATATAGCAGAGAACTTTCAGGCTGTTTGACCGAAGCCTGGGGCGAAGGTGTTTCAGTCTACTCGGCTCTACAACTCACTGCCTCTTCATCTCAAGATTGAGTTGGACCACTGGAACAGTAAAGAAAACTGCAGCTCAGGCCACATTACTGTCCCATTCACACATACACCGCTGCCACTTTAAAGCTGGATCTGGACTAAAAAGTGTGTCAGATGACTAATCATATCACCATAGTAACACACAAGGAGGAGCTAGTAATCTCATTCAAGACGGCATGTGCTTGAAACACCTACAAAAGATGCCCCACGTATAGCCTGTATTCAGAACACCAGCCGTTCTTTCTAGAGCGGTCGAAGCACCACACTGTACCCTAAATTAATGGCAGGGCACACCAAAACATACTAAAAGAAGTAGATAAAGTATAATGGCCAGAATTGTGCATATTATAAGAGGAGTACCCATAGTTGCACGTCACACACAAAGATGTTTTCAGTTACGAGTGTAACATTTGCGAGTGGAGGACTCTGGCCCCATGTAGGATACAGAAACCATAACGACATAATTGCGTTTAAACAATATGGGGGTTTCCTAGAACTTGGCGGATCTCGTCGGCCCATTTAGAACGTATAGCTAGCTATATATGCATTCTAGAACAGAGTGGACAGGATGTGGGCCAATTTTTTACAGATATCTCACATCTGCCAAACTCTAAATAACTCCTTAAGACCAGGACTGCAACACAACTGCACTGAGTGAGTTCTTGCTTGGTCTTAATTTTTAACTTCCTTAATAAAATTACAGATGTGAGTAGGCCGCCAGACAATAACTGAAGAGCCTGTTTTGAGCCAATGAGGCCTGCCTTTATTGCCTTCCTTGGAGCAGACAGGCACAAGCAGTAAGGATGTGCATAGGAAAGTATATATCTTTCAAGTAAAATCTCTCAGAATGCAGTATTGCTTTTCTGTTACTAAAAGAAAGGTCACGTGCTGCAATCCTCATGTTATGTGCCTAGTTGTTTATGCAACAGGAAAATGATTAAAAAAAGAGGTGTCAAATTCGGGGAGGTAACGGTAGAGGGCAACAGATCTTAAAATAAATATGTATTTAGTGGAAGCTGCCTAACCAGCCTAAGAAAAGATTTCAGGGAAAAATAGCATTTAAAGTGCTAGATTTCACTCCTTTTCAGCTGGGCTATAATTCAGAGGCTCCTCTATGATGCACTCAATAATCTAAACTTTTCATCAATGGAAAGGTAAGTCAAACAGTCTTCCCAAATCTGACTCACTCAGCATGTTTTCGGCTGAGACAGAAAGACAGCCTTCTTCCTTCACTAAGATAAGGAAAGCTAGACATTGTTTTGATTGAGGGTGGGGCCCAACAGCAGTAAAAGAAGCCACTGCATCACAATCGAAACTAGAATTGTCATTACTAACTCTAAGCTGGAAAGATTTTACTTCTCATACACATATCAGTCATGTCCAGACAAAGAGATCAAGAAAAAGAACACTAACTAGGGGGATGTGACAAAATATGTGCTGGTTTACCCCTGTGTCTGCAGTGAGATAATATACATTAAGCTAGATCCTTGCAAGTCACAACCTGCGTGCGAGACTCAGAAGTGGCATGTAAGAAAATAATTTCTTCAGATTTCAGAAAATGTGAATGCGCTTCATATAGACCCACTAGGCCACTACATTACTTGGGGTGAATCTTCATGGACACCCAACTGACATAGAAAAGGACCGCGAGATCTTAGAGATTCCTCTTGCTAGAAACATTTTCTAGGTTTAGTCCGGGCATGAGGAAAGGGTTCCTCTTAAAACTCTGTGGGAGCAAGTATGCATTACAACCAATCTTTCTACTAAGCCTAATGTGCCAGTATGAGTTTCCATTGCTGTTAAATGCAGTCCATGAACTAGGATTTTAGCTCACATAAAAAAAAAACATAAGGAATATAGGGCCTGATTTTGATCTTGGCGGACGAGTTACTCCGTCACATCGGTGATGGATATCCCGTCTGCCGAAATATAAATTCCATAGGATATAATGAGATTTATATTTCCGCGGATGGGATATCCGTAACCGCTGTTCAGGATGACCGCACCCCTACATGGGGATACAGGATTTCTTTTTAAAAGGCAATCTAGTAGCTGCTCTGTACAGTAGGTTCATTACGTTTGTGACAGACCTATCACTCTCTCTCAAGACTGACCTAACAAATGTGCAACAGGCCATTTAATGTTATTGTCAGATAGACACACATTGCATTACTCCATGACAAGATATATATTTCAACCACAAACACAATATATTAACGCAAAAACATAAGATAATGTAAACCATGCAAAGCCAAAAGGTCTACCCTATATGCGAATTCGATCTGTTACCTTAAAGCAGGTTGGGTAATTTTCTATTTCTTTATACATGTTTTTTTCCTTCTGGAGGGAAACCGCAGCTTCATCTAACCTGTTTTGAAAAATAAAAAAATCAGAATTACTCAAGGTACCACAAAAAGTTAATCTAAGTTGGCCACAGGTCAGAGTAATATCACATAAAGCCTTAATAATGATTTTACAGAAGTCTAAAACGGAGTAGACCACAAAGAGTTGTAAACATATTTTATGCTACAAGAAAACCAAAGCAGGGTGTCAAGATCGGTAAGAGGTTGAAATAGATCTTTAAAAATGCTGTTAGTGCATACTGTCTAACCAACCTGGAAAGGGAATTCAGGGAAAATGATCATTTAAACCTCTATATTTCATTCTCCTAAATTCAGCTATTACTTGGCTTCTGCACTGTACTGCACTCATGTTAAACTTTGCCCTTCAATTTAGAACAATTATTATACCCAGCTAACTTCAATGTTTGAATGTTAAATATCTGCTAAATCATGTACACCTTGAATTTACAGTGTTAAGACTCGTGGATCCAATGTGCATATACAGAACTCTGTTGCTTCCCTGTGTTCCGTTTAATCTACTGTACATATATCTATTATGCAAAGCGCTTCCTTAGACACCTTATATCATGGGTTCGATAAACAATTTCAAAAACCTAATAAAAACTGATTCAGTATGACAGAGGGGGACACTCAGCAACAGGATCTTTGCAGAGGCCTTAACACAACCAATGATAACACTGTAGAGGGAATTTCCTTATTGGAAATACTGGTGTAGAGGCAAGGAAGTAGACATTCCCGGGGTGTGGCACAGCAAACTGCAGTGAACTCCCAAGTAGACAGGTACTGGCTATCCATTTTCAGGTAAGTGCCTCCTCTCCCTTGGAATTGCACACAAATCTACTCCTGTGACTGGCTGGAGCAAAGGTACTGTCTGTGGTAAAGGGAAGAGACTGTCTCCATATTAAATAGGTGATTAGGAGAAGATTTTCAGAAGGAAAAAGATTTATGTCTTAATGCACATTTGAGTGTCCAGTCACTGTTTTCCTATTTTAATATTACCATTGCATATCACTATTGATGGATATATTTTTTGTAGTTTGCACAAGGAGGAAATGGCTTGACATCTTTGCACCTTTTGAAGCCACCTGTGTTGAAAAAGGTTTACTAATATTATACACGACAGTTCGGGCTGAACTGTTCCCATGAGGCACAGGGTCAAGACTGATTTGCATATAGCTGGGTCTGAACTGAGGTGGTGAAGTGACCTAAAGAATGATGATGGAGGCGCGCGGCAGCGGCGATCCAAGATGGCCGCCACCTGAAGAGCTCCGCTAATCCGAGCTCCGCTCGCCGATGAAGGGACTGCTTTAAGCAACGCTTACTAGCCGCAAATCGTGGTTTCCTGCACAGGAGCTTTCCAGCACCATTATGGCAAGTTTTTAGACCTTGAGAAGGTCTCTTTATAACGTTATCGGCCCCGATGTTTCCTGCTCGACAGCGGCCGCCATTTTGTGATTTGCTTCATGCAGCACTTCACCCGACCATCAGGGGAATGTTCTCTGGATAATTCTCCTCATTTCCGCAGCATTATCCCTATTTTTCAATGCTGACCTTGTTGTGTTTTTACACCAGAAGAGACAGACCTACATTTGAACCGACCCTTCTGTCTTTTATATCGTCAGCTCCGTCTGTCTCCGCCTGATAGTGGCCGCCATTTTGTGGCTTTACTCATGCAGCATTTCGCCCGACTGTGAGGAGGGTGTCCATCGGGCTGACCATGTTGCGCCTTACATTAAAAAGGCAATACAGCATTCAGACTGATCCTCTTGCTGCTGTGTGTGGCAGATGATGGTTCTGCTGGATAT
Organism: Calotriton arnoldi; assembly: GCA_963921515.1. Lineage (NCBI taxonomy): Eukaryota > Metazoa > Chordata > Amphibia > Caudata > Salamandridae > Calotriton > Calotriton arnoldi. Next base: position 2,120,603 of record CAWUFW010001531.1, on the reverse strand, counting down.
ATGCCTCTTCCTTATTACAGTGGATGTCACCGGATACAGCATTCAACTCTGTGGTATCTAGTGAAGTAACAACTTTTTTTATTTTATGTGCAGACCGCCTTTCTCTGTGGACACTTAGCTGGTCAATTCTTCTTGGCTCTTCTTCAAATACAATAATAAAGCCGTCTCCTGCTTTTCAATCCTACACTGTTGGTGCCTTCTCTCTGCCGTTATGGACTCTCATCATCCACACAAACCCCAGGGGGGTGCTGCGGGTGGACGGAGGGACACTGTGGCCGGTCCTGGTAAACGTACAAAGAAGGATGCACCCTCTCCGTCAAAATCACCGCTCCCTCTTACACTAGAAGATATAATGGAGGAACTACGCCTTATTCGTCCTTTTATGTCTGACACAGCTGCCACCCTGCAAAGGTTAGATGACAAATGGACTGGACTAGACCAGAGGCTTTCGGATGTGGAGCAAAAAGTCAGTGACGCTCAAGATGTTCTCGCCAAGGTTGACTGCCTTACTAAAGAAGTCAGTTTGCTCAAGAAATCTACAGAGGACTTAGAAAATCGTAATAGGCGTAATAACCTACGCATTTATGGTATTCCGGAAGGTTCCGAAGGATCAGACATGATTATATTTCTGAAATCTCAAGTCCTTCAGATTACTGGTTGTGCAAAATCCACAGACTTCAATATCCAGAGAGCTCATCGATTGGGTCCACAGAGTGCACCCTCCTCATCTAAACCCAGAGGTATAATTGCTTACTTTCTTCTCTACTCTGATCTCATGGAAATTCTCAACGCAGCTAAGCAACACAAGCAGATGTTCTGGTCCGGCCACAGAGTTTTCTTCAGTCAGGATGTCTCCAAGCCAACTGCTAATCGGCGCAAGGAATTCCTCGACCTTAGGCCTGCTTTGAGATCTATGAACGCCAGATATGGGTTAATACATCCTTGCTTCTTCAAAGTCACCTACAAAGACAGAACTTTCAGTTTTGAAGATCCGGCCGACCTACGGAAGTTCATCCACACCCATAAAGGAGAATCCATGGAACTGAGCAAGCCTTGATTACTTTACGTTATTTCCTTGTTTGTTATGGTTTGTCTCAGTATGTAGCTCGTAACCTCTAATCAAGCCCTTGTCTGTTATTTTTCTCATTTCCCAGGCCTCCCCAGCGTGGAACTGCTGTAGCTGTTCTCCACTCTTGTCACCCCCTTGTATGTTATCTGTGACTCATGTTGCTGCAATTTCTTCCCAGTGTTTGGTAAGTTCCCTTCCTTTCGTTCGTAAGTTTGCCTTCCTGTTTTTACACCTGCCTCCTTACCTATGTTTAGAAGGCAATTTTGACTTTTCTCGGAGTCTCTTTGCCTGTGTGGTTGTCTTGTCTCTCGCCGCCCCCCTCAACCGTCATTGCTCTTCTTCATTTTGTTCTTTATGACTAAAGCCGCTCGGCTTTTTGTCATCTTCTCTTTGTTATCTCTCCTTGGGAGACTATGTTCTCCACCCTTGCTTTCTCTATTCCCCTCTTTTCCCTCCTCGCTTGCCATCTTTTTCTTTCCATCTCTTAACTGGCGATCATGCTTTTTCTCCCTATTTTCACTACCTTCTCTTTCTCCACTTTCTCTTTTCCTTCCTTCTAGATCTTTTCTTTGCACGGAGTCTGTGTTTTTTTTTACTCTTTTACAACAAGGTTTCTACACTTACCTTCTCGCCTACTTCCTTCACCATACCAAAAAATGTTGTATACCTTTATTTTTTCCTTTATACTACTCTATTTTATCCATTCCTTTTTCCTTGCTATACTTGTATCCTCCTGGTCTCTTACACTTTCCTTTTCATTGAATATCTATATTTTACGCATTAACTTCTTCGCACTTGTCATGTTTAGAGGTTGTTTATTCTCATATGAACCTTACTTATGAAAAGTCTCCGCATCATTTCATGGAATGTTAAAGGTATGCGTAATCCTGTTAAGAAGCAGAGAGTACTGTCCCACTTGGCTAAATTGAAATGTCATATTGCTTTATTGCAAGAATCACACCTCAGATTACAAGACTTGCCCTCACTACGTAAACATTGGGTGGGTGACATTTTTGCTCCCCAGCTGATAATAATAAGAACGGGGTTGTTATTTTATTTCATAAGTCATTGTCTGTTCAATTACAAACTGAATCTAAAGATACCAATGGTAGATGGCTTTTTCTAGACGTTACAGTCAACAACACTCCACTCTCCCTTTGCAATCTATATGGCCCGAATGGCACTGACTCATCCTTTTGGTCTGATTTCTCCACTCTCCTCGCCTCACATTCTGCAGATAATTTGATTGTGGGTGGTGATTGCAACCAACTTATGGATCCCTTTCTGGACCGAAAATCTCAAACCAGATATATCCCCAACAAGATGCAAAAAAATTTCTATAAGGCGATTACTGCTAGAGGACTGGTTGATGCCTGGAGAACCTCACACCCGGATGCACTTGAGTTCTCCTTTTTCTCCCCTGCACACAGATCTCATTCCCGAATAGATTACATTTTCCTTACTCAACATACCCTACAATTCATGAATGAGATCGAGATTGGCTCCATTCTCATATCCGACCATGCCCCCATCATTTTAGATTTAGATTACCCCTCACCCATATCCTCAACTCGGCGCTGGCGCTTTAACAATTCTCTTCTCTTGGACTCTCAATTCGTGGAACAGTTTTCGCTTTTTGCTCAAGAATTCTTTCTTCACAATCTCTCTTCTGTCTCTCAATTTCATCTGATATGGGATGCCTTTAAAGCTTCTGCCAGAGGTTATATAATAAACTTTGTGTCTAGGAAGAGGAAGAAAGCTCTCTCCGAATCTACATCTCTCCTCAAACAAATCAAAACGTTGGAACACCAGTATTTTTCAGCCAATTGCCCTGATACCTTATCCAATCTGATTAAAGCGAAAATGCAATATAACAAACAGTCTTGGGATTCGGCTTGTAACAACCTTCTCAAATTCAATGCAAAAATGTACGGCGGACGGAACAAAGCCGGCAAAGCACTAGCTAATTACCTTAAAATCAAAAAACAAAAAGCTAAAATAGCTGCTATTAAGGATCCTTCCGGAGTTTTACATCTCTCAGATGCCAAGATTCTTGAGTGTTTTACTGATTACTATACTTCTCTGTACACCCCAGAATCGTCACCTTCTATTGATCTTATTGATTCATTTTTTCAACGCATCCCTAAAAATCCCGAAAATCAGGTCGATCTTTCCTCTTTAAATATTCCCATCTCCGAACAAGAAATTATCGCTGCTATTTCCCTTTTACCTAAAGACAAGACACCGGGTCCTGATGGTTTTACTGTTCGATTCTTTCTCCAATTTAAATCACTTTTGATTCCTCATTTCCTTTCCTTAATTACTCACTTTCTTACTACTGGTGCAGCGCATGGCACTTTCTCTCAGGCTATGCTTTGTCTGATACCTAAAAAAGATAAAGATCTGTCCTTATGTAAAAACTATAGACCCATTTCTCTGATTAACACAGACTGTAAAATCTTTGCAAAATTACTCGCCATACGAATTAACAAAATTATCCCTGATCTTGTAAACATATACCAATCCGGATTTATCAAAGGTCGTTCTATTACGGATAACTCACGCACCTTTCTTAATATCATCCACTTGGCCTCTAAACTCGATTCTCCGTTAGCCGCCATAACATTAGATGCTGAAAAGGCGTTTGACAGGGTTGAATGGGAGTTTATTTTCAGTGCCCTAAAATGGCATGGATTTGGCCCTCCTGTCCTTCAATATATTCAACTACTTTATTCAGCCCCGACCACTTCAGTCTGGGTAAATGGTTGCCAGTCTCGATATTTTCCCCTTCTTAGAGGGACTAGACAGGGCTGCCCTCTTTCTCCTCTTCTTTTTATACTTGCGTTGGAACCCTTCCTAGAAACAATCAAACTGTCTCCTCACTATACAGGTCTTCAATTTAAATCACTCAATCTTAAATTTACCGCATATGCTGACGATATTCTTTTATATATTTCTAACCCATCCACTTCTCTGCCGGCTTTCTTTTCACTTCTGCAGGAGTATTCGGGTGTATCTGGCTATAAATTAAACGTGGAAAAGTCTGAAATCTTACCTCTTAACAAATTTTGCCTTCCTTCTATGTTTACAAATACTGGTTTTGAGTGGACTTCTAGACATATCAAATGCCTTGGTATCTTATATGCTAACACCATCAGGGAAACTATCAAAATAAACCTGGCTGACATCCTCAAGAAAATTTCCGCCCTGACTGAGGGTTGGTCACCGCTATTTCTTTCATGGTGGGGCAGGGTAGCCACCATCAAAATGATGCTTCTTCCTATCATAAATTTTTATTTATCCATGCTTCCCATTTCTCTTCCTAACCCCTTTTTCGGGTTATTAACAGTTCTTTATCCAAGTTCCTCTGGAACAAGCGTAAACCTAGGATTTCATTGGCTCGCCTTCAATCCTCCAAAGAATTAGGTGGTGTCAATTTTCCTAATATTCGCCAATATCACTCTGCTTTCACTCTAAAGCAAGTATGGACTTCTCTTTCTGAGAGTTCAGACCTGCCTCCAACTGCATGGAGACTATTGGAGCAAGCTCAGTATTCTCCTTTCTCTTTTACCTCTGCTGTCTCTTTGTCCCAACCCCCGAAACGTTTCTCTTCCCCTATTTTTATTCACTCCAAAGCAATTTCCACCTCTCTGATTCATTCACACTTACCGTCTGCTGACCCCTTTTTCGCACCCCAATTTGGTATAATAAATCCATTAAGATTAACAAACGTACTCTATTTTGGAAGGAATGGATTGACAAGGGAATTATTACACCACAACACTTAATAAAAGATGGTTCCCTTATGGAGTTTTCGGATCTTCAAGCCTTTTATAACGTTTCCGCCTCTCATGCCCCTCATTATCCCATGCTTAAGGAATCCCTCACATCTCGCTTCCTTCAGGACCCTCACACCACTATTTCTAATCAGACATTCCCTACTTCCATTGATTTCTCCACTCAATTTAGTGCTTCTTCAATATATAAAATACTATCATACCCTGCGAAAATCAGAACCAAATCCAAATTAGAACTCTCATGGGAAAAGGATCTTGCCCTAGAAATCCCCTTACGCACATGGAACTCCTTATGGAAAAAAATTCATACCGCCTCACGCTCTGCTAGCACTACACAGACTTCATATTATTTTTATAATAGACTTTTTCTCACCCCCTACGATATGTACAAATTTAAGTTATTAGACTCTCCCAAGTGTTGGTCTTGTACTAATAATAATAGTGATTTTATGCATATGTTTTTTCATTGCCCTTTGGTTAAATCTTTTTGGGCCCAGGTTTGGTTAAATTTGAATGATATTTTAATGTCTATTGTTCCTTTTGAAATTTCACATGTTTTTCTGGGAAGTTGTTCTCCTGTTTGGGTTGCTCATGGTTATGCTGGAAAATTTATTGATCTATTTCTTGCCATTACCCTCCAAATCATAACCACCAACTGGAAGGACACCTCAAAGATCTCAATCCAAGCATGGTGGAATTTATTATGCCATCACCATAGACTGGATCGTGCCTTTGCTAATTCCACTGCTCTGTTGATCAAAAAAGACTTGGTATGGTTACCTTTAACCTCCTTTCTTTCTAGGTCGAAAAATTAATGATATACATGTTACAATTTTTTATTGTAGTTTATATTATTACATATCTTATGTTTCTTCTGATATTAATCTCTCTTCCGTTCCCCTTTCTTCCTTGCCTCTCTCCCCTTTCTTTTCTTTTTGTCTCTTCTCTTCCTTTCCTCTTTTATAAGTTTAAAAACGCATTTGACTTTGTACAGTTTTTACAACTGAGGTGTGATTCATTCCCAATTTTAATGCTAATGTTTATTCTGTATTGTTACTCCTCATCATATACTCTGTAGTGATGTTATACTTTGTTTACCACTTCAATAAAGCTTTCTAAACTCAAAAAGAATGATGATGGATTCAACCCAGATCTGTGACTGGGGGTGAGTGTCTGAAAAAGTTTCAGCGCTCCGTCCATCATCTCCTTGTGTTTGCTTTGTTCGCCCTAAGTTGGCAGGGTATGCCCAGATGTAGGTCCCTTGCTCATTTTGCCACTGAACTCAAGCTAGCCTGGCTGATGAAAGGTGTTACCCAGAAACCGGTCCCAGGATGCTTGTTTCCGGTTCAGGGAAGACCTGGCTTGGCAGTTCAGGCTGGACTGTTCCAATGAGGCACAGGGTCAAGACTGATTTGCATATTGCTGGGTCTGAACTGAGGTGGTGAAGTGAGCTAAAGAATGATGATGGAGTCAACCCAGATCTGTGACTGGGGGTGAGTGTCTGACAAGTTTCAGCGCTCCGTCCATTTTAGCATCATATATTTACTCGTCAGAACTTTCCACCAAGGGGTAATTCTACATGAAGTAGTTTTGCACACTGAATTACTCCTTGCAATCTACAAATGGTGTAGACTTCTAGAAGTATTGCCGGGATGCTCTGGGAATCCCATAAAATGTAAAAAAAAAAATGCAGTTAATGCTGTGATATTAATGTCCGATTTTCAAAAGGAGGGCTTTCTGAATCGTGAGAAGTTATTTTAGAAAGATTTAAATAATACAAGGACATGAGTTGTGCGCATATATATGACAGGACATGGAACATTTAATATGACTGTCCCTCTTTTCTGATCAACCAAAGAAGGCTGGCCTTTTTTAGCTATTAGCTGTCGGAAAAACCAACAGATGTGCTCTGGGACAAGTTTCTGAAAGCACTGAGGGACCTACCTGTTCAGAATGGACAGCACTGCATGCATTTTAGACAACCAGACTCATCACGATCTTGGATGATTAAACTGTTTGATTTCAGATAAGCGTGGGAATACAGAGAGGAAGGGTAAGCCATCAGACAGAGGGAATACAATGCTTTAATACATTTTAGCCAGTTAAGTGTCCAGTCACTGTTTTCCTATTTTAATATTACCATTGCATATCACTATTGATGGATATATTTTTTGTAGTTTGCACAAGGAGGAAATGGCTTGACATCTGTGCACCTTTTGAAGCCACCTGTGTTGAAAAAGGTTTACTAATATTATACACGAAACTAAGCCTATACCATTAGAAAGAGAAAAACAGTCAGTCCAATAACCATGCTTCATTTGTTTGAAGAAAAAAAAAGCGCAGCTCCCCAAATATTTTCTTAGGAGGTCATGCCCACTTCCAGCACAGGTCCATCCACTTTTACCACGAGCACTACCTGCTGCCCGCATGGACACTACCCAAAGCCAGATTCCTGCCAGCATCTTCCCCAGAAAAACATGTGATAAAAATGGCTCGGAGTGCACTTTACAGTGCAATTCATAATAAATGTCCCCATCGCATAATGTAGGCAATTATAGCAATGAATGTCCATGGAAACTGTGACATTCGGTGTGATTGGCTGAAAGGGAAAGTTCTGTCAACTGTGAGTATCATTCAGACTCTGCATTCTTAAATTACAGACAATACTTGTTTCAATTGAGGGGCAAGGGAGACATGGGAAAAAATGCAAGCAAGGAAAATGGGGCGCTTGTCCTTGACGGAGTAGTAAAAGACCCAGTGATAGCGTCCACTTGCACCAGGACCAATGTGCAAAAGGGCCTCAGCAGGGGGCACGACCACAAAATGTGTCTCCCACCTCACATTTTCACCAGGTGCATTGGGGTATAGTGCTATCGGTAGAGAATCTTTACGAGAGACTCTCTGCCCCCTGCATTGGATGCAAACTTATTTGTCCGTTCCATAATTTCACGCCACTGTTCATTTTTCCCAGGCTCGTTGAAAAGGTAGTTTTGCATCCCCCCCCCCCTTTGTATTCAGTATCTTGTATATGTCACCCCAAAGGTGATTGTAATGTAGATGAGATAAAGAGTACAACATTTTCCACCTACATAACTAGAAATGGCAGGTTAACCAATACATCCTTGATATTAGAGAACACCCCATCACTTTTTTGTATTCCTCACTTAGGACAGAGGCATTTTTCACCCAGGACTATTTTTGCAAGTTTCACTGCTCATTTGTACAGCAAGCAAGGCGCCTGATTAAAGGTGTGCATGAACCTTCTGCATATGATGTGCCTATAAAGGTAGCAAGTGCTCTGTAAACAATCACAACTTTTAGGTAGACCACGTTGCTAATCACAGCGCCTACGCTAAGGCAGGTTTGGCACGAGTAAATTAAATAAAGGTATTCCTGCTGTGTGCACTGGAAAACATTTTAAGAGTACATATAGGTAAGTGATACCATTTCACGTTGCTATTCACAGAGCCCACCCTATGGAGAGTTCGGTACAATAATTAAATAAATGCGTTGTGTGTGCTACACATTTTAACAGTCGAATCTGGTAAGTGATTAAACCATTTCAAACACAGTGGCTTGTAAATGGACAAAAAGTGTCCAGAAGCTAATTTACATATTATGTAAATACAGAGAGCGCAGGCCATTTAACGTAACCGTTAGTGAAGTATGAACTTAAAGATGTAAATTTCATTTCAGAATTCCAGGTACAACTAGACCTTCACCACTATTTTTAGCATACTAATCCGGTTTCGATAGGTTGCGCCGATTTAAGAGGATTTGTAAGTTCTCTCAGCTCCTCATATAGCCGCCTGTACAGGATTAGGGCTTTAACACTTGGAGCTAGGTTTTGGCTGTGCTGACACACACTGTCGCAAGTTGACACAGAATGGCAATACAATTTTCCCTACTAGGTGAGCTGATACGTTACTGGGGGAGTAAAGTATGCGTCTTCTACAAACAAATGCAAATCCTAGCAGGCGTTTAGGCCGCTCACGATTTTCCTGTTCAATATGACAAAAGTATGAATTCCAAGTGCCAAAGGCATACACATGCTTCCTACTCTTATATGGGCAATTCCCTAGTACGCGGCCAACGAGGGGTTCATGGCATAATGCATGTCACCCGCATTCAGATTTTTAATATCAACCTGATTGGAGCCTGACCCTGCGAGGCACTCAGGGATTCAGAATGTTGCTATGGACATGAACCTATGGAGTTCGGAAAACGAGGATCCTCAGAACACTGCTTGGAAAAATTGTCATGAGTCATTCCAGATTCAGTAGAAAGGGACAAAAAGCCCTTTATCAAGGACCATTGTGTGATTATGGTCAATGTCATCATACAATGGCTGTGAATACCCCTAGGCGTTGCCAACACATACTAGATCAGGCTTTTTCGAATAAGACTTTGGACAATTCCTCATTAAACCACTAGATGGCAGATTATGCCAAAGGACTACATCTTTAACAGATTCATTCGGCAAAACAAGTTATCCTGCCAATGACTGTCAGGATAAGCACTGTAGGGAGATCAGAGGAGTATTACTCAAAATGTAACAGATAAATGTTAATCGTCTGGATACACCCGTCATTTTAGAGGCGCACGGGAAGAAGGCTGGCAAGAACCCGGAGCCAGGGAGCTGCTTATAAGATGTACTAATAACTAGTTAACGGGAACCCCTCCCCCCCCACCCCCCCCGGTTACGTTGACAGTTTTAAAGTAGAAAAAGACATCGAGTTGGAAGCAGCCCTTCGGAAATGTTTCACGAAAGACCCCTGGAGGTGAAAATGCAAACGAAGGGTTTAGAACGCGTTTAACATTCACTATATTCAATCCCTAGTAAGACATACGAGGGAGCGTTATCAGATCATAACTAAATAATTTACCATATAATCATGCTATGCCTCTAATACTGCCCTTATTCAAGCTATTGTTGCCACCTAACAAGTGTGCGAAAACCTTGCCAACATGATGATATAAAAAGATATAAGGAAGAAAATCTTAAACAATATCAAACAAAATCAGATGATTCGAGGAGTAGAAACTACACCACGGGCAGCATTTACCAATCCCAGCAACTGTCAGTGACAACATTTGAAATATTCATTGTGTCAACAGCGACGAACTTCCCCCACGGACCCCTGTTGATCACGACTAATGATGACGGATGGAACTCTGGAGAGTGATTATTGGTGAGTAACTGATAAAACCTCATTTGCATTTTGAGTGATACTGGACAAGGGTACTACCAAGTGTGGGGGTTGAGTTGGACTTTTGCCAGTAACCTACTAAAACCCGCAATTATGCAGAATTTGCGGAAAGACTTCATGGTGTAGCATTTGTGGGCAAAGACTTACAGTAAAGAGGAACCTTAACTCTTGGAGAGACCAAAGCCATTCACCTTTTATTGTTCCTAGTATCCAATAACACATTTCTTGCTAATACCACAGTATCAGGGTTCACCGCAGAAAGGATGCATTGGTCTGCCCTGGGCCAGAGTATCCACAAGTGAGCTTGTTTTTGGTCGGAGTGCATCCAGCTAAATTCCAGAAGGTTGGGCAGCTTCAAAAACAGAGCAGGTTCTGATGAACACACAACAGCATCAAAGAGATCAAGTCCTAAGATCCTTCAATACCTTTTGATTACCAGTCTAGGCCAACCATCTGTAATCGCTTTCTTGCCTGAACAGCTAGAGATCCTATATGCTGGGCTGGGAAAACCTCCTTGCTCAGAGGCTATGGGGAGCCGATTATTCATAGGACAAGGATTGTAGGTCTCCTTACGCTATGGAGCTCGCAGTTCCACACTTCCAGGTGCTCCCTGAGCACAGCAGCCCATAGCTGCCTGAGCACTCGAAGTACAAAGCGCAGAACGTGGTGATGCAGCCACTCTCTGGGGAACACACCGGCTTACACTGCTTCATTTATACTGCAATGAATACAGAAAGTTATGGGTGGAATGCTTTAATTAGTCTTAGCCATTGGTAATTACTTACGGCCATGTTCCAATCCATCAAGCTACATTGGACTGAAGAGGCCCATGTAGGCTGAAACCAGTCTTGGGGTTCCTGAATTTCCGTTCGGAGGGAGCCTGTACGGGTAGCTCAACCTGGTTTCTTCCTACTGGAGCAGGATCAAGACTGATTTGCATATTGCTGGTTCCTGTCTGAGCTGGCATTGTGGCCAAAAGAACTATGGACTGAAATGCGGCCCAGAGCAATTACAAGTGACTGAGATTAATTCAAGCATTCACCCATCACTTTTTTGTGAACCTCGGTGCGCTGCCCTCCGTGTGACGGGTATGCCCAGACATGGGCCCCGTGCTCATTGTATCATAGGACTGAAGATACACCTGACTGAAAAGGCCCATAGGGACAGAAACCAATCTTGGGGCGCTTGTGATCCAGTTCAGAAGGAGTTTGACCTGTCAACTGGGGCTTAACTGCTCTACTGGAGCAGGCTCAAGACTGATTTGCGTATTGCTGGTTCCCGTCAGAAGCAGCATGGTTGGCAAAAGAACTATGGACTGGAATGCAGCTCAGAGGAGTTACCAGTGGCTGGGATCATTCCAGGCATTCCACCCATTACTTTTGTGTGTACATCATGTGTAGTGCAAGCTCCCCAACTGAGAAGGTGGCTGGCTGCACACCTAGATTAACTGATGTCATTACTTGGTCTGGAATCCAGGTGGCCATCATGACTGTTGTGGCGCTGCACACATCCACAGCGTAGCCAAATGCCGCTGTGGTCTGCCTACACTCACATTCCCATCTTCGACGTATACAAGGAGCAGTCTCAGCATGCACCACATCTCCTCCTGTGATTATGGCCAGCCAGTAAAAGTAAATATTGCACAGTGGATCTCACAGTGTGCACCACGTCACTTCCTGCGACTACGCCCGGCCAGTAAAAGTAAACACTGAAGCAGCCTTTGTGTGCGAACAACACCTCTCCCTTAGCCTGCCTCAGCTCCTCTGGCTTTCTCCATGTACTGCAGCCATAGGTAAGCACAGGTAGGCAATATATAAAAACCCAAATAATAATTGGACAGTGCCTGCTCCTCATCACACGTGTACTTGCAAACCTGCTCTCTCTGCAAACTTAGTTTGTCTAGTAACCAAGCTTCTCAGCCTCCCACTGTTCACGGACATAATCATTCATCCTTAAAGTCAATTGCTCTGCAGAGACGTAGCCATAAAGGAAGTCAAATCTGCAATCCCTGTACTCCTTAGCTGCACTAAGTATTCTCATATGTATAGTTTTACTTGCGGGCAAGGTGATGAAAACATCTAACAAATAATTTACTATGTCTGGTTGGTCTCACAATACATGCAACGGCAATCATGCAAAAACAGGCAACACAAACAAAAGCAGGCCCCCTTGCGCACAGACAACATACTTAAAAGAAGTTTTGCACCACCAACACCTTGCAGTAAACATATCCCCTCATATTAAGTATCAAACATAACGATCATCACTGGAAAATGTAGGTATAGCCCTACAGGGCAGAGTAGGTAAAACACTGAGGAAACGAGCAGGAATGGCCTAAACGCATTAAACCCAGTTAAAGAGCAACATAAGGGGTCTCCCGGTACGATAGGATTCAACATAAGAGGTCTCGCGGTACGATAGGATTCAACATAAGGGGTCTCCCGGTACAATAGGATTCAACATAAGGGGTCTCCCGGTACGATAGGATTCAACATAAGGGGTCTCCCGGTACGATAGGATTCAACATAAGGGGTCTCCCGATACAAGAGGATTCAACATAAGGGGTCTCCCGGTACAAGAGGATTCAACATAAGGAGTCTCGAGGTACGATAGGATTCAACATAAGGGGTCTCGAGGTACGATAGGATTCAACATAAGGGGTCTGCCGGTACAACAGGATTCAACATAAGGGGTCTCCCGGTACAATAGGATTCAACATAAGGGGTCTCCCGATACGATAGGATTCAACATAAGGGGTCTCCCGGTACGATAGGATTCAACATAAGGGGTCTCCCGGTACGATAGGATTCAACATAAGGGGTCTCCCGGTACGATAGGATTCAACATAAGAGGTCTCCCGGTACGATAGGATTCAACATAAGGGGTCTCCCGGTACGATAGGATTCAACATAAGGGGTCTCCCGGTACGATAGGATTAAACATAAGGGGTCTCCCGGTACGATAGGATTCAACATAAGGGGTCTCCCGGTAAAAGAGGATTCAACAGAAGGGGTCTCCCGGTACAATAGGATTCAACATAAGGGGTCTCCCGGTACAATAGGATTCAACATAAGGGGTCTCCCGGTACAATAGGATTCAACATAAGGGGTCTCCCGGTACAATAGGATTCAACATAAGGGGTCTCGAGGTACGATAGGATTCAACATAAGGGGTCTCGAGGTACGATAGGATTCAACATAAGGGGTCTCCCGGTACGATAGGATTCAACAGAAGGGGTCTCCCGGTACAATAGGATTCAACATAAGGGGTCTCCCGGTACAATAGGATTCAACATAAGGGGTCTCCCGGTACAATAGGATTCAACATAAGGGGTCTCCCGGTACAATAGGATTCAACATAAGGGGTCGCCCGGTACAATAGGATTCAACATAAGGGGTCTCCCGGTACAATAGGATTCAACATAAGGGGTCTCCCGGTACAATAGGATTCAACATAAGGGGTCTCCCGGTACAATAGGATTCAACAGAAGGGGTCTCCCGGTACAATAGGATTCAACAGAAGGGGTCTCCCGGTACAATAGGATACAATAGGATTCAACAGAAGGGGTCTCCCGGTACAACAGGATTCAACATAAGGGGTCTCCCGGTACAATAGGATTCAACATAAGGGGTCTCCCGGTACAATAGGATTCAACAGAAGGGGTCTCCCGGTACAACAGGATTCAACATAAGGGGTCTCCCGGTACAATAGGATTCAACATAAGGGGTCTCCTGGTACAATAGGATTGCACTATCTTGTGTTTTCTCCTTTAGGGCCGGAGAGCTCAGAAGAGCCCTTCTCAGCTGGAAATAGTTTGATCAAAGATGTATAAATTGATCACTTCCTAAATGCCCAGTCAGCAATGTCACTCGACTGAAATCAAAATGGTCTGAGCTGCTGGCTCAGTAAAGTGCAGAGTGAAATTATGCTGAGTAACAGCCTCAGATGCCAACAGGGACTTTTAGGTTCATATTCGCAAGTGGAAAAGTTAACCTGCAGGACTCGCAATGAGAAGTGCTGCTGGGTGAAGGTCTCCTTTCTGGCCAAGGCCAGACTGAGCAGCACGTGCTTAACTCGTACACTTAGAACTATCTTGCACTTATTAAGGGGGCTTTCGAGCACACCACGGGCAAATGCAGGGTTTAACCCTTTAGATTTTAGTCACTGAAGTTAGTAATTTTACACAGTGTTCTTATAACATCAAATATTTTGTTGAAATGAAGTGTTTTCTTGCAGAATCCATGGGTCGAGTGTAACACTCTTAGGACAATAAAGTAAAATCCACGTCACTAGACCTCCTGGCAACATTCATCAGATTTTTCGAGGCCTGCAAAAGACGAGGCGACCAGGAACCATATGTGGGATCAGACGCTCTGCGCAAAAAACAGGCTAAATGCTTGGAATTTACTGCACTAGGAAGTCATGCAAAGAAAAAAAAAGATGTTGAAATAAACCCAACATATGGAAACATATTTCAAATATTGAAAAAAATACCTCACACTGGAGAATCTGCAGGAATATGGTGGAGCGTCGAGCAAAAGATATCGAACGGATACGGCTTCCGGAGAGCAGAGTAGAATTAAAGCTGCAACATGGACACTTCAAGGGATCTGTTGCAGGCCTCATGTTTAAATAAAGGGTACTTTTTAATATTCCGTAATCCTGACTAACAGCGGAGAAATATAAGAAAAAAAAATCTGAAGATGGAGAAAAGTAAGCTACCATGTTGCTGAAAAGTTTGGTAGAAGGAGGTAACATCACTTCTGTGGCTTCGATGCACACGTGACATACATTTGTAATCCAGAGTTCAAGGCAGATTATGACAGTAACACAGAGGGTTGAGAATACCAGGATTTGGTTCCACAGAAGATTATGTCGCTCTAAAGAAAAAAGATTCTGACTCACTGGAAAAAAATAAGACCACAATACACATTTACGATAAGTAATGTGTAAGACAGAAAGCAGTCCGAAATATCAGGATATACACACTTTATACAATGACCAGGTGGAAAAATATCTTTTCACACTATAGCAACTCGGAAACCAGCTTCCTTTCTAAATGACCCAAGTGCTAAAGTGAACTTCAATGTTCAAAAATTGAGTTGTTCTCAATTAAGAACAGAAGTGAGAAGAATATGGCGGCAACATGCTGCTATTATGGCGAAAACCTGGTTAAACACAATTGTGTTTGAAGGGTACAAATTCAAAGATGAAGCTGAGAAGGAGCGGTTTTCCACATTGCTGAGCTGGACAACGTAGTTATCCGACACTTCTCACATAACAAAAGATCCTCGTATAAAGTGCGATATATCACACAGTAAGGTGGGTAACAAACTACTTATTTCTGTTCGCTTCAGGCAAAAAGGATATACACATTTTCTAGGACTTGGAAAGTCTAATATTTTTTACTCTTCAAGTGCCATTAAGTTACACCGAGTTTTAAACGGAAAGTGCATTCCATGACACAAGATTGACATCTTGTGGCCACAAAATATATTTCACTGCTTACAGGCTAAGCGGATCATACTGGCGCAATTCTAACCAGCTGACGGCAAAAAAGCGTGCGAAAAGTTTCTTGAAGTCGAGGTCCGTTATAAACATTTTCTTCTGAATTTTGAAATCTCCTAGTTGTGTGTGCACTTGCATTCTATATAGCGAAGTTACATACACCATAGCCTCTCAGAAGTTTGTTAACGACAATTAATCTGAAAACATTAATAGGCAAGAAACAAAAAGATGGACTATCGATAGGGTGATTGCCTGTACCCCCCCCCCCGGCCCCCTTTGAAAATACGACGGTTATTTTCACAAAACAAACCACTGGTCCCCAACTAAACACCGCGGCACCCTCTCCATTACAGGTGACCTCATTTAACACACGTCTTGGGCTAACCACGGGAAAAATCATACATCTGTAACAAATAGTTAAGATATTTTTAATAAAATCTACCTGCGTGCTCTCACTAGGAGTCTTGAAGCTTTACCCAGCAGTTCTACCGCCTGTCGCAAGCGATCTTCATTCTGAAAGAGAAAAACGTGAAATAAAATACATTTTTCAGGAGTTCTGCATTTGTTGCTGCATGTAAAATAGTCAGTTATAGAAGGCCGTTCCGGCACAGGATATTCAAGTATTGCTTGCAGAAGATCTGCGCCGTCTACTAGGACAGGAATGTGGAGCAAAAATTAAATACGGAGGGGAGGGAAGTTGAGGGGGGAGGGGAGGGGTGGGATTGGGACGAGATGGGCCAGTGAACAGTAATACGGGGTAGTGGAATTAAGGCTACAACGAGCAGTGGTACATATGGGGCTGGCGAAGAGAACGCGTAAGGTGTGGGCGGGCTATGATACAGGGACGAATTCACATTACGATTAACAATCAACTGTGTTCTGAAGCATGAAAAATAACATTCAAAGCAGGAAGTTTGAAAAGATCCCAGCTCCTCCGAAATGTGGAACTTCTCCAAGAAACAGCCTCCAAGGATAGAGTCTGGGACAGTGTACTACGCAATTTTTATGATCCGACTTCAACACACAACATGAATTCTCATACTATATTATTACCATTTTGGAATATCCCATTTCCTATTTTGAGGATCTAATTTTTGACTCCTTATCTGAATTAATTGAGTTTAACACATTCTTGAATTGGTTTTTCCTCAAACTGAACAGTTCATTTCTGTAATACATCTTCTTGCAGCAAAGACCTCATGGTAGACTAAGGACAAGCTTGTTCAATTTATTATGTTTTATTAGATTTTTTCACAGTTATCTATCTACTTAAATTCCACTGAAACCTTAACATTTGATTGGGGTTCTACCAGACCTTACCCTAGTGGCAAACCATTCATGTCTAAGAACTTATTTTTCTTATTTATAACGGCATGGAAATCCACATTTTCAGTGTTTCTCTCCATTGTTTTGTTTTGCACGCCTGCTATTTTGCCGCATGCAGTAGCAGAGCACTTTTGGCAAGGCACCAGCTACATGTCCTCTGCTTAGAATAAAAGGTTTTTACCCTAATCTTCACACTTTCATTAGTTACGTATACGTTTTACAAAGTAACATTTTGGGGTGCAGGAGTGAAGAAAGTATCTCCAATCACGAATAAAAAGCTACCATGGGCTCTTAGCCATGGTCCCCCCCAGTGGGCTGCAGAGCCTCTTTTTCAAAGTACCAGGATAAAAAAAAAAAAAGATTCATTAACCTCTATTGGATAGATAATATAGACACCAAATTTGCAGCATAAAGATAACTCATACATTTCATAGAAAATTAAGTTTCGATTATGTACATCAGTAATTTATGTATCACATAATTTAAAAAAAGGCTTGCCTAAAAATCAGGTGAACATGGGTTTGGCAAGAGGTATTTGCCATTCTTGGCTGACCTCCTATTGCTCACACCTTATATCCTTTTAATCCTAATTTCCCCTTGGATGGGGAAGCCAGCAGTTGGTACACGAGGCAGCTCACAGATGGAAGAGGATGAAGGAAGGACATCTACTGTTGGTATAATTGGCTTTTTAACTGCATGTTGTATTGTGGCTTTTTTATGGCTATATTCGCCAAATAAAAAATATATATTAAATAACAAAAACATCTACCGCCTCCTTCAAAAAAGAAGCAAAATCTTTTCTACTGTGTAAGTTTTTACCCTAAGACAATATCCCTATGCTTATTGAAATGTAACCTTACTAACTACTCTTTATGATGCTTGATCATCTTATTGCGGACTATTTTTTTGAGATCAAGCGTATTACTCTATTTATTTTCATTGCTGTGTTTGTCATTCATACATGTGACTATTTTACCAGTCCAACGGATACCCTACCTCTCTTCATGTAAAGTGCTCTGATCCCCTCTAGGGTCATGTTCGCGCTATACAAAGCTTTATAAATAAATAAATAAAATAAATGTGTTCCAAGACCCCTAGGTGACTTGCTCTACAAGCACCATGCAATTGTGAAACTGAGGAACCTTACATAAACCGATGGCGCTAAATCCATCATGGAAGCAGGCACAGATGAGAGATCAGAAGTGGTGATTTGCTTTGATCGTTGGTGGAAGTAAATGTGTGAGCCATGAGAGAAGTTGACCGCAAGGCAGATGAAAAGAGGGAAACCAGGGCACTGAGTGTTTTTTTCTTTGTAGGGAAAGGTGGCACCTCTCTGGAATACAAACTAAGTCAATTTGCTCAAAGCCTTTGGTGGAGGAAGTGAGGTGAATTTAGTTTGATTCACCTTGGGCTTATCACCAATAACACAATAGTTTTATCATTTAAATTGCCATACTTGACCCACTTCCAGCTGAGAGCTGATTCTAACCAAAAATACTTTCCTAAACTGCATTTGGAGATTTCAATCATCCTGAGAGGCACTTGTCGCAAGCTCTGTCTTTAATCTCCGAAGTTAAACACTGCTCTGAGAACTAGTGGTGCTAACCTCCTGCCGATTACCCAAAGGAAAGAAGGGTCCAGGTTCTGCCACAAAAGCCCATCTGCCCAGTGGAATGGCCAATCAGACCGGAGAGTGCAGAATATCCTGGAAACAAAGGCTCTGTGGTGGCCTAGAAGGAAACCAGTGAACCAGTTGTAACTGGGTAGGTTGCCTTCCAGCAAACATCTCCCCAGTGTCTGGGGAGAGCAAAAGGAAGTTGTTGCTGCTGGAGCAGAACCGGTTCTAACCAAACATTTTGCTGTGGATCTGAACTACAGGCATGGAGAGCCTTCCAGAATCTTGGAATGGCATCTATGGAACCTAGACCGAAAGTCTGAAGGCCTACTGAAATACAGAAATTAATACAAATCTTTTTCTAAAAGAGAAACCAAAAAATAAACAAGTAATCTCTGGAGGACTAGGAAAATGCTACTTGATAACTGTAGGAAGCTGCCTCTTTATATGGTATACCAAAAAGAGGTATACCGTGCATAGCGTCCCGGTATTTCCTTACTAGTGGACAGGGGCTTACTCTAGCAATCCCAAGGCACTATGTTAGGGGGTAGTGTGGTCGAGTAGCCTTAGGCTTATCAGAGAGGATTGTTAGACATCTGCAAATACACACAATAGTCAATAAATGATGCACACAACTCAAGGCACACACCAATATATAAAAATAACACGTATATTTATATATGTTTAGGCACCAGAATCAATACGTCCAGGTAAGTAAGTTTTTCAAGAGAAATACTTTTGCATTTAAAAAGTTGACACCGTGCATTTTTCAGAAGCTGTAATGTTATCCTATTGGAGGAAAAACAAGTACAGCATTCAGCTACAGTACAGCGACTTACAAGACCTATCTCCTGGACTTAATTAAGGTGAGTATGGGGCAAGGTTCAAGGCAGCATCAACAGGTCACCTCGGGAGGGCACTGGGGCGGCTGGGCGCAGAGGTGCTTTTCATCGCCGGATGCCCAATGTTATCCTATGGGGATCAGTCCGGTCAAACAGAGCCTGCAGGCTTGGACTGGGAAGCCAGTTGGTCTGAACCACAAGGGGGGGGGGGGCTCATGTCTCACGATGCTTGGGGACACCTTTGGTCCTCTTTTCAACGGGCTAGGGGCAACGGGTGCAGAGGTGTCCTCAGGTGTCAGATTTGCATCACCGGGAGCACTCACAGTAGAGGGGGCCTGCCAACAGAGGCTGCAGGCGGCGTCAGGAAGTCCACAGTGAGCAAGTCCAAGGTAGGCTTTGTCTATGAAGGGCCAGGGGGACCACGCTGGCACAGTTGGCCCACTTCAGCTCGGGCTAGGCGGCACAGGTGCAGTGGTGCATTCCAGTGTCAGGTTTTGGCGGTCCGGAGTCCTCTCAGGTGTCTTTGGGTTCCTGCTGGGGGCAGGGAAGCAGCTCCACTGAAGTTCCTGAGCGTTGGCAGAAAAGCTGGCAGTCCTCTCAGGCTTTTGGAGGCACAGCAGGTTGCAGGATGAGACGACTTTGGCGCAATCGATGGGAACAGCAGACAGGCTGGCAGGGTTGGTACCAAGTCAGTTGCTTCTTCCACAGTTCTTGCTTTTTGCGGCTCTTCGGTTCTTCTTATTTTGGTCAGCAGGATCTGATTTCCTGGTGCCAGGGCTCCCCTAAAGACTCAATTTAGGGGTGTTAGAGGAGTGTAGGGTAATAGCCAATGGGCCACTTACCCCGGGGGTCACTACGCCCCCTATATGACCCCTTCCTGGGGGAAATTGGCATAACCCTGTCCCAGAGATCCTAAGTTTGCCATCACAAAGATGGACACTTCTAAAAAGTTGCATCCACTTCAGGTAGCCCAGTTCAGGGGTGGTGCTCGCATGAGGGTGGTCACGCCTGTCTTGTCTAGCTAATTTTCCCGCCTGTCCAGGTGCCAAAGGGCTCTGGACAAAGGGGGTCAGTGTTCTCTCCTGTGAGAGAAGCCAGATAGGAGACAGATTTTAGGGTTTTGAGGATGTTCAGTGATCGTTCATATCAAGACTGTCACCTCTCTCCAGAAAGCCTAATAATCAGATTTCCTACGATGATCAATTTTTTAACAATGCACTCAGTTGTAGGTGACACTTTTGACTGAATATAACTTCTTTTGGTCCTGAAGAAGTATATTGACAAATTAGTCAGAATACCTGAAACAAGTATCGACCACTTAAATAAAATAAATAAAACCACTTAACTTGCGCTCGCCGCATCGCAGATGAGGCGAGCACAAGGTAAGTGGTTTTATTTTTGCTATCCTGCGGTATGTGGACCCCCCCGCCCCTACCCCACCACTTTTACCTGTACCGGCCGTGCCTGCTTAATCTGCCTATATTTGTAATTCTACATTGCAACTGCATATGGCTCACATGTCAAACCAGAAAGTAAGAAAAACTGAATCTGTGGGAGGCACACAGGATGAAATATTCTTGAGTTTCTGAAAATGCAATCTGTTGTTCTTCAGGATGGTAAATTGTGGCTTTTTTGTTTTTTTGGGGCAGTTTTTCATATAGGGCGGACTTGGCCCAAGGGTGTTAGAGCACTTTACTTGAGCACCAGATTACATTACACAAGGTCAGATAATTTTTTTATAGGCACAGGAAGATTAGATGATTTGCCCTCAATCCCAGGATGTTGAGCCGACATCGGGCTTGAGCCTGGTTTCCCAATTCCAAAGTCGAAGAGGTATGATTTTCTGTCTTTATTTGTATTTTAAATTGATTTGCCTAGTTTTTGAAGTTTGAGGAATATGTGCATTATTCTTCTTCAAAACACATTTGCCCAAGGACCACTCACATACAAAAAAAAACCAAGTCTGAAAATGAATTGCACATCAAGGATAATACTGTTGTGAGTGAAGACAGAGAAGGTATTCACACAACTAAGTAAGTGATGCTGCTGCCACTGTGGTTAATTTGAAAGCAACTAAACAGTATTTCTATAAACTTTGTATCATAATAAAAGAACTGAAGCTCAGATGCTGCATGTCACAGATTAGCACACCAGTGAGGTCTCTCAACTATTCATACCACTCAGAAGGATTACACAAGTGTAAATGAATTGGGAAAGCAAGACAATGTTACTTTCTTTTAATCACAATTCTTAGTCATAAGATCTTTGATATTCATAAAATATGAATATTTCTGCCACGGTGAGGAATCCCGGATAACATTTGCCAATACCAATAAGTTAAGTAAGAAAACATCTGTTAAACTCCAAGATACTTTCAGGTGAACACACACTTTACAATATGTTATACTCATCCTTCAGGCCACCTACACAGAAAAAAACCTGCTCTTTGACTTGAAGGTTAGAGGCTGACTGAGCCATACCAAAGCGCACATCCCCATGCAGCTGAACTCCACTTAATCTTGAAGCTTACACAGCACGTGCTAGCTATAGTACAGTCTCCATTTATAGTGGTCTGATCTGCTGGTACCTCTGGAGCAGAGATGGTTATTTATTAATTGAACAAAGATTCCTAAAATGCAGGATCAGGATTACAAAGGTCGAAGCCCTTTTTTCCAAGTCATATAACCTTTGTTGAGTGTCATGAAAAGTTAAGATAATAGCAAGCCTGCTGTTTGATGCAGGAAAGAGGAAGGGAAATTAAACAGAAAAGAAACATAGCTTGAAATGAATAGCTTAACAAGATTAAGTATGAATGCCTGACCTCTTTGCACACCCATCTGGGAGTCAGAAGTTAGGGAATGGGTCTTCATATCTGTATGTACTTATCTCCAGGTTGCTGCTTTACAAATTTCTACGATCAGTGTATTTCTAAATAAAGCTGCAGCAGTTCTCTTTTCCCTAGCCACACGAGCTCCAGGTTTACCCTCCAGTGATATATTTGCTTTCTTAAAACATAGCAAAATACAGGATACTATTCATCTTGATATAAATTGTTTCAATTCAGCTCTTCTGGTATTTGTAGGGACTTGAGGTCCTTGAATAATTTCTCTTTATAATCCCTGAACCCTCTTAACATCTAATGTGTGCAATTACTTTTATGCTGGAGAATATGGTTTAGGAAAAACACTGGTACAGCTATTGTTTGATTTACGTGGAAGCTCCAAGACATTTCAGGAGAAAAGAAGGATATGTTCTGAAAACCGGCTTACTATTAAGAAAGGTAGTGTGAGGTTTGTTTCCACATATGCTTGAATCTCAATCTACAATAAGAAGTAAAACCAACTCAAAAAGCTGCTTTATATAGCAAGTGTTGCAGAGAGAGTACAAACAGAGGATCATACTTCATGATTCCCCAATACTATAAGCTTCTTGATCTGAGCTCCCAAGCTATCTCAAGCAGACAGATCACACAGGCAAGCACTCAAACTAGCCATGTGCAGGTACTGAGCAGGCACACTAGGTGCAGGCAACTGTAAGTTGTAACTCTGCACCAAGCATATGGTGCTTCTACTCAGCTAAGGCCACTTTCATGTTTCTGATTTTTCGCATCCACATCAGACTTGACATATGGAGCAAACCTTTAGGTTTAACTGATCTCTATGATGGTAACAAACTCAGTCCTGGCACAGGAGTGAGAAATTCATTCATTCATAACAATCTACACAAAACACAAAGCTGATTAACATTCTCAGAGAATCTCTTGATAAGGAAAACAATAAGCATATGAAAGAAAATACTTGTTAGATGAATTTGAACTACTTTAAGTCAAAGAACTTTAGAACTGGAGCAGCAAATAGTGCAATATTTCATAGTGGAACATATACAAGGTAGACAATGCTTTTGTAGAAGAGCCTGGTCCAAATTTAGCTAGAGAACTTTTTTTGATGGCTCTTAATCCATCTTATACTGGAGAATGTGTTTTTAAGTTGAGCTGGAAGTAATTTAAGCAGTACGATTTATCGCATAAAGGATTCTAGGTTAAGCAAGAAAATCTTTCATCAAAAGGTGTTAAAGAATACTCCTTAGATTATTTAAGAGGGGCTGAAGAGAAAAGTAACTGTATGACATCACAACTCTATACATCTCAGTTCATATATTGTTTCAATTATCATAAAACTATAAGCAACTTCATAACTATTATAACAACGGAAACCTTAAGACTCCTCCATAAACGAGCTAAACTAAGAAACAATCTTTTGTGGGATGTTCTGAAATCTTTTTGAGCACTGCTAAAAAAAGATGTTGTTTCCTCTTAAAAAGACACAATCCTGTCACTAACCAACCACTCGTTCCTCAGAAATATGTAGCAAGACGAGGTACCTTGCGCCTGTGCAATAGGATTCAGGATAATGGAGTCGGCAAAACAAAGGAGTCATTAAAAAATATTCTCGGTGTATGGAACAAATGACTAAAAAAATAAATACTAAAATGCTGAAAACTCACTTCAAACACAGATGCAGCCTGTTGATACAGCTGAACAGCCTTTTCCAAGTTCACATTTTCTATTAACCTGCAAAAGTAACAAAGATACTACTGTTTAAAAAGTGTGCAAACAGTTGAAAAAGCATTGAGCCATTTCAGGAGAACCCCAGTTAATAGTGATATATCACACTTACAGAATAATTTTGATGTGTATGAGAATAAAATATATTAGACTTATACATTTATAACAGTCTTGACATTATATAAATATTGTAACCATAAATATAATTCTTATAATGTCCTACTTTACAATCTATTGCATAAGTTCGTTATCAAATATTCAAAAGTGATCATCCCATGATGTTTATCGAAAGATAGGACAGAAGAAGATCTTGCTAGTTTAAAATTCAAATTCCTGGAATGGTCTTAACAAGTCCTCAGTTCTGACAACAAAGTCACAGCCGACACATGTTTTGCTGGTACATTCCTGCTTTTTCAAGGTTCTTCTATCATATTCTATTTTGCTTCTATGTTCATCGGATGAAATACAAGTTATGACGTGCAAAAAGAGATCTCTTGATATATCCAATTTAGTAGTGAGCTCTTGTGATTAGCCTAGTCTTTAAGAACAACTCTGTGTTCAATATAATCTACTCAGTGATAACATCGCAAGATACTCCAAATGTTTATTTGTGGGTATTTTAGTGATTCTTATTTGCTTCCCGTGTAAGGCTCTTGCGTATACCAGCAACGCAAAAAACAACGAAAATGCAGGACTGTTGAGAAGATCAAAATGTAAGACTACTCACTTTCCTGCCCGCTCCAAGGCCATAGCTGCAGTATCAGGAGTTCCATTTTCCAGGTACATTATGCTGGCCTTCTCTATCAACTGCACTGCTTCTGGAAGCCGCTGCATATCCTGTAATACAGAATTAAACATACACTGAGTTCAGACGTAAAGAATCCATCACAGAGGAGCAAAATAAACCTAGCAACTTGAAAACATTTTCTATGAATCCACTTTCAATTTGTATGAGCAAAGTCTTCGGTTCCAAACTCATTTTAGGCCATAATGCTGATCAATGTAGAACTGATCAGACCTTCATAACTTGCTAAGGACACTGAATTTCGGCAAAGAGGAAAGGAACTGCTGAGTTCTTCATCCATGTAATAAAAGAAACAACATGCTTGCTCTCGCACGCACAAAGAATGCCTCATCTCCTAGTAACAGTAATTTGCAAGTTTCTGTATCATTGATCGATTTTGTGCCTTTTACAGATTCACGTGCTTGGACAACGCCATTTTCATCTTTTTATCTGGATTATACAATTTTAGTTTCCTTAACACCATAAAATGCCTGTACTATTAAAAGTCTAGTGGCAGGCTGCCAATTTCAGTGATGCTGAATTGTTATGCAGTACCTCCCTTTTCAGTGGGATGGCATATTCTGAGAAACTTCATGTAAGGGGGTGAAGGTAAGAACGAGCTGAGTACTAAAACTGTCTTGTCCACGTTTGGATCGATATGGTATTAAGTGGGGATAATGCATTTATTTATAGATTTATAAAGAACTCTAGACCACTTTCCTGTCACTTCGGGTTTGGAGAGCAATGTACAATCAGAGATGGGAGTCTGAAAAGGTGGGGTAGAACCAGTATACATCATGGCTCATGGAGGTCTGAATGCACAGTATCGTAGAAAGTCCTCTTTGAGTGTTAATATTTGAGTTGGTTAAGCCCTGAGCAGAAGAGAAAGTGTTGCTCTGGTTCACACAAGTAGAAGCGGGCAATCCTAAATACCTAACTAGCTTTCATTTGGGGGCTTTTTATGCAGGAGATTGACTTAGGGTTACAGAGAGATTAGTCCTCTGTGAGCTCAGAGGCAGAGTAGAAAAGGCAAGGCCTTACTCATCTTTGGAACCTCAGGATAACTGTTTCATGTCTAAGGTGCTGTGTGGGAAGATGTTCCAGAGAGTGGAGAATTTAACATTGAAAGAATGTCTCCCAAAGTGTTTGTATCTGGTAGCATAGATTGATAGGAGTGTGATAGAAATTGATCCTGGGTGGTGGACTAGCATATAGTGGATTAGTGAAAGAATGGGACAACACGCTGTTGCCCACTGGATGGAATGTAAAGTGACCCTGATGCTAAATGACAGGTCATTTCAGTGGGAGGGATGAGGGCATATCAGTTTGCAGTAAGGCTCAGGCCTTTTGCCTAACCAGATCTTTCTTTCTTTGCACATTCATCTACACCACTTGTCACAAACATGAAGGATCACAACAGGAAGTAGTGGCCATCCATTTATCTGCGTCTGAGTTAGCAACACCAAAACCTGGGTTGACTTAGAGGGAACTGGGTGATTTGAATAGCCATATTCAGTGCAACATCAGCATGCAGACTGGCTGACCAATGAAGGGACTACAGGCTATCATTTAGCAGATATCAGCAAAATGGAATGTGAACAGTTTTGTGTGGCTCTTATAGGGGAGCGTTGTTCTTAAGGATGCTAAATCAGGGTAGGTGCAGTCATCTACAAATAGCATACCATCATGCCTGTGGCAAGTGCACAGCTTTTGGTGAGCATATGAGACCAATTTCTGTGGCTACATTGTAAGGGTATGTATAAGGTCTCATTCCTGAGCTGTGTGTTTCCATGCTAGAAAATATGAATGATGGGAGTTCAAAGCCTAAGACAAACTATGTAATTGGGCCGCTGATTGCATTGTGACCTGTACATTTTAATGGACATAATGTAGTGTACATTTGTACATTGTAAGGAGCCTGCTGTGCCCAGGAAACACCAGTGCACATAGGTTTCTTGCTTTGACAGGGACCAAAGTATATAATTAAAACGAGCATTGATAAAGCCAATTGGTCTGGCATTGGCTGCCAGCCTTTTGGCTTTGTCAATGCTTGCGTTGTTTTGTAAAACCTTTTTTGTCGGGGTGAGCTGCTGAGCTCTTGCCAATTGAAAAAAACAACATTGACTAAAATTGAAAATATTTTTGGGGTCTCAAAAAGCATACATTACCATGGTAGTCCCTATGCCCGGCACTGTAGGGAACTACTTTGTGTGTGTATGTGCTCCTTGTGAAAGAGCAGAATGCTGTTACTCACTGTGGAGTTATCCAATGGCTGAAGCGGACTGACCCACTGCCCCAAGCTGTCTGCTGTAGCAGACAGAAGAAAAATGTGAATAATAACTATAGACCTTTGGACGAAGAGAGTTAGGTGAAAGCCCACATAAGAAAGAATGACATATATGACATTTCAGTAAAATCAAAAGGTGTTGGAGAATGCCAGATGTACAAAACAACTGGATAAAAGTTTTATTAAAGTAAAGCTATTTTTTTTCACCTTAGAAGTGAAAAGGAAGTGCAGTATTAAAAACAATATATAGAAATTCCCTAAAGATTTGAGCAACACAACCATAAAGGTCTTCCTCTACTCTACAGGCACTCATGACCTCATTTGTGATGACACAGATGTCATCAAAAATGTCATCAACTACGACATTTGAGATGACACATACCCCATCATGAATCACATCTTCGCTGATGAATCTGAGCAATGACACAACCATAAATGTACCTCTCAGCTCCACAAGCAGCGCAATGGAATCACCCAGATCACAAATGACATCAACAATGTCATTAGAGATGATATCACATGTTCCATCACAATTCACGTTACTATTAGGACTGAAGGTGCTCAATGCCCCTATACCCCAAAATCCACTGGGTGGCTCAACGTTTGACCATGCCCAGCAGGCCATGAGAGCTGGGACTGGCCATGTGCAAACCCGAGGTTGAGTGTGAAAGGTGGATACGTTCAGCCCACTTTAGTGGTGACCAGTGGACTCTAGGCGAAGTGCCTGGTCTTCAGTCAAACCCTTCACTCAGCACTATGACCCTACAGGTTACTGGGAATTACGTTTGGCCATGCTGTGTACTTCAGGTGTAGGTTCCTAAGCTAGAGTTTTGCACACAAATGCCCTACACTCAAAGTCCTACTTCGACATGTCCTTCAACCATGTTAAGTGGTATCTCAGTGCAGAGTATGGCCATATCCAGGCCCTGCACCAAGTGACCACTCACAGACCTTTGATACTCAGGCAAATTAGTCTTTTTCTAGTTCAACTGCTTGAGGACTTATCTTTTAGCCAAGCGTTATGATTTATTGCGTGGCTAAAGCAAGTCATTTCTACCAGTTATCTTACAGAATCCAAACAAACAAAAGACAAAAAGCTAACATTTAGACAATGGCAGGTGGTCCACCAGAGCAGCAGAGGCTATGAGTCTTGGCGAATTGTAAGATCACCAGCTGGATATTGCTGCCTTCAGAGCAACCGCCAGCATGACAGCTGTTTGGAAGGCAGAAAACTTGGTTGAGTGGGCACCATATTGTTTCAGACTCACTCAGCGAACTTCTGTTTGTCAGAAACAAACTCTCAAAGCATGAGTTTGTTACTGACAAAAACAAAAAACAACCCAAAAACCCAATGGACCCCATTCGCATATTCCTCCAAGTGTATCAGAGCAATTGTTTGATATCCTGTCTGTGACAGCAATGCTTGGCATGGTGCTCCAAAGATGGGAAATCTAGTGATGGTCACCTGGCCCTAAGGAGGACTAGGCAACAATAACTATGACCTGGCAGCCCTTTGGGGAATGGATCAGGTCATTGACTTTCACAAGCAAAGCCAGCAGAAGCTCCACCATCAGAGACCCTGGTGCTTCCCCAGCTCTAAATGAAGGGGGAGAATAGCCAGTTTGCGAGGGTGGGTAGTGACACTTAAAAGTATTACTTTTATTGAGATTTTATCTTTAGTAGGAAAAATCATCTCTTTACTTATGGGGACACGGCAATCTCACAGTTTTGAATAATGTATTTCATGTTTTTTATTAATCTGCTTCACAGCATTTGGAAGCTTGTGGTTCATCTCAGTCTCTTAACAGTCGTGTCCAGGTGCTGTGGAGGTTCTGGTTAAGAACTTTATACCTCTATGTCTCTTTCACTTCTACCATCCTCAAGATTTTATCAAATATATATTCTATTTAAAAACATATTATTTGAGGGATAAAAAGTCAGAGAGAAACCGGTGTGCACAAATAAGGAAATGGAGTTGATTATGTGGACAGACAGGTGGAGAGAGGTGTGCTTGCTGGGTAAGGCTCTTGAAGTTCTTTTAACATAA
This sequence comes from Calotriton arnoldi, assembly GCA_963921515.1. Lineage (NCBI taxonomy): Eukaryota > Metazoa > Chordata > Amphibia > Caudata > Salamandridae > Calotriton > Calotriton arnoldi. The sequence continues at coordinate 2,091,554 of CAWUFW010001531.1, read as the reverse complement.
ATTACAATATTGTCAAATCGAAGTTCCTGAAAATGAGACAAAATTGAATGCAAGCATAGAAATAATTAAGACTCTTTAGTACACAAACAATGACACTGTAAATAAGAACTTCCGAAATAACAAACCAATAACAGCTATATAAAGCAATGGAACTATATTTCAGTGTCACAAAAAATTACCGTGGAGATTAAACTAGTGGGCTTCAATTCTGATATCCAACGCTGTTTACAATTAACAAAAATGGCAAAGTGTCAGACATCTGGCGTTGCAGGTGTTAGAAGTGCTTACTTGCAGGCAAAAACTGGGAGCATCAAACCTATTTGGCTATCTACAGGAAATTAGAACCAAATGCGAATGTAAAATGAAGTTGAACTCAACTATAAATAAAACTACCATCAATATTTAATCAAAACCTGTAAATGTACTAACCTTCAACATCATTCCAGCTTGCTCATAAGCCCTAGGAAAAGGCAAATATTTTTAGGTTATATTTTTAGCAAATGATACAACTACTGTAAAAAATCAGATTGTTATCACAAATCAACTATGTCAACAAAACACAGCTGTTGAACCATTAGTACGTCATCAATCCCCCGACTGGTCGCACAAATACATTCAGGGTCTATCGCCTTCACATTTGCTGTACTGCTGCTACACGTGGGTTTCAGAGGATAGTGTGCAACAGAAAGACGTTTGCTTCCTCTAATGGGATGGCTTTATAATTCTGAGCACAGATCTGAAGAAAATTTGTAGATGTACAAAACAATGTTTCTACCATACGTGCTGGGCAAAATGGTTGATGTGTAGTGTAATGTATAGTGAGATAGACACGCTAAAGGGACACACTCCAGGTAAAAATTAACATTTTCAAGAAGGGGATGGAATTACAGGGTGCAAACGGGATGGGTGAGGGAAGGCACTGGGTATTACTGTCACATGGTGAGTTAAGTAGTAATAAGTGGGCTCTGAAAGGCAGTTTTGAGTGGTACAAGTGAGGGCATGATTTGTAGATCCGGTGGGGCAAAGGAAAGGGCACTGCAGTTCAGGAGGCCCAGTAAGTGTAAGGCTCTGAACCAAGACAAACAACCATTGGTAAAGCCAATAGGTCTCAACCGTGGGACCCAATGGCTTTGCTAATGCGCTTCTTACTATGCTATATAGCATCAGTAAAAAAAGAAAAATGCTTATAAAAAAAAAAATTGTGTCGTCACGTTCCAGGAGCCACATCATTCAATTTGCACTAAAGGCATGATGACTGATGGACAGTCATCACACATGTATACTGGAGTGTGCACCATTTTTCTTTATCTTATTTACTGATCCAAAATAGTGGACACCACTCAGACCTGTTAATAAAAATAAATACTTGTGTGAAAGCACTTTTTTAAAGCGGAATGACCTGGTAGAAAATAGTATCTGCTGGGCCCTCTAAATTTCTTTTTTACTTTTGTATAATTCAGTGTTGGGGGATATAAAAATATAAAGAGAGACAAGGAGGAGAAAGCAAAGGACAGAGTGGGGGAGGAGGGAACAATACAGAGCGCTTGAGGCAGGTGGAATGAAAACCAGTAGACGGGCAGATAGAGAGTGGTGGGGTAAGGGAGCAACATGGACAGCTATGGGAGGGGGGTATGGGGATTTGTTGGGGAGGAAGCGGCAGACGAGCGACAAATTATGAAAATGCAGGCACTCTTAACTAGTGCCTTAAGAAAACTAAATAAGTAGTCCCCAAAATGTGAGCAGTGGAAGGATACGAGTAAGGCAATTAAAAGGATGGCAAAGAAGCTTAGCTCTAGGGAGATGCAAACACAAGAAGAGAAAAGCAAGCCACTGAATAAGAAGCAAGCGAATTAGAGTTGTAATAAAGCCAACCAATGGTAAGCAGTTGTCAGGTTCAAATACCACAGTACATTTTTGGTATGGTACTCAAGAGGCTTAGCTGTCTGATACGCGAGATTTAAAATAGGAAATCTTTGGATATTTAGAAAACGGTAAGATCAAGGCAGCAGCAGAGTTAGAGTAGTACATGACTACACATTCAAGAGAACTATAAGAGGCAAGCCACAGGAAACTTTGAAGAATAGATGAGGAGTTTAGAGACAGCTTGCTATTTAGTCGACCGATGTCCCTAAGAAAAAATGAAGAGTTGGAATGGAGTGAGGTTATCTTTTTTGATAATTTAAAGAGTGAGACTCAGCAAACAATTTATCTCTATAGAGAAAAAAGACCGAAACAGCACAGTCAAACAACATTTGAACGTTCACACTGAAGAGGGGCAAGCAACGCTGCTCCTCATTGTCCCCGCTCCTTTTCCTCCTAGCCCTTGACCCTTAATTAGCAGCAATCCATGCATCTGAGGACATGAAGGGTATCCCTATGCCCAGCCATTGTGAAGTAATTGCTCTATGCAATAAATGACATTCAACTTACCCCCCCTTGTATATGCTCCTGATACACTCATTTTTACACTTATGAGACGCGGGGTGCGGGCGTCCGGGCCCAGCACCGGATGGCGATCTATGTGTGGCATGTGACTCTACAGCTCTACCGACTGACTCGGACCCGACCCCGCTGGTGCTTGGGCTGCTGCTGAGAGTCCTGTGTCACTCTCCTTTCATAGGGAGCTGGCCAGCAGGACCCATGGCCCGCCTTTTGCCACTGCGACGCTCGCCTCACAGAAGTAAGGGCAACTCTTTATCACTTGACTTGACATGCTATGTGAAATTTGCACTGGTGCTGGTAACTGAAGTTGAACTATTGCAGTTGTAGCAGGCAGCGTGCCAGACCCCGGAGCCGCTCACTTAATTATGTTTATACTAAGCAGAGCTGGCTATGACTGTGAGCTAAGTAAAAAAAGGAGTATTTAAAAAAAAACATTTTTGAAAAAAACAACTGGTGCAACTGAACTGTCTAAACTCACAGTAGTATCAGGAGGCGCGCCGGAGCCCTAGGCCACTCACTTAATTATTTTTATACTGAGCTGTTACTTTTTGAAATAATACAGCTTGCCTGGCGGTGACCGCTATGTGTGCCTCGCAGCCTGCAGTTTTAAGATCTGCTTAGTGTTTCTCATTGCTCAAATGCAGGTGGTAGGGCAATGCTCACTTCTCAAATGTCATATTCCACTATACTAATTCACCACTAATCCTTTATGGGTTCCAGAGTAGCGTGCTACTCGCCAATAAAGCGCTTCAATACCCCATCAGGGTTACAAGCGCTATATAAATGCAAACCTTTTTCCCTTTTCTACCCTCCCCAACCCTTCTCAATCCAAATAACTGACTAACATATCCACCACTCAAATTACTTTCATATTTCACTATACTAATTCAACACTAATCCTTATGGGCTCCAGAGTACCGTGCTACTCGCCAAAAAAGTGCTTCAAAACCCCATCAGGGGTAGCAAGCGCTATACAAATATAAACCTCTTTCCCTCTTCTATCTCGCCGCCTACCCTTCTCTATCCAAATAACTGACTAACATATCCACCACTCAAATTACTTCATATTTCACTATACTAATTTTCAACAATAATCCTTTATGGGTTCCGGAGTAGCGTGCTACTCGCCAGAAAAGCGCTTCTACACCCATCAGGGGTAACAGGTGCTATATGAATGCAAACCTTTCTTCCCCTTCTATCCCTCCGCTATCCTTCTCACTCCAAATAACTGACTAATATCCACCACTCAAATTACTTTCATATTTCACCATATTAATTCACCACTAATCCTTTATGGGTTTCCGGAGTCAGGCTTGTTACCCATCAGGGGTAACAAGCGCTATATAAATACAAACCTTTTTTCCTCTTCTATCCTTCTGCTATCCTTCCGAATCCAAATAACTGACTAACCTATCCACCACTTAAATTACTTTCATATTTAACTATACTAATTGAACACTAATCCTTTATGGGTCCCGGAGTAGCGTGCTACTCGCCGAAAAAGCGCTTTGACGCCTCGTCAGGGGTTGCAAGTGCTATATAAATGCAATTACAATACAATACAATACAATACATGGTGAAAAGGAGGAAATATGATGCACTACCTAGGTTACGTACTACTATAAAAGCTAGCCTAAGTGGGTATGATGCCAAAAGGTGCATGGAGGGTTCAAGTACCATGGGGTCCTCATCAACAGAGGTCTAGAGGGAATGGTAGACGACAATTTGAATCCCTTATTACTTCAAGCTCAAAATGATTTTGAGAGGTGAGCACATCTTAACCTATCCCTGTGGGATAGAGTACAAATAGAGAAAGTAACTGTGGTCCTTTAACATTGCTACATATTTGGAATGCTTCCCCTATTGGTACACTTATACATACTGGGTCGGATAAATAGCATAGCATATTCTTCAGGTATTGCATAGATAGTAACTTCAAACTGCATGCCCACATGACATCTAAAGGGCTACGACTGCTGCATTGTATTACCTGGCCCAATACCTTTCACAAATGATCTATTTGCTATCGCACACACCACTATCTCTATTGGTGACCCTTGAACACAGAACACTGGAGAATATACAGAGGTTACCCTCTCTGTGCACATTCAAGTCTGTGCCACCCACATTGGATAATCCTGTAATTAGGGCTATGCTGGTTAACTGGAAATCTGCACATATTTTGCCTCACAGAATGCTGGGACCCCCCTTAGGGTTTCGGAATTCACCGTGATAGCTGGGTCACTAAGGGGATATTTCAGTGGGAGCACTTGTTTACAGTTGTTAGCTTACACATGTAATTAATTGTGCACTGAATTTAATCTGGATGGTTGGCACTTCTGGCAATACCTCCAGTATTCACACTGCCAGAGAAGCCACATGGGACCTTTTTCTTTAAAAGAGACTCCCATTCAGCAATCTCATGGTGTGAGGTCAATTAAATGGTTTGACATTAGCACTGCATAGTGTACTTTTTGATAGCATGTTCTCTAAAAATGCCAAACACAAATCCTAAATGTTCCAGCAATCTATATTGGAACAAGAGTACTGAGAAGAGGACTGGTCTTCTTTGTTTCCGACATCCAGTAATTTTCTAAGTGGTAAAAAGGCTCAAGTTTCTGCACTTTAAGATCCTACAAAATATGTACTGGTCTTCCCTTGAATTGCATAGGGCAGGTCTTCTGCTTCATTCAATCTGCTGAAAGTGCAACCAACCAGGGTGAGACCTGTCCACGTTCAACCTGACTGTTCTAAAATGAACTCTATAGATCAGATAAATGGGACATAACCTCTGCCACTAGTGGGTCTCCCACTCCCCCATTGGCATACATGGTCATGCAGCACAACAACTGACATGACAGGAGCAACTAATCACCCGGCATAGGTAGACTGCAACCTCATATGAGGTAGCCAAAGCCTTTATTCTAAGACATTGGAGGTCAGTAGCTATAGTAAATAGCTGACAGAACTACTATGAATGCATCACACGAAACACTCATCCACTCTATCAATGACCAAACAGACTTGTTTGGTCAAATTCAGTGGCCTATTCTAATGATGAGCTATCACGATCTACAGAGTTCAAGCAAGGCCTTTGTACTGAGGGTTGACAGTGAGGCTAAATGATATGGGCTGATCTCTCACTAAATATGACTCACGATCGTCCGGTTAGCGGTTATCGACCTGAACTGTGAATATATCAAAGACGTGTTCAGAGTTGCGCATGAATGTTTCTTATGCTTTATTCACCTACTCTCAACTTGCTCTCCTTTCCCACCGCTCCCTTATCATAACTATTCAACTGAAAATAGCAGTAAATGGATTGATCATGTTTGTGCTGAATTATTCTCTTGACCCACCTGTTTATTTATGGGCTCTTTCTTAGGTCGTGGACTCAGTGGCAAAGGTTAGGTCTTTAACAAGGGAGGGGAAAAAGAGTATTGGGAGATCAGACAAGAGGCCTCTAGCATATTAACAAAAGCTTTCAAGGTACTGTATAGAACAAACATGGCTACTTTTGCATTGCTGTCAAAGACTGCTCCCAGGCTCTTAGCTGTGGCGGACAGGGAGTGTATGCCAGGGAAAGAGGAGGGGACAATGTAGAAAGGCTGCTAATTATTTCTGTTTGCAGGAGAAACGCATGAGGGACCCAAGAGTCATTCAGTGATTCGAGACTGGGAAAAACAAAGGAAAGAGAAAAGATTTGGAACTCAACACGGTACAGGAAAAAAGAAGGTGGTGAATAAAGAAATTAGTTATCGAGGAAGTGCTCTGAAGAGAAAGAAGAAAAACCAAGACAGGCATTGGGATTCAGGTGGGGAGTGAGATGAGCAATATCAACCAGTGAGCTTGGGAAGAAGAGTACCTGTTGAGTGCAGATTACCCTAGACCCAAAGAGGAGAGGATGGTTAGCAAAGGTGTGCAATCCATTTGGTCAAAAACTACAAAGACATGTAGGAGAATGTGGTGAGTAAAGGATGAACATGTTAAGATGTGAATTTCTGCAGTCTCAGTGAAGTTCATGGCACCTAGACTGGAGGGGGATCATGTAGTCAAGAGTGGCAGAAGAGATGTAGGGTAACCCTGATGACAACAACCTATAATAATATTATATCATAAGGCAAAGTCTTACATGAGAAGAAGGATCAGCCATAGGTATTTTGAGAATTGGGTGGTCTACCGAGGCCTTCAAAAATTGATTAAAAGCCACGGAGTGATGAAGTGCTAAGTGAGGAAGAAAAGAACAAAGGATCAGTCAGATGGTATCAAGAAGACATGGCTGCCCTACGAATGGAAATGAGGTCAGCTATAGAGGCCAAGAGTAAGAACAACAAGCTGGAGTTGGACCCATGTAGAAAGTGAAGGCGAGTGAAAGGGGGGGACAAGAGATGAATTTTGATCACGTTTTTGAACTTTTGAAGGTGAGGTAACCAACAACATTTTGTAAGGGGAGTGAGTGTTGGGATATTTTTGCATGAATGGGGGGAGGTCACTTTTGTACTGGCAAGATGTAGCGAGTGGGGAAGGAGGGAAGAAAGTAGATCATGGTAGTGGCACCTCGCCTCAAAATCCCAAGATATAAAAAAAAAACAATGGGTGGCACATCCGTCACTGTTCAAGCAGCCAAACTAAGGAACTCTTTACCCCCCCAACATAAGATCCACAGATAACCACCTTATCTTCAGAAAACTACTCAAGAATTGGGTCTTCCCCACATAACCAACATATGCAAACAGATAGAAATATACAGCATATCTCTCTGTATATAAGCATTTATTTGTACTATAGATATGTACCTATATATGTGTATTGCTTTGTATAAACGTGTAGAATACTTATGTTTAAAAAAAGTATATATATATATATATTATATATATATTCATTAGTTATGCTTAACAAATGTACATATTACTGATAGTTACATTATTCTATGTTTTTAACATGTATATAAGTGACTGCATAAATAACAATCTTTTTATCATAACTATTTATCTACATTTGCTTCACTATTGTTCTACAAAACTAATATATATGTATATAAAAACAAATAAAACTAATTTAAAGTACAACAACATTTGAAAGCCAGAGTTTATTTAATGCATCTTTAATCTACATATACTACCTTCCTTTATGCATCTATATACCTTCCATGTACTAATGGATCTATATCTTTATTACTTTTGGATCTATATATTTATTACTTTTACTTATTTATTACTTTTCTTGTAACTCAGCATATCCAATGCACTACCCTATTTTTCACCCTATACCGCTTTCAATATATCCGCTAGTTCAACTCTCTGACTCATCTCAAACCTCTTTTTACTACTCTTTCCAATGCACTAGCCTATTTCTCACCCTATACCTCTATCAATATATCTATTACCTCCACTCTCTCATTCATCCCAAACATCATACCACTACTATGATCCCCAAAATAACCCTTTCTAGACTCTTCCCTACTCCTTCCATCATCTCATACCTCTTTTTACTATTCCGATCCCCCAAAACAAGCCTTTCTATACCCTATCTCTGACTCTTCCCCCTCCGCCTCCCTTTTTACTCATCCCCCTCCACTTCCCTTTTACTCACCCCAAAGCCTCCACCTACTGCTATGAGCTCCAAAAAAAACCAAAAAAAACTTCTAAATCCTTCCCTTCTATGCCTCCACTATCCTTTTCAATCCAAATAACAGACTAACATGTCCACCACTCAAATTAATTTCACATTTCACTATACTTATTCACCACTAATCCTTTATGGGTTCCAGAGTAGTGTGCTACTCACCGAAAAAAGCACTTCAACCCCCCATCAGGGGCAGCAAGCGCTATATAAATGCAAACCCTTTTCCCTTCTCTATCCCTCCACTATCCTTCTCAATCCAAATAACTGACTAACATGTCCACCACTATAATTACTTTCCCATTTTCACTATACTAATTCACCACTAATACTTTCTGGGTTCCGAAGTAGCGTGCTACTCGCCGAAAAAGCGCTTCAACACCCCATCAAGGGTAGCAAGCGCTATATAAAATCAAACATTTTTCCCTTTTCTATCCCTCCACTATCCTTCTTAATCCAAATAACTGCGTAACATATCCACCACTCAAATTACTTTCATATTTTCACTATACTAATTCACCACTAATCCTTTCTGGGTTCCGGAGTAGCTTGCTACTCGCCGAAAAAGCGGTTCGCCGCCTCGTCAGGGGTAGTAAGCGCTATATAAATACAAATCCAATATAATTACAATGATGAGTGTAGTGTGGGGATGCTTAAAGGGCTCCTTGGTTTTTCTAATTTTCTCTTTGCCTATACAGCACACATGGAAGTCTAAGGGAAGGCATTGTTTAGTTTGATCCAGCATAGGGCATAAGGTCCTGTAGAGTGAATATAAAGAGGGGAAGATTAAATTTAAATTTGGTTTGAAGGAGATCACTGAAGTTCTAGTAGGAGGTAGAACAGAGAAGAGGCCCCAGGTTGTGAAGCATTAGCCCATAATCATAGGGGATGGTCTCCAATTATAATTTGTATTTGGGCATTGGGAATCGGGGAGGCATTAGGCTGATTTAGCAATGTGAGGAAAGTCAAAAGGTGTACCATGGGTTGTGTGTAGAAATGAGAGTTGGTGAGGGGGGTCAGAAAGAAGTCATTTGAAAACGATATGTTACTGGTGATTTAGAAGTCTCCAATCAATGGGTGTCATGGGGGGAGTCTGAAGTACTGGTTTAGCACCTCAAAATAAGTTCAGATAGCAATGGAAGAAGGAGTATGCTGGGATACAGTACCTCAATGTGCCCTCTGAATCAGGGGCAAGGTAGTGAACAAAATAGACTCTTGCAAAAAACGAAAGAACGCAGGACTGGTCTAAATGTTTTTTCTACACAGCTCAGGTAGATACAGCACGCATATCTGATTTATAGCGCAAATCGTGAGCAGTCCCATGAAACTTTGGAGAAAATCAGTAAAAATGATCTCAATCTTAATTTGTAAAATTATTTGACTGACACAATCTGCTGTTTACTACACACACACACTTGCATGCAATGGAAAATATATACTTACTTCGCAGCGTGGAACAGACTGGAACCAACAGGGCTATGGTTAAGTATAAAACCTTGGTTATGTGTGGTAGGATTCATCAGTGCTTTCCCAAAACAGTGGACCAAGTGAGAAGCAAGGAGCTGAAGTGCAGAAATGTAAGTTTATGAAACCACCTCAGTGTGAAAGTGAAGTAACATAAATTAGGTAAGAGAAAGTGTCTCAAAAATGCCATTATATTATAGAATGCCTAAAATGTTTACATAAAAATGCCAGTCATATGCATTTATTGAGATTTCATAGTTCTGGGGGACTTATACCTAAGCCTGTAACCTAAGCAGCATATCAATCCCATTCTATTTCAGAACCAAGAAATATTTCCAATATATTTGTAGAAAAATGTACCAAGTACTTGGATATCAGACTAACAGATTATTTCTCCCACCATCTAACAATTATGACAAGGGAACCTCAGTCTAAACACTACCTAAAATAGTGTTGGGGATTTTTGTTATAGGCCTGATTCCCAAAACCTAGGATACATTTTGGAGAGTAAAATAAGCCTTGATTTATCCTAAACCTGCTTTCACTTTACAATTCACAAAATTCTTAAGGGCTACACGTGGAAAACTATGAGCATTGTAGGTTTTCAGGCATAAGCGCTTTGCTTAATCCTAAACCAGGTAGCTCATCGATCTCTAATTGGCCACCTGAACTGGTGGAGTAGCCTCTGGTCCGTGTAGCCCTGCCTATGGTCACTGGCCTCTTCCGTCTCCAAAAGTACTGCGCTCCACTAAGGCCTGACAGTAAAGATGGGTGGTTCTAGTGACAGCTAAAAGAACAGTGCCAATGATCCAGATGAATTAGAGGACGAGGTAATACCCACTTGGTGCAGTTATCTCTCACTGCTGGAGTTTTCCATGTTGAGCTGTGGTAACAGCGGAAGTCCTGGCACCACTAGTATCATTAAGGGGTGTGCTCAGGTACAGATACCATGAATCTGCCGCTGACGCTCCTTCTCCCACCTCATCGCTGAAGCCTGGAACACCCTCCACCTCCGCACTTCACCCTCGCTGACCCAATTCAGGAAGGGACTCAAGACCTGGCTCTTTGACGAAGACCCGCTGCACAGGCCCTGGATATCCTCTCAGCTGACAAGCCGCGCTACATAAATACCGTTTGATTGATTGATAGCTATGAGATACTACAGCCATATTGAGAAGTGGGTTGTTGCTTAGTGAAGGTGTGTTTATTTGAGTGATTAACATTTCAGAAAACCCTGCTATATTTAAAGGAGTATACATGTGTGGCTGACCATAAGGGGCGAGATTGCCTGGATTCCCCAGCTTTAGAAGCAGCGTAAAATGCTCCAACTCATTTCATGGAACACTCCAAAACACAAATACTGAAAAAGACAAAGAGCTTACATCCAAATGGACTGTGAGTCCAAGAATATTATAGCGTAGCGATGATCTCTATTTTCTATCAGAACTCTAACTGTTGCAGAAAAGATTCACAACTAGGGGCTATTTGAAACAGACCCTTAACAAGGCAAGAAGTAAAATCATGAGGGTCCAACAGAGTGACGGCTTAACAAATAGAAGGTCTGTGAAAAAGAAACATGACAAATTCTCATTAATTATATCATACAGGACTCTATGCTCTGAAATCTATAAGATTTTACATAAACATTGGCACCTTCTTAGGTTGCACAACACATTAAAGGATGTGAACCCTGTTAGACCGTCTCTCATACGTAAAAGGGGGAAAGCACTGAGTAATGTACTGTGTCATAGTTACTTGAAACCAACTACACATGACTTGTGGCTGCCCTAACAGCTGAAGTGCTTCTATAAATGTGGTCTATGTACTGTTTGCGCTTTGCGAGGGACAAGACATACTCATTTCAATATAGCACAAGTAGACGTTATGTAATCACGAAATTCATTAACTGTAACACCAAATACGTGGTATAATGTATTACCCGTGAATGTGGGCTCATTTAAATAGGGAGTACCATTAAACCCCTTAAAGAGAGGATCCAGGAGCCTATAAGGGCAATCAGAAATAACAATGCTAACTATCCCCTTGCAGTACATTATAACACTTGCCACGGTCAATCAGATATGATTAACATTGCTTTCCATGGGGTTGACACATTGAACGCCATGCCAGAGGAGACTGCTGGCACTTAGAAAACTAGAAACCAGATGGATTATGCCATTAAGAGCAGTGGATGAGGGTCTAAATATCGATAGGGAACTTGTGGTCTTGAACACTTCATTAAAAAAGGGGCAGGTACCTAGTAGCTGGAAAAAGGCCAAAATTATTCCCCTATTGAAGAAACCTTCTACTGACCCAGCAGTAGCCTCCAACTACAGGCCTATATCACTGCTGCCTTTTTTCTCCAAAGCCCTCGAAAAGTATGTCAATCTAATATTGAATGAATATGTGGAAGCTAACCACATACTCCACGAGAGCCAGTCTGGTTTCAGAGCCCATCACAGCACCGAAACTGCTTTATTGGAAGTCTCGGAAACTATCAAAACACAGCTTGATAAAGAGGTAAGTGCAGTGCTGATACTATTGGACCTGTCCGCGGCCTTTGATACCGTGCCCCATGACCGGCTCTTGCAGAGCCTACGGGATGGCGGCATCGGGGGCACGGTACTCAAGTGGTTCGCCTCGTTTTTGAGTGATCGACAGCAGGAATTCTTGTCCCCTCCCTACTCAGCCCCCATTCCGCCTATGAAGGTGGGGGTTCCGCAGGGATCCATTCTGATCCCCGTCACTTTTTAATATTTATATGGCCCCTCTCGCACGCTTAGCTGAGTCATATGGCGCCAAGATAGTATCTTACGCCGATGATACTCAACTGTTGTTTAAGTGCGACAAAGGCACTGATTTTAAAGGCAACGAGATCAACACCTGCCTGCCTGACGGAGGTTTTCTCCTGGTTACGGCGTAACCAATTAAAGTGTAACCCCGAAAAGTCAGAGATTATTTTCTTTGGTTGCCCGCCATGCGAATCATGGCACCAATGGTGGCCTCATGATATGTCCCCACCCACTGCTCCAGTGAGCACGGTGAGGAAGTGGGGGTCAAGTTGGACGCCACTCTAACAATGAAGGCTCAAATTCAAACTGTTGCTGGCACCTGTTTCAGCATGTTGAAAATGCTAACAAACTTCCTTCCCCTGCTACCAGTTGAGTATCGAAAGACGGTAGTACAAGCCCTAATTACATCCAGGTTGTATTACGTCAATGTTTTGTATCTGGGCCTACCTGAGTATTTCTGAACCGTCTGCAGGTGGTTCAGAATGTGGCGGCCAGAGCCATTTTCATGGTGGGACCCAGAGCACGTATGACGATCCACCTGAATGACTTGCACTGGCTACCGGTAGGGAAGAGGATCCAGTTTAAGGCTCTGGTTCTGGCTTATCGGGCCTTTCATGGCACGGGCGCTGTATATCTCAGGAGAAGGGTCCAGCATTATGAGCCGAAACGTGCCTTGAGGTCCTCGGGGCAGTCTCTGATGCTCATTCCTAAATTTGCCCGCTCTCGGGCTGGCGGTCGCTCCTTTCAAGTATTGGCTGCCCGCTCATGGAACTGTCTGCTTCTCCATCTTAGGCAGGTCCAGGACCTGCTCACCTGTAGGAGACAGCTAAAAACCTGGCTGTTCCAGCAATAAGTTTTCATTGGACGGGTTGGCCTTCGGGATTTGGTTGCGCGTCTGTTGGTGGTCCTTTAGCGCCGGGACACTCTGTGGAGTAGCCGTGCGCTTTATAAGTACCTATTTTCATTTCATTTCATTCATTTATGTTTTCCTGATGGACTAAGCGGTCACTTACTTTTTATGCTTGCTTAGTGGTTGTTATCACAGGATTTCTGACATTACACTAAATGCTTTTTGTATTAATCTAGTTTAGGGGTACCAAGGGGACTACTATGGGAAGTAGAGAAATTATTGCTGCCTCATTCCTCTGAAATGGATTACCATTGGGATGTTCTGCACAATATTGTAAGTTTCAAGAATGTTTGTTATAACTGAGGACCTTTACTACTATATTTATAAAGACTTTACTCTCCTATTTTCTCCCATGTAGTAGATTTTACATTGGAGTTGCTGATGAAACGATTTTGGTCACAGAATTATATGTAACACTTGATATCTAACATTCCATGGGATTACTTTATTAAGAACTTATAATGTAACATGTTAGTAAGTACTTTTTGAAGCAATGTTTGACATGTTGTTTAATTCCAAATTTAATGTTGTGACTTCAAAGTACCTATTTGTCTTACTATGGACACCTAGGTACCTCATACTCATAACTCACCCATGTGCACAGCTTCCGTTCACCATGGTGGTAGTCCTTCTAACACTTACACAATTGTGGTTTCAGTGACTCTCTCATAGCTGTCTTAACATGCACACATACATTTTTTTTCACTATGACGCAAATTTACTGACATGCCTCAGGTTCCTGGTTCTCAATCTTACATTTAAACATGGCGATGCCTTTCGGGCCTCTTCAATGTTATCAGTCCTCTTTCCATTTCCAAACACGAGCGTCGGCGACCACTCATATATGTCTAGTACGGGTAAGACAGATTGCTCTAGAACTCACTAGGGGACGGACACACATGCCAGGTGAGGGGACATTTATTTTAGTGCCGCTCGAAGTATTGTGATACTTACTTACTTTTTATTTTGGAGATGGGTATTGTTGTTTTGTACTTGTAACCTTTTGCAAACAGCCGAGTTAATTCATAATCTTTTTGAGCACACTTGCTTATCTTGGGTTATTCTTCCCCATAGTTCTTGATTCTACATGCTGTTTGCACTTAGGCTCAACAAGCCATTAGAAGAGTTTAAACCTATTGCGACTTACTGATCATCAAAGTGAGAGGTACTTCTTGTGTTATCAAAAACCTTTAATGGCAATTTTGGTTTACTACCATTTGCTTACTAACTGATTCTCTATGGTACCATAGGGCCAATTGAGTTGCATGTGTGACGTAATCAAGCCATTCTTATCCATCAAGGACTTGCCGCATCGACAGGTATCTCCCTGTGGCTCATTTAGTCCTTACGTTTTGAGTCGGATGGCTGCCATTATTGTTGACTAATATTTGTCCCCACCTTATGACCTTCATGTGATCTCATTTGCACAAAATCTTCGGTCCAATTATTTTGAAGCACTTTTTCTTCGAAGCATATCTCCTACCATACAATACCAGGTATTTTATGCCACAAGATGGCCTGCCTTACATAATTTATCATTCTTTGAGGAACCTTCTGGCTAGTCACCTCTATTTGGATCTCTCACTGGTTATTTTGACACCTTGGTGGCTACAGTCTTTTAAGTACTTTCCTTCTTGGGCTCATTGACGGTGAACCAGCTCTCACACTACCTGGGTCTATTTACTATTTTTCACTCTTTCTTTGAGCACTTCTACACCATTATCAGAGTGTTTAGGCTATCCAATATCATTCAATATGTTATTGGGCCCCAACACTATTGTGATTCCTTATGAATTGAGCACCTTTACACCCAATGTTTTGTCTGCGAGCAGTTCTCGCTCCTTTTTGTCATCAAGCTTTATAATGACACAAATGTTCTATAGACAATATTTGCAGCCTTGAAAAAGTCAAAGTGAAGAAACATGTGTCGGCTGCCTTTCTTTTTTTCACTTTGACGGATTGATGAATTTTGAAAGAAACTTGGAAAACAAAAGAAGTTCTTATCACTTGAATACCTTGAAAATGTATTCTTGGACTCGCAGACTATTTGGACGTAAGCTCTTTGTCTGCTTTGGTATTTGTGTTTTGAAGTTTTCTGCTCTGGAGCTTCTGTACCAGGTCGGGCTTTTCACCCTTGGTGGCAGAGTGATCATACCATGTGAGCACCGACTCATGGACATTCTTCATAGAACAATCAACGTAATTTCCCCCTTACTTTGGTCTCTGCTCAGATGTGCGAACGTTTAGCATAGCCACCACTGTACTTATTGTTTGATTGCTGGTACACTGTCGTATCCCTGGCTAATAGAATATTTGTGGTTTGGCTGAACAGTTGCTTCAGTATTGGTTAATGTGAAATACCTTGAGCAAGCTTTTATTTAAAAACAAAAAGACAAGTATTGTTGAGCCTGCCCCTCCTCACCATCGACAGCTGGTGCATCTAATATTTTAAATGAATTAGACCATCCTCAATTATATCAAAGCTATCACTGATATCATCAGCGGAACATTGGCTAATCTCAATACTAGGGTGAATCATTTGCCAAGTTTTCTGGATAAACATGGCTGGATTCAGGGGAAATTTCAATCTTCCACACTGCAAAATGTGGAGAAGCTACGGGATCTAACAGCTACAAATGAAAATCTGGAGGGATGTTCGTGAAGAACAAACCCGGAAAGAAGTTTGGGAGTCATGCCAAGAAACTTCTGGAAAAGATCTGTGAGAAAAATCTGCATTCAGTAATACTTTATCTGTTGAACAAGAAAAGAAAATTCAGCCCGGTACTTCAAGCCGAATCAGCTCCCCAACTGATAATCTCCAGAGCCATGAATCTACTAGGGTGAGGGTGTTTGATAGGATTTAATCAGTGAGTCTCAGTCGCCTTTCCTTTTACGATATACAGCCTTTAGCCGAGGCATCTCATACAGATAAAAAGATACGATTTGTTATTTTCATAACATTCCGCTTCCTTCAGATAAGCTTCTTTTGCTTGGTCAAACTGCTTCGCATTTTTAAAAGCAACCGCTAAAAAAAAAAAGAAAGAGATAGAATTTGTCAATTAGCAACTTTTTTGTTGAATGCTATTTCTTCTTAATCACAAAAAGTGTGAAAGCATAATATGCTTAGATTTTAAACATACAATACAGATACAACAAATGTTTGAAATAATGCATGGCATTTTTCTCTCGATTTCCTAAGTCTAATATAAACATATTAGTTAGGCGCCAATGTTATACAGAATTAGAAACGGATCTCCTTTCAGGTTCATGGGGCACTCAGCGACTGTACTCAAGAGAGGACTGCTTTCTAATCTTACCTTAAAACACTATCCGTGTTAGGTTATGATCCTAGTTTGTTTTATGTTCTAGTGAGTGAGTCAGTATCCAGCAGCCTCACCACAGGGAGGCAAGTACTGTGCAAAACATTATCAATAAAGCTTATTTTAATGCGAATTGTGTTTTCACCCTACGTTACAATTCACTGGAGTCAAACTTGCCTTCTTTGCACTATGCATTATTCTTCCCTTATACCTCCAGTCCCATCAACTGACCCTCATGTTACAGTCTACAGAAACAGCACAGGTAGCAGCATTGTGTGTAAAGTGCTGGAGCATATGTTGTCTAATTAGAAGAAGATGCACATAGTCTTTCCTACAGTCTTCCACCAAATCTCTTAAACATACTGCCACAAACTCCAATAAGTTTTCATTATGTTGTTTCTGACCCTACTTTCGAAACACAGGACAAAAGGGAGGTATGACAATGCGTGATTGATTCTGCGATACCAGACCCTTTTGGCCTATTTGGTCTTGACCTTCAGCACTGAAAAACTGATTGGAAAGTTGCCCTCTTTTTCAGTCTCAGCAAAATCTGTCCATGCCATAAAACTTTACATTCATGTTACATCGCAGCAGTAACAAAAATTGGCAAATCCAGTAGGTCTTAGCTCTGGAACCTATTGGATTGGGCAATGCTTTTTGGCGATGCTGTACAATGTCAGTAACAGAATTTTATTTTTTAAATAAAAGTGCGATGCCAGACTGCTACTGGAGATTGCATCATTCTGCTGGTGATCGCATGCGTTATCATGAGTGGCTACACGTGTCACAAGCAAACAGTGAGCCAATGGAATTAAATGGGAACCACTTGATTGTTTTTTAAAGTTTTTTTTTACTGATCCCAAATAGTAGACACCACATCAATTGCTGAATAATGTTTTTTTTTTTTTTTTACAAGATTGGGCGCCAATATGCCAAATTTAAAGGCAGGTAGGAGAGGGATAGGGAAAGGCAGAGTATGTCAACAATACAGAGAGTAGAACATGGAGTGAAGAACAAGGGGGCAAGGGAGAAGCATACAAGAGAGCGACAGTGCACAGCACACAAGGTTGACAGCAACATTGGAAGCGTGGGGAAGAGGCACACAAGGCAGAGAACACGAAGCCCGGGAGGATGGGGAGAAATACATAAAAGAAATCCGGAGTGAGCGTAGTGGGCATTAGGGAAAGCAATAGAGGGAGAGAGCTGAAAGACATTTTAGATTTTCATGGAGTGGTAAATCAAAACAAAAAAAGAGTAGCTCCCTAAGTGAGCAGTGGAAGGACAAAAATCAGCCAATCAATGGAAAAGAGGCTATGCTCCAGACTTGATATGGACAAGGAAAGTCATTACATAAGAAACAAGCAAAGAGAGATACACTAAAGCCAACCAGTTGTAAGTAATAGGTGGGCTAAAAGACCACAGTCCGTTCTAAGAGCATAACAGGCCTTTTCCAACCAAACAACTTGAGCTGTCTGGTAACAGTGACCTGAAAAGTATCTTTGTTGACAGTTGCTCCTGTGTGAGCTTAGATATCAGCCTATATCAACATCTTGCTATTTAGCAACTAAAGAGCATGTCTGCTTAAAAGCCATCACAAAAGAGGAAAACGCCATACAGTACCAATGTAACATATGCTGGCATTTGAAAAGATACGGAAAACATTCCCAATGTCTTCCAGTACCTTGAACTGATATCTACTAAGCAGTGTTCAGTAAATTGTCAAACTGAAGACCATGTTGCAGCCTGGCAAAGTCCATAAGAGACACACTGCCAATAAAAGCAAACCATTCTTGTTCTTTCTGTTTTATGATATGTGCCCTTAGGCTAGAATGAAAAGTTTTTCTTGCTAGAAAGCAATACAGCAGTATGCATTCTAATATCTACTTTGCAATGCTGGATTTGGTAATCGAATTGCTCATGCTTTGAACTGCAAGCATGAACTTTAACAACTCTGGGGCATATGTACAAGCCCCTATCGCCACCACAATGTTACTTTTTCCGACGTTGTGGTGGCGATAGTGTCTTAGCCTTACTTACAAGGCAGCGTTAAGCCACTTAACGTGGCTTAACGCTGCCTTATAAATAAGGCCCCCTTTCACGCTATGGTTAGTGTGAAAGGGATGGGCAGTGGGTGTTGCGGTGAAATTGATTTTGATGCTGCCCCCTATGTACAGGGGCAGCGTACATAGGAGGCAGTGCCAAAATTAAGACCAGGGAAAACCTGGTCTTAAGTTGGCGAAATGAGGAGAAATGCATTATTTCTCCTCGTTTTTGCTTTTTCCATGTGTACTGCCTTTGGCAAGGGGCTAAGTAGAGAACAAACTTTTTCTGCATCGACCAGCATCAGCCCTGCCCCAGGTCTCCCAGAGCAAGTCACGACCCAGCCATCCAGATTGCACAGGATACCGATCGGTCTGATTTTCACCAGCAGCAGAGAGCGACCTTACCCTCTCTCAGCCAGCCACGAGAGTCCTGCAGATGACCAGTGTTACATGTGTAACTTGTGCACAAGCGCTGTGCACGAGCGCGACTTGTGTTGCACTTGTGTCACTCACTCGTGCCCATGTCCTTTAAATAATGTGGGGTGTTACTGGCATGAAACATGAGCGCGACATGTTTGCTCGCTCGTGTCTTGGTGTGATGATTGAAGTTGAAGACGCATTGTACGTGGGTGGGTTCATGGGTTGCTATTACTTAAATGCTGAGGGGTGTATATATATATATATATATGGCGGATTGTCAGTTGTATGCATTAATTTGTCTGTTGGAACCAGACAACACAGGTCTGATACATTATAAATAAAGTTCTTCTATGTTGGTACTCACGCTGGTTTGGTGGATCTTTCTTAACACTGGCGACGAACGGGAGTGAAACCTGCGTGGTATGAGGAACAGCGGCATCTCAGGAGCTGTCATGGTGTTTGCATACACTGGGATTGAAGTTTTAATTTTTATTGGCTGAATCTATTGTGAAGGAGCACCCCATGTGAGGAGAGGCAGTGCTTAAGCCGCAGTGCATTGGTGAACACCGTGGAGGGGGCGCGGAGTTCGTAGCAGCGTTGTTGGAAGCCGCATTTCATTGGTGAACGCCCGTGGAGGGGGCGCAGCCAAATGGAATTGTTTCGCATTGCTGAGGAGTATTCAAAGGCACGTCGTGAATTGTATTGCAACGCATGTTAGGGTGATGCACACAAATATGGTAAAAAAGGGCATTTTAGCAGAGTGTGCAGATCAGCATTGAAGAAAGTGAATTTGGTGCAGTGCTGGGATAATGACGAAACTGAGTATGTTAGTTTTGATCAAGATCCCAATACTATTCTCAACATCAGTGAAGGGAAGGCTATTACTAAATTTACAGCACGCAATATTTCCACTGATAGTGTTATGATTCCTGTGTTGGTTGACTCGTGTGTAGCATACCATTCTGTCTTTTGCCATCGTAAAAGAGAAGTGGCCTAACATGAAACGGTTATCACCTGACGTGGCCCCCGGGGGTTACACAGGACAAAATAGATCTGGTGGGGTATTTCTAGGCTGATTTGAATTTCTCTGGCTGATACAAGCGAAGGAAAGTGTATGTTGCAAGGCGTGTCAGTCTTTGTTGGGTTGCCTCATCAAGATGAGATGGATATAAGACTGGATCCAAGAGCGGGCCCCCCATCTACATTATTAAGAATGTTTCTGAGGGAGGGGGGTGTGATGGGAGAGCAGTTGGGTACGTTTATTCAGAGGTTGAATACACAATTTCTTGAGTTTTTTAGTGACATACTTGGTAAGTTCTGGGGATTTAAGCACTATATCAAATTATGCGACAATGCTATCCCCATGCGACACAGAGTGAGAAATGTGCCACTCATGTACATGGATAAACTCAAGGAAATGTTGCACGATTTGAGAAAGAGAGACATTATTGAGCCCGTTGAGTCCTCACCCTGGGTTTCTCCGGTTATTTCAGTTAAAGCTTCAGGCGAGTTGAGACCGTGTGTGGTCTTGCACAGTCTTAACAGCGCGATTTGGGTGGATGCTCATCCCCTCCCTAATCTCCACAAAATGGTTACATTGTTGGCTGGTGCACAGGTGTTATCAAAGAGCAAGGGACCCCCTCTTAAAGCGAATAAGGTCTGGAAGTAAGAGGGGAATAGAACAAACAAATAGAACCAGAAAACACTCCCCTAAGACCTATATTTCTTTTTACAAGAGATTAAATCTAGTACGGGTATAGAAAAAATCCAAACATCAAATATTTATAACATATCAACAGCATCATTGTTTTTTATTTTTTTAAGATCATGTTTATTCTTTTCATTAATTTCTTTTCTCCTTTTTTTTCCAATGCATTAAATATAATTTTTCTCAATAGATACAAAAAAGTTTTTTTGTTTTTTTTAAAGAAAATTGTAAATACATATAAACAATCATACAGAATAATATGCAATTTTATTAGTCCCCACAATGACAAATCTTCTTACAAAACATGCATTCCTCACAGACATTCACATTCATACAAGACACTTATGCACATCTGGATTCAAAGGGAAACATAAGATGTAATACATTTCCACCAAGATGAAAAAAACAACAAAAAGGTCTGGACACACGAGGTCGACGCGCGTTTCGGTGGATTAACACAACATGTGAACCACCTTCCTCAGGACCTTGTCCAAAACGGGCACAGTATCACACTGGCAAATACACAAGGGGAACAAATTTCCTATATTGAAGTTCCAATATCCAGGACGGGAACAACAGGGTCTTTTATCGAGGGTAGTAACCACTATACCTTATTTTCAAATGTTAGAATATATATGTAACCTTCCACGTATTTTCTATACGTAATAGCAGGACCAAAGCAAGGATAAAATTCACAAAGTGTTATAATGATATATATTACTGGATCTGCTATTTTCTATATATTATGAGGTTATTTGCTGGAAAACGTAGTGATGCACCATAGGGGGGGGGGACAACCCCACAAGGTGAACAAGATATTCAGTGAATTAAGCCGGTAATATCAATTCCCCAAGTTTGATGATAAGGTCCTTCACAGTGCTCCGCGTCCTTCACCAAAAGCAGGTGTTTTCATGTATTGATTTGCCAGCTGCGTATCATCTGTTCGGTCTTGATGATGACTCCAGAAATGTGAGTGCTTTCATTACACTTGAAGGGCTCTTTAAATTCCGCAGGATGCCTTTCGACCTGGCAAGTGCTGCCTCAGTGTTTCAAAGGTTGATGAAAGAAACTTTGGAGGGGATTAAGGGAGCAATAGCGCTTCAGGACGATATTTTGTTTTTTGGCAAGAATGAGGAGGATCATGACAGTAACTTAAGGAATGTTTTGGCGGCACTGTCATCCAAGGGCCTCACTTTGCATATGGAAAAGTGCAGATTCAAGAAGCGGAAAGTGGAGTTTCTGGGGCATCGCATTAGTGGGTCTGGTATCAAACCTAGGCGCAAACATGTGGAGAATATTACCAATGCACCCATTCACAACAGTAAGGAACAGTTAGTGGCTTTTCTTGGCTCAGAAAAGTTCATGAAAAGTTTATTCTTAATTATGCATCCAGGGTAGATCCTTTCGGAGGCCTCTTTAAAAAAAATGCAAGATTTGAGTGGACAGTAGAAATGATGGCTGCTTTCAGTGCACTTAAGAGGATGATAGTTGACGCTCCTTGCCTCAAATGGTTTATCATTGGCAAGGAGTGTATTGTAATGGTTGATGCAAGTAGTTGTGGACTCGTGGGGTGTTAATGCAACGAGAACAGGGTAAAGAGTGGATTGTGGCTTACGAGTCACATGCATTGCATGACGATGAGAAGAATTACTCTGTTATAGAGAGAGTTGTTGGCTTGTGTGTGGGGGGCAGAGCATTTTAAGACCTCTTTATGGGGGACCAAGTTCATTTTAAAAACTGACAGCAAGCCATTGGTGCATATCATGGCACGAGGTGGAGGGCAGGTTGGCCAGATTAGCATCGGGATAGCAGAACCTTCAATATCGCATGCAGTACGTTCCGGGGGAAGTGTAATGTGCAAGCGGATTGTATGTCCAGAATTCCCCTACCTTGTAAGGAGCAAGTGAGCATGGAGAGAGATGAATGTGAAGTGGCTTTCACGTTGCAAGAGGTTATCTTGTTAAGTCTGGAGTATCCTGTGATTCAGGAGACAAGGTGGAAAGAGGAAATGGAGAAGGATGGCAAATTGGTCAGGGTAATCCAATGTGTCAGGAGTGGATGGTCAGAGGAAAGGAAGGTTCCAGGAGAGTTACTAGGATTTTTTTAAGGTACGTGAAGAATTGGCGGTAGAAAATGGTATAGTGGTGGGGGGGAGAAATGTGTACTTCCTTTCAGTTTGCGAAAGGTTATAGTGGATATTGCCCATGAAGGACATTTGGGTAGGTCGTGCACTAGGAGACGGGTCAGGGAGAATTTTTGGTGGCCGGGGATTGACACATTTGTGGAACATCATGTGAGAGTGTGTGGGAGTTGTGCAATGAGTGACAAAACTGCAAGGGCATTGTCATCTGATCCCTAGCCGGTTCAAAATTCAAAATGGTAACCATCCAGTAGATTATACCTCTTACTCTTCCAGGGATATTTCTGGACACTTTGGGATTTATTAGATGCCTACCTTCACATACAGATACATCCAGTTCCCCAAGGTTCCTGAGGGTTTTCTGTCGCAATTCTGCCTCCTTCCCTTTGGGCTACATTAGCCCCAAGAATTCATGAAAACCTTGGCTCCTCTGGCGGATAAGCTACATGCCTTGGGCATTTACATTTTTAAATACCTGGATGACTGGTCAATCTGTGATTCTTCCTTTTCCAAGGTATTGAAGGCAGTCAAGCAGGTGTGGAGTACACTTAAAGACAACGGATTCATGCTGAACACTGAGAAATCCACCTTCAACCAGCCCGGTCTCTCCAATTCACTGGGGCTCTGTTCCGCACAGATCTTGGAGGCAACAGAAACTGATCTCCTGTCTCCAGTCCCCATTGCAGAGACATTCAGCGACAGTGAGAGCTTGATTGACTGTTCAAGGGGATATGGCTGCTGCTCTTCATCACGTCCTTGAGTCAGCTTCCATGTCTATCCACTAGTCAACCACGTCCTCGCTCATCAGAATGAGGCAGAGTTCTCAAAGAAATGTCCCAAAAGCTACAATTGTGGTTAAATCCGGACAACTTAAGCAGAGGGATTTCTCTTTCTCATGTAGGAAAAAGCCCCTTTTTGCATGGTTGCCCCCACTTTTTTCCAAACTGTTGATGTACTTTAACTGAGTGTGCCCTGGGTTCCTGCCATCCAGGTACCCAGCGCCTATGTTTTTTCCCTAAACTGTACTGTTGCAACACCCAATTGGCAACTCTCTGGCCACGTGTAAGTCCCATGTAAAAGGTACCATAGGTACCAAGGGCACTGTGACCAGGGAAGGCCTCTACGGGCTGCAGCACTTATTGTGCCACCCTTAGAGGCCCTGTACCTCTAAACACACACACTGCCACTGCAGGCTGCGTGTCTTGGTGCAGAACAAAGTGAAGAGTCAACATGGTACACATCCCTGTGTGCCATGCCTACAATCCACTGCCCTGGCATAAGTAAGCCACCCCTCTAGCTGGGTGCACTATGCCAGTGGTGAGGGTACAGGTGCATGAGCCCTGTGCCCCTACAGTGTCTAAGTCAATTCTTAGACATTGTAAGTGCAGTAAGGCCATAAAGAGTATATGGTGCTGGGAGTTTGTCATTACAAACTCCACAGCACCATAATGGCTTTACTGAAAACTGGGAAGTTTGGTATCAAACTTCTCAGCACATTAAACCACACTGATGCCAGTGTGGGATTTAATGGAAAATGCACTCAGAGGGCATCTTAGAGATGTCTCCCGAAAAACAACCTAAGTCTAGTGTCCTGGCTGAGTGGCTGCTCGCCAGCTGCCACCACCAGACATGTTTCTGGACCACTGGGTCGAGAGCCTGCCGCTCTCGGGGTCCTGAAACAATGCACATCCTGGGACGAGGTACCAAGCCT
Source organism: Calotriton arnoldi (assembly GCA_963921515.1). Taxonomy (NCBI): domain Eukaryota; kingdom Metazoa; phylum Chordata; class Amphibia; order Caudata; family Salamandridae; genus Calotriton; species Calotriton arnoldi. The sequence continues at coordinate 2,066,983 of CAWUFW010001531.1, read as the reverse complement.
CCTCCCCCAGGATGGGCAGGGTCCACGAAGGGGAAGCTTCAAAGGCTTGCTGCCTTTGTGAGCTACCCCAGCCATTTGCTGATTCCAGCAACTGGCCCCCACTGGTTCTGACCCCCACTTTGGGCGGGAGAATCGGCGGGAAAACCAAGTTAGGAGGAGAGGTGTGCCCAACTTTGCCAACCCCACAGCCGAGGGGGGGGGGGTCGAGGTGAAGCACAACTTTCACTCCCACTGGAGGGGGGCATAATAGGGGGTTTACCCACCCCAAGGAAGGGACCCATTGGTCCCGACCTGTACCTACCTGTAGCACCCCTAAATTTAGTATTTAGGGGAAACCCTGAACCTTGCCTCCACAGACAAGCAGACCAGAAGAAGGACCGAAGAGCCGTGCTGAGGAAGAAGAGGAGGACAACAACTGACTTGGCACCAGTCCTATCGGCCTGTCCCGACCTCGACCAACTACAGCGAAATCCCGGTATGTCCTGCAGCTAGCATCCCTCAAGAACCCGGAGGACCTGCCCTGCCTTCGCAAACCTGAAGACTCTGTCTCCCGTGAGCATCAACTTGCTCAAATGCAACCGACTCCGTGAGTCTGCTCCACTCCCGGCGCCCCAAACCCGAGCCTGAGTGACCAATACCCTAAGGAGATCCCCCCAGTGATCCTAGCCTGGATTCCAAGGGCCCCAGAACCTCCATAAGTTCCTAGAAACAAACCTGCTGCCAACAAATGAAAGGTCCCCTCAACCGCGACCGAAGGCGAACCCCGAATCAACTCCGTAACCGAAACGGTCCAGAAGGAGCAACCGCGACCGTCCGACTGACACCAAACGTTGCGGTCACAGAACGACGGCTCCCAAGCCCCATTTGCCTCAACAGCGGTGACCGACTCGGAGGGAACTGCAACCAAATCTGCAGCCTCAGCCAAGACACCCGGCCGCCCCGGTGCAGCTGGTGGTGTAGTCTTGGTGTTGGCCATTGGGCCTTTAGTGCTGACCTCGACCCCAGGAGCTGTTTGCAACTCAACCTGGTGGCCTGCTGGAAGCAGTCCCAAAGCCCCTGACTGTGCTTAGTTCATTGGCCAACGTGTGGTCCCTGCACTCTGCGCCCGGCCGCCTCTGTGCCGGTGGCGGTGCGACCAGAGTGCCCATTTGACCGAATCTTACTCGCGGACCCATAAACTCAGTCTGCCTTCTCCGGACTAAAGGTGGCTCGTGAGTAACATTGTAGAGCTGTATTGAGTTTACAAAACGCATTAACTCATTTTTCTCCCTCTCAGGAAATGTACCAGCCTTGTAATAAGAGATACCTGGCTGTGCTAGAAAAGTAACTGCAAAGTGAATTTGACTGTCCCCAAATACAAAGTAATGTTGACTGTCTACAAATCCAAAGTACTTCTACTGTAACAAATTCACTGCATATAAACTGTATTTAACCTGTTTATGATTGCAAAGTATTGCTATACTGACCTGTACCAGGCCTTGCTTGGTTCTAGAAAAATAAATACAACTAAATAATATTTTCATTCAAACCAATTAGTCAGAGTTCAGTTCTTTAGTGTGTGAAATCATCTCTTGCCTGGGTTGTACAATAAATGCTTAGCACTACCCTCTGATAAGACCTTACTGCTCGACCACACTACCACAAAATAGAGAGTAAGGTACTGTCTACTTTAACCTCTGCCTACCTTTTGGGTCCCACTGGACTCTGTATACACGATACCTTACTTTGATATAGTATATACAGAGCCAGCTTCCTACACTCCTCCTTCTTCTTTTCTGTTGACCTCAGATGCCAGCAGCCTATGGTGGGAGCCACTCTGGATATTTTATCTGTTCAGGTGGTATGGTCGGAGCAGGAGCTTCTAACTTCTACCAACCGGAAGGAGCTGGCATCAGTTTATGGCCCTGCTATCTTTTGCCCCTCAGGAAATCAATTAGTCCGGGTTCAAAAGGACAATAAGGTAACCTGAGCCTATGGCAATCATCTAGGGAGTTCCAGGGTTCTTCAATAGTTCTGCTGAGAGAGGAGCTAGGAATGCAGGCAGAGCGCAATTTTCTGTCTCTCTCAGCAGCCTATCTTCGGGGACAGAGAATAGGCTTGCCGACAGTCTGAGTCGAGTCTTTCTATTTTCAATGGAGGTGCCCCTACCTCCACAGTCAATTCAAACCCTGCAGGCAACCCTGGGAGTCCCATGGTAATATCTTTTCGCCTCACTGAACAAAATCCTTCTTCTAAAGTTCTGATCTCTCCTTCGGACTCAGGAGGTGTGGGCAGTGGATCCAATGAGTATAACCAGGCTAAGGGAGCGGTTATTCACCTTCCTTCCTATAATCATGCTCAGCAGAATCCTACTGAAGATAACAGTAGATTGGTCAGAGATAATTCTGGTGGCTCCGAACTGGTATTGCCAATCTTGGTACCCACTCCAGCTATCAGTGCTCTCTCCTCATGTATTTCCAACCATTTCCTCTCCTCTGAGATTCCCATCTCAGTCAGTCAGTGCCAGCACACGCCTGGCATTGGCAGCTTGGAGCTTGGAAGGCACAGGTTGATGGCTCTGGACTGTATTCCAGACACTGCAGTTTCTATCCAGACCTCTAGAAGAGTCTACAAGACACACTGGGGAAACATTAATTTCTGGTGTCCTTTAAGAAATGTAATCGTATCTGATTGTGATGGAAATTCAGTGCAGGAATTTTTAAGGGACATTTTTTTATAGGCTTAGCTGTCTGTAATTTGAAGAGCCAGTAATCAGCCATTAGCCATTCAGAGCCAAGTTCTTTTGACAACCTCGGTAATTGTCTTCTGAGGAGTTTTACTTTCAGGAGGCCAGTAAGTCACTCTCTGGGTCCCAACTGTTAGAGCTTCTTTATTTTGTAAGTAAGGGCATAGGAGACACGACATTTCTGGGGCATGGGAGACATGGTCACCTAGAGGTGAGCTCATTCAGGGGCCTGCCTTGGCTCTGAGAGCCTAAACAGAAGCCAAGGCATCAACTGATGTATACTGGGCAACAAACATAATTTTAAAAAATGATTACAATTCTTAAAAGTGAAAAAAATTATTTGCCAACATTTCTCAGTGTCTAAATTAAGGACACAATATGATTATATCCCTGATATTAACACAAATTATTCAACAATACCCCATGCCAGGACGACGGTCAAATGAGATTCCTAAAACGTGTCAGTTTGTGACGTTCTCTATTTAAATAGATCATATTGTAATTAAATGTGAAGCAAGATTATTTATTATATATTAAACATATAAAAGAGAGGTTTCTGTAGAGCAAGGATCATGAAATGAATGTGCTCTCAGACTTCTTGGTTAAAGAAAATGATACATAAACTGACACTATATGCACATATATAGATGTGTGTAGTCATAAGAATGTGAAGGCAGGCTTTTCTCTTTGGAATAGGGCGACTAGCTGCCACAGAGGCAAACTCCGTACAGTGACTGTAACAAGATCAACATCACGCCTATCACCTTGAAACGTAATGGTTGTGGGAAGAAGCCACACTCCAATCCAGAAATTTGAATAGGTTTATTTCAACCAAGCAATACCGCATCAGGTCAAAGCCAGGATCAGACATCCATTGCCATAGTATCTGTGCCATGTGCAACATATCCAGCTCACTTGTGATGCAGACAGCCCCTGCAGGGTTCTGGGATACATCAGAGCACTAATCTACCTAAAATGTTGGAAGTAAATAGGTAGGTGTACTGACTGAAATGACCAATCCAGGATAGAACATGAAGAGTATGGCTTCATGACATTTAGCATGCTTCTAAGCCTTCATAGTGTTTGGCAAATAACGGATTTGAGAAAGAGCTTTATGTGATATGCCAACAACCACACAATTTGGTCAACTGGGGAAGGCTAAAACAGAGTATAGGTCTTAGAACTCTAAGGTCAACTGATAGGCCACATCACCTTAAGTTCTACATTAACGAGAAAGAAAAGTAAGCAAACAGGTTTAAGGAGGGAGAAAATCAACTACATAGACCAGTCGGATTCAACTAATTTAGATATTTTATTTACATCTGAAACTTGGCTTAGGGGCTCATCCGGTCCCAAAATCACTACTTGAGTTCATCCGGGCTACCAGATTATCAGACAGGATCTGTACAATCGTGCCAGAGGAGGACTAGCAGTTATTTTACCCACTTCCATCTGAATGACCTCTATAAATAATCCTACCTACATGCTTGTAGAAACACTATTTTTTCAAATGAAGTTATCCCACAATATTATACCTTCTGGCCTTTTCATTTATTGGCCTCCTGGCCCAGCCTTGGACGTTGGCGCTGCACTAGCAAAATCTATATTGCATTTTGTGATCAAAAACTGTCATTTTCTTCTCCAGGGAGTTTTTATACTTGGTGTGAAATGACTGATACGTCAGGCAAAGGTAATTCAGTTGATGCCTTAGACACACTAGTCTCAGCCCAACTAGTCTCTTCTCCATCCCACAAGGCGGTAAATATCCTGAACCCTACTTTTTCTTCAAGCAAAGTAATCACCACAGCTTCTCCTGTGGCTTTTTCCTGGCCTGACCATTCGGAAGTCCCTGTTACTACTTTCTTGATCACTCTCTTTTAAGCAATGCTCATCTCATGCAGGTTTATCAAGCCATTCTCTGCCAAAATGAATTTCACTTGAGTTTAACGTAGTCTTGCAAAATCTTCTTTCTCCCAGTAGGTCTAGCTTGTACACAAATGCTAACACTGAAGATTTTAATGATTGGATTACACAGCGGTGTGGAATTTAATAAAATATCTACTTGTCCATGGGGCAGGTTGCTTCATAAATCTACTTGTCCTGTAACAAAATCCACTTGTCCCTTTTGTGCCATGTAATGTGGCGACAAATTATGGCAGCAACCTCATTATATAAGAGCTCTGAAATAGCCTCTCTGGTTATGCCAGGGCTAGTACCATAGTAGGGTTTGAATACTAGCAATTCCCTTATGTTGCCATGTTTCCGCAGATCTACATACTGGGGCTGAAGGTAATGATAAGCAACAGTTCCAGGGTTGGAATGCCCTTTTGAGTCTGTACAAACCTACTAACTTGCATGTTTTAATGGTTTTCACCAACTCTTCTCTAATCTTTTCCCATACTGAGAAAGGTTGGAAATTTACTCCTGACAATGGCAGACATAAAACTTATTCCAGTGTTGGGGAATAAAGTGGTTGGAGGTGAAGTGAACGTGCAAACACTCAGATTTTCACATGAGCAAATTACACCTATATATTTGCTCATACTAAAATGCAGTTCGCAAATATTTTCTAGGAGTACTATTTCTTGACCGACTTCTGTAAAGGTTTGTGAATTCACGAAAGTCATATATCTGCACTTACCGCAAGGACATGGGTGCACTTGAGAGACTTTAATTAATATTTGGGCCCCTAATTAGGTCTGGCGTTAACCATGACCTTTTGTGTTTATTAAAATTCTGTCTCTCTGTCCATCGGCTAGCTTCACTGCGAGTGACAGAATTCGGTTCTTTCACAAGGAGCATATCGACACACAGATGTTTTGGTCAGTGCCAGGAACTACTGTGGCAATGTGTGCTTTTTGAGCCCAAAACTATTTTTGCTTTTGCCAATGTTTGTTATAATGGTGAGGGCCCGGCAGCCCCCACACCAATAAGGTCTTACAAAAACCATGCCAATACAAGTCACGCATTGACAAAACCAAAAGGCTGACCAACAATTCAGACCCACTGGCTTTACCAATGCTTGTTTATTTTTCAGTTTCCCATAATCTCATTAAAACTGGTTACAATGATTTTCCATTATGAATATTTTTGGCAAATACTAGCATACATCAACACTTTTCACTAAATGATGCTGCAAAGAAATGGTACCTAAACTTTTAAAGTAGTTTAGCGAAATGTTTTTGCATTTTTATGTGAACATTTTATTTGGAAAGCAAAGAATCATTAATCCTGCTTTCAAGCTTCTGCAAATATTTGCATCTAATCAGAGAGCATTCTGGGAGCAGTATACATAGCCTCATACTGCTAAACATTAAAAACATGTGTACACATTTTTATACTGGAACCACGGTCAGTAGTGCAGTCTGAGCTTACAACAATTACTTAGAGCGCTCACCCTAATAATAAAGACTTTGCATTAATGAACCTTAAATACAAGTTTGAACAGCATTAACACATGGGCACAAATATTACCACTAACTGCAGGCAATGCCTTTCTCTGATCCATAATGTGGTACTGTAAACTGACAGCCAAAGGATTTGTGCTGTAGGGGGTTGGGCCTACTTGTCCCAAGGACAAAATACACATGAAAATGTCCTGGGCGTTGGGTGTACACCATTAGAAAAGCTATGGAAGACAAAACTGTTATAACCGGCTGCACTCATGAGCCATGGGCTCACAGAGGTTCCATATGATGCCGTGACTCTTCCATGGTAACAACAGTACACTAAGTGGGTTAAACCTCAGAAGTACTTAGCATTGGCGACAAGCTACCTGTGAAGGGCAAGACGTCCACTAACACCCATCGAGGAAGTCTGACTGAACCTTTCCTTGTTCACCTGCATTCTGATGTTTTGATCGATTTTGACTGATGCTGGTACAGCCTGTACTGGTACCGTGAGAAACTTAGGGCTTGAGTACCTTTACAATTGACTTTGAATTGACTTTTAAGCACTTTAGCACAATATTAACAATAATAGTTGCCTTTAGTGCCGGTCGTGCGCACACCTAGTGCGTACCTATTACATTCCTCACGTGTTTCTCGTGCTCCCATCTGTGAGTACGTCACAGGAGCACTCACCACGTGCAGACCATGCGTCTCTAGCTATTCCTGGCGCTCGTGCTTCCAACACGCAGACATTCTCCACTACGCTGCAGCGCTCTGCAGGCCGTAATGCTCAGCGGAGTGATCTCCACTGCCGCGCTCATATATTAGGCCACATATTGAAGCCTCTGGGAGCAATGTAGGCATCTACATGCATATGCGGAGCAACGCTAATAACAGAAGGCATTAATCAGGAATACCACAAAGGGGAGTGACCAAACTGCTGTCAGCCAATGAATGCTGCGCTAACTTCTTAGGAACTTGATAACGACAGCCAGAGCTAGAGCGCTAACCCCATTTGTACTAATTAAACAGCAAAGAACTAGACTGCTGACGGTCAGCCAACGAATGCTGCGCTAAGTTTTCTTGAACTTGACAACGGCAGCCAGAGCTACAGCACTAACCACATGTGCAGTAGTTTGGAACACAGAAGTACACTAATACCCTGAGATGAGTATCTGGGATGCATACATAGAAAAAAAGAAAAAGATTAAAGGAAAAGAGGGAACAAGATTTCAACTCCCTACGAACACTGCTACCTCATAGTCAGATTTTCAGCAATTCTGAGCACAGTCAAGCACTATTATTATGGTTATTATTTTAGGTTGTTGTATTAATCTGTTAATTGCAGAGTTATTATTTTAGCCTGTTATGTTTATTATTTGCACTTGCTTTACAGGTTAACATGGCAGCACCAGGCATGTCAAACACAAGGAGATGATGGACGGAGCGCTGAAACTTTTCAGACACTCACTCCCAGTCACAGATCTGGGTTGGATCCATCATCATTCTTTAGCTCACTTCGCCACCTCAGTTCAGACCCAGCTATATGCAAATCAGTCTTGACCCTGTGCCTCATGGGAACAGTCCAGCCCGAACTGCCAAGCCAGGTCTTCCCTGAACCGGAAACAAGCATCCTGGGACCGGTTTCTGGGTAACACCCTTCATCAGCCAGGCTAGCTTGAATCCAGTGGCAAAGTGAGCAAGGGACCCACGTCTGGGCATACCCTGCCAACTTAGGGCGAACAAAGCAAACACAAGGAGATGATGGACGGAGCACTAAAACGTTTCAGACACTCACCCCCAGTCACAGATCTGGGTTGGATCCATCATCATTCTTTAGCTCACTTCGCCACCTCAGTTCAGACCCAGCTATATGCAACTCAGTCTTGACCCTGTGCCTCATGGGAACAGTCCAGCCTGAACTGCCAAGCCAGGTCTTCCCTGAACCGGAAATAAGCATCCTGGGACCGGTTTCTGGGTAACACCCTTCATCAGCCAGACTAGCTTGAATCCAGTGGCAAAGTGAGCAAGGGACCCACGTCTGGGCATACCCTGCCAACTTATGGCGAACAAAGCAAACACAAGGAGATGATGGACGGAGCGCTGAAACTTTTTAGACACTCACCCCCAGTCACAGATCTGGGTTGAATCCATCATCATTCTTTAGCTCACTTCGCCACCTCAGTTCAGACCCAGCTATATGCAAATCAGTCTTGACCCTATTCCTCATGGGAACAGTCCAGCCCGAACTGCCAAGTCAGGTCTTCCCAGGCATGTCACAGACTCTCCAATTTCTATCAGACTATGGTGAGCTTCTCTTACCCTGGAAGAAGTGGAAAAAACGTTTTGATCCATACCCAATTGCCATCGGGGGCTAAAGATTCTCTGCAACAAGGAAGCAAGGAATGGTATTACATAACCTAGGCATTGAGGGGCGTAATGTACATGACAGTCTAGATGAGATTGCCCTTAGCAATGAAGAGGGTCAACCCAGAGATGTTTATGAAAGGTCATTTATGATCTTAGAACAGCATTTTGGTCCGAGCATTAATCAGGCCTCGAAAAATCCTAAAAATTTTACTAGACCTGCATGTCTAGTGACTTAAATAATCTACTCGATACAATTATAATGCTCTTGACCCATAAACTGGTTTCAAATTATGTGATCCTGGGCAAATATTTTAATTCACTGAGCTGCCATCTTCTTCTTTATCACATATGAGAGAACCTTTAAATGCTCAAGTTCAGCATGTCTGCTGTACAAAAAACACTGTTGTTTGATTTAATATGGAGTCCGCATTTGCTCCATATATAATGCATATCTAGCCACATATAGGATACACATGACCGCCGTACTTGCCTTTTAGTTCATTAATAGCATTGTCATCAGGATGGGGCAGGAATTTTTCACAAATCATATTTAAAAACTATCTCTTTTAATAAATACATACCTAAAGCATGACGTGGTAGCACATGCATTTGCAATCAGCAGATTTTCCATTGAAATGGCCACAAAATGTTCCACTGACATGAGATTTTACTGATAAAACTATATAGTGTACAAACAATGTTTGGAAATCGAGTTTCTGCAAATATTTTTCATTTGCACAACACCAAGTAAAGTTTTCTGATTTGCTCCTATTTAAATCTTTGTTTGCAGCACACTTCTGAATGACAAGAAAAATAAATGTGATTTCGTAATTCCATATATATTTTGCAATATTTGTAGTATTAAATTGCAAGCTGTTTAAATGTTGTGTGTTAGAAAATAACTGACCTCGTACAGTCTTTTGTTTCAAAATGATTGTCAGACAAAAACCTCTAACTGTAATAAGAGAAAGAAAAGTAAACACCATTTTCCAGGATAAGATAAGCAGCAATTAGTAAAAAGACAAACTGACATTTGACCTCTTTTCTTGAACAGACAGCAAATGTGTCAAGATAAAAACAAGATTTAAATGTGTTTTAGTTGCTCATTCACTTTCTGAATGAACAGAACACCTGTTCCTTTACAGTTTAAGTTCACTTGCCAGAAGAGTAGGTCCTATAAATAGCTCAACCTGATCAAATCTGACTCACCATAGCGAGTGAGCGAGTAGATTTTGAGAGGCCTGAACTTTGTCATGGAGAGGCACAATTTCTTCTCAAGAGTGCAAGCAAAAGGTGATAGGGTTGGCAATTATACAGCCTCTTTGAGGAGTTTCGTAAGGACATGTGAATTTGGCGACTTGTCGGATTCACTTATAAAGGATCAACTGGTGCGTTGTACAAATGACACTAGGGTTCGAACCCTACACTATAGGAAGCAGTGGACATTGTGGATGTAATGGAGCACACTTCTGGTTGGGTCAAAGAAATGCAGAGCACACTTCCTAGCACAGTGGAAAGAGTGACTAACGCCGACTTAGGGAGGAGGCAAATGAGGACAACAAAAATGCGAATCAAAAACCTGCATGGACCAAACGTTCTGTTCAGAAAAAAGACTCTAAATTAAAGTGCTTCAAGTGAGGAAGCTCTAATCACTTGTCTAATAGCCCAATATATTTAGCTTGCAATTCGGTCTGTCGCAATTGTGGGAAAAGAGGGCATTATGGCCGCATGTGAAAGAACAACAAAGTGCATGAAGTGGATGAGGTGCAGGAGGTCTGCCAAAAAGTTATACTACAAGTGACCCCCTCTTCGGAAAGTGTTATAAAGGTTAATGGAGATGTTGATGCAGGGCACATAGAAAACCTGAATGTGAAATGACCATTGGTGGGAAAGAACTTATGGTTCTTGCTAATTCAGGTTCTCCTTTCACACTGACAGGCGATAAGAATTGGGAAAAGAAATAGGGGAAGGAAAATATAAAATTACTACCACCTCATATTAGCCCGGAGGGCTGCGGTGGAGCGATCACTGACCTGATTGGTTACACGCTCATGAGCATCAATTTTAAGGGAAGGGAGACGGTGGGGAAAGTTTATGTGACCAAACGTGAAGACAATCTCCTGGGCTGGTAGCATCAGAGAGACCTGGGTATTATTCTTAACCTGAACTCGCAGCAACAGGTCCTCTTGATTGCCAGTGTGAGAGTTTGAATGTGATACAGGAATTCCAGGATGCGTTTAGAGAAGAGTTGGGTCTCTTAAAGGATTTTCAGCACAAAATCACCTTAAAGAAAAATGCCAAGCCTGTGGTGCACAGGATGACCAGGAGACCAGATTGAATATTGAAGCCTCTACAGAATGAGATTGATAAACTGTTGTTCTTAGGAGTGATTGAGGAGATAGAGTCCTTGGATCGGTTGGCTCCCATTGTTTTGGCTGCTAAAGACAATGGGAGCAAGCTCAGAGTGTTTGGGCGTTAGGGACCTTAATCAATGCATTTGGGCTTATCGGCAGTCCCTGACCAATATAGCTGAAGCTTTGGCACTACTCAAAGATGCACAAGCGTTTAACGTAACGATGTATCTGCTGCGTACCACCAGGTGCAGCTGCATGAGGGTTGTAGAGCACTGACATCCTTTGTGACACCAATAGGGGCACATAGGTTTGTGAGACTGCCTTTTGGTTTAGCCTCAGCTGCAGCATGTTTTCAACGTCTCATGAAGATTGTGTTGAAAGAGACTGACTGTGATTTTCTCCCAAGATGACATCTTGGTGTACAGAAAAGACACACAGAGTCATGACATTGTTCTGAGACAAGTAATGGAGAGAGAAGTGTAAATTTGGAGTTAGTTCGGTCTCCTACTTTGGGCATAATATATCTGGGACCAAATCAGGTCTTTCATGGGTCTGGTAGAATACTATGCCAAATTCATCCACAATTTTGCCAGCATGATCCAAACAATCAGACTTCTCCTCAAGAAAGGGATGAGCTTTGCTTCATCTGAAGTCTGTGTAAAAAAGAGTTCAGTATAGTCAAAGAAAATCATACTCACCACCGATGCGAGTATGAAAGGGTTGGGCGCTGTGTTGTCCCAAGTTATGGATGGAGAAGAGGGAGGGGTAGCCTTTGTCTCTCGCTCTCTTAAAGAGGCTGAAGAGAGATATTTGGTAGTAGAGTGAGAGGCCTTGGTGTGTTTGCGGGCAATGCACATTTTAAGTTCTTCGTGTGGGGTTTACCATTTGTTCTCACGATGGGCCACAAACCCCTGATTCAACTATTAGGGTGCAGAAATATTGACAACACTGCCCCACGTATCAAGAGGTGGATGGAGAGTTTGATTGAATATAATTACTGAGTTGAGTATCTGCTAGGAGGAAGAACGTACCTGCGTAGTGCTTGTCCAGATTGCCTGTGGTAAGGGCAGCTGCACAGGATGTGGATCAGCACATTATGTGGGACAAGGGGACAGCTAAAAATAAAACTGAATGGGAAACTGAAGCAGGGAATGATGAGACAAGGAAACAGGTTATACATTTTGTGGTTGCGGATTGGCCTGATCTTCAGAGTAAACATGATGAGGTGAAACCTTTTTGGAGTGGAAGGGAGGAATTAAGTATCCTTGATGGGGAACTATACCGTGGAGAACGTACGAGTCCACCAGTAAGATTGTGGGATAAGATTGTGAATCTAGCACACGAAGATTATCTAGGTAGGAATTTGACCAAGGCCAGAGTAAGGGATTGGTATTGGTGGCCTGGAGTGGATAGACAAGTTGAGGGTGTGGTGTAGAACTGCCTGCAGTGTGCTGGAAGTGATATAACCAGGTCTATCAGGATGGCTTCAATGTCTTCGGCTGAGGTTCCTACAGAAGCCTGGAACAAACTAGGTTTAGACACTGTAGGTCCATTCGAGTTGCTACCTTCACTGAAAGATTTGTTTTAGTTTTCGTGGACTATACCTCAAAGAGGATTATAGCAAGTTGCATTAGTTCCGTTACTACCAAGCATGTAATAGAATTTTTACGAGATGCATTCGCATGCGAGGGTGTACCCAAGACTATCATAACAGATAATGGGGTACAGTTCATCCCTGCAGAAATTAGAGATTTCTGAATGATCTTGCCATAATACACAATCGCACTGCTTTGTACTCTCCGCAAGCAAGTGGCTTAGTAGAAAGCATGACACGTTTGGTAAAGGCAAGTGCTCCAACTGCAGTAGAGAACAGGGCATCTCTAAGTGCAGTGTTCCGTTAGAAACTGTGGGTGCATCATAACACACCCAATTCTATCACCAATATCTTTCCCTTTCAGTCTTTAAAAAGCAGATTGGCTGGTAGTAAGTTAAATCGTTCTTGGTTGGACTTTAAGAAAAGTTCACAAAACATTGATTCACAGGCCGTCAAACTTTAGCAACAGAGATACAACAGACAGTTTGATGATGACAGACAGAGTGTATGAACAAGAGTGGAAGATGGGTGGTTTTAGTAAAGAAACCCATCTGGTCTCCTAAGGGTAGGTCCAAGTTTATAGGCCTGAAACATATAATTCAGGTGAAAACATTTTTGTTGTTTTGAGTGGCGGAGAAGTGTGGCATGTCACGCTTAACAAGGAGTGTAAGTAATGGTGATGATGATTCAAAATTTAGCACATCCTTGGATAACAGCAAAATGATGAAGAGTGTGCAGTGGAAGACAATGCTGGGTTTGCAGCATTGGGGTTTGCAGTAGCTACTGGCTCAAGAAGAAGCCTTTACACTTGGAAGATGTATAATTCAAGGTGGTAGTTGGGAAAACATGAAAGTTTAGTCATAAAACTTCACATCAACTGAGACTTCTTTAAAGTCTCTTATGGAGTACTAAGTGTTTTAATTACACTATGTTATGTGAGATTTCTTTTCTTATTAGTATTGCAATTGTAATTATGTTAATTTTACTTTCCCTGTTTTTACGTTTCTGTTTAAGTTTCAATTTCATATTCCCATTGTGTTACGAAGCCATCCATTATGTCATGTTCCACTGTGTTTATTAATCTTTGGTTGATCCGATTTATACTTTTTTTTGTATTTCATTAAAGAGGGCGATGTGTTATAACCTGCTGTACTAATGAGCCTTGGGCTCACAGAGGTTCCATGTGATGCCATGACTCTACCATGGTACCAACAGAACACCAAGTGGGGCAGAGAAGGTTAGACTACTGGAGAGTCAAGCGCTGTGCTTTCTTGTGCTGCATGTTGGTGGATTAACGAAGAAGGTTTTAACTATGTTTTGCTTCAGAACGACAAACTATAATCTAATCCAAAAACAGGCATACATGGAGGAATTGAAACCTTATAAAAACTCTACAGACTGAATATTTTTATTGCAGGAAATTGTCCTAGAGAAATATTTTAGACTGTAAATAGCATTTTCTTTTTCCTCCTGTATTCCTACCTCTGCGAAATTGTGTGAATGCATCTCTACCAATTTCGAGAACAAAATCTTGCATATATGCATATTTATATAAAGTTCTAATAACAATAAGACTGCTGCATTAACAACAGATACTGAGGTATCTTCTACCGCACTTAGCTCTCAACTATTCAACTACACAATTCTGTCCAGTAAAGCTGGATACCACCTAGCACGTGTGTACACTTAAGTCTGGGTCACCTAATGATCTCTGTGCTGCACAAATTTTCAGCCTGGGACTACGCATTGTAGCTTGCCGGCAGCTCCTTGCAATGCATCTTTGACTTCAGCTTCCATGCTTCTTCTCTGGAACAAAGTACTGGCTATTCCCCTGCTAAAAAGCCCTACAGCAGATTCTTCAATACTTACTTACCAATTCCCATCCCATTTCTCTTCTCCATTTTCCTGATAAGATCTTACATAAAGAGGTTAATTCTTACCTCTCTGCTTTCATACAATGCAGCACTGTCCAGGATAACTCACAAACTGGCATCTGCCCTCTGCACAGCACTGAGATGACTTTACTTAAGGTCACAAATGATATTCGTACGATGTTGGAAAGAAGAGTGAGTGCAGTACTACGTCTTTTAGAACTTAGCACTGCCTCCGATACGCTCTCCCACTCTGTACTCCATCAAAGCTTTGTTACATCAGTTCAAATTGAGATAAAGCAATCGAGTGGCTCGCTTCATTCTTGAAAGATCGCGTTCAATCTGTTGTCTTCTCACCATTTTGTTCTCAATCTAGTCTCTATTAAATGGGGATATTGCACGGCTCTTCTCTGAGTCTTGCACTTTTTGATATCTACCGTACTCACCTGGTCGAGCTAATTTGGAGGTTTGCTTTGTCTTTAATGCCCTACGTAAATGACACAAAGATTATCTTCTCTTTTGCAGATAGGTACCCTGCTTCCGCCTGCCATTTTCATGCATGCTTGTCTGCAGTGGCCTCATGGGTGAGAAAGAACCCACTTAAACTAAACTTTTTGGGGTGGCCTTTATTATATGCCCTCCTCTTGGTGACACTCAGAACTGGAAAAGGCATCTTCTCCTGAACAGTCAGTATAAAAACTTGGAGTAATCGTGGAAGCCTCTCTGTCTTTTACAAAACAAATTAACATTCTGACTTTGCATGCTTTTACTTCTTGGGTATGTCATGGAAGATGCTCCTTCATTTTCCTTCAGACTCTCAAAGTACAGTGGTTCAAACGATTATCTTATCAAGCACAGACTACTGTCTCCTAACTCCTTATATCTTGTGTTGCCCAAAGATCCTTATAACATATGATATTAATTCAGAATCTTTCGGAAAGACTCCTATCTAAATAGACTAACCTTCTTTCACACAATCCTATTTCTTCTCATCTCAGGGACCTGCATTGGCTGTCTATGAAGCAGAGGCTGACTTAAGGCCTTATACATTGTTCAGAGCTCATCATAACCGGGGTCCAGCTTGGATTAAATCTCAAGCGGATGTTATGAACAGCTAAAGCTTCCAAGTTTAAAGTTCCTCGTATTTCCTGACCTTGACAAAGGAGGGACAGCCTTCTCATTTGTGACCCGTAAGCTCTGGAATATTCTTATACTTCGGTCACAAAAGGTTTAAGTTCTGCAAAGGCCTGGAAACCTTGCCATTTTGTTGAAATCAATCCAATTTCTCACCTTAGTATCAGAACACCCTTTTTGGGTAGCTGTTTGCACGTTACAAATACTCATTGTAAGACCTGGCACCATTGGCGTGGGTCTCCCTTCCATTTTTTGCTGTTGCCTCCTGTGTTTTGCTATGTTTTTGCTGGTCTAGATGCTTTGGGCACTTTGCCACTGCTATTCAGTGCCAAAGTGCAATTGCTCCCTATTGTAAATTGTTGTATGGATTAGTGATTCCATGATTGGATTATTTGATTTACTTGTCAGACCCTAGTACAGTGCACCGTGTGTGCCCAGGGCCTGTAAATCAAATGCTGCTGGTGGGCTTGCAGCACTGGTTGTGCCACCCACAGAAGCAGCTTGTAAACTATGGCTCAGGCCTGCCATTGCAGAGCCTGTGTGCAGTCTGGGACTGCCATGCTGATGTGGCAAGTGCACCCACTTGCCAGTCCCTAAACCTTCCCTTTTCTACATGTTAGTCACCCCTAAGGTAGGCCCAATGGCAGGGTGCATTGTATGTAAAAGGTAGGACATGTCCTGATGTGTGTGGCATGTCCTAATAGTGAATTACAGCCAATTTCGTTTTTCACTATTGCAAGGCTATCTGTTCCCATAGGCCAGACTGGCCAGTTTGGTTATAACATCTTATAATCCTTAACTGACCCTAGGAACAAGATAGAAAAACGAATTTAGTATGCCTGAACTCAGAATGTTAAAATACATCTTTTAGTGTGGGTGATTTTTACATTCTGTGTTTGAAAATACCACTTTTAGAAAGTAGGTATTTTCTTGCCTAACCTTCCAGTGTGCCTCTGCTAAGGTTGTGTATTCACTGTTTGGTTTGTGAGTGACAGGGGACTGGAGAGGGTCTTGGCTCCAGCAGTCTGATGGGTCAGGGCTGGGCTGAATAGGACCCACACAGAACAGGGAGTAGGGGGGAGGAGACTTCCTTTCACTGACCTGAGCCCTCATAGAATAGAGAGTAGGGGGCGGGGATTTCCTTTCACTCCCATGAGACCTCATAGAATAGAGAGTAGGGGGAGGAGATTTCCTTTCAGCTACCTGGGCCAGGTCTGCTCTCAAACAATGCTGTCTCCACCTCCTGCCAGGAAGCTGCACAGAACTGGTTTTGGTCAGGCACAGACACTCTGCCTCCAGAGAACAAAGACTTTCTGAGTATAAATATTGGGGGCCAGACCCCAGAACTTTAGATCACTTCTGGGAATCAAGACGAACCTTTGCTGAGGAGAAGAACCAGGAAACTGAAGGAGGAAACTGCCCCTGTGCTGTGTGCTGCTGGGGTTGGCCTTCAGTAGTTACTTTATTGCCAAAGAAAGGAACTTTGTGTGTACTTTCATCATCTTGAAGATCTCCAAGGGCTTGAAGATTGAGCTTGCCTCCTGCCTGAAGTCTCAGGGATACAAGACTTCACCAACCAGCTCCCCTGAATTCCCTTGCAGGGAATTCTACCTGCAAAGTGGTACCTGCTGATGTGTTGGGCCCGTTTGAAGACTGCGTGTCGCTGGGAGCTGGAAGCGCGACGCAACAAGGAGAAGCGTGTCGCCGCCGCAGCAGTTGCCGTCACATTGCCAAAGAAGCGTGCCGCAGCTGTTCGCCGTCGCATCGCCGACGAAGCGTGTTGCATCACCGGAGAAGCGTGTCGCTACTGCAGAGGTCGCTGTTGCATCACCGGAGAAGCGTGTCGCAGGGCCTGTCGCGGCTCAGAAGTTCACTGAGTCGCCGCACGGCATGCGGGCCTGCACGCATCGCAACCAAGACGCCCTTTTGTCGCATCGCACCGGATCACAGTAAGAAACCGACGCATCAACTCCCCACACAGTAAGGAAGCGAGCCTCAACTCCCCTGCGCAGCAGTAAGGTACCGACGCATCCACTCCCCTCAGTGTAAGGAACCGACGCATCACCTTCCCTGCGACCCTTTTGTTTGTATTGCGTGACGCATCCAAGGTACTTTGAGAGTAAAGTGTCACATTTACCATCTACATTGAACTAAGCTATTTCTACCATTTGAAAGACTCATTTTTGATTACAGTATTGTGGATTTTTGTCGTTTGACCTTGTGTTAAGTCTAGTAAAGATTACTTATTTTTCTAAACTGGTGTAGTGTCCATTTGTAGTGTTTTCACTGTATTACGGTATGTGTTCACAAATGCTTTACACACTGCCTCTGAGATAAGCCTGCCTGCTCGTATTAAGCTACCAAGGGGGTGAACAGGGGTTATTTAGGAGTGTAGCCCCTTACCCTGACTAGACGCAAGGGTCCCTATTTGGACAAAGGTGCAAACCATTGCCAATTAGAGACCCCCAAATCTAACATTGGTGGTCAGCGGTGAGGATTTGGACTTGCATTTGTGATTCATATACAGTGATTGGTGTACACTACTAGTGAGTGCAGATCAAACGCAACCACATACTTATTGGTAGAATTTTTTTTCCTTGGGATTTCTATTTTTGCTAAGAACTGCTAGTTGTTGTTACCATGAGTAGACCAGCATCCATTGCACCTGAAGAGTTTGAATTTGAAGAAGAAATGTTGGATGCATACACTGTGCCCCAGCTCAAATCCGCTTGCAAGAAATTTAAAGTCTCCCTGAAAGGCCTCACAAGAAAAGAGGAATACCAAAAGGCGCTGAGGGCCTGGTTGGAAGCAAGGAGTGCCAGTGAGCACCCTGAGGATCAGGTGGAGGATTTAGAGGAGCAGCAAGGGGGGCCCTTGGGTCCAGTGGGAAGGAAAGTACCTTCCAGGGCAGGCAGCGGTGTTTCTTCCAAAGGCCTGTCCCCAGGAGAGCTGGAGGACAGGGAGAGAAGTAGGGTGCATGAGATGGAGCTAGCCAACCTCAAAATGGGTGGGCAGTTAGAATTAGAGAATAAGAAATTGGCCCTAGAGGAAAAGAGAATGCAATTGGAGCATGAGAGAAGTTTGAGGGAGTTGGAATTGAAAGCAAGAAGCTTAGAGATTACTCCCTCTGGTGGCAGCAAACGTCCATGCCTAGTGAGGCACGAGTATATATACCCAAGGAGGTGGTCAAAGAATTTTACAGAAATTATGATATTGGTCAGTGGTTCAAGGCCTATGAGGTAGCTATGACCTCCCACCGGGTCCCTGAGAAAGATTGGGGAGCGGGGTTGTGGGGGCGGTTCCTCAGTGAGTGGCGGGATACCTTGTTAGACTTGCCCTCTGAAGTCCACAATTCTTATGAGCACATGAAAGAAGCCTTGATGAGTAGGTATGGGTTGACTCCTGAAATGTATAGACAGAGGTTTAGAAACTGCAAGAAACTGGAGTCAAGCACTTGTGTAGAATATGTGTCCTTTTTTGGCAGAGCATTGGATGGTTGGGTGAAGGGTAGCAAAGTGAATAATGATTTTCAGGCGCTCTATGATTTGATTGCGTGGGAGCACTTGTCCAGTAATTGTTTTCCAGAGCTGCGCCAGCACCTGATTGATAGTAAGCTGACTATCCCTAGGAAGCTTGCTGAGGAGGCGGACCACTGGGTGAGCACCCGGGTCCACAAGGGTCATGTGGGAGACTCTGCCAAAGGTGGGCAGGGTCCCCAGCAGAGGAGTGGGGGGGGCAAGGGTAAACAGAGGGAGTTCCAGAAAGGGCCCCAAAGTAATCCCCAAGGGAACCAAGGGAAGGGTTCCCAGCCTCCCTCTGAAAATAAGTCAGGGGCCCCGACAGATAAGCCTGTTCACAGGGGGCCCAAGACCTGTTTCATGTGTGGTCAAGTGGGCCACTGCTCCTATGATTCAAGATGTCCCATGTATGGGAAAACAGCACCCACTGGTGCACCACCCCGGCAGATCGCTAGTGTAGCCCTGGGGTAGGAGTTGGGTGCCCAAGGTGGGTGGGGTCCCGCAGAGATGTCCCTAGTCTCTTTAGGAGACTGTGAGGTGGTCCCCAGGACCCAGCTGCCTGATAACACTAAGAAGTACAGGCAGTGAGTGACCATCAATGGCCATAGAGTGGAGGCTCTTACAGACACCGGAGCCAGTGTGACAGCTGTCAGTTGTCGGCTAGTGTCTGAAGAGCAGGTGATCCCCAATGCATTTTACCCGGTTGTTGCCGCTGACAACACAGAGAGCCACTGCAAGGTGGCTCAGGTTCCCTTTGAGTTGGGGGGGGGGGGATCTCAGGTACTCTTCAAGTAGCTGTGAGGCCAGCCATGCCTGTTGACTATCTGTTGGGCAATGACTTGGAGAGCTCCCCTTGGGCTAAGGTGGAGCGTAATGCACATTTGGAGATGTTGGGCTTGCCGGATTGGGCGTGTGTGACCACCCGGTCTATGGCAGCCAGTAAGGGTGTTCAAGAGGACCTGGAGCCTGAAACAGTGGCCCAGGTGCCTGCCTTAAAGAGAAGAGGCAGGGGCGCGGGAAACCGGCCCCCGTGGTTCCCACGGTCCAAGAGGAGGCAGACCTTGAGGGGGATGCCCTGGAACCTACAGGGGAACAGGTGGCTGAACTGGGGGACCTGCCTGAGCTGACCCATTGGCAGCAGGAAGGAGGCCCCTCCAGGGAAGAGTTCTGTGAGGAGCAGAACAAGTGCCCTTCTCTTGTGGGTTTGCGGCAACAGGCCACAAACCAGGCAACAGGTGATCAGTCTGGATCACATTGGATCTACTGGGAGAATGGTCTCCTGTATAGCGAGCCTAAGGTTGCTGAGCCTGGGTCAGCCCGTGTGCTGGTGGTACCCCAGCGCTTCAGAGCCTTCCAACTGGGTTTGGCTCATGATATACCTTTAGCAGGACATCTGGGGCAGGACAAGACCTTTGAGAGGCTTGTCACCCACTTTTATTGGCCCCAGATGCGCAAGAGTTCAGATACTCATTGCAGGACTTAACAGACTTGCCAGGCAAGTGGAAAGAGTGGGAGGAAGCACAAGGCTCCTCTCCAGCCATTCCCTGTGGTCAGCACACCATTTGAAAGGGTGGGCATTGACATTGTGGGGCCTCTGGATTCCAAGACGGCCATGGGCAACAGGTTCATCCTGGTCTTGGTGGACCATGCCACCCGGTACCCGGAAGCCATCCCTCTCCGGACTGTGATGGCCCCAGTGGTGGGACGTGCGTTGATGGGGATTTTCTCCCATGTGGGGTTCCCCAGAGAGGTGGTGTCAGACCGTGGTACAAACTTTATTTCCAAGTATATGAAGTCCCTGTGGCAGGAGTGCGGTGTGAGATAAAAGTTCACCACTCCTTACCACCCCCAAGGTAATGGGCTGGTTGAGAGATTCAACCGGACCCTAAAAGGCATAATTATGGGTCTGGAAGAACCGATGAGGCGTAAGTGGGATGTCCTCTTGCCATGCCTTCTCTTTGCTTACCGAGAGGTGCCACAGAAGTCCCTAGGGTTCAGCCCCTTTGAACTGCTGTATGGTCACCCGGTAAGAGGACCTCTGAGTTTGGTAAAGGAAGGCTGGGAGAAAGCTCCCAGGAAACCTCCCCAGGATGTATAGAGCTACATGCTGGCCTTCAGAAACCAAACCCGGTGTTTCAGGCAACTCGCTCAGGCGAATCTGGAAGCCAGCCAGGAGGAGATGAAGCGGTGGTACGATCAGAATGCCACTCTGATCGAGCTTCAGCCTGGTCAGAAAGTGTGGGTCATGGCCCCAGTGGAGCCCTGCGCGCTCCAGGATAAGTGGACCGGACCATTTGAGGTGGTGGAGCGCAAGATCGATGTCACCTACTTGGTGAACTTACGGTCTCCTAGGAACCCCTTGCAGGGCCTGCATGTCAACCGCCTGAAGCCCCACTTAGAGAGGTCCGAAGTGGGCATGCTCCTAGCGACAGATGATGGAATGGAGGAGGAGACTGAGCCTCTTCCTGACCTCCTGTCTGCGACAGAGCAAGATGGGTCAGTGGACGGTGTGAACCTGTCTTCTGCCATGACCCCTGAGCAGCAGGATGACTGTCGCCAACGTTGGGACAGTTTCCTGACCTGTTCTACCTGACCCCTAGTATCACTGAGTGGTGCGCCCATGATGTGGACACTGGGGACAGTCCTCCTGTGAAGAACAAGACTTACAGAGTGACTGACAGGGTGAGAGCTTGCATCAAGGAGGAGGTCTCCAAGATGTTCGCATTGGGGGGGATTGAGTCTTCTAACAGCCCTTGGGCCAGCCCAGTGGTCCTGGTCCCAAAGGCTGCTGCACCTGGTGCAAAACCCGAACTCCGGTTCTGTGTGGACTACCGAGGACTCAATCGGTTAGGGGCTGCCCGGTACCTCAGCACGTTTGATTTAACGTCTGGGTACTGGCAGATCGCCTTAACTGATGGGGCAAAGGAGAGGTCAGCATTCTCCACACCAGATGGGCACTACCAATTCCGGGTTATGCCCTTTGGGATGAAGAACACCCCTGCCACCTTTCAGAGGTTGGTCAACCAGGTGTTGGCTGGACTGGAGGATTTCAGTGCCGCCTACCTGGATGACATTGCAGTGTTCAGCGCCAGTTGGGAAGAACATCTGTGCCACCTCTGGGAAGTGTTGATGGCGCTGCGGAGAGCAGGCCTCACGATCAAGGCGAGTAAGTGCCAGATCGGGCAGGGTTCTGTGGTGTATTTGTGACACCAGGTTGGGAGCGGCCAGGTGGCGCCCCAACAGCCCAAAATTGATACCATCCTGGCTTGGGAACCCCCCCCAAGACCCAGACAGAGGTGAGAGCCTTTTTAGGACTCACTGGGTATTACAGGAGGTTTGTCAAGGGGTATGGCAGCATATTTGCACCCTTGACAGAGCTGACTTCCAGGAAGCAGCCCAAGAAAGTGAACTGGACTGACACCTGTCAGAAAGCTTTTGATGCCCTGAAGACTGCTATGTGCACGGCACCTGTGCTCATGGCACCCAACT
This sequence comes from Calotriton arnoldi, assembly GCA_963921515.1. Lineage (NCBI taxonomy): Eukaryota > Metazoa > Chordata > Amphibia > Caudata > Salamandridae > Calotriton > Calotriton arnoldi. Next base: position 2,044,539 of record CAWUFW010001531.1, on the reverse strand, counting down.
TCTCCAAAGAGTTCATTGTTCAAACAGACGCTTCAGAGCATGGTGTAGGTGCTGTTCTTGCACAGATGAATGAGGAGGGCCTAGACCAACCTGTAGTCTTCGTCAGTAGGAGGTTACTTCCCCGGGAACAGAGGTGGAGTGCGATTGAGCGCGAGGCATTTGCTGTGGTCTGGGCACTGAAGAAGTTGAGACCATACTTGTTTGGGACTCACTTCCGGGTTCAGACAGACCACAGGCCCCTCAGATGGTTGATGCAGATGAGGGGTGAGAATCCAAAGCTGTTGAGGTGGTTCATTTCACTACAGGGGATGGACTTCACGGTGGAACACCGCCCTGGTACAGAACACGCCAAGGCTGATGGTCTGTCCAGATTTTTCCGCCTTAGTGAAGAGAACTCGCAAGAGGTAGGGTAGTTCTCCCCACATTTCAGCTGGAGGGGACACGTGTTAGACCTGGCACCATTGGCGTGGGTCTTCCTTCCATTTTTTGCTGTTGCCTCCTGTGTTTTTGCTGGTCTAGATGCTTTGGGCACTTTGCCACTGCTATTCAGTGCCAAAGTGCAAGTGCTCCCTATTGTAAATTGTTGTATGGATTAGTGATTCCATGATTGGATTATTTGATTTACTTGTCAGACCCTAGTACAGTAAATCAAATGTTGCTGGTGGGCTTGCAGCACTGGTTGTGCCACCCACAGAAGCAGCTTGTAAACTATGGCTCAGGCCTGCCATTGCAGAGCCTGTGTGCAGTCTGGGACTGCCATGCTGACGTGACAAGTGCACCCACTGTCCAGTCCCTAAACCTTCCAGTCACCCCTAAGGTAGGCCCATGGGTAGGGTGCATTGTATGTAAAAGGTAGGACATGTCCTGATGTGTGTGGCATGTCCTAATAGTGAATTACAGCCAATTTTGTTTTTCACTATTGCAAGGCTATCTGTTCCCATAGGCCAGAATGGGCAGTTTGGTTATAACATCTTATAATCCTTAACTGACCCTAGGAACAAGACAGAAAAACGAATTTAGTATGCCTGAACTCAGAATGTTGAAATACATCTTTTAGTGTGGGTGATTTTTACATTCTGTGTTTGAAAATACCACTTTTAGAAAGTAGGTATTTTCTTGCCTAACCTTCCAGTGTGCCTCTGCTAAGGTTGTGTATTCACTGTCTGGTTTGTGAGTGACAGGGGACCGGAGAAGGTCTTGGCTCCAGCAGTCTGATGGGTCAGGGCTGGGCTGAATAGGACCCACATAGAATAGAGAGAAGGGGGAAGGAGACTTCCTTTCACTGACCTGAGCCCTCATAGAATAGAGCCCTCATAGAATAGAGAGTAGGGGGCGGGGATTTCCTTTCACTCCCCTGAGACCTCATAGAATAGAGAGGAGGGGGGAGGAGATTTCCTTTCAGCTACCTGGGCCAGGTCTGCTCTCAAACAATGCTGTCTCCACCTCCTGCCAGGAAGCTGCACAGAACTGGTTTTGGTCAGGCACAGACACTCTCTGCCTCCAGAGAACAAAGACTTTCTGAGTATAAATATTGGGGCCCAGACCCCAGAACTTTAGATCACTTCTGGGAATCAAGACGAACCTTTGCTGAGGAGAAGAACCAGGAAACTGAAGGAGGAGACTGCCCCTGTGCTGTGTGATGTTGGGGTTGGCCTGCAGTGGTTACTTTATTGCCAAAGAAAGGAGAAAGGAACTTTGTGTGTACTTTCATCATCCTGAATAAGATCTCCAAGGGCTTGAAGATTGAGCTTGCCTCCTGCCTGAAGTCTCAGGGATACAAGACTTCACCAACCAGCTCCCCTGAATTCCCTTGCTGGGAATTCTACTTGCAAAGGAGGTGCCTGCTGTTTTGTTGGGCCCTTTTGAAGACTGCGTGTCGCTGGGAGCTGGAAGCGCGACGCAACAAGGAGAAGCGTGTCGCCGCCGCAGCAGTTGCCGTCGCATTGCCGAAGAAGCGTGCTGCCGCCGCCGCAGCTGCTCGCCGTCGCATCGCCGACGAAGCGTGTCGCATCACCGGAGAAGCGGGTCGCTGCCGCAGAGGTCGCCGGCGCATCACCGGAGAAGGGTGTTGCAGGGCCTGTCGCGGCTCAGAAGTTCACCGAGTCGCCGCACGGCCGTCGGGCATGCACGCATCGCATCTACGTTGTCGCACCGTGACCAAGACGCCATCTTGTCGCATCGCCCCGTATCACAGTAAGAAACCGACGCATCAACTCCCCACACAGTGAGGAAGCGAGCCTCAACTGCGCAGCAGTAAGGAACTGACGCATCCACTCGCCTGAGTGTAAGGAACCGACGCATCACCTTCCCTGCGACCCTTTTGTTTGTATTGCGTGACGCATCCAAGGTACTTTGAGAGTGAAGTGTCGCATTTACCATCTACATTGAACTAAGCTATTTCTACCATTTGAAAGACTCATTTTTGATTACAATATTGTGGATTTTTGTCGTTTGACCTTGTGTTAAGTCTAGTAAAGATTACTTATTTTTCTAAACTGGTGTAGTGTCCATTTGTAGTGTTTTCACTGTATTACGGTATGTGTTCACAAATGCTTTGCACACTGCCTCTGAGATAAGCCTGCCTGCTCGTGCCAAGCTACCAAGGGGGTGAGCAGGGGTTATTTAGGAGTGTAGCCCCTTACCCTGACTAGACGCAAGAGTCCCTATTTGGACAAAGGTGCAAACCATTGCTAACTAGAGACCCCCAAATCCAACACTCATCATCATTTTATGAAAATATTTCCTACGAGGCATATTTATCTCCCTCAAGCCTCCCACTGCTGACTGACAACCCACTCATTCTCAACAAACAAATACTGCATCTCATCACAAAGGAGACTAGATTAATAAGAGTTGTTTAAGCTAGACAACATCGAAATATTGATCTGCTGAATAGACACAGGTCGCTACTACTCAAACCACTAGGGTATTCTACCATTATTTCAAGAGGACAAGGGAGGGTTGCAACACTCTGTGCTTCCCCCAGGCTTTACTGTGGTCCTAATCAGACCCAACAAGCCTCTATATTTCTGAGGCTTACATCTCATTATGTCTGTTGTGACTCAATCGCCCCAATAATGTAGGGTAGGAAAAAGAAAGACAAAAAGGAGAGAAAGAGAAAAAAAGAAAAAGAAAGAATGTGAATGAAAGAACAAGTGGGAAAGTGAAAGGGGAAAAATGAGAGAAAGAAAAAACAAGAAGAATTTTAAAAGAAAGAAAGGGGGAAAAAATGATAGAATGAATGATAAAAAAGAGAAAAAGTGAAAGTTGGAAATAAACAGTAGAGAAAGGGAAAGTGAGACAAAAGAGAAAGAAACAAAGAGAAAGAAAGCACTAAAGAAAGAATGAGAGAAGGGAGAGAGAGAGAAAGAAAGAGAAACCGTATGGGCGCTAGTAAACAAAAAAATAAAAAAATAAGCGCGGCCGCTATACTTAAAGCGGACCCCGCTGCTAAAATAAAGAAAGAAAGAAAGAAACGTGGCCGCTACAGTTAACTCGGACCGCCATTAGTAAATAAAATAAAAGCGTGAGGCGTTCTGCGACGTAGTGGGTGGTATAGGGGCAAATCATTTAACAAAATAGTGCTCACAGCCAACATAAAGCAGACCGTGTAACAAGACAAGTAAAAGGTCCAGCCTGTCAGGTTCTCACCTGTGTTTCTGCAGGAACGCCACGGATGATGATAAGGTCCGCAACCTCCCCTAGTCACCCGAGGTACCCGGTAAAAACAGGGCATCAAAGGTAACCCGGGGAAGAAGGGAAACAAAACAAGGAAAGGAGGGGAAAACACAGCCTCGAAACTCTGGGCACCTCAGGACAATCCGGATTCGCCAAGAAGCTTCACTCTTGCTGTGATAGAACTTGTATTTTCTTTCAATAGGTGACCATATATACAGTGTCTTTAGACAAACGGGACTGATGCCATATACTCTGCTATATGTAGAGTATGGAACCTTGACCTCCTTTGTGAAATGAGGAACAATGAAGGAGAAAGGAAATCCGCTCACTGTCGGACAAATAATAACCCCTTCTACTGTCTAGGAAAGAGGCCCTGTTTAGGCGGGGAGGACCCTCACTTAACGCCCAGAGCACAGGACCATAAATAACAGCAACAGAGAAAAATAATAAAAGTCAGCGCTAATGCGCTGTTACCGCCACCGTTCAACTCTAGCCGATTCTCCTCGTACAAGCTTCCGGAAAACTGTAGGGAAAGGAGCACGACTTCGAAGAGACCGGGACCGCCGGGAGATAACCAACGTGGATAGACGCCGCCGCGTACTGCAACACCCGTCGGAACAACAACCCGGAAGTGAAACAGGTGAGGGAAAGCCGGAACTCAGGAAACACTAGAACGCGAAGCGCAGAGGAGAGAGGGAAGCCGGGTTTTATGTGTCCGACCCCTCTCCGCGCACGCGTATGGAGCCTCGATTCTGCCGGTGAGTAACTGCCGTCTGTCTGCCCTCGCGCAATCCTGACAGTACACTCCCCCTACAGACCCCCCTACCGGTTTGGGTTTCCCAGGGTATCGTCTATGGTATGAACGTAACAATCGAGGGGCATGCACTTGGCTGGCTGGCTCCCAGGTCCGGTCCTCCACACCATATCCTTTCCAGTGAATTAAATACTGAAGCCTACTCCGCACCCTCCGCGAATCCACGATCGCCTCCACCTCATACTCCTGATCACCATCTATTTCAATCGGCTCAGGGTTCACAGGGAGACGTGTACCGGGTTCTAATGGTTTCAATAGGGAGACATGAAAAACCGTATGAATCTTCATTGAGGTAGGAAGATCCAGTTTCATAGCAACAGGGTTCACCACCTTACATATCTCGTAAGGGCCAATATACTTAGGCTTGAACTTACAAGCCCCTCTTAATGTTAGGTTCTTGGATGACAGCCAAACCTTATCTCCTTGCTTATAGTCAGGCTCTGAGCGTCGGTGAGCGTCCGCCCCCTTTTTATAACTAGCCTTTGCTTTATCCAAATTCACCTTTGTTGCCCTATGTATTTCTTGTAATTCCTTTATAAAATCGAGTGCTGCAGGGGCAAGACAAGTGGAGGAAAGAGAAGGCAACAGAGTACGAGGGTGGAAACCATAAGTACAATAGAATGGAGAGTATGCTGTGGAGGAGTGATGACTGTTGTTATAGGAAAACTCCGCCAACCATACCATCTCATCCCAATCAGTAACAGTGTGTAAAACCTGGCAACGGATATACTGCTCAAAACACTGATTCACTCTCTCTGTTTGGCCATCCGTCTGAGGGTGATGACTAGAGGAAAGTCTTACGTCTATCTGTAATAAGTTACCCATACCTCTCCAAAACCTAGAGATAAACTGGGCACCCCTATCGGATATCAATACGGAGGGAAGACCATGTAAACGCACCACTTGTTGCACAAATACAGAGGCCAGTGTTCTAGAGGAAGGGAGACTCGCTAAAGGTATAAAATGGGCCATCTTGGTCAATTGGTCAACGACCACCAGAAGGGTGGTGTTCCCTTTCACGGTTCTGGGTAATTCCACAATAAAGTCTAGGGAGACTGTGTGCCAGGGACCAGGAGGAGTGGGTAAAGGTTGTAGTAGCCCTACAGGTTTTTGATGAGAGGCCTTTCCCTGGGCACACACGTGACAGGTCTGAATATAACGTTTAGTGTCCCCTCCCATCTCCGGCCACCAAAAACGTCTCTGCAGTAGTTCGAACGTTTTCTTAAATCCTGGATGTCCTGCAAGGGGATGACAATGACACCACTCCAAAGCCTGCAATCGCAAGACCTGAGTGGGAAGAACCAGGCCCCCCTTCACGTAGGACAGTCCCTCTTCCACAGTGACCTCTTGTGTACCTGTAACTTCCCTCAAGTCTATGGACGCTTGTGCCTCCTTAACTGACCGTATAAAGTCACCTTCTGAACACAAAACACCAATAATTCGCTCCCTATCTATAATTAAGGGGGGATCGCCGTCTCTGGGTTCTTCATCATAGCCTAATCGTGATAAATGCGTCTGCCTTTCCGTTTTTCTTTCCTGCTTGAAACTGTATAACGAAGTCAAACTCACTAAAGAATTGTGTCCAACGTAATTGTCGCATGGACAAAGCCCTTGCAGATTGAAGGAATTTCAGGTTACGATGGTCTGTAAGGATTGTTAGCTTATGATTAGCCCCTAACAGGTACTGTCTCCATTCCTCGAGTACTCTTTTTATAGCCAATAGCTCCTTGTCCCCTATGGAGTAGTTCACCTCTGCTGGAGCTAATTTTCGAGAATAATAAGCCACTGGATGCAAGGTTCCTGTACTGGGATTCGTCTGTGAAAGTACCCCCCCTACCGCCACTTGGGATGCGTCAGCCTCAACTACAAAGGGACGTGTCGGATCAGGATGAGCCAAGACTGGTGCCTGTGTAAAAGCCTTTTTCAATGTATTGAAGGCTATCTCCGCCTCTGAAGTCCACTGGAATTTTTTACCCTTCCTCAATAGTGTAGTTATCGGGGAAGTGAGGTTAGAGAACCCATCAATAAAACGCCTGTAAAAATTGGCAAAGCCAAGAAAGCTCTGCGTCTCTTTCACCGTTCGTGGTGCTTGCCAACGGTGAATGGCTTCCACTTTCTGTGGGTCCATGCTAAGTCCCTGTGGGGAAATTACAAATCCCAGGAAGCTAACTTGTCGTGTATGAAACTGACATTTTTCTAACTTGCAATACAGATGATTATCTCGCAACCTCTGCAATACCCCTGTCACATGATTCACGTGTTCTTGTGTTGAGGGGGAGTAAATCAATAGATCATCAATATAGGCTACAACACACACCCCCAGGAGGTCCTTGAGTGCCTCGTTGATAAAAAACTGAAACGCCGCGGGGGCGTTGCATAGTCCAAAAGGCATCACCAAGTACTCATAGAGACCGTACTTGGTACAAAAGGCTGTCTTCCACTCGTCCCCTTCTTTAATTCTTACCAAGTGGTATGCTCCTCGCAGGTCTAATTTGGTGAATACTTGGGCATTCTTTATCTGATCCAGAAGGGAGGAAATCAGGGGTAAGGGATACCTATTCTTGATAGTGATGGTGTTTAGTGCCCGATAGTCGATGCAACACCAAAGACCCCTTCTCTCTTCGGTATAAAAAAGAGAAGATGAAGCGGGTGATCTGGAGGGACGAATAAACCCTATCCTAAGCATCTCATCCAGATATTCACGAAGGTAAACGTTCTCTTTCTCCGTTAAGGCATATATTCTACTATAGGGAATGCGAGCCCCCGGTTGCAAGTCTATTCTACAGTCATAGACCCTATGGGGTGGGAGGCTGGAGGCCTGTTCTTTATCAAATATGTCTTGATAATCTTGATACATAGAGGGCAAAGCCTCTTCATTAGGAGTAAAAGTCGACATGACCTTCTTATGGTCCACAGTGGTGGAAACATCATGCTCTTTACAAAAGTCTCGGTTAAAATTCACCGTCTTCTCCCTCCAGTCAATAATAGGGTTATGTTGAATCAACCAGGGTAACCCCACTATGACTTGGAATTGTGGGGATTGTATTAAATCAAATGAGAGAAGCTCCTGGTGTCTTTCCTCGATCACGAGCTTTAAGGCAATAGTAGTACGCTTAATGGGACCAGACTTCAGTGTGCTCCCGTCGATTGTTGTAACTTCTTCCCATGAGGATTTAGATACCCAAGGTATCTGTTGTTTCTGTGCCCATTGTGCATCCATAAAATTACCTGATGCACCTGAATCCACCATTATATACACCTGTACTGTCTCCTGCCCCCATTGTAAGCACGAGGAGAGGAAGAAGTGGCGAGGATGTGATATGGCTACTTCTCTAGATGAGACAATTAAACCTGAAACACCCGAAACCCCTGCCTCTTGCGATCTCGGGCTTACTAGTTTTCCGAACGTCTTGTCTGTTTTGGCTTAACAGGACATTCTCTCAAGAAATGGCCCTGCTTTCCGCAGTATAGGCAGAGCTTCTTATCCCGTCGCCTTTGTCTTTCGTCCTCACTCAGGGGACCTCTGATGCTCCCTATTTGCATTGGCTCTGGATCTTCGGCTCCCTTTTCTGGTTCTGGTTTCTTTTCTCTAAACACCAAACCCCTCCCTTCTGATCTTCCTCTCTCTCTCCTACGCTCACTGAGTCTGTGATCTAATTTAACCACTAAGTCCACCAGCGCGGTACATGACTCCGGAGGGTCTACTACTTGAGCTAAGGCGTCCTTCAATTCTTCTCGCAGCCCCTTATAAAACAAAGCGCTACGCTTTTCCTCTGGCCAGCCTGCCTCAGCTACTAGTCTGTAGAATGTAGATATGTAAGAAGTTAAGTCCTGGGAGCCTTGTCGTAACGTTAAAAGCTCTGTGTCCGCAGAATGAGTAAAAGTGTGTCTGTCAAATAGCTTTTTTAGTTCTCTCTTAAATGCTGTGTAGTCTTTCAATAATTGTTCGTTTCTCTCTATCATGGGTATGGTCCAATTGGCGGCGGACCCCCCTAAATAGGAGATGACGAATGCCACTTTGGCTTGGTCTGAGGGAAAACAAGAGGCTTTACACATGAAATGGAGCTGACACTGACTGATAAAAGCTGCGAATTTGGTGGTATCGCCGAAAAAACGCTCAGGGGGTGCTAAAGGGATGGAAGGAGGAGTGGTAACATGAATTACCGGTACATTAGACCCTGAACTCTGGGATCCCCTGCCAACATCCGTTCTTATTTCTCTCTGTATTGTGTCTACTCTATTAGATAAGGAATGGGTCTCAGCCTGAAGGTTGCCCAACATGTGAGCCAAATCTGCAAGGGATACTTGACCAACATCCATGACGTCCGGGCAGAAAGAATTGCTATTCTTTTTGGGCTTCGCGTTCTGTCAGGTTCTCACCTGTGTTTCTGCAGGAACGCCACGGATGATGATAAGGTCCGCAACCTCCCCTAGTCACCCGAGGTACCCGGTAAAAACAGGGCATCAAAGGTAACCCGGGGAAGAAGGGAAACAAAACAAGGAAAGGAGGGGAAAACACAGCCTCGAAACTCTGGGCACCTCAGGACAATCCGGATACGCCAAGAAACTTCACTCTTGCTGTGATAGAACTTGTATTTTCTTTCAATAGGTGACCATATATACAGTGTCTTTAGACAAACGGGACTGATGCCATATACTCTTCTATATGTAGAGTATGGAACCTTGACCTCCTTTGTGAAATGAGGAACAATGAAGGAGAAAGGAAATCCGCTCACTGTCGGACAAATAATAACCCCTTCTACTGTCTAGGAAAGAGGCCCTGTTTAGGCGGGGAGGACCCTCACTTAACGCCCAGAGCACAGGACCATAAATAACAGCAACAGAGAAAAATAATAAAAGTCAGCGCTAATGCGCTGTTACCGCCACCGTGCAACTCTAGCCGATTCTCCTCGTACAAGCTTCCGGAAAACTGTAGGGAAAGGAGCACGACTTCGAAGAGACCGGGTCCGCCGGGGGATAACCAACGTGGATAGACGCCGCCGCGTACTGCAACACCCGTCGGAACAACAACCCGGAAGTGAAACAGGTGAGGGAAAGCCGGAACTCAGGAAACACTAGAACGCGAAGCGCAGAGGAGAGAGGGAAGCCGGGTTTTATGTGTCCGACCCCTCTCCGCGCACGCGTATGGAGCCTCGATTCTGCCGGTGAGTAACTGCCGTCTGTCTGCCCTCGCGCAATCCTGACACAGCCGCTATGGGAGGCAACAAATGCAGAAAAGGCGGTACCAAGGCGGGACTAACAAGCCTAATAACGACTCGGAAGCCAGCGTTTACGAAGGACAATGACACAATCCAATTAAAAATATGGGTGGAGAGTGGGCAGGTCTTCAAAGCCATACTCCAATACTGCATGCCTCGCAGCAGCGCATGCGCTGCCCAGGCTCGACCTAAAAATGGACATATGGTAAGGGGACAGAGCAATTGGGTAGAGGATAAAGTATAAAATATTAACAATGCAAAAATACAGATGATGAAATAAATATACATCCCTACACAATTTTTTCATGACATTGAGCAAGACAATATCAAATATATTTTGTGGCAGTGGTTGGCACATGCACTTTAATGTCCAAAATAAACCCCCACAGCAAATGACTCACTTTTATATGCTTTTTAACCCCCAACATTCAAAAGGAAGCACTTCCTTTATCTTAGGCCCATAATACATTGGTTTTATTCTGTCATTAACAACTTCAGAAGGCAGAAGTTCTCCAAGTCCATACCTGCTTTCGCATACTCTGAAGCAGCTCCATCATACTCTGGCTTCCACTTTAAAAAACTTGTTTTTAGGCTAAAAATGAAACCAATAAAAATAGCATATTAGGATCAACGAACAAGGACAAGAATCAACATAATATTGACATGCACTGGGAAATCCAACAGGTCTGGCGATAGTGCCAAACCTTTTGGCTTTGTCAATGCTTGTTTTACTTTGTTATTTTTTTGTAAAACATTATTGCTGAAGGAACTGTTAATCCTTCACCGATATTAAAGGAAAAAAAGCACTTTGGCTAGAAGCAAAAAATATTTTTGGGCCTCGAAAGCACACTCTGTCATAGTAGTCCCTGGAAATGAATAGAATTTAGTGTGCACGTGTGCACCTTGTGAAAGAGCAGAAGGCTGTCACCCACAGTAAAATTAGCTGATGGCCCACATGGGCTGACCCACTGCTATATACTGTAATGTGAATGCCACGATAAAATACCACTGTTGCAGTCTAGATCAGAAATATTTCGACCATCTACTGTCTGCAAGACACTATAAACTTGGTTAATCTAATTTCTACTGCACTCTGTCCTCTTCTTGGGCTGAGCATGAACAGACCATGTTGGTGGTGAATGCTGTGCTTAATAAAAATTTTAAAATGTGCCCTGAGGTACGTGTAATTGATTATGATTATGTGACATTGGGCTCTCAAATCCTCTCTTCCATATCGTGCTAAAGAGTTTTCTAATTAATTCAGGTCAGTTTATTTAGAGAAAGGCAAGGGAGAGCGGCGTGTCACAAATACTATTGGGTTTGGACTGACCTTATGATAGTAAGCACGGTAACAAGGAAGATGACGAAAGAAAACGCCTTGATTAGTTATCTGTGATCTTTATCAAGTCCTCTCTTCCTAATCACACTTCTAATACCCTTAACTACATTCCTGAAAGGTGTTCACATGGATTAGCAAAGGTGACAGGAGTAACCAGAAAATTAAAACATACCTCGGATTGCACCGAACGAGCCCAACCCTCCATAGTAGAGGCCCCTTCAACTCCCATAACGATCTATCCTTTCATTCTTCAATCTCCTAAATTTATCTTTTCACTCGTCAATGAATTATATATAAGCCAGTCACTTCTGTGGTGTAGATATATACCAAGCACGGGGTGCGGCTCTTTACGGTGCAAGGCAAGTGCTGAGCCTTCTGGTTAGCACTCCCCTGATCCTGTTAAGGTTAGATTTGGGGCTCAGGCCAATCTCAGAAAGAAATGCAGTTAGACCATTAATGTACTAGAGGAAACTCTGGGCTACTCCTGAACAGCTTCACTAACACTGTGGTCTAGAAGAGATACTTGGTCTCCCGGAGGCTGGCAACCTTCCCTGGATTAAATATGTTAGAGATACACTGTTAAGCATGGGGTTAGTTAAACTTTGGGAAGACCCCAGGGGTATTGTTATACTAACCAGCAAATTGGAGCTAAAGAGGTGTTTCAGGAACCTCAAATCCAGTATGCCAGGGTGGGGGCCGGTTTTGGCCACGGGGGGGGGGGCCTTTTTGTTACCTGTAATATCGGCCCCCTGTAACAAAAGCTGCAGCATTGAGACAGGAGTGGTGCTTCCAACTAGCACCCCCATCCCCCTCCCCACCCCCCAGGGGCCCGGCCGAGCTGTTTGCCAGGGCCGGTTTTGGTTCCCAGATGGCTGTCTCTCTGGGTATTTATTTGCTATATGGTGAGGAGGAAAATGTTTTACTACTGGCCGTTTGAAAGGGCAATAACGATGTAAGGCCGTTAGGAGAACCTCACATGTAGGAATGGTGTCTGGGCTGATACTCCAATTAACCTTTTAACCCTAATCTACAAGCTTGCTGAGAGCACCGGTGTCTTGTATCAAGTTGATGGATTTACTATTTGGCCTCTGAAAATCAAAGCTTCTTTTTCGACATGCAGCGTCACTTTTGTATATACACGAAGTGGATAATGTTTTATTGATTGTTTTTAACTAAGTTTAATGTATTTATATGACGTCTGTAGGCCATTTTTATTGCTTTTGTATATTGCATAGTCACATTGACTTCATATTTTTAATGTTTTTATTTGTATGCCTCTTTTATGGCGTATGGCCGAAATAAAGAGTTTTGACTGACTAACTAGAAGGGATAAAGTAACCCCTATTGTACATTACAAGGATGTTGCAAGTCACTGAGGAGTTCCATAACCAGATATAGGAACAAGGTCAAAGGCAGAGTTCCTTTATAAGGTTATGGAACTCCGAGGTGACTTGCAATATCCTTATCATATACGCCAGGGGTACTTTATCCCATATATTACATGGTCACACCATCAACTTTCCCACAAAACACTTAAAACATTAATGCGTAGCTCTTTCATATGAAAGAGCGAGCATGTTTGCAAACATGAAGAATAATAATAAAATCTCTAGTGCAAAATTAAAAACATCAAAAACCTGTTAGATGCCTGCTGCAAACAGATATTATAAACAGTTCAATACAAGTCAGTTTAAAAAAAAATAAAAGCTGACGTAGCTCTGAATGTGTAGGAGCATGCAGAAAGATTCTAGCTTTTCTCCAACTATCTAATGAGTGCAAAAAATAAACATGTTCTCTCTGCTGATCACTGCAAGCTTAAAAAAAATAGAGCAGAAAAAGAAAAGCAACGTTTTGTTTTCGTTGCTTTAAACAGCTGCTTCAATTATGCTCTGTGGCCGGACCTGCTTTTCACCCTGGCTGCTAGCTCTGGCAGCAGCCATTGTGACATCAGAACTCGACTGTAATAACTTATAATAGTAGAGTTCTGACGTCTTTTCTTTATAATCAGCAACTGGGTGCGTCACAAGTCGCCGATTTTCTGTTAGAGACAGATATTTATACAGGAATTACAGAATGCCATGTATTATATGCATGTATGTATCCATCCTTTACGCACACATCCATTAGTTCACTCTAGCATGATGTATCCTTACACCAATATACCATTTCGCCCTTTTGTCCTTCATTGTATCTGCCCAATCAACCATCCATTCTTTTATCCTCCCTTCTCTTTATCCTTTCACCCAATATATCCCTCTGTTGTTCCATCCATCTATCCATCCTTTCACCCTTCCATCCTTTGACCCTCCAGTCCCATCTTTTACCTTTTCTTATTTACTTTTCTGGTTCCTTCCTTCCCCAATTCCTTCTTGCCCCATTTCTTTTATGCTTTCTTTCTACCTATATTTATTTTCTCCCATCCTTACTACTTCTTTCTTACCTTTCTCTCTCCTGCCTATTTCTGTATGCCCGCCTCGCTATCCTTCTTCCTTTATTTTCATCTTTTCTCTTTCTCTTTCCCCTTCCATTTACATGGCTCATTTTGGCAGCCTCGCCCCTCACTGTATAGAGGGTTTTCTCTGCAGACATGCAGGCGGAAAAGACCCATAAATAACTAATCAAGGTTTTAGTGAAACCATGCACACCAGTTCATCTGGCTCATTGGCAGCCCTCCACAACAGCTATTAAGAGCGGGGGTATCAAGGCACCACTGATTCTAGTATTGAACAGGACAAGGGCCATGTTCTCCATAATATACATTCCCTATAGAGGGAGAAATTAAGATATAGAAAAGTTTTAAAAGAGGTAGCAGGGTTCCTAAGTTGCAGCTGTGTTAGACATACCTCATTATATAGTTAGTGCTGTGATGAGGGTGGAAGGACCTGATGAAATTAACATTATTGCTAATACAGAGTCTCAATAATATATTGTGGAGCGCTCCTTGTCTCACACATTCTTTTATCAACACATGTCATAACAAATTCAAGAGTCAGCCTGAAGGTGTGTTGTGATATTTTCATAGAGCAACAAACAGTTTATGAACAACATACCCTGCATATATCTTGTGATTATTTACATATCTGATGTAGAATGGAAAAACTGAACATATTAAACCACCTATTTAATGCTAAGAGTAACCTGAGTTACAGCTTCCAGCACAACCTACAAAATAACCATTAGGACTTTTATATAGCACTTAATTCTACACTTATGCAGTTTCCAAGCGCTATTCACAACAACTGTCATTTTATTTTTACTTTTTATTTTATTTATTGAGTTTTGCATAGCGTGAACTTGACCTGAGGGCATCAGAGCGCTACAGAGTTAGCAGCATACACCTGAGATACATTTGGAGTAAATGCAGATACATAGCGACAGAAAGTGATGAGGTATACGAGGTATGAAATTGCATAAGCCAAAATACATAAGATATATTTGGGGTACAAATAGATACTTGCTGACATTATGTGACGAGCTATACAAGGACATTGTGGATTCAAACTTTGCAGATCAGTGCAATTGTTAGAGGTGAACGTCTACTTACTAGGTCATCCTATCAGCAACACCTTGACACTTGCTTTTCAGGACCATTCCCTTCATCTCCTGCCAGTCACATTGCATCATCCAACTCCAGCCTACTACAACCATACCTGCAGGTCACTAATTAACTCAGCCCATAAAGCAGACTCCGATCTACTACAGAAAGTGCTGGAAATTGAAACAATTTACTGCTGGAATATATAAATTGAGGGCCAAGGTGTGGCAGCGGGAAAGGGGTGGAGTCACAACAGTCAGGGTCATGAAAAGCAGAGCCTGACATTCAACATATAATTGTATTTATTAAAAACTCTTCTGCAAACAAATTGGCAACAAAGACTAATCTGACAGTAACTCTGCTCTGGCTTATTTAATTGGAAACAAAGCGGTTGCATTCTTAAATATCTGAGGGGTTAAGGCACTTACTGCAGAGAGGTTTGTGTGCCCAGCAATTTTCAGGGGGTAACAATGACAGTAAGATAACTCTGGTTTTTAATGCGCTTGCCGGAGAGATCTGTATTTTGGCTAGTCGCTATTTTCACTCAAGGTAGCATACAAGGTTAATGTGCCTTCTGTAAAGTACACTGAATAACATGCATACATATCACAGATCTGTATTTTACGTACATAGCTCAGTGCGGTGGTCTTCAAACTTTTTAATGCTGCGCCTCCCAAGTGTATAAAAAATATTGGGGCCCCCAGAATTTTACATAATTAGTCCATTAAATTGTCAATGTTTAAATAAACATTGCAGTTACGTTCTGTTACCCCTTTTAACAATGAAATCAGTTACATGATTGCCGGACATATATTCTGGTTATTTAGCCCTTACAAACATGGTGAAGTATCCACAGTGTGATTATCAGAAATGGTGTGGGGGAGGAGGAGGGAACGGAAAGCAGACAGTGTGTGTGGGTGCTGCTAAATGTGTTAAATTACAAAAGGACATATTCACAATATTTTACTGTGGACACCCTTGATCGCAGATACGGCTCAATACTTTCTACTAACTTCTTTCCACCAGAGCCATACCCACTCATGCCCACTTACCACAAAGTCATACACCCAACACCTAAAAGCCACTTACTTTAACCCGCTGTCATCAGAGCTAGATACGGACTACTCCCCAAAATATAACTGCCACCTACCACACTGGTTGAGGTTGCTAAATACTACAGACCCATTCAGTTCAAATTCTTAATGGCACAGATAAGACAAACTCTCCACAACCCAAACAAAATATACTTTACGAGAACACCCACAGTAAAAGCCGTACCCACAACTGTCAGGCATAGTGATTAATCTCACCTATTTGAGAACTATAGCCTCAAACTCACATCCATGAACGTCATACTATAAAGCTCCTGCCTGCAAGAGCCAAAGTCACCAACTCCAACCTTCTAAAGAGCTACACATACGCTAGTATCCTTTAGAGTCATAACAACCAACTCATACAAAATGAGAGACCTACTCCTCAGCGATTCCTTGCAATTCTTGTCCTCCAACATTCATGATCTGATTACCAACATAATTAGACCTGTACTGCTGCTTACCATATGACCTATCCTCCAAATGGGCTTACTAGAGTCTCACACCCTAAGGCTCCTGTTCAATTGTGCCACACCCTACCTATCAAAACTAACAACATCAAAGCGAATACTCTTGTTCACCAAACCCATGCCCATAGACTCCAGCTTACACGAGAGATACCCGGAAAATACCATTCCCTAAAGTGACATCTTCAGACTCATGTACACAGCCATACATATCATCCATCATAAATCTGCCATAAAGATAAAACCTCCAACGACTGGCTAAAACAAAGCCAACTGCAAAACAGGCACTGACAAAGCCAATAGGTCTAGTTTAATGTGCTAACACGTGTAAAAAGCATTTGTGTATTCCTGTATTTGCATATGGTAGCTCATTAAAACCAGACCTACTGGAGTGTCAAAGGTGTTTTTGTGTGAGGACATATGAAAGAGAATAATGGATAAAAGGCGATGGGGGGAAAAAAATTGGAAAATTAGTGAATGGAAAAACAACAGTAAATGTACATACATGAAAAGTCAATAGGAAAGACAGTGCGGAAATGAAAACGATGAAGGACAGGAAAGGCACTCCTAGAAGCGCCAACTAAAACGTGAGAAAACAAGCTTTCAGCAGTGAAAAAGCAAACAATAAAAATATTGGTTTCTGTGTAAGGTGCATGTATGACATAAGCAAATTAATGTATGGTGATTTGGTGGACTTTTGAAATGTACATTTTTCCCCCAATACACTGCGATGCAAGCACTCCACAGGAGGCAGAACGATACATCGAATAGGCCAATGAAATGACAAAGTGTTTAGCAAACGCAAACTCACACATCGGAATATACTGCCCTTCAAAGCAGTACCGTAATTATAATTTTTGCCTGAAAAGAAAGGCGTGACTAGAAGTAAACACGGAGTGGACTATACGCCTGGGGAAAAACGTGTGCAATTAACGAACTTCGAAAATAAGGCAGATGCTACCCATGAATGAAATCAGTGCATATTAAAATTACAAAAATGTAAATCTCTGTAAAAAATGGAAGCACACGGAAGCCTCTTGGAAATACATCTATCAATCGCCCAGTACTGTACGCATAAACCGTATATTCCCAGGCAAATAGACCACAAGGGGTCATGGCGGGGATCAGATC
Organism: Calotriton arnoldi; assembly: GCA_963921515.1. NCBI lineage: Eukaryota > Metazoa > Chordata > Amphibia > Caudata > Salamandridae > Calotriton > Calotriton arnoldi. The sequence continues at coordinate 2,027,265 of CAWUFW010001531.1, read as the reverse complement.
TACAAAATATTATCCGCCACGGGCGAGAACGGGTGATGTACAACAGTCCATATAAAATAGGGGAACAGCAGTCAGGAGTTAACGATTTATCAGAACATTAATTTTTAAAATTGCATTTATAATCAAGCTACCATTTCTCTGCTTTGGAGATGTGGTCCATGGCCTCGTTGATCTTCTGAGCCGCCATGGCAGGTGCTCGACTAAATCTCAGAGACCGATCGCGGAATTTCAACCAAGAGATGCACCGAATTCACAGCTGACAGCACCAGGGACTGGATCGCCAGCCCCGCCCTCCTACCAGCTCTTCGCGTCACTCCACATTGCGCCACCGAAACTGAAAGATGGCGAATCTCTTTGACCAGACAAAGCAAACACGCAGCGGCCATCTTATAATAGAGCGTTATTTGATTAATTCGAGCTGGAAACATTTCGGAACCTGTTTGACATATTACTCATACGTTTCTAAAATGTAGAACGATCTTTTTTGTGTGAAAAAATGCAGTAAGATTTGGATATGAAAAGAAAATAACATTTGAAAGTATAAGAGTTGGCTCTATTACAACACGTTTTTCTTCGGTATAGTTGAGAATTCTCTAATTACATGTTTGTTTATAAACGGTTATGTACCCAATAGGTAATCGTTTGGGTCGAGTGGCTGACTTTGGCTCGATGTGCGCTTGCATGCTAGTCCTTCCACATTCAGGAGGCGGTTCACATCTTCACCCTGACTGTATGCGGAACATCTTGTGGCAAAGGATAGCCGTACAACCGGACAGAGGACATAACCAAGCATAGCCGCCATGATGTAACAGAGTCCTAGCAAATGCTACTGATAGGCAGAATATATTACTGTTCAAAACTGTAATAGTTAAGTATATGTGCAACTGTAAAGTTGAAATCCGCACGTAGTAGTAATTGAAAGGTTTTATTCCAGATTGAAACACTAATTGTACATAATGGTTGTTATGTTCACCGCTCCTGAGGGTGAACGTACGCTGGAGCAAACAAGTAAGCAAACACACTGCAGTAGTCTTCTAAGTTCTTACGCTCGTTTGCATGCCGAGCTTCTTTATTGTACTTCCCCCGCCCCTACGTCACAGTTTTGACTATCGGGACTTGCGCCCAGAGGGGGAGTTACACAAACACCCCTCAGGCGACTAAACACAATGGTATGCCCCACAGGTAACACAGCACACTCCTCCGCAACCTGCAAAAACAAAGAAAAACCACACAAAATGCCACCAGTGCCGTGCCAAAACAAACACACAATTAGACTAAAAGTGTCCATTTCATAAAGGGAGTTCAATACGTTACAAAGTTCTTCAAACGCGACGACCTGGCGGGGCAAGGCCGCAGCTGGTACCTCTCAGCACCCCCTCGCCGTACGACAGCAGCCTCAGGCCCCTGGGGTTCTTCGGGGCGGGGCAACAGGTCACGCTCAGGCACCCCACATGGCGACTTCTCCGGCGGACAGGCATCACCCTGTCCAGACAGAGACAAACCCCGACCAGGAGATCTGACACTTTCACGTTCCCCACCAGCTCCAGAATCATCATTGGATCCCAGGTCCAACTCACTCGGAAGCACACAGTCCCCTGCTTGACTGCTGCCAGGATTCCGGTGAGCCTTAAAGAAGGACACATTCCTCGTGATGGTCGCTCCGTTCATCATTGATACCTTGTCATTCTTCAGCTTGCGTTGCCGCAGTCTGTCCGCCACCAGCTCATGTTTGGCAGATACAACTTCGAGGTGCGGAACCATATCACCCATCGGTCGGTTCATGCACAAAGACTTGGGGCTTTCTTGGGTGGTAGAGTGAGGGGTCATTCGATACTCTCTTAGGAAGCCATACAAAGCACAATCCAACTCCTGCTGTTCCGCCACAGCAATCCTGATGGCTTTGTTAAGAGTGCGCATAAAGCACTCCGCCTCTCCATTGGCCTGAGGCCATAGGGGTGTGACTTTCCGGTGACGGATTCCCGTGGACTTGAGGTACTGGGCAAATTCCTGGCTCGAGAAAGGAGGGCCATTATCGGTACGGAGTTCTTTAAACAGTCCATGGGTAGCCATAACTTTCTCAAATCGAGGAATAGTCTGGCTGGCCGTGGTGGACTCCATAATTTCAATCTCAGGATACTTGGAGAAATCATCAATGGCCACCAACATATGACGCCCATCTGGGAGACTTCCGAAATCTGTGCTTGCTCGCTGCCAGGGAAACGGTGGAATCACTTCCGTAAGGATGGGTGCTGATGGGTCAGCAGGCCCGGCTGCTTGACAAAGTGAGCACCTCCTCACCGTTTGTTCCACCATGGCATCCAGACCGGGAAACCACACCTTGCACCTTAGTCTGGATTTCGTTTTGACTACCTCTTGGTGAGCTAAGTGGGCCAAATCCACCACCCTTTGCTGCAAACATCCAGCAATCACCAACCGTGGACCCCTCATCAAACACCCTTCCGGGGATACGATCAACTCACTCCTCACATTGTGAAGGGACACCAGTGTAGACCTTGCGTCCTCAGTGCGATACACAGTTTTGTCCAACAAGATGCCCCATTTCCCGGTTCTCACAGCAGAGAGGCAAAGTTGGAGGCACTCATCCCCATTTGTGGACTCCAGGATCTCATCCAAAGATATAGGAGGGGCCTAGATCGCTCCACCACCAGGCGCACATATTCCTCAGTCTCCTCTGCCTCCGACTCCTTGCTCTGAGTGGCTGGACGGGCGTGCCTTGAGAGATAGTCCACCGGGTTTTGAGTTCCCAGACTGAAGACCACAGTGAAACAATAGTCTTGTAACTGAAGAATCCATTTTTCGATTCGGGGTGGGGGCTTAGATGACGATCCCATGAACAAAGGAATGAGTGGTTTGTGATCCGTGTGCACAGTAAATGGCTGGCCATACAGATACAAATGAAAATGGCGGCGCCGCCAGTGAATAGCTATGGCCTCCTTTTCAATATGCGAGTACCTCTGTTCCGTCGCTGTAAACGCTCTACTGGCATATGCCACCAGGGCCCATTCCCCACTGCCTTGCTGTTGGGAAAGCACTGCCCCCAGTCCGATGGGACTGGCATCCACGGACAACTCTGACTCCTTCGGCGGATCGAAAAACACCAATGTCGTATCTGCCGACAGGGCTTGCTTAGTAGCCTGAAAGGCACTTTCCTGCTCCGGTCCCCAATTCCAGATAACATTGGATTTAGTTAGTTCTCTCATCGGAGCAGTAAGATCAGTTAGGTTGCGAATGAAACAGCCACAGTAATTCACCATTCCCATAAAGCTTTGTACGCCAGTCACATTGATGGGGGCAGGAGCTGTTCGTATATCCTGGACTTTAAGGGGGTCCGGTGACACCCCATCTTGTGAAAAATGGTAGCCCAAAAACTATATCTCCTTTTTAAGACAGTCATACTTTTCCTTATGGAGGGTAAGTCCATTCTTCATCAATCGTTGAAAGACAGCCTTTAGGCGGGAAAAATGCTCCTCCAGGGTGGGGGCATTTACCAAAATGTCATCACTGACATTGCACACACCGTCGAGGCCGGAAAGGACCCCCCTAATTGTGTCCTGGAAGACCTCCGCAGCCCTGGAGATTCCAAAACTTAAACGTTTTTTACCTCCTCAGTCCCACATGGGCGGAAAACGTGGTGATCGCACGGGAGGCAGGGTCCAGCATCAGCTGATGATAGCCAACACGTAGATCCATCTTCGAAAACAATCGCGACCACTAACCTCGACCACAATGTCATATACTGTAGGGGTAAGGTGCCTTTCACGCTTGATGGCGAGGTTAGGTAGGCGCATATCCACGCAGATCCGAACCTCTCCTGGCTGCTTGGGTTTTCGGGCCACTACAATCAGAGACACCCAGGGAGTCAGGCCGTCCACCTTCTCAATAATTCCCGCCTGTTCCAGTTTGGCCAATTCCTCCTCCACCTTCAGCCTAAGATGGAAAGCCACCCTTCTGTGTCGTAAGGCCACAGGCTGAATCGACTCTTCAATATGAAGTTTTATCATACGATCTTTTAAACAGCCTATGCCCTCAAACAGCGGTAAAACTGTGTCATCAGGTCATCCACATTCTCTTGATGCACACTGAGTGCGAAGGCAACCAACTGAAGTAGTTCTGCCGTCCAGCAACTCAGCAGCATACCTTGACTCCCTTTTGTCACATATATTTTGGTCTTCGTTGATCGAGATCCATGCGCCACTTCAGCGGTGAACACTCCTGCCAGCAGAAGAGGATCAGTGGACCCTGGTGGTAGTGTGGCTCAGGACAGGTGAAACGGGTAACGTGAGCATCATTGACCGGGCCATTATATTGATAGATGCTCACGTGTCAATCAGAGCCTGCACCTGGTGGCCCCTCCAGCGTCACACTGCACTTTGGGATATGTTTCCGCAGGTACCCTCCCGGTTGCAAGGCATGGATGACATGAACAGCTCCCTCCACGTCGTCGTCGTCCATGTCTCCTTCCTCAACCGGACGATCATCGGCATACACCTGGTTGAGCGGCTTAGGGCGAGGATACCTTGGCATCGGTGCAGAGCGACAAAGCTTCGCAAAATGGTTCATCTTACTACAGTTGGAACATCTTTTCCCAGATGCAGGACACAGACCTTTATGAAGGAATGGTCCTCCACAGCCATAACAGGTTCTTGATTCCAACAACATTTTATTCCTCTGTTTCCTCCTGTCTGGGATCCTGGCTGCAACAGTATTGACCGGCTCCACTTTTACCACTTGTTGGAGTGCCGCCTCCATGTGGGCCGCCCGTACCCTCAACAGCTCTTTGGATCTGCCCCTAGTCAGCATGTCGGCCATTGACATGCCCGGGACCTGCAGGATAGCTTCACGTAGCTTAGTAGATGAACAGCCTTGTATAAACTGGGCTCGGATCTCATCCGCCACATCAGGCAGCGTGCATGTGCTCGCTAAGTCTCTCAGTCGCGCATAAAATGTGTCAACGGACTCACCCGGTAGCTGCCTGGCTTGACGTAGTAGAAACCGCTCATAATCGGGGATCGCTAGCAGTTCAAAATGGGCAGTGAGTGCTCGTTGCAATGTAATGTAGGTGTGTGGTGGGCCCCCTTCAACCACCGACCTACCCAACCTGTGGATAGCTGGTCCCCCTAAATGTAATAGCATGGGGCGCCTTCGTTCTTCATCCAGGTCAATGGCAGCAAAGTAAGTCTCTAAACGATCCACCCAGTCCTTCCACTTAGCTGCCTGAGCCGAAGGAGGGCCATCAAGCAGAAACGGCTCCACAGGGGGAATGGCCGACTTAGCGCTGGGCTAAGACTTGGCGCCGGAGACCGGGTGTCACAGGAAGTGGGTACTACAACACGACCCCCCCCAGGTCCTGGCCACTATACACAAGCACTGTCCCTTGACCACCTCAATGAAGTACCAGGGGGCTCCAAACAAACGTGCACTCCATCCCCACAGAAAACCGGAAAGCACTTGCCTGCTCAAAACGGGACCAAATCCTGCACCGCAAGGCTGGGTGAAGGGCTGTGGGCTGCTCCACTCCACTCTCCTAAGCAAGGAGATGCCCCAGTGAAAGTCCACAACGCACTCCGGCATCCTCCGGCAGCACGAGCAGACGGCACGTCCCAGCTGGAGCCGCTCATCCGCACATCCACAGCAGCCGCGGTGACCCGAACAGCAGGCCACGCTCCCTAGCAACGATCGGGGCCAGCCGGCTGACCACCAAAGGAATCCACCAGCGGAGCCGAGCGCCACACGAGGAGCGCAGGCCCACACACCAACACAGGCCCCACAGCAGGGGTGGGGCAGAGACAGGCGCGCTCCCCAACCACCGCTGCACAGTCACAGGCTACGGAACAGGAACAGAAACAGACGCGGGAAGCACCTGCTTCGTCACCAGTTGTTATGTTCACCGCTCCTGGCGGGGAACGTACGATGGATCAAACAAGTAAGCAAACCAGGGCACACAGCAGTAGTCTTCTTCTTACGCTCGTTTGCATGCTGAGCCTCTTTATTGTACTTCCCCCACCCCTACGTCACATTCGTAACTATCGGGACTTACGCCCAGAGGGGGAGTTACACATTACACCCCTCGAGCGACTAAACACAATGGTATGCCCCACAGGTAACACAGCACACTCCTCCACAATGGTGAAGGCTATGTTCTACCTTGCGCTCTTCCCTCAAGCGACTCCACTCACAGTTCCAATACCCGGGGCAGCAAACTGGAGCACCAAGAGGAGCATACTCCAAGGAATGTCACCTTCATAGGATACAAATGAAAACAAAATAACACATAATACAACAGCTAATACATGAGCAAATACATTTGCTAAACATAACACATCTTCCTCTCTATTCTAATACATAACTATGCATTAAAATAGACTACAAGTCCTAAAAGTAACTAACAATAAAATAAAACATAAGCTTAAAACGTACTCTCTCATCTTCAACCCATGTTATCTTCACACACAAATCCGACATCCAATTAGGCCTAATACCAGTTCTACTATTGCGGCCAGAACATACCTTTCCTTTACTGTCACTCTCTAGCTCACAGCCAGAACATTCCTTTTCTTTTCTGCCACCCTCCAATACTGTATCTTCTGCTACATCTTCTCCATTTGTTTCCCTTTGCATTACTAAATCATCCACATTCCTGCCATTATTTAGATCCATGTTTTCTTCTCTATTTTCCATGTTTACTCCCCTATATACCGTACCATTATTCTCATGCTCAAAAACCTCATCATGCCAACCCAGATTCTCCGTTATAGAATCAAATTGGAACTCATCACCGCTCCTCCTGTTACTCCCTATCAAAACATTTGCTGTCCTCTTTTAGGACTGCAATCCTTCTGAGATTCCATACCTTTCTATCGCTCAACTGGACAGCGTTGCGTAAGTCTTTAGACACCTGCAATGGTTCAGAGAATTGACTTTCTCCTTTTTTCACTTTTCATGGTTTCTTTACTTTCACCCATATTCCCTCAGTGATTTCTACACTTTCTCTTGTGATCAAACATTTCTTTATATTTCTGATGCTTGTTAAGAATCCTTTTTCTCACCTCTTCCACAGGAACACTGGTATCAGATGCCTGGAACAACCATTCGGGATTGCACTTAGTCATTGCCCTCCTTCCTCTCATAACTTCAAACAGGGACACCTCCAAAGCCTCATGGTTGTTCTATACATGCACACAGTTTAAAGAATTTGAACTTCCCAATCTTCTCTATTCTTTACTGCCAGTTGTATAGCATTCTTCAACACTCTGTTGAACCTCTCGATCATTCCATTTCCAATAGGATTATACACAGAAGTGGTTCTATGTTTTACTCCCACCATCTCAAAATAACTCTTTGCTAAATTAGACATGAATTGTACCCCATTGTCACTAATAGTTTGTACTAGTAAACCTCATCCATAAATACTTTGTTAATAAATTACAAAACCTCTACAGAGTCCACCTTTTCCACGACCTTAATCACAGGCCACCTTGAGAACACATCAATAAGTGTTATGATATATTTCGATGGTGTACTAATTGGCCCCATTATGTCAATGGCCACTGTGTGCCAAGACTTCTTGTGAATAATTGGCTCACACATATTGAGCCTCAAAGTTCTTAATGGCTGATCTGAATTAGCACACCAAATGCAATTTCTCACCATTCTCTCCGCACAAATGTCCATAGCAGGCCACCAATACCATTTTTTACCCTTTGTTTGGTTTTCACAATCCACCATGACCTTCATGGCACAGTATCACAATACTATTTCTCAGTGTGGTTGGTGGAACAATTCTATCACCTCCGTGTACAAACCCATGAACTACAGATAACTCACTCTTAATTTCATAAAATGTTTCAACTCTTTAGGAATAAGTGATTTTTTTGGCCATCCTTGTTTCACAAATCCTATGAGTTGCTGTAAAACTGCATCCTTAGCGTATTTCATTTTCCAGTCCTCTTCTTTTAATCTTGTCATTCCTTTATCATGAATTAAAGCAATTTGATATTCATTCCAAACATTCGCATCACATTCCTGAATGTCCACTGGCATGTGTGATAAAAAGTCAGCTAGAACATTCTGTTTTCCTGGTACATATTCTATTTTATATATGAAGTCTTGTAACCTCATTGACATCCTTGATGTTCTAGTGGATGCATTGAACATGCCTTCTGTAGTCAATAGTTTCACTAAAGGTTTGTGGTCACTGTGTACCCTGCACTGTTTACACCACACAAACAATCTAAAGTGCTCCAGGGCCCACACACAAGAAAGGGTTTCTCAATCACCAAGAATTTTTCTTCCACCAGTGATAATGCACGAGAAGCATATGCAAGTATGGCTTACTTGCCCTCAAAATGTATTTGAGAAGGGACTCCCCCCAACTCTTTATTGCAAGCATCTACAGTAACAACATTCTCTAGCTCAGAGTTAAAGCATTTGAATATAGGGGCTTCCATAATAGCTTTATTTATGTCCCTAAACTCCCCTTTGCATTCTTCAGTCCACTGAAATATCAACTTGTTTACCTTACATTTATTTGGCCTGTCCCAGCTTTCTGGTCCACAGTGGTTTCCGTTTGTGTGGAGAAAGCTTCAGTATTGTATTCACTCCCATTCCGGTTTTGCACCTTGAGCGGAGTTTATCTGTCTAGCTGCTTACTCCTGTTGGCTATTTAATGCTGATGCCGTCGCGCAGCAGACGCACACAGCGGACGCGCGCAGCGGGCAAACTGATGGCGTGTTAAAGACGCACCAAAAGGCAAACTCGTCTGCGCCCGTCCGTGCCTGACTGTCACCAAGAGACATTTGAAATCAGGTAGCCTGCTGGAATTACTCATTCTTTAGGAGAGTTATTTAAAATTGACAATTTGTATAGGGTCCATACTCTTTCTGGCACCCCATGCAATGGCCCTTTCCCACCTACACTAGAAGGCCTTGTTGCCTGCAGAAATTGCTAATTCCATTGCCTTCATAATACACTGAGAGACATGCACGTACCTACACTGCTAGCTAACAAACATTTACACAGTTTCGACCTCGCTTTCCAAGACCCAGGTTCCTCAGCATTTAGATGGCCTTCTCTGCAATGTGCGGTCTCTGCTGAAACATGCAACTGAACTCTGGGATTCGTTCTCCTCACTGTCACATGAGGTCGGTTTCCTTACTGAAACCTGGTTGAGTTCCACCACTCTACCAGCAATTGCGCTGGCTCTCCTAGACAACTATCGAATATTTAGACTGGATAGAGATGGCAGGACAGGAAGTGGAATCGCCATTGTTTTTAAAGACACACTTAAACTCTGTTTCATTTACGCTCTCCATTCTGAGATTTGTATCTTTAAGCTTGAACTTTCCCCTAATGATTGTTGCAAAGGAGCTCTAGTGTATTGCCCTCCTGGGCCCAAAAAAGAGTTTAGACAGTGCCCTATGGAATATATTGCAACCCATGTTCTGGCATCTCAACAATTTCTTCTGCTTGGTGATTTTAATTTTCATGGGGAGGATTCCACAAATACAGAGGTTGCACAGCTAATTTCTGATCTAGCCACACTTGGTCTATATCAAAAAGTCAATGGACCTACTCAAATGGCGGGTCATACGTTGTATTTAATCTTTACGAACTTGACATCCTTGACCTGCGAACTCCCCCAACCTCTACTCTGGATGGATCATTCCCTAATTCATTTCCAGATCCTTAAGAAAAGAGTGATGATACATTTAAAAAATCATACTATAAACATATCAAGACACTGGTGTAAAGTTAATCCTGACTCAGTCAGTCAGCATGTCAAGTAAATCAAAAACATCTTTATTCGAATAATCAAATATTCATAAAAGAAAAAACACATTAAGAACACATAAAAACATATAAAGTATAAAATATGGAATAAAACACAATTCATCACACACAAAAGTGACATATAAAAGCACTACAGTTTCAACGGGGCAATCTTGACCGGTAAACATCATTGAACATAAACACAATTCATTACACACAAAAATAAAAATCAACCTATGGTGGCATGCATAATCACTACAATTTCAACAGGGCCATCTTAATCAGAAAGCATTGAATGCTGGGCCCAAACTGCCACTTTACGAAAAGAACCTCTATATAAGCTTGTCTCATCATCTGGCATTTGTAAGAGAAAACTGAATGCCACCTTAGAATCCCTGATATTGTGTTTTTAATGAATGGAAGTAAAAAGTGCTTTGTATATCTTAAAAAACTTTGCAAAAAAGTGCGAAGTGCTGCATAGACTGACCAGAACTCCCATCACAGGGGCAAAAGCACGCATCAAGGTTTGTTTGAAAACCAAGGGGAAAGCATAATAAGTATTTTAATGTGCCAGCCCTAAACAAAATAACAAACTATGTTCCCAGAGTCCTCTTGCTGTAAAGAGGCAGCTGGTGGGAGGGCTGACTACAGCCATGTTTAAATAAGCTGTCACTGTTGACTTCCCCCCCCATCCACGTTCAATGTAGTGGCACGCTCAAAATTAAACAGGGTTAGCTGCACAAATTTCTTGTTTACATTCACAATATATTCAGGGTCTGTGAAGACATGCTGTAAACCAATCTTTCAAAAAAACAGACTCCACAGCTGCTAACCATGGGATTTGGTGTCCCCTTTCAAACCCAAGACACTCCCTAATAATATCCCTGGTTAAAGTGGCTTCTGCATTTTTCCATACTGCTAACCAAAGTAATGCAGTGCATGCTCTAATGTGATCTTTTTATATGTGGTAAGCCCAGTTCTTCGATGCAGAACACATAGGAGGATGATATAGGGAACAACAGCACTTTCCTGCAAAACCTATTTTCTTCGATCTGTATAGCATTGCAGTTGGAGATACCCCATATCTCAGCTCTGTATGCTGCGACAGGAGTGCACCGAGTTTTGAAATTATGCAACAAGGGGCCAAGAGCACATCCTCCTGGCGGCTGGAGCAGATTGCATAGTGAAACAACCGCTCTGAACAACTTAGACCTAGACTGAGAGATATGAGGCAGCCAGGACCCAGAAGCAGCAAAGGTGACCCCCAAATAGAAAAAAGTGCTAGTGCATCCTATGCTGTTAGTACCTACAAAAAGGGTTGTTAGCTGCTTGCTCTTTGGCCCGCATGCCATAATGTAGGATTTAACAAACTTGGTTTGTAAGTCCAAGGAACCCATAAAGTTCACAAAGGCATGCACCAGCTGATGCAGGGCTTTTGGTGTTTGCGCCATCAGCATTGCGTCGTCAGTGTAAAGGAGAGAAGGGAGCAGTAGCCCTTGGATTCTGGGTACATCTGGTGTAGCAGTGACTAAAAAAGGGTGAAGCTTATTAATATATAATATAAATAAAAGAGGGGCCAAAACACACCCTTGTCTCACCCCCGTAAAATACTTACATCATTGGACACCTTTCTATCTGTACTTAACCTAACTCTAGCCTCATCTGTGCAAATATGCCATAAAGTGCCCCAGTGCTTCGTCCATCCCATAAGAGAGAAGAGTTTCCCATAATTTAGAGCGATTGACGCAGTCAAACGCTTGAGACAGGTCCATAAATGTCAAGTATAAAGGGGAACGTTTAGCAACAGTATATTTTCCAATAATCAGTGACAAATTAAGACATTGCTCAACAGTCCCCACCAGGTTTCTAAACCCATATTGGCAAGGGTACAGAATAGGCATTTCCACTCCTGTATCCACTCTTTAATCACAACACACTCCCTAAAATTTTAACAGAGGTGTCTATTAGAGAGATGGGCCTGTGGTTTCCCGGGTGAGAGCGATCTCCCTTCTTAAAGATGGGTACAATAATGGAGGTTTTCCAGGACTCCGTTAGTGGAGAGTTAGCGAGTTTCCTAAAAAACATTAGTTAATAGTGGTGTCCAAAATCCCAGGTTGCATTTTATAAGATCAATAGGTACCCGCCCTGGACCAGGGCCCTTACCACACAAACTCTGGCTGATGGCATCCTCTACTTCTCTCAGAGTTACCTCAATGCCTGAGCAATTGTTAACAACCAGAGAGGACTCGATATTGGTAGGCGATGCTGCGTAGATTTCAGAGAAATGGGCCTCCCAAGACTCACTGGGAATATGACAGCTAATTGGGCTCACAGTTAAGTTCATTCTACTCATTTCTGTCACAGCCGTCCAAAAGAGTTTACTGTTCTTTTTGTCTGCTGCTACTGCAAGGGAGTCCTTTGTTGTGCTAACACTTCCCTGTGCCACTTGAGGGTGACCACTTTATAATTCCACCGCAAGTTGGCCACCACCGAGGGAACCATTGGCTTTGCCCCAAGCATTTGACGCAATGATCGATTGACCACAGAACATTCGTGGTTGAACCATTTAGGTGTGCTAGGTGGGGGTGTGTGAAAGGGTCTCAATAGGGCTTTCCTGATATTGGTACAGAGGTTGGTAAATGCACCCACCACCTGATGGTCTATGTCGTCTGCTACTAGGCAGGCTCCTACAAGCCCTAAATTCTCCTTGATCGTCCAGGTAAAAAATTGGGCTGGCTCACATAATCTCCACACCAACCTAGTGTTGTCTGATGAGAATTGGAGGGTACATGATCCACTGTCTACTCTGTATTGGGGCTTTGCTGACATTAAAAGCACTAATTCAATGGGGTTTTGGTCTCCAAAGTTGAAAGAGACCACTTTCCCATACACAACATTCTCTATTAAGTTAGACGAGATAAAGAAGTAGTCAATAGTGGAGGAATGGCCTCTGCCTCCGTATGTTGGCACTGGACGCGTATTTGCCAGAAACCGGTCCCAGGATGCTTGTTTCCGGTCCAGGGAAGACATGGCTTGGCAGTTCGGGCTGGACTGTTCCCATGAGGCACAGGGTCAGACTGATTTGCATATGGCCATGTCTGAACTGGGGTGGTGGAGTGAGCTAAAGAATGATGATGGATTAAACCCAGATCAGTTGACTGGGGGTGAGTGTTTGATTAGCTCAAGCGCTCCGTCCATCATCCCCTTTGGTATCGCGTATTTGCACACGCCACATCCATTATGTTACTTAGGTCATGGGAGATTAGGTAAGACAACAACTCTAGGCCTCTTGGGTCAGAACTCACAACAATGCTCACTGACAGGCTGGCCAGGGCACCCATGGCAACATGGGATAAACTAGAATGTGGTGGGAGTTTGATATTAAAGTCACCAGCTAGGCACAATAAGGCCTCATCCCCTTATTAACGGCATCACCCAATATCGAATTGATGTAATCAAATAAGGCCGGAAGTTTTGTATTGGGAATATTAGTAAAGTCATTGTTATAGAAATTAATTAAATGCAGAGTCATACCCCTCTTATACCTTATTACTTGAAAAATGTTACTTGGGCACTTAGGGGCAGTAGCGCAGCCACCCGCAGCTATATTTACCCAAATGGCTAGCCCCTTGATGCACAGCCCGAGGGGGATGGCAAAGCCGGAGTGCTATGACATAAGAAACCATCAATTTCTGTTATCAGGTTATCCCAGGTTTCCTGAAGCATGACAATATCATAGCGCCTTATCAAAGCTTGCCATTCAGGCAACAACATTTTAGACTGAAGCCCTGCCACATTCCAACTCAGTATCTTTAATGTGGTGTCAGAACGGCCAGAGGTATCATCTAAGTGAAGCATAATAATAGGTTGGGAAGGTGTCGCTAGACAGTTAGAAGCTAGCTCCTTACTATTTACTGGACTAGCTCCAGGTCAGTCTACATCCGCGAAGTCACTTAACACAGAGAACCTGTTCTGATGTGCCAGCAAGGGTCTAAGGTTTAATGGATCAGAGGTGAGTGGGGAGACATTCACTGCTCTTGGTTTGTAAAAATAGCCCAGGGGGAGTGGTATAATTATAGAACCATTGCAATGACTTCCCTCTTGCACCTTCAATATGTGCCTCAAATAGGAGGGTTTATGAAAATTTACCACAATGCAATCCCCTCTGATATCCTTTCTTGAACCTCCCACCCAACCCACCCTCCGGACCATTATATTATCATCTATACCCCTGGGATTGATGCAATTAGGAGTACCCAGCCAATGTTCAGTTCTATTGTGAAGCTCTGCCCATGACTCCGTTTGGTCACTTCTAAGGGAAGGCACTCTTGCTGAGACCAGAACATAGGTAGAAGCTGTGGGGGTTAAATTTATGATCTCTGTGCTAGGAGTTGAGCTTACTACAGAGTGATCTGCGCTAATTTCTCTAGATTCCCTGCCCCCCAGGTGGTCTTCTGCCTTTCGTGGCTACATGCAAGATGCTGCGGGGTCTATCCACAGACCCTAATGATACAGGCTGAACGCGGTCCTGACACACACCCTTCCTGAGTTGCTACTGGGGCCCTCGCAGATTCCTGTGCACTATTTTCCCTAGTACATTGACCAGTGTTAACTACTTGCTGTGTCGAAGCAGTCCCATCAAAAGTGGAAGTAGGTACTTTTAATAAATCTGTCACCCGGCATTTGGTAAGCTGGAGGCGCTACAAAATTGGTTTTAGTTTCTCTCGACTCTTTCGCTAAGGAGTATGAGTTTACCGCTGTGTCAATAGATTCTGATGTGGACCAAGCACTATTACACTATCATAAAGCCTTAAACTCAGCGCTTGATAAGGTTGCCTGTTAGAAATGGGTGTCTCTAGTTGGCAGAGGTAGGTACCTTTGTCCAAATAGGGACCCTTGCTTCTACTCAGAGTAAGGGGAGACACACTTTAGATAACCCCTGCTCACCCCTTTGGTAGCTTGGCATGAGCAGACAGGCTTATCTCAAAGGCAATGTGTAAAGTATTTGTACCAACACTCACAGTAACACAGTGATAACACCACAAATGGACACCACACCGGTTTAGAAAAATAAAGTATCTTTATCTAAACTTAATGTAGTATTCTGCCCTTGTTATTGTTATAAACTACTCAACATGTTACCTGCTTGAATAAATCATCTTTAATTACATCCTACCTGCGTGGACCTCCTTACTACACTTAACAAGACCAAAACGACAAAAATCCAACATACAAGTATTAAGAAAAATGACTTTCAAAAGGTTTTAGCAACTGAGTCCATAGAAAACTATGGATGCGTGATTTCCTGCAAAGTACCTGTTGTTGCGACAAAATTCACCAAGCCAAACAGCTGCAGCGATGGGAAGCGTCGAAAAACAAAGAGATTCCTGAGACCTTCGTGGATGTGATGCAACAGTTCAGCTGGACACAGGGGAGCGGTGCGTCGGGTCCGGTCTGTAGGGGGAAGCGATGCATCGATTTTGTGACGACTCCGATCCTCGGGTGATGCGTCGGGGAAAACTTACCACACAGGGACGATGCGTGGAAATCCGGGTTGCGGCGGCGAACGATGCGGCGGCGGCGAGCGGCGCTGCGTCAACCTTTTCAGCCGCGATCCCTTAATGCGTCAATTCTTGCCGCGGCGACTGGCGCTGCGTCGGTTTCAGCAGCGGCGTGGCGGTGAGGGGAGATTCTTCTCGCACCACGGCGTTGCGTCGGAAAAACTGTTGCAAGAAGAGCGATGTATCGATTTTCTTGTTGTAGCGTTGCTTTCCAGCTCCCAGTAGCAGAAACAAGCTCCAGAGGCCACACAGAGCCACAGGCACACCTGGCAGGTCAGAACTCCCAGCAAGGAAGTTCAGGGGAGCTGGGGGTGAAGTCTTTATGTTCCTGAGACTTCAAAACAGGAGGCAAGCTCTACTCAAGTCCTTGGAGACTTTCCTCAAGCAGGGGACACAGCACACAGCAAAGTCCTTCTCCTTTCCTTGGCAGAAACAGCAACTGCAGGCCAACCCCAGACACACAGCAAGGGCAGTACTTCTCCTCAGTTTTTCCAGCTCTTCTCCTTGGCAAAGGTTCCTCTTGATTCCAGAAGTAGTCTAAAAGTCTGGGGTTTGGGTCTGATACTTACACCCCAAAATGTCTTTGTTCTCTTTGTGCAAGGGGCTCTGAGCCCAATTCAAACCAGTTCTGGGGGGCACTCTGCAAGTGCACAACAACATCCATTGTCAGTGTGAGCCTTGGCTCCAGACACACCACAGGGGGGCGGAGCCAGCATTGTGGAAGGCAGGCACAGCCCTATTCAGGTACAGGTTCTACTCCTCCCACCACTCCAAATGCAGATCAGGACTATTCAACCTAGTGCTGACTCATCCAGACTCCTGGAGCCACTGTACCTCACCAGCCCCTGTCACTCCAAAGCCAGACAGTCAATACACAAACAGGCAGAGGCACACAGAATGGTTAAACAAGAAAATACCTACTTTCTAAAAGTGGTATTTTCACACAGAGAATGTAAAAATCACCCTCACTAAAAGATGCATTTTAACATGCTGAGTTCAGGCATACTAAACTTTATTTTCCTACCTTGTTCCCAGGGGCAGTTATGTTTATAAGATGTTATAAACAAACTCCCCATTCTGTTCTATGGGAACAGGTAGCCTTGCAATTGTGAAAAACGAAATTGGCAGTAATTCACTATCAGGACATGCCACACACATCAGGGCATGTCTTACCTTTCACATGCACTGCACCCTGCCCACAGGGGTACCTTGGGCCTACCTTAGGGGTGACTAACATGTAAGAAAAGTGAAGGTTAGGGCCTGGCAAGTGGGTGCACTTGCCAAGTCGACATGGCAGTTAACAACTGCGCACAGGCACTGCAGTGGCATGCCTGAGACATCTTTTCAGGGCTACTCATGTGGGTGGCACAATCAGTGCTGCAGGCCCACTAGTAGCATTTGGTTTACCAGCCCTGGCACACTTAGTGCGCTTTACTAGGGACCTACTAGTAAATCAAATATGCCAATCAAATATGCCAATCAGGGAGAACCAGTCATAATAACAATTTACACAGAGAGCATATGCACTTTTGCACTGATCAGCAGTGGTAAAGTGCCCAGAGTCCTAAAGCCAACAACTGCAGTTCAGGAAAAAAATAGGAGGAAGAAGCAAAAAGTTTGGGGATAGCCCTGCAAAAAGGGTCAAGTCCAACACAACCCCCTTCCAGCCTAAAGCCAGGGTAGACCAATCCATACCTTGATGGGCTTCCCTGCTTGGGGCGATAGAACATGGAACCTGGCCCGCAACAGCAGGGGTCTATTCCTGTTCTACGCCTTCCTGAACCTAGTTGGATCCCTCTATCCATACTCTCAGGGCCCACTAAGCAAGCCCAAGGGGAACCCTTCTCCTCACCTGTGGACCCCATCTGTGCAGCGCCTAAACTTACTTTGCTCACAGATGTGTCCCAACAGGCAGACAGTACCCACATGGCCAACACAGTGGTGTAGCCCCGTTCATCCCCGGGGTATGACTCCTGTCCCCCTCCCAGGGGCAACTCTGTCCACCAAGACAGCAAGCCACAGTGGCCACTGACAACTGTCAGTGATGAGAGCCAGGCCTCATGCCTTTCAGGCCTCTCTAACCTCTGTGGCATTGGAAAGTAGGGGGCGGTAGCCCCAGGTGCCTGGCACCTTTTGTCCACTCTCCTGCCAAGTCAGGTATGGCATCCTGACACCGGCCCACCAGCCCAGGGTCTGTACCCTGCGGCTGGACATGAGACTGGGGTGGGCTCTGCCACACCCTGTCTTACTCCCTGGGGCTCTGCACCCTCCCACCTGGAGCGGTACCCCCAGAAGACAACTTGGTAGGGGCACTGTTAGCAGTCGCCCCTTCCTCCAGGTCAGGGGGACACACTGAACCTGGTCCTCCAACCCAGGGTCTGTACCCTTAGGCTGGACCTGTGCCTGGCAACCCAGGACTTCCGGGGGAGTACACCAACCCCCCCCCAAGGGAAACACACTCCTCATGAGTTGTACGAGAATCTGCCTGGCGCAGGTCTCCAGCCTCCTGTCCACTTGACAGAACATGAAGATCCCCCAGGCCAGAAGTGGCCTCATCAGAGTCAGTCCTGGGATGCTCTGACCTCAGAGATGGCAACCCCTGACTCACTGGTCCTTCCACTGGGGACATCGTCCCCCCCTCACCCTTTTCTCTGGACTCATGCACCCTCCCCACTGGAGCGGTGCAGCCAGCCACCAGAACTGGTGGGATGCTTGCTACAGCAGTCCCCCCCAGTTTACCTGACACTTTGGGATCCCCCTCAGGGGATGGCCTCTCGGCACAGACTAGGCCCCCCTCCTGGTGTTCACTCCCTGAACTAACCAGGCCCTGGGACTGGGTTTCAGGTACCTTGGGACACAGCCCATCTCCCACTCCTTCTCCTCTGAGATAGGACGTGGGACCCTCCACCCCTCCCACTACACTGCGACCTATCTGGGCTACCACCAACCTCCCCTACCTCACTTGGTTGAGGAAAACCTGAGCCACCCCCCTCAGATTCACTCCCAAAAGCTTCTTCAGACCCTCTGGAATCCACCAAAAGGTCTGCCTCCAGTGCAAGCTCCCCGGGGTCAGAGAACTCACACTCCACCGGCTGTTGGTATAGTTCTGGAAAACAGGGACTTAAAATATGCTTTCCAACAATTGAATCACACAGCCCCACACAAGTGTTGACCAAGCTACTCTTTGCCTCACCATCCAGTGCCTCACACAAGTACCTCACATCACCCTCCTGAGATTGGCAAAACAGTGTCTGACTGTTTCTGTCACTCAACCCACACTCTTCTGGGCGGTCTCCATACTCACATACCAAGGCTTCTACCATGGGGGAACCCCTCGCCCTGCACCTCTCATCTAGAGTCAGTAGAGTGTCCCTCCAAACCACTAGGAATATGAACCCCCTGTGCCAGTTCCCCAATCCACCTTAGGGACACTGTGCACCACTGGTGCTACCTCACAACCCTGAACATCTTGGTGTATGTCAACCCCCTCCTTCAAGTCAAGGGCCACATCTCTGGGTGTGTGTACTACTCTCTCAGCACTAGACACTACATTTTTGCTGCCACCATTTGAGCTGGACTCCACCTCCAACCCAGCCAACCTCACTTCATGAGCTAAACACTTTTCCTTTTTCTTGGCTAACACACTCATGGCCTCAAGCCTCTCGAGCTCCATATCAAGCTTTCTCATTCTCAATTCATGTGCCAAGATCAATTTCTTCTCTTCCAAGGCATAATCGTTCCTGCTCGTTCCTGCTCTCCTCTGCCTTTATTCTCATGACCTCTAAATCATAATCTCTGGCCTTTTGCCTTTCCTCCAAATCCTCTGGAGAAAAATTCCTGGAAGACTGATTGTGTTAGCGTTCATATGAACAATGTATCCTCAGAGCTGGTTCGATGCTCATTAGGTCCACCTCTCGACCGCCTCAATTCCGAAAGGCTAAAAAAGCACGGAAGATTAAGGTGATCAAGCGAGGGAAGGATAGGGAAGGTACAGCAGGGAGGGAGACCTGGAAGAAATAAACAAGATGGCTATCACTCACGGTAACACCTTTTGGCATATAAAGCTATAATCGCTATATTATCATACCTGTAAAGAAAAATAACACCACCTAGAACTTCAAGTTATTTTATAGGCATATTCTTTAAACAGGTGTATTACGATATCTCTTGGGTGCAGGAAAGAAGGGAGATAAGGAAATATTTGAAATGAGGTAAGGAGGTATATATTAGGTGTATTACTTTCTTACATGCTATTCTTTTAGTATGAACCTTCTTGGTATCATACCCACCTAACAGTATCATGTGTCCCACATCACAGGGTATGAACCTGTAACGAAGTGCCTGCCCATGCCTTAACGAGGGAGGACGATGTGGATCTATTCCCCTCTTACCTGTCTCCTCTCCTCTGTTTCCAGTCTACCCCTGACTTCGACCTACAAAATCTGCACTGTGCCTTTAATAGCCTGGACGTCCGGGACTCGTCCCCGACCCACGTGATGTGGTCACATGCCCCAATGGGTAGGGAGGCCGTGACTACGGAGGACTTGAAAGGAAGACCGCCCCGGGAAACAGACGCTGAAGAGCCCAGCTGGGAGACTGGAACAGAACAGGAGTTTACGTGTTGTCTCTCGACGGAAACCTCGGAGGAAGAACCCCTGCTGCCACAAGGAGAAGCTCCGGATTCAGCCCGTGAAAAGAGGGAGCCGGACCCACTCCGGCACTACGCATGGACCAGCTACACTCCTGGAGGAGCGTGGCTCTACAAGGTACGTGACCGCATCCCTACCGCGTGGGGAAAGGGAACCTGAGGTGGAAAGCCACCCCGGGACGTAAAGGAAGGGCAGTGAGACACCGGGACGTGGTTTGTGCTGTCTTGCAGCGCGTAAGAAAAAGCGCGGTGCTGCCTGCAAGCGAACCACTGGTGGTGGACCTCGGGTGTGACTCCCTGCACAACCTTCCCTAATCACGATAGGACCCGGTTGGGGCCTCAAACTCATAGAGATCTTTTTTTTCTTTGTTTTATTTCCCTCCACTGATTCTCCCGGGGAGTGCGAGAACCTACGAAGGAGGACCGGGTCCCCTGGGCATTGCGAACCTGCGCTGAAAGAAGCGGACCAATATCCCAGCCTGTTAAAACTGAAAACGATACTTTGTTGTGAAATAAAACCCTTACAAACTCAACCTGAACCTCCGTCATCATTCTGTACTGGCCCACACGTGGTGGAGAATGCGGGTAGCATAGCTCCGTAGAAACAATATGGAGAACCTCATTCAACAACTGATCAGTGGGCAACAGAAATTAGAATGGGCTGTCGAAAAACAAATGACATTGGCTCAGGTAGACAGAGACACGTTCAAAGACTCCATGAACCAACAGGTGGAGTGCATACAAAAGGTAGCTGTCGATCAGCTACAGTTTACCTCACAGATACAAACACGGCCTGGGTTCCAAACCGGTGGTCCCAATGTAGCCTTACAGAAATATCTCCCAGGCGAAGACCCTGATGCCTTCCTGATGAACTTTGAGAGGGCTGCGCGTGCCTGTGCTTGGCCAGAAGCCAACTGGCCCTTTTTTCTAGCACCCCTGTTAACAGGAGAAGCGCAGGCCGCTTATCAAGTGGCCAACCCCACAGGGAACACCCCCTATGCTGAAATAAAGGGGGTTATCCTAGATCACCTAGGCATGAACCCCTAAGCCTATCGGGTCCGGTTCAGGAAGGAAAGAGGAATGCCGGGGGATAACCCTAAGACTTTGTTTTTTAAACTCAAGGCCGCCGCAGATAAATGGCTCAAGCCACAAGAACACACCAAAGAAGAGATCATGGCACTGATTTATCTGGAACAATACATAGAGGCCCTGCCCTACTCCCCACAAAGATGGTTAAAACAACACCCCCACCTGACGGTGGAGCAAGCAGTGGAGATGGCCACCACGTTTTCAGGGGCCCAACCCCGGTCTCTCCCTTGGAAAACCAATAAACCCCGTATAACCGCCCCATCCAATAAAACAGAAAGGAGACCACCCAAACCTGCCCTAGAGCCTCCTAAACCCCGCAGCTACCGACCCGATCCTCTCCCTTCCAAAGGCCCACAATGCTTTGATTGTGGGGAGTGGGGCCACATCGCCCGATTCTGCCCCCACAAGAAAATAGCTGAGGAACCAATGGATGTGAGCTGCATACCTCGCTCGGTCCTATACACCGAAGAGATGGGACCCTGTTTTTATGAAAGTGTACAGGTGGGTGGGAGGAACGTAAGGACTTTGTTGGACTCAGGCTGCCGTCAGTCAGTCATCCTGGAATCCCTAGTGAACCCATCTACTCTCTTGACAGGGGAGCGTATACCAATAAGGTGCGTCCATGGGGACGTGCGCATCTACCCGGTAGTACGGCTTCCCGTCTCTCTCCCGAACGGCAGTGTCCTCCAGGCCAGACTAGGAGTCCTACCCAATCTCCCGGAACAGCTGATATTGGGCTTAAACAACCCACTGTTCCTACACCTCCTCAGGGTCAGGGTATACCCCTCCAATCCCCAAACCAAACAACGGACAACCCTACTAACTCATGCCCACTGGCTCTCGGATAGAAGCTTTAAATATACTCGAACACATGACCCTACCCTCCAACCTGCTTGGGCCCACGCCATACAATCCGCTACAACACCCCATCCTACATACCCCCTCTTCCATGTAGAGAATGACCTCCTATGTAGGACAGGTAGCCCTGGGGTCTCTCCACAGTTATTGGTACCACAGGCTTTTTGAGAACGAGTCCTATTCTTTGCGCACTCCCACTTGCTTGCAGGACACCAAGGGGCACACAACACCACACAAACAATTCGCCAGCACTTTTATTGGCCGGGTATCTTTGCTCATGTCACCAAGTATTGTCAGGAATGTGAGGTCCTCCAGAAGAAGAATCCCTATAGACCTCCTTCCGTTACACTACAGCCCCTTCTGATAGTCGGGAAACCGTTCGAGAGGGTAGGAATGGATCTCATAGGCCCGCTCCCACGCTCCAAGAAGGGCAGCCAGTATGCCGTAGTCGTGATCGACTACGCTACTCGATATCCCGAAGCCTTCCCCTTACGAGCTCCTACAACCACCAATATCAGTGACAAACTCATCGAACTGTTCTCACACGTAGGCTTCCCCAAGGAGATCCTCACGGATCAAGGGGCCCCTTTTGTCTCTCTTTTAATGACCCAAATATGCAAGTCACTTAACATCACCCATATTAAAACGTCGGTATACCACCCACAAACCGATGGTCTGTGCGAACACTATAATGCCACCCTTAAGTTGACTCTCAAGAAAATGCTTACGGTGGATGGCAGGGAATGGGATATGATCCTTCCCCTAGCCCTTTTCGTGATTAGAAGCCAAGTTCAAAACAGCTTGGGATGTTCCCCCTTTGAACTCCTTTATGGCAGGCAACCCCGCAGCCTTTTGGAAATAACCAAAGAGGCCTGGGAACAGGAGAAACAGGAGGAGACTAGGTCTTTTCTTGAATACACCCAGGCCTTGCGCACCCGACTACACAAACTAAGGGAATTCGCTGATGCGAATCTAGAAAGAGCCCAAACTAAACAACAACTGTTCTACGATAAGGGGAAGAAATGGCGACACCTAAATGTGGGTGATTTGGTATTGGTGCTCCTACCGTCCGCCCTACCTAAAGTCAGATCCTAATGGAAAGGGCCCTATCGAATCACCAATAAGGTCGGCCTAGCTTCCTATTGATGGAGCAAGATTTTGCAAAAAGAAACCTGCTCGAATGAATACCCCCATAATACGTACTAACAATAAGTAGTAATAGAAAACTAACGTGCACCTTACATAAACATGAGGGAAATAGCTTTGCGCATGAGTACACTAACGTGAGATAATATATGAAAGAACTAAAAACCATATTTACTTTGTGCTTTGAAAGAAACGAGAAATAATGCATGACTAGGCCGCAAGTGCATTTCGTAGTTTGCATGTTGCAGCTTGCTTTGAAATTATAAATAATACCGCTTTTGCATAAAGCTATGCTAGGAAAAACGCTAACAGGGAATAGTGCAAAGGTGGGTGGTAAACAGTGAAAACTACATTATCACATAATTAATGAAATGTTCATTTTCCATTTGCTATAGTGAACTGGATGAGACGCCATTTTCCCTTAACTTAGCCGGATAAAGGAGGGGCAGGATAAACAAGTGAAATTGATCTGTCAAAGGCACACTGAAGCGCTGAGCACAGCAGAAGTGCAAGGGTTGAAGGCCAATGTGATGATCGCCTGCCAAGGGATGTGACTGACCGTGGGACAAAAAGGCTCATTCCGCGGACATTGCTTAAAATTATGTAAAATTGTAACATGAATTAAATCGTGTGAACGGAACAATTATGAAATCATGGGAATGGGTGAAGAACAATGAATAAGCCCAAATTATGAATAAAGTCACAGTGGTGTGACGGTCCACCTCTAAAATTCTCCAATCATCTGTCTAGTTTCGTGAAATGTTTCAATTGATGTGGGACGGACATGTAGGTTTTAGGGTATAACTGGGGTGCCTTTAGGGGTGTGGTTAGGTTAGGCTGGCTACAGAGAGAGAGAGAGAGGAGATGCATCGCTGTCCGTCGGTTTGCAGAGAGGCCTAGCTGTTCCTGTCCTGTCCCGTTCCTGTCCCTGTAATCTTTGTTCCCTGACTCTATTTCAGGGGACCCCCACCATCACTTTGGCCAGAGGGGTGGTTTTCTACAGATCCTTTGGGTTTGTATTGTTCTTGCAAAATTACCTGCAAATGTATTTTTGTCTCTATCCACTCCTTTATGCACAATGTCATTATTTGATTGATGTGTTTGTCTCTATCTGAAATTGCTGATGTTTTTCTCCCCCTTTGTGAGTTCATTGTTTGCACTTGTGACCGTATGCATTGAGCAATTTTTATCATTTAATTGAGATAAAATGTTATTAACTTTAACGAGAGTCTGTGTTTATTTAGCTGATTGAATAGTTAGTTAGATAGTAGTATCATTACCATCAACTATTCAACTAATTGGTTTATCGACCAAGTAGAAGGAAAGTTGATGTATAAGTTAGATAAGAATTTTTGGGATGTCATACATGAATTTTAGAAGGAAAAGAATTGAACTTATATAAATTGACCCCAGCGCATCAGGGATTTGGGTGAATGAGTATGGTCCATTGTTCTGTGATATTATTGAGTATTGATCCCTGATCAGGTATTGGTTTTGCGCTGGATCACGATCATCTACAAATCACGCCCAAAAGAAACCAGTTATATCATATCAACCTTTAAAAAAAATGGTTGAGTCCCCTCCCACAGAACGCTCAGTTAAGCATCCCCGTGAACGGAAAAGACACCACCACCTTAAACCAATTAGTGGTAAACGAAACCCTGTCTAGCGGCCAAAAGGAGGCCCTGCAAGCTACGCTTTTACCTTTTTCTTCTTTGTTTTCTGACCTCCCCGGAAGAACCATTTTAGTAGAACACTCCATTCCCACTCTTCCTGGGAGAACAGTGAAGCTAAGGCCATATCGTATACCTGCCGCCCGCAGGGAAGCCATCGGGAAAGAGGTCGACAGCATGTTGGCCATGGGAGTAATAAGACCTTCCCAAAGTAATTGGTCGTCTCCAATCGTTCTAGTGCCAAAACCGGACGGATCCGTTCGGTTTTGCATAGACTTCCGGGCTGTCAATGCCATCTCTAAGTTCGACTCCTATCCGTTACCCTGGGTCGACGAACTTATTGAGAAGCTTGGAGACGCGCAATTCATAACCACCCTAGACCTTACCAAAGGGTATTGGCAGGTGCCCCTCAGACCACAAGACCAGGAGAAGACCGCTTTTTCCACCCCCGCAGGTCTCTACGAGTTTACGGTCTTGCCCTTTGGTCTTCACGGAGCACCTTCTACGTTCCAGAGGCTCATGAATAAGGTACTCTTAGCCCATCAATCTTATTCATCCGCTTATCTGGACGATATTGTTATCCATAGCCCTACCTGGGAACTACATTTGCAGCGCTGCCAACAGGTGTTCCAGGCCCTGAGACTAGCGGGACTTCACATAAACGCCAAGAAATCCCGGGTGGGGTTCCAGAAAGTAAGGTATTTGGGATACCTCCTGGGGAACGGGATCATTGAGCCTCAGCAGGAAAAAATCAAAGCCATCATAAGTACTCCATTCCCCTCCACCAAGAAAGAAGTCAGGGCTTTCCTAGGCCTACTGGGCTACTATAGGAGATTCATTCCCCGATACTCTGCCATAGCGACACCCTTGACAGACCTCCTTAAAAACCAGGTAAAAGCAAAGACCTCCTGAACCCCCCCCCCCATTGGCCGTACAAGCCTTTCAAGAACTAAAGAAAGCTATTACTTCCAGTGCCATACTCAGGTCCCCTGACTTTTCAAAGCCCTTCACCCTGCAGACGGATGCCTCCGAAAACGGCCTAGGCGCTGTGTTATCTCAATCCTCGGAAGACGGTACCGAATATCCAGTGCTGTTTATCAGCCGTAAACTGTTCCCCCCGGAGGTGTGGTACCCCGTGATTGAGAAAGAATGTCTGGCAATCAAGTGGGCCGTGGATAAGCTCTGTTATTATCTGGAGGGTTCCCATTTTCTCCTATACACGGACCATGCTCCCTTGCTCTTGATGAGCCGGAATAAGGGGAACAATCTCAGAGTCTTGCACTGGTTCCTCTCTTTACAGCCTTTTTCCTTTGAGGTCAGACATCGCAAGGGAGTTGATAACGGAAACGCGGACTTCCTCTCCCGTGTTTCCTTGTTTCCCGACCGGGAACAATCTGGGGAAAGGGTGTGTAACGAAGTGCCTGCCCATGCCATAACGAGGGAGGACGATGTGGATCTATTCCCCTCTTACCTGTCTCCTCTCCTCTGTTCCCAGTCTACCCCTGACTTCGACCTACAAAATCTGCACTGTGCCTTTAATAGCCCGGACGTCCGGGACTCGTCCCCGACCCACGTGATGTGGTCACATGCCCCAATGGGTAGGGAGGCCGTGACTACGGAGGACTTGAAAGGAAGACCGCCCCGTGAAACAGACGCTGAAGAGCCCAGCTGGGAGACCGGAACAGAACAGGAGTTTACGTGTTTTCTCCCGACGGAAACCTCGGAGGAAGAACCCCTGCTGGCACAAGGAGAAGCTCCGGATTCAGCCCGTGAAAAGAGGGAGCCGGACCCACTCCGGCACTATGCATGGACCAGCGTGGCTCTACAAGGTACGTGACCGTATCTGTACCGCGTGGGGAAAGGGAACCCGAGGTGGAAAGCCACCCCGGGGCATAAAGGAAGGGCAGTGAGACACCGGGATGTGGTTTGTGCTGTCTTGCGGCGCGTAAGAAAAAGCGCGGTGCTGCCTGCAAGCAAACCACTGGTGGTGGACCTCGGGTGTGACTCCCTGCACAACCTTCCCTAATCACGATAGGACCCGGTTGGGGCCTCAAACTCATAGAGATCTCTTTTTTTCTTTGTTTTATTTCCCTCCACTGATTCTCCCGAGGAGTGCGAGAACCTACGAAGGAGGACCGAGTCCCCTGGGCATTGCGAACCTGCGCTGAAAGAAGCGGACCAATATCCCAGCCTGCTAAAACTGAAAATTATACTTTGTTGTGAAATAAAACCCTTACAAACTCAACCTGAACCTCCGTCATCATCCTGTACTGGCCCACAGAACAATAACTCTCAGGACTCACAATCCCTGTTAGGAAAACATCAGTACACATGGATGAGTAAGTGCTTTCCACAATTACAATCAGCACATATAAAGCAAAGATCCTTTTTCCCAAAATTGCACCATAATGTCATAGAAGGCTATTGGCATCATAGACCTCCTCAATCTTCATTGCCAAAAAATATGCATCCGAATATGTGAACTGTTCATGCCTCACTTGAAACAAAATAATAATGCGACTTAAATAGTATTCTTGAATACTCCACCATTGTCTCTTACATCAAATGTCATACTGAAAAGGACTGTAGCTTTAGAATAGCCCACAGACCATCGAAACAGAAAGGCATAAATTGTGGAATTACTGCAACCTCTGCAGGATCCCACATGTAACCCGGTACAGGAACGCCAGGTAGTAAATCGGAATCAAATGGCTTCACAAGGAACTCTTTCTTGGAAGAACAACACAGACTACAGCATGTCTGACTACGGAATGCAGCTAAAATCGGTGCAAAGCTCACCCTTACCAGATACCAACTCGGGAACTGCTTGCGGTGACAGCCAAATGAATCCTCGACCAAGCGGCTCGAATAATCTGCCCCGCGTTCCCCGCTACTGCAGGATAAATACAATTTCCGCCTCCTTCCTGCACGTAACAGTGATGCACCATGGCTCATGGGAATTGTAGTTCCCCAGTCTCCCGCTTAGTCCACCAGCTGAGCAAAGACTTGTACAGCGCCACGGCCTCTCTCACGCTCACCACCGGTACTGCTACTGTTGATTTTGATGTCCTCTGACCTGCCGCTGGGAGTGCGTGTGTAACAGATTGCTGCCAGCCCTAGAGGCTGCTCTCCCAACAGGCAAATCCTGGGATCTGAAACGACCTTCTGGCACACCCCCATCCACATCTGCATCATCTGTCTCCCCAGCTTCTTTGGCATCCCACCAGGCCCTTAAGGCCTTCTGCAGCTCCTCTATCCTAGAGTTGCTCCTCATGGGACATCCAAAGCTCCTGCAGAACTGCTTGAGTTGACCTACTTTGTAACCACTTAACATTTCAATATCAAACTCCAGTTCTGCAACATCACTTGCTGGTTTACCCTTTTGAGACATGGTGTATGGAAACTTTTAAGGGTTAAGCAAAAATAGAACCAAAAACAAAACACAGTATGTGGTTGCGTAGTGGTCTGCACTGACCTAGTGATGTACACCAATTACTGTGGGTCAAGTACAACTACAGGTTCAAATCCTCACCGCTGACCACCAATGTTAGAAATGGGTCTCTAGTTGGCAGAGGCAGGTACCTTTGTCCAAATAGGGACCCTTGCTTCTAGTCAGGGTAAGGGGGATACACACTTTAGATAACCCCTGCTCACCCCCTTGGTAGCTTGGCACGAGCAGACAGGCTTATCCCAAAGGCAATGTGTAAAGTATTTGTACCAACACTCACAGTAACGCAGTGATAACACCACAAATGGACACCACAACAGTTTAGAAAAATAAAGTATCTTTATCTAAACTTAACAAGACCAATACGACAAAAATCCAACATACAAGTATTAAGAAAAATGACTTTCAAAAGGTTTTAGCAACTGAGTCCATAGAAAACTATGGATGTGTGATTTCTTGCAAAGTACCCGTTGTTGCGACAAAATTCACCAAGCCAAACAGCTGCAGCGATGGGAAGCGTCGAAAAACAAAGAGATGCGTCGATTCCTGAGACCTTCGTGGATGCGATGAAACAGCTCTGCTGGACACAGGGGAGCGGTGCATCGGGTCCGGTCTGTAGGGGGAAGCGATGCGTCGATTTTGTGAAGACTCCGATCCTCGGGTGATGCGTCGGGGAAAACTTGCCACACAGGGACGATGCCTGGAAATCCGGGTTGCGGCGGCGAACGATGCGGCGAGCGGCGCTGTGTCGACCTTTTCAGCCGCGATCCCTTGATGCGTCAATTCTTGCCGCGGCAACTGGCGCTGCGTCGGTTTCAGCAGCGGCGTGGCAGTGAGAAGAGATTCTTCTCGCACCACGGCGTTGCGTCGGAAAAACTGTTACAAGAAGAGCGATGTATCGATTTTCTTGTTGTTGCGTTGCTTTCCAGCTCCCAGTAGCAGAAACAACCTCCAGAGGCCACACACAGCCACAGGCACACCTGGCAGGTCAGAACTCCCAGCAAGGAAGTTCAGGGGAGCTGGGGGTGAAGTCTTTATGTTCCTGAGACTTCAAAACAGGAGGCAAGCTCTACTCAAACCCTTGGAGACTTTCCTCAAGTAGGGGACACAGCACACAGCAAAGTCCTTCTCTTTTCCTTGGCAGAAACAGCAACTGCAGGCCAACCCCAGACACACAGCAAGGGCAGTACTTCTCCTCAGTTTCTCCAGCTCTTCTCCTTGGCAAAGGTTCCTCTTGATTCCAGAAGTAGTCTAAAAGTCTGGGGTTTTAGGTCTGATACTTATACCCCAAAATGTCTTTGTTCTCTTTGTGCAAGGGGCTCTGAGCCCAGTTCAAGCCTGTTCTGGGGGGCACTCTGCAAGTGCACAACAACATCCATTGTCAGTGTGAGCCTTGGCTCCAGACACACCACAGGGGGGCAGAGTCAGCATTGTGGAAGGCAGGCACAGCCCTATTCAGGTACAGGTGCTACTCCCCCACCACTCCAAATGCAGATCAGGCCTATTACACCTAGTGCTGACTCATCCAGACTCCTGGAGCCACTGCACCTCCCCAGCCCCTGTCACTCCAAAGCCAGACAGTCAATACACAAACAGGCAGAGGCACACATAATGGTTAAACAAGAAAATACCTACTTTCTAAAAGTGGTATTTTCAAACACAGAATGTAAAAATCACCCTCACTAAAAGATGCATTTTAACATTCTGAGTTCAGGCATACTAAACTTTATTTTCCTACTTTGTTCCCAGGGGCAGTTATGTTTATAAGATGTTATAAACAAACCCCCCCATTCTGTCCTAAGGGAACAGGTAGCCTTGCAACAGTGAAAAACGAAATTGGCAGTAATTCACTATCAGGACATGCCACACACATCAGGGCATCAGGGTAACTTTGCTTCCAAAGGAGGACGAGCCTTCTCGGTCCTTCTGCCACAACTCTGGAACCAGCTGCCCGACACCCTCCGTAAAGAACATGGTCTGCTTCCCTTCCGGAAACAGCTTAAAACCATTCTTTTCAGGGAAGCACTAGACACAACCTAATCATTCTTAGTTCCTTGGAGACTACCCCGCCCTGATGCTGTTTTTCTTCTTCCAAAGCGCTAAGAGACCTGTCGGTGTACATGCGCTATACAAGAACAAAATAACATAACATAATATAATATGTCCTACCTTTCACATACACTTCACCCTGCCCACAGGGGTACCTTGGGCCTACCGTAGGGATGACTAACATGTAAGAAAAGGGAAGGTTAGGGCCTGGCAAGTGGGTGCACTTTCCAAGTCGACATGGCAGTTGACAACTGCGCACAGGCACTGCAGTGGCAGGCCTGAGACATTTTTCAGGGATACTCATGTGGGTGGCACGATCAGTGCTGCAGGCTCACTAGTAGCATTTGGTGCACCAGCCCTGGCACACTTAGTGCACTTTACTAGGGACCTACTAGTAAATCAAATATGCCAATCAGAGAGAACCAATCATAATAGCAATTTACACAGAGCATATGCCCTTTAGCACTGATCAGCAGTGGTAAAGTGCCCAGAGTCCTGAAGCCAACAACAGCAGGTCAGGAAAAAAATAGGAGGAAAAAGCAAAAAGTTTGGGGATAGCCCTGCAAAAAGGGCCAAGACCAACATTGCCCCTATAAAATCTTGCTCTTCATCCAAAGATGGAGCCATGCACCATGGTATACATCTAAACTGAGACTAGAGAAAGCCTCTTGCAAAAAGCTGGAGAGACAATGGCGCAGGACACATAATTTACTTGATAAGGAGACTTACAGAGCATCCTTAATGACTTACTACTGTAATATCAAAATAGCTTGGAAGTGTCATATCTCCAACCAACCAAATTAGCCAGGCTTGCAGCTCATCTAAAGAGTTATATAAAGTGCTCAATGCTTTTATAAATCCCCGTGCCTGTTCACAACAAACACAATTTGTCACCCACGATAGCTAACTACCAACCTATCTCACTGCTTCCTCTACTGGGCAAGCTGCTGGAATGTCAAATAAATAAGCAACTTATGGACTACTTTGAGGCTAACAAGATTCTGGACCCATCACAATCTGGGTTCAGACCTTCTCACAGCACAGAGACAGCCTTGGTAGCGGTCAATGACCACATTAGTTGTTCTCTTGATGCTAATATTCCATCTTTGCTTGTGTTGCTGGACCTATCTACAGCATTTGATACTGTGTCCCATCCCAGGCTGATACAAAGGCTTCAGGAGATAGGAATCCAGGGATTAGGGCTACAATGGTTTGTTGATTTTCTTACCAACAGAACTCAAACTATTACTCTGGGTTATTATAAATCCCGTACCATGAAACTGAACAAGGGGGTGCAACAGGGCTCCTGTCTCAGCCCTACACTTTTTAACATCTATGTTGCCCTCCTTGCCAAGATTATCAAAGCCTTTGGTTTTGAATGAATATCTTATGGTAACGATACCCAGCTAATAATCTCCTTTGACAAAGTTTTGCTCAAAGCTAAAGAATGCTTCTCAGCCAGGATGAAAGCAATTCCAGACTGGATGACATAGAATTTCCTCTAGTTGAATGCATGTAAACAGAGAGTTTGTTGTTTGTCAAGACCCAACAGCTCTGGGCCTCTGACTGGTGGCCTCCAGAACTTGGTGCAGCTCTGATCCCCTAACAACTAGTCTAGAACCTGGGAGTCCGATTGGACCAAACTCTCTATGAAAGAGCAGTTCTTGTCTACTATTGGCATTTGCTTCTACACGATGCGCTTATTGAGGAGAGTGTTCACCTTCCTCCCACTTTCAGTTAGAAAAACTTTGGTACAGGCATTGGGCATTAGCCGAATGGGCAAAGTCATTCTGTAACACTGGATTCCATTCAAATACAACATACTGTTTCAATAGCTGACATGAATTGCACATGCAATCAGAAAAATTCTTGATACATTTTGCATATGAGTCTGCCTTCCCAAGGAATGACCTGACATCATCCTTATTATTTGGTGGTGGTGGATTGACAATTTAATTGACTAACTGGTTTAGGTAAGAAGCCTTTGTTGCAAATCAAATGTCACAGATATGTCACTGAATTCTCAGCAAACTTACACTTTGAGAATTCTGCAGTTAACCCTTTTTCTTCAAGCACTTTTAAGACACTTCCTAATCTCTCATGTAATGGTGAATTCAATGGTTACCTTCTGGATTGTAGCTTTATTGATGAAGACAACCCCAAGAGCAGCTGATGCTTCACTCTCTGC
This sequence comes from Calotriton arnoldi, assembly GCA_963921515.1. Lineage (NCBI taxonomy): Eukaryota > Metazoa > Chordata > Amphibia > Caudata > Salamandridae > Calotriton > Calotriton arnoldi. The sequence goes on along the minus strand of CAWUFW010001531.1, from coordinate 1,994,816 downwards.
CCAGTAACTGTTGTCTTCAGAACTGCCACTCACATTCTAGAAGCAGCAGGCTTGTTCCGTAGCATGACAACACAAGAACAGACACTACAGTGGATAAGTACATGAGAGAGAAACACAAGGAGCGGTGGTGGGCATTTTGGAGGAGCACACAATGGAGAAGGTGAGAGAGCTGGAACACATATTTGTTCTCAGGGAGTGCTTAATCAAAAAGTAGATCCCAAAAGTGAGCAGTGGAGGATATAATGCAGCCAAATTATACAGATAATAGAGACAAGATGAAACACGATGGGCATGGAAAGCATTGAATAAGAAACAAGACAATGAGAGCGACAATCAAGCCAAACAATGGTAAGCAATGGCAGCCTGATGTTAAATCAAAAGTACTGAGGAACTCGGCAGTGCCCAGCCTGTCTTTGAGCTCATCATCTTGGGGGATGGGATGTGCATCAGTTTTCGTGACAGAGTTGAGACCTCAGTAGTCCACACTGAACCTAAGTTCTGGAGTGGTGCCTGGTGGGGCAGCCTTGAGAAGCAACACTATAGGGCTGGACCTGGGACTGTCGGAGGGCTCAATAACCCCTAACACCAGCATCTTGGAGACTTCATCTTGATGCTGGCCCTCACCTTATCTGACAACCATTATATTATGGGCCCGATTCACAAAGGTAAACAGACGTTTGGTCTACAACTTAGACCAAACGTCTACGTTAGGACTTTGGGAATTCACAAAGGGCATTCACGAGTACTCAAATCAAGGCCGGGAGGGTCACTGTTCCTAATAGTGGGGTGTAGACAGATCAGGAAGGACAGTCAACAAGACTGTTTCTTGTTGCCCTCCCACATCCCTAGGGGTGTCATGCTTCATCATTGGGCGAGAGCTCCTCGTCGGGCCGGCGCTGCAATGCCCCATGTGTCCCCCGAACGGTTACTTTAGCAGAGATCTTTTGAGTTGGTTGCCGTCAGATAAGTACGAGGGTATCCAAAGTGGGGTGATGAGTGGAGTGTGATAATAGTGGGTTAAAACTGGCTAGGAGTTGTCAGTCCATCCTCATTCTGTAGACTCCCCTATCTGATTAAAAAACAAGTGTTAATGCTACTTATAGGGTCAATAATGTACCCAAGTGGCTAGTGGAGTTAAATGCGGATCAACATGTTTTGCACCTCTTTGGTTTATGTAAGATCCCCCGTGCTTCTTCAGGACCAAAGGCAGAGGAGTATCAACTATCCCACTCTAGGTTAACATGCTAGCCCCCCCATATGCGTGGTACCTTCTTTGGCCTCCCACCAGGCCCTTAAGGCCTTCTGCAGCTCCTCATTCCTAGAGTTGCTCCTCATGGGACATCCAAAGCTCTGCAGCATCCTGCAGAACTGCTTGAGTTGACCTACTTTGTAACCACTTAACATTTCAATATCAAACTCCAGTTCTGCAACATCACTTGCTGGTTTACCCTTTTGAGACATGGTGTGTGGAAACTTTTAAGGGTTAAGCAAAAATAGAACCAAAAACAAAACACAGTATGTGGTTGCGTAGTGGTCTGCACTGACCTAGTGATGTACACCAATTACTGTGGGTCAAGTACAACTACAGGTTCAAATCCTCACCGCTGACCACCAATGTTAGAAATGGGGGTCTCTAGTTGGCAGAGGAGGTACCTTTGTCCAAATAGGGACCCTTGCTTCTAGTCAGGGTAGGGGGATACACACTTTAGATAACCTCTGCTCACCCCCTTGGTAGCTTGGCACGAGCAGACAGGCTTATCCCAAAGGCAATGTGTAAAGTATTTGTACCAACACTCACAGTAACGCAGTGATAACACCACAAATGGACACCACAACAGTTTAGAAAAATAAAGTATCTTTATCTAAACTTAACAAGACCAATACGACAAAAATCCAACATACAAGTATTAAGAAAAATGACTTTCAAAAGGTTTTAGCAACTGAGTCCATAGAAAACTATGGATGTGTGATTTCTTGCAAAGTACCCGTTGTTGCGACAAAATTCACCAAGCCAAACAGCTGCAGCGATGGGAAGCGTCGAAAAACAAAGAGATGCGTCGATTCCTGAGACCTTCGTGGATGCGATGAAACAGCTCTGCTGGACACAGGGGAGCGGTGCATCGGGTCCGGTCTGTAGGGGGAAGCGATGCGTCGATTTTGTGAAGACTCCGATCCTCGGGTGATGCGTCGGGGAAAACTTGCCACACAGGGACGATGCCTGGAAATCCGGGTTGCGGCGGCGAACGATGCGGCGGCGGCGAGCGGCGCTGTGTCGACCTTTTCAGCCGCGATCCCTTGATGCGTCAATTCTTGCCGCGGCAACTGGCGCTGCGTCGGTTTCAGCAGCGGCGTGGCAGTGAGAAGAAATTCTTCTCGCACCACGGCGTTGCGTCGGAAAAACTGTTGCAAGAAGAGCGATGTATCGATTTTCTTGTTGTTGCGTTGCTTTCCAGCTCCCAGTAGCAGAAACAACCTCCAGAGGCCACACACAGCCACAGGCACACCTGGCAGGTCAGAACTCCCAGCAAGGAAGTTCAGGGGAGCTGGGGGTGAAGTCTTTATGTTCCTGAGACTTCAAAACAGGAGGCAAGCTCTACTCAAACCCTTGGAGACTTTCCTCAAGTAGGGGACACAGCACACAGCAAAGTCCTTCTCTTTTCCTTGGCAGAAACAGCAACTGCAGGCCAACCCCAGACACACAGCAAGGGCAGTACTTCTCCTCAGTTTCTCCAGCTCTTCTCCTTGGCAAAGGTTCCTCTTGATTCCAGAAGTAGTCTAAAAGTCTGGGGTTTTAGGTCTGATACTTATACCCCAAAATGTCTTTGTTCTCTTTGTGCAAGGGGCTCTGAGCCCAGTTCAAGCCAGTTCTGGGGGGCACTCTGCAAGTGCACAACAACATCCATTGTCAGTGTGAGCCTTGGCTCCAGACACACCACAGGGGGGCAGAGCCAGCATTGTGGAAGGCAGGCACAGCCCTATTCAGGTACAGGTGCTACTCCCCCACCACTCCAAATGCAGATCAGGCCTATTACACCTAGTGCTGACTCATCCAGACTCCTGGAGCCACTGCACCTCCCCAGCCCCTGTCACTCCAAAGCCAGACAGTCAATACACAAACAGGCAGAGGCACACATAATGGTTAAACAAGAAAATACCTACTTTCTAAAAGTGGTATTTTCAAACACAGAATGTAAAAATCACCCTCACTAAAAGATGCATTTTAACATTCTGAGTTCAGGCATACTAAACTTTATTTTCCTACTTTGTTCCCAGGGGCAGTTATGTTTATAAGATGTTATACACAAACCCCCCCATTCTGTCCTAAGGGAACAGGTAGCCTTGCAACAGTGAAAAACGAAATTGGCAGTAATTCACTATCAGGACATGCCACACACATCAGGGCATCAGGGTAACTTTGCTTCCAAAGGAGGATGAGCCTTCTCGGTCCTTCTGCCACAACTCTGGAACCAGCTGCCCGACACCCTCCGTAAAGAACATGGTCTGCTTCCCTTCCGGAAACAGCTTAAAACCATTCTTTTCAGGGAAGCACTAGACACAACCTAATCATTCTTAGTTCCTTGGAGACTACCCCGCCCTGATGCTGTTTTTCTTCTTCCAAAGCGCTAAGAGACCTGTCGGTGTACATGCGCTATACAAGAACAAAATAACATAACATAATATAATATGTCCTACCTTTCACATACACTTCACCCTGCCCACAGGGGTACCTTGGGCCTACCGTAGGGATGACTAACATGTAAGAAAAGGGAAGGTTAGGGCCTGGCAAGTGGGTGCACTTTCCAAGTCGACATGGCAGTTGACAACTGCGCACAGGCACTGCAGTGGCAGGCCTGAGACATTTTTTCAGGGATACTCATGTGGGTGGCACGATCAGTGCTGCAGGCTCACTAGTAGCATTTGGTGCACCAGCCCTGGCACACTTAGTGCACTTTACTAGGGACCTACTAGTAAATCAAATATGCCAATCAGAGAGAACCAATCATAATAGCAATTTACACAGAGCATATGCCCTTTAGCACTGATCAGCAGTGGTAAAGTGCCCAGAGTCCTGAAGCCAACAACAGCAGGTCAGGAAAAAAATAGGAGGAAAAAGCAAAAAGTTTGGGGATAGCCCTGCAAAAAGGGCCAAGACCAACATTGCCCCTATAAAATCTTGCTCTTCATCCAAAGATGGAGCCATGCACCATGGTATACATCTAAACTGAGACTAGAGAAAGCCTCTTGCAAAAAGCTGGAGAGACAATGGCGCAGGACACATAATTTACTTGATAAGGAGACTTACAGAGCATCCTTAATGACTTACTACTGTAATATCAAAATAGCTTGGAAGTGTCATATCTCCAACCAACCAAATTAGCCAGGCTTGCAGCTCATCTAAAGAGTTATATAAAGTGCTCAATGCTTTTATAAATCCCCGTGCCTGTTCACAACAAACACAATTTGTCACCCACGATAGCTAACTACCAACCTATCTCACTGCTTCCTCTACTGGGCAAGCTGCTGGAATGTCAAATAAATAAGCAACTTATGGACTACTTTGAGGCTAACAAGATTCTGGACCCATCACAATCTGGGTTCAGACCTTCTCACAACACAGAGACAGCCTTGGTAGCGGTCAATGACCACATTAGTTGTTCTCTTGATGCTAATATTCCATCTTTGCTTGTGTTGCTGGACCTATCTACAGCATTTGATACTGTGTCCCATCCCAGGCTGATACAAAGGCTTCAGGAGATAGGAATCCAGGGATTAGGGCTACAATGGTTTGTTGATTTTCTTACCAACAGAACTCAAACTATTACTCTGGGTTATTATAAATCCCGTACCATGAAACTGAACAAGGGGGTGCAACAGGGCTCCTGTCTCAGCCCTACACTTTTTAACATCTATGTTGCCCTCCTTGCCAAGATTATCAAAGCCTTTGGTTTTGAATGAATATCTTATGGTAACGATACCCAGCTAATAATCTCCTTTGACAAAGTTTTGCTCAAAGCTAAAGAATGCTTCTCAGCCAGGATGAAAGCAATTCCAGACTGGATGACATAGAATTTCCTCTAGTTGAATGCATGTAAACAGAGAGTTTGTTGTTTGTCAAGACCCAACAGCTCTGGGCCTCTGACTGGTGGCCTCCAGAACTTGGTGCAGCTCTGATCCCCTAACAACTAGTCTAGAACCTGGGAGTCCGATTGGACCAAACTCTCTATGAAAGAGCAGTTCTTGTCTACTATTGGCATTTGCTTCTACACGATGCGCTTATTGAGGAGAGTGTTCACCTTCCTCCCACTTTCAGTTAGAAAAACTTTGGTACAGGCATTGGGCATTAGCCGAATGGGCAAAGTCATTCTGTAACACTGGATTCCATTCAAATACAACATACTTTTTCAATAGCTGACATGAATTGCACATGCAATCAGAAAAATTCTTGATACATTTTGCATATGAGTCTGCCTTCCCAAGGAATGACCTGACATCATCCTTATTATTTGGTGGTGGTGGATTGACAATTTAATTGACTAACTGGTTTAGGTAAGAAGCCTTTGTTGCAAATCAAATGTCACAGATATGTCACTGAATTCTCAGCAAACTTACACTTTGAGAATTCTGCAGTTAACCCTTTTTCTTCAAGCACTTTTAAGACACTTCCTAATCTCTCATGTAATGGTGAATTCAATGGTTACCTTCTGGATTGTAGCTTTATTGATGAAGACAACCCCAAGAGCAGCTGATGCTTCACTCTCTGCCCAGTAACTGTTGTCTTCAGAACTGCCACTCACATTCTAGAAGCAGCAGGCTTGTTCCGTAGCATGACAACACAAGAACAGACACTACAGTGGATAAGTACATGAGAGAGAAACACAAGGAGCGGTGGTGGGCATTTTGGAGGAGCACACAATGGAGAAGGTGAGAGAGCTGGAACACATATTTGTTCTCAGGGAGTGCTTAATCAAAAAGTAGATCCCAAAAGTGAGCAGTGGAGGATATAATGCAGCCAAATTATACAGATAATAGAGACAAGATGAAACACGATGGGCATGGAAAGCATTGAATAAGAAACAAGACAATGAGAGCGACAATCAAGCCAAACAATGGTAAGCAATGGCAGCCTGATGTTAAATCAAAAGTACTGAGGAACTCGGCAGTGCCCAGCCTGTCTTTGAGCTCATCATCTTGGGGGATGGGATGTGCATCAGTTTTCGTGACAGAGTTGAGACCTCAGTAGTCCACACTGAACCTAAGTTCTGGAGTGGTGCCTGGTGGGGCAGCCTTGAGAAGCAACACTATAGGGCTGGACCTGGGACTGTCGGAGGGCTCAATAACCCCTAACACCAGCATCTTGGAGACTTCATCTTGATGCTGGCCCTCACCTTATCTGACAACCATTATATTATGGGCCCGATTCACAAAGGTAAACAGACGTTTGGTCTACAACTTAGACCAAACGTCTACGTTTATGACTTTGGGAATTCACAAAGGGCATTTACGAGTACTCAAATCAAGGCCGGGAGGGTCACTGTTCCTAATAGTGGGGTGTAGACAGATCAGGAAGGACAGTCAACAAGACTGTTTCTTGTTGCCCTCCCACATCCCTAGGGGTGTCATGCTTCATCATTGGGCGAGAGCTCCTCGTCGGGCCGGCGCTGCAATGCCCCATGTGTCCCCCGAACGGTTACTTTAGCAGAGATCTTTTGAGTTGGTTGCCGTCAGATAAGTACGAGGGTATCCAAAGTGGGGTGATGAGTGGAGTGTGATAATAGTGGGTTAAAACTGGCTAGGAGTTGTCAGTCCATCCTCATTCTGTAGACTCCCTATCTGATTAAAAAACAAGTGTTAATGCTACTTATAGGGTCAATAATGTACCCAAGTGGCTAGTGGAGTTAAATGCGGATCAACATGTTTTGCACCTCTTTGGTTTATGTAAGATCCCCCGTGCTTCTTCAGGACCAAAGGCAGAGGAGTATCAACTATCCCACTCTAGGTTAACATGCTAGCCCCCCCATATGCGTGGTACCTTCTTTGGCCTCCCACCAGGCCCTTAAGGCCTTCTGCAGCTCCTCTTTCCTAGAGTTGCTCCTCATGGGACATCCAAAGCTCTGCAGCATCCTGCAGAACTGCTTGAGTTGACCTACTTTGTAACCACTTAACATTTCAATATCAAACTCCAGTTCTGCAACATCACTTGCTGGTTTACCCTTTTGAGACATGGTGTGTGGAAACTTTTAAGGGTTAAGCAAAAATAGAACCAAAAACAAAACACAGTATGTGATTGCGTAGTGGTCTGCACTGACCTAGTGATGTACACCAATTACTGTGGGTCAAGTACAACTACAGGTTCAAATCCTCACCGCTGACCACCAATGTTAGAAATGGGGGTCTCTAGTTGGCAGAGGCAGGTACCTTTGTCCAAATAGGGACCCTTGCTTCTAGTCAGGGTAAGGGGGATACACACTTTAGATAACCTCTGCTCACCCCCTTGGTAGCTTGGCACGAGCAGACAGGCTTATCCCAAAGGCAATGTGTAAAGTATTTGTACCAACACTCACAGTAACGCAGTGATAACACCACAAATGGACACCACAACAGTTTAGAAAAATAAAGTATCTTTATCTAAACTTAACAAGACCAATACGACAAAAATCCAACATACAAGTATTAAGAAAAATGACTTTCAAAAGGTTTTAGCAACTGAGTCCATAGAAAACTATGGATGTGTGATTTCTTGCAAAGTACCCGTTGTTGCGACAAAATTCACCAAGCCAAACAGCTGCAGCGATGGGAAGCGTCGAAAAACAAAGAGATGCGTCGATTCCTGAGACCTTCGTGGATGCGATGAAACAGCTCTGCTGGACACAGGGGAGCGGTGCATCGGGTCCGGTCTGTAGGGGAAGCGATGCGTCGATTTTGTGAAGACTCCGATCCTCGGGTGATGCGTCGGGGAAAACTTGCCACACAGGGACGATGCGTGGAAATCCGGGTTGCGGCGGCGAACGATGCGGCGGCGGCTGTCAAGATCTCACCTGTATTTCCACAGGAACGCCATAATACTGAAGAATGGTCCGCAACGTCCCTAAACCACCTATCACGCTTATTTTATGAGTAAGCAATAAAAGGTGATCCGGGGAAGAAGGGAAACAAAACAAGGAAAGGAGGGAAAACAATCCTTTGTCACTATCCAGCAGCGGCAGGAGTGCGTCAAGTGAAACAAAAAGCTGTGAATGAGAAGGAATACACATTAGGCTATAGCAAAACACAACTTCTCTTCTACTCTTTGTGTAAGTTCCGCTTTTACCTAAAACATCCCTTCTTCTATCACAGGAAGTAGAGAAGTGTTGTGGTACCCCAACATCTATATACTGCTGCAAAGGTAAGACAGATATATAATATACACGAGAGTATCACAAGAGACTATAATTTTAAGTAAGTGCAACTTGCCCACCTTTGTAATAGACCTAACTTCAAACTAAACTTCTTGTGGAAATATGTAAATGAACCTAACAATTGTTTTCCCAATTTAGGAGAATCTCTCCAATGCTTCCTTTGAGGACAATCAGGACCTTCGAGAGAGAGAGCAACTCTAGGTTAGCTCCGGTCCCCTCATCAGGTAAGCGAGAGGAATTAAATAAAAAACACAACAGAAAGTAATTGGCAGCGCTTCGGCGCTGTTACCGTAACCACGGTGAGAGAGTGTTCTAAGAGTCTGCCTTGTTGTCTCCTTGTAGGGTTTCCAGGAGCCAGACAGAGGAGCCGGTGCGGTTTGCGATTGTCTAGATGCGAGGAAATCCGGAATCCAGGCGGGGAAGGAGCAGGTAAGAGATTTGTTGTCCCTTGTTGTGCAGGTGTATCCAGGAGCCAGGCAGGAGCGGAGCCAAAGAAAAAGCGAGCCGCCGGGATCATCAGACGCGACGCGGAAGTGAGGGACGACGCACCGGAAGAGGAGTGGGTGAGTACACGAGAGCCGGAATCAACAGACGCGAAGCGCGGTCGCACGGAAGGGGCCGGTATTTAAGCTGCCTGCGCATGCGCGTCCATCAACTAGCAGCCATGATTGTAGTTCAGGGCCCCCCGGACCGGCAAGCGTGACAGTACACCCCCCCACAGCACCCCCTACCGGTTTGGGTTTGTCGGGATGCAGTCTATGAAAAGCTCGCAATAAGCGAGGGGCGTGTACCTGTCTAGCAGGTTCCCATGTGCGTTCTTCGATACCATAACCTTTCCAATGTATAAGATACTGGAGTCTGCTTCTCACCCTCCGTGAATCAATGATAGCTTCAACTTCGTATTCAGGTTCATCGTCCACTATGACAGGACCAGGAACAGCAGGAATTTGTGTCCATGGGATCACAGGTTTCAAGAGGGACACATGGAAGACCGGGTGACACTTTAGGGAGCCAGGCAGGTCCAACTTCATTGCCACTGGGTTTATTACCTTGCAGATCTTATAAGGTCCTATGTACTTAGGTTTACATTTACAAGACCCTCTCAGTGTTAGGTTCTTTGATGACAACCACACCTCGTCCCCTTGCTTGTAAGCTGGTTCTAAGCTTCTATGAGCATCCGCCCCTTTCTTATAGCTAGCTTTAGCCTTGTCGAGGTTTACTAGCGTGGACTTGTGAATACCCTGTATATTCTGCACCATATCAACCGCTGCCGGTATGGAACAGGAAGAAAGCCGGGGAACAGGTAGGAGTCTGGGATGATAACCGTATGTGCAATAGAAGGGTGTATGTGTCGTGGAAAAGTGATAGCTATTATTGTAGGACAGTTCAGCTAGCCATACTAATTCATCCCATTCCTCAAGAGAGTGTAAGACCTGGCACCTGATGTATTGTTCGAAACACTGATTCACCCTCTCTGTCTGCCCATCTGTTTGTGGGTGATGACTGGAAGACAGACGTACATCTATGTGTAAAAGGGCACTCAACCCTGCCCAAAATCTCGAAATAAACTGAGCCCCTCTATCGGATACCAGGACTGATGGGAGCCCATGTAAGCGCACCACCTGTTGAAGGAATATTGAGGCCAATAATCGTGAGGAGGGAAGCCCTGTCATTTGGATGAAGTGAGCCATCTTCGTGAACAAATCCACTACCACCAGGAGGGTAGTGTTTCCTTTCTTTGTGCGTGGCAATTCTACTATGAAGTCGAGGGAGACTGTATGCCAGGGACAAGGGGGGGGTAGGTAATGGTTGTAAGAGTCCTGCCGGTCTTTGATGAGAGGCTTTCCCCTGAGCACATACATGACATGTTTGAATAAACTGTTTTGTGTCCCTTCCCATTGTTGGCCACCAAAAAGACCTCTTTAAGGAGTCCATGGTTTTCTTGTATCCAGGGTGCCCAGCGAGAGGATGTGTGTGACACCATTCTAAAGCCTGTAATCTCAAGTTTTGAGAGGGGAGTACTAACCCGCCTTGTACATAAGCCAATTCATGCTCTATGGTAACCTCCTGTGTACCCACTGCTTCTTCCATTACTGGGTATTTCTGTGCTTCCTTGACCTGCTTTACAAAATCTACATCAGAACACAGAACTCCTATTATCCGATCTCGGGGGATGATAGAGGATGGTTCTTCTAAGACTGGTATAGGTTCGTAACCTAAACGAGATAGAGCGTCTGCTTTACCATTCTTATTTCCAGCCTGAAATTGTTTGACAAAGTCATAGTCACTAAAAAACGGAGTCCATCTCAACTGCCTCATGGATAACGCTCTCGCAGACTTCAGGAATGGCAAATTGCGATGATCTGTTAGAACTGTTATAGTGTGATTTGCTCCCAATAGGTACTGCCTCCACTCTTCAAAGACCTTTTTTATGGCTAGTAGTTCTTTGTCCCCTATGGAATAGTTAATCTCAGCAGACGTCAGCTTTCTGGAGTAATACGCCACTGGGTGAAGGACTCCTATGGTACGATCTACCTGAGACAGAACCCCCCCAACTGCCACTTGGGACGCATCTGCCTCAACCACGTAGACGCTAGAGGGATCGGGATGACGTAGAATCGGGGCCTGTGTGAATGCTTTCTTTAGTCTGTTAAACGCTTCTTATGCTTCAAGCGTCCAGTGAAAGACCTTCCCTTTTCTCAGTAACTTGGTGATAGGAGAAGCGATGTCGGAGAAATTACATATAAATCGCCTATAAAAGTTGGCGAAGCCAAGAAAACTCTGTGTCTCTTTCACGGTCTGTGGGGCCTGCCAACGATGGATTGCTTCTACCTTGTGCTAAATCCCTGTGGAGAAATAATGAATCCCAGGAAGCCAACTTGTTGTACATGGAACTGGCATTTCTCCAATTTACAGTACAGATAGTTCTCCTGTAATCTTTCTAATACTCTTTTTACGTGTATCTTGTGTTCCTGCAAGGACGGGGAAAATATTAAGAGGTCATCTATATAGGCTATGACATATTTATCAAGCATGTCTTTCAGAACCTCATTAATAAAAAACTGAAAAGCCGAAGGGGCATTACAGGGCCCAAAAGGCATCACCAGGTACTCATATAAACCGTATTTGGTGCAGAAAGCCGTCTTCCATTCATCTCCCTCCTTGACGCGCACCAGATGGTAGGCCCCACGTAGATCTAGTTTGGTGAACACACGTGCGTCCTTGATCTGATCAAGGAGGGAGGAGATCAACGGCAACGGGTATCTGTTTTTAATTTAATGGTGATTGCATTAAGGGCTCTGTAATCTATGCAGCATCTGAGACCCCCTTCCCTCTTTGGTATGAAAAAAAGAGAAGATGATGCAGGGGATCTAGAAGGACGAATAAAGCCTATTCTCAACATTTCATCCAAGTAGTCTTGCAGATACACATTCTCTTTTTCTGTTAAAGAATACACTCTACTACAGGGTATGCGAGCACCAGGCTGCAGATCAATCCTGCAGTCATAGACTCGATGCGGAGGAAGGCTCGTGGCCTGCTCTGCGTCAAACACTGATTTGTAGTCTTGATAAACTGTAGGTAGTGTGCTGTCGTCAGTACTGGCTAGAGAAACACTGCTCATAGGGCTTTCTGCAGCAAGAATAACATGGTCTCTACAGGAGTCATGATTGAAGGTGATAGTCATTGCTTTCCAGTCGATTAAAGGACTATGCCGGCTTAGCCATGGTATCCCTAAAATGGCGGGGAATTGAGGAGACTGTATGAGATCAAAAGCTATATTTTCATGATGTTTCTGCTCAATAACCAAGAACAGCTCAATGGTGGAATGTGTGATGGGCCCGGATTTTAGAGTACTACCATCGATAGTCGTGACCTTTTCCCAAATTGTCTTAGATACTTGGGGAATTTTCCACTTCTGCGCCCACTGGGCGTCTATAAAATTTCCTGAAGCACCAGAATCTATCATTACTGGCACTTCCACCGCATGCTGTTCCCATACTATGCGAGAGGTAAGCAGGAAATGACGTGACTGGCTTAACGGTATGTCTAGGGATGAGACAATCAATCCTGAACTACCCGAAGTCTCTGTCTCAGAAGACTTCAGGCTTGCTAGTTTTCCGAACGTCTTTGTTTCGGTTTTACAGGACACTCCCTAAGAAAATGGCTCTGCTTACCACAATATAGGCATAATCGTTTTTCACGCCTTCTTTGTCTCTCTTCATCGGAGAGAGGACCTCTTATACTCCCTATTTGCATGGGCTCAGGTTCTTCTACCGTCTTTTCGGGCTCTGGTTTCCTTTCGCGATAAGACACCCATCTGGCCTCTGACCTGCCTCTCTCTCTCTTCCTTTCACTGATTCGGTGCTCCAACTTAACCACCAAATCAATAAGAGCAGTGCAAGATTCAGGAGGGTCTACCACCTGGGCAAGGGCATCCTTTAGGTCGTCCCTTAGTCCCTTGTAAAACAAAGCACTACGCTTTTCTTCGGGCCACCCTGCTTCTGCTACTAGTCTATGAAATGTGGATATGTAAGTTGTTAAGTCCTTGGTGCCTTGCTTCAGGGTCAGTAGTTCAGTGTCAGCTGAGTGAGTGAACGTGTGTCTATCAAAAAGCTTTCTGAGTTCCTGTGTGTAGGAGAGTAGGATCTGCCTCTTATGTTGCCCCCACTTTTTTTCTGATGTTTACACTGGTTTCTGGCTATAGTCAGGCTGGGACCCTGCTAATCAGGGCCCCAGCCTCTCTGTTCTCTCTAAACGATTTGGAGTGCACTCTAGGTGCACTAGTGATTGGATACTGTGGCACCTTATGAGTCCCTAGTATATGGTACCTTAGGTACCAAGGGCATAGGTACTTCACAGGCCTACCAGGGGCTGCAGCAGGTATTATGCCACCCCTGGGAAGCAGACTAAATCTGACACCACAGGCCTGCTACTGCAGCCTGAGTGAGGAAGTGCTAGCACCCCTCACTGAGATATAGGTTCCCTGTATCTCTCCTACACACACATATAACCCTATCAGTCACCCCTAAGGCAGGCCCTATCAATCCTGAGGGCAAGTGCTTGGCTTCTATGTGAGGTGGTGCCTCTGCCTGAGCAGGGCCCCTCTGCAGCTCTCAGAGTCCAGTCTCTGGTGCTGTTTGTGGATGCGGTTAAACCATATACTTTTAAGTGCATTATATCCTCGCGGTAAAATGCTAACTTTGGAATGGCTGCATCGAAACATGTCGTGTTTGGTGTCAAACACCTTGGAATACTACCCCCCGCCAGTCCTGGCGGCGGGGGTAGCATTCCACCCTTCTAGAGGGATAGACATGTACCTACTGTGGAAACGCGGTAGAATCCTGCAGAGCCCTGGCATCACAAAATGGATGCCACCAGTCACAGACACTGGGCTGCCCTCCTGCTGATGACCAACACTCGCAGTGGAGGAAGCCCAACAATAGATATCCTGTCCCAAGGGGGTGTGACCACCTCCCAGACAGGGTTTAGTGTATTGGGGCTGGGTGGGTGCACTCCTAGAGTGCTTTGAAGTCCTGCACTGGGGGAGCAGAAGGCTCCTCTGTGCATATGCCAGTTCAAACCGGCTCAGGGGCTACCTGTCCCTGCTCTGGCGCGAAACTGGACAAAGGGAAGTGGGTGTAGCCACCCACTCCCCTGACCCTCCCATAGGTAGGGTCATAGAGCTAGTCCCTCCCCTTCTTTTAGTATAAGAGGGGGAACCTGTGCATTGCACCCTAGATTTCCCTGGCCGACGCTCTGAAGAAGAATCCCGGACCTTCGACGTTCCACTACCTTTGGAAGACTGAAGAATCTCCCTTGGAGTCAAGGAGTGACTCCCCTGCTTGGCAGGCACCAAAAACTACAAACGACAGTCGCAAACTACGCCGCTCCCGCCGGAGTCTGAAGTCCCTGCAGCCCAAGAAGTGGATTTCCTGACTTCTCAAAGGCCATCGTGAGTCCCCAGCGAAGCTGAGGCCAGTGGACCCCAAGAGTAACAAGGAACCGCGACCCCTGGGTACCGTGCACTATTGTCGAGTGCAACCCCTTCACAACGTTCCACGAACTTGTGCTTTGAACCACGTGTGGTCCCAGCCTCCAGCAGGAATCCCTCCTAAGATCAGAGGCCTACCACATCCCGAGTGACCGTGGGCCCCTGTAAGCGAATCCTCCCGAGGCGTCTTCGCGATCCCTTGCCAGCTGGCTTGTGGGTCCCCAGAAGACTTTCTAAAGAAACCAAAGAGCTACCCTGGTTGCTCCAGGCCTGCCCTGACTTACCCTCACTGGGTGAGTCCCACAGACCTTGCTGGTCTGCGCCATTGCCTCTTCACACTTTCCCCGAGACTTGCTGTTACCAAGGCTTGTTGGCTCCAATCGAGTCGCCGACACCGCAGTAAGCTGCAGACATCGTGGGACACGCCGAATCCAGCTCCTGGTCGTCGTCGATGCCTCCTGGACCTCGTGGCTGAAGAGTCAAGGCAACCGCGAACGACCTGAATCTTGCGACGACGGTGGGCATCCATCTTCCTTGCCCCGAGTCACTGCCAAGTGACTTTGAACACTGTCCCCTCTGCTTTCAGGTCTTCCATCTTCCGAATCCAGGCTTGGATTCCTCCGGACACTTCTCCTGTCGCCGCAAGCAGCAAGTCTTCACTGGCTCCCATTGAAAACGACGCCGCGACCCGACACCAAAGAACACCTATGCACCCGGCTCCCCTGGGTGAGGTAACTTCAGCACTACGGTGCTCCTGTGGGTGTGGGCCCTAGAACTACTTACCCTGTAAGTGACTTGCTTGTAGCGTCCCTAGAAGTGTCCTAAAACTCTAACTTTCCAAGTGCGACAATTGCGCTGACTCGTACACGGTTCGCGTCTGTGTTAGACACACCGCGTCCATCTCCTTTGCAACACTATCTAAAACTGTATCCTTCGACTTGTACTGAGTCCGATCGGTGTTCGCCTCGAACACACAAAGGGCCTGTAACTCTGAGATCTCCATTGCACTGACTCGCACAAGGTTCGCGTCTGTGTTAGACACAGCGCGTCCATCTCCCTTGCATCTCTATCTGTGACCGCGTCCTTCGACTCGAACAAGGACCGATCGGTGTGTTCGCCTCGAACACGCAAGGGACCTTTAACATTGATATCTCAATCGCGTCTGAGTGCATAGACTCGCACAGGATTCGCACCGGTGCCAGGTCATCGCGTCCGTCCCCTGTGGGTCTCCTACAACTACCTGGGGTGGTTCTGGGGGGTCCCTCGATTCTAGATGCCCTAGACCTAGGTCTAGCAAACTAAGATTGTGATATTCGATTGTGCTAAACTTATTCTGATAATATTTGACTTGTACATATGTTCCTGACCTCTAATCTCATAAAGAGATTAGTAGAGAGTGTTTATTAATAAATACATATATATTTGATATATATACCTGTGTGGTGTCTTTTCATTTGGTGATTCAAGAGATTGTGTGGTAAAACAAGCTGCTTTACATTCCTTCAAGACTTAGCCTGAAGGCTGCTCTCCACAGCTACCACTAGGATAGCTTTCTATAAAGGTTGTCTTAAACCTATCTACCATAAGAGTCGAATTGTTCTGGTGCAAGGTGTCCACTTTAATTAGTGAACAGCATATACCAGGCCAACTTCTCACATTGGTGGGCAGCGTGTGGGATTCCAGCTTGCTATTGTTTTACCAGAAAATCTCTATTTGAATTACTAACTGAAAACCACTATAGGTACTTAAGGTACATATAAAGTCAAGCTTAGTATCGATAAGTTCTACTGAACTTAGAGCTGTGTGCCAAGGGATAGCACACCCTTTCTACAGCTCAAGCTAGTATCAGTAGGCCACAAACTAGTGTAGGTAGTACAACACTGCACAACACTAGAATGTCCTTAAAGGGTGGAACCAGTGGATCCACTCAGCCTCAGTATAAGGACATGGCTTTCTCTGACTTGAGAGCCATGTGTGTTGAAAGACACCTGAGGCTAGGACAGAGTCCCTCAACCCTACACCTGATAGATCTGCTGACAGCAGATGATCTTAGATTGGCTCTAGGAGCTAATGGGTCTGAATCAGTGGGTGGGTCAATTACAGTATCTGGGTCAGATGATGAAAATCCGAATGACCAGGACTCTGTGATTGAAGGGCCAGGCCTCAAGGGGCCTGAAAAGGACAGAGGAATTCTCCCTAAGAGAACTGACAGAGTGGATGAGAGGCATAGGTCCCCTTCCAGGGAATCTGAGCACTCTTATCACTCTGGCAGAGAATTTGTCCATCAGAGGAACTCATACTTTCCCATAAGAGAGACCTCCTCTGAAAGAATGTGCAAACTGCTGCAGTATGAGGAAGCAAGAGTTGCCCTCAGAACCAAGCAGTTGGCACTGGATAGAGAAGCCCTGGAGATCCAGAGAGCTTCTAGACGAGAGGGGTTAGAACCCCTTGGTGGCAGCAACAGTGTCCCTAGAGGCAGAGAATCTATTCCAGACCATAGGAACCTGAGCAAGGTTGTTCCTCCCTACCAGAGTGGGGATGATATCCACAAGTGGATAACTGCTATGGAGAGGGCCTGTAGAGTACAGCAGGTCCCCCAAAAGCAGTGGGCAGCAATCTTGTGGCTCTCCTTTTCAGATAAAGGTAGAGACAAGCTCCTCACTGTTAGAGAAGAGGATGCTGATGATTATGAAGTCCTGAAGAGTGCACTAATAGATGGGTTTGGCTTAACCACTGAGCAGTACAGGTTGAAGTTCAGAGACACCCAGAAGGCACAGACTCAGGACTGGACTGACTTTGTTGATTGTGCAACCAAGGCTCTGGAGGGTTGGCTGGTTGGCAGTAGGGTTACTGATTTCAAGGGATTGTATAATCTGATGATGAGAGAACAGATCCTTAATAATTGCCAGAACCAGTTGTTGCATCAGTACCTGGTGGACTCGGATCTGACCTCTACCCAAGAATTGGGAAAGAAGGCAGACAAATGGGTCAGAACCAGGGTGAGGCAGAAACCCCAGAACCAAGGGGGTGACACCAAGAAGCAAGATCCTAAGGGCTCTGAGAAAGGTGGGGATAAGTCAAAAGACCAGAAGTCTTCACAAGGGCCCCAAAAATCTGCATCTGGTGGGGAGTCACAATCCAACAAGGGAAAAGGCCAAAAGAAGCCCTGGTGCAAATTCTGTAAACAGAAAGGGCACTGGACTTCTGACTGTAACAAGTCCAAAGACCAAACCACCACCACTCCTGCCCCTAAGGCAACTGTTCCCCCTAGTTCAGCTACTGGTGGAGGTGGTACACAGAATAAGGGTGTAGTAGGGTTGACCCTGGGTTCTGAAGTGGACTCTGACCTAGTCAGAGTGCCCACTCAGGCAATGCTGATTTGTGAGGGAGACCTTAATATGTCCTTCCTAGTGAGTCCCAGTAATCTGGGCAAATACAAACAGCAGCCTGTAATAAATGGCAAACAGGCTTTGGCATTTAGGGACACAGGTGCTAGTGTCACCATGGTGGCAGAGGATCTTGTGGACCCTGGACAGATCATCCTGGGCGAAATGTACCAGGTGACCAATGCAAGCAACGTCAAGACCAACCATAGTCTGGCAGTTGTGAATTTCTCCTGGGGAGGGGTAACTGGCCTCAAGAAGGTTGTAGTCAGTGCAGACCTCCCTGTCGAATGTCTATTGGGCAATGATCTAGAGACTTCAGCCTGGTCTGAAGTAGAGTTATGGACTCATGCTGAGATGCTGGGCATCCCTGCAGAGGTATTTGCTGTGACCAGGTCACAAGCAAGAATGCATGACACTGAACCAGCTCTGGATCCTGGAACAATGGACCAGATGCTTCCCAAGAGGAGGAGCAGTAGGGTAAAGGCAGTGCCTTCCCCTCTGTCTCAGATCACAGATTCACCCCCAGAGGGAGGTGAAGCAGATCCTGAAGAAGGAACTGCCCCAGAGGGACTTGAGCCTGATCAGGTTGAGTTCTTGGGGGCAGGGGGCCCTTCTAGGGAAGATCTGAGTAAGGAGCAACAGTGCTGCCCCTCTCTTGAACCCCTCAGACAGCAGGCTGCTGCTGAGGCTGCTGGGAGTGCTAGTGGGTCCCATAAAGTTTATTGGGATGAGGGACTCCTATATTCTGAGGTAGAGACCCAGCCCCTGGAGCCACCAGGAGGATGGTAATACCTCAGAAGTTTAGGGAGTTCCTCTTGACCCTAGCACATGACATCCCTTTAGCAGGACACTTGGGCCAAAACAAGACCTGGGACAGGCTTGTTCCACATTTTCATTGGCCACATATGTCAGAGGACACAAAGGAGTTTTGTCGCTCCTGTGTCACATGCCAAGCCAGTGGTAAGGCAGGTGGCACAACAAAGGCCCCCTGATACCACTACCGGTGGTGGGGGTACCCTTTGAAAGGGTAGGGATTGACATTGTTGGTCCCCTTGACCCTCAAACTGCATCTGGGCACAGGTTTATCCTGGTGGTAGTGGATCATGCCACCAGGTACCCAGAAGCAATTCCCCTGAGGACCACCACAGCCCCTGTGGTGGCAAGAGCCCTCATTGGAGTCTTCTCCAGAGTGGGTTTTCCAAAGGAGGTCATTTCTGACAGAGGTACCAACTTCATGTCAGGATATCTAAAAGCAATGTGGAAGGAGTGTGGTGTAACTTACAAGTTCACCACCCCTATCACCCACAATGCAATGGTTTAGTTGAACGCTTCAACAAAACCTTGAAAGGAATGATTAAAGGACTCCCAGAGAAGCTTAGGCGGAAATGGGACCTTCTTCTTCCTTGCCTGTTGTTTGCATACAGAGAGGTTCCACAGAAGGGGGTTGGTTACAGCCCATTTGAGCTTCTGTTTGGGCATCCTGTGAGAGGTCCACTGTGTTTGGTAAAAGAGGGCTGGGAGTTACCTCTCAAGCCCCCCAAACAAGATGTGATGGACTATGTACTTGGTCTCCGCTCCCGGATGGCAGAGTACATGAAAAAGGCAACCAAAAACCTGGAGGCCAGCCAAGAATTACAAAAAGCTTGGCATGACCAAAAGGCTGTACTGACTGTATACCAGCCAGGACAGAAAGTGTGGGTGTTGGAGCCTGTGGCCCCAGCAGCCCTCCAGGACAAGTGGAGTGGCCCCCATACAATAGTTGAACAGAAGGGAGAAGTCACCTACCTGGTGAATCTTGGAACTCCCAGGAGCCCCCTGAGGGTGCTCCATGTCAACAGATTAAAGCCATATGTTGACAGGGCTGACATGGGCTTGCTCATGGCAACTGATGAGGACCAGGAGGAGGAGAGTGACCCTCTCCCTGACCTGCTCTCTCAGAACCCTGATGATGGGTCAGTAGATGGTGTTGCTTTGGCAAGCAGCCTCACCGACCATCAGCAAACTGAGTGCAGACAAGTTCTGCAACAGTTTAGACATATGTTTAGCCTGACCCCTAGTCAGACTTCCTGGTGCACCCACGAGGTGGACACTGGAGACAGTCTGCCTGTCAAGAATAAAATCTACAGGCAACCTGACCATGTCAGGGACTGTATCAGGACTGAAGTCCAGAAAATGTTGGAGCTAGGTGTAATTGAGCCTTCAGATAGCCCTTGGGCTAGTCCAGTAGTCCTGGTACCCAAGCCTCATACCCAGGGTGGTAAGAAAGAAATGAGGTTTTGTGTAGACTACAGAGGCCTCAATGCAGTCACTAGGACTGATGCCTATCCCATACCAAGGGCAGATGAGCTGATTGATACTTTGGCCTCAGCCAAGTATCTAAGCACGTTTGACCTAACAGCTGGCTACTGGCAGATCAGATTAGCTGATGATGCAAAAGCCAAGACAGCATTTTCGACCCCTGGTGGGCACTACCACTTTGTGGTGATGCCCTTTGGATTGAAAAATGCACCTGCCACTTTCCAGAGGTTGGTGAATAAAGTTCTGTCAGGGATGGAAACTTATTGCTCAGCTTATCTAGATGATATTGCTGTCTTTAGTTCCTCCTGGCAGGATCACCTGGTCCACCTCAGGAATGTTTTGGAGGTCCTGCAGAAAGCAGGCCTCACTATCAAGGCCACTAAGTGCCAGATAGGGCAGAGTCAGGTTGTATACCTGGGCCACCTTGTAGGTGGAGGCCAGGTTCAGCCTTTACAGAGCAAAATCCAAACCATAATGGAATGGGTTGCTCCAACCACCCAGACACAGGTGAGAACCTTCTTAGGCCTGACTGGGTACTATAGGAGGTTTGTCAAGGGATATGGATCTATAGTGACCCCCTTGAATGATCTGACCTCAAAGAAAATGCCAAAAAAGGTTCAGTGGACAGCTAGCTATCAAAAGGCATTTGAAGACCTAAAGCAGGCCATGTGCACTGCCCCCATCTTACAGAGTCCAGACTACACCAAAAAGTTCATTGCCCAAACAGATGCTTCTGAGCTGGGTGTGGGAGCTGTACTGTCTCAACTGAATGATGAAGGTCAAGACCAGCCAGTAGCTTTTATTAGCAGAAGGCTGACCCCTAGAGAGAAACGTTGGTCAGCCATAGAGAGGGAGGCCTTTGCTGTGGTATGGGCCCTGAAGAAGCTGAGGCCATACTTGTTTGGTACTCACTTCATAGTTCAGACCTACCACAAGCCCCTCCTATTGCTTAAACAAATGAAAGGAGAAAACCCAAAACTTTTGAGGTGGTCCATTTCCCTACAGGGGATGGACTATACAGTGGAACATAGACCTGGGACCCAACATGCCAATGCAGATGGACTCTCAAGGTATTTCCACTTTGAACACGAAGACTCAACTGGTCAAGGTTAGTTTAGTGTCCCTGCGTTTGGGGGGTTGTGTAGGAGAGTAGGATCTGCCTCTTATGTTGCCCCCACTTTTTTTCTGATGTTTACACTGGTTTCTGGCTATAGTCAGGCTGGGACCCTGCTAATCAGGGCCCCAGCCTCTCTGTTCTCTCTAAACGATTTGGAGTGCACTCTAGGTGCACTAGTGATTGGATACTGTGGCACCTTATGAGTCCCTAGTATATGGTACCTTAGGTACCAAGGGCATAGGTACTTCACAGGCCTACCAGGGGCTGCAGCATGTATTATGCCACCCCTGGGAAGCAGACTAAATCTGACACCACAGGCCTGCTACTGCAGCCTGAGTGAGGAAGTGCTAGCACCCCTCACTGAGATATAGGTTCCCTATATCTCTCCTACACACACATATAACCCTATCAGTCACCCCTAAGGCAGGCCCTATCAATCCTGAGGGCAGGGTGCTTGGCTTCTATGTGAGGGGGTGCCTCTGCCTGAGCAGGGCCCCTCTGCAGCTCTCAGAGTCCAGTCTCTGGTGCTGTTTGTGGATGCGGTTAAACCATATACTTTTAAGTGCATTATATCCTCGCCGTAAAATGCTAACTTTGGAATGGCTGCATCGAAACATGTCGTGTTTGGTGTCAAACACCTTGGAATACTACCCCCCGCCAGTCCTGGCGGCGGGGGTAGCATTCCACCCTTCTAGAGGGATAGACATGTACCTACTGTGGAAACGCGGTAGAATCCTGCAGAGCCCTGGCATCACAAAATGGATGCCACCAGTCACAGACACTGGGCTGCCCTCCTGCTGATGACCAACACTCGCAGTGGAGGAAGCCCAACAATAGATATCCTGTCCCAAGGGGGTGTGACCACCTCCCAGACAGGGTTTAGTGTATTGGGGCTGGGTGGGTGCACTCCTAGAGTGCTTTGAAGTCCTGCACTGGGGAGCAGAAGGCTCCTCTGTGCATATGCCAGTTCAAACCGGCTCAGGGGCTACCTGTCCCTGCTCTGGCGCGAAACTGGACAAAGGGAAGTGGGTGTAGCCACCCACTCCCCTGACCCTCCCATAGGTAGGGTCATAGAGCTAGTCCCTCCCCTTCTTTTAGTATAAGAGGGGGAACCTGTGCATTGCACCCTAGATTTCCCTGGACGACGCTCTGAAGAAGAATCCCGGACCTTCGACGTTCCACTACCTTTGGAAGACTGAAGAATCTCCCTTGGAGTCAAGGAGTGACTCCCCTGCTTGGCAGGCACCAAAAACTACAAACGACGGTCGCAAACTACGCCGCTCCCGCCGGAGTCCGAAGTCCCTGCAGCCCAAGAAGTGGATTTCCTGACTTCTCAAAGGCCATCGTGAGTCCCCAGTGAAATTGAGGCCAGTGGACCCCAAGAGTAACAAGGAACCGCGACCCCTGGGTACCGTGCACTATTGTCGAGTGCAACCCCTTCACAACGTTCCACGAACTTGTGCTTTGGACCACGTGTGGTCCCAGCCTCCAGCAGAAATCCCTTCTAAGATCAGAGGCCTACCACTTCCCGAGTGACCGTGGGCCCCTGTGAGCGAATCCTCCCGAGGCGTCTTCGCGATCCCTTGCCAGCCGGCTTGTGGGTCCCCAGAAGACTTTCTAAAGAAACCAAAGGGCTCCCCTTGTTGCTCCAGGCCTGCCCTGACTTACCCTCGCTGGGTGAGTCCCACAGATCTTGCTGGTCTGCGCCATTGCCTCTTCACACTTTCCCAAAGACTTGCTGTTACCAAGGCTTGTTGGCTCCAATCGAGTCGCCAACACCGCAGTAAGCTGCAGACATCGTGGGACACGCCGAATCCAGCTCCTGGTCATCGTCGACGCCTCCTGGACCTCGTGGCTGAAGAGTCAAGGCAACCGCGAACGACCTGAATCTTGCGACGACGGTGGGCATCCATCTTCCTTGCCCCGAGTCACTGCCAAGTGACTTTGAACACTGTCCCCTCTGCTTTCAGGTCTTCCATCTTCCGAATCCAGGCTTGGATTCCTCCGGACACTTCTCCTGTCGCCGCAAGCAGCAAGTCTTCACTGGCTCCCATTGAAAACGACGCCGCGACCCGACACCAAAGAACACCTATGCACCCGGCTCCCCTGGGTGAGGTAACTTCAGCACTACGGTGCTCCTGTGGGTGTGGGCCCTAGAACTACTTACCCTGTAAGTGACTTGCTTGTAGCGTCCCTAGAAGTGTCCTAAAACTCTAACTTTCCAAGTGCGACAATTGCGCTGACTCGTACAGGGTTCGCGTCTGTGTTAGACACACCGCGTCCATCTCCTTTGCAACACTATCTAAAACTGTATCCTTCGACTCGTACTGAGTCCGATTGGTGTTCGCCTCGAACACACAAAGGGCCTGTAATTCTGAGATCTCCATTGCACTGACTCGCACACGGTTCGTGTCTGTGTTAGACACAGCGCGTCCATCTCCCTTGCATCTCTATCTGTGACCGCGTCCTTCGACTCGTACAAGGACCGATCGGTGTGTTCGCCTCGAACACGCAAGGGACCTTTAACATTGATATCTCAATCGCGTCTGAGTACATAGACTCGCACAGGATTCGCACCGGTGCCAGGTCATCGCGTCCGTCCCCTGTGGGTCTCCTACAACTACCTGGGGTGGTTCTGGGGGGTCCCTCGATTCTAGATGCCCTAGACCTAGGTCTAGCAAACTAAGATTGTGATATTCGATTGTGCTAAACTTATTCTGATAATATTTGACTTGTACATATGTTCCTGACCTCTAATCTCATAAAGAGATTAGTAGAGAGTGTTTATTAATAAATACATATATATTTGATATATATACCTGTGTGGTGTCTTTTCATTTGGTGATTCAAGAGATTGTGTGGTAAAACAAGCTGCTTTACATTCCTTCAAGACTTAGCCTGAAGGCTGCTCTCCACAGCTACCACTAGGATAGCTTTCTATAAAGGTTGTCTTAAACCTATCTACCATAAGAGTCGAATTGTTCTGGTGCAAGGTGTCCACTTTAATTAGTGAACAGCATATACCA
Organism: Calotriton arnoldi; assembly: GCA_963921515.1. NCBI lineage: Eukaryota > Metazoa > Chordata > Amphibia > Caudata > Salamandridae > Calotriton > Calotriton arnoldi. The sequence continues at coordinate 1,970,601 of CAWUFW010001531.1, read as the reverse complement.
GGCCAACTTCTCACACTGTTTGAAAGCGTTATAGTTCTGTAACAAAGGATCGTTTCTTTCTATTAATGGTATTGTCCAATTAGCCACAGACCCCCCAAGATATGATATGACAAAGGCCACCTTTGCTTGGTCAGTAGGGAAGCAGTTGGCCTTACACATGAAGTGAAGCTGGCACTGGCTAATGAAAGCTGCAAATCTAGTAGTATCCCCTAAAAAACACGTTCAGGGTGTGCCAAAGGAATGGACTGAGGGGCTGTCACCTGTATCACAGGATTATGGGCGCTAGCACTCGGTGTCTCTCGCCTGGTTTCAGGTCTTCGTTCTTGCTGTAACTCATCCAACCTAGTGGACAAGGCTTGAGTTTCAGCCTGCAAACTCCCCAACATGTGGGCTAAATCAGCCAATGTCACCTGACTGAGTTCCATGGCGTTCGGGTAGAAAGAAAGGCTATTCTTTTTTGGGTTCCGCGTACTGTCAGGATCTCACCTGTATTTCCACAGGAACGCCATGAAACTGAAGAATGGTCCGCAACGTCCCTAAACCACCTATCACGCTTATTTTATGAGTAAGCAATAAAAGGTGATCCGGGGAAGAAGGGAAACAAAACAAGGAAAGGAGGGAAAACAATCCTTCGTCACTATCCAGCAGCGGCAGGAGTGCGTCAAGTGAAACAAAAAGCTGTGAATAAGAAGGAATACACATTAGGCTATAACAAAACACACCTTCTCTTCTACTCTTTGTGTAAGTTCCGTTTTACCTAAAACATCCCTTCTTCTATCACAGGAAGTAGAGAAGTGTCGTGGTGCCCCAACATCTATATACTGCTGCAAAGGTAAGACAGATATATAATATACACGAGAGTATCACAAGAGACTATAATTTTAAGTAAGTGCAACTTGCCCACCTTTGTAATAGACCTAACTTCAAACTAAACTTCTTGTGGAAATATGTAAATGAACCTAACAATTGTTTTCCCAATTTAGGAGAATCTCTCCAATGCTTCCTTTGAGGACAATCAGGACCTTCGAGAGAGAGAGCAACTCTAGGATAGTTCCGGTCCCCACATCAGGTAAGCGAGAGGAATTAAATAAAAAACACAACAGAAAGTAATTGGCAGCGCTTCGGCGCTGTTACCGTAACCACGATGAGAGAGTGTTCTAAGAGTCTGCCTTGTTGTCTCCTTGTAGGGTTTCCAGGAGCCAGACAGAGGAGCCGGTGCGGTTTGCGATTGTCTAGATGCGAGGAAATCCGGAATCCAGGCGGGGAAGGAGCAGGTAAGAGATTTGTTGTCCCTTGTTGTGCAGGTGTATCCAGGAGCCAGACAGGAGCGGAGCCAAAGAAGAAGCGAGCCGCCGGGATCGTCAGACGCGACGCGGAAGTGAGGGAGCGCGACGCACCGGAAGAGGAGTGGGTGAGTACACGAGAGCCGGAATCAACAGACGCGAAGCGCGGTCGCACGGAAGGGGCCGGTATTTAAGCTGCCTGCGCATGCGCGTCCATCAACTAGCAGCCATGATTGTAGTTCAGGGGCCCCCGGACCGGCAAGCGTGACAGCAGCGAGCGGCGCTGCGTCGACCTTTTCAGCCGTGATCCCTTCATGCGTCAATTCTTGCCGCGGCAACTGGCGCTGCGTCGGTTTCAGCAGCGGCGTGGCAGTGAGGGGAGATTCTTCTCGCACCACGGCATTGCGTCGGAAAAACTGTTGCAAGAAGAGCGATGTATCGATTTTCTTGTTGTTGCGTTGCTTTCCAGCTCCCAGTAGCAGAAACAACCTCCAGAGGCCACACACAGCCACAGGCACACCTGGCAGGTCAGAACTCCCAGCAAGGAAGTTCAGGGGAGCTGGGGGTGAAGTCTTTATGTTCCTGAAACTTCAAAACAGGAGGCAAGCTCTACTCAAACCCTTGGAGACTTTCCTCAAGTAGGGGACACAGCACACAGCAAAGTCCTTCTCCTTTCCTTGGCAGAAACAGCAACTGCAGGCCAACCCCAGACACACAGCAAGGGCAGTACTTCTCCTCAGTTTCTCCAGCTCTTCTCCTTGGCAAAGGTTCCTCTTGATTCCAGAAGTAGTCTAAAAGTCTGGGGTTTTAGGTCTGATACTTATACCCCAAAATGTCTTTGTTCTCTTTGTGCAAGGGGCTCTGAGCCCAGTTCAAGCCAGTTCTGGGGGGCACTCTGCAAGTGCACAACAACATCCATTGTCAGTGTGAGCCTTGGCTCCAGACACACCACAGGGGGGCAGAGCCAGCATTGTGGAAGGCAGGCACAGCCCTATTCAGGTACAGGTGCTACTCCCCCACCACTCCAAATGCAGATCAGGCCTATTACACCTAGTGCTGACTCATCCAGACTCCTGAAGCCACTGCACCTCCCCAGCCCCTGTCACTCCAAAGCCTGACAGTCAATACACAAACAGGCAGAGGCACACATAATGGTTAAACAAGAAAATACCTACTTTCTAAAAGTGGTATTTTCAAACACAGAATGTAAAAATCACCCTCACTAAAAGATGCATTTTAACATTCTGAGTTCAGGCATACTTGCAGTCTATCTAAAGAGTTATATAAAGTGCTCAATGCTTTTATAAATCCCCGTGCCTGTTCACAACAAACACAATTTGTCACCCACGATAGCTAACTACCAACCTATCTCACTGCTTCCTCTACTGGGCAAGCTGCTGGAAGGTCAAATAAATAAGCAACTTATGGACTACTTTGAGGCTAACAAGATTCTGGACCCATCACAATCTGGGTTCAGACCTTCTCACAGCACAGAGACAGCCTTGGTAGCGGTCAATGACCACCTTAGTTGTTCTCTTGATGCTAATATTCCATCTTTGCTTGTGTTGCTGGACCTATCTACAGCATTTGATACTGTGTCCCATCCCAGACTGATACAAAGGCTTCAGGAGATAGGAATACAGGGATTAGGGCTACAATGGTTTGTTGATTTTCTTACCAACAGAACTCAAACTATTACTCTGGGTTATTATAAATCCCGTACCATGAAACTGAACAAGGGGGTGCCACAGGGCTCCTGTCTCAGCCCTACACTTTTTAACATCTATGTTGCCCTCCTTGCCAAGATTATCAAAGCCTTTGGTTTTGAATGAATATCTTATGGTAACGATACCCAGCTAATAATCTCCTTTGACAAAGTTTTGCTCAAAGCTAAAGAATGCTTCTCAGCCAGGATGAAAGCAATTGCAGACTGGATGACATACAATTTCCTCTAGTTGAATGCATGTAAAACAGAGATTTTGTTGTTTGTCAAGACCCAACAGCTCTGGGCCTCTGACTGGTGGCCTCCAGAACTTGGTGCAGCTCTGATCCCCTAACAACTAGTCTAGAACCTGGGAGTCCGATTGGACCAAACTCTCTATGAAACAGCAGTTCTTGTCTACTATTGGCACTTGCTTCTACACGATGCGCTTATTGAGGAGAGTGTTCACCTTCCTCCCACTTTCAGTTAGAAAAACTTTGGTACAGGCATTAGGCATTAGCTGAATGGGCAAAGTCATTCTGTAACACTGGATTCCGTTCAAATACAACATACTTTTTCAATAGCTGACATGAATTGCACATGCAATCAGAAAAATTCTTGATACATTTTGCATATGAGTCTGCCTTCCCAAGGAATGACCTGACATCATCCTTATTATTTGGTGGTGGTGCATTGACAATTTAATTGACTAACTGGTTTAGGTAAGAAGCCTTTGTTGCAAATCAAATGTCACAGATATGTCACTGAATTCTCAGCAAACTTACACTTTGAGAATTCTGCAGTTAACCCTTTTTCTTCAAGCACTTTTAAGACACTTCCTAATCTCTCATGTAATGGTGAATTCAATGGTTACCTTCTGGATTGTAGCTTTATTGATGAAGACAACCCCAAGAGCAGCTGATGCTTCACTCTCTGCCCAGTAACTGTTGTCTTCAGAACTGCCACTCACATTCTAGAAGCAGCAGGCTTGTTCCGTAGCATGACAACACAAGAACAGACACTACAGTGGATAAGTACATGAGAGAGAAACACAAGTAGCGGTGGTGGGCATTTTGGAGGAGCACACAATGGAGAAGGTGAGAGAGCTGGAACATATATTTGTTCTCAGGGAGTGCTTAATCAAAAAGTAGATCCCAAAAGTGAGCAGTGGAGGATATAATGCAGCCAAATTATACAGATAATAGAGACAAGATGAAACACGATGGGCATGGAAAGCATTGAATAAGAAACAAGACAATGAGAGCGACAATCAAGCCAAACAATGGTAAGCAATGGCAGCCTGATGTTAAATCAAAAGTACTGAGGAACTTGGCAGTGCCCAGCCTGTCTATGAGCTCATCATCTTGGGGGATGGGGTGTGCATCAGTTTTCGTGACAGAGTTGAGACCTCAGTAGTCCACACTGAACCTAAGTTCTGGAGTGGTGCCTGGTGGGGCAGCCTTGAGAAGCAACACTATAGGGCTGGACCTGGGACTGTCGGAGGGCTCAATAACCCCTAACACCAGCATCTTGGAGACTTCATCTTGATGCTGGCCCTCACCTTATCTGACAACCACTATATTATGGGCCCGATTCACAAAGGTAAACAGACGTTTGGTCTACAACTTAGACCAAACGTCTACGTTTACGACTTTGGGAATTCACAAAGGGCATTTACGAGTACTCAAATCAAGGCCGGGAGGGTCACTGTTCCTAATAGTGGGGTGTAGACAGATCAGGAAGGACAGTCAACAAGACTATTTCTTGTTGCCCTCACACATCCCTAGGGGTGTCATGCTTCATCATTGGGCGAGAGCTCCTCGTCGGGCCGGCGCTGCAATGCCCCATGTGTCCCCCGAACGGTTACTTTAGCAGAGATCTTTTGAGTTGGTTGCCGTCAGATAACTGCGAGGGTATCCAAAGTGGGGTGATGAGTGGAGTGTGATAATAGTGGGTTAAAACTGGCTAGGAGATGTCAGGTCCATCCTCATTCTGTAGACTCCCCTATCTGATTAAAAAACAAGTGTTAATGCTACTTATAGGGTCAATAATGTACCCAAGTGGCTAGTGGAGTTAAATGCAGATCAACATGTTTTGCACCTCTTTGGTTTATGTAAGATCCCCTGTGCTTCTTCAGGACCAAAGGCAGAGGAGTATCAACTATCCCACTCTAGGTTAACATGCTAGCCCCCCCCATATGCGTGGTACCTGTTTGATGGGATAAGAGAGATTGTCCTACCTAGAAAAAAAGGAAAGTTTAAGAGAGGAGATAGTAAAAATCATAATCAGTGCATTTCATTTTTGGCATTTGATTTCTGGCATATGAATCCTTGCATACCAGAAGGGGTCCCCATGGGTGGACTCATATGTGTGCCCAGGGTTGCTTCCCTGGCGTTTCCCTAAAACTAACACATTGCTAATATTTCATTCATGATTGTCAGCTTTAATTACATTGTGATGGTTTGAGAATGAAATCTTGATTATAATAAAACTATTTGTCATGAAAATAAGTGATAAAATTAGTAGCCACATCTAAACAATTGTATTTGGAATCATTCATTATGTTCTCATGCAGGCCGTCAGGTCATGGCCGTATCTGTAGCCCGTGCTGACTACTCAGTAGAATCATGGCATAGAGCATGCATGTAATGATAAATACGGCATTCACTCGTGCTCGCCAAAATACCCCTTATGAGCTGAGATGCTTAGTCTTATTAGATTGGTGGTCTGCTTTGCCCTATCAATCGGGCAGGGGAAGAGCACTGTATGCGGGCTGTATATACGGACCGTTGGAAGCAAGGGGGAAGTGGTTAGCACAAGTGGCAACAAGAAGTTTATAACGGTATCTGCTATCTATGTGCGATCCATGCGTATCTGGTACTCACATATTTGGAGTGCTGCCTTTTCGGTACACCTACCCTGTCCCTCTGCTCACCCGGGTCAAGGGCGAGGTGTTGGGGGCGTGTAGTATTTGTAGGTGTGTCCGCATGTTATTGGGGCAGAGATAACTGCGCATGATTGACAGCCATATTGTTGTGGTCAAACGAATCGAGACCCTGCAACTTCCTCACAGGGCTGGATAGTAATAGATATCTAAGGTGTAGTTTGTTATCCTCACTGTACTAGCAGTATTTCCTTCGTGATCTATTGCTGGTGATTAGTCCAACGGTATATTAAGGATTATACCATACTTATCAATGGGGACCGACACGTTAGTCCAAGTAGTATGATGGACATGGTATCATGGTGTAGTAATATATCTGCGGCTTGCTCACAGAATTGGATAGTTAAAATGGTACATAGCATGCGTGTGTTATTTCCTCACTATAGTTGCAGTATCTCCTTCGAGATATATTATTAGTCCAAAGGTATGGCCACATTTATTCATTGGGAAGGGAATCAACATATTTATCCAAATTATATGGCGGACATGGTATCGCGAAAGTGTCATTCTAAAAGGGGAGGGGGGGCGTATGGATCTTAAATGTGTGTCAAAGGTTCTCATCATAGCCATAGACGGTTTCACACTCACAGTAAGTAGAGATCTTCTGCGGTGGCCAATAGAAAAGGCAACACTGATATTTCCTGGAATATGTCACCTGTCTGTGAGAGTACATGGTCACAGTTCAATCCAGGGTGTCTTGTCTTTAAGGCCTTGTTTGTGTGTACGGAGAAGAAACACCAAACGTTGTTTCTTTTGAACAAAGATGTTGCATTTCATGATGGGTCAGCTTCCTGGACTGTCCTCCTGAGATCGCCTGGTGTGTGTTTTAACTCGTTAAAATGATTGCACATCCTGGTTGCGATGCGTGCACAGCGAATGGTACTTCTTTGTTCCCCAATCCTGGTCTTGATGGCCCTAGTTGTCATCCCTCCATAAGGGAGGTTGCAAGGGCAGGTGATAATGTGCACACACTTTTTAGTGTTGCAGTTGGTGTGTTGTCTTTGCGTCCATACAAAGTTATTGGCCAGGTTCAGTTTTTTTTAGTGTGTGGTAAGGGGACAAACACTACAGGATCCTTATGGATAGTGCCCAGTGACTGGGGGTAGCGCCCAAAGGGTGGATTGTGTCGGGGTTCTTCTGGATTTGGGTCTAGTGTGTACCAGTTGGTCTTTCAGATTCTGCGTTCTCTTGAATGCGAATCGTGTGCGTGCCAGACTCATACAACCTGTATTTAAAATGTTCCAGTGTTTCAAAATTATATATTTTATCTTATTAGACAGGGGTGTGAAAGTTGTCACGCACGTCATGATATCTTCCGTTGGTCTAGTTGTGTTTTCTAACAGGACTTCGTGGTTAATGTTGCAGGCCCTTTTCTCTGCTCGCTTGATCACTTTTGGTGGATAGTTCCTAGCCAAGAGATTGTTACTCAAAGTTTCAGCTTGCACGTCGTAATCCCCCATGGTGCTGCAATTCCTGCGTATATGTAAGAATTGGCCGAATGGTAAATTTTCACGCAGTGCTTTTGGATAATGGCTGTCGAACATGAGGAGACTATTACAGTGAGTCTCCTTCTTGTAGGTTTTGGTGTGGAGTTCCCCTTGTTCGATGGAAATTAGGAGGTCCAGAAAAGGTAGTTGTTTGTCAGAGTGGGACTTAGTGAATCTAAGGAAAGGATGCAGGGTGTTGACCCACTCACTGAATTCATGGCATCTGGCTTCCTCACCTATCCAAAAGATCAGGATATCATCGATGTACCGTTTCCAGGTTATGATGTTCTCCTGGTATGGGTTGGAAGGTGTAAATATGTGTTGGGATTCAAAATGGGCCATATACATACAGGCCAGGCTCGGGGCAAAAGTGCTGCCCATCGGAGTGCCTTGTATCTGGTGGTATAGTTGTGACTTGTATTGGAAAAAGTTGTTTTTTAAAGCCACCATAGCACACTCCATAATAAAGTTGACGTGTGTTAGTAGTCAGTGTTGCTGTTCTAAGGCAAATGTCAATCACAAACGATCGTTTCATCCTGTGGGATGTTCGTGCACAGGGCTTCCACATCAAGGGTCATCAGAATGATCTCTTCTGGATATTCCACATTGGCGATCAGGTTGAGGACATCCCTCGTGTCTTTCAGGAAGGATGGTATGTTTTGGACCAAAAGTCAAAGAAAGTGACCACAGAATTCACTGAGATGTTCCAGGAGGGATCTGATCCCGGCGACGATTTGTCTTCCGGGTAGAGGGTGGACATCCTTGTGTATTTTGGGTAATACATAAAAGTAGGGTGTCTTGGGGGAGGTATTCACAAGAAACTCTGCTTCATGCTGGGAGATCCATTGTTGTGTCTCTGCTGTGGAGACCATGGAATTAATCTTCGTCATTAGTTTGTCAGTGGAATCCGTTTCCAATTTCCTGTAGTATTTTGTGTTCGCCAGTTGTCGAAGACACTCCTGGTCATAGTAACAGGAGTTCATTATCACTATAGCACCCCCTTTAGGAGCTGTTTTTATTGTGATCTGGGGGTCATCTGATAAAGTTGTCAGTGCTCTCCTTTGTCTTGCAGGAAGGATGTTGTAAAAATGCTGCTGTCTGAAAGCGCTGGTTTCTTTGAGCACTGCCTTCTCAAAAGGGAGAATTTCGCTGGGTGTCATGGCTGTAGTGGGGGTGAATTTAGATGGTGTCCATAATCCTGTGTCTTGTCGAACCAGGGGTTCTTTGTCAAGGAAAAAGGAACGTAATCGGATCTTCCTAAAGAATTGATGTAATTCCCCTGTTAGTCTAAACTCGTCTTCTCTTGGTGTTGGAACAAAACCGAGGCCTTTTCCTAAGACCTCTTCTTTGTCATTTGCGAGGTTCCTGTTTGAAAGTTCACAATTAGTTTTTTTTGGTCTGGCTCCTGGTTTGGCGTTGTGTGTCCATTTCTTGCCAATGTACTTGCTTTTGTCCTCCTCTTCTTCTTCCTCTGCCCCAAAAAGGTTGGGGGTTGGGGTGTTGGTAGAACAGTTGGAATGGTTGTTGAGGTCCGGCAAATCCGGGATACCACATTGGTGGTGGTCCCGAGAAAGGGGGTGATTGATATCTGTACAGTTGTGGAGGAGGGAGTAATCCTTGTCGACTGTTCTTGCTCCCCCAGCTCTCATTGCTTGACTCACTGTTCGAAGAGTGGTATGATATGCGGGATGATGTAGATCCTTCTTCAGAGGAAATATCACTTCCAGTTTGTTGGTAGTCTTCTTTAGTGTATGGGAATATTCTTTCTTTGTCGAATCTCCTTATGTCTTTTTGCAACTTATATATTCTTTGTTGCATGATATAGTCTTTATGCTAATTCATTTCTGGGTTGATCTCCGCCACTCTAGATTTGTAGGAAGAAATGCTGATCCATGTTTGGAGCGCATTCTCGGCGATATTGATCCTGATAATCAGGGCATCTGACAGGTGCTTGGTGGTATTGATGATTAAACCAACCAATCACGGGTACACTTCCATGCTATTTGGCTCCATTCGCGTCTGAAGATGATGTCTTCCAGAAATAGTCAAGGGGCTGTAGTCACTATTATTCCATTTGGTGCTATATTTGCCCTAAAGTACTCGGTCATCACTGTACCATGTAGTGCTATTTTAATCTGTTGTTTTTTAAGGGAGGCAATTGAATTCCAATCGCTCTGATTGCTGCTGGTCGGGGATCTCCCATCTGCCCCTAATACTGAGGGTGTTTTTAGTATTTCAGCAATGACGTCTTCACCAAAGCTGAGTCCTTGGTTTTCTTCCACAGCTAAATATGTGTTAGAGATGGGGATGCGAGAGAGTAGTCTGAAGAAAAAAGGAGAGATATGAGAAAGTGAAGTCTCTCGTCTGTACTGCCGTGCTTAGACTAGTATCAATAAAAGGAGAGAGGGGACTCGGAGAAGATAAAGGTCCAGTGCCTTTAGTAGTAGTGAGGTGTAGACAGATCAGGAGGGGCAGTCAACAGGACTGTCTCTTGTTGCCCTCACACATCCCTAGGGATGTCATGCTTCATCATCGGGCGGGTGCTCCTCATCGGGCCGGCGCTGCAATGCCCTACGGGTCCCCCAAAGGGTCACTTTAGTGGAGATCTTTTGATTTGGTTGCCGTCAGATGAGTGCGAGGGTGTCCAAAGTGGGTTGATGAGTGGAGTGTGATAATATTGGGTTAAAACTGGCTAGGAGATGTCAGTTCCATCTTTATTCTGTAGACTCCCCTGTCAGATTAAAAAACAAATGTTAATGCTACTTATAGGGTCAATAATGTACCCAAGTGACTAGTGGAGTTGAGTGCAGGTCTACATGTTTCACACCTCTTTGGTCTATGTAAGATCTGCAGCGCTTCTTGAGGACCAAAGGCAGAGGTGGATCAACTACCCCACTCTAGGTTAACATGCTAGCCCCCCCCCCCCTATATGGGTGGTACCTGTTTGATGTAAAAAGGGAGAACGTCCCACCTTGAAAGAAAAGAAAGTTTGAGAGAGGAGATAGTAATATTCATAATCAGCCCATTTCATTTTTGCCGTTTTATTTCTGGCATAGGAATTCTTGCATACCAGAAGGGGTCCCCATGGGTGGACTCATATGTGTGCACAGGGTTGCTTCCCTGGTGTTTAAAATATCCAGCATCCCTAAAACTAACACCTGCTAATATTTCAATCATGATTGTCAGCTTTAATTACATTGTTATGGTTAGAGAATATAATCAGGATTATAATAAAACTATTTGTTATGCAAATAAGTGATTACATTAGTAGTCACATCTAAATAATTGTGTGTGGAATCACTCATTACGTTCTCATGCAGGCCGTCAGGTCATGGCCGTAACTGTAGCCCGTGCTGACTGCTCAGTATAATCGTGACATAGAGCATGCATAAAATGATAAATACGGGCATTCACTCGTGTTCGCCAAAATACCTCCTGTGAGCCAAGATGCATAGCCTTACCAGATTGGTGGTCTGCTTTGCCCTATCAGTCGGGGTAGGGAACACGCACTGCAAACACTACCTCTTTGGGTAACCCCACACCAGTAAAAATCTCCATCAGGGTAAAGGACTTGTCTTGCCCCAAATGTCTTGCCAGGGGAATGTCATGAGTCAAACCCAGCAGGAAGGCCCTGTAACACCGGGAACCAACAGCACACGGGCTAGCCCAGATCCAGGTGCCTTAGGCTCGCTACATAGGTCATTCTACCAACAGATCAGGTGATCTCCAGAGGTGTCAACTGCAGCATGCTCCTCAGCTTGCTGCCTCAAGCCCTCTAGAGTGGGGTACTGTTAGAAATGGGGATCTCTAGTTGGCAAGGGCTGTACCCTTGTCCAAGTAGGGACCCTTCTTCCTAGTCAGGGTAAGGGGGATACACTTCTAAAATAACCCCTGCTCACCCCCTTGGTAGCTTGGCACGAGCAGACAGGCTTATCTCAGAGGCAGTGTGTAAAGCATTTTGTGCACATGTACAGTAATACAGTGAAAACACTACAAATGGACACCACACTAGTTTAGAAAAATAAGTAATCTTTATCTAAACCAAACAAGACCAAAATGACAAAAATCCACAATACAGTAATCAAAATGTACTTCTTAGAAGGTAAAAACAGTTCTGTCCATAGCAAACTATAGATGCAATACTTTCAACACAAAGTACCTTGGATGCTTCACAATCATAAACAAAAACAGCCGCAGGCAAGGTGATGCGTTGGTTCCTTATGCGCAGGGAAAGTGATGCGTCGGTTCCTTACTCCAGGGGAGGTGATGCGTCGGTTTCTTACTGTGTGGGGAGGTGATGCGTCTGTTTCTTATTGCTGCCCTGGTATCCTTGTAGATTTGGCACCCCGGTGCGATGCATGGGGATCGGGGATGCATCAGTTCTTGATGCGGCGGCAACCACGCTGCATTGATCTCTCCAGCCGCGGTCCCACGATGCGTTGGTTCTTGCATCCGCACAGCAGGGCCTGCGGCGGAATCGGTTCGGTGATCTCAGACTTCGTAGATCGGTGCACGCAATTCGGCGTGCAGCGATTCCTCCAGCCGCTGCGTCGGTTTCTTCAGCGGCACGATGGCGATGCGTGGAAATTCTTCCCGCATGGCGGCAATGTGTCGGAAACAGGTGCGGATGCGTCGTAGTTCTCGTAGTTGCGTCGCGCTTCTTGTAGTTGCGTCTCTTTTCCAGCTCCCTACAGCAGGAACAACCTCCAGAGGCCCAACTCAGCAACAGGCACCTCTTGGCAGGTCAGAACTCCCAGCAAGGAAGTTAAGAGGAGCTGGTGGTGAAGTCTTTGTGTCCTTGAGACTTCAGAACAGGAGGCAAGCTCTACTTCAAGCTGTTGGAGATCTTCTTCAAGAAAGATACACAGCACACAGAAAAGTATTTGTCCTCTCCTTGGCAGAAACAGCCACTGCAGGCCAACCCCAAACAGCACACAGCAAAGGGGCAGTACTTCTCCTTCAACTTTCTCAGCTATTCTCCTTGGCAGAGGTTCCTCTTGAGTCCAGAAGTAATCTAAAGTTCTGGGGTCTGGGCCCCAATATTTATATTCCATTTCTCTTTGTTCTCTTGTGGCAGAGAGGCTCTGCGCTCAGTCAAAACCAGTTCTATCCTCTCTGGTCCAGCTTCCCGGCAGGAGGTGGAGACAGCATTGTGTAAGGCAGACCAGGCCCATTCACTCAAAAGCCAGACAGTCAATCCACAAACCAGCAGAGGCACACAGGATGGCTAAGCAAGAAAATACCTACTTTCTAAAAGTGGTATTTTCAAACCCAGAATGTAAAAATCATCCTTACTAAAAGATGCATCTTTATATTCTGAATTCAGACATACTAAACCTCACCTTCCTATCTTGCTATCTTGTCCCAATGGGAAGTTATACTTATAACATGCTGTAAATAAACTCCCATTCTATCCAATGGGACAGATAGCCTTTCCATAGTGAAAAACGAAATTCATTGTAGTTCACAATCAGAACATGTCACACAAATCAGTACATGTCCTACCTTTCATATACACTGCACCCTGCCCACAGGGGTACCTTGGGCCTACCTCAGGGGTGACTCACATGTAATAAAAGGGAAGGTTAGGGCCTGGAAAGTGGATGTACTTGCCAGGTCAACATGGCAGATGAGACTGTACACAGACACTGCAGTGGCAGGTCTGAAACCCCTTTGAAAGGCTGCTTGTGTGGGCAGCACAATTAGTACTATAGGCCTACTAGCAGCAGTTGACTTACAGGCACTGGGCACACATAGTTCACTGTGCTAGGGACTTAGTAGTAAGTCAAACAAGCCAATCATGGAAACACCAATTCATATTCACAATTTAAAGAGGGAGCACTTGCACTTTGGCACTGTTCAGCAGTGGCAAAGTGGTCAAAGCATCTAGACCAGCAAAAATGAAATTCAGCACACAGCAAAATTACAGGAGGCAGAGGAAAAAAGACAGAGGAAAGCCACGCCAAGGATGCCAGGTCTAACAGGCACACTTTCTGCGCCTTGCAGAATTCCTTCCTGGAGGGCCCACCCTCAACTTGCCAACCAGCAGAATTCCTGCCCGGTTGGCTCGGGGGCATCCTCCTCAGGTGCACGGTCAACCTCGACGTGAGAACTTCAGGGGTTGGACTCCCCCTTGCCCCTCTCCTTCTTGGCAGCTGTCTGGGCCATTGTTACAGGCTCTTAACACCCTTGACTCCCTTCCTGGGCAGCCAGGGACCTTGTGATTATATAGACTATTTCAGGCAATCCCACCATCTCCAAGTTTGACCTGAGATCTACCTCCCCCCAGATAGTGCTGTAGGGTGTTGCCCAACAGACAATCTACAGGAATGTCAGGGCTGAGAGCTACCTTTAGAGAACCTGAGACCACCCCCACTCATAGGGAACCAGATCCACCGGTAGATGGCTCTCATGATTGTCGCTGACTATGACTTGGTGGAATGTGTTAGGGAGGACCTGCTCTGAGGACACCAGCTGACCCTTTACAGTAGTCATGCTGGCTCCTGTGCCTTCTGAGCCTCCACCTGTTGCCCATTGATGGTGACCCACTGCTTGTACTTAGGAGTATTGGCAGGTATATGGGCTTTTGGTACCATCTCCTTATCCCCCAGGGAATCTAAGGTCACCTGTGTCTGCTCCCCAAAGCTAACTGGCACTATCTCCTCCCCTGGTCTACACTCATCAACCCAGGTTTCTGCACATCTATGGGGGCTGTGCCCTCTTGGACCATTTGGAGTCACCCTTGGAGTGCCCATACTTGTAGCACTCTGTGCATTGGGGTACAAACCTCCCTGTCTGTTTGTCAAAGAACCCCTTCTTCTTAGGCTCAGACTGGGACTGGTTACCACTACTCCCTTAGGAATAATTTTGGGGGCCTTTAGAGAACTCAGTATTTTTTAGTTTTTTTCCCCCCTCTTTCTTCTGGTGGAACCCCTGACCACGCTTATGGGAGTCCCCTCCAAGTACCTTTTTGGACACTCTGGTGCTAGCCCAGAGGTCTGCTCCCTGAGCAAGCTTTCTGGGGTCAGTCAGCTTACTGTCAACTAGGTGCTGGCACAGCTCTGGAAAACAAATACTGAACACATGCTCTCTCATAATCAGACTGTACAGCCCATTGTAATCATTACCTTTACTGCCCCTGCACCCAGCCATTCAGTGCCTTGCTGGAGTAATCCAAAAAATCTACCAGGACTGGTTGGGGAGCTTCTGACTGTCCCTGAACCTTTGGAGGTACTTGTCAAGGGTCAGTCAAACTTAGCTATCAAGATGGCTTTCATGGGATTGACCTGGTTTAGTCACCAACCTCTAAAGCAAGACGTGTGTCCCGCCCCACGATAGGCATGTGTTTCCCCAAACCACGCCTCCCCAATGCTCTTCTGGGATCTTGTGCACCCTTAGGGCCACCTCATAGGCAGAAAACCATTTGTCAATGTCATCTCCCACCACATAACTGGGTACCTGATCCTTGGGGATGCTGACCTTTTTGTCTCCTTCAGACACTGTAGAATTGCTACCACAATCCTTTTGGACTTTGCCTGTCTGGCCTTGAGATCAAGCTACTTCAAACGTAGCTCATGGCCCAGATTGACATTTTTCTTCTCCAGTTTCAACTTAGCCATTTGCAGCTTAAACTCCCTCTCTGCCTTCCTGTCCGCCAGCTCCTCTAGGGACAGGCCATGTGATGAAACACTGCTTTCTGCTCTTGCAGGGGGATCCAATTCAGGGGATGAGCCCTCCCCGTCCCCTGAAAACTGCTTTCCAGGGATTTTGCCCTGGTCTTGATCCTGATCCTTCATACCATCCTCGTCCACTTGCTCCGCTGTAGCTGCCATCAACTGGTGGACCTGTGTCCAGGCCCTCAAAGCTTTCTGAAGCTCCAACATTTTGGTGCTGTTCTTCATTTTCAGTCCCCTTTCCTGGCAGAACTGTTTATGCTCAACCACTGTGTAGCTTTCTAGGTTGGCCAGCTCAGACTCCATTGCTACAGGTATGGTCTCAGATAGTCCAGCTGTAGGAATATAGGTTAATTTGGAAATACCAAAAGAAGCCAATCAAGGAGAATTGAAAAAAAAACAAATTGGTCTTAAATTATTTAAGTGGGGTGGTAGTGCAACACAAACTTTCTGTATGGCACTGCCCAAACACAAGCCCAATACTCACCGCTGAACACCAGTGTTAGAAATTGGGTTGTTGATTGATTATGCATGCATAAAAAGAGCATTTCCTTTAGCCAATGGAAAATAGGTTACAGAGTCTGTGATTTATGTTACGTGTGTTGTATTGTCATGTTCTTTTTCTAAAAGGGCAGCACAACACATACAATCTATATAACGGATCATCATGCACTAGTGAAAAATATATCACATTAGTTTCCACAAGTTGGTGATGTGTTATCCTCAATATAACTTTATTGACTAATTAACAATATGATAAAATTCTATCTTTCTAGATCATTTTGAAGAAATATACCGACTAGGTATTGTATGTACAGACTTAGTATTGTATTTGCATGACAACTTCTATACTTCACCATAAATATAATCAAAAAGACCGATTTGGTTGTTTAAGAGTGGATAAAGGGATCATTTGTTTGGTCCTGAAGAAAAGCCTTAGGGGATAGGCTTGAAACATGTAGACCAGGAGACACACACCCATTATAGTGTATTTCTCCCTCTGCCCCTTTTAACAATACCAGCTACAGGATTTAATAAAAGTTAGGTTCCACGCAGCCAGGTATTTTTTAATTCACCATTTCTTGACCCTTCCACTCTCACATCACTATATAGCCCACACCCTACAAAGTGCTCCCACATCTTGTTATATTCCATATAGGTACCCTATATAGGCACAGGTAACACTGCAACCTTTCACCTATATCCTTCCCTACATTACATACATAACGGTTCATAGGGACTGACCTTTTACCTAGATACGACACTGCATTCAGAACGCAGGTTTTTCCCTGGTTCGAAACTCATACATTATGCATGAGGCTTCTTGGAAGCACAGCAGGATGAACATCTCCTGTATAATATCTATGTTAAAGTTCAAGCCCGACGTCATCCTTTAGGCCGACACAGAAACACAGCAAGGACCCCTGGGGAGACCTATGGGTATATATACATCATGTCTTGCTTAGACAGACAGAGGAGACCGTGACTTCCCGGCTGACACACTGACCAGAGACGCTGAGGTTCCTGCATGCAGACGCTCCAGCTAGCAGTGGTCCAACATCCCTCGCGGGGTGTCCAACTGGAGACCAGGACGGGGTCCCACATTCTCTAACTCTCAGGTAATGGGGTGGACTAGATCCAAAAGGGATTCTTGGCATAACACCTACACAGATGCTAGGTACATTTAGGTACATCTAGTTAGAGAGACATCGTAGGAGTACGCCCTTTCTTATCATGTGTTTTATGTACTTGTATTTATTCATGATTAGTGCAAGATGGTAGAACTATACCATCCCTTTACTTTCGTAGTACTGCTAACCATATATCTATGCTACTGTCTTATGGTTGTTACAGCTCATCTATTCTACACTAGAATAACAACTGTTCAATAAACCTTTATTGAAACGGTCAGACTGTTTATTCTGTGTATCTCTGAAACAAAATAATTAAGCACGAGTGACTGAGCGAAAAGTAGTATATTGTTTCCACGATCCTGGGGGATCAGGGTTGTCATGTTCTGAGGTTGCCAGAAACTATTCTCTCCCCTATAAAAAGAGATTCTAGTGGCACTTTGAGCTAGCTAATGCAAACAGGCTAACGTATCCGGTGGGGGTGCACGGAATCAGTCTGCCACCAAACCCACAGTTTATGTTATCTGAAACGCGCAGATCCTGTATAGGGTATATAGGAACTACATGACATGGCGCCGCCAACGTTGGTTGGGTACTTATTTAACAGTAAAATCTAAGTAGTTCAGTCGTGCTATTCTCAGAGACCCCTACTCACAAAACACTAGAGACGTCTGGAGTGGGTGGGCACAAACTCCGCCACAGCTGAGTAGGCTAAAAATCATATTTATTGGCTGTTGGTTAATCAAGCTTGAAGGGCACAATGTTCCTAAAATTGTGCATAAAAACCTTATCTTAGTTCCCTTGAACAAACTTCTTCTTTACAAAAACGACTGAGACAAGAGATAACGTAGTAGTAGATCTACACCTCTCAGGAGAAGAAGATGCAGACGCAATCGCGATTGCAGAAAAATTCAGACATACAATCACCCTGAAAATGTTAGAAAATGGTTTATCAGCTAGGGGTGGCTTAGTAGCTTTCGTGATTGAGGCACACGAATCAAACAAAACAGAGGTATTTTATTCGGGGGTTACATTCCCAGCAGCAAATGCAAGAACAAAGACATTTCACTCTTACACAGAAGGAGATGCACCAGTGGAATATGGTCCGTTTGAGAACATAGAGATTCCACTCACATACCAGGAACACTTATACTGGTTTACAGGCGCCCTACCCCACATAAGAAGAAGAGTAAGATTAGGCCTGCTCGGAGGAGAAGGACAACATGGCCGTTATTAGCGGCCTACACACCACATCCTGACATTAACACAATGCCACAGGCAGACTTACTCATACAAAACAAAGATTTAAATAAAATCTATAGAAACTTGACGCAATTTGTCATGAGGACTTTCACAGTCCAACCAGCAACAGTTGCAACAAATGGAACTCAATCTCAGGGTACAGCAACTAAAATCACACCACATCTAAACGTGAACAAATGCCATTCTGGGTAGCTCAGAAAATCACACAGCTCGAGGCAGTATTCCCGAATACTACTCCGTATGAAAAACACAGAATGCTAACAATCTGCTTGCCCATGGGGATAACACCACAAGTAGAAGATTGTACCACTTGGGGTACAGTCTTTGCTGCCATTTATACCAGGACTCATGGTATTCCTTCATTAGCGGTGGTACCAGACGTATTAAGACAAATACAAAACGAGTACGGAGCAGAACCTCCTCTGAACTTAGGGATGAAGTTACTAGGTAACAATGCCCAGGTATCTGCCATAATATTAGCTAATATTAAAGGAGAAGCAGCTTCAGTGGCAATCCGCCAACGCCTAAGGGAATTCAATCCGTTAGATCAACAACACAAACTACCCAAAATAATTGAAACTGCATATGCAGAATTAGGCAGAGACAGTTTGGGTGGGAAAGCTTTAAAACCACTACTGATGGGCAGTCCTAAAAAGGACACTTCCAAGGAGACACCTGCTTCTTCTAAAAAGAAGTGGGAGAATAAAAAACAACAAAACTTTAAAGGAAACAGATCTCAATGAAGAGGCAGATCTCCTCCACAGGAGTCCTCTGAAAAGAGGTACAACCTTAAGAATAGGGATAATATTAGGAAACCTGACAGGTATCAGGATACTGATACACGTTCCTCTCGTTCCTTTCAGGGTTCATCGAAAAACTCAGAGGGGGAAGGACGGTCAGAAAGACAAGAAGAGCGTACAAAGTCTAGAGACAAGCAGCACGCTCAGGAGTACACTTCTAAAAAAGAAGAAAAGCCAAAGAAAAAGTCACAGTTCAAAAAGAAGAAAGTTGCAGGTCTAAAGATCAGACATGCCCAGAATTCTGAGGACTCGACTACTGAATGGGGAATGGGCTCTGACGATGCTAGACAGTGCGGCAGAAGTAACAATAGCTCACCAGAACCTGAAGGAATTTCTGGTGACAGCGGACTTAAATGATTATATCACGGTGGAAACACCTGATACTAGAGTAAGTGTCCCACATAAAGTATATGAAATAATGCTCCAAATGGAGGGGGACAAGAGTAGGAAAGTGAGAGGTCTCTTTTGGGAGAACCTAACGTTTGGCTATGACATTTTGTTAGCTGAACAAGATTGGCCGCCAGCATTCGTCATGGACTGTCCTAAAGGAGAAACGGTAATTATGCCGGCATTCTCAGACGATATTCCCAGGCATTTGCAACACACATATGCGGTGGAGTGGGCGGTAGCCCAGGCTCCGGCATTATACAAGAACGATGTTGGATGGGATAAGGATTCAACCCACCACGTTATTCCTTTAAAAAATACTCCAACTGCACAGAGGCAGTATCCAATAAAGCAAGAAGCTAAAAAACAGGTCAGGGAGATCTTAGATCAACTTGAATACCAAGGGATGATTGAAACTTGCACCTCTCAAATGAACAATCCTTTGTTTCCTGTCATGAAACCTGACAATACATATCGTCTAGTTTTAGATTACAGACACTTAAACACTTGCACTAAAACATTTGCAGTTCAAAATGCACACAGTGCCGCATTAATGAATAACATTGTGCGGAAAAAATACAAAACAACACTTGATATCTCAAATGGATTTTTTTGCCAAAATAAAGCGCCTGAAAGCAGGTATCTAACAGCCTTCTCAGCGCTAGGGTCCCAGCGTCAATTTCGGCAACTCCCCCAAGGGTATAGGAACAGCCCGGGGTTGTTTTCGGCCAGAGTAACTGAGTTACTTCAAAAATTAGATGAAGAGGCATTGTCCTATGTGGATGATATTTATCTGACGGACGATGACCTGGAGGAACACTTGAACAGAGTAAATACCATAATTTTGGGATTTTCATCTGAGTGCTACAAATTTAATTTTAAAAATCAAAAATCGCCCACCTCAGTGTCCTGTTTTTAGGATACGAGCTTTCAAGTAAAGGAAAGAGCCTGGCAGCCAATTTTTTAGAAAAATGTGTGCTGCTCCAACCTCCAAAATCAAAAAATCTACAATCAATACTGGGATTCCTAAATTTTGGTGGAACATACATTTTGATTACGCAGAAAGAGTAAAACCTTTCTACGACTTAATTAAACCTGATTTCTCAGCCAGAAATTGGACACAGGAACACACAGATACACTTTGTTCCTTACAAGCTGACATGATAGCTTCCAAACACTTATAGACACGCGTAAACGTACGCAATCTGGTGATCCGTATAATCGCGGGTCAATCAGGTACACCTATCTAACATATAATGAAGGTGAAACAGTACCAATTGCATACAAGTCACATTTGTACACAAATGCTGAGATGCGCTTCGCATCCACGGAATAGATTCTGACAGCGGTACAGACTGCTGTAGTGAGAGAAAGAGCACTGGCTCAGGGGAAACGAATAATAGTAGTGACTCCGGTTCCAGCCTTAGAGGCTGCGACAAAGGCAAGCGTTCCTAACGCTAAAGCCTTACATCCAAGATGGATACAATGGGCTAATTCTCTCACTGCAACAGATGTAGAATACAGGTACGACTCAAATTTAAAGACACAAGCATTCCTGCAATACGAACAAGAATATCCTCTACCTAATGAAATCATGCCTCTAGATCAGTATGAATATATCATTTACACTGACGGATCTGCTCAACCGGCCATAGGGAGTAAGCAACAATACAGTGCAGCATGTGTTATCGTTAAAGGTCGCATGCGGGATGGAAAGTTCCATCCGAGTTGCACAAAACGCAATCTCTAGGAGACTGCACGGCACAGTTGGCAGAATTAAAAGCACTGATACTGGCACTTGTAAATACGGATCGAGAATTCCCCACACTAATTGTGTGCGATTCCTTTTACTGTGTACAGTCTTACAATGAATACTTGCAATACTGGGTTCAAAGACGCAAAAGGTGGCACAATTAAGCATAAAATGCTATGAGAACAGGTAGTGAAGTTGAAATCCGAACTACCAAGGACTCATGTGATACACACACTGAGTCGTCAGCGTGATGGCGTTCATGTTGAAGGGAATTCATTGGCTGATGAAGCCGCAAAGGGGGCTGTACGTACGGCTTCCGTAGCTGCAATCGCTCGTTCTAAAACGAGAATAGACGGTGAGATTATGGTGGCTGATATTGCTTCAAGCAAAAACAGCGATGCAGTACCAAAAAGATTTCCACTCAAGTACTCCTACAAGTTAGATGCCAATAACATTCCATTTGCTCAGATTCCTGGAGTGGGGGATAGAGTAATTCCAAACATGGATCGTAGGTTAGGTTTAATTCTAGCAGCACACGAAGGGATAGGTTCTGCACATGCTGGAGTTACAGCGACACTTTCTTTGTTGAAACAACGCTATTGATGGCCTGGATTAACGAAGCAGACTAAAGACTGTCTTGAAATGCGACATCTGTCAGCAGATGAAGGGTTCCACCGTAACACGTCCTGCGCAGACACCGTTGTTAATAGCTGACAAACCACTAGCGTGTGTCTACCTAGACCACTGCGGCCCATTAAAAAGAGACGGGGCTAAAAAATATATCATGGTAGCAGTGGATTCCTGCTCGAGATTCCTATGGGTGTGGCCCCAGCGCTCGGCTGATGCTCGAACTGTTATAAAAGATTTGCGAGTCTTCATAGGGACATACGCAATTGGCACACTACATTCTGACCAGGGCCCTGCGTTTAGCTCTCGGGCTTACAAGGAGGCAATGGGAAGTTTGAGTGTAGCATTGCGGTACTCATCTCCGTACCATCCCGAGGGAAATTCGGTTGTGGAGAGAAAAAACCAAGACTTGAGCAATCTTTAACAGCTAGAGTATTAGGCACGGGTGAAAGTTGGGTAAAACATCTTTATTGGGTCCAGTGGGCCCTTAACAATATGCCAAGAGGTTCTCTAGGGGGTGTCACTCCTTATGAGGTCCTATTTGGGACAAGAATGTGGGTACCTGATCTTGATTGTGAAGGCGCAGTGGCGGGTGAAAAGCCTTTTGACATCCATGATCGTTTGGCTGTTTTACAGTGTTAGAATTGGGGGTCTCTAGTTGGCAGAGGTAGGTACCTTTGTCCAAATACGGACCCTTGCTTCTAGTCTGGGTAAGGGGCTACACTTCTAAAATAACCCCTGCTCAACCCCTTGGTAGCTTGGCATGAGCAGACAGGCTTATCTCAGAGGCAGTGTGTAAAGCATTTGTGAACACATACAGTAATACAGTGAAAACACTACAAATGGACACCACACCAGTTTAGAAAAATAAGTAATCTTTACTAGACTTAACACAAGACCAAACGACAAAAATCCACAATACTGTAAAAAATAGACTTTAAAATGGTAGAAAATAGCTTAGTTGAATGTAGATGATAAATGCGACACATTACTCTCAAAGTACCTTAGATGTGTCACGCAAAACAAACAAAAGGGGTCGCAGGGAAGTTGATGCGCCGTTCCTTACACTCAGGGGAGTGGATGCGTCGGTTCCTTACTGCTGCGCAGGGGAGTTGAGGCTCGCTTCCTTACTGTGTGGGGAGTTGATGCGTCGTTTCTTACTGCGGCCCGGTGACGATGCAACAAGATGGCGCCGCGATGCGACGATCCGGTGCGATGCGACAAAATGGCGTCTGTGATGCGATGTGACAACGTTGGATGCGATGCGTGCACGCCCGACGGCCGTGCGGCGAACTCGGTAACTTCTGAGCCGCGACAGGCCCTGCGACACGCTTCTCCGGTGATGCGACGGCGACCTCTGCGGCGGCGACACGCTTCTCCGGTGATGCGACACGCTTCGTCGGTGATGCAGCGGCGAACAGCTGCGGTGGCGGCACGCTTCTTCGGCGATGCGACGGCAACTGCTGCGGCGGCAACACGCTTCTCCTCGTTGCGTCGCGCTTCCAGCTCCCAGCGACACGCAGTCTTCTCAGAGGGCCCAAACCACAGTAGGCACCTCTCTGCAGTTAGAATTCCCAGCAAGGGAATTCAGGGGAGCTGGTGGTGAAGTCTTGTATCCCTGAGACTTCAGGCAGGAGGCAAGCACACTTCAAGCCCTTGGAGATTCTTCCTCAAGATTATGAAAAGTTCACAAAAGTCCTTTTCCCCTTTCCTTGGCAATACAGTAACCACTGCAGGCCAACCCCAGAAATAGCAAAACAGCACAGGGGCAGTCTCCTCCTTCAGCTTCCTTGGTTCTTCTAATTGGCAAAGGTTCGTCTTGATTCCCAGAAGTGATCTAAAATTCTGGGGTCTGGGCCCCAATATTTATACTAGTAAATCCTTTGTTCTCTGAAGGCAGAGAGTGTCTGTGCCCAGCCAAAACCAGTTCTGTCCTCCCTGGTGCAGCTTCCTGGCAGGAGGTGGAGACAGCATTGTTGAAAGCAGACCTGGCCCAGGTAGCTGAAAGGAAATCTCCTCCCCCTACTCTCTATTCTATGAGGGCTCAGGTCAGTGAAAGGAAATCTCCGCCCCCTACTCTCTATTCAATGCAGGTCCTATTCAGCCCAGCCCTGACCCATCAGACTGCTGGAGCCAAAGCCCTCTCCAGCCCCCTGTCACTCACAAACCAGACATGGAATACACAAACCTAGCAGAGGCATGCTGGATGGTTAGGCAAGAAAATACCTACTTTCTAAAAGTGGTATTTTCAAACACAGAATGTAAAAACCACCTTCACTAAAAGATGTATTTTAACATTCTGAGTTCAGGCATACTAAACTCGAATTTCTACCTAGTTCCCTGAGTCAGTTAGGATTATAAGATGTTATAATCAAACTGCCCATTCTGGCCTATGGGAACAGGTAGCCTTGCAATAGTGAAAAACGAAATTGGCTGTAATTCACTATCAGGACATGCCACACACACCTTTTACATACAATGCACCCTGCCCATGGGTGTACCTTGGGCCTACCTTAGGGGTGACTAACATGTAGAAAAGGGAAGGTTTAGGGACTGGCAAGTGGGTGCACTTGCCAAGTCGACATGGCAGCCCCAGGCTACACACAGGCTCTGCAATGGCAGGCCTGAGCCACACTTTACAAGCTGCTTCTGTGGGTGGCACAATCAGTGCTGCAAGCCCACCAGCAGCATTTGATTTACAGGCCCTGGGCACACATGGTGCACTGTACTAGGGTCTGACAAGTAAATCAAATAGCCAATCATGGAGTCACTATTCCATTGCAACAATTTACAGTAGGGAGCACTTGCACTTTGGCACTGAATAGCAGTGGCAAAGTGCCCAAAGCATCTGGACCAGCAATCACATAGCAAAAACATAGGAGGCAACAGTGAAAAAATGGAAGGGAGACCCACGCCAATGGTGCCAGGTCTAACATACAGGACTAAATTAATCCAGGACAAAACAAAGTAAAGTCCACCTGAAACAGACCGCCACTGGGGAAGTCAAATCAGTCACG
The DNA here is from genome assembly GCA_963921515.1 of Calotriton arnoldi. Classification (NCBI taxonomy): domain Eukaryota; kingdom Metazoa; phylum Chordata; class Amphibia; order Caudata; family Salamandridae; genus Calotriton; species Calotriton arnoldi. The sequence continues at coordinate 1,946,034 of CAWUFW010001531.1, read as the reverse complement.
GCAAGACCTGTCTGGATCCCAAAAGTCGGGGATCTGGTCAGAGAGAAAATAGCGGACAAGAAAGAATTTGGGCCATCCTACAGAAAACCTGTACTGGTCCTAGCAATTGAAGGAACAAGAACTGTACTTCTACCGCCTCTTGCCGGAAAAAAAGAGAAAAGATTTGTCTCAATTGACCTAATCAAACCACACTATGTGGCCAATACTAAGCAGTAGGCCACGTGGTCTCCAAAGTAGCAGACGCCCTCCTCTCGCTACAATTCAAGAAGTTCAAACTGAAAGACTCATCACGTTCGAAGAGTCACCTGTATGGAATGATGGACTATGCAACAATGCCATGGAACTCGTTCCCCTTCAACCTGAAGTTCGACTTCAAAATGAAACTCAAAATAATGCACAAGTTGCTATTCGACCTAATACAGACGTCTACGTCAACGTGCCTCGACAAGAGCAAAATACGATTTCAACAAATCCTGATGCAATTCCAACAATTGATCGAACTGCTTCTGGCTACTTCATAAACTTTGATATGTTTTCTTTGGATCCAAGTGAACCTGAAACGACGCCAGCCCAAAAATCACGGCAGCAGCAAGTTAAAGACTTTATGAACTTTCTTAGAAAGACTTACCTGGTATCACCATGGGTAACTTCCGGGATTCTTTTCATTTTTTTCTGGTTAGGCTTAGTTATAGTTTTCAACATGCTTATTAGTGGACAATACATTCGGCAAAACTCTGTAGCCCAAAAGTTGAATATAATTCTAAAACCACAGAAATCATCTCATCGAGAACAAAGAGACTTGTCATCAGTGAACATTACAGCAGTTCCTGTACGGGATGGTATAGTGTGGCACAAGGTTGATTTCGATATATTTGGCCCGACGGAAATTTTAAAAATTCCACATTTATTTAAAATATCATTGAATGATATCATTACCTCAAGTACATTTTGCGATGATTGGGATTTTGAAACTGTAAATAACATGTTGTCTGATTTAGAAAAATCTGCTGCATTTTCTAATAGTGAAACATTGGAGAGCTCAGCAGATTATGAATCATTGTATTGTTATCAACATTATGGTCATCATTTTTTGCATAAATCTGCTAATCCTAGAAATGTGTTCACATACCACCAGTAGGAACATTGTCCAACACCGCCAAAGGGCAGTTCAGAAACATTTGCACAGAAGTTTCCATATTTTACAGGGTTTAATATGTCAGACCCAGCCTCAAATTACTATAAGGTTGCACCAACATCAGCACAGAAAAATATGTTAACAAACACCAAACAGATTTACTCTGCATCCTTTATTGCCCAGTTGTCTGAACAAGGTTACGACTTATGGAAGGACACCATAGACTTGAAATCAGTCTGGGGTACTAGAGAATGGCAAGTGCAGGGGTTAGAAGCTTTATTTAGAGCATGTCTCATCTCTCAGCAGATCATGTTTTTGACCGAGACAGTGCAACAGACGTCTTGCCTTGGACTAGCCAAGAATAAAGACTTGAACACACCTCGGCTGCCAACACCATCAAACACCGAGGGAAACGAAACATCACAAACAGGGATTACATTAGAAGACATCATACAATACAATAGATCAGACCCCGATTGGAGGAAATGGTTGATTTGGACCACAGACACCAATGGTTGTCAGGAAAGATTCATGGGTAAAACCGAAGGGTTCACAATCCATAGGCCAGATCCGCGCTATGTACAGAGACAACATCCAGGGATAGTGACGTCATACAGTGTTGGGAAGTTGTGCCTTAATTGGCTAGAAACCTCAACACTCACAGAGGTGAAACAACACTTATCCTTACTCACAAAAGACATGGATCTTAGGGATTTTTTACTAGGTCCCAGGAAACCACGCCAAAAACGTTTCATATATGCTGGCATTTATGCTGCCTACAATGAAAATTGGAAAATATCCCAACAAGAGGCCGCAGAAAGAATACGGGAAATAGACCGTATTAACTTAGAGAAATCTCTAGCAGTGGTAGACAATGGGTTAACAACATTTACCTCCAGAATATATTCCTTAGGCAACATTGTATCTTCTGCGATAGACATTCTGGAACAAGGTTTGGCCATATTACAACACGGGCAATCTCAGTTACGTTCTATAATGTTATTGAGCTGGACGCTGCAATCTTTGCATGCAGGGTATGTGCCTTGGCATTTTATCAACAGTACGTCTCTGTTTTCTGAATACAATCTAACAGATAAACAGATAGAAATGGCACAAAGGGGAGCAAAATATACAATGCTGCATATCGAAAAACTGGATAGATTACCATTCACAGTGGCAGAATCACCACACACAGAATGGCTAATCCATGGCCACATAACTCTACGGTCACTACTTTTCAGTTTCAATATTGCCTTGAACAAAAGCAGGCAGGCAAATATGAAAAAATGGGTAAGGAGTATGTTAGAACTGGGGGTCTCTAGTTGGCAGAGGTAGGTACCTTTGTCCAAATAGGGACCCTTGCTCCTAGTCAGGGTAAGGGGTACACTCCTGAAATAACCCCTGCTCACCCCATTGGTAGCTTGGCACGAGCAGACAGGCTTAGTTCAGAGGCAGTGTGTAAAGCATTTGTGAACACATACAGTAATCCAGTGACAACACTACAAATGGACACCATACAGGTTGTATTATAAAAATAAGTATCTTTTAAATAGATTTACCACAAGACTATAAACAACAAAAATAATCCACAATACTGTACTTTAAAGATGGTAGAATTAGCTTGAGTCTCTTAAAATGGAAATGCGACACTTTGAGTTCAATGTACCTTAAGATGCGTAACGCACGGCAACGAAAGTGTTGCAGGGAAGGTGATGCGGTAGTCCCTTACACGCAAGGACGGTGATGCGTTGAAGATCTGGTGCAAAAAAACAAAGTGGCGTCTTCTTGATGTTGCGACAACGAAGGGGTGATGCGTGCACACCCGACGGCCGTGCCGTGATTTCGATGAATCTTTGGAGCCGCGACAGGCCCTGCGATACGCTTCCCTGGTGATGCGACGGCGTCTGATGCGAGGTCGACGATCTTCTCCTTGGATGCGGGGCGCCTCGTGTTGCGATGCGCGGCGTCTGATGCGAGGTCGATGCTTTGCCTCGGGATGCGACGGCGTCTGCTGCGACGGCGACACTTTTCTCCGGTGCTGCGAGGCGCTTCGAAGGATGCGAGGGTGTCAGCGGCGCGCTTCTTCGGGGATGCGCCGGCGTCTGCTGCGACGTTGACACTCTTCTCTGGCGATCCGAGAAGCAGCGGTTGCGGCGACACGCTTCTTCGTCTTGAGTCACGCTTCCAGCTCCCAGCGACACGCAAGTGTGTCAGAAGGTCCAAATTCCCAGCAAGGGAATACAGGGGAGCTGGTGGGTGAAGTCTGTTGTCCCTGAGACTTCAGCAGGAGGCAAGCTCTGAAATCAAGCCCTTGGAGATCCTTCACAAGTTGATGAAAGTACACACAAAGTTCCCTTCTCCTTTCTTTGGCAGTCAGGCAACAACTGCAGGCAGATCCCTCTAGCTTAGGGATAGTCTTCTCCTCAGTTTCTTCTTGGTTCCGCTCCTCAGCAAAGGTTTCTTCTTGTTTCCCAAAAGTGATCTAATTTCCTAGGGGTCTGGGTCCCCTTTTATACACCTTTTCTCTTTGTTCTCTGAAGGCAGAGAGGCCTTTGCCTAGTCCAAAACCAGTTCTGGTCAGTCCTGGAGCACTTTGTTTACAGGACTCCTTCTTTCCTTTCAGAATGTGGGGCAGGGTGCTCAACCGCCCAGCAGGAGGTGGAGCCAGCATTGTGGAAGGCAGGCACAGCCCTATTCAGACCCAGGTGCAACTCCTCCCTCCACTCTGGATGCAGATCTCTCTATTCAGCCCTGTGCTGACTCACCCTGTCTCCTGAAGCCACCCCCAGCCCCTGTCACTCAAACTCCAGACAAGGAATACACAACCTAGCAGAGGCAGGCTTGGAAGGTTTAGGCAAGAAAATACCTACTTTCTAAAAGTGGTATTTTCAAACACAGAATGTTAAAACCAACTTCACTAAAAGATGTATTTTATCATTCTGAGTTCAGGCATACTAAATTCGTGTCTCTACCATGTTCCCTGGGTCAGTTAGGATTATAAGGTGTAATAATCAAACTGCCCAGTCTGGCCTATGGGGAACAGGTAGCCTTGCAATAGTGAAAAACGAAAATGGCTGTAATTCACTATTAGGACATGCCACACACACCAGGGCATGTCCTACCTTATACTTACAATGCACCCTGCCCTAGGGCCTTCTTTAGGGGTGACCCACATGCAGTAAAGGGAAGGTTTAGGGACTGGTAAGTGGGTGCACTCACCAAGTCGACATGGCAGCCCTAGGCTGCACATCAGCTCTGCAATGGCAGGCCTGAGACACATTTTACAAGCTCCTTCTGTGGGTGGCACAACCAGTGCTGCAAGCCCACCAGCAGCATTGGATTTACCAGCCCTGGGCACACTCAGTGCACTGTACTAGGGACTGACAAGTAAACCAATCATCCAATTATGGAGTCACTAATACATAACACAATTTGAAATAGGGAGAGCATATGCACTTTAGCACTGATCAGCAGTGGTGAAGTGCCCAGAGTCATAAAACAGCCAACAACAGGTCAGAAAAAAATATAGGAGGAAGGCAAAAAGTTTAGGGATGACCCTGCAAAAAGGGCCAAGTCCAACAGAGTACATTAAGGAATCTTGGGAATTACCATACAGATTTTGATGCCGGAGTGGGGATCGAGAAGTGTTTCTCAGTGGTACAAACTGTGAGAGCGCTTTAAGTGGATCGCTCATATGTCAGGACATTCTACTGCACGGGGCTTGTAATGGTTCTGTGTCCTGTCATCTGAGAGGTGCCCCAGCTGCAGTGATTACTCCAGCATTTGGGATACTTTCGAATGGGAGTTACTTGATGCTGAACAGTCAAGGCTGCTGTGGAATGCTCCCGGGCATCGCATATCTGGTAACCGTGAGCGCCAGGGTTACTTGTTGTATGCAAGTATTGTTTCCACCGACACATACAGTCAGGGAGGCACCATTATGGCCTTCACTGAATATTTCTTTAATACGGTTTGATACTCTAGGCAGAATGAAAGCCATGCTTTTACAGAAGTCTGTGCCCTTAACCTCCCCTCGAGAGACTTTTGAACTCGAGATCGCAAGGTCTTCAGCTGAGATACAGGCGCTTATTAATACAAACTCCCTTTCCATTTCGTAGAAATGGTGAATCGTATCTTTAACATGTCTGATACAACTGACATTGTCCACCTATTTAAGACCATAGGTTCTGGACTTCTAAGCACCTTTCAGACGCTACTTGGAGTTATACCAAACTTCGTACACTCCGTATTCGGAAGCATCTTTGGAGGACTTCCGCTGATCCTGTTTTTAATAGCAGGTATCCTGATTGTTATTTTTGTGCTATGCAATGGACGTCCCAGTCACCAAGGAGATGGAAAAAGCACTCCTGGAGCGTAAATACCGTGACCGAATGGTACAACATCTAGGGACGCCTCGCCTGAGAGAGCTAAGTGCATCTTGGTTCTTGTCATTTCGACCAGTCTGGATGGACTGCATCTTATCTGTCCTCCGATGCCTGTTTTGCGGAGAAGAATGCATGTTAGACCTTTGTTTAACACTCCCATCATGTGCGCAACCGGACGTGAATGCTCTACTGGACTCGATAGCGGCCCATGTTCTGCAATGTCCTCAGCGTATTCCTATGTTGATGGCGGCATTTCTTGAGCCACCGCAGGTAGTAATTCCACCTGTTGGTATGGACACCGGCTCCTCCACTGACACCCAGGCTTTGGCGGCGCACAGGCTGCCCCGGCTCCGGCTGTGGACAGCGTAGAACATCATCTGTGCTCTATTGACGTACTCCGCGAGGTGTTACAGGGGCCGTCTACTGCAGAAGCAAGCAACGGAAATGTTGCGTCTACCAGCCAGGACACATAAACAATTGACTCATTTTGGCTCGTTGTGTGCTGGAAGAAATTCGCCCTTTTTTAATAACAAGCTCAATTTGGAACTCAGACAAAATTGACATTCCTTTTTCATTTATTTGGGCATGAATGGCTTTCTAATGCTTATAGTGTTTCGGACTATAACTACGACACTTTTAGAGCTATAGTGTGCAAGCATTTTTCTCGTTACACATTTTAAGGTTTTTTAGACTTTTTTTAGACGTTTTTAAACATTTTAGCAAAAGAAATGTTTTTACTTTAGTGCATACCAATGTCTAGTTAGAATGGTAATACACTTATAAGTTACATATGTCGTCCAGTCGGAAGAGGAGTGGGTGTTATATTCCATATAGGTACCCTATATAGGCGCAGATAACACTGCAACCTTTCACCTATATCCTTCCCTACATTACATACATAACGGTTCATAGGGACTGGCCTTTTACCTAGATACGACACTGCATTCAGAACGCGGGATTTTCCCTGGTTCGAAACTCATACATTATGCATGAGGCTTTTTGGAAGCACAGCAGGACGAACATCTCCTGCATAATATCAATGTTAAAGTTCAAGCCCAACGTCATCCTTTAGGCTGACACAGTAACACAGCAAGGACCCCTGGGGAGACCTATGGGTATATATACATCATGTCTTGCTTAGACAGACAGAGGAGACCATGACTTCCCGGCTGACACACTGACCAGAGACGCTGAGGTTCCTGCATGCAGACGCTCCAGCTAGCAGTGGTCCAACATCCCTCGCCGGGTGTCCAACTCGAGACCAGGACGGGGTCCCACATTCTCTAACTCTCAGATAATGGGGTGGACTAGATCCTGGAGGGATTCTTGGCATAACAACTACGCAGATGCTAGGTACATTTAGGTACATCTAGTTAGGGAGGCATCGTAGGAGTACGCCCTTTCTTATCATGTGTTTTATGTACTTTAATATATTCATGATTACTGCAAGATGGTAGAACTATACCATCCATTTACTTTCGTAGTACTGCTAACCATATATCTATGCTACTGTCTAATGGTTGTTGCAGCTCATCTATTCTACACTAAAATAACAACTGTTCAATAAACCTTTATTGAAACGCCCAGACTGTTTATTCTGTGTATCTCTGAGACAAAATAAGTAAGCACGAGTGACTGAGCGAAAAGCAGTATATTGTTTCCACGATCCTGGGGGATCAGGGTTGTCATGTTCTGAGGTTGCCAGAAACTATACTCTCCCCGATAAAAGGAGATTCTAGTGGCACTGTGAGCTAGCTAATGCAAACAGGCTAACGTATCCGGTGGGGGTGCACAGAATCAGTCTGCCACCAAACCCACAGTTTATGTTATCCAAAACACGCAGATCCTGTATAGGGTATATAGGAACTACACGACAATCTCTGTCGGTCGTAACACGCCCCGTCCCACAGTGGGGCTTGAAGAACCTAATGATGAAGCATGCCACCAAGGGACATTTTGGTGGGTGAGGTTTATTTTAAGAAAACTTATCATTTTCCTTGAATAAAAATTCCTTGAAGGATAATTATTTCAGAAATACGGGTGGACTTTCTTTGGTTATTCATATAAGACAGGAGGCTGAGTCCACAGCGAACCTGACCTCTTTGTCCCCCCTCTGTTTGATACGTAACTAGAAGGGGGTAAACAGCCCTTTGTGTGTAGACAGGACACAGTCTCATCAGATGTAAGTGAGGCTGGTCCAAGCTCCTCCCTCCCATCTTGCCAGTGATGGCCCACTTAGTCACACCTAGGCTCCCATTACGTGTCGCTGTCTAGGCGGAATATACTAAGCCCAACTGCCAGCTACACCCAGTCATTTGACCAGAGACAGGCTGCAGGCACCAAATGGCTAAGGCAAGAAAATGCCAACTTTTTAAAAGTGCTGCGTCAACAAATGATGGACGGAATGCTGAATGAATCAAACATTCACCCCCAGTCCAAAGATCTGGGTTAAATCTATCGTTCTTTTGCTCACTATGCCACCCCAGTTTGGACCCAGCCATATGCAAATCAGGCTTGACCCTGCTCCTCATGGGAACAGTCCAGGCCGAACTGCCACACCGGGTCCTCCCTGGACCGGAATCAAGCATCCTAGGACCGGTTCCAGAGAACCACCCCTCATCAGCCAGCCTAGCTTGAATCCAGTGGCACAGCGAGCAAGGGACCCACGTCTGGGCATACCCATCCCACTTAGGGCGAAAAGTGCTGCGGCAACAAATGATGGACAGAATGCTGAATGAATCAAACATTCACCCCCAGTCAAAAGATCTCTTGACTGGGGGATGAATGTTTGATTAATTCTGCATTACGTCCATCAATTCTCACACAAATAGATCGCCTATGTCACAAAAATCCCTAAAAAGTGACCTTAATGACTTTATGCAATAAACACAAAGAATACAAAACCCACATCATGGATGCCAAGGCGAGCAAAATCAGAGCAGGAATCGATGCTTCCAAAATTCACCTGAGAAAACGGTTTGACTTTGTCAAGCATCTAACTGACCACGGGCTGTCCTACTCATCCCAAACACAAAAGACACCTGCAAGAAATTCTCCAACAATTTCACAACAAAAAAAATTGATCAATCTTTCTCTTGAAACAATAACTGACACAAACCTAACTCAACAACTGAATATAATTGTTATCCTCCAGAGAAATAGCCCATGGTAATGACCTATGCACAGTTGGCAGCCTGAAGCCATCTAGTCATTTTACTGACCCCTTACCAGTCAAGATATTCAAAGACATCAGTACATATTTCTCCCCATATCTTACAAAGGTGATCCACTACTCCCTTCCGCTGGGTAGGCCCTGACAGCCTCAAAAACACGGCAGATCTCTCATTCTGTAAAATTCCCAGCACCAACCTTGAACACATAAACAAATTCTGGCCAGTATCCAATCTTTCCTTTGTTACAAACATCTGGGAAAACAGTATGGTAAAACAGCTGAAAGACTTCATAAAAGAAAATTACCTACTCTACCCCCACCAATTAGAATCCAGAATGTGCTGTAGCACAGAATCAGAAATGCTGCACATAGTTTCCTGGACTTGTCAGCGGAGTTTGACACAGTCAACCATGCCTCCTAGTTAAAAATCCTGAAAGAAAGAATGAGCCTAGAGGGCACAGTGCTTTCTTGGTTTCTATCATCCCTTACCAATCATTCCCAACAAATAAAACTGACAAACGTTACCTCAACCCCCACTCCCTTTGAACAACGAGTTCCACAACTGCTCCATTTTCTTCCCCACACTTTTCAACTTAAACATGGAATCCATGACTACCCTCTTGAGTAATTCAAATAACTCATTTCACCTATGTGTCTAGGATGACCCTACATCACCTTAAACTGAACCCCAAGAAAACGGAATTCCTTTTTGATGTCTCTTTGACACAGTTACATTCCAATACAATCATGGGTAGTTGCAATAAATATTCCTGAATGTTAAACAGCCATTGATGAAACAGTGGGATACATGGGGCTTATCCTGGATAAGAACCTAAATGTTCATGATCACATCAATGACTTAGCAAAGAGGGCACAACACCAAATAATACTTGTTAGAAATGGGGTTTCTGGTTGGCATAGGTATGCACATTGTCCAAGCAGGAATCACCACTCTAGTTTGGGTAAGCTAGATGCACACTAAAAACCTGTGCTCACCCTCTGGTAGCTTGCCACAAGCAGTATCTAAAGAGGTAATGTGTAAAGTATTTGGGCAACACACACACAGTAACACAATGAAAACAACACAAAAATACTCCATACAGGCTTCAAAAAATAGATAATGATTTTATGCGTAAAACAAGACCAAAACGAAAAATATCCAACAAGTAGAACTGGAGTTATACATTTTTAAAGATGAAATCAAAATATAGTGCCTAGAGTCATACAGTGCCAACCAGGGACATCTGGTCGCACTAGACCAAGGAAAATCCAAATTTCAAGCCGACTGCGATGGAGGGCAGGCCGGCTACAGGACTCACACACAGGTCTCGCTGAAAAAGTAGTTCGGATGGAGGAAGCGTTGACATCCAGGACCCGATGTGAGGAGCAGAGGAGGTGATGCATCGCTGTCAATCCCGTTGATGCAGGTGATGGATCAGTTCCGATACACGCAGTCAGTGAAGCCTCATCAACAAACCCCTTTGCAATGCATGTGATGAGTTGTCATTGAGCAGCGCAGTCTGTTGAAGCGATGTTGTCAGCAGCAGCTGCGTCAGCGTTGAAGGGTAATGCATTGTTTGCGATCAGGGCAAAGTCATCGATGCGTGTATTTTGCTGGATCAGCACAGAAACAAGCACCTCCAAGGGCCCAGGACTGGATTGGCACCACTTGGCAAGGCAGGGCTCACAGATGGTCAAGTACATGTGCTGTTGCAGGATTATAGGAAGTCTTTGATGGCCCTGAGACTTCAGAACAGTGGGCAAGTCACCACACCCATGGAGTCACTCTCAGTTTAAGTGAGATGTCCTTTTTCTCAGCAGGGCAGAGGGCAGAGGGTAGCAAGCAGCTGGCAACAGGCAAAACATCAGAGCAGAAAAGCAGTTCTTCCAGGGTAGCAGTCCAGCAGAGTGGCAATCCTTGTAGCAGCAGAGCAGTCCTTCTTCCTGACAGGGTTCTTCACAGGTCCAGTAGTGTACTGTCTTGGTAGGGTCAGAGCCCCAGTATTTATACCCAATTGTGCCTTTGAAGTGGGGGTGACTTCAAAGAAGGGTCTTTGAAGTGCACACAGGTCCTTTCTTCCCAGCCCTGGCTCCAGACTGTCAGTAGGGGGTAATCAGCCCTTTGTGTGGGAAATTGGACACTGCCTATTCAGCTGTAAGTATCAGCTCCCCCCTCTCTTCCTGCCCAGGAAGAGCTATCAGAATGCAGACAAATGCAGATGAGTACTCAGACACACCTACTCTTCCTGAGTTTATGGTTGTCTAGCGGTAATTCACAAAGTGTAGCTGTCACCCACCCCAGATGTGTCTTGGAGATTGGCTGCAGGCACATAGCACAGTAAGAGCAGAGAAATGCCCACTTTGGCACTTCTAAAATGGTAATGTTAAATTCAACTTTATCAGAAAATAAGATTTATCATTACCATTCTAAAAATATAAAACATGATGCAGCTACTCTATTCTGGTCAGGAATTACAGCTTAAAAGTGTTTTAAGGAATTCCCACTTTTAACCTATAAGAGGAGTAGGCCTCACAATAGTGAAAAAATAATTTGGGTGTTTGTCACTAACAGGACATGCAAAACGTAACAGTACATATCCTACCTTTTACTTACACAGCACCCTGCCCTGTGGCCTACATTAGGGGTGACTTATGTGTAATAAATGGGGAGTTTAAGGCTCGGCAAGTAGGTCTAAATGCCAAGTCGAAGTGGCAGTAAACTGCACACACAAGCCCTGCAATTGCAAGCCTGAGACAGGTTTCAAAGGCTACTTGTGCGGGTGGCACAATCAGTGCTTTTGTATCGCAGTCCAACTGGTAGCATTTAGTTCAGAGGCCCTGGGTACATGTATACCCTTACAAGGGACTTATAAGTATACTTAATATGCCAATTGTGTATACACCTATAATGCCTTCTATACAACCAATGTGGAACTTACCCCAAATCACTGGACCATTCTGATGTGGGCATTGCAAAGCATGTGATTTTGCTATAGAGACTAAAACCTTTAGCCATAAGGACCACACTCTTGAGCTTAAGAATCACACCAACTGCAATAGCACAAACGTGATTTATGCCATCTTGTGTCCATGTGGATTACTCTACATCTGTCAGACACGTCAGAAAGTAAAAGAGCGTATACTACAACATTGTAGTCGGGTGAGATGCACAGTCCAGGGGGCACCTTCAGTGGAACATTTCCACACATTAAACCATCCAGTGGAGAGTCTTAAATGGCTAGTTCTTGAGAAGGTTACGCTGGGCCCCAGAGGTGGCAATTTAATGGACATTCTCAATCCTTGTGTGTGCAAATGGGCGCACATTTTGGACACTGTCAATAAGGGGCTGAATGAACATGAGGAAATTACCAGACAGTTGTCCCTCCTCAACACGGGCTGAACGCATCCTCCTTTATCACCATGTTAGTTTTATGCTGTAAGAACATTTCCCTCAGCCTTGTCTAGCACCGTATGGTTCATTTTACCATCACTTTTACTTTGCAAAATTATGTACCACCGCAAATTTACCCCTGTATTTAAATACGCAAATTTTATCACAGCAGGCAATGCATCAAAATGTATGCAGTGGAAGATACCCTGATGTAATGTAATATACCTTTTGTATTCTTCACTACATTACGAGTTGGCTTATAGGATCTGATTATTGTCCCTTTATATCATCCTGCTTTATTTTGGGAAATATACAGTGATATTGCAATACATTGAGCCACATGAAGAACGATACAGCGTAACGAGCGCCGTATGCGATGCTATGGAATTTGCTTATTTATTAATCCTTATGGTTCTGCCTATTGCATTGCAATGTTGTACCTTATCAATTTTATCGGGGTCAAGCTCCGCCTGATTGCACCTGGAATTTTGTTACTTTCTGTAGTTTTGTATCTGTCTAATGTAAAATGATCTGTATTTATTTGCATATTACTAGAACACGTAGGAATACCCACTTATATGGATATCCATTATTCCCGCCCCCTCCATGGCGGTTCCTGATGCTGTCAAACATTGGGGCAGGCAGCAGCAAGCGACTGTGCTCCCGACCTGAGCACTACCGCGTGCTCGCTGACCTGTCACGACTCGCTCCCTGCATTCTCGTGTCCACCACCAGGGGGCCGAATTGTGGGGCTTTCCAGTATTCTAATATGCTTCCAGACACTCCCCTGCATGCATATCCTGACTTCCAGGCATTTGGACATCATTTAGGAATTGACATCCATTCCCAATCCATGCCGGGTTTTGTGGAAGCCAGTCTGCTCATGCTGGAAACTCCATTACCTATAATCCCCTGCTCACTGCTTTGTCTCCACCCCTGCAGGCCAAGGATGGGTGGAGGAATTCAGTTCACCTGGTGCTGGCTGCTGCTAGCCTGCTCACACCTGATGCATGTGATTACTGTGAGCTCTTTTAAGCCCCAGCTCCCTTCAGCCCAGGGTTGGTCATTGTAGCTGTTTTCCGGTGAGACCGATCCTTGTTTCCTGAGCTTTTGATATTCCTTGATTCCCGAGCTATAGTTAATCTTTGTTCCTTGATTCCTGAGCTATAGCTATTCCTTGTGCCTGAATTAGCGCTGCCTGCAGTGCTACCTTGTTTCCTGAGTTCCTGAGCCATAGCTATTCCTTGTGCCTGAATTAGCACTGCCTGCAGTGCTACCTTGTTTCCTGAGCTTTAGCTATTCCTTGTACCTGAATTAGCACTGCCTGCAGTGCTACCTTGTTTCCTGAGTTCCTGAGCTATAGCTATTCCTTGTACCTGAATTAGCACTGCCTGCAGTGCTACCTTGTTTCCTGAGTTCCTGAGCTATAGTTATTCTTTGTTTCTGTTCCTGGGCTTCAGCTATTTCTTGTTCCCGATTTGCACTGCTTGCAGTGCTCTCTTGACTCCTTATTTCCTGAGCTGTAGCTATTTCCTGTTTCCTTGAACCAGTACTGCCTGCAGTGCTACCTTGATTCCTGAGCCTTAGCAGTCCTTGTTCCTGAACTGCAGCAGTTTCCCTTGTTCCTGAACTAGCACTGCCTGCAGTGCTACCTTGACTCCTGAGCCTTAACATTCCTTGTTCCTGACCTGCAGCAGTTTCCCTTCTCCTGAACTAGCACTACCTGCAGTGCTACTTTGACTCCTGAGCTTTTGCTCAATTCTTGTTCCTGCCCCAGCACTGCCTTCTATGCTACTTTGTTTTCTTGATTCCTGAACCTGCACTATTCTAGTATACCCTTGTAGCCTCCCCTTCTGTATATCCTTTTCCAGTCCCTGCCTTTCTTCCCATTTCCTTGGTTCCAGTTCTAGTTTGCTGTCTTTCTATTTCTGCTGTCTTGCTTCTGTTAACTTGTATGTTTGTTACCTGCTTTCTGCCAAGTGTGCCCTGTGATTTCCTTACTTTCCTGTCACACACTCCTCCTTGCTAGCTCCTTGTCTATTGTGCTTGTGTTTAGTTCTACCCCTTTGCTGTTACTGCCTTGTGTGTTCCTGTTAGATCGCCAGGATCCGTGGGCACAGCTGACTACCTAGGTGGTGTTTCTTGTTCACTGTGAGTATTGTCTTTGAGTTACTGTTATAACATCACCATAGGTATAAGCTCCACAGACCCTGCCTTTGCATACATATCCTATATGTGGGTATTTTCAGTCAGTATCTGTAACAGCAATTGTGGGTGAGGAACTTACTGAGCTTCAGTCTTAGCGTGTGGAGCTCCCGAGTGCTTTACCCCACATCCCCTTTATTGTTAATGTTGTTTTATATATAAGTGTATTGCACATCTGTCCTGGGTGTAGTGATTCTGAATGCTGAGCCGCCTCATGAGTGCCTGTCCTTTCTGAGTCTCACCCATCTTGTTCACTTGTACAGGCTTCCCCTTTGGATCCTTTTTTCTCCTCTGACTTCCTCTGTGATCCTGGGCAGCGCTGTACTACTCTTTCTGTGTACGTTTTCTACCCAGTTCCCAGTCCTTGCCCAAGTCCCTGACTGTGTTCCCGACATAGTCCCGGACAGTCCCTGACATGACCTTACTCTTATCTATTTTTAGATCCTGTCTTCAGGAGGCTCGCAGAGAAGTGAGACGCTCCCAGAGACACTTCATGATTCAGAGGTAATCCCTGTTACCGCGCCATCGGGCAGCTGCATTTATTTTTCTTTAAGCACACTCTGTTTTTGAGCAATACTCATAAAGGATGCCCCCCCTCTCCCCCCATTTTCTTCGGTTGCAGATTCCAATCCGATTGAATCGGTGCTCAGGATTTTGAATAATCATATCTAAGAAGGAAGCAAAGACATTACCTGGAAGCGGTTTCCTCCATATAAGAAACCCTATGGGTGAGTACTTTATGTACATTATGTGACCATTGTCACAACATGTTAGTCTTCCTTTAATTGATCGATGTGCAATTTAATTTCAGCACATCTACGATCTGGATCCTATCTGGACCACTGAAGAGTCCATAGTGTCTTCCTCTCATTAGGAGTCAACGGCCCATTCTTGATCCCCCCAGTGATTGTACAACAGTGTTTTTTTAGGTGAGCAGGACCATCCATCCTTTTGTACCCTTACTATTGATACTATCAAGCGAGTAATTGATTGGTTATCCCTACCGATCTTGTAGGTTGCTCCCTCCTTGTCCTGTTGAAGATCCCATCCTAAGGGTTAATTGGCCTGTCCACCATCTTGGGGTCGAAACGTCGACATTTCCCACTATATCAACCTGTACAGGGATTATTGTCCACGTCCAGATAACATGGAACACATATGTTGTATCATCATTAACATTTTATTCGGTTTTTGCAAAGAAAACCATAAAACTCAAACAAACACAATTAAAAATCTCCATCCAATACATGGAAAATCAGTACAGTGTGGCCATTATGGGCCAGTGAATACAAGGTTAAAAACAAGCACTATATCAAGAACAAAGGGGTCCAAAATATGAAAAGATGTAATCGAAGCACCATAAAATACAAGATTAGCGGTAATTACTATATCAAGGGCAATAAAACCGTCCATCACGACCCCATAAGATACAAAATTATAAACATGGAACATATTAAAACCAAATTCATATCGTCACAGTGACAGGAAACTGTCCATAAAGGTTTATTGTAGCTGGACCTAAGCTTAATAGCAGCCCTTAAAAAGCTAAGAACATACAATACTGAATGGCTTGAAAGCAGTTGTAAAAAGATAAAAGCAGGTCTAACCTGCCTAAAACTTGCTTTTTAAAGAATAGGGATGATAAAAGACTTTCTGGGTACCTCATAGAAACTAGAGAACATTAAAAAGTGCATCATATCCTGTGGAGACTTTCTGTCGCAGCCACGGGGTGGGAGGTACTGCCCTCTATATGCACCATGGGGATGGGCCAAAAGATAACGAAAGAGGACCAGTCGAAATCTAGTCAGTAAAAAATGGTCATGGTTACTTTTAAAGCATAAAAGATAGGGTTTGGTTGATGACACGGTTTTCAATAAGAAATACCTACGCACACTAGGCTTCTTCAGCTCCACTTCTTCCCTGGCCCAGGTACGCTTTTTAAAAATGTTCTCCTTCACCCAAGTCATATGCCTACTACAGATTTCCTCCAGGTTCTCAAATAGATCTGCCCTTCCCAGACTGGTAGAGCATTCTTTATCATACTAAAGCCAGCAAATACGGTTAGCGTGATCAAGGGAGAGACTGTCCCTTAAAATTTCCTTGCTAAGGGCATTTTCCTTCTTATTCCAGATTTTCATCCACAATGATAAAGGATGAAAAGTCAACATATCTAAGAGGAAGGCCATCCCTAATTCCTTGTGCACTACAAACGATGGGATGCACTGCGGTAAGCAGAGTATCCGTCTCAGAAAAGTGTTTTCAACAATTTGCAATGCATCCTGCTCAATATAGCCCCAGATCTCGCTTCTGTAGGTAGCCTTCGAGATACATTTAGCTTTATAGATCTGCAAGAGTGCCCCGATTGGCCTACTTCCCAGTCTGGAAGCAAAGTTAAAAACAGCATCAATCGTCCTTGCCAAATCCCCTTTCTTTTGGCTTGTCAAAGGGCACCAATTCAGGGCCTCATCAAACACTACCACCAGGTAGGAAAAAACGTCAGTCTTGGGGATTGGCATAGCCCCTACCGTAAATGTATAGGACTTAGCTGGTCGAAGACCCACCTGCATAACAAACGATTTGCTGTGATTGACCAACAAGTCCAGGTCCTCCATGAATTGAACAAAGGAGTTCAACAAAGATTGCAAATCCCCTGCTGTCCTCGCCATGAGGACAGCATCATCAACATACAAGAGGACCGGCTGACTTCACTTGCCCACCTGGGGACAGTCGGTTTTTAGGGTCAAAAGGACCTGCTTCAAATTATTAATGTACAAATTAAAAAGAAAAAGGGCCAAGATGCACCCTTGACGCACCCCTTTCTGGATTGAAAACTTGCGGGTCACTTTGAGATCTTTAGAGTAGCGGACTACGGCTTTAGTGTCTCTGTGGAGATCCCTTAGAAACAGGACAATGTCTTTGTCAATGCTAATAGAAAGCATCATCTGCCAGAGCTTGGATCTGTTGAAGCGATCAAACGCGGAAGACAGATCCATAAAAGCTAAGTAAATGGTGCCAGTGCGAGCAATGGTGTATTTATTCAAGACCATATATGGATTCAGACTCTGGTCCTCCATTGAGCAACCAGGGCGAAAACCATATTGGACCTCTGCCAGGATGTTATTATCATCTGCCCAACTCACAAGCCTATCTAGTACCATACTACCCACCACCTTTACCACCGAATCCAAAAGAACCTTGAAAGGTGATTTCTGCTGATCCATCAAAACTAGTGTATCGACTACTTTGTGCTGATTTTAACTGATGTGTTGCCCTTCGATGCTAATGTAGTAGCTGATCAACTGCATCGCTTCGACGGACTGTGCAGCTTGAAGATGACGGATTGTACGGCTCAATGACAATGCATCCCCTTCATTGTCAAAGGATTCATCAATTAAGTCTCGCTGACTGCATGGATCGCAAACACAGGATCGATGATGATACAGTGCCTCCTTGACTCCTCGCATCAAGTCTCCGACTTCGACACTTTCTCCATCCAAGATAATATTGCTGCGGTACCTGCGTGAGCCCTGTAGCCGGCAGCCTTCCATCCCTGTTGCCCTGAACTTTGGATTTACCCCAGTCTAGTGCGACCAGATGCCCCGGTTGGCATTTTATGACTCTAAGCACTATATTTTCATTTGATCTTTAAATCATAACTCGGGTTTTACTCATTGGATTTTTGTTGTTTGGTCCTAATTTACTCATAAAATTATTGTCTGATTTCTAAACCTGTGTGGAGTATTTTGTAATGTTTTCATTGTGTTACTGTGTGTTTGTGTTGCACAAATACTTTACACATTGCCTCTTCAGTTAAGCCTGACTGCTCTGTGCCAAGCTAGCAGAGGATGAGCACAGGTTATCTTTTAGTGTGTATCTAGCTTACTGTGACTAGAGTGATGGTTCCTGCTTGGACAGGGTCTGTCAATCAGGAACTCCATTTCTAACATTGGTGATCAGTGGTGAGGAAAGGACTTGTGCTTTACAATACCATATAGTAACTCATTGTTCACTACAACTCTATACTAACACCATTTCGATTTTTTCCAGTTCTCCCTGATTGGCCGTTTGATTTTTCTGCTAAATTATGTCTCACTCTGGAGAAGCAGTACCTGCACCTGCAGGAGTCAATTTCAAGCTGGTCAGGTTAGAAGTCTACATTGTGCCTCAGATGAGAGATTTGTCCAAGGATTTTTAAGTTTCTACAAGAGGCTTCAGCCAGAACTTGGAGCTGCAGAAAGCCTTGAGAGGCTGGCCAGAGACCCAGGTTGCAGGGGATGACAATCCAGAAGAAGAGCAGGAAATTATTGAGGAGGAGGATGAGCTGATCCTTGAATCTCATGTGTATGTGGAACTACCTGTAGAAGGGGACAACAACTTGCCAGGAGCAGAATGGTCTCCCAAACCAGGGAGCAGTGTCTCCTCCAGGAACCTGTCCCCAGAGGAGCTGGCAGACAGGAGGGAGGAAAGGAAACTCAAGTTGGAGTTTGCTAAATTGGAGCAAGCCTGAGAAGAGAGGAGACTGGCCATAGAAGGGAGGAAACTAACCCATGAGCTCAACTTCAATGAGCTGGACATTAGAGCCCTACAAGTGGGGTCCAGCAACAGCAATGGTGGCAGCATGCCTGCAGTGTCCACTGGTGAGTCCAGAGTCTGGATTTGATGCCCAATTATGTGGTGGGGGACGATATAGACAAATGGTTTGCATCCAGTGAAGAGGCTCTAAGAGTGCACAAGGTACCAGATGAGTTATGGGGTGATAATGTATGGAGGCATATGCCCACAGTGGGAAGGGACACACTCCTTACACTAGAGGTAGAAGACCAGACATGCTACACTGCTAGGAAGGCCATCCTGGTCAGTAAGTTGGATCCTTGAGAGGTATAGGCTCAGGTTCAGGGGCAGCCACCAGATCTCATCACAAACATGGGTGGATTTCTTGGATCTTGCCAGCAAGGCACTGAAGGGCTAGGTGAGGGGCAGGAAGGTTGGTGATTATTCAGGGCTGTACAACTTAATTTTAAAGGAGCACATGCTTGATATTTGTTTTCCAATGCTGCACCAAAACCTGGTTGATAGCCAGCTTACTGATCCCAGGAAGCTTACTGAGGAAGCAGACGTCTGGGTCAGCACCAGAGTGTCCAATAAGGAATCTGGGGGGGACTCCCAAAAGAGTGTTCACGATCTCCACCAGAAGGAGTGGGAGATAAAAAGACAGAGTTCCCTAAAGGCCCCCAAAACAACTCACAGAGGAAATGGTTTCATTCCCAATCTGGCCACCAGAAGAAAAACTACCCTGACAAAAGTCAGCAGCCCAAAACTCCCAAGTGCTATGAGTGCTTTCAGTATGGACACTACAAAGGGGATCCCAAGTGTCCAAAAAGAGCACCACCTCGCACTGGAGGAAAGATTCCAGTGGTGGCTAGCGTAGTGATGAGGGGAGTTTAGTGGGGTTACCCTAGGGTCCCTGGGTGACAGTGAGATGGTTCCTAAGATACATGTGCCCTAAAATATTACAAAGTATAGGCAGTGGGTCACTATTAATGGGCATGGTGTTGAGGCTCTGAGGGATACAGGTGCTAGCATGACTACAGTAAGGAGTCAGCAGGTGTCCCCAGAGCAAGTGATACATAATTCATTTCATCAGGTTGTGGTGGCTGACAACAGAGAGGGTCACTATCCCGTGGCCCTTGTTCCATTTGAGTGCGGGGGGTTCATGTCTGTGGAGATGTTGGGGTTACCTGAGTGGATCTGTGAAACCACAACATGGCTGCCCATGATGGGAGTCAAAAAGGGCTGGAGACTGGAACAATGGCCCAGCCAGCTGCTAAGAAGGGGAAAGGCAGAGGGCATCGGAAACCAGCCCCTGAGTTTATTCCCAGTAAGGTGGATAGGGCACTTGCCGTGGCCACCCCATAGCCCACTGAGGAGGGCACTACTTCCCTTGGTGTCCTGCCTGAGCTTGCTAAATGGCATGTGGATGGAGGACCCACCACAGAGGAGTTTTGTAGGACACAGAGGGAGTGCCCAACACTTATGGGACTGAGGCAACAGGCCAAAGCCCAAGTAGCAGGTGATGCCTCTGGAAGTCATCACATTTACTGAGTGGATAACCTACTTTACAGTGAGCCAAAGGCTCCTGAGAATGAGACAACAAGGGTCCTGGTGGTCCCCCAATGCTACAAGGCCTACCTAGTGGAGCTGGCTCATCAACGTCTCCTGACTGGACACCTGGGCTAAGACAAGACCTTTGTAATTCTTGTCCACCACTTTTAATGGCTAAGATCAAGAATTTCTCAGATGCATTCTGTAGGACTTGTGTGACCTGCCAGGCAAGTGGGAAGACGGGGCAGAGGGCAGAGGCTGAAATCCCCCTTAATCTCTTGCCTG
Source organism: Calotriton arnoldi (assembly GCA_963921515.1). NCBI lineage: Eukaryota > Metazoa > Chordata > Amphibia > Caudata > Salamandridae > Calotriton > Calotriton arnoldi. The sequence goes on along the minus strand of CAWUFW010001531.1, from coordinate 1,925,359 downwards.
TCATTGGCATAGTCTTTGAGCAGGTGGGCATCGACATTGTTGGGACTATGGGTCCCCATACTGTATCAGGCAACAGGTTATTCCTGGTTCTGGTGGATCATGCCACTAGGTACCCCAAGGCAATCCCTCTGAGGACCATAACTGCGCCTGCAGTGGCAAAGGCCCTGATTTGGATTTTTACCTGAGTGGGTTTCCCCAAGGAAGTTGTGTCTGACAGGGGCACAAACGTCATGTCTGTATACATGCTGTCAATATGAAAGGAGTGTGGGGTAACCTACAAGTTCTGCACCCCTTACCATACACAAACAAATGGACTTGTTGAGGGATTCAACAAGACCCTTAGGGGCATGATTAGAGGCCTACCTGAGGCACTAAGGAATAAGTGGGACATCCTCTTGCCATGCCTGTTGTTTGCCCACAGGGTGGTACCACAGAAGGGAATGTGCTTAAGCCCCTTTGAGCTTCTGTACAGTCACTCATTTAGAGGACCTCTAAGTTTGGAGAAGGAGAGGTGGGAGCAAGCTCCCAGGAAGATTCTGCAGGATGCAGTGAGCTACATGCTCACCATCAGAAGCCAAATGGCTAAGTTGTGGAAGCAAGCTTCTGACAACTTGGAAGCCAGCCAGGAGGTCATGAAGCAGTGGTATGACCTCAATTCTACCACTGTAGGTGATGGAACCATTAGAGTGGTCCACCAACAGGTGATTGAGAGGAAGGGTAAGTCCACCTACCTGGTGGACCTCAGGTTCCCCAGGCAACCCCACAGTGTGCTCCATATCAATTGCCTCAAACTCCACTATGCTGTTGGTGACAGATGGAGAAGAGGAGAAGGAGAGTGAACCTCTCCCGGACCTCTTAGACTCCAAGGAGAAAGATGAGTCTATGGAGTGAGTAATCCTTTCCCCCAGTCTAACTCCTGAGCAGCAGAGAGACTGCAACCATGTGTTGGGACAGTACTCCTCTCTGATCTCCCTTAGTCCTGGGTCTACCCACCTGTGTACCCATGATGTAGACACAGGGGACAACCTCCCTGTTAAGAAAAAATCGTACAGGTTGTTGGATAAGGTGAGGGGACGTTTTAAGAGCGAAGTGTCTAAAATGCTGGAATTGGGGGTGATAAATCCCTCCAGTAGCCCCTGGCCCAGTCCTGTGGTTCTGGTACCAAAAGTTGCCCCATCAGGCACCACACCTGAACTGAGTTTCACTTTCTGTGTGGACTATAGAGGGCTCAACTCAGTGACAAAAACAGATGCTCTCCCATTCCCTGCGCTGATGAGCTGATTGACCAGTTAGGGGCTGCCCAGTACTTAAGTACTTTTGATCTTACATCAGGGTACTAGAAGATCGCCCTAACAGAAGGTGCCAAGGAGAGGTCCACCTTCTCCACTCCAAAGGGCCACTACCAATTTTGTTTGATGCTCTTTGGACTCAGAAATGCCCATGCCACCTTCCAGGAATTGGTGAAGCAGGTCCTTGCTGAAATGGATCCTTCTCAGCTGCCTATCTGGATGACATAGCTGTCTACAGTAGCAACTGGAATGACTACCTTTTTCACCTCCAGGAAGTGCTTGAAGCTCTGCAACAGGCATGCCTGACTATCAAGGCCAGTAAGTTCCAGATAGGGCAGGGGTCTGTGGTGTACTTGGAACAAGATAGAAACCATCCTGGCCTGGCAGCCCCTCAAAACCCAGACGGAGGTCAGAGCATTCTTGGCACTCATTGGTTACTACAGTAGGTTTGTCAATGGATATGGCACCATTGTTGCCCCCTTGACAGAGCTGACTTCTAAGAAGCAGTCCAGTAATGTGATTTGGATAGAGGCATGCCAAAAAGCATTTGACTCCCTGAAGCAGGCCATGTGCACAGCCTGTCTGCCCAGGATCCCTGACTTCTCCCAGGAGTTTATCGTTCAGACAGATGCCTCAGAAAATGGCAAAGGGGCAGTGTTATCACTGCTAAATGGCAAGGGCCTACACCAACCTGTACCCTTCATCTCCAGGAGATTACTCCCCAGGGAACAAAGGTGGACTGCTATAGAAAGAGAAGCTTTTGCTGTGGTCTGGGCACTGAAGAAGTTGAGACCATACCTGTTTGGTACTCACTTCATAGTTCAGACTGACCACAGGCCCCTCAGGTGGCTTGTGCAAATGAGGGGTGAGAATCTAAAACTGTTGAGGTGGTCCATGTCCCTACAGGGTACGGACTTCAGGGTGGAACACAGACCAGGGGTAGACCATGCCAATGTTGATAGTCTATCCAGGTTTTTCCGCCTTAGTGATGAGAACTCCCTAGAGGTTGGATAGATCTCCCCACTTTCAGCTGAGGAGGACATGTGTTAGACCTGCCATCCTTAGAGTGTTCTTGCCTCAAATGTTTTGCCTGCTTACCTTCTATTTTTGCTGTATCTTTTTGTGGCCCATAGGACTCTGAGCACTTTACCACTGCTGACCAGTGTTAAAGTGCATATTCTTCTCCCCTAAACATGGTGACATTGGTGTATACGTGATCGGCATAATTAGTTTACTTGTAAGTCCCTTGTACAGTGGTATACCATATAGCCAGGGATTGCAAATTAAATGCTACTAATGGGCCTGCTGCACTGATTGTGCCTCCTACAGTAGAAGCCTTTCAATCCTGTCTCAGGCCTAACATTGCAAGGCCTGTGTGTGCAGTGTACTGTCACTTCAACTTGGCATTTATAACCACTTGCCAAGTCTTAAACTCCCCTTTTATTATACATACGTCACCCCTAAGGTAGTCCCTAGTTAGCCCTAAGGGCAGGGTGCTGTATAAGTAAAAGGTAGGACATGTACTGGTATGTTTAGCATGTCCTAGTAGTGACAAACAGCTAAATTTGTTTGTCACTACTGTGAAGCCTACTCCTCTCATAGGCTAACATTGGGAATTCCTTAAAACGCTTTTAATCTGTAATTCTAGATTAGAAAGGAGTTGCTGCATCATCTTTCGAAACTTTGGAATGGTAATGATAAATCCTCTTTCCTGGTAAAGTTGGATTTAACAGTGCTACTTTAGAAATGCCACTTTTAAAAAGTGGGTATTTCTCTGCTCTTACTGCTCTGCGTGCCTTCTACTCTACGCCACTGCACTACATTGTTTGACACTTCACGACACGCCGCTCAACTTCTGTCTATGATACGCCACCCCACTATGACACTCTCCTCCACATTACTCTATGACATTCCACTTGACAAAACTCCACTCTATGACACTCTATTTCACCCAACTCCACTCTAAAACACTCTACTCCACTTTCTGACAATCTACGACAGCCTACTCTACTGTTCAACATGCCATTCCATTGCACAACTCACTGCTCCACTCTACAATACTTGACTCCACTAAATGAGACACAATGCCACTACACTATGTAACACTTTACTACACTATACAATACGCTATTACACCCTACTCCACTCAATTCCAATCTATATTACCCCAGTCAATGGTGTTAGACTTTACAACACTCTCCTCCACTGTACTGTATGACACTCCACATAACAACTCTCCACTTGCGACACTGACAATGACCCTGTGGTGGCATTGTGTCTCATATAGTGCAGTCAAGTATTGCAGACTGGAGCAGCGAGTTATTCAGTGGAATGGTGTGTCGAACAGTAGAGTAGAGTGTCATAGACTGTCATAGAGGGGAGTAGAGTGGAGTAGAGTGGAGTAGGGTGAAGTAGAGTGCCATAGAGTGGAGTATCATCAAGTGACATGTTGTAGAATACAGTGGAGGAGAGTGTCCTAAAGTGGAGTGCTGTGTCATATAGTGGAGAACATCTGAGCGGCATGTCGTAGAGTGTCATACAGTGTAGTACAGTGGCACAGAGTGGATGGGTATAGCATGGAGTACAGTGTTATAGAGTGTAGTACAATGTTGTAGAGTGGAGTTGCATACAGTGGAGTAGACTGTTCGACAAGGGAGCGGCATAAAGAGGAGTACGGTACAGAGTCGTAGAGTGGGATAAAGTGTAGGAGAATGGAGTATAGTGGAGTGGTGTACACTGGAGTGGGGTAGTGTAGAGTGGAGTAAATTGTCATAGAGTGGAGTGGCATGCTGTAGACTATAGTGGTGTGGAGTGCAGTAAAGTGGAGTGACGTAGCATAAGGTTGAGTAAAGTGTCATAAATTAGAGTACTGTGTTGTACAATAGAGTGTAGTGGGGTATCGTACAGTATTGGAAAGTGATGTAGACTACAGTAGAGTAGAGTGTCATACAGTCTAGTTGATTTTTGTAGAGTCAAGTCGTATACAGTACAGTAGCTTTGTAGAGTGTGGTAGAGTGGATTGGCATAGAGTGCTGTAGAGGACAATGGAATTGAGAAGTGTACAGAGGAGTGGCGTACAGTGAAGTAGTGGCGTACAGAGGAGTACTGCGTCAGAGTAGAGTGGAGTAAAGTTGGGTGCAGTGGCAGACAAAGAATTGGGTACAGTGTCGTATACTGGGCTAGAGTAGATTGGGGTATAGTGTTGCGCAGTGGCATACAATATAGGACTGTGTTGTACAGTGGAGTGAAGGGGTATAGACAGGAGTAAAGTGTAGGAGAGTGGCATACAGTGTAGTAGAGTGTTATACAGTGGAATTGCATAGAGTACAATAGTGTGCGAAACAATGGAGCTGCGTAGAGTGGATTGTTGTATAATAGCGTAAAGTGAGGTAAACTCTCGTACAGTGGAGTAGAGTCGAGTGGAGTAGTGTAATGTAGTGTGGAGTAAAGTACAATTGAGTGCATTGGTGTGTTATAGAGTAGAGTTATGTCAAACAGAGAACCCAGGAATTTTACACTCAGTATATCTCCACAATAGAAAAAACAAAGTGTTTCTTTTAAAACCCTTACCCACCAGGGTTACCCCTTGGAGGCATGCTTCATCATTGGGTTCATCGCAATCCGCTGCGGATCGGGGCGTGCTGCAACCTAAGGACTACGTGGGAGCACTTATTGATCTTTATGTGATGATAAAGGAGATGTTATAAGGAGAGGAGTGGGTTATAAGGAGGGTAGTGCTAGGGTGTAGTTTAAAAATACCTGGCTAGTAGGTATATCTAATTTTTATTCCTGCCTCTAGTTGGTATGGTTAAAAAGCATTTTCTTTTTTAGGAAAACAAGGTTATAATGTACCTGCAATCCTAAAGGTCAACATGTTTCAAGCCAAGCACCTAATGGCTCTTCTTCAGGACCTCGGGAAGCTAGTTCCCTGGTACTTCTCCTTTTGGTTTTCGTTGAAAAACACATGCTACTTGCATGCCATACCATAAATGTAACATATATACGTTTACCAACTAATTGGTGTTCCTTATCTGCTTCTCTGTGGAAATACAAATGGAGAGTTAGGTGTATCAGCCTACGGGAAGAGGTGTGGCGTAGCGGCCAGGGCGGCCGCCCCTCACCTCAGCGTGAAAAACCGTGTACATTATTGATAAAAACATACATATCATGGGTGAGCAGTTCTAGTGTAGTTCTATTGAACTGAATAAAATCCCACAACCATTGCTCAAATGATGTAGGCTATATCGTCATGACACAAAAACATTGAACTGGTAGGGTTAACATATAGTTAAACAAACAATCCACATACATATTAAATGCTATAATATCGCATCATGGTTCCTCCAGGGAGCGAGGGTGGCCTGTTGTCACACTCTACGAGAAACAAAAAGTGAGAGATGGGTTTAAGGGAGTCTGCCCAGGTATATTAGAGTAGAAATGTTCATGTGGATCTCTTCGGATCTCTGATGCCCATCTATGTCAATTGAAAACAGGCTTTATCCTTTTTAGGTCGAGCCTAGCGCAGCGCGCATGCGCTGCTCTAAGAAATCGGCCTCTTGGAATCACTTCTGCTTTTCTACAAGCTCCTACAAGCTTGTGCGTGTGGTGCTCACACGCTATTGGCCTTTGCGTCTGGCTTTAGCACACAATTGCTCAAAGGCGTGTGGATGTCCCAGCTTTTTGTGAAATGTTTACTCCCAGAGCGTTTTGCTCTCTGGAGCCAGCAGCGGCGCGCAGGGGCCATCTGTTTTGGGTCAGGTTTCATTTCCAGACCTTGCCGCTTTCATTAGAAGGCGCGTCCCCTCCACCCCACCTCCACAAGAATGCGCGTCGCTTTAACTTTCGTGGCCGCGCGGCCGCACTTTTCATTTACCAGCCTGCAGCAAAGTCTGCTGTTGTCATTGGTATGGATTCATCAGCTATCTGGCCCCTATTTTAAATTGCCACTCTTGCTGCATCTCTGATGCAGTTCAGCTGCTGTGAATGAGCACTTTGTTACTAACTATGCTATTGAAGAATGTGTGTGTTGCTTTTAATATAGGGCCCTTGTAGAGTGCAGGACCTCCCTGTTGTAGTTTATTCACTTTGTGGCTGACGTATGTGTCTGCCTGCTTCTCCTGTATTTTTTCTATTTAGGGATTGTTTTCCTTTTTCTTCTTACAGTGTCGGTTTCGAGGTATTTTTCATCTTGTTTTGAGCATGTTTCATCCTGCAGGGCCGTTTGTGTTGTTCTGCTCCTTCTTCCAGGCGCCCGCCAGGCCGCTTACAAACATTGTCTTTTTTCCCCTCTCCTAGACGCTGAGGCTAGGAGGCCGCTGGCGCCGCTATATTTACATCTCCACAGATCTCAGGCGCAGGAGCAGGCCCCCGGCCCGGTCCTTCCTCGCCTGTCGTTGTGAGCTAAGGTAATTCAACCCAGATGCTTGTGGATAATGATCCCGTCCCGGTTGCCTGAGCCTGGACTTAAAGATTCAGGAAAAGTTGTGTCGTGAGCGGTAGGAGTTCCCTGTCGTTCAGGAAAGACGCCTGTCAGAGCACTCCACCCCCACACCCCAACCTTCCATACACGACCCACAGAGGATAATACAAATAAAGAGCATTACTAGAATACGACCCATGTCCCAGGCCTGTAATATATGCAGAACTACAGCTATAATCTGATAGCCAACATGGATGTTGTTTATTGGCCCCTGTATCTTCAAGTCCCAATCATGCGCCGTAGGTAGTCGATAGGAGATATGTGCGCACAAATGAATTAGGCCGCTCAAAGTGCCGTCGCAAGGTGGGGGTACTTGCGCTTATGCACATAAATAAATAGGGTTTAAAGTGCAGCTTTTAGCATACTTTTCTGACAGCCTCTCTAGCTTCCCTAGTTCTGAAAAATATGTAATTAATTCTGCAACCCCAGCGGCAAACCTGGAATAGTAATGTCCTTTTTGAGGTATTTTCTTGAAGTGGGTGGCTGCGAGCAGCTTGTTAAGAGTGAATGAAAACATGAGAGATGGGGCGGTCGGTGGACTTGTGGTGGGGGGGGAGAGGTAGCATCGTCAGACGAATGGGTGCCCCGGTGAAGTGGCTTAAGCGAGACTGAACTGAAGCTGAAAAAGTCCGCTTGTATGTGTACACTCGTTGATTCAAGTTGCATCTTGATGGGTCTGTCGATCATATTTGTACTTATGGTTATAGAAACATGCAAGTACATTTAATGCGATCTTGCAATTCCTGTGCTATGTTGGTTTTCATATTATGGTAAATTAACAATACAAATGTTGGAGCCAAAAAGAATAAACAGGTAAATGTAGAACAAGTTTAGGGGATTCCGTGGCAGACAGACAATTTGTTCCCATTGGTTGCCAGCTGAGAAGCTGTTTTGAGAGTGCTGCAAGATTTGTGTCGAAGCAGTGGAGGCGCCATTGGGTGTGTTTCCTTTTTAGGCCTCGCCTGAGCCAGTGCGCATGCGTTGCTCTGCGAGACATTTAGTAAAGGCTTTTCAGCTTCGAACACACGCTCGTGCGTGTACTTTTTTAAAATTAACCCGCGATTGGCCTTTGCGTGCGTCTTTCTAAGAAAGACAGCACGCAATTGGCTCAAGGCGGGTGCATGTCCCGCCTTCTCTGTTCCTTGGCCTAGGGTCCTCGGGAGCGCGCGCGACCACCATCTGTTTCCAATTATCGCCACCGGTCACGTTAATTGGAAACAGATGGTCTTCTCCTGCAGCGGCGGGCACAAGCGCGCTCGCGCGCGCGCACCACTTCCGTGCTTGTTTGTTTAGGCGCTATTAGTTTTTAGGTCTCGCCTGAGCTAGCGCGCATGCGCTGCTCTGTGAGACATTTAGTAAAGACTTTTCAGCTTCGAACACATACTCGTGCGTGTGCTTTTTTAAAATTAACCCGCGATTGGCCTTTGCGTGCGTCTTTCTAAGAAAGACAGCACGCAATTGGATCAAGGCGGGCGCATGTCCCGCCTTCTCTGGTCCTTGGCCTAGAGTCCACAGGAGCGAGCTTTAATCCCATCTGTTTCCAATTATCGCGTTGGCGGTAATTGGAAACAGATGGTGCTCGCGTTTTTTAGGTCGAGCCGAGCGCGCGTGCACCACTCCCGCTGCAGCTGTTTTCACTTTTGCCGCTCCAAACTCCAGCGCTGCCCGGCACGGGACGCTTTCTCTGCAGACTTGCATCCCTTTCTTTAAGCTTCTTTTCAACCTGACCTCTGCCTGTGCAGGCAAAGCCCCATGGGATGGATCGCCAGTCACTGCTGGCCTGTGCCGCACTCCCGTGCGTGCTGTGTCAGGTAAGGAGCTGAAGTTTGTCATCTCTACCGTCTCCATGGTCGTGCGGGTGCGAAGGGCTGGCGCGCGCAGGTTGTGTGCAGCTCCGTCAGGTCGCCAGTCACTGCTGGCCTGTGCCGCACTCCTGTGCGTGCTGTGTCAGGTAAGGAGCTGAAGTTTGTTATCTCTACCGTCTCCATGGTCGTGCGGGTGCGAAGGGCTGGTGCGGGCAGGTTGTGTGCAGCTCCGTCAGGTCGTGCCATCCAATACCTAGTTATAAAGCTCTCCCAGCCTGTCTGTGGGTACCTGCGCACTCTGGACTTGCAGTTTGGTTGTTGTTGCTTGGCACCTGGTTTAGTTGCTACTGCTCTAATGCCCCATTGCTTCATCGCAGGGTTATGGCGAGTTCCTTTCTGTTTAGGTTGATGAAAACATTGGATGCATACAGTTTTTCAATAGTGCAGCCTATGTTGGAGCATGTCTTTTGTGGTGAATATTGCGTTTGTATGACTCCACGTGGTTAGTTCCATTAGCATGCAAAGGCGTGTTGTCACGTTAGCTACGATTTTTCTGGAAACTATTGATGTTCGCATATCACATGTTTGTTTTTTATTATTTAACGTGAGACGCGATTATTGGGATTGGGGGCCTCGATCCCTCATTGAATATGTCTGTAGATGTCATTCCATTAGATACGATAGCGAATTGCTGTTATCACCTTTGTAGAAAGTAGTTCACGTTGTTACATGTTCACTGCAGTGCAGTCCGCGTGCGTTGGAAATGCGCTTGGTGTACTTTGGGCGTATTTGGAGTGGGCGCTCTGTAAGGGATAGCGTTTGAAGTGCTGCTCTCTATGTATGTGTGAATTGGGAACATGCACTATTTATACACAACTGGCATGCAATATCTATCTACTCGTGTAGCGCTTTCTGTACACACACTTGACACAGGCGCGTACAGTCTAGGGGTGTACTGGTTCATTTTCCGTGTAGTATGTATTCTGGAAAGTGGTCTTACATTATTGGTGTTTGTGTGTTCCGCCTGCTACTTGCTGGCATCTGTTTGGCCTGCGTCCCTTCGTGCAATAAGATGTGCTCTGTATATGTATGTGTTGTCGCGTGTACTTTGTTACTATGTGGGTATTACTGCGATCTTTGTGTATTGATATGTGTATACTCCGCGCATATGATATGTGCATTACACTTGCATCCCTTTCTTTAAGCTTCTTGGACTTTTAAAATGCATGTGAAAAACTTTAAGGCTGTTTGCATTTATATTTGACATCTTTGCTGTAGATCGCACGGGGCAGAGCGAACGAAGTCCCAGTAACGGAGTTGTAGCCCGCCGCTGACATCTGCAGTAACCGGAAGGTCCAGGCTCATGAACCTAGTAAGGTAGATTTGGCCTTCTGTACTTTCCACACCAGGAGTGTGGTATGAAGCGCTATGTAACATTAATATTTTGAGGGAAAGACTGGGGACTCAAAACGTGTGCTTTCCCATTTAAATCCCCACCTCTCCCCAAATAGAGAACCGTCTTTGTGAAAAACGAAACTGGTGAACGTCATTGAACTTTCACCAAATTTCGAAGGGAAATCGTACTGTTAGTGGTGGCCTGGTTTTGGTACATTTTTGTTCAGTGGCTTTTGAGGAGAAATTCTATAATGATAGTTTACATGCACTGAAAATGTTAGAGGCATTTCAGCCTTGTAATTACTCCGTGAGCATCAGATAGGACTGCCATCAACTGCAACAGAGCTAGGCTTTAATTTGTCTTTTAAAGGTTATCCAAAGCAGCACCACTGTCTCGTGTGTATACAAGCTTATTAGGTAAACCAAAATTGGCCGTAGTTGTGAACGGACCTCGTCTATTCTGCCCCTCCCTGCTGTGGTCTAAAATTTGTTTTCAATTTCGGAGCTTACTCTGTGCCCAAGGGACTCTGGAAGAGCCTATGTATACCATGAAACAGCCCCACAAAATAGTATTGTACATTATACATTCATTGCGTTAAGCAACCTCCTACGAAACGTGCTAAGATTAATGACGTCAGACCCTGAAAAGCATGCCAATGGGAATTCTTCCAAACTCCCCTCTTACACTCCTGCTGCTTTCAAACTCTGCGGTAGAAGCAAGAATAGCACATTTTATGATAATGAATTCTTGTCTTCACTTGCAGCACTCTCAAATATGTGCCAAAACTGATTGTGCCCTCGCCTGTCAGCAACTGGAGATATTAAAACCACCTCTGCAACATTGGCACCTCTCTAAAGCGGAGTAAGTACCAGTGATATTCATTAGTCGTACCTACTCTTTCTTTACGTAGTCCTCACTAGAGAGATGGCTCTCCTCGCATCACTGGAGCCTTGGAGGCCAATAGGAGTCTTTCATTAATCCTTTCTTGCCCATCTTGTGTCTCACAGGGCTGGAGAGCCATGCTCTCCTTGGACTTTTCAAAACATAAACACACTCCACATACCACTCAGTGCCACATAATTACACGCAACATAATTACACTCTACTCAATGCAACATAAATACACTCCACATAATACCACTCAGTGCCACATAATTACACTCTACTTAATGCAACATAAATACACTCCATATAATACCACTCAGTGCCACATAATTATATGCTACATAATTACACTGAACTCAATGCAACATACACCCCAAATATTACCACTCAGTGCCACATAATTATACGCCACATAATTACACTCTACTGAATGCAACATACACTCCACATAATACCACTCAGTGCCACATAATTACATGCCACATAATTACACTCTACTCAATGCAACATAAATACAACCCACATACCACTCAGTACCACATAATTACAAGCCACATAATTACACTCTACTCAATGCAACATAAATACACTCCACATAATACCACTCAGTGCCACATAATTATATGCTACATAATTACACTGCACTCAATGCAACATACACTCCAAATAATACCACTCAGTGCCACATAATTACATAATTACATGCCACATAATTACACTCTACTGAATGCAACATACACTCCACATAATACCACAGTGCCACATAATTACACTCTACTGAATTCAACATAAATACACTCCACATAATGCCACTCAGTGCCACATAATTATATGCTACATATTTACACTGCACTCAATGCAACATACACTCCAAATATTACCACTCAGTGCCACATAATTACATGCCACATAATTACACTCTACTGAATGCAACATACACTCCACATAATACCACTCAGTGCCACATAATTACATGCCACATAATTACACTCTACTCAATGCAACATAAATACACTCCACATAATACCACTCAGTGCCACATAATTACACTCTACTTAATGCAACATAAATACACTCCATATAATACCACTCAGTGCCACATAATTACACGCCACATATTTACACTCTACTCAATGCAACATAAATACACTCAACATAATACCACTCAGTACCACATAATTACATATCACATAATTACACTCTATTCAATGCAACATAAATACACTCCACATAATAACACTGTGCCACATAATTACATGGCACATAATTACACTCTACTCAATGCAACATAAATACACTCCACATAATACCACTCAGTGTGACATAGTTACACGCCACATAATTACACTCTACTCAATGCAACATAAATACACCCCACATGCCACTCAGTACCACATAATTACATGTCACATAATTACACTCTATTCAATGCAACATAAATACACTCCACATAATAACACTGTGCCACATAATTACACGCCACAAAATTACACTCCTACTCAATGCAACATAAATACACTCCACATAATACCACTCAGTGTGACATAGTTACACGCCACATAATTACACTCTACTCAATGCAACATAAATACACCCCACATACCACTGAGTACCACATAATTACAAGCCACATAATTACACTCTACTCAATGCAACATAAATACACTCCACATAATACCACTCAGTGTGACATAGTTACACGCCACATAATTACACTCTACTCAATGCAACATAAATACACTCCATATAATACCACTCAGTGCCACATAATTACACGCCACATATTTACACTCTACTCAATGCAACATAAATACACTCAACATAATACCACTCAGTGCCACATAATTACACCTCACATAATTACATTCTATTCAATGCAACAAATACACTCCACATAATACCACTGTGCCACATAAGTACAAAAAAACTACAAGACATTTTTTCTGTTAAAATCTTTTTTTAATCAGGTTGTTAAGTTGTATATAATGTCGTCTTGGTTTGTATAAAGGTAACAAAAATGCTTAACACTTTTTATTATAACTTTTCAACATGATGCACAGCAGCCACAATGCTCTACAACATAGCCAAAAGTTCTGGCTAAACACATAAGGTCCCAAAGGCGAGACCTATTGGCTATGCCAATGCTTGTTGTTTTTGCCGTGATTAGTAGTGCTCCATGCGCTCTACTTCCTACCGAGATTAGGGAACTGACATCGTTTTGTTTCTATTCACAAGTGGGCTTGTGGGGGAAGGGCCGTGAGGCGCTTCTTCCTTTTGAAGTGGCCGCACGACAGAGCGGCTAACACTAGGACATTATGTGAGATGAGGTTATCTGGCTCTGCTTAAAGTCTCAAGTTAGGGCGCCATTATCCACTGGTGCGTCGTCCGTGCCCGGTGCCTGTGACCGACGTGCTCTGTGCTCGTGTCACCAGGCTGTTTACCGAGGCTCCATGCTGCTGGCCAGACGTACTGGGCACTCATTCACGGCCACTTCTCACCCCTATCGGGGCTCCCCAAACACAGACATTATATCTCAGAAAACTCTCACTCGCCCCTTTGATCTACTCAATAAAAACGGCTTGCAGATAAGAAAAAAAAATGATATCTAGGCGTGCACTCCTTTCGATTTTAGATGTCAGCCTTTAGGACTGTTCTCAATGCACTTATTATTGTCACAGTATAAGCATTGACGCAAAATAAGAGTTTGCAAGATACAGCAGCATATCACAAAGATGTATGCAAGGCCTTTATATTTTTAGGACTTTTATAGCACCGACCTCTTATTGTACACGTCAGAAAGCTTTACACAGTTGAAAACGTAATAATAATATACAATTTGCGATCAAAGCTATGCGTAAGAAATTACAATCACAGAAAAATCACAGTTAAATTTGAATATCATGATTTTTAACCACCTTTACACTGTCATAATTTTTTTAATTGGGTCATTCAGTTGTACATAATATCTTCTTGGTTATATACAAGGTAACAAAAATACTTATAATACTTTTTTATTATAACTTTTCAACATGCTGCACAGCAGCCACAATGCTCTATAACATAGCTTAAAAACATTGGCAACGCCGAGAGCACTGGCTGAACACTTATAAGGACCCAAAGGCGAGACCTATTGGCTATGCCAATGCTTGTTATACGATGTTGTTACATTGGCGCCGAAAAATTTGTCGGGGCAGGGTTAGAGGAACTTCCCTTCCTCTAGAAAGGTTCGAGCAGCAGCCGCTGCCAGGAAAGCTGCTTACCGCATCAAGGCAAACCCTCCTCGTTTGCACTTATTTCGGGCTTACTCCATTTATTTGTTTATTATTTAGTAAGATGATGGCATACAATTATTTACCCTTATTTATTCAAGTCATAGCTGTGACTCAGAAAAAATAAATAAAAAGAGCTCAAGACTGTTTAAACATCGGCCTTTCTACAGGATTTGTTTTTCTCCACTATTCAATTCAATTCAATTCAATCAAGTTTTATTTCGACAATACATGTCATAAAGGCATATAAATAGTAGAATCCATAAAAATTACACAAAAACGTTGTACTTAAAATCCATAGCACAACATGCAAATGGAGTAAGTTCGCATTTTAGCCCTATTGGCTAATGTAAGTCCTTCAGGCTTGTTTTACAGCATTCAGGCGTAGCCACTGATAGAGTTACATTTTGGATCTTATAGCCCACATCCATCCCAGGAACTTGGCAACAGACGCTGCGTATTGCGCTGAAGAATTTGTGCACAATATTCTCAATGCGGTACTGCTACTTCTAGTGCCCCAATTTTGCAAGTCCGCTTCAACCATTTTTTCTGAGGACCCCATATGCAGGGCAAACAAAGAGGACATGAGAATATGTTTCTGTTTGATCTGCACATAATTGACATTTATTATCAGCATTGGAGGGCCACTTGCATGTGAAGGATTTTAATGGGAGGGTACGCGCCTGAAATTGGATCCAGGGGTTTATGGCCTAGATCATAAAACAGAGGCTTAAGTAGGGTACTTTGTGGGAGTTTTGTGATGTTTCGAAGGAACTTATTCTCTGCTAAGACAAGTGGTGCCAGATTTGCAAAGCCCCAGAGTTCAGAGCCATATAAAACTAAACTCACAACTTTGGTGTCATATATCTGTAGAACAGGACTGATCGGCTTTGTGAATGAGGTTTTGTGTTCTTTTGCTAATGCGCCTGCCAGATGGCAGAGTTTGAGGGCTATAATTTCAATCTGGGGCCCCTAGCTCAATTTCTTGGCCAGAGTAACTCCTAGATAGTTAAAAACATCTGTCTGTTCTAGGGGCTCGCCGTTTAGTCTTACATTTCCCTTCAATAGCCAGTGCTGATTAAAAACCATAAATTTGGTTTTTCTTGTATTAATTACTAACTCTTGCATTCTACAAAAATCTTCGAATCAGAAAAGTGCGCGTTGCAATCCAATCGGGGTTTTGGATAGTAAGAGCGTGTCATCTACAAATATTAAAATGGGAATTTTCGACCCTGGGAGAACCGGAGGATCTGTTGAATGAGTAGCAAAGAATTGTGACACTCCGTTCAAGAATAGGGAGAATAATGTTGGAGCCATGACACACCCTTTGTTACTTGAAATCGATCTGTGATATTGCCTTGAGCACCCCAGCGGACTTGGGCAAAGTTGTCCTTGTGAAGCCGCACTATTAGGGAGAGCAGGTCTATGGGCATTCCCAAGTTCAGAAGGACCGTCCAGCATTTTTTCCGCGAAACTAGGTCAAAGGCTGACTTAAGATCTACAAAGGCAGCGTAGATGCTGACCTTTGCAATCACAACAGTACGCCAGTATATTAGTATAAAACGAAATACCTGATCAATAGTACTAACGTGAGCTCGAAAGTCTGCCTGTAAAGGGGTAAGGATGTCATTTGCAGCTATCCATTCCTGCATTTTTGACAGCACTAGGCCAGCGCTAGGCCACCACCTTCTGGATAGAGTCAATCAGACTTATTGGCCTATAGTTAGGATCTATCGCCTTTTTTAAAGACGGGCATTATCTCAGCGCCCCCCCAGCATTCTGGTATAGATGCACCATGGGCTATTGCATTAGCTAGTAGTAATATGTATCTTGACCAGGTGTCCTTATCATGCAAGAATAGGTCAGCCGGGATGCTATCTGGACCAGGAGCTCTTCCCCCTGTGATGGCTGCATTAACGTCTGAGAGGACAAAGAACAGATCTACCCTATGTGAGGGAATTAGAAAAGGCTTGTCTTGTTGAAATTCCTCCTCTGCATATTGTTTTGCGAAATTGCCAATCCATGCTTCTGGGGCTATGTGATTTTGTGGGGGCAGCACTTGCCCCCCTCTTCTCTACTTAACTAGTTGCCAAACGTCTTGTACATTTATTCCAGAGCAAGCCGTTTTTAGATTCTGCCATCGTTATTCATCCCAATCTTTTTTTGCTCTACCCTGGGAGAGTTTGTACGATTTCCTTGCCTGTTGAATACAGGCAAGGTTTTTGGACTTTATTGCTGCTGCAAGGAGTTTGTATGCTTGTCTACATTCCTTATTGTACCACTGTTGCTGCACTAGAGGTAGTTTATAGTTCTGACTTGGGGGCCTAAGAAAGTAGGTTTTTATTTTACCAATTAACTTGTTGTGGACCCCGGTCATGATTACGTGTGCTTCTGTATCTGGTGGTGGTACCTCTACCTCTACCAGTGCAAAGGTCACATCTATTGTTATAGAGGACAGTACATCTGGGTTTTCCACAACCTTTGCCCATTTAACACGTCTCATATAGTTGGAAAGCAACAAGTCTCTAGTCATGCTCAATGCGGGAGGTGTTGCATTCTTTCTGTTGTTAAGCAAATTAATTGAAAATCTCAGAGGGTTATGATCGCTCTCTACTCTTTCAATTATTTCCATATCGATAAGGGCATATCACAGTTCCAAATTAATTAAGAGCTAGTCAATACGACTGTCATGATAGCCAATGTTATACGTGTTAGACCCTTGTCTATTCGATTTAGATCTCCCGTTTACTGCCCTGATGCCCCTTTCCAAACATAGAGCTTTTCGTTGTAGAGCTGCTTCTGTCCATCTTTTAATGGGGGCTATTTCTAAGCGAGGGATGCCCCATTGGACATCTTCCTCTTCAGTCAATTTATTGTCATCCTGATCGAGAGGCTCAAAGGTAGTATTGAAATTCCCTGCTAATTCTAGATGGGAAGCGTCTGAGTTGTTATCTAGTACTTTGTCTGGTAACATTACAGTGTTGGACCTCTGTCCGCCTGTTAGTCCTCTAGCATATACAATATAAATGTCTATGTTGGTCTAATGGCTGGTCTCCATACAAATGGGAAAGATATTGGGGTTGTCTGTACGGAGAGTCTCGATCTTGTAACCTATGTCCTGCCTTATCCATATGGTCAGCCTTCCCGATGGCCTTCCCATCGGGCCACAAATTGCCGGGATATAATAATTCAAATACCCAGGGTGAATTAAAGGGACAGCGGACCAGGTTTCTTTGAATAGGCAGATATTGTGTGTTACAATTAGGCTGTTCCAGTTTGAAGAACTGCCCTTAGATCTGAGTCCTGCAATATTCCAAGATAGAAAAGAGATCTGAGATGCTGCTAGAGGTTGAAGTGTAATTGCT
Source organism: Calotriton arnoldi (assembly GCA_963921515.1). Taxonomy (NCBI): domain Eukaryota; kingdom Metazoa; phylum Chordata; class Amphibia; order Caudata; family Salamandridae; genus Calotriton; species Calotriton arnoldi. The sequence goes on along the minus strand of CAWUFW010001531.1, from coordinate 1,907,871 downwards.
TGGTCACTAGGACCCCATGCACAAGATTTATTATTCCCTTGGCCCATATGGGCAGAAGAGGCATGGGGTTCTAGTAAGGAACGTGATATTATTTGGTGCTTGGTAGCCTTCCTAGGGCATTCAGGAATTGCAGCCAGATGGAGCTCTTGGAAAGGCTTCCATAACCATCAATCTGATTCATGTAACGTAGACGCCTCTATAAGAGATGAAAGTGGTTTTTGCATAGCAGATTTCAATAGTGATTCTGGGGGCTTATATTTGAGTTGTATGCTTGTATCTGCTAAGTGGGAGGTGCAAATATCAAATGCCACTAAATTATCTACTAAATCACTACAGGTGAGAGTCAGTGCTATGCAATCCAAATGAGAATCCAGTTGGAGGAACCTTTTCGGAACAGTTATGTCCTCCCTTATAATTAGGGCTCCCGGTTTTATGATATTTATTTTTTTGTCAATTCCATCTGTATTTATCTATATATATTTTTTGCTAATTTTCCCTGTATTTATCCATATTTATTTTAGGTTTTTTGAAAAATGAAGCTGAAATGTGTATATTTCTGCATTTATTTAACCAGTTAATGTGCACTCGTGCCTGAACGCCTGACAGGTTTCAATGATATATACACACTCAGATGGTAAAATATGCACTTGTAGGAAAATATGTAAATTTTAGTATCAACTTTGTGCAAATCTACTGCTGTTTAAGGCTCTTTACTAAAATCCCTATATTTTTTAATCCCCTTGCCTGTCAATCTGCACAGCTATTGGCCTGGCAGTCATGATTCAAAGCATTTACAGCCACTCAAAAACAACCCAATTTCCGTTTTTATCCACATTTAAAAATAAATACAGACAGGAAAATAAATGGTTTTCTGTCTGTATTTATCTGTAGAAATCAGTAAAAACGGAAAACAGGGAGCTTTACTTATAATTGATCGACAACCCCTCACATGTCGAATCCATCGGATGCATTTATTTGTCAGTGAGCCTTCGTCCTCTTTAATTAAACTGGGAGATGGTTTAGGGACTTTGTTTAGGAAAACTGTGCATTTTTGTTCTGAAACCCGCGTGGGCTGACTAGAGATTTGCTTCAACCTGATCAAAGGGGAAGATAAGCTTGGAAAGTGCCTGGGGGCATCAACGGGCTTGGCAAACTGGGGTCCTGTCAGAGGTGTGCATACCGGTTTGTGAAGGGGACTTGAGATCGGGCTGGACCATTTTGTATGAAGAAAGGGTCTGTACGTGCAACCTGTGGGGGTGCTCATAGGGTCCATGGTTGATCTCCCTGTCTCTTAAAACCTGTCTATTGCAGTGCAACTCACTATGTACTGCGGGTACGCAGGTTTTCAGCTGATTCTTAATATGTGCTGTATCTGATAATACATTGTTAACGGTTTCGGATAAAGTACTGACCATTGCTCTAAGGGCACTTACCTCCTTGTTTAGTTCCCTGATCTGCAGTTTTAGTTGTTTTAAGGACCCTTCTTCTGAATTAAATATGGTTTTAGAGACAGTGTTCGGCTTAGCTTGTTTCACTGTTTGGGGAGATTCAACTCAGGGATTGAGTTGGGTGGTGCCAAAGGGTTAGGCACAGGGCAAAAGTGGAGTGGGTTCTATAAAATTAGGTAAATTAGTATTATTTTGGATTTCTTTGGGCATAGATACTTGTGCAGGTCGCCTAGATAGATAACTTGTTACTGTGTTATGTTTTTAGCCCAGAATTGTTTTCGACCCAACTATCTCTTTAGTTATTGATGTTACACTGGCCTTGAACAGTTTGCGACATCAAGCTTGTGATTCCTTTCATTCAAGGCCGTGCTCAACTGAGTTTAATCGGGGCCAAAAAGAAGTTCCACTTCCTCAATTAGATGATTAATTTCCTCTAATGTGCTCTTTTCTTTCTCCCCGATTTTTTTTCAACTTAGCTATTCCCTGGGCTTGATCTACAGCCTTGCGCTTCCCCATTGCAAGTAAATTAAATACACTTGTTTGGTACACTTCGGTTTAACCCAAGAGCTAATAAAATTTCTATTTACTAATGTAGCGTAATGTGTTGCCAGTTGTACACAAACCATATACTGATATCAGTTCCTTGCAGAATCGTGATGAGAAACAATCAAAGATGGAAGTCTTAGGTGAATTAAAATAGTACCTTAGGAGTGCAGATTGAGGAACCAAGAGAGGGGGCCCAGCCTCTTCCGGGCTTTGACAGGCCAGCTCATGGCCCGGTCTTGGCCCGGGCCATGCCCGGTGCGCCCCGTGCTACAGGACTCCTCTAATGCTTTTACGGTGCTCCAGCAACAGGAAGTGACAACGGGCCTCTGGGCCGCGCAGGGAGGGGTGGAAGTTGTAGTTTCTCCCCCCAACAATGGGTCAGCATTCCAGCAGAAGGCAGTAGAGTGAGGGTCCCACACTGCGGGGCGCCTCTAATGCTTTTACCGTGCTCCGGCACCAGGAAGTGATGACAGGCCTCAGGGCAGCACAGGGAAGGGCGGGAGTTGTAGTCTCTCCCCCGAACAACAGGCCAGCAGTCCAGCAGAAGGCAGTAGAGAGAGGGTCTGCTATACCTCAATGGAACCTGGACGTTGTACTGGGATAGACGGCCATTTTGAACCCATGCTAGCGGTCTAGCCTTTTTCTGTACGAACGTGAGGATGTCCCGACAGCATGCAACAATCCAGACTTAATACCCCTGAAGACGATATATCCTACATCATATGACCAATGGTTGTGGGAATTTATTCAGTTCAATAGAACTACACTTGAAGTGCTCACCCATGATATGTATGTTTCTATCAATAATGTACACGGTTTTTCATGCTGAGGTGTTAAATAATTATAAAAATTACATACACCCGTAGGCTGATACACCTAGCTCTGCATTTGTATTTCCACAAAGAAGCAGATAAGGAACACCAATTAGGTGGTAAACGTATATATGTTACATTTATTGTATGGCATGCAAGAAGCGTGTGTTTTTCACCGAAAACCAATAGGAGTGGTACCAGGAAACTAGTTTCCTGAGGTCCTGAAGAAGAGTCATTAGTGGCACGGCTCGAAACATATTGATCTTTAGGATTGCAGGTACATTATAACCTTGTTTTCCTATAAAAAAAAACACTTTTTAACCGTATTGACTAGAGGCCGGAATAAAAATTAGATATACCTATTAGCCAGTTATTTTTAAACTACACCCTAGCACTACACTACCCCCTTCTCCCCTCCTTATAACATCTCCTTTATCATCACATAAAGATCAATAAGTGCTCCCATGTAGTCCGCAGGTTCCAGCACGCCCGATCCGCAGCGGATCGGGATGGACCCGATGATGAAGCATGCCAAAAAGGGGTAAACATGGTGGGTGAGGGTTTTACGAGAAAAACTTTGTGTTTTCTATTGTGGAGAGTTACTGAGTGTAACATTACTGGGTTCTCTGTTTTGCATAACAGTATTTGGATGAGGAGGACGAACCCGGTCTTTCCTCTTCCTCCCCCCCCTTTTTTTTCCTGATACGTATATAGGCAGCGAACAGCTGCGGGAGCTATCTATTCTGACTAACTTGTAGTTTATACAGAACGCTTTGAGCACTCTGTATCCACATACCCAGACATCAACCACTACTAAATCCACTATGGCTGAGATCACTGGCCTGACTTTCTCGGTTGAGGAAGTAGGGAGACTACTACCTCAGAGACAGGCGCAGACAATTCCATTTGGGATGAACTAACGGAGTTGAAAGATCACAAATCAAGACAATGATAAATGGCCTGATGATGACCGAATACTTACAGGTAAATTCAGCGCCCCGGCGGTCTCATAGTACGAAATGAGCCCTCTATCCTCCAAAATGACAAAGCTTTTAAGAAAGACTGGGCTTTGGTATCGTGGCACTGCACCAGAGACTGGCTAGTTTTAATCATTAAAACAGCAGCCCGCCACTCACAGGAACTCAAAACTGAAATACACACTATTGTGGTCTGCCTTAAATCATACCAGTCTGTAAACAACCTCAAGAAAAGACTGGAGGAATTTAACCAAACTATGAACGAGTTTTAGGAATCTCTGAAACAGACCAAGTTTAAAAAATTCAAGAAAGATGCAAGTAACTTCTCACATGAACGTGTGTACCCATATATTAGGGATGACAATGTCATATCTGGGAGGAACCCAGGGTGCAATACCGACACTGACAGCTCTGACACTGGATCAAACAGCTCGGATTCCAGCACAAGCAGAAGTGGGTACCGCAGAAGGAGAAGGAATTACAGAAGCACCGCAAGGCACAATTACGGCCAGGGGAGAGGATGGGCCCCATACCATGGCACCCAGATGTTCCCTGTACCATTCTTTTAAGGCCCTTCACTGATGCCCCAACAACCACAGGAGTACTGGGGACCCACACAGGGACAGTACTCAGGTTGCATACATAATCAGCCCAGGCCTTTTTCAGGACAGGGCCGGGGACAACCGAGGGGCAGAATGAAGAAAGGAACCTAGGTCCACTGGGCCCGACACCAGACCAAACCAGAATGACCACCAGGAGTATGGATGTGAACAGCCAGGCAGGTCCAAGTCACCGCCCAGGCTAGTGGTGAACCTTACTGACCAAACCCTTTCAAATCCACAAATGAAAGATTTAGGGAAAGGCTTGGGTTTTCTCCCCACAGCCAGTCTGTATAAATTAAAACTGAGCCGTGAGGTGAACGAATTTATCAGAAAAATAAAACTGAGAGCCTTTTTTGAAGACAAACCACCACAGGAAGATCGCCCAGGGCATACTGACCTAGAATTGAAATCTTCATTTACCCCACCCAACTGCATCCCAGTAGAAATTCTCACCTTTGAAAAAGTTCTGAAAGAAATTGGTGACATTGACACTAGGACGATACGGGTCTTTTACAACACCAAAAAATAAGAACAAGCAGCAATTTGTGAACTATCCAATGATGATAGCCTAGTCATAAAACCGTTGGATAAAGGCGGCGCCATAGTTAAACAGATGATGGACATCTACAGGAAGGAATGTCTCAGGCTTCTAGGATACAGGAGAAACTACAGACCATTAACAGGAGATCCAACTGAGTTTCTCAGAATACGGATAGCTAACATGATTGAACAAGCCATACCACATGATTGGATTACATACAAAGAAGGGTACTTTCTGAACAACAAGAACCCTACCACCCCATATTTCTACACCATCCCCAAAATTCATAAATCTCTGGCAAATCCCCCGGGACGCCAAATAGTGTCTGGAATAGGTTCAATCCTGGAACCTCTATCTAAATTGGCGGATGCCTTCCTAAGACCCATCAACCAAAAGACTGATACGTACCTTAAAGATATGCAAGCAGTATTATGTCTCCTGAAAGACATACAATATGACCCAGATATACACATCTTGAGGGGTCTGGACATCAAAAGCCTATATACGAGTTTTCCACATGAAGAAACTCTAAATATAATTGAAGAAGTACTCTTCGAGGAGGAGTGGCTCTTTCAGACACCAAGCGATACCAAAGGGGATGATGGACGGAGCGTTAGAGCAAATCAAACACTCACCCCCAGTCAACTGATCTGGGTTTAATCCATCATCATTCTTTAGCTCACTCCACCACCCCAGTTCAGACATGGCCATATGCAAATCAGTCTGACCCTGTGCCTCATGGGAACAGTCCAGCCCGAACTGCCAAGCCATGTCTTCCCTGGACCGGAAACAAGCATCCTGGGACCGGTTTCGGGTTCAAAACCCTCATCAGCCAGGCTATCTTGAATCCAGTGGCAAAGTGAGCAAGGGACCCACGTCTGGGCATACCCTGCCAACTTAGGGCGAACAAAGTGATACCAAAGGGGATGATGGACGGAGCGTTAGAGCAAATCAAACACTCACCCCAGTCAACTGATCTGGGTTTAATCCATCATCATTCTTTAGCTCACTCCACCACCCCAGTTCAGACATGGCCATATGCAAATCAGTCTGACCCTGTGCCTCATGGGAACAGTCCAGCCCGAACTGCCAAGCCATGTCTTCCCTGGACCGGAAACAAGCATCCTGGGACCGGTTTCGGGTTCAAAACCCTCATCAGCCAGGCTATCTTGAATCCAGTGGCAAAGTGAGCAAGGGACCCACGTCTGGGCATACCCTGCCAACTTAGGGCGAACAAAGCGATACCAAAGGGGATGATGGACGGAGCGTTAGAGCAAATCAAACACTCACCCCCAGTCAACTGATCTGGGTTTAATCCATCATCATTCTTTAGCTCACTCCACCACCCCAGTTCAGACATGGCCATATGCAAATCAGTCTGACCCTGTGCCCCATGGGAACAGTCCAGCCCGAACTGCCAAGCCATGTCTTCCCTGGACCGGAAACAAGCATCCTGGGACCGGTTTCGGGTTCAAAACCCTCATCAGCCAGGCTATCTTGAATCCAGTGGCAAAGTGAGCAAGGGACCCACGTCTGGGCATACCCTGCCAACTTAGGGCGAACAAAGCGATACCAAAGGGGATGATGGACGGAGCATTAGAGCAAATCAAACACTCACCCCCAGTCAACTGATCTGGGTTTAATCCATCATCATTCTTTAGCTCACTCCACCACCCCAGTTCAGACATGGCCATATGCAAATCAGTCTGACCCTGTGCCTCATGGGAACAGTCCAGCCCGAACTGCCAAGCCATGTCTTCCCTGGACCGGAAACAAGCATCCTGGGACCGGTTTTGGGTTCAAAACCCTCATCAGCCAGGCTATCTTGAATCCAGTGGCAAAGTGAGCAAGGGACCCACGTCTGGGCATACCCTGCCAACTTAGGGCGAACAAAGCGATACCAAAGGGGATGATGGACGGAGCGTTAGAGCAAATCAAACACTCACCCCCAGTCGACTGATCTGGGTTTAATCCATCATCATTCTTTAGCTCACTCCACCACCCCAGTTCAGACATGGCCATATGCAAATCAGTCTGACCCTGTGCCTCATGGGAACAGTCCAGCCCGAACTGCCAAGCCATGTCTTCCCTGGACCGGAAACAAGCATCCTGGGACCGGTTTCGGGTTCAAAACCCTCATCAGCCAGGCTATCTTGAATCCAGTGGCAAAGTGAGCAAGGGACCCACGTCTGGGCATACCCTGCCAACTTAGGGTGAACAAAGCGATACCAAAGGGGATGATGTCTTAACTGGGGTGGTGGAGTGAGCTAAAGAATGATGATGGATTAAACCCAGATCAGTTGACTGGGGGTGAGTGTTTGATTTGCTCTAACGCTCCGTCCATCATCCCCTTTGGTATCGCTTTTTTCGCCCTAAGTTGGCAGGGTATGCCCAGACGTGGGTCCCTTGCGCACTTTGCCATTGGATTCAAGATAGCCTGGCTGATGAGGGTTATGAACCCGAAACCGGTCCCAGGATGCTTGTTTCCGGTCCAGGGAAGACATGGCTTGGCAGTTCGGGCTGGACTGTTCCCATGAGGCACAGGGTCAGACTGATTTGCATATGGCCATGTCTGAACTGGGGTGGTGGAGTGAGCTAAAGAATGATGATGGATTAAACCCAGATCAGTTGACTGGGGGTGAGTGTTTGATTTGCTCTAACGCTCCGTCCATCATCCCCTTTGGTATCACTTTTTCGCCCTAAGTTGGCAGGGTATGCCCAGACGTGGGTCCCTTGCTCACTTTGCCACTGGATTCAAGATAGCCTGGCTGATGAGGGTTATGAACCCGAAACCGGTCCCAGGATGCTTGTTTCCGGTCCAGGGAAGACATGGCTTGGCAGTTCGGGCTGGACTGTTCCCATGAGGCACAGGGTCAGACTGATTTGCATATGGCCATGTCTGAACTGGGGTGGTGGAGTGAGCTAAAGAATGATGATGGATTAAACCCAGATCAGTTGACTGGGGGTGAGTGTTTGATTTGCTCTAACGCACCGTCCATCATCCCCTTTGGTATCGCCTTTTTCGCCCTAAGTTGGCAGGGTAGGCCCAGACGTGGGTCCCTTGCTCACTTTGCCACTGGATTCAAGATAGCCTGGCTGATGAGGGTTATGAAACCGAAACCGGTCCCAGGATGCTTGTTTCCGGTCCAGGGAAGACATGGCTTGGCAGTTCGGGCTGGACTGTTCCCATGAGGCACAGGGTCAGACTGATTTGCATATGGCCATGTCTGAACTGGGGTGGTGGAGTGAGCTAAAGAATGATGATGGATTAAACCCAGATCAGTTGACTGGGGGTGAGTGTTTGATTTGCTCTAACGCTCCGTCCATCATCCCTTTTGGTATCGCTTCTTTCAGACACCAAGAAATGTGGTGATGGAGTGTTGTAAATGGGCCCTAGCACAGAATTTCTTTAAATTTGAGGAAACCCTCCTCCTTCAACAACACAGGACCAACATGGGAAGCACCTTTGCCCCCAGTGTAGCTGGTCTCTATATACACCATTTGGAGTCACATAAGATCCTCTGCCCAAACAGCTCTTTTCTACAACATATCAAACTATGGAAAAGATACATTGATGATTTTCTGGTAATTTGGGAGGGTAATGATACAACAGCGAACAATTTCTTGACCTCGTTAAACAGGCAGAACACATTTTTGAGATTCATGAGCACCATGAGTAGAAAAGAACTGGTGTTTCTAGACCTGAATAAAATAGCAAACCAAGGGACCCTAAAGACCAAGGCTCATGAGAAACCCACCACGAAGAACTGCCTTGTACTATACAACAGCTTCCACCCTAGTCATCTAAGGGAGAATCTACCATTCGGAGAGTTCCTAAGGATAAGGAGGAATTGTTCGGAGCTAAGCTATTTTAAGACACAAGCCAACCACCTCGCTAACAAGCTGGAGGCTAGAAAGTACCCAAGTAAAATTGTGTCCCGGGCAAAAAAACGAGCACAAGACAATAACAGAGATGCCCTTTTGGAAACTCCTCAACAGCATGAAGAAAGACCAATATGCATCACCACTTTCAGTATAGCGTCCAATTTAGTAACAAAAATCATCCAAAAACATTGACCCATACTGAATAGTGGATGCCTGTTGACACCACAACCTATGTTCTCCCACAGACGAGGAAAGAGCTTAAGGGATGTGTTAGTACACATACGTCCACATGCAACACAGAAAACCACATTGATTTCACAAAGTACCATAACTGTCGCAGTGCCTGTACGTATCCTCAGGATCGAACCGATGCTCTTAGGGGTCCACCTCTCGACAGCTCCAAGTCTGGATATATATACACACGCAGACTTTAGGATGGTCAAGCGGGGGAAGGGAAGGATGGGGACAGCGGGGAGGGAGACCTGTGAACACAAGAGAAAAGATCATCAGACTGGACCCTTCAGATAAATAGGGCTATTGCTACTCCCATTATACCTAGATGGACCAAACCTTCTACTGACCTGTAAAGAAAGAAAACATTGCTGTGCTGACAGGGGTGAGGAGCAGGTGATCTCAATTCCTTGCACCATATACTGTAACAAAAAACATATGAGGCTACCACTCTAGCACACCTGCCTAACCTCTAAAGTATGTGAACCCACTTTCTGTATTTCAACACCTACCCTTGATATAAGTGTAGGAAGGCTGGAAGCTCTAGCAAATAAGTTTCACCTGCCTCTGACCACCCCTGTGGAGTTGAAAGCAGAAGATGTAGAACACTTTGAATAACTGTCGTCTGAAACATGAGGTGCAATATAAAATCATAAGCACAACCGGAAGACTTTGACCTGTGATTTCACACAATCCCAATAATGGCATTCCACAAACATAAATGAATAATCAAAAGAACAGAGTTGAGAGTTCGAAATCACTCTCTTAGTATCTCTAGCCCAATCCTTGTATGTAGGCTACAAAGTTCTTTCATGCATGAGCCTTTGTCCAGGACTCGCCAACAGGGAAGAAATAACGAGAGCCCCTCAACCGGGGTAAATGCAAATGAGAATACTGAGCAAATGTTAATGTACTCAAAACGAATACCAATTCCCTCGCATGAGTCACAACATCCAAAGAAACAGTAACCGGGACTCGCCAACGTAGGGAAAGTTATGGTAATGAGCACACATACGAGTAGTACTCCCAGTGTGTACCAGATACGCCCTCCTTGTACTCCAAATAGAACAATAGCAATAAGCGGTGCCAAACGGCACCCTTACCCGACCAAGGAACACTTCAGCCAGCTGCGAAAAGCCAACGTAGAACCGGAACTCCAAGGACTAATCGGAAGCGTCTCCTGCCGATTCCTTGCCTTATCCCCAGTCTAGGACGTCGCGTGCGGCAGTGCGTCTGACGTCAGACGTCCGCCGAGGCTGCTGGGAGTTGTGGTTCTCCCGCAAGCTGCAATCCTCAGGTGCCTGGAAGTGCGGGGTTCCCGTGTCCCCTGACAGTACATCCCCTTCTCGGAGAACACTGACAGGCACAGGGCTTGCCAAGGTGACGTCTGTGGAAAGCGGAAACCAACCTAGGAGCATGCACTGAAGACTCCGGTTCCCAAGAGTTCTCTTCAGCACCATACCCCTTCCATGCCACCAGATACCAAAGGCTTTTGTGCCGTATTTTAGAGTCCAGAATAACAGCCACCTCGTATTCCTCGTCTTGGTAAACCCACACAGGCGCTGTTTTTTTTTGTACCGGGCCATACGAAGGTTTGAGCAAGGAAACATGGAACACCGGGTGGATTTTCATATGTGAGGGTAAAGCGAGCTTCACCGCTACTGGGTTGATGTGCTTCACTACTCTGTAGGGACCAATATATTTAGGGTTAAACATACTATACCTCTTGAAACGAATGTTGCGTGTTGACAGCCACACTAAATCCCCTCCTTTATATGTAGGCCCTGGCCTACGATGTTTATCTGCCTGCCTCTTGTATAGTTCTTTAGCGTGAACTAACTGCTTCTGTGTGTTCTTCAAGATTCTATGTATCTGTACAATCCTGTCATGTACCTCTGGAAGACGATCGCTACTACTAGGTGTCAGGAAAGGAATAAAACGAGGGTGAAGTCCGTAGGTGCTATAGAAGGGAGAGTGTTTGGTGGAGCTATGCTGAGCATTGTTGTACGCTATTTCTGCCAGCCATAACCACTCCACCCATGCTTCTGTGTTATTATCTACATAGCAACGTAAATACTGTTTTAACGTATGGTTAAGCCTCTCTGACCATCTGTTTGTGGGTGGAAACTGGTGGACATGGTGGAGGAGATCTGTAAGACCGAACACCATACCGGCCAGAACTGGGCTGTGAATTGGGCCCCACGGTCTGACACGATCACTTGGGGAAGACCATGCAGTCTGACCACATGTATCAACAGCAGTTTAGCTAATTGTCCTGCTGTGGGGATCTGTTTGCAGGCTATGAAATGTCCCAATTTCGTCAGGTAATCGATTACCACTAGGATAACCGTGTGTTCCTTATCCTCTGGTAGTCCCACTATAAAATCCAATGAAAATCTTTCCCATGGAGTATCCGGAGTGGGTAGAGGTTGTAAGAGACCTTGAGGTTTGCCCTTGACCATCTTCATTTGGGCACACACGGTACAGTTCTTTACCCACTCAGGGACGTCTCTTCTGAGGGTAGGCCACCAGAACTGACGTAACATTTTTTCACAAGTCTTTTCACTACCATTGTGTCCTGCACTGGGATTTACGTGACACCATTGAAAGGCCGTTTGTCTTAATTTGTGAGTGGGAATAAGAACCTGATTTCCTTTGATGGGTATGCCTTGTCGCTTCTTCCATTCGGGATGACCTTTCAACCAATCCTTCCATCGAAAGGTCTGGAGTCCTCTAATGACCTCTTTTAAGAAGGTGTCGGTGTGGAGCACTCCGATAAGTCTCTTTGGTTCTATGATGGCTCTTTCGAGGTTTTGTAGTGGTAACACTGTGGACTCTTGTCTCGATAGGGCGTCCGCCTTTTTGTTCATAATCCCAGGTCGAAATGTTACTATGAAATTGTATTCCTCAAAAAACACCATCCATCGTAATAACCGTGGTGTAAGCTGCCTGGCGGTCTTTAAGAACTGGAGGTTGCGATGATCCGTATACACGGTAACAGTATGTTTAGCTCCCATCAACCAATGCCTCCACTCCACAAAAGCTTCCTTTATGGCCAGCAGCTCTTTTTCCGCTATGGTGTAATTTTGCTCGGCGCTGTTTAATTTTTTGGACATGAATGCCACTGGATGCATCTGTCCTGTGGTAACATCTATCTGAGATAACACTGCTCCAATCGCTACCTCTGAGGCGTCCGCCTCCACGATAAATGGCAAAGCTGGATTGGCATGGGTAAGTATGGGAGCGGTAATGAATGCTTCCTTCAGAGTGTCGAAAGCCGTTTGCGCCTCCTCTGTCCACTGGAAGAGTGTGATTTTCTTCGTCAATCTTGTTATAGGTGCCGCCTTGTTGGAGAACTGTGCTATAAAACGCCGGTAAAAGTTCGCAAACCCCAAAAAGCATTGGATGTCCCTCACATTCTTGGGACATGGCCATTCGGTGATTGCTCTCACCTTCCTTTCGACCATTTCCTGTCCTGTGGGTGTGAGCATCACTCCTAGGAATTCGACGGTAGATACATGGAATTCGCATTTGCTAATCTTGCAAAACAGATGATTGTCTTTCAAGGCTTGGAGAATCAATCCCACATGTGTTATATGCTCCTCTTCTCTTGATGAATAAATCAGGATATCATCTATGTACACTACGACTATCCTATCCAGGTAGGCCCGTAGGACGTCGTTGAGGAAGAACTGGAATGCAGCAGGCGCATTACATAATCCAAATGGCATGACTTGGTACTCGTATAATCCATACCGAGTTTTGAAGGCCATCATCCATTCGTCTCCCTGGCGCATCCTTACCAAATGGTATGCTCCTCGGAGGTCTAACTTTGTGAATATCAGAGCCCCTTTCACCTGCTCCAACAATACAGATATCAATGGGAGAGGGTATTGATCACGTACGGTGATGACGTTCAAGGCGCGAAAGTCAATACATGTCCGAAGCTCTCTGTTAGCCTTTGGTATAAAGAATAAAGGAGAGGCTGCAGGAGAACTGGAGTGACGTATAAACCCCAAGGTCAAGTATTTGTCCAAATACTGACGTAGATGTTCATTTTCTGGCTCGGTCAGGGCATAGACTCGGCCACATGGAACCACCGAACCAGGCATAAGGTCTATCCTGCAGTCATAAGGTCTGTGAGCAGGGAGTACTTCAGCCATCTGATTGTTAAAAACATCGGCGTACTGGTGATAACAGGAAGGAAAATCCATCTCCTTCTCGGCTGCGGTAGCGATATGATGACGATTCGCCAATGCTTGGGTTGGAAGGTGGAAGGACCTTATACAATGATTCTTGCAATAGTCAGACTCCATGGTAACGATTTTCCGGCCCCAATCAATGGTGGGATTATGAGTGGACAGCCAGGGTAATCCCAGAATAATTCCGTAAAACGGTGCTCGTATTATGTTGAAGGAAAGGAGTTCCTGATGGTTCTTATCGTATTCGACCATGTACTGTTCGGTGGCGTGACTTATTGGTCCTGATTCCAATTGTGTCCCATCAACTGCAAAGACCACTTCCGGTAATGGTTTAGATACGAGCTGGACCCCCAATCGGCGAGCTTCTTCTTGGTCCATGAAGCAGCCAGTGGCTCTGGAATCTACCATGGCTTGAGTGTAGCATGGTTCCTGGTCTATGTACAATACCAATGGAATAAAGAAATGTTCTTTACAAACAAATGGGTCTTTTTTGATGGAAGGGATATACAGGATGCTCGAAGACTCCCCTTATTCACGTCTTGAGCTTGTTAGTTTTCCATCGAGGGTTTGGGTGTGTTTACCACAGCTGCTCCCATCCGTGTGCGACTGAATTAGGGTTTCACAGGACATTCTCTTAAGTAATGCCCCTTCTTCCCGCAATACAGACATAAACCATTCTTCTGCTGGAAATCCCTCTCATCAGCGGTAAGAGAAGCACGAACCGTTCCGATTTCCATGGGTTCTGGGGAGATCGCACCAGGATCCTGTGGTTTGGGTTGATCAAAACGTGGGGTGTATCTCTCTTTCCTTCTGACGTCCCCCTTTCGCTCTCTCAAACGATGGTCCAGACGCATCGTCAATTCGATAAGGGCTGAGCATGTGCGAGGTTGGGGATCCACTTGCACAATTACATCCTTCAGTTCCTCCCTAAGGCCCTGGTAGAAGATAGCCGCCTGTTTACTTTCGGGCTAATCAGTTTCCGCCACTAACCTCCGGAAGGTGTTCAGGTATCCGATCAAGTCCTTATTCCCTTGCTTCAGGTTGAGCAGTTCTCAGTCTGCCGAGAAGGTATCCGGCCTACGATCAAAGGTTCTCTCAAACTCCTCCCTAAATGCGGCCCAGTCATGTAACATAGGATCATCTCTTCTTACAAAAGGGACTGCCCACTGGGCAGCATCCCCTGCCAAGTACGATATGAGAAACGCTACTCTTGATTGATTAGTGGAAAACGTTTTGGGTTTGCAGTTAAAGTGGAGAAGGACCTGCGTTATGAAAACCTGTACCCTGTGTATGTCTCCTGTGAACTTCTCTGGTGGGGCGAGAGGTATAGGGGTAGGGATTTCCACCACCATGGAACTAGTCGTGGGTTGTGACGGATTACCAAAATCAAAAGGATTTCGTTGCATCCTATCCACTCTTGCCTGTAACGCAGCGGTTTGACTGCGAGAAGCCGTAAGCTCCACCTGCACTGCTGCTAGCGCTGCCATTACGTCGTCTAAGGTGGCCATACCAGAATTAGCTCGACCAGGAGGATAAATCTATTTGTGGGCCGATTATTCTGTCCCAATGCCTGAACGTATCCTCAGGATCGAACCAATGCTCTTAGGGGTCTACCTCTCGACAGCCCCAAGTCTGGATATATACACACACGCAGACTTTAGGATGGTCAAGCGGGGGAAGGGAAGGATGGGGACAGCGGGGAGGGAGACCTGTGAACACAAGAGAAAAGATCATCAGACTGGACCCTTCAGATAAATAGGGCTATTGCTACTCACATTATACCTAGATGGACCCAATCTTCTACTGACCTGTAAAGAAAGAAAACGTTGTTGTGCTGACAGGGGTGAGGAGCAGGTGATCTCAATTCCTTGCACCATATACTGTAAGTAACAAAAACATATGAGGCTACCACTTTAGCACACCTGCCTAACCTCTAAAGTATGTGAACCCACTTTCTGTATTTCAACACCTACCCTTGATATAAGTGTAGGAAGGCTGGAAGCTCTAGCAAATAAGGATCACCTGCCTCTGACCACCCCTGTGGAGATGAAAGCAGAAGATGCAGAACACTTTGAGTAACTATCGTCAGAAACATGAGGTGCAATATAAAATCATAAGCACAACTGGAAGACTTTGACCTGTGATTTCACACAATCCCAATAATGGCATTCCACAAACATAAATGAATAATCAAAAGAACAGAGTTGAGAGTTCGAAATCACTCTCTTAGTAGCTCTAGCCCAATCCTTGTATGTAGGCTACAAAGTTCTTCCCTGCATGAGCCTTTGTCCAGGACTCGCCAATAGGAAAGAAATAACGAGAACCCCTCAACCGGGGTAAATGCACATGAGAATACTGCGCAAATGTTAATGTACTCAAAACTAATACCAATTCCCTCGCATGAGTCACAACATCCAAAGAAACAGTAACCGGGACTCGCCAACGTAGGGAAAGTTATGGTAATGAGCACACATACGAGTAGTACTCCCAGCGTGTACCAGATACGCCCTCCTTGTACTCCAAATAGAACAATAGCAATAAGCGGTGCCAAACGGCACCCTTACCCGACCAAGGAACACTTCAGCCAGCTGCGAAAAGCCAACGTAGAACCGGAACTCCAAGGAATAATCTGCAGTGTCTCCTGCCGATTCCTCGCCTTATCCCCAGTCTAGGACATCGCGTGTGGCGGTGCGTCAGACGTCAGACGTCTGCCAAGGCTGCTGGGAGTTGTGGTTCTCCCACGAGCCGCAATCCTCAGGTGCCTGGAAGTGCGGGGTTCCCAGGTCCCCTGACAATAACATCAACTATGGGCCACTACCCTTGTGGCACCTGCAGCGTCTGCCACCTGACAAAAGCAACAAAAACAGTGGTTTTCAACAACAAAATGACCTGGCAGCTCAGGAGTTTGACTAATTGCAATACACAAAGAGTAGTATATCTTATTACCTGCCCATGCAACCTACACTATGTAGGGATGACAACTAGGAAGATAAAAACTAGAATCTGTGAACACCAGAGCAATCTCAGGTGTGGCCGGGCAACCACAAAGATTTCAACTCATTACATAGATGAGGCACACAGCACACGACTACCAATGGGTGATTCTAGAACACATAAGGTACACAATGAACTCAGAAACAAGGCTATTCGAAAGGGAACAACGTTGGGTGTTCAAACTTAAAACGCATGTTAATGGCCTGAACGATAATATCCAGTGGGGACAGTTCACTAGATTAAATATCCAGAATTATTCTTGTAAAAAAATATTTTTGTATCCTATATCACAATAATAGTGTACATAAACACACACACTGACCAGCTCTGCTCTGTATTGCTTTTAATTTTTTCTGAGTCACAGTTATGACTTGAATAAATAAGAGTAAATAATTGTATACCATCATCTTACTAAATAATAAATAAATAAAAAGAGCTCAAGACTGTTTAAACATTGGCCTTTCTACAGGATTTGTTTTTTTCTGCTATACCTCAATGGAACCTGATGTTGTCCCAGGATAAACGGCCATTTTGAACCCATGCTAACGGTCTATCCTTTTTCTATATGAATGTGAGGACGCCCCGTCAGCACACAACAATCCGGACTTAATACCCTGGAAGACCGTGCATTGGCAATATGCGGTCCCTGGAGGACGCCCAAAATACGTGCAATCGAGGAGGGTTCGCCATTATACGGTAAGCAGCTCTCTCTGCAGCGGCTGCTGCTCAAACCTTTCTAGAGGAGCGGAAGTTCCTCTAACCCTGCCCTGACAAATTTGTCGGCGCCGATGTAACGACATCGTATAGAAAGGATACGTCATGTTTTGCATTGACATAGATGGGCATCAAAGATCTGAAGGGATCCACGTGAACATTTCTACTCTAATATACCTGGGCAGACTCCCTTAAACCCATCTCTCACTTTTTGTTTCCCGTAGAGTGTGACAACAGGCCACCCTCTCACCCCGGAGGAACCATGATGAGATATTATAGCATCTAATATGTGTGTGGGTTTTTGTGTTTTGTTTGTTTTACTATATGTTTGTCCCTACCAGTTCAATGTTTTTGTGTCATGACGATATATCCTACATCATATGACCAATGGTTGTGGGAATTTATTCAGATCAATAGAACTACACTAGAAGTGTTCACCCATGATATGTATGTTTTTATCAATAATGTACACGTTTTTTCACGCTGAGGTGTTCAATAACTATAAAAATTACATGCAGTCATAGGCTGATACACCTAACTCTCCATTTGTATTTCCACAGAGAAGCATATAACGAACACCAATTAGGTGGTAAACGTATATATGTTACATTTATGGTATGGCATGCAAGTAGCGTGTGTTTTTCAACGAAAACCAACAGAAGTGGTACCAGGGAACTAATTTCTCGAGGTCCTGAAGAAGAGCCATTAGGGGCACGGCTCGAAACATGTTGACCTTTAGGATTGTAGTATGATTATAACCTTGTTTTCCTAAAAATAGAAACCCACTTTTTAACCATACCGACTAGAGGCAGGAATAAAAATTAGATATACCTACTAGCCAGGTATTTTTAAGCTATACCCTAGCATTACACTATCCCCACTCCCCTCCTTATAACATCTCCTTTATCATCACATAAAGATCAATAAGTGCTCCCACGTGGTCCGTAGGTTGCATCATGCCCTTATCCGCATCGGATTGGGATGGACGCGATGATGAAGCATGCCACCAAGGGGTAACCCTGGGGGTGAGGGTTTTAGAAGACAAACTTAGGTTTTTCTATTGTGGAGAGTTACTGAGTGTTACATTAGTGGATTCTCTGTTTGGCACAGGAATATTTGGTCGAGGAGGACGAACCCAGTGTATACTCTTCCTCCCCCATTTTTTTCTGATACATCATAGAGTAGAGTGGCATATGTAGTAAGCTGTTAGAAATTGGAGTGAGGTCTTGTACAGTAGAGTTGAGTGCAGTCTCGTACAGTGTTGGAAACTCTCGTAGAGTGGAGTAGAGTATTGCACAATAGAGTGTATGGGCATACATTTGAGTGCAAATTTGGACAGTGGAGTGTACAGGGATAGAGTGAAGTAGAGTCGAGTAGAGTGGCATAGAGTGTAGTAGAGTTTTGTAGAGTGGAGTTATATAGAGTGGAGGAGAGAAGACTGGAATGGCGTAAAGTGGAATAGCATACAGTGGAGTGGCATAAAGGGGAATAGCATATAGTGTAGTAGCGTACAGTGGAGTGGCATAAAGTGGAATAGCGTATAATGTAGCAGTGTACAGTGGAGTGGAGTACTGTTAAGTGGTGTAGACTGGAGTGGTGTATTGTGGGGTGGGGTAAAGTGTAATAGCATACAGTGGAGTGGGGTAGAGTGGAATACCATGCAGTAGAGGGGCAAAGATTGAAGCTTCATACAGTGCAGTAGCGTAGAGTGGAGTGGCGTCCAATGGAGTGGTGTACAGTGGAGTAGTGTAGAGTGAAAAAGCATATAGTGGAATGGCACCCAATGGCTTAGCGTAGAATGGAGTGGTGTAGAGTTGAGTAGTGTACACTGGAGCGGCATAAAGTGGAGTCATGTATAGTGGAGTGGCATACAGTGCAATAGCGTAGACTGGACTGGTGTACAGTAGAGGGGCATAGACTGGAATAGCGTATAGTGGAGTAGAGTGCAGTGGCGTACAGTGAAGTGGTGTAGACTGGAGTGGCATACACTGAAATGGAGTAGAGTGCAATAGCATGTTGTGGAGTGGTGTACAGTGGAGTGGTGTACAATGAAATAGAGTAGAATGAAGTGGGGTAGAGTCGAGTGGCATGCACTGGAGTGGCATAGAGTGGAATAGCATAGAGTGGTGTAGCAGACTGTAGAATAGCATAGAGTTGAGAGGCATACAGTTTAATGGTGTAGAGTGGAATAGCATATACTGAAGTAGCTTATAGCGGGGTGGCATATAGTGCAGTGGCTTACACTGAAGAGGCGTACAGAGGAGTTGCATACAGTGTGATAGTGTAGAGTGGACTGGCGAAGAGCAGAGTTGTGTATAGTGTAATAGCATAGAGTGGAGTGGCTGTTGTACAGTGGAGTGGCGTAGAGTGGAGTAGCATACAGTGGAGTGGCATACTGTGGAATTGCATAGTGTGAAGAGGCATATAGTTTAATGGCATAGAGTGGAATAATGTATACTGGAGTAGGATATAGCAGAGTGGAATATAGTGAAGTGGCTTACACTGGAGTGGCGTAGAGAGGAGTTGTATACAGTTTAATAGTGTAGAGTGGACTGGCGTAGAATGGAGTTGTGTACAGATGTAATGGCATAGAGTGGAGTGGCATAGAGCAGAGTGTTGTACAGTGGAGTGGCGTAGAGTGTAATAGTGTATAGTGGAGAAGCGTACAGTGGAGTGGCATATAATGGAGTGGTGTAGACTGGAGTGGCGTAGAGTGGTGTGGGGTACAGTGTAATAGCACACAGTGGAGTGGCACACACTGGAGTGGGGTCCAATCGAACAGCGTGGAATGAAGTGTTCTAGAGTGGAGTGCCCTACACTGGAGTGGCGTAGAGGGAAATAGCGTATAGTGGAGTGTTGTAGAGGGAAGTGGCATTCAGTGGAATAGAGTAGAGTGGAATAGCGTACAGCAGAATGGCATATAGCGGAATAACATATAGTAGAGTTGAATCCATTGGAGTGGCGTACAGTGGAGTGACATAGACTGTAGTGGTGTAGAATGGAGGTGCATACAGCATAAGAGTGTAGAGTGTAGTGGCGTGCAGTGGTGTTGCATGCAGTGTAACAGCGTAGAGTGTAGGGGTGGGTTCGAGTGGAGTCTCGCACAGTGGAGAGGCATAGAGTAGAATGGCGTAGAATGGAGTAGCTTATAGTGGAGTGGCTACAGTGCATGGCATATGGATGTATACGAAATTTAGCAGCAATGTAGATTATGGTGTGCAGAGTAATGCAAAACAGCTATTTGCGCTGCCTTGCATTACTCCAGATTTACCAGTCAATACAGGGCCAGGCATGGTGGCATTGTGTTGTTTTGTAAATCTGACTTAAGTATTGCATTGCCCATGCGACACCATGCATCACTCCAATAATACAGCTAGGCCTAAGTTATATTTTGGGCTGTGGTATACTGTGATAACTTTGCAGTATACAGTGGTACATGGCGATAACAAGGCAGTATATAATTGGGTAAAGGCTGTTTTTAGAGAATAGAAATGCAGCTTGTTCAGCATTAGATATAGGTAAGTAGTAGGTCCCTACCTCTTACCGCTTTATTAAAGTGGTAAGAGGTAGGAAAGTTTATTATTTTATATATTTTTCAATAATTTTACAATCATGTACCGCAGTAGTTTCATAAATATTTGTGAAATTACTGCTGGGACAGATATAACTAAGTTTAAATGCCTTATAACTTAAAAAATACTTACCCTACTTAACTGCAGTACCCAAAAATCATAATATCTATACCGTAATGTATAATCCTGCCAAATCTCATGTAAATCCATTCAGCCATTTTCGTGCTACATCAAATGCAATAGTCTATGGAAAATTCATTGGTGGAAAAACACGTTTTGGGACTCCCTTGTAGAGGTGATGTAATTGAGGTAATGACATCAGCAAAATGTGGAATGTTGAAGTTAGAATGTAAGGAATGACAGTTGGAGAAATCAGTTGCTTGGAAGATACGGAGCACTTGGTCGCACAATAATGGAGCTTATTTAACTGCCTTTTACCATTGAACCCCTTAAGAATTCACTACAAAAATTTACACAATCTTAAAATGTAGAAAATGCTATAGGTCTGGAAAGTTTTGTGGTGATTCATCAAATGGGTGGAAAGTTATTTGGGAGCTAATATCCGAGGATTTCCTATCTTTGGGAATACTACTATAACTACAGAGTGGCAATCAGATTTAATGTGATTTCTTTATGTTCTTCTATTGTATGTATTTGTTTAAAGGTTTACATAATCATGTGACCATAAATGTGTCTCTTAGTAGTTAATTTAATAATTTTGAAACTTTACCTATGCAGTCTAGTTTATTTTTTAGGCTTCCATGCTACTTTTAGTAGGATTGTGCTACATATGAAGCCCAAAGTGAATGAAAGCCAATCGTTGATATAAAAAGTAAGAGTATTATTTTCTTTCCTCATGGCTAATTATCATGTCCTCCACATAGTAGTTTGTGTAGCTCACTGCTAGGTCACTTTTCCATTTTGTTGCACAAGAGTATATAAGGAAGATGTTTTTTTTAGCTTGTTGGGCACAGTTTTATTTTGTGAGCCAGTGAGCATGCAAAGAAAACTTATGTAGATTAAGATGTATTCCAGTCGTTATGTATTTGTTTATAGATTTCCATTAGCATGTGTCCATAAATGGATCTCTCAGTTGATCATGTATTAATCTGAAATTTGCATATCTGGTATAGTTTATTCTTTGGGCGTCCTTGCTACTTTTAGTAGGATTGTGCTACATATGAAGGTCATAGTGAATAAAAGATTTGCTAGCATTCGCACCAAGAATGTTCTATTCTTTTAAGGACATGGAGGCGAGGATTATGCTTATCTTTCTTTGCTACTCATTTGACAGCAGCCAATGAAAAAAATTTAAACATATATTAAACTACACATCCCATGATGCTCTGTCCGTTAACCCCACCAGTCACGGCCCATTAGACCATACATTACTGCCAGCACCTTCTTAACTGCCTCTTTCTTTGAACAACTGTAGTCCATAAGAATCTCTTGAGGAGCGATAACCAAACTGGATAGGCGCATTCAAAGTGCATCCGACATCACCAATCTACAAAACGAACTTCAACCAGCAACTGAAGCGCGAATCGCCAACCTTGAAACACAGCACCCGGAAATCTTCTCATTTCGTCTTTCGATCAGAGCCTAACAGAAATACATGTTCGCTCAAATCATGAACAACTCACGTGTAGGTTAAACAATATAATAAAACAAATGATGACCAAAGAATGTCCATATTAAAACATTAATAGCACGTATTAGATACCCTAATGACTGATATTCCTGGGTGGGATAATCTTTGCCTCCATGTCCTTAATAGAATTGAAAATTCTTGGCACAAATGCTAGCAAATGTTTTATTCTATGTCAGCACCGGAGGCTCCGATTATGCTAGTTTCAAGCTTATTGAACTTCGCAGAAGCAACATCACCCACAGGTTTATAATAGGACTGTTTAAAAGTGGAGTCTGAAGACCAATCAGCCGTTTTCATAATATCTTGAATAGTAGAACCCAGCACAAGTGATTTGGAGGCCACAGAGCCACTGACTGAATGTGTTCTAAACACCTCAGTACAAATTCCAGCCTCTGCCATCACTGATTTCAACCATCTAGCTATAATAGCAGATGACACTGGCTTAAAAGGTTTCTACAAAGAGATCAACAATTGACCTAAAGTATTGCCTCTTAGTGCATAGTACCTGCTGCATAGGCTTTTAAACATTTGACCACGCACAATTTGTCGTTCAGAGGAGAAGCATGGTAATTAATATTCTTTGAGAAAGTTCTTGTCCTCCTGGAAATTGTAAATGAAATTCACTCCAGAGTAAGCAAGGTCGAAAGCTTTCACATTGGAAGTCCTTCTAGAAGAAGTCAGGCATAACAACATGGCTAATTTAGCAGACAACTGTTTTCTAGTCAATTGCTCATTACTGGGCCAGCTTTCAAAAAGATTTAGGACCACATTTACATCCCATAAAAAGGAATACTTTGGGTTTGGAGGATTAGTTATATCCTTGAGGAGCCTACAGAAAACAGGGATCATACTCATGGGAATATTACCAACCTATACATGTCCTGCTGAAATCGATGACCGAAAATTATTTACTGACCTGTAAGACATACCCTCTGTCACTTTCTGCGAAAGAAAATTTATGATGTCAGGAATCTCTGTTGTCACAGGATCCATGTGCCGTTCCAGGCACCAATCCATCCAGCATCCACATGCTGAAGAGTATTGTTTTCTTGTAGAGGGGGGCCATGCCTGCTTAATTAATTCTGAAGCTACATCTGAAATGTTGCCGGAAAGCCTCCAGGCCATCAGGGACAGCTGCTCCGATAGTACTAATGGATGCAGTTACCCTCAGGGCTCCGGAGCATCATCTGAGAACAGGGAAGAAGAAGAGGGGGATTGCAGGCCAATTCCAGAAGGACCAGGAAACAAGGCTGGGCATTCCAAACAGGAGTGACCAATACCAATTCTGCTGCCTGACGCTTGATCTGAGAAGCTACCCTCAGTATCATTGCAAAGGGGGGGAAAGCATAAGTCAGTCCGCTGAACCAATCCTACAAGATGGCATCTGTTGCCTTCGCCAGAGGATCTGGCTTCCAACTGAAGAATTCATCTGTGTGGCAAGTCAGTCTGGTGGCAAGCAGGTCTATCCTGAAAGGGCCACAAACACTCTGGATCAGTCTGAATCGTTGCGAACGGAGCTTCCAATCACTGTGATCTATCAACTATCAGGAATTCCAGCCTGCTGTGAGATTGGATTTCCCGAGAATGTACTCCACCACTACTGAGATCTTGTGGGACAGGCAGTAATGCCAAAAGTCCTTGGCTATCTCCAGTAGTAGTATGGATTTGGTACTCCCCAGTTTGTTTATGTATCTGACAGCTGAGATGTTGTCCATTCTGAGAAGAATGCAACAAGACATCTTCTTGGAGTAATGGGGCCTGATGGTGAAGGACCCTGCTAGCAATTCTAGGCAACTGATGTGGAGATTTAACTCTTGGAGAGACCATCTGCTGCCTGTAGAGAAATCTCTGCAGCGTTACCCCAACCCCATCGGATGGCGTCTGACTCTATCACGACTTCTTGTTGGGATCCAAAAAAAACCCTGCCATTCCAAGTATCTACATGTCCCAACCACCACTGAAGTTCTTCTCTTACCTCTTCCGTCAAAGGAACTTGATCCATGTAGGCTAACTCTCTCCTCAAATGTTGAATCTTGAGCCTCTGAAGAGCTCTGTAATGCGGAGGACCGTGGAACACTGCTTGTATGCAGGATGCTAGAAGGCCACAGGGTGAGCAATCACCCTCAAAGAGACAGACTGGCACACTAGAACAGACTTCCGCTCTTTCTTTGTGTCTCTTAACTTGGGCAGCAATAACTGAGCTAACTCTGAGTTTATCACAAACCCCAGGTACTCTATGGAGTGAGAGGGGCATAGGATCGATTTGGTCTTGTTGATCACAAACCCTAAGTCTTGCAAGAAAGTTACCATCATCTGCAGATGCTGCATGACTAGGTCCTGGGACTGGGCCATGATCAACACATCGTCGATATATATGATCATGCGTACACCCTTCTCTCTGAGATTGGCAATTACTGGTTTCATCACCTTGGTGAAGCACCATGGCGCTGAGGAATGCACAAAAGAAAGGACCAAATATTCAGGCCACTTGTCTTGCCTCCAAGGGTGGGCACCTCCATTGCGGCATTGTCCCAGTTATATTTTGCCCCCCCATAACATGTACACAATATATAAATAAATATGTAATTGAAAGTTTTGAAAAAATTGTTTTTTATTATGCCTGCGGCAGTCAGCCTTTAGCTGTTTGCGGTTGTCGGCGGCTCTGAAGGGGTGGGGCTTCACTGTGATAGGCAGTGAGCGAGCGCATGGCACCACCTAGGCCCACAAAGTGTGCATGTCAGGTTGGACAGCTGCTTTTCTCCGGCCAGCTCGACATGCACACTAGAGGCTTCTCCCAGGCTGCAAGTTAGTGACTGGGGGTTAATTAAAGCCGCAACCCCGGTCTCTAAATGAGCGGTGATCATGCCTGCTCAGGCCAATCCTGAGAGACGCAGTTGCAATCTCCTTCCCCCTCTTCGCGTAACCCCGTGATATGGCCAGGCGGAAGTCCTTGCTTATGGAGTGGAGGCGACTCACCTCGCCTGAGAATAATAAAATATTTGTGTGTGCCCACACCCCCAACCGGGGTACTTCGGGCAAAGGGACTGCTTTCCTGGTCTGAAGTTGAGGAAGAGAGCGGCAGCTGAAGGCGAGAGGAAAGACTTTTGATGACTGACAAGCTGGCAAAAATTAATTAGCCAGGAGCAGAGACCATCCCTCGGTGGACCTGGTTGCTGCTTCCTCTCCCTGGGAGCTGCTCTCACCGCCCCCCGCCCCTGCTCCGCCGGCCGGGTCCTAACAAGTGCCAGGCGGACAGGAGTCAGTGGCCATGGGCGACAAAGGCACCATACAGGGAGGAGCTCCGGTACCTATGGTTGGGGTGGTAGCTGAAATTCTAATGTAACCTGATCTACTAGGGTTAAATCACAAATACTTGCCATGTTATCTGATAGGGAGCCCCGAGGGACAGTTCCTGTATCCGAGCCTGTAAACCACATTTCCCAAGCCCTAACCTCAGATAGCAGACTTGCTGTTCAGAAGTGTAATTTTTTTCTATAAACAATGGCCGCTAGTTATAGACAGGCCATGCATAAGTTCTTTTCAAAGCCTGTTGAAGCATAAATGCAAAAGTACATGATTGTTGGCCGAGTGACTGCTAATTCACAAAACATCTCTCCTGCATGAATGAGTTAAAAAGCAGCAGCTCCAATCAGCACCAAGCATGCTCAGTTCTGCCGCACTTAAAGGAGGGATTACAGGCAGCCACTTCAGAGCTCTCAGATGGATTCAATGTCAAAGCTAAACGTCTCTGTCTACATTACAATGGCTTTCTTCATCATCCAAGAAGTGGAATGACTGTTACAGTGTTTCTCATTTATGAAAACTGTCATTTACTATTTCTGTACCTTTCTGCATTTTATCTGCTTACCAGGTGAAAGATCGTCATAGCTCGAAAGAGGCATTTGTAATTTATTTTGCAGCCAAGTGTAGAGGAGCGCGAGGTCATGTGAAATATCAGACAATGCACTACAATGCAGTACTCCACTCAATATGTGGCAAGTGTATCATTTTAACTGGAATCACAGAGCACGGTTTGGCTAGTAACTTGGCAGGCAGTGGTTCGTTGCCATGCGGTAATTTCCAATTCGTCTTTCAGCAGTGACTCTTGCTTTTCGGGCAGGCATGGATCTGAAGGTGTTTCCTTTAAATTCAAAGTATATTTTTGGTGTGGTTCGAATTGAATAAAATGTGCAAAAAAATGAATACAATTGTATGTTTTAATGAGAAATCTGTTATATATGCATCCAGCTTTAAGTGCTGATGGCTACAAGAGCCAATATCAAATGTTGAGGATATCAAACTGTTGTGTTTATCATTTGCATTTAGTGAAATACGAAGATGATGAGTTGAATGCTTTCAAAGATCTCAGCCGCCAGCAAAACTTTGGGCAGCATTCTAGTCCATCATATATGTTTGGAACCCGGAAGCTAGTTAGTTTAATATCTTGTTTGAAGTTTTCTACCTTTGTTTAACTTGTGTTATGTGAAGTCACATCTTTTATGCAGCCAACTGGGGCAAACGTTATGCAAGCACTCCAGAGATACAATAGATTTGTATAGCACAGGATGCCGTTTTTGTTAACATTTCTGAGCCCTGGAAAAAACCGTTAACCTGTTGGTGGCTAATGAACTGTGTGCTGCAACCTGTTTCTGGCACTCATGCGCTGCATTTTGAATTGTAAAACATCATCACCAGTTAAGTGGAAGGCCATTGTAAAAAAGTTATATCGTTTCTGCCACATGTAGGGACTCAGCGCCCTCGGGTTCCTTCCTGGTTGTCTCTTATGATGGGCTAGGAGCAAGGAAGCCAGCAGGCAGTACAGGCAGCTTGGCGATGTATTTTCTACCTGCAGAGCGAGGAGAGCAAGCAGCCCTAAAGTGACAGAAGGGGATTTGTTTGTGTGTGTAAAGGGCATGTGTACACTACAGTATGCAGTCTCTTGCCTGGTATATAGGACAGCAGGGCGTAGGGAACTAGAGACTGAGGAAGAGCAGGGGCTTGGAGGTGGAGGAGAGAGAGGCCGAGGGACAGCTGAAACTTGAAGGTGGAGGAGAGAGAGCGGAGGCTTGGAGGCGGATAAAAAACAGGCTGAGAAAGAGCGGAAACTCCAAGGTGCTTCCTTAACCTTTTTACTTTCTCAAATTTTCTTGAAAATGCCCCATTTGACCACCCTTTTTTCAAACTTTTCTCAGGGTAAGAACCCCCCTGAGCCCCCCACCTTATGACAGTCGTACTCGCTCGCTACGCTCGCTTGCTACAGGTTCCTCATCCCAAACCTTTATGCCCACCACTTTCAGATGTCAGCAGCCGCCACTGCTTTCCTCCTGAACGGAAGGAAGCACCTGTGAGAAGGGAAGATGGGAATATTAGATAAATATCTTTTGGACTGGGCCCATAAGTTCTAGACCTTTTCTAGACTCACAATCAGATGTTTTTTTTTCGCAGCATGAAAGTGTAAAGGGGAGAAAAGTCATTAAAATGCCAATCAATTGATCAATACTTTTCGGTGACACATAGTAACCACAGACAACTTACTTAAGGTTAGTCGATTTATTACAAATCCAAAAATAACTGAACATAGAGACACCGCAATAAAAGAGTGTAAAAGTACATCGGAATTAGCATAAAGCCAAATTGCGCATCCAATTTAGACGATGTAACATAAGTAATACAATTAGTTCAAGAAGCAGAATGCAGAAGATCAAAAAGCATGAGCCCAAATTTCCTGCATTGAGGATTGATAGATAAAAAGCATAAGTCTATCCCTACTCTAACGCTATGATGTCATGCCTACTTAGCATTTCCCAGATGGAAGGTAAAAGGTGTCAGCAAGTGGAGTCTTCCTAAGAAGTCTCTCCACAATATGGGTTATGTAGCATAAAGCTACCAAGACAGAGCTCTTCTAAGATGCTCTCTCTCCGAAGGCAAAAGAAGAAGTGGGGCGCTTTCCCTACTTTTACATGACATAATTCATTGATAATCTTCCCAGAATTCAGTTCAGATCACGCCATCCGCTCTGGGTACAATCCTTAAGGTACATTTCCATGGGACAACGGTGTTCTTTCCTCGATACTTTTTGGCCTTTTTTCCCAGACCTTCTCCTGTGTGAAACACAATTACCTTCCCTTATCGACTCAAGCCACATGATTGTAACTTCTTCTCTCTTTGCCTGACTAGTAAAACAAAGACATTATTCTAACTAACAAGAAAGCTTTCACCTGCAACACAAAACATGAGAAAGAACAAATTCCACAGCACACATGAAATTCAACTATTAATTCTAAAGCAAGAGTTTTCCAAGGAACTGCATTTCAGGCCTACAAGATTCGGCTAACATAAGAAAGCATCATATAAACTTCACGAGATCTTCATAACATTAAGGCACTTTCAATTAATGGATTTACCTACATGTAAAACTAATAAATACATTTAATTCATGATTAGGTGTCAACTGCACAACTCGAGTTCTTCACGTTAATGTTTTCAGCTAGTTACATTCATTTTCTAAGTTATTTTATATACACTTTCAATGGCTTAGATCACATCATGTTTTCATGTTATTACATTTCACAATTCTAACACTTCACGTTAATACAACAAAAGGTTATATGCAGGTGCGGTCTATGCGTGTGATTATAAAGCACCCCTATGATTTAAATGCGATTTCCGCTCCATCATTTCTCCCCTCTGATGACGTTGAGTCATCATAAACACTTCGAAATCCCGGACGAGTAGACCGATCTAAACAGATGTCGTAGCTAGTCTCTTCTGTCTGAACTATTCCAACCTTTATAAATTCTCGTATGACTGTCCTGCATCCGTTCCACCCTTCCTTCTCTTTCCCTTAAAGAGTTCTCCACTTGCCTCGTCTTGTGCCATTTGTTCGCCCTTATCATTCCTACCAAGATGATAACACAGACCACAACAATTATTATTGGCTTCAGAATATATCCAAGTATTCCCTTTCCCTTTCTGTGTTTTGGTTCTCGTCATCAGGAGCTCAACTGAATGCGGTACATAGACAGTAAGTGGATGACCTATCATAATGCTCTCACATCGTTCAATACTGACACCTGTTGCAGCAACGGATTTGAGACATCCGGTCAACGGTGAAGCCTCAGGATCTA
Source organism: Calotriton arnoldi (assembly GCA_963921515.1). NCBI lineage: Eukaryota > Metazoa > Chordata > Amphibia > Caudata > Salamandridae > Calotriton > Calotriton arnoldi. The sequence continues at coordinate 1,878,569 of CAWUFW010001531.1, read as the reverse complement.
ATGTAGCTGATAAAAAGGCCACTGGTCTACGGGCACCCCCATGTGTCTGGGTGAGTACAGAAAGAGCACGACCCTCCCACCCGTGACAGAATAATGAGACAGCTTTGATGTAATCAGGCATTCCTAAAGCCAGAGCGCGACACAGGCACTCTCTCAACTAAAGGAAAGCGAGCAAACAGTTGTTATCCCAAGGAACCGGATCACACACATCCTTGTGGGTCAGCATCTGCAAAGGCTTTGCCATCAAGGAGAAATTAGGGATCCATTGTCTGCAGTAGCCAACCATTCCTAAGAACATCCTGACCGCTTTCTGGGTATTGGGCGGATTCATTTTCATGATCGCCTCCATTCTTTCTGGTGACACCTTCCTCTTGCCTTTCTCAATTCTGTGACCCAAATGCTGCACTTCGTTCAAATAGTACTGGAGCTTACTTGGAGACACCTTATGCCCATTGTCAGCCAGATGGTTTAGTAATGCGATAGTATCATCCTTGCAAGCCTCCCGAGTTTTAGACGCAATGACGAGGTCATCAATGTACTGGACTAGCACTAAGCCTGGGCGTAGTTCGCGAAGTAGCGCTACGCGAAGCTACGCAAAGTGCAGTTCGCACTACGCGAACTACGCGTAGCACTATGCGAACTACGCGTAGCACTACGCGAACTGCGTAGTGCACTGTTCGCAATGATTGCACAGTGCCGGATGCTTGTCCGCACTGTGCAATCATTGAAAACGGCATCTTGCACAGTGCGAGCTGTCTTTTACTGCCGCTCGAGTAGATTTTTACTCGAGCTGCAGCTTCTCAACGCGACTGGTAGTTTCTCATCGCGAGCGGTCGCGAGCATACGCGACCACTTGCAATGAGAAACCTGACCTCCCGCGTTGAGAATCTCGCCGGGATGTCATTTTGCTGCTCGCGGTCGCCAACTTGACGTTGAGGACCGCGAGCAAGCAAAAATGACCGCTGCACTCACGCTACGCTACGCGTGTTTGCACTGTGCTACGTGCAATTCGCGTTGTGCGAAGTAGCGCAAACTTCGCAAACTACGCGAGCGTAGCGTAGTGCTTTGCCCAGGGTTAACTAGCACTGAGTTTCGGGGCAAAATCAAGTTCTCAAGGTTTTTCTTCAGGATCTCGTTGAATATGGATGGATTTTCAGTATACCCTTGAGGGATACGACACCACGTTAAGACACGATTCTCCAGATGGAAAGCAAATAAAAATTGGCTTTCCTCATGCAATGGGATGGAGAAAAATTCCTGACAGAGGTCAATCACTGTGAACCATTCAGCCTCACAAAGAATTTGAAATAAGATCACAGAAGGATTCAGTACCACGGGACAACAGGAATCACTATGTTATTGACTTTTCTAAGGTCCTAGACAATGCAATATTTTCCGCTGGGTTTCTGCAATCCCATGATAGGTGAATTACACGGACTTCCCATAATCTCCTTTAGAATGCACTGTGAAATCATGGACTCAATTACAGATGTAATTCCTGCCACCATTTCCGGCATCAAGTTGTACTGAGGCATTCTTGGAAAGTCTGTATTAGACTTGACCTGTATACAAAATGGCTCAACTCCTCAAATCAGTCACATTTCCTACCCAGAGAAGTCCCATACCACTGGAGAGACTGTGTCTCTAAAATCCAACAGCATGTCTTCCACTGTCAGTAATGAAAACATGGCTGTGTAATAGTTCTGATTAGCCAATTTGAAAGCAATGTCTTCATCATTAGTCTGCAACTCTATTCCCTTCGGTGTGCAAAAGATGATATAATTCAATTTGCACAAGAGATCACGTCATAGCAAACAGACTAGACTCGAGTCACACACCATGAACTGATGGTGATCTTGAAAGGTTCCAATTTTCACTGGTACCTATTCAGTCAAACGGTTAGTCATTCTTTTGTTGGAAACTCCTACAACTTGGATCGATTTTCCCGAGAGGGGCAGGTTTGGGACTACTGCAGATCTCACAGTAGAATGGGTAGCACCAATATCCATCAAGAATGTAATAGGATGACCATCTACGTCTGCTTCTACATATGGTCCACTCTGGTCTACCTCTAAGACTGTGCCAAGTGTACAGTCTTCCTCCCACCTCAAGCACCGTCATAAGGATGGGTTCTGCTCAAATCCATCTAGGGACATCAGATGATAGGTCCGATTACCCTGCAAGATTCTCGAAGGCTGGGGCACTTGTATCAAGTGGTTCTTATTCCCCCCTGCATTAAGCGATCTGTTGGTAACTGATTTAATTCATCTGCCACCTGCATGAGTTATCCTTCTTGCACCTGATTCACTGGATTTAAATGACACTCACGTTTCCAATGCCCAATCTTGTGACAAAAATGACAGTAGTCTTCTTCAGGGTTGCAACGTCTATCCTTGTCTTTGGGTCGATGGGTACACCCCTTCCTCTTCCCTGTCCCATCGACCCTGCGCCTGATGTGACTTGTGCACCTCCTGCAACATTCCCTTGACCACAAGCTACCGTTCCCGTTACCGCCTGTACCTGCTCTCCCTTCTGTGCATTTCACATTTGAACCAACATCACTTTCTCCTTTATCCTCCTATGCTTGGAATCCACTTCGTCACTGCAGAACCTGGCATACTTTAAGATCTCGTCTACGGACTTATTTTTCCAGCAGATCAAGTGCTGTTTGATCATGAGGCTGATCTCCGGCCTCAATCCTGTCACGAATTTGGATACAAATTGTCCCATGTCTTTAGGATCGAGCGTGTTTAAACCACTGTACTGATTAAAGGCTTGTAGTGGCCTTTCGTAATAAGCATGTGCTGACTCTTTAGGTTCCTGGACCGTTCGATCTATTTTAACCCAATCAATGTCTTGTGGGGCTATGTTGGACTGCAACCATGTGATCACCTGATCGTACTTCTTCATGACCAATGGTGAAGGACCATGAGTTACTAAATCCCTCTCTTGCTCAGCAGCAAGCCACTCAGTAGCTATTTTACAAGCAGCCCATAGATCGCTTGGAACCACAATTTCAAACAAGACCTTTTAGATTTTGACAAAGCGATCAACTTGCTTGTACACTTACTCAGCAGGCTTTCCCCTCAACCTTGGAAAATCATTCGTGAACGCAGCTAAGTCACCTCTACTCCAAGGAACATGCACATACCTTCCGCTAGGCACTTCCCATAATGGATATGCCTCAACTCCCAGCGTTCCCCCTCCTGGAGGTGGTATTTCTCCTGTCACCTTCCTTGCACTCTTCTTCTTTGATCATCTCTCTTCCCACTTATCCAGCATACTCCAAGCTCTTATTCCTACAACCAATTTTCGGATATACGTTTCAATCCTGTCACTCTCTTTTCCTCTAGCTCCTGATCACTGTAGTTAAGTCTGCGATTACCCTGTAGCATTTTTGTTCGAGACAGGTCCACTTCATACCTCTGAGCTAACTCTGACAGCTTCTCATGCGCTCTTCTTGCCTTACGGGTGACATCCTCCACTATAAACAACAGGTCATTTGGTTCATAGGTCTCTATTCTATCCAAAGGTAGATTCCCACTGATGATCTCGCCTACCTCAGCCTTTAGCCTCACCACATCCAATAGTTTCACCTTTACTGTAGCTTTGATGGTGTTCTGACTCGATGTACTACTCCGACCCTTCTTGTTGCTATTGTTATGGTCTCTCAACCAAGACTCCAAATCTACGACATCTAAGACATGCTGATTTCCTGAGGTTCCTTGACTTGTCCTCTCACTGGAGTTTCCCACATTCGTAGATCTGAGCTAGTGCTTGCCATGGGTATAGACCGTATAGTACTTGAACCAATGCGTATTCCAGAAGGATCAGCAGTAGCTGGTAAAGGGGTACTAGATTCCATAGGCACTAATGTTGGACAAGTCCCACTTGTGCTCCCTGCTCTTCCCAATCCAGTCCCTTCAACCTGTATGGGCTGTCGCTGACTAAGGTTCCCCACTGAGCTTGGGTCATACTCAGGAACAACAGGACCAATAGTAACCGGGACTGTAAGAGCTTCTGGCAACCGTGAAGCCGCGTTGACTCCATCCTGTTCTATACCTCCTAAGGTTGACATTCCTGTTCCCCCTACTCCTGCGGATATCCTTCCCACAACTCCTGTACTAGGACCCACTTGAGGTGCTGTTACACTTTCCGTATTCCCCGCACTTGCTGAGTATCGCCCCCCGTCTCCTGATTGTGGATTGTAAGGTGAAGGACACTCAGATAACAACCCATCCAACAAGCTGTCTTCAGTATCACTACTGTCGTTTCCATTTGCCCCTTTGCTTCTGCCTGTTGACTCCCCTTCTCCCACTAATACCGGGTACAACCTTTCTCCTTCAATAGTAACCACTCTCCATCTCTTCAGCTGTGTGTCCCACTGTGCATCCTGGTAGGCCCTCAGTGCTTTCCTCATCTTCCCTTGGTATTTTCCTTCTGCTTAGCGTGTGCTGCATGCATCCATGCATCTAACGCTTCAAACTGTGTTGGTCTAGGCAAAGGTCGCAGTGCAAACATTACTCCTCTCAACTGGTGCAATACATCCAACCGAAATGAAGCAAAACATGGAAATGACAATTCACCTTAAGTGATTTTATGCCAATTTTGGAGCCAAACCAGCCGCGGCCCGTGCAGGTAAGAGCGGTGGGGCTGGGGGGGGGATTTCGACGGACGATGATGAGGCAAATTTAAATAAATAATTAATTTTTCCTTGCTGTCTGTCAAAATACCCCCCACCCTGCCCCACCGCTCTTACCTGCATGGGCCATGGGTGAGCCAAACTATAGTATGAAGCCAAACCTTTGTCGCCATATAATGTGCTGGAGTATCCTCGGGTGACGCCTCTTTGCCCACTCCAGAAACAACCCCTTGGTCACCCCTGAAAAGATCCCCCAACACCCTAAAACATCGTATGATTTCAATTGAAATTAGTTGTTAAAAATTTTTTAGACGGACCAAGCTCTCTAACCACAACTTCCCGATGACCACCAGCCAATCCCAGCGCAGCATTACACCAACTGACCTATCGCAGCATGGCACACTCTGACGTCACATCACTCCTCGCAGCAGCTCACCCTCCTTCACATTTCCTCCGTACGTATTCAGTCACACAGCCATCTTAAATCTGTAATTGTCTGCCATCTAAAAGATCAATAGAATTCAATCACTCAAGAACATTCACACATGATGACCCTCGACCAGCGTTGATCACCCGAATCAATATAGTCAACCCCTGTACACAAGGTCCACTAAACGATTCCTATACGTCCCTGTCACCCGGTGGGTGACAAAAACGCAACAGCCAGCCGATTTCTGCTTGCCTGGCCCGGAAGTCAGGCATCTGGGCGGAGTCACGCCGCCACGCAAGACCCGGAACCACAAGAGGCCGGAATATCGCGCTGGCCGTCGATCGGAGAGAAAAGCCGAAGACGGAGAGCCAAGACGTGTGGTAGAAGGGAGCCGAACCGAAGAGGACCCTCGGGAAGAAGAACGGAGAGGAGCAACACCGAGCGATCCCGTCCCGTGCAGAGGGGAACTAGAAGCCCGAGCCGAGGAAGAGCCGCCTCACCGCCAGCTGACGAAGGATACCCGCTGCGTCCCAGGAGGGGCGTGGCTTCGTCAGGGTGCTGGCGGGGAGAGCCTCCGGTGAACCTGGAAGAGAGGAAGACGCATAAAGGACATCAATAAGGACTGTGTCGTTTCACCTATAAATAGCTGCATGTACTAAATAAAGGAATTATAACTCACCTTGAGACCACTCTGAGCTGTCATTTAATGCCAATTCTAACAAGTGGTCACAGTCCCATTCACACAAAGTTCCCTGTCTTAGGTGGAACTGTTGTATTCCGCTTTAGGTGTCCGTATATAGGTTTTCCTGAAACATGTCCTTATATAGGTACAATTCGCATTGCCCTTATATAGGCATAAGATCCCAGTCCTTATTTAGGCATTAGCCATGCTATCCAAATACAGGCATGGTCACCTACACCCGTCCACCCCAACGTCACAACGAGTTCTTAGAAACCAGACCCTTAAGCTCTTGGGAGTTCCCCTAGCACAGGATTATTGATTTCTCCAAGAACTCATTTATTATGCATGAACCACTATTCCTTAAGGGTTCTTGCCTAACGTCTTCCTCTGCCCGACTTTACGTCAATGCTAACATTCCAAGGCACCTACCAGGTATAAATATACCTTCCCTTGCCCAAGCAAGTAGGAGGAGACCTCGACTTTAGAGGAGCCCGTATCCCGGCCTGACGCACTGACAAGAGACGCTGTCATCCCTGCTTGCAGAGAATCCAGCTTCCAGTGTTCTGACTCCCTTCGCGGGGTGTTAGAGTTCGAGACCCGGAAAGAGATTCCCACCTCTCTCATTCTCAAGGTATGGAGCTGACTAGAACCTAGAGGGACTCTTGGCATTCTAGACTTGGCATACTAGACTCTTGGCATACTAGACTATAGCATACCATACCATAGAATTCATCACCTACTTCTTACCTTGCACTACACTTAGGTTAGGTACACTGGGGTAGAACTAGTTAGAGAAGCATCTTATGAGTACTCACATTTTTAGCTTATGTTATTTATGTATATGAATATATGTGTCATAGCTAAAAGATAATGCTAGTGCAGTATTATTTCTTTCTACTGCTTACACTGTACATTATATATCTCGCATACTGTCTTGTGATCATAACAGCTCATATCTCTTACACGAGAAACAAGACTGTTCAATAAATCCTTTTATTGAAACGCCCGTCTATTCTTTCTGTGTAACTCTGAAGAAACTAAGCATGCCCGATTAGCTGAGTGAAACTGTTATCTGTTGTTTCCACGATTCTGAGAGTGTTCTGATTCTAAAGGGAAACAAAGTTGTCATGTTTATGCGGTTGCCAGAAACTACTCCCTTCTTGTTTACAAGGAGTTTCTAGTGGCCTCTGAGTTAGCTGGCACAAAGTAATTAAGTTTAATATACTCGATAGGGACATACTGACCTCAGTCCTATGTCGAATCTATAGGGTATATTATTCCAATGCGCAGAGCCTATTAGGGAAATAGTAACTACACTACATGGCACACAACGTTTGGTAAGGCACTAATTTAACGCTAGATACTGAGTAACTCAGTCGTGCTTTTCTCAGAGACCCCTACTCACATACTCCATAAGACGTCTGGAGTGGGTAGGGTTAAGTATCCGCCAAAGCTAAATAGGACAAAAATCCTATATATTAGCTGTTTGGTTTGTTCAACGTTGAAGGATACAGTGTTCCAAAATATTGTGCACCTTATCTTTTGTTTCCTTGAAACTTGTTCTACATTTTTCAAAAAAACCAATGTCCCTGACCGGGGATAATGGCACCGAGAACGATGTTGCTGCGGCTGACCCAGTCGTACCAGCTTTTAATTTTACAGGTTTAAATGAAACCGATGAGGGTGTTATAAACATCCCTCCAAACTTAAGGAGAGCCATCACTCTAAAACTTATAAAACACGGCCTATCACCAAGAGGTGGTAGAGCTGTTTTCGTGATAGAGGCACACAAATGCTTTCAGACAGAGGTATTCTATTCATGGATAGTATTCCCAGAATCAAATCCAGTAACAAAAGTGTTTCACTTCTTTAAAAAAAGATGAACCACCAGAGGAATATATTCCTTTCGAGGATATTGAAATTCCACTCACATACCAGTAGCATAATCTCTGGTTTAAAGGCGCCCTAAAACATCACAAAAACATTACCAGGCTCGGTCCACTAGGTAGACCAGGAGCAACATGGCCGATTCTAGCCGGCTACACACCTCATCCTGACATCGATGAGATGTCAGAAGAGGAATTACTTACTCAACTACAAGAGTTAATAAAAATTTAAAGACAATTAGTCCAATATGTCATGCGGACTTTCACAGTCCAACCACCAATGACCATTCCAAATCAAACCCCTCAACAGGGGAATACACTAAAAATTACTCCACAGACTGTACACGCAGTCATGGGTAAAATGCCCACAAAACGTGAACAAATTCCATTCTGGATAGCTCAAAAAATTGCTCAAATCGAAGCAGTATTTCCAAATACTAGCCCTTATGAGAAACACAGAATCCTAACAATCTGTTTACCAATGGGGATCACACCACAACTGGAAGACTGCACCACTTGGGGCGCAGTCTTTGCTGCCATCTATACTAAAACACATGGTGTTCCATCAATTGCAGTAATACCAGATGTCCTGAAACAAATTCAAAACGAATACAGGGCAGAACCTGCTCTGAATTTAGGTATGAAATTACTGAAAAACTTCGACCAGGTCTCAACAATAATATTATCTAATATTAAAGGGGAGGCAGCATCAGTGGTGATCCGCCAACACTTAAGGGAATTTGATGTAACAGAACATCAACATGAACTACCCAGAATAACAGAAAAATCTTATGCAGAATTAGGCAGAGATAGTTTGGGTGGAAAACCTTTGAAGCCAAAACTATCTGAAAGTCCTGAGAAGGACTCTATTAAACAAAATCCTACATCTTCTAAAAAGAAGTGGGAAACTAATAAACAAAATTCAAACAAGACACGTTCTCAATCTCGAGGTAGGTCTCCTCAAAAGGAGCCCTCTGAAAGGAGGTATAACCTCAGAAATAGGGATAATTTAAGAAAAGCTGACAGGTATCAAGATACTGATACACGTTTCTCTCGTAGCTTTCAGATATCATCACAGACATCAGAAAGAAGAAGACGGTCAGAACACAGAGAAGAACGCGTGAAATCCAAAGACGATAAACACGTTCAGAAAAATAAATCAAAACCTCAATTCACAAAAAAGAAGGTAGCAGGTCTGAAGATCAGACATGCCGAGAATACTGAGAATACAGCTCAAGAACGGAGAATGGGCTCAGACAATGCTGGACAGTGCAGCAGAAGTAACAATAGCTCGCCAGAACCTGAAGAAACTTCTGGAGATAGTGGAATTGAATGAGTACATCACAGTAGAGACTGTAGACACCAGGGTTAGTACTCCACAAAAGTTATATGAAATAACAATCCGAATGGAGGGAGACATACCAAGAAAAGTGAAAGCACTCTTTTTGGAGAAACTTTCAAGGGGTTATGATATACTTCTAGCAGAAAAGGACTGGCCACCAAACTTTGTCAGGGAGTGCCCACATGGCGAGGACATCATTATGCCAGCCTTCTCCAACCATATTGCAATTCACCTAAAATATACTTATGCCAGGAAATGGGCAGTTGCCCAGGCCCCAGCAATATACAAAAATCATGTAGGATGGGATGAGGACTCACCTCACCACAAAATACAGCTAAAAAATGAACCTACTGCACAAAGGCAGTGCCCAATAAAGCAAGAAGCTAAAAAACAGGTCAGTGAGATCTTAGATCAACTTGAATACCAAGGGGTGTGATTTGGAGTGCTCTTTCACTCGTTTTTCTACCCTTTTCTATCTTTCACCTTTCTGCACTTTTCTGCATCTCTGCTCTTTTGTGCCTTATTTCTGCTCATTTTCCCTTCCTCTCGTTCTGCCCTTTCACTCGTTTTCACTCGTTTTTCTACCCTCTTTATCTTTCACCTTTCTGCACTTTTCTGCATCTCTGCTCTTTTGTGCCTTATTTCTGCCTATTTTCCCTTTTTTTCTTTATCCCTTATTTCCTCCCTTGCCTTTCCCCGCCGCTGCTGCCCCCGCGGCCCCTCCCCCCAGCGCGAACGGCCCAATCCAGCTCCCTCCCCGCTCCCGCCTCCCAGCTGTCCAGCCCTCCCGACCCCTACTTAATGGCGGCCACTGCGGGGACAGGCGAGCAAGACCACTGACTCATTGTCAGTGAAATTGCTCTCCCACCCTCGCAGCTCCACCATTAAGTGAGGCCTGCCCCTGCTCTCTCGAGTGTTGGTGATCGAGGCCCTCCTCCACCCGCAGGTTTCCCTGCGCCTCATCCCTGGTGTCCAGTGGACCTCTGTCTCCTTCCTCTCACTCTGCTCTTTCACTCGTTTTTCTACCCTTTTCTATCTTTCACCTTTCTGCACTTTTCTGCATCTCTGCTCTTTGTGCCTTATTTCTGCTCATTTTCCCTTCCTCTCGCTCTGCCTTTTCACTCGTTTTTCTACCCTCTTTTATCTTTCACCTTTCTGCACCTTTTCTGCATCTCTGCTCTTTTGTGCCTTATTTCTGCCTATTTTCCCTTTTTCTTTATCCCTTATTTCCTCCCTTTACCTTTCCCCGCCGCTGCTGCCCCGCGGCCCCTCCCCCAGCGCGACCGGCCCAATCCAGCTCCCTCCCCGCTCCCGCCTCGCAGCTGTCCAGCCCCTCCCGACTCCTACTTAATGGCGGCCACTGCGGGACAGGCGAGCAAGACCACTGACTCATTGTCAGTGAAATTGCTCTCCCACCCTCGCAGCTCCACCATTAAGTGAGGCCTGCCCCTGCACTCTCGAGTGTTGGTGATCGAGGCCCTCCTCCACCCGCAGGTTTCCCTGCGCCTCATCCCTGGTGGTCCAGTGGACCTCTGTCTCCTTCCTCTCACTCTGCTCTTTCACTCGCTTTTCTACCCTTTTCTATCTTTCACCTCTCTGCACTTTTCTGCATCTCTGCTCTTTTGTGCCTTATTTCTGCTCATTTTCCCTTCCTCTCGCTCTGCCCTTTTCACTCGTTTTTCTACCTCTTTTATCTTTCACCTTTCTGCACTTTTCTGCATCTCTGCTCTTTGTGCCTTATTTCTGCCTATTTTCCCTTTTTTCTTTATCCCTTATTTCCTCCCTTTACCTTTCCCCGCCGCTGCTGCCCCCGCGGCCCCTCCCCCCAGCGCGACCGGCCCAATCCAGCTCCCTCCCCGCTCCCGCCTCCCAGCTGTCCAGCCCTCCCCGACCCCTACTTAATGGCGGCCACTGACCCGACCGCGACCAGCTCCAGGAACCCTGGACCTCCACCCCGCCAACGCTACGACCCAGCAGCACTCCACGCACTCAACCCAGGCCGCAACAACAACTGCAAGCTAGCATCACCAGCCGACTCCCACGGACACTTCAGCTGTCACCGCTGCCGGCACACCTGCAGCACCGCCAAGAACACGGATCCAGCACAACCCGCCCACAAGACCACAACCGAACCGAAGACCCTGCAATGCATCCTCCTCAACGTCCGATCCCTCCACAAACACGCCACAGAAATCTGGGACCTCCTCGACAGCACCACCCCCGGACGTAGCGTTCTTCACCGAAACCTGGACCAACACCACCTCGGGACCGGACATCGCCATCGCCATCCCCCAAGGATACAAGATCTCCAGGAAGGACCGCCCCACCCGCCCAGGAGGAGGAATCGCCATCGTCCACAAATCCAGCCTCTGCCTGAGCACACTCCCTGATGAGCCCACAGAACTGATGGAACACCTTCACTTCAAGATACTGGCCAGCCCCACCGCCACCCTCCGAGGAACCCTCATCTACCGACCCCCTGGACCCCGCGGACCCTTCGCCAACTCCATCACGGACAGTATCTCCCCGCAGGCCATCGCATCCACCAACTACACCCTGCTGGGAGACCTCAACTTCCACCTCGACAACCAACTGGACCCCAACACCACATCCCTCCTGGACAACCTCCACAACATTGGACTGCGCCAGATCGTGACCGAGCCCACGCACTCAGCAGGACACGCCCTCGACCCCCTCTTCACTACAGGAAACTCCATCACCTTCAGCCACACCACCGAACTCCCATGGACCGACCATCGTTGCGTCCACTTCACCTTCAGAACACCCACCATCCACAGACACCAGCACCTGCTTCCACGGAGAAACTGGACCACAATCACCGACGACCAGCTCACCTCCTCACTCAACAACTCCACCCCAACCATCGCGGAAAACGACGACCCCAACACCGCAGCCCGAACCCTGCATAGATGGATCTCGGACAGCACCAACACCATAGCCCTCCTCAAGAAAAACAACAATACCCACGCCAAGAAAGCCAGATGGTTTACCACCGAACTTCGAGAGTCCAGGAGAACATGCCGCCGCCTCGAAAAGGCCTGGAGGAACACCAAATCCACAGAAGCCCACGACAACTTCAGAGCCGCCACCAACGCCCACCATCAACTCATCAGAGAAACGAGGAAAAAGCGATTGAAGACAGAATCTCCACCCACGCGCACAACAGCAAGGAACTCTTCAGCATCATCAAGGAGTTCGCCCAACCCACTAGCGAGTCTACCGACATCCCTCCCTCACAAGACCTCTGCGACAAACTCAGCACCTTTTTCCACCACAAAATCAAGAGCATCTACGACAACTTCGACGAAGACAACCAACACACTGAACCCTCACCAACCACCCCGACACCCGGAAACCAGTGATTGACGACTGGACAGCCCTCACCACCGAAGACACACTGAAGACAATGAAGTCAATCCACTCAGGGGCCCCCACAGACCCCTGCCCCCACCACATCTTCTACAGAGCCGCCGACACCATCGCACCCATGCTCCGCCACACCATCAACCGCTCCCTGGCGACCACCTCGTTCCCCGACGCACTGGAAACACGCCGAGGTCAACCCCTCCTAAAGAAACCCTCAGCGGACCCCACCGACCTCAAAAACTACAGACCCATCTCCCTGCTCCCGTTCCCAGCGAAAGTCATCGAGAAAGCCATCAACAGCCAACTCGCCACGTTCATTGAAGAACACAACATCCTCGACTCCTCCCAATCCGGCTTCAGAAAAACCACAGTACGGAAACCGCCCTCCTCGCCGCAACAGACGACATCCGCACTCTACTGGACAAAGGAGAAACAGTAGCCCTCATCCTCCTCGACTTATCAGCGGCGCTTCGACACAGTCTCCCACCGCACCCTAATACGCAGACTCCACGACGCAGGAATCCAGGACAAGGCCCTCGACTGGATCCGCTCCTTCCTCTCCGGCAGGACGCAGCGGGTCAGACTCCCCCTTTCCTCTCGGACCCCACACCTACCACCTGCGGAGTCCCCCAGGGCTCCTCCCTCAGCCCGACGCTCTTCAACGTCTACATGGCTCCACTCGCCCCCATCGTCAGAACATACGGACTCAACATCGTGTCATACGCAGACGACACCCAGCTCATCCTCTCCCTATCCAACGAGCCCAACACCGCCAGACGCAACTTTGGAGAAGGCATGGAAGCCGTCGCCAAATGGATGAAAAACAGCTGCCTACAACTAAACACCAACAAAACAGAAGTACTCATCATGGGCCCAAACCCCGATGCCTGGAGCAACACCTGGTGGCCCCCGCCCCTCGGAAACCCGCCAACCCCCACGGACCACGCACGCAACCTGGGAATCATCCTGGACTCCGAGCTCAAAATGGACCGCCAGATCAACTATGTCTCGTCTTCCTGCTTCCACACCCTCCGCCTCCTTCGTAAGACCTTCAAATGGATCCCCCTCGAACACCGAAAGACCGGCACTCACGCCCTGGTCACCAGCAGACTCGACTACGGCAACGCACTCTACACCGGAATAAACACAAACCTCACCTGCAAGCTACAGAGCATCCAGAACGCCGCCGCAAGACTGGTCCTCAACCTGCCAAAACACTGCCACATCTCCCAGCACCTGCGCACACTCCACTGGCTCCCTGTCGAGGCGAGAATCACCTTCAAGATGCTCACCCACGCACACAAGGCCCTCCATGGCACCAAACCAGCATACCTGAACAGCCGACTCAAATTCCACGCACCCCAAAGGACCCTACGATCAGCCCAGCTCTCCTACGCCGTCGTCCCCCGCACCAGAAAGACCAGATCGGGAGGCCGCTCCTTCTCCTTCCTCGCGGCCAAAGCATGGAACGCCCTTCCGCTCCACCTCAGACAGACAACATCGCTCCCCATCTTCGCAAGAAACCTCAAAACCTGGCTCTTCAACAGACCCCCTCCTTGATGGATGGAACCTGCACCCCCCACCCCCACCCCTAGCGCCTTGAGACCCTTACGGGTGAGTAGTCGCGCTTTAACAAACCCCTGAAACATGCACCTCCTCAATGAACAATCCTTTGTTTCCTGTATCCAAACCAGACAATACATATCGTCTAGTTTTGGATTACAGACACTTGAACACTTGTTCCAAAACATTTGCAGTGCAAAATGCACATATTACAGCATTAATGAATAACATTGTGCGCAAAAAATATAAAACCACATTGGACATTTCAAATGGTTTCTTTTGTCAAAACATAGCACCTGAAAGCAGGTACTTAACAGCTTTCTCAATAATGGGGACCCAGCGTCAATTTTGTAGACTCCCACAAGGGTTCAAAAACAGCCCGGGGTTATTCTCAGCGAGGGTAACAGAGTTACTACAAATTTATGATAATAAGGCATTGTCATATGTCGATGACATCTATCTGACAGACGATGACCTAGATAGGCACTTGAACAGGGTGAGTACCATTATATTGGGCTTCGCCTCTGAGGGCTATAAATTCAACTTGAAAAAATCCAGAATTGCCCATCTCAATGTCCTCTTCCTAGGATATGAACTTTCAAGTGAAGGCAAGAGCCTGGCAGCTAACTTTTTAGAAAAGTGCGTGCTGCTCCAACCTCCAAAAACGCTGAAAAATTTACAATCCATCTTGGGTTTCCTAAATTTTGGAAGAACTTACATTCTAAATTACGCAGAAAGGGTTAAACCTCTCTACGAATTAATCAAACCTGATTTTTCAACAAAACATTGGACACAAGAACACACAGAAATCCTACGTTCACTCCAAGCTAACATGTTAGCAACAAATCACTTACAAACACGCGTAAATAAACGCAATTTAGTGATCCGAATAATTTCGGGTCAATGCGGATTCACCTATTTAACATTTAATGAGGGTGAAAAAGTACCAATAGCATACAAATCACATTTGTATACACAAGCAGAAATGCGCTTCACTTCAACAGAAAAATACTGACAGCAGTTCAAACCGCTGTAGCAAAAGAAAGAGCTCTAGCTCAAGGGAAACGCATTATTGTCGTAACTCCAGTACCAGCCTTAGAGGCGGTCACAAAAGCGAGCATTCCAAATGCAAAGCTTTACATCCTAGATGGATACAATGGGTTAATTCTCTTGCTGCAACAGATGTTGAATATGTTTTTGATCCTGATCTAAAAACACAAGCGTTCCTGCAATATGAACATGAATGTCCTCTGCCCACTGAAATTTTGCCTCTAGATCAGTACGAATTTATAATTTATACTGACGGATCAGCACAATGCGCTACAGGGAGTAAGCAAGCTTACAGTGCAGCGTGCGCAATCGTTAAAGGTCGCATGCAAGATGGTAACTTCAGACCAATGGTCACTAAAACTCAATCTCTAGGAGATTGTACAGCTCAGCGAGCTGAACTACAAGCATTCAAACTGGCACTTGAAAATACAGATCGCGAATTCCCCACACTTATAGTGTGCGATTCGTTTTACTGTGTTCAGTCGTATAAGGAATATATACAGGATTGGCTTCAAAACGGGTTCAAAGATGCAAAAGGTGGCACAATAAAGCATAAAACCCTTTGGGAACAAGTAGTTCAGTTGAGAGACGAACTACCAAAACCTCACGTGATACACATGCTGAGTCATCAACGTGATGGCGTTCACGTTGCAGGGAATTCATTGGCTGATGAAGCCGCAAAGGGGGCTGTTCAGACGGCTTCCGTAGCTGCGATCACTCGTTCAAAAACGAGAATAGACAGTGAGATATTGTTGGCTGTCAATGCTTCAAGCAAAGGCAGTGGTGCAGCGTTACCAAAGAAATTTCCACTCAAGTACTCTTATGTAATTGATGCGAACAACGTTCCTTTTGCTCGAATCCCTGGAGTGGGGGATAGGGTAATTCCAAACATGGAACGTAGATTAGGACTGATCCTAGCAGCACATGAGGGGATAGGCTCTGCCCATGCAGGTGTTTCTGCAACAGTATCTTTACTAAAACAAAGATATTGGTGGCCTGGCATTAGGAAACAGACCAAAAACTATGTTTTGGAATGTGAAATATGCCAACAGATGAAAGTTTCCACAGTGAAACGTCCTGCGCAGACACCCCTGTTGATTTCAGACAAACCATTAGCATGTGTTTACCTGGACCACTGCGGTCCCTTGCAAAGGGACGGTAACAATAAATATATAATGGTCGCAGTGGATTTGTGCTCAAGGTTCCTGTGGATGTGGCCTCAGCACTCAGCTGACACTCGAACTGTTATAAAAGATTTGCGAGTCTTTATCGGCACATACGCAATTGGCACACTACAATCTGACCAGGGCCCTGTGTTTAGCTCTCGGGCTTACAAAGAAGCCATGGCCAGTTTGGGCGTAGCATTGCGGTACTCCTCTCCATTTCATCCTGAGGGAAATTCTGTTGTGGAAAGGAAAAACCGGGACATAAAGCAGTCTATAACAGCTAGAGTATTAGGTTCGGGTGATGGGTGGGTCAAACATCTTTATGGGGTCCAACGCTCATTAAATAATTTGCCAAGAAGTTCTCTAGGGGGTCACTCCATATGAGGTCCTATTTGGGACAAGAATGTGGGTTCCTGATCTCGAATGTAAAGGCACAGTGGTGGAAAATAAACCCTTTGATATCAAAGATCGTTTGGCTGTTTTACAGGATCTAAATGAACTAAGATCGAAACAAAGCAACGTGTTCCTGAAGCCAACCACCACTGGGGAAAAACCGGCAGTCCCAGCAAGGCCTGTCTGGATCCCAAAAGTTGGGGATCTAGTCAGAGAGAAGATTGCGGACAAGAAGGAATTTGGACCTTCTTACAGACAACCAGTAACTGTCCTAGCCATCCACGGAACAAGAACAGTACTTCTGCCGCCCCTTGCTGGTAAAAAGGAGAAAAGATTTGTGTCAATCGACCTCATCAAACCACAGTATGTGGCCAATACTAAATAGTAGGCCTCGTGGACTCCGACCTAGTAGCAGACGCACTCCTCTCGCTACTATCCAAGAGGTTCAGACTGAAAGACTCATAACCATCGAGAATTCAGCAGTAAAAGATGAAGGACTAAGCAACAATGCTATGGAACTCATCCCTCTTGAAACTCAAGTAACAGTTCGTCCAGATACACCTGTCTACACCAACGTAACACGTGATCAACTGGTTCCAGCGATTTCTACGAATCCTGATGCAATTTCAACAATTGACCGAACTGCTTCTGGCTATTTCATTAACTTTGATACGTTTTCTGAGGATCCGAGTGAGCCTGAAACGACGCCAGCCTCAAAAACTTTCAAACAACAAGTACAAGACCTTTTTCATTTTCTGAAAGAGACTTATCTGGTTTCACCATGGATTGAAATATGGATTATTTCTGGAATATTTTTCTTTCTGTTTTGGCTAGCTTTGGTTATGACTCTTAGCATGCTTATAAATGGCAGATACATTCGTATGGACACTGAAAGTAAAAATGTGAACTTACTTTTAAAACCACACAAATCTTCCCATCGTGAAGCAAGAGACTTGTCAGCAGTGAACATCACAGCCGTTCCTATACAGGATGGTATAGTTTGGGACAAAACCGATTTCGACATATTCGGCCCGACTGGAACTTTTGAAGATTCCACATTTATTTAAAATTTCATTAAGTGACTTTATTACCTCCAGTACCTATTCTGATGATTGGGACTTTGAGACTGTTAATGATATGATGTCTGATCTAGAAAGGTCTGCTGCGTTCTCTAACAATGAATACTTAGAGGGTTCATCAGACTACGAACAGCTTTATTGTTACAACCACTATGGTCATCATTTCTTGCATAAATCTGCAACACCTAGAAATGTGTTTATGTTTAACCAATGGGAACATTGTCCTACAGCAGCAAAGGGTAGTTCAAAAACGTTTGAAAATAAGTTTCCATATTTTTCAGGATACAATACATCTGATCCAGAAACATTTTACTATAAGAATGTAAACAAAACAGGACAGAAAATTATGTTAACTAATACAAAACAGATTTATTCTGCAGCCTTTATTACCCAACTGTCTAGACAAGGATTTGACTTTTGGAAAGACACAATCGACACAAAATCTGTCTGGGGTTCTAAAGATTGGCAAGTGCAGGGGATAGAAGCTTTGTTTAGAGCCTGTATCATCCCACAGCAAATAATGTTTTTGAATGACACTGTGCAACAAACGTCTTGCCTTGGTTTAGCCAAGATCAAAGACATGAACACACCTTCTGTACCAACACCTGCAAGCAATACCACTACACAGGGAGCGGTCACAGTAGACACAATACTACAAAACAACAGATCAGATCCTGATTGGGAAAAATGGTTGCTCTGGCCCACAGACACAAACATCTGTCAAGAAAGATTCCTGAATAGAATACAGGGCTTTACTGTCCATAGGCCAGACCCACGTTATGTTCACCGACAACATCCGGGGCTAGTAACAACATACAGTGTAGGAAAATTGTGCCTCGACTGGTTACAAAAATCTACACTCGAGGATGTGAAACAACACTTATCTTTACTTAAAGTAGACGCAGACCTTAGGGATTTCTTGCAAGGACCAAGAAAACCGCGTCAAAAACGTTTCATATATGCCGGCATTTATGCTGCTTATAATGAGATATGGAAGGTTTCACAGGCAGAGGCCGCAGAAAGAATACGTGAGCTTGATCGTATTAACTTAGAGAAATCACTCACTGTGGTCGACAATGGATTAACAACTTTGTCATCCAGAATTTATTCATTGGACAACATTGTATCCTCTGCTATTGACATACTGGAACAAGATTTAGCCATGTTACAACAAGGCCAATCTCAGTTACGTTCTATTATGTTATTAGGCTGGACGCTGCAATCCTTGCGTGCAGGCTATGTGCCTTGGCGTTTTATCAACACGTCGTCTCTGTTTGCAGAATACAATCTAACGGATAAACAGATCGAACTGGCACAAAGGGGAGCAAAGTATACAGTGCTGAGCATTGAAAAACTGGAAAAATTACCATTTACGGTAGCAGAAAAACCAGCTACAGAATGGCTTATCCATGGCAAAATAACTCTGCCTGTCACTACTTTTCATTTTCAGTATTGCCTCAAACAAATGCAAGCAGGCAAATATGAAAGGTTGGGTAAAGAATACATTAAGACATCCTGGGATTTACCTTACGAATACAGATGTTGGAGTGGGGATCGTGAAGTGTTTCTAAGCGGTACACACTGTGAAAATGCACTGAGCGGTTCACTCATATGTCAGGACATTTCTTTACACAGGGCTTGTAATGGTTCTGTGGCAAACTTGTCCTGCCACCTGCAGGGTACACCAGCTGCTGTGATTAATCCAACGTTTGGACAACTTTCTAACGGGAGTTACCTCATGCTGAATGATCAGAGTTGCTGTGGCATGTTGCCAGGAATCCGATATCTGGTAACGGTTGGCTCCAGGT
Source organism: Calotriton arnoldi (assembly GCA_963921515.1). NCBI lineage: Eukaryota > Metazoa > Chordata > Amphibia > Caudata > Salamandridae > Calotriton > Calotriton arnoldi. The sequence goes on along the minus strand of CAWUFW010001531.1, from coordinate 1,859,141 downwards.
TTACTTGTTGTATGCAAGTATTGTTCCCCCAAATAGACACAGTCAGGGAGTCGCCTCTATGGCCTTCATTGAATGTTTCTTTTATACGTTTTGATACTTTAAGCAGAATGAAAGCCATGCTTTTACAACAAACCGTGCCTTTGACCTCGGCCAAAGAAATCTATGATCTACAAATTGCAAGGACTTCGGCTGAGATACAGGCTCTAATTCGTACAAACTGCCCTATACATTTCGTAGAAATGATGGGACGTATCTTAAACATGTCTGATACGAGCGGGATTGTACATGTATTTAAGACCATCTGTTCAGGACTGTTAACACCTTTTCAGGCAGTCCTCGGAATCATTCCAAACTTCGCACATTCGGTGTTTGGTGGTGTGCCATTAATTCTAGCACTTGTTGCAGGAATCCTGTTTTTATTCCTACTACTACGCTATGGCAAGCCTATCCACCGGCGTCACTCCCAGCAATTTGAAGAAAGCTCTCCTAGAACGGAAGTGCCGTGAGCGCATAGTGCAACTTTTGGGCATACCTCGTCTACAGGAACTTAATACAACATGGTTTCTGTCATTTAGACCAATCTGGCAAGATTGCATCTTACCTGTTCTACGCTGCCTGCTTTGCGGTGAAGAATGCGTGCTAGACACCTGTCTAACACTCCCATCAGTCATGCCAACGGATATCGATACTCTGCTGGACCCGATAACGGCCCATGCTCTGTGTTGTCCCCAGAGGCTACCAATCCTGATGACGGCATTCCTTGAGATCTCACAGACGCTTCCTGCTGCTGCTGAGGTACGAGATGTATCAACAGGCACACAGGTAATAACGGACGCGAACATTGCTGAGGCATCCTATGCTGAAGGCGATGCTTCACATCTCTGTGCAGTTAACCTTCTAAATGAGGTATTCCAGCTGTCACCGACATCGGTAGACGATCTTTTGTCTACAGGAATAGATGATTTCATGTTTACACCAGACCCATACACTGACTTTGATTCGGCTCACAGTTAACCCTGGGCGTAGTTTGCGAAGTAGCGCTACGCAAAGCTACGCAAAGTGCAGTTCGCACTACGCGAGCTACGCGTAGCACTACGCGAACTGCGTAGTGCGCTATTCGCGATGATTGCACAGTGCCGGATGCTTGTCCGCACTGTGCAATCATTGAAAACGGCATCTTGCACAGTGCGAGCTGTCTTTTACTGCCGCTCGAGTAGATTTTTACTCGAGCGGCAGCTTTCTCAACGCGGACTGGTAGTTTCTCATCGCGAGCGGTCGTGAGCATACGCGACCACTCGCAATGAGAAACCTGACCTCCCCGCGTTGAGAATCTCGCCGGGAGGTTTATTTTCCACGCTCGCGATCGGCAACTTGATGTTGCTGATCGCGAACGAGGAAAAAGCCTCGCCGGGATGTCATTTTGCTTGCTCGCAGTCGCCAACTTGACGTTGAGGACTGCGAGCAAGCAAAAAATGACCGCTGCACTACGCTACGCTACGCTAGGCGTGTTTGCACTGTGCTACGTGCAATTCGCGTTGTGCGAAGTAGCGCAAACTTCGCAAACTACGCGAGCATAGCGTAGTGCTTCGCCCAGGGTTACTCACAGTGTACCGGGGACGCAATGAATTTGGCCTCCATATTTTCAAAACAGAACAAAACTTGGAACTCTTCCTAAAAATTTAATTTTTTTTCTCTCTCTCTATTTTTGAAAATACATGGCAATTCAATCTGCTTACAGTAGAACATATTCATATAGAACGGACTTCTTTGAATACTTCCAGGGACACATTGTCACCTTATTCACCACAATTTCATTTAGTACCATGATATGAAATGGCTTTGATTTTTTGAATACTTGTCAACCATTTCGTCATATGTATATATTTCTGTTTCTTCATTCATGTTGCATTTTATTTATGATATATGCCTAGAATGAAAAAATACTTTAAAATGTACAGTACCTATTGCATTACATGTTTAGCAACAGTTTCTTTTTTAAAAAAAAAACTTCTTTTAATATGCTTTTAGAAATGTTTTTAGCAACATGTGGTACTCAGTTTAATGTTTAGCATTTCATGTTTAGCATTTAGTACTATCGTTCATTCGAAAGTGGAGTGGGTGTTGTATTCCGATTTAGGTGTCCGTATATAGGTTTTCCTGAAGCATGTCCTTATATAGGCACAATTCGCATTGCCCTTATATAGGCATCAGATCCCAGTCCTTACTTAGGCATTAGCCATGCTATCCAAATACAGGCATGGTCACCTACATCCGTCCACCCTAACGTCACAACGAGTTCTTAGAAACCAGACCCTTAAGCTCTTGGGAGTTCCCCTAGCACAGGATTATTGATTTCTCCAAGAACTCATTTATTATGCATGAACCGCTATTCCTTAAGGGTTCATTCCTGACGTCTTCCTCTGCCCGACTTTACGTCAATGCTAACATTCCAAGGCACCTACCGGGTATAAATATACCTTCCCATGCCCAAGCAAGTAGGAGGAGACCTCGACTTTAGAGGAGCCCGTATCCCGGCCTGACGCACTGACAAGAGACGCTGTCATCCCTGCTCGCAGAGAATCCAGCTTCCAGTGTTCTGACTCCCTTCGCGGGTGTTAGAGTTCGAGACCCGGAAAGAGATTCCCACCTCTCTCATTCTCAAGGTATGGAGCTGACTAGAACCTAGAGGGACTCTTGGCATACTAGACTCTTGGCATACTATAGCATACCATACTATAGAATACATCACCTACTTCTTACCTTGCACTACATTTAGGTTAGGTACACTGGGGTAGAACTAGTTAGAGAAGCATCTTATGAGTACTCGCATTTTTAGCTTATGTTATTTATGTATATGAATATATGTGTCATAGCTAAAAGATAATGCTAGCGCAGTATTATTTCTTTCTACTGCTTACGCTGTACATTATATATCTCGCATACTGTCTTGTGATCATAACAGCTCATATCTCTTACACGAGAAACAAGACTGTTCAATAAATCCTTTTATTGAAACGCCCGTCTATTCTTTCTTTGTAACTCTGAAGAAACTAAGCATGCACGATTAGCTGAGTGAAACTGTTATCTGTTGTTTCCACGATTCTGAGAGTGTTCCGATTCTAAAGGGAAACAAAGTTGTCATGTTTATGCGGTTGCCAGAAACTACTCCCTTCTTGTTTACAAGGAGTTTCTAGTGGCCTCTGAGTTAGCTGGCACAAAGTAATTAAGTTTAATATACTCGATAGGGACATACTGACCTCAGTCCTATGTCGAATCTATGGGGTATATTATTCCAATGCGCAGAGCCTATTAGGGAAATAGGAACTACACTACAGAACTGCCGATGACGTCTCACAACAACTCTGCAATTCTTCGGTCAGACAATCACAAACTCTGTGTCTTCTGCACCTTTAATACATCCCAGGATCTTAGGCCACTTCGGGACCTGCAACTCAAATCTCAATCCTTGGACCACACCCGGCCTGAAACCACATTGAATCGACTCTCACACCAACTCCACCACACATCACACAATCAAATCATTCCCGCAATCTAACACATAGCATACACCCTAGTAAAATCTTCACTCCTCTTTCCGCCGCTGATCTCGCCGCACCATCAAATTCCGTCAGTCTCTACCAGATTCCGTCGCCTTCCGTTCTCATTCATTGGGTTCTATTTATGGAGCTTTTGGGGTTCTAGGTTCCACTTGCTCTAGACTAATTTAGGTTCTCTCCTTTCTTCATGTGCGAACTATCCTACATTGCTACCAACTGAAAGGGCTGAGCCCATAAGTTCTAGACCTGTTCTAGACTCACAATCTGATTGTTCTTTTTCGCAGTATGAAAGTGTAAAGGGGAGAAAAGTCATTAAAATACCAATCAATTGATCAATACCTCTTGGTGACACATAGTAACCACAGACAACTTACTTAAGGTTAATTGATTTATTACAAATCCAAAAATAACTGAACATAGAGACACCTCAATTTGAGAGTGTAAAAGTACATAGGAATTAGCATAAAGCCAAATTTGCGCATCCCATTTAGACGATGTAGCATCAGTAATACAATTAGTTCAAGAAGCAGAATGCAGAAGATCAAAAAGCATGAGTCCAAATTTCCCTGCATTGAGGATTGATAGATAAAAAGCATAAGTCTATCCCTACTCTAACACTAAGATGTCATCCCTACTTAGCATTTCCCAGGTGGAAGGTAAAAAGGTGTCAGCATGTGGAGTCTTCCTAAGAAGTCTCTCCACAATATGGGTCATGTAGCATAAAGCTACCAAGACAGAGCTCTTCTAAGATGTTCTCTCTATGAAGGCAAAAGAAGAAGTGGGGCGCTTTCTCTACTTTTATATCACATAATTCATAAGTAACCTTCCCAGAATTCAGTTCAGATCACGCCATTCGCTTTGGTTACAATCCTGAAGGTAAATTTCCAGTGGACAACGGTGTTCTTTCCTCAATACTTTTTGGCCTTGGTTCCCAGACCTTCTCCTGTGTGAAACACAACGACCTTCCCTTATCTACTCAAGCCACACAATTGTAAATTCTTCTCTCCTTGCCTGACTAGTAAAACAAAGACATTATTCAAACTAACAAGAATGCTTCTTTCACCTGCAACACAAAATGTGAGAAAGAACAAATTCCACAGCACACATGAAATTCAACTATTAATTCTAAACCAAGAGTTTTCCAAGGAACTGCATTTCAGGCCTACAAGATTCAGCTAACATAAGAAAGCATCATATGAACTTCACGAATTTTCATAACATGAAGGCACTTTTAATTAATGCATTTACCTACATGTAAAACTATACGACTAATCAATACATTTAATTCATGATTAAGTGTCAACTGCACAACACAAGTTCTTCACGTTAATATTTTCAGCTAGATACATTCATTTTCTACGTTATTTTATATAGACTTTCAATGGCCTAGAGCACATCACGATTTCATGTTATTACATTTCACAATTTCATTACAAGACCGGAGGCTACCATTATGCATATACTTTTATTTGCTGCTCCAACATGCAGCCCTTTAAAGAACATCAATACATCATAAACATATAGAATGTTCGTGAAGTAGTATAACTATCCAGTTTACAGGGCTATCTTCCTCTTTTGTTAGCTGCTCAAAACAAGCTAAGTATACCATTCCATTGCCTTCTTTACTCTTCTCTATTTAATACTGATATGTTATGATTATTTAATGGATGAGCGCATGTATTGTTTATTATTTGTACATATTGGTACTACTATGATTAATTTCTACTATTCGATATTGTGAAAATGTTTTTTTCCTCCCATTATCGTGATTTACAGGTTTGTTTCTGTATTTGTGATTTACAGGTTTGTTTCTGTATTTGTATATTTTCTCAGCCTTCCAATCTATGGTTGGCTTAGACAGGATTTTTTACGCCTTATTAAATAAGTTGCTGGTAGGAAAATATGCCCTTTTGAATACTTATGATTTAGCGATATTTTTTACCCAGTGGTTCCGCTCTTTCTCGTACTGCCTTTGTCATCCTTTATTACTGAGTCTCAATCTCATTATCGACCTAGGAGGTGAGGCGCGATTATGTCAACAGTTGAGCGCCTCACCTCCTCGCATTTTAAAAAATGAGTTATGTTTCAGAAACTCACCTGGTCTCCATGGTAACGCGTGAGGAACTCCTCGCTCCGAGGCCGGAATCACGCATCTGAGTTGCCGTCGGACGTCAGCGGAGTGAGTCCTTCTTCTCTGCTGACGCCCCTCTCCTTCAGCGTAGCCTTGGCAACAGCCTTCACGAAGCTGTAACGACTGCGCTGGGGAGAAATTGACCGCAACACAGCTCACAGGTTTTTTTCCAACCCAATAAATCAGTTTTTGAGCCTGTTGCACCACTTTCTGGCAAACGCAGGTACTTTTAAATTTGGCCTACTATTCTGTCTCACTTATTTTGCGAAATAAGACCATTTTAAAAACAGCTTTCTACTGCATTCTTTTTACCCCTACAATATTATTATAGCCCAAAATATTTTAAATGGAAATGAATAACTCCCAAAATCAGGGAGATTCAGGGCTTTTAGGGGACAACATTAATAAATACCTACGAGGAGTTTAAAGTCTCCCTTAAAGAGTCAGTAGATGCCGCCTTATCCAAGAGGAAGAAGGGATCTCCCTCGGAGGAAAATTATTACTCCCTCTCCGACAAAAATCTCTCTTCTACCTCCTTTCCACAAAAAAAAGGGAAAGTTGCACACAAAAGCAAACACTTAGACAAAGCGCACAAACCCGATTATACCACTGGTAGCCCTCACTCTACAATAGATACTGGTGCTCGTAGCAGCACAAGAGAGGATGGCCACCTAAACGGGGCACAAAGAAAGGTTGCCCCTAGCGGCACATTAAGAACGAGTGACCTTATTGGTACAATAGATCATGATAACCTTTTGTCATCAGCAAATAACACCACTGACTTGGAAAAGGATAAATTTATTTTTGACCCACAAGACAAATTTGATGTTTTAGACGATTTTGATGATGACATGGCTCAACCCTCTACTTCCCAGGGAATTAAGGACCCCTTCGGGGGTGAAAAGTTCAATCCCACCACAATTAAACACCCTTGCAGTGCTGATTGGTGGCCATTAGACCATGTCTCCAAATACTTAAGCTATTGGGTTAAGAAACCTCTAGATAAGGACACACGTAATCTCCTTAGAAGCGAATGCCCAAGGCCCTCCACGGAGGACAAGGTGTGCAACACACCCAATTTAGACCCCAAAATTATACGTTTTCTTTTCAAATTTGGCAAAGACCCTAGGAAGTGTATTGAGAGATTCCTGAAACAATCTCAGGATAAACTTCTAGATATTCTAGGTCCTCTCACACGCATCTTGGATATGACAGAAGATGCCAGAGGCAAAAATATTCCTGTCAACATTGAGCTCCTAAGAGGATGGGCACAAAGGGCCTTATGCATGTTAGGTAATGCAAACGCCAACCTTAATATGGAAATACGTAAAGCCATATTGATGAGAATAAATCCAAAGCTGGCCGACCTATCTTCACAGGAAGATGCAAATCACACTAATGGACTCCTATTTGGAGAGAACTTTGTTAAAACACTGGGTAAATGTGTTTCAACCTTCACAGCCTTCAGTAGAGCGCAATACAATATGCGCAAGGTTTTTGGCTCACGCTCACTTTTTGGAAGCGCTGACAGAAGAGGACTACCTGCCAGCCGTGGATCCTTCAAGTCCCAGTTCTACCAACAAGAATACCGAAACCCCCAGTACCACGGGAGGGGTTATCATCAAAGCTCAAACTTTTACCCTCAGAGAGGCAGAACCCCAAGAAACCGCGGAGGAAGAGCAAGACCCTCCACCAAAGGATATCAAGGTGAGCACCATTACTCCTTCAGCCTCAAAGGTAGGGGGCAGACTAAGACTTTTTACCCAAAATTGGGAAATGATAACTCACGACCCTTGGGTTTTAGAAACAGTTACAGGTTTCAAAATAGATTTTTGGGAAACCCCATAACAACTCAAGAAACCCAACGAATTACTTTTAGAAAAAGAGAAAATGACCCTTATAGACATAGAAGTAACACAGATGCTAAGCAAAGGAGCTTTAACAATAGTGAGCAACCACAAGATTACACAAGGTTTTGTAAGTACAATATTCCTGGTAAAGAAAAAGGACAAAGGGTGGCGTCCACTCATAAACCTGAGATACCTGAATAGATTCTTAACTTACTGGCATTTCAAAATGGAAGGTATTCCCCTCTTGAGAGATATTCTACAGACAAGAAATTGGTTAGTAAAACTAGACCTCAAAGACGCCTACTTTACTATTCCCATGGACAAGGACAGCCAGAAATATCTCTGTTTCAAATGGAGGGGTGTACTTTACCAATTCCTTTGCCTCCCCTTCGGTCTGTCCTCGGCCCTGTGGTGTTTCTACGAAAGTACTTTGTCCAGTGGTCACTTACCTCAGGGAGAGAGGAGTAAGATTAATCATATATCTAGACGACATCCTCATTATGTCACAGGACAGAATAGAGGTACAAAATCATTTACTTCTGACTATGAAACTCCTGGAAAGCCTGGGTTTCATTATGAACACGGAAAAGTTGATTCTGTCTCCCACTCAAAAGATAGATTTTCTGGGTTTTCAAGTAGATTCAGTCTTATCGCACCTAATTTTGCCACACAAAAAAGTTGTAAAGATAAAAAAAGACATGAGGTCAGTCTTATCCAAACACACAATACTTCTCAGGGATCTAGCAAGAGTTTTGGGACTCCTCTCATCCTCCATCCAGGCCATATCTCCCGGTCCCCTGCACTACAGAGGTTTACAGAGACTAAAAGTCTTAGGTCTAAGGAAAGGGCTTTGGTACGGAGACTCGATATTCCTATCACCAGATGCATGAGAGGATCTAAATTGGTGGCTAAAAAACCTCGGTGCATGGAATGGCCATTTTCGGGAATGTACCGGACTTTATAATAGAATCTGATGCAAGCATCACAGGATGGGGAGCCCGCTTAGCGAAGATAGAGACGGGGGAAGATGGTGCCTAGAGGAACAGTCTCTTCATATAAATTGTTTGGAAATGCTGGCAGCCCTGAACTCTTTTATGAGCTTCAAAGACCTTCTAAAGAATTCAAACACACTAATTCACTTAGACAACTTCACGGCAGTTTCTTATATAAACACATTGGGAGGTGCAAGATCCAAGGTACTCTCAGACTTAGCGAGATAAATGAGGTATTTTTGTTGGGAACACAAAATAATCCTAAGAGCAGAATTTATTCCAGGAGTTCAGAATATAAGAGCATACTGGAACTCGAGATTTCTGAGGGACTCCAGCGATTGGAAGTTACATCCAGAAGTCTTCTCTCTGATTCAAGACCTATGGGGTCCAATTCAGATAGATCTTTTTGCAAGCAGATTAAACTTTCAGGTTCCAACCTACTTCAGCTAGAAACTAGACCCAGGGGCTGCGGCAACAGACGCCTTTCTTCAACCTTGGGGCAAGAACATAGCCTACGCCTTTCCCCCCTTTTCCTTAATTCAGAGAGTTCTGTGGAAAGTGAGAGTAGAATCCAGCAGTATCATCCTTGTGACTCCCTTCTGGTGATCCCAGGTGTGATTCCCAGGAGTGATGGAGTTAGCTATAGATATTCCTCGTCTAATTCCAGCATCCCTAGGCCTGCTTCAGGACCCAGATGGAGGGGAACACCCTTTGGTTTTAGAGGGGAAAATGAACCTTCTTGTCTGGAGGATCTCAGGGGACCTAACAGATATTCAGACCTTTCATCAGAAGCTAAATACTTATTGGATGAATCCTGGGCTCCAGGACCCAGAAAAAGATATAGGGGTGTGTGGAAGAAATGGTGCAGTTGGTGCCTGGAGAGAAATTTGGATCCCGTGGAGGTCCCTGTTCAACAAATAGCAAATTATTTAGCGACCCTCTTTAACTCTGGTCTCTCTTATAGGACCATTAATTGTTATAGATCCGCAATTTCATCTAGGCATGCCTTAGTAAATAATCTAGCAATAGGTAGTAATTCTCTAATCAAACGAGTAATGAAGGGTGTTAGACTTAAAAGACCCCCAAAGCACGTTATGATTCCTTGTGGGATGTTAGTTTAATTTTCAAAGTTTTTATATCTTGGCAAGATAATACTTTCTTATCTCTTAAACAGATTTCCATGAAATTGGCCACTTTACTTTGCTTAATTTCTTTCAAAAGAGTTTCAGATATAAAGGTTCTGAAGTTATCTAACAGATTTTATTCCAATGAAGGCATACATTTTGACATTTGGAAAAGGACAAAGACTATGTCTGAATCTGTATTCTATCCCTTTTTCAATGACTATAAAAAATTATGTGTGGTAAGATGTATGAAAGTTTATGATAACAAAATTGCAGAATTTAGAAAGAGTGGAGTCGATCAACTGCTTTTATCCTATGTCAAACCCCATACACCAGTCTCATCAGCAACTCTCGATAGATGGATTAGTACCATAATGAGTGAGGCTGGCATAGACCTATCAAGATTTGGAGCCCACTCTTCTAGAGGGACAATGTCTAGTAAGGTTTTTTGGTCAGGAGGATCCCTTACGGAGATTCTTAGAACAGCTGATCGGTCAAATGCTAAAACCTTTGCAAAATTTTATTAAAGACCAATAGAGCATGTTAGCAATGTAGCTCTCAACAGCTTAGAACATGCATAATGGTAGCCTCCGGTCTTGTAATGAAATGACGATTCTCCAATTATTATGCTGAGAGAATCTTGATTTAATTAAAGACATACGGAGGCTAACATTATCCCACCCCCTCACCCTATGTGGGGAGAAAATGTACTGAAGTTTAAGATTGTTAATTTTGTGACATTTAAGATTCTAAATATGTTTAGCATCCAGTGAATATTTCCTTTTACTTTGCAATTTCTTTTTCTCTTATTTTAGATAAATTCCACCTAGGATTGCGATGTGTAACAAGATGGTTTGCCGAACTTCTGTTTTTTTTGTATTACCAGAAATGGATATCTTTCATCCTTGTATGTTTCGCAGCTTAAAGAGGAAGATAGCCCTGTGCACTGGATAGTTATACTACTTCACGAACATTCTATATGTTTATGATGTATTGATGTTCTTTAAAGGGCTGCATGTTGGGGCAGCAAATAAAAGTATATGCATAATGTTAGCCTCTGCATGTCTTTAATGAAATCAAAATTCTCTCAGCATAACAATTAGAGAATCGTCATGCTAACACTTCACATTAATACAACAAAAGATTATAGGCGGGTGCGGTCTACACGTGGGAGTATAAGGCACTCTATGATTGAAATGCTACATCAGGTTTAAACAGACCATCCAATCCCCTTCCTGCAGGATGTCTGCCAGAAAATGCTCCATCTTAAATGTCTATGCACCATGTAATAGCTGAAGTCTCGCAGATTCAGGACAAGTCTGTGACTTCCTGCTCTCTTTTACACTACAAAGATATTGCTGCCGAAACCTGAGGGATGCGAATAGCTATTGGTCACTGCGTGTTTCTGCAGCAAATCCTCTCTTTTGGAATCTATAAAACTGACTCTTGTAGGGAAAAATACAGTTGAGATGGGACTACTTGCTGTTGAGGAGTCTGATAGAACTCCATCCTGAAACCCTGAATCGTATGCAGAACCAACACATCCTGAGCCAAAAGTTTCCATTTTTTGCTTTTTCCTCATGGGTTTTTGCTGATTCTCTGCCTGTGGACTTAGGGCTCTGGGCACTTTTCCACTGTAAATGCAGTGTGAAAGTGTGCATGCCTTTCATACATACGTTAAGAAGTGGTGCTTACATGATGATTTTAAACATGTGTCAAGCCTGCCATTGCACAATTGCACTTATGCTCAGGTTTAACTTTCTAAACCAAAGGCCAATCCTGAAGGGACCTTTCACTACCACTAGAGCACCCCTCGGATAAGTCTCAAGGGGTGAAGCAAGTGGTAAGTGAACGGCAGGGCAGGTACACATGAGTGTCCCCTTCCCAGGTAGTGAAGAATACCCATGCGTGTTTTCACAGCCTATGAGGTTTGCTCTTCCCATAGGTTAACACGGGGAAATGGTTGAAATTACTTCAGGCTGCAATAGTGGTTTGCTGTGGAGTAGCCTCATATTGTTTCCTATCATTAGATTCACAATGACAAAACCTCTCCTTTGGTAAAGGTGGATTTGTAATTCGTAGCTTAGAAATGCCTCTTCTAGAAAGTGGGTATTTTTCTGCTCTAAAACTCTTTGTGTGCCTTCTAGCTCCACAAAGGAGGTTGGGGGAGCACATCTGTGCATTCCTCAGCAACAGCTATAAACATTGGGCATGCAACTGGAACGACAGACCTCTGCCATTTGAGGGCCTGGCTGTATAGATTGGAGGGAGAGGTTTTGACACTTGGCCTCTGGGAAGCCAGACCTTGGCCCCACTAAAAATTAAGATCCGCATTCCACTACCTCATGGCAGACAGGACTGAAATTTAGGGGAGACATCTGTGGTTCAAAGGGAAACCCTCCGAACCAACCCCAACTTCAAAGGCACACAACAGTATAACTACTGGTGCCATACTTCAGCAGGACAGAGATACACTTTATAATAAACCCACTGATCGAAATAAAACGTTACATTATGACAGCCATCACCCATGAAGTCTCAGAGATAATCTTCCATACGGGCAATTTTTGAGAGCGAGGAGTAACTGTTCTGATGAAATACAATATTTCCAACATTCCAATAACTTGCAGGCTAAATTGTGTGAACAATGTGAAAGGAAGTGACAAATTGCCTGGTAAGTTCAATCTCTTTATTTGTTGAGAAAGAGATGTCCAGAGTAAACGACCGGCCAGAGCAACAGCAAAGTACAACTGCTGTTCTGACCATTCCACATGCCACCATTCTAGTATAGAACAATGGTAATGGTGGCATGTGCACGCATTCAAAGGAAAACTTATACTTAAAGCTACATGAACATCCTACTACAAATACACAGAACCCAACACATCTTCCCCTTAATCAAAACAAAATAAAAACAAGAATGTAATATCATAAAAGCAAAATACAAAAGAACATCATATAGAAAAGCAAAGATGCAAGCAATAAAACCAATTGTCAAGATATTAAGATTTGACATAATCCTTTAACCAAATGGAAGGTTTCCGTTCTCTTGCAGAAATTCTGGAACTTGGTTCACCATGATCGGAACCAGGAACATTGTGAGAAAATGAATCCACACAAGTATTCCCAGGTGAACTTTGTTTAGATAACTTTTCCATATTCCACCATTTACCATCACATAATTTAACTGATCTATTCCTTATGCAAGTAATTTGCATTGCACGTGAAAACTTAGAATGACCCTTGGTTATAAAACCAGGAAGTCTCACTTTGACCCAGTCACCTACTTTAAAAGCAAATTGTTTCCTTCCTTTAGTAGGTTCCTTGGTGACATACTTACTTTGAGTTTTGAGACAATCAGCATTCACCAAATCACGATTAACCTTGGAAGTACTCAGATCTCGCATCCATGGTCTAACCAACTTGGACGAAGCTGATCTGCCTTTCAATAACATAAAGGGGGAAACTTTAGTTACGGCATTGGGTGTGGTTCGCAAAGCCCACAATAGCTTAGAAAGCTCTGTCCTCCAGTCTAAACCATTGACCATGGACAGTTGAATGCTATCCTTAATAACCCTGTTGCAGCGTTCCACTAAACCATTACTGCGGGGGTGATATAAGGAAGTGGTAATGTGTTTGATACCCCAATGCGACAAAAAATCCTGGAACTCCTTGGACACAAATTGTACCCCATTTTCTGTGACAAGTTTGACTGGAGCACCTTCCTTTAAAAACAGAGATTGAAGAAAATTAACAACCTCCACAGTAGTTGCCGACTTCACAAATTTTACTTCAGGCCATCTTGTACCGTAGTCTACCAACACTAGACCGTACCTGCTCCTTTCATCCAACACATACATAGGACCAATGATATCTAAGGCTAATTTAAGCCAAGGTTTGTCAGGAATGGGAATGGCTTCAATGGGACTAGGAAAAGTGATTTGCGATTTATCACTGGTGGCACATGAAATACAATCTCTTACAAAATGTTCAACAGAACGATCCATGCCGGGCCACCAGAATACTTCTCTAAGTCTTCTCTTCATCGCTCTCATGCCTATATGGCCCTCATTGGCAAGTATCAAAATCTTATTCTGAAGAGATACGGGTACCACCAACAAATCCATTCTCTTGAGAATGCCAGATTGAAGATTCAATTCAGAGAAAACATGTTTAAATGACGCTACATCTTCGTGCTTTGGCAACCACCCTTTACCTAACATAGAAATTACTTCTTGTAATAAGATATCTTGCTGAACAGCATTTTTCCACTCTTCTTCTGATATGCATGAAAAATTAGAATCCACTAATGAGGCTACAACACAAAATTCCTCCTCACTTTGTTCACCATGTTGTTCATTTACTAGAGGCAGTCTGGACAAACAGTCCGCAAAAATGTTCTTAACACCAGGAATGTATTCCAAATGAAAATGAAACTCCATCAACCTATAATGCCACTTGGCAATACGGGGAGTGGCATTACCAGCTCCTTTGGTGGTGAGTAAATTAAGCAAAGGCTTGTGATCCATGCGAATGGTAAATTCAGAACCCCATAAGTATTGTCTGAAGTGGTCCACACCCCACCAACAAGCTAAAGCTTCACGCTCTATAACTGAATAAGTGGACTCCGCACCTCTCAAAGTGCGCAAGGCGAAAGCCACAACCTCCTCTTTTCCCTCTCTGACTTGTAGAAGAACAGCGCCCAAACCATATTGGCTGGCATCAGTGACTACAATGGATCTATCATGTGTGTCAAATGGTTGTAAAGGAATGGCCTTACTTAGTTCTAATTTGATGGACTGAAATTCTTTCTCCAAATCAAATGACCAAAAAAATTGTTGGTTCTTTTTCATTAGTAGTCTTAAATTATGTGTTTTGCTACTACAATTGGGAATGAATCTGGCGTAGAAATTCCAACATGCCAAAAAACGATCTAAGTTGATCTTTGTTCTGTAGAGAAGGAAAAGATTTAATAGCAATGACTAAATCTTCCTTAGGTTCCACACCTTTAGCTGAAAGCTTGTAACCAAGGTAATTTACTTCTTTGACAGCAAATTTACATTTTTCAGCCTTTAAGTTTGCACCACGATCTGTTAAAATGGATAATACAATGGTAATGTCTTGTCATGAGACTCTAAGTCTTTACCATAAACCAAAATGTCGTCCTGGAAACACTTTACATTTGGTACATTAGCAAACATGGATTCCATTACCCTTTGGAATACCGCCGAGGCGGACGCCAATCCGAAAGGCATCCTTTTGAACCTATACGCACCAGCAGGAGTGACAAAAGAAGTGAGGTGACGACAGGTTTTTTTAAAGAGAAATTTGGTGATAAGCTGATGACATGTCTAAGGTGGTGAACACTTTGGCATCCTTGAGAGAAGTCAACATTTCTGTGATATTCGGAAGGGGATGCCTATCCACCCATATTTTGTCATTTATGTCCCTCAAATCTATGCACATCCTAAGAGTCCCATTGGGTTTCCTGGCTAAAACTACAGGAGAAAGCCATTCTGAGCTCTCTATGGGTTCAATGATGCCTTGATTGCAAAGAGATTCAAGTTCATTAGATAATTCCTTCCTCATTGCCAAAGGAACCCTTCTGAATTTGTGCACAATGGGTTGGACACCTTGTTTAAGAATGATTTGATGAGAAAAACCTTTAATTTTACCCAAAGTACCTTTGAACACCGATGGAAAGGAAGTTTTCCAATCATGGACATCTACAGAACACACAGATGTAAATTGATCTCTAAGCAGAACCTGTTCAGGACTGTTAGGATCCAAAATGATTCCCAAATTTTTTTGTTCCAACCAACCAAGAAGAGAAGATCGATCCTCTGCTACATAGACGGTAGCAGGAGTAGCATGATCTTTAAACGTTAAGGTACAATCAAATTCACCCAAAACTTGAACAGGTTTGCCACCATAAGCTACTGGTTTAATCAGAGACTTCCTTAAAGGAATATCAGTTAATTTACACCATTCTTCAGGACCGATTAATGTGAAAAAGGAACCTGAGTCAGCCATCATGGAAACATGATTACCATTAACCCCAATTTGGCAGTAGGGCCATTTTACACTGGAAGGTTGAAGTTTTAATATTTGAGACACATTTTCAGGAAGACTAGTATTAGGAAGTATACTACAACTGTTTTGGGGTGCTTTGTCAAATGCATCCTCAGCAATGGATATTTGAGGCACACTTACAGGATTATGGGTTGCACTCAAAATGTTATGGGATGCTTGGACAATATCTTCATCAGTACAGGACAACATCATGATTTCATTACCATCCTCACTGTCAGAATCATGATCTGCTTCAGATTTGGTTTCAATGGAAAGGACTTTTTGATGTGATATTTAAAATTGGAATCACTGGGTTTAGACTTGCAAACCTTAGAGAAATGACCTTTCTTTTTGCATTTAACACAAAATTTATCTAAAGCCGGACAAAAAGGAGCATTTCCTAAATGACTTCTACTACCACACCTATAGCATTCAAATGGTTTACGTTTGTCATACTTAGTCTCTTTTTTGACAACAACTTTGTCAACAGCAAGAGCATGTACCTTAGTGTCTAAAGCCATTTGATCCATATACATTGCCGTGGATTCAATATTTTTAGCTATCTCTAGTGCTTTATCCAAGGTTAAGTCTTGTGTAGTTAGTAATTTCTCTTGAATCTTTTTGCTATTAGTTTTTTCAACTAACTGATCTCTCAACATTTCATCATGAAACGTTTTGTAGTCGCAAGTGGAGGCTAATACTCTTAGGTCACTTATAAACGTATCAACAGGTTCACCAGGTAACTGTTTCCTCATATAAAACTTGTACCTCTCCATGATGATGTTACGCTTTTTTTAAATCTGGAATCTAACATCTTTAAGGCTGAAGCATACTCATCAATAGCATCACCTTCACCCATGACTACAGTAGGAGGCAAATGTTTCAAAACTTTTCTTCCCTCTGTACCCAAAGAGTGACGCAGTAAAGCAAACTTTTTTTTTTGTGTGAAAACTTCCGCTTCAATGGCTTCTAGGTAAGCCTCAAAACCTTCAAACCACAATTCCCATTCTACAGGAGGATTACCAGGTGTAGAGAGAAAGGGGGAAGGTGGAAGTACGGATTGTTGCATGTTGGTGGATAAGCAAAAATGCAACAAATAGTAACAACACTTGAGTGAGAGATTATGCTAATCTCCAAAATGCATTAAAAAGTAAGAATAAAAAGCAATACGTAAAAGATGACAATGCAATGATGGAGATGTGTCAATTGTAAAAGAACAAATTGCAGGAATAAGAATAACAACACTTAAATTGTACAGTAACACGCCAGCCAAAATACATAAGCTGTAAACAAACTGTAAGAGGTTGTGCGCATTTGAAGTAAGACTGGAATGACTTTACAGCTGTGCACATCAGCGATTTCCTAGATTCAGTGTGCACCGATATTAGCAATAAAAATTAATAATTTGAAATGGAACCAGTTACTGAGAAGCTTGAATAGTACTTATGCATGAAACTGTAGATTCTAGTTGGAGTTGTGCGCATCAGCAATCCTTGACTTAACTGTGCCCCAAGAGAAAGGATCGTAATCACAAAATTGGATGAGAATCCAGTTGTTAGGAAATATATAAGACGATGAGATACAGATCGATGTTGGTTCGTTGTAGAAGACAAGGGAAATGCCTCTTCAATGTAAGGTCTATTTAAAGCTGTGCGCATCAGCGATGCTTGACTCAGCTGAGCGCGTGTATCGCAATTAATTGACAGATCGACGTTGGCCAGTTGCTAGGAGACAGGAAGAAATGCCTCTTCAAAATGGCCACAGAGTACGTGACAGCGTAACGCAGAAGCAGCGTCAGGCAGGACAGGCGTTGCCGGGAAACGAAGGATGCAGCTGGTAGGCGCTGCGTAGTACGTGGTGAAGGAATGACGTGAGGCAGGAGGAAACCACACACAATGAATGCTTCTCACGCGCGGACAAGGAGCATGACAGTGCGCGAGGAAACAACTTAAACCTTGTGCTGCGCTCGAGCTCTTGGGCAAAATGAGCGCGAGGCAAAACGGGGGATAGGGATTCCTGGTTGAAGTACAAATGTAGGATTCAAGTCCTACCAGAATCCGTGTTCAGGTCCTACCAGAATCCGCCCATCAAAACGAAGGAAGGAGATCCGAAGGCATAAGGAAATGCGCTGTCAGCAATAACGGAGAACACGAACAGGTCGCGAAAAGTTCTCCTTAGGCATCACGATGCTTCCAGCCGGTCCAGGGTCCAAATCCAGTCGTTGCCAGTGAAAGGAAGTGACAAATTGCCTGGTAAGTTCAATCTCTTTATTTGTTGAGAAAGAGATGTCCAGAGTAAACGACCGGCCAGAGCAACAGCAAAGTACAACTGCTGTTCTGACCATTCCACATGCCACCATTCTAGTATAGAACAATGGTAATGGTGGCATGTGCACGCATTCAAAGGAAAACTTATACTTAAAGCTGCATGAACATCCTACTACAAATACACAGAACCCAACACAATGTTATCCTAAGAAGCTATTAAAGAACTCTATGAAGAGGACTTGGTGGACCCTAAGGGAGTTCCGTTTAGCCAAAAAAGAAAAACAGGCCTCCAGTTGCATGGTATGTATGTCTACTTTTTGTCCACAAACCAACAAATTTTAGAAAATTGTGCTACAGAATTGGCATCTGATTGTGAAATAGGACAAATCTTTTGAAAAACCCTTGTTTGCTTTGAAAAAAAGATTGTGGCATTGGCAGTCAAGTGGTCCGGGCTTATGCACCTCCCATCACTCCGAAAAGTATCTTAAGACACTCCATTGAAAGGTCATCATAAATGTGTCACGTGTACGTGTTTGGACCAAACAATAGAAGGTAGTGAGTTTATACATAGAGAGATAAAATGGTAACACACTGAGTTTTCAAACTGCAGAACTAAGAATGTCATGAATCGGATATGTTGTCCCTGCCATAAACTGTATATTGGAAAGACCAACCAAGAAATTAAGCAGAGGATTACCCAACATAAATTCAGAATACGACGTTGTAGTGGCCAGTGCCCTTTAGTGAATCATTGGATTGAGCATCATCATACTGAAAGTGACTGCTGTTGGACAGTTTTGGCTGTCATATTATCAGAGCCTAGAGCAGGACGCATCATGCAGAAAGAGGCGCATTTGATAATTCGGTTCACTACTTTAATGGATGGGCTGAACCAGGCGGGCAACTAGAGCCAAATTTCGGGGGGGGGGGAGGCTGAAAAAGATTTCGGGGAGGGGGGCTAATTCTTCCAGCCATAGGCAGAGTGGCTCTAAGAAGGGGTGAAAACACAACAAAAGCCTCATTAACAAGTAAATGGTCTTTAAAAGACCTGTGAAGTACTCGGGTGTGGCTGCAATTAGACGGTCGCCAGCCCGCGAAGCTGTCTCAGCCCGGCTGACACACACGACGGGGGGGGGCTGAAGCCCGGTGAGCCCAATGGGTGTCGCGCGCCTGGGCTGAACAAGATGTCTGAATTGCAGAATCTTTGAGGGTCCCATACTGGTGGTTTTATTTGAGAAGTCTGGATTTACGAACAAACTATATTAACATTCACCATGAGGTTGAGAATGAAGGGTAACACCCAGATATCCTGTATTAGTAATGTCGGCAAGTATTAATATATGTAATAGATAACCAGCTATATATTTTTCCTTTATGAGAGCCAAGACCTCATTTATTTGAGGTGAGAATGCAGCAGCGAGATGAAGCGTGGGGTGTTTTGACTGTATATAATGTTTTGTAAATAATTGTTGCTCTTCAGATTTTATTTGTTGTCCTTCTTTTTGTCACACAGTCATAGATGAAGATCTGACTACAATGTGGAATAAGGCACTTGATAGTGGTTTCCTAACATATATTGATTGTTCAAATGTTATCATCTTATTCTAACTATGTTAGATATCTAAGTGTATGAATTCATTATTGTTCAATATAATATTCAGGTGCTCACATATAAAGTGAAAAAAAGCGTGACGTGATGGGTGAGCCACGGCAGCAGCAGGACGCTCCCGTCTGCACGGCTCCAGGCTCCCAAATAATGCCCTGTTGCCCGACGGAAATAATAAATCCACAACCGTGACATCATGCACCGCCAAGCTGCCTCCAAATCGGGCTGATTAGTTATTACACACGAGTTGCATCGTATCCCGGCATACTTAACCTAAGTAATTCTGAGACGCGCCTTCTACACCTTCCACGCCCGCCGATTGCAAACTTCAATTTCAACGGCTGCCGGTTTTTAAACTTCATCTGAATGCTTCAGCGCACCTCCATCAATCCTTGACGCTAGAACACTGTCAGCCTGCCTAAACAAAACTTTACTCTGCTGACACAAGATTTATTCTGTTTTAAAATTCAGCTTGCTCACCTTGTCCTGAAGATGAACCCCAATAATTGGGTTCGAAACGCCGTCGACCACCCAACAACATGAACTCCTTTCACTATGTATTAGGGCCATATGTATCATTCCAAATTGCGATCGCAAACGCCGAAATTCGCAGAATTTCGGCGTTTGGGATCGCAATTGGGCTTAGTGGTATGTATTAATGAAAAACTGCCTCGCAAAATAAGGAATCGCAAAATTTGCGATTCCCTATTTTGCGATTGCATTTAAGGAATCGCAAATTGCGATTCCTTTAATGCAATGTAAGAAGCACCAAAAAAGTGCAATTTGGCCTTAAGGAATCGCAAATTACCACCAACTTCAAGTTGGTGGTAACTTGCGATTTCTTTGAAAAATTCACTTTTTTGCATTTTTCAAAGTGCAATGTTGCACACATACATGCCCTTAGGGCATGTATGTGCGCCACATGTGCACCCATGCTTATTTCAGGGGTGCAACAGTGTGTCCTTTTGACACCCTTGCAACCTTGAAATTGCATTCTCAATTTGCGATTCTCTAATTGCTAATCGCAAATTGAGAATGTCTCCCATTCATTCCTATGGGCCTCTAGGCCCATAGGAATGAATGGGGAGGGTTTCCTTAATTGTGAATCGCACTTTGCGATTCGCAATTAAGGAATATGTAGGATTCGCAAATTTTTTTGCTAATCCTACATTCATCTCGTTTTGCGATTCTCAAATAGCAATTCTCTAAAATTCGCTATTTGAGAATCGCAAAACCTAACTTTGATACATATGGCCCTAAATCATTTGTGGAGTTCCTAATACTGTTGTCAATGCGATGCCTTTTTAAAAAAACTTCACTATCACCCATCACGTCACGCTTTCTTTCACTTTATATGTGAGCACCTGAATATTATACAGATTTGTAAATAAATGCTTGTCATTACATGACCTACATGACCCTCTGTAGATCTTTTCTTTTGCTCCTACCTGAATTAATTTCATATCCTTAAAACACGGTGCCCCCTCTGGGGTACTTCTTGCTTTGGACCTTTAAGGCCACACCTGAACCATTGTTCTCTAAATATATCCTACCACCCCAGGTTCACATATTGGGGTACCCTTGTCTTCTTATAAACCTGCTTTTGTTTGGTTAGCATGTTTAATTAGGACCACCTTTTGGTGTTTCTGACCCTCCCAGCAGATTGCCCCTTTACATGTGGCCTTACACTTTTTTAAATTTATGTTCCTTTGTGCACTATTGTTTTTTGGGTCTGCCTCGGCTTGTGTATCAGCACAGTGCCTGCTTCACGGGCCCCGCTCTTGTTTTACATTGACACGGAGCACTTCCAGCGCTGCACGCCGCAATGCTGCATTTTATCTTTAAGTATGTTTAATGTATTTGTTTAGTTATTTAAATTATTTACTTTTTGGTATCACCAAAGCATTCTTTCAAGTCCTGTAATTACGCACGTAGCGTTGACCCACGCGTCAATGGATGCGCTTCTTGCACATCATTCCACTAATGGGAACTTCTGCACAGTATGTTTGTGTAGCAATAGGCACCGACTCCGACGGAGATTGTAAACATACTACCACGGGCAAACAAGCAGCTAAGGACCTCCTCCTGGGTGTTCTGAGATGAGGAGAACAAAAGCTGGCAGTGGAAAGAATTGTGGGGGGCACTGTTCTTTGAGTACTCCATCCGGGATCTCGCACCCCCACCCGCATTCAGTTTCATCTAGCTCGCCTACTACTTTATTCTTTTTTTTAAATGGTTGACGGATCCCGCCACACATTTTGAGCACTATTGTTTTAATTAGTGCCGAGCGCAGAGTTTATATATATCTTTGTATTGTGTGCCACTGCCTGGCTCCTGTTTGCCCGGTTCATTGGTAATGCCTAAATGCCTCTCGCTTCTTCTTTTCTTTTGGGCAGTTTTGTATAGTGTCCCCTCACCCCCCTGTTCTTGCTTTCACATACAACCACCCTTCTCCCCTCATCTTCGTTCCCCCCCCCCCCACCATCGGTTCACCTCCAGGACAAGAGACGCAGCGGATCTCACAGATCTTGGATTTTGGCGGCACAATAATCATGTGCATCAGATGGCCTAGTGCGATGAGTTGAAAAAACAGGCACTTGTGTGCTTGTGTCGGGTCTGGACATTGTCAACAACCTCCCCTAGCGGAAATGAAATATTTTAACAAAGTTGTTGGAGTTGGCAATTGTTACTAGCCACATTATGATTTCTACCCTGCATCTGTCATCTAGAAATTGTTACCCACCAATTAAATTGTTATGTCAATGACGGGGATTCTTAACAAAATGGTGCATGTTTTATCTGCCTCGGAAGGATGGGAGATTGACTGGACTCTAACCTAAATGCGACTTCTTGGTTAAATACACAGATCTCTGCAGGTCTGGTTTAACCCCTGCTTACCTGATCTTTCCAGCTCTTTAAGACATGAGCACTAAAATAGCATTATTTCAAATGTGACTTAATACAGCACTGCTTTTGAAGTGCTAGTGCTGTCCCGTTTAAAGCATAACAACCGTGCTAAAAAAGTGCCAGTTGTCACATTAAATGTATAGTTTCACCCTCTAAAGGGCTTGTGCCATGGAAGTATAGTGACCGTGCTTAGAGCTGCTGCATTGTCAAATTAAAGGTACCAAGCTCTAGCCCTTCCCCCCATTCCAGGACCAGCTGTAGTGGGGTGCATGCACTGATTTTGGTGTGGGCGCTGTGTTTAAAAATAACTTATTGATTTAGAAGTACTGAACTTGCTTGTGGATCCAGCAGTTTTCAGGCAACAATAAAAATGTCAATATAACTCTGGTTATTAATGTTACTGCTGGTGAGAGATCCGAATTTTGTCTGCCTGCAGTTTTTACTCATCATAAAGTAGCGCAGAGGGATAATGTGCCTGCTGCAAATAACGTGTACCATGCAGATCAAAAAACTGAGTGAACTATGAGTAGCGCTTTAAAAAGAAAAAGAAATGTATGTCAGAGAGGGGCTATTGAGAGGTGAGGGGCACTGTTGCAGAGTGGTGTCGTGTCCTTAGCCCCCACAGATACACGGGAGACAGGTAAAGGATCTGCAATTCTTTATTGTTGTATATATGCTGTGCTGTGCCCACGCACGTCTGCCCACGCTTCCTCCTCGCTCTGCAGTGCCCCTTTCCGCCCCTTGACCGGATGTGGTGTCTGGTTCCCTCGGTGTCCCCACAGTCCACTGCAGGGTCCTAGTGCCCTGCCCCAGGTCACTACACCTCCCCCCTTTGTCACGAAGAAGTGACGAGAAAAGTGAAACACAGAGATCTGTTGATAGAGATAGATGCAAGTCTGCCCTGGCACAGGTCGGTGTGCTTCCCATCATTACATTTCTTCTATTAGTCTTTTTGGCCGTCTGCATGCTCTTCTCGGGCCGGCCTCCGTCTGTTGCTCTTCTGCTGGTCCCTCACCATTGTCTCTTTCCTTCCTGTTGTGCTCCTGCTCTTCTTGTTCTGCTGTTTCCTTATCTTGGTCTTCCCCTTTCTTCTCCTTCAGTTCTTTGAAGTGTGAGCTGTTCCATGTTATCCTCTGATGTTCTGACTCTGCCGTGATCATTGGGCCCTTCACTTTAGTTACTATTAGCGGGTCTTTGGAGAACATGCTGTCAGATTTCCTTTGTTGTCGTTGACGCACTACCACCGTGTCTCCTTCCTTTAGGTCTGATGATCTGGCGTGCCGCTTGGCGTCTGCATAACTTTTCATTTTTTCTTTCTCCCCTCTGTCTTTCGCTGCAATGCTGCTGTGATCTGGTGCCATAGTTACTTCTATTTGTGGTAGCCTCGTTCTACTTGTTCTTCCCAGTACTAGCTCTGCTGGGCACCTTCCTGTGGAGTTGTGGGGTGTGTTTCTGTAGTCACGTAGTACCTGGCACAGAGCTTGGCTAAGTGATATCTGCGCTAGCTTCGCCCTTTGAACTGCCTTTTTGATGTTCCCCATGAACCTCTCCACCATTCCATTCGCTTGAGGCCACAGCGGAGTTATCTTCCTGTGGTTTATCCCTAGATAGGTCATGAATCTGCGGAAGTCTTCTCCTGAGAATGGAGGGCCATTGTCTGTTTTTAGTGTTTCTGGTGAACCCCATGCTGCAAAGATGTCATCTAATATCGGTAGTGTTGCTGTTGCCGATGTCGATGGGACGTGTCGCACTATTGGAAATCGTGAGTATTCATCGATGACCACAAGCAGGTAGTTGCCTGTGTCCAGTGGACCAAAGAAATCAGCTGCTAGTGTTGTCCACACTGCTCTTGGAAGTTCTGACATTTGTAGTGGTTCGTGCCTAGCCGGTGGTCCTGTCACTTGACAGAGGTGGCATGTCGTTATGGTGTCTTCTACCATGCGATCTAGGCCAGGGAACCATACTTTCTCTCTTAGCAGTTTCTTCATTGCTACTATGCCTCGGTGTGACTCATGAGCCAGATTTATCAGTTGCCTCCTGAGTGAACTTGGTATCACTATTCTTGTCCCTCTCATCATTATTCCTGTGTCTGTCTCCGACAGTTCTTCATGTATCTTTTTTAGAGCTAGCACTTCTTCCTTGCATCTCCTGCTCCCCAGGTGCAATTGTTGTTAATGTGCCTCCATCTCTGCCTTCTTGTTACCTCCATGGCCATTTGCAGCGTGGCATCTTCCTTGGTCTCCCTTGCTAGCTCCGCGAGTGTTATCGGTGCTGGGGTGTTTTGCTTTAGTACGAAATTTAGGTACTCTTCTGCCATCGATGTCGTCTCGTGAGCCTGCGGTAATGGGTGTCTCGACATGTAGTCTGCTGGGTTGTGTTCTTTCCCTGGCTTGTGCACAATCGTGAAGTCATAGTCCATCAACCTTATGCCCCAGCGTTCAATCCTGGGTGGCATTTTGGCTGACGAGCTGCCATAGATCGTCACCAGCGCCTGGTGGTCAGTTATGATGGTGAATGACTTCCCGTAGATAAACATGTGGTAGTGTTCACACGCCCATACCACTGCTAGGCTCTCCTTTTCTGGTTGCGAGTATGCCTTTTCAATGTCTGTTAAGCTTTTGCTTGCATACGCGACAATTTTTGTTTGTGAATCTCTCCCTGGCAGATGCTGCGCTAGTATTGCTCCTAGTCCTACTGGGCTGGCATCGACAGTCAATTCAGTGCAGAGCAGGGGGTCAAAGTAGGCCAGATGTTCCACAGTCACCACTGCTTGTCTTATTTCCTTGAATGCTTTGTTGCATTCCTGAGACCAGATGAACTTCTGTCCTTGTTTGGTCAGTTCTCTTAGTGGTGTGCGCACTGTGGCGAAGTCCTGTATGTACCGCGCACAGTAGCTGGCGAGGCCTAGAAATGATCTTACTTCTGCAACATCCGTCGGGGGATTTGCGTTCTTCAGTGTTTCGACTTTGCTGGGGTCTGGCCTCATCCCTTGTTTGGAGAAAATGTGTCCGAAGAACACTAGTTCCCTTCTCCCCAGCTCGCATTTCTCTCCATTCAGTGTTAGGCCCGCTTGCTCCAGTTGTGTGCACACTTGACGCAAAGCTGTGTCATGTTCTTTGTCTGTTTTCCCAAATACCAAGATGTCATCACTATAGTTTAGGCTGTTATGTACCGGCCTTATCACTTGCCGTATTGTCTCCTGGAATATCTCCGCTGCCGATGAAATTCCGAAGCTCAGTCGCTTGTATCTAAACAGACCCAGGTGTGTGGAGAATGTCGTGATGTACCTGGACTGGTGGTCCAATTCTAATTGATTGTACCCTTTGCATAAGTCCAGCTTCGAGAATCGGCAGGCCCCAGTGAGGCAGCTGATCATGTTGTTTAGGTGTGGCCCCGGGTGACGTTCCCTTGCGATTGCGGTATTTGGGATCCTCATGTCCACGCAGATGCGGATCTTTGAGGTGTTTTTCTTTGGAACTGCCACAATCGGAGACACCCAAGGTGTTGGCCCTTCGGCAGGTTCTATTATATCTTGTGCCAGTAAGCTAGTTATTTCCTCTTCCACTTGTGGTTGTAGGTGAATTGGTACTCGTCTATGATGTTGGGCCACCGGCTTGATTGCTTCATTGATGTGTAATGTTATCTGTTTTCCTTTCAGCTTACCAAGACCTTTCAGTATGGCTGGGTATTCTTGTAGGATGTTCTCCGTTTCCGACATGTGGTATGTCATCGCCAGTAGCCCCATCACCTGTGCCGTCACATTGCTTAGCAGGCATGGCGCTGGGATGTCACCCTTGAGCACATGTATTTCTTCTTGGTAGGACCTGCCTTTGTACGTCAAGGTCTCTGTAAATTTTCCCATGTTTTCTACCGGGCTTTTGGAGCCCCACGTGAACACATCCACGGTCGACGGTGATAGCTGTGGTTTCACTCTCATCTTCTTGTATTCTGACATGCACATGATGTTGCATGTTGCTCCACTGTCAAGCACGAACTTAGCTTGGTGGTCCCCTACACCGATGTCCACAGTGGCGGTTTTCTTTATTTGTTGTTTCTCCACCAGATGAACGTGCTCTGTCCCATTGGCTTTTCTGGGCGCGTCCGACATTAGATATAGTCTCGCCTCCCTCACAGGTGCTGCCGTTTCTTCTGACTCGTCGGAGGAGCTGCGATTGGCCGTTTCCATATGTCGGGCGTACCTGTTGCTGGTCATCCGTGGTCTCTTTGTTCTGCCTCTCTCACTTCTGAATTGTCTGGTCATGCACGTGCTTGAAAAATGATTGTCCCTGTTGCACTTCCTGCACTTCTGGCCCATTGCTGGGCAGGCACCGACGTGTGGGAATTCGAGGCCGCATCGGTAGCATGTTTGTTCGCCCTTCTTAGGTAGGGCCGACGCCTGGAATTCTTTCTTTTTGAAATTCCCAGTGATGCGATGCGCTAGCGCCACTCTCTTCTCCTTTCCCATCTCCATCTGCTTGGCGTGCTCTGTGGCCTGTGCTTCCGTGCGAGCCATCGTCAGTATCTTTTCCAGCGTCGTTGGTTCCTTCAGAATGAGTGCTTGGAACTCCACTGATTGACAACCTTCGATGATGCGCAATCTTATTGCTTGCTCATTGTCAAATTTATCAAACTCGCAGTATGTGACCAGTTTTCTCAGTCTCGTTGCAAAATCGTCTAGGCTCTCTTCTCCTTGCTGGCATGCCGTGTTGAATGTGTATCTCTCAAAGTCAACGTTTCGTTGGGGGTCAAATTTCTGTGTGAGGCACTGTATCACTCTCTTGTAGTCCCCTGTTTGATCAGCGGGGAATGTTAACAACAGATCTTCTATTTCATCCCCTGCGAGATTCAAAAGCAGGTGCAGTTGCTTGCTATCCGGGACGTCCGTGGCACTCATGTAGCGCTCAAATTTTCTGATCCATCTTTCCCACCGGATGCCTGCCTGCGGCTCCGATAGGCTGAATGGTAAAGGCCTGTGGAAGACTGCTTGCGTGCTTTGCTTCTCATCATTGTCGCTCATTTTCCTTCCTTGGCACTCCTCTGCTCTTCTTCCTCTTTTATTTTCTTTATTTCTTTATTTGTCCCTTTGTTTCCTCTTTATTGTGCTTTATTTCCACTGTTTTCTTCCTCTTTTTGAGTCTTTTCGCTCTGTTTTTCTGTTTCCCTATCTATTTCAATGGCCGCCTGACTTCAAAATGGCCGCCGTAGTCTCGCGAGGTTTCTTTGTCCCTCTCGCTTTGCCTGACCTCTCAAAATGGCCGCCGCTTGTTTCTGGCTTCTGATTGGCCTGCTCTGCCTGTCCTCAAAATGGCCGCCGTTCTCGCGATAGTTCATTTGAACTAACGCGCGTCTTTCTGCTTTAATTTCTTTGAGCACTCTCGGGTGCTGACGCTTGCCGGCTCTTCGGTTCGCTGGCAGATGCCTTGTTTCTTTCCTCTTGCGTGCAGCCTCACAGCGCTCTTACTGCTATTTCGGCGGCCGGGGTGGGCTCCTGCGTCGCTGCTTCTTGGCTGCTTGACTCGGACCAGGGTGGGCTCCTGGCTCCGCTTCTTCTTCTTCACCGTCGCGCCAATCGCCACGATGTTCCTTGTGTTGGCCAGCGGACCAGGGTGGGCTCCTGGTTCCGTCGCGCTTTTCTCGGGGATACAACGATCCGATCCACTTCTGCTCTTCTGTGGGTGGTGGACGATCCCGCCTTCGTTCGCCAGTTGTCGTGTCCTTAGCCCCCAAAGATACACGGGAGACAGGTAAAGGATCTGCAATTCTTTATTGTTGTATATATGCTGTGCTGTGCCCACGCACGTCTGCCCACGCTTCCTCCTCGCTCTGCAGTGCCCCTTTCCGCCCCTTGACCGGATGTGGTGTCCGGTTCCCTCGGTGTCCCCACAGTCCACTGCAGGGTCCTAGTGCCCTGCCCCAGGTCACTACAAGTGGTAGGGAGGGAATTTGTGGAGAAGGAGGTCATGGGGGGGGGGCGCCTAAAAAGAATGTTGAACCAGTTGCCTCCAGCGCTAAAGCCGGCCCTGCGTCCGGGTTCCCTTCATGTATTTTGCAAAGGGGTACCCCTCATGTTTCGCTATGCCACTGCATGGCAGGCCTTGCTGAGCCATCATAAAACATTCAAAATAGCGACCAGTCACAATCTGAGAAGTCAAGAAATCACTCTTTGCATTCCTTTTGGTAGAAATCAAAGAAAGACTCTCTGAAGCACACTGTAGCGGGAGACTGTGAGCCATTTGGGAGGCTCTCTGGCACAGGATTCTGGATAGCTGCGCCCATTTTTAAATGGCTTGCCTGGGTTCCAGTGCCCCCTCACCACTAGCTGGCTCTTCATGAGGCATGTCTCTGGTTTCTACTGTTACCACATAAAGCACATGGGGGGGGGCCTTTAATTTGGATTAATATCAAACGTAACCCCAGAGGAATTCCATTGGGACTTGAAATTAAGAACCATTTGCTTACTAATTTCCTTGGGAACTGAAATTCAACGAGTATCACTGGGACGTGCTATAGATTCCTTCCTTGCACTGTGCCAACACCCAAAACCCACAACAGGAGCCTTAAGTGGGCACAACATTGCCAGATTCATCAAAGAAAACCATATAACGTGGCTCACGTTTGAGGAACTTAAATAGAGCAAATATGTTGCCAGAAGTACAGGTTATTTCACGTTCGACCGCCATATTTAAAAGTCACTGAAGCTGAAACCTCAAATGTAAGCGAGCTACGTTGTTTACCCATGTTTATTTGATTTGCCTACTGCTTATCTTGGTCTGTTGAGTTCTTAATTGCAGTGCCTCGGAAAAAGCACTTTTCTGTAAAAGGGAAACGTGTGAGATGCATTCATTCCAGAGGCATTCCATGAAACATTACCTTGTCGTTGTCTCTCTATTTTGCGGGTCCATGCTACGGTTTTTGCTGACATTTGAAACAGTTTACCGCAAGGAGTGTTTTAGAAATCTAGGGTGCATATGTGCCATAAATTTCAATACCTGGCTTGCAAGCTGGGCTAGCCCCGGCACCAAAAAGCACCCTTTTAAAATCATCAGTGCCTCTCTGACAGACTGACCCTCTTCACATTGCATTGGCAAGATTTGAAACATTTTGCTAAGAAACTTATACTTTTTTTAAATTTCAGGCAGCATATTACTCTTGTCTCCCCTCATAACCTATTTCCCATTGTCAGTTTCTCCAGCTCCGCCAGGTCATACGAATGACAAAAGCACGATGCAAATATAGTCACGCAAATAAAAAAACTAAAGTAAAAAACATTGTCGTTTTCAACGCCAAGAGCTCTAACTTTCACAAATGCGACACCGATTGCATGGCAAATGCTTGTTGATAAGTTCTGGGACTCAAACTACATGTCCCATAATGATTTAAGTCATCTATGAGTCATATTTACCATGTGGCCCCTCCTTCGGAGACTGCATGTTGTTCTAGCTAGGGGCTTGATTAGCTGGGAAGATTTATGTCTGAGTAAGTCTGCAATTTATGGGACTGCTTTTTTAAGTCAGTTGAGGTCACTTCCTCCCGCTTCATAGATTTGGCACAATTACTTGAGAACAGATTTTTTCGGTTTTTAAGGAAGGTTGTTTATTTCATTTATCTCGAATAAGTAATGGCCAAACAGCAGTTGTTGTTTTAGTTTCTCTTCGAAGTGCAGGGACTTATACTACATGTCCCATAATACCTTTGGCCACCTACGAGCTTTCATTAGTGCCGTGGCCCCTACTTTCGTTTCGTTTCGTTTTCTTCACTTCATAGGATAATAGTTTATTATGATTGGTTAGAACCTGACAATGTGTCAACAACACTATTAAACCGTGTTCACAAATTGTAATACTATCACCGGAAGTGTTGGCTTACTGATGAGCGGGAAACACAATAATCGACTGCAGCCCTGAACCCACTGTGCCGCTTTCCTCCTCGTGAGTCACGATAAACTGGCTATTCTATGCACTTTTTAAACCCAGTCAAAACTGAGCTGTATCACAGAATACATGTCAATGGGTTACCTAAATGAGTTGGAAGTCGGCATGTTTGGACTAGTTTTAATTTTACCATTTCCAAGCTGGCTATGTAGCATTTCTTACTTCACTGCTCTATTACCTGCAATGACACTTCGAGCCGTGCCCGTCCCCAATCGGACAACAAACCAAATATAGGGTAATTGTAAATTTAGAACTAACCATTCATAAATGGATTGCGTTGTTGTGCTCCACATTGTGCGGTTGACTCCCGTTTGGGAAATGTAAACCTTTTAATCTGGTCATTGAACCCATGATGTTCAATCTGCAAGGGTGTGCGAAATCGCTTTATTTTATTCTTGTGAATGTTCTCAGAATTCCATTAGAATTTTGCGAAAGTATGCTTCACAGTAACATATAGATGTCAGTTTCTTTCAGCATCCAAACTTTATCAATGCTTCCAGCTGCCTCTTGCTCAGCAAGCGTACCCTGTCAATTTTCACACCATTTGGCTTAGCATTCAGTTCCAACAGAGAGATTTTTTCCTTTCTGCAGAAAAGGGGCAGTTTGTGTTTCCTAAAAGGCAGATCGTGCATTGGGTCCATTTGACCAAAATGTCCAGGTCTATGGGAGACGCCTCCTCCTTGGCTGCCATCTCCAGAATTTTTGCCAGAGGACCAGAAATGTCTAGCATCTTGACATGCGCGTCATGTGCTGTCGAGCCCTTTTTTGGGTCTTTGGTAGACTTTTTAAAGAAGGTAGTTGTGCTGGTGTCAATTTCAGGAGTCTTCGCTACTTGGTCGGAACGGTCTGGTCTAGGGTACTTGGTCCTGATTCTGTTACGGACTTCTTTGTCAAAACCCCTTCGTAGCTTGTCATGGAGGTATTCAGAAATCGCAGGTATGGGTACCCAGTGTGAAGATCTGGGATAAACAATGTCCTCTGGATTGATGGTAAATGGAGATGGGGAGCAGCTAGAGGCATGAGGCTGAGATGAGTAGGACTTCTTTAACTTGTTGCGCTTAGGGTGAGATTCGTGGCAAAAAGCTATTAACAATGTCAAATCCGTCGGAAATACTGGTCGGAATATATACATGTCTCGGCCGAAGTGCTATCGGCTCAGCCTACCAGAAATTCCTGGCTCGCGCCAATGACGATAGTTTACTGATCGCAGCTAAATTAAGTCGGGTCCTACGGGCTGAAATAGCGGTATAGGACATACAGGAGTGCATGGATGTATTAGACCAAGGGGTAACATCGGTCAATTTAAAGTTGCAACAGCATCGGGTAGTCTATATGTTGTACTAAACACCTGAGGTTATATCTAAGTAGGCCTCCCGAAATTCGGAAAAATCATTCTGCCCGAAATGCCATCTATATGCTGCAGACCTCAGGCACATGTTTTTCGACTGTCCAAAGCTTGACAGGTTTTGGAGTGGGGTCTCCAGTATTATTAGTTCACTCCTCGGCCCAAATTTTCAGTTTACCGAGAAAGAAATATTCCTAGGGATTAGAAGTGAGGTTGCTGGTGTTATGAGTCTGTTAGCAACTATTATTATAGCATGTGCCCGTTTATGTATCGCTAGAGTCTGGGTAGATAATGTCAGCCCTAGTGTTAATGAACTATGGGTATTACTCAGACAGGTCTATGAGATGGAATTTGCCCTGGCTAAAGTTAGAGGGCCGCGCTCTTGGTTCAAATTTAATCGGATCTGGACTGATCGTCTATGGGAGTAGCAAGGCGCTGCTCACCCATGATATTCTCTCTTATGGCTTTATGATAAATGTTCTTCCCTATTTTTTTGGGGGCGGGAGGGGAACCTTATAGTTCTAAAACTGTGGTTATGATTGGTTTTTTTCTCTCATGTGATCTAGTGGTTGTCTCTCCTACTTGACTACGATTTAGGTTACAATAGAGATTTATGTTTTGTCTACACTTCTAATGTTATTTATATAATGTCTGTCTTACTCTTGGCTTAAATAAAAAATAAAAAATAAAAGGGTGAGATTCGTGATTCGATCGGGGGGGGTGGAGAATCAGTGGCCATGGTGTCTGTTATGTTATGTTATGTTATGGTAATTTATAGAGCGCATGGCTGCCCCAGCAACAGGGCGTCCCAGCGCTAGCGGACAAGTGACCAGGGGAGATGAGGCTAGATGGAGGCGAAAAGCCAAGTTTTAATCAGTTTCCTGAATGCCCAGTGATCGTGGGTGCTGTGGGCAGCCAGTGGGATGGAATTCCATAGTGCGGGGGCCTGAGCTATGAAGGAGCGACCCCCGGCTCTGCACCGGCGGACCCGTGGGATGCACAGCAGATGGTGATCAGTGGAGCGCAATGTACGCAAAGGAACATAAGGGGTGCAAAGTCCCTGCAGGATTTGGGGGCCCTGGCCATGTACAATCTTGTGTGGTGCAGAGGGTTTT
Organism: Calotriton arnoldi; assembly: GCA_963921515.1. NCBI lineage: Eukaryota > Metazoa > Chordata > Amphibia > Caudata > Salamandridae > Calotriton > Calotriton arnoldi. Next base: position 1,826,244 of record CAWUFW010001531.1, on the reverse strand, counting down.
AAACTGGACTCTCTGTTTGATTGGCAGCCAGTGGAGACGGCAAAGGAGATTGGAGGTGTGGCATTTTCTAGGTAGGGCAAACTGAGTACGTGCTGCTGCCTTCTGTCTGCGTCCGTAGGCGCCTTATGTTTGGAAGCAAGACATTTAGAGGTAGCATGAGCTGAACCATATTGGTGGTCCCCAAGAGAACCTTGGGATAAGGTGGTCAAAACATCATCATGAGGCTAGTCGCTTGGCTTTAGCCTTGTGAGGCTGTTAGGGACCTCCCTCCCTAGTCTTGGAGGTAGAGGGTTGGCTATATCTGTGCTGTTTGGAAAACATTCTAATTGGGCAGTAATAGGTTTGAATGCTGTAGCTAAGGCTTGATTAACTGAAAGAGGGACAAAAGTCTCCAGAGCCCTGTTGACTGATTGTTGTACTGAGGCGTCAAGGGACCTCTGACTAGAGAAAAACCCAAAACTTTGGAACACAATAAAAAACTTCCTGAGACTCTTCTTATAGAGGAAGAAGTCCTTGTGCTTGGATGGGTCAGCCCGAATTCCTCTCAATATGAGACAATACTTTGTTGTCTAGTAGATTGGAAGTACCATCACAGTTGTTTACATTGAGAGTATCTTTATTTTGTAATTTGAAGGAAAGTATATACAGCAAAATCTACTGTATAGTTAGGCCAGTTTCAATAGGAAAAGCGTTTTTTCGTTTGCTAGTAACTTTTGCGGCTCTCAACAAATTTGCATGAAACGTTCCCAAAAAAAAAAGTTCACTCATCTTGGCTCCTTTATGGAAAAACGGCTGAATGAAATTACACCAAATTTGGCAGAAAATATTCAGAATGTGTGGTTTTTGTGATATGGGTTAATGGTGTAAATCTAAATAGGTGCTCAGTGGTAGTCCAAGATCTGTTTGCCAGTCTGTGTTGCAGTAATTAATCCTTCCAGCACTTAGTAGTGACCTTTAATAACTTTTGTCTTTTCACTTCCATTGTAGATTCTTCAATACATTGATGCATTTTGGCCCAACAGTTATATAGGCCTTCCTCCCCCACCCATCCCCCAAGTGGGATATTCATAAATGCACATATATTAAAACAATTGCACTTGAGATGTAATAAAAAGCAATTTCAAAGATCCTACTATTCCCATCATCTCAGGACCTTTATGTTGAATGAATACAAAATAAGTTGCCGTATTTAAAGTGTATGTGTTTATGGAACTGTAAACCACCAACATTAATTATGGCAAATAGATTTTAAAACCATTACACCAAAACGCCATGCCCAATCCAGTATCCACTCTATGGTGCACATGCTTGCAGGTCGAAAGCCATCCAGCACAAATTGTTACACCCATCTTAGAGCACTTGTTATTGCACATATAATAAAGAGCAATTTCCAAAATCTTAGTGCTCTAGCCATTATTTCAAGACCTATGTATTCACTGAGGTTAGGGTAAAGTACCCAACCAGTTTGAGCCAGTAGTAGACATTGTATTTCTGGAGTTGTTAAGGGGAAACACATTATTAATGTCAAGTATACATATGTGATGATTCCAAACCACATAAATTGTGCAGCACTCAAATGTATGCAAACAATTCAAATTAACATAAATGATAATTCTTAAAACAGGATTATAGAACAATCTGAACTTAAATCAATAACAATCTAATACTTTCAGTTCAAAGAACTATCTAAAGATGAACATGGAGTACTGCTACTATATTCAGCCTCCTTGGGATCACTGTGCCCATTAGTATAATTAGCTTTGACTCAGCTCTCCTTAACATAAATTCCTGTTTTCCTGCTCTTGACTTTTCAGCAATATGCTGGAAACCATAATAAGTCCTCTCTGTTACTATCATGTACTCTCAGATGTGTTTGGCCACCACATAAGGGATCCTTGTTTTTGATTGCATGAAGATGTTGTAATATTCTTAATCTCACTTTATTAAGTGTGCTTCCAACATACTTGCTTTTGCCACAGCCGCATTCCAACGTGTAAACCACATGTACAGTTTCACATGTGATATTAAGTGATTTTTCCAAACGCCATTCTGCCTGCTACTGAGTGATTCACAAGTGTTTGATTTAATGTTTGATGTATGACTCAATATGAGAAAATTGTTTTCCTTTTGTGTCCCCTCTTAGTTGTCCTGATTTTGAAAATGTTCTGGCTCATTTTGCTTGGGAATCTCCTCATTGTCAGGTACATATCTGATATAATTTAATCTCCCCAGAAAATATTCAGTTTCGGTTTTTGATATTCCCTCATCACCTGAGCTTACCTCAGAGCTCTGCTCAATAGGAGTAACTATTTTATTCTCCAAAGTTTTATCCATCAAGTTCCTGCTGTGCAAAGAATCAAACTTTGTAGCAAATGTATATATCCTCCCTTACGAATAATTCATTCTCTCTAATTTTCTCACTTTCCTTGCTTGTAAATTCAATTCATGTTTATCTAATTTCGTTTCCATGGTTTTCAATGCACCAACTACCTCCTGCGTATTTTTGCTTTTGTCAATCTTACTTTCAATCTTTTATATTTTCTACCACTATATTCAATTTCCTTTCAGCATGTTTTATTAGGGTTTCAATTGTTTTAAAGAGCACTCTGTTGTATCCATTTGCCATTCTTTCAGGGGATCCTCATTGAAGTCACTCAATGTGGGCATAATCAGTATTCTGAACCCCTAGGGACTAGTATACAATCAATATACTTCTTTAAGGTTATCATCTCCCACCATTTATTGATTTCCATCATCTGTTCCTGCTCCAGTTTTTTTTTACCAATTTCAAGGGGTTTTTGATTTTATTCTATGTGCTGTTTGTACATTTGCCAAATTACCAGGTTGTTTGTCAAATATTTGTCTAGCAATCGTCTTCCATTTGGATTTCTTGTCTGCTATGTTAACAGAGGACTCTTGCACGTGCACTGAGCTCATTCATAAGCTGATTACCAAATTACAGAATTGATCGCTTGGTTCTCAAGATTACTGGCACAACTATTTCAGTTATAACAATGTGTTCACCGGGATATGCCTTCTTATTTTTTAGTATTGCTCCTGCAGCAGCCAATCCAAAGAGTGTAGGGACCTCATCAACTTCAGACCCGGTGTGTGGGTTTTAGTAGCGCTTTGCCTCAATGGTAAAACCGAACAGGACCACCAGAAAACAGCTGACAGTTTGATCTTTAATGAGCAAGGCCTACTCACAAAAGACCTTTGAATATCTGAAAATAGCACTTACCCTGCCTCCAAATTTGACCACCTATGCTCACACCATGTACCACCTGTTTGAAAATGGCCCTCTCTGAAGGGTCATCCGAAACTTATTGCCTTCCTCCTCCTATTTTTCTGATCTTCTTTTTGTTGGCCTTAGGGCTCTGAGTACTTTACCACTGCTGACCAGTACTAAAGGGCATGTGCTTCTTCCCTAAACATGGTAACATTGGTGCATACTTAATTGACATATTTAGTTTACTTGCAAGCCCCTTGTAAAATGGTATACCCTATACCCAGGGATTGTAACCTATGTGCTACTAGTGGGCCTGCAGCACTGATTGTGCCACCCCCACAAGTAGCCTTTCAAACCTGTCTCAGGCCTACCATTGAAGGGCCTGTGTGTGCAGTTTACTGCCACTTCGATTTGGCATTTAAAACTATTTGCTAAGCTTTAAACTCCCTTTATATTACACACAAGTCACCCCTAAGGTAGGCCCCAGGTAGCCCATAGGGCAGGGCGTTGTGTAAGTAAAAGGTAGGACATGCATTGGTAAGTTTTTCATGTCTTTGTAGTCGCAATCAACCAAATTCTTTTTTCACTACTGTGAGGCATACTTCTCTCATAGGCTAACTTTGGGAATTCCTTAATACACTTTTAAGCTGTAATTCCTGATTAGGAAGGAGTAGCGGCATCATGTTAAATATCTTTGAAATGGTAATGATAAATCGTCTTTATTGGTAAAGTTGGATTTAACATTACTATTTTAGAAATGCCACTTGTAGAAAGAGGGCATTTCTCTGCTGTTACTGCCGTGTGTGCCTGTAGTCTGTCTCCAATACACACCTGGGGTAGGTGACAGCTATACTTTGTGCATTCCCTCCCTCAAGCACAGGAAGGGTTGGTGTGACAGAGAACTCATCCAGATTCATCTGTATTCTGACAGCTGTTCCTGGGCAGGAAGAGACGGGGGAGCTGACACTTAAACCTGAATATGCAGTATCCTGTTTCCCACACAATGGGCTGATTACCCCTTACTGATAGTCTGTAGTCAGGGCTGGAAGAAAATGAGACCTGTGCACTTCCAGGGCCTGTTTTGAAGTCACCCATACTTCAAAGGTACAACTTGGTATAAGTACTGGGGCTCTGACCCCACCAAACAGTACACTACTGGATCTGTGAAGAACTCTGCCAGGAGTAAAGACTGCTGTGTTACAAGGATTGCCACTCTGCTTGACTGCTGTTCTGAAAGAACTACTCTTCTGCTTTGCTATGCTGCCCTGCTACCTGCAAATCTCTGCCCTGCTGAGGACAAGGACTGGACACATCTCACTTGAACCCAGAGTGACTCCAAGGGCTTGCTGGCTTGCCCCCTGTTCTGAAGTCTCAGGGCCATCAAAGACTTCCATCAACCATGCAACAGCCCCTGGACTCTGCCATCTGTGAGTCCTGCCCTGCCAAGTGGTGCCAATCCAGTCCTGGTCCCTTGAAGGGTGACTTCTGCTGTACAGAATCATCAAAATCGATGCAGTGATAACTGCACCGATTGGAACAGACAAACTGCCCTTCGACACAGGAGCTGATCAACTTCGCTTCGGCAGACTGCGCAGCTCAACGACAATGGACAGCAGGGCTCGAGGATGATGCAGTGCCTGCATCATAAAGGGGTTCCTCGATGAAGCCTTCATCGCCTGCGCAGATCGGAACCGACGCATCGAGTCTTCAACGTCCACGCTTGCTCCACCCATGGTACTTTTTCAGCGGGACCTGCATGAGTCCTCTAGCCGGCCTGCCCTCCATCGTAGTCAGCCTGTACTTTGGATTTATCCCAGTTCAGCATGACCTCAAGTAACTCCTAAGCGCTATTTCCTTCTGAGCACCAATTTTAGATTCATTATTTTAAAATTCATAACTCCGGTTGTACTTATTAGATTTTTGTTGTTTTACTCATAAATATATCAGATATGTTTCTAAACCTGTGTGGAGTATTTTTGTTGTGTTTTCATGGTGTTACTCTGTGTGTGTGTGTGTGTGTGTGTGTGTGTGTTGCACGAATAATTTACACATTGCCTCTTAAGATGAGCCTAACTGCTGTGTGCCAAGCTACCAGAGGGTGAGCACACGTTATCTTTTAGTGTGCATTTAGCTTACCCTGATTAGAGGGGGGATTTCTGCTTGTATAGGGTGCATACTGTGACAACCAGAAACACCAGTTCTAACACCATCCTTCTAACCTGAAAGACAATTCTATTAACCAACTACCTGTCTCATAGCATGATTCTACCTCCCCACAAAATCTTTTCAGAAAAATTGAGTGATGGCCCGGGAAACAAGATATGCTCCAGCTCTCCTTCTCTAAGGGACATAATAAGTCTGCATAATCTGTCTCAATTTTCAATCTAGCACATACACACCAAAGATTAGACACTGGCTGTAATAATTGGAGACTGTGCCAAAGTTACCAGTTATCAGCTATTTATTGTGGATTGGTCAGAACACTCACTCATTCCTTTTCTTATCTATACCTGTAAATATTCCATTCTCAGTAAGATCATACTCTCTAAACAGTGATCTTGGAATCTACAGCACATCATGTCAACTGATCTAGAATGTCTGAAATCATCAAAGAACAATGAGCTAAATTTCATAAACATCTTCCACAAATGAAACAAAATAATTGAAAAACTGTTGGTTTTCAAGCAGTCCTCCAGCTAAAACCCACACAACAGGTGCGGAGCCAAAATTGGCTCAAGTCACTCCTTCTACAAACAAAATGTGGAACTTCATCATGATAGAAATGACTGGAATATCGACAAAGCGCCACAGAGCTCATGAAGGTTAAAGTTTTGAGGATGGCATATAGTCTTGCGATCGATTCTAAGACAAATTTCCTCATAGGATGTCATCATCAGTAATATTTATTCAGTTTAAACAACCATAAAAGATACACACATAAAAAACAAAAGCACAGGATTAAGATTCATTAAAAGAGCAGTAAATATAAAACATAAAAACATTCTAGCACCAGCTAAACAGTAAGCATTTTCTCAGTCTTTGAGCTTTTTAAAAAAATGCTATCAAAATGTAAAAAGTAGATACCGCCTTGTAACTTCTGCAAGAATATCAAGGCAAGGTTGCAGTTCCTAAATCCATTTTCCTTTAATTGTGGAATAAGCTACAAAGATCTGGGTTCTTTTTTAATATTTACAGAAGAGGACAGAATGAATAGTACTTTGAGGCGAAATAGCATCACGGGGCAAGGAGGCAGTGTTGTCAACCATTCTCCCGCTTTAAGAAAAGTGGCATGAAAATGTATGAGATTTAAAGGAAAAAGGTTTAAAAGGTATCTGTCTTTGGAATTGAGTACCATAAAGAGATCTGACTGCATACCATCTAAAGCTAAAAGCAAGGAATGGGCCACAACGGTAAGTCTAGTTGACTCCTCCCAACAACGCCTCTCTTCAATCACCTTGAAACATAAAGTGCTCATTTGTTTTAGACAATACACATAGGTTCAGGATCATTAAAGAACTCATGTTTTCCCTGGTTCCTACAAAGAGAGAATATATAGGCCAAACAAGGGATACGGTGGGCATATAAAAAAAAAAACAGTCTTGTATCATCAAGCGCTTTAAACGTAGTCTCTTGTTTAGGTCAAACTCCATGCAACAATATAATCAAACTTGGTTTTATGATATCCACTAAATAAGTAAGTCCCAATTCCTTATGGGCTATTAAATTGGAAGAGCTTGATGGAAGGGCTAATAATCTTTTCAGAAAGTGATTTTCAAAAACTGCAAGTCCTCGCAATCCATATACCTGCAAACACCCGCTCCATAATTTGCCACTTACGCTTTTTGATTTATACAAAAGACACATTTCGTTCAGAAGCTTCTAACTCTGTCACCAAATGGCTTGATGTAAAGCGAAAATATATAGAAGACTTTGCAGGGATTATGAAACTTGAGACTGTAGTCCTTATCATAGGTTATTTTTATCTAGCCCTTAGCAACAGTCTTTTCTTATTGTCAGGAGCCGGAATACTGAGTCCACGTGCAGAAGTATGTCCCTCAAATGAAGAGGAAAAGCCAGAAGTAAGTGCTCAGAGCTTGATTTGTTTATTTATAGGGAATGAGTTTGTGAGGGGAAAACACCGCAATTTTCAACATTCCTGACCAGTCACTGTGTGTGCTATTTTTTAATTTATTTTTTATGAAGGACTTAATTCCTCTCCTAGTTACTCTTCACTAGAGTTTGAACAATAGGCAGGTACAAAATCAATCCCGCATTCATCAGCAAATAATTATGGAAGAGATTAAAAAAAAATTAAAAAAGTTTTCACAGTAAGTAGGGAATGGCTCAAATTAAACACTTTATACAAAAGCTGTCAGCCCGGGTCATTTTACTGGCTTAGACGAGAGAGCCTTCTATTTGCAGAAGGCTCTTGTCCTCCCGGTCAGTCACCTCACTCTTCCTGCTCTCCCAAGCACACAAGCACGTACCTTTTCTGTTGGAGCCAAGCAAGGGGAACATGGTCTATGTATAAAATAAATGGCCTACCGTCCAGGTAATAACTGAGTTTTTCAATGCCCCTTTTAAGAGCTAGACATTCTTTTTCTATGTTAGGGTAGACCCATTCCCTAGGGGATAGCTTTCTACTAATATAGAGGAGAGCTCTAATATAGAGGAGAGATGAGTTTCTTTAGCATATTTGTAAGGGGAGCGGCCAATTCAGAGAAATGGGGAATGAACCTTCTATAATACCCCAATAGGCCTAGAAATGCTCTCAATTCCCTTTGTTTTCAGAAAGGGAGTCTGTTGTAGCCTTCACCTTCTCAGTCTGAGGTTCTATAACAACTTGCCCTAGGCGATAACCTAAATACTTGGCCTTCTGATGTGCAAACCTCAACTTTTTGACATTATTGTGGAGGTGAGCTTGCTGGAGTTCTGACAAAACAGATTGAAGATGTGTAACATGTTCTACCCAGTTCTTAATATACACGACTATGTCATCCAGGTAGGCAGATAAATACCACTGGTGGTTTTTGAGCAAGGCATTCATGAGCCTCTGGAAAGTGGCGGGGGCGCAATGTAAATCGAATGGCAAAATCGTGAAGTGATAACGGCCATCAGGGGTAGCAAAGGCAGTTTTTTCTTGATCAGCTGGATTTAAGGGGCCCTGCCAATAACCTTTGGTTAAATCGATGGTGCTTATGTAATGTGCCTCACCAAGTCTTTCAATTAAGTAATCAACTCGAGATAAGGGATACCCCTCTAACTTAGGGACTCGATTGACAGCTCTAAAGTCTATGCAAAAGTGTAGGCTTCCATCTGGCTTGGCTTTGGGACGAGTAGTATAGGTGAACACCACTCACTCTTAGAGGGGACAATAACTCCCATCTCAAGCATTTGTCTGTCTTCTGCCTGAAAGGTGAGTCTGCGAGCTTCATGGATACGATAAGGTTGTTGTTTAACTACAACTCCCTGTTGGGTAGGTATTGAATGCGCAGCCAAAGGGGTTCTCCTGGGTAAATCAGAAAAGATCTCTGAGAAAGATGTTAGAACATAGGGAAGCTCCCTTCTTTCTTCTTCGGTGAGGGAACTATTGATATCTGTTTTATCTATGGTATATCCTGGTAGTACGGTCTGCACATTTAGGAGGGGGTCCTAACCATTTCTTTAAAATGTTGATATGGTAAATCTGTTCTTTTTTTTGTACAAAGGCATAATAGATATGTGACTCAGCCTATTTTCTTCACAATCTCATAAGATCCCTGCCACTCTCTTCTCATTTTTGTGTTGGATTTAGGTAAAAGGGCTAGTGCCCAATCTCCCACTGCCAACTCTCTGCATCACTTCCCTTTGTCATAAAATAATTTAGGTTTTGTTGTCTCTTTTCTAGGTTCTCATAAGCCAACAATCTCAACTTGCCCATCGTTGATTTTAGTAAATTGGCTTAATCTAAAAGAGAAGTAGCCTCATCTTGCACATCTTTTTCTAAGCCTTTTTTGTAATTTCGAGGAGGGTACGAGGTAGACACCCAAAAAGCAGTTCAAAAGGAGAAACACCTAGGCTGCTTTGTATTTGGCTCCATAAGACAAAAAGAGCAAGGGGTATTAACTGGCCCCACGTTTTCACATCCCCCGATAACAATTTTTTGAGAGTCTGCTTAAGACTTCTAATGTGCTTCTCAATGAGACCATCTGTTTGGGGATGGTACACAGAAGTAATTAGGTGTTTAATGTCGAGATGTTTACATACTTGCTTCATCATTTTAGATACAAAACGGGCCCCTTGGTCAGTAAGGGCTTCTTGTGGAAATCCCATGCGTGAAAACACCTCTATGAGGTGTTGGGCAATGATTTTAGTGGTAGTGGCCCTTAAGGGTATGGCCTCAGAATAACATGTAGCACAGCCAACTATGACTAACACATTTTGGAGTCCTTTTGTGGACCGTGAGAAGGGTCCTATAAGATCCATTCCTAGCCTGTCAAAGGGTTTCCCAATAATAGGTAAGGGTTATAGAGACACTTTGGGAGACTGATAAGTAGTTTTCCTTTGACATATGTCACCCTCTTGGTAAAATTGTTTGGTTTGAGTGTATATGCCGGGCCAAAATAAGTTCTGTAAGACAGACTGACTAGTCTTTTCTGCCCCACAATGCCCTGCTAAAGTTATGAATGTGCAAAGAATAAAACCTGATCTTTAAAATCAAATGGAACAAACAATTGAAGATTATCGTCCTCTTTGCCTACTCGATTTAAAAGGCCCTTTTGAATTAGGAAGCTGGGATAGGCCGGGGTAGCGGAATCCTGAGTATTCTTGGTGGTTTGCCAGGGATTCGGGAGTGATTTGTCATTCAACTGGGCCAGCCTGAAGAGTCTGTCTAATGCCCAGGGTTCGTAAGAAGGATGCTGTATATTGGGGTGACCTCTTCCGTTTATTGGCTCGGAAGTTGTTTAATTTTTGTGAGGTTCTCAATTAACAAGTCAAGGAAATAAGGATAATCTGTGCCTAGTAAGTTTTCAAAGGGAGATAAGGGAGCACCCTGACCCCATCTTTGCTTTCCTGTCCTTTAGCATTTGTAAGGGTTAATCGAGCTACGGGATAGACTTTAGTGTCTCCATGTACACAGCGTATCACCACGCTTATGTAAGGTACTCTGTGGGAGGGATAGACTTTTAATTGCTGATTTAATACATCCTGAGACAAGTCCTGAGACAAGTAATGCAGTTGCAGGTTTACTGTTCAGTTTTAAACCTCAGGTAATATATAGGCACGGTCTCTTGGGCATAAAGGACGGACCAAGGTATAGAACTAATATCAATCGCTTCCTCTTCCTTCTATTTTCCTTCTTTTTGTAAAATCGTGCAATATGCCCCCCACTCCCCACATTGAAAACACTGAGGGCCAGGGTTTACAATTGGGTCTGGTCATCCCAATTTAATCCTAAAGGTAGTGGCCATTTCTACTGCTCTAGGGTTAGTCCAGCATGCTGTCTCAGCCATTCTTGAGTTTGTGGAAAGGCAGGGTTTCTATATAATGCTCCAGGAATGTTTTTCCATTATCTCTTCCCTGGTGGATTCTAAAGGTTTCAGCTACCTATAGGCGGCGTCTTTCATTTTGTAAAATAGTCTTTGCTGTATCACCTGGTACCCCCTTTCTTTCAGGATTTTCTACCTGTGTGTTTAATCATCCACCCTAAACTGTCCATGGCAATAATGTTTTACTTCCGCATAGCATCTCAAGGTACTCGGCTACAGCAGGATGTCTTCTGATATGAGGGCCAATCAATTGCCTATTGGTTAACTGATAGGGATGTGCTAAAATGCAGATGTTAGAATCTGTAGATCATTTTTATTATTCCCACGAACTGCAACATAAACCTTCCTCCCTCAACTTATCAGATTAATTAATTGCTATTGGTGTGCCATAACCTAAAAGAATTGCAGTGAGAAGGGTACGCTGTCACTTGGCTGGCAATGAAATCTTTTTATCGACGTCGTAATATAGGTGCTAGAGTTGTGTAGAGTGGTAAGAAATGAGGCATAGGATTGAGAGATGTATGCTACGTTGAAAACAAAAATTGAGATTTAAATTTTCAGAACCTTAGAGTGGGATCTTCCACTTAAATATAATTTCTGTCAAGATGGCAGTAATATGGATGAGGTTATGATGCTCATCATTGTTAATCAATGACTTTGAATGTCTCCAATGCTTTCAAAGCCTGCTTTAGATAGTTGTGCTAGCAATATGCATCAGAGGAAGGTACTGTCTTTGAGGCTGGAATGAGTTGTCATAAGTTATAGCAACTGACGTTCTTTCTCATGCAGCGAAGCTCATTTAACATGTTTCCCTGCTCAATTTGTGGGACTCTGATACTCAAGACAGATTGCTATTCAGGATACTCTGTGTTCTTGTAACTCCATCCCACTTTCACATGGAGCCCAAAGCTTTCAATGGTTGAGTACTTTCCCATTAAACCTCCTACGTGCCTTGCAGTCATAATGACAGATAGTTACCTAGTGCATAATTGCTGATGTCTCATCATCTGTTATCTTCACCCAGGGCAATTGGTCAAGTGGTGCCCTGACATCGGAGAGCTACTGCAGGATATCATCTGATATGAGGGCCAATCAAATGCCTAGAAAGCAATAGGATACAGTTATCATGGTAATGAAATGGGTAGCAGGGTAGACAGGACGCCCAGCTGAAGACTCAGATGGTGAGATGAAAGAAATTAGGGCATCATTTTAGACGTAAAAATTAGTTTGAAGGTGTGGTTGATCATAATTTTCTCAACTTCACTATTAGTTTACTGATAGGGATGTGCTAAAATGCAGATGTTAGAATCTGTAGATCATTTTTATTATTCCCACGAACTGTAACATAAACCTTCCTCCCTCAACTTATCAGGTGACTTTATTGCTATTGGTGTGCCACAACCTAAAAGAATTGCAGTGAGAAGGGTACGTTGTAACTTGGCTGGCAATCAAATCTTTTTATCTACGTCATAATATAGGTGCTAGAGTTGTGTAGAGAGTGGAGGAAATGAGGCATAGGATTGAGAGATGTATGCTAGGTTGACACCAAAAATTGAGATTTAAATTTTTAGTGAGCTGTGGTTTTCACAGTATTATAGATGCCATAATACTGATTTATTAATGCTTTATAAAGATTAGTATTTTCTTGCATTGCATTAGTTTGAAAAAATTAAAGTTCTAATAATGGACTAACAGTGGACTTTTCCATCTGCAGAATATACTGAATGACCAGCAGTGGCAGTGTTGCGGAAGAGAATTTCTCTGCGCTGCTGTGACAAAAACAAAAAAAAAAGAAAGTTTGTCAGCATTCTACACTCCATTATCAATTTATATGGTAAGTCAAACTCACATTTTATCATTTTGCTTGTCATTAAGAGGTTCATAGCATCGCAAGGTCCTCAGTACCTTATAGTGGGATCTTCCACTTAAATATAATTTCTGTCAATATGGTAGTAATATGGATGAGGCTATGATGCTCATCGTTGTTAATGACTTTGATTGTCCCCCATGTTGTCAAAGCCTGCTTTAGATAGTTGTGCTAGCGATTTGCATCTTTCTTTCTTATCCAGCGAAGCTCATTTAACCTGTCTCCTTGCACTATGTGTGACTCTGGTACTCAAGACAGATTGCTATTCAGGATAGTCTGTGTTCTTGTAACTCCATCCCACTTTCACAAGGAGCCCAAAGCTTTCAATGGTTCAGAGTACTTTCCCATTACACCTCCTACGTGCCTTGCAGTCATCATGACAGATGGTTACCTAGTGCATAATTGCTGATGTCTCATCCTCGTGTTTGTCACCTTCACCCAGGGCAATTGGTCAAGTGGTCCCCTGACATCATAAAGCTACAGCAGGATGTCATCTGATATGAGGGCCAATCAATTGCCTAGAAAGCAATTGGTTACATTGATCATGGTATTTAAATGGGTACCAGGGTAGACGGGATGCCCAGCTGAAGACTTGATGGTGAGATAAAAGAAATTAGGGCATATTTTAGACTTACAAATTTGTTTGTGTGGTTTTATCATAATTTTCTCAACTTCACTTTTGCTTACCTGCTAGGAATTTGTGAAATCGAAGGTTAAGTTTAAGAGAGCTGCTGCCAAGGGAACCACCAGAGGAGCTTTGAATTGCAGCAGAGAAGAGCGCTGCCCAGGACCGTTCGATTCTTTACGTGAGTGTAAAGGATAGTAGCATGTTCCGCAAGGAGCGTAAGCCAAGCATGGGACTCGGGTTTGGGCGTAGTTTATATAACATTGTCAGTGTCCATTGGATACAGCGGGGTCACACTGTAGTCTGAAAGGTTCTTGAAGACTCCTGAAGGAAAAACATGTTAGTGCAGTGGCTTTGACCTTACAGGAAGAGCATGTGCAAATTAATGGATTGAATCAATAAACAGGAAACATTTGTTTTGACTAAACGTGCACAAGGGAAAACACTCCAAGACCCTAGCACTGGGGAGCAAATCAAGCCGTTGGTTAATGTATTCAGGGAATGCTTTCAAGCTCAGGCCTAATGGAATCAGGTAGATTGGGGAAACTCGGGCATTGAATGATCGTGCTCCATAGGCCTCCACAGGGGTAGGATAGCATGAGCCCTTTGCTCCAGGCCCTCTACACAGATGGTGCATGAGGGGGTCATGACATTTCTTCCTGCAAGGAGCAACCTACAGGTCGTGTTTTTTCTGGGTGACGAGCATGGAAGGAACAAACAAGCTGAGAGGCATGAACATTGCTGGCAGGTTCCCAGTACTACTCTTCTGGACCATACCCTTTCCAATCAATCAAGTAAAACAAATGTCCCTTTTCACTGTTAAAATCGAGGATTCTCTGACCCTCAAACTCCAAATGACCATTCACTGTTATAGGTGCGGGAGGGGGGGGGAATAGGACTGGACTGGGCACAATAAGTCTTCAACAAGGAGACATGAAACAGTGGATGAACAGGTAAATCTTTTGGCGGCTAACTTAACAGCTACAGGGTTAATGATTCATTCAATAGTAAAAGGACCCACAAATCTAAGTTGTAATCTACGCGGTGCTTGTAATCACAAGTTTTTAGTTGTCAGCCAAACTTCGTCTCCAATCTTGTAGCCTGACTGTTGTTGTCGATGTCTGTTAGTATTCTTTTCCATATTCAATTTGACCTGATGCAAGTGTGACGACACCTGCTGTTGGGTATCTATCAAATGTTTTACAAAGTCTTATATAGCAGGTACATTTTCAGAGTTCATGGCACCATTTTCAGGTTACATATGTGGATGTATACTGATTAAGCAATAGAATTGAGAATAGGGTGATAGGCAGACAAAAGTTGAACATCCATGTCCACTGATGAACAGAATCGGAAGGGCTTTGATGGTGGCTATTTCTTTAAGGGTAATAAAATGTGCCATATTTGGAAAACAAGATCTACTACTATCCAAATGGTAGTTTAGCCATTAGAGTTGGGAAGGTCCGTAATAAAGTCCATGTTACCGGTGTGCCAGGGATGAGGTGGTACTTTCAAGTTTCATAAATGCCCTGATGGGGCAGAATGGGATGCCTTATTTTGAGAACATATGGGACAGGTCTGAATGTCGCCATGGCCATCCTTGGACAAGGTAGGCCTTCAAAACCATAGCTGACAGTTTGCTAAAGTCTTTTGGATTCCAGGATGCCCTGCTAATGGAATATCATGACACCAGTTTATTGCTTCCTGTCTCAATTCCTTTGTTGGGACATAAAAGGTGGTACGATGTAAAGGAAGCCCAATGCGTACATGATTGTCCTTACCAGGCACCCAAGAGTTGATTTCTTCTGGACTCAAACTATGCCTGACCTAATCTACGAAAGTGTCCTGGTTGTAGAGACCAGTGATGTGTTCTAAGTCTAAATGTTCTGTGGTGTCTGACGCGGAGTTTCTTGATATGAGTAACCCCATTTAGACAGTAAATCAGCCTTAATCTGTTGAGTACCTTGTCGATATGTGATGAGATTGAATTCACTGAAAAATAATAACCACCTAACTTGCCTAGGGGTCAAGGCCTTCAAAGACCAGAAGAGTTGAAGATTCTTATGGTCAGTGTAGATCTTGACAACATGCTGGACCCCTAATAGGTAGTGTTGCCATTCTTGAAAGCTCAATTTAATTGCCTGCAACTATTGTTCGGCAACTGTGTAGTTTTGTTCCACCTGCAACAATAGTTTTGTTTTAATGGTAACTGGATGTATTTGTCCAGTAGTGCTGTCACGCTGAGATAAAATACCTCCCACAGCCACCTGGGAGGCATCCGCCTCTACAAAGTAAGGCTGCGTGGGGTCTGGATGTCTAAGTACAGAAGTCGTGGTGAATCTTTCTTTACATAAGTTAAAGACATCATTGGCCTCCTGGGACCACTCAAAAAGGTACTGTCCTTCATAAACATCTGGTGATGGGACTTACAAGGTCAGACAAGTGTGTGATGAACCGTCGGTAAAAGTTTGAGAAACCCAAGAAGCTCTGTACGTACTTACCATGGGTGGGGATGGCCATTCTAGAATCGCCTTTACCTTTCTTTTATCCATGATCACCCCCCTCTGGAGACCAGATATATCCAAGAAATTCAGCAGACTGGGTATGGAATGTACATTTGTCCAACTTGGCCAAAAGAGCATGTTCTTAGAGTCGCTGCAAGACTGTCCTGACATGTTTTCTGTGTTCAGTCATGTTTCATGAATAAATCAAGATGTCGTTGATGTATACAACCACACAAACATCCAGCAAATCTCACAGAACCTCATTGATGAAGTATTGGAAGGCCCCTTGGGTATTACTCAACCCAAAAGGCATGACTGTATAATCTAAAAGCCCAAACTTAGTTCTAAAGGCGGTCTTCCACTCATCACCTTCTTTAACGGGGATGAGGTGGTAAGCACCACGCAAGTCCAGTTTAGTGTACACAGTGCCTGATCTAGAAAGTCTGGGATTAATGGCAAAGCATATCTTTTCTTTACGGTCTCCTTTTTTAAGGCTCTGTAGTCTACGCATGCCCACAAATCGCTGTCCCTCTTCGAAATGAAGAAGAGCGCCGATGACGCTGGAGAAGTGGAATGCTGTATAAACCCTAAGGCTAGCATGCCATCTAGGTATTTCTTTAAGTATTCTGTCTCAGGCTCTGAGAGAACGTAAACATGACTAGTGCAGCCCCTAAACCAAGTCGATGCGGCAGTCCAATTCCTTATGGGGGGATAATTGTGTAGCCTTCTGTTCGTCAAAGACATCTTGGCAATCTTGGTGTTCAATTGGACGCTGGATCAAGGACCCTGGTTTTAAGGCTGCACAAGTCAACTGAGGTGGTGCTTCCTGTGCGTTGCTATAGCAATGAGTTTTACATTAATGGGACACCAAGTTTACAAGATGGAGGGACCAATCAATGACAGGGTTATGCAACTGAAGCAAAGGGATCCCTAAAATAGCTCCAAATGTAGGTGTGTCTGAGATCAAAGATTAAAGTCTCTGTATGCCTATTCTCGCATACTAAGGATAATAGAATAGTTTGATATTCGATCATCCCCGGCTTTAACATTCTCTGGTACCTTTTTTTCTAACCCGTAGGATATGTAAACAACTGGCCAAGGCTAAGTCTAAGAAATGTTCGGTAGCTTCAGAATCTACGAGCATGGGCAGGACTTGCTTCTGTTGGGGTGAGATAAGGGTGACTGAAATCATTAAGCGTTGTGGAACCTTATGTGAAGTATTAACCAGGTAATGGGTTCAAGGACCACATCCAACTGATTGACCCCAGTGTCAGCTAGACTCTCTAGTTTCCCTGCACCAGGTCTGATGTCAAGGCACCAACCTTCCGAATTCCCTTCGGTCTGACAGAGGGATCTTGTGCAACATGCTCGATTTTAACCACAATATAAGCACAGGTGAAATGTCTTTCTACATTCTTTTTCCTCGGCGGTCAGGGGACCGCACAAGCCCTTGATCTGCATGGCTTCTGAACTTTGCTGACTTAGACTAGGTCTTTTTCTGCTCTGATCGCACAGCCCACAGTCTGGCTTCTCCCCAAGCAGTCTTGTTTTCATTCATTTAAGATATGGTCAAGCCTAACAACTAAATAAATGAACAATCTGAAGGTAAATCTAAAACGTGCACCAGGGAATCTTTTAAGTCATCCCTCAACTCTCTATAAAAGAGGGAAGTTCATTTACCCTCAGGCCACTGGGCTTCCTAAACTAATTTACCAAAGGCAGTAATATAAGAAAGGAGATCCTTATCTCCCTGACGTAGGTATAACAACTCATTATCGCTGGCCTGGATAAAGGTGTGCTTAGCAAAGAGACGGTGCATCGTTTCTCTAAATATTCCAAAATCATGTAAAACTGGGTCGTTCCTTTCAATAACTGGGATTGCCCAGTTGGCAACTGTCCCCCCAAGATATGTTATGATCAAAGCAATTCTGGCTGTATCAGAAGGGAAGTCTCCAGGTTTACAAAGGAACTGTAACTGGCACTGACTCCAGAAGGCATCAAACTTAATGCTATCCCCCAAAAACCATTCAGGTGGGGCCAAAGGCACTGGGACTAGCGTGGCAACTGTGACATGAACAGGATTAACGCTTGTGTTGGCGGAAGCATTTGCTTGATTTCCCAAATCGTCAGTGTGGGGGCAGCAGAAGAGAATGTGTACCTTAGGGAGCCACCCCAACCCCTGCTTCTGATGACCAAGGTTAATAATGAGGGCGATACTGCTTCAGCTCCTCCCCGAGTGACAGATCTTCCTGTCATAAGGCCTGAACTCTCGATAGATCTAAGACACTTGGGTGTCCTTAGAGAAGGCCTGAAGCAGATCACAAACGTCTATCTAGTCATCCATGTTGTCCGAACGGTGGAAGCATTCAGGGCTTGGCCTTCTGTCATGCACTCACCTGGTTCCAACCACAGAGATGACACTGGAGCTGTAGCTGGACCTCCTATCCCTCCTGAGGACAGGACATGCAAAGGGACAAACCTTTGGTCACACCCTGTCCCCAGGGGGAAGAGTGGTTGGGACAAAATAAGAAAAAAGAGACTTGCTGTACCGGTTCCGATCATTAACTGTTCGGCACAGCGTTAACTAGAGACCCTCTTAGTCTGCTAGGTAGATGTGCACAGGACTAGGACTTCTAATTTTTCGAGACACACCACTGGAAACAAGAAGAGGCAATAAGCATCAGTTCGCTACTGGCCTCTCAAACAATGGATTTTGAATAACTTCAATAACATACACTTACAGACTTTCAGAATCACAGCAAGGAAACATAATAACAGCAGGAGCAAGGCAAGCCATTGGTTAATGTGTGCAGGGAATGCTTGCAAGCTCAGGCATAATGGAATCGGGGTCATTGGGGAAACTCTGGCATGGATTCATAGTGCGCCATAAGGCGCCACAGGGATAATATAACATGAGCCCTGCGCACCAAGCCCACTATACAGAGGGTGCACGAGGGAGTCGTAACATACTGTCTAAAAGTGGCATTTTCAGAATTGTGACTTAAAATCGGACTATCATTTAAGAGGATTTTATATTACAATTCCCTATACACCAAACATGATATTTCTATCTGCTCCCAAACAAAAGTTATCACTTATAAAATTTAACACAGCAACCCCAATGTTATCCTATGGTAGAGGTAGGCCTCATGGTAGTGAAAAACACATTTTGAGTTTTTCACTACCAAGACATGTAAAGCTTAAAAGTACATGTCCCACTTGTTAAATAAAATGTGCCTGCCCAATGGGCTGTTTAGGGCCTACTAAGGGGTGACGTATATGTATTAAAAAGGGAGTTTAAGGCATGGTAAGGGGTTTATTTTGCCAAGTCAATTTGACAGTTTAAAACTGCTCATAGGTTCCACTGGCAGGCCAGTGGCATGTTTTAAGGGTCTACTTAAGTGGATGGCACAAATGTAGTGCAGGCCCACTAGTAGTACTTAATTTACCAGTTGGCTAGGGACTTATAAGTAAGTTAAATATGCTAATCAGATGTAAGCCAATTTTACCATGTTTTAAAGCAAAGGGTTTGGGGGTGACCCTGCAGAGAGGGCTAAGTCCAACTGGTTCGCTCTAGGAACTTTACCTGATTGGTTAGGGAGTGCCCAAAAGTTTACCCCACCCACTAGCATGTACCTGACATAAATGCATGACCTCAAGGCACCTGGACAGAACACTTTATCTGTGGAAGAACAGAGGAGATGGGACTTGTAATCTGTGACCTGAGAGTCACCTTGAAGTAATAGACCTGCTCTCTCTTGCAGCTATGACAAAGAAGTGGACTCCAAAGGGCAGGTGGCTGACCTCCTTTGTATCTACAGGGCCATCACAAGCTGCAAAAGGGCTAGTGGCAACTGGACTTGGACTGCACTTTGCAAGTTGGCTTCTGCCTGATGACCTGCGGGTCTCTAAGTGGCCTCTCCTGAGGTCCTGGAGGCCTTAGAAGTTTTGGTGAGGACTGAAAAGACCCGGGGTCTGATTTAGAGTTGGTGGATGGTTTATACTATCAACAATGTGATGGATAGCCTATCCGCCGTATTACTTGTGCCATTAGATTTTTTTAAAACTTGTAAAACGGTGGACAGGATATCCGTCATGTTTGTGATGGACTAACCCATTGCTGAACTCTAAATCAGCCCCTAAGTCAGAAGGTAAAATCTTCGACCAGATTGATTTATCCAATCTATGCTCAATTGATCCATTCTCAAATCATGCCTAGGTCCCAGTCTACTGAAAACATGAACGATCATTGGCACTTTGTGTTTTTCAGCTGTATTTTTACTTGAAACGTTAAAGAAACTACATTTCTCCTAATTGGATTTTTGTCATTTTGTTTAATAAATAGTACTCTATTTTTCTAATCTGGATTTCAATTTTAATTATTTGATGTTTTGACTTTAATACTGTTTTAGTACTGCAAACATAGTTTACACCTTGCTCTAGTTTAAGCTTGTCTCCTCTGTGCCATAGCTACCAGGGGTGAACCTCAGGTTAATTTAGTAACTTTGAGGTTCACCCTCACAACAGTTATGGTTATTCCTTGAGTTGGAGAGTTGCCCATTCCAAATATTAATAAGTTTTCTTACTTCAAGTTTGAATCCACAAGAATCATGGTCTTCCAGTACTACACAATGCAAATCTAACAACATCACAAGTCCTTCACTTAAGTTAATAAAACACATAGAACAATGCAACTTGACTACATGTTATTGTACCCTGAAAAAAACAAAGGTGCTGCATCAGGGAAAGACATATTAGTTAGATATGCTTGAAGGGGCTTGGGATTGAGTAGAGGAGAGCAAACCTCTTAGATACTGACTTAATGGTCTGTCTTTATACAGTAGGCAGGAAACCAACGATAAGGTTAGTATATTAGGCTCTTGGTCAGCATCTAGCTGATGATAATTTGCTGCTGGCTTCAAAATGGGGTCGGTAACTTGATACAGTTGTGCATGTTTCAGATATACAGAGTGCATTGTAGATTGTTGACAGATCAGCCCATTCTATCAATCTGAAGCTGCAACAATTCAAGACTATCTGTCTTTTATATAATACATAGGCTTTCCTGTTTCCAGTGTCTATTTTTTGTAACTTCTGGTGGGGTTTTTTCAGTGTTTACAATACCTTAAAAAACCAGTGGTTATCAGTGGTTACACATTTTTGTGCCCTTAAAAACAACAGAAACTGTGTTTTCCCGGTGTTTATGGAATGCTTTGCTATTATTATTGCTTGCTTTCTGCAATGATAGTGCAAGTGTATAGACAGTGTGCGTACAGTGTATATAAGATCCAAATACATTTTTACAAATCAAACTTATTGTAGTACACCATACAATACATCTTTAGAGAGTCTTCGGTCATGTTTGATCGCTCTTTCCTTCCCATGTAAACGTTTATCTGTGAAAAGGCCCTCTCAACATTGGCGCTTGAGACAGGCAATGCCAAAACAGCCAGTACACAATTTGCTAACTCTGGCCACTGACAGCTTTCCATGGCAATACTGGTGCACCTGAAGATTGTGATTCTCTGGGACAGGTTCTGGAACATTTGCATTGATCTGGGCGCAAATGCCCTCACTTATTGAAGCGGTCAAAAATGAAGCAGTACTTTTCAGAGTCTGGAGAAAAGTCCCCATTACGGAAGGGATCTAGAACTTGTGCAGAGTACTTCAGTGAGGATTCATTGACTTCAAATGCCATGGTTGGTAAAGGGACATTTCTATGCACCATTGCAACCCGTTTCTCATGCACTGTAAAATAAAATTTCTTGAATTGCTCCTCAACATTTCTTTGCTTACCAAGTGGCAAGAATTCTAACATGGAACATGTTGCAGCACCAAAGTCACTAAAAGTGTCACCCAGCCTACTTTCAAGGAGATGTTTCACATCTACAACACTTACTCTGAACAAGGGTGTTTTTAGACTCTAGTTTTTTTATTATGTCCACTACAGCAGTCATTTTTCATGTAAAAATCTAGGAATACATCAGAGTGTACTTTTTCTCACATCACTATCAATATGCAACCGAAGATTCTCACATTTCTTGCCATTTGCATCATCACTAAGCAAAAATTCTGTAAACGGTCGCCACATGGATAACATGGCATTCACAGGCTCTAGTACTGAGAACCACCCGCTGAATGACACAGTTGGGATGACTCCTTCATTGTTGCCACACAAAGCACAAAATTAGAAAAATGTGTGTTTTAGTTCCAGCGCATAACTAAACAGTGCACCAGAATGGACTACAAAGTCAATAGCATTCTACATAAACTCTGAAGATTGTAAAGATGCTTTCAGCATATCATCTAGCAAGTGGCAAGGATCTCTTACAGGGTAGCGCTTCAGCTCAGGTATCGATTTTGACAGGTCATCACACAACTTTTTCATATACGTAGCTGAATTATTGCAAATACAAACAATATAAACCCAAACTTTGTTGAACTTGGTAAGAACTTTTTACAGGAGCATTCCAAATGACACTGCGTTCCATGTTTTCCAAACATCTAGAGTCATGTTTTCTTTCACCACTATCCCCGATGCTTGGTGACAGCACTCTTTTCACATATACCTGTCACTACACCTTGCATTGAATGTTTGAAACTTGGGGTGTTTGGCAATTCACTTACTATTAATACTAACTCACTAGAAAAATGAGCTGATGTATCAAATGGTTTCACCCATTCTGTCTGTGGGTAAATATGATGGTACATATTGGGAAAGATGTTTATGAAACCAGCCATTTTACCTATCTGAGAAAGAATCAAAAGTAGCCAAAATATCAAATATAATTTTGATATTTCCTTATTCTCTACAGTTTATAAAATAATTAAATAAGACCTATAACATGCATCTAAACGCTGCATCTTTAGACCAAAGACCACAAAACTGAAAAAAGCAAAAGGAAGAAGAAACAATATTTTAGTGACATCCCTAAACAACAAAACTCAAGCAGAATAATGTCAGCCCAGTCTTTCTTGCTGATTCCTTGTATAACAAAGTTACATTGTATTGGCCCCTTCAGGAAGAAATAAAAATTACTCTTTCACTCACCTTTTCCTTTCTTTGAATGACATTTAGTTTGTGGTTGCATAGGTATTTTTTTTTTAGTGTTTATATGTTTACACTGTTGAGGGCTATTTTCCCTTTGGTGGGGTTTTATCAGTTATTATAGGTTTAAACCTAAAACAGGATAGCCTAATTATACACCATAAACCATCTCTAAATGGGGTCCCAATTCTCTCGGGGATAAAACTAGGTGTCTTAAATGCAGGCAACAGTCGGCAGACATGGCCCATATGTTTGTTGCATGTCCTGCTCTTAACCAGTATTGGTCTGATGTAATAAAGTTAATGTCTCACTGTCTTAGCCTGCATATGGCCTTATCCCCTAAAGAGATTTTGATGGGTGTTAAATACAAATGTAATGGCGGTACCAAGGGTCTAGTGTCAATAATGATAGTCTGTGCCAAGTTTTGTGTGGCCCGTGTTTGGATCTCTGATGCCCCCCTAAAGCAACTGAATAGTGGCTGCTCCTGAGACAAATATATGAGTCAGCACAGTCCCTGCCAAAGCAAGAGGCCCTTCCTCAATCAGGAAATTTGATATAATTTGGGCGGGTCTCAGCTAGGACTTGACACAATATATCGCGGATTAATTAAATATATATATAGATATACATTTATGTATGTCCGTATCAGGAATATCCTGCACCCTAGCTATCTCTATTTTCTATGTTGTAGCATATGAATATGTTTTTAATGATGCTTTCTGCTTTGCATATTCACACTTTGAAGTGACTTATGTATTGAACATTCTGACTTGAAAAAATAAACAAAACAATTTTAAAAAAAGAGTCCGCTCAGAGACACCCAGACCACAGATCCAAGCCTTAGGAATATTCTCCCTCCCAAAGAAAGATGGACAGCAATGTTATTAAAGGACCACTGTGTATGGCCATAATAAATGTCACAGAAATGAGTCATCAATGACTGGTAGCAGATGAGAAGATCCTGACCCATCCACAATTTGAACACTGAGGGTTATGTATTTAATGCATAATTCCAAATGATGGTAATAGTATTCTTTCCTTATTAAGATGCACAAACACTATGGGCTAGGAGGCTCTCGCTACCCCCTCTATTCCCCAAAGCTGTGGTTTCAGCCCCCGTTTGTTACTAGAGTGTATATATTGGTGAAAGATACTGCGCAGTTTGAAGAGTTGAGTTTGGGAGGGCAGTTGGGGTGAGGGTGTTCATTTTATTCCAAAAGATCTTAAGTTTAAGATGCACATGAAACGCATTATTTAACTTCCCTACATGACACAACATGAGAAGAACTGGGAATACCAATTATTATCCTGGAATCGGATGCACACAAGGGACCTACAGAAATATCGTGACAAAAATATTGTCAAAAATATCGACTCCTATCTTCATAATGGTAAGTACAAAAATATCGGGAAAAAAATATCGTTGTTAAAAATATCAAAGTAGAAAATATCGTTTTTGTTACATGTATAAAAAATAATGTAAGATAAATTAAATAATACATTTAACTTAAAAAATATTTAGATTTATTTGTATATTTTAACAATTATAAGTAATAAAGGTAATGTAAAAATAAATTCAACATACATAATCAAAATGTAATATATATATTTACTTCAAAATATTTAATAAATAATAATTTTAATTAATTATAAAATGTTAGAAATATATAAAAATGTATATATATATATATATATATATATGTATATATATATATTCACTGAAAAAACCATAGGTTTCAGACACGTTATAGTTAGAAATTAGCATTTAAAAAACCTTTGAAATTCACTTAAAAAACTATAGGTTTTAGGGACAGTTATAGTTAGTTGGACATTGCACTCGTACAAAACCATAGAAATTCCCCCGTTCTAGTTAGTTCACGTAACTATAACTCGCGCCCCCGCAATGCACTGCTGATGACGTCACATATTACATCACTCATGACAAGGTCAGTGACATCACTGATGACATCACTGATGAATGTGCTAGTATTTGTATGAGTAAGTGAGTTGGTGTGTGTATAACTGTATAGGTGAGTAAATGGGTGTGTGCTTAATTTTTGCATGACTGACTAGGTGTGTGAGTACCTCTATGGATGAGTGGCGGTGTGTGAGTGTTTATATAGGTGTATGAGTGCATATAATAGTCCTGTACTGAGTGACTATAAGTATGAGTGACTGTACGGGTGAGTGAGTAGATGTGTCTGTTTTGACCTAAGAATCAGTGAGTGTGTATATAGTAATTGGTGTTGGAGTGTCTATGGTTTTGACAATGGCAGTCTGTAATTTGGGTGTATCCAAAGTTATATTAGGGTGTGAAAAGATGCATCAAATTATCACATGGATGATGTCATCAGTGATGTCATCATTGATGTCATTTGAGATGTCATCAGTGATGTCATCAGTGATGTCATTGACCATGTCATGAGTGATGTAATATGTGACGTCATCAGCAGTGCATTGCGGGGGCGCGAGTTATAGTTACGTGAACTAACTATAACGGGGGAATTTCTATGGTTTTGTACGAGTGAAATGTCCAACTAACTATAACTGTCCCTAAAACCTATGGTTTTTTTAAGTGAATTTCAAAGGTTTTTTAAATGCTAATTTCTATCTATAACGTGTCTGAAACCTATGGTTTTTTCAGTGAATTTCAAAGGTTTTTTAAATGCTAATTTCTAACAATAACATGCCTTGCCCCCTCCCTTCACCACTGTGCAAACGCGCCCCATGGCGCGTTTTAAGTTGGGGGATTAAGTTCCCTTGAATCATGAGGGTCCCCGGGGGTCAACTAGCCCACCCTGTACCTCCTGTATGCGCCAGGGAGCTGCGTTGCAGAGAGGTGTTCAGAGGCCACGCCCCTTTTACACCTCTCTGCAACGCAGCTCTGTGGCGCTTTCTGGACGTACCTGGTGGGCTAGTTGGCCCCAGGGACCCTCAGGATTGAAGGGGATTTAAATCCCCATCTTAAAACGAGCCACGGGGCCTGTTTGCACACATGTCACCTAAAGCCCCGCCCCCTCCCTTCACCACTGTGCAAACGCGCCCCGTGGCGCGTTTTAAGTTGGGGCATTAAGTCCCCTTGAATCCTGAGGGTCCCTGGGGACCAACTAGCCCACCATGTACCTCCAAAAGCGCCACAGAGCTGCGTTGCAGAGAGGTGTAAAAGGGGCGTGGCCTCTGAACACCTCTCTGCAACGCAGCTCCTGGCGCATACTGGAGGTTCCTGGTGGGCTAGTTGGCCCCAGGGACCCCCAGTTTTCAAGGGGAATTACTTCCCTTCTTACAACGCGCCAGGGGCGCGTTTGCAGAGTGCTACAGGAGGGGCGGAGCCTCCGGCACAATGCCGTTTTTTTTTTGCTTTCTTTTTTTTAATGGGATGGGGGCTGCGTGGCCCCCCTTCCCTCATCCACTTTTGTCCCCGGGGACCCCATCCCCCGGGGCCTGAGGCTGTTCCTTTATTTTTTTTTATAAACGGGAAGGGGGCCGCGTGGCCCCTCTTCCCTGGGCCTGTATTTGCCCCGGGGCATGCCCTCTTTTAAAAAAAAAAAATAATATTTGGAGGGGGGCTGCGTGGCCCCCCTCCTCAGGCCATTAAAGTCCCCGGGGACCCCATCCCCCGGGGCCGGCCTTTGCGTCCTTTTTTTTTTTTGTAAAAAAATCCTTTTTGGGAGGGGGCTGCGTGGCCCCTCCCGGGCCTCTAATGGCCCCGGGGACCCCATCCCCCAGGGCCTGGCCACTCGTTGGGGACCGTGGGGGTCCCCAATCCCCGCACGGTCCCGCCGGCTCCCCGCGTCCTGCGGGAGCCAGCATTGCTTTTCCATAGGGGAGCTGCTGACATGCAGCTCCCCTATGGAAAAGCAATTCTGCTTTGCTTCATTGAAGTGAGAGCAGGTTTCCCTGCTCTCGCTTCAATGAAGCAAGCAAGTTTGTAATGGCAGGACGGGGCCGCGAGGCTCCCGTCCTGCCATTGCAAGCAGCAGTGTCCCGGGGTAGGCACCCCGGGACACTGCAGGAGCCGGCCCTGGGGGTGGCAGTCCCCAGGGCCACCACAGGCTCCAGGAGGGGGCCGCGCGGCCCCCTCCCATGTCTTTAAAGCCCCGGGAGGTAGCGGTCCTCGGGGCTCGGGAGTCCGTTACGGACCCCCGCATTTACATATTAGTGCCCCGGGGAGGTGGCGGTCCCGGGGCATGTGCCGGGCTCGAGCCCCCACACAGGAAATGTTTTTTTAAAAAAGAAGCCCCGGGAGGTGGTGGTCCTCGGGGCTGCGGGAGGGCAGAGTGCCCTCCCGCACCATTTTAAATTGAAAGCCCCGGGGGTGGCGGTCCCCGGGGCTTGGGGGGCCCTTAGAGGCCCCCAGCATTATTTAAATAAACCCCGCATGCCCCCGGGACTTGGACCACCCGGGGGCAAAATAACATCGAAGCGCGGGAGACCGCGCTTCGTTTTTTTTTTTTTTTTTTATCGGCGGGATCCGCGCACCCTAAGCGCATCCCGTCGACTTAAAAATAAAATAAAATGTTTTTTTCTGCCCAGGGGGTCCTTGTGGGACCCCCTGGGCAGTTTTGCGCACTTGTTTCTGTCCCTCGGTTCTACCGAGGGACAAAATGGCTGCCAACACTTCCTGATTTGGAGTGTTGACAGCCAATTAGCATGCAGCTCGTGATCGGGAGGGTGCGCGAATCCGACGCGGCCATAGATATATATGTGATTTTCATTTTGATTTTCACAGGAACTACTGAACGGATTTACACCAGGAGTTACCATACAAAAGGTGTGCTGGGAGAAAAGATGCCGGTTCCTGTCTTCGCAAGTCCGTATCCCTTTGAAAAAGTGCTGTCTAAGCACGAAACGCGTCAGGGCTGGACTGAACTGTTTGGGGCGTTCTGCTGTTGTCTCACTGCAATCCCATCTAATAAATGGCAGTATCTTACCTTCCTGTGTGGGCTCCCTCACTCCAGGCTAACTTTGTTGTTTAATGTTTAGCAGCGCTTGCCTGAGCCGCGAGGAGAGCCCAGCTGATGTTACAGTCCGGCTGCAGCGCCAAACGACGAGGCAGTAAGGAGCAGGATGTGCCTGTGGGGAAATTAACGGAGGTGTCTGAGCAGCTAAACTGGCTTCATAACCCACTTGGGATTTAATTTTTGTATCGAGAAGAGAACCGGCCACTCACTGTAGAAAGATCTCAGTACTACAAGGACCATCGGGCCACATGGGTGGCCACGCCCACTGAGGCGAGGAGTTACCATACAAAAGGTGTGCTGGGAGAAAAGATGCCGGTTCCTGTCTTCGCAAGTCCGTATCCCTTTGAAAAAGTACTGTCTAAGCACGAAACGCGTCAGGGCTGGACTGAACTGTTTGGGGCGTTCTGCTGTTGTCTCACTGCAATCCCCATCTAATAAATGGCAGTATCTTACCTTCCTGTGTGGGCTCCCTCACTCCAGGCTAACTTTGTTGTTTGATATATATATATATATGTATGTATATATATATATATATATATATATATACACCTGTAACATAAAAAAAAATATTAAATATATTATAAATTATATTACAATATGTAATATTTTTTAAACCTACACTTTACACTACATTGACTGCAACAGTAGGGAAAGTATTGGATAGCGGAGGAGAGAAAATTACTATTCCCACCCCACCAAGTGCAACAGTAGAGAAAGTGTCGGATAGCGGAGGGGAATAATTTACTATTCCCACTCCACCAAGTGCAACAATAGGGAAAGTGTTGGATAGCGTAGGGGTAAAAATTACTATTCCCACTCCAGTGAGTGCAACAGTAGGGAAAGTGTTGGATAGCGGAGGGGAATCATTTACTATTCCCACTCCAGCAAGTGCAACAATAGGGAAAGTGTTGGATAGCGTAGGGGTAAAAATTACTATTCCCACTCCAGCGAGTGCAACAGTAGGGAAAGTGTTGCATAGCGTAGGGGTAAAAATTACTATTCCCACTCCAGCAAGTGCAACAGTAGGGAAAGTGTTGGATAGCGCAGGGGTAAAAATTACTATTCACACTCCAGCGAGTACAACAGTACGGAAAGTGTTGGATAGTGTAGGGGTATAAATTACTATTCCTACTCCTGCGAAAGCAGCAGTAGGGAAAGTGTTGGATAGCGTAGGGGTAAAAATTACTATTCCCACTCCAGCGAGTGCAACAGTACGGAAAGTGTTGGATAGTGTAGGGGTATAAATTACTATTCCCACTACTGCGAAAGCAGCAGTAGGGAAAGTGTTGGATAGCAAAGGGGTAAAAATTACTAGTCACACTTAAGAAAATTCAAATTTAAAAACAAACTAAATATCAACTACTATACAACATATAATAAAACACCCAAAAACAAAACATATCTATTATAAATTTTTACAAAACATAGAAACATATAGTAATGTAAAAAAATATACAATTTACATAAAAATTATTTTTATAATTTTAACAAGAAATTATCAAACAAATAAATATTTTGTACTAGAAATTAATTGTAATCTAAAAAAATAATTATCACATAAATGTAATATTTTTTTCCTACCCTATAACACCACACAATTTACAACACACATCTAAATTAAATAAAAGTGTTCCTCTATAATTAACACAATTTAAAAATTATTAATGATTAAAAAACATATTTAAAAAGGTCAAAATTATTGTAGTAACCAAACATTACAGCTATACAACATAAATCCCCAAACAAAAAAAACAATTACCAAAAATATTTAACAATTAATAAATAAATATTAATGATCAAGTAATGATTAATTATTATAAACTAGGGGGCGTGGTCAGCCGTGCTGCAAGATGGCCGCTTGGGAAGCGCGCTCTGCCGGCCGAGTCTTAAATCCTCCAATTATCCAGACACCTAGAGGGACATCGCTGCCTATAGTCGGCGCCTTGGCGTAGTTCAGGCCACGCTGCACTCAGTGATTCTATCGCCCTGGCTGTGGAACGTACCTTCTGGACTCAGGGAGCGCTGCACATTTGAGGCCTGGTGGCTGGAGGTGAGGCCTGGGGCTCGAGTGATATCCCGACGTGACTAGGGGCAGCCGCGGCTGGGCTGCCCGGCAGCTGGCGAACTGCTGTGAAGGAGACCCTGCTGAGCCGAGTGACTCTAGCGCCCGGCTGTCCCCTGTGGTCCCGGTGCTCTGGTGGGATCGGCCGGACTGGAACGCGAGCCTCCGAGCTGGGGGGCTGCTGGGGTCCGGTGAGGGCCGCTTGCGCCGAGGCTGGCCGTGTGTGATCACAGCAGGGTGGAGCTGGTGATCGGCGCCGCAATGCCTTCGGAGTGCCTACCCTGGCGGGGCCGGGACCGCCTGGGCTGCCGAAGAAGGACTGTGAGTGGGGGGGACATCGGATCGTGCTGCCATTTTTAACTCGGGGGCTAAAGAAGGTAACAGAGTGCCACCCCACATACCTGAGTCCCGGACAGTTGGAGGACTTGCCTGCTGGTGCCCTACTTTTGCTATAACGACTGCCCGCTGTGGGGGCCCCTGGTATGACAGTGTTGTTTCTCATCAGAGATTAAACGCACACCCCAGTGACGCTGTGAGTGGTGCTCGCGGGGCCTGTGGGAGGTGCCCCCCCTCTTTGCAGTACGGAGGTATGCTGGTGGTGCTCGCGGCGGCCTGGGGGGCCTCTGGTGCATGGGGGAGACCCCCCGCTCTGTGCAACATATCTGCCTAACTGTCTTTTCCGGTCGGCGGCAGGCAGTGTCGGCTCTGCGGGTGTGGAGCGGCAGAACCAGACATCATCCTCCGCTTATGGCGGGACTGCTGATTTGACTCCCGGGGCAGGAGACTTGCATAGCGGTGTTGGTTGGATCAGCTTCGCTGCGGACTTTACTGAGGGTTAATGGACACTGTTGTTCGCGCTCTGCATATCGACCCTGTGCAGAGACCGGGGCGCAGAGTGGCCTCCCTGTGAGCTGGGGCACCTGGGATTAAGTCACCACCTTTTATTTCAAGCGAGCAGTAGTTGGAGGCTTCTACGTGGGCAGACGGTGGTGGAGTGGTCACTGGTGTCTTGCTCCGGTGTATGGTGGCGCTAGACGGCCCATAGGGTGGGTGACTCGTGGAGAGGAACGCTGTCCATGGGTAAACAGGACGCCAAGCAGCCCAAGCTGACCTTTGAAGGCAGGAGGAACACTAGGCTGGGGGAATCGGATCCAGAGGTGGGGGCCGGGCGCCCACCTGACTCGCAAGGAACAGATCAGGGGGAGGACTTGCGCACCTTGATGCTCGAGATGAGGTCCAGTCTCTGCGCGATAGATACCAAACTGGACACGCTAACCTCCCAACTCGATTCCGTCAAGAAACAGGTGGGATCGCATGAAACACGGTTGGATGTCCTCGAAAATCGCCAATCGGACTTCCACGACTTTCAGGTAGAAACATAGGAGCAACTGTTACAGATGGACAAAGTGTTGGGCCTGATAAGGGCGAAAAATGAAGACCTGGAGGCGAGGTCACGCCGAAATAACTTAAGAATTACTGGCATTCCAGAAACGACAGCCATTTCCAAGATGGAGGTCTACGTCACCGACCTGCTGCGGGAACTCTTTGATCCTAAGTTGTCCACGGTGTTTGCGGTTGAACGAGCGCACCGGGCATTGGGCCCGAGACCGCCGGTTGGGGCTCCACCCCGGCCTATCCTTGCCAGGATTTTAAATTACCAGGACCGTGACCTGATCCTTCGTCTTGCTCGGGAAAAAGGGACCATCACACACCAAGGGAACACCATATCATTCTACCCTGATTTCACCCCGGCTGTGCAGGCGGCTCGCCGGGAATTTCTGCCTGCAAAACGGATTCTACTCCAGGCCCAAATTCCGTATTCCTTGCTGTATCCTGCAAAACTCACGAGAGATCGTCACATTTTTTCTCCGACGCCAAGTCCGCATTGAAATTTGCCAAACACGTTGGGGGTAGGAAGAAGAGCAAGCAAGACTCCCACGATGGGGACTCACTCGCAGACAGGCTGAGGGAAAATGACTAACTTTATGCTGTACTAATGTTTTTTTTTTATCTGCATTTCTGGGTGGCACAGCTTAATTTGTTGACCCCTGGGTCTATTCTGCTGGTAGTTCATGGACTGTTTTCGCTCTCCTGTTGTACTTACTATGCACTTCTGTTGGTCCGCCGCCGGGGTGACCTGGCATTTTGAAGGGTTGCTCATCTGTCGGCCTGTCCCTCAACAGATTGCTCGGCCACCCTGCTAAGCAGGGGAGTATGTTAACCGTAAGTTTGGTGGACACCTTAGACCATTAATTCAAAGGCGCCAAAGCTTTATTCACCTTATATTGTGACATTTATACAACAAGCAATCAGACTTAATTATGCATATATTAGAGAAGTCGTTGGGGGTCGCGAAACCTCGCCCGGACATGGAAAGGATTGACAGATTGATAGCTCTTTCTCGATTCTGTGGGTGGTGGTGCATGGACGTTCTTAGTTGGTGGAGCGATTTGTCCTGTTAATTCCGTTAACGAACGAGACTCCTCCATGCTAACTAGTTACGCGACCCCCAGCGACTCCTGAGAATGGGGCATTTTTGATAGGGTGTGCCACAAGGGAACCAATTGAATTTCTCCCCCTTTCCATGCAACACCCCACCAACGATTCCAACCCCATCTCCATTTCACAGGCAGGACAGGAGGCAAGAGCCTGAAAAAGAGACAATGTCCGCCTAGTGTGTAACTTCAAAGTTAGGACTGGTCAATTGCTTTGTGCTTCTAATTTTTATTTGTGTGTTATATGATTAATTCACCTTAATGTCCATTGTCATTGTTACATTTGATGTGATGTTGATTTAGTTTTAATATGTACACAAAATGAGTTATGTATGACGCCACTCAACTTAGTGTTTTCCACTCTAATATATGCATAATTAAGTCTGATTGTTTGTTGTATAAATGTCACAATATAAGCTGAATAAAGCTTTGGCGCCTTTGAATTAATGGTCTAAGGTGTCCACCAAACTTACGGTTAACAGTCTCCCTGGACATAGAGTTTTTTTCATTACACAGTGGTCCAGTCCAGGCAGCTAAGGACCCAAGCCTTTCTTGTTTATACTGTAAGCAGGGGAGTATGCCGGTGGCACTGCGCCCCCCCCAGGGAGAGTTCCCGATAGTTATCCCTTATATTTGGAACCTTCCATAGTTGTTCTTCTTCGTAGAGTTTCTTTTTTAGGAAGAAGTTAATGTGGGAGGGTATTACAAAACCGCTTTGGGGGGGTTGGAGTGGGAGGCAGGGGGGTGTTCAATGTTCTATGTTCTGCCAGAATATTGCTACAGTCTCAAATGCTATCAGTTTGTATTATTGCCCTATGTTGCGCAGGGTTTCTTTAGGATGCTGGGTTCTCAGAT
The DNA here is from genome assembly GCA_963921515.1 of Calotriton arnoldi. Taxonomy (NCBI): domain Eukaryota; kingdom Metazoa; phylum Chordata; class Amphibia; order Caudata; family Salamandridae; genus Calotriton; species Calotriton arnoldi. The sequence goes on along the minus strand of CAWUFW010001531.1, from coordinate 1,793,069 downwards.
CTCGGCAAGGGTAATATGTCGTTTTACTTTTTTAACATGGAACATTCGTGGTTTAAATGACCATAGAAAGGCGAGACTAGTCCATTCATATTTGGTGCGGCATCATGTGGGCGTGTTCCTCTTACAAGAAACACACTTGAATACAACCCCGTCTAACAGGCTGGCACATAGGAGGTGGGGAAATGTGTACTCTTCTGTTTCCTCCAACTATTCCCGGGGCGTTGCTGTGTTGATCAGACGAGGACTCGAATGGAAGGACAGGGAGGCTCAGATACATCCGGAGGGGAGATATATTCTTTTATTGGGGGAACTGGGTGGTATCCGGGTGGCAATAATCACAGTGTATGGTCCCAATGTTCACTCACCTGTTTTTTTTCAGGATGTATGGGCAAGAGTGAAAGCAGCAAATTGCGAAACTATAATCTGGGGTGGGGACTTCAATGCGATTCTGGACGATGGGACGGATAGGAGGGGCCTCTCCCGCACACTGCATCCCTCTGCAAGCGCTGCCCTCAACGCTATTATTTCAGATGGAGATCTGATCGACATCTGGCATCAACACCACCCACTGGTACGTGAAGGCACTTGCATTTCTGTGCAACATGGGGACTGGTCCAGGTTGGACTACTGGTTGGTGTCACGGGATGTCGCGTCATGGACTAACAAGATTTCCCATCTCCCGAGGTCACTGTCCGATTATGCTCCAAGCCTTCTGAGCGTGCAGTTCCCCAACTCCCTCCCTAAGATGTTTAGCTGGAGGCTTCCGCCCAATGCTCTTTTGGACGAGGCCTTCAAGGAGGAAATTAGAGGAGATATCAGTGAATACTTCGAAATCAATGCAGGCTCAGTTCCTACCCAGTCCTCCCTATGGGAGGCCTTTAAAATTGTAATTAGAGGGAAGTGCATTGCGCGACAGGCCGGGGTATTGTGGGCTAAACTGGGCACGCTGAGTACACTCGAAAGACAGATTAGGGAGCTTGAAACCCAATTTTATTCCACTGATGACCATTCGGTACTTGCCTCCTTGAAAGTGAAGTTGCTGGAGTTCGAAGAGGAGGCTCAAAGGGAAGTGCGGTTTTTAGGCAAATATGCGCAGGCCAGGTGATATGGGGAGGGAGACCGCCCTGGTAGGACTCTAGCATCGTTGCTGCGTCCTCCACGTTCAACTGCTTATGTCACTGAGATTAAGGGTGGCGATAATACATTGATCAGAGGCCCGCAGGAGATCCTGACTGCATTCTCACACTTTTATTCCACACTCTACACTTCCACTCAGGCTGGGGTACACGAGGGACTTGGATCCCTTTTAGATTCCCTGGAGTTGCTTTGGCTGAGGCGGGGACACAGGGAGTACCTGGATGCACCCTTCGAGGTGGCTGATGTCACACAAGTGATCAAGGGTCTCCCACTTGAAAAGGCCCCGGGTTCGGACGGCTTGACCACGGCCTTCTATAAAACCTACGTTGAGGAACTCGCTCCCCACATGGTGGCGATGTACGAGGAGGCTCAGACCTCCGGTTGCTTGCCCCCGACATTGCGTGAAGCCATTATCACACTGCTGAAGCCTGGGAAACCTGAGAACGAACTTGACTCTTACAGGCCCCTATACTTAATAAACATTGATGTAAAAATATTGGCCAAACTGATTGCCAACTGCCTGCAGCCTCTGCTTCCACTGATTGCCCGCCCTGACCAATCTGGCTTTATTCCTGGATGCTCCACGTCCCACAATTTAAGGACCTTTTTTACAGTGGTTCACTATCTACATCCTGACTATCAGGCAATAGCAATTTTTCTAGACGCCACTAAAGCGTTTGACATGCTAGAATGGTCTTACTTGTTTGCGGTGCTGGAGCGGATGGGTTTTAGCCCCCTGTATCTTAGTTTGGTGAGGTTATTATACACAAGGCCATCAGCCCGGATCAGGATGAATGGTATGCTCTCTGAGCCGTTCGCTATAACGCGAGGCACACGACAGGGGTGCCCATTGTCCCCGTTGCTATTCGCGATCTTGATGGAGCCCTTGGCGTGGGCATTAGGCAACATCATACGGCGCGGAGACTAGGTTTTAGCACCAGAGCACTCCTCATCTCGTTATATGCGGATGATGTGACGCTATATATCCAAGATCCAGTGACAAACATGGCTCCCGTTCTTCGGGAATTTATCAAATTTGGTGGCCTATCGGGTGTCTCCATCAACTGGGCTAAATCTACCATCTTTCCTCTGACGGACACCACTACCCCTTTTCCCGCTGAGTTCCCACTTCCATGGGCAGACGGGCCGGTAAAGTATTTAGCTATATGGCTCAGTAGGAACATGCAGGAAATTTGGGATCTGAACTATGGCCGGATGGTCACGTGGCTGGAGGGAAAGGTATCGGCATGGGCCAAGCTCCCCCTGTCTCTGGCCGGCAGAATCGCAGTCGCTAAGATGGTGATATTACCTAAATTGATGTACCTATTTGTGAATATTCCTATTCCTCTCACTCAGGCATTTTTTAAATCTATACGATCCCTGCTCATTTCCATGGTCTGGGTGGGCCCTTCCCTTACAACAGGGTGGTTTGGGTGCCCCACATATTCAGTTATATGCACTAAGTGCCCAAGCGCAATTTTTTCATTATTGGGTCCATCCGACCCCGTTTCAACCCCACACGGCAGTGGAGATGGATGTAGCGCGGCCAGTCCCCCTTCAGGTAGCGCTATATCAGGCCTACAAGAGACCCCGGGAGGACATTGCAACGGTGGAAACCCTGAGGTGGGCATGGGACAAACTGAGGGAAAGGGCGAAGCTGAAACTGCTATATGCCCCGTCCATCCCTCTGGCGCACAACCCCTTGCTACCTGCCATGGCAGAGAGCGCGAGCAGGTCGCTGGCACGGAAGATGGGATGGGCTACATTTGCAGATTTATACCAGGCTGACACGTTTATACCCCCTCCAGTATCCACGGAGGAGCGAGGTGTCACTTTCTCCGAGCTATTCTTATACCATAAACTCAGAGCCACCTGCAGGTCGATCCATGACATGTTCCCAAGCCCCCCTCGCATATTACCTGCCCTGGAACTGGTATTGAAGTCCGAATCTCCCCGTAGGTTAATCACGCATATTTACAATACTATGCAAACCACGGCCCCAATACTGAAACCTAAGGCCCTACAGGCGTGGAATTTGGAATTGCATGCTCCACTGTCGGAAGATCAATGGTCCTACTGCTGTGCCCAATTAACTGCTTTGTCACCCAATTACAAATTGCGTTTAATACATTTTAAATTTTTGCATAGGTTCTACAGAACTTCCTCTCAATGACATAGAATGGGGTTAAAGGAGGATGATAAATGTTGATGTGGGGCGGATCAGGCTACCTTCCTACACATGGCTTGGGGTTGTCCACAGTTGTCCTTGTATTGGACGGCCATATTTTCTACAATACATGATATAATTGGTACGGCAGTGGACCCAGACCCTCTACTTGGTTTATTGGTCTATGTTAAGGATACGCCCGTTTCATTCTGCAAACTTCACGCCATGCTCCTATTGTTTGTCAAACGCAGGAAAGCCATATACTGGGGCAGAAGAGGGACACCGACTTTAAAAGAATGGGTACAGGACGTCACATTTGGACATACACAATTGACCACATTATAATTAATTTTACATGAATAAATTCATATCAATGAACAACAAATAAGTAACTAATTTGAAAAAATTTACTTCCCACCATTTACCACTATAAACACCACAACTCCCACATCAAAAAATTATTACACAAATGACAAAATTAAATTGTAGTTAATTAATTAGCATCAATTACCAAACAATTAATTAATTAATTAAAAATAAATTACCCCCCACCATATTACCCTATAAATGCCACCAACAATTTCGTAAAAATTATACAATTAACATAATTAATTAACAATTAATTAGTTAATAACAATTAACAATAAAAATATACATAATTAATGAATTATTTCACACAATTAACTCTATAAAATAATAATACATATTATATAAAAATATTATTAAATTAATTAAAATTAAATTACTTCCCACCCTACTCCCCTATCAACCCACAACCCACTCCTAAAAAAATCACACAATTAACATAATTACCAATTAATTAATAATAATTAATAAATTAATACATAATTAATAATAAATTATTTCCCACAATTAACAATATAAAATATTAAATAAATAATTATGAAAAAATATTAATAATTTAATTATAATTAAATTACTTCCCACCCTATTCCCCTATAAACCCACAACCCGCTCCTAAAAAAATGACACAATTAACATATTTACCAATTAATTAATCAAGAAAAATTAACAGCCAATTATTAATTAATTAACAATAAATTAATTACCATAATTAACACTATAAAATCAAAATTAAATAAATACTAATAAATAAAAATTAATATTCAATTTATTATAATTAAATTACTTCCCACCCGATTCCCCTATAAACCCGCTACGTAACTAAAACGCAAATTTAATTAAATTTAATAATCAATTTATTATAATTTAAATTACTTCCCATCCTATTCCCCTATAAACCCATAACCCGCTATGGAACTATGCTAAATTTTATTAAATGAAAATTAATAAGTTCTAAAAATGTAACACATACATTAAAAAAAATGCAATACTTAGGCAAAAAAATATAGCATACATTTAAAATACGTACTAAAATACATAACACTAACTAAAAAACGATATTTTTAACTATTTTTGCAAACAATATTAATGACTTCGATATTTTGGAAAAAGAAATTTCTTACCTTAAACTCGATATTCTTGACCACGATATTCTGGTAGTCGATATTTCTGTATCACGATATTTTGCACTCGATATTAGTGCAAGTCGATATTTCCTACTCAATATTCTGACTGTTTACCGCACACAAGGCATGCCACTCTGGATTCCCCTGCGTATCTAGTTTACAGAAATCTATGGGTTTGGTAGTTTTCCCTCGGTGGTGTCCGAGCCCAGGCCAAAATCCACAGCTACACACCTTGCAAACAAAGGGCTGTTTTGAGTGGAAAAAATTGATCGGTCCATGTTGCGTTTTTGGTGCCTTTCCTGTCGCCAGCTCCAAGCCCACCCACACAAGTAGGGAACCATTTTTATCCGGGCATGTTTGGAAATGCTGGGTGGCAGGAAATTAGTGGATCCCTACAGATTACAGAACTCTATCACAGAAAAGTTAGAAATGAGCTTGTTTTTTTGTCAAGGTGTGCAGTTTGAAAGGCATTTCGGGGGATCCATGTACGCCAGACCACACTAGATTCCCCTGCATGCCTAGTTTTCAAAGTATCTGAGTTTGGTAGGTTCCCTCGGTGGTGGTGAAGCCTAAACCCAAAATCCACAGCTATCCACATTGCAAAAAAAAAAGGTTGGGATCTGTCCATGTTGTGTTTTGGGGCTCAGGCCCTGGGCCCACCAACTGGTACCAGTTAATTGGACCAAATGTGCGAATGCTGGGTGGTAAGAATTTTAGCTACATTTTGAGCAGTTGCTCAGCTCCCTCAAGGGGAATATACAAAACTTGTGTACATTTAAAATCCCCATGCTGTTGGAAAAAAGTTAGCAAATTTGGTGTGGAATGCTTTGTTGAAAGTGTTATAAAGGTTTAAATATAAATTACCCCAAGCATCTAAAAAGGGATTGCCACCTAGAGGAAAAGTCCAAGCAGTCAATTGGTTAAAGTCTACTGGGCACATATACATGATATTTTAGAGTATGTCACAAGTTTGCCAATAAGGGCAGATCCCAAGAGGGAACTTCTGGGTGTGATGGACCAATGGGAAGGATCTAAGGGAGCTTGAACGCTGGCCGCCATGAGCCAACTAGAATTGTAAATTGATATTGCTCATGACCGGACCTTAAACAAGACCCATCCCATAACTGGGTGACTTGGAGGAATGGATTTTTTCAGTAAGTCATAGTAGTCCGTGTTTAAGACAAGCTCTTTAGAAAGCATGAGAAAATGTGTGGTCCATGGTGGTTTTTCCAAGATTTACTGTCTATTTTATACAGTACTGTCTTATGTTAGCTAAATGGCATGAAAGTAAATAAGGTTTATGCATGTGTTATGGGTGACAGATCCGTATCCTCTGCAAACGAATGCATCACTGTGTAATCACTGTATTGTTACAAATCATATTTAAAAAAACAACAAAAAACAAACAATCATTTACATTCATATTTTTTTCTAGTTTCTAGCTCTCACTGCTCTATACCCACACTTTTGGACAATGTCCATCATTGTACTATTTGTACTATTAGTCTGAGCCATACGTGTACAGCAATGATGACCAATTTTGATCCTGATCTGAGGTCATCTCTATGTATGCCAACAATTTATCTTGCCTTATTCCTAGGCTACCCATATATATTTCACTCATCCAGTACTACAGAGTAGATTATTCCTACTGGCCAGTAGTATATTGTAAGGAAATGGGTTCTGCCCATCGAATCTGCCCATCTGTAAACTCATATATATGGCCTGCACATGTTTACTGCCAGAATTCATCTTTTAAGATAAGGCCACCGTGCTGCAGCACAGGTAAGAGGCACTTGGCTGGGTACACGTGAACACGTTTGCACACAGAGCAAGCAGGGGTGCCCAAGTGGGGCAATGCACCCCAAAAAATAGAGTACGCAAGGCACAAGGCTGCGTGGCTACATCAAAAGTGTGGCCGGAGCCGCTTATCAGTTATGCAAGCTCCCACGAAGGTGCACCCCATAATGCCCTGCGGGTCGTTATTGGCAACTAATTTCTTCAGCTTGTGGTGGTCCTAGAACGGCGGGGCCACCACCAACAGGGAAAACATTAGCACAGGGGAGCTGCAGAAGTATTGCAGCTCCCCCAAAGGAGCTCAAAGTCATTTTACTTAAGTGTTGACCCTAAGTCTAGAGGTTCCAAGAAAGGATGACCACCATGAGTCTGGCTTAGGTTTTTAAAGCATTCCCAGGACTGGAGCATGGGCTGTTCAGCTAGGAATGCAATGCCCTCTGGGGCCCAAGGTAGTGGTCAAAGTTATTGTGACCTAATGGTATCTACAAGAATATATATGTTGTGCAATGCCTTCTAGGGGTGAATTCTATGGTTACTTGCTTTGTAATAAAACATGAAACCAGCCCCTAAAGGGCATCATATTTGTTTCCAGTAGTTGAAAGTGTATATAAATTACACAGACCCATGGGAATTTCATTTTGTTAATGTTTTATTGAGATAATAATGTAGGCAGGGACTATTAATCAAAGTGCTTATGCTTTATTTACAATCAGAAGTGCACTCTTGCATGGTTATTTTTGTTTATTGTATTTACTCCTAAAATGATGTTTTGACGTGGTTTGATGGTCTTGACCTCTTTAGGGGGGTCAGAGATGATTATGCAATGTCATCAAAGGTATTTCCACCAGCCTTATGAATATTCATAACTTACTGCATTTTATTGAGTTGCGAGTGTGTGTAATAAATGTACTTTTACTTTTTTAAAGGAAAAGCACAGACTGGACAATTATTTGAGTGTTGTTTTTGTGTGCCAGCGAATGGTGATTACTAGCCCACACCATCTGTTGGACTTGGCCTTGGACTGCTCTGCTCCGCTACCCTGAGAGAGTCAAGCAGTACAATGGGGTGTTTGGTTCCTAGTGAGGGCAAATGTGGACCCATTACTTGTGCAGGCAACACAACTAATGGACCAGTTCCTTACATGTATAAATCAATAAAATAAATAAAAATAAATAACTGGTCCATTTGATACTGCCATAACTTTTGCCTTTACAACACCTATGCAAATATTCGTACAAACCGTACAGTTTAAAAGTTAAAACCAGAATTTTCCCTCTGGAACTCCTTTTGCACACTTGGTCATTTACTCCTCACTCATACCACTCAACATCTGATGTATCAATGTTCCCCCAAGATTAAACTAAGAGACTCTAATGAGAGTATATAAGCACTATTGTGCGTATTTAATAGATCAGAAACCCAAATAGGTAAAAATATATATGGTACAAATAATCACAAATAATTAGACAAAAACAAATAATCACAAATAATTAAACATTTTGAATATCCACAAAACCAATAATGTACACAGATACACAAAAATTATTAAAAACCATTAAAAAACGTAGATTCTCCTATACACCTTAAATGCAAGATAAGCCAACCCACTGGACAGGAAACTACCAGACAATATAATTTGTCTTGCAACTGTTAATTTGAACACTAGTGTAAACAGCACACAGCAGGGGAAGAAATTCCCTGTCTTTTTTGTTCTTGCTGTCTGTTTTCAAATTTAACATAAATTTGCTGCGTCGACGCGTTTCGGTGAAGTTGTCTGAATATAACCACCTTCCTCAGGACTAACCGTTATCTTCCCTTATCCAAGTTATACATTGATAAAGATAAAAACACCTGTCATGAAAAAAATATAAAATAAACATACATTCAATTAAAACCAATCTCATTGTGTTGCATAACATTATTAAGAAATCATTTCTATCTCTTGATTTCATCACACATAGCATCTATAAAGAATTTGCCCCCTATATTATTCATTATTTGAGCTCTATACACACGTCATACAATTCTAGTGATTATTTCAACTTTGCAACAACAATTCAGTTTATAATCCTATAAATACACACTTATATGTGGCTTTTTATAAGTCAAAGGGGCCCCCAAAAATACCGTCAGAAATTATACCATATAATCGTGCTCTATCATACACCACTCTCATCCAGTTTCCCATTCATTCTTGGCTGAACATTTTTGGAAATGCATAACTACACTCACCGGTGCCGTAGCACTCGGAATGGTAAAGCTTCTCTGTACAATTCCGAAATGCACACTACAATAATGTGGATCCGAGTTCTATAAATATAGATAAAAACACGGCATAATTATTCAATGTACTGTTCTGTTATAGTGGGAAAATGTCACTATTTTTATTATTCGTAAATAAAACAGATACCTTTATTTTATCCTTAATCTCCTATTTTCTTTATTCCTTCGTGCCTGGTATTCTTTGTTTTTTTTAAGATGTAGCGAATAGTGCAAATGTTGTGCACACAGATTCGATTAAAACACCCCCTGTATCGAGGTGAAAAAAGCAATACTTCGTTTTTGCACCAAATGGTTTATCGTTCTGTCGCGTTTATTCCTATGCGGTTCTGCTCTTGTCCAAACCCTTATTGAGTATTTATAAGAAAACATTATACTTCTCTCTGTAAGACATGTTAGAGGTAAATAACATCTCGTGTTTCCGTGGGTATAAATTAATTTAAAGATAAATAAACCGGGAGATTTATCCATTTATTAAAACCAACTGCATCTACAACTATGTCATCAAAAAGCACTAGGTTTGTTTCTCACCTTCTATATAGGCGAGTAAAAATATTCTTCCAACCTGACTCCTGGAGCGCATCAATATATACGGCTGTAAAGAGATATGGAGATGTATGACAACATGGTAGAAAGGGGGGGGTGGTGTATATCGCTACCTCTCACTGAGAGCATAACCATATGGCCCTAGATAACATCTCAATTTTAAATTTTAAAACCTCTCTACTTTATTAGAAATAATGTCTCATTCTGATACTTGACCAATAATTCAGATTAATGGTGGCAAACAGTTTAAATTTATTTGGGATTAGAAAAACATTGTTTCTCAATTTAAAACCTAACCTATAAGTCAGATTAGTGGTAGCAACCTCGCGAAGTTCGTCAAATCTCCTTACCTTGATATTTCCTTTTCCTGCTTACTCCAGGGTCTCTCCTTGGTCACGTTTCACAAATAAATGAAACTGACCTCGGATTCTGTTGCTTTTATAGCGTCCTGACAATACTCCACCTAACATTGCTTGCACCTGTGTGTTCCGGCGCCTGATGATAACTAAGACTCTGTTACTGAAACCGCCATCTTAGAATGGCCGGTGAATGCATTATCTCGTATATATTCTCTATTTAGGACCACCGTTTCGCCTCTATGCACATTATTACGAAAGTGTTACCACTCTGAAAGTATTACTCTAGTTATATTAAGGTCGCGGCCCTAATTTATAAAGAATATATATCTATGCTTTGAGGCACGACAATTAAATATCGATCCCTCAGTGAATCCATTATCTTTTCACGTTGGGGATGGTTATAATCCTGTCTTGCTAATGACTGCATTGTCTTAGATATAATAGTTTTGAATTTTAACTGCCTCATTTCTTATCTGGCTCACCTTACCTATCTATTAAATTAATAGTTTTTATCTAAGGACCCATGTAAATGGATCCGCCATCTTGGATTGGTAAATCACTAGCAACCCGTGTAAATGGATCCGCCATCTTGGATTAGTAACTAACTATCGGCCGATTCCTACTAACAAATATATCCTTGTTAGTGTATTCGTTTCCGACATTTACCGGCTCATTTTCTACCCTATATCACCCTTTCTGTGGATCCGCGGAATTTGTTAGTTAAATAAATACAGTATCTTATAAACATTTGTCTAAACTTCAACTCCATCAAACCTCAGTTTCCCGATTTATCTATAATGAAACACTATCCTAGTGGTTATATTAGGGTCGTCTCTAATCAAGACATCATACTCTAGTGCTGTACATTAATTCCTATGTTATATCAATTCACCATAACTGAGATTGAACACGCATCAATATATCTGTAGCTTGCTATGATTATTATTACAGAATTAATTTCATCCATTCTTCTCATGTTCAATCCTCGTTCTACAATGTTTAAAATCGAGATGTACCATTGTTATCTATTTTTTCTCTTGATTTCTAAGCTTCCTAATCTTCTATTGGTAGTTATCTTCTCTATCACAAACCACTCAAATTCTGTGTGTTTGTGATTGAGTGCGTTGTAATGCTCCACCAACGGGGCATTTTGTTTGTTCATCTTTAAAGCTGACCTATGCTCTAACATCCTTAGTCTGAGTTCCCTCCCTGTTTCTCCCACATACGCTAAGCCACACGGGCAGCGTATTAGGTAGACAACATTGCAACTTCTGCAGTTGTTATGATCCTTAGCGGTCAGACTGTATCCATTGTAAGTTAGTGTATTCCCTACTATACAGTGGGCACAAATGGAACATGTTCCACATTTGTGATTACCGAGAACTCTACCTTTATGCAGAGTGCTCTGTATCATGGGTCGAGTGGATCTGTATGTCTTAACCAAACTTTTGCGGATGTTATCATTCCTTTTAAATGCAAAAAGAGGTTTGGGGAGTTTCATCTCATTCCCTTCATTTAAAATACTCCAGTTCGAATTCACTACATTCTTCAATTTGTTGCTTATGTTGGAGAACTGGCTTACGAACACAATTTTGTCATTTGATCTGTCCTGTTTTTTATTGTTTCTCTCCACAGGGATCTGCTCTAACATGCTATCTCAGTTGTAGAACCTAGCGCGTTTGAACGCATGTTTTATTAATCTCTTCGGGTATCCCCGATCTAGGAGTTTGCTCTTTAGGTTTTCCGAGTATTTATAAAAGTCATCTAAGGACGAGCAGTTCCTCCGTAGTCGGAGGAACTGCCCAAAAGGAATGTTATCTCTCTGTGCTTGCGGATGATAACTTTTATAATGCAAAAGTGTGTTTTTGTCAGTGGGTTTAGAGAAGAGTTCAACCGCCAAAGTTCCCTGCACATTTTTAATGGTAACGTCAAGGAAGTTCACAAAGCTGTTATACTCATCTGTGAACTTTAGATTTTGATCACCTAGATTTAACCACTCCAGGAATTGTAACAAAGTTGCTTCATCTCCTTCCCATATGAAGAAGATATCGTCAATGAAGCGGCGCCATATCAATACATTCTCAGAATGGCACCGCTTCATTGAAGATATGCCCATCTTCAAAGTTACCTACATACAGGCATGCTAAGCTGGGGGCACAGGTGGCCCCCATGCTGGTCCCTTTGCACTGAAGGTATAAATCGTCCTTAAATAAAAACATATTGTTTTTAAGGACCAAAGTGAGGCATTCCAAAATAAAATCTTTATTTGCACCTCTCAAATCACTTTCTGTTAGGATCTCATTGATTACTCTAATAGTGTCATCCTGGGGGATATTTGTATACAATGCTTCTATGTCGAGGGTTACCAGCCATTGGTTGATGTCATTAAATGTGGTACCCTCGATCATAGAAATAATGTGCGCTGAATCTCGTACGTATGACCTTTGTTTCAACACTAATGGTTTTAGAAAAGTGTCTACATATTTACTGAATGGTTCTAATAAAGAACCAATACAGCTCACTATCGGCCGCATCTGAGGGTTATTTACATTTTTATGGATCTTTGGTAATCCATAGATCGCCGGTATGATCCCATTGTCATTCTGTAAAAATGTGTGTTCAGCTTCACAGATCCAATTGTTGTCATTGGCTTTAGTGAGTATCTTATCTACCTGTCTTTTCAACATCTCCATTTTAGTATTTGGAACTCTGATATAGTGGTCCCTAGTGTCAAGTAGTAATAACTTTCTCCTTTTGTAGTCTTCAGTATCGAAATACCACTACCCCCCACCTTTATCTGCTGGCTTGATTGTAAGACTAGTATCATTTTTCAGTGTTCTCATGGCTGTTCTAAGGTCTTTCGACATGTTATTAAGATCAGGATGTGCTTCTCTAATTATTTTTCTAACCTTTGTTTCCACTACATGTTCAAAGATTTCCACATTTTTGCAGACCTGTGTGATTGCAGGTGTAAAACTGGACTTCCCTCTTAACCCGGAAATATTCTCTGGTGCTGTGTAGTCCCTACCTTCGTAAAATCTATTTAGCCTAATCTTTCTAAAAAGGTTCTTCAAATCTTTTTCAAGTAAAAATTTATTAACATTGGAAGTGGGAGCAAAAGTAAACCCTCTCTCTAATACATCCATTTCATCCCTAGTCAATTCCCTCTTAGAGAGGTTGATTATAGGGATTTTGTTGCTGACGTGATGATTTAACGCCAATATCTCTGGTTTCTTATTTTTAGATATTCCTGGGGTTGTTTCCGCTGATATTGCCCCCTTCCCTGGTTTTGATTTGGATTGTAATTTGTCCTTGTTCCTCTCCTCTGGCGTTGGTCTAAAAAATCACTATAGTTACCCCGAGGTGCAGAGCCCCCTTGGTCAGTACCAGAGGCTCCCTCATCTTCACTACTGGAACCAGAGGTTTCTGAGAAGGTGACACCCTTCTTCCCCCCTCTGGAGTAGACAGGTCTCTGTTCATATGGTCTCTCCCCTCTCTGTTCCCTGGTTTGCTGGAAATAATCCTTGGTGGTATAAGGGTAAACTAAATCAAGACTAAATTTGTTTATATCTTTCTTCAGTTTAATGTTTTTTTTATTTATAAGATATTCTTTATAACCATTAACTTCTTGATTTTGCTCATCTAATTTTTTCTTTGCGTTCTCCAACGCTGTACTCTCCATTAGAGCCCTCTCAATCTCCTCGATCTCTTGTTTTTCTAGGATGATCATTTCCTGCGCTGTTTCTATAATTAATAAAATCCAATCGCGACTACATCTATTCACGATATGGGTCCATACTTCTAAGAACTTTTTATTCTCCACGAAAAGCCCCGGTTCATTCCTAACCTGTAACCCTATGGGTATTACCCCTGCTTTTAAATATTCAATGAGGAACTCTGCGTGTAATTCTGTACGTGTTAGTTTCTTTTTCGGGTTCAGGGCTTTACCCCATTTATCATTGTTTCCTGTTACTACCATAATTTTGTTACCTGTTTTTAATGAGGTCCCAATTATTTTATTGAATTGGTCCTCAGTGAACCTGAACATTTTAAATGGGTCCATGCTGTTAGATTTTTAATATCAGATTATTCCTTGCTGTTAACTAACAGTCTAAGAAAGCGAACTCTCCAACCAATTGGTTGTACTGGAAACCTTGAAAACAAGGAGAGGGGCTCTACAAATCCAGAGGGGCAGAGCTCCTATATAACTTAAAAGTTAAAACCAGAATTTTCCCTCTGGTACTCCTTTTGCACACTTGGTCATTTACTCCTCACTCATACCACTCAACATCTGATGTATCAATGTTCCCCCAAGATTAAACTAAGAGACTCTAATGAGAGTATATAAGCACTATTGTGCGTATTTAATAGATCAGAAACCGAAATAGGTAAAAATATATGGTACAAATACAAATAATCACAAATAATTAGACAAAAACAAATAATCACAAATAATTAGACATTTTGAATATCTACAAAACCAATAATGTACACAGATACACAAAAATTATTAAAAACCATTAAAAAAACCTAGATTCTCCTATACACCTTAAATGCAAAATAAGCCACCCCACTGGAAAGGAAACTACCAGACAATATAATTTGTCTTGCAACTGTTAATTTGAACACTAGTGTAAACAGCACACAGCAGGGGAAGAAATTCCCTGTCTTTTTTGTTCTTGCTGTCTCTTTTCAAATTTAACATAAATTTGCTGCGTCAACGCGTTTGGGTGAAGTTGTCTGAATGTAACCACCTTCCTCAGGACTAACCGTTATCTTCCCTTATCCAAGTTATACATTGATAAAGATAAAAACACCTGTCATGAAAAAAATATAAAATAAACATACATTCAATTAAAACCAATCTCATTGTGTTGCATAACATTATTAAGAAATCATTTCTATCTCTTGATTTCATCACACATAGGGGTCGATTCCGATTCGGGCCGGAAATTTCTCCGACCGAGCCGGACCCGGAGAGATTTCCGACCGAATCGGACCCGTGCAGTCCGACCGAACGAGTACGATGCGTCCGTATGTTATCGGACTCGAGTCGGTCGGACTCCCATTGAAGTCAATGGGAGCCGGTCGTACAACGCGTACGCGGGCTCCCATTGACTCAATGGGTGCGAGTCGGACAAGGGCGCCCCCTACAGCGGGTACGCGGCGAGCGATTCGCGCCGTACACGCACAGGTAGGGGGACCCATGGGTCCCCCTGTGTGCGACTCGCGTGGCTACGCGTACAGGGGGTCCGACACGGACCCCCAAAGTACGGATCCGACAGCTCTTACGAGCCGGAGTGCGCGGCTCGGTCGGACTGCTCGCGGCGCGCATCGTACTTACCCGGCCGGGAAACGTCTCCATTGCGCGGTGCGAGTCGAGTCCGAGCGAGTCGGTCGGAGCGGTTCGAGCCGGGAGCGAGTCGGTCGGAGCGGTCGGGACGCCCGGACGAGTCGGTCGGAGATTTCGCATCGTACTCGCTCGGCCGGACCCGTGTACGGTTCGGTCGGGAAACAGGGCTCCGAATCGGATCCGGTAAAGCCGAATCCGATTCGGAGCCCTACCGGCCGAGATCGGAATCGGCCCCATAGTATCTATAAAGAATTTGCCCCCTATCTTATTCATTATTTGAGCTCTATACAAACATCCTACAATTCTATATAGAAAATATACATCAGTGATTATTTCAACTTTTCAACAATTCAGTTTATAATCCTATAAATACACACTTATATGTGGCTTTTTAAAAGTCAAAAGGGCCCCCAAAAATACCGTCAGAAATTAGACCATAGAATCGTGCTCTATCATACACCACTCTCATCCAGTTCCCCATTCATTCTTGGCTGAACATTTTTGGAAATGCATAACTACACTCACCGGTGCCATAGCACTCGGAAAGGTAAAGCTTCTCTGTACAATTCCGAAATGCACACTATAATAATGTGGATCCGAGTTCTATAAATATAGATAACAACATAATTATTCAATGTACTGTTCTGTTATAGTGGGAATAAGGATAAGGATAAAATAAAGGTATCTGTTTTATTTACGAATAATAATTGTGACATTTTCCCACTGCATGTTGGCCATCAGTAACTGGAAGAACAGAAATTGTCTAAAACTTAATTCAGGAAAGACTGAGGTCATCTTATTTGGAAATCAGCCTTCCCTTTGGTCTCTATCTTGGTGGCCAGAGGAACTAGGAACCCTGCCTATTCCTTTTTTTTTTTAGCAAAGCCCGGAACCTAGGAGTTATGGACAACAAATTCACCTTTAGTAAGCAGGTGAATGCAGTTATCTCGTCCTCCTTTTACATCTTGAAGATGATTAAAAAAATCCTCCCCTATGTTGTCACCGATGCACAAAAAACTGTGGTTCCAGCCCTAGTTCTATCAACTGTAGATTATTGTAATGGCTTGTATCTTATTATGCAGCACCAATATATGAACAAATTACAAATTCTCCACAACGCTGTTGCTAGATTGCTCGTGGGGATCCCCAAATTTAAATCTGCTACACGAGCCATGTACAATTAGCCTTACATCTGATTCATTATCTGATGGGTAGCAAGTGCTATGTGTACAGCTTACAAAGCCCTACATGATGCTGGTCCAGACTTCCTGAAGCATAATTTCAAGCGGTATGAGCCAAACCGAAACCTGCGCTCCTCTGGAGCGAAATAAACTTATTATCCCTAGGTTTAAAAGGACCAACTGGGGTGGAAGAAGCTTTGTGACATGCACTTCCAAAGCATGGAATGAACTACCCCCTGACATTAGAGCCATGCCCAATCTGTTATCCTTTAGGAAGGTACTAAAAACTTCACTTTTTTCTAAATGGGTGTTTTTTTCTGAGCCCAGTCAACCGAGCGAGCGCCAAGACACCTCCGGGTAATCGTGTGCTCTAAAAGTTACTTTAACATAAAACATTTGCCAAGCCTTAAACTCCCCTCTTTTTTTTTTTTTTTACATTACAGCTAAGTCACCCCTACGTTAGGCCCTAGGTAGCCCAAAGGGCAGGATGCTGTGTAGCTAAAAGGTAGGACATGTAAAACATAAAAGTACATGTCCAGGTAGTGACGAACAGTCTATGAGAGGAGTAGGCCTCACAGCAGTGAAAAACGAATGTAGCTAACATTGGGAATTCCTTAGAAATTACAGCTTAAAGGTATTTTGATTAGAAAGGAGTAGCTTCAACATGTTTCATATCTATGAAATGGTAATGATAAACCCTGTTTACTGGTAAAGTCGGATTTAACATTACTATTTTAGAAATGCCACTTTTAGAATGTGGACATTTCCATGCTCTTACTGCTCTGTGTGCCTTGCAGCCTGTCTCCAGTTCACTTCTGGGCTGGGTGACAGTTACACTTTGTGACTGTCTGGAAGGAATGTACAAACACAGGAAGGCTAGATGTGGCTGAGTACCTATCAACATACATATGCATTGTGATGGCCCTTCCTGGGCAGGAAGGGGCTTACACTTACACATCAGAGGATAGTGACCAGCCCCCACACTAAGGACTTATTACCACCCCCAGATAGCCTAAAGCAGACACAACTGGGTTGAGAAGGAGACTGGTGCACTTCAAAGCCATTCTTTGAAGTCTCCCCCACTTCAAAGGCATATTTGGGTATAAGTACTGGGTCTCAGAGTCCAGTTGTAGGTCCAGACGTGTCTGATATGCTGGGGTCAGTCAGAAGAACTGCTGTGCCGCTCAAAGGACTCCACTGAACTGCTGATCTTGAAGGCCTACTTTACTGCTTGTTGCCCTGCTGCTTTCTGCTGAAGGAGATCTGGACTCTTCCTTCTTCCGAGTCCAAGTGATCTCCAAGGGTTTGTTGAATTGCCTCCTGTTGCTTGAGACTCAGGGAAATCAAAGTCTCTCCCCTTGCTCCTGTGCCTGACTCACTAGAAGGGGCCCAGGTACTTTCAACATGGATTCTAACGCATCTCCTTTCTGCGTGTAGCAGAACCGAATTGCCGATTTTACTCCCACAACCAGGTTGACGCATCGCTTCAGAACCAGCTCTTTGCCTCCAGAGATCAACGCATTGGACAGCGTATTGCCACCACTGCAGCTTGGTGAAATCGACGCATCCCCTTGACTGTGTGACAGAAACCGGTGCATCGCTCGATGCCTCTTGACTCCAGCACCCATCATCAGAACTGGCGCATCGCCTTCACTGTGTGGAGAAGATTGATGCATCTGTCTGTTTCTGACCTGGAAAGGTACTTTGTTGAGTGGGGTGACGCTCCTCTAACTGTTCACCGGGGCCTCTGGGGCGGCGCCTCTGTAATGGCAGTCACAGAAAAATAAAATGATAATTAACAATATCATTTTATTTTTCTGTGACCGGCTGGCATGCCTGCGTAGGGCGGGGCCATGAAGGGGAGGAGTGGTGGGCACTTGGCAGTACGCATGTAAGTTTAGCCGGCCATCTCAGGCCGGCCAAACAGACATGCGCACTTCTATTTCTCCACAGCTGGGTTGGAGAAAAGCCGCAGGCTCCCAGGCAGTGTCTGAGCGGCAGACCAGGCTGCTAAGCCCAATCCTGGCGCTGCTCTCATAGCATGAGAGTAGCGCCTGGGAAGGCACAGGCTCCCCAGTCAATACAGAGACTGATGACTGCCTCGAACCATCAATCCCAGCAGAGACCACGGCAGTGAAAGGCAAGGATTTTTAAAATTATTTTCCTCTAAATTCCCGGCCCTGCCCCCTGTCCACCCCCCACTCTCGATTTGTGGCGGGCACCACTGTGGGGCCTGCGTGGGTCCTGCAGCCGTCTGATGCTCAATCGCAGTTGGCTCGATCTTTGACTTTGCCCCAGTCTAGCTCGACCTAAAGTAACCTTTTTAGCACTACTGGCTTCTAAGCTCTTTGAGATATTGAATTTTGAAGAAATAAATGCAGTAACTTCTACACATTGTATTTTTTGTTGTTTGTCTTATTTTGCTTAGATAAATATGTTCTATTTTTCTAAACTGTTGTGGAGTCTTTGTCTGGTGTTTTCACTGTGTTACTGTATGAGTTAATGTGTAAAGTATTTGTTCAATGTCTCCTAAGTTAAGCCTGCCTGCTCTGTGCCAAGCTACCAGAGGATGAGCACATGATAATTTAGGAATGTGTTGTGACTTACATTCACTAGGATTGTGGTCCATACTTGGACAGGGAACATTCCTCTGCCAACTGAAGACCCAATTTCTAGCACAGTCCCATGAGCCTTTCGGAAAATGTGGCTTTTCACAATCAAAAATGTTAAGTCTATATGCTTTATAATGTCATTCACAATATAAAATGAGAAGTGTTCTCATGACATTTTAAACAATAAAAAAGTCTTATTGACTTTCTCATAAACATGACACTTTAAGTCTGTCTAAAATGTTTGATGGGTCTATCTAGGCAAATACCAAAGTATGCCTTAACATGAATAGTAAACATCATTGTGTAACACCAACCATACCTTGAACTGAACTATTTCCTACTGTATTTTTCAAGGTCAAAATATAAAGTTCCTTCATATGATCTTTATCAAATACAACAGGAAGGGCTTTTACATTGTTATAACCACGACAGAGGCTTGACAATATAAAATCCCATGCTACTGCATTTGTCCAAGAGTTCTCTTTGAAATACTAATTCCTATGGCATTTTTCAGAGGGTTCATAATATAAAGCACCTGCATATAGTATTTGGCAAGGAAAGCAGAATGTGAAACCTCATCCTTTTGCATTTATCAGAGATACATTCGTTTGAAGAGGTCCAAGGGCATTTGGACGTTACGAGCCCCAATTGGTCAAGAGGGCATTTCATTTGATGTCTTGAGGTCCTTAGTCCCTACTTTGAGTTTCTGGGGTAAGTCCATTTTTAGTACTTGTCTCTAAGAACAAGTAGGCACAGCAGTTTAAGACTTACTGAGGTGCAGTGGACTATAAATTCAGAATACAACAATGCATATTAATACTTAGTAAGTAAATGTTCAGCCAGTGCTTTCTTTAAAAAGGAAAGGTACTTTAATGAACACACCACTAAATAGGATAATCAAAGTGACACATATTTATAAGATTTCAGGTGGAATTACAAATTGCAATCCCTCCTATAGTGCCATTGTAGACCACACACTCTAAAGAAGTATCACAGGAGAATCACTAGAGGCAACTAACCCTGTAAACGTAGTCTACTTCCTTTATCTATGGGTACCATGTGGCAATTTGCACTCCAGCAGGATCCTATTGTAAAAACCAGCAATGGGCCTATGGTAATATGCGCCTATTGAAAAACATAACCTTTCTGATTGGGAAAAGACTTAAGTCTACAGACTTTGCCAAGTTGGTCACATTGTAAAATGAGAGGCCTGCTTCATTTGCCACGACATGTAATAATCAATAAACATGAACAACTTGCCTCTGTCTAGAAAGACCCATGAAACAACTCAAGCAGACAAAAAGTATAAATTGAAAAGAACATTAACTCTACTCTGAAAATACCAAGCCCTTACAGCGGGGCAGTAGAAAAAAAGGAACATATGTACCTAACCGCTTCCTATTGCAATTGTCAGAAAATACAATGTAAATCCCATTCCTACTGCAGTTCACAAATACTTCAAAATATAAAGCCTTTTCCTATGGTGCTTGTCATTGTGTTCCCAAAGTAAAAGCTCTTGCTATACACTTTGTCATAGAGTTCACAATGTCAAATCTCATCTAATGCATTTGTCAGTGTTCGTGGTGTAAAGCCCTTCCTACTGCATTTTTCTGATGGTTTGCAGCATAAGCCTCATGTCTGTAGTGTTTGACAAATGCAATAGAAAGAGTTTTCCCATTGTGAACTCCTTGACAGAGAGATCACAATGTAAAAGAGACTTTGAATCATTTTAGCAGCCAGTGCAATGTAAAATCCCTTCTTATAAAATTTGCCTGAGAGTTCACATGTGAAAATCCTTCCAATTGTATTGGCCAAGGGGTCTCACCATGCAAATCCAAGAACACTAAGGGATGTGGGAAGGAATGCACAAGAGTACCCAGTCTAACTGTTGACCACATCCCACATCAAAACAAAACTCATCTATGCTCACAAATCTATAAATAAGACCCCATAAACATGAATATTAATCCAACCTAATCAACTTATTTCAATCATGAATATCAGTTAGTAAATATAAAGATACAAACTACTGTCAGGTCTTCATACAAAAACATAATTTTAATAGTTCAGGAGAAGAAAGATATGTAAATCGAAATATGAAAATGTTGTTAAAGATAGAGGGAAGCGGTCGCATGTGACCATTAAGCAGAGATACAATAATAACTGGTCAGACTGCTTACAATCTGAGTGAAGTACAGCCCAGCAAAGCAGAAGTTAGTGAAATCAGTGAAACTATTAAGAGACTGGGCAAGAAAGGACTCATGCTAATGATACTGTCGATTAAAACCCCAAATTCCAAAACATCAAGGGGGCAATGGTGCCATAAGAGAGGTAATTAGATCTACCAAGACCCTCAATGTCAGCTATTTTTCTACCCCTGACAGACCTGTTTGAGAAATAAATAATCCAACAGGTGACCTCCTTGACTCTTATTTTATGGTACTGGGAGAATAACAGAGCCAGACTGAGGACAATGTCATCGACTACGATTGATAACCAGACTAAAACAATCACTATAGAGGAACATTTATTTTAGATCAACGCTTCATGATTTGCAAAGTTGCAGTCATACATTGTGTCCCTTTGGAATCTCAAGCAATTTCAAATACAAAGGTCTAGACACTAAAACTTTCATGGCTGATTTTCGAGCAATAGACCTTCCTGGACTTTGGACTGTCGCATGGATTCTGTAATGGAAACAGGACATCAGGATGTAGGGACTGTTATCCCAAGACACAGCTCTAAGTCTCACTACCCAATCAGAATCTGCGGGCCCAAATCTGACTAGCTGACAAAAGCAAGAGCAGAATAGTTTCAATAAATATTGTAAACTCCCTTCCTGGCTATTATGAAGCAGTTGTACTGTGATTAGAAAACATATACATCTAAGTAAAGTAGTCAACATTACTAGCAATCTATATATAGTGAACAGGCCTACCATGGCAAATGATATATCTGTTTTGGCCTACACTCACTATGCATGCACAGGGAGACATCATTGATCACTGGGGTTAGCACCTGACCCCATACCTGGTCTTTGTAGTTAGGTGGTCTGCATCATACATGTAAACTCCGAACAGGTGCACCAGCCTTGAATAAACTACGACCTGTCCCCTCTGCTGGAATACTGCTCTCTGTGTTTCAAAGGGCAAATTCGAGTTTATGTGATAAGAACTGCCATGTTGGGAAACCGCAGTTGTGCTACCGTGTTGGGTCTAATGTTAGGAGATATTACTGACCGCTCACAGAAAAACAGTACACCATGTTGTTCAACCTTGTACAAAATGTTCAGACAGAATTAGTCAGTTCTTCTTCTTGGGATTCAAACATGTGCAGCATATTCCAAAAATAATATCATGGCACAAAAAACAAATGTATTATGTGTAAAAGTGCAAATCAAAGGCAGCCTAAAACGTGTAATGCGCAAAACTAAGGGAGAACCAAAGTGGGTCCAAAAGGGAACTTACTTTCCAAACCAAGAAATTGTAGTAACTTAGGGACTAACAAAATAATAAAAAGGCACAAGCTAAGCAAATTCAAATGAATGCTAAATGTCATTTATAAATTATAATCATAATAAAAATGGATAACATGATAACTTCAAAAACCTGGGTGCCTGCGGCATACCTTACTTTGACCAAGATTTCTTCCACAAGATCAGTGGATAGTGAACCCAGAAAGAATTCCCCCTCTACAGACAATAATTCTGCACTTCCCCCAATTTAAAAGCTCCAAAGAGCAGACATGGTCCCCATTATCAGCTGATGCTGAGGAAGTAGCCTGCTGTCTGCCTCTAATAACATGGATGCAGGAGTTTGATAATCCTGGTGCGGAGGCACCCATCTCCCCCAGGGGGAGTGGATCATACAATGCATCTTCAAGCAGCCACAAGTTCATGGGCCAACTCCGAAAATGGCCCATGGGTCATTACAGGACTCATAAACCGGTTCATGTCCACAGGAACTGGCACTCCCAGAGTTAGGCAGATATCTAGTGCCCGTTCAAAAGGGCACCACGGCAATGGAGTATGCAGGTAAACAAGGTAGGTCAGAATGACAATGGCCAGTCAGTGTTCAGTCCCTGGAGCAAGGGGATGCCAAAGAAATGTAACATTTGTTCAAGCAGAGCTGGACCGGTGGTAGTTCCAGTGGGCTTTGAAACATAACATCTATTGCCGCGAAGCAAAAATAGAATCAAAAAGCTGCAACTGAGGAATAATACCAAGGGTTTGCCTCCAAACACACTGGAAAAAAGTGAATGAATAAAAGCCAGTATTACTCCAAAGATTTTCTGGAAGGAACTGACTAAGCCAGTGCCTGTAACTTTTAAAAAGTATGCTATACCGGCAGTATTGGATGCTTTCAAAATTTGGTGCACTAGCTCACCGAAATGTAATGGGAGATTGGTGTTTAACAAGGACTGTATTTCACTGGATGTCCTCGCAACCTGCAATTCAGAGGTTTCTAGAGCAGATATTAGTGCTACATTTTTTTGAAACAATAGGGCTTTGAGTCAGCTAAGCTTGTTAAAATCTGGCTTCAAATTTGGAATCTAAGCAAGCTATTGAAACCACCTTGAGTGGGAGGGAATAGCACGTTATTACAGCAGGTTACTATCCAGGAGACTGATAAAATATATGGCATCCTGGCTTCATTCTTCAACAGTCCTGGTCACTTAACATTAGATAGCTTCTGTTTGAAAGGACAGTAATGAGGGGAGAATTGCAGGGGCTGGTATTCCTTTTAGAAAAGAGGCCAAATTACCATACATGGAGCATTTAATGATTCAGTAGCTAATGTGTTTGCAAATGAGTGAAAGTACGACAGAAGAGTTGCATTCCTTTCCAGTAAGGAAGATCTTTGTTTGCTCGTTCACAATGATAGAAAAATGGGAGTGACCATAATTCATGAATGAAGCTGCCTCCTAGGGGTTCATATCTACCAACAGGCAAATGTTTCATGCAAGCTGTAAACTGGTTAATACATGGTGTAATATCTTTGTCCATTTCTACATTTCAGACAGTAGAGGGCATCTCTGCTATTGTGAATGGGAGCTGTTCTAACTTCTCGATATGTTACATTGTGTATGTGCCATCTTCTTTGGCCATGAGTTGTTGTTTACATGTCATAGCTGTGTCGAATTAAGGTAAAGCCATGGCACATAAGGACTTGAAGTGTCCAGCTAAACTGCATGATAGATCTAACCTGACTTTACCCATGGTACAATGTAGACATGTCACTGTGTCTGTTATTGATAACATGCACAATGTCTTCTCACATTTATAATTTGAATAACAAAGTGCTTGCTGTTGTTGATAATAATATTAATACGTTAAAAAAAAATGATCAAGATAATGTGGATAAATGCACCGCAGCTTCCATTTGTGATAATTACCAAATTTAATTATATGTGGCATAAATACATCTTTTTGAACTCGGAAACTTAGGACCCAACAAAAAATCAGACCGGTCTACATCTTTCCCTCCTGTAGGAAGACATTGTGTCAGCAATGGTTGGAACATTTTACGCTGTCTGCAGTTAAACAATTTCCCCACTGAATAGTTTGTTATTCCCAATCTCAACACTCAGGAATAATTACAGAGGTCGGGTATGCTGACCTTAAACCCTGGTGTCGAATTTAAAAAGCGAGCATTCCCATTTGTGTCCACAGGCCACAGCAACCACCCCGTCAGGACCTGAAAGTGTGGAGTTAAACGTACCATTCTGCAACATGCAATAGAGATGTTCTTTAGATAATTGGCAACATTTAACAAATGATACTGATCAGGCCATGGCAGTAAATTTAGGTGCACACGTCCTTAATTTTTGCTAGTCCCAGACATATAGACTGCTGAACTGTATCATTCAGAAAAATCATGTGTGTTGAAATTAAGCAGGCTCAAAATAGGGTGTTTATATCTTAAACCTGCCAGGCTTTAGTACCCCAAATTGAGTTTATTGAAAGGATATCATTGACCTGGTCATAGCCTTTTACAGCTAATTGTGTGACAAACGAATCTGTGTATATTAGTTTATTTGCATAAGCATATATTTCGTTGGTTGTGTAGGGGCAAGTTTAAAATAAAAAGATTTTGGATCTGATGGGTTAAATTCACACCTTTTTCAGCATATGACACATGTTTGTCCTACTCCCCTGCAAGGAAATTCAAAATGTTCCCATTGTGTGTAATTAAAAAGTGTGTATTGAACACTAGCTCGATGTAAATAGTGATGTCTATAAAGATGGTAACTGAACATTTCATCAGAATGTAACCCATGTACAATTACATCACCCATAGAAACTCTAAAAACATGAGGTATTTGCAGTATTTCTGTAGGACCAAATATATCATAAGGTACTTTATCCCAAATAAGTCCATCAGTCACTGGAACAGCTGAAATGTTCATGAGAGACAGGTCTCTTTTAGGCTTATGCGAAGATGAATGAGGTGTCAACACCTCGTCAACCAGTTTTGTGGCAGAGCATTCTGGAAGGTAATGGTCATTTATCAACAAGAAGAAAACAGTCACAAATCCATAAAAATAGAAAAACCAAGGAAAGTGTTATCCAAACACATATCCGAGAAGGGACCAGATAAGTGCATTTCAGCCATGAAAAGAAAACACAGGCCAGTGTAGGCGGAGTCTCTAAAATGGAGGAACTGTCAAAAGAGTAGGACGTAAAATCATCAGAACCCACATAACCAGAAGCATTGCTTAAAAAAAACAATAGCCTCAGGTGCAGTAAGAGAACTGGTAATGTCCACCAAGAGTGGATCATTAGAAATGACCTCAGTTGTAGAAAATGCAGTAGTTAGTACAGTACTCACTTCAGTTCAAGCCGAATACTGCCACAAATGCCAGCAACACGACTGAAGTTCATTCTCTGCCACCTAAAGCTGAGGAGAAGCAGCTTAGGTGGTGCTCACAAGCTGCAGAGGAATTTCCTGTATGGTAGCGAGAGGAGCTGGGGAAATACCAAGGACTCCTTGTGGCTAACTTTTTAGAATTGGCCACATATTGTAACTTGATGTGATAAATGGAGACAAAACGATTGTGTTTAGAACTAGCAAGCAGTGGCAAAAGCACAGCTCTTGTACCTTGAGTGCCAAGGGCTGGCACCGGTGCTCTGTACGATGGGCCAAACTCCTTTTTCACCCTAATCCTTTCACGAACGAGATTCATACTTGTGGAATCCAGCAGGAAGGTACTGGTTTCCCCTTGATTCCCACAGAGGCAGACGTCTTCAACTGCTCGATGGATTGGTTGTCACGGAAGTTTTATAGATCCTATAAGCAGCACAGCGAATATTTACATCAAAGCGTGGCTGCCACCACAATGTCTGAACCGTCAAGGTCTGGAACGTACATTTTGATGCCAAAAAGGACCTAGTATGGAGTCTGGCCACCCAGAGAACTTTTAGGGAGATTGTTTAGTACTCGTTGTACCCCATATAGTGGTGTATCCAACTACACCCTGTAGCTCATACTCTAGCTGTTAAGGAATGATTTAAGATACAGTTCATCTTCTCCACAACAGAATTGCCCTTTGGCCGGTATGGGGAAGAATAATGCACCTCTACACCCAGGGAAGCCATAGAATCCTTGTACGCTTTTGAAGCGAAAGCAGGGCCTTGGTCTGAGTATCGGCACACATGCATGCACTGCATTCCAAAGACTTGCAAATCTTTATTAACAGTTCGAGCTTCAGCCCAACACTGTAGCTAGACCCAGAGGAACCTTGAGCAAGAATCAACTGCAACTAAAATTTAATTCAGACGGGGCATCTTAATTAGAGGACCACAATGGTCCAAATAAATGCAGCAAAAAGGCTTATTCGAAATCAACAGGTGTGTCTTTGATGGACACGCCTCGGTAGAAGCTTTAATTTGTTGACAAATGTCACAACAAAGAGCATATTTTTTAGCCTGTTAATATAAGCCCTGCCACCAATAATATTGCTGTAGCAATGAAATTGTGGCTGCCACATCTGCTTGTACAGAAGCAACATCTTCATGCGCGACTATAACCAAAGCTTGTCTGCTGACTTGGCTGGCAATCAAGTGATCACCAATACCTGGTATTGTAACAAAGGGAACATTTTGTTCACTTAAATGGTATGCGTATTTAGCCGGAAAGCCTTTATGTAAAGGGGTGTTGTCTTAGCATTAATGGCAGCCTGTATGTCATTATCTATTCTTGTTTGATAATGTGTAATCACAGCAACTGTTGCAGTCACAAATGCAGATTTGACCGCTTCATCAGCCAAAGAATTCCATACAACATGTGCTTCCACCCATTGATTACTCAACATATGTATAACGTGAGTCTGTGGCAACCTATCTTTCAGGTCTGCCACTTTCACCCAAAGCATTTTGTGCTGTACTGGTGCCAAAATGGATTCAAAGACTCTTGAGGCAGCACAATAATGTAAAATGACAATAAAACAGCGTGAACACAGTAATCAGAATCACAGTGAGGTGAATTCAGGATCCGTATGTTTTAATGCTAGAACTATTGCTTTTAGTTCAGCCAACTGCGCAGTGCTGTCCCCTAAGGACTGCGTACAAGTTTTTTTGTGGTTGGAATTTCCCATCCAGCATAACACCAAGAACAGCGTTGCACGCCACTGAATATTGGTTCAGCCCAGTCTGCTATAGACAGCAAGCACCATCAGTATAAACAAGAATTTCTGCAATAATATGTTTATCCAATGGCCAGCACTGATAAATTCATTGTGTCTGTAGAGATGGGTAAAAGACGAAGTCTAGATCAACAGCTGTCAAAGATGTTGCCCATTTAATCCATCTAGAATGGAGGGCTTTAGCATTAGGAACTCTTGCTTTTGTAACAGCCTCTAAGGCTGGAACCAGAGTAATGACAATAATGTATTTCCCCTGTGCAAGCGGCCGCTTCTTAAAAAATACTGACTGCAGTGCAAATAGCTATTCTTAAGTGGATACAAAATGCCTTTCCGCATTGGAATATAAATGCGTTTCATATGCTATCCCCTATATCACCTTTAACGAAGGTGAGACCCTGCCGAAGTCAATTGCCTACGCAATTCTACAAATAACTAGGTTTGTGCTATTTACACGTGTATGTAAGTGACGTTTTGCAAGCAAATCAGATTGTGTGATCTGATGTCCAAAGTGCACTGGAACAGACACATTCAGATCATTACAATCAGGTTGAATAAGTTCATATAGTAATTTAATGCATTGTGCATAATCAGGTATGTAAGTTCTGCCAAAATTAAGGAATCTTAATAAGGATTGAAGCTTCTTTAGAGTGTTTTGTGGTTGCAACTGAGCACACTGCAAGGTGTTTCCCTTCATGAGTAAGTTCATATCCCAAAAAAGAACACTTAGAAATGCAAGATTAGATTTCTTAAAGTTAAACTTGAAGGCAGAGTGAGAACATGCATATGGCCAGAGTGGATTGCATAATATTGGGATTTAAAGCTCATCATCCATTACAGTGTCAATATCATGGAGATTTGACGCTATGCGGGCAGCAAACAGTCCAGGACTGTTCTTATAGCCAATAGGCAATCGAAAAATGCGACTCTGAAAAAAGAGGGGATGACAAAGCAGTCCAGTCCCTGCTTTCAAGTGCTAAATTTTGGCAGAAAAAAACATTAAAAATATCAAAGGTTGTTTTGTATTTTTTATGGACTATATTATTAAGTGCCCTACTGTGTGTATTTTGTATTTCAAAAGTGCATGTATGACTGTTTAAATGTCTGTAGTCTAAGTCTATATGGTATGAATGATCCGGTTTTAAAAAAGGAAAAAGGGGATTATTAATTTGAGGGACACAGAGAAATACTCTCCCAATTGGAGTACCAGGGTGTTATTGAACCCTAACAGGTGCTTTGGCTTCCAGTTTTATAGGGTATATTGGCTGCACTTGTGGGCTGGACCATATGGGTATTATATGGTACGGAGAGTCCTTATCCCAGCAGACATGGTTGCAATATAGAGTCGGGGCTTGTGCAAAAGCCCATTCTGCAGCATAAGCTTTTTTGACTTCATCAGGGACAAGAGCAGAAAATGAAGGAGCTATTACATCCTCACCTTGTGGGGAAGTTTGGACAAACTGCGGGGGCCAATCGACCTCCGCTAAGAGAATGCCATATGAGTCAAATTTTCCCAGAATATTAGTCTAATGGTGCTCTGTATGTCACCCTCAATTTGTATATGAAAATTATATATTCTGTGTGGAGGGTCTACGTGCGTATCTGGGGTTTCATCTGTAACGAAGTTATCAGTTGATGTCGCTACCAGAAACTCTTACGGATTCTGGTGCACTATAGTGACTTCTGCTGCACTGAAGTAAGGAGAGTCACTGCCCATCTCCTGTCCAGGAAGAGAGTTCTCAGTGTTAGAATGTGGCATATTTTGTGGTGATAACCGCAACTGTTTCTGAAATTGGGGCTTAAACCGAGGAGGTTTTTCCTCCTTTATTTTCACATCAGACCAGCGTTGAGTCCCTCTTCGGTTTCACGTACACTTCCTGTCTATGATCAGAATGCCCTACTCTCTCATATTGCTTGTCTGGTGAGCCCTGAAAGGAATGGGAAGGACGAGTATCAGAAATCTGATACCTTTATTGTGCCTTAATTTGTGTGCGATCACGTAAATTATAGCACCTCTCAGAAGGCTCCGATTGCGGAGAACCTCCATGAGATGTAGCTTTCTGTTTTGATTTGTCCCATTGTTACTTAATTAACTCGGGGTTCTTCTTGGCAGAGTCCTTGGTGGAACTAGGTTTGCCAAGTGGCAGTTTAGTACGTCTGGTTCCCAAATTATTTCTTCCCAAAGACATTTAGACATCCATAATAATTATAGGTAGCTCACGTTCCCGGTCAACTTGTGTGACCTGCTGGCATATAGCCAGAGCAACTGCTTTGCCTTTAATTGTAGGCAGAATCATTGCAGACATCAAGGGAAAATGTCTGATTAGTTTCATCCGCAAACTCAGGGCAGCAGGTGCTTAATGTTCTTTCTGTATTTGTTTTAACATCTCCGGCTTGACTGACATAGACGGTGTACCATGGTTAATGGCATAGAATGCGCCACTTGGGGCATAGTTTTTGCTGCAGTCACCTATTCCGGGGACCGGTCCATGGGGCAAGTACATAGTCAAATTTCTGCGCTTGAAGCTTTGTGTACCCTTACGGGACCACATAACAAGTTGATTGAGAGTTTGGTTGATCCAAAATTGAATTTCCATATGATAAGTGGTTATTTTGCCCATAATTGAATGCGCATTCACAGGACTTATTGGCTGTCCTAGCAATGGCTGGCCTGCCAGGGCAAGCCTAGTTATCTACAGTGATACAATAAGACTTGCAAAAAATACTGAGTTAAGCGTTAAGACCATTGTACAATTTCTGTAGCTCTTGAGCATTGAGATTCGCTAGATTAGTAATGAAAGGGCCCCCTGGCCAGCATTAGCAGTTTATACACCATTCCCTTAGGGGACGTGTGCGTACTGGTGCAAGTACATGTATAAGAGCGCCTCGGAACCAATTTTGATGTTCTCAATGTGATAATGGTATTTCTAAGAGTACATGTGCTCTGTATGCTTGTGGTAGAGCAACATTTGTGTATTCATAGAATGTGTTTGTATTAGCATCTGCAGCTGGAAAATTGACCCAAGAATGAAAGACCTCTAAGCGATAGCCATCGTGGGCTTCAACCATGAAGATAAGGTCCACCCCCCTGCATTTGTCAGGCCATGTAAAGTTACATGTGCATGGGCTGCCGGTCTGCAATTGTTTCCATTTCTGTTTTGAACATTGTCTGCAACTAGGACCGGTTAAGGCTGCATCAAGTGCCAAAACAACAATGGGTAATCTTTGTAAAGGTTCAAGCTTGAAGAACCAACAGAAATAATTAGGTGCTTCCTAAAATACTGTGAAGGATTAGCCCTTACACCTAATATCGGAGACGTCCGTGGTGTTGAGGATTATTATAGACACATTCAACGGTTCTCCTGAGTAGTAGTTGTGCAAGTACCAGACCATTATTGATGACACCATGTTGCGTGGATTCTGTCTGGAAACAGAACTGTGCCTTGGGATAACAGGATGTCAGGATGTAGGGACTAGGTCTCACTACCCCATCAGAATCTGTGGACCAAATCTGACTAGCTCACACTGCCTCACCTGAACTCCTAACCTTCCCAGAGTAACAGATAATTTGGCAGCCTAGAACATGACCCCCTAGTCCCCAAGGGAACTATGGAAACAGATCATCACCTTTCGTTTCTCACTAATGCATGTCCATAATAAACAAAAGAAAGACACAAGGAAAGTTTACAATATTTATTTAACCTATCGTACTCTATTATGAAACAGTTGTGCTGCAATTAGAAAACTTACTCATTTACTCATACTTTGCTTAGTTGTATAACACAATATCCAGGACTTGTGGACAAATTCTTTGCTTTAATTCATTCGTTTTTTCTTCTTTTTTCTCTATAGTAGCGCAGCCAACGCGTTTCACCTTGAAAAAGGCATCATCAGGGCATAACGTAATAAACACTCTGGAAGAAACAATGGTTCTCTTTAGTATGCAGTCAATTGTAATCTGTTTACTATATGTATTAACTGCACAATTTTCAACGCAACAGGAATTGTGAGGACATAGATCAAGTTGTGCCCCCACAATTGTCATCACTTTCCCATATAGTTCACTAGATATTGTTGTCGCTCCCAAGTATGACGCAGTGGTCAAATAATTCGTCCCTTCATTGCCGGCAACAAGTTTGTATATCATAATATATGTGACGATTCCAGGTAGTGCTGCTATTTCTATCCCTGGCTGCTTTTTCTTCCTGTTCAGAACTAAGCAAAGTAGTCCACATTACTAGCAGACCTGTTCATTGTGATAGAGCTAGATTTCTCAAATTAAGCATTGCTTTATTTTTATGTTTCAGACAGACTGCATTTAAAATGGCACACAAATTTTGGTGCAAGTGAAAACACATGGCACATGCCTAGTCAAAAGTTTTTTTAAAGTGGCACTTTTGGTGCATGCAAAGTGAAAAACATAAAATGAGGCTTGGTCATAAATGCTTTCCGTCTGAAATGCTTGTGCTGAATTAACATGTGTTTTTGCAGTGTAGAGAAAACTCGTGATTTCAGTGGCCTCTTTAGCTTTGAAGATAATCATAGAATGTGTGTTCTCTCCTCCCAGCTTCTTTTCCCTGTAAATTACACTCCCTGTTCCTGTCTCAAGAGACTTTGGCTTTGTTGCATATTTAGACAATGCATATTCAGTTCATAACACATCTTTTTATAATGTGTATTAATTAACCATGCACCATCACTACACGGGGGCAAAGCATTTGCATGAAAAGCTATCTAAAACATTAGAGAATGTTGCTATGAGTATGTATTAACTGTGTGCGCTTTCAAAATTTACACTAGTGCATGTTTTATGCTATGTTGTACATTGCACATTTTTGCATGTTGTGCACAAATAATAAGAAAAGCTGCTTTACACTAATAGCTTTTGCTAGGTAATCATTTATACAGGGTATTAGTATGGGGAGGTAAAACATAATGGGTTTCATTTTGTAAATTAATACTCTTTTGTGTTTATTTTGTTTTTGGGCCTAAGATAAAATGGCTGCCTGTGAATCCAGCAAGGCTGAGAATTGTACTGAATGAGAGACGCCTGCGCAGAACTGCCAAGTGCCTCAAGTGAAGACACATGGGTCAAGGCCACCATGAACTGTACATTCTTGTTACCCTGCCAATGTATCAGTGTTTGTGGATTGTGTCCTTCCTGCGTGCCATGTGACAGGAAGGAGGAAATAGACTGAAACATTTTTCCTAGTAAATGTTGCTAAAACATATAATTGTATTAATCATTAACGCTTCTTTTGTTAAAACTGGTATGGATTGGATTTCCCAATGAGAACAGGATGGTGAGACCCTCGTCATCTATCCTAACCAATCACGGTGCAAGCTTTACTGAAAATTGCAACCTTATTAGTATAGTCAGCCAAGAATTAGAGTATAAATAATGACCTCTTTAGGGGGTTTGGGGGGCTTTAGAGGCTTTAGAAGCTTTAGGGGGTGCAGTCTGAGAGCAGATTGCGTCCGAGGAGAGATAGAGGAAGGTGGGGGGGGCATAGGCTAGCCTTGCACGTCATATTTTTGGCAAGGCAGATCACATTCCTCTGTGGTCTTGTGAAGGGCGGGCTGTCTCGCTCCTTGTGAAGCAGCCTCTCTCAGAGGATCAGACCAGGGCAGAGAGTGGAGCTGGATAGAACAGGATTAGATTTAGATGCTAAAACTTTTAAGTTCATGCTTTGACTAATTAATTAGTTTTTGAAAAGATTTATTTGTCTTATGCATTTATTTCTCTTTATGGGAGATTTTTTGCCAATTATTAATTATTGATTAGCCTTGCATAATTCACTCTTGAATTATATTTCCTGAACTTTCTTTGGAGAATTCTGATTGACATTTGATTGCCTCATTCCCTTCCTTTATGAAATGTTTTGTGTTGCAACCTATAATGTGTTCTGTATTAATTCTATTTTTCCTGTTTTCCAAATTCTGTAACCTGATTGATATTTGACTAATGAATAAAGGGTCAGAGAACCTTAACTTTTAACTAGAAAATAAAACCCTTTAAAATACTCACAACTCTCTTTATTGGCTTAAATATTAATTGCATTTTTGATTTTTCATGTTTATGTAAAGTCTCCTGATGGTAATATACAGTGGCAAGGGTCCAGTACCTTTGCAGCGGTAAATTAGAAGGTAAATGAGGTTTTGCATTGAGAAATTACCGTGAAATTACCGCTGCATCAATTGTATACAGTTTACCTTGGCAAATGATATATCCCTGTGCTCACATAGTGAGGGTAGACAAAGACTGATATGTCATTGATCTCTGGGATTAGCACCGGACCCCATATCTGGTATTTATAGTTAGGTCATCTGCATCGTACGTGTAAACTCGGTTTGCACAAGGCTGGAGGGCCTGTTCCAAAACCTACCCCTCTGCTGAAATTATCCTCTCGGTGTTTCACAGGGCAAGTTTGTGTTGGAAAACAGCAGATGTGCAACCATATTGTGTCTAAAATGTTAGGAGATATTGCTGACTGGGTACAGAAAAACTGTGCACCATGTTATTAGGCCTTGTGACTAAATGTTCAGACTGAATCCCAAGAAGAACTGAATAATGCTAACATGTGCAGCGTATTCTGAAAATAATATCATGGCACCTAAAACAAACTTGTTATGTGTAAATGTGCAAAGCAAAGGCAACCTAAAACATGTAATAAGCAAAACTAAGGGAGAACCAAATTGGGTCCAAAAGGGAACTTACTATAGGGCTTTGGCAAACTAAAAAGTAGAGCTTATAAACTCCCGCCAGATGCTAATCCAAAGGCATCACAACCAAGGTCACTTGTTAGCTACCTAGGTAACTTGCAACTGAGAGGATTCCTGGACCACTGCAACTCAACCATCAAAACCTTATCGCCATGAAGATGTTTGACTTCTTTTCAAGCCCTGATATCAACCATAATAGTTAAATAAATTAATTAATGCTATTCGCTAGTTAGGCTACAACACCCATGTACAAAAACCTGTAAACCTAGACATCATGAGTAGTTTTGTTTAGCTCATGAAAATGCGCAGAGATGCTTTGACAGACTAAATTGACCGCCAAATGCAGGAAACTCAGACCAAACATGAAACATTGTTGTGTCTGTGGTTGCCTCATAAAAGAGACATTCTGTGAGAAAAATCAGCAGAAGTTGTGACTGATATTATTTTGTCTCTAGCCTAATGCCTTAAATAATTTAAGTTTATCAGTTAAACTGTCTTTAGTAAAAGCCTGGAAATGAGAGACCCTTTAGCCATAGTTAATCTATTTTTCTTCTTACTAATGGCCAAGAAAAATTTGGTAATAGGATATTCACCAAAAATTAGCATTTGTCTAGTTTTCTCTGCCCTTGGTTTCCCCGTCTCATTTAGAGATGGAAAAATGATTACGTTTCTATTGGTGGAGCTACTGATGACAGAGGAAAACATAACAGCCGTCCTCCCTCCAATCCACAGACTGAAATTCTATCCATTTATGAAGGAACTGCCTGCACAGTTTCCATCAGGCTTTACCATGCCCGGGAACACCATTACCACCAAGGCTGTACCTGCAATGAAAGCACTTGAAAAATGCCCAAATGTTGCCTGATGTGCTGGAAGAAAATTCCCAGTACTTCAGTGACCTTGATTTTTTTGTTTTTGGTCTTCTAAGGCAATTCCCCACTTTTGTTGTTTATCTTTGAATAAAAAAAAGTTGCCTACTGATTCTCCATGCTCCAACAGCATGGTTGGCCAGACATCAATCATTTTTTTCCAAAAGTTCTCCCACCATGTTGTAAAACAATTGTAGAAGAAGAGGTGGCTACTCAAATCAAATTTATTATGCATCAATAACTAAAATCATTGCAGACAGTACCGCATGTCTACACAAAAAAATGAAACTTTCAAAACACCAAACATGGAATGAAAATACTTGTAACTTAAAAGAGGTGTGTAGCAGCAGCAACTCACAGCTGGGGAACTAAAGATAGGGCAAGCTGCTTACCACTGGGCTAGTGGAGACAATGCCTTTGCTGCTTCAGGCAGTTGGCAGCTGTACCTGAAGGCTCTTAATGAGCCCATAAGTTGTGTTAGCTCCATGAGTTTGTTATGCTATTTTGTCTTATTTCTGTAGTGATGGGTGAGGAGCTTCAGAACTATGGTGGCATGGGATCTTTACTTGTGATTATAAGTCAAACAGAGACCTTGTGAGAAGGGTTGTGGGTTTTCTGGGTGCAAGTGTCGCTGTGGTAACATGAGAAGTGCTGATTGTGTTAAAACAATAAAACCTGTTCTTTTATTGGTTTTGATTATAGATTCTGAGCCCACTTCTCACTTTTAAATACAGCAGCTTAATACTTGTTATTTACGACTCTTATTAAGTCCTTTCATTTTTTCTGTGATGGTCATCAAGGTGAGGCTTGCGCTGTAATTAGCACTGGGTAAGAGATACCCATATATAGGTTCATACTAGTGTTCTCATGGAAACAAAACAAACTATGAAGCTTCTTCAAGAAGGAAACTGTTGTTAAAACCCCCAGGAAATTGTCTTGATATTCTATGCTTCAATACTTTGGATTTTACTGCTTAGAAAATGAATCTCTACGTTTGGTGGATGTTTGTTGACTGCATCATCCTAATCAAGTCACATACTGTTTTCTGCTTCCCATCAGCAAAATCCCAAATTATGGATTTTTATTTTATGTATTGGTTCCTGATACTCCATATTATATTAATCGTATTATCTTATCACACAATTACAGAAATTGGTTTTTAGACTGGGGATTGGCTAGTCGTCCAAGAAGATCTATGTCAGGCCAGTTCTCCAGTTCTTGTGGCTCATAGACATTTAGGCAATCTTAGCAAATATTGGAGGTGTCCTTGGAAACACAGTAATCAGGTACTTCTGTGAGTTCATTGAATTGTCAAGTACCTCCTCTTCATGCTTCAACTTTGCTATGCCCTTAAGGTCAAACATTAAAGGCTTACTCTTGGAGCATGCTATGGGTAAGAATATCTAGTTCAGGCAGCACAAGCACCATGCACTATCAATATAATGTCTAAGCAGGGCTTTTCTTTTAAGAAAAATATTTAAAAATACATATATTTATATTAATACAAATATGCTCAGTAAAGTTTTGCAGTCTTTGGCATTCACTGCTTTACCAAACGCATATCTAGTTACTATTTATCTCTTCTATGCTCTGCAGGAGGAGTGCAAGCATTTAGCAAAGGATCCGGTAGCAATTAACATGAAATGTCTAGCCAAGCTCAGCATCAGATTTTCCGCGTTCTTAATGTGCACAGTTTGTAATTTGTTTATTAGGAGAATTCTGGCAAATCCTAAGGTCTGAAATTTCATATAATTAGTTTCCTTAGGAGACGAGTTCATAAATGAAGTGTTGCGCATGAGACATTATTGCCACAAACCATTATCTTGCCAGCATCTCATGTGAATTTTGTACATGAGGTATCCCAGTATCTTACATGGCGTTTAAGTGGGCTTGATACATAATGGTTCATTACATGTTGTCTACTGGGTCACTGTGACTGGTGTTGTCTTCAAAGCATGCTCAGTTAGTTGAACTGCCTCCATGCAAGTTTGTTCAGTCAGCAAGTCTTTGACTGCTTGCACGAGATATGTCGGGCTCCTCAACTCCTCAGGATCGGAACGATGCTCTTAAATGGTCCACCTCTTGATAGCTCTAAGTCTGAATGCTATTATAGCGCAGATCAGTGAAGCGATCAAGCGAGAGAAGGAAAGGGAGGGGACAGCAGGGAAGGAGATCTGAAATGACACGAAATCAAAACACACAATTAACATCCACTAATAGGCTCACCTCCTCCCTCCTGTATAATGACATAGGAACACAAAGAAGGAACTACCTGTAAAGGAAAATAATGACGTGTTTCGTTTAGTTGATCCAGCTCAACGTATACCTCCCAAGAACTGGAGGCTGGTAAGTGTACGACACAGTTGAAACGAGGTACAAAAATGAGGCACTACAGAAAAGAAGATAGTACACTGATATACATGATGCCTGTGTGTTCCTCTCTATTGGTATTACAACTTCATCTCCCTCCCCCTCCAGCAGAAAGTGAAGGTGCACATATCCAGGTTCCCATCGGGTCTTGCTTCACAGAGGATGTAAGAGACCGAACCTGGCTCAACCACAATCCCCTGCTAGTAGAATACACAATACAAAATCAAAGTTAGTGTTACTCAATTCCTTGAGTCGACGTAAATTCCTTAAGGGAATGATATTTAGAGTAGCTTCAGATCATTGTTTAGTCAATATCGTACTTTCAGTACACTCTCACCCAGTCGGAATACTTTCGTACATGGCGCCATGTAACATACCTTAGAAACAATAGAAATGTGTTTGGCCAATGGAGAAGTTCTCCTTAGCATGAATCAAAGGAAGCCTTTGACTCTCCAACGTGAGGAAAAACGCACTTCACCAACGCCTATTGGCAATTTGTGTATCCAGTAGGCAATTTGTAGGAAAAATGTACCGCACCCACTTAAACCCCTGCACCGGTATCCTTACCACTCGCAAGAGACTACAGACGTGTGGTCTCACCAACGAGGAGGAACACCTAGCGCAATGGGTTCAACAGGCACAATCAAATAAGATGCTCATCCAACATAAGTACGTAAGGGATGTCTTTCTCGAGAGTAATCCCGCTGTATGATTGTATGTACTTTCGCTAGCAATACTAATAGAACTGGTAACAGTGGTGGTGCTGCTGCACCCTTACCGGACCTGAACTTGTCCCTATACCAGGGCTCCACGACCGAGTCCCACACCGGGGCTCTGACAATTGAGTTCCTCCCCGGAACTCCTAGAATGCGTTCCCGCACCGGGGCGCCAACAGCTGAGTTCCACGCTGGGACTCCAACCCCAACAGAAAGTCACACATGCCAAACGAACCTCCTCTCGCTCCAACACTCAGAATACTCGGCAACGCCGCAGGGGCGAAAGTGCACACATATGCCTTCCGTGGCTCTGCGTGCGCGACGTGCTGCCGCTAGTGCTCATGGGACATGTAGTCTCATTGAGCTGCACCAGCGCCGTTCCGCGAGAAACAAGACAGGGCTCGTTGCGAGTCCTGACAAGATACCAATAACAGCATAGTTTTTTCTCTTGGGTTTCAACAGCCAGGAAACTCTGCAGGCTTCTCACACAGAAACTATAGCCCAAAGGCAAAGTTCTAACCCCTGGGGTGAGGCTACCTTGTGCTTTTTCTTTTCTTTTTTATTGTGGGGGGTATGCAGAAGATCTCGGTGTTGAGCCACTACTGAACAGAGTAATGGAAAGGTTTTACCGAGGGCAAACCTATTCATTCAGGAGGACTGCAGCAATTCATGTGAAGCTCTTTGAAGCCCCTATCTTCACCTGGAGCATGGCTATCCAGTAAAGACAAATATGGCTGCATTTTTGCATACATTTAGCATACTTTGACCAGAATAGCATATATACACCTTCCTCATAGTTAGAACACTGAAATGAGCATGTTTAGAATATCCTCTATCATTTTGGAGTTGGATAGGATTATATCTGTCCTCTGGAAGGTATTGCACACACAGGGATTATACTTTTTTCTCCAATCAGTTCAATTGCATAGCTTTACAGAGCCAACAAGACACAGATGTCCCTCCCATTTATCACCTGGGCTAAGCAGAAGGTAAATAGGAGCAGTGGCTTCTCTGCTGGAATGAGTGGAGAGAGAGAGAAGCTGGGAGGGCAGGGGAAGAATAGTTTGGCAAAGGGGTAGCAATCAATGCTCCCCCAGCAAAGTAAAAGCTTGGCATTGACTGGGTATGAGGCCTGGATGCTGTTGCAACCAAAGCCTCATGCGGTTTTACCAGCTGGAATCTTTGGCTGGTAAAATCAGGTCTGATGTTTCCACACCTGTGAAGAATGGGTACTGTGACACCTGACCATTCATATTAAAGCAGAGTGGTATTCCAGCAGGGGATAGCACTTACCTGACCCGAAATCAGGCCCTCTGTAGGGTATTTTGGTCCACTGTATTCCATCTGAGAGAATTCTTATTGAGTATTTAATTTTTTGCTTTTTAATACTAAAGAACAAGAAGAGAGATTATCCAGACATCCTTGGAGTTATGAGAATCTCCCAACTAGAGGGATTGGAAAATTTGTTGACAACTTTAAAGACTTCTCTTGTTCAGTTAAGTGTGTTATGCATGCCTCACATTTTATGCAACACATTATAAGAGACATTGGTCCCTTCAAAAGAGTCAAGAACACTGGTACACAGAACCACAGTTGGACCTGTGTTGATATTCTCAGCAATAGAGATTCAATACATTTATTAAATAAAAAACAATTGAAAAACAAACAGCAAGAGCATATTAAAAAATTTCGTGGGTAAAAGGTTGGAAGTCCACAGATTTCCAGACCTCAGGCATTCATACACATGGTGACTTTGTCAGTAAATACATATTTAGTCAGTCACAGTAGAAAAAAACATTTTGACTCCAAACTGGCTCATTTGAATTTCTGTAGAGCACAAGATACAAGAGTCAACGACGTTTCAATCCCAACTAGAATTGGGGGATCATCATCAGGACACATAGATTATATGCCTGAGTGATAGCCTTTAGATGCTCAAGGTTAATAAATATAGAGAGAACACAAGAGTAACAATTGCCAAGGTCGCCGTGGCCACACGTCCGTGGCCCAAATTCCTAAGTGGAGCTGGGAGTAAAGCAGCGACTGAATTGAGGTTAACGGTGGGACTTCACCATTGTGGTGTCACCGTCTGTCTTCACAGAAGATCTCTGCATCGGATCCCTGATGAGGGCAGAAGGTATGTGATGGGTCATTCGACGCACAATGGCTGTGATCCGATGACCTTCAAGATTCCTAGGTATCCAGGCACATTGTATGCAAAGCACAATATCTTTCCAGTGTCTTTTAGAGTATTTTTTGTACCATGCTCGGTCTACTGCTCTTTACTGTTGTTCCATCTCTTTTATTTCCTTAGTATGCCAAAGAGCTGTTGGAATAATGCAATGAGTATTCAGATTTTTTGGGGTATTAAATAAATCGAGTGAGGTAGCAATTGATTCATAAGCTAATTCATCGCTCAGTATACTGACAATTTAACCTATTTAAGTGATAAACAACATATATTTCAGACCTTCAATGCTAAGAAGTAGCTTTCTTCTCTAAGCCAGTGCTATCCACAGCAATAAAATAAATACAAATAAATAGGTGGCCCATTTGATACCTCCATAGCCTCTTTGCATATATCAAATAAAACCACATAGATGACAATTTGTTCTGCAATTTTTGTAATCCTTTAGGGATGAGAAATATACACACTGTCATTGGCATAAAGGATAAACAGAATAAAATGATTGCCAATTTTGGTGAGTCATGAGCATTTCGAAAATGATATGGCTGTAATTAATTTCTGTTCTCGTCTAACAAAGTTGAAATGGTGACGTCCTTTGCAAACTCACCCCTATGGACATTGCTCAGACAGGCTGTAGAATTTCTATGTAAACACCCAACCAAAGAAGTTAACGAAGGCTCGAAATCATTCTGAGCTGCAATAGAACACAAATGAAAATGATTGTTACATTTAATGATGCAATTGAAAATATTAGCTGCAATTTTTATACTGAATGACATTTCATGTATTTTGCACTAGATATCGATTTAAACACTACACCCTTCTTCAAATCATACTTTATGCCAGGCATCACCATGTGGTCCTCTGCCCAACTGTACACCATTGAAAGAATGCTCTGGTTAATTGGAAATAAACCTATATCACTTCCGAAGCCATTTCTATACATTGTAATAAGATAATAAGAACAGATTCCATCCATGCCTTAGGAACTCTTCCACTAACCATTAGCCTTTTAAATATGTCAGCCAAAAGCAGAAATCATGAATCGGTAAACCGTAAGTAGACACTCTTCCGCAATGCCTGGTCTGCCACTTCCATTAGTATATTGCCAATTGCTAATATTTATGGTCTGGTTTGTACGTTTCATACCGTAGACAGATTACAGAGTTATTCTACCCAGATTTGCAGAAGGAAAGTTCATTCTAACATTGCCTTTTGGAACTGCTAATGATACTATTTTGCTGAGTTCTGAAGTCTCGTCTACATTACAGGACATTTATACATTCTGTCAATGAGTTCCGAAAGCTACTTCCTTCATCCTAGCCTCTTTGGCGCCTAAAGCCTAGTTCAATGGCCCTACCACGTTTGCCTCATTGCTTAAGAACAAGGGCAGTACAGACAGTTGTGTCATATCTATTAGTTGCAAACCATTTTAAAACATAGCTTATATAATTTGTGGCTGTTCTTTTAAATATTATTGTTTAAATAACAATTTCTGGTAATTGGATATTGATAACCTATTCCATGTAGAGAGCTGAGTTGACGTGATTCCATCTCAGATGTCTAACGTTAGGTGTAGGCTCAATGGGTTGCAATGGAAGATGACAATGTTATTTTACCCCTACATTTAATAGTTAAGAAAGAGGCATAGGTCCAGGAAGTTACTCAAAAAAGGTAAACAGGGACACAGGCCAAATCCAAAATGGTCGTCATAAAAATTAACACTAATGACTTTCCATGTACCTACATTTAAATCAGTAGCTGAGTACTTCAACTCCAGCTGTTACACCACATAATTTAAAAAATCTGCTACCCATATCATTGAAATAAATCATATATATGCTCATACTTGTTTACTCAATGTAATGCAGAAACTGAAAATGATTCATTGTCAATGGGTCTACACCATGTCTCCTGTATGACTAATTTATCAAAAACATAAATATTGTATTCCCATTCATTCAAGGCCTCCAGGTAAGGCAGCACCATTCCATCATAACACCTTTAATTTGTATAGCATAGGCTTGTGACTAAACCCCCTCTTAGTACCAGGTTCCTGTAGTTGCTCAACTTTAGCATGTAACCGTCTCAGTGTATTGGGTGACATCTCAAATTCCAATATGACTAATCTGGCATCTACATTGACCATATTTCCTTCAGTCATTTTCATTAATGTAAGCTAAGGAAACAAGCATGTTAATTTTTGGAAGAGAGGATATATTCCCAGATTCTCATCTAAGCGGGATGAAGTTAGCCTCCTTGGCATGCAGCTGAGTATGCTATCTTCTTAAGCTAATGCATAATGTCTCTCTCAGAATCTAGGTTATTCAATAAGTAGGCTGGGTGTATAAAATGCAAAGTAGGACTAGCACAAAATTCAGGATCCCATGTTTTTTCTTTGCACAAATCTTTTGACTCACACAAGATTGTGTGGTTCTAACTTTTAGACAAGCAGATTATATCTAATAGGTAAAAGTTACTCACAACATAACGTGCAATCAGAGTTGCAATCAGATTCACAAAGAAGGGGTATTTTCAATGCAGTGTGTTGCTTTATTAAATGAGCTGTGCATTCTTTCTAAGCCTATATTCATGTGGCACTTTAGCCAAAAGCAAGATATAGGCAGGATCCAGGGGCAGTAGGTGAAGAAAGGGCCGCTTTTGATGGCTATATGCTTAAAT
The DNA here is from genome assembly GCA_963921515.1 of Calotriton arnoldi. Lineage (NCBI taxonomy): Eukaryota > Metazoa > Chordata > Amphibia > Caudata > Salamandridae > Calotriton > Calotriton arnoldi. The sequence goes on along the minus strand of CAWUFW010001531.1, from coordinate 1,749,959 downwards.
GCAGTAAATCAAGGACCGTATCACCTCTCTTATTTAAATGCTTACTAACGTATGCTGGTATGAGTCATTCCATGCTGCATTAATACTTACCATTTTCTTACATATTCACGAATGAACCATGGTTGAGAAAGGTGTTACCTGAGAACCATTATTTGAAAGGTGAAAACATACCTCACAATTATTATTTTTTATTTTTTTATTTTATGATTACAATGTTTTAGGAGCTAGTAGAGGAGTTATAACTGTTTCTGTCCTCCTTAATGGATGGTTCTTTAAAAAGTTATATATGCCTTTGCTGGGGGCTCTTATTTTGCCCTCCAAACCGTTACTATAGCCAACCTTCCCCTTTATAGGTCATGGCACAGATTTAGTAACAAAATCCACTGGATTTGCATCTGGAATGTCCTGCAAACTGGCGAAAAGGGTTGAATTTGGATTTAGTTATACTATAATGCATGTTTTGCACTAGAAAGTAACCTTAAAGTAATGCAAAGTAGAGCTATGCACAACTTGCTCAACTTTGGATCAGGAAAGGTTACCATGGGTGAGATATGGGCATTCCCATGCACACACTCATGGATTTTGATGTAATGCCCTATCTACCAGAAGAGGTAGGTAGACTGGTATTTACACCAAAAAATGTATGCCTCTTTAAGGCAGGCGTAATGTTGGAGAGAAGTTTACTTTTCTCCCAAAATTTCCTACTTTGTATATGTGCTGCACAATACAGAACACATGCAATCTTGGAAATGTACTAAACTAAGTCTAGTAGTAGAAAAAACAGTTTCCTTTGGACACTATGTTGTCATATAGACATCATCTGATCAATATATTCCATTCACCCTTCAATACACTCACTCAATGGCACACAATACCTCAAAAAGAAGTCAAACCATATATCGCCAACAGATAATCTAGACACCCAAAATTCTTGAAAAATACAAATCGATTTATTAAAAAGTTCATAAAAAAACACGAAATTTAAAAAAAGACAATAGACATAATCCAAAAGCATATAATTACGCCTAGCACTATCGCAGAATAAAACTACAATAAGTTAAAAAAGAGAGTACATAACAAAGACAAAAACACTCTGTCATTTATATGATACACATCCGTGAAAAAACAATTTCATGGGCATGGAGCCTGGTACTTGTCATTCACTAGGTACTCAATGGCCACAGCCTTTACATGGATTGTGTTATTCTCAAAGCGTCGACGCGTTTCGATGGATGTCTTATACCACCATCTTTTTCAAGACCCAACTTTTGACTCTCTTTAGCATACAACTTTATCTTGATCAATAAAAAACACCTGTATGGTAAAACACAAATAACAGTCAGGAACCCTCAAAAAATTAGGACTATCATGTTAAATACAAAACCCATAAATTCTATAAATCAGGCAGCTTATTACAGCAAAACTTTCATATTTGTCTATAGAGATTTACACAAATTCATATTATGTCCTTATTTAAACCCACACCCTATTTGAACCCAAGCATTATACAATAAACCTATAAACATGTTCCCCCTGTTTTTTACAGACCATTGCTTTGCCCAAAAAATACAGAACATCAATCCATCAGCGATTATCTCAAGGAATATATGGCAGTCTTCAATCAGTTCACACACTCACACCCATATATACAAATGCCTTTTTTAGGGACCACTCGTGTGTTGGTTCTATTTCTAACATAAGAACCTCTCTCATTAACGTTACATGATTGTTTTACAATAAAAACCCTCACCTATCATAGGCGGTGATACTGGACATGTGATAAACAGATGTGTGGGGTCGTAGCCTCCTGTGCTCTAAGTCTAAGCATAGTATTTTGTAAAGGAAGGGTATCCTTCCAGGACAAAACCTCTGCTAGATATCACAAACCACATACTAGGTTACCAAAAACACATCAGGAAGTTTAGCAACATCAATTTACTGGTGGTAAAGTAAGAGACCATCATTCCCAGAATTGGTAAAGTTGCTGATGGGCAAGCTTTGTCCGGGTCTTGGCATGGCAACAGCTGGTTTAACCTGTATGCATTGCATTCTATAGGACATTTCTGCTACGTTTGATGAAGCTGCGATGGATGAAGAATGGTGTAGTGTGAAGGCCACTGCGGTGATTGGAGTTACCTTCTGACCTGTCAGTGTCTTCGCAGATCTTCCAGCCGATCCACAAAAAAATCTACAAACTGTGCTGCAAGAACTCCGTGGAGATTTTGAAGTGGGTAGTTAGTTGGCATTGAAGTCCCTTATGCTCTGCCAGACAATGCTTGGAGGCTGTCTTTGGCTTTTCAGTAACTATTTATGCAGGCTGCACATCAGCGCCACAGAGTCACTGTCCTGCACTGTGTGATCTCCCTCCCAATTTTGAAGGGGCTGTGGTGGTAACTGGGGCCTGGCATAGCACAAGAGATTCTTTAGACTAATGGCATCAGCTTGTCAGTTTGTGGAGCTGCAGGAGGGCCTGTGATGTCGCTAAGCCCATATCCTGCAATGCGGGAACTCTTTGCCACTGTTGAAACAGCTGGCTGGGTGAGCGGAGCCTGTCACATCTCTTATATGGGACTCTGCTGACTGGAGTAGCCCACCATCCGTTACTTGAAGGGTCCCCTTTGACTTCCCAAATAAAGTCAGTGTCCAGCATTGTAGGAAGGGTATGAAGCACTCTGTTTGGAGAGCGTCTGGAGAACCTGCAAGGACACTGTCAGGCCAGCAGGAGCTCCAGTCAATAATCTGCATCCTGCGCATGGGGAAAACCAGCTGATTTTAAAGCAGCTTCAATGGTGTTTTCTCCCTAAGTGGGATGGGTATGCCCAGACGTGGGTATCTTGCTCACTGTGCCACTGGATTCAAGCTAGCCTGGCTGAAGATGGGTGACATACCCTGAAACCGGTCCCAGGATGCTTGTTTCCGGTCCAGGGAGGACCTGGCCTGGCAGTTCGGTCTGGACTGTTCCCATGGGGCACAGGGTCAAGACTGATTTGCATATGGCTGGGTCCAAACTGGGGTGGCGTAGTGGGCAGAAGAACGATGGATTTAACCCAGATCTTTTGACGGGGGAGAATGTTTGCATTGTCAGCATTCCGTCCATCATTTGTTTGCTGTAACACTTTTCGCCCTAAGTGGGATGGGTATGCCAAGACGTGGTTCTCTTGCTCACTGTGCCACTGGATTCAAGCTAGCCTGGCTGAAGAAGGGTGGCATACCCTGAAACCGGTCCCAGGATGCTTGTTTCCGGTCCAGGGAGGACCTGGCCTGGCAGTTCGGTCTGGACTGTTCCCATGGAGCACAGGGTCAAGACTGATTTGCATATGGCTGGGTCCAAACTGGGGTGGCGTAGTGGGCAGAAGAACAATGGATTTAACCCAGATCTTTTGACTGGGGGAGAATGTTTGCATTGTCAGCATTCCGTCCATCATTTGTTTGCTGTAACACTTTTTGCCCTAAGTGGGATGGGTATGCCCAGACGTGGGTCCCTTGCTCACTGTGCCACTGGATTCAAGCTAGCCTGGCTGAAGAAGGGTGACATACACTGAAACCGGTCCCAGGACACTTGTTTCCGGTCCAGGGAGGACCTGGCCTGGCAGTTCGGTCTGGACTGTTCCCATGGGGCACAGGGTCAAGACTGATTTGCATATGGCTGGGTCCAAACTGGGGTGGCGTAGTGGGCAGAAGAACGATGGATTTAACCCAGATCTTTTGACTGGGGGAGAATGTTTACATTGTCAGCATTCCGTCCATCATTTGTTTGCTGTAACACTTTTCGCCCTATGTGGGATGGGTATGCCCAGATGTGGGTCCCTTGCTCAGTGTGCCACTGGATTCAAGCTAGCCTGACTGAAGACGGGTGACATACCCTGAAACCAGTCCCAGGATGCTTGTTTCCGGTCCAGGGAGGACCTGGCCTGATAGTTCGGTCTGGACTGTTCCCATGGGGCACAGGGTCAAGACTGATTTGCATATGGCTGGGTCCAAACTGGGGTGGCCTAGTGGGCAGAAGAACGATGGATTTAACCCAGATCTTTTGACTGGGGGAGAATGTTTGCATTGTCAGCATTCCGTCCATCATTTGTTTGCTGTAACACTCAATGGTGTTTCCAGCATAGTGTTGTGCAGGGACACTGATAATTAGATTGTCCTGACTCCTGTCAGTATTTTCACAGGCTCTGCAGCAGGATGGGTGGGGTGAAGATTCACCCTATGGGCAAACAACATCCCGCGCCCAACACTCCTGACAGAGCTCCTAATTGCTAACTCTCTTGCCTTTGATGTCGTGGAAAACGCTTTTTATTTGTAGGGGTGCATCATAATCACACCTGTAATCCGCATCCACGTGTAATGCTTTGTCGTATTAACATGAGGTATTAGAATGTGAATTGCACTAACATGAATCATGATGTATTTTAGGATATTTCAATGTAATGTGGAAATGTTAACGTAGCAAATCGATGTAACTAGCAGAAAACATTAACATGCAGAATCCGTGTGTACAGCTGACAATTCATGTATTAGATGTGCTTGTGAATCGTGTTAATTTAGATGTAGTTAGTAATACTAATTGAATGTGTTTTATTTCCTATGCAAATTCGTAAAGCTCATGTGCCATTTTCTTATGTTAGCCGAAATTATAGGCCTGAAATGTATTTTTCCCAGAAAGTTCTCGTTTAGAACTAACGGTTTGAATTTCATGTGCGCTGTGGATTTTGCTGTTTCTCACATTTGTGTTGCAGGTGGAAGAAGCATCCTTGTTAGCTAGAATAATATCTTCATTTTCTTAGTCAGGCAAGAGGAGAAAGGGATACATCATGAGTTTACTTCCATAAGAGGAGGAGTTGTATTTCACACCGGAAAAGGCCTGGGAATCAAGGTCAGCAATGTTGCTGTTCAGGAGAATCGCTGTCCAGTGGAAACTTACCTATGGGATCGTGTATGGAGCGGATGGCATGACTTGTCGCAAGGCCTGCTGGGAAGTGTTACATGTAAATTGTGATGCAAGTAGGGAGAGTGCCAACTCCTTTCCTTTTTCCCTTAGGAGAAAGAGCCTCTTAGATCGAGCACTGTAGCTTTTATGCTACTGACCCATTGATGTGGAGAAGACTTCTTAGGAAGTCTCCACATGCTGACACCTTTTATTTCACCAGCTTTGGGAATGCTAAGTAGGGATGTCACGCTAGTGGTAGTGTAGGGATAGACTAATGCTTTATTTTCATCAACCTTCGATGCAGGGAGATTCAAACTTGTGTTCACTGATTCTTTGCATTCTATTTCTTGAACTAATTGTCTTGTTTATGCTTCACCGATTGCGCTGGGTGCGCATTTTTGGTTTTATGCTAATTTCTAAGTATGTGCACACCCTCATCTTGAGATGTCTTTATGTCCAATTGTTCCTGTCTTTGTAATGCATTAGAGTCTAGAGAATTTCCTGTTGAATTGATTTGATATAAATAACACATTTTCTCCCCTCTACGCTTCCATGCTGCTAAAAGAAACATCGGATTGTGAGTCTAGAACGGATCTAAAACGCATGGGCCCGGCTCTTTCACCTTCATAAGACATTGGAAAGACATGAAATAGCATAGGCCCATCAATAAGTTGGTCAGACTGTGGATGGGCCAGTCATTGGCCAGGTTTTAACCTGGCAGCTGCTGTTTGAATCTGCATGCCTTGTGTACTGTGGGAAATTCCTGACACTTTTCAAGAAAACGTTTTGATTGTTGGGGCCTGCTGAAGTTTAATGAACTCTGCTGACATGAGCCCCACACTGTTGAGGAGCAGGTGGAGATCCTGAGAGGCCACTGCACAACTTCAGGCAGCACCATTCCATGTCGGAATTGAAACTCCCTTGTGCTGTTGAAGACACTTTGATGGCAGCAGGGCCTGGTGTATCTGAGGTACTCTGGTGACTGAAGACTCCTAATGGCTTATAGTAAAATCTCGTGTTCTCCAGCAGTTCACCAAAGAAAGTCATCAATTGTTCTGTTCATAATCTGGTTCATCAAGAAGGGCACTGACAGGCACATCTGATATCCACGTCAATTATGTGGTTAGGCAAGGTAGGGAGAGGAACGTTTGAAGAAAAAAAGTGACGAATAGAAAGAGGCTGGCAGGGGCTTTGAGGGTAAAGCAAAAACATTGGCATGGGGAAGTGAGGGAGGGAGCTCTTTGGGAGTCTAGAATGGTTCATTAATCAGGTTTGCTAACAAGAAGGGAGCTGACATATCCTTCAGAGTATAAATTTAGTCAAGAGAAGGAGAGGAAAATCGGGGCAAAAACGAAGTGAGAAATGGCATGGATGTTGGCAACTGGGTCTTCTCAAGGGAATGAATATGACAGTAAAATGGCATGGGGTATGAAGAGGAGTGGAAGAATGTTGTAGTATTTAGGTGGGGCAGGTAGAGTGAGTTGCATTGGAATTGCAGAGAGGATGTAGGGAGACTGTGGGAGATAGTCACCGGAGCAGGGAGGGTACAGTGAGAGAGAGGGTAACCGTGAGTTGGAAATATTGAATGCATCAAAGAGAGGAGTATGAAAGATGGAAATATAAGAAAGAGTGCGGTGGGAGATGGAGATGTAGTTGAGGCTGAAAAGGGAGGGAGTGACCTGTTTAAGGGGAAAAGGTTAAACAGTGTGAGGAGAGATGCTAATTAGACGTTGGCAACCTGGATCAACAGGGGTGCATGTTGTAAGGAGCCGCTGAGTCCCAAGGGAAACGGAGCCAAGAAGTTATGACAAGGACTGTGAACCAGAAAGGAAGTTTGGTTGAAGTCCACACATTGTGATGCTGAAAGCCTCACTGAAAATAATTTCAATGCAGCAACCAAGGGATTTCAGAAATTAGTAGAACGTTGCACAATAGAAAGTGTTTGCATGAGTGACTGCTGACTGCATATCAGGGAATGCTCACCACGACTGAGCCAGTGTGGGCAGTATCAGAGGCCCCTGGCTTCTCAGGACCTCTGGTAATTCCCTGCCTGCTCTTAAAATAAGCTTGGAAAGTGCAAGAGCCGAAACAGTCGGGCATGTTTAGTGCAATTTGCAGTTGAGGGTTAATATATGGGCCTGATTTAGATCTTGGCGGGACTACCGTCTTCCCGCCGCGGAGGCGGTCCCAAGTACTCCATCGAGCTGACAGTCAAGATGTGGCATCAACAAATACGGAGGACAGAAAACTGTTTGTCGCCATGCCAGCGGTCTTCTCTGCTGGCTACCAGTACTCTGCCACGGTCACAATTTTGGTTTGTGATTACACACTGAATTGCGTGTATAGAGCTCCCCTTTGAAATACTGATTTGCAGTGGGATGTATTAAAAATTTGCAACAGAAATTCAGTCGTAAAATATTAATGTTTTACCGACTGCTGAAAGGAATGGTATGACATTCTCTAACGGCAAAGGGTCTCCAAGGGACCCCTTCCCCGTCTTGAATGTTGACAAAAAAAATTAAGAGTAGGTAGTGGTCCCATGGAACACTGCATTGTCTTAAAAAATGTTTGTAAAACCTTTTTTTTTTTTTTAAATGCATCCCATTTTCCTTCAGGGAAAATGTGCTGCATTTAAAAAATAAAAAGTTTGCTTGAGTAAAAGCAATAACAGAAGTGGTGGTTTGCAGACCCTAGGAGGCCACTATTACTGTGACGGCAGCAAACCATAGTAGGTCGCAATTCCCAAATATTAAGGCTACATCTAGAATTTTGTGCCAGTTCCTGGACGCCACTTCAGGAGCATTTTGCCCAGCTAAGGGATCTCATCTGGAAGTAATAATGTGTGAAGTTCTGTAGATCAAATTTGTAAAATTGTGCAGTTTCACTAATGACATCTGTTGTAATTGCTTTCATTTGTGGATGTGTATAGACTTCAATTCTGGAGACCAAGTTGTCAAAGGATAAAATAATTTCGGGACAGTCCAGAGATGGGTGACCGAAAGCATACATTTTTTTAAAGTAAAAGTATAAATGCAAAACACGAGGCAGGCATTTAGTTCCCTGAGCAATGAATCTCAAAATTGCTATGAAAAAGGAATACCAAATCGCTGGGATTACCATTTAAATACATCAGAGCAAGAAAAGTGAATGTAGGACAATAGCTACCCAGCGCAAGTGTTGGATATCAATGTTAAATAATGATGATGATGAAAACCTGATAGACTTGGTGTGCAGTCAGTCCTGCTCTGTAACCACATTCCAGGTTTCCAAGTCTACATCTCCCATGAAATTCCAGAGTTGACAGTTAAAGTCAGCCAAGCATCCTTATGTCCCCTTCCCCATCATGCACTGCTTATGATCTTGTGCATCACATTACAAAAAACATCATAAGTGACATAAGACCTCAAGAATGTCATCTAGCTTGTTTGGATAAATCATACATTTTGTTAGAAGTGAAAAAACTGAAGTATATGGAGATGGTGTGATTCCTGGGCGAATCACGGCAAGTTATTTGGAAATCTAGGCCCAGATGTATTTAGAATTTTTTTCGAAAATTACACAGACGTTTTGTGATTTTGCAAACCGACCTATGTATTATTAGGTCAGTTCACAAAATCACCATTTGGAGTGGGTCACAGTTTAACCTACCTCTTTACTATTCATGAAGTAAGTTACAAACTGAGAGTCCCTACTATTGTAGACTCACTACGATTCGATGACATGACAGGAATGGTGGCTTGCTGGGGATCAGCACCCCATCATTTCATGATGGAGATTGCATTTCATGAAAGTAAACTTAAAAAAAAAATGCAGCGTGTTTTCCTGACATAAAAAGGGGCTGAGTTTAAAATGCCTTTTTTTTTTTTTTTTTTAAACGTTTGCTTAGGAGTTGGCAGTGGTTCCATGGGCCACAGACCACTCCAAACAAACCTTTTTTTACATTCACAAAGGGGAAGAGATCTGTTTGCAAAGGGGTTTGAGGAATTAGTAACCTACGAATGATTTCCAACTGAAATTGCGGTCTCAAACTACTCATACATAGCTTTCCAAAATGCAATTTGGAATGGACGACTTAAACACACCCCTTCTGGACTTTGATTCAGAAAGCAATCATAAAATTGCACAATGGGTTTTGTACATACAAAAAAGGCATTTCGCAGTCGCAAACCCTATAATTTTGCAAATGGTAAAGTTTGTGATTGCTAAATGACTTTTAAAACCAGGGGCCAGGTGTACAAAGCAATACCTCCTGAATCCAAAGAAAGCAAATTAACAAGAATGCATCTTCTCTCTCTGAAAAAAGCAGGCACTTGTTAAGAAGTGGAACTTGACCAATCTCAGATGAAATATTTTCAGGCGAGGTAACAGAAGCAAACTAATACAGATGTGATGATAAAAATATTTCAGTACTGTTACCAAATTCTTTGTGCAGAGTCTGCCATAACTGTGGGGAACACCAGGTTGTGCAATGTTTGTGATGGAGAATGTGTAAGGACAAATCTAAGAAAATAATTGGATCATAATATCAAGATATTAGCAATTATAAAATGTTAAAGTTGAATGCTCTAAACTTTGTTGATGGTCTGCCTTTAAATGTGTAGGCTGTTAGATCCAATTCTGATACTGGCATTCGATCGCTTGAGAGTGCGTTTTTTAAATTTAAATTATCCTTTCCCTGAAAACTAAAAGGGGCTGTTATTTTTTTATTGCTATTACTCCAACTGTCCAGTAGGGCTGGGACAGACTCATTTGGATTAGCACTCAATTTAATGCTGCCTATGAAAGGCAAGAAGGGGCGGAGCAGAGTCAGTCATTAGGAGACTACTTGACATATTGGTGCTTCTGAAAGGATAGTAAAGCCAGTGCAGACTCAGTGTTGGTCCTGATGTTGCCAACCTTGTGACTTACTCTCCCACCCCTGTTGATGTTTCAGTGACATGTACTCCTCCAATACAATGTGCATTTTCCTGAATAGAAAATAGAAGAGGGGAGGCTATGCTCTAAAGAAGGCACCCTGGGCATTTTCATGTGACAAATGGTGGCTGCACTGTTTGTAGCGAGGTGAGAGTTATTGGATGGTTGATAGCATCCATCTTACTCAGAGAAGTTCCGTAGTTTATTCTAAAGAACAAACATTTGTCTGCCAGATTCATTGTTTGCATCTGTGTTTCCTACAATGAATCTAGGGAAAAAGATCAGGAGGAAATGGCGTCTCAGGCAGCCGGGGCAGAGAGAGAGATGAGTAAAAGCATGTAAGAGAAATGCACTCAATGTGGACCAATGTGTGAGTGCTTGCATCGCTAGATGCATCACTTCAAGCCTCAGCAAAGCCACCTTTCCTGTGTCATGAGGTATCTGGCACTGCAACATAACAAAATAATTCACATAAGTTATAACAGTGATTCTGTGAAATTTTAGCTATTGTATTTCAAATTAGTTTTCAAAGACTCTCCAGGGAGCTCTGAATCACAGACTCTTTATCTAAGAGCCAGATAATTTGTTCACTAGCATGGAGGCAATGTGTGACAGAGGCCTGCAGAAACGGAGTGAGTGAGAAATGGAGTAAGTGACTTGAGTCAGAGTTAGAGGTAAGTAGATTGTGATACATGACTGAAATGCATGAAAAGGCACTCTCCGCAGATAAAAAAATCAGCGTTTTTCTATAAATTATTTCACTCTTAACCATCAAATACAGAGTGCACATCACTGTATTCTAATGGGCAACCACCGATGTAACAGAGTAACAGAGGAAACAATTATTTACCATTTCACAGTTTTGGCTCATGCCCGACCCACTGAAAAGAAGAAGTAACTGTAGTTAAGAACTCAGACTACAGAAGGTCACTATTTTTTAGAAAATAAGAGCAACCCATATGTCCTTGCAAAATGGGTATGAAGCATTACCTTCCAACAATTGTCCACATGGAACTCATTTATAAAGATGATTCTCTACTTTAACAAGGAAAGTTCTTGTGTGAAATTAATTCAAAGAAATAAGATTCAGAATAACAAAACAGTGTGGTACAGGTCATAAAATTATTTTTTCAAATTGGTGAGATAGATTAATACTGTCATGACATTCAGTTCAGCCGAATTGAGATGTTTATTCTTTTTGGTATTTTTATAAACATTAAATACAGTATCCATTGGTGCAAGATGATTTAGTGGTATTTTTTCAAAACATAAGTGAAAAAGGAGAGAGAGCCCCAGATGAAGTAACCATAACCACACATCAAAGGAAAGTGATAATAAGTGACATAAACTTTTTACAAAAAATATATATACAAGGTTATTGGTATGCCTAAGGACGTCCACTGATTATTCAGAAAATGGAGAAGAAGTGACCAGAGAGCTTTACGGTGCTTAAGCCTAAGAACTGTCCTTTCAATGGTGTTGACGTTTCAAACCTATTCATAATGAGAGGGTCTCATCAGGACGATGATGATCTGGGGGCTACAAAAGGCGCGCCATATTAGATGAAATAATTAGTTAATATGTAGATAATTTTGGTGGCCAGGATTAATATGTTTACCTGTGGATTATGAGCAGAGCAACAGTTTTTATTTTTCTGGAGAAAATAATTATTTTGTTTCTCCAAGGTGGATTATTTCATAGGGAACTTCTTTCTATTCAAGAAGATCCATGAAGTTGCCTGGTGTCTAAAAGAATATTAAAGGGTTGAGATTTACCATAATATAGCAATCTTTACTCAATTCATGGGAATGGACTCGGGGTAACAATGAGAACCGTCATAGGACTCACCGTATTGAAGGGATCGTTTCCTGATCCCCATGTACAATGGCCGATAGTGGTCTCCTTAAAGACGGGGCCTTGAATCTTAAAAGAGGGATACAGTTTAAAAGCAGCAAATCGGTCAACTGGTAAAGCTTTGGACAGTGGAAGGCATAGGGCTGGCTGTTCCACTTACCGTTATGGGTAGTGTCTTTAGTTACTCCGGATAATTTACGGAGGGCTCATTGGTGCACTCAGCAGTCATGCATTCATCTTTCCGTGTTGGCAAGCGGTGTTCTCCCGATCAAAGAATCGCCGAGAGACTGCCGATTCTCTGCCGCACTTCTTAATCTATCTTAAGTGTCAGGTAATGAAGACGCCGTAAGTGATCCGTCGATGTCGGAAGGGTCTTGGTTGTTCACAACGTGCAACCACTAGACCGGCAAGTTTGCACGCGTCCGATGGGCTTCACAGGGCATGTGCGCCTCAGTCGGATAGTACGTGCTTGACGATCATTGTGTTATTGACACAAGGAGGGTAGGGTGTCCCTGCGGGCCCGAAATGCAAGTAAGACTCCTTAGTGGTCTTCTTAAACAATACCACTTCTATGCCAGATGTCATTGTGATGGCTCAATAATTTTACATTGTCGACATTTAGGCTTACACGTGGCAATTTTTTTTGTTGCACTGAAAATTGTGTCAGCCCAAGAGAATTACAACTGTGGACAGGACCAAGGATCACATACTAACAATTACAACGATGGACAAGGGTCACATAATAATTTGTACAAAATCATTTGACATTATATGGGAAGTCTCATAAAGGCACGTTTTAACAAAACGTTCAGTCATTCATTATTGTGTTAACATATGGTGTGGTCTGTTTCTCATTTTCTTTGATACAATTTTTATTGTAAATTGAAAGGAATCTCTAACAGCATAAGAAAATTGCAGGTATGGACTAGGACAAGGGTCACATAATAGCAAATTGTACATATTCATTGGCATCAGTTTGTAAAGTGTCAAGAAGGCATGTTTTAACATAGTATTCAGTCATTCATTATTGTGCTAACAACATGAGGTGTGATCTGTGTCATTTTTTCATGGACATACTTTGTTTAGATAGAGGGGGATTCTGAACATAATTGAATGTTATGAGTGGTACTCAGTTGATTAGTGTGATAAAATGGTGCCATTCCTCCAATGTGTTTAATCCTTCTCTGATAGAATTACATCTATCGATCCATTTACATTCTAACCTTTGTAGGGTCAAAGGGACATTCCCACCTCTTGATGTGAGTTGGCAGATCACTGAGAAAGCCTTTCCACCACCATCAGCTGTATGTTGTTTCTCTATGTAGTGTTGTACAAGGGGTGCAGTCTCAATAAGAGCCATATGCGTTGTCAATGTTGTCCAATTCTGGTCTTGATTAGTTGTGTTGTCTGTCCGATATATATTGAATTACACGGACACCAAATGCAATAGAAGACATTTGTAGAGGCACAGTTAGTGTGTTACATGGGGCTGTCAAAAAGACGCTTCAGAATGAATTCCTTTGTATTGGCAGTGTAATTGCACCCTATGCAGTTGCCACACTTGTAGTGTCCTTGAATCGTGGGAAGGTCCTACATCTCTGGTATAGTGTTCGAGGGTGTTAGCGGTCTAGTATCTAAATGTACTAAGGGATCTCTGATGTTTTTACCTTTTCTGTATGAGAACAAGGGAGTTCTTTGAAAATGCTCATTGTGTTAAGAACTGGCCAATGTCGTTTAATAATAATAGTTTTAACGATCTTGGATATATCTGGACAAAAGGTAGTTACAAAGACAATCTTGTCTGAGATAGTTTTTTGCCTCGTTATAAGTATTTCTTCTGTCGGGCTATACCAAGCTCTTTTCATGGAGGTCTTAAATAATGGTTTAGGATAGCCCCTTTCCTTCAAATTACAGCTCAGAATCGATCCTTACCTGTAGAAATCTTCCTTTAGGGTACAATTTCTTCTCAGTCTCAAAAATTGGCCAGAATGAAGCCCATCTTTCAGGGCCCAAGGGTGGAAGCTCATATATTGTAATAATGTATGGCGTTCTGTGGGTTTTCTGATGAGGGATACACTTAGGTTATTGTTGTTATTCTTGATTTTTAAGTCTAGAAACTAAATACTGTCTCTGTTTGTATCATGTGTAACGATCAAATGTGGTCGGCAAGTGTTGAGATAAAGTATGAACTGATCCAGTATATTGGGTGTGCCTTTCCAGATCATAAATATGTCATCTATATAGCGTTTCCAACATTTGATGTTGTCATAGAAGGGGTTGGATATGGTGTTTATTAGTTCAAGTTTCATTTGGCCAACATAGAGATATGCTAAGTTGGGAGCAAGAATCGCTCCCATAGAAGTCCCTGAACATTGTTGGTAGTACGTAGAGTCAAACATAAAATAGTTGGTAGTCAGGGCAATCTCCAGACGTTCTACAATGAATGCAGTGGGAACCCGGTTAGGTGCTGGACGAAGGTCGAGAATTTGTTTTATCACCTCTATACATTGGTTTTGTGGAATATTAGTGTAAAGTGACTCAATGTCCATAGTCACTAGAATTTCTTCTGTGGAAGGGTGATCATATAAGAGCTGTCACGAACATGTGTGTCCCGAAGTGGGACATAATCTTTAATAAAGGTGTTTATGTATTCTCCGATGGGTTCCAGTATGGCGTCACAACCAGATTGAAAACCCACCAGGTAGACCTATTCTATGTCCTTATGAATTTTTGATTGTGTATAGAGAACTGGAGTTTTTGGAGTCTTTTTATTTAAAAATAGTCACATCTTTAATTTTACGTCTAATCATTGGGAGTGGATTAGTAGTGTGTTTTTTGTAATGATTAGAGTTGTTCAATTGCCTAATCACCTCTGCTTCATACTTATCTCTATCCTGGATTACAATGCTGCCACCCTTATCGGCAGGTTTCATGATGATGGATTGTTCTTTTTTAAGGGATATTAGGGACTGTCTTTCTGACCATGAGGTATTGTATGGGGTATATTTATTAGTGTTTCTCAAATTCTTCACATCTTCTAATACTGCCTTCTCAAATGCTAGGATTTCTGCAGGCATCAGACAGTTGGGTGGGATGAAGGATGATTTAGGCCGCAAATTAGAGGCGATGAGATGGAGCACAAATCTTGTCCCTGAAAAAAGTATTTTAGTCTTAGTGTCCGAAAGAATCTATGTAATTCGGATTGTATCTGAAAAAAGTCTGTCCATTATGTTATCACAAACGATAAACCCTTACTATGGGGGTGATTATGATGGTGTAACTTTCGCCACCGCCAGGCCGGCGGTGGCGACCGATACGCCATCGTAACATGCAATACCCACCACCATATTACGAAGGCGGTGGGTATCGCGGCGGACAGAAAGTCCGTCCGCCGCTTTTCTGCCGATCGGCAATCGTTACGATTGCCGGCCGGGCGGAGCTGGGGCTGTAATATGGTGGCGGTGCCTAGCAGGCACCGCCAGCCATATTAGGATGACGTGATTACAAGGCCTTTTCATGGCGGCGATTTGATTTGGGGGCCCGTTGCGGGCCCCCGGGGGCTAGGGAGGTGCACTTGGGGGGTGCACTTGTGGGGTAACTATGGTAACCCCCTACATGTCCTTGCACAAGGTGGCAAGCACCGCGCGGTGCCTGCCACATTGTGCATGTACATGCACAACATGGCATTTTCCTATTGCGGCGGTGGCGGTCGCATCATAATTTGGATGGTGGGACCGCCGCATGGTCCCGTTGCCAATAGGATGGCGGGCGGACTAAAGTCCGCCTGCCATCCTAATCACCCCCTTTGAAGGGATATTTCATTCTCATTGAGCTGGTGGCTAGATAGATTGAAAATGGGAATACACTGTGGAGGATTCGTGTCACAAAGAGGGAAATTTGTCTCATAGATGGAAGGATCATTTGTTTCCAATGGACTTGCGCCCATTGAAAGGACAGTCCTTAGGCATAAGCACCATAAAGCACTCTGGTCGCTTCTTCTCCATTTTCTGAATAATCAGTGGACGTCCTTACGCATACCAATAAACTTGTATATATATTTTTTGTAAAACATATTATAAGTCACTTATCACTTTTCTTTGATGTGTGGTTATGGTTACTTCATCTGGGGCTCTATGTACTTTTTCACTTATGTTTTTCAAAAATACCTCTAAATCATCTTCCGCTGTTGGATATAATTGTGGATACTGTATTTAATGTTTATAAAAATATCAAAAAGTAAATCAATGACTCAGTTCAGCTGAACGAAATGTCATGACAGTGTGGTACAGGTCATAAAATTATTTTTATGAATTTGTGATACAGATGACTACTGTTTTGTAATTCTGAATCTTATTTCTTTGAATTCATTTCGCACAAGAACTTTCCTTGTTAAAATAGAGAATCCTCTTTATAAATGAGTTCCATGTGGACAATTGTCATTTTCCACCCATGTGGTAGTACTGATATTTGTTTTAAGCCCTTCAAGGATTATTTATGATGGCATTTGCATCGTAAGCATCATGGCATACGAAAATGCATGTTGAAATGAAGCACGTAAATGTGATCGTTTTTCCAGGTTTGGTTCTGAATAATGCTTAGAGGTCAAGGAACTTCTGGAGCCTCTATGTACTGAAGATATAGGAAGGATAAGTGATAGTGAGGTGAGCTGGATTTTGTACAGAGGTACCTAAGGGTAGCCTCAAAGTCTCACTTGGTCTCATTCCACGTAAAATCATTTATTGCTTCACATCACAGTGCACCTAATTAGTATACAGGACCCAGCCCACCACCCATGACTGCCCTGTGCAAACAGTTGACCATTGCCTAGGGTTTCTGGCATGTTTTAATATATATACACATATATACATAACCACACCGCTTCTGAAGTGTGATGCCTCTTTATTGTGCTGGCAATATTAAGTGCACATTTCCAAACTGCTTGTTCAATTACTACTACTTGTTCAGCTCTATGTTTTCATTCCTGTATTATTTTGAATGCTAATGTATTCTAACTCATGCTTCTTGTGATGTCTGTTGTAGCTATGTTACACACATATTCCCAGCCCTGTAATTTATAGTGTAATTTTTCTTATGCTCCTTGTCACCCGATTTTGTGAATTCACAGAATACCTAGGAAACTTGCTCAGACTTTTTCTTTTATATACATCGGAGATAGGCTTCGCAATAAGGAAATAAACTGCAAGCTTTTTTAAAGCTGAACACTTTGTGAGGGGAAGGGTAAACACCGAGTAGTCCTAACAAATCATATGCACAAACACTATGGTTTGTTAGAATAAGTATTCTCTGGAATGTGTCGCAATCTGTCATACGTTTGCCATATTAATCGATGACCTGTTTATAAAGTCAATTAAATTAATTGTAATTTGGTGAGACTGTTAAAAACACTTGAACCTCTAGTATTCAAGACATATAGAAGAAATACAGGGTTTTTGCTCTCCCCAAACTCCTTAATCCCACTTCTTGTACCTCACCCATCTTTATGAATGCTACTCAACCCTCCTCAAGCTTCCTTCCCTTAACTGAAATGTCCTTTCTTTAAATCTTATCTGAATTTTAGCTCAGGATATGGGTGCATTAGCATTCTTGGGTGCAATATTCTGACATAATTTTCAACAATCATAGTACAACAGGCAGGATAGCAACAGGTGGAGGTGAGAGAGAAACTCCTGAGCAGAAAGGTGGCAGTATGGTGTTTACAGTCTGGGAAGGAAATTTCCAGACCACATCTGGAGGATGGGCATGGTATCCCAGAGTGAGGCCCAGATCTATAAAGGTCAGATCCAAAGCCTTTTAGTGGTCAATCTATACCTTGGTGTAAATTACCATACATTGAGAAAGCTAGTAGGTTTGTTGCTTTTCATTTGAAACAAACACTGCTTTTGAAAAGACCAGTTACTCTGTTTCTAGAAACCAAGACTCCTAATGCCCCTACAAACCTCGCTTGTAACCGACACAGTTTTGTATTGAACTGGGATGGAGACCCAAACCCGATCCATGACTGGTGGATTTGCAGAGTGATCGGTCACATTTTGGGTTATTCCACTAGTATTTTCAGATTGAGAGTTCTGCATAAGCTCTTATCAATATTGCAGTTTTGGAAAATGTTACTTGAAAACTAAGTGCCTGATTTAGAGTTTGGCAGACGGGGTACTCACAAATGTGACGGATATCTCGTCCACTATATTAAAAATGCCATTGGATTTAATGTACTTTTAATACAGCAGATGGGCTATCCATCAAGTTTGTGACAGAGTAACCTGTCCCCTGAACTCTAAATCAGGCCCTAAATCATGAAGGAACATTAAAAACACATCAAACATGCTATTGCAAACAATCTTACCCATGATCTTTCTCCTCACTCCACGTTTCTTTAAAACATAATATTAAATAATTCAATTTTTCTGTTACTGGCTATTCAATAAAACATAAGTGAGGAACATTAGAATGTTTGAAAAATATTGATGTGCATCACATACAACATGAATGCAGGCAAACACCAGAGATGCAAATGCAATGAGATTGTTGTCTGTGAATCTCAGGGTAGGGTACCCAGTTGATCTCTTTGAGAGATAAAAACCTGAGGAAGGAAAGACACGTTTTCTTTTTTTTTTAAATCTTTATTTTGTTAATCAAGATGACAGTAATACATTCGTACAAGCAGGGTTAAAAAAGCAAGGTTAAAAAATCAAAAAGGATCAAGAGTGGTTCTTTGATACAAACACATGATTGCTCAAACGAAATACAAATGCAAATCCTAAAGACATGTCTTCTCACTATCCCAGCCTTAAATGTTGCCCCCCTTAGATTCTAATCCCCTAAAACAGGGCCCAAATTCCTACAGATTTTTTGATTGTGCCAACCCTTTGAGCATA
Source organism: Calotriton arnoldi (assembly GCA_963921515.1). NCBI lineage: Eukaryota > Metazoa > Chordata > Amphibia > Caudata > Salamandridae > Calotriton > Calotriton arnoldi. The sequence goes on along the minus strand of CAWUFW010001531.1, from coordinate 1,731,371 downwards.
GAGTTCCTCCTGTTTCTTAACACGATTCATTTTATCAACCCAAAGCTCAAACCATGGTATATCAGCTGATTTCCATCTCTGCAAAATCAATGATTTGGCTATTAGTGACTGTTAGACCTGGCACCATTGGCGTGGGTCTCCCCTGAATTTTTGCCTTTGCCTCCTGTGTTTTTGCTGTGTGTTGGACTCCGTTTTGCTGGTCTGGATGCTTTGGGCACTTTGCCACTGCTGTTCAGTGCCAAAATGAAAGTGCTCCCTTTGTAAATTGTTGTTATGTATTAGTGATTCCATGATTGGCATATCTGATTTACTTGTCAGACCCTAGTATAGTGCACTGTGTGCGCCCAGGGCCGGTAAACCAAATGCTGCTAGTGGACTGCAGCACTGATTGTGCCACCCACAGAAGCAGCCTGTAAAATGTAACTCTGGCCTGCCATTGCAGAGCCTGTGTGCAGTCTGGGACTGCCATGTCGACTTGGCAAGTGCACGCACTTGCCAGTCCCTAACACTTCCCTTTTCTACATATCAGTCACCCCTAAGGTAGGCCCAAAGTACACATGTGGGCAGGGTGCATTGTATGTGAAAGGTAGGACATGCCCTGATGTGTGTGGCATGTCCTGATAGTGAAATACTGCCAATTTCATTTTTCACTATTGCAAGGCTACCTGTTCCCATAGGACAGAATGGGGAGTTTGTTTATAACATCTTATAAACATAATTGGCCCTGGGAACAAGGTAGAAAAATAAAGTTTAGTATGCCTGAACTCAGAATGTAAAAATCACCCTCACTAAAAGATGCATTTTAACATTCTGTGTTTGAAAATACCACTTTTAGAAAGTAGGTATTTTCTTGCCTAGCCATCCAGTGTGCCTCTGCTAGGTTTGTATATTGCATGTCTGGCTTTTGGATGACAGGGGCTGGAGAGGGACAGCGGCTCCAGAAGTCTAAATGCAGCCCAGGTCTATTCAGCCCAGCCCTGACTCAGCATTGTTGAAGGCAGACCAGGCCCATTCAGGTTAAAGGAAATATCCTCCCCCTACTCTGATGTCTTCACCTCCTGCCAGGAAGCTGAACCAGTGAGGACGGAACTGGTTTTGGCTGGGTACAGACACTCTCTGCCTTCAGAGAACAAAGGATTTTTGTGTATAAAAAGAGGGGCCCAGACCCCAGACTTTTAGATCACTTCTGGGAATCAAGAGAAACCTTTGCCAAGGAGAAGAGCCGGAGAAGCTGAGGAGGAATACTGCCCCTGTGCTGTTTGCTGTCTGGGGTTGGCCTGCAGTGGCTACTTGCTGCCAAGGAAAGGAGAAAAGGACTTTGCTGTTTGCTTTGCCATCTTGAGGAAGATCTCCAAGGGCTTGAAACTGGGCTTGCCTCCTGTTCTGAAGTCTGGGGGACACAAAGACTTCACCACCAGCTCCACTGAACTTCCTTGCTGAGGGTTCTGATCTGCAAGAGGTGCCTGCTGTTGTTTTGGACCTCTAGAGAACTGTTTTCCGCTGGGAGCTGGAAAATCGACGCAACATCGAAGAAGCGTGACGCATCCGTACCTGTTTCCGATGCATCGCCGAAGAAACCGTCAAAGCGCCTGCCGCGGCTCAAGAAATCGCCGCATCGAGTGCCACAACCTCCGAAGTCCGAGATCACCGCACCGAGCGCGACGCAAGCCCTGCTGTGCGGCTGCAAGAATCCACGCATCATCCCAGATTGACGCATCGCGCCTACAAGTCTGTCGCATCATTGGGGGACGCAGAAAGAAACAGACGCATCAACTCCCCACGCAGTAAGAAATCGACGCATCAACTCCTCTCCAGTAAAGAACAGACGCCTCAACTCCCCTGCGCCGCAGTAAGAAACCGACGCATCACCTCCCCGGAGCAAGGAACCGATGCATCACCTTCCCTGAGTGTAAGTAACCGACGCATCACCTTCCCTGCGGGCCGTTTTGTTTGTTTGCATGACTCATCCAAGGTACTTTGTGTGAAAAGTGTCGCATCTGCAATTTGCTTTCCACTGAACTATTTCTACCATCTGAAAGTCATATTTTTTTTATTACTGTATTGTGAATTTTTGTTGTTTGGTCTTGTTTTGGTTTAGATAAAGATTACTTATTTTTCTAAACTGGTGTGGTGTCCATTTGTAGTGTTTTCACTGTATTACTGTATGTGTTCACAGATGCTTTACACACTGCCTCTGAGATAAGCCTGTCTGCTCGTGCCAAGCTACCAAGGGGGTGAGAAGGTTATTTTACAAGTGTATCCCCCTTACCCTTACTAGAAGCAAGGGTCCCTATTTGGACAAAGGTACCTACCTCTGCCAACTAGAGACCCCCATTTCCAACAGTGACCCAATATAAAATAGTTCTTGTTGCCATAATGTTAGCGAGCACTCAATGGGAGGGATCACAAATAGTGCCCCATGCATGTCGGTTTTAAGTAATATTTGTCATTTATGACTTACAAACTCCATAACCCTGCTCCAGAAGGTAAATCATTTTGGACAAAAAAATATTATGTGGGCCCAATCCCCACAAACATGCACGCATCTATAGCAGTTAGCGGACGCAGACGAGTACATTAAACTAATGCGATGCGGGGTATAATATAAGGCCTATTTCGAAAAGAAAGCCATACGTTTAAAATTGACTCCACGTACGGTTTTATAGGCTGTAAGATTGTACCGCTGCCAACTTGGATAATCCATCCTTCCTTCAGAAAGAAGAGGCAATGAGGAAAAGGCTGACAGGGCCATAGACTTGTGAACATACAAATATAGCAATTGACACATATTATATATATATTTTTTTTAAACTCTATTTATTAAACCAGCTCATGACATCATTAGATAGGTAATGATTACACATACAACATTGGGTTAAGGTTGACAATAGCGTTATTACATGACGGAGTCACGAGAGTACAATTACATTCAAACAATCAGAGAGTCTCTTCTGCTGTTCTATCTTGGGCATGAAGTGGACTGTGTCCCGTTTACATTTTGCCCTGGAGGCTCATAAGGTTACATGCTAGGAGACTCACATTCCCCTATATCTTAGTCAAGGAGACCATATCTTTTCCCACTTCAAGCATCCCCTGCTTTTATATATTACTTCTTCCACTTGTTGGCACCAGTCCAAGTCAGATTCCCATTCTGCCACTGATGGGGGGGAGGGATGCTCCCCATCGTCTCACTATATTGCGTTTTGCCACACCTGCCGAAAGTGCCAACCAGAGTCCCTTGTATCTAGACCAGTTCCCTTCCCCTTTAATCGTCAATAGCAACCACCTAGCATCTAGCGATATCTCCATCTCCAACACCCCCGTCATTACCGCTAGTATTTCCCTCCAGAAGGAGCTAATTACTGGGCAGTCCCATAGTATATGGAAGAAGGAGCCCTCCTGTTGACAGCCTCTTATACATAGTGCCGTTGGAGCCTTCCCCCACTTGTTTAGTGCTGTGCAGGGGTAGTATGTGGAATGTAATATTTTAAGCTGTACCAGCCTGAAGCGTGCTCGGATTGCTATATCTCTGGGGCTCTGCAGGGCCTCCGACCATTCTTCATTATCAATGTTACCCAGGTCATCTATCCATGCTCTCCTAAGGGAGGTTAGTGGGTCTGGGACATTGTTCATTAGTTTCCGGTATATTGTGGACGCTGCTTTGTCTGGGATAGGATCCACTAATAGTCTATCTTCTAGCAGTGAGTGATGTGTATGTGGGCTTGTAGGGCATGTATGAACCGTATATAGGAGAATCTTTGGGCTGGGGTCAGGGCATATTCTTGCTGGAGGTCGCCAAAGGAGAGGGGCCCCCATCTCTCCACACATCTCCCAAGTGTTCTATGCCAATGGTCTGCCATCCCCCAAGCCCCTCAAGCGTGGCAATCTTTCAGTCGGTCACCCCTCCGCAGGGGCATCAAGGCAGTCAGTCGGCCCTGCCATCCCAGGTATCTATGCGCCTCATTCCAGCATTTGACTACTACTACTGTGTGTGCTGGCCAGTCTCGATCTATCTTTCTCGTGTACAAGAGAGATTCGTAGTTCCCACCCAGCATTGCGTCTCTATCTACTCTATAGGCCAGTTCCTCTCTAGCTGTATAGACCCAGTCTTTATTACCATAAGTTGCGAGGCCCAGTAGTAAAGTTTAATGTCCGGGATCACCAGGCCTCCCTCGTAGAGCCCTCTTTGCAATTTATGTAGGGCAATCCTGGGTCTGCCTCCTTGCCATAATAATGTGCATGGTTCTTGGGCTATCTGCTTGAAAAGAGCTGATGGAATCGTATAGGGGTATTTTGCAGAGTGTATAAGAGGCGCAGTAGGGTCATCATCTTATACAACGCCGCTCCGCCCATTAGAGTCAGCGGCAGAGTGTGCCAATGTATTATGTCAGTGTGAAGCCTCTTCAGCTGGGGTAGAAGGTTTCTTTGCAGGAATATTTGTTGGTTTCGCGTTACGTAGATGCCTAGATATTTGAAGCCTTCTATAGCTAACATATTATATTATTGATACTTTATTACAATTGTACACGTAGAGACAATTTAGTTGGATTGACACTTAAGTGTCATTTGAAAGATATGGGCAAAGAAGGTGTAATAATGTGATAGTTATAAATAGAAAGACCTCAACTGTTAAATAATATTTTGTTCAGGAGACAAAGAACTTTGCCCTTATTGAGATAATATTTCTGTGGCACAGCAACTAGGGTAGGTGCAAGGACCTTTACTAGTATAAGGGAAGCAACATTTTGCTGCCTCATACCGGCATGGAGGTTAAGTCTTGCCTTACGTGTTAGTTTCAGCCTGGCTATGAAATCCGCCCAGACAGAAGAATTTTGTCACAGATAAAAAGACAGATGGCCAGAAAAGGGATAAATGTATTCATTTTCCCAAATGAAATCCCCGATTTTATTTAAAATTTGTATAAAAAAATAATGAAAGGCTAAAAGACTTTACTATTTCCACTCCAGGGCAATGAGAAACCATGCTTATGATTTTTTCCCCTTTGGTATCGCTTTATGATTTTTTCATGACATTAAGATGTAAACTGTACATCCAGGAGATAATTATGGAAAATAATTGTATCCATCATTTAAATGTAATTTGCACATAGCATCTCTCCAGTTGTGTTCCCAAGACACTAATTTATCCTAGAAAAATCATTATTTTAACCCTTATGTGTCACTTATGAGGCCTAAGATCCTCCTGGGTTCGGCCCAACTGCCTTGCATTATCAAAGGGCACTTTAGGGAGCAGCAGACCATCATTACAACTTCTGGAGCTATGAAAGGAAGGTAGGTGGAAACAGTACCAGGAACTGACTCTTCGAAGACCTACATCACTATATTATTCAGTTTCCATCTCCCTGGCAGTTTCCGCAGGCAGAGACTGGGTAGGACAGACAACTTTGTTACATATACGTAATTGGATGAATAGCAACCACTTAAAACTAAATCCAGACAAAACAGAACTTGTCTTAGTCAGTGGCTATCGAGATCCTTGGAACTCAAATGTTTGGCCCGCTGAGTTTGGGATGCCACCCCTACCCTCAACTTCAGCAAAGAGCCTCGGAGTCATAATTGATAGCGATCTCTCTCTGAAGTCCCAGATCGGGTCTGTAGTTTCCACATGTTTTTTCCAGCGCCGGAAGATCAGGAAAATGAGTAGATTCCTTACTTTTGAAGCTCTTGTTCAGGTCGTTCTTTCTAAGGTCATCTCCCATATTGTTATGCAAACTTGCTCTACTTCGGCCTTCCGGTACATTTAACAAGAAGACTGCAAATGGTGCAAAACCAGGCAGCTAGACTGATCTACCATCAGCCGAGATGGTGTCACATAACTCTCCTGATGAGGAAGCTGCACTGGCTACCTGTAACACAACACAGTGCATTTAAGATTGGATGCCTTATCTTTAAATCCCTGCATGGCACCTGCCTGGAATTTGTCTCTACCCTCACCCAGAGGTATATCCCTGCTCGGAACCTGAAGTCATCCCACCTTCACCTTCTGGTTATCCCCACCTTTAAAAGGAAGAGATTAGGTGGATCTACATTTGCTGTTCTGGACCCTCGTTGTTGGAACGCATTCCCTTCATACATCAGATCCTTACTGTGTTACCTTTAAATTAGGAGACCCCTAAAAACTTGGCTGTTCTCCATAGCTTATGAATGAATCAACGAGCTGCAGGCTATTCTCTATAACCAGCGTCAAGAAACCATATGGTGTACGTGCGCTCTACAAATATTTTTAACATAACGTAGGATGAATCCACACCTGAGACCAGCAGGACTTTACTGCCTCCTGTATTTCCACCAGCAAAATTAATGCAGGAAGCATGTTGAACATGGATGAAGGGATAAAGTGATATTTTAAGTTGCAATATGTGTGTTCATAACATCTTCATGGACACTGCGGGACAAATGAATACTGTCATCTTCAATCCGAAGAGGGATGGGGTGATTGTTTTTTGATTAACATCCATTACTACTGTGAACATTCAAATCACAGACATCTCTAAATGAGGTGAGCCTACACCCTTGAGAAAGGGCACACAATTATTGCTGTAACCCTCAGAATTAAGTTCCTTTCCCATATATGAATACATATGCCAACAGAGATCCTCCGGGGAGGCCTTTTTGGTTTGGGCACTATACTCCATGTCTGGTATGCAGATGGACCCCTATGACTGTGCTGAGCTGGCATGGAGTAGGTTTTTAGCTCGGGTACAACTAACATAAATTCAGGTCAGGAGTCATGTCTTAGAATGTACATAGTTTCTATCTGCCGTCCCTCTCCTTATAGCATGTTTATTGTAACTGTTTCTTGATGTGGAGACCCCCAGGCACTATATTTTGTGACTCCAAAAGGAAAACATCTTGTGGAGCATGCAACAAAGAGTTAATGCTTAGCCTCAAACACTCTTGTTAATGAAACTCACTATTCAGATGCGAATTATCAATCCACACATTCAGGAAAGCCTTTCTGTTCTCCTACAATTGTGTTAAGAATGGAAATAATGCAAGCCATTTAATTGGTGGTTGTCTTAACCCAGTGATGGATGGTGATCCCTGAAATTGGCGGGTGTAAATAGATGGGCAGCGACATGAAGCCCATGTGCAGCACAGTGAGTTTACTATGCCCCTGGGCTAAGGTAAAGTTGGCAGGGGCCCACTGCAAGCAAGGAAACCTGCACCCATCACCTGGTTTCAAAGTAAAAAGCAGCCACTAATTATGGTGAAGTGGACCCTATCACCTCTGCACCTGCTGCACTATTGACACCTGCCTCGGCCCCCACCCTGGCTCGTGTAGATTTGTGAAGCGGTCAGCATCAGCCTAGTGATCAATGCTTCCAGATCTGATGTGAAGCTGCCCGTGACCACCAACACTTATTACTTACAATAGGACTAGAAAGTCTTTCAACGTAAAGGCAATGGCGAAACAACCTGTTGCACAATCTGCAAAAGACAGCCTATGCCAATAGGAACTAGGTCAGGGTCATGCCCAGCACTCTGAAAATCACGTTGTTCTTGTTAGGGCAAGAACTAACAAATGGAAGCAGGTTACTCACATCTGGTTCAGTGTGCACTGGAAACTATTTAAAAATAACTAACAAAGTCTAACTATCCGCAGCAGAAGGCAACGTTCTTGAACACAGGTATGACCGCTCACTGTCACGTTAGCACACACTCTGAAGATATTAACCAACCTAGTTGCAGAGACAGGTCTCCAGTGCTTGTCAAAGCACACAATCCAAGTGCAGGGTGAAGAACCAACACCGGATACAACTGACCGCCCCCTGTAGTTATCATTGCTGTTTTAGTTGCCGCAAGTGTCCTGGTCTCCAAGTTCACGGGATGTGAGAGGGTAGAGGTCCTATGCCAATGGCACCTCGTTTTGGATGTCCGTGATGCCTAGTGACCTCACCTCATCCCTATGACATTAAGTGGCATGCAGCCATTCCCGAAACTGATGGTCATGCCCCCGGGGCTGCTGCAAAAAGTGACGCTACTGCGTAACATAAGGGGGTGGATACCAAAGAGCACAGAAACTGGCCAGCTGGGGCTGCAGTAAATTAAACCCTTGTGCCAGATATCAGGAGTGCCCATGTGCAGTACGCATGTGTCAGTGAAAGTGCCTGCCTGGCTTACTAGCCCTCGCATTACGCGAGGGTCAGAGTATGATGCCAACATGAAGAGCAGTCACTGGCGATAGCTTTGGCGTCTGGTGTTTGCCAGGTAGTTCTTCCTGATTCATCCACCATCCACATTGATAATTAAATAGCAATGCACAGCGAGTAAAGTGATTATCATTTCATTACAGTAGCGGCTGCTACCGGACCGGGGTGGTGAGGCAGGAGCAAGTGGTGAGGGGTAAAAAAAAGTTACCTGTGACGACCGGCCGGCTGCCACCTCTCCTTCGTCCTCTTCTTCCTGACTCCAGTCCCACTGCAGGATGCAGCAGGAAGCGCCCGGCTCCCAGCCTCCCGATAGCCAATCACAATGCTGCAATGCAGTGTTGTGATTGGTCTGAGCTCCATGGATTGGCGCTCAGCCAGGAAATGGGGGCCTGAGCATGTTCTCCTAGCAGGCTGTAATGCAGCCTGCGTGGAGAAGATGCGAAGTGCACATGAATGTTTGGCCGGACCGAGAGGGTCATGTGCACTTAGAAGTGGTCAAACCACTCCTCCGTCGTCGGAGCAGCTCCACCTCAAATGCAAAGCTGCAGCAGAAGGAAACATAAAATGATAATAACACGAGTTATAATCATTTTATGTTTCCTTTACTTCACTGCTGCGAAGCAGTGGGGTGACGCTCCTCTGCCTTAGCGGAGCAGCCACCACTGTTTAATTATCAATGTGAATGGCACATACAGCACAAAAATTGGGGAGTGCGGTGCCAATACCCCCCCCAAGGAAGCAGTCGCCCCTGCCATAACGCCTGAGAAATGCTGGACATGGCTGCTAGATTGTGATTTGAAGGATAAAAAACCACTGGTTGCTTTCCTCACAGCATCAGTATAGAGCTGTTTATTTCAACAGGGCAGCACCCCTATTCTCTTTATCATACCAAGCAGGCAGAGCGCACAACACTCAAGAAAGCCTGTTCCTGCTTCTCTTGACTCTTCCACAAGGGGCAGGGTCTTGCTGCTTCAATTTTCCTTGCAACTAGTTTTAAAGATAAACAATCAGACTGTGGCAATAACTGTTCAGTAAATGACACAGAAAGTCATCTTGCTAAGACAAGGAGTACAACGAAAGTGTCTTCCCTCTGGTTGTTCGTGGGATCTGAGGCCCATATGCACAAATTTCTAAAATTGCGATTCCTAAATAGCGAATACGTAGAAATCGCTTTTTGGGAATAGCAAATGTATTTTGTAAATGCAATTTCTACGGATTTGCCTCCGCTATTAGGAGATCTAAATTTTGGAAATCCCTAAATTGCGATCATCATAGGAAATCGCACAATTTACACATGGGCCTTAGCCCTTAAACACTGAAGACAGGCATTGCAAAAATCCTTACAAATTAACAGTTGAGATGCCTTAGGCTGCCATCTTGTGGACAGTGCGCAAATTTACTGATATGAGGAAGTTTGTCATTTCCGTTTTTCATTTTAAGAAACAAGAATGCTTGCGAGAAAGTGTCACTCATAGTCCTTGAAATGTCACTCTTAATTACACTGAAATTAAGAAAATGTCACACATAGCAATCTGAAACCTTGGGAGCTATGATTTACAGGTCAACAAAGCAAACTTAAGCATTGAAGACGAGGGAAACCTAAATATCAGAAATTACACCCATGTGAGCAACAAGGAACTCTAAGACGAGTCGCATCATAAGCCACAAGCTGTATTACTGAGCGGTGCGCCCCGGTCCTGCATGCCGCCCACTACCTGCCAAGCCCTGCTGGTGGCACCATCACACCAGTTGCAGCCTGTCACACAGAGCTACACGACAGGCTCTTCTGACTCAGTGATGTTTTGCGCGCTGAGAAGTTACATTGGCAAGCACCACAGTGGCTCTCACAGTCATCTGACCCAAAACGAGTTAGTGCGAGCGACTACTAACACAGCTTACTGTCAGTGAGAAGATAGACTGCTCTGTGATGTACAGTTCTCTGCTGTTTCAGGGCAGACAGGCGGCAGCTCAGAAGATTATGACTGTGGCACAAGAAAAAAAAATAACTGTCAGGGGTGTTGCCAAGCAGGCCTGCGCACATGAAATAAAACAAGAAAAATAAAGATGCGCAGTGAAATTCGGCCTAAGCTGAAACCTGCTCTCCATGCAAACTTCTCAGGAAAGAGCTGCTCAATAAGTCCCTAGGAGGCCTCTGCAACACGTTATGAGATAACTTGCATTTTTAACATAACGTGATGTGAGCCCGCACACTACCCAGATGAGCAGAGGGGCCCCTGCACACAATTGTTTTCAGAAGTATAATGGGCTCTATCCCCTCTCCAACTGTCTGGTTCTCCTTTGTCTTCACGAAGGGCAGTTTGAACCCTGTATCAGTGTTGCACCCTCCCACATTATTGATAGAGCGAAATGTTCTTGTGAATTGTAGGGGTGCATCATAATCATTGGTAGTTCGCACCCGCATGTACTCAGACATATATTCGTATATATTCAGTTGTATATTCATGCATGTTTAGTAAGAGTGAATAGTTCACTAATATTAAGTGAACTACGCAGTATAATTGTGTTATGATAATTATGCAATGTAATGTTTATTGAATTGTGTGAAAAATAATGCATAGAGAAATTAGTTCGTGTGTAATTTAATTGCAGTAGTTTAAATGTGCACCATATTAAAGTTGCACATGTAATTAATTTTCGCATATGAATTGTAATGAAAATGCTTATAGGGAAAAGTAAGGTGTGTGTTAAAAGTTATATGTAAAGGCCTGACTACATATATGCTTAGGGAAGGCCTGGTTTATTCTTATGTTAGCTTATTTTTATAGGAAGAGAAAAGTTTCTCTTGGTAAGGCTCTCTGGGCACAAACGGTAGATTTAATTAGCACAGTAGAAGGTTTCTGTTGAACGTATCTTTTGTTGCAGGTGCAAGGACACATGTCTCGTTAGTAAAAGACTAACTCCTTGTTTTGAAAAGTTAGAGAGATGGGAGGCATGGTACGGGGAGTGCAATGGAATTTAGGGATGATACTTTCAGCGGAGAAGGTGCCTGGGACTCAAGGTCATCGCAACCGTCCAGGATGAAGTAACCGTTTCGATGGAAAAGTACAAGAAAGAAGACCTGGCCAAGGAGGCGTGATCAAGGCGTGTACAATTGTGTTAGGGTTTTGTATTAGGGATAGTGCCCCGAGGGAGGAGGCCGGTGAGAAGAGATAGGGGAGACCAGAGAGGAGGACAGAGAGTGTCCTGAGGAAGGAGCTGAGCTTAGGTATTATGTGATTGCACTTCTGAGGAAGTCTTCACAGCTGACACCTTTTATTCACTCTTGCCTGGGAAGATCGTTATGTAGGGATGTCACTAAGTGTGTGTAAAAAAGAAGGGTACCCCTGACATAAATTCCTAAATCAGGGAGAGTAACCAGTGTGTAAATATCAAAATATTTAGGAACAATGGAGGTAGTTATGGACCTAGACAATATAAAAAACATATACATACACCCTTGATTCAGTAATATCAAAAATATGTTTTATTATTATTTTATCAATAATTATAACTAAATGCACGAACAAAACAAATAGTGCTCTGTATGTATATTTACATTGGGTTCAAAAGGAGTCAGATGGCAAAAGGGAAATGCTTGTTTTAACAAAATCTAATGCATAATCTGCACAAAATCATTCAATAATGTATGAAAAATTATTTAACAAAATATAATTAATGTCACAAACATATACACATAATGATCATATGAATATATTTAGAGAACAAACATTTCTGGCATGGCCTTAAAGATCTATATCCTACGCGCGTTTCGGCTGTGTGCCTTCATCAGGAAGCCATGTACAAAAAAACAGAAACCTCGTTATAGCTCAGAATGTTAATTGTTAGAGATAATATGGAGCCTCAGATTGGAGAAATAGTTCGCTAGTGAGTGAGAATTCAACAACCACAAAAGAGCCTGTCGGGTATAGGGTCCTCTTGTTCTGATAGAATAGTCAGGAGGTAATATGATGAAAGTTTCACATCTAGGGTTGTCTTGATTCGCTGTAGGTAAATACACTAAATAGGCTTTTAAAACTCGTCGTCAAATAGCAGTGTAATTAAAAGACGAATGACGGTATGGCAACAGCCAGGTTTTTGCTTTGAAGTCAGCAAGTAAGAAACCACAGCAAAGGACCAAGTCGGTGTCCGAAAATCGATGCCGGGACTTCAAAATTACTTCACTCTCCGCACTCAGAACATGCTCCCGTACGTCCGAAGGGCTCAGCAGCTGGGATCCGCGATAACGCTGGAACAACGTGTGACAGTTTTAAAAGCCTATTTAGTGTATTTACCTACAGCGAATCAAGACAACCCTAGATGTGAAACTTTCATCATATTACCTCCTGACTATTCTATCAGAACAAGAGGACCCTATACCCGACAGGCTCTTTTGTGGTTGTTGAATGTACATGGCTTCCTGATGAAGGCACACAGCCGAAACGCGCGTAGGATATAGATCTTTAAGGCCATGCCAGAAATGTTTGTTCTCTAAATATATTCATATGATCATTATGTGTATATGTTTGTGACATTAATTATATTTTGTTAAATAATTTTTCATACATTATTGAATGATTTTGTGCAGATTATGCATTAGATTTTGTTAAAACAAGCATTTCCCTTTTGCCATCTGACTCCTTTTGAACCCAATGTAAATATACATACAGAGCACTATTTGTTTTGTTCGTGCATTTAGTTATAATTATTGATAAAATAATAATAAAACATATTTTTGATATTACTGAATCAAGGGTGTATGTATATGTTTTTTATATTGTCTAGGTCCATAACTACCTCCATTGTTCCTAAATATTTTGATATTTACACACGGGATGTCACTAAGTGTTAGTGTAGGGACAGCAATTGGTTTAAAGCTTGCTTAGATAAATGAAGAGCAACGTAGAAATTGGAGCAATCATAGCTTGGTTGATCCTTCTAGAACTATCGATCCTCTTTATTCTGAGTCGGATGAGACTCCTGCGTAGGTTATTATTTGTATTAGTGCCCATCTATTTCTTTAACCTCGTGTTGAGGTGTTTGCATGTCCAGTTATTTTTGGCGATAATAAATTCTTAAACTTGAATTCGGAGTCAGTGGTCCTTTCAGACAAAATGAATGCTGTTATATAACCAGATGAGATTCTCTCCTTTACACTATTCAACAGGTAAAAAGATCTTGGCGACCAGAAGGTTCTTATAGATAATTAGATAAGAATCGGCGTTATCAGTTGGTAGCAGAGTAGGATGGTTACCTTTGATGGTAAGGGGAGATCTAGAGCAAGATAGGAGATTAAGTTGCCCCATAGAGCCCGAGTGACGCAGATCCAGAGGACCGTAGGAGAAGGATGTCGGAGGTCGTTGAAAACTGACGGAGAGTGACGGTGCGGCGGAAGTAGCAGTTCGTGGTAGAGTGAGTATGAAAAGAGTGGTGTTTGGTAGATTGCGGTGTTTTATTGTTGTGTGATGTCTTGCGGAGTTGGAACGAGAGTTGTGTGATTGAGGACCGGACCGTGAGCGCGCGCGGAACCGGGAGATTTATTGTGGTGTAGAACACACCCAGAGTTGAGAGCGTTGACCAGAGGTTGTGGGGGTCACGAGACGTCATTGACAGACCCACTGAAGATAGGGAACACATGTGTGAGTGTGTGAATAACCAACGCAGGTCGTAGGTTATTGTGTGCAGAACATCGAGTTATTGAATCCTATCGAGTGTGTTAGAGGCGATTGTCCGGTCGTTTCGCGGACAGACGGTTGCCAGATTGAGGTCAACAAGCTCAAGAGGCTGATCGGTCATTGGTAAGACTGACAGTCAGAGAGGTAATTGTTCGGTAGGGACGGACATTATTTCAGAGTATGATTGGGACAGGTGCGAGCGAGAACGAGTGAATTAGGAAGGAGGGGAACTGCTGCGAGCGGAGGAAAAGTGACGTCAGACAAGTGCGCGCTGCGATAGGCCGGTTGGTATGAGCCGCGCTGGCATTGGTGGATTGAAATCAGGAAGCAAAAGCTGACATTTTGAGGGCAAATAAAAAGTTGATTCATCATGAAATGTTTTAAAGTTTTACGGGAACTTTGTAGAGGTGATAGACATGTGGTTACTCGGGAAGGAGAGGAAGCTCCTCCCGAGGATACGCCAGCACATTATATGGCAAAGAATGTAGGATTGCATACTATAATTTGGCTTGAGAATTGGCATAAAATGACAGAAGGAGAAGGAGAATTGACCTTCCTACGCTATGGTACTTTCAGGTTAGAGGTGTTGTACCAGCTAAAAAGTATAATGGCTTCTTTACGACCACTACCTAGACCGACACAGTTTGAGGCGTTACATGCGTGGATTAGAGCAGCGTACGATAGGAGGAAAGACAAGAGCCAGGAAAGGGTGAAGAAATCGGTCAGGGCATTTCAAGATGCAAGGTGGGATGCACTGGAGAAAAGGTGGAGAGTGGAAACGATTGAGGGAGATAAGTTATACCCACTGCTAATACAAAATGGAAAGATTACAAGAATCGATGAGGACGACAGTGATACAGACGACAGCCTGTTAGATAGGTTGTTGGCAGAGAGGCCACCACCATTTAATCCAGACTCAGAAGAGGGAAAGCCGACTCCAGCAGTAACAATTGATGAGAGACAGAATCAGACTAGCATGAGAGTTGTGGGAAGGATTTCCACAGGAACGGAAGGGGCGACGACGTCTATGATAACACAGCCTCCTGTTGGGAACGCAAGGTTACCGGACTCCTTGACAGTACCGGTTACCATTGGCCCTATAGTACCGGTATATGACCCAGACCGAGTGAGAGAAGGGAACTCCGTACAGATGGGAAGGGAAGAAGTAACCAGTGAGAGTGGGAATGGGTTAGGAGTACGGGTGGTTCATTTCCCAAGACCATTGGAGACAAGTACGCCGTTACCGGCTACTGCAGACTCTTCCTTTAGACAGGAGGATGAGAGACCAGTCAGACCGAGGTCTTTGCACGAATCCAAGTCAGCTTTGAGGATGTGGACACCAACAGTAACAAACCAAAGTGATAGGATGCCAGGAGATAGGGAACAAAACATCTCGGAAGACAGACCAAGTTCCAGGAATATGATGGAAGGGAATAGGTCACAAGGACAGAATAGTGACTGTGATGAGCGGGACGGTTCAACTTGTCGAGAAGTACTGAGGAGTGCAGTACAGGCAAGGTTGCTAGACGTAGTAAGGTTGAAAGCAGAGGTAGACGAGATGATTAGCGGGAGTCTGCCTTTGGAAAGGATAGAAATTTATGGATCAGATGAGCTGCTGTTCGTAGCAAAAGATGTGACTCGAAAAGCTAGAATAGCACATGAAAACTTAACGGCGTTGGCCAAAAGATATGAGGTAGACCTGAGTAAAACTAAAACGTTGCAAGGACCGCATAGATTACAATACAGTGACCAGGAGCTGGAAGAGAAAAGAATCACAGGATTAAGGACACACACCAGAGATCTGATTGTAGGAATGCGGATATGGATTTTGTTGGACAAATGGGAAGAAAGGTGGTCCAAGAAGAAAATAGCAAAGAAAGCTGAGGGGGAAACGCCGCCTCCAGGAGGGGGCGACGGGTGTCGGAAATTTTCCTTTACGGGAAGTACAGAATGGAGGGTATGTGCATGTGCCGTGGAATAGAGGTGATTTGGCTGCATTTACAAATGATTTTCCTCGGCTGAGGGAGAAACCAGTAGAGTGGTACAAGCAGGTTGAGCGGTTTGTTAAAATTTCAAAAGTATTGTGGATTGATTTGAACACCTTGTTTGACATAGTGGTGCCGGGAGATTTGTGGACAGCTTGTAAAGTCGCTGTCGAGTGGCCGACTTCGGAACCTGAAAGGGAGGCGGTTACAAATGGTCCATCACCCCTAGTAATGAAAAAATATGAGCAGGTGATTACATGGCTAAAACTGAAGATTTCACCTCAAGATATAGATTGGGTTAAGATAGATCGGACTGTACAGGAACCCAAAGAAACGGTGCATGAATATTACGAAAGACTTCTGCAAGCTTTTAAACAGTATAGTGGATTAGATACGTTAGACCCCAAGGATATGGGACAGTTTGTCTCAAAGTTTGTACTGGGTCTGAGGTCAGAAGTCAGTCTCATGATACAGCACCATTTGATCTGTTGGCAGAACAAGCCGGTAGATGAAATTTTGAGGTATGCAAGATACTGTAGTGATGAGGTGGAATCGAAACATCGGAAGCTAAAAGACAAATTGATGCTTGTCCAGATGCAGACAGCACAGTGTCAGTCTAATGGAGGGACTTTAGGAAGAAAACAAGGAAATTTCCAGGGGAACCAGAATGGGCAAGGACAGGGAAAGGGAAAACCAATAGACCCCAAGACAGGAGTGGACGTGGCCACGTTGAAGAAGACCACTGCGTGTCATCTTTGTCGCCAGGTCGGACATTGGAAACGCGAGTGTCCTTTGAACCCAGTTAATCAGTTGCAGGAAGAGGAAGAAGGGGTTCAAGCACCCGCGCAAGAGGTAGTTAACACCGTGACGAGGCCTAGGGCGATGAAAGGGGGGATATACAGCCCTCACGCCCAGGTTCCCCAGGCTCCAAGGATTTCACAAGGAATACGAACGTACCAACAGATGCCCCTGTTCGAAGACTATGACGAGAGTAGCTCAGACCCTTTATCCTGACGGTGCCTGAGGGGGGAGGAAGACTGCATGCTTGGAGCGGTCTTGGAGGTAGACCAGAGAGGACCTTTTGTGGAGGCAGATATTGAGGGTCATCCTGCCACACTTTTGGTTGATACTGGTGCTACCCGGTCTACTGTACGATCAGCAGTGGTCCCTAACCTACCCCTCTCGGGACAATCAATCCAGGTTGTTGGAGTAGCGAACAAAAGAATAAGCAGCCCGTTGACAGAACCGATCTTAGTAAAGATAGGTTCCTTCCAAACTAGACATCAGTTTGTAGTGTGTGATACGAGTCCAGTTTGCCTTTTGGGAAGAGATCTGTTGTGCAAGTTGAACTGCACGATTTATTGTACGCCTCAGGGAGTGGAGGTACAGACGAGGGATGACGATGCTGACTTTAAGGTTACAAATCAGCACCTATGCATAGATCTGTACCCAATGGTGACGGTGGAAGAACTTCCACCTGATTTGAGAAACGCAGTGTCATCTGTAAGTGTGGGATTTCGCAGGCGATGAAATAGGTCTAATAAGAGGGGTTGAACCGGTGCGGATTGAGGTGAAGCAAAATGTTGATTTCCCCAGGACACCTCAATAGAACCTGTCGCCTGAAACGATTGCAGGGATAAAACCTGTGATCGAGACTTTCATTGAGAAAGGCATTCTGAAAGAGATCAGAGGTAGCCCCTGTAATTCACCTATTATGGGACTACAGAAACCGAGCGGGAAATACAGGATCGTGCAAGACCTGCGAAAGGTCAACACGATAGTTGTCCCTTGTTGTCCAGTGGTACCGAATCCTTCAGTAATACTGTTCCAGATCCCATGCGAAGCCGAGTGGTTTACGGTCATCGACTTGTGTCAAGCCTTCTTTTCGATACCGCTCCATGAGGAAAGCCAATTTCTCTTTGCATTCAGGCTGGAAAATCGCGTGTTAACATGGTGTCGTATCCCTCAAGGGTATACAGAAAGTCCATCGATCTTTAACCAGATCCTGAAAAAGAATCTTGAGAGCCTTGTGTTGCCGCAGAACTCAGTCCTCGTGCAATACATAGACAATTTACTCATTGCCTCAGAAACAGAAGATGCTTGCAGAATTGACACTGTAGCCCTGTTGAACCACTTAGCAGAGAATGGACATAAGGTGACCCCGAACAAGCTGCAGTACTGTTTGAATGAGGTACAGTACTTGGGACCCAGATTGGAAAAAGGCAAGAGAAAGGTGTCGCCAGACCGAATTGAAGCAATAATGAGTATGGCAGTACCCACCACACAGAGAGAAGTTAGGATGTTCCTGGGAATGGTCGGCTACTGTCGACAGTGGATTCCTAGTTTCTCCTTGAGGGCAAAGCCTTTGCAGAGGCTTACGCACAAGGATGTGAGTGATCCGGTACCATGGGACGAGGAGTGCTTGATGTCATTCCTGAAACTGAGAGAGGAATTGTGTAGTGCTCCGGCACTGGGGATGCCTGATTACAACAAGGCCTTTTCATTGTTCTGTTGTGAGAGGGAAGGATGTGCATTAGCAGTCTTAGCTCAGAACCATGGAAGTGTCCGTAGACCAGTTGCCTATTTCTCAGCTACTCTAGATCCAGTAGCTTCTGCGTTGCCCGGATGTCTAAGATCCGTTGCTGCAACAGGTGTCAGCATTGAAAGATGTGAAAGCATTGTAATGGGACATCCACTGACTGTACATGTGCCACACTCGGTCGAGTTATTGATGACCAGGACCAAGACTCAGCACCTAACGAACAATAGGTTAACGAGGTACGAGCAAGTCATACTTGCCGCAGAGAATGTGACTCTGAAAAGGTGCTCTGTCTTGAACCCTGCGACATTGATGCCTACACCGAACGCAGATGATGAAGATTGTGCGGACCATGATTGTCTCGATGTGACCGAACTTTGCACCAAACCGAGACCTGACATTGTCGATGAACCACTGGCTGACCCAGATGAAATTTTCTTTGTCGATGGTTCATGCTTAAGGGACAGTGTTGGGCAATTGAGAGCAGCGTTTGCTGTGTGTACCATTTCGGGAGTGGTTGAGGCTGCTTGCCTAGAAGGAGTACACTCCGCGCAGGTAGCTGAGATCATTGCCTTGACCCGTGCCTGTTTGGCCGCTGACCAAATTCGAATCACGATTTACACTGACAGCCAATATGGGTTTGGTGTGGTGCACGACTTCGGGCAGTTATGGTCTCAGAGGGGATTTTTGACATCATCTGGCTCACCCATTAGGAATGGAGAATATGTAAGACAACTGTTGGATGCATTACAGCATCCGAAGGAAATTGCTGTTGTAAAATGTTCAGCACATGGGAAGGGGGAAGACTTTGTGTCATTGGGCAATAAATACGCAGATGAGGTTGCCCGGTTCTGTGCAGAACAAGGATGCATATTCACAGATAGATACGCAGGGGAGAGCCAAGAAAGAACCGAGCTCAACATAATGTTGGCCATGGCAGACACTTGGGAAGAGCTCAAGCGATTGCAGGATGAAGTCTCAGACCAGGAGAGAGAGGGATGGATCAAAGCTGGTTGTGAGAGAGGAGACGTGGATGTGTGGGTCTCCAGTGATGGGAGAGCCGTATTACCAGAAGAGCTGTTGAGTCCGATGGCAAGACTGATACATGGACAGGCACACCTTGGTAGAGATGCAATGATGAGGGTGTTTAGACAGACGTGGTACAACCCACGATTTCGGGCAATGGCTGAAACGGTGTGTCAGAGGTGTGTTACGTGTCAGCAAATGAACGCTGGAAAGAAAACTGTAGTTACATTGAGTCACATTGGGAGGTCAGGTGGGCCTTTCAACAGGATACAGCTAGACTTCGTGGAAATGCCTAAGTGTAATGGGTTGAGGTACATTTTAGTGCTGGTATGTGTATTCTCACGGTGGGTGGAGGCATACCCAACACGCAGGTGTGACACTCTCACAGTGGCTAAGTTATTGTTGAGGGAGCTCATCCCTAGGTTCGGGATCCCAACCTCTTTGGAATCTGATAGAGGAAGGCACTTCCACAGTGAAATCATGAAGTTACTTTGTGCTGCATTGAATATTGACCAGAGACTCCACTGTAGTTACAGACCAGAGGCTTCTGGGATGGTGGAACAAGTTAATGGAACTTTGAAGGCCCGGATGGCAAAAATGTGTTCTTCGACATCCCTGAAATGGCCCGATGCTTTGCCGCTTGTGTTGATGAGCATGCGAAGTGTCCCAGACAGGAAAACCGGGTTGTCCCCCACGAGATACTAATGGGAAGGGCAATGAGGTTGCCGGCAGTACCAGCTACAGCTTTGATAAGCATCACTGATGACTTGATTCTCGATTATTGTAAAGGACTATCTGATGTGGTCCGTTCTGTATCCCAGCAGGTGCAAGCTGCAGTGGTCCCAGCCTCGAGTGATCTGTGCCACGACTTGTGTCCCGGAGACTGGGTGCTTGTCCGGAAACACGTGAGGAAGAGTTGCTTGGATGCCCGCTGGCGTGGCCCGTACCAGGTGATACTCATCACGAACACAGCAGTAAAGTGTGGAGGATTGCCGAACTGGGTGCATGCCTCCCATACCCGCAGAGTTTCAGCACCCTTGGAAGAAACAGCTCCTCTCGTAAATGAAAATCCAGCTGATGTGGCAGGGCCACATGAGAGGACAAGTCAAGCTGTAAGGGTCGCTGACACAGCTGGTGGTGCACTAGAGCAAGCTGAAGGGGGTTTCCACAGTTCGAACCCTGACTCAGACACCGAAGACAGAAACGGTGCAGTGGGCGGAGAAGAGTCAGATTCAGCAGAAAGAGGAAGTAGTGCACTGGGTATAGCAGGGGAAGGCAGACGAACAAACAGAAGTGAGGAAAGTTGGCCTGAAAGACAGAGGCGACGGAACCTGAGGTTAGCACCTGAAAGAGACCTTGCCCCAGTGTCTAAAGCGTCCGAAACAGAGGCAAGTGACGAAGACCAGGCTCAAGATAGTCGGCGAAGGTCGAAAAGAACCAGAGTACCTTGTCGCAGATACTCTACCCCTGAGTGGACTTACACAGTGTTTGATGCAGGGGGTAGTGAGCACGGGGAGACTGAGGTCAGTGCTGGTGGTCCGTCGGAGCCCGAATGTGGTAGTGAAGGTGGTGCTGCAGTTGCCAGGGCTCGAAGTAGAAGGAATACTGACCCTCACAGTTCCGAATCCCCGCTTCTGAGTGAAGTTCGAAACTTGGTTCTGCATCGACTCGAATTTCCGTCTTTTGGGTTTGAGCCGTCTTCACATGAAATGGTAATCTTGCGTCTTGAACTTTTGTATCACGTTCTGGAACTGCTCAATGAGGATCTTATAGTAGATCAACTATAAACTGTAAATAAAAGTCTAAAAGAAGAAGATAACTTAGGTCCGAGTGGAAGAAGAATAAACTTAGGGACTTTCCACAGAAGAGGAACGAAAACTAGGGAAGTCTTTTTCTGGACTGTGTAAATAAGATTGTGATCGAAAAGGGAAAATCCGGAGATTTCATGGTTGCTCGAGCTGGTTAAGCAAGTCACGAGTAAAGGACACAGAGACTTTTTCAGGGTTCATTGCTATAACCAAGAACTTTTGAGAACTTTCGAAACCATGGAGCCGGGAGATCCCAATCGTAGATCTAAGTGGATTGTAGGCGTACTTATAAGTAGTGTGATAGTCTCTATAATCATAGTAATCATAGTCTCATATACTGGTTCGCATGAGCTAGAAGTGAAGGGGGTGCCAGGGACACCTACACCTACTACACCTAGCCAAAAGGGGTAAACATGGGAGCTGACAGAGCTTTGCTATTAGAAGAAAGTCGTAGGTTACATATAGATTTGTCTAGGAGTGATTTTAAGCTTAATGCATATGCTAAGCTGCTATATGAGTATGTTGATGTGATGGATGCGAAAGATTGTTATGTGTGTATGCAGTTGCCTGCTTCAGTGGACGAGGGTATTAGGTATCACCATCTTCCACTGACTTATGGAATTTCATGTAGTCTTTTGCTTAGTATATTTTATGAGAGAGATCAGTTTGAGTATTTCTTTTCCAATTTCGACGCAGTGCTTCCTGAAGTCCCAGCTTACAAGCATTTGAATAAGTATGACTATTATAAGACCGAGGATAGACTCAGGAAGTTCTTCATACCGAGTTTGGAATTGGATACAGCATTCGCTCACAGACACAATCTGACCTGCTCGTTGTCAGATGTAGAGAAAAAGTTTGTAGATCAGGTAGAGGACAGGTATAGAAAGCTGACCCAGTCACGAGACATGGGGCATAACAGACCTGATTGGACAGATGAAGAAAAGTTGCATAAGACAAAGGGAAGCTATGGTCCTATAGCGTTAGACAAAGAGCAGAGGGGTAAGCTGTGTATAAGGCGTTATCAGACTTACTACGAAAAGGTTGCAGTGGGACAAAGCACTTGTGATCACGTTTTCACCATGGCAGATGTGGCAAAAGATTTTCTCCAAGGTCCTGTAAAAGTGATACCAACGGTGTATTTTGTGTGTGGGAAGAATGCTTATGTGAGGTTGCCTGCAAATTGGTATGGAACATGTTATTTGGCAATAATATTTCCAAAGATTTACCATACAGAGGATTTGGAACTTCTAGAAAGTGGGAAGCATTCAAGAGCGAGAAGAGCTGCAAGTGCAGGAATTGTTGTGGGGGATATCTTTGGAGCTATGATACCCAGTCTGGGAGTAGTCTTGAATGATGTGAAAATTCGGAGATTAGCGACTGTGGTAGATGAATTTTCAATGAATACAGCAAAGTCATTGGTGCTGGTGGAAGGAGAGATGTTGTCGATAAGGGCAATGGTTTTGCAGAATCGCCTTGCTTTGGATGTCTTGTTGGCAAAAGAGGGCGGAGTCTGTAAATTGTTGAAGGTTCAAGAGTGCTGCACTTATATACCAGACCGTAGCAAAGATCTGGAGAAATATATAAGTAATATCACTACCATCCACACAAAAATAGCGGATTTGACCGAAGAGGGGGCTTGGGAAAAAGTTGGCAAGGGATTTGGTCAAGTGGGAAGCTGGTTTGCAAATCTAGGAAAGGGATTCCTTGGGTATGTTCTGAGACCCCTCCTTATCGTGGTGGTTTGTGTGGTCTGTCTGTGGATTTCGATCAAGGCCTACAAGTGGTATCGAGCAGGCCGAGTCAAGAGAGCTTTGAGGGAAAATGAGATGAGATTGGCGAGACTGCAGGACAGTCAATATCAGAGGCTCAAGAGCATGGAGAAACTAAGATCAGGAAAAATGGCAACGAGTTCTGTTTAGGTCGGTTCTTTCTCCAAGGGAGTTGAATGAAATGTGATGACAGGAGTCATCAAAGGGGGAACTGATAGAGCGAAATGTTCTTGTGAATTGTAGGGGTGCATCATAATCATTGGTAGTTCGCACCCGCATGTACTCAGACATATATTCGTATATATTCAGTTGTATATTCATGCATGTTTAGTAAGAGTGAATAGTTCACTAATATTAAGTGAACTACGCAGTATAATTGTGTTATGATAATTATGCAATGTAATGTTTATTGAATTGTGTGAAAAATAATGCATAGAGAAATTAGTTTGTGTGTAATTTAATTGCAGTAGTTTAAACGTGCACCATATTAAAGTTGCACATGTAATTCATTTTCGCATATGAATTGTAATGAAAATGCTTATAGGGAAAAGTAAGGTGTGTGTTAAAAGTTATATGTAAAGGCCTGACTACATATATGCTTAGGGAAGGCCTGGTTTATTCTTATGTTAGCTTATTTTTATAGGAAGAGAAAAGTTTCTCTTGGTAAGGCTCTCTGGGCACAAACGGTAGATTTAATTAGCACAGTAGAAGGTTTCTGTTGAACGTATCTTTTGTTGCAGGTGCAAGGACACATGTCTCGTTAGTAAAAGACTAACTCTTTGTTTTGAAAAGTTAGAGAGATGGGAGGCATGGTACAGGGAGTGCAATGGAATTTAGGGATGATACTTTCAGCGGAGAAGGTGCCTGGGACTCAAGGTCATCGCAACCGTCCAGGATGAAGTAACCGTTTCGATGGAAA
Source organism: Calotriton arnoldi (assembly GCA_963921515.1). Lineage (NCBI taxonomy): Eukaryota > Metazoa > Chordata > Amphibia > Caudata > Salamandridae > Calotriton > Calotriton arnoldi. The sequence continues at coordinate 1,707,480 of CAWUFW010001531.1, read as the reverse complement.
AGTACAAGAAAGAAGACCTGGCCAAGGAGGCGTGATCAAGGCGTGTACAATTGTGTTAGGGTTTTGTATTAGGGATAGTGCCCCGAGGGAGGAGGCCGGTGAGAAGAGATAGGGGAGACCAGAGAGGAGGACAGAGAGTGTCCTGAGGAAGGAGCTGAGCTTAGGTATTATGTGATTGCACTTCTGAGGAAGTCTTCACAGCTGACACCTTTTATTCACTCTTGCCTGGGAAGATCGTTATGTAGGGATGTCTCTAAGTGTTAGTGGGGACAGAAATTGGTTTAAAGCTTGCTTAGATAAATGAAGAGCAACGTAGAAATTGGAGCAATCATAGCTTGGTTGATCCTTCTAGAACTATCGATCCTCTTTATTCTGAGTCGGATGAGACTCCTGCGTAGGTTATTATTTGTATTAGTGCCCATCTATTTCTTTAACCTCGTGTTGAGGTGTTTGCATGTCCAGTTATTTTTGGCGATAATAAATTCTTAAACTTGAATTCGGAGTCAGTGGTCCTTTCAGACAAAATGAATGCTGTTATATAACCAGATGAGATTCTCTCCTTTACACTATTCAACAGGTAAAAAGATCTTGGCGACCAGAAGGTTCTTATAGATAATTAGATAAGAATCGGCGTTATCATTATTTATGTTTCATTTACACCTGTGCTTAGTCCCTTTACGACGGATTGCATGGCTGAAAGAGAAACAAATCTCCATTCCAGAAAAGTCCACTATTCTGTGAACTTCAGGAAGTGTACATTCCGTTTCGATCTTCGGTATGTTCAATGCCATCTCTGCTGTCTGACTTCAGCAACCCCTGCTAAATGCAGACCTTCTTGCCCCCCTACTGCTGCATTATGGAGGCAGAGGTCACTCTTGCAGAGCAGCCCCATCAAGTCAACTGGTCATCGATCACGGACTAGTTTTTCCTAGACTTGCTCCATTGCTGCATCATAGCTGCCAAGGTTTCAGATTGCCATGTGTGACATTTTTAAAATTTCAGTGAAATTATGAGTGACATTCCAACGACTATGAGTGACACTTTCTCTGGAGCAAAAATCATGCAATGAAGACTAGGGAAACTTCTAAATATCAGAAATTACAGACATTTGAGCAACAAGAAACTCCAAGAACTTCTTGAAACTGCTGCAGAGCACCAGAAATGGAAGGACACTAACCCCAGTCGTAACGGCCCCCCCCCCCCGGCCGGACCCCAGTGCCGAGAGAGCAGTGAGAGCCAGCCTGGCTGGTAAAACTGTCACGCACTGACCCGTAGTCTGTGAAGATAAACCCAGTTAGTCAGGGCGCCCGTGATAAGGATGAGGAGACAGAGCAGCCCTGTGGCCGGGCCTGCAGATTTACTGTGATTAAATCAGATCTGTAGATAAACCAGGCTCACTCAGAAGGATGATGAGACAGAGCAGCCCTGCCTGCAGATTTTAAACTAAATTGATTGTGTGTGACTGAAATAATTGATCAAAGATGATCAGACTGTGCGTGCCGCTCCGCAGCGGTGCTGACACAAGCACTAATTATTAAACTGTGTTATATACACTAAAAGTCTGCCTGGCCCGCAGCGCGTAACGTTGGCCCAAAACACTTACTTAATGAACTAGAGTTCAGACTGCTGCTGTCTCTGCGTCCCGGTCCGTCCGGTGGCCGCGGCGTGAGCCGCACAGGGACCTGCGACCGCACAGCACACTGCATGATCATGCACTCTGCACTCTTCTTCTCCCAGCAGAGTGACTCACTGACTCGTCCACCGCCCGGCCGCACTTTGCGCCCGCGATGTCCTCGATGCCTCTGATGCGCGGCGCGGGCGGCCATGAGTGTCCTGCTCGGACCGGTCCGGCAACGCCGGGGTGTTTTATTGAATTTGCGGCAGACAGCAGCGGCAGCGCATGGAGGACTCGACTCTCAGATTGAGTCCCCCGCCGCTTCTGACCTCACTTTCTCTTCCTCCAGCCCTGGACGTGACGAGGCACTACGGTTACATCCGGATTGGGCCCCCTGGGTCTGGTGCGTGTGGTGTCTGAAAGCCGCGCGGCGCCACGGCCGCAGGAAATATAATTATGTTGCCAGCACGACGACTCAGCTGCCGGGCAGATTTCATTTGTAAGTTACAATACATTGTAGCACTCTCAGCCACTCCAGAGCTGAAAGCAGACACGATTAACTATTAACTTACTGCCCAGTGCCTGCAGCAAGTCTGCGGGGAGCAGCTGGCAGGCGCCGGCGGCACGCGCTGGCACCCTGCGTAGCCAGAGTTTCAGAGTGGCAAAAATGAGTGACAATGCATTTCAGTGCGGTGATGCGGAACACCACACTGAAATGCGTTAGCGTCACACATGATGCGTGATACTTGGCAGGCCTGGTAAATGTTGCTAGCAGGAGTTATCACTCAAAATTCCCAGGTCTGGTAATGTTTTAAAACTGCATTCCCTGTTAACATTTGCCTAGAAATATTTCAGCAGCAAAAAGCTGCCAAAATGTCCAGGTGAGTAACAGCCAAAAAAAGAGGAATTACCAACATTCAGGGTCGACTTGAAACAGTGCAACAGTATTCCCGCGCTTTAGACTTACTGATACCCAAGTATAAGCAATTGATGGTGAGGAAAGGCCACATCAGTATTTCCTTGCCACTGAAAAAGAAATCTGCCGCATCTCAATCATCACGGTGAAAAGGATTTGGTGCTTGTAAGATATGTGAGTTTCATCCGGACTTAAGCAGCATAATTTCCTTTGTAGAAATTATGCTAAACAACCTAAAATGACATCATAAATTGTGCATAGTGTGATGCATGTGTGGCTATTTTGATGAGGTGTGGCACTTCAGATTCCAAGTTTCCCTACCCATCCCACTTGTCACTTTTCCTCCTCCACCTATCTTATTTTTTGTTCACTTTTTTCACTGATTTTTTCATGACATTTAGATGTAAGCTGTACATCCAGGAGATAATTATGGAAAATAATTGTATCCATCATTTAAATGTAATTTGCACATAGCATCGCTCCAGTTGTGTTCCCAAGACACTAATTTATCCTAGAAAAATCATTATTTTAACCCTTATGTGTCACTTATGAGGCCTAAGATCCTCCCGGGTTAGGCCCAATTGCCCTGCATTATCGAAGGACAGTTTAGGGAGCAGCAGACCATCATTACAACTTCTGGAGCTATGAAAAGAAGGTAGGTGGAAACAGCACCAGGAACTGACTTTTCGAAGACCTACATCAATATATTATTTAGTTTCCATCTCCCTGGCAGTTTCCGCAGGCAGAGACTGGGTAGGACAGACAACTATGTTACATATTCGTAATTGGATGAATAGCAACCACTTAAAACTAAATCCAGACAAAACAGAACTTGTCTTAGTCAGTGGCTATCGAGATCCTTGGAACTCAAATGTTTGGCCCGCTGAGTTTGGGATGCCACCCCTACCCTCAACTTCAGCAAAGAGCCTCGGAGTCATAATTGATAGCGATCTCTCTCTGAAGTCCCAGATCGGGTCTGTAGTTTCCACATGTTTTTTCCAGCGCCGGAAGATCAGGAAAATGAGTAGATTCCTTACTTTTGAAGCTCTTGTTCAGGTCGTTCTTTCTAAGGTCATCTCCCATATTGTTATGCAAACTTGCTCTACTTCGGCCTTCCGGTACATTTAACAAGAAGACTGCAAATGGTGCAAAACCAGGCAGCTAGACTGATCTACCATCAGCCGAGATGGTGTCACATAACTCTCCTGATGAGGAAGCTGCACTGGCTACCTGTAACACAACACAGTGCATTTAAGATTGGATGCCTTATCTTTAAATCCCTGCATGGCACCTGCCTGGAATTTGTCTCTACCCTCACCCAGAGGTATATCCCTGCTCGGAACCTGAAGTCATCCCACCTTCACCTTCTGGTTATCCCCACCTTTAAAAGGAAGAGATTAGGTGGATCTACATTTGCTGTTCTGGACCCTCGTTGTTGGAACGCATTCCCTTCATACATCAGATCCTTACTGTGTTACCTTTAAATTAGGAGACCCCTAAAAACTTGGCTGTTCTCCATAGCTTATGAATGAATCAACGAGCTGCAGGCTATTCTCTATAACCAGCGTCAAGAAACCATATGGTGTACGTGCGCTCTACAAATATTTTTAACATAACGTAGGATGAATCCACACCTGAGACCAGCAGGACTTTACTGCCTCCTGTATTTCCACCAGCAAAATTAATGCAGGAAGCATGTTGAACATGGATGAAGGGATAAAGTGATATTTTAAGTTGCAATATGTGTGTTCATAACATCTTCATGGACACTGCGGGACAAATGAATACTGTCATCTTCAATCCGAAGAGGGATGGGGTGATTGTTTTTTGATTAACATCCATTACTACTGTGAACATTCAAATCACAGACATCTCTAAATGAGGTGAGCCTACACCCTTGAGAAAGGGCACACAATTATTGCTGTAACCCTCAGAATTAAGTTCCTTTCCCATATATGAATACATATGCCAACAGAGATCCTCCGGGGAGGCCTTTTTGGTTTGGGCACTATACTCCATGTCTGGTATGCAGATGGACCCCTATGACTGTGCTGAGCTGGCATGGAGTAGGTTTTTAGCTCGGGTACAACTAACATAAATTCAGGTCAGGAGTCATGTCTTAGAATGTACATAGTTTCTATCTGCCGTCCCTCTCCTTATAGCATGTTTATTGTAACTGTTTCTTGATGTGGAGACCCCCAGGCACTATATTTTGTGACTCCAAAAGGAAAACATCTTGTGGAGCATGCAACAAAGAGTTAATGCTTAGCCTCAAACACTCTTGTTAATGAAACTCACTATTCAGATGCGAATTATCAATCCACACATTCAGGAAAGCCTTTCTGTTCTCCTACAATTGTGTTAAGAATGGAAATAATGCAAGCCATTTAATTGGTGGTTGTCTTAACCCAGTGATGGATGGTGATCCCTGAAATTGGCGGGTGTAAATAGATGGGCAGCGACATGAAGCCCATGTGCAGCACAGTGAGTTTACTATGCCCCTGGGCTAAGGTAAAGTTGGCAGGGGCCCACTGCAAGCAAGGAAACCTGCACCCATCACCTGGTTTCAAAGTAAAAGCAGCCACTAATTATGGTGAAGTGGACCCTATCACCTCTGCACCTGCTGCACTATTGACACCTGCCTCGGCCCCCACCCTGGCTCGTGTAGATTTGTGAAGCGGTCAGCATCAGCCTAGTGATCAATGCTTCCAGATCTGATGTGAAGCTGCCCGTGACCACCAACACTTATTACTTACAATAGGACTAGAAAGTCTTTCAACGTAAAGGCAATGGCGAAACAACCTGTTGCACAATCTGCAAAAGACAGCCTATGCCAATAGGAACTAGGTCAGGGTCATGCCCAGCACTCTGAAAATCACGTTGTTCTTGTTAGGGCAAGAACTAACAAATGGAAGCAGGTTACTCACATCTGGCTCAGTGTGCACTGGAAACTATTTAAACATAACTAACAAAGTCTAACTGTCCGCAGCAGAAAGCAACGTTCTGGAACACAGGTATGACAGCTCACTGTCACGTTAGCACACACTCTGAAACTAGGTTGGTTAATATCTTCAGAGACAGGTCTCCAGTGCTTGTCAAAGCACACAATCCAAGTGCAGGGTGAAGAACCAACACCGGATACAACTGACCGCCCCCTGTAGTTATCATTGCTGTTTTAGTTGCCACGAGTGTCCTGGTCTCCAAGTTCACGGGATGTGAGATGGTAGAGGTCCTATGCCAATGGCATCTCGTTTTGGATGTCCGTGATGCCTAGTGACCTCACCTCAACCCTATGACATTAAGTGGCATGCAGCCATGGCCGGGACTGATGGTCATGCCGCCCGGGGCTGCTGCAAAAAGTGACGCTACTGCGTAACATAAGGGGGTGGATACCAAAGAGCCCAGAAACTGGCCAGTGGGGGCTGCAGTAAATTAAACCCTTGTGCCAGATATCAGGAGGGCCCATGTGCAGTACGCATGTATCAGTGAAAGTGCCATTACGCGAGGGTCAGAGTATGATGCCAACATGAAGAGCAGTCACTGGCGATACAGCGTTGGTGTCTGGTGTTTGCCAGGTAGGTCTTCCTGATTCATCTACCATCCACATTGATAATTAAATAGCAAAGCACAGCGAGTAAAGTGATTATTATTTCATTACAGTAGCGGCTGCTACCAGACCGGGGTGGTGAGGCGGGAGCAAGTGATGAGGGGTGAAAAAAGTTACCTGTGACGACCGTCCGGCTGCCGCCTCTCCTTCGCCCTCTTCTTCCTGACTCCAGTCCCGCAGCAGGATGCAGGAAGCAGCAGGAAGCGCCCGGCTCCCAGTCTCCGAATAGCCAATAACAATGCTGCAATGCAGTGTTGTGATTGGTCTGAGCTCTGTGGATTGGCGCTCAGCCAGGAAATGGGGGCCTGGGCATGTTCTCCACGCAGGGTGTAATGCAGCCTGCGTGGAAAAGATGCGAAGTGCGCATGAATGTTTGGCCGGACCGAGAGGGTCATGTGCACTTAGAAGTGGTCAAACCACTCTTCCACTGTTGTCGGAGCAGCCCCACCTCAAATGCAAAGCTGCAGCAGAAGGAAACATAAAATGACAATAACACGAGTTATAATCATTTTATGTTTCCTTTACTTCACTGCTGCGAAGCAGTGGGGCGAAGCTCCTCTGCCTTAGCGGAGCAGCCACCACTGTTTAATTATCAATGTGAATGGCACATACAGCACAAAAATTGGGGAGTGCGGTGCCCCCCCCCCCCTCCCAAAGGAAGCAGTCGCCCCTGCCATAACGCCTGAGAAATGCTGGACATGGCTGCTAGATTGTGATTTGAAGGGAAAAAAAACACTGGTTGCTTTCCTCACAGCATCAGTATAGAGCTGTTTATTTCAACAGGGCAGCACCCCTATTCTCTTTATCATACCAAGCAGGCAGAGAGCACAACACTGAAGAAAGCCTGTTCCTGCTTCTCTTGACTCTTCCACAAGGGGCAGGGTCTGGCTGCTCCAATTTTCCTTGCAACTAGTTTTAAAGATAAACAATCGGACTGTGGCAATAACTCTTCAGTAAATGACACAGAGAGTCATCTTGCTAAGACAAGGAGTACAACGAAAGTGTCTTCCGTCTGGTTGTAACTTGTTAGTGGGATCTGAGGCCCATATGCACGAATTTCTAAAATTGCGATTCCTAAATAGCGAATGCGTAGAAATAGCTTTTTGGGAATAGCAAATGTGTTTTGTAAATGCGATTTCTACGGATTTGCCTCCGGTATTAGGAGATCTAAATTTAGGAAATCCATAAATTGCGATCATCATAGGAAATCGCACAATTTACACATGGGCCTTAGGGCCAGATGTATCAAAGAATAGTTTTGCGATTTTTTTTTAGAGAATCGCTATTTGAGAATCGCAAAACTATTCTTCACAGGTGCAGGGGAAGCCTCCCCGGGCACGCGGGACCCGGTCCCGGGCACCCTGCCACGCAGCAGGACCGAGGACGGAGCCCGGGGTGGGGAGGCCACCCTCCCCAGGGGCCCCGTTCGGAGCTCCTGAACCCAGCCAAGCAGGGGGAGGCTCCCCGGGCACGACGGAACCCCGTCTCGGGCCTTTGGCAGAGCGGCAGGCCGGGGGACGGGGCCAAGGGCTGGAGCACCCGACCCGGGGTCCGGCAGGGCCATTGGACCCAGCCGGGGCTCCCTGGCCTGGGCACGCAGAGGAAGCCTCCAGGGGCCTGCGGGACCCCGTCCCAGGCACCCTGCCACGCGGCAGGCCCGAGGACGGAGCCCAGGGTGGGGAGGGCGCCCTCAGGAGGGGGAGTCTCCCCGGGCCCGGCGGAACCCCGTCTCATGCCCCCTGGTGGAGCGGCAGGCTGGGAGACTGAGCCCGGGGCCCCCGGACCCCGTCGGGGCTCCCGGGCACAGGGGATGCCTCCTCGTGCCCGCGGGCCCCATCCCGGGCGCCACGCCACACGTTTGTCCAAGGGACGGAGCCCCGGCCTGGGGGACATCCTGGTCCATCCAGATGCCGGCTGAGGACCGCCTGTCCGAGAGGGGTTCTGGAGTACCCTGTCCCTAGTAATCCGGAGGAAGGGTACCCCCACCTTTCTGGTAACCCGTGCGCACCGCGAGACTGAGGGGACCCAAGGCACGGACGTGCCCGACCTCCTGGAGCCCTGGATGGGATCGGGGAGGCAAATGAGCCCTCATCAGGACTTCCAGGGCAGCCCGGCCATCTGGTCGCCCCATTGGAAAGCATTGCGCGCGACCAGATGGCCGAGGGGATAGGCGCGACCAGATGGCCGAGTGGATAGGCGCGACCAGATGGCCGAGGTGATATGCCATGCAGGGGGAGGCTCGCTGGGCACAACGGAACCCCCGTTTCGGGCCTTTGGCAGAGCGACAGCCCGGGGGACGGGGCCCAGGGCTGCAGCAACTGACCCGGGGCCCGGTAGGGCCCCTGGACCCAGCCGGGGCTCTCAGGCCCGGACGCTCGGGGGAAGCAGTCCCGGGCACCCTGTCACGTGGCAGGCCCGAGGAAGGAGCCCTGGGTGGGAAGGCCGCCCTCCCCAGGGGCCTCGGCCGGAGCTCCTGAATCCAGCCAAGCAAGGGGATGCTCCCCGGGCACAACGGAACCCCGTCCCGGGGCTTTGGCAGAGCGGCAGGCCGGGGGACGCGGCCCAGGGCTGGAGCACCCGACCCGGGGCCTGACGGGGCCCCTGGACCCAGCCGGGGCTCCCAGGCCCAGAGGCGCAGGGGAAGCCTCCCCGGGCCCGCCGGACACCATCCCGGGCACCCTGCCACGCAGCAGGACCGAGGACAGAGCCCAGGGTGGGGAGGCTGCCCTCCCTGGGGCCCTCGGGGGCCCCGGACGGAGCTCCTGAACCCAGCCAAGCAAGGGGAGGCTCCCCGGGCACAACGGAACCTCGTCCCGGGGCTTTGGCAGAGCGGCAGGCCAGGGGACGCGGCCCAGGGCCGGAGCACCCGACCCGGGGCCCGATGGGGCCCCTGGACCCAGCCGGGGCTCCCAGGCTCAGAGGCGCAGGGGAAGCCTCCCCGGGTGCGCCGGACACCATCCCGGGTACCCTGCCATGCAGCAGAACCGAGGACAGAGCCCGGGGTGGGGAGGCCGCCCTCCCCGGGGCCCTCAGGGGCCCCGGCCGGAGCTCCTGAACCCAGCCAAGCAAGGGGAGGCTCCCCGGGCACAACGGAACCCCGTCCTGGGGCTTTGGCAGAGCGGCCGGCTGGGGGACGCGGCCCCGGGCCGGAGCACCCAACCCGGGGCCCGATGGGGCCCCTGGACCCAGCCGGGGCTCCCAGGCCCAGAGGCGCAGGGGAAGCCTCCCCAGGCCCGCCGGACACCATCCCGGGTACCCTGGCACGCAGCAGGACCGAGGACAGAGCCTGGGGTGGGGAGGCCGCCCTCCCCGGGGCCCTCAGGGGCCCCGGCTGGAGCTCCTGAACCCAGCCAAGCAAGGGGAGGCTCCCCGGGCACAACGGAACCCCGTCCTGGGGCTTTGGCAGAGCAGCAGGCCGGGGGACGCGGCCCAGGGCCGGAGCACCCGACCCGGGGCGCGACAGGGCCCCTGGACCCAGCCGGGGCTCCCAGGCCCAGAGGCGCAGGGGAAGCCTCCCCGGGCCCACCGGACCCCGTCCCGGGCACCCTGCCATGCAGCAGGACCGAGGACAGAGCCCGGGGTGGGGAGGCCGCCCTCCCCGGGGCCCTCAGGGGGCCCTGGCCGGAGCTCCTGAACCCATCCAAGCAAGGGGAGGCTCCCCGGGCACAACGGAACCCCGTCCCGGGGCTTTGGCAGAGCAGCAGGCCGGGGGACGCGGCCCAGGGCCGGAGCACCCGACCTGGGGCCCGATGGGGCCCCTGGACCCAGCCGGGGCTCCGAGGCGCTGAGGCGCAGGGGAAGCTTCCCCGGGCCCACTGGACACCATCCCGGGCACCCTGCCACGCAGCAGGACCGAGGACAGAGCCTGGGGTGGGGAGGCCGCCCTCCCCGGGGTCCTCAGGGGCCCCGGCCGGAGCTCCTGAACCCAGCCAAGGAAGGGGAGGCTCCCGGGCACAACGGAACCCCGTCCCAGGCCCTTGGCAGAGCGGCCGGGCGGGGGACGCGGCCCGGGCCGGAGCACCCAACCCGGGGCCCCTGGACCCAGCCGGGGCTCCCAGGCCCAGAGGCACAGGGGAAGCCTCCCCGGGCCTACTGGACACCATCTCGGGCACCCTGCCATGCCGCAGGACCGAGGACAGAGCCCGGGGTGGGGAGGCCGCCCTCAGGGGCCCCGGCCGTAGCTCCTGAACCCAGCCAAGCAAGGGGAGGCTCCCCGGGCACAACGGAACCCCATCCCGGGCCTTTGGCAGAGCGGCAGGCCGGGGGACGGGGCCCAGTGCCGGAGCACCCGACCCGGGGCCCCTGGACCCAGCCGGGGCTCCCAGGCCCAGAGGCGCAGGGGAAGCCTCCCCGGGAGCGCGGGACCCCGTCCCGGGCACCCTGCCACGCAGCAGGACAGAGGACAGAGCCTGGGGTGGGGAGGTCGCCCTCCCCGGGGCCCCTGGGTGGCCCTGAACCCAGACAAGCAGGGGGGAGGCTCCCCGGGCATGACGGAACTCCGTCTCAGGCCTTTGGCAGAGCGGCAGGCCGGGGAACGGGGCCCAGGGCCGGAGAACCCGAACCAGGGCCCGGCGGGGCCCGTGGACCCAGCCGGGGCTCCCGGGCCCGGAGGCAAAGGGGAAGCCTGCCCGGGCCCGCGGGACCGCGTCCCGGGCACCCTGCCATGTGGCAGGACCGAGGACGGAGCCCGAGGTGGGGAGGCCGCCCTCCCCGGGGCCCCTGGGAGCCCCTGAACCCAGCCGAGCAGGGGGAGGCTCCCCAGCCACGACGGAACCCTGTCCCAGGCCTTTGGCGAAGCGACAAGCCGGGGGACGCGGCCCAGGGCCAGAGCACCCGACCCCGGGCCCGATGGGGCCCCTGGACCCAGCTGGGGCTCCCAGGCCCAGAGGCACAGGGGAAGCCTCCGTGGGCCCACCGGACACCATCCCGGACACCCTGCCACACAGCAGGACCGAGGACTGAGCCCGGGATCGGGAGGCCGCCCTCCCCGGGGCCCCTGGGTGCCCCTGAACCCAGACAAGCAGGGGGAGGCTCCCCGTGCCCACAGGACCCTGCCACGCGGCAGGCCCGGGGATGGGCCCCGGGCTGGGGCGGCGTCCTGGCCCATCCAGCTGCCGGCCGAGGACCACTAGGCCGAGAGGGGTTCTGGAGTACCCTGTCCCTAGTAATCTGGAGGAAGGCTACCCCCCTTTCTGGGAACCTGTGCGCACCGCGAGACTCAAGGGACCCTAGGCCCGGACGAGCCCGACCTCCTGGAGCCCTGGCTGGGATCGGGGAGGCAAATGAGCCCTCATCGGGACTTCCAGGGCAGCCCCGCCATCTGGTCGCCCCATTGGAAAGCATTGCATGCGACCAGATGGCCGAGGGGAAAGGTGCGACCAGATGGCCGGGTCCGAAGGGACTCCCATCTGCCTACCCCGAGCCTTCGTGGTTGGGCTCCCGCCTGCCCTTGCAAGGCTCAGGGGCTCCGCGTCCCGGGGGCTTAGAGACCCCGGCTGGGCCTCAGGCACGGTGGGGACCGCCGGAGCTCTCGGGCCCCAGACGCCCGGGGGAGGACTGCCCAGGACCCATGGAGCACGTCCTGGGCACTTTGCCATGCCGTGGGCCGGAGGAGGGAGCCCCCGGACGGAGGGGAGGTGTTGTCTGGGCATAGCCCATCTGGTCCCTGGCAGAGAACCACCAGCCCGGGAGGGGTGTTCCGGCATACCCTGCCCCTACTAATCCGGAGGAAAGCTACCCGTCTTTCTGGGAACCCGTGCACAACGCGAGACTCAGGGAACACTGGGGGCAAACGTGCCCGACCTCCTGGAGCCCTGGCTGGGATCGGGGAGGCAAATGAGCCGTCATCGGGGCTTCCAGGGAAGCCCGGACATCTGGTCGCCCCATTGGAAAGCATTGCGCGCGACCAGATGGCCGAGAGGAAATGTGCGACCTGATGGCCGGGCCCGTAGGAGGCCAATCTGCCCACCCTGAGCCTTCGCCGGAGGGCTCCCGCCTCCCCATACAGGGCTCGGGGGCTCTGCGTCCCGGGGGCTCGGAGACCCCGGCTGGGCCTCAGGCACGGGGAGGCCCGCAGTAGCTCTCGGGGCCCGGACGCCCGGGGGAGGACTGCCCAGGACCGATGGAGCCTGTCCCGGGCTCCATCGCCACCCCATGGGCCGGAGGAGGGAGCCTCGGACATGGGGAGGTGTTGTCCGGGCCTGGCCCATCTGGTCCCCGGCTGAGAACCGCCAGCCCGATAGGGGTTCCGGCATACCCTGCCCCTAGTAATCCGGAGGAAAGCTACCCCTCTTTCTGGTAACCCGTGCACACTGCGAAACTTAGGGGACCCTAGGCGCAGATGCGCCCGACCTCATGGAGCCCTGGCTGGGATCGGAGAGGCAAATGAGCCCTCATCGGGACTTCCAGGGCAGCCCGGCCATCTGGTCGCCCCATTGGAAAGCATTGCGCACTACTATTCCAACACCTACCCTACTGGACTTGCTCTAGATGGCGCTCCAACCTAAGGAATATTCCATCACCTTCCCTACTGGACTTGCTCTAGATGGCGCTCCAACCTAAGGAATATTCCATCACCTTCCCTACTGGACTTGCTCTAGATGGCGCTCCAACCTAAGGAATATTCCATCACCTTCCCTACTGGACTTGCTCTAGATAGCGCTCCAACCTAAGGAATATCCCATCACCTTCCATACTGGACTTGCTCTAGATGGCGCTCCAACCTAAGGAATATCCCATCACCTTCCCTACTGGACTTGCTCTAGATGGCGCTCCAACCTAAGGAATATCCCATCACCTTCCCTACTGGACTTGCTCTAGATGGCGCTCCAACCTAAGGAAAGAATAGTTTTGGAATTCTCAAATTGCAATTCTCTAAAAATCGCTATTTGAGAATCGCAAAACTATTCTTTGATACATCTGGCCCTTAGCCCTTAAACACTGAAGACAGGCTTTGCAAAAATCCTTACAAATTAACAGTTGAGAAGCCTTAGGGTGCCATCTGGTGGACAGAGCGCGAATTTACTGATACGAGGAAATTCGTCATTCCCGTTTTTCAGTTTAAGAAACAAGAATGCTTTGGTGACCTGTAAATGTTGCTAGCAGGAGTTATCACTCAAAATTCCCAGGTCTAGTAATGTTTTAAAACTGCATTCCCTGTTAACACTTGCCTAGATATATTTCAGCAGCAAAAAGCTGCCAAAATGTCCAGGTGGGTAACAGCCAAAAAAAGAAGAATTACCAACATTCAGGGTCGACTTGAAACAGTGCAACAGTATTCCCGTGCTTTATACTTACTGATACCCAAGTATAAGCAATTGATGGTGAGGAAAGGCCACATCAGTATTCCCTTGCCACTGAAAAAGAAATCTGCCGCATCTCAATCATCACGGTGAAAAGAATTTGGTGCTTGTATTTTTATTTATTTATTTAATGCATTTTATATAGCGCGGACTTTACCCAAAGGTGTCAGAGCGCTTCACAATAGAACCAAGTACGTTACATGAGGAGAATATTACATATTTACACGTACCAGAAACAAATGAGAAACAAGAAAAGGTCAAATAAAACAATAGATGGCAAAACACAAAAAACACAATAGGATGAAGATTGTACAGGCATAGATTACAAATTTACAATAATGAAAGTACTTCCTTGAGGGACATGAAAAGGGGTGTATTAGTTCTGGAAATGTCTTTGGAAGAGAAGAGATTTGAGGTCGGATTTGAAGGTCCGGGTAGAGGTGGTGGTGTGGAGTAGTGGAGGAAGCGAGTTCCAGATTCTCACCACTTTGCTGAGAAGGATTGAGCCATTGAGCTTTCCCTTTTGAAGATGGGGGGCTCAAGCAGTAAATTTTCCACATTACGAGACGGACTAGAGCCTCCAGAAATTTTCAGTTTATTCGCCAGGTATTGAGGGGGGGAAGTGTGCAAGGCTTTGTGGGTGATACAGGCAGTCTTGTAGATTGATCTTGCCTCGATGAGAAGCCATCGAAGAGAAGACAAAATGGGTGTGATGTGGTCACTTCTTTTGGCCCCAACTATAAAACGAGCCGCTGAATGGAGAACGGATTTAAGAGGGGAAAGGTGGGATTTGGGGAGGCCAGCAAGAATAGAATTGCAATAGTCCAATCTGGAGAGAACCAGAGATTGGACCAAGGTTTTTAGGTCTTGCTCCGGAAAGGAACATCGAATGCCCCAGAGAAGGCGCAGTTGGTATCGTGCATTCTTGTAAGATATGTGAGTTTCATCCAGACTTAAGCAGCATAATTTCCTTTGAAGAAATTATGCTAAATAACCTAAAATGACATCATAAATTATGCATAGTGTGATGCATGTGTGGCTATTTTGATGAGGTGTGGCACTTCAGATTCCAAGTTTCCCTACCCATCCCACTCCAGCTTGTCACTTTTCCTCCTCCACCTATCTTATTTTTTTGTTCACTTTTTTCACTTTCTGTGTTTCTAACCCAGTCTTTAATTTTTCATGTTTATTTTTTCTTGCTTGTCTTCTTTTGTTTTTAAATTGTCGCCCCTGTCGTGATAGAGGTACAGGTCCAATTCCCACTCGCACCATGTGGCACATTTTTGATTAAGAGAAGGTGACACTCAATAATAAAAAAAGTGATGAATGGAATGCTTGAATTAATTCCAGCCACTGGTAATTACTCTGGAACAATTTAGTCCATTGTTATTTTGCACACAATGCCTGAACTGGGGAGGACCTGGCCTGGCAAACAGACACACAAGCAACCCAATACCAGTTTTGCCCTTATTAGGGCTAATCAGTCGGGTATAGCTGGGCTACAGTGGCACAGTGTACTCTGCAACAGCCGATGCACACTTACTACTCATGTTCACCCGTAAACCAGGTTGGCTGTTTGATGCTGTGCTTCTTGCACTTGCAACCACGTTCATTTACTGTGAATTCTGTGAAGCCATGAATTACATCTTTGATGCCATTCTCAACAACTGGGCCACTTAAGTGATCCTGTGCATTATTGGAATATGGCCTTGGTAAGGTGGTGCACTTAAGATACTGAAGGCTGGTCCAGAGGTCTACCATGTTCAAAGCAGGGTGAGTAAGAAATTAACCTCGGGCATTGGCAGAGAAGTCGGGGTTAGGACACAACACATGTATAGGTGGGATATTACTAAACAGCAACAACCTTCCGGGCAGGAAGGAGCACGGTGTCACCTTCCTATGATGAATATGAGCGCACAGCGTCTCTATATAGTCTGAGATGGGTCTTTTAACTGGGGAAAACAAAATATCACAACATGTAGCATTGCCAATAATACATTTTGGTGCATACAGGCATGGATGAATAAGAAATAGGCACAAAACAATAATTTATTGAAGCCGAATTTTTTTGTTATATAAGTTCCAACAACTGAAGTAAAAAATTCTACTTTTTAAAAAAATATATAGTGAAATGTACATATGAACAGTACCTAGAGGCATCTATACATGTTCAAACTAAAGCACAGATAAGGGTGTACACAGAAATATATAGTTATAATGAGTATACACACCTTCCCCCGCCAAAAAGGATAAACCAAAAAACTTTGATGGCGTAGATTGTGCTTTGATGAAAGTTTTTTAAACACACCATAAATCCATTCATACCACTAACTCTCTATCACAATCATACATTTAAAAGAATCGCATAACAAAAGCGATGGAAAACAGGGATGGAAAAAAATAAGGAGGACACCGAAGGGTGTCAAAATAGGTGGCTAGCACTCAGGTAAGGGATAAAGTAACTCAGTGTAACGTTCAAGAGAGTTGAAGGATGAATAATAAACCAAAATCTCTATATAACTGCACAAATCATATACAAATAGTAATAGGTATCATATTATAGAGATACATTTTATAGTTATTTCATTTGTAACACTGTGTAATTTCCGTCAACCTCAAGGCCGACGCGCGTTTCGGTGAAAGGCTAGAGACCTAGCTGTCACCTTCTTCAGGGCACAGAACGGATGCAGTCCAACAAAGTATATTTGACACAACAGGAGCAAGGAACACCAGAGCTGTTTTATCGCTGGAATTCGACAGGGTCCAGGGATCCGCTGTGTGACAGCTCTCAAATGGGGGTAAACGAATCTGCTTATATGCACAGATATAGGTTGCTGAATATGCGTCCAAAGAAGAGCTCAGACGGGAGGAGTGAAGTCTCAGTCGGAGACCAACGTATGGCTAGATGGCTGGACCGGTAGCAGGTAAATACAGGGTCACGAAATATTAAGTCCAGTGGAGATGGATGGAAAGAAGTCCAAGTTGTCGTTCGGGCAAGGCCTCTAAAGAAGAATGGCTGAGTCGTGGGGGCGAAGGCGGCCTGGGGCAGAGCCCCCAGCAGCGCGTGGCGTGGCCTTCAAGGCTACCTCAGTCAAGAGTGGCTCATAGGATGAACCTGGAAACGGGATGGTCCAAAGGGGTTTGGAAGCTCTTCCACGTAAGATCAATTGTGTAGGCGACGGCAGTGAGTCCGGAAGGGTTCGCGTAGGTGGGATATTACACAAAGGGTATTGTGGGAACCAAAACAGGGCTTCATTGCCACCTCGGGGGATCTTCCTAAATGCATCAAGGGAACGGTGTAATGGGCACTCTTCAAACCTATTGGGTGACGACACATGTACATCTCCTTAATGTGACAATTGGTCATCAGTGCAAGTTGAATGAGAGACACTTGCCGAGATGGAAATTGGTTCCCTTATAAACATCAGGATTAGGTAAAGGCTTCTTTGTTACCACACACCTTCTTCAACCGCTAAGAGATAATAACCGTATTTATGGAACACTTTTTTATATATCTTCTTTTTTATATATCTTCTTTTAGACACGGTGTTAAGGGGTTTTAGCTAAGACAATCCTGTTAGTATAGCACTTTAATTGCACAAATATAAATAAAAAATAGAAAAATGGCTTTTTTCTCTTTTTTTATAACACTAAGGTACCTTTGTACATTGAGTTATCCAAATGCAGGGTAAATTATAAAATATTCAGTTCGTATTGTGAACGTTATTAAATACGAATGCCCATACAGAACGGGTAGTGAGACCCATTCTGGTACAACAAGGGGTAGCCTTAGCAGGTGACGATATTCCATACTGTGACAAGTAGTAGTAAATTCGAGAATAACAGACTTTACTGTATCTGTGTAATACATCAATTGAATTAATTTTTAGCATAGATGTTTTCTATCTAAAACATGCAATGATGAAATTATTTATTTATTTACATATATAAGACTAGATTTTAAGAATGCTTTTAATCAGTGTCGTTTATTGATGTATTTAGTTCCATGTATATATTTATATATAATTTATTTTTATATTTATATTTATATTTATATTGATATGCTCTATTTGCACAGTACTATGAGGTTCACAGCTATTTTGGTTTATAATCACAAGCATTATATCAAATTGCTGCTTCGCTTTGGGTATTTAAACCTGGATGTTAAATATGGTCATTTATGCGTTGATTTGCACAACTACATTTGGGCACCTGTCACTTTAATTTTAAAAAAATGAAAAAAAGAAAAAAAGTAAAGTGAAAAAACAGGATATTGCATTGCAGGGTATTTAAGCCAATTGTATCCCGTGTTGCGTGTCATGTGATCAAGGCCCTTTGAGGTCGAAACGCGTCATGCTGAATGGTTTTACTGGAGTGAAATAAATATTTAAATCTGCACCTACTTTGTGGTCCGTGCTCCTGTTCCTGCTCTGTTTTGCAAGCTTGAGCCAAGGTTGGAGTTCCTTGGATATATATATACATATATATATTCACTGAAAAAACCATAGGTTTCAGACACGTTATAGTTAGAAATTAGCATTTAAAAAACCTTTGAAATTCACTGAAAAAGCCATAGGTTTTAGGGAAAGTTATAGTTAGTTGGACATTGCACTCGTACAAAACCCGTGAAATTCCCCCGTTATAGTTAGTTCAGCTAACTATAACTCGCGCCCCCGTAATGCACTGCTGATGACGTCACATATTACATCACTCATGACATGGTCAGTGACATCACTGATGACATCTCAAATGACATCACTGATAACATCACTGATGACATCATCCATGTGATAATTTCATGCATCTTCTCACACCCTAATATAACTTTTGATACACCCACTCTAAATTACAGACTGCCATTCGCAAAACCATACACACTCCAATACCAATAACTACATACCCACTCACTGATTCTTAGGTCTACACACACACATCTACTCACTCACCCATACAGTCACTCATACTTACAGTCACTCAGTACAGGACTATCATATGCACTCATACACCTATATAAACACTCACACACCGCCACTCATCCATAGAGGTACTCACACACCTAGTCAGTCATGCAAAAAATTAATTACACACCCATTTACTCACCTATACAGTTATACACACACCAGCTCACTTACTCATACAAATACTAGCACATTCTTACGCTCTTATACAATAACTGATACAAGCACACACGCATCCATACAGCCACTCTCACAATCACACATTCTCACTTATAGCCTTTTAAATACTCTAACACACATATATACTGCCTTTTACATATGTAGTTACTCGCACATGTACCACTGAGATATACATTCACTCACTAACACACCCATACACACACTCACCCACCCAAGCAGTCCATCACAGATGCACTCTTCAAATCATGCACCCACTCACACATCTATGTACAGAGTCACACACACCCCACCCACACAAACACTCAGGCACCCATACAGATACTCAGAGAACCAATCAATAACCCATATAGACACTCATGTAGCTATTCGCAAATCCATGCATCCACTTACACACCAACAGACAGACGGATACAGACATTCACACAGTTTAGTCACTAACCCATGCATTCAGTAAGATACGTTTAATCACTCACTTGTAGAGTCAGTCACGCACCTACTAAATCATCCCTTCAGACACTTATACACCCACTCATTCTTCAATACGCCTTTCCCTATATATATTAAACATATTTAAACTTTACAGAAACACACAGTCACTGGATGATGTCATCAGTGATGTCATCAGTGATGTCATTTGAGATGTCATCAGTGATGTCATCAGTGATGTCACTGACCATGTCATGAGTGATGTAATATGTGACGTCATCAGCAGTGCATTACGAGGCGCAAGTTATAGTTAGCTGAACTAACTATAACGGGGGAATTTCACGGGTTTTGTACGAGTGCAATGTCCAACTAACTATAACTTTCCCTAAAACCTATGGTTTTTTCAGTGAATTTCAAAGGTTTTTTAAATGCTAATTTCTAACTATAACGTGTCTGAAACCTATGGTTTTTTCAGTGAATTTCAAATGTTTTTTAAATGCTAATTTCTAACTATAACGTGTCTGAAACCTATGGTTTTTTCAGTGAATTTCAAAGGTTTTTAAATGCTAATTTCTAACTATAACGTGCCTGAAACCTATGGTTTTTTCAGTGAATTTCAAAGGTTTTTTAAATGCTAGTTTCTAACTATACCTACAGAGGTAGGACATGTGAAGAAAGAAGAAAAAACGCACAGAAAGAAGCAAAAGAAATGCAGAAAGAAGCAACAGAAGTCCACAAAGACGAAGAAAAGTGCAGGAAGAAGCAAAAGATGTGCAGAAAGAACCAACAGAGGAGCAGAAAGAGGCCTTGTTGCAAAATCATCCTGTGCCCACAACTTTTTCAGACGGGTACTGGTGGTAACTGACTCTGACTAACCAGAGCCAGTGCTATGCTAAAAGACACTTAGAATACAGTGAAAACACCTACATACACTAGGGAACACTATGCGTTGGGGTACCCCTGTGATTAGCATGACCTCCTCTGTAAGTCCCTAGTACATAATAGGGCAGGGGGATTAAAACTACCTCTTAAAATGCGCTACAGGGCGCGTTTGCACAGTGGTGAAGGGTGGGGGTGGCCTGAGGTGACATGTGTGCAAACGCGCCCCTTGGCGCGTTTTAAGTTCCGGGATTAAGTCCCCTTGAATCCTGAGGGTCCCTTGGGCCCAACTAGCCCCCCAGGTCCTACAGTTAGGACCACAGAGCTGAGTTGCAGAGAGGCGTTCCGAGGCCACGCACCTTTTTTCACCTCTCTGCAACGCAACTCTGTTGTGCTTACTGAAGGTACCTGGTGGGCTAATTGGCCCCCAGGGACCCTCAGTATTGAAGGGGAATTAATTCCCCAACTTAAAATGTGCCACAGGGCGTGTTTGCACACATGTCACCTGAGGCCCCGCCCCCTCCCTTCACCACTGTGCAAACGCGCCCTGTGGCGCGATTTAAGTTGGGGTATTAGGTCACCTTGAATCCTGAGGGTCCCTGGGGCCCAACTAGCCCACCAGGTACTTCCACTAAGCGCCACAGGCCTGCGTTGCAGAGAGGTGGTCCGAGGCCACGCCCCTTTTACACCTCTCTGCAACGCAGCTCTGTGGCGCTTACTGGAGGTACCTGGTGGGCTAGCTGGACCAGGGACCCTCAGGATTCAAGGGACTTAATCCCCCAACTTAAAACACGCCACAGGGCATGTTTGCACACATGTCACCTCAGGCCCCGCCCCCTCCCTTCACCACTGTGCAAACGCGCCCCATGGCGCGTTTTAAGTTGGGGGATTAACTCCCCTTCAATCCTGAGGGTCCCTGGGGTGCAACTAGCCCACCAGCTCCCTCCATTAAGCGCCACAGAGCTGCGTTGCAGAGAGGTGTAAAAAGGGGCGTGGCCTCAGAACACCTCTCTGCAACGCAGCCCCCTGGCGCATACTGGAGGTTCCTGGTGGGCTAGTTGGCCCCCAGGGACCCCCAGTATTCAAGGGGAATTCGTTCCCCATCTGCAAACGCGCCAGGGGGCGCGTTTGCAGAGTGCTGCAAGGAGGGGGCGTGGCCTCCGGCGCGATGCCGGTCTTTCCTTTTATTTATTTTTTAAGAAGGGGGACTGTGTGGCCTCCCTTCTTTTTCTAATTTATTGGCCCTGGGGACCCCATCCCCCAGGGCCTGCCCCCTAATATTTTTTTTTAAAAACAAAAAATTTGGAAGGGGGCTGCGTGGCCCCCCTCCCGAGGCCTTAATCGGCCCCGGGGACCCCATCCCCCGGGCTTGGCCTTATTTTTTTAAAAACAATCTTTTGGAGGGGGGCTGCGTTGCCCCCCTCCTCAGGCCACTTATGGCCCCGGGGACCCCATCCCCCGGGGCTGGCCTTTGTTTTTTTTAATTTAAATTTTGGGGAGGGGGGCCGCGTGGCCCCCCTCCCAGGCCACTTGTAGCCTCGGGGACCCCATCCCCCTGGCTGACCCTCTCCGTTGGGGACCGTGGGGGGGTCCCCAATACCCCCACGGTCCCGCCGGCTCCCCGCGTCCCTCGGGAGCCGGCATTGCTTTTCCACATGGGTTGCTGCTAAGATGCAGCTCCCCGTGTGGAAAAGCAATTGTCTTTGGTTTTTGGAAGAGAGAGCAGGTTTCCTGCCATAGCAAACTACAGTGTCCCGGGGTGAGCACCCTGGGACACTGCAGGAGCCGGCCCTGGGGGGTGGTGGTCCCCAGGGCCATCAAGGGCTCCAGGAGGGGGGCCGCGCGGCCCCCCTCCCAACATGTGCAAAGCCCCGGGGAGGTGGTGGTCCCTGGGGCTCGGGGGTCTGAAACGGACCCCCACATTCAAATTCTTAGTGCCCCGGGGAGGTGGCGGTCCCCGGGGCATGTGGGGGGGCTCGAGCCCCCCCACACAGGTAATTTTAATATAAAAAAAAAAAGCCACGGGGGTGGCGGTCCCCGGGGCTGCGGGAGGGCTGAGTGCCCTCCCGCACCATTTTAATTGAAAGCCCTGGGGGGTGGCGGTCCCCGGGGATTGGGGGGGCCTTAGAGGCCCCCCACTCATTATTTTTATAAACCCCCGCATGCCCCCGGGACTTGGCCCACCCGGGTGCCAAATAACAACGAAGCGAAGCTTCGTTTTTTTTTTCACGGCGGGATCTGCGCATTCTACGCGCATCCCGCCGATTTAAAAAAAAAAAAAAAAAAAAATGGGGGGCCCTGGGGGTCCTTGTGGGACCCCCTGAGCAGGCCCTAGGGGTCAGGGTGTTTCTACCCTGCCCCCTTTTGCGTTTTGCGCATTAGTTTTTCTCTTTTCTTGTGCCTCGGTTCTAGCGAGGCACAAGATGGCTGCCAACACTTCCTGGTTTGGAGTGTTGACCTCCAATTAGCATACAGCTCGTGATCGGGAGGGTGCACGGATCCTCCGCTGCCATAGATATATATGTGGTTTTACTTTTGATTTTCTCAGCAACTACTGAACGGATTTACACCATTTAACAAAAAGGGTTCTTTCTGAACCAAGAACTACCTCTTTGCCAAATTTGGTGTAATTCCGTTCAGCAGTTCGGGCTGTAGCCTTGCATAATGTTTCCTATGGGAATTTGATTTTTTGACTCTTATTTTTTTAATTTCTCCGCAACTACTGAACGGATTTACACCATTTAAAAAAAAGGTCACTTTCTGAACCAAGCGCTACCTTTTTGCCAAATTTGGTGTAATTCCGTTCAGCAGTTCGGGCTGTAGCCGTGTCTAAAATTTCCTATGGGAATTAACATGGAGAAAACACGTTTTGGGACCCCCTTTTTGCTCGGCCCCCGCTTGCCGAATCACCCCGAAACTTTCAAGATAGGAGCGGACCGGAGCGCCCCACGAGTTTTGAAATTTTCGGGAAGATTCATCAACCGGCGCCAAAGTTATTGGAAATAGAATGTTGTGAATTTCCTATGGAAAATAGGTCCTAACTATAACTATCTACTGGCGACCGCCAGTAGATAATATATATATATATATATATATAATTTCCTGCATGGTCCCATTGTTTGACCATTTGGGCGCATCTGCGGCGGTGCGTTTGAGTACGGCTGGACCAAGCCGTTACCAATTGCCAAAACACTTTCCCCAAAAGGAAGTCCTCTCCGCACTCACAGTTCCATTATAGTCATAAGATAATAATCATGCCAATGCCTCCAAAGCAGTTCCACGGTGCCTTTATTTAATCATAGAAAGACAGCACACCCCTACGCGTTTCGGCGCCAAAGTTATTGGAAATAGAATGTTGTGAATTTCCTATGGAAAATAGGTCCTAACTATAACTATCTACTGGCGAATATATATATTCACTGAAAAAACCATAGGTTTCAGGGACGTTATAGTTACAAATTAGCATTTAAAAAACATTTGAGATGTCATCAGTGATGTCATCAGTGATGTCACTGACCATGTCATGAGTGATGTAATATGTGACGTCATCAGCAGTGCATTGCGGGGGCGCGAGTTATAGTTAGCTGGACTAACTATAACGGGGGAATTTCACGGGTTTTGTACGAGTGCAATGTCCAACTAACTATAACTGTCCCTAAAACCTATGGTTTTTTCAGTGAATTTCAAAGGTTTTTTAAATGCTAATTTGTAACTATAACATGTCTGAAACCTACGGTTTTTTTCAGTGAATTTCAAAGGTTTTGTAAATGACAATTTTTAAATGTATTAATTGTTATATAAATTTTTTTCATACTGATTTACTACATTTTTAGAAACAATTTTTTTTACATATTTTATTTTTTTAAATTACATTGTAATTACATTATACATTACATTACAAAAAATACTTTCTCAGAATGAATTACTTTAGTTTAAATACTTTGCACATAGGCAATAGACTTTTAAGTACAGTAGTTACAGTTGTTGCAATGGGCAACACATTTTCAAACACAATGCAACATTCAGCTCAATGTGAATTTCTAGTTAAATGCAATTAGTTACTTTATGGATTACTTTTCTAACCACAGGACTGGATCCTAGATTCAGTCCTGGTACATCTCCTGTAAACAGTTGAGTAAAAGCGTTTTGGTTACAGTCGTGATTTTTAAGGAATATTATTGTATTTTAAAAGTTCACACTTAGAAACTTTTTCTCATAGAATCACCAATGTTATCCTATGGAAGGAAATTCACTTAGAAGGTAAAAACTGTTATCGTTACTTTTTCTTACTCAGTGTTGGATCCTGGATCCAGCACTGGTGCATCTCCTGTAAACAGTTGAAGAATGCGTTTAAGTCATACAGGCGATTTTTAAGGAATATTTGTAGTTTGTGCAAATCGACACTTTGAAACTTTTCTGCTGAAAAGCAGACAATGGATTCCTATGGAAGAAAATATAAGTTACTGGTAAGTACGGTTAAAATTACTTTTCAGGGTCAGTGCTGGGCTAAAAGATGCAGCACTGGGTTCTCTCCTGATAACAGGTGAGTAAATTGGAATTCGTACTTTGGTTGATTTTAGAGGAATATTATAAAGTTCCAAAACTCCACACTTAGAAGAATTTCCAAGTGAAACCAGTCAATGTTAGCCTATGAAGGAAATTCAAGTTACCGGTAAGTACGGTTAAAATTACTTTTCAGGACCAGTACTGGGCTGAAAGATGCAGCACTGAGGTCTCTCCTGATAACAGGTGAGTAAATCAGAATTCGGATTTCGGCAGATTTTAGAGGAATATTTGTATGTTTCAAAAATCAACACTTAGAAACTTTTTCAGCAAAAAGCAGGCAATGATATCCTATGGAAGGAAATTCAAGTTACTGGTAAGTACGGTTAAAATTACTTTTGAGGATCAGTACTGGGCTGAAAGATGCAGCACTGAGGTCTCTCCTGATAACAGGTGAGTAAATCGGAATTCGTATTTCGGCTGATTTTAGAGGAATATTTTAAAGTTCCAAAACTCCACACTTAGAAGAATTTCCAAGTGAAACCAGTCAATGTTAGCCTATGGAAGGAAATTCAAGTTACTGGTAAGTACGGTTAAAATTACTTTTCAGGACCAGTACTGGGCTGAAAGATGCAGCACTGAGGTCTCTACTTATAACAGGTGAGTAAATCGGAATTCGTATTTCGGATGATTTTAGAAGAATATTTGCACAATGGTGAAGGGAGGGGGCGGGGCCTGAGGTGACATCTGTGCAAACGCGCCCCGTGGCGCGTTTTAAGTTGGGGGATTAAGTCCCCTTGAATCCTGAGGGTCCCTAGGGGCCAACTAGCCCACCAGGAACCTCCAATATGCGCCAGGGGCTGCATTGCAGAGACGTGTAGAGAGGCCACACCCCTTTTACACCTCTCTGCAACGCAGCTCTGTGGCGCTTTCTGGATGTACCTGTTGGGCTAGTTGGCCCTCAGAGACCCTCAGGATTGAAGGGATTTAATTCCCATCTTAAAACGCGCCACGGGGCCTGTTTGCACACATGTCACCTGAAGCCCCGCCCTCCCTTCACCACTGTGCAAACGCGCCCCGTGGCGCGTTTTAAGTTGGGGGATTAAGTCCCCTTGAATCCTGAGGGTCCCCGGAGTCCAACTAGCCCACCATATACCTCCAAAGCGCCACAGAGCTGCGTTGCAGAGAGGTGTAAAAGGGGCGTGGCCTCTGTACACCTCTCTGCAAGGCAGCCCCTGGCGCATACTGGAGGTTCCTGGTGGGCTAGTTGGCCCCAGGGACCCCCAGTATTCAAGGGGAATTCGTTCCCCCTCTGCAAACGCGCCAGGGGCGCGTTTGCAGAGTGGTGAAGGAAGGGGGCGGGGCCTGCGGGCCCGATCGTTTAAAAAAAAAAAAAAAAATTTTGTCCCCTGAAGGGGAGCTGTGTGGCCCCCTTCCTTTTTTTCTGTTTTTGGGCCTTGGGGACCCCATCCCCCAGGGCCTTACCCCTTTTTTAAATTACAAAATAAAAAAAAACGGGAAGGGGGCCGCGTGGCCCCCTTCCCTGGGCCTGTATTGGCCCCGGGGACCCCATCCCCGGGACATGGCCTCTATATTTATTTTTATTATTTTGAGGGGGCTGCGTGGCCCCCTCCTCTGGCCATTTAAGGCCGCGTGGCCCCCTCCCGGGCCACTACTTGCCCCGGGGACCCCATCCCCCGGGGCTGGCCCTCTCGTTGGGGACTGTGGGGGTCCCCAATCCCCCACAGTCCCGCCGGCTCCCCGCGTCCCTTGGGAGCCGGCATTCCTTTCCACATGGGGAGCTGCTAAGATGCAGCTCCCCATGTGGAAAAGCAATGTGCTTTGGATATTGGAAGAGAGAGCAGGTTTCCCTTGTGGGACCCCATGAGCAAACCTAGGGGGTCAGGGTGTTTCTACCCTGCCCCCTTTGTGCGCTTTGCGCACTTGTTTCTGTCCCTCGGTTCTACCGAGGGACAAAATGGCTGCCAACATTTCCTGAATCGGAATGTTGACAGCCAGCTGACAGCCAATTAACATGCAGCTCGTGATCGGGAGGGTACGCGGACCCTACTCGGCCATAGATATCACTATCTTTTTACTTTTCATTTTCTCAGCAACTACTGAACGAATTTACACCATTTAACAAAAAGGGTTCTTTCTGAACCAAGAACTACCTCTTTGCCAAATTTGGTGTAATTCCGTTCAGCAGTTCGGGCTGTAGCCGTGTCTAAAGTTTCCTATGGGAAAATGCATTGGGAAAACGCGTTTTGGGACCCCCCTTTTTTCTCGGCCCCCGTTTGACGAATCTCCCCGAGACTTTCAGGGAAGGAGCGGACCGGAGCGGGCCACAAAGTTTGAAAATTTCGCGAAGATACGTCAACCGGCAAGAGAGTTATCTCAAATAGAATGTCGCGGATTTCCTATGGATAATAGGTTGTAACTATAACTATCTACTGGCGACCGCCAGTAGATAATATATATATATATATATATATCATTTCCTGCATGGTCCCATTGTTTGACCATTTAGGCGCATCTCATTGTGAGTTACCAATGTGTTGTTATATATATATATATATATATATATATATATATATATATATATATATATAGGGTTTACATTTACCTGTTAAATACTTGCATAATCGTACTCTTTTTTATTTTTTATTGTAAAGCCATGCATGATGAAGGGATATGCATGGTAAAAACAATTAACTGGTATGTATAATACACACACGTTTTACTTACCCATTGGCCAGGCAAGCCCACCTCCAACTTACCTCTGCTGCGCCATTAGTCACTTGGTGCCAAACCCGGCATTAGAACCCTGGTTGTTTGGCTGGAAGTCAGGAACTTACCCACTGGACCACACTGGTTTCCATGTCAGTAGCCCATCCCTATATCATGGTAATCCTTTTTATGCGCAATGGAAACCACAGCCAATGACACCAGGGCCTGTATATTGCTTATAGTTACTACTGCAATGGTCTAGACCACCAAGGAGCTATAGCTCAATGGTAAGTCTTGTGCCTCCAGTGGCACAGTCTCTCACAGGGCAAGGGTTCAAATCCTGCCAATGCTCTCAAAGTATCCTAAGTTGGTAAAATTTCAAACCCTGCTTTTATTTTCATTTGCTAAGTTTATTTTCACTTGGAAAAACAGAGGAGAAAAATGGCCACTCTTTTTGGCATGTGTGCCCCAAAATTACAAATCATTTCCATCATGACCTTCCACCAACCTCCCTTTTTCTCAAGTAGATTCAATAGGGACAAAACCTTAGCTTCCTTTATTAATGCATTCATTCTTTGTCTTTTAAATTCGGTGTATTGTAGAGCGCAAATGTGGCCTCGGTGGGTACTGAGCACAAGAATGCAAGGAAGGTGCTAGACTGATAGTAAAATAGGTTGGATGGTGGTAATTTTTCATTTTGGTGTGAGCCAATCCCAAATCAGGGGTTTGGTGCCTGTGAGGTTGGCTAGGAATAAAGGTGAAGAATGAGCTCTTCCTAATGAAATGATGGGTACAGTTTGAGGCAAATGCAACTCCCTTTATTAGTTACAATAAGAAGCTAGAAAGGTTGTTTTCTTCAAGAGCCAGAAAAGGACAGAGTCAGGCCTTTGCTTCAGCAGGTCTGCATCATGCCTGCTGCAACAGGTGAAGAGATGAGCGTCACAGCGCATCGCGCCACAGCACAGCGCTGCGCTGGGCTGCGCTAGGCTGGGCTGGCACTGGGACTTTAAACAACCCCTTCCTGCCTTTGAAGAATGCCCATGAAAGCCCAGGTTCTGTAGACAGGATGACAGTCAATGTGTGACTCTGCTAAATGAGGGTGACGTCCCCATGTGCAGCCTTCGAGTGGCAAAAACCTTAGCCTAAAAAAGGTGGGACTGAGAAGAGGGCTGACCCATGCAAAGAATGTCCTCCCATGCTTACTTTCTTCTGACACGGTCGCCGGTTTGGGCTCTGATACCACCTCCAACATACGGTCTTCAGATGCATTCAAAAGCAGCCTATTATTATGCTGTAGTTGCCTTGTAGCGTTACTAGAGGGCAGCAGTATGAACACAAGAGAACACTGAGGCTTTTTTTCTGCTAGCTGACATACCTCTTGTTCATGTTGGTCTTGCAGGGCCTACGGAGTGGAGGACTGCCATGACTGAGTGATTGAGTAATGAGGAATGGCTGGCCTGCATTTGTTGTGAAGGGGGAATGTTTGGAAAGTAAACCGAAAGATGAAAGTTTCAAAGAATACATGTTTGCTGAGTGATTGAGTGTGTCACCTGTCTCTTTGAAGGGACATGTGAGAGAGGAACAGCAGCTCCATAGTCCTCAGATGGGAGAGGAAGCACAGATGAATATTTCCCTCAAATAAAAACACTTAGACCACCTCAAAGCTGACAAGCGCAATATGATACTTTGCAGGTGTAAGGAATTGTCATGTTTTGTGCATAAATATGCATGGTTAGTGAAGTTTTTCCCAGAATGTTAGTATCCCGCCCTTTGTGAGTATCCTAAGGCTAGAAATGTCAGGCACTCCTTTGGGGGTATGAGGCCAAGAATAACTTTGTGAAGCTTGCTCCAGTCATCTGCAGGATAGAAAGATACTGGGGAAAAGTTACAGAAGGAGCCAGGCTGCACAACATGTGGTCACGGTTAGGCAGAAATGTTTAGCAGTGACTTCTAACCACCCCTCACTGTGGGACAGGATCCCCATACCTCAGGGCCTCTGACAACTTTTTTGACCTCTGGATACCACCATCTCATTACCCCTCAAATGTTCCTCCTGGTACCCCTGCTTTGGTAGTACACCAACCATGTTTCAATCCTTGGAGGGCACATATGAAGGGTGTTTGTGGTCACTCAGTTTACATTCCATCAGTAACCCAGCTGCTACTGTCACTGTTCAGTCTCAAGTGAGCGGTTGGATGCACATTGCTCGGGTATACAGTCACTTACCGCTCTGTACAGCCACTCTCAGCACACCCAGACTACATGTCTTTAAATCATAAATACATGTGCTGCCTAACAGTAAGGCCTGGCCTTCCCTCTGTGGATCATACCCAACGTAAGTAGGGCAAATAAATTGAAGAGCACGCCAAACTCTACAGACGCTACTAATCCATGCACTGCTGCCTATTTGCATTCCATGATTATTTTCTATGACCCATCCAACCAATTGCCACAGGTTCCCTTTCCCTGCCTCATTCATCAGCTCCACTGCCCCCTTTATTTAGCAAATGTTAGTGCTCTCAGATTTCATAGCGGGAAGCTCTATGCCGTCTCTTTTCAATAGAAATTTCCCAAGGCTCCCTATAACGTGCCGCACGGAGGGGAGGGGAGGCAATACATTCTTGGGGAGCCCCACCTGCTAAAATACCACCACATGATCCTTTTTGTACCTTTCAATACCATAACTTCAGTAGGATTGTATGGTGCCCCCTTGTGGTTGGTAATAGAAACTGTCGCAAACCTGTTCGCCCCCTAGCCCCCCGTTTCCCCTATCCTTTTGAGATGCACCCCATAAGGGAGGAGCGGAGCAATAAAAACTAAGGGTAGCCCCCAAAAAATTACCCAGAACCAATGTTGTTCTGTGCCCCCATCACCTTTCATAATGCACCCCAAACCCCTTTTAATACTGTGACCCCAAATTTGACTGCCCTCCCAAATCAGAGAGTTTAGGGGGTGCAGTAAAAACATTTTTGGGGTTCCCCACCATAAGTGTCATCCTCTGTAATCACCCCATCTGTGGGCAAGGGAACCACTGCATGAGTGCCCACATTTGGCCCCCTTCTTAGTCCCTGGGACTCTAACCACCTACCCTTGCTCTCCCCCTACATCTATTCCCTTGCTCTCTGACCCCCACCCAATCTGCCTAGGCTCCACCTACACCCCTACCCGCCACACATCCCGCCCTTTGCTCTCACCACACCCATGTTACTTACCAACCACCATTCACCAGGCATGATTCCACTCTCGTTACACACACACACACACACACGCGTGCACACACGCACACACACGCACACACACACACACACACGCACACACACACACCCTACCTACCTAAAACACTTAAAAAAAGGCACCCAAAATGCATCAGGATCATTCCCAATGGCGACTTTGGACAGGTCGAGGTCTGGACATAAAGATAAGTGCTTCACAGGTAAGTGTAAACTATATATATATATACACATATATATTTATAGGTGTTAGGGCAAGGGCGGGCTTATGGTGGGTGTGGGATTTTTGTTAGCAAGGGTATTTGAAGTTTGGAAATGCTATTATCATTGACTTGGATCTGATGGTAACCATGTGCAAATTGCCCTTGTCGCAATTAAGAAATGCCATGTGCATGTGATTTGGAAATCGCAAAAAAGTAATCCCTATTCACAATTGCAATTTGCGATTCACAAAATAAGAAATTTCTACTGGGTAGAAATTACATTTTGCGATGCTGCATGGGCCTTTTGTACATTAGGAAAGGCAGTTTGCATTTCTTAACGGACCGAATCGCAATTTCGGGCCATTAAGAAATGCAAAATTCCTTTCATACATGAGGGCCTGAGCCCCCTAAATCAAAGCTTGAATGCTGCATAAGACACAACCTGGATACCGGATTTCATGAGGGTAGTAGATTTTGTGGCAAAATCTTAATTTCTGATTTCTTCCACAGTATCACTACTGAAAACCAAGGGATTACCCACATTTGAAGTTTTTTGTGACATGACAACAAAAGCATTGAAATAGGCAGGTAGGCCTTTTAACCACGTTTCCTTTCAAAGCGCTACAGCCACAAAAAGATTCAGTCCAAACTTTGCAAGAATTGCTTTCAGTCCCAGTTGAGATTTATTTTAAAACTGTAAAATCACAAGACATTTTCTTCTTAAACCAGTTTCCTGTGAATAAAAATAATAGGAATTTTGCAACTGAGAAATGTTGTGAGAGATATCTCCTCAAGCCAATCTCCTGCCAGTAGGCTGTAGCCTTCAGTTTTCACACAAGTTAGTAGAACTGAGAATTTAACACAATTTTGCATTATTTGCATACTTTCTGTGAAATTTTACAAACGATCACAAATTAAATTGCAATTACACACACGCTTGCTTGCTATTGGCTCTAGAGGGATCAGCAGTTTCAGAGGAAGGCTTGGTTACTAGTCGAGTTGATAGAAGAACGACATTTTTACATTCACCTTTTTTTTCAGCACTTCCAGCAAGGCAACATGCATGCTCTCTTACATACCCTTACATTGCTTACATATGGGCATACGCCGTGCTTTATAAATTAAAATCAATCAAAACAATCATTGCTTTTAAAGGTTTTCTGGTCTTTAGAACAAAGAGAACATTCTATTTCACTGGGAATAATGACACTGCAGCTCAATTTATCACCAAATGTTAAATTTAATGAGTACCTTTGCTGCTGCTTCTAGATCTTTCTTTGCAGCATGGTACCACCTATGGATGTATTTCTAGGATGAGAACATAGTACAGAAGTGCCAGACGCCAGAAAATGGAGCTTTGGCAACACACTTTTGGCTCAATTGGATATAAAGGTAAACAGCACTGCAATAGTTGGCACCTTCAATTGGTAAAAGAACTTCATGTCTTCCATTGTAGACAGTACTTTTATTTAAGTTAATCAAAGAAATACTTTATATAGAGTGGCAGTGGTTTACGCCATTTGTGGATCATAAAGTGACCCAAAATTAGGAAAGTTATACATTTTAAATTAAATTGGATAAAGAGCATGGCTACTCCACTGGAGTATCCCAAAGCTAAGGTACTGACGTAGCAAGAAAAGGAGAGCCTAAGCTGATAAAGTGATTACTTTAGGCCAAAAAGCCAGGTTTTTAACTTCTTCCTGAAAAGGACTTCAGATGTAATTAACTGAATTTCCAAGGGAAGGTTGTTCAATGCAATGGGAGCTAAAGAGCCAAATGAACTTCCTCCTGCTCTACCTCATTTGAAACTCAGCCCATTGGCCTGCTTGGCTGTCGCTGATCTCAGATTTCTCATGGACACATAAGGTTTCACCATCCTCTGTTACTGCTTTAAGGCTCTCTCCCTCCAGGGTCCTCAGTACCTACAGAGTGCTTTAAAAAGAACCCTATGCCTTATTGGAAACCAATGTAGTTTCCGCTGTGCAGGTCTGACCGAGACCTGCCTTGGAAGCTTAAGCAAAACACGCGCTGTAGAATTCTGAACCCGATGCAGTCTATTTAACTAGCCCTGAGATGCCCCCAGATACAGGATGTTGCAATAATCAAGCCTGGACATGACCAATGCTTGAACCACAGTCCTCTGGGTGTTCTCTGGAAGGCAATGAAGCACTTTCCTCAAGGATCTCAATAAGCCAAAGCACATCCCAGCCAGGGCACTGATTTGAGGTTTAAAGGAGAATTTGGCTTCAGACCTGATGCCTGAGTTCTTGACCTTGGCCTTGGGGACGGGTGAAGGGCCTAAGCCATCAGGCCACCAAGAATTAGACCAAATGTCAATATGTTTGCTTAGGACCACAACCTCTGTCTCCACCGCACTAGGGGGCATATTCTCAAGGACTTATCACCGAGTTATCGGCACTTTAGCGCAGCAAAAGTGGCGAAAGAATTATCGCCCCATTCACAAGCTGGTGCAAACTGGCCACATCGCCAGTTTACCAGCGATAGCTGCCGCAAAAAACATCGCCACGGATGAGAGAGACAACTAACGCTAATGATATGCAGAGAAGGTGTTCCCGTGCAAAAACACACGAAAACACCACTTCGCGATATTCTCAACGACCAGCCAGATCTGCGATGCGAACCAAAAACAGGCGATAAGGCGCGTTAGCAGCAGGGATTTAACACCTGCCTTTTACTGGTGTTAAGCAGGACGACCAACTGTAGTAGAAAGGGGCCCAGCCCAGAGCCACATCTGAAGACCAACAGATGCCATGGAGACACTGATCATGCAGCTCGGAGACCCAAGAGGGCCACAACTCCCACCGCCACCACCCCCAGCCCCCCCCGCACCATCCCCCTACTACCACCAAGGCAGCGCAGAACAGGACAGCGGACGTTCCGAAAACGGCATGGCCCCCTCAGCCACACAATAGCAGAATGTGGGGAGAGGTGGGAACCAAGTATGTGTGAAGGAGGCAAGTCACCCATGAATAAGAATGCACACAATGCCAAGTGTGGCGGTGATCTGCTGGACAGACCTCAGTATGCAGAGCACAGACCTATCCATATGGACATATACTGCAGGTGTTTGCAGTGTCGTGGACAGTGGACGCAACCATGTTACCTCAGGCAGTGGGGAAGACCTCGGTCATGTAGCTGTGCCATCCCCCCCTGTAAGCGTAAGCGGAGTGGGTTTGTCCGGCGTTCGCCAGCCCAGCGTAGGAGTGTGAATAAATAGGCCGGGGCTCTGGGTGTGGTTTACTTCCGGGATGGCCAACGCGCCTGCCAGGGCGGCGCCCCTCACCCTGCCACGAGGCCGCCGCCGTGACTGCCAGCCTCCTCAGCCAAACGCTGGCTTCCGCGGCACAGGCCCCCAGCGCACCCAGCCGCACAGCACCACAGAGTGATATGTGTGCTGGATTCTACCTCCGGCCTACACTGCGGTCAGAAGGGCTCACAATTCAGATCGAGTCGCGATTGCAGATGACGCAGTCCAGTAGGCAACAGACATTGACCCCAGTGCGGCCCGCCCGGACCGCGAATCATCGCTGGCTGCGCACCCCCTGAGCGCCACAGGTGCCACTAACTCTGTGCACCACAAGTCAACGCCACGTGGCCATATTGAGGCAGAATTCAATAGGCAAAAGACATTGCTCCCAGTGCGGCCCGCCCGGACCACGCATCATTGCTGGCTGCGCACCCCCTGGGCGCCACAGGTGCCACTAACTCTGTGCACCACAAGTCAATGCCACGTGGCTGCGGGCCCTTGCTGACCTCTGCCTCCGGCCTACACTGAGGACAGCAGGGCTCACAATTCAGATCGAGTCGCGATTGCAGATGACGCAGTGCAGTAGGCAACAGACATTGACCCCAGTGCGGCCCGCCCGGACCACGCATCATCGCTGGCTGCGCACCCCCTGAGCACCACAGGTGCCACTAACTGTGCACCACAGCTCATGGACCCTTTATGATTGAGTCACGTGCTGTGGACTGCGGATGCAACAATGTCACCTCAGGCAGTGTGGAAGACCTGGGACGACGACGATGATTAAGATGAGGCAGGTGTAACACACCCCACTGCAGCTGCGGCAGGAATATCCCGAAGGGACACAATCATTGACAATTACTTCACATGAGCACGCCCAGCTCTGGTGCCACTATCTCAGTGCACCACAAGTCATGGCCCCTTCTGATTGAATATTGGGTGACCTCTGTACTTGCTCCGGCTACCTCCATGGTGCTTCGCAGTTGTTAGTGTTATGTTGGTGTTTTCTGTTTCCGCTTTAATAGTGATCACTGTACAAGTTGTTGCCAGCGCCAACCACTCACTGAGGGCTGGCTCACACTCACCCCACACCCATCCAGCACAGGCGTCACTGGATATGTGATCCTGGTAATAAAAAGGGGCCGGGCGCACGTGCCCGTAGCCAGTTCCGCTATCTATCCAAGTGTGTCCGTGTGGTCATTATGCATGAATGATGGCCCCGGGCCCTACCACATTACATTGTGCTGTGGACAGCGGATGCAACCATGTCACCTCAGGCAGTGGGTAATAGCTTGGACATGTAGCTAAGTCCCCCCCCCTGTAAGCAAGAATGTTGCAATGTAGCATGCACCCGGAGGGCGGGCTCGCACGAACGGAGTAATGAAGGAGCGCAAGACTGCTCGGGGTCCAGGATCATACATGCCAAGTGTTGTGTGTAACTGTATTGCCGCAGCATGAGCAAAATGCCCAACCACATTAGCAGCGCCAGTTCAGCCAGGCATGTACTCTACATCTGTGTCCGCCCTATCCTTTACATAGGCCTACACTCACGTGGCCCACCCCCTTCAACGGCCAACATCACAGTGTCTTTGTCAGGCTTGTGGACATGCGCAGACAGGCATAACAATACTGTGCCGTAGGAGTGCAAGTGATGCAATCGCGCAGCGCACATATGTAAATGGGTACGGGGAGGGAGGAGCAGCTGTGAGGCAACGTAACACACAGTGATGCCGCTCATATGCCACATGCAAGACATGTCAATAATGAATCACAAAGTCCCACTCATCCCACCCCACCCCCAACAAGCCACTTCACATCCCATGAATGCAAGCAGATTACAAACTTACACTAGGGATGAAAGCTCCTTTGTCTGAACTATCAGGTGGAAGCACATCTGCACCTTCGAACTCGGAATTGCATGTGCCCGGCACCCCCTGACAGATACTATAGCAGGTGATGACTCCCCCCACACTACGCACAGCCAGACGAAAGACCAACGTATACACACCCCACACACAGAAGTCCATGCTCGAAGTTATCTTGCATGGAATGGTCTTCACACTTACTCCCACAACATCCCAGGCATACAACCGGTGCACACGATAACTCATTGATACGAGATGTGGCATTTCATCCACAGAACTGGCGCAGGTCAGAACAGTGCCGCTTCCACAAGAGCCACTTACGCAATGGCCGAACATCCCGGACACATGCACAACCCCTGTCACGTGGAACTGTACCGTGCACGAATGCTGCATTCACTTGGGGCACTGCCATTGGCACTGCTGCGGATCAGTTACCGGCTAAGCTTCCGCCTTGCCAACGTCACCTGCATTCAGCCTGTGTTGCATTGTCGATCGTGCATGTTCGAGTGGTCCATGGGTGTCTGCCTATCCAACAGGACGGTAGCTGAACTGGATTTTGACATGTGTGTGCGCCCCTGTTGGCCCACGACCAGGAGTGTCACCGTGATACCCGTTTATGGGATGCCTTGATACTTGGCATACATGCTGGCAGCTGGACCTGGGAGATTGCACAAATCCTTGTGTGCAGTGACCACTTTGAACCGCTCCCATATTGGGCTGTAGTGCTAATTGGTGAAAGGGGGTGGACGCAGCACATCTGTCCGGACCTGCTAATGGATCGCCTCGCCGTCCTGTTTGATGAAGTCGACACCGACCTCATGTTGGAAATGTTAGCCTACGAAGCTGCAATGGTTTTCATGGACGAGTAACTACGCACCTGCAGCCACAACTGATTGGAACACATTGCACATGTCCCGACACCTTGATGCATCTTGGAGATCTGGTCACATATCCCACGACAACAGTGGACATGGCTGCATTCGCCTGGACTCCCGAAACATGAGCGGACAACAACACGTGTTAACACACACCTGTGAAAGGTGAGGCACTCCCCCGGAGTGGACAGCGGCGCTTGGCAAGGTTCCTCATTCTGACATACTGCTGCATTGGTCTGCATGTTGTGGCACTTATCTTGCCCGTACTGACACGCATATGCTAATAAAGTCTACGCAGCTTCACTTGTATTCAACTGTGATGAGTGTTGATTTGAATGACAATGTGTGTCTCAATGCCTATCTGGGTCACAGCCATACATGCGCTTTGATAGCATTACCCAGGGAATGCCTCTTTTGTGGAACCACTGTCCCTACATTCATCCATACTTTCATTCTTAAATGGTCATGGCCATGACACATCAGTGTGAATTGGGATGTTTTATTCACATTCAGTGGAGTGTTGAATCTGGGCCAGTACAGGGCCATGCAAACCCCACTTTACATTGTTGCCCCGTGGAGGGCCAGCCAGAGTCCTTTAGGAATTGACAAGTTCATAGGGAGTGGAAGACTATAGTCAGCAGTGTTATTGTTGTGTCATTGGTAACCACACCAAATATGGCAGTCCATGTCGAGGTCCAAGGTGAGTGTCGCTCGGTGTATGGGGGGGACAGTGGGAGGTGTTATTCCAGGGCATGATGCAGAGGGCAGAACCAAGATGAACACGGCCATATGGCGGAGATGAATGCTAACACTTGATTCTAGCCACAAAGCCAGATTCATCATCATCTTCGTCCTCTGATGTGTCAGGCGCCTCACATGCGGGGGGTGGTGTTCTGTCTGCATCACTGTGTGGCACTGACACTTCAGGGGACGGAGGTGGGAAATCTGCTGCACTGTGTGACACTGACACTTCAGGGAGGAGATGTGGATGTAGTAGTGGCACCAGCATCCATCCGCGCCAGGCCTTGTGGTGGCAATGCCATGACGAGGATCTGCAGGGCATGGAAGATCACAGCTACATCTCGCTGGTGTGCAGCTGTGGCACATATTCTTTCCGCCTGCATCCACTCCAGGCTCTCCATCATTCTCCTTATGTGTGCCAACTCACGGTTGACATCGCTGGAGCCACTCTGACTGGACAGTTGTTCTTGTCTCAGAGTCATGACTCCAGCGATGTCAGCCATGGCTTGTTGTGGAGCAAGGAGTGGACAGTGGGTGTCCGTTAGGGACTGTGAGTGGTCCCTGATGGGACATAGACACCCACGTATGGCATCCAGTTTGGCTGCCATGAGGTCGAACCCCACCCGCAGCTGGTCAGACATCATCCTCCTGGCACCCTAACACACGGCGTTGGGAGGCCATATGTTGGTCGTGGGGTCCTGGGAGACAGCCGTGGTGGTGGGTGCTTCCTAATGTGTGGCCTGTGCAGGGGGTGGGGTCTCATGGATGCAGCTGGGCTGCCCTGCTCCTGGAGGAGGTGTGCCGGAGCTGTCCCTGAGCTGTTGGAGTGCGTCGGTGTAGATGTTGGGGAGGTCCTCTTCATCATCAGTGCTGTGTTGTTGGGTCTGCTCTGCAGCAGTTGTTGATTCTCCCTCTGCAATGTGAAGGGAAATGCAGATTGACATTGTGTTCACATGTATGTTCACGCATTGTGCAAGTTTACTGTCAGACTGCATGGCAATGTACATTGTGACTGTGTATGAGGAGACGCATATTTGAAGCGGGACACTTAGCATTTCTACACCATCAGGGATGTGAGGTTGTACTTGTACATTGTCATCTCACAGTTTCCTGCTATGCCAAATGCGAATGGCCATTTTCTAACACAGGCGGCAGCAGTTGTGTCCTCTGTTCTGTTGTGAAAGTGTTGCAGTTTGTACCACATTGTTGTCAATGTTGGGGTGCTCTGCATCTTGTGGGTGTGCTGCATTGTGGGTGATTTGCCCCTTCGGGTCTGATTTTGCTGGCCCTTATCCCTTTCAGGCGGTGTGCCTTTCACTTCTGTGCTTGTGCAGTGCTGAGCTGTTGCAGACTTGGGTAAATTGGGCCCTTGGTCGGAGTTGTGACTCTTGGGCATGGTTTGTCCGCAGATGTGCTATACTTACTTGTGCATGTGTGCCATTGTGCCCATCTCCCCCCGTCCCCCCAGTCCCTGGTCGTTACTCACCCTGTTGCTGTTGGGTCAGGTCATGTTGTGCAGTATCCGGTCCCCCGACTCCTGCCACCGTCTCCCCAATGATGGTCCCAGGTTGGTCCTCCGTGGGGCTTGTGGGGTTCTGGTTGTCCTCTGTTCTTGCTCCGGCTACCTCCATGGTGCTTCGCAGTTGTTTGGGTCTTGTTTGTGTTTATGGTTGCCGCTTTTATGGTGATTTTGGCCGCCTGACTTGTGGGACTTGCAGGCTGGCGCAGCTTAGCGCTGGTTTGGTATCGCGGTTGGGCCCATCGCGACTTTTGCCGCGTTCGGGTTTGGATTTTTATCGGCGTCCTGGTGATGTTATCGTGGACATTTTACGCATTATCGGGAGGCTATCGCATGTTACCGCCATGTTGAGAATACAACGTTAACACAGAGTTATTTTCCCGCGATAGACGGCGATATGAAAACGTGTGTTAGCCTTTTTTGGCGATGATTATCGCACGTTCTTGAGAATATCCCCCTAAGTTTCAGACAGTTTAGGTCCATACACGAGGCTGCTTCCAATGGTGGAGGGAAGAGACCACCGTGGTGCTGTTCTTTGACAAGGTGATGAACATTCGTGTGAAATAATAAATAACCAATTTTTCTCCATAATCTCTTCCACCGGGCGCGCATATATATAAAAGAGAGTCGGGCTAAGCCCTGAGGGACTCCCTGCCGCAAGGGGTGAACTGTAGATTTAAAAGGTTTGTAAGAAACCAGAAAGGTACGTCAAGAGAGGAATAAGGACAGCCAGTGCAGAGCATTCCCACCGATGCCACAAGACCACAGCCTTTCTATTTTAGAGAAGAGTGGGACCAGTGATACAGGCCAGAAATTGTCCTGTTTATAAGGGTCCAGAAGAGGTATTTTCAGAAGAGGTACCACCAAAGCATGCTTCCATTGCTGGGGGACACATCAATCTGTCCCTAG
The DNA here is from genome assembly GCA_963921515.1 of Calotriton arnoldi. Lineage (NCBI taxonomy): Eukaryota > Metazoa > Chordata > Amphibia > Caudata > Salamandridae > Calotriton > Calotriton arnoldi. The sequence continues at coordinate 1,667,758 of CAWUFW010001531.1, read as the reverse complement.
CCTCTGGATAAGTTGACATAAAGCCTGGTGCTCCAAGACAGAGGGAGAGATAAGGTCAACTGGGGGCCAAGATTTAACTGTAGCGCAGAGGTCTGTAAATTCCTCCATTGAGTAGGATGGAAATGACAGAGCTTGATGCTGTCATCGGTCGGGTCAAGCCAAGTTTCCACTTGTGGCTGGTTTCTTGCTTCTGATGAGAAAGAAGAGTACATTTTTCCCACCTTTTAAGAAAAGGAGGAGGCAAAGGCGTCACAACTCTCCACCGTAAGACATATGGTGGGTGTAACTGCCTAAGTAAAGTGAGGGATTTAATAATCTGAAAAATTGCACGTGAAGAGTTCACAGAAGCAGAGATTTCTTTAGAGTAGAAATTTCTCTGTCACTGATTGATACATGTATGATACGTTTTCAGAGCAGCCTTGTAATTGTCTCTGCTGCAATGATCATAAGATTTGTACCATAGGCATTCAAGCTTTTTACATTCCTTTTTCTGAACCAAAAGTTCAGCAGAGAACCATGCTGAGAAGGTTTATTTCATGGATTACCACCTTAGTGACAGGGGCAATCTGATCTAACGCACCCCTGAGCCACTCATCAAGTTGCCTGCTGGCTTTATCGACACAATCATCGAAGGTCCGATAGTTGTTACAGAGGGCCTGATTGAGCCTATCGGGGTTCACCTTTGACTATTTCCGTGCCCAGGTGGCGAGTGGGGCAGAATTTTCTGATATCCCAGTGCCGGGGATAATGATTGGGATCGCCAAATGGTCTGACCACACCAATGGGATAGGGTGCAGGAAACTGTGCTTGCACTTGTCATAGAGATATTTGATTCATTCTGACAGTGGTTAGATGTTTCCCATTTTCAGGCCACATTTTGTCTTTCCCTCCTGATCCAGAAGTAGTGAGGGCAATGCTGGGTAGAACTTTTAAGTAGAAAGAATTGTCACACAAGGACGTCTAGATGTGTTCAAATGGGACAGAATTATTTACAACTCCCCAGACACCATGCATTAGAGACACTGTCTTAATCATGCACAAAAAAAGTAGGTAAACAAATACACAATAATGCTGACTTTGAATTTACAAGCTCCCTTCATGTGTGAGGCTGAACAGGCACCCATTTTTGACCTGCCTTGACAAAAAAAGTAAAAAAGTTAAGTATGGTAAAAGGTGCTGAATTCATTATAGAATAAATAACAACACTCATTGAACTCCTCTACTGAGCAAGCTAACACCATGTCAACAGGGCAGGGAGCGCATTAGGGCAAGGAAACCACAGTAGGGAGACAGTTTGAAAGCAACAAGATTTACAGGCCTGTTTACAGAAACAGATCTCGGAGCGAGTGAAGCGCCTGTGTGAAGTGCTCTTGAACAATGAAAAAAGTAGTTTCTAAAACAGTTCCTAAAATGGGAGCAGTGGATTGATAGTAGTAATTGGTCCATGCACTCGGGGAGGGCTAAACAGAGGAAGAGGCATGATGCATGTATGCTATGGACAAATGGGGAGAAAGAATAGGAGAGCGACAATGGAGTCAGCAATGAGAAACCTATGGGCAGGCGGAAGCCCACATATTGAATATAACATGTCTCTTCAAGACAGCTAGACAGCGCATGCGCTGAGACCTAAAAAGGGAATTCTCAAGTGCTTTCCAGAAGTACTTCTGGCAGCCTGTGACTTTTGCATCTTTTCATGCTTAGACCTGGAAACCTTTGTTAGATTTTTGAATTTCTGAAATTCTTAATCAATGAATCAAGAAGTATTTGTAATGTGTGGCTTATCACCCTAGAGAGTCTCCAGGTGCTGTGCTGCAGGTATCAGTCCAAGAGCAAGGTCTTGAGTCCCTTCCTTAAGAGAGTCTGCGAGGGTGCAGTGCGTAGGTGAAGGGGGAGGGCGTTCCAAGCTTTGGCTGGGAGGTGGGAGAAGGATCATCCTCCTGAGAGGTGGATACGTGGTATCTGTGTAAGGGCGAGGTGTGCTGAGCGGAGATTCCTGGTTGGTCAGTGGAAGTGCAGGCAGTGGTTCATGTATGCAGGTCCTTGGTCATGGAGGGCTTTTTAGGCGTGGGTCAGAAGCTTGAACTGGCATCTCTCTTGGACCGGGAGTCAATGGAGGTGCTTCAGGTGCTAGATGATGTGTGTCGTATAGGGCAGGTTGAGAATCAGTCTGGCAGCTGCGTTCTGAACCGTCTGGAGTCTATGCAGGCACCTCCGCCAAACTCCTGCAAAGAGTGCATTGCCTTAGATTAGTCGGCTGGTGAAGAGGGTCTACGTCACCGTTTTCCTGGTGCTGATGGGGAGCCATCTGAAGACTTAGCCTTCTTCCACACGCTCTGCATGTTCCGCAGAGGAAACGGCGTTGACCTGATGTTTCATGGAGAGTTCACTGTCCAGGATGATGCTGAGGTTGCGGGCGTGGTTTGTCGGTGTTGGAGGTGGGTCCAAGCTCCGTCGGCCACCAGGAGTCATTCCAGAGAGCGGTGTGACTGCAGAAGATCAGAACTTCAGTTTTGTCCATGTTGAACATCAAGCAGTTGTCCTTCATCCAGGTGGTGTAGTTATTCATACAGTTGTGGAAGTTGGTCTTACTCGAGGTGGGGTCCGCTAGGATCGAGAGGACAAGCTAGGTATTGTCGGCATAGGAGTAGATGTTGATGTTATGAGATCTGGCAATGTCTGCAAGTGGGGTCATGTATATGTTGAAGAGTGTTGGACTGAGGATCATCCTTGGGTGTCAAGATTATGTTGGTTCCTCTGGAGCAGTACCCTCAAGAAGTCCACCTTCCAGCAGCTCAGACTCTGGGACAAAAACAGCAGAGGACCTGAGTGGCCAGATGAGGGGAAGAAAATTAGGGCGGGTACTGCGGGGAAGTAGACCTGGATCAGATAGTTCAAATGATTAGTACTACAGTTTATTACTATTGTGTATGAGACAATTAACACTGAGAAAGAGACAAAGTATATAGAATGACTTAGTATTACCTGAAAGAATGAATAATACTTGTAAGGAGAACCTTGTTCTTTCATATTTGGCTCTAGTAAAGTTCTTTCCGTGATCACTGAGAACTTTATTTCTTCTTGCTACACATTCACATACTGTTCAATGTATACATAGTTTGTGATCATCAAGCAAATAATGGTTCTTATGTGAATGGAACAATATGGGCGTTAAGTCTGTAGTAATAACTATAATGCACTGCTTGAGTTTAAAGCAAATGTACAAGTGTGTCTTGGGTGCTTCCAAAACAAATGCACCACTATTCTTATCTATATGTGTAATGCCGGTAGCACTCTCGAATGCCAAAAGCAAGGTCCCGTGTGAGTGTGTTGCAACAGTTAAACAATGCAAGTAACGTCAAGGAATTTAAATGCATCACAAGATGTATTGTGCTGAAGAGGGTCGCCTACCTGATTCGCGGGTCAAAAAGACAGAAGAACTGCTGTTTCGGTGCCAAACCGCTCGAAGACTCTGTAGTGCAGGAACTGGACAAGACCTACCGTGGTCTTAGGAAGATCGGGGATGACAGCTGCGATGATTCTAGGTGGCGAACGCAACAAAAGGAACAGCGACGGGAGCTCCAATTTCCTCAGAAGGAGATGCAATAATCCGACCGCATCTGAGGGCATGTACATATTTTATAGGCGTAGCCACCAAACATGGCAGTTTTGAGGTGCGCCATACATATGACTACACTGAGCATCAAAACAAAAGAAGGACAAATTAAATACAATAGTAAAACGAAAGTACTGTGCAGAGTGTTTGACAGGAGACTGCAACCATGAATTAAAGTGATTATATGTGTGTATGTAATACTCTCGCTTTCATCACTCAGTTTACCTTCACACTAAGTGCTATATAGCTGAGTGCAGATGACAGAGTTCCTTGTTACAGTGCATCAGGAATGTGCACTTAGTTTCTGCCATAAGTCAATACACTTCCTGTGCAAATCCAAATACAGGTCTATGGCACTGAACGACTCTCAACCAGCAAACCACTCCTGCAGTTTGGGAAAGTGGTTTATGCATATGCGCTAACCATTCAGATCCTTCTAGTTTTCTACTAACATGATGAGTACTTGGTCCAGAGAGAACATGATCCTCTTAGTTGGATGATTGGATCATGACATTGAGGTACACCGCAGGTGGTGCGCTTGGGTTGCAAGGTGAAGGGAGGAGGCAGACATTCTTGGTGCGTACCATCAGAAAGCATGCCATCCATCTGAACGCATCGTCTGTGATTCCTATTCGGCGTAGTCGATCGATGAGTGTGTGGTGGGAGATAGTGTCAAAGGCTGCGGACAGGTTTAGGAGGATAACGGCAGCTGATTCTCCTCTGTCAAGTAGGGTGCAGATATCATCAGTTCCAGCAATCAGAGCTGTCTCTGTGTTGTGGTTGGTTCTGAAGCCTGATTGGGAAGAGTCCATTAGGTTGTTTCTATCCAGGTGTTCAGTGAGTTGGTGGTTGATGACCATCTCCAGGACTTTGATGAGGAACAGGAGCAGGGAGATGGGAGATGGGAGATGGGAGATGGGAGATGGGAGATGGGAGATGGGATGGTAGTTCTGGAGCTTGCGGGGGTCTGCCGAAGGTTTCTTGAGGAGGGGTCTGATCTCTGCTTGTTTCCATGAGTCGGGGAAGGTGACTGTGGTGATGGAGGCATTGAGGATGGAAGTGAGCTCGTGGCAATGCTGTCTCTTCTGAGGTTGAAGAGTTGGTGGGGCAAGGGTCGGTGGGTGCTCAAAGATGTGCGTAAACCTATGAGAAAATCTTTTATTTAACTTTTTTCTGTTGTATACACACAGCATGAGACAGATATTTATAGTCACTGCTATGCTATTCATAAGAATGCCCATCAGAAGCAGTTAGTGGGGTCTTCTTTACAAGCGGGCCTCTTTGTTACAGCCGTTCTTGCATTACAGTGATTTAATATATGAAAGCAATTATTAACATAAAAACAACTAACCGATGCAGAAAAGTATGCATAGTAAAATAAATTGTGTTGATTGCTATTCTCATTGCCAAATGTCATATTTATATCATTTGTTTGAAAGCAGAAACACAAATGAAAGAAATCATAAACACCAAATTCATGTCTAAAAAATAAAAGAAAATGTGCATTTATTGTGTTTCACCGTGGTAATCTTTCTTCATCTTTGAAATGCCAATATTTGTCTGATCTTGGGATAAGTATAGTAAATCTTAACTTACCAATCAATACTTCTAGTTAAAGTGTTCAGGAAGTCAACATTTTGGCCACAATATTTTGCCAGGTGGATATTTTTGTTCTCAATATTCGGACATACAACCACTTGCTAGATTATAGGCACGGACACTCAAACTGCTGTTACTATATTTTGCTTCACTGAGGGTAAAGTGGTTGCTAGAGTTCCATAACAAGTAGACGTCATCTTGATGTACACGGTCACTGAATTGCTTCTGCTCATAGCACATCAGCGTATTCTTGGATACAAAAGGAGGTGCTGATGCCTGAGCACTTCCTGTGAGGGCCTAGTATACGTGTGCCTTTTCAACACAGGAATGACCATTGAGAGTCCTTAATGCGGTGAAGTGAGAATGCATTCCTAGGGATTAAAGTACAATGCTAGCGGATATGGAGGTTCCATTAGACATTGATGGAGGACATTCCTATTCCCTTCATAGTAGCGGATACTTGGCATTTCACTAGATACCAACTACAAAGGGTAAAACAGCTATAGTAGCTTTAATGAAGGGGGGATAGTGTAGTGAGCAAAGTGCATACAACGTTATTTATAATAGCTTGTTGCTTAAGTGTAACATAGACTGTCTTTCTCTTATTTTACATGTGGCCTAGACACAGCTTTAGGTATCTCTTTAGCTTCTTGTAATCAATAAAAACTATAAATACTAAATGCATGCAAACAGTTATATTGGGGCTTTGGGTCACCCATCTTGATCCACTGGTCCGTTCAACTGTCATTCACATTTTGCTTCCACCCACCTCAGCGTACAGCATGTGCTGATGGGGCAGTCCACTTGAGCCATTGACACTAGGAGTAGAAGTGAGCTAACGTTTTTCACTATCAAATGTACTTATCCACCTAAAAAGAAAATCACATCAGTGTAAGACAGGTGGGCCAGTCCTTGTCAATGCTTTTTTATTTACATTCTGAAAAAACTCCAGGTTCTCCCTGATGATTTTTGGTGGTTTATTAAGTAAACACGAAGATCCCACACTCATAGCTTCTCATTCACATTTTGTTATGACTGGTTGTGAAAATCTAATTCTGAAAACTTCTAAAACATGATTAACTCATGGCAACTGTAAAATGTATTACAGAGTAAAGTAAAGAAACATTATTGTTATTCTTATTAAGAGTCTTCAGAAAAACAAAACAAACAACAATGAGTTGCAAGTTCAGAGCATTGACATATAAGTTGTGTATAAATAAATTGGAGGATACAATATATTCTTTATCCATTTCTTAAATTTTTTTAAAAAAAAATCATCCTTGTGTTTAAACTAAGGCTTCAGGAATCGACAGTCAATAATGGCTTTACGTTGTGCCTACATGAACAATACTTTCCTGTGATGTATATTAAAACTAATGAGGGGCTTCTATAGGTATTCTAAGTACACCTGACTGCTAGGAAGAATACGTAGTCGCCTTTTAAAATTATATGTGACAGTTCACTGTTTTAAAAAAGTAACTTTTGTATTGGAAGCATATTACTGCAAAGTTTAGGTGGCAACATGTGTCCTATTTTTTTTTTTATGGCATACGCTTGCAATAAAAACATAAACATAAAAACCATACCAGCTTGCCAAGACCAGAGCTATTGACTGGCTAATGCTTCTTGCAAGTTGTCCTGCCAAGACAAGATTTTTAAAAAGCACTTGTTGAAGGCTAGCAGTAACTAAGTTGTTTGCTTCAGTTTATTATGTTTGCTCCACAAATGAAGGATGCTCTCACGATACTTTCACGAGGCTGATGCACAATATTTGCAGTTCCTTATGCTTTTAGATTCTATTTATACATATTTGTACATAATGGCAAAAGGCATGATGCTTTCACCGTATTGAGTCTGTCAAGTCAGTTGTATCTTGGGAACATAAAATGGCAGTGTTAGTGTACATTTGTAGAATTGAGTCGGGGAAACATAATATTATTAATTATAAAAAAAAGAATGTCATAGGTCTTCAAACTATTTTGCTCTGAACCATCCCTAAGCTAAATGATTTGAAGCCAGGACCTCTTCAAATTGTTATTGTAAGGACTGGAGGAGCGGGAGCGGCACAGCTGAGCGCAGGGGCTGGGCTTGTGAGATCATTTCATGGGTACTTTTTCTGTAGTTCATAATCCACACTAAATGTGAGACTTATTTAAGAGCAAAATGTATCAAACAAAAACAGAAATTGATCAACAAACACTGCTTCCCATAGTTGGGTTTTGTGAGCTATTTACAATTCTGGGCCCCAATGCAGTAGCACCTGCTATGGCTGCGGCCCTGAGTTTCCTTTCACCCCTTCCCACCATGTCTGGCAATCACTCCAGTTTTTAAACAGGCTCCCTCCCTTTAAAAAATAAAAATAGCTCCCACATGTTGTCCCCCCTCTGTGCAGCTGGGGTGCCCTTGGCTCTAATGCTAGTAAGGAATAGTCGTCACAATGCCCCTTTTGTAAAGTAAGACAGTCATAATTCAGAAGAAGTGGGCCCCTCACACACCTGGGCCCCAATACCACTGCATCTGCTTCAGTAATGATAGCCTGCTTGCAAGGAAGAAGCTAGTAGCTATCTCCTCTGCCCTTTGCTAAAAACATGGGCCCCGTCTTGCCCCATCACCTTCCACTCTTTTTCTCTGAGGCTCAAGCTCAGGATTCTCCACTACATCAATATTCCCCTCCCTTGTGCCATTTCTCCGAGACCCAAAGTATCTGTGGCACTGCGTGGATGCACTGGGCCCTAATGCATGCCAGGAATGATAGTAAAAGAGCCATAATTGGGGTTTAATTGGCCCTGTGCATCCCTGGGCCTGCTGCCACTGTACCTACGCGATACTTGGCGGGGGTATGCCCAGACGTGGGTCCCTTGCTCACTTTGCCACTGGTTTCAAGCAAGCCTGGCTGATGACGGCTGAAATGCCAGAAACCGGTCCTAGGATGCTTGTTTCCGGTCCAGGGAAGACATGGCTTGGCAGTTCGGGCTGGACTGTTCCCATGAGGCACAGGGTCAGACTGATTTGCATATGGCCATGTCTGAACTGGGGTGGTGGAGTGAGCTAAAGAATGATGATGGATTAAACCCAGATCAGTTGACTGGGGGTGAGTGTTTGATTGGCTCAAACGTTCCGTCCATCATCCCCTTTTGTATCGCTTTGGTCGCCCTAAGTTGGCGGGGGTATGCCCAGACGTGGGTCCCTTGCTCACTTTGCCACTGGATTCAAGCAAGCCTGGCTGATGACGGCTGAAATGCCAGAAACCGGTCCTAGGATGCTTGTTTCCGGTCCAGGGAAGACATGGCTTGGCAGTTCGGGCTGGACTGTTCCCATGAGGCACAGGGTCAGACTGATTTGCATATGGCCATGTCTGAACTGGGGTGGTGGAGTGAGCTAAAGAATGATGATGGATTAAACCCAGATCAGTTGACTGGGTGTGAGTGTTTGATTGGCTCAAGCGTTCCGTCCATCATCCCCTTTTGTATCGCTTTGGTCGCCCTAAGTTGGCGGGGGTATGCCCAGACGTGGGTCCCTTGCTCACTTTGCCACTGGATTCAAGCAAGCCTGGCTGATGACGGCTGAAATGCCAGAAACCGGTCCTAGGATGCTTGTTTCCGGTCCAGGGAAGACATGGCTTGGCAGTTCGGGCTGGACTGGTCCCATGAGGCACAGGGTCAGACTGATTTGCATATGGCCATGTCTGAACTGGGGTGGTGGAGTGAGCTAAAGAATGATGATGGATTAAACCCAGATCAGTTGACTGGGGGTGAGTGTTTGATTGGCTCAAACGTTCCGTCCATCATCCCCTTTTGTATCGCTTTGGTCGCCCTAAGTTGGCGGGGTATGCCCAGACGTGGGTCCCTTGCTCACTTTGCCACTGGATTCAAGCAAGCCTGGCTGATGACGGCTGAAATGCCAGAAACCGGTCCTAGGATGCTTGTTTCCGGTCCAGGAAGACATGGCTTGGCAGTTCGGGCTGGACTGTTCCCATGAGGCACAGAGGTCAGACTGATTTGCATATGGCCATGTCTGAACTGGGGTGGTGGAGTGAGCTAAAGAATGATGATGGATTAAACCCAGATCAGTTGACTGAGGGTGAGTGTTTGATTGGCTCAAGCGTTCCGTCCATCATCCCCTTTTGTATCGCTTTGGTCGCCCTAAGTTGGCGGGGGTATGCCCAGACGTGGGTCCCTTGCTCACTTTGCCACTGGATTCAAGCAAGCCTGGCTGATGACGGCTGAAATGCCAGAAACCGGTCCTAGGATGCTTGTTTCCGGTCCAGGGAAGACATGGCTTGGCAGTTCGGGCTGGACTGTTCCCATGAGGCACAGGGTCAGACTGATTTGCATATGGCCATGTCTGAACTGGGGTGGTGGAGTGAGCTAAAGAATGATGATGGATTAAACCCAGATCAGTTGACTGGGGGTGAGTGTTTGATTGGCTCAAACGTTCCGTCCATCATCCCCTTTTGTATCGCTTTGGTCGCCCTAAGTTGGCGGGGGTATGCCCAGACGTGGGTCCCTTGCTCACTTTGCCACTGGATTCAAGCAAGCCTGGCTGATGACGGCTGAAATGCCAGAAACCGGTCCTAGGATGCTTGTTTCCGGTCCAGGGAAGACATGGCTTGGCAGTTCGGGCTGGACTGTTCCCATGAGGCACAGGGTCAGACTGATTTGCTTATGGCCATGTCTGAACTGGGGTGGTGGAGTGAGCTAAAGAATGATGATGGATTAAACCCAGATCAGTTGACTGGGGGTGAGTGTTTGATTGGCTCAAGCGTTCCGTCCATCATCCCTTTTGTATCGCTTTGGTCGCCCTAAGTTGGCGGGGGTATGCCCAGACGTGGGTCCCTTGCTCACTTTGCCACTGGATTCAAGCAAGCCTGGCTGATGACGGCTGAAATGCCAGAAACCGGTCCTAGGATGCTTGTTTCCGGTCCAGGGAAGACATGGCTTGGCAGTTCGGGCTGGACTGTTCCCATGAGGCACAGGGTCAGACTGATTTGCATATGGCCATGTCTGAACTGGGGTGGTGGAGTGAGCTAAAGAATGATGATGGATTAAACCCAGATCAGTTGACTGGGTGTGAGTGTTTGATTGGCTCAAGCGTTCCGTCCATCATCCCCTTTTGTATCGCTTTGGTCGCCCTAAGTTGGCGGGGGTATGCCCAGGCGTGGGTCCCTTGCTCACTTTGCCACTGGATTCAAGCAAGCCTGGCTGATGACGGCTGAAATGCCAGAAACCGGTCCTAGGATGCTTGTTTCCGGTCCAGGGAAGACATGGCTTGGCAGTTCGGGCTGGACTGTTCCCATGAGGCACAGGGTCAGACTGATTTGCATATGGCCATGTCTGAACTGGGGTGGTGGAGTGAGCTAAAGAATGATGATGGATTAAACCCAGATCAGTTGACTGGGGGTGAGTGTTTGATTGGCTCAAGCGTTCCGTCCATCATCCCCTTTTGTATCGCTTTGAGTCGCTCTAAGTTGGCGGGGTATGCCCAAACGTGGGTCCCTTGCTCACTTTGCCACTGGATTCAAGCAAGCCTGGCTGATGTCGGCTGAAATGCCAGAAACCGGTCCTAGGATGCTTGTTTCCGGTCCAGGGAAGACATGGCTTGGCAGTTCGGGCTGGACTGTTCCCATGAGGCACAGGGTCAGACTGATTTGCATATGGCCATGTCTGAACTGGGGTGGTGGAGTGAGCTAAAGAATGATGATGGATTAAACCCAGATCAGTTGACTGAGGGTGAGTGTTTGATTGGCTCAAACGTTCCGTCCATCATCCCCTTTTGTATCGCTTTGGTCGCCCTAAGTTGGCGGGGGTATGCCCAGACGTGGGTCCCTTGCTCACTTTGCCACTGGATTCAAGCAAGCCTGGCTGATGACGGCTGAAATGCCAGAAACCGGTCCTAGGATGCTTGTTTCCGGTCCAGGAAGACATGGCTTGGCAGTTCGGGCTGGACTGTTCCCATGAGGCACAGGGTCAGACTGATTTGCATATGGCCATGTCTGAACTGGGGTGGTGGAGTGAGCTAAAGAATGATGATGGATTAAACCCAGATCAGTTGACTGGGGGTGAGTGTTTGATTGGCTCAAACGTTCCGTCCATCATCCCCTTTTGTATCGCCACTGTACCTACAGCACCAATGATACCTAAAGGCGATTTCCTCTGCCCATTCCACTGGGCCATCACTCATAGGCTTAAGACCAAAAGCAGGCTGTTTATCCCCTTGTATTAAAAAAAAAGGTAAAAATAGACCCACCTCTTGCCCCTCCTTTGCTTGGGCCCTGCACAGCAAGGGTGACATGGGCCTTAATGCTAGCAAGGAAAATCTGAATGTAAACACAGGTGGAATCTAGTGGGAAATTTTTAATTTTACAAAAACACTTCCCAGACTTTTTTTTATTATTATTTGTTTATTAGTATTTCCAAACCAATTTCATAACAATAACACAAAAGCTGCATCTCCATATAGAATACAGTCAGTAGAGAGGAATCAATAGCTCATGAATAGGCAAGACCTTTTGACTTTGCCAGTGCTTGTTTTACTCTTAGTCCCGCTCCATGCATATGGTGGGGATCTCCAAAGAGGGTTGTTGGTTCTCTGCTGCCCTTGCAGGGCACCAGGCCAGCCAACTGACTTAAAATGAGCTTTTATGTCTCTTTTTAATAGCGGTGAAATACCTACTTGATCGATATACTCCAGAGGAGTAATTAATGGAATAAAGAAGGTCCCTGAAGTGAATATGCAGAATTATTCTTCAGAAACACCTTCATTGAACCAAAGCCATAAAACCCAAGGTGCTTCACGAGATAGATAGATACATACATTTTTATTGCACAATTACTTAAAATCATTGCAATTGATTACATTTTAAACAAGCATTGGCATAGCCAATAGGTCTCGCCTTTGGGACCTTATCAGTGTTTAGCCATGCAACACTTGATGTTGTTGCACCAACGATATTGTGCTGGATAACTAAACACTTATAAGGTCCCAAAAGCGAGACCTATTGGCTATGCCATACCATTATGTAGCATATAATTATGTGGCAGGTCAAGAGGTTCTGCAGGAGCACCAAGTGCACCGGGCACGAACATCGGGGTGTCCCGTCTCCTTTGGCAATGCCGATGTGGGAACACCCGCCGTTGTCGCGTGAACACGGGTGAGCCGCTGTGGAACAGAACCATAAAAAAGCGTTACCAAACAAACCTTTAAGAATTGCAGTATACATGTGCAAAAAGGACCAGAAAAATAACTGCGCCATTGATTAGGATTACGTCATCGTGGCTACTGCTTAAATTAAGATTAATGTTCACCACATCAATCAAATTTGGGGTTAGCAGATAGAAAAACTTTCGAACTTGAAGGTTATGCGAGGGTAGAGAAGGGCTCCACATGCAGTATGCAGGGCGCTTCAGCGGCAAGGCCAGGGGTGTGAGGAGGGAATGCGAACTAAAGGGGGGCGCTTTACTGGAGTGGGAATATTCAGGTGCATCACTGACTCCTGGGACTAGCCATGCGGTGAAACAGAGAGGCCGATCCCATACAGGAACACCCGTTGAATCACGCCTACCTTCGACCCCACAGAAAGGCACTGCGTGTCCGTAACTTCTGTAGGTCTTGAGCTCCGACTCAGAATAAACAAAATAGTACTCAAAAAAGGACATAAATGAGTTAAATCTAACAAAATAGATCAGAAAGGTGAGGAGATACGAAATGCAGATGAGCGGCTGTGGGAGAACACGGTCTGCCTAGCGGCGGGTGGTCCAGGGGTACAGAGATGAATGACAGGACATTTGGTGAAGCAGTAATTTTGAAAGACTCATACAGACACACTGACCTCACCCGTTCCTTTCGACCCCTGCTCAGAATTCACAAACCTCAAATTAAATTACCCTCGCGCTGGACTGATTGTGCCAACTAAATCCTGTTTATCTTACAACACAATGACGGCAAGCAAAACAAGCGCGGTGCGCGTGCACTGCGAGGAATGCAGCTGGCACCCGGATGGACAAATTCAGAGTGTCTGCTTGGTGCAAAAACAATCAATTAGTAATTAAGAATCCTACCCTGGAAACATGAACTCCATTGCTAAGCCTAGAGCACACTCGGTTAGCTATCTGCCGTCCAATTTAAAAAAAGGTTTGCCAGCGATGAAAGCGACGGAAATATATGCATGGCAACCTGAGATTCTTGTTCAAAAACATCAATCCTTTGTCAGCGTAACAGGTAGAATTAGAAGGACGCTGCCATCCACAATGAGCTTACACGTCCAAAACGCATCAAATCACACCTAAACCGCCTGCCAAGACGAAGCATTATAACACAAGCACAAGCGCAAGCGCCTCGCGCGGCAGCAGGCGGAGGGGAGAGAGGAAGGGGCCTGCGCGATTCCCTTGCGGGAGCGAGCAGCAAGGCGCGATAATTGATAACATATGGTGCCAGCTGCTTGCTCCCGCAAGGGAATTGCCAAACGTGCACGCGTTGCCATTGAAAGCAATGCAATGCGTGCACGTTTTTGGCCTCAAAACCGACTCGATGGCTAAAGGTCTTTTTCCTAAGCACCACATGCGCGCTGCGTAGGCGAGACCTAAAAAACACTGTGTAGATCTAAAACTGATATTGCCTTACAGACACTTTGTTATCCTATTCATCATAACATACATAAATTTAAAATCTTAGTAGTTTAGAAAAGTGCCCAGGATTGGTGTGCAGGCAGCATTAAAATTGAGGGATGTGTTCGGGCTTCTTCATGGTTAATGCCGCTGTCATAAATTTCATAAAACGTGCAGCCATTTGCACCGAATCACCTCTCATGCACTCTCTTAATGCATCTTGGCAGGTCCGAACATTAATGATGTGTCAAATGGGGCGGAGCCAACATTTCCTTAAGGCGGTCAATTTCTTGCAGATGCACAAAACGTGGAATAGTGTGTCTTCCCTGTTTCCACAGAGGCGGCACTGTGTGACCTTCGGCTCCCACTAGCTCTAGCCATCCGTGTTTGCTTGAGGGGTGTCAAAAGATAATAAGGTGCTTCACGAGAATTCTGTTCAGATTTTATACTTGGGCACAAATCAAATGGCGTTAATAAACACTGAAAAGTTAAACTGAGGAGTGGACATTCATGCAAAGACAAAAGACTTTCAGATTTCAGTCCCCAAAACTTAATTATTTATGGATTAAAGTGGGATAGAGAACTCAGGCCGTCATGAATGAAAGGAGTTTGTGGTTGCAAGCCTATGAAACTCAAAATTGCCAGCTTTGCGACTGCAACACTTGAAGCACAAAAGTCTTTGCAACTCACTATGTTAGCCATTGAAATACTTTTCACTCTGCTAGGAAGAGTGGGTGTAAAAGGAGGGTCCCCTCTTCTTGTGAATTGCAATGAAATGTACCCATAGTTTAACACTTCTTTTGGGGTAACAAACCAGTGAATGAATACCAGCATCTGAACAGGAATGATATACATTTGCAAAGGTTAATCTGTCCTAGAGGGACAGCTTTCACTTTCTGAATTTAGGCCTTGAGGGAAGCACCCAACAGTCCAGGGATTACCTGCTTGCTCCCTCTGTCATTTTCGAAGTGCCAATATTTTTGTCTATCTTGCAGCCCTGGTTCTTTTAAGGAAACAGAACTGCAGTGTCAGCCTTTTACAAATACTCATGTAGTGATGGAGATCTGCTGCCTCATGCAGCCCTCCATCCCTGTATTGTAGCCTTTCTGTGGGGTTTGCAAAGGGAACAGGCCCGGTTCCAGGGTTTTGGATCTGAGAGGGCCATGAAGGGGCATGGATGGGCCTTGAAGAAGCATGGGTAGTGGGCAAACTGCAAACTCTTCCTACTTCTCCTGCTGGCTGGTAGAGTGGTCACTTCCCTGAGCAGAGCAGAATCTTCCCTCTTCTCTGTGCTAGTCCTTTTAGGTGTTTTTCTTCAATTTATTTGTGTCACGCTGTGGCACCCAATGTGCCAAGACAGCAGTAAATATTTAGTCATAACCGCTGTTCCACAGTCTGTTTAGAAAGCTGACTGTTGTGAAACCAAATTTGGTAAAGTATTGAATTAATTACGTGGGTGGAGAGTACATAGCTTGTTTGTGGTCTCAAAAGTGATTTGCGGCTAGTTTTTTTTTTTTTGCCATCAGTTGGTACAATTTATTTTTGTGAAAAGTTCATTCAGTGCAAGCTCTATTTACCTGTCTTGCTAGCCGGTTGGGTGCATTTTTCCCCAAGCCGTGCAGAACCTTTCCATTCTCACTCACCCGAAAGTTTTTTCAAGGACCAGGGAGCTTAATGGTGATGTAGTTCACCTTACCTATAGCGCCAATGAATTACTCATGCTGTTCCCCCCACATGATATTTTTTCTGATGTTGCCAAAAGATCCGTAAACTCTGAGACTATATACAACAATGTTCCGCTGTATAAAATTTTAATCCTATTTAACGCTCCTACGTCATCTTCCATGTACCATCTAAAGATTGTTATGTAATGTGAGATCAGCCCTAAAACATCTACTTCAGATTGCTGATTTCAGTGAATCTCATAATCTTGACCTCTGGTGCCTGAGTCTTGTTTACAAGGAAATTCAGATCACACACTTTACCAGATATCTATTAGATCTTGAGAGTTGTTCAATCTAATAAACTCAAAGGTGGGGTAGTGTTTATTTATAAGAACATCAATACTAAGCCAACACCTTTTGAAAGAACGTTTCAAAGTGAAGCTGCAGCTTGAGAATGCAAAATTGTATACACAACAATAATTATTTCATTTTATAACCTCCCAAAATCCTATGCCTCATTCTCAACTTCTATTAAAGAAAAAATAGGAAGCTTCATCCTCAGTAAAGATTGTACTTTTGCTCTGGGCAATTTTAGTTATCTAGAAAGCCTGGTTGGTGTTGACCATTGCTTTTTAAAGGAGCACAAGATTTACAATCAAACGCTAATGAGCAGTGAACCCACTCAAAATCTAGTAACAGTCTGAAAGATATTTTTGCTTCCTCTGACCTACAGTGAGTATAGACCCTTGTGTATTACTACCATTGTCAGACCACTTCAGAGTCCCTTTCAAACTCAAAACCCCCAAAACATGTAAACCAATACAAGGAAGGTCAAAACAGGCAGGTGTTGAGATCCTTTTCCATCCTTGGAGCAAGTGAATACATCTATCCCTGCCTTTAGCCCCATTACAGTTAATCAAAGACATAAATTGTGCTTTAGCAGCTTTTAATTTGAATCTAGCAACGTTCTTCAACATTACCCATTGAGTCTCACAGATACATCAAACATTTTCTCACAAAAACAACCCAGAAGAGCAGAAAGGCAATGGTGGTCAACTTTGCATGGGACTGCTGCCATGATGTAAACAATAAACTAGTTTGCCTAATCTACCATTCCACCCGCATTATGCTAGCAACCAACACACCGAAGGAGATCTTCAGGGTTATTGTAAAACTGCAATCCTTTCTAACACATAAACAATTTGAGCCTTTGCAAGCTTTGTGTAACAAACTGTTACAGATCTTTGCCACCATGGTCGATAGCATCCAATTCCAGACTGAACAGGAAGCTTCCCTTATTACTATAGTTTTATTTTCCCCTCTGTTAGGGCAAAACCATAACAAACTCACCCACTTAGCTACTTACGCAGCTGAAGTCTGCGAAGATTCTCTCTCCTATAAGGCTCTCTGGTCGATTTTCTCTCCTAAAAGGCTCTCTGGCCAATCTTTGTTTGATTATGGAAGCTGGGTCGGCTCCCATAATCAAACAAATGTGTCTCCTGCTCACCTCAAAAGTAGTCAGTCTGTTTAATCATTCCCTAAATGAAAGTCTCATGCAATTAGTGGAAGGCAGCAATGGTCAAACTCATGAAGAAAGCCTCTCTCATAACTCAAAACCCTAAAAGCTTCTTTCCAATCTCCCTGTTACATAGCTTAGTAAACTTTTGGGGAAAGTAGTAGTCACACAGTTGCACGCCTTTATTGAGACCAATAATATTTTCACCTTCAAACAGTCTTCAGATCTGACAACAGCAAAGAGCTGTTAGTGACTTCTGCCCATTATGACTTCCAGAGGCTATTGGCCAATGGTTTAGGAGGGATTATCTTCCTTTTGAACGTTTCTGCAGCCCTTGATAACATTGCCTAATCACTATTTATTTCCAAGTTGAAGGATATGGGTCTCAATATTCTTGCACTGAAATGGCCCCAGTCCTTTGTGCTAGATCGGCCCCAAACGGTTTTTCTGCCATCTATCAAGTCAGTGCCAAGTCAGGTTAAATGTGGAGTGCCTCGCAGTTCTGTACTCTGCCCTCTACTTTTTAATATTAGAGGTTACCCTTAAACCTCTTGCTGTATGATAAGGGGGTACAGTTTTAAATCTACAGTGAAGATACCCAACTGTTGTTTAAAGAGCTGAAAGAGAAGAGCTATGTTTTTGGCAGTGTGTGGCTTGCACAGGCAGGCACTTCAGAGTCTGTGAGAAATTAAGGTTCAAAATGTATGTATCTATGTACTTGAATTGCAAACTGCTGAATGGATTTACACTAAATCACAAAAAGCACGCCGTTCAATTTTCTCGTGGAAAATTGTATGGGGAAAAATCACCCCTGACACCTCTCCCCTCTTTTTCTTGGCTCCTGCTTGACAAGTTTAACTTAAATTTACTCATTGCATCTTATAACATGAAGGCCTCAGTCAGATATTTGCTATAATCTTTCAATCTTTTAATTACCCTTCACTTGCGGTAAATTTTATATAAAATAACACCCATGCCTTAGATGAAAAATAAATGCTAATTAATCAGTGGGAAAACAACTCTTGTGTTATGAAACATCAGTTCGTTAATGGGATCACTCCAGGTGTCTGTGTCTCTGACCAGAAATCCACTGAATTGAATCATAGCTGGTGCAGTGGGGAACAGTGACTTTTGTATTTATAGTGCTACGAGGTCCCAGTCTGTGACAAAAGTATGTGTAATTATTTTAAGATTGTTTTACACAGAGCATAAGGCTGGCTGTATCAAAATGATTTAGGCCAAGTTTACAAAGACTTTGCATAGGGTTTGCATTAAAAAAGTAATTCAAACTCTATGCAAAGTGTTGTGCTGGTATTTACAATCCCAACCCTATGTATTGGATTGTAACCAAAAGTAGTGCAAATCTGAGCAACGTGCTGCCTTTCGTTACTTTGCATTATGGGGGCATTCCATGGGTGATGCATGGGTGTTCCCCATGAAACCAGCCCTGGGTTTTGACGTAAATCCCTATCTACAAAGAACTTTGGCCAAAATCCTGAGCCTCCTTGAGGCAGGCGTAACAAGGAGAAATGGATTCATTTCTCCTCCTTTTTCTCTCTTTGTATATGTGTTGTAGAATGCAGAACAGATGCAAAGAGGGAAATGCCTTAAAGCATTGCTTTAGTACAGGAAGGATACCTTCCTGTACAAAACCTATGCATTCCACAGTGCAGACAGCCTTTCACTATGGCTCAAAGGTGTCTGCGCTGGTGCATGGCAGCATAAAGTATGTCAGCGCAGGGAGAGAGCAGAACAATGCCACATCTTAGTAAATATGACGCTGTTTTCCTCTGGCTCGTTCACGCAATGCAGCACAGCAACTTTGCTTGCTGTGCTGCATTGCATTATTTCTTACAAAATCTGGGCCATGGGCTTAAGATAAAACAAGTGTTTCAAAGTATATTATTTAGTATTGCGTGATCAGACTGTATCTAGTACCAACATGTCTATAAATGTCCATTGAAAGAACGCATTGCAGAAATCAGCTGATAACACTCTTACATTACCTCTAAGAAAGAATACACCTTTGACACCATGAACCTTCAGATGACTCCATCAAATAAAGCCAATAAAGGCTCATACACAGCCTTTACATTTAGTGACTAACCAATTGCACACATTTACATTTCTAGCAGGTAGCAGGGACACCAGTGAGAGGACCTGTTTCTTCTTTAGGTCTCTGCCCCTCCCTAGGCTTCATAGCATAGGAGACCTGCCCATCCTATCTCTTTCAACAAGATGGTCCATTCACGGATGGCGTGGTTGGTTTTTTACAAAAAGTATGTTGGGGAGGCATGGTCTGCAGCAGACTAAGATGGCTGCCTGAACAGGGAGCTCTGCTCCCTAGCCCACAAAATCCCCTGATATCTATCGGTCATTGGGGCTAATTACTGGCATTCTCATAGCCTGGGTGTTTGGGGGCAGTCTGTGATCTAGGGTTTAGGAACATGCACAGGTAAAGGAAGGTAAGGGATTTTTAGGATTCCGGGGAGGGTAGAGGTAACGGTTGGTAGATATTTTTAGAGCTGAGTGGAGGGTAGAAGTAAAGGGTTGTAAGATTTTTTTAGGGTTTACCGGTGGGTAAAGGGTGGTAGAAATTTCTAGCGTACACTGGAGGGTAGAGATGAAGGCATTCAAGGGGTTTTTAGGGTGTTGGGTGGGTAGTAGGGATTTTTAGGATTTGGGTGAGGGTTAAGGTTAAGGGAGGGTCGGGGTTTTTAGGGTTTGGAGGAGTGTAGAGGTAAAGAGATGTAATGAGTAAAGAAAAAAGGGGGTGGTACCCATCTCTGTAGTTATAGTTAGAATTCCCAGAGATAGAATTTCCTTGGATTTTTGCTTGCTAATAACTTTGCTCACCATTTGATGAATCTCCATGAAACTTTGCATTATCAGCCAGTGTAGAAAAAAGGAATAGGTCTGCACATGTTCTAGGTGATTAGTTAAGTGGGTGCAAAGAAAAATGGAGGGTCCCAAAACCTGTTTTTCCACCAATGCATTTTCCATATACTTTTTACACAGACGTATTAGCAAAACGGCTGAACAGATTTTCATGAAATTTTCCAGGAATATAGATTATGGTCTGTAAAGTATCCTTTTTGGTATTTCCTGAAAATCCATTTAGTAGTTTTGTAGTAATAAGGGACTAAAGCTTAGTGGTATATTGAGTAAGCATGGGTGGGTAACTACGCTCCGCCAGAAGAGTTTACATAGTTTTGCATACTTCGCATTCATTTGCGAACGGGGAGTTTAGGCAAAACTATGACTCCGTGGCGGAGCGTAGTTAGCCAGCCCCTCCACCCTCCCAAAGTAATTATAAAGTAAGAAAAAAGGCACTTACCTGCCGTGGTTGCCTCCTACATGCCATGGCCGCTCTCCTTCCTCGTCCTCCTTCTCTGATAACCCCTACATTGTACGTCTTGCGAATGCGCATAAAGCTGTGATTAATACATGTAAGCATGGGGTACTCATAATTTTTAAATGTACCAACGTGCACACATAATTAATAATTCATCCTAACTTTTTTTTTTCATTCTAATACATTAATATATATGTGAAATACATTTTGAGAAAGTTTCATGAATGCACTGTTAATTATGAATGTGTAACCACCTACTTTTCTTTTGTCATTTCCAGTGCACACATTAATACATGTAAATTTATTTTCATTATTTTTCACATTTAAACCAAGTTAATTCATGATGCTTCAATGTAGTCTTATTGATGTTCACACTCATATATGAAATCAAGTTGATTAGAGATAAACTCCATAAAACGTGAGAGTTTACCATTTTATGTGTTTTCTAACACACGTTAATATGTAGATATATCTTTGAATAATATAGTTTGTGATTTATTAATGAAAACAAGTGAATGTCTAATCTACCTTTCTTCTGCATGCTTTTATGATGCAGTAACTACATTTCTCTTACTTTGTGTCATTTCTCATAACGTGTAATTTTGTGCACGTTTAGCATTTTCTCTCAAAGGTGCCATAATAGTATTTTCTTGATAATCTTTCAAAGGTAATTTGTGCTCTATCAATACTGACAACCCTACCTAACCCTAACTATACTAGAGAGCATAATTTGGGCACATTCTGCCAGATCTCTTGGAGTAGCTTAACTCCCCATTTACCTGTATGAATGATGTATCAAGCAGCCAGCCTGATGTGGGGCAGGCCTCCGTCCTCTGCAGGATGGTGATAGAAGTCAGCAGGGCTGGTATTCATGAGCGAACGTCCAGGATAAATCATGGAAGTGCTTTTCTCCCGAGCGAAATGTCAGGAGCAGTTTAAATAATAAATACTGGCCCTGTTCACACTGTACCTGAGGTCCTCAGCTATTTATCATTTGTATTTCCAGCTAAGAGTTGTCTCCGAAGGGAACACAACAAGACGCAAGGGCAGCATGGTCAGTGTACTTTATCCTTGAACATAACGTACAGTGTGGTGCTAAAATGCTTACGAAGAAATGTGCTTGCAAGCAGAACACTTTCTGAGTACGTTATCATGTACCTGCAAAGCAGGTAAAAAGTCACTTGTCTAAAAAGATGTCAAGTTTAAACATGAACATGTAAAATTGAAAACTTTGGTGCACAGGCCATGTTAAATATCACAGCACTCCTTCCCAAGCCATCACAGGCCCTGAGAGCCCACCCCAAGGACCAAAATTAGTGAATATGGGGAGGGGTGCCATGCTGCCCCCTCCCTGAACCATCATAGGGCCCAGGAAGCCCACTCCTGGGGCCAAAATTTGTGGAAAAGCAGAGGGCAGTACAGCCTACTGCCTGAGCTTCTAAAATCCCTGGGGACTCCAGGGTGATGGGGCCCCCCCTCCCTGAGCAATTAATGACCCTGGGGACCCCATCAGCCTGGCCGGCTCAATAGCTCTGTCCTGGGAAGCCCACCCCTGGGACATAGCTGGTTTCCTGCCTGTACCAGCGCATGCCAGGAAACCTGTGTGTGCTCCCATATAGGAGCGTTTTTTAATCTCCCGCCAAGCGGGAGCAAACACAGTCTGCTCCCAGCCGGCAGGAGCTTTGAAAATGCTTCCTCCGGCTGGGAGCAGACTTTTGATTTGTTGCCTTCCAAGCACTGATGCAGGCAGGGAAATAGAACAAGAGATTGCTCCCACCCGGAGGGAGCAGCATAAGTAGCTGCTCCTTATGGGCTGGAGGAATGCCTGTGGAGAGGCAGCTGGGAAGGTGGGGGCCTTGGGGATTCCCCGCGGCCCCCAACGAGTATATGGTTGGTGCCCAGGGTAGACACCAGGTCACCCACCTTTAATAATGTGGACCCTGGGGTGCCAGGGGCCAATAGTAACTCAGGGAAGGGGGGGGGGACATGCTGCCTCCCTCCCCTTAATTAAAAAAAAAAGGCCCTGGATGATGGGGTCTCGAGGGACTAGTAAGGCTCGGGAGTGGGGCCACACAGCCCCCCTCCTCTTTAATATAAAAAAAGGCCCTGGGGGATGGGGTCCCCAGGGCCTAAAGAGACTCGGGGAGGGGACCACGCATCTCCCTCCCTTTTTTGGCAAGTGTGAGCTCCGGGGCTGGGATCCCTAGGTCTCATAATGGCTGGGGAAGGGACCTGCGGCCCCTCTCCCCCTTTAAACAAAAAAAAGGCCCAGGGAATGACGTCTCCAGGGACTAATAAGGCTCTCTGAGGGGGGCCACTTGGCCTCCCTCCCCTTGAAAATACATAGGGCTCTGGCGTCCCCAGGGCCTAATGAGGCTCAGGGAGGGGGTGCAACACAGCCTCCCTCCCATTTAAAAGAGTTAAGGCCCTGGAGGATGGGGCCCCCATGGCATTTTAAAGGATCAGGGGAAGCACATGGCCCCATCCCTTTTATGAAATGGCCCTAGAGGATGGGGTCCTCAGGGCCTAATAAAGCTTAGTGAGGGGGACCACTTGGTCCCCCTCCCATTTAAAAAACATAAGACCCTGGAGGATGGGGTCCCCAGGGCCTAATGAGGCTCAGGAAAGGGGGCTGCTTGACACCCCTCCTCTTTAAAAACAATAGTCCCTGGGGGAAGTGGTCCCCAGAGCCTAATAAGGCTCAGTGGGGGGGGCACTTGGGCCACCTTCCCCTTAAAAAACATAAGGCTTTGGGATCTCCGGTGCGTAATGATCTTAATGAGGCTTGCGGAGGGGGGCCACTTGGTCCCCATTTCCTTTAAAAAACATAAGGGCCTGTGGGTTTTTTTGCCACAGGGCCTCGTCGCAGGTGGGGGTTTTACCTTTACGGGAATAAAAACCAACGTTAATCAAATATAGACACTCACCGCAAAAAAAGGGTAAAGAAAGGTTATAGTTAAGCGTGATAAAATGATCTGTTTGTGTTTTTTTTTTTTAATTCTTAGAAATTTACTGAGAAAAAACGTTAAAGTAACGTTATAGTTATGTGAATATGTCAGCAACAACATTAATGTTTTGAACTAAAAAACACACTGATATTCACCAGTTATAATTAGCAGAGCTAACTGTAGCTTGCGTTGCTGCCATGCACTGCTTATGACCCCACATATTACATCATGTCATGAGTGATGTCATAAATGATGTCCTATTACATCACTCATGACATGTTCTATGTGAGGTCATAGGAAGTGCATGGCAGGAGCGCAAGTTATAGTTAGCTTTGTTAACTAGTTGAATTTCTGTGTTTTTTTTTTTTAGTTCAAATCGTTAATGTTACGGACATTTTCACCTAACTATAAGGTTCCTTTAACCTTTGCTTTTTTCTGTGAAAAAAAATAAAATATATATATATCTGGGGTCTCCAATGAGTAGCTTAGGAGCTACTGATAGCTTGCCAGCACCCTCCAAGAAGCTCTCAGGGGTGACGTTAAGCCCAGTATCTCTTTCCGAGAATATGTGTTGTTAAAGAAGGCAGTAATGCTCCTTTTAACACCCTGCAATGGCAGGACATTATGACTGCAGTCAAACACACACGTTGTGGCTCTATGGAGTCTGCCACATGATCATCAGCAGCCTTTCTCAGTGACAAGGAGATTGACCATGTTGTAGGCCCTACTCTGTGAGTCGCATGGCATGTGAATGAACAATGGACCATGAGAGAAGCGTGCTAGCAGTATCATGTGTTGACCCATAGAAGTGTGTGACTGCAGGAGCCAAAGTGAACATGTGTTAGTTGGGTGCATAATCAGCCCAAGAGCTGAGGAGAGCATGGTATGGATCCAGAGCAGAGAAAAGTAAGTTTCTCATCTCCATTTATTTATGTGTCTGTATGACAATGTGTCCCTCTGTAATAAATAGTGTTGCTACCAGGACTGCAAAAAGTGTATTATAGCCCCCATCAAAAATATTTCTCCTCTGGCACAGTTGTGGCTGTTCATAGTATAATAGTACCAATTGCATATTAATGTCATCCTTGATATTAATGGTATTCCTGATCGAGTTGTGGCATACTGGTAGACATCAATGACATATTAAGAGTATGACTGGGCTGCTTTCCCTGACACATTGATGGCTGCCCCTTGCATAATAATGGCGATGAATTGATATATGGTAAGCCTCCTGATCGTTAAGGAGTGCAGCTTTGGCACAATGTTGGCCATGATATTGTGGTAGGCATTTTTGGCATAAAACAGCCATCCTTGGTGTTATGATGAGCATCCATGACCTATGATTGTAATCCCTGAGCACTTGAGATCCAAGTTAGGCATCTGTGCATGCGAGCACTCGAAAATTGCAATCTGATGTTTGGGGACTGTGTATTTCCTGTAAATGAAAGCTGCTATTTAAAAAGAAAAAATGATTTCTTTTTCAGACAGCTTCTTTCTTCTGGGAAATTTAGTTTGTTTGCCCAAAATGGAAAGTGGTAGACAAATATGTGCATTTTCAGAAATTGGTATGCTGATGAAGACAAAAGGTTGCAATTCCAAAACACATTTAAAGTTGATAGCTGAATGATTATTGAGATAGGGAAACTTACTGCTGTGGTTATGTCAGTTGTGCCAGAGGGCATGCGATGATTTGAATGTTACTTCACTAGTCATGTGGAGACATTCAATATTGATAAGCTTTTTCCTGGTATTTCTTCTGGTAACCTTGCCTGGAATGCTTGACTGGTCACTACCTATAATCCGGTTTACTGTGGTCATATTGTAATCTTAACATAGATTTTTTCACAGTAAAATAGTGACTACCTATTAGTAACTCAGGAGGACTTTCAATCAGCAGAAGTAGCTCCTACTAAGGAAACTGTTGATGACCCCTGATATGTGTATTACCCCATGGCAGTAGTTATTATTAGGACCATGTTTCCATAAGGAATGGTACTTTTGGTTTGCTAATAACCTTGGCGCCGGTTTTCCAGGAAGAAGTTGAGGTGGATTAATATTTTTGGGGGAAAGTTTAGTGAGGACTTGTCAGTTTCAGGGAGACTTGTCAAGCGGGAGCCAAGAAAAAGAGAGTAGGGGTGTCAGAAAAATGATTTTTCCCCATCAGCGATACCACAAAAATGGTGAACGGAATTACACCAAATGTGGCAAAAAGCTAGATCTTGGTCCAGAAAGCATGCTTTTTGTGATTTAGTGTACATCCATTGAGTAGTTTGTGAGAAATTAAGGTTCAAAATGTATGTACATATAGCAATATGGGGGTTTGCCGAACCAACAGACCAAAAGATTTGATATGATTGTCTGCAACTTCATCAACTAAAATGTGGCAACAGCCATTTTAGGACTTGGGGACTCCTACAAACTGCCCTTTGTCCAGTAAAAAATATTTTAAAAACATATAGGGGGCTGGGTATGGACACTCTGCCCCCCTAGACCTGGTGTGGGTTCCCACAGGCCCCTCGAACCAAAAACGGTATTTTGTTTTACAGGACTGGGAATCCGCAGAGGTTCTATGGTCCTGGGTTAAAAAAAGGGCGGTGTCCTGCCCTTTTCACTTTAATCCCCCCTCGGTTGGACCAGTGTGGTTATTTTTTATTATTTTTTTGTATAGAGGGCATGCAACCCCCCCTCTCCGAGCCATTAGGAGGGCCTGGGGACCCATCACCGGGGATGCATCACATTAAAAGGGAGCCGGTGCAGCCCCTTGCCTGTGTGATTTTAAAGTCCTGGGGACCCCATCACCCGGGGCAGATGCAACATTTAGTGGCCAAGGGTTTCCCAATCAGAGAGGCCTCTGAGTCACAGGGGGCCCCAGGGCCTTAGCGACCACTGCCAGCTCCCCTCGAAGCACCCATCTCGGGTGTGATGAGAGCCACCTACATTTCTTTTGTTACCTGCCCACAAGAGTACAGCAAGGAAGTTGAAATTATCCCTGTCTACGCTATTACAGGCAGGAAACTGCAGTATCACATGGGATGGGGTCCCTGGGATGCTGCTGCCATCAGGCCCTGTGTGATGGCATCCCCATGGCCACTAGATGACTCAGCCCCACACACCCCTCCCCACCAAAACGAATTCAGCTCTGGTGTCCCTGGGGCCCTTTCAAAGCTCAGGGGGAAGGCCCAACACCCACCTTCCCCCAAAAAATAATTGGTGCCAAGGTGTGGGGTCCCCAGGGCCCTTCCAAGGCTCAGGAAGGGGGCCTCACACCCACTCCCCATTAAAAAAGTAATCAGACCTTGGAGATGGGGCTCCCGGGGCCTTTAGAAAGTTTGAGGAGGGGGCCACATGCCCCCTCCCCATTTAAAAAAGGAATCGGCCCCAGGGATGGGGTTCACAGGGCCTTGAAAAGGTTCATGAAAAGGGGGAACGCACACCTGACCCTTTAAAAAACTGATGGAATGACTGAATGAAATGGATCACGGAGGGAGGCTTCCCTCCCAAAATATATATTTTTTTAAAAAGCAGTGAATGCGAAATGAGAGGAGTAGCCCATACACATTCACTGCTCCATCTGGGGAGCGACCCATAATGCCCTGCTGGGGCATTTTTCAATATTCTTTATGCTGATGGTGCCTCTAGAAGGGACAGGGGCACCACCAAGCTTTTTATTAAATATTTTTAGGGGCTGCAGGGAGAACAGAGCCACCCAACAACAATTTTAAAAAACAGTAAGTCTTCTGGGTCATTGAATCCATGACCCCAAGAGAGTTTACATTTTTTTTTAAGCACTCCAAGCTGGAACTACCAGCTCTTCATCTGGAGTGCAGGGACACCTTGTGGCTGGTTTTGTATGACTTTGCTTTCTGGCTTGAAAAATGTTAGAAAAAGACTCAAAAACAAGTTTTTTTTTTTTATGTATTAATGAAAATAATTTTTGGGATCACTATTTTTAAACATGACAATGTGTGAATTTATAAATATACATTTGCTTATAGTTATTGGTGACTTTTTAACATAGCCAATAGGACTGCTTAATAGATGTTCATGTGTTGACCCCATGATAAAGCCAATAGCCTACCTTTTATATCTTGGTGTTTGACAAAGCCAGTAAGTCTGCCTTATTTAAAAAGACCCCCTTTATATTGGTATATGACATAGTCAGCCATGTGCGGTGGGGAGGGATTTGGCACAGGGCTTGCCCACAGGCTAGCCCTGCAGCCAACCCCTTGCTGCACACAGTGGAGGGCTGAGCACCATTGGGTACACAGGGGGGTTGGCTGCAGGGCTATGCCGCCGGTCAGGTCCTGTGCCCAACTCCACACCGTGCATGCAATAGACATCTTACTTTACGTTAAAAAAGCGTTATAAATTCACTGGAAAAAACAAAGGTTAAAATGTCTTTATAGTGCAATAAAAAAACAAAGGTTAAAGGCATGTTATAGTTAGGTTCAAATGTCAGTTAAACATACTACTTTAAACTAACAAAACCACTGAAATTCACCAATTATAATTCTATTATTAGTGGTTGGCCCTGGGGGATGGAATCTCCTGAGCCTATTAAGGCTCTGGGAGGGGGGCCATGTGCCCCTTCACACATTATTAGCATTTGGCCCTGGGTATGGGGTCCCGAGGGTCTATTTAGGCTCGGGGAGGCCACACGCCACACTTCCCAAAAATAACAGTTTTTGGCCCTCGGAGATGGGGTCCCTGGGGCCTCATAAGGCTCGTGGAGGAAGACTATGTGCCCCTTCTCCTATTATTATTCTTTGACTTTAGGGAATGGGGTCCCTTGGGGCCTCTTAGGGCTCAGGGATGGGGGCCACTCACTCCCCTCCCCTAAAATAATAGTTTTTTGGGATAGGGCCACCTACCCTGCTGTTAATTTATTACCCGGGGGATGGGGCCCCAGGGACAATTTGGCCTCAGGGAGGCAGGCAACACCCCCCCTTCCCTAATATAAATATGTTTAGCCCTGGGGCCTTTTATGGCTCAGGGAGGGGGGGGCCACATGCCCGTCCTCTATAATTAGTGTATGACCCCAGGGGATGGGGTTCCTGGTGCCCATTTGGGCTTGGGGTGGGGGACTAGTGCACCTCATCCCCTAATATAAATGTTTTTGGCCTGGGGATGGGGTCCCAGAGCCAATAGTGGCATGGGGACGGGGGGCCGAGGGACCCCCTCCCCTTGTAGGGAGCTTGCTACCTGCAGGGGGTAGACCGCAGGGCCAGGCCCTGCAGCCAACCCCACACCACACAGCAAAAGACCATGCATGGCTGGGTTGGCTGCTCTCGGAGGGTCGTTTGCAGGGCCTGACCATGGGGCGAACTCTGAAAAAAAAAATAGAAGTAAAATAATGTTATAGTTAGGAGAAAATTTCAGTGCTAACTTAACGTCTTGAACAAAGAAAAACACAGAAATTCACGAGTTATTCATCAGTTATTGTTGTCCTCCGCCAAACCCATCACAGGAAAGCAAGCCCATACCGTGCATGGCCTTTGGTCATGCAATGCGTGTGATTTTCCGCAGTGAATTTCTAAATTGTTTTTAAAATACAATTAGATCTTATTATCACATCTAACTATAATGTCAATTTAACTGTTGTTATAGTTAGGAATGGTAATTATATCTTAATTTTCATGAATAAAATCCCTAGAAAATCACTGGGAAAAAACCATCACTTTAACCATTGTTCTGGCATCTGTCAAAATGCCAGAACTAAGGGGCATCAGAAAATTGTATCAATTTTTTCTCCCTAACACGGGATTCCCTGTGCCAAATCAAGATTTGCTCCGACGCTCAGAGAGTGTGCTCAAACAAGTTTATTGCCAATCCACCATAATGTGTTTCTGCTTCCACAAAGACCTTGATCAAATGAGCCCCAAGTTAGTGCAATACAATTTAAAGACAAAACACTTTCTGACCAAAACTAAACACAGAAGACATATTCTTTGATGTAAACATGATTTGGAAAAAATATATAATGAAAAATTTGCTCAGTTAAATAACTTGCATAAAAGTCACTTTCCACAAATCCAAACAGTACAAAAAAATTAATTGTGCAATTAAATAAAAAAACTAATTGTGGTAAATGTCTATTACAAGTCTGCCACCATTTAAGTATAACCCATGCATTATTTCCCACATGCATTATCGGCAATACTCTTTCAAAATTCATGCAAAATAAAACAAATCAAATATATCAAAACTGGGCCATATTGCTCGACAGACATTGAACAACTGTTCAATATGGGATCAAACCCTAGTGGGTCTATTTTTCAGAAGCACAAAATGTATTAGAAGAAATAGGGATGTATTTCAATATCGATAAGAGTGTTCCCAGCATAATAACCATCAAACACTTTTAGCTGTGCATATGCTAAAGCCTTGAAGTAAATAAATAACCTTGATCCCTGGGGAACTAATAATTTATACCCTATATTAAAAAGAGATGTCCCGTATTTTCTCAAACTATGGCTTCCTAGTTAAAAAATCTTTAGATCTCATAAGTGAATAAATAACTCCTCTTCCATATTGAGGCCATCAGGTGCCTGGTGTTGAGTTCCAAATGTAACGAGACTGTAATCTATGTAGCTGTTTATCTCTATTCCCCCGTCTGTGGTTTCTGGGCATTGAATCAATAACAAAATACCACAAGTCATGATCATTGCTCGTTTGCTCATCTTGAAAGTAATGAGCTACAGGGTATCTCTTATCCTTATTATATTATGGCTTGTACATGCTGCAATATTCTCTTGCAGGCCTGTAGAATCGTACATATAATTTTGGGCAAGGGAACTGAGGATGTAAACTATAAACTCACTTTTTAGGTCGAGCCTATAGCGGCAGCGGTCATGCGCTGCTCGCTTTGCGAGGCATGCAGTATTCAGTATGGCGTGGAAGCTCCGGAAGCTCCGCCCACTCTCTGCCTATCTTTTTCATTGGCTTAGGTCCTAAATGCTGCCTTCCGATTGGTTTTAGCCTTGTTAGTCCCTCCTCATGACGGCCATGTCGTCATTTGTATCCTTCCATGGCTACTGGCCCTTTTACTTCGAACACTATTTTCTTCCCGTGCCTCCCCCCCCCCCCGCAGTCCGTGACCTCACCCTCACCCCCACCCCTCGTGAGGCCATGGAGAGCCACCCGCCGGAGGGCCAGTCCCTCCTCATTCTGTGTGCTTGAGGCCTGAAGAAGGCTGCCATTGTTGGGCTCATGGCCACCACCAACTGTAAAGTGGCAGCGTCGCTCTTCAAGCACTCCCTCGCCCTGTCCCTGTCCCTGGCCCAGAAGCCCAGCAGCCAGCGGTCCCTGCTGGGCCTGCCCCGGCTGCAGGAGCGGGGCCTGAGGGAGAGCAGGGTCGTGCAGAAGTGCGTGCCTTTGCAGGCAGCCGCAGCCTCCCACATTCACCCTGTGACTTTCATCTCCCAGGACTCCATGAGCGACAGCCTAAATGTTTGTTACAAGTACCTGAACGAGACCAGCAGGAGCTTTGCAGCGGTGATCCAGGCGCTAGACGGCGAGCTGCGGTGAGTACTATACTACTGCCTACTCTCTGTCCAAGAGCTTTCATTTAAAATGCGGGTGTCTGTGCGAGTTATACGTACTTGTTTGGGCGTGTGAGGTGCAACTCTTGTTTAATAGTTGCTGCAGTACTTTTTAAGAACGTGGTATTGTTGTGGAACATTGAATCACACTAAATAACAAGTTACTCATATCCAGGCATAACTAGAAACAAAAGTGTATGTCGGTGTTGAAAAGTACGTTTGTTTTGTTGCAATATTTTCTTTATATCTAAAGACATAGATATGTACGTCACTGTTTAGGACTTTGAGCATAATTTAATTCGTTAATCTTATTTTATTTAGAGTTTTATAAAAGTGAACATGACCCATGGGTTTCAGAGCGCTGTAAATAAACATGTACAGACATTAAGGGGCCGATTCCGATCTCGGTCGGAGGCGCACCCAATACCATTCGGTCGGGAAAAAAGCCATGCGAAAGCCTGTTTCCCGACCGATCCGTACAGCACACCGAACGAGTAAGTACGATGCGCACAACAGCACAGAATCCGGCCGAGCCGTACTCACCCAAACCAGGTCCTGTTCACCGACCGAGGCGAATCCGGAAACGCTGAATCGAGTCGCACGGAAGGGAAAATGCAGCTCCGTCCGGCCGAACAAGTACGATGCGCTTCCCGTATGCGCCAAACCCGTCGCTACGCACGGCACGTCAAAGCATCCGGGAGAGGCGCACATAAGCTCCGATTCGCGCCACAACACGATCCACGGCTACGAGCCGAACACGCCAGCGACGAGGACGACGCGAAGCGACGAGGACGACGCGAAGCAACGAGAAGGACGAACGACACGAACCAACCATGAATCCCTTCGTCCCGATCATACCAATATACTACATTTACTACCGGAACAGGCACGGACGCGTACGGCGCAGAAGATAAGTCAGACACCAACCACAAAACACATACAACACGTACACGACACATCACACACACACAGAGGGATGCAGAATATACTTACACCAGCAACAGCAGCACCATAGGGGCGGGATGCCCATCACCAATGCCACATATGCACACAGGGGCCTGGATGCGCACCACCACTACCACCCCTACCCAGGGGGGGCTGGATGCCCACCACTACTACCACCCTGAGCCAGGGGGGGCTGGATGCCTACCACTACTACCACCCTGAGCCAGGGGGGGCTGGATGCCTACCACTACTACCACCCTGAGCCAGGGGGGGCTGGATGCCTACCACTACTACCACCCTGAGCCAGGGGGGCTGGATGCCCACCACTACTACCACCCTGAGCCAGGGGGGGCTGGATGCCTACCACTACTACCACCCTGAGCCAGGGGGGCTGGATGCCTACCACTACTACCACCCTTAGCCAGGGGGGCTGGATGCCCACCACCACCCTTAGCCAGGGGCTGGATGCCTACCACTACTACCACCCTTAGCCAGGGGGGCTGGATGCCTACCACTACTACCACCCTGAGCCAGGGGGCTGGATGCCTACCACTACTACCACCCTGAGCCAGGGGGCTGGATGCCTACCACTACTACCACCCTCACCCAGGGGGGCTGGATGCCTACCACTACTACCACCCTTAGCCAGGGGGGGCTGGATGCCCACCACCACCCTTAGCCAGGGGGGGCTGGATGCCTACCACCCAGAGCCAGGGGGGCTGGATGCCTACCACTACTACCACCCTTAGCCAGGGGGGCTGGATGCCTACCACTACTACCACCCTTAGCCAGGGGGGCTGGATGCCTACCACTACTACCACCCTGAGCCAGGGGAGCTGGATGCCTACCACTACTACCACCCTTAGCCAGGGGGGCTGGATGCCTACCACTACTACCACCCTGAGCCAGGGGGCTGGATGCCTACCACTACTACCACCCTTAGCCAGGGGGCTGGATGCCCACCACCACCCTTAGCCAGGGGGGCTGGATGCCTACCACTACTACCACCCTGAGCCAGGGGGGCTGGATGCCTACCACTACTACCACCCTCACCCAGGGGGGCTGGATGCCTACCACTACTACCACCCTGAGCCAGGGGGCTGGATGCCTACCACTACTACCACCCTGAGCCAGGGGGCTGGATGCCCACCACTACTACCACCCTGAGCCAGGGGGCTGGATGCCTACCACTACTACCACCCTTAGCCAGGGGGCTGGATGCCCACCACCACCCTTAGCCAGGGGGGGCTGGATGCCTACCACTACTACCACCCTGAGCCAGGGGGGGCTGGATGCCTACCACTACTACCACCCTTAGCCAGGGGGGGATGGATGCCCACCACCACCCTTAGCCAGGGGGGCTGGATGCCTACCACTACTACCACCCTGAGCCAGGGGGCTGGATGCCTACCACTACTACCACCCTGAGCCAGGGGTGCTGGATGCCTACCACTACTACCACCCTTAGCCAGGGGGCTGGATGCCCACCACCACCCTTAGCCAGGGGGCTGGATGCCTACCACTACTACCACCCTGAGCCAGGGGGGCTGGATGCCTACCACTACTACCACCTTAGCCAGGGGGGCTGGATGCCTACCACTACTACCACCCTAGCCAGGGGGGCTGGATGCCCACCACCACCCTTAGCCAGGGGGGCTGGATGCCTACCACTACTACCACCCTGAGCCAGGGGCTGGATGCCTACCACTACTACCACCCTGAGCCAGGGGGCTGGATGCCTACCACTACTACCACCCTTAGCCAGGGGGCTGGATGCCCACCACCACCCTTAGCCAGGGGGGCTGGATGCCTACCACTACTACCACCCTGAGCCAGGGGGCTGGATGCCTACCACTACTACCACCCTTAGCCAGGGGGGCTGGATGCCTACCACTACTACCACCCTTAGCCAGGGGGGCTGGATGCCTACCACTACTACCACCCCCACTCATAGGATGGACAATGCATGACACAACCAGCACACCACAACCTAGGGAATGCAAGAAAAGACATCCCCCAACACCATGACAAGCGTGTGTAGACTGTGTCAAATGCCTACAACACCGAACATGACTTTGAACATACAATGTGACCCCCTAGCACATGTGCCACACATATATGTGTGTGGCACCCACAATGCAAGCAGGCAATGACCATTGTGGCAATGGGGTCCAAACCCCCATCATCACAGTGAGCAAAATGTAAGTGTGGGGTCCATAGCTGAAGCACATTTTGAACATTGTGGCAATGGGGTCTAAACCCCCATCATCACAGTGAGCAAAATGTAAGTGTGGGGTCCATAGCTGAAGCACATTATGAACATTGTGGCAATGGGGTCTAAACCCCCATCATCACAGTGAGCAAAATGTAAGTGTGGGGTCCATAGCTGAAGCACATTTTGAACATTGTGGCAATGGGGTCTAAACCCCCATCATCACAGTGAGCAAAATGTAAGTGTGGGGTCCATAGCTGAAGCACATTTTGAACATTGTGGCAATGGGGTCTAAACCCCCATCATCACAGTGACCAAAATGTAAGTGTGGGGTCCATAGCTGAAGCACATTTTGAACATTGGGGCAATGGGGTCTAAACCCCCATCATCACAGTGACCAAAATGTAAGTGTGGGGTCCATAGCTGAAGCACATTTTGAACATTGTGGCAATGGGGTCTAAACCCCCATCATCACAGTGACCAAAAGGTAAGTGTTGACAAAGAAAGAGCTGCAACTGCCAAACTGCATGGATGATTCCTGGTCACAGAACAAAAAACACATCAGTGGCAAAGTAGTGTATGTGTCCCATTGCAACATAAATTGGGGGAGCCAAATACTGCAGTGCAAATAAGACATACCTTTGGCCATGTGCAGACAAACAACACCCATGGGGGCTGACACTGTCAACATTCATCAATGACACAATGACAGAAGTGACCATCAGAATGCAGACCCACATATTTGCAACAATGGGCACACAAATGCAGATACCCTGTGGAGACTGCAGATGTGAGGTGAACAGATACCATACCATGGCAGCAATGGGACACACAAACCATGATCATTGTGCTGACCGATGACCTAGGAGTCCCAGGGACAGCAGGGGAAACCCACCAAACTACATACAGCCAATGGCACACCCAAGATATGCCAATGCAGTGGTGCAGATGCACAAACACAAAC
Source organism: Calotriton arnoldi (assembly GCA_963921515.1). Classification (NCBI taxonomy): domain Eukaryota; kingdom Metazoa; phylum Chordata; class Amphibia; order Caudata; family Salamandridae; genus Calotriton; species Calotriton arnoldi. The sequence continues at coordinate 1,632,798 of CAWUFW010001531.1, read as the reverse complement.
AGGCAGACCCACACTGCACATCATACACAACAGGTGAGGGGGGTGCCAGTGTCCCCAGGCAACCACACAACACATGAGGAGACCTGAATACCAATCATACAGATGTGCATACAGTGCCACACAAAGGTAACTCATGGATCCAAATCCCCTATGTGGGCAAGCAGGCATTGTCAGATGAGAGGGAGCACAAATCACACATGTCACACAGGCACGTAGGAACAGCAACTGACACAGCAAGACACAGACACACCACAGCACCACCCCCAGGGCCCCCACAATGTGGTGACCCTGGGCTGCATTACAATCCCACTGTGATGACAAAGCTAAATGTGGTTCACACTGTGAACCACAGTCATGTGTCCTGAGCAACAAACTACCATCACACCTACACAAGCACAAATCAATCAGCATGGCCAGTAAGCCAAGGACAACATGGAGGCAGGGGCCTAGCCGGGCAACAACTCTCATCTGCACACACTCAACACCACACCCCTCGACCTCCAACAATGTGCAGCAGTGATGTACACATGCACTGGTGACATTGCACATGCACCCATGACTATTCCAGGGTGGTGGGTGGGAACCAAGGTGCAGAAACACATGACACATGGCCACTCAACAAGACTCCTGAATGTCTGACACACTGCACACTACGCTGTACATGGACATGACGGCAATACCACACCAACCAATGGGATCCCAGCCACAGTCACACACCAATGAAGAAGCCAAGGTCACCCACAAAGAACACACATAGACAACAACCAACATTACAGCCCGGACCCTGAGGAGTGCCAGCAGTCACACACACAACGTGTCACAATCACTGAAAGATAACACAAACTGGAAATCACATGACAGGGGCAAACAACAAGTGCCAAGGGGAAACCTGACTGTGACCCATCTGCGTCTGCACACAAACTCAGCCCTGACAGCAAACACACCTATGGGTGACACCCTGATGACCAGTAATGTGCAATGCACCCACATCACAGAGAACCCAGGGAGAAGACTTTGGGGAACATAGGTCAACTCAGCAAGCATCACAAACAGGTACAACACTAGGGATCACAGCATGCACAGCTAAACGGAAGTGAACACACAGACATGCACATACAACACACACCTTGGGCGCAGGCAATGTCACAGGTGTACACACTGCCATGAGGGGACTCCACTCCTGTGTGAGGAAAGCTGTGCCATGTGTTGCCTCAGTAGGGCCCCATCATGTCAGCTGAGCACTTGGTCACACAATCAACAATTAGCAGCAAATGAGGGCTCCCGTCACATCAGCCTGGTCATGGAAGTGCCAACGGAATCATCAGCACAGATCCAACACACTTGTATAGCAATGTTGCACTGACTACACGGATGAGTCCTTCCCCATTGATGCCCAAACCTGCATGTCCAGTGGAGATGGCCACACGGTCAGGAAGTAGACGAATTGAACAATGGCAGGCACAACAGATGTGCAGGGGTGGAAGCCACAGATGTGAAATAGCTAATCTAAGTAGGAAATCCCATTGCCAAATACTGAACACATGACACCCTCAGATGCTGCTATGGATGACATGGATACACCACAGGATAGGACACATTCCCCCTGGACCACATGGGTTCCTGCACAGTAACACTTCATTATCATGAGACCAAATATCACCATCACTGCAGCAAGGGCATGGTTAGCATCATCAACAACATGTACATCAGAAGCATAAGCACTAGAGAACAGAAAGTTGCTTTATTCAGCATATGTGAAATGAAAACAAAGTCCAGAAAAAACACAAAGGCCAATGGCCAGTCCATTGTCAAAGACCAAACTTGGTGACAGTGGCACATGTCACCCTACGCATGCCTGCACAAAACCAGGGACAATCCACTAGGAGGGGCAACCGGGGGGGGCAGGCCAGGCACCGCAGGGACAGGATCAGGGCTCACCAGGAGCAAGCAGGGAAGGGGTGGTGGGTGCTGGAGAGCCACTGACAACTGCAGTGGAGGTGTCTGACATGGTGTGTGCCGGCACAACTGGGGGCATGACTCAGATGTTGTGGGTGCCGGCACGACTGCAGTGGACCCTGCAGATGGAGTGGACAGGTCCGCCACTGCAGTGCCCAAGTCAGACAGGGTGGTAGTGGACTCCACTGCAGTGCCTACCACCAGGGGAGGAGAATGGGGAACAGGCAAGGTGGGCTGGACAGAGGGGAGGACACCCTCACCACATCAGTGGCACAGACAAGCGCAGCGGGGGTGTGGTGCCGGGAGAGCAAGTGCCAGGGGAGAAGGCTGGATCCTCTTGGGGATGGTATATCTGTGGGTGGGGGAACCTGGGGCAGGGTGTGGTGGGGGCACCTGTGGAGTGGGGGCCTGAGGGATGGAGGAAGGAGACCTCGTGCCTGAGCTGCAGGGCGGCGGCGGGGTCTTGCTCTTACGACTCCGGGGGGACTTGCGGGTGGGGGCCTCAGTCTGTCTGCACCTGGGGGAGGGTGTCCGGGGGCGAGGGGCACTCTGCTCCGTGTGGGTGGGCTTCCTCTTCCCCCTGGATGCTGGGGCAGCTGGATCGGAGGGGAAGAGGCCGAGGTCACTGAGGAAGAGGCGCTGGGTCTTTGGGGTTGCAGGTGAGGCAAGGGTGGGTGTTTTGGAGGGAGAGGCAACTGAGGACTGCGCAGTGCTCGTGGATGCGTGTGTGTGTACCAGGGCCCCATCCCCTGTGAGTCTGGTTTCAGTCCCCTGACTGTGCGTGCGTGTGCGTTTTGTTTGTGGCGTGTGTGTCTGTGTGCTGGATGTGTGTGTGCTGGTGTGTGCCTGTGCCGGTGTGTGTGTGCTTGGGATGGGTAAGGTGCTGGGGAGTGTGGATGGAGCAGAGGCAGGAGGGGTGAGGGACTGTCTGAGGAGGGACACTGCTGCCGTCAGGGAGGAGTCCATGGACCTATTGCCCCTCTGTAGGTCAGACATGCCCGATGAGATGCCCTCCATGAACGACACCAGCTGAGTCAACAGAGCGGTGTGCGCATGGAGGACACTCAGCATGGCTGTCTGCCCTACATGGAGCTGGCGAAGGAGGTACACAGACTCCTCACTCAGGGCAGCAGGGGACACAGGGGCAGGGGTGCGGTGCCTGGCCCAAAGGAGACACGCTCCCGAACATGGGAGCCTCCATGGACCTGGGGAATGGGAGCCGATGGGAGGGCGGTGGTGGTGCTGGTGGTGGCGGGGACAGCAAAACTAGCTGGGGTGTGGTGGCTGCTGACACCCGCCTCCATAAGGGAGTCATCCTCCGAGTTGCTCTGGTCCTCAGCTGAGGTAGATGGTGCTGAGGACTCCTCGGTGTGGCTCCCCTCGCCCTCCGTGCCACTGGGTCCCTCCGACCACTCCTCGGCTGCTAACCCAGTCTGGCTCTCCGGCTCCTCCTGGTCAGTGGAGCTGTCCCCTTCCGTGGCCGTGGATGTATCTGCAAACAATGGGGAAACAGACAGACATCAGTCACCTGCACCAAACGCACACACCACTGTGAGCACAGCACATTACAGAGCAAGCCCTGGCATCATTAGTTGTACATTGCTAAAAGTGCCCTAACTGAACAGGAGAAGCCAATTGTCAGTCTGATGCCAACCATGGCACTCACATCCCACATGGCCTTGCACCCATCTGTCTGGTGTCTGTTGGATAGCAACACCCCAGTGTGGACACATGCACCAACTACACAGTAGTTGGACAGTGCAGAGGACACGGTGTAGCATGTGGACATGCACACATCACAACTCTTGCCACTGAGTCAGTACAGGTTTCCGGATGAAAGGGACGCCCAGAGTCAAATAGGAAATGCATGTGATGCATACCAGCGACAGACACCATGATGCACCCATGTCCTGATAGCCATCGCCACAATGGTGTGCATGTAGCACATGTCACTCCCCTGCAGGATCACCAATAAGTAGACACATGCCATGGCGGAGGCATGACTGCTAAGTCATACATCACTGTCTCAGTGATGTATGACTTGGCAGCCAGACAACAACACTCTGCACTGTGTCACAATAGTAGGTCATGGGGAATGCAAGTCCTGGAGCTGCACAAGTGCACATGTACATCCCCCCACAACACATCATCTTAACCCTCATCTGTCCAGGTCATACCTATTGGACATATGGGAGACCTGTGACACTACCCTCTGAACCTGAGCCCCTCACAATCTGCTGTGAATGGGGAACAGCTGCCTGAACTTCACATTCGCATACCCCAGTCTGCACGGGCAGCTGATCAAACACCTATGTGACACACAAGTATCGTCTCCAATGGTCACATCTCCAGTGGCATGCTGAGCCCCTACCAAGAAACACCCCAGCAGTCCTGGCAACTAATCCACAGCACACTGACACAGAGGCAGACACCTGAGGGGTCAAATCACTGCGCACAATGTGTCAGCTGATACACGGGAGTGGGAGTACAGAGTGCATTGCATGGCCTGGAGTAGGCATGACTGTCCTGCCCCACATGAATGAGGGATGAGCCCTGGACAGTGGATAGCTGGCTATGTATGTGTGACACACGTAATCTGCACACTCCTGGGGCCCAAACATTGTTCCCACCCGCTGCATGGGTGTGTGCCACATACCCCAGGCACATGTGGTGGCTCAGCTCAGCAAGTGGACCGCATATCAAAGCAACACGCAGATTACATGTCCGAACACAGGCGTTGTGTGAACAATGGACCCACCCATGATGCCCACAACAGAGTTAGGGAAACAGATGCTGTCCCCCACCTTTAGTGAAGCAAACTGCAAGGACACAGTCCCAAGTGACACAATTCCCTGAATGTAAGGGCCACACCTGGGTATCAGATGAGGAGTGGGCAGTGCACAATAGAGGGACATGGCTCCTGGACAACATGACTGCTGCACTGTGGCAGTTGAACCAGGCCAGAGGAGGGCACAAAGCATGTAATACAGAGTTCACAGTGCAGTCTTTGACTCACCCCCTCCTTGCTGCTGTCTGGCCTTCAGCTGCCCATCCAGGTCTGGAAACACCACCGCCAGGATCTGGAGCATGTGGGGGTCAGGGTCCGTGTTCCGCCCCTCCTGCGAGGAGGCGACAGCTTCAGCTGGACCCGTGCAATCCTCCGGGTCCAGCCCGAAGGTCCTGCCACCTCTTCTGGCAGTTGCGGATCCGGGCGCTTGTAGACCCCCACGGACCGGACAGCCCGGACGATGTCCTTCCAGATCTCCTGCTTCCGATGGGCATTAACCTGTGAGGATGACAAAGTGAAAAGGCCATTACTACACATGCAACATATCCGTGCATGACACAGTTGTATATACATGTCTCAATCACAGGGGCACATGATGTACACAGGCAGTGCAAAGCTGCCCATGGACAGTTTGCCAGACGTCACTACATGGTATCATTGCATGGGAAGTAAAACCTTGTTCAAATGCACTGTCACTGCACCATACCTGTCCAATGCATGTCACTACACACTATGGGGGTGACAACTACTCAGTGAGCCTGCTAGCCAGTGGCGTGCAGACTTTCAGCCTTGCTAGTCAGACAATATGCACATTCAGAAAGGCAGTGCACAGAACACTCACCTGCTCCCCTGGTGTCCCATACAGCTTGCTGTACTGTGGAAGTAGGCTGTCCAGCAGGGCCTGGTTCTCCTCAAGGCTGAAGGCTGGGGCTCTCTCCACAGTACGTGCCATTGCAGGGTCCAGAGGGGCAGAGACAGCAGCAGTGCAGTGGCAGATGTCGTCCTGGAGCATGTAGTGCAGGCAAGTGAGCTCTCAGGGGAACAGCCAGCAATATATATGTGCTGGAGAGGCAGATACTGTCCCTTGTGTCCAAAGTGATAGGTCCAAGTCGTTTGCATCTTCTGAATCTGGCCAATCCATGGAATAGCAGCACCAATACACGCCCACAGCATTCTTCAAATCTTCAACTTTATGACATACATGATTTTGCAACATTGTTGTGGGTGACCAACTGAATTTCTAGCAACCGACTCGTTCGAAATTCGAAAACGCGTCCGTTGCCAGGCAAGGCCATTGTCAATGGGTGCGCACCGATCGGTCCATTGCAGTACAACGCGTACAGGGGTACAACGCGTACCCGCACACATTGAATGCAATGGGCCGGCCGAGGGCACCGATCGGTCCATTGCAGTACAACGCGTACAGGGGTACAACGCGTACCCGCACACATTGAATGCAATGGGCCGGCCGGGGCACCGATCGGTCCATTGCAGTACAACGCGTACAGGGGTACAACGCGTACCCGACACATTGAATGCAATGGGCCGGCCGGGGGCACCGATCGGTCCATTGCTGTTCAACGCGTACAGGGGTACCACGCGTACCCGCACACATTGAATGCAATGGGCCGGCCGGGGCACCGATCGGTCCATTGCTGTTCAACGCATCACTGTACAAGTGACTGGCATATGTCACCATGCCTGTCTCAGATGGACATATGCCAGCCACAGATAGCTCCCAGGGAGTGAGGGGCACACCTACATCACGACAGCCTGTCCAAACTTTATCATAAGGCATGTAAGGCTGCATTTCCTATTGTGTGTATGTTGGTGTACATGTGGTCCTGTGGGTGTCACCTGTGGGCAGCCACCGCCATGCTGTGCACGTGTTCATGGGGACAGGATCCTGGGTGTTACGTGTACATGACACTGTGATGTGCAACTGTTCATATCTGTGCATGTGCCATGGTCACATTTCACGGTGGTGTATGTGTATGTCATGTCACATACCCCGTGAGTCCCATGTGGGACGGTATGTTTGAGCCAGGGTGTCCCAGTGGCACAATAGTGATGGTCCTCCACAGTCTGTGTGCATGTAGTGTTTACAATGTCTCTGATGGGACACAATGGGAGACAGTCTCCACATCCACGTTGTGTGTGCATGGACTTTGATGTTGTGCGTGTGTGTGTCACAGACGTCCATGTCTGTCCTGCCGTGGCAAGTGGGACCACTACCTGTGTGGGTCATGGTTGTTTTGCTGTGGTGTATACATGATACTCCATGTAATGCCAGTGTCCATGTGGCAATACAGGGTCCCTGGGAATGTACCTGTCGTTGAGCTGTGGTGCCTGGGGCACATCTGTCCTCAGATGTCACTGTGGGGGTGATTGTGACACGGCAGCAGGAGATGGGAACTGTGACACGGCCTCATGATATCCAATGGGCCAACCTGGGACTAATTGATGCCACTTGTTGGACCGTGTTGACAGATGTTGGCCATGTATGTACCATACATGTCCTTACGGAACTGCACACTTCATGTAGTTGTGCCTCATAATGATGTATGTTGGGATATTGAGTGTGTTCAATGCCGCATATGTGGGGTGACTGACAATCTTGCTTACTTCTCCTCTGCACTGCAGGGCTCCTGCTGTCCATCGACCATTCCCAGACCTGGCAACGATGGTGGAACGGGACAGCGTCCGACGGTACCGCTTCACCAGGCAGCTGATTGAGGATTTGGCAGTGCAGTTGTCCCCACATTTGCAGCCTGGCCGGCCGTATCCTACAGCGCTGACCCCCAAGGTGAAGGTGATGGCAGCCCTACACTTCTTTGCCACTGGTACCTTCCAACATACTGTGGCGACTGCTGGTGGGATATCACAGACCATGTTGAGCCGTGTGCTCCGCGATGTTTTGGCGGCAATGTTGCTATTCCTGAACCGGTACATCTATTTCCCTAGACTGCGACGACTCACTGACGTGAAGAGTGACTTTTATGCCCTGGGGAGGATGCCGCATGTCATTGGCTCCATTGATGGGACACATGTGGCTTTGGTACCACCACAGGCCCAGGAGCAGGCCTACAGGAACCGCAAGCACTACCACTCTGTCAATGCACTGGTGGTGTGTCTTGCAGACATGACCATCACACACGTGTGTGCCCGTTTCCCTGGTTCAGCACACGATGCCTTTGTGATGAGGAGTAGTCGCATCCCCAGGATGATGGCACAGATGCAGAACCAGCGTGCCTGGCTTGTCGGTGTGTACTGACTTTGTGCCATTGTGTGTTATCTGATCTGTAGTATTCCGCCCACTTTTCCAAGTCAGCTAATATGCACTTGTCTGTCCGTAGGTGACTCGGGATACCCCAACATGCCGTGGTTGCTGACACCCCTCAGGAACCCTGTGACACCAGCCCAGATGCGCTACAATGAGGCACATGGTCGGACCAGGAGAGTGATTGAGCGGACATTTGGTCTCCTGAAGAGCCGCTTCCGCTGCCTGGACAAGACCGGAGGGTCCCTCCCATATGCCCCTGCGAAAGTGTGCAAGATTATCATCGTCTGCTGCATGCTCCACAACCTGGCAGTGCGGAAGGAGTTGCCTCTCATCCAGGATGACAATGACCAACATCCGCCACCTGTGGAGGATCCTGGCCTGGACCACGATGCCAGTGACGATGATGATGATGATGATGAGGGTGATGTCCGCACACAGCTCATCACCAACTTCTTTAGCTGAATGTGAGTATCCTGAGGTGTCATGTCAATGATGTGAGTTGGCATGATATGTGTAGGTGGTGCTCTGGTGCTGTTGGAGTGTGTCCATGGGCTACTTGACTGGATGTGTGTTGCGATGTGTGCTTACAGGTGGGCTGTACTCCCCAACAGTGTTGACATGCTAACTTGGTTCTGGGTGGGTATCTTGTAACATGTATTGTGCATGAGTTTTGCTGTTCTGTCCTGTACTCCATTGCTTTTGACTGTGTGTCATTTCTGTCCTTCACAGGGTACTTTCAGATTCGTTTGGTCAACTGTGTCCACCGACGACGTGATTGCACTTCCAGGGTGGTAGCTGTTGTGTCCCTACAGGTGATGTGCGCCACACCCATGGACTTCCTTCCGTCTACAGTTGTTGACTGTGTGCCCACTGCCAGGTGGGATTACCTTGCATCTGTAGTGGTTACAACATGTTGCAACTGTGTAATAAACCTGTGCTTCACTTTGTGATGTGCGTTGTCTGTGGTCACACATTTGACTGCCATTTGCTTACTGCACCTGTGGGCTACTTGACTACAACTGGGAATGGGTGTGGTGTCTGTGCATTGCACCGTCTTCCCTGGCAACATCAGTGTAGGCAATGAGTCAGATGGCCTAGGTGTGTATGTGTTGTGTAGCCCTGGTGGTGTGTCTCCCTCATATGTGTCACGTTGCCTTTACTCACATGCCTGTGTTGTACTTGCTGTTGCAGTTCGCATACACAGTGTAATTTTGCAGTTCATCATCCCCATAACAGCACCCACGTTGGAATCACAACAGAGGCAAGTATGGTGTATTAGTGTGTTTATTGTGATACATTTGTGTGAATAGTGCATAGGATGGGTAGTGCTGTACATAAATCTTGCAATCAGAAGTTCCTAGGTGAATTGAAAGTCCTGGTAGACAGAATCCCCAGTATCGGGGCCACAGTTGTCTGAGACATTGGTCCAACTTGTACTCCCCATGCAATGTGTGGGAGTAGTGTTGCCGTCAACAGGGTGAACAGTCTGTGCACAAAGGTGAACATCCAGAACAGGTTCAGGCTTCTTGGGAGTTGCGCTTGGCCATCGGCCTCTCACTTGCCCCTCTTCGGACGACCCCTCTTCTTGGGGGGGCCCTCAAGTACAGGCTGCTGCGGTGCAGGGGACTCTCCGCCAGAGTCATCCTCCCTCCCTGTGGCAGTTGCAGTTTGGGCAGCACCAGATGTTGTTGGCACACAGGGAGGTGTGGACTGGTTGCTGTTCATCTGGCGGAGGCATTGTAAAATGTCCCTGTGCACCGCCGTCATCTCATGCAGTGCATCCCACTTGGACTCCACGCGGGACATGTGTGAGTCCACGCGGGACATGTGTGACTCCACGTGGGACATGTGAGAGTCCAAGCGGGCATGATGGGCAGCCTGCTGCTGTTTCATGTCTCTGAGGAGCCCCACTACCTGGCTGAGGTCTCCGGTGCTGGACTGGTACGCATCAGCTATGCGTACCAGTTGTGGGTCGTCATGCACACCAGCAACCTCTGCAAGCAGCGACCTCTGTCTCCCACCCCGCCCACCACCCCTGCTGACATGTGCAGTGCGTGCAGTGGCACGCACAGATGACCCTGGTCCACCTTGGAGGTTGGTGGTGGTGGTGGTGTCCATGGCCCCAGGTTGGTCCAGGGTCCCTGTGCTGGTGTTGCTCCTTGTTCTGTCCATGTCAGCAGGGATGGTATTTGTGTTGACAGTCGTTGGAGGGGTGGGTGCAGGGGGTGCAGCTGGTGGTCCTGCTGGTGCTGCAGCTGGTGGTCCTGCTGGTGCTGCATGTAGACTTGCACCGGATGTGCCAGGTTGGTCTTCTTTGTCCGAGGAGGGCAGAGGCTGTACGACACCAGTGAGCTCCGCATCCTCTTGAGCCTGGGACTGGGACTCCTCAGCGTCTGCTGCTGTGTCCCCATCATCACCTGTTTTTGGGAGACACACACAATGTATGTTATGTTTCTGCAGGCATCAATGGTTGACACACCTGACAGTTGTGACTGTGCCTCTGGGTGCGGGCCTGTACATTGCATTGTCCTAAGTCGTCACAGTCAGGGGTTGATATTGGTGTGGCACATTGTCCTGCATTATTTGGGCATTTCTATGTATTTGTTGGGCTGTGAACATGGTCTGCATTGGTTGTGTTTGGTTGACAGCCGGCCCTCCTTCCCACCCAGCCAGTCAGTTATCCCACCATGGACTGTGCTTGCATTGCAGGGAGTGGAAGTTGTCTCTCAGGATGTCAGTCAGTGGTGTCCTGCTGTTTGTTGGTGCACAGTTGCCAGCAGGGCCTTGTGCTCCCCACATCAGTAGCCAGTGTCAGCCATCTTGTGAGTTCTTCTCCACTCCCTGTGATGTGAGCATGGTTCAGGGTGGTGTTGATGGGACAGTTGTGGGGGTGACCAATATCAGTGACTGCCACTCCCATCATGCTATTGCCTCCACCCCCTTCCCAGCATGCCCATGCTTCCTTCCTTTTGACTCTGCTTCCCTGTGGGGTGGGCTGGCTGTGCTGACAGGATGGCTGGGAGTGTTGTCCTGGCAGTTGTTTGGCTAAAAGTCCCAAGAGTGTCCCTGTGCTTCACACAACATAACCCAGGGTGGTGGTTCTTTGTGGGATCTTGAGTTAGGATGGGAGGCATTGCATTCTACCAGGTGGGTTCTGTGGAGTTTGTGTTGAGGGGGTGTGAGGGGAGGTGCTTGTGACTATGGTCAGTGCTGCTAGTCCTCCTTCCCACCCAGCCAGCCAGATATCCCACCATGGAACGTGCTTGCATTGCAGGGAGTGGAAGTTGTCTCTCAGGATGTCAGTCAGTGGTGTCCTGCTGTTTGTTGGTGCACAGTTGCCAGCAGGGCCTTGTGCTCCCCACAGCAGTAGCCAGTGTCAGCCATCTTGTGAGTCCTTCTCCACTCCCTGTGATGTGAGCATGGTTCAGGGTGGTGTTGATGGGACAGTTGTGGGGGGCAATATGTGTGACTGCGACTCCCATGATGCTATTGGCTACACTGACTTGGCCAGCATACACAGAATTCCTTCCTTTGAGTGGTCTTCACTGTGTGTTGGTGTTGTTGTGGTGGCTACATGTCTGGATGTGTTTGTTAGTTCTATTTGTGCCACTGCCTAGCTGTAGTTGTAGTTGTGTTTGTACATGTGATGGCACGGTTGGATGTAACTTTTTGGATGGCATGTGTTGTGTTTATCTGACTGACATACACATTTTGGGATGATTCTGTTCTGGTTGCTGTGTAATTGCTATGAGTGCATGGTTTGACTCTCCCCTTGACAGTGATGTGTGTGTGTTTTGTGGCAGAATATTGTGTACATTTGTTGTGTACTCACCAGGCTCTGGGATGTTCTCTAGTCCATATACGCTCACTGGCGGAAGGATGGCCCGCACCTTCTCCTCCCAGGGCCTGAGGTATATTGGCTTGGCAGGAGGGCCACTGCCGGTGTATTGGCTGATGATGTAGTCTTTCTTGAGCAGGTCCCGTACCCTCCTGAGCACGTCATACCACCTGTTCTGGATGTCGGTCTTTGTGCGCAGACATGGTGATTGTGCGTTCACCCTGTTGATGATCCTCTCCCACATCTTGGTTTTTTGGGAGATGGTGGTCTGTTGGACCAGTGTGCCAAACAGCTGTGGCTCTACCCTGAGGATCTCGTCTACCATGACTTCCAATTCACAATCTAGGAACTTGTGATTCTTCTTGGGGGCATGGTGATGGGTGGTGATGGTGAGTGATGTGTGTGTTGGTGTGCAGGTGAGGGTGTGTGAGTGTGTGTTTTGCTGGGTGTATGTGAGGTAGGTATTTGTTGGTGTGCTGATGGTGTGTGGCTTGTGTGAGGGATGAGCTGTGGGTGTGTGGTTGCTGTCTCTTGGGTGCTGGCAGTGGAATGGCATTTGCAAAGGATCATGGTTGTGATTTGTGTCCTTTATATGGGTGGAGTTGTGGGTGTGTCTTTGTTCTCTGTCCCCACCCCCCAGTATTTATTGGCTTTGTACTTGCTTGTTTGGCCTTTTGTGTGTGATTTTTCCTTTGTACTGTCTGTGCATGTTGGAGACGTTCTTGTGACCGAGTCGGACCCTGCATTTGTCTCGTACGGTGTTCTCCGTTTCGTTCACGCTGTGTTTGTGCAGTTTTCTATGCTGCGCACGCGTCGGTCGCGGTGTTTTGTGTTGCTTCGGCTCGGTTTTGTATGCGTGTCGGTCGTACGGCTTGTCCTCCATCCGACTCGGTCGTGGTTTTCGCGCCTTGCATCGTACTTTGCGGTTTGGAGTTCGCGTGTACGTTTCGGTCGGATTTGTTCCGGGTGCGTGTAGGTCGGTTCGATTTGCGTGTTTTTCCGGCCGGATTGCTGTTTTCCGTGCGGCTCGGTCGTTCGGCTTGGGTTCGGTACGTGTCGGTCGGATTTTGCACGCCTTGCATCGTACTTGGCGTGTCGGGCGCCACAGGTACGTGTCGGTCGGTATAATTTCCGGCTCCGAGTCAGTCGGTGCTTTTTCCGGCCCGAATCGGAATCGACCCCTAAATATCGGGTTTTGCAAGTGAATGTGTTCCAAAATATTCAAAATTACTCTACATAAGAAATCAGCATCTGGGAGAAGATATTCAACCCCGTCATCCCATATGCGGCATGGAGATAGATGCACGAATGCTGGAGTAGCATCGTTTCCTTGAGGGTGGCGGGGGCATCTAAGGGGGATACCTCTATAGTGCAATCTATGTTACTGACTAACCAGCAGTGTAATTTGTGTCTGATCTGCATTTATTTATTGCAGTCTCAAGGTATTTGGTAGAAATTTGAGTTGGCCAATCCACATCAGGGAAGTTCATCCCTAGCATTTGGAAAATAGTTATTGATAAGTTCAGGAGTGAAGTGAATTCATTGGACCCTAGCATTTCTAGATATTTGGGAAGCTCTTGTAAGGATTCTTTCCCCTGTGATCTCTAATATTCTGCCCATATCTCCCTCTCATTTGCCCTGAGTTCTGGTGGCGATCCCCTTAGCTTTTGCACAAGTGCTCTGTGGATCTGCAACGCAGCTTTATCTGAAATGGAATAAACGTAATGCATGTCACAACTGAACTGGTATGAGGACAATCTTTCTGTTTGTAAATTATTGAAATTTAGAAGCTCTTCGGTTGTACATGACTGACAAGTTCGTGTATGTATGTACGTTTGGAATACAGGCTGAACGTGAAATAGTGGATGTAAACATGGAGTGAAATAATGTTTGCAAAGGAGTACATATCTCATTAAACAGGGCTCAGGCACCCTAAATAAATGCTACCAGGGGATAAGGGAGTGAGTTAAGCTACTGTATGAAACGGACACAGTTTTGAGGGAGGGTGGTCAGATAATGAATCTTTTAAAATCAGTAAGATAAGGGGAGCTGGTTGTTGGGGGTGTTCCAGGATAACAGGTCAAGTAACTCAAATGATCTGAGCACAGGGTTAATCAGATGGAGGTTAATGACGGTAATAGGAGGATTGTAAAAAATGTAGATGGGGCACCAGAGGTGTGCCATCACTGACTGAGTTACTGATCTCTACTCTTGAAGACGAGCCTGCTGACGTCATTAGACAGGGTGAACCATGATAGTGCTAGTGTACCATCTCCCCAGCCTGTGACTAAAGGACAGACTCGAGTTAGTGCAGTCCTTTGTGTAGGATCCTTTCTCGGGGGTAGACCTACCATCTTTCCTTGCGGACATGTGATATTTAACACTATGGAATTCCCAAAGCTCATTCTTGGCACCTTTGTTCTGATGAGTATTTCTAACTGCAGATTCATCTCTTTCTGAAGTACACACAGATGCCAGATTGGGTGCAGAGACTTTTTCTTCAGCAATTGCCTCCCGTGGCAGCAGGTGTTGTCGTGCTGCTCAACGTATGGTCTGGCCCATCCCGGAAGTGACATCGGGCCACCGTATAAACACTGCTTCCGTGTGTCAATATTAGTTCCTTTCTTTCTGCGCCTTCCACTGTAGATCCAGAGCTTGCTCCCTCACTTCTGTTCACCTGGCAGAAAACTTTTTCAATTTTTTTTCCCGGTGTGCAAGGAACGTGTCTCCTTTTAAAACAATCTGTGAGGACTGTCACAAACAGATGTCCGTGATGGACCCCCCACAAGGTCTGTTTCTCGTATCTGAGATCTGAGCTCCTCACACGACTCAGCCATGGCACGACTGTGCTCGGCTAAATCAGAATGCCACCTGGGACCATGAGCCAAAACTCTTAAATCGCCGAGCATCATAGCAAGGCTTGGAAGGCCCAATCCTTCTTTTTTTTTTTTTTTAAATCTTATTTTTATTGGCATTTCTTATACATCTGTTCAAAACACAGGCAACAGGCAAATCTACATACATCGCCCTCCCTCATAACAGCATTGCACTTTAATATATATCTTTTCAAGAATACTGCGGACAATTGCTAGTGTATTTAACGCCATGTTGCAGTTTGGTGATCAGAATAATGGCACCATCAAGACCCTGGTGTACAATGATACATTCTATTACTCGCTGTACAGTTCGTTCGAGTTTACCACATGGGCAGCCAGTGGCCTCACAGCAGGGTATGGCAATATAAACCAATATTAATGAATTTACTTTGGAAAAACTTCAAAATACAAACTTAAACCTGTGCAGAAGAGTGGTATATCTTAAGGATCAACTGTTCGCATCTGGGGAGCCAAAGCTTATTTGTTAGGGGCTAGTTGCCCACAGAGGCATAGCAGGCGGAAGGGAAGGACCTCCCCCCTCATCTGGCTCTATCATTCTCATGGTTACAGTCCAGTATATGTTTCAGCACCCAGGCTAATGTGCTGCATAGCTAAATACATGTAAGGTCCCAAAGGCGAGACCGATTGCATTGCAAATGCTTGTTCAATGCAGATCTCCCCGCAACTTTCAAATACTCAATAAAGAATGATTTCCCATGTACTTAATATACCTTGAAGTAGTCATGAGGATGCATAGTGTGCAAAGTTCATGGTAAACAAGCCTCTATATGGCATACAATATGTGTAATATGTATGTTTATCACTTGCTTTTGGTCCATATAAAATATATCATCGCAGTCACGAACTGTTTTTTAACGGATTATCATGGTAATTAAAAGTAAGTTTGTTAAAGGCTCATATAAATAGTAAATGTTATGAAACGCCAACAGGTAGTTAAGAACCATTGATATATGCTATGAAAACCTGTGCATAAATAAACCATAAAAAAATGAATTAATAAATCTCATATGAGCTGGTGTGTGTATTATCTATTTCAATCCAACATTGTTTTTTTTATTATTAATGCGCAATATTTAGAATGACGCTTTCCCTTTTAGAAACTGTGTGCTCTGTGTTATTTTATCTTTTTTTAAAGTAACCAGTAATGCACATAGAATACTCGCCATTGTGACTCTGAGCCCTGAAGTGGGTTTGTAAGGCCAGTGTACTGTCACAAAAACCTATGTTGAATTACTGTATATTACATTACAAATCAGCATGTACTAAAAATACACCCCATGATCATAGCGTTACAGGGATTACGATAACATTATACTGATATACTTCATTACTTCATATTTATACACACACACGTACATGCTTTCCAAACATTGTTCTACATAGTTAACCACTAGATGGCGCTGTGAGAGCATATTCATACTTCAACACATTCTTATTCTGTCTCTTTTGTCATGTCTATTTAAATTTTATTTAAGCTCAGGATTTCACACAATTATTGCTTGACACTAAAACCTACAACACAAAACTTTGAGCTGAGTTGCACAGCAGGCACTGGCACTTTCATATTTTCAACTCTTTTCTGACTAAAAAGGACCCTCATTGATCAGAATTTAGCCCCTTCTCTGAGCAGGGGTGTTTGGATTAAAAGGCAGGTCTCTTTACAGTACCTCTCTGTAGTGACGTGCAATTTATGACAGGTTCAGACCCTACGTTCGTCTTTTGCGCCACAAAAGTCTTAAACATGAATTATTGTATAGCAGATATTGCAAAACTCACTGATTCCAGTGCTTAATTTAAGTCAGTGGGTGCAGTTGGGGCCCACCGACACTCCTTTTTGGGGGCCTATTTTTCTTCTTCAGACTTGCATCTAGAGCACGAGAGAGAAAAACACAACATGGGGAAAGAAAGAGGAAAAGAAAGATGGAAAAGCAGTGACAAAGGCATAAAGTAGACAGCTGCAAGATTGAGATAAATGGACAGGAGGGCCCGATTCACAAAGGTAATTTGAGATCTGAAGTCTAACTTTACATCTGAAGTCTAAGTTCAGACCTGAAGTCTAAGTTTAGACTAAAAGACTGAGGGCCCAATTCCCAAAGGTAAAGTTAGACCAAAAGTCTAATTTAGACCTAAAGTGTTAATTTTCAGTATTCACAAAGGTAAGTTACTACTGTAACTTCACTGCTAGTAACTTTACTGATCCAGCGCGATATTAGCAAACAGCATTTATACTCCATATACTCACTTGGGCCCATACATTCATACTACACTAATACTTACGCTGGGTGTCAGATGTACTCTTTTATCAAAATCCCTGCTACCAATTACCTTCTGATTGAAGAGTAATAACTTACCAATGGATCCTTTGCTAATTGGGAAATTTAAAATGAGTGACATTCACTATTGTACATAATCTGAAATAACCACAGAGTCAGGAAGTTTTAAAATGTTTATCTAAAGTTTTAGCAGAGTAAAATACAGAAAAAAGACACGGTATTTGAACAGAATACCCGTAGAAGAGCATAGAATGATTATTGCTAATCAATGACGGTGTTTAAGGAAAAAAAAAAAAGGAGATAGGAACAGCAGCGCAACTAAAGGTTGCATATATTTACCTAAATGCGAGAATCAAACCCTTAGCCAAGGAGTTTGAAAGGATAGGACCCTGGAAGGATGAAGAGCAAGGACCTTCTTCAGGATCAGGATAGGATCGGTGACCTCTCTACAACGACGCCTGCGCCGTTCCCCTCTCTGGCACTCGACTTCTCCTCGATTCTTCCCTCTAATGGACTCCGCCGCCCCTCCTCAGGACCTCTTCTGGATAGGGATTCAGTCAGCAACCGATCAGCTGGGCAGCCTGGAGCTCTTCTGTATGTTCTAAAAGTCTGAGCTAAACTAACTACTAATGCTATATTCTATTATACCCTTCTATGCCCAAGTACCTCCTCTTAATGTTGCTAAAATATGGGACCACTACCTCTGATTGGGCAGGGACGGGAGGTGGATTCTCGCACCATGACAAATTTGGCTTAATTTGTGAAGCCTATTGTATTAACGTTCCCGCCCCTTCAATTTAATACATTCACTTTATTTCCCACCCGTCTCACAACAAATTATATACAATTTCTACAGCAATTGTATCTACTGTTACAATTTTGTACATTTAGAACATCCTCTTCGGCCGATTGGTCATGGCCTTGTGAGACGTCCAAGTTGACTTCATTTTGGCAGTCTTTCAGGAGTCATGCGCAGAACCTTCTGCTTTTCAAGTTTCAAGTCACCAACCCAGGCCCAAGATTACGAATTACTAAAAGTGCAAGAAGGAAATATTAATATCAAAAATAAAACGTTTCACTGTATACCACTTATCTTATTTCTAATCCCTTTTAATTATAAAAACCTATCCCGCATTAATTGCGTTAAGAAATGACTATTTAATAATGACACGAGAGCAAGCTTAAGCATGTGAGAACATTGAGCAGCCATTTTAATGCACACTGCGCAGAAGCAGAAATTCCCACCAAGCAAAGAAAGACGTCACACCATGTGATCAGGTTGTGACATGCGCAGTTAAAATCCGCGCTTAAGCGGCCATTTTAGACTAGGAACAAGCGTTATTTGTTAGAAAAACAACATAGGCAAGCTTCCTAACTATTCATGTAGTGTGTGCAAATATTAATACAGACAATACAAGTTTTAATATTAATACAATGAGGAAGATTGCATCCGAGCAAGTTTCATTTGCGAAACCTTGCTCCATCAATACCCTCTCCGATGGCGTTTCTGAGCCATCAAAAAGTACCCTCAATCAGATGCCAACTTCTAGCAAATCACTTCATTCTCATTTTCATTTTTAGCTTTTCTATTTTTACAATCTCCCTTCATCTTTTTGTATAATTCACTTTTCCATTCTTCTAGTTCAATCTCGTCTCTCTTTCTCTTGTCACTTTATACGTTCCATTCTTTGTGCAGCATTTACACCAAAATACTATTGTCAGAACTATTATTGCTATCCCTGCTAAGGGAACTAATATTTGACCTATAAGTCCTTTACCTATATTAGAAAACCAGGTTCCGATTGACGATATACTATTTGTCAATCTTTCCCATACATTATCAACTTCCAGTGGTTTAAGTTCTTGCTCAAGTTTAGTTATATTCTGAATATATGTCCCAATTTCTGCACTCCTATCAGAAATATTTGTACAACAGTGTTTTGTTTTCAATACTTTACAGACTCCGCCCTCTTTTGCCAATATTATGTCAAGAGCAAGTCGATTTTGCATTACCATGGATCTAATCGCAACCATTTCCGCATTAATCATTAGAAACCCTCCAGCAGTATTCGTTGATAAACGATCAACTACTGTAGACAATTTACATATCTTCCTTGAGTTCAGAATTATTCCCACTGAAGGTATCAATGCACCAAATATATCACCTATTATTTCTGAAAAACTAGCTCTTTTATTACGTGTTAATTCGCCATTGTTTTCATTGCTTCCAGTGTTTCTTTTTACGTGGTATATTTTCGGAAAAACTATTCCAAAGTAACAACTTCCATACCATCGTGCAGGAAGCCTAAAGTAAGCCTTATTCCCGCAGACATAATAGATTCCAGGAAAAACTGAATCTGTTCCTCCTTTAAGTCCCCAACCTCCCAATATTAAAAATTGTGTTCACAATCACTGGTACCGATGAAAACATTGTTATAGTCAGTTTTTAATCTATGAAGACAAATTTTTCCCTTCTTTTCGAAATCCAGAGCCATAGCAGCTTGATCTTTGCCAGGTGTGTAACTTCCTTCTTTCTCCGCCCAAGGTGGTAAATGAGCCTTATGCTCTGTAGCTTTCTTTTGAAAATCTTGTCTTCTATCTTCTACTAAATTCAAAAATATTTTCTCTTCTTCTAATAAAGAACATGTTAGATTGTGTCTACGTGCGTGTGTTAAGTCTATTGATTTCATTGTTAAGAAAAATTCTCCCATAAACTGTGCATCTAAAGCGCTAAGCACTGGGTTCATGCTTTTGCGAATAGGAACTTCAGAAAATACAACATCTATATTGGAATAGTAATATTGTAATCTACCTGTACTATAAAATAAACTTGTTAATACGCTACATGAAATGCCATATGTCAGTGGTAAATGATGGTATGTTAATCCTTCTGCTACTGATTCAGGTAATTTCATACAGACATAACAATTACTAACTTCCATGTTGTCTACATACTGAAACAATAACTTCGTGAAAACATTTAAACTAGTGTCGTTATCAGCTATCACATGATGAATTCCTTCATCTTCTTCTGCCATTAGTTCTACCCTATTTCCTTTCATGTTTGCTTTCCTCCCTATAGTTTCATTATTGTTCTTTTTATCTATTATCATCAGGTAAGGAATAGCTACAATCAGGACTAACCATGCTATAAGCACCAATACTAGACTACATATGCAAATTGCACAGCATCTCCTACAGCATTTTCTCTTTGGTCTCCCAGTATCCCTATCATCAGGCATTTTTCGACAAGGAAGATTGCTCTTCTTATCTCTGTTCCTTTTCTTCAATGGATTCTTTTGTTTAGTCAGGGTGGTCTTGTTTCTTCTTCGTAAGTTAGTTCTGCACTTGTTCCTTCACCACCACTGTCACTTGATTCTGAACTTTCAAAGTCTTCAAGAACAATATACGTCCAATCAGGACCCCTGAATTTGTTGTTCACAAGTCTTAATCTTTTACTTTTTCTTTTCCCAGACTTTTTCTCTTGGTCTGTTTGACTTGTTATTTCAGGTACTTGATCTGGATCTTCACTTCTTGTTTTTATGTGGCACTTTACTCTTTTGATGAAACTTGGCCACTGGTCTCCTTTTCTTGGCTTTTCTGTTTGTACTGTTTCTTTATTTTCGTCTTTAAGTGCCTTTTTAATTTCACTGGTCTGTACTGTTCTGTTCTTTGTTTTCTTTAACTTATCTAATTGTTCTTTCTCTGGTCTTATTGGTTTCTCATTTGCAGCTCCACTGTGAGTTTCCAACAATTCACTTTGTTCTGGGTTTACTTCTTTATGTTCACTTTTCTCAGTCTCTATTTCTTCTGTTTTTCCCTCTTGTCCTAACTGCTTCTGATCAGGGCTTATTGCACTGTGTACTTCTGCAGCCTGACCTGCTTCTTCTAAACCTGTCTCTCCCTGTTCAAATTCTATTAATTCTTCACTGCTTTCAGTCCAATTTTCTTTCCCTATCTGATTTGGTTCAGGGTCGTTTACTAGCTTGTCTTCTTGAGCCTGAACCCCTTCTTCTTCACCTATCTGATCTTCTACAATTGCTTTTAATTTTCTTTGGCTTCTTGTTCGGTGGAAAACCTCAGGAATTTCGACCACTGGTATCCAATCCTGACTTGTGCTCGGTTGTTCTCCGTCAGCCTCTCTTGAACCTCGAGCTTGAGATTCTTCAGCTTGGCAACCTTCAGCTTCTTCAGTGATTGGTGTCGTCTGAGTGTTTTCTTCTTCTGGGTCTGGTACTCTCTTGGTGTGACTTACGTGAATCCAATTCGGAAATCCGGCACACTTTACTGCTGTGTTTGTGGTCAATATGATTTGACAAGGTCTACTCCACCTGGGTGATAGACACGTTTCTCTGGTGGGATTCTTCACTACCACCCAATCACCAGGATTCAGATCATGTTCTAGTTCAGGCTGTCTGGAAACTGCGTCTTCTCCAACCTGGT
The DNA here is from genome assembly GCA_963921515.1 of Calotriton arnoldi. Lineage (NCBI taxonomy): Eukaryota > Metazoa > Chordata > Amphibia > Caudata > Salamandridae > Calotriton > Calotriton arnoldi. The sequence goes on along the minus strand of CAWUFW010001531.1, from coordinate 1,611,320 downwards.
GAGAGACAGAACGCACTAGGTCAGCCAATCCCTTACAGTAGTCCAACACCATATCATCAGAAATATTCACCAGTCTATTTGTGGGAACATGTGTTTGTCTCATCGCTCTTCCCATCATGATTTCATGGGGGCTCAAACCTGTTGTTCGATCAGGTATACTTCTGAGTCCCATCAGAACGAGTGGCAATGCATCAGGCCACTCCAATGATGTTGATGCACACATTTTTCCCAATCTTGACTTTATGGTGCCATTCAATTGTTCCACCACTCCAGAAGCCTCTGGACGATATGCACAATGCAGTTTCTGTTTGATTTGAAATGCTTCACAGATTATCAGGATCACTTCGTTGTTAAAATGTTTTCCTCTATCTGATTCCAAAGATACTGGGAAACCAAACCTAGGTATGAGCTCTCTTAGTAACAGCTTTGCAACTGTAATGCTGTCATTTCTCCTAGTTGGATACGCCTCCACCCACTTTGAAAACAGACATACTATGACTAATACGTATTTCAACCCTCTACATGGTGGTAGCTGTATGAAGTCAAACTGCAATCTTATGAATGGACCCTCTGCCTTCCCAATCTTCCCAAACCCAATTATTGTTTTCCTGCCTGTGTTGTGCATTTGGCAAATTAGACATCTCTGGCAAAGACTCTCTGTAACAGCTCTGAATTTGGGATTGTACCAATTTTTTCTGAATAGTCTAATCATTGCATCTCTCCCTCTGTGTGTGTCTCCATGATACATCCTAGCCATTTGAGAGAGTAAACAATCTGGCATGACTGGTCTGCCATCTGTACTGACCCATACTTCATCTTCTCTTCTTTGAGAACAACCCACTTTGATCCACAAATTTCTTTCAACTTCATCAACCTCGTCTTGCAATCTTTTCACTTCATTCCATGTTTCAGGTGGCATAAATAGCATAAGTTGGCAGCTGATTCCCATTCTTTCCACCCTCTTATTCACTGATGTTCTGGTTTTGGCACAATATTGAGCCACCAAATCTGCATATCTGTTGCCAACTACCACCCAGTCATCTCCTGACTGATGTGCGGCACATTTCACCACAGCCAATTCTTTTGGTGATTGTATTGCTTCTAGCAATTCTTTTACAAATTGTCCATTTTTAATGGGAGATCCTGAAGAAGTCATGAAATCCCTCTGCATCCACAGTTGGCCAAAATCGTGCACAACCCCATAACCATATTGACTATCAGTGAATATGGTTATTTTCTGATTCCTCCCAATTTTGCACGCTTTTATCAGTGCAATCAATTCAGCTACTTGTGCAGATTTTACCCCTGGTAAATAGGATGCTTCGACTATTCCAGTTAATTCACATACTGCATAAGCAGCTGTTAGCTTGCCATCTTCATGTCTCTGGTAAGAGCCATCAACAAACAGTTCTTTATCTGGGTTTTAAGAGGCTGTTCCTCTATATCTGGGCGAGGTTTTGTGCATAGTTCTGTAATCTGTATACAATCATGTTCATCTTCTTCGTCATCTTTATTTGTCTCATGATATGGATCTGGTAATAAGCTTGCTGGATTTATTATCGTACACCTCACCATGGTTACATTTTCTGCACCCATTATTATCCTCTCATACTTAGTCAGCCGACTAGGAGTGAGATGTTGAGTTCGTGTTCTGGTCAACAGAATCACCACTGCATGTGGAACATATACTTTTACAGGATGTCCCATCACAATTGATTCACTTTGTTCGATGCTTAAACATGTTGCTGCTACTGCTTTCAAACATCCTGGCAACGCAGATGCCACAGGGTCTAGTGTAGCGGAAAAGTATGCTATAGGACGTCTGTCCAGACCATGTCTTTGAGTTAAAACTGAAAGTGCACAATTTTCTCTTTCATGACAGAATAATGCGAATTCTCTTTCATAATCTGGCATGCCTAAGGCAGGTGCTGAACAAAGGAGTTTCTCAATTTTACAAAAGCTTCTACACTTTCATCTTCCCACTCAACAGGATCTTTTGCTTTCTTTTTGGTCATGTTAATCAAGGGCTTAGCCAACATGGAAAATCCTGGTATCCATTGTCGACAGTAACCTACTATTCCTAAGAACATTCTTACTTGTCTTTGCGTTACTGGCATTTGCATTCTTTTTATTAATGCTACTCTTTCAGAGGTTACTCTTCTTTTTCCTCTCTCAATTTGATGTCCCAGGTATTTAACAGTTGTTGTACAAAACTGTAATTTTTCAGGTGACACTTTATGTCCCTCTTCTGCCAAAAGATTCAAGAGTGCTATAGTATCAACAACACAGTCCTCTCTGGTGCTTGATGCCACCAATAAATCGTCTATATATTGCACTAAAACTGAGCTTCCTGGCATCACTAATTTTTCGAGACACTTTTTCAATATCTGATTAAAAATGGAAGGGCTTTCTGTGTACCCCTGAGGAACACGATTCCACACATAAACCTTATTTTCGAATTTAAATGAGAAAAGATACTGACTGTCTGGATGTAACGGAATTGAAAAGAAGGCTTGACACAGATCTATGACTGTAAACCATCCAGCATTCCAAGGAATCTGGTACAGAATTACTGCAGGGTTTGGCACTATAGGACAACATGGTTCTACAATTTTGTTGATTTTCCTCAGATCTTGAACAATCCTATATTTTCCACTAGGTTTCTTTAGTCCCATGATTGGTGAATTACATGGACTACTCATTACTTCTCTCAGTATTTTTTGTTTGACCATCCGATTGATTTCTTCAATGACACCTCCTCTTACTTCTGCACTCATTTTGTACTGTTTTGTATTTGGGAAAATTGCACCTTCTTTTACAGTTACTTGAACTGGGTCTATTTTAGCCATGAATCCTACTTCTTTTCCCGTGAGATCCCATACTATGGGATTTACTGTATCTTTTAATTCTTCTGGCAATTCATCTTTTGTTATTAATGAAAACATTTCATCTACTTCTGTTCCTTGTTTTGCGACCATAATTTTATATACATGATCTTCATCTGGTGTTTGTACTGCCACACCATCCGGCGTGCAGAAAATGGTGCAATTCATTTTGCACAACAAATCCCTACCTAGCAAGTTTACTGGACTAGAATCGCATACTACAAATTGATGCATTTCTTTGAAATTTCCAATTTTAACCTCCATTGGTTCGGTAAGTGGTGTTCTAATTCTTTGGTTAGCAACCCCTACAACTTGAATATCTTCACCAGAGAGAGGAAGGTTTGGGACGTCTACTGTTCTCACAGTAGACCTGGTAGCACCAGTATCCAAAAGAAAAGTAATATCATTACCTCTCACTTTTCCTTCAACATATGGACCTGATTGATCTACCTGCAGGGATGCGCCAAGTACGCATTCCTTCAACCCCTCTCCTAGGCACCGTCATGCGTTGAACCCGCAAAAATCATCCTTCAAAAGAAATTGTGAGGTCATATAATCATTCTTACCACTTCCCCCCGAGTAACTGATGTCTGTACCGGGTTTTGCTCTGCTTACATTACCCTGAACAGGTGGAGGTGGCAACTGACTCTGAGGATTTACCCCTTGCTGTGAGTCATTCTGTGTCTGTGAATTTAAATTTTGATTTGGGCCATTATTGTTTCTAATCTTTTTACACTCGTCCTTCCAATGCCCCAATTTTCCGCATCCATGACAAGGAAATTTCTTTTTGGCTTCTTCTCTACTCATTCGTCCTTTCATTCTCCCACCATTTCCCGAATCACCATTCGTTCCAGAGTCTTTTCCTTGCGTTTCATTGGGATTGTCTAAATTAATTCCCTGTTTCTCAGCCATTTTCACCTGTGCCCACATTACTTTCTCCTGCAATTTCTTGTGTCTATCCTCAATGTCATCCCCACAGTACTTTGCATATTTCAAAATTTCGTCAATTGGTTTTCCTTGCCAACAGAGCATATGTTGCTTAATCATCTGGCAAATCTCGGGCTTCAAACCATACACAAATCGGTATACAAACTGACTCATATTTTTGTCTCCAATGTCCTCAAATCCACTGTACTGTTTGAACACCTGTAAGAGGCGCTCATAATACGAATGCACTGTTTCACTGGCTTCTTGGGTAGTTCGATCTATTTTTACCCAGTCTGTTTCTTTCGGTGGTATTTTCACTTTCAGGTATGTTATCACCTGCTGGTACTTTTTCATCACATCATTTGACGGGGCACCTGTTTTTGGATCTCTGGGATATTCATCATTCAGCCAATCGATTGTGATCTTACAATCTGTCCATAAATCTGCAGGTACCACTATGTCAAACAGACCATCCAAGTCCTTCAACAATACTTTTGATACTTTCACAAACCTTTCAACCTGCTTGTACCATTCAATTGGCTTTTCTCTCAGCTTTGGGAAATCATTCGTAAATGATAAAATATCCTGTCTACTCCATGGGACATGTACAAACCTCCTCCTGCAACTTCTCGCATCGGATACATTTTGTCAACCTTTTCTGTTTCCTTCATTACATATTCAGAAGCTGTTCGACTTGAGCGAAGCTTCTTCCTTTTCTTTGCCCACCTAGTTCTCCATTTATCTAGGTCTCCCCATTTTTGTAAAACTAACATTAATTCTCTTATTTGCAGTCTTCTTCCAGAAGCATTCATATTTTCTAAATCTTTGTCTGAAAATTCTGCTCTATAGGGTTTCTGTAGTACTTTTGATTTCCCTATTTCAATTCCCATTTGTAGGGCTAGATTGGACAATTTTTCATGAAATAACCTTACATTTCTAGTGATACTCCTGCATAAGAACAGCAATTCTTCTTCATCATAAGTGTTTAAGCGTTCTACTCCTATATTTCCTGCTATCATTTCTTCTAACTCGGCTTTTAATTTTTGAATGTCTAGTAATTTTGGAGGAGTGCACAATTTATCTGATCCTTGTACCCACCTTTCTAAATCTTCCGGTGTTACTATGGTAGCACTCTTTGCCCCTGATGAAGTTATTAAACTTACATCTTTTGAACGCTCAGGTGTTTCTTTTCTTGGAGTACCCTTTACTGGACCTCTGACAGGTAAATCCATGAGAGATATTGTGGAATCACAATCACTAAAATGATCTTCAATTATAACTGGAGCTTCAAGTTTTTGAAAATTTTCGGGAGTATTCATAGGAGAAGATACGGGTATGAGAGGAGGACAATTTCCTTGTATACCATATAATGGTACTACTGGACCAATTGTTACAGGAATAGTCAATGAATCAGGATGTGTTTTTATCTGGGATATTTTCCGTACTAATTCTGCTCTGGTCTTTTCTAATGCTTCCTTTTCTTTCTCATGAAGTATTCTATTCGGGGTGAATTCATGTAGTACCTGAGGTACCATTGGTGTTTGTGGTGGGGCACTAGGAGGAATTCCACTTGACCCTTCCTGATACGGTGGAGGATTCCTCAATATTTCTTCCATAAACTCATCTTCTGAGTCTTCATGTCTCATTAAATGTTTAGTCTTTTCTGTACACTTGCCTCCTGATTTTTCTCCTTCTGTGAGTAGTGGATATAATCCCTCAACAAGCATTGCCCTTCTCCATTGCTTCATCTGACCTTCCCTATTTTCACGTAAATATCTGGGGAAAAATCCTGGATACCTCCCATTACTTCGAGATCGATCACGCTCAAATGCTTCGGTTTCCCACTCCTCTAAAGCTTCGTATTGAGTTAATCTGGGTTTAGGTTCTAAATCATTCATCCTTTGTCTCAAATTTTGAAGAATTCGCCCATTGAATGTGCCATTTTCAGGAAATTCTAATATCCCGTCATTTTTAGTATATTCTCTCCAATTCTCTATCCATACATGAGTATGATAACCTCTCTCCATCATCATATGTGATGCGGGCGTTTTGGCTGGGGGAATAATAATTCCCTCTCTAGTTTTGATTGGTTTATCCTTTTTGAAAAAATTCTTAATCTTTTGTAAAACTGACATTTTCTTCTTTTCTCCGTACATCTTAGGCAAATACCGATGTATAAAATTATATTCTGCAAACCCTAGAAATCTCCTATCTGGACGATTCCCTGTTAAAGTCGGATCGCGTTTTAACATGCAACCCTTATCCACTTAAAATTTTGCTTCCAAATTCTCAACCAATCAAACCTTTGCTAACTTTTAATTCTAAGCCAATCCTTGCGCGGCCTTTTTGGTGACTTTTTCTCTGTCAACCCCTCCTTTATAATCTGCTCTTTTCTGTTCTCACGCTGATGCAGCCAATCCCAGCGCGGCACCTGTGATGTCAGTACTACTCCTGACTACTGACCCCTCCTTTACAAGGGTTTTCCCACGCCCGCGGATCCAACCAATCCCAGCGCGGCGTTTTGTGACGTCAGCTCCTTCTCCGGCAACTGACCCTCCCTTTACAAAATTTTACGCAAACTTTATTTTCTCTATAGTTCTTAATTAAAATTCAGTGACAACATAAAACATTCGCTATCGTGCCAGTTTCTCTAATTCAGAAAGATAGGTTCTCTTACATACTTAGTAAAACTTTTCCGTTTACTAAAAACATACACTACGAGTAAAACCCTTCCGTTTACTCTTCACGCAAGCTTCTGAAATACCTGTTACTTCTTCAATGTTACCCTTTCTAGGTGATATAACATCAAATTTTCACTAGCGTACTCCTTTGGCTATACTTACACGCATAAAAATCCCTAACAAGTGCTGATAGTCCTGCTTAACTATTCAGTACTATTTCTGCCTGACAGATAACCTCACTGCAGTATGGCTTCTACTTGCCACCCACTATTCTTTTTCCCCGGGGTATTCTGGACAACATAAAACAATACTAAAAAATAACGGGTATTAGTTCATAAAAATGCAAAATAAAATTCTCATTACCCAATTAACAAAGAGTAACACAAACCGTCCTCTGCTTACCAGAAAACTGATCCAGCGCGATATTAGCAAACAGCATTTATACTCCATATACTCACTTGGGCCCATACATTCATACTACACTAATACTTACGCTGGGTGTCAGATGTACTCTTTTATCAAAATCCCTGCTACCAATTACCTTCTGATTGAAGAGTAATAACTTACCAATGGATCCTTTGCTAATTGGGAAATTTAAAATGAGTGACATTCACTATTGTACATAATCTGAAATAACCACAGAGTCAGGAAGTTTTAAAATGTTTATCTAAAGTTTTAGCAGAGTAAAATACAGAAAAAGACACGGTATTTGATCAGAATACCCGTAGAAGAGCATAGAATGATTATTGCTAATCAATGACGGTGTTTAAGGAAAAAAAAAAAGGAGATAGGAACAGCAGCGCAACTAAAGGTTGCATATATTTACCTAAATGCGAGAATCAAACCCTTAGCCAAGGAGTTTGAAAGGATAGGACCCTGGAAGGATGAAGAGCAAGGACCTTCTTCAGGATCAGGATAGGATCGGTGACCTCTCTACAACGACGCCTGCGCCGTTCCCCTCTCTGGCACTCGACTTCTCCTCGATTCTTCCCTCTAATGGACTCCGCTGCCCCCTCCTCAGGACCTCTTCTGGATAGGGATTCAGTCAGCAACCGATCAGCTGGGCAGCCTGGAGCTCTTCTGTATGTTCTAAAAGTCTGAGCTAAACTAACTACTAATGCTATATTCTATTATACCCTTCTATGCCCAAGTACCTCCTCTTAATGTTGCTAAAATATGGGACCACTACCTCTGATTGGGCAGGGACAGGAGGTGGATTCTCGCACCATGACAAATTTGGCTTAATTTGTGAAGTCTATTGTATTAACGTTCCCGCCCCTTCAATTTAATACATTCACTTTATTTCCCACCCGTCTCACAACAAATTATATACAATTTCTACAGCAATTGTATCTACTGTTACAATTTTGTACATTTAGAACATCCTCTTCGGCCGATAGGTCATGGCCTTGTGAGACGTCCAAGTTGACTTCATTTTGGCAGTATTTCAGGAGTCATGCGCAGAACCTTCTGCTTTTCAAGTTTCAAGTCACCAACCCAGGCCCAAGATTACGAATTACTAAAAGTGCAAGAAGGAAATATGGCCATTTTAGACTAGGAACAAGCGTTATTTGTTAGAAAAACAACATAGGCAAGCTTCCTAACTATTCATGTAGTGTGTGCAAATATTAATACAGACAATACAAGTTTTAATATTAATACAATGAGGAAGATTGCATCCGAGCAAGTTTCATTTGCGAAACCTTGCTCCATCATTACTATTAGCAAGTTTACAATTATAACTAGTAGTAACTTACCTTTGTGAATACTGAAAAGTAGTAAAGTTAGACTTTTGATCTAAGATAAATTTTTGGTCTAACTTTTCCTTTGTGAATTGGGCCCGGAGTGTCTGGTGGTAGGTGAAAGAAGGTGGAACCATGACTATGAAGCTTTGGCACTGCGGATATTCGTAGCACCACATTGTTCTGTAAAATGGCAGCCATTTTATGGTGAACAGTCATTGGTTAAATTAGCGTTCACACAAAGAAACACCCAGGTCTTAAGGAAAATCAGACACCTAGCAGAACAAAGTATTCCTTTTTAAGGACGAAATGCCCCACCCACCAGAGGAGGCATGCTTCATAATAGGGATTCTTCTCCCACCGTGACAGCAGATCACGGTGCGGGCTACAACTCCCTTTCTTATAAGGAGGTGCTCTTTGGATGTTTTGATATATGATAGACAACCCAGTAGAGACAGACAGGGTGGTAAGGCTAGCAGAGCATGCAAAACATGAACTAAAATGTGATGATGGTGATTAAAACTGACTCAAGAGTAGACGTACAACTTTATTCTTGCATGCGTGGGTCAGGATTGTAAAGGGTGAAGAGACATTGCAGCGGTCAGCTGACCCTGCTTTCGTGTGTCATTGGTCAATATGTTTCTGCCAACTAGACCCTCATGAGAGGTGTATTGGAATTCATCAGGACCATAGAAAATTTGCTTCTGCTCAAGCAACGTGCATATAAAGGGAAAAATACAGAACCAAGGTAAGTGGTTCCCCTCTATTTCATCAATGGATCCACTTTATTACAACCTCTAGGGGGATAATGATAGCTAGGTTACTGCAAGAGGTTAGTAACACTTTGCAATACAGTGCCACCAACAACCCTATCAATGGAACCAAGTATCCACCACGAAACTGTGCATACAACATGAATACTGTAGTGGCATTTGTACAAAGCACGCAAGCTTACCCACAATCGCCGAGTGTCATGCCTCAGCTTGAGGGACCCTGGCCCTCAGGGTGCACTCTGTCCTATAAGGAGGGATATAGGTATATTTTACATTGCTGAATCGGCAAGGCTCCTTTGTACTGGCACACTCAGCCAACAATGTGTGGTGAGATGGAGACAGCAAACAGCCTGGCTGCGACATGCAATGTGTGGAAAAGAGGGAAAAAAATTGTGTTTGCAGTGTTAGGACTCGGTCAAAAACAAGAAAGGAGTAAAATGAGAGATGTTAAAAATGTTAAAGTTTGATGGGGATGTTTGTCCATGGATGATAAAAGACCACACCATCTAAGGCGCTGGCTAGAGGGTCGGGGCAAATACCCCATGCCCAGTAGTGGTTATCCTAACTGATAAGACTCGCTGACCATGTGGGCCTGATATGTCCATGACCAGTAGAACAGACTGTAGGGGACAATAAATACATAGTTTTTGGCGCACCTGGTGCAAGGAAGTGTTCCTTACCCAGGGTACCGGTATGCTGACTCTACCTTGCTTTTGTATGCAATTCAGTGAGCGGTCAACATGTACCAGCATCTATAACCAGTGGGCAATAGTATAAACTCAGTGCCATGATCTACGCAGTTTGCATGCCACAATCAGTGAGAGGGGTTGTAAGTTTTAGAAGCGCAGCACGTAAAGGTACATGTCGGAATTTATATGTCTCAAAGGGAGAACTGTGCCATCCAGCTAATAACAAATGAGCACACATCGTCTTCGGGCGTAAAGTGGGCATAATGCTTGAAAAGTGTTCTATAAATATAGTAATGTATAACGTATGTGAAAAAACAAAACATGGGATACTGAGCATAGTAATGAAAGGTATGCTATTGGTTGCTCAGTATACCACATTTACTGAATAAAGTACTGAAGAGCATGCTCATGGTTGTTCAATCAATACAACTTTCTGAGCGCTGTGTACATAAAGGAGCTTTTGGGCAGTCTATATATCGTAACTTAAAACATGGACCAAATTGACTAGCGACATAAGGATAATGGAACCTCCGGCGATTAACTCACTATGAATTTGAAAGGAACTGAAGTGAACTGTAGAGCAAGCGTGCTCCTCAGATCTTGATACACAGAGAATGAAGCGCAGCTCGGGGGACAGGAGCCACGACAGTAACAATAATTGCCCAGTCGCGAGAGCAGCAAGGCTCATGTGAGCTGTTTACCTCAGCAAGGTGCCTCAATGAAGCAGCCGCGGCTCGTGCAGGTAAGAGCGGTGAGGCCGGGTGCAGGGGGATTTAGACAGACGACCACAAGGGAAAATTAAATAAATCATTAATTTTCCCTTGTGGTCCTCTGTCGAAATCCCCCCACCCCGCCCCCCCCACCCGGCCCCACCACTCTTACCTGCACGAGCCGCAGCTGCAATGAAGTCCGACCACTGCCAGGTTCTAGGACGCTGGTGTTGGAAGCGATGGGAATATTTAAGGACCGAGTATGGACGTAGAGGGGTGAGTGCATATGACGCAATGGCTGAGAAAATAATGGGAAATGTGTCCTGAGCACTGTGTACGGAGGTGTGCAACTTATAGTAATTTGAATGTGGTCGTAATTCTAAATTTAATTCATAAGTATAAATTTTGGATTTCTAATGTTTGTTTAATTTTGTTTGTATAGAAAGATTAGATAAAGTTTTCCTAACTCTAACTAATCCTATGAAATAGATTTCCCTTTTGCTAATAAATTTGAAGCTGTTTGACAAATCTTCACAAAACTTTCCAAAAAAAGTCTCATCCAACTCAGCTCCTTCTTGGAACGTTTCAGGGTGCTCCATCTAATTTTCCATAGGATAATTAGACACAGCTACAGCCAAAACGGCTGAACGGAAATACAGCAAACTTGTTAGAAAGCTAGATCTTAGTCCAGAAAGCGTGTTTGTGTGATTTGGTGTAAATCGGTTCAGTACTCTTTGAGAAATTAAGGTTCAAAATGTATGTATATATCAAACTGCAGATGATCCAACAGATCAAAAGATAAGATCTGATTGGCTGCCACCACATCACCAATGATGTGGCAGTAACCATTTTAGGACTCTGAGACTCAGTTCCTTGTTCTGAAAAAAGTAAAAAAAGAAAACATATGGGGCTGGATAGGCCCACCCTAGGCCTGGTCGGGGGGGGACTCAGAGGGGACCCCCCCACCCCACAACTCCAGGGCCAAATACTTAGGGCCTGATTTAGATTTTGGCTGTATTACTGTCATCCCACCGCAGCGGTGACCCCAAGTACTCTGTTGAGCTGACGGCTGTCCGTCCGCCATATTTAGTTGTTGCAGCAGTAGATTCCCGTCGCTGTCACAGTCTTCTCTGCTGGCTAACAGTACTCTGTTGTTGCCAGGCCGGCGGGATTGTGCAAGCCAATTTAGCTGTTCCCATTGTGCTGGCCGAGTCCTGCGGTGGAGTCCTGACGGAATGAGGCCATAGTGGTGTGGAGACGGGTAAGTACTACTTATTTTCATCTCAATACACAATATGTCAAAATGTATATGTAGGTTGTGAGTACTGCCCGTATATTTTGACATTTAGCATTGCACACCAACAACATATGCACACTCTTGAATTTGTACTCACACCCACCTCAAAAGCCTATCATAGATTCCGGTGGCTGAGTGTCATGGTCGGAGCTAGAAGAGATGATGAACCTAGCTAGCGGAATTAAATCCGGATCCCCACTGGATCCAGCGCGCCAAGAGATCCTAATGCAGGGAGGTAACATCATTATGCCATACATCTCGGAATTAATTGCTCGCTCCTTTCAATTGGGTAAAGTCCCCCATAAATGGAAGCAAGCAATGGTACGCCCACTAAAAAAAAAGCCATCTTTAGACCACTCTGTGTTAGATAATCTACGTCCCATCTCGGTACTACCCTTCTTCGCAAAAATTGCAGAGAAAGTAATGAATAAACAGTTAACTAACCATATCGACAGGAATGCCCTACTTCACCCCGCGCAATCGGGTTTCAGAGCTGCGCACTCTACTGAATCAGCGCTGCTCTTGGCCATGAAACACTAAGGCAACACGCGGACGAAGGGCAGACAGCCGCAGTGATCCTCTTGGATCTAAGTGTGGCTTTTGACACCGTCTCCACGGCCTCCTTCTCCAAAGATTAGAGACAAGCGGCGTGAGGGGCTTGGCGTTGCGTTGGATGACATCTTTCCTTTCTTTGCGGTGTTTCCAAGTTACTCAACACTCGCATACATCCAAGAGTATTCCCCTGTTACAGGGAGTCCCAAAAGGCTCAATTTTGAGCCCCACGCTGATCAATTTATATATGGGCCCGCTTGCAGAGATAGTGGAAGGTCATAACGTGACCATTGTATCATATGCTGACGACACTCAGCTAATTGTCACACTGTCTCAAAATCCAGAACGGACAGCACATCAATTCTCCCAATGTTTGGAGGAGGTAGCAGCATGGATATCCAACCGTTGCTTGAAGCTCAATGGAAACGAAACAGAGGTGCTGATTGTGGGAAAGGCCCCATCTGTTTGGACATCTGCTTGGTGGCCTGAGACACTTGGTCAACTACCAACTCCAAATGCAGAAGTTAAAAACCTTGGAGTGTGGTTTGACTCCAAACTGACATTTGATAGTCAAATCCGGAAAGTGACGGGAAAATGCTTCGGGACCCTGTAAGTCCTGAGGAAGATCCTTGATCTATTACCTGTCAATGCAAGGAAAACAATAGTACATGCCGTGGTCACTTCCCAGATGGACTATGGCAATGTCCTCTATTTAGGTTCATCCAAAAAAGGGCTAAAGAAGCTGCAATCGATACAAAAGGCTGCAGCCCGCCTAGTGATGAATCTGCCAAAAAGAACATCTATAACGAAAGCACTGGCAAGCCTGCATTGGGTACCTGTGGAGAAAAGAATATTGTTCAAGATAATGTGCTACTGCCAAAGCATCCTGTCAAATAAAGGTCCACGGTATCTCCAAGCAATGATAACAGCCTACACACCTAGACGGAACCTTAGATCCAAAGGCAGGGCACTGGTAAACGTACCGAGAATACAGAAGGCAAGGATGGGTGGACGCTCCTTTAGATACCTGGCAGCCAAGCACTGGAACACATTGCCAGCAGACATTAGAATGGATCCCTGGGAAGCCACCTTCCGCAAGAATCTAAAGACATGGCTTTTCCCCACCACCAAACCAGAATAGACTCTCGAGATCTTCTGTCATCTGCCCGAGGGCTGAGTGGGCTGCTCTACACTTTCTATTTACTGCAATCTGAAAGTCTGCTACCAGCGCGGGGAAACACCGGAGGTGTAACCAAGCGCTTTATAAATGGATAAATAAATAAATGGTCAAGTGGTAGCAGCACAGGAAGGACCTGGACAATAGCATTCAAGACGGAATTGATGGTGGAACCCCAAAAAAGGTGAGTTTTCCCCTCTTTTTCTTCAATTCCACCAATTTGCACTTGGTGGTTTCCCCGCCACAGTTGCCTCGACGGAAAGGCACATCGTAATCCGGCATGTAGGAATCTTGGCGGGACTCCCTCCAACAGCTGCATCATCCTCTGACGCTGCCAAAGAGGCAGAAAGAATCTGGTGGAGGTGACGGGACTGCGGCGGTCTTCCCTCTGGTGGCCAGACTGCCAAGGCGGCAGGCGGGAAGACCACCGACAAAGCGACGCGGGACCAGTCCTTCCAAGATCTAAATCAGGCCCTTAATTTTTTTTAAACGGTACCATGACGAAATACTTACGTTTTTAAAAAACAGTACTGTGGATCTGTGCTTTTGTAAATTAAACCCCTCCGGGGTGGGCCACGTTCATGGAGTTAGCGCAGCATTTTTAATTGGGGGGAGGGCATGCGGCCTCCTTCCCGAGCCTTTGGGAGGCCCCGGGGATCCCACACCCCTCCTGAAGCCTGAGCCTGTGTAATACCCTGGGGACCCCATCCTCTGGTGCTGAATCATTAAACAAGGAGAGGGGGGGCGTGAGACTGCACCCCCAAGCCTTATAGTGGCCATGAAGACCCCATCCCCTGGGGCTGAATCAGTAAATATGGGGAGGGGATTGTGCACCCCCACCCTTCCCAAAGCTTGAGAGGCCCCAGGGATCCCATCGCTCAGGGCCATGTATATAAGAGGAGTAGGGCATTGAAACCCACTTCCTGATCCGAAGATTGGCCCTAGGGATCCCATTCTCCGGGGCCCAGTAAGAGCAGTGTCCAAGGAACCCAATCCCCTGGGACACTGCTGTGTTCCCTGCCTTGGAGAGTGCGGGCTTTGAATACAAACTTTTTTCCCTGCCTGCACTCTCCCGAGCAGCGAATACAACTTTGCTCCCACTGGGTGGAAGCAGAAAGTAAAGCTGCTTACGCTCCGGTGGGAGCAAAATAATAGAACTGGCTCCCACCACCACCACACTGGGGAGCCTACAGGGGCCCCATGGGCTTCCCCCTCCCCAGCCCCCAACTTAAAACAAAATATGTGGGTGACCTGGATGGGCACTGGGGCACCGACGGTTAACCAAGATATGGCTGGTTCCTGCCAGGGTACTGGCTGGGGGCTGGAAAGGGCCACGTGGGCCTTGGAGCTTCCCTGCAGCCCTCAACATTGGTCATGATGTGGGTGCCCCAGGCTGGCACCCACAAAAAAAGTATATATACCAAAAAATGAATAATACATAATTAGCAGGAGCCGCTCAATTATTATTCACTGCTCCCTGCAAAGAGTGTGCCTTAATGCCCTGCAAGGGCTTGTTTGTTACATTGCTTGTGGTTTCTCTAGAAGGGGCAGGGGCACCATCAAGCATTTTGTTAATGTTCTGGAGGGCTGCAGAGAGCAAAGCAGCCCCCCTACAACATAAAAAAAAAAACCACAGCAAATCTCCTGGGTTATTGAATACATGACTCCAGGAATGTTTACCATAATTTCTTTTAAACACACCGAGTTGGAGCTGTATGCTCTTCAGCTGGCATGCAGGGACCTCTTGTGTTTGGGCCTAATGCTACATATTGTGGCCTAAAGAGTATTAAAGAAGGGCTCAAAGACATGTTCAAGATTTTGAATAAAAATAATTTCTTTAAAGATTTTTGTGACAATTATTGTTGATAATCATTGATGTGTGTGTATTAATAAAGAATATATTGAATTATGTTTATTGATGAATTATTGTGGTGATTCTTTACAAAGCTAATAGGTCTGTTTTATATATGGTGCTGTGCTATGTAATCACCTGATAAAAAACAAAAGATAGGCCTATTGGGTTTGTTTTTCTGACCCTTTGACAAAACCAGTAGGTGTGCCTTGATTAAAATAACACCTGTGAGAAGCTGGCCTGGTAAATGATGCACACTTATGTAAGTGGACACCTTGCACCAGTACAGACAACCCTTATGGTGATTTAAGAGGTCTTAGACAACCTTAGAAAGCTCTCTAAGTGGTAGCTGTGGAGAGCAGCCTTCAGGCTTAGTCCACAAAGAGTGTAAAGCAGCTTGTTTTACCAGAATGCAATCTTATAGTATACGCACCTTATCTTTCAAACAACAATCCTTGGCAGTTGCGGGCACATGTTTCCATATTATAAAAAGTCTAAAGAATTTTTTTGACTTGCTCCCCTTCTCAGCCAGGCAAACCGTTGCTGTTGCACTCATTACATCTAGACTGGACTACTGTAACAGTCTTTATGCAGGAACTAACAAATCAGTCATGCACAAGCTTCAGATGGTCCAGCACGCGGCTGCCCGGCTGGTATTGAAGTGGCCTAGGAAATCATCTGCCTCTGCTGCATTAGACATCTTACATTGGCTGCCAGTTCACAAACGTATTCTGTTTAAGGTCCTTATTATTACCTTTAGGGCCTTTCACTCACGAGGCCCACAATATCTTCAAACTGGCTTTAAACGCTACGTTCCCTCCCGTAACCTAAGATCATCCAACGCAAATCTATTGACCATTCCAACTTTTAGATTGGTGTCAAAGGGAGGAAAATCACTTGTAGTTATAGGCTCAAAGGCTTGGAATCAACTCCCACCTCAGCTCCGCCAGATTGTTTCCGAGTCTGTATTCAGGAAGGCCCTTAAAACTTGGATTTACAGTGCACCAGATACACTATGCAAAACTCTGATCTAAATACCTTTCTTCCCTTTGGTATGAGTAGTAAACCAGTTTTTTTCCATCTCTGGTTCTCCGTATTAGCGCCAAGATGCTCCTTGGAGTGATAGTAGCGCTATACAAGTACGCTTTTACATTACATTACATTACATTAAGTGAAAAAGAACCACACCAAGTATTTATAAAAATATGTATTTATTATAGAATACTCTCTAACACATAGAAATATCTCCTACCCGGAGATATGCACAATGCACACAATACTTTAGCAAAGAAACACAGGGGCATATTATCAAGGGCTTTATCGCCGCTTTAGCGGCACTTTTTGCCGCTAAAGCGGCGATATTTTTATCGCCCTATCAGCAAGCTGTCGCTAACAGGCGTTAGCGACAGCTTTCAGGCGTTAGCGGGCGGGTTTTACATCGCCTTGCATGTCAGCGATAATTATCGCTAATGACATGCAAGGAAGGCGTTCCCTACTAAAAGCGACTGAAAACAGTCGCTAACACAACTACCCCCTATTAGCAAGGCAGGCGAAGCGATAAAATAAATCGCGCTAAGCACGTTTATCGCTAGATTTTAACACCTGCTAGTGAGGATGACTTACCTGTTTGAAGTATAGGAGGTGGATTGTAATGCTAAATCCACCTTAGCGTTAATGCGAGAATATCGCTGGTTTCCCAGCGATATTCTCGCATTTTGTCGCTATCGCTGGAAATTTTATCGCAATGGAGATAAACCTTACTAATAGGGTGTTATCTCAGCGATAATTTCCAGCGATAGGCGGCGTTAAAAAAAAACGCGCTAAGCGCGGTTAGCGATAAATATCGCACTTCCTTGATAATATGCCCCACAGTAAATAGCACGAAACACACAGTGGCCCCAGGAGGGGACCAAACCATATACTAAGAAAGTGGTATAAGAACCACGACTGGAGTCAAGACAATGTCAAGAGGACGTAGAAGTGCTGGGACTCCAAGGAACCACCCAAGGTGAGTAGATAGGGACCCCCATGGAGAGCGTGTGCAGTGTGGGAACATGACCGAATGTATCGTACAACTCTACGTGCAAACCTCGGTTGGATTTTTAAAGGTTAAGGACCCTTCCCAGTGGACCCCTAAGAAACCCCGTGGAAGACAGATGGTTGGAGAGCCACCCCACCCGTGGATACCCTAGTACCCACGTTACCTACACCAGGGAAGCCGGGTGCATACGTGTGAAGTGGTGTCGGAAACCGCAATCGAACCCAATGGAGGACTTCAGGGAAGTGCCACTGTGGAGGAAGGAGAAAGTGTCCAGTGGAATCCGAGGGTGGATTCTTGATGAGAGGTACCTGCAAGTAGAAAGGACAGAGTCTATGTCACTCATGGGTGACCAGGAGACTTGGAAGACGAATGCCCTCTGATGTCGGGTGTTGCAGGATGGATGACTAGGACCTTGACTCAGTACAATAAGTAAATGGTCGCAATAGCAACAATTTCAAAAGAGAAGAAATATCCGCATTCACGAAGCCAAATTTACATGAACTGCAAAAATGCAATTTATTGTCAAAGTGATTGGCAATTAATGCAATTATTATTAAAAGCATTGATCACATAAGGCAACGCAGTTGCTCGTACATCTAAAGATGTAATTGTATTTACAGTGCTCTTGGTGTGGGAAGAGGGAGGTAAGTGGGTTTGGGGTTCAGGTGAATGAGTGAAGGTGGTGGACAGGGAAGAGGTAGCGTGACATATATACATCAATTATACATGGTATAACCTTTCCGGCCTAAATCAGGTCAATTGTTACCATATGTACACATAGCCCTGAAGGACATCAACTAATGAGAATTCAGTCATCAGAGCTTGTGGGGTGAGTATGTATAGTCAACGTTTCGACCCCTGGGAAGGAGGGTCGGTTCAGTCCTCAAGGTGGGGTCTTCATCAGGACAAAACTGAGAAGAGCACTCCGGATAACAGCAGGTTGGCTCAGCTGTACAGTCAGAGGAAGTAGGCTCAGAAGAGCTCTAATTAGTGAGAAGAAAGCATCATCATCCGTTATATAGACTGTGGGTCACAAAATCCCTCGCAGTCGAGAGACAAATCTAATTCACTTCCTCGCGGCACTCCGACTCGGGACCTTGACTCTGCAGCTGTGAGGACCAGGCGATGCTGAGGAGGACCAGGAGCCAAGCACGATCTGTCCCATGAAGGATGTCGAGTGCTACGGGGTCGGTGTCCAGCGGGAGCACCAACAAGCCTTGGCAAAGGCAAGCCATGCAGGAATCAAGGAAGGAGCAAAGTCGGGACCAGCAAGGTCCAGGGGACTCACCAAAGGCAGGGGAGTCCAAGCTGGCCCCGAGCAATCAGGGGAGCCCAACAGAAACAAGTGTGACCCTCAAGTGGACCCACAGGCCAGAGGCACTGGAGTCGCGAGAGGACCTCAAGCAGCTCACCAAAAGATGCAGGCCACGATGCACACGATGCGGTGTGGCCAAAGATTCTGGTCACTGGAGATGCTTGATGTTGGGGCTACTTGGAGCCTGAAGATCTTCTTGGAAAGAAACCAACAAGCCTTTGCAACTGCAAGTTGGATGTCGTGCACAGGGGCTCGGTTATTGCAACCCCCAAGAGGGATACTGGCCTCAAACTTGGTGAGAGGGCAGGGCAGGCCTCAGGAGCTGTGGAAAACTAACACCTGTGTTGCAGAGCCCAAGGAGTCCGGAGGAGCTCAGTATCTGCAGACCGGTTTACTTAGTTGCGGTGCCTGAAAATGCAGGGGAGTGACTCCTTCACTCCAAGGGAGAATTCTTCAGGTGTCTTTGATGCTTCACAGGCCTTGGAAGGTTCCTGTATGATGCACAGGCACAGACAATGCAGCAGACTGGAAGGGAGACTAAGTCAGGCCCAAACGAAGTCCTACGAAGTCCAGAGTGCCCAGACGGTAGAAGTGCAGTGGTGTCTGAACTGAATCTTATCCCACGACAAATCTAGAGACCTACACCCAGGTAAGCCCTTAAGTACCCTAGGAAAAGGGTTGGGAAGACTCAGGGGACCCTCCCAGGAGAGGGTCTGGACAGGGGGGAAGTTACTCCCATGTCCTTTGTCCAGTTAAGCGCCAGAGCGGGAGCCAACGGGTCCCAGAACTGGTTTGAACTGGACTATGCACAGGGACACCAAATGTGCCCCTCATGCAGACTTTTTGCCGCTGGCAAGCACACCCACCCGGTCTCAATACACTAAATCCTGTCTGGGAGGTGGTCACATCTTCCTGTGACAGGATGCCTATTGTTCTGCCTTCCCCTGCTCGAGCTTGGCTCAGCAGCAGGAGGGCATAAATGTCTCTCTGGTCGGCAGCAACCATTTTGTGCTGTCCGGGTCTAGAAGGTTGGCACCGGGAACACTGAGAGCTTAACGGAGGGCTCTTCCAGTGCTTGGAATCATATCTCCCACACCATTTACGGTGTGGGGGGTATGATTCCAACATGTTTGATGCCAAACATGGTAGGATTCGTTGCAGTCGTTTTCGAGATGGTCATCGTGTAATTACGCGGTACCCCTCTATATAGTATATGGCTGCTTCACTGACAACCCAGGAGAATGGACTCTGTAGGCTGTAGGGGTGTCCTGCTCATGGAGGGGCACCCTCTCACTTAGAACCAAGCACCCTGCCTTCAGGATTGCAAAGGCCTGCTAGAGGGGTGACTTATATAGGTTTCCTATATCTAGGGTCACTGCACTTCAAACCTATATTTAGTAAGTGGTGTAAGCACCAACTTACACAGGCTGCAATGGCAGGCCTGTAGTTCCATTTTGAATGGTCTCTCATGGGTGGCATAATACATGCTTCAGCCCCTGGGAGATCTCTGGGGTACCTATGCCCTGGGCACATGGGTACCATATACTAGGGACTTATAAGGGTACCCCAGTATCCAATCTGAGGCGTACCCAAGTACTGAACACAACAGTTTAGGGAGAAAGCAGATTGACTGGGATCCTGATAATCAGGACCCCAGTCTGACTAGTCAAAATACAGCTTAGCACCAGGCAAAAAGTGGGGGTAACCATAGAAGCAGATCCTATTTTCCTACAACACCCCTTTATATTGTTACTTTAATTTAGAAAAACTCAGAAATTTACTAAAAAAATAAAGGTTAAAGTGACAATATAATTAGGAATTGTACTGATATCTTACTTTATACTTAAAAAAAAAAAAAAACTTAGAATTCCCTTGAAAAAACAAAGGTTAAAGAGACATTATAGTTATGTGAAAATGTCAGTTAAAACATATTGTTTTAAACTAACAAGACCACTAAAATTCACTAGTTACCGTTATCTACTTGTACCCTCTCATATTACATCACTCATGATATGTTCAGTGACTGCATTGATAACATCCCTAATATTATCTGAAATGACATCATTGATAACAATACTGTGCTTGGCAGGGGCACAAGTTATAGCTACTTTAGAGCACAAATTATAGCTACTTGAAGGACTGAAATTCAACAGTTATAGTTATTTTAAGTAACAATAACTCACGTCCCCGCCATGCACAATGTTGTTGTCAATGATGTCAGTTCAGTTGTCATCAGTACTATTCAGTCAACAAAACAGAACACGGCCCTGCCTGGTAACAAAATCTATAGAATGTATTTCGTAATCTGTATAAATGTGCAAAACGTCACAGAACAGCCCAAAAAGTACTTCATAGTTCTCTTAATAAATCATTTTCATCAAATTTTAATTGTTTATTCATTCATTTTTTATGAGTAACGTAATAATGTGTAATCATCAATTCATTTTTATACTATCTGTACACAAAAAGACCTGAACCTGCTGGTATATCCGACTACAGGGGCCCTCTTTATTTTTGTGTCATCAGTACTGTTATCAATGATGTCACAGAGCATGTCATGAGTCTTGTAATATGTGAGATCATAAGCAGTGCATGGCGAGGGTACAAGTTATAGTTACTTGAAATAACTATAACTGTTTTATTTCAATGGTTTTGTTTGTAAAACGGTATGTTTTAACTGATATTATCACCTAGCTATAAGCCCACTTTAACCTTTGGTTTTGTCAGTGAATTTCTGAGGGTTTTTTAATGCAATCTAACATATTATTACCATACCTAACTATAACGTCACTTTAATCATTTTTTTCCAGTGAATTTCCAGAATTATTTTTTTTATGTAAAGTAATATTTTATTACCATACATAAGGCCACACCCGCTACACACTGCCTGCAGCCAGGCCCTGCGCCCAACCCCCCATAGGCAGCCAACTCCCCCACCATGCATGGAGTTCACCTGTTCGTGGCAACCCACCACAGACACTCAGATCCCACCACCTTTTTTTCTAATATTTCCAATCCTGTGATACTCTTGCAGGAGGCAGTGTCACTTCTATACTTCCATAGGTCTCCTGTGGAAGTTCAGGGGTCCACGCTGGCTCCAGCGTGACAACCAAATGATTGCGGAAACCCATAATAATAATCACAATTTGGCACCACGGGGTCCCTCTGGGCCCCCCCACAAGGTCCAGGGGATTAGGGTATCCCTACCCTGCCCCCTGATACCATATATTTTTCTAATATCAGGACATGGGGTCCGAGAAACTGAGATGCGAACCGCAACATTTCTCTTCATGTTGCGGCCTGCTGTTCAGAGCGCAAGCTCCTGCAGGACTTGTAAAGCTTATAGCTTCTGTGGAGGTAAGACAGTGGACACTATATGACACTCCACTGTACGCTATTCCACTGTTTCCCACTACATTCTAAACTACTCCACTCTACGCCACTCCAGTGTATGCCACTACTCTCTGCGCCACTCTATTCTATGCTATCCAATTGGACGCCACACCACTGTACACCACTCCATTATATAGTACCCCACCATCCGCTATTCCACTCTACATCAGTCCACTGCACGCTACTCCACTCTTCGCTATTCCACTGTATGCCACACCACTGTACGACACGGAGGTGTACACTATGGAGCCCATTGTCTGGGGCGCATCTTATTAAAAAGGGGAGTGGTCCACGTGGCGCCCGTACCAGAGCCTATTATGACCCCGGAGACTTCAGGGCCTGCCTTAACCCCTTGCATGCTTAGGACGGCCCCCGGCCGTCTGACGTCATGGTGGGCGTGTGCGGAGGACAGCCGGGGGCCGTCCGAATCCCGCCCACTCATTAATTCTCCCACACAGCGGGGGAATGTGCGCAGCATGCAAGGGGTTAAATATAGGTGAGTGCCCCGGTGTCCACCCGGGCACCCACCAAGTACCACATTGTGGGTTGTGGGGGATCCCGAGGGCTGCCGTGGCCCTAGTCGGCTCCCTGCATAGTCTGGAAGCTGGCATTGCTCACGCCCAGAGGAAGCCGTGTTTCTGCTTGCTCCATCTGGGCGGAAGCCATATGTGTTCTGTTTTCCTGCCTGCAGGAGTGCGGGCAGGGAAACAGAACAAAAGTCTGATCCCAGCTGGCAGTAGCATGTTTAAATCTCCCTCTGGCTGGGAGCGGACTTGCCTTCCCTGCCCACACTCCTGCAGGCAGGGAAGGTATGTTTTCTCTCTTTTGGCTGGAGATTTAAAAGTGCTCCCTCCAGACGGGAGCAAACATATGTTTCTCTGCCTGCGGTCCCCGGGGCCTTTAAAGACTCAAGGAGGGGGGCTGCACAGCCCCCCTCTCTATTAATTAGTGTCACAGCCCCAGGGATGGAGTCTCTGGGGCCTTTTGAGGCCTGGGGAGAGGGGTTTTGCGACCCCCTCCCCTTTTATTCACATTTTGGCCCCAGAGGTGGGATCCCACGGCCTAATTGGGCTCCAGGAGGAATGCTGCATGGCCCTTCCCTTTATTTATTTACTCGTCCCCAGGGTATAGGGTCCCTGGGGCATTTTTAGGCCCCCGCTCCCTTTTATAATGCATTGCAGCCCCAAGGGTAGCGTCCCCAGGGCCTAATTTGACTCCGGGAGGAGGGCCACATGCCCCACTCTCTTTTTTTTCACTTCAGCCATAGAGGATGGGGTCCCCAGGGCCTCTCAGAGGCTTGAGGAGGAGGGCCATGTGCCCTTCCCCAAAATAAAATCAATTGTTGCCTCCCCCAGGTCCTGGCCCACCCGGGTGTTTTAGTGAAACAAGCACAGAGCCCGCACTTTTCTTTAAAAAAAAAAGATTGCTGCAAATTTGCAGAGGGTCCACGAATTTGCAGCAATTCTTTTTTTTTAAAAACATGTTTTGCCCCAGGCGGGGTCCTTCTGGGATCCCACCACCAGGCTTAGGGGATCAGAGTATGCCTACCCTGCTCCCATTTCTTTTGTTTTCTGTGCATTTATTTAGGACTCAGAACTGAGTCCCAAGTCCTAAGATGACTGACACCACTTCCTGGTTGATGAGATGGCAGCCAATTAGATCTCAGCTTGAGATCTGTCTGGTCTGTGGATTGTCTGCGGCATGATATACACACATTATTTTAACCTTCATTTCTCCAAAACTACTCAATGGATTTACACTGAAACACAAGAAGCACTCTTTCTGGACCGAGATCTACCTTTCTGCAAATTTGGTGTTTTACCGATCACCCCAAAACTTTCCATATGCAAACTACTCAAAAAGTAGTACTTTTAAAAAAAAAAGTTTTGTGGAGATTCGTCAAATGGCGGCAAAGGAGCAACAAAAAAAGGCATTTCCGATAGAAACACAATCCTAACTATAACTACCCAGTGGCAGTATATAACTACCCATATATAGTTTCAAAGTTTCCATAGGAAGAGCATTTTTTGTTTTGCTTATAGCTTTGGCGCCATTTGACAAATTCTTATTAGGCCTCAGCAGTCGGTTACAGCTTGGTTCCATTCTAAACTGAGGTGGCATGGTGGGGAAAAAAATGATGGGTTGGAATGGTACCCTAAACGATTGCCAGTAGTTGGTGTTATTGCAAGCATTCCTCACATCGCCTTTTGTATTTTTGATGTACCTCCCCAAGTGGCAAGGGTATGCCTACATGTGGGTAACATTCTCACTGGAACCAAGCTAGTCCCAACCAAAGAGGCCCAATCAGGGCGAAACCAGTCTTGGGTTGCTTGTGTTCTGGTTCAGGGAGGACCTAGCCTTGAAGTTTGTCCTGGACTGTTCCTATTGGAGCAGGGTCAAGACTGATTTTAATATGGCTGGGTCAAAACTAAGGTGCATAGTTTGACAAAGAATGATGGATTAGAATGCTACTCTGACTGTTTGCCAGTGGTTAGACTTATTGCAAGCAACCCTCCCATTGCTTTTTGTGTGCTTTCAGGAAAGAATTATGTTTGTGCCCTGGCACTGTATGTCTGCTCTCTCTACTACTCCCTCGATCATGGGAGTCTGTCCAGTGTAAACCACCCAAAAACGTATTACAAAGGCATCAATTTTGAGTTGCAGTCCATCCGCTCTTATAAAGTACTAAGGGGCACATGCATCAAGCATTTTACCGGTCGCAAACGGGCCGATTCTCAGAATCGGCCCGTTTGCGACCGGTAAAATGCTATTTCCGATGCATCAAGCCCATAAGGCATTCGCAATTAAGAAAATCGCAATCTTTGCGATTTCCTTAATTGCGAATGCAGTTAGGGAATCGCAAATTGCGATTCCCTAACTGCGATGCATCATGCATTCGCAAATTACGTTTCGCAATTTGGAATTGCAAATTACCATCAACTTCAAGTTGATGGTAATTTGTAATTTCTTAGAAAAATGCATGAAATTGCATTTTCTAAGTGCCATGTGGCACACACATATGCCCTTAAGGCATATGTGTGCGTCACATGTGCACACATGCCAATTTTAGGGTGCAGCAGGGTGGCCTTTTGGCCCCTAGCACCCTTCAAATTGCATTCGCAATTTGCGAGTACCTATTTGGTACTCGCAAATTGCGAATGACTTCCTATTCATTCCTATGGTCCTCTAGGCCCATAGGAATGAATGGAAAGGCATTTCTTAATAGCGAGTCGCAAATTGCGAGTCGCTATTAAGGAATTTGTAGGAATCGCAATTTTTTTTGCGATTCCTACATGCATAAGGAATTGCTATTCCTAAATAGCTATTCCCTAAAAATCGCTATTTAGGAATCGCAATTCCATTCTTTGGTGCATGTGGCCCTAAGTGAAGTGGTGGGATAAAACTCTTGAATGGAAAACAATTCTCAATGTAACTTTCTCCACCTAAGTTTCTCAGAAAAACTTGAAACAAAAACGCATGAGATGAGAGTGGGTTTTAAGAGGGATGGAGCGGTGACTTCTAATGAGAACAATACCTTCCACAAGAGTACCATTTGCAACTGTTATGCTCTGCACTATTTAATAATAGTATGGATGGATTGATTATTCACTTTCCAGAGAATGCAAGCAAAGTGAAATCTATTGTTTGGGCTAATGTTACATGATTGTAAGCATGGCATTGCGTTTGGTTGAGTGGTAAAATCGTTTCCAAGAAAAGGAAAATAGATAGCACTCAGGGTTGTTCTTCCAGATACACACCAGATGCATTGGCAGCACTGCTTTACAGGAGTTTCTAGTGACCACCCAAAACATGATAAGGGCCCTAAGCAAAATATGTCAAAGATTCCTGTAAAATCATGCCATCCCACTGCAAACTGCACAATTTAACAACTATCAGCATGCAATGGCAAGAATTATAAATATAAATGGCTGTACGGTTCTGCAATCTTGCCATTGTCTGAGGCCCTTCGTTTTAATGTCAAGAGGGTTCTGATCTGCTGCCCGTATGTGTTTCCATCTGAAGAGACTACTTGGTTCCAAAGGAAGGGCTGGGCTTATTATGGGGTTCCTTTACGCCCCTGGTAGTACCTCTAAATTTGCACCAGGTGGCAAAAGAGTGTGCTCACAGTAATTGTTGATACAATATGCACATTTACTTGAAATGCAGTTGAAGCACATTTTTAGGTCTCGCCACCCAGACAGTGCAAGTTGTCTGCTTACCAAAATACTTAATGTCAGGTGTGCTTAGAGTCCCCCTATTGGTTGGCTTTAATATCACTTTCATACGCTTGCTCTTTATTTGTTAGCTTTCGTGGGTTTGCCTTCCTCTTTTTGTATTAGTCCCTCTCTTGGAAAATGACCTCATAACTTGTGTCTTTCCATTGCTTACTTTTCGGACACTATTTTTTCATTTTGTTTAAGCAAGGCAGTGAGCAGGAAAACACATGCAATTTCATAGAGTATGAAAGTGCATGTGTTTTACTGCTCACTGCCTTGTGTACTTCTCTTTCCCCCTCTGCTGTGCTCCATGTTGTGTGCTCCTCCCACACCCCCATGTGATGCTCTTGCCCTCATGTATTTCCCCACTGTGTTGCTTTCTCATCCGTGTGCTTCACCCCAAGGTAAACTTTGCACTCTCTCGCCCATGTGCTTTTCTTCTCACCCATGCACTCCATGTTGCTCTCTCCATGTCGTATATCCCCCCGCACTCTGTGTTGCTTCCACCATCCTCTGTGTTGCTTCCACTCACCCCAACCTTCTTGTTGCTTCTGCCTCTCCCCCGCCCTATGGGTTGCTTCTACACACCCGCTTTAAAAAAAAGTAGCCCAAAATCATTTTTTAAAGTTTATATACTGATCCAAATCGGATCAGTAAATAAAAAGAAAATAAAGCCTTGTAATTGTCCTTGGTGGGCCCCACTTGGCGCCCAAGGAAGAATCACACAGACGCGGTACTTGAGGAAGTGGCTACTCAAAAACCTGCCATGCCCGACGTACCCGGGCTATTTATTTCCTCGTCTCGCCGTGCATTAGGCGATCCCACTATACCTACGCACGGGGGTTAAACTACACATCTCCCGGGTGCGTTTGGTGTCCCTGGTTTATCGCAGCACTACAAGCCTCTGCGTCGTTTTGTAGACTGCATCATTTTTTTTACTCTTTAGCCATGCTCAACAGTATCAGGGATGCTGTACACCATCGCTAAAAACCATTAGCAAAGCCAATAGGTCCCAGCGGCGAAACCTATCAGCTTTGCCAATGCTTGTTTAAGTTACTCTTCGAAAACTGGTGCACATTAGACAGTCCACCACTGAAAATAGTGAAAACGCGTTGACCATTTCTATTGCATCTCTTTTTGACTCCATGGTCTGTATACAGGCAACATTCCCGAATGATAAGGGATAACCCAAAGGAGCAGTGTTCTTTTTAGGTCTCGCCTACGCAGCACGCATGCGTTGCTTAGGAGGAGACCTCTTGTAATCGATTCGGTTTTGAGGGCAAAAACGTGCACGCATTGCATTGCTTTGAATGGCAACCCGTGCACGTTTGGCGATTCCCTTGCGGGAGCGAGCGGCGCCATGTGTTAGCAATTATCGCGCTCGCTCCCGCAAGGTAAACGCTGCGTGTCCCTGCCGCACTCCCCCCACCCCTCCCACTTGTTATGAAGAGGCGCCGTCCAGCCACAGTA
The DNA here is from genome assembly GCA_963921515.1 of Calotriton arnoldi. Taxonomy (NCBI): domain Eukaryota; kingdom Metazoa; phylum Chordata; class Amphibia; order Caudata; family Salamandridae; genus Calotriton; species Calotriton arnoldi. The sequence continues at coordinate 1,583,599 of CAWUFW010001531.1, read as the reverse complement.
CCATGCAAAACACTTGCATAGCTGCCGAACGAGGGCAGGTTCTAAAAATAACAGCAACTCCCAGCCTCAGGAACTGGACATGGGACGTTTGGTTTCAGTATGCCTACTCGGTCTTCTGCTAGCTAGGAGCTAGTTTCAAACGCTGTGTTTAATATGCACACTGTGCTTCTTTAAAATACGCTCCTTATTTTTGTGCCTCACCCCCCCCCACCACAACCCCAACTGTCTTGTCCTTGTGTCACAGCAATGCAGTCCCATGCCTCGCCGTCTTATAAATTTGTAACATGATCACATCAACGGACACTACTCCGTCTAGCGCTTTGCATCTCAGTCACCCCAGTGGCATATTTGGTGCTTCCTAGCCTCCTGTGCGATTCAGCACAATTCAACATCCCGACAGGAGTCTTAAGGCTCTTTGTAATTTAATATATTCATCTAGTTCATGCCACCCTGTTAGCCTATTGCAATTGCGTCACAGTACAGAGCAATACTGCATCTAGCGCTTCGCATCTCACCAGACACCTCTAACTGCGCCAGAGGTAACATCAACAGTATATGTGGTGCTCCCCAGCCGCCTGAGTGGCACAGAACAGGACATTTCTGCAACTAATGCTTCCTGGGCAATCACCCGTCTCCCCACTGGGACACTCAAATGGAACCGCCCGAGGGGGCTCCCTGCCGGGGAAGAGTTTCAGTATTCACACGGAGACCCTGGGGTGTTTGCAATGCAATAGGTCTCGCAGTTACCCGAGTTTAAGCTAATGGCATTGTAAATGACAATGCCTTTTATTTATGTTTTTAAAACGAAAACAAAAATAAAAGGCATTGTTATTTGCTATGTCAATAGCTCAAACTCGCATAAATGCGAGACCTATTAATGCCGCGGTGTCAGCCTTTCACTCCAGCCGGCAAACTCTCTCCTTTGTTGACATTGGAAATGGAAGAATGTGTTTTATTATAGCTTAATTTACTTTTAATGAGCTCTCTCTGATAAGCCCCAGTGAGAGTGGCTTCCTCACATGCAGAGCACTGCAGGTCTGTTTTCCACATTAAGGCAGATGGAGGGGTGTGTGTACCTTGGCGCGCACTCTGACAGAGCCTTTCACAAGCAGGCGGTGTTCACACACAGGCACGCGGTGCTCACACACAGACGCTGCTCTTCTTTCGATCACTGTATCCTTTAAATATTTGGTCTTTTTGAGAAAGAGGGCGGAATGGCAGCGAAAAACTGAACGGGGAAGGATCCAGATAGTTAATGACGTATTTTTCATATAGGTCATCATACTGCCTTTCTTCCGTTAACTGGAACAAGTTGATCTCTTCAAGACATGCCTTATGAACGATTTATGTGGTTGTATGGGATACCATGCAATATCCTAGGATGTAGCCTTACGGCTGGAGCTGGGGAACCGGTTTCGAGCCTCAGCGTCCGCTTAACATCCTGTGATTCTGGGCAAATCACTTAATATACCCGCGCCTACCAAATAATGAATGTGTCCTTGTGTAACGTATATAAATCTGCAACAAAAAAAAAACTAGAAAAATAACTTAAAAACTCTTAACTCTTAACCTATTTCGCAAAATCCATACGAATGCCCAAACGTAATTTAGGCTTTGATTTGCAATCTGTTGGTTTCAAAATCTTTACTTGCACGTGGACTGTCAAAAACGCACTCGCTATTGTTCTGTTGGCGTATCTGATTTTGTCTCCAAAGGCGCCTTTTAGTCCTAGTTCCTTGTTCTGCCAGAGAGTTGGCTCTTGTTTCTTTTCGGGCGAGTATGTGCCCTGACTCACTGCAAACCTTTTCCTGCATGTTCTGCTCATTGCCGTGGAAGCCGGAGGGGAGGTGCATGTTGTAATAGTCATAGAAATTAATAATATTGGAAGCTGTCAAATAAAAAACACAGCCTCAAACACAAAGCACTCAGCCGTTCAAAAGAAAACTCTCCGCACACTGGGTATGAAAAAAATATAAACGTGTTGTATATTATTGGATTTAGGACCGTGTTCGGCTTAGGAAACATCGTTGTATTTGATTTCCCTTACGTCGCAGTCTGTTGCTCCTTTGGCTCCTTTAAAGCGCCATTGATTCAGACCTCAAGATGTCAGGGTCCCGTAAGAATGAGTAAGATAGTGAGTGTGTGTGACACGTGATCAGTCTGGTAAACTTATTGTTCATTGTTAGAATCGAGGAAAAAAGGGGGGGGTGAGTTGTAGATAAGTGTGTTGAGGATGGCTCGAATTACGTATATTGTTGGGCTTTGTTGGCCAATTATTACATGAGAGAGAAAGAAGTGAGTAAGAAATGCATTTAGAAATGTGCAGTGGTCTAACGTGGAGGTGAGGTTGTCTGCTGGTAAAGTTCCAGCGTATAAAGTTACCCAGCGTGTCTTGTTAATCTTTAGACTGAACCCCTGCCCTGAAACCGCTTCTGCTGATCCGGCCAGTGAACACAGGAGTGGCACAGCTGACCTCCAACCTTCTTTGCTGCAGACATGGACTTCTTAAACCGCACCCTGCAATCTATAAGAAGAAAAAACAAGCATTGGCATAGCCAATAGGTCTCGCCTTTGGGACCTTATAAGTGTTTAGCCATACAACAGTTGATGTTGTTGCACTAAGAATATTGTGCTGGATAACTAAACACTTATAAGGTCCCAAAGGCGAGACCTATTGGCTATGCCAATGCTCGTTTACTATTAGACACGTTGTCCACTTTATCTAGGGCGGGAAATTGTTCGTCATTTTCCAAAGAACGTCACTTCAGAGAACCTTTATCAGCAGTGGCGACTACATCAGCAGCCAAAACATTCCTTGGAACATTATCTCTCCTTCATTCAGTGGTTCAACAGAGACTCTTTCAAAAACAACTCACATGAGCATTCGTCTTTCCTTTGAGGTTTGTGTTTCATTACTGGAATAAAGTCTGCATTTGGAGTTTGCCAGCCCTTCTTACTAACAGTCACATCCAAAATCACAGATTTACGGAAAAGCGGCTGCTGGTGATATTAGACATCTGAAACCTTCACTTACTGTGCACCATATCGACACATTCCTTTCCTAATAAAAACACGTCATGGAGGCCTTGAAATACATATTATCAATGGAGAAGATATATAGGACGTGTGACATAATAATTAGCGTGTTTAGTTCTTAAACTGATATTTTAAGTGCAGGCAAAAGGGAAAATGGGTACATATCAATTATCAAATCAAAACAAAGATGAGACTCAAAAGAAAGCATGTTTTCTATATGTGGGAGATTGTGTAGCTCAGCTTTGTATCAGTTCGTTTTGATGTCACTGGAGTCATAACTTATATTTCAGTGTAATCAATAGTGTTTTTACTTCCATTCAAAGTGTATGAGAACACCAAAGGGGCCCATAAAGTGTCATGAACTGAATCTCTTCCCATCCACCTGACTGCCGTCATATTCCTGACTTTGGCTAAGCTGGTGGCTTGGAGCTACGTCCCCCCATCTTTGGCCTCTGGATTTAGAAGTCTTGAGGGTTTCATTTTTTGTCACACTCTGAAATAAGGTGGTATTCTTGGCCCCTGTTTGCCCTTGAGTAACCCTGGGCGTAGTTTGCGTAGCTACGCGAAGTACATTTTGAACTACGCTCAGCTACACTAATTGCATAGTGCGTAGCTGTGTGCTTGTCTGCACTGTGCAATAATTGCAAACGGCATCTTGCACAGTGCAAGTTATGATAAAATAAGTATCTCTGTCTTTATATGCTAAAATGCATATAGTCATTTCACAAAAGTGAAAACGATAAATTAACAAGCAGTGAGAGAGGTGATGATTTTGGGATCCTCCCTAACCTAGGGAGAGAACCAAGCAGATGCCTTGAAAACAAAAAGCACATCTTGTTGAACGATTCGGTGGTGGTCCCATCCTCTTAGGACCACCCCAAGCACAGTTATTGGCAAAAATACAATCCCAACCAAAGGCCCTGCAAAGCATTATGGGACGAGATAAGCAGTGGGCAGTGAATATTATAGTATCCAATATCAAAATAATTCTACAAAGAGCTGCAGTTCAACTAGTCCTTACTAGATGTCCCTCACGAGTCAAATGCAAAAGCATTGACATTATTATTACATCAAGTTGCAGTTCCACTAGTCGTTACTAGATGTCCCTCACGAGTCAAATGCAAAAGCTTCATGAAAGGGTTTCAATGCTTTTGCATTTGGCTCATGAGGGACATCTAGTAACGACTAGTGGAACTGCAGCTTGATGTAATAATAATTTCAATGCTTTTGCATTTGACTCGTGAGGGACATCTAGTAACGATTAGTTGAACTGCAGCTCTTTGTAGAATTATTTTGATATTGGACACTGTAATATTCACTGCCCACTGCTAATCTCGTCCCATAATGCTTTGCAGAGCCTTTGGTTGGGATTGTATTTTTGCCCATAACTGTGCTTGGGGTGGTCCTAGGAGGAAGGGACCACCACTGAATCGTTCAGCATGATATGCTCTTTGTGTTCAAGGCATCTGCTTGGTCCTCCCCTAGGTTAGGGGACCCCAAAATCATCACCTCTCTCATTGCCTAATATTTTCATTGTCAAGGTTCACTTTTGTGAATTGGTTATATGCTTTTTAGCATGTAAAATTGCTTTATCAAAGCATTTGTAGGTGTTGATGATTTTGCTGCTACGCTATGTGTTTTAGCACAGTTTTTGCACTGTGCTACGTGCAATTTGCGTAGTGCGTAGTAGCACAAACTACGCATGCTCTGTGAGCGTAGCATAGTACTACACCCAGGGTTATCCTTGAGTAACCTGAAGATTCCCCACTACGTTACTATACTTTACTTTGTGATAGCTTTACTGAGAATTTATTTTGTCTTTGCGCCTCTGCTGTGTTTTTCTTTGTACCCTAATAGAGGCGTATCTACTAGCTAAATGTATGGATCGAGGCAGAGTGGGTTTCCGAAGAGAGTGTAGTAGTAGGACGCATCCAAGCACACAGCCCTGCAGGTATTAGAAAAACTGAATGACACTATTGGAGCCTTGTAGCTTATGTCCACTATTCAGACCGCATCATCAGCTACTGCGTTCTGCACTGGAAAGGATGAAGTAAATCTCAGCCAACTGAATAGTGCAGCCTTCATATGTACATTGGGTCCGAAAGCCTCAACCACTGTAGCAGCAAGGTTATGGAACACATTACCAACACACATCGCAAGTCTGAAATCTTAAGTTGTATTTCGCAAGCATCTTAAAACCTGGTTATTCTCACAGCCTTAATTATGCTCTTTCTGTCTCACCCTGGCTGTTTCTGACCGGTGCTAGCCCTCTGATGCATTTCTGGCTTAATGCGCTCTATAAATCTAAATACAAATACCGTGGCGACCACCAATCAGAAGGGAACCTACAGGACTGAGGAACTGACTCAGGATGAGTTTTTAATTATGTGACAAATGCAATGCCACAGGAAGTCCACATGGCCTCACACCACAAAACAGCTTTTCTTTTCCTTAAAAAGCTTTAGCAAATTGGCACATCCTGAAAGTGATGGAGGGAGGTATATCTGACTAACTATGTCATCTGGAGCACAACTCACACCTAATGAATACGTTTTCTTCTTTGTCTGGATAGACCAAGTGCATCAGCTAGAGGATAGAATTGAACCCTGAAGCAGAAAAGGCTAGAATCAGAGTCCCTCTGGTGGCCAGCTGTCAAGTCCTTCTGCCTCCCTTCATGCTTTTAAGCCTGTGTTTACAGAAGCAGATTTCCTAACTACTCTGGAAAGTTTCTATGGTAGTACAGAAAACTCAAAGTAGAGGACATAGTTAGTTTCTCCTCCTGCACCTGCATGTTCTTCAGAATTTGGTGACTCAGTCAGTGCTGTAGTGTCCCAAACTACACCAGAGACTGAGATTAATTCAAGCATTCCACTCATCACTATTTTGACACCTTGTTGTTTCCCGCAGCAAACTCTCAGTATAGTGGATTGTGCATTCAGAATCAGATGACACCCTCATTGGGCAGGTGATGTGTGGGTCCATAGAAGTACAAGGAAATGTTCTCTGGATACTGAATGATGAAAGGAAGAGCAATCTTCAAAGTTTCAATTAGCGCCACTGAGAGATGGAAGCATCCAAAGTATCCCTAAACTCTTCATAACTAACTTTAATAGGATACTGCAAATTGTAAGTGGATGCTCCCAACATTACATAGTAAGAACTTGACAAGATTGTTGAATATCTTCAGTGACCGGTGTCAACTCTCAGGATCACCTATGGCTTACACCCACACACCCCAGATATGGGTGTATTAAGCAAGACAGACAATGAGACCTTTAGAATGGCCTAAGCAGTCGCAAAACCTGAGATGTCAGCTGTTGGCATCAACAGAGACAGAGTGAGTAGTACCCATCCTGCTTAAAATCTGTGGAAGATGTGCACTTTGTACATAGGTGCCCCAACCCTACTGATCCTTGAAGTTCATGACTCACTACATTTGTGAGATATATGGCAATAACACAAACATTTGAGGTGTGAGAACATGGAAAGCTCTAAACAACCATTGACACCAGAGAAGGCAAACGGACACTACAGAAATATTCACACCAAGCAGGACATTCAGATTTCTTGAAGAACCACTCTGTTCACATGCATTTTCTATTCTGTAAAAGTCTACTATATTCTAACATGTTTTACATAAAGAGCCACAATTAACAAGATTTAAAGTTTGCCTTACAGTCAATTCATGTCAGTATTAGATATTTGTAGAAATGCAGTCTTATAACATATGGCCATAAAGGTCCACTTGAACATTTAGGGGCCCTACAGACATCCAGGAATGTATACCAGATCCCTTAAAAAACTCTGTGCTGGCACTTATTCTCGTTTGCATTCCTTGCCACAACAGCCAGATTCATCATGTCTTACAGCCACACTTGCACTGACACGCTCATTTTAATTTTCAAATCCTTCAGAACAAATAACTTTCTTACCTTCCTTTCCATACAAGAAGCAGGCCTTTTCTCTACCACTCTAATCCTGGGAGGTCAACAGAGAGCTCAAGATTATCATCCTTGTATTCAATAGCAAGTTGTTTCAAAATAGCATACTTTATCTAGAAAGAACGTCCACTAAAAACCCTTTAACATTCTACAATCCATCAACCAGTAAAATAGCCCAGCATTCCCTTCTCTACTTCTCCAACAACCATCCTACTCTGATAAATTTTCGAGGGGACTGGGACAGTTTTATCAGAATTTTTCTCTGGACCCAGCCATAGCCTCAGGTCTAGTCTACATTTCAATACCCTTTGTAAGGCTTTCAGCCATTCCTCTTCTCCTGAAGAGATTCCTAGTTCTATTCCCCAATATCTTTTATGTTTAAATATAACTGCAAGCACCTCCCCCTGAAGAGCTTTGTAGATCTTAGAAAAAGTGTTCAAGAAATCTTTACCACAAACCAAATCCACCATCACCATGTCCTTCTTAAATACCTCCTCTAGTTCATCAGACACTGTTACAAATGGGGGTCTCTAGTTGGCAGAGGTAGGTACCTTTGCCCAAATAGGGGCCCTTGCTTCTAGTCAGGGTAAGGGGGATGCACTCCTAAAATAACCCCTGCTCACCCCCTTGGTAGCTTGGCACGAGCAGGCAGGCTTATCTCAGAGGCAGTGTGTAAAGCATTTGTGAACCCATACAGTAATAGAGTGAAAACACTACAAATGGACACCACACCAGTTTAGAACAAGCATTGGCATAGCCAATAGGTCTTGCCTTTGGGACCTTATAAGTGTTTAGTCATGCAGCACATTATCCTGGGTGCAGTGCCGCCAGGGATTGAATAGCTATACTAATACTACACACTGGGTCATGCAGTATGATTCAGGAATACATGCTTGCCTCTGCCGCATGCTTTTTCTTTCTGGGCGGCATTATGGTAAACACTTGGAAGGCTTGTGTGACGTCAGATGCAATGGACACCAGAAGCCAGTCTATACAGCATGTCTATCTCTTTTCCTGCGTGATCTTACAATAGGCAATGGCTCATGCAACAGAGTTGCTGGAGATGAGGGGTGGTACTGTGAATCAGCACGTGCCTAGAGGAAGGTGGGTCACTAGTTATGCAATTTTATCCTTTGGCAAATCCCAGCTGTCACTGTAAGTGTCCATTGTGTCAAAGTTGTATATTTAGTATGAGCTATACAGTTACCAAGATTATAACAGCTGCTGCCAGCAATGATATTACGGTGTGAGGTGTGTTTTAAAGTAAGGACAAGGAGAGGAAAATAAAGACAGGAGCAGGAAGATATCAAGCAGGGAAATGTACGCAGCAACAGTGAAACTAATAATGTCGGCATCACCTGGATCACAGCCTACAACTACTGGGAGTCAAAGAATTCTGGGGAACAAATCCCTCACAGCCGGCGCTAAAGGCAGCCATCAAGAAGAGCGTTCGGCTGTGGTCTTTTCATTCAGACAGGGCAACACTGTCAAGAAGGAAACATGCTTGGGCAGTGATTTCTGATTTTAAACAGGCGCTGAGTCACCCTATTTATCAAGCACGTTTGCACTTTATTGGAAACAACAGCTTATTGCTCTGAGGATGGGCGAATGGCCTTTTTTAAAGAATCTCCCTGAACGGCGCCGACCCAGCATTAGTATTAAATGTAGGATGTGTGGCTATCATTCCGAAGCAATGGAGCACATAGTTTGTGTATGCCCCGCAATGCTTACAGCTAAACGGTCTTTATTGTGGGAAGAATGGAACAGGCTAGGAGTACGATCATGCCGCCAAGCCATAATAGCCGCCTTAAACCCAGATAACACAAAGCTGAATATTGGGCTCACCAAATTTGTTAAGGTAGCATCAAAAATGTTGGGAGATACTAGTACCGCAAATCTCCCTAACCTCAGCAGTGCCGCAAACTGCTCATAGGCTCAACCACAGAATCCCTGACTGCAAATAACTGCTGATTAGAGCCTGGCTTTTTAGCTGAACATTAACTGTTTTCAGGGCTTAAGAGAGTTTAAAGAAAAAAACTGTTTTGCTGTTTTTTAATTAGGTGTTTTTTATACGAACGAATTGAATGTGTTTTAAATTGTAATGGTTTTAAGTAATCAAACAATAAAGTCTTATATAGACCGTGAAATAATGCACGGCTGAGGAGTGTAGTTAAACTTAGAAAGGATAGGAGCTTTGAGTTACAGAAAAGGAGCAACAATAGAGGAAGGTTAAAGAAAGCAAAATAAGGATAAGAGAAAAAGGTAAGTTTGAGTAAGCTCACGGCCAGAGCTGCTCGAACCAGGTTCAAACCTCGGTGTCGGCACAGCCGCCTGTGATTCTGGGAAAATAACGTAACTGTGTAACGTAACTGGTGCTCATGTAAAGTGCTCCAATACCTTTGGGTCGAGTTTGCGCTATAAAAATCTACAACAAAAGTCCATTCCTCTCCGGAGACAATCCTTCAAATACTTGGGGATTTGGGTTGCTCTCCTCCCCGAGCTCGAATGGGCCCTAAACATTACGCCACTAATGAATAAAACTAAAACTGATCTGAAGAAATGGCAAGCCCTTCCCCTCAATCCCCTCGGCCGGACTGCCCTTTTTAAAATGATGATCCTCCCCCGATTCCTCTACATTTTGCAAAATATTACCACTCCCCTTCCCGGTAGCTGGTTCAAGGAAATAGACGGGCTCCTCAATCGTTTCCTGTGGGGGGCCGGAGACCAAGGGTATCCCTGGCACACTGCCGCATCCCCCTATGACGGTGGCATGGGGGTGACTAATCTCCACCTCTACTACCTGGCCACGAAGCTCATTGTAATCCATGATTGGTTTGCGGGCGGCTGGTCCGACCCTGCATACCGACTGGAAACCACAACCATGGATCTTCCCCAGATCATGGCATACCTCTACGGTGGACCCGTCCCCTGCGCTTCTCCCCCATCACCCGGGCGGTCCTTATGGCCTGGCGGACGGCCCTTCGATATGTCAAGTGGAACCAGAAACTCACCCGGCAGACACCTCTGTGGCGTGGGACCTGGCTGAAGGAAGTATCTGATCTCCAAGGCTTTCGCCGATGGGACCTTATTGGGATCTCATTGCTGGGGGATATCTGGGTAGGGGACCACATCCGATCTTTCGCAGACTTGCAACGCCAGTACTCTCTTCACTCCTCTCAATTCTACCAATACTTACGATTACGCCATGCCATCCACACCCACATACCCTCCCCCACCACCTTCCCTGAATTCAACCCCTTACAGGCCCAGGTACTGATGGGGAATATGGGTGGCGGAGGGGTATCCCGGATCTACCGCGCCTTAGTAAACAATGGCCCCATGTCCTGGAATCCCTACGGACTCGTTGGGAGGGCTGGTTGGGCCCCCTGGATGACACGGACTGGAGAGACGCCCTTATGGCCCCCAAGACCCTGACAACTTCCTCCAAGCTGCGTCTTATCCAATTCTACTATTTACACACGGCATACCTGACCCCGTTGCGCATGTACAATGCCCATATGAGATCCACCCCAGCCTGTACACGCTGCGATCAGTCCCCAGCTGATTTCTTCCACATGGTCTGGCAGTGTCCCGCTCTAACGCGGTTTTGGACAGGAGTGGAACGCGAATTGACACAGACCTTGGGCTGGACGGTTCCCCATGACCCGACACGTTTGCTTTTAGCTGTGTTCGACGGCCTGGACGGATCAAGGGCTGACAAACGCTTCTTGGGCACGGCCCTAGCGGTCGCAAAGCGGGATATAGCGGTGCTATGGTCGCAAAAAAACCCTCCTTCCATGAGGAGGTGGAGGCAAGGAGTGGATTGGTGCGGTGCTCAGGAGGAACCTCTCTTTGAGGCCCGGGGATGTCCTGGTCTCTTTGACAAAATATGGGGTAAATGGTTCAACTTATAATCCAATTGCGGGGCTGAAGGGGATTGATTCCATAAATGTTTTTGGTTTGTCTAGGCCGAAATGGAACTCTTATCACCTGGTAGCTTTCTACTTCTCTTGTCACTCCAAACTGTATCTTACTACTACTCAAGATGTAGAACCAAGGCTGTGTTTTTACTGTGTGTTAAAATCAATAAAGTTGATTATCAAAAAAAAAAAATCTACAACAAAAAAACTAAGATGGGGCAGTGCTTAGCAGCTGCCAGCAATAATATTACGGTGTGAGGTGTGCAGTCGGTTTGAAAGTAAGAACAGGAATAGCTAAAAATAAAGACATGAGTGGAAGATAAACTAGCAGGGATATGCACGCAGCGATGTATTTATGCATTAATTCTATGACTTAACCTTTCCTGACCCTCCATTCACTGTTCAGAGATCCGAGTGAAGTCGGAGCCCGCATTCCCTGTATTGAAGTGCATTCTCCCAATGGATTTAGTGTGGATTCTGGCAAGAAAATCCAGCATCCTGGGAGGGGTGTAACCCCACACTTGGCAGTCCTGGGTAGCTGTTTATGTATAGAGAACATGTTAAAGGCAGCATTACTCGCATTACAGTGGTACAGTGCGGAGACGAATATAAATCAAAAATATTATATGCATTGCAGTGTGCATATTTCTTAATTTACTGTATTACTTTTCACAAAGTGAAGCACATGGCGCCTACAAAGGTCGACACGGGCGTATGCCATTAATGCGTAGCTGCCACAGATATGGTATATACAGCATATGTTTTAGACATGAAGTAGTGTTTCAATGTGGCCGACTCTACCATGTGAAAATATCGTATCTTGCTCTCTCCATGTAGCTAAAATTTCGACAGTGTAAATTGGCCAAGATCACCATATGGTGTGGTGATGCCAAGACTGAAATGCCTTTTTTTTTCCGTTGAAATGTAACCGCCATGTACTTTACTTAGTTAAACAAGCAAAAAAATGAGACCACAGACAAACGTCAAAGATGAGGAAGGCTGAGGAAGAGCCACATCTGGGAGAGGGGGCGAGTGGGGGAAGCGGGCTGTCTTCGCTGCAATTTGAGGCGTCTGAACTGCCTGTTCCAAACTTTCGTTTGACTTCCTTTTAGCATTTCTAGCAGGTTTTTAGAAGTCATCTTGGCTCCTCCGAGAGGGCTTGGCGCTGGCCTCACAAGCCCTCTTCTCCTCTGCACATAAAGGCGAGCTGCCCTTCATGGCCGCCTGTGCACCCCCAGAGAGCGAGGGGTGCCTGACTGAGGGTCAGAGTGACCCCAAGAGGCCTCACTCACACACCCTCCGGACGGAGTCGTCCGCAGACCCAGGCAGCAGCTCCAGAGCAGGACGTCTGAAGGTAGGGCGCGTTCACACCCTCTGTCCAGCGCAGATTTATGTTTTCTAAGTTAGACAAGCAAATCGGCACAGGGCCACAAAGAGGAGTGGTGGGGGCGGGCACACGGAGACAAGGAGGCACTGCAGCTGCCGCCTTGCGCGCCGCTGCTCGCTCCCGCGGCAAAATGCCATGGGAGTGAACCTTTTAGAAGAGGTGGAACCCTTTAGCCATTTGCAGGCTTTGATTATAAAAAGACATATGCAAAAGCCTATCCAATGCGTGGGAGGAGTCAGACCCACACAGAGTAGTTACAAGAAGCCTCGCAGAGCAACGTGTGTGCGCTGCGCTAGGCTCGACCTAAAAATAGTAAATCTTTATCTAAACCAACAAGACCAAATACGATAAAAATCCAACATACAATACTCTTGAAAAATAGAACTTGTGCAAAATAACCTTTAAATTGCAGAAAAATCAATAAAACACAGTTCTTCCGACTCGGTAGCTCCTCCTGGGGCTACCGCGATACTGAATATGACAGAGTCTATCAATTCCAGCCGACTGCGTCGATACGGGCCAGCTAAATCGTCGGCAGAATCGGACACAGTACCTTTCTTGTTGCGACCAACATGTCGGTGTGAGTCGGTCGGGGCAAAATCGCGGTCATGTTGTGAAGCGGTGCATTGCAGCAGGCGGTGTCCTCACGATGCGTTGCAGGCAGCGGCTCGTTGACGGAGACGGTGAGACCAGGGCTTGTGTTGAAGGGTGAGATGGTGCTCGCTGCGGTGCTGGCAGGTCACGGTGCGGCGACGGAGCCGGTCGATGTTCGGGTCGGGCAGCGACGGCGTCGGTGACCGCCTTGCAGTGTGTAGCGAAGGGTTGCGGAGTGCGGGGCCCACAGGATGTGGTGCAAGCAGCGGCTCATTGACGGAGTCGGTGAGACCAGGTTTGTGTTGTGAAGCGAGGCGTTGCTCTCGGCAGTGCTTTCAGGACACAGAATCCTGTGACGGACTCGATGACCGAGTCGGTTACCCTTTCCTTGTGCGGAGACGATCAGAGACGGTGCCCACAGACACTGTGAGGTCTTTGCTGTTCGTGAGACCTCGAGAACAGGGGGCAAGCTCAGTTCAATCCCTTGGAGATCTTTTCTTCAAGCAGGGGACAAAGCAAGCAGCAAAGTCCTTTTCTCCTTTCCTTGGCAGCAAGTAGCCACTGCAGGCCAACCCCAGACAGCAAACAGCACAGGGGCAGCATCCTCCTCAGCTTCTCCGGCTCTTCTTCTTGGCAAAGGTTCCTTTTGATTTCCCAGTAGTGATCTAAAAGTCTGGGGTCTGGGCCCCTATTTTTATGCACAAAAATCCTTTGTTCTCTGAAGGCAGAGTGTGTCTGTACCCAGCCAAAACCAGCTCTGTCCTCACTGGTGCAGCTTCCTGGCAGGAGGTGGAGACAGCATTGTTGAAGGCAGACCAGGCCCATTCAGGTGAAAGGAAATTTCCTCCCCCTACTCTAAATGCAGCCCAGGTCTATTCAGCCCAGCTCTGACTCATCAGACTTCTGGAGCCACTGCCCCTGTCATCCAAAAGCCAGACATGCAATACACAAACCTAGCAGAGGCCCACTGGATGGTTAGGCAAGAAAATACCTACTTTCTATAAGTGGTATTTTCGAACACAGAATGTTAAAATGCATCTTTTAGTGAGGGTGATTTTTACATTCTGAGTTCAGGCATACTAAACTTTATTTTCCTACCTTGTTCCCAGGGGTAGTTAGGTTTATAAGATGTTATAAACAAACTCCCCATTCTGTCCTATGGGAACAGGTAGCCTTGCAATAGTGAAAAACGAAATTGGCAGTAATTCACTATCAGGACATGCCACACACACTAGGGCATGTCCTACCTTTCACATACACTGCACCCTGCCCACAGGAGTACATTGGGCCTACCTTAGGGGTGACTAATATGTAGAAAAGGGAAGGTTTGGGGACTGGCAAGTGTGTGTACTTGCCAAGTCGACATGGCAGTCGCAGACTGCACACAGGCTCTGCAATGGCGGGCCAGAGTTACATGTTACAGACTGCTTCTGTGGGTGGCACAATCAGTGCTGCAGCCCACTAGCAGCATTTGATTTACAGGCCCTGGGCACACATAGTGCACTGTACTAGGGTCTGACTAGTAAATCAAATATGCCAATCATGGAATCACTAATCCATCACAACAGTTTACAAAGGGAGCACTTGCACTTTGGCACTGAACAGCAGTGGCAAAGTGCCCAAAGCATCTAGACCAGCAAAACGAAGTCCAACACACAGCAAAAACACAGGAGGCAAAAGGCAAAAAATGCAAGGGAGACCCACGCCAGTGGTGCCAGGTCTAACAGACACAATCCCCAGAACCTTTCATTATACATGTAACTCCAAATTTCCCTTCATCCAAACTATGCCACATCCGTAAGAGATCAGACTTTACCTGATTTCCACCCCTGGTTAAGAAAGTGTATCTCTGCCCAAACCCACACCGAGCCGATTCTAAATACATTGTTCCAATTTTGAATAAAGTATATAAGGAATCCTTTCTCAAACACCAGTTTCCTTAATACCTCCTTAGTGGCACATCTACTTTTTAGCATTAATCCCTTCCTTGCATACATAGCCCCAATCAGCAAAACATTTGGGAAATTAATCTCTATATAGTCCTTTTCTAATTCCCCTATCCCGCAGAGATAGTAGCGCTTCCAGACATCTTATACAAAAGGAATTACCCCCTCATTCTACGTCCTCCTCGTCCCAGACCAACTCATGTTGTTAGGTCTGGGACGAGAAAGACTATGAATCGGGGTAATGAAGATTACCAGTAAGTATTTGAACCATTCATGATGACAGTGTCTGAAACCTAGACAATCAAATATTTCTTACCAACCAAAACCCAGAATTCTTACACAAAGTGAGTCTAGATTTTATAGAGACTCCACACAAGAATGCTTTAAATAACAACTCAATCCTCTTCTACAGAGTCGCGGGTACCCGAAATGCTAGGTTACATTACTAAGCAGAAAAAACACATTTTAATAGAACGTGGCAATTACACATCTCATGACCTTAGAAGGTTTTTTTATTAATGTGCTCTATGCCTACCTGTGCCCTGGAGCAATTTTTAAAGAGTGTTAGCAAAGATTTTCCTTTAATTTTCAAGGGATTCAATTAGCCCCTACTAGGAGACCAGCGAGGACTAATCCACTGTCCAAATATGTATGTATCACAATTGCTGTGAGTTGCAGAAAGAGGTCAAATGTTAGGCTTTGTCATTTTACCCTCATCCCAGGATAGTGTAGCATTCCTTAACTCAGCAATGACTTTGTTTGTCATGAGACAACCCTGAGAATACTGCATTTGCTTCTGAATTACAACACAGATAGCTACATTGCCGAGCTACCGACCTGGTTCAACATGGATAAAGTTAAAGTTCATGGGGCATATTATCAAGGGCTTTATCGCCGCTTTAGCAGCACTTTTTGCCGCTAAAGCGGCGATAATTTTATCGCCCTATTAGCAAGCTGTCGCTAACAGGCGTTAGCGACAGCTTTCAGGCGTTAGAGGCCGCGTTTACCATTGCCTTGCATGTCAGCGATATTTATCGCTAATGACATGCAAGGAAGGCGTTCCCTACTAAAAGCGACTGAAAACAGTCGCTAATCCCACTACCCCCTATTAGCAAGGCAGGCGAAGCGATAAAATAATTCGCGCTAAGCGCGTTTATCGCTAGATTTTATCACCTGCTAGTGAGGATGACTTACCTGTTTAAAGTATAGGAGGTGGATTCTAATGCTGAATCCACCTTAGCGATAATGCGAGAATATCGCTGCTTTTCCAGCGATATTCTCGCTTTTTGCCGCTATCGCTGGAAATATTATCGCTATGGAGATAAACCTTGTTAATAGGGTGTTATCTCAGCGATATTTTCCAGCGATAGGCGGCGTTAACCAAAGTCGCGCTAAGCGCAGTTAGCGATATTTATCGCTATTCCTTGATAATATGCCCCCATGTCTTTTCTGCTAAAGGACAATAGCTATATGTAAGTTTTCTCCTTTTCAGCCTTGGCCTTTGCATCGAACTGGAACTATTATAACATGAGTACATGCTAAAAAATTTGCTGATTTAAAAAAAACTGTCTCCAGTTCAGTTCATTTTGTGTAATGTCGCATAGCAGCTTGAAATATTAGCATTTAGCATCTATATATCTCTACTTATTTGTGCTCTAAATAAATCTACAAATTACAAATGTGCTACATAATACTTGTCTGTTATTAACTTCTGCACTTGGCACACGTTTCACAATCACTCATGTTTTCTATTACCGAACAAAATTACTGCATGCACACAGACTGTTAGATTTACTTTGGCTCAATTGGTTTTTATAAGATTTTGAGCCACTTTCTTTACAAGACTTAAGTTAATCTCATACTCCATAATTGTAACACAGCCCTCCTCTTCAACCTTCTTAATTCCAAAGGATGATAAGAGCGACCTTCCCCAAAGTCCACCTTACTGCTTCATTTAACAGAGCACCAGTAGCAGCAGTGTGAAGTATAGTAAGATGCCAAAATAAGATGGAGAGCCTCTAGGAAAAGCATGGAAGACAATACTTAAGAAAGGGGGAAAAAGCTAGAAAAACAAATCATAAAAATACCTCTTATAGTGAAGCTCCATTCAAGACAAACAGAAACAAGCATTGGCATAGCCAAAAGGACTCGCCTTTTGGACCTTATTAGTGTGTAGAGTAGATATGCAGCACATTATCCTGGGTGCTGTGCCACTGGGTATTGAAGGTGATGCTCCATGGAAGGAAACAAATGACTACAAAGATGAACGATTAACCGCAAGCAAGCCTAGGCTCGACCTAAAAGGGGCTTTGAATTTGACTTCTTCCGCTATTTTCTTGACTGAGCCATCTGGATTTAGGCATTGGCTCAGTGGAATGTCAATGTGTTAGATCAGCTCACGTCACTTTGTGGATATGCATATTGTTAGAAAGTAGAACCCACTCCAAACGTGTGTGTGTATATATATATATATATATATATATATATATATACACATACACATACACTTTCTGTCTCTCACTCACTCTCTCACTCTCTGGTACTACTCTAAAAACATTTGGTGCACACTCACATTGATCACAATTATGTAAGCTTTAGGTAGCATGGGTCAGTGACGGTGACATCAGCACTTTCTGAATGTAAGACAGTCGTGTTCAAGGGAAATGCCTCCGCTAGAACAGAAGTCTGGCATTACCCAGCTGTATCTGGATGGCTACTCAGAGCTTTGAACCTGGTGCCTCCAGCAGCAGGCTGGAGTGTGGCTCTCTGACTGAGGCTTGCTAGGCAGTATGCGACCAAGTTCTGATAATTATGTATTCAAAATTATAACTAGGTTGAAATGTTGACATTAAACTCATTGCGTAATCGCACGAAGCAAATAGTGCCAATATCGGCCACACTCACCAGCCCTCCCGCAGCAACATACATGTAACATAAATAAGCAGACAAGACAACTTTTTGGTGGGAAAAATTGCTGCAGGTTTATTAGCATACCAAATATGCCAACATGGTGGGTTATCTTACAGGCGATCCAAAGGCAAGCCGCCCCTCGCGGCCTACCACCTGATGGGCCAACTTGCATCGTGGCCTTAGCCAATCGGTGCTTAGCGGTTGTGGTGAGGGGATAGCCCCTCCCACTTCCGGTGAACCATCGGTCCACTCTATTACTCACGCCCCCCCCCTACGAGGGGCAGAGCGTTCAAGCGACCCCCGGTTGTACAGGTTTCCAACCACCCGTAGGACAGACGGGGCGCCGTTGCACCCCAGGGTCCACCGCACAGACTTCCTGGGGATATTAGGCCTCAGCACCCTTTGTGCTCCTGAAGAGGGTACCCCTGAGTACCTTTCCGCCTCTGGATTGCCCTGTAACTCCGCCTGCAACACAAATAAAGAGGATTAGAAGAACCTTCCCCCCCACCCTGAGTACGCCGGGTAAGCGGTAGGGAGGGAAACGGCATCAGGGTGAGGGACAAAGAGGCCGCCAGGTGGGCAGGGGAGGCATATATACCTCTCCCCTTCCCCCAACTCGGCCGGAAGTGACGCGCGGGACCCCGAAGGGGTCACCGGACACTAGGCTGTCCAGTGTGCCATCCTGTGGCACTAAAGGGGCCGCCCTCTTATGAGGGTCCCCTGCGGGGACGTGTCAGTCAGCCCGCATAATGCCAATTATGGCCACACTCACCAGCCCTCCCGCAGCAACATACATGTAACATAAATAAGCAGACAAGACAACTTTTTGGTGGGAAAAATTGCTGCAGGTTTATTAGCATACCAAATATGCTAACATGGTGGGTTATCTTACAGGCGATCCAAAGGCATGCCGCCCCTCGCGGCCTACCACCTGATGGGCCAACTTGCATCGTGGCCTTAGCCAATCGGTGCTTAGCGGTTGTGGTGAGGGGATAGCCCCTCCCTCTTCTGGTGAACCATCGGTCCACCCTATTACTCATGCCCCCCCTACGAGGGGCGGAGCGTTCAAGTGACCCCCGGTTGTACAGGTTTCCAACCGCCCGTAGGACAGACGGGGCGCCGTCGCACCCCAGGGTCCACCGCATAGACTTCCTGGGGATATCAGGCCACAGCACCCTTTGTGCTCCTGAAGAGGGTACCCCTGAGTACCTTTCCGCCTCTGGATCGCCCTGTAACTCCGCCACAGCCCTGGGTGTGGCGACCGTCGCAGCCAGGGCCCCCCACCAAGGCCGGCGCTCCTACTTACATCCCGCTACTTCCAGGGCCTCCCCTAGATCCAGGAGGAACAAGTCCATGCCTATTCTGGAGAGATGTACCCCATCGTCCTCGACACACCCTGTGGATTTGGCATGAAGCAACCCGTGTCTTATGAAGCCAAACCCCATTTGTTCGGTGAATTTACGCATCGCGCTATTGACTCTCCTGCGTGCAGCCTCCATTGCTTCCCCTGATAGGGCTCCCTGCCACAGGAGCGGGGGAGTGATCTCGGACCACCACAGTTCACACGTCCCTAACTGGTTGCTTAATTTGCTAATTGTGGCCTTCATGTTTTGAAGCAATGTCCTTTTGCCCAGGGCCAACAGGTCGTTACCCCCCAGGTGTATAACTAGCACGTTGGGGGGACGGGAGACTCCCCACAGTTTCTGCTGTAGTTTGCCCCACAACCCATTCCATCGCATGCCCGGGTACCCCAGCCAAGTTATCTCGGTGTTGGAAAAGCCATGCCTCCACTTCCTGCTTTCAGCCCACTGTGCCAATCTGCAGACGCCAGAGTGGCCAATCACCCAGACCTTTGTTCTTGGCAAATAAAGAAATGTGATGTTGCAAAACGTTTATTGACAACACAGCACGCCAAAATGCAAACAGTAAAATACACTACACAACACACTGCTGCCAGTAACCGGGAACCGGTTGCTGCAAGCAAATTAAATTTCGTGGCTCATGGCCATACAAAATTGCAAACCAAAATTTCACTTCACAACACACTTCTGCCAGTCGCCAGGACCCGGCTGCTGAACGAATATTAAAGTTTGTGGGCTCATGGCCGTATGTATCTCTTGAAACAGTGGGATTCCCAACGCCCCACCTGTTTGATACCCTCTGCTGGCAAGCCTTCCTTAAACGCTGTAGTTGCTGCCCCTATGCGGAAAGAGTGGCTGCAGAAACGCTTGCTAGGGTCCTTGTTGCCAGACAGCGCCAGGCACGCGTGCATAGTGTGTTCCACCTGGTACTTTGTAAGGGGCGTGCCGTCTGCATGGAGAAAAAGGTAACCGTCTGCTGCCGGGCGCAGGGCCAGATAGGCAGTGAACAGACTGACTGGGCAATACCTGCCATCCCCCAGACTGTGCAGCCAGAACACCCTTCCCTCCCCGCACTGATCCGTCTTAGACCTTCTTAGCGTTAATTTGAGGGAATCCCCTGAGAGCACCGCATCTTGTATTTTCAATGCCACCCCAGACCTGTCGTTCTTGGCTCTGGCCACCAACTCACTAATTCTAAGTGCCCCGAAGAAAGCCAGGCTGAACGTGGCAGCAAACAATGCCGACTCAAAAGCTGAGTGAGTAGCCTTGTGCATCCAATCTAGCATCCCCTGCAGTGTCTCAAAGTCTATGGGGGACCTATTGTCCAGTGCCTTTGGTTCGCTCCTGGCCCACCCTTTTAATGCAGCTTTGATCAAAAAGTATTTGGTGGGATCTGACTGGCCCCTTAGTCTAGCGTGGTGGCTGATTGCTGCAAGATGGCCCGAAATCCAAGAATTACTCTTCCCGTTGTCTTTAGCCCACAAGATGAACGACTGTACTCTGCTTTCTAAAGAAGACCCACCTTCTTCCCAGGCTCCCATCACTGAACAACATTTTTGAACGCAGGACCTTTATCTCTTATTTGTCCTGGGTGCTAGGGATAGCTCCCCCAGCCTCCTCAGTCGATTCTCCACTTCAACAGGAACCAAAAGTGTGCCGGGAAAGGGGTCCCCTCCTCTCTCGCTCTCGGCCATGCCTGCCGAAACCGGCGCCACTGCAAACGAGAGAGAGCATCAGCCGCTGTGTTCTGCACACCCTGAATGTGTCACGCCCTGCATTCAACATTATTGTACAGACACGCCCGCACCAACTCCCTCAAGAGTCAAAAAACCAGGGGGCAACTCGCTGACTGGGAGTTAATGGCCTGCACTACCGCCAGATTGTCAGACCACAAGAGGACCCTCTTAGCCGCCAGCACTGCAGGCCACAAGTGGAATGCCACCACAATCGGGAACAACTCTAACAGTGTGATATTGGCCATGATCTTTTTCTTGTGCCAGGCGTTGGGCCATTTCTCTGCACACCATTCCCTGTCTAAAATGGCCCCGAATCCTTCTCTGCCTGATGCGTCTGTATATAGGGCTAGGTCCGGGCTGCCTGCCTAGGGAGCCCTCCAAATTACTGAGCCGTTAAAATTGGCCAGGAACTCCACCCACATGGCCAGGTCCTGTCTCATGCCTTTGCTTAATTTCACCATGTGGTGCTTCTTTGTGACCTTGGCAGTGGCCCTGGCTAACCTTCTGGCAAACACCCTACCCGCTGGGATGACCCTGGCTGCAAAATTCAGTTTCCCCAGTAGGCTTTGGATGCATTCCAAGGTGGCCCTGTCCTGCCCAACCACAGACTGTATGTGTTGTGCTAGGTCACGAACCTTGTCTGTCGGCAATCTGGACTCCCCTGCGATGGTATCGAGCTCGATCCCCAGAAAAGTTAAGACCTGCACCGGACCCACCGTTTTACCTGGCGCGAGGGGGACCCCCAAGTGACCGGCCAATTGCTTGAAATCCGCAAGGGCCTGTTTACAGTCCTGCGTGCCGTCACTCCCTATGAACAAGAAGTCATCTAGGTAATGGGTCACCCCTTCCACCCCGTAGGTCTCCTGGAGAGCCCATTGCAGGAAGCAACTGATCGCCTCAAAATATGCACACGACACAGCGCAACCCATGGGCATGCATTTGTCATAAAAGTACCTGCCCTCCAGCTTGAAACCCAGCAGGTGATGGCTGCTCGGGTGGACTGGTAGTAAGCGAAAAGCAGATTCGATGTCCGCCTTTGCTAACCAGGCCCCTCTGCCCGCCCTCCTGACTAGGTCCAAAGCCACGTCCAGAGTACAATAAGACACGGAGCAGGTGCCCTCCTCCAGCCCATGGTTAACTGATGCCCCTTCCGGGTATGAGAGGGGGTGAATTAATCGAAAAGCCCCCCGTTCCTTCTTAGGCACCACCCCCAGGGGCGAGACCACAAAGTTGTCCAGCGGGGGTTGCAAGAATGGACCCGCCACCCTGCCCAAGGCCCTCTCCTTCTCTACCTTGGCCCGGACTACCTCTGGTTGTTCTCTCGCCGATCTAAGGTTGTCTGCCTCTCTGCTGCCCAGGGGGCCCACGTAGGGGATCTTAAAGCCTTCGTTAAAACCAAACAGCAGCATGCGGCTATCTGGTTCATTGGGGTACCGTCTGAGGAGAGGCGTGATGTTGGCCAGGCTGACCGGGGAAGGGCCTTTGGTGGTGTGCCCGG
Source organism: Calotriton arnoldi (assembly GCA_963921515.1). NCBI lineage: Eukaryota > Metazoa > Chordata > Amphibia > Caudata > Salamandridae > Calotriton > Calotriton arnoldi. Next base: position 1,561,270 of record CAWUFW010001531.1, on the reverse strand, counting down.
GTGTTGGTGGACTAGCTGTGGTGCAAAGGCTCCCGGATAAGTCTGAGTCGCTCGCAGGGACCAGGTGGTGCGCTGGGGCGGGCGATGGGTGGGGGGGGAGCTAGAGATACTGGTGATCTTTCAGCCTCAACTTTGTTGCCCGCCTTTGCCGGCTGGCTGTCTGTCCTGCTTTGTGTGGCAAGAAACCGCTGGGTGGAGCCCGCCACATGTGTTACATGCGTGCTGGAACTTGCACGTCTTACCCCAGGAGCAGGATCCATTGTTAAAAAGGCGGCATGTACCCGGGGGGGACCTCCTGAAACCTCCCCTTTGTCTCCCCTCTTGTGTGCCCCGCGCCATGCCTGTTTGCCCCTTGCGCCTTCTTGAAAGGAAGACGTTAGCTGCGATCGTGGCGCGAGATCGCGACCCTTAGCGCCCCACCCCCATTGCTCCTGGTGCCCCCCCAGTGGGCACCGGTGCTGTCTCTCCTGTTCCCACCCGCCGGTGCGAGCCCTAACCAATACCTGCTCCTAATTCCTGCTGTTCATCCCTTTTCGTCGGACCGCCTGCGACGTCGCTTCCCTAACGAACGGTTCTGACCTGGAATAAAAAAGGAGATTTTTAGTGCGCTCCGGAACGAGCCCTGCGTCCAGGAACCCCTCGCGCACTGCCGCATCTCTGCTGGTGACCCTTGGTCCCAGTACCTGCTTCGGGCACTTTAGTCGCCGGACCCCCCGAAGCAGGGAACACGATCGAAGGACACAGCCCCTGCAAGCGAAGAAAAGTTAGCCACGTACATCAATGTGTACATTTACTGCATACGTGTCCCAACACTCGTTAAGACAGTATAGGGGGGGGAAGGCGTACTCCCACGCCCTTTACATGCATCATACGAGAGCACCCCCCCAAAGTTGTCCCGGACCAAGCACATAGCCAGAAGGCAGCATTGCCCGTAACGTTGAAATGCTTGTGGAATGGCTGTGCAATCACCCCTCCCTTAAAAGCACATTTGTAACGCTGTTAAAACCATTTCTATTTCAGAGCGGGTCTGGCGCGAGGCCTATTATATTAAAAGGATGTTATCTCCCAGATAATTTTTTGCTCCTTATATTCTCTCCTACACAATAAAGAAAGAAAGTAAAGAAATTAAGGAGCAACCCCCAGGACGTGCGAACAAGGCGCAGCCTGTGCATCCCTGCAAAGAAACCAACATTCTGTTGTTGCTAACTAGTACCATAACTGTTAGACTTGCTTGAAAAGTTTGTTAATTGGCGGTGTTTCCCTTGTCTGCTGACGCTAAATTCTGAGGCAGACCCGCTCCCTCTACGGATACACAAACTATTAACTCTGAACACGGACTCCACCGTACCACATGCGCGCCAAGGCTGACACTTGCCCCAAGCCACTCCACGCCGCTGCAAAAGAGCTTTTGAAGCTGCATGAATCCCAATGCCAGGCTCTTAAGCCTACGATCCCGGATCGGGCCCAACCGGCAAACCTCACCGATGTTGGTGCGAGATGAGCAAGCTAAGCTCCATAGCATGCGGAACCGGGCCGCGCAGCGTGAGGCCGTGTAGCATGCGCCCCCCTAACCCGCCCCGGTCCCAAACTTACCCCCAGCCCCACCGCGGTCACAAGACCACCGTCCTCCTGCGGGGCCGGGCTTGCGACCTTACTGCTGGGGCGGGATCCCACACAGGCCATAGCCACCGTGGTGGGATCAGAAGGGATGGTGAAGAGTTTTGCCCTGTTCTGCATGCTGTGCTACCAGGCCCCCAGGACACACGGCTAACTCGCCGAGCTGCATCCCTTTCGCGGGGGGGGGCAACCAACCCCTTTAAGTCTCCGAAGGGTAATTGGAGTCGAGCCCCGGGCCTCCCCGCTCACAGAGCCCTGCATGCCGAGTCCTGGCCCAACGCTACCCAGGTAAGGCAGTCTCAAGGGGAGGCAGACAAGCGAGGCTCGTCGCTCCCCCTCCTCCCCCGCAACGTTGTACTCCCCGCCCCTAAGCGCTGATGCCGGGGCTCGTCTGCACCCACGCTGGGAGTAGCGCAGGCTCTACGCCCCCCCACCACGCGTCGGCTGTCCCCTAGACCTGGCCCCGATAAAATTTCCCCGACCCTCGGCGCTGATGCCGGGGTCAGCTACTCTCTCACCCTGTGCGCTTGACATGATATGCGATAGGCCCAACACCCCACAAGCGAACACGGGAACATTGGGAACTGGGAACACGGGCCGGCCAGACTACTGGGGACTGGACCCTGTCCCTCAGGTGCCGCGTCGGAGCAGAGTCATAATTGTGCCGGCTGGCCCCCTGCCCCTTACGTGAACGGACCCCTCAGGCCTGAGCCTACGTGGGCGATGGCCCCCGTTATCGTGGTGCACGCCACTGGCCATGCCTGACGCTGGTCGCCCCCATGTTTAAAGCCCGGCCTGGGGTATGGGGAAAGGATCGCCTGCTCTAGGAAGGGCGGGGGAAGATACCCCCTTCCCTTCTGCCCCCCCGACCCGCTTCCGGGCCGCTCTCTGGGCAGCACCAGGACTGCTGTGATGACCCTTAAGATGCCCAGGGCAGGGCCTACACTCACCAGTCTCAGCGGCGAGCGTTCGAGCGTTCCCGACGGCGATCCCGGGAGACCAGCACCACAAACGGCGTGAGGGTGAGGGACAAAGAGGCCGCCAGGTGGGCGGGGAGGCATATATACCTCTCCCCTTCCCCCACCTCGGCCGGAAGTGACGCGCGGGACCCCGAAGGGGTCACCGGACACTAGGCTGTCCAGTGTGCCATCCTGTGGCACTAAAGGGGCCGCCCTCTTATGAGGGTCCCCTGCGGGGACGTGTCGGTCAGCCCGCAGACTCATTCTTTGAATAAAGTTAGTAATAACACATTTCATCCAATCGTCTTCTGAGGTCTGATTTATTGTTAAAAAAATTGACAAGGCCTTTCAAAATTCTTTTAGATGATCAATTATTGATTTGTGTCCTTTTATTTTAATGCACAGGCAGTTTGTTCAACCAGCAGCAATGATCGTGTAGAACCGCTAACGGAAGCTACCTGGGCAGAGTGTAGCTGTAGGGCCATGGCTGTAGGCATCCATGAAAAGTATGATGGTAATCTATGTTCATTCTTGAGCAGACCAGGCAATGAAAGGATGATGCTTTGCCAATATTTTAGTTTCTTACACAGGTTAACTTTTCCAAGCACTAACGTGTCTAAAAGTGACCGTACACCTCTGTCTCCGGGTGAGTAACTGTTTGGAGTCTGACAGAGAAGCAGCAGAGGGAGCAGAGCAGAAGACCGGTGTAGGAGAGTAGGATCTGCTTCACATGGGTACCCCCACTTTTTGCTGATGCTTCACTGTTTTTCGACATTAGTCTGGCTGGGGCCCTGCTAATCAGGACCCCAGCCTAGCTGCTTCCTCTCTAAAATGGTTTCCATGTGCCTTAGGCACATCACTGATTGGAATCTGGAGTGCCCTTATAAGTCCCTAGTATATGGTATACTATGTACCAAGGGCATAGGTACCTCAGAGGCCTGCCAGGGGCTGCAGCATGTATTATGCCACCCCTGGAAGGCCATCCAAACTGACACCACAGGTCTGCTACTGCAGCCTGGGTAAGGTGGTGCATGCACCCCTTACTGTGATATAGGTTACCTATATCACTAAATACATACACACATATAAACCTATAAGTCACTCCTAAGGCAGGCCTTATCAATCCTAAAGGCAGAGTGCATGGTTACTATGTGAGAGGGTGCCCCTGCATGAGCAGGGCCCCTCTGCAGCGTTCGGAGACCCTTCTCTGATGCTGTTTGTAGTGCAGCCTGACCATATACTCTTAAGCGCATTATAACCTCGCGTTAAATGCTAACTTTGGAATGGCTGCACCTAAACATGTCGTGTTTGGTGTCAAACATCTTGGAATACTACCCCCCGCCAATTCTGGCGGCGGGGGTAGCATTCCACCCTTCTAGAGGGAAAGACATGTTAACTCTGGCTAGCCCGGTAACTTCTTTCCAAAGCCCTGGCATCACAAAATGGATGCTGCTGCCACAGACACAAGTCTGGCCTCCTGCTGCTGGACGAAACTCCGGCAGGGGAGGCCTGGACAAAAGGTTTCCTGTCCCAGGGAGGTGTGACCACCTCCCCAGACAGGATAATGTGTATTGGGGCTGGGCGGGAGCACTTTCGGGTGCTTTGAAGTCCTGCACTGGGGGCACACTTGGTGTCCCTGTGCATACCCCAGTTCAAGCTGGATCAGGGGCTTGCAGCCCCTGCTTTGGCGCGAACTGGACAAAGGGAAAGGGGTGTAGCCACCCCTCTGCCCTGACCCACCCATAGGTGGGGCCACAGAGTAGTCCAACCCCTAAACTTAGTATAAGTATAGGAACCCAGTCCCTAGGACTTTAGATTATCCCTGGACAAAACTCTGAAACAGAATCCTGGACCTTCGACGCTCTACTCAAGATTAGAGGACAGAAGAATCTCCCTTGGGGTCAAGGAGTGACTCCCCTGCTTGGCAGGCACCAAAGACCCATCTGTCTGGTCTGCATTTCTGAAGCTCCCGTCGGACGCCAAAGTCTTCGCATCACCAGAGGTGGATTCTCAGACTTCCCCGAGGCTACCCTGAGTCCCCAGCAAAGCTGAGGCCCGTAGCTATCGTGGGTGACGTGAGATCGTGACCCCTGGACACCGAGCACATTTGCAAGTGCATCCTCTTCTGGGTCTCCCACGAAGTCGTGCTTTGGGCTCCGAGTAGCCCTAGCCTCCAGCACCAACTGCACCGAAGATCACTGGCCTCCACTTCACGAGTGTCCTGTGAGCCAGATCCACGTGCGACGTCTCGAGGCTCCTTCGCGGTCGCTAGCCCATTGGCTAGTAGCCCTTAACGAAGGCCAATCTTTTTCTTCTTGGGCATCCTGGTTGCTCCAGGCCTGCCCTCACTTACCCTCGCTGGGTGAGTTCCCCAGACCTTGCTGGTCTGCACCATCGATGATCTACATCTTCATCGAGACTTGCCGCTGCCAAGGCTTGTTGGGTACAATCCGGTCGCCGACACCTCAGCACTCGACAAACATTGTGTACCAGCCCGAATCCTGCTCCTGGTCGCCGACAACGCCTCCTGGACCTCGTGACTGAAGAATCAAGACGACTGTCAATGCACCTGAAGCACTCGACATCGGTGGGCATCTGTCCATCGCCTTCCTGGTCACTGGCTAGTGACCCAGACTCTGTCCCCTCTGCTTTCAGGTTCTTCAGATCTCCTATCCACTCTTGGATCCACCCGGACACTTTCCACTTGGTCGCCAGCAGCACTTTGCAGCAGATTGCCATTCAAATCGACGACGAAACCCGACCCCGAAAGGCACCTATGCACCCGGCTTCCCTGGGTGAGGTAACACGAGTACTCCGGTGCTCCCGTGGGTAGAGACTCTTCAAAGTACTAGTTCTCAAAGGGTTTGCTCCAAGTCCTCCTTTAAGTGTCCCTTTTCTTTAATTTCCTGATCGCGACTTTCTCCATAGAAGTCAACGGCGTATCGCGGTTGTGTATTTACACTGCACGCGTCCCCCGTGGGTCCCCTGTGTCACTACCTTGGGTGGTTCCTTGTGGTCCAAGCACTTCTAGAGGCTCTAGGCCTAGTGTCTAGTTCAGTCGTGGTTCTTATACCACTTTATTGGTATATGGTTTGGTACGCCCCTAGGGCCCAAACGTGTATTTGTGCTATTACTGTGTTTAAATAACTTCTAACTTATGTACTTCGAACTCTAGCCTCATAAAGAGACTAGAGGGGTGTGTTTAGCAATAAATACATATATTTTGAATATATACCTGATGTGGTGCTCTTTCATTTGATCACTCAAGAGATTATAGACTGGTAAAACAAGCTGCTTTACATTCCTTCAAGACTTAGCCTGAAGGCTGCTCTCCATAGCTACCACTAGGATAGCTTTCAATAAGGTTGTCTTTAACCTATCTCCAATAAGGGGTTGTTTGGACTGGTGCAAGGTGCCCACTATAATTAGTGGACAGCATATACCAGGCCAACTTCTCACATTGGTGTGCAGCGTGTGGGATTCCAGCTTGCTATTGTTTTACCAGATAATCTCAATTGAATTGATCAACTGAAAACCACTAAAGGTACCTAAGGTACATATAATTTAAGCTTAGAATACAGTAAGTTCTACTGAACTTAGAGTTGTGTGTTAAGGGATAGCACAACCCTTTCTACAACTCAAGAGAGTTTAGTAGGCCACACTAGAGTAGGTAGTGCATACACCACACCACACTAGTAATGTCTTTAAGGGTAGGATCTAAAGAATCCTTGCAGGAAGCCACTGAGCTTCCACCCTCCAAGTATGATACACTCCCATTCTTGGAATTGAGAGCATTATGTAACTTGAGAAAAATAAGGACAGGCCAAAGTCCCACCACCCAACACCTTAAAGAGTTGTTGGTGGCTTATGACCTTAGTAAGCCCTTGGGGACTGAAGGGGTAGGAGCTGAGGGTGGGGCAGAAGATGAGGATGGGACCAGGGGTAGAAATACCCCCAGCCCCCCTCTGAAACTGGCCAGGAGGGTGAAAATGACCCTGACCTGGATAACCCAATCCCTCCTGAGGAAGATGAAGAGGATGATCAGGATGATGCCCTCTTTGTCCCCCAGGAAGGATTATGAGTGTGCCCAGGAAGTCTAGATCTCCTTCTCAGGAGTCTAACCACTCTGGCACCTCAATAGGGAGCTCTGTCTCATCTCATAGGAGGGAATCCTCTCATGAGAGAAGAAAGAGGCTGATTCAATATGAGGAAGCTCAGCTTGAACTCAGAAGGAAGCAAGTAGCCTTAGACAGGGAGTCCCTAGATCTCTTTAGAGAGAAAAGAAAGTTGGGACTAGAGTCCCATGGTGGCAGCCATGTCCCTAGAGATAGGGAAAGGTCCTATGACCATAGGAACCTGAGCAAGATTGTCCCTCCCTATCAGAATGGGGATGACATCCACAAGTGGATAACTGCTCTAGAGAGGGCCTGTAAAGTACAGAAGGTCCCTCAGGAGCAGTGGGCAGCAATCTTGTGGCTCTCCTTTGCAGACAAAGGTAGAGATAAGCTCCTCACTGTTAGAGAGGAGGATGCTGATAATTACAAGGTCTTGAAGAGTGCTCTTATTGATGGGTTTGGCCTAACCACTGAACAGTACAGGTTGAAGTTCAGAGATACCCAAAAAGCACAGACTCAAGACTGGGTAGACTATGTGGATTGTTCTGCCAAGGCTCTGGAAGGCTGGTTGATGGGCAGTAAGGTGTGTGACTTCTCAGGATTGTACAATCTGATAATGAGGGAGCAGATTCTTAATAACTGTCAAAATCAGCTGTTGCATCAATACCTGGTAGACTCTGATCTGACCTCTCCCCAAGAATTGGGAAAGAAGGCAGACAAATGGGTCAGAACCAGGGTGAAGCAGAAGGTACAGAACCAAGGTGGGGAAACCAAGAAGCAAGATGCTAAGAACTCTGAAAAGGGTGGGGAGAAGGGTAAAGATCAAAAGTCTTCATCAGGCCCCCAAAAATCTTCTTCAGGTGGGGATTCACAGTCTACAAAAGGGAAAGGCCAAAGAAAACCATGGTGCAAGGTCTGTAAGCAAAAGACCCACTGGACCAGTGATTGCACCAAGTCCAAAGACTCAAGTCCAGCACCCACCAATGCCCCTAAGGCACCTGTTCCCCCTAGTACAGTTGGTGGGAGTGCTCCAGCCAAGGGTTTAGTAGGGTTCACCCTGGGTACTGAGTTGGGCTCTGACCTAGTCAGAGAACTGACTCAGGCTGTGTTAGTCTGTGATGGAGGCATGGATGTGACCTCCTCTGTGAGTCCCAGTAATCTGGGCAAGTACAGACAACAGCCTTTAATCAATGGACGTGAGGCTTTGGCATTTAGGGACACAGGGGCAAGTGTCACAATGGTGACACAAGACCTTGTGAATCCTGGGCAAGTTATACTTGGTGAGATGTACCAAGTGACCAATGCTAGCAATGTCAGAACAGACCATACTCTGGCAGTTGTTAACTTCTCCTGGGGAGGGGTAACTGGCCTTAAGAAGGTTGTGGTGAGTGCAAACCTACCAGTCGAATGCTTGCTTGGCAATGACTTAGAGACTTCTGCTTGGGCAGAAGTGGAGCTCAGGACCCATGCAGAAATGCTGGGGATCCCTGCAGATGTGTTTGCTGTGACCAGGTCACAAGCCAAAATGTCTAGCACTGAACAGGCCTTGGATTCTGGAAGAATGGACCAAGTGCCTTCCAAGAGGAGGAGTAGTAGGGTTAAGGCAGTGCCTTCCCCTTGGCTCAGGAGGAAGATCAGTCCCTTGAGGGGGATGATCTCAGTCCTGAAGAAGGAACTGTCCCAGAGGAACTTGAACCTGACCAGGTTGAGTTCTTGGGGACAGGGGGACCTTCTAGGGCAGATCTGAGCCAGGAGCAGCAGAGCTGCCCCTCCCTTGAACCCCTCAGACAGCAAGCTGCTGCTGAGGCTGCTGGGAAAGCTAGTGGTCCCCATACAGTGTATTGGGATGATGGACTCCTGTACTCAGAGAGTAGAGACCCCAAGCCTGGTGCTACCAGGAGGTTGGTTATACCTCTGAAGTTCAGGGGCTTCCTATTGACCCTAGCCCATGATATTCCCTTGGCAGGTCACCTGGGCCAGAACAAGACTTGGGACAGAATTGTCCCTCACTTTCACTGGCCCCACATGTCTGAAGACACCAAGGAGTTTTGTTGCTCCTGTGTAACCTGGCAGGCCAGTGGCAAGGCAGGTGGCACTACAAAGGCCCCCTGATACCACTACCTGTGGTGGGGGTGCCCTTTGAAAGGGTAGGGATTGACATTGTTGGTCCCATGGATCCCCAAACAGCATCTGGGCACAGGTTTATCCTGGTGGTAGTGGATCATGCCACCAGGTACCCAGAAGCTATTCCCCTCAGGACCACTACAGCACCTGTGGTGGCAAGGGCCCTCCTGGGAATTTTCTCAAGAGTGGGCTTTCCTAAGGAGGTAGTATCAGACAGGGGTGCTAACTTCATGTCTGGGTACTTAAAAGCAATGTGGAAGGAGTGTGGAGTGACTTATAAGTTCACCACACCCTATCACCCACAATGCAATGGTTTAGTTGAGAGATTCAACAAAACCTTGAAGGGCATGATTAAAGGGCTCCCAGAAAAGCTTAGGCGAAGATGGGACATACTCTTGCCCTGCCTTTTATTCGCATATAGGGAGGTGCCTCAGAAGGGGGTTGGTTACAGCCCTTTTGAACTTCTGTTTGGCCACCCTGTGAGGGGTCCACTGTGCTTGGTGAAGGAAGGATGGGAGTTACCTCTCAAGCCCCCAAAGCAAGACATAGTGGACTATGTACTTGGTCTCCGCTCCCGGATGGCTGAGTATATGAAAAAGGCAACCAAAAACCTTGAGGCTAGCCAGGAACTTCAAAAGGCCTGGCATGACCAAAAGGCTGTTCTGACTGTTTACCAGCCAGGACAGAAGGTGTGGGTGTTGGAGCCAGTGGCCCCAGCAGCTCTCCAAGACAAATGGAGTGGACCCCACACTATTGTTGAGCAGAAGGGTGAGGTTACCTACTTAGTAGACCTAGGAACACCCAGGAGTCCCCACAGGGTTCTCCATGTCAACAGGTTAAAACCATATGTGGACAGGGCAGACATGGGCTTGCTCATGGCTACTGATGAAGGGCAGGAGGAAGAGAGTGACCCACTCCCTGACCTGCTCTCACAGAACCCTGACGATGGGTCAGTAGATGGTGTAGCCTTGGCAGGCAGCCTCACTACCCAGCAACAAACTGATTGTAGACAGGTTCTCAATCAGTTTAGACATATGTTTTCACTGACACCCAGTCAGACCACCTGGTGCACTCATGAAGTGGACACTGGGGACAGTCTGCCTATTAAAAATAAGATTTATAGGCAACCTGACCATGTCAGGGACTGTATCAGGACTGAAGTCCAGAAAATGTTGGAGTTGGGAGTTATTGAACCCTCAGATAGCCCTTGGGCTAGTCCAGTGGTCCTTGTGCCAAAACCTCACACCAGTGGTGGAAAAAGAGAGATGAGGTTTTGTGTGGACTACAGGGGTCTCAATGCAGTCACTAGGACTGATGCCCATCCAATACCAAGGGCAGATGAGCTCATAGATACTTTGGCCTCAGCCAAATATCTCAGCACATTTGACTTGACAGCTGGCTACTGGCAGATCAGACTAGCTGATACTGCAAAGCCCAAAACAGCATTCTCAACCCCTAGTGGGCATTATCAATTTGTGGTGATGCCCTTTGGTCTGAAGAATGCACCTGCCACTTTCCAGAGGTTGGTGAATACAGTTCTCACAGGTCTGGAAGCCTATAGTGCAGCATATCTAGATGATATTGCTGTCTTTAGCTCCACCTGGGAGGATCACCTGGTCCACCTCAGGAATGTTTTACAGGCCCTGCAAAAGGCAGGCCTGACTATCAAGGCCACTAAGTGCCAGATAGGGCAGAGTCAGGTTGTGTACCTGGGCCACCTTGTGGGTGGAGGCCAGGTTCAACCTTTGCAGAGCAAGATCCAGACTATCACGGACTGGACTGCTCCCACTACCCAGACTCAGGTGAGAGCCTTCTTAGGCCTGACTGGGTACTATAGGAGATTTGTCAAGGGGTATGGATCAATAGTGACACCCCTGAATGACTTAACTTCTAAGAAAATGCCCAAAAAGGTTCAGTGGACAGTTAGCTGTCAAAAGGCATTTGATGACCTGAAGCAGGCCATGTGCACTGCTCCCATTCTACAGAGTCCTGATTACTCCAAGAAGTTCATTGTTCAAACTGATGCATCTGAATTGGGGGTAGGGGCTGTACTGTCACAATTGAATGAAGAAGGTCAGGATCAGCCAGTAGCTTTCATTAGCAGAAGGCTGACCCCTAGAGAGAAACGTTGGTCAGCCATAGAGAGGAGGCCTTTGCTGTGGTCTGGGCTCTGAAGAAGTTGAGGCCATACTTGTTTGGTACACACTTCCTGGTTCAGACAGACCATAAGCCCCTCTTATGGCTAAAACAAATGAAGGGTGAAAACCCCAAACTGCTTAGGTGGTCCATTTCCCTACAGGGGATGGACTTTACAGTGGAACATAGACCTGGGAGTAACCATGCCAATGCAGATGGACTCTCTAGGTACTTCCACTTAGAACATGAAGACTTAACTGGGCAAGGTTAGTTTAATGTCCCTACGTTTGGGGGGGGTTGTGTAGGAGAGTAGGATCTGCTTCACATGGGTACCCCCACTTTTTGCTGATGCTTCACTGTTTTTCGACATTAGTCTGGCTGGGGCCCTGCTAATCAGAACCCCAGCCTAGCTGCTTCCTCTCTAAAATGGTTTCCATGTGCCTTAGGCACATCACTGATTGGAATCTGGAGTGCCCTTATAAGTCCCTAGTATATGGTATACTATGTACCAAGGGCATAGGTACCTCAGAGGCCTGCCAGGGGCTGCAGCATGTATTATGCCACCCCTGGAAGGCCATCCAAACTGACACCACAGGTCTGCTACTGCAGCCTGGGTAAGGTGGTGGATGCACCCCTTACTGTGATATAGGTTACCTATATCACTAAATACATACACACATATAAACCTATAAGTCACTCCTAAGGCAGGCCTTATCAATCCTAAAGGCAGAGTGCATGGTTCCTATGTGAGAGGGTGCCCCTGCATGAGCAGGGCCCCTCTGCAGCGTTCGGAGACCCTTCTCTGATGCTGTTTGTAGTGCAGCCTGACCATATACTCTTAAGCGCATTATAACCTCGCGTTAAATGCTAACTTTGGAATGGCTGCACCTAAACATGTCGTGTTTGGTGTCAAACATCTTGGAATACTACCACCCCGCCAATTCTGGCGGCGGGGGTAGCATTCCACCCTTCTAGAGGGAAAGACATGTTAACTCTGGCTAGCCCGGTATCTTCTTTCCAAAGCCCTGGCATCACAAAATGGATGCTGCTGCCACAGACACGAGTCTGGCCTCCTGCTGCTGGACGAAACTCCGGCAGGGGAGGCCTGGACAATAGGTTTCCTGTCCCAGGGAGGTGTGACCACCTCCCCAGACAGGATAATGTGTATTGGGGCTGGGCGGGAGCACTTTCGGGTGCTTTGAAGTCCTGCACTGGGGGCACACTTGGTGTCCCTGTGCATACCCCAGTTCAAACCGGATCAGGGGCTTGCAGCCCCTGCTTTGGCGCGAACTGGACAAAGGGAAAGGGGTGTAGCCACCCCTCTGCCCTGACCCACCCATAGGTGGGGCCACAGAGTAGTCCAACCCCTAAACTTAGTATAAGTATAGGAACCCAGTCCCTAGGACTTTAGATTATCCCTGGACGAAACTCTGAAACAGAATCCTGGACCTTCGACGCTCTACTCAAGATTAGAGGACAGAAGAATCTCCCTTGGGGTCAAGGAGTGACTCCCCTGCTTGGCAGGCACCAAAGACGCATCTGTCTGGTCTGCATTTCTGAAGCTCCCGTCGGACGCCGAAGTCTTCGCATCACCAGAGGTAGATTCTCAGACTTCCCCAAGGCTACCCTAAGTCCCCAGCAAAGCTGAGGCCCGTATCTATCGTGGGTGACGTGAGACCGTGACCCCTGGACACCGAACACATTTGCAAGTGCATCCTCTTCTGGGTCTTCCACGAAGTTGTGCTTTGGGCTCCGAGTAGCCCTAGCCTCCAGCACCAACTGCACCGAAGATCACTGGCCTCCACTCCACGAGTGTCCTGTGAGCCAGATCCACGTGCAACGTCTCAAGGCTCCTTCGCGGTCGCTAGCCCGTTGGCTAGTAGCCCTTAACGAAGGCCAATCTTTTTCTTCTTGGGCATCCTGGTTGCTCCAGGCCTGCTCTCACTTACCCTTGCTGGGTGAGTTCCCCAGACCTTGCTGGTCTGCACCATCGACGATCTACATCTTCATCAAGACTTGCCGCTGCCAAGACTTGTTGGGTCCAATCCGGTCGCCGACACCTCAGCACTCGACAGACATCGTGTACCAGCCCGAATCCTGCTCCTGGTCGCCGACAACGCCTCCTGACCTCGTGGCTGAAGAATCAAGACGACCGTCAATGCACCTGAAGCACTCGACATAGGTGGGCATCTGTCCATCGCCTTCCTGGTCACTGGCTAGTGACCCAGACTCTGTCCCCTCTGCTTTCAGGTTCTTCAGATCTCCGATCCACTCTTGGATCCACCCGGACACTTTCCACTTGGTCGCCAGCAGCACTTTGCAGCAGATTGCCATTCAAATCGACGACGAAACCCGACCCCGAAAGGCACCTATGCACCCGGCTCCCCTGGGTGAGGTAACACGAGTACTCCGGTGCTCCCGTGGGTAGAGACTCTTCAAAGTACTAGTTCTCAAAGGGTTTGCTCCAAGTCCTCCTTTAAGTGTCCCTTTTCTTTAATTTCCTGATCGCGACTTTCTCCATAGAAGTCAACGGCGTATCGCGGTTGTGTATTTACACTGCACGCGTCCCCCGTGGGTCCCCTGTGTCACTACCTTGGGTGGTTCCTTGTGGTCCAAGCACTTCTAGAGGCTCTAGGCCTAGTGTCTAGTTCAGTCGTGGTTCTTATACCACTTTATTGGTATATGGTTTGGTACGCCCCTAGGGCCCAAACGTGTATTTGTGCTATTGCTGTGTTTAAATAACTTCTAACTTATGTACTTCGAACTCTAGCCTCATAAAGAGACTAGAGGGGTGTGTTTAGCAATAAATACATATATTTTGAATATATACCTGATGTGGTGCTCTTTCATTTGATCACTCAAGAGATTATAGACTGGTAAAACAAGCTGCTTTACATTCCTTCAAGACTTAGCCTGAAGGCTGCTCTCCATAGCTACCACTAGGATAGCTTTCAATAAGGTTGTCTTTAACCTATCTCCAATAAGGGGTTGTTTGGACTGGTGCAAGGTGCCCACTATAATTAGTGGACAGCATATACCAGGCCAACTTCTCACAACCGGGGCATGCCTTGTGTAAGAGTAGAGCCATGGTGGGACACCAGGGGACTCTACCGACTATGAGAGGAGAGGCTCCGGAGATAGTGGCACCAGCAGCCAGTATCGGGTGTCTCTGTCCCCTGTCTGCTGGTAGAGCATGGCCAGGAAGTGGGCTGTGCTCTGGGTGGGTGGGGGCTAGGGGCGTTGCCAGGCATTTTATGGAAAACAGGGCAATGAAATGAAAGTGGGGAGTGTATAAATAGAGAACAAGAATGGTGAAAAGGCACACCGATTAAACTGCTGAAGTTGTTGTCTGCTGTAATGCCACAAAGGTGCAATGGTGTGCCCCACTGTAATTGTTAAAAAACACAATGAGCGGTGTTAAACTCACCGACTTGAAAGGGCAATTTATCTGACATGCTGAAGCTTGTGTGGGAGATGGAACAGAGGCAGCGTGGTGCAGATAGTAGCAGGGGTGGAAAGGGAGATAGATGCGGGACAGTTCTCTTTAAGAAGCCTCTGGTCATTTGCATACAAGTTTGTTAGACACAAAAGACAGACACACAGTGCTTGAACTTGCAGAAAATGGGTAATAAAGGAAGAATTGTTCCAAGCAGTGGAAACCAAAATATGTTTTGCCTGGAACCCCAAAAATCCTTAAGAAGGCACTGAAAATGCTTCATAGTGCAAAAATTGGGAGCCCATGCCTGTTGTGTCCCAGGAGACACTTTCGAGAATAGCACCATAGGACAGAGCTTAATTTGTAACGTAAAAAGTTCAGGTGCCCAAATGTTTTCCTAGGAAGCCACCACCCACTACCTCCATTGGCCCCACCCACTTCCACCATTGGCCCCACCCACGTCTACCACTGACAATGCCTGAAAGCTAAGTTTAATACCATTTTTGAATGTTAGTGATTAAGAGACTTCCTAAAGAAAGATTTAAATCAGAGAAAACAGATACAATGTTTATTTATCTTCTGTGACAAACTAAACCAAATTGCTCTGAAAACACTCTGTTAGGTTGAACAAAATCATATTACACACTTGTATAAATAATTTTGTTGCTAGCAGTGGCCTTAGGGGCGTCATGCTGAGTTGAGCATTTATTTTAGAGAAATACATTTTAAAAAGACTTAGGTTAGTAATCTTGTTAGTACTGACACTCCCTGGAGCAATATATGGCATTTATTAGAAATTCCTAATAGAAATAACCATAGAACTTAACCTGCTTTTCCAAATGTAATTCTGTGTCAAACAGACAGAGATTTCAAACAAGGCACATGTTCAAACTATCACTTTTTTATTAAAGGTGTATACCTTAAAAACACACAGAATATTGTCATTAGTCAAAAAAGTCCTGGAACCTTGGCCAAAATGAGGCACTGGCTGGGCACTTTGACTTTTACCTGATCTAAAGCCATTCCTGTTAGTGCAAAATGACCACAGTGCAATGCAAAATAAATAAAGACAAAATAACTAAAGTCAAAGTATAGCGAAATAAAAATTAGGCACACAAATACATGTTCCAAAATCAAAAGTAGAAAAGGCAAATTAAGTTTTATATATACAAAATAAATAGAATATGCAAAATAGAGCAATAAATACAACATCAAAACAAAGATTTGTAAATATGAAAAATGATTACATAAAGTGAAACTGCTAATAAAGATATGAATACAAAATAAATAGCATATATAAACTAGAACAATAAATAAATATCCAAAAAGGCTAAAACCTACCTTTTTAACATCTTAGACAGGGCAGTCTAACTGGTAACAAAAGTTCTACTGCAATATTTTGATTTTTCCATAATAACCCACTTGGGGCCTGATTTAGAGATGGGCAGAGAGGGTACGCCATTGCAAAGGCAACGGAGCACTCTCTTCACCAAACTGAAGTTCCACCTGCCTTGTTTGGAGGTGGGCAGACCTTCATTATGACATCGGCGAAGGCTACACTGTCTCTGTTGCTGACTTGCATCTCCGACAGACCATACTTCATCAGGTCTTCAGAGGTTTGTCTATTTGACCATCTACCCGAATTAGAGTGGGCCGGCAAATGGCCAGTTTTCGTTGTCCGTCATCGCCAGCTAAAACCTGGCAGCAAGGGGCAGTGAAAACGTTTTAATGACCCCCACACCATGGGAGAAATCTCACATGGTGTGGGGGTCATTCTTTTTTTTTTATTTTAAAAATCTGGGATTTTAATTTGAAAATTAAAAACAATATTGAATGTTCGCTGTTTGGGTCCGTCATGTTGACAGAGCAGTTTGTGAAACTTTCATTGCATTGCCAGGAATACCAAAATGCAAGAGATGTTCGTTGGGCTGGCAGGCATCTCTAAATTCAGTGCGTGGGTACTCCCTCAGGGGGGTGCAGTAATTTACTCCATCGCCCTGACATAGTAAATACTATTCGCTGGACTCTAAATCAGGCCCAGAGTGTCTAAATTAATTCTGCTTTCCAAGTCTTCCTCTTTCCTTGTTTTAAACCTAGTGTCATCAGCCACTCTTTGTTATTTCACAAGCCATAACTGAACATTAGTGATTGGTTTGAAAATCTTAAATGGTGGGCCAACAAGATTTAAAAACATTACAGAAGAAGTTAGTTCAGTCAGCAATGATACTCTTGTATATGTGCATATTAGATTCCTTTGAGAAAAAGCTTGCTTACATTCTGTAGTAATCATAGCAATAAGCTCCCTGAACTGCCTTTTAATTTCTTTCCCTCTAGATCTGTGTTTTAAAAATTAGCCGATTTTTGGTGGGCCACCAAAGTCCACGAAATAAAAATGCCTTAAAATTCATATTTATCGTCTCACACTTGCTGCGCTTCAAAAGCAGAGGTCAACTGTCAGGCCATTTCTTCTGCTGCTTATTTTGTTTTAACATTGGATTGGTGTTTATGAAGTCCTCTCACTTTGCATTCAGAGAAAGAAAACTAAAGTGAATTATGTGACATTTTGGCTAGGGTACGTGACATGTGAAAGGAAATGCCTGTGAATGAACTGTACACATTCAGCAGTTGTAATTCTGAAGTGTGATGGAAACAAAGATTTTCTTAATGCATGGAAATCAGGTTGCAGTGAATATTTATTATTGATTTGCTCTGATCCTATCATTTGTGTGCAATATAGTTTTATCAATGGAGCTGTGTGTCTGTGCAAATTTAGGGCCAGATGTACGACCATTCCATTTTGCGAGTCGCAAATTGCAACATTTTGCAAATCGCAATTTGCAACTTGCAAAATGGAATGTACAACAGTGTCTCAGACACTGTTTGCGATTCCTAATGGGGTAACTTGAGACCTACCTCATTAATGAGGTAGGTCGCAAATTGCGACCCCTTAGGAATCTCACATATCACAGGGATGGAGGCCTGCTGGGGACAGCGGACCACCATGTCTGTTTGCTTTTTTAAATAAAGCAACTTTTTTTTCTCCCAATGCAGCCTGTTTTCCTTAAAGGAAAACGAGATGCGTTCAAAAGAAAAAAAGTGAAAAGTTTTCTTTTCATTTGTTAAGGGCAGTCAGTGGTCCGTGGGACCAAGGCCTGCTCTTAAAATGTTTTTTGCATACATTCACAAAGGGAAAGGGATCCCCTGGGAGCCCGTTTCCATTTGTGACTGGCTCACCACCTACTTGAAGTAGGTGTTAACTGCAATTGTTTTGCGACTGCATTTGCAGTCACAAAACAATCGTACATAACAGTGCGACTCGCTATTAGGAGGGGTGCCCTTGGCACGCCCATTCCGACTCGCAAACCCTCACAAACCCTATTTTGCGAATCGGTAATAGGTTACCGACTCGCAAATAGGGTGTTCATACCACAATCCTTTTTAGTTGTCGCAAAGGGGCCTTTTTCCCATTTGCGACCACTAAAAAGGTTCGTGCATCTGGCCCTCAGTGACCATTTAAATTGAAAATGTGCTGTCTGCAAATAACAATACGCTACCATACGATGCATTAGTTTCATGAAATAATTGCCCCCTACTGTCTATTTAAGGTAGGTGGGCCACGAAAGTTTGTTGTACTAAAAAGTGGGTCTTGATTCTAAAATGTCTGGGAAGCACTGCCTTAGATTCCTCATACTGTCTGTTAGCCCATACGATTACTCAACTGTCAATGTTGAAACTTTTTCACAGAGACTCAATATCACTTTCACCATAAAGAGTAGGTAGTTCATCAAGCCAGTATACTCATTGCATAAAACTTTCACTTCGCTAATCAGTGTATCATACTCAGCCGTTTTGTTAGCAGAAATGGTACCTCTTAGAGACAACAAACGATTTCTGACATTTTCTGCAAGGCTGCGAAAAACCGAGCCAGTTTCAATTATTTTGTCAGTGGTCCTTACATTGTGCAGCATCACATCATGGAATATATTGTCTTCCATGGCTTTTATATACTGTGAAAATTGGTTGTCTTGCTTGTCTACCTTTGCCTCAAACACTGCTATTTGCAGATAGCTCAATGAGCATCAATGATTGTGAAGTCATGTTTCTTTAACTTAAGCAAGAGATATGATAACTCCTGAAGAGTGCATGATGTCAAGATTACAAGAGTACATGATGTCAAGATTAGCGAGAAACTGGATAGATGATAACTAACTACCTATGCCTGGGTACACTTTTGTATTGAGCTGTCACAGGAACCATCATCAGCTGCACTAGTAAAGTGCTTAAAGAGAGCAGGATAAGCATTCAAAACAGTCTGTCTTGTTCTGTAGTTTGATGCAATCCACCAAGTATCTAACACTCTACCTAGTCTACAAAGCTGGATATCAAGAGCATCTGCACTTTCTTGCACATCACAATGGTTTTAATACATGTGGCATATAGCAAATACAGCTTATCAAGTGCGTTTTAAAAATAATTTGTAGTGCCAATATCTTTCATGACATCATTAACTGCAAGTTCGATATAATGTGCTGAGCAGTGGCAGGCTATGATACTGGTAGCAAATATTTTTCGCAACCTTTCTACAACACCAGTGTGGCACACAGACATCACTGATGCTCCATCACAGACACCTGAAACTAGGCATTTGGTGAGAAAGTTCCCACTTATTTTAATTGGATCTTTCTTTAGTACAGAGTGTAAAGTGTTTACTATGCTTTCAGCTGACATATCACCCAGCTCAATGAGGGCAATAAAACTATTACCTGGGAAGTGCATGCCAGGTAGTTGCATTTGCAGGCACACAAGTAACACACTTTTCCTACTTAAAGCAGTGGTTTCATCCAGTAGAATATGAAATTTTGTGGAAAGTTCAGTTATATTGGCAAATATCTTCCGCTTGATATCTAAGGATATATGGTGTTGAACATTTGAATAAGCGTCATTGAAGAGCAAAATTCATCCCATATCAAGTCAATTCGACTGATGGCAGTCTACCTCAGTTTCGAAACCATACACTGGCCTGTTCCGCTTTGCACCTGATAAGCTATTCAGAATATTCTGGCTGCTACTGACATTAGAACATGGAAAAAAAAATCTTTAATGTAAGTAACTGCAGAAGCCCAATCAGTACAAAGATCTTTAAAGCTTCAAAACAGGCTTTGGTTTGTGCAAGTGTTATCATTTTCCTCAATTACTTCTGCTGTTGGTTTTTTGGTGCCATATGCCCTTACAGTAGACTCAGTCCATTTTTGGCCAATTTAATCTCTCTGCATTTCTCAGGACCCAAGTCATCGACTTGGTGACAAATAGAAATGCTAAATTTAGGCCTTTAACTATTAAACATGGATGCCTATGTTAGAATGTTGGAAATACATTTTTGGTCATATTTCCAACCTTTAGGAAGAACACCTGTGGCTGGATGGGGTTTAAGTGAAAATGTTTCAGTCTTTTGCTAGTGCTTGGTGTTTCCCCTGTCTCTATATGACTCTCCACACCATGATGCTGCCCATTTCTAAGGGGACTGTCATGTATCTTTCCTTTGTAGCAGTGATAACACTGCTGCTGGCAGTGGTGTCACTCTCATCTAGTGCCTTCTCTTGCCCTTCATAATCCTCCTTGTTCTCTTCATCCATTGTAGACCCGAACCTTTTCTAGCAAATTTGCTTCTAGGCTCTTCATCATGTTTGGCCTTAGATTTTGTGAAGTAGCCGGAAATCTTCTTCCGTCAAGTGGGTGACATACTAGGGAAGCAAAGTGAAAGGAAAAACTAGATATGTGTGAAGTGTGATGTCAATAAATCTAACATATACCGTTCTGAAAAAGCCTAAATTTATGTGCACCAAAGATATGTCTACAACTGCACCATCGACTACCATGGCACTGACTACAAACTAAATAGATCCTACCTTTCCCACCGAACTTCAGGCCTTTTTCAATTGATACCCTTGCAATGCAGCACTCACTCCAAAGACACACAGAAAGTATTCAAATTTTGGCTTACCTTCAGAGTTTACTGCTGTGATGAAAGCAGGATATAACATTTACCTTCCAGGATTAGTATATAAAGCAGTGTGGGATCCAATTTGGATGCCCCTGCATCAGGATGCAACAGGGGTGAGGATTACTTCTCCTAGATATTGGAAGTGGATTACTTGGATTCATGTTGCTGGAGGGTGTAAGGTTTTCCTTTTTTATTTTGTTTTTACTGTTTTTTTATCTTGAGTCAGAATGATCATATCATCTTACAGAGTTAGATCACATTAATACATATCATCACCCTCTTTAATTAACAAGAAGAAAAAGAAAAACACAAAAACCAAGAGAGAGATAAATATTCATGCGGCAGAGATCAATAGCCTTTATCTACCACAATCAACCCACCATTTTTAATGCTATGAATTACATCCATTGTAGTTTGGACCAAATCTTAACCACTTTTATAACTCGTCTGGGTCCATGTGCCTTAGCTATTGCCATTTCACACTCGTACGTTTGTCGAAGTATTGACCAGAATTCAGCAACTCTAGGTGGTATTACATCCATCCATGCCCTCGCAATGAATAAGCGCGCACTAGCTGTGTTGATTGATGTCAAATATTTAAGACTATGGTTGTCACCGCTCTGTAATCCAATTAATATCTCTTTGTTATTTAGGCAAAAATTCAGCCCCATCTGTGTAGATAGAGGAGAGTAGAAAGTTTTCCCCAAGAAATTCAATGAGGGCCTTGTTAGAACAGGGCAGCTGATTATTTCCTCCTGAGTATTGCCATTTGGTAGATGGAATGGGGGCATGTAGTACTGTATCTTGTTGTCCAAGGTGAGGAAATGTATATTCCAAGCCTGCCCTATTGTCTCTCCTTAATTGCTACTTCAGGAAGGTTGATGACAATCAGGTGCAGGTAGGTAGGTAAACAAGTTTATTTAGACAGTTGTCCATAAAACATTGTAAAAACACATTTGGCAATTAAAATCAATAAATGAGCCCCGTCCTCACTACCCAGCACCCCCTCCCCACTACAATTCATCATTAAAACTCTGTTTGACAGACCGTAATAAACCTAGCAATTCCAACTGACACATCTAGATAACGCATTTCTGATAACAGCTCCACAGCTTGCCTCCTATGGACAGTATCATATTTAGAAAACAAGGGTCTTAAAAACTTAATCCGATTTGCAAAATAAAAGACACAGTCCATAAGTATATGCAGTAAGGAGCATTTTACGTTCAAGTGGCAGGGGCAGAGTGGTTATCCTGAACCCTAGCCCAATATAGGTGGGATGAATTAATTGAATTACATCCCACACTGACCCTTAATATTTCATTGCGCAGCCCTGGATCTGCTAACTGTAGCAGATAGGGAAAAACAGTGTCTTGGCCTAAAGTAGAGATTGAAAAGCTAATAGATGGTTTCTTGCTCAGGTAGAAAAGGTCATTAGTTTCAGACACCAAGACTGCCGACTCTTTCAATGCATACTTGCCCGGGAAAGGGGACCAGGATGTAATTGTACCACTGTCTAAATGTAAGTTCTTACAAACAATTAATCTAGTTCTTACCTCCTTTGCCCACCTTCTTTTGCTACCTTGAATCTCTTCCTAACACAATTTAGAGACTTTAGGCACCTCATCACCCTCCGAAAGTGTATTAAAATATGTATTAAAATATCTTAAGGCCCGAGTGAAGGCCAATAAGTTCCAGGAAACCAGATTGAACTCTCTCCTTGTAGCCTGAACCATGGTGCCTTGCAGGGCTGGACTGGCCGTAGCGGGTACCAGGCGTTTCCCCGGTGGGCCGCCAGGATGGGGGCCGGTTTTGGGCCCCTGGGGGGCCGTTTTTGTTACCGGGGGCCGGCAATATCTGCCCCCTGTAACAAAATCGGTCGAAACCGGCCCTTGCAAACAGCTCGGCCGCACCCCCCTGGACCCAAGGGGGGCCGACCGAGCAGTTTGCCAGGGTCAATTTCGGTACCCAGTCCGGCCCTGGTGCCTTGTGGGAGTGATAAAAGCCTTCTAAGGACTGCCCCTTCTAAACGGTCCCATTCATAGGCAGGATCAAGGGCAAAAACCTCTCCTGCATACAAACTCAACGGGGGTATCTTCCCTTCATAGGCCCTTAGTAATGGGATGTGGGAAAGCCCCCCAAATCTACTATTGAATCTTGATAGACAACTGGCCTGCAATAGGGCCTTCTGCTTAATGCCATCCCAATGCGTGCCCCAGTTCAGGTTCCTCCTAAAAGTCAAGCCCAAATATTTATATTGGTCAACTTGCTCCACCTCCCGTGTGTCTAAGTACCAGCTAAATTTCTTTACTTTTTGCCCAAAAACCCAAACCTTGTGAGAAAGTGCCCTCTTTCTGCATGGTTGCCTCCACCTTTTGCTGAATTGCTGATGTGCTTTGACTGAGTGTGCCCTGGGCTCCTGCTAATCAGGTACCCAGGGCCTATGTTCTTTCCCTAAAACTCCATTGAAGCCTAAACCCAATTGGCATCTCTGGCCACAGGTCAGCCCCTGGTAAATGGTACCACAGGTACCTAGGGCACTGTGACCAGAGAAGGCCTCTAAGGGCTGCAGCACTTATTGTGCCACCCTTAGAGGTCCTGTACCCTTACACACACACACACACTGCCTTTGCAGGCTGCGTGTTTTGGTGCAGAACAAAGTGAAGAGTCGACATGGCACACATCTCTGTGTGCCATGCCTACAACCCACTGCCCTGGCATAGATCAGTCACCCCTCTAGCAGGGTGCACTATACCTGTGGTGAGGGTACATGTGCATGAGCCCTGTACCCCTACAGTGTTTAAGTCCATTCTTAAACATTGTAAGTGCAGTGCTGCCATTAAGAGTATATGGTGCTGGGAGTTTGTCATTACGAACTCCACAGCACCATAATGGCTACACTGAAAACTGAGAAGTTTGGTATCAAACTTCTCAGCACATTAAACCCACACTGATGCCAGTGTGGGATTTAATGAAAAATGCACACTTTAGAGATGCCCCCCGAAAACTAACACACCACTAGTGTCCAGGCTGAGTGGCTGCTTTCAGCTGCCACCACCAGACATGTTTCTGGACCCCAGGGTCGAGAGCCTGCTGCTCTCTGGGGCCTGAAACAATGCACATCCTGGGACGAGGTGCCAAGCTTCCTACCCCAGGATGGGCAGGGTTCACGAAGGGGAAGCTTCAAAGGCTTGCGGCCTTTGTGAGCTTCCCCAGGCCACTTGCTGCTCTCGGCAACTGGTCCCCACTGGTTCTGACCCCTACTTTGGGCGGGAGAACCTGTGGGAAAAACAAGTGAGAAAGAGGTGTGTGCCCCCTCTGCCAACTCCACCCCTCAGGTGGGAGACGCGAGGTGAAGCACAACTCTCAGTCCATGTCATCTTGCAGATGGGGGGACTCAGACAACCAGGGACAGGCTCATGCCCCCCTCCCACTGGAGGGTGGCATAATAGGGGGTGTACCCACCCCAGGGAAGGGACCCATTGGTCCCTGCCTTTTATCTACCTGTAACGCCCCTAAATCTAGTATTTAGGGGCACCCCTGAACCTTGCTTCCTCAGACAAGAAGAAACTACAAGAAGAAGAAGAAGAAGGACCACCGAACAGCCGTGCAGCAGCGAACAAGAGGAAGACGCCCACTGACTTAGCCCCAGCCCTACCGGCCTGTCTCCCCCTCGAACCTGCTCCTGCAAAATCCTGGTGTGTACTGCAGCCAGCAACCTTGAAAACCTCAGAGGACCTGCCTGCCTTCAAGAACAAAGACTTTGTCTCCCGTGAACACCGGATTTGTTCATCTGCAACTTCTGGCTCCGGCCGGACACCGCGGATCCGTCCCACTCTGCACCCACTGTCCACGGCCCGAGCTCGAGTGGGCAAACACCACGAGGAGGTCACCCCGGCGATCCTGACCCAAGATCCGGTGACCCCTGACCTGCCTCAAGCCTCCAGCCGACGCCTGCAGCCTAAATCCAGAAGGTCCCCCCAACCGCGACCAGGAGCTGGTAAGAAGATCCGACCCCAAAAGGCACCCCTGTACCCGATGCCCCACGGCCTTGTGTGCCCAAACCGACGGTGCCTAACCAACCCCTAACTTCCCAAATTACCTCTCGAAGTGGTGTTCGCACCCAGAAGACCTTCGACCCCAAGCCTGCAGTGCCTTTGCAAACCAGAGGTTCCCTATTGAAAACAACAGGGCGCCCGACGTCGAAACAGCACCCTGCACCCGGCCGCCCTAGTGCAATGAGGGGGCACCTTTGGTGCTACTTTGTTTCCCCATTTGCCCTGGGCTAAAGTCCAGGAGCTTTGCTCCCACAACCCAGTGGCCTGCTTGCCAGCAGCCACCAACCGGAGGCCCCCTATCCCCTATTGGATAACATTGGGCCTCAGCACTCTGCACCCGGCCACCCTAGTGCAGCTGAGGGTGTAACTAGAGTGCATCCTTGACCCTGGGGGACCCCAGAGTCTACCCCCCAGAACCTCAACTCCCACTACCAAATACTTACCTCAAAACCGATAACACTATTTTCCTCCATAGGATAACATTGACTGTTTTTCTTTGAAAAGTTTTAAGTGTGGAGTTTGAAAACCTTAAGAAATTCTTTAAAATTGCACTAACTAACAAAAACGATTTTACTTACCTGTTTGCAGGAAAAGTCCCAGAGTAGTATCCAGGTATACTACTCTGAGTAAGAAAAGTAATCTCAAAAGTAACTTACCTGTAAATTTACTGAAAAGCCCATTCAAGTCTATGTACTGTATTTACAAAGTATTGCATTTCTCTGAAACCATACTGCAAATCAA
Source organism: Calotriton arnoldi (assembly GCA_963921515.1). Classification (NCBI taxonomy): domain Eukaryota; kingdom Metazoa; phylum Chordata; class Amphibia; order Caudata; family Salamandridae; genus Calotriton; species Calotriton arnoldi. The sequence continues at coordinate 1,536,083 of CAWUFW010001531.1, read as the reverse complement.
AACAAAGTGCATATACAATTTCATTCAAACTGTATTTCAATTGCATTACTACTGTAAAGTATTTATTGCTTACCTGTGCCAGGCTTGCTTGGTTCTAGAAAATAAAATAACAAAAAAAATATTTTCATACAAAAACAATTGGTCTGAAGTTCAGGCTTAGAGTGTGTGAATTCATTTGCTGACTGAGTGTGTACAACAAATGCTTAACACTGTCCTCTGATACTGCCTTACTGCTCGACCACACTACCACAAATAGAGAGTGAGGTGCTATCGAACTTTACCTCTGCCTACCTTTGGGGTTCCACTGGACTCTGTGCACATTATACCTCACTTTGGTATAGTATACACAGAGCCAGCTTCCTACATACGTGCACTGTGATAATAAGTAGAATTAAACAGAGTAGCGTAATTAGCATTATGAGAATAGTGAAAAAGATGAACAATTCCACCATTGTGCTAGAACAGTGAATATACGTGGGTATATAAGTATTGTATTATAGTGTACTCCTACCTAGCACTTCCTAACCTAGGGGCTTATGTATGAGCCCCTAGCGACACTTTTGCACCGCCGTTGTGTCACTTTTTGTGATGCAGCGGCGGCATAAACAATGTGCCACGTTGCGCCATATTTACAAAGTGACGCATCTAGGCAGATGCGTCACCTTGTAAACCCCTACGCCACATGATACCTGAATCAGGTATAATGCATGCAGGGTGGGCGTTCCCCCACAAAAAAGCCTCATAGAAGTGGCGGAGTGAAATCTATCAAATTTCACTGTGCCACTATTAGGACGCCACAGCCTCAAAACCTTACACCTGCATCATAACAGGCATAAAGGTGATGCAGTGCAATATGTATAGGCCTCCCCCATGCATTGCTGGAGTCGCGTCATGCTTTTGACACAACTCCAGCAATGCGCGAGTTCTGCGCCGACAGATATGTCAGGATTCCTCACGCATCTGTCACTACTTGCAACATGGAGCACCATACAGTAAATACAGCGCATCCATGGTGTCACAAGGAGGGCGCAGTGAAAAGTGTTGCATCGTTTTATCACAGCAATACAATACTTTTCATAAATGAGGCCCCGAGTTTCCCTAGGGTGGGTGATCTGCCAAATCCCTGCCAGGTGGTTTAACTCCCCATTATCTGTGGGTAAGTGTCATCAGGGTGCCCGTCTTGTTCGCAAGCTGGACATGCCTCTTCGCAGAGTAAACAGGAATCAGCTGGGCTGGAATTCCATCATCCAACAACCTCGCAGTGTCAGCAAAATGCTCCTCTCCCTTAAATAAGGAAGCAATGCTGTATATAATAAGAACACTCATGCTGCAATGCCAAAGCCCCAGTCAGATCGCTGTTTTCATCCTATTGTCATGCTTCGTCACCTACCGGACAACAATATGCAACAACATTTGGGCAAGTAAACCCTATAACTTGTACTGAATGTTCAAGGTGTCATGATAGCATGCCTACGAAGTGGAAATGTAAGCAATGCAGTTTCTGAGAATATTACCCTGCACAGACATGCAAGCACATATATGTAAAAAGTCACTGTGTAAGAAAGAAGACAACTTAAGAAGCATGAGCATGTGAAATGATGGTGTTTCTAACCGGGCCTATCCTAACCATGTGTCAGCCAATCCTTGGATGTGAGATGATAAAGCTATCAAACCTATGCTAAAACATAAGGTAAAATATCCATAAAAACCTAAGAAAGAACGCAACTTAAGAAACATGAGCATGTGAAATGATGGTATTTCTAACTGGGCCTATCCTAACCACGGGACACCAACTCCTTGGACATAAGATGATAAAAGCTATCAAAACTATGCTAAAACATAAGGTAAAATATCCATAAAAACCTAAAATCATAAAAAGCAATGTGCTACTTTAAATCAAGAGCACAGCGAAAGACAAATTCTTCTAGTATTAAAATGGAGCAATCATTTTAAAAAAGGTAATCATTTAAAAGCAATTTAGCATAAAAACAAGAGCGGAATTAAAAAGTTCCCATGTCTCGATACTATCAGAATGTTTGTGTTCTGAGTGGTAGATGGAACATTGCCGTTCCCAGCAACCACCGACAATATTCCCAGAGGCACCCATTGGAACAGGTCCAAAGAGCAAATTTATTTCCAATCCATCCCCCTCAGTAGCCACCGAAGGAGAAACAGTCAGTGCGGAATCTGCCAAAGCTGAGCCAAGATCCAGATCACCAGGAACTGAAGCATCCCAGGAGGGCTCATAAAATGAATTTAGAAGCAACAGCAAGCACGAAGGACAACGGTACAAGTGAGCAGTTAGGAGGCCCACCAGCAGCTCCATTTCCAATGGTTGAACCTGTTGTGTTTCTAGGCATAAGTCCAGGGCACACTAAAAAAATGCACAGCAGACAGCAAAATACAGGCTGCACGCAGTGTAGGCATCCAAGCCGAAAGGACAAGAACCAATGCTCATTGAGTTCATGAAGCAAGGGTGCACCAAAACACTGTATCATTCGATCACGACACAGGAGCACATGTGGTAGTGCCAGTTCCATTTAGCCTGTTGATGGGACATTCATTGCGGAGCAGAAAAAATAAATGCACTGTCCTGACAATCAGGAACAGGACCATGGAAGACCTCCTAATACGCTTCAAAGCACAGAGTGTATGAATGATGGAATAACTCAGAATAACTGGAACAAGTAATCGCAGAGACAGCAGATAGTTTGCCAATCTTGGGGATCCAATGAGGAGTTGCTGGCACTTCCTTCACTTCACCAGTGGTGATACGTTTTACTTAGATGTTACTCTGTGCGCACCGGAAGCTGTTCAGTTCCTGTAAAACGTTCATTGATGTCAAATGGTGTTTCAGCCGCCACTGTATTGGGAGTGTCTAGATATGGTACCACCATCTTAACCTCAACCAGAATCTCATAGGGAGTCCAATCACCAAGGGATTTTCTAGGCAGATTGTTGAGGTCTCTCTGGACCCCATATAGATGATGGACCCAACTGCAACCGGAACCTAGTACCCTAGATGTTAAAGACTGCTTTAAGTCCCGATTCTTCCTCTCCACTACCGCGTTTCCCTCGGGATGATAGGGGGAGGAGTACTGCACGGTCATACACAATTTTTCAATGGTGTCCTTGTAAGTCTTAGAGGTGAACACCGGACCCTGGTCTGAATGGAATGTGCGAACTGCGTATGTCCCAATGAAGACTTGCAGATCTTTTATAAAAGTTTTGGGGTCAGCCAATCGCTGTGACCAAACCCACAGGAATCGAGAGCAGGAATCCACTGCAACCAAGATTTATTTGTAATCCCCATCTGATTGTAAAGGGCTTCAGTGGTCCAGATAAACATACGTGAGTGGCTTGTTTCAGATAAATAGGTGTCTGTGGTGGACAAGCTACAGAGGAACCCTTCATCTGCTGGTAGATGTCTCATTTAAGGACAAAGTCCCTAGTCTGTTTATATTGACCTGGCCACCAATAGTGTTGCTGCTATAGTGAAATTGTAGCTGCCACCCCTGTGCAGATGCTAGGCCCTCATGTGCTGCTAGTATTAAACCAAACTTGCAATCTGAATTTGGTATTACTCTATCCCCTACTCCAGGAATATGAGCAAATGGTTTGTTTTGTGCACTTAACTGGTAGGTGTACTTTGCTGGAAAGCCTTTCGGCAAGTGGGTGTCATCACGTGCAGTGCTGACAGCTGTCATAATGTCTCTATCTATCCTTGTACTGGAACGAGTACTCGCAGTGACAGCAGCAGTTTGTACTATTGCTTTTGCGGCTTCATCAGTCATGGAATTCCCTCCTACACGCTTGTGACTCAAGGTGTGAATCACATGAGTCTGTGGCAAGCATTCAAGCACTTTGTGCTTTATGGTGTACCCTTTGTAATCTCTGAATCCGTTCTAGCTCCAGTAGTGTAGATACTTATTGTAAGACTGGACCCAATAATATGAACCACACACTACGAGTGTGGGGAAACGGGGTTCCGTATTCGCTAGTTCCAGAATTAGAGATCTGAGTTCTCTCAGCTGCGCTGTGCAATCACCTAGTGACTGCGTTTAGGTCTTTTCAGATTGTAATTCAGCATCCTGGATTCTACCTTTAACATCGGCGCATGCTGCTAAGAATTGGTGCTTTGTCCCTATGGCCCGCTGTGCAGAACCATCAGTATAGAAGATGTAATCATACTGATCAAGAGGTATAACTTCATTAGGAAAAGGGTATTCATTTTATATTGCAGGTATGCTTGTGTTTTTATTGTAGAGTCAAATCTATAGTCTTACATCTGTTGCGGTGAGAGAGTTGGCCCACTGTATTCATCTTGGATGTAATGCTTTTGCGTCTGGAATGCTGGCTTTCGTGACAGCCTCAAAGGCTGGCACCGGAGTCAAGACAATAATTAATTTCCCCTGCTCTCTCTCACCACAGCAGTCTGTACTAGCACCAAAATCTTTCCTGTCGGTGCAAAATGCATCTCATCGTTGCTGTACACATGCTATTTATATACAAGTGGTACAGTGTCTCCCTCGTTAAATGTAACATAGGTATATCGTGATGCACCCGCAATTACACACATGTGTAAACACAACAAACTTGGTGATCCGTATAAGTGTTTAGAAGCTAGCGTGTCAGCTTGTTCTGAACATAAAATCTGTATGTGCCCAGTTGCCCAGTGAGTGCTTGAAAAGTATGGGTGAATCAAGTTGTTGAATGGTTTAACCTGTTCTGCGTAATCTGGACTGTAAATTCCACCACAATTTAGCAATCCAAATATGGATTGAAGTTTCTTGAATGTGTTTGGTGGTCTAAGAAGTGTCTCAAGGCGTTTGCCTTCACTTGACAGCTCATATCCCAATAATAGGACATTGAGATTTTTTTTAAATTAAATTTGTAGCCCATGTGAGCAAATCCCAGAACTATGCGATCTACTCTTGTCAAGTGTGTAGAAAGGTCATCATCCATCAAATATATGTCATCGACAAAGGACAATGCCTAGTCATCAAATTCTTGTCGGAATTCTGGGAACCATGCTGAAAACAGCCTGGGGCTGAATGTATGACAGAATATCGACGGACAGAAAATCGACCTGCAAAAATATCGACACAGAAATATAGAAGTCAAAAATATCGAAGTCCAATCTACATAAAGGTAAGTACAAAAATATCGAAAAAAAATATATAGTTGTCAAAAATATCGAAGTTAAAAATATCGTTTTTTAAAATGTTTTAATAATAATGTAAAATTAAGTAAATAATACATATCATTAAAAGAAATATAGTTAAAAATATTGAAAGATATTTAAAAATAATAACTAATACATTAATGTTAAAATAAATTAAACATATACATATAAATTAATATATATACTTACTCCACATAGTGCAACAGTAGAGAAAGCGTTGGATAGCGTAGGGGTAAAAATTACTATTCCCACTCCAGAGAGTGCAACAGTAGGGAAAGCGCTGGATAGCGTAGGGGTAAAAATTACTATTCTCACTCCAGAGAGTGCAACAGTAGGGAAAGCGCTGGATAGCGTAGGGGTAAACATTACTATTCCCACTCCAGTGAGTGCAACAGTAGGGAAAGGGTTGGATAGCGTAGGGGTAAAAATGACTATTCCCACTCCAGAGAGTGCAACAGTAGGGAAAGCGCTGGATAGCGTAGGGGTAAAATTACTATTCCCACTCCAGAGAGTGCAACAGTAGGGAAAGCGCTGGATAGCATAGGGGTAAAAATTACTATTCCCACTCCAGTAAGTGCAACAGTAGGGAAAGCGCTGGATAGCGTAGGGGTAAAAATTACTATTCCCACTCCAGAGAGTGCAACAGTAGGGAAAGCGTTGGATAGCATAGGGCTAAAAATTACTATTCCCACTCCAGAGTGTGCAACAGTAGGGAAAGCGCTGGATAGCGTAGGGGTAAAAATTACTATTCCCACTCCAGTGAGTGCAACAGTAGGGAAAGCGTTGGACAACGTAGATGTTAAAAATAACATACTTATAAATTAAATAAATTTTGTAATTAAATAATGATTTATTAATACATTTAGAAAAAATAAAATAAACTACAAATATATCAAAAATAATAATTACTTTAATAATATTAAATACTTCCCAACCTATTCCCCAATAAACACACAACACACTCCACATAAAATTTCACACAATGAAATTAATTTTCAATTAATCAATTAATAAAAATTATTTTGCAATTAATAATTAAATAAAGAAAATTGTCAATAACAATAAATATGTAATAGAAATTAATAACCAATTAATAATTAATTAACAAAACAATTAATTATCAATACCAATAAATAATACTTAATAAGAATTAAGAACCAATTAATAATTAATTAACAAAAGAATTAATTATCAATACCAATAAATAATATTTAATAAAAATTAATACCCAATTAATAATTAATTAACAAAATATATATCGGTTCCAATAAGTAATATTTAATAAAAATTAATAACCAATTAAACATTAATTAACAAAAAAATTAATTATCAATACTCAATTTTTCTTAATTAATTACTTAATTACAAATAATTTACTTACCACCCTATTCCCCTAAAAACACACAACCCACTCCAATAATAAATTAATACAAATAAAATAATTATCAATTAATAATAATTAATTACCAATTAATAATTAATTAACAATAAATTTATTATTAATAACAATAATTAAAAATTAATAATCACCTAATTAAAATTAAATTACTTCCCACCCTATTCCCCTATAAACCCACAACCCGCTACAGAAATAAAACACAAAATGTAATTAAAATAAATTAATAATTCCTAAAAATTATTATTTAATTTACTATAATTAAATTACTTCCCACCCTATTCCCCTATAAACCCACAACCCGCTACGGTACTAAAACGCAAAATTTCCTTTTAAAAAATTACTAATTTCTAAAAAATGTATACATATATTTAAAAAAACAGTACAATACTTAACAAAAAATATAGAATACATACATATTAAATACGTACTAAAATACATAACACTCATATAAATATCGATATTATTAACATCGATAATTTAACTATCGATATTACTAACATCGATATTTGCAACATCGATATTTCTTACCTTAACTTCGATATTCTGGTTGTAGATATTCTTGACTTCGATATTTTGTCCCTACGATATTTAAAACTCGATATAACTGTGCTTCGATATTTAAAAATCGATATTTTGACTGTCCACCCCTGGGGCTATTCTTATACCCTTGAGGTAATGGGTAAAACTATTTCTGAGAACTAAGAGCGCTGAATGCTGTCAAATACCTGCTTTCAGGGGCTATATTTTGGCAGAAATATCCATTTGAGAATTTCTAGTGTTGTTTTGTATTTCTTTTGCACTGTATATTAGTGCCGCGCTACCTGTGTTTTGTACAGCGAATATGCATGTAGCTGTGTTCAGGGGTCTGTAGTCTAATACTAGTCAACATGAATGGTCAGGTTTCATTACTGGACACAGGATTATTCATAGGAGAGGTAAAACTTTCTATTACACCCTAATATTCAAGTTGTGTGAGGATCTCTCTAACTTACCTGCTTTCAGGGGCTATGTTTTGGCAGAAATATCCATTCGAGATTTCTAGTGTTGTTTTGTATTTCTTTTGCACTGTATATTAGTGCCGCGCTACCTGTGTTTTGTACAGCGAATATGCAGGTAGCTGTGTTCAGGGGTCTGTAGTCTAATACTAGTCAACATGAATGGTCAGGTTTCATTACTGGACACAGGATTATTCATAGGAGAGGTAAAACTTTCTATTACACCCTAATATTCAAGTTGTGTGAGGATCTCTCTAACTTATTTTTTAGCCTCGTTTTTAGTGGGGTATTGTCTTTGAGGTTGTGGGATTGACCTCACTGGTATAATGTGATAAGCGGAACCATCCTCCCACTTCACATGGTTGCTGTATAATGCAGGAGCCAGCGCTAAAGCCCACTCCTTGGTGTATGAATGTTTTATTGAGTCTAAAACGATGTCGGAGAAGGCAGGTCAAATTACTGTTTCTCCCTCTGGGCCATCGTTCACAAATTCAGGTAGCCAATCCTTTTCAGCCAAGAGAATATCATAGCCGAATGACAAGTTCTCCCAAAAGAGAACATTAATGTATCTCAGTACGTTCCCCTCCAATTGGAGTTTCATCTCGTATAAATGATGCGGGACTCTCACCTTCCTATCCAGTGTTTCCACCTGAATATAGTCCCTCAACGCTGCGGCCACCAGACAATACATCAAGTTCTGGTGAACTATTGTGACTTCTGCCGCGCTGTCTAGCATGGTCAGAGCCCTTTCCTAGTCAGAAGCAGTGTCCTCAATATCCGTGGCGTGCTTGACTTTCAGTCCAGCTTCCTTCTTCGTTTTGAATTGAGGCTTTGACTATTTAGGCTTTGCTTCCTTTTTTATTATGTGGTCAAAAGAACATTGTGAGTCCTTCTTTGGTTTCACATAGTTCTCGGATCTGTGCTCTGACCGTCCACCTCTCTCCGAGTGTTTTTAGGATGAATCTTGAAAGGATCATATCCTGTCAGGCATTGTAATATTAACACTTTATGCAGATTATAGCACATTTCAGTGGCATTCTGTTGAAGAGATCTGCCCTGTGACTTAGGGGTCGATTCCGATTCGGGCCGGAAAAAGCACCGACCGACTCGGATCCGGAAAAAATACCGACCGACACGTACCAGTGGCGCCCGACACGCCAAGTACGATGCAAGCCGCGATAAATCCGACCGACACGTCAGGAAACCAAGCCGACCGACCGACCCGCTCGGAAAATAGCAATCCGGCCGGAAAAACACGCGAATCCAACCGACCGACACGCACCCGGAACAAATCCGACCGAATCGTACCCGCCAACTCCAACCTGCAAAGTACGATGCAAGGCGCGAAAAACACGACCGAGTCGGACGGAGGACAAGCCGTCACGACCGACACGCATACAAAACCGAGCCGAAGCAACACAATACACCGCGACCGACGCGTACGCAGCATACAAAACTGCACAAACACAGCGTGAACGAAGCGGAAAACACCGTACGAGACCAATGCACGGTCCGACTCGGTCACAAGAACGTTTCCAACATACACAAACAGCACAAAGGAAAAATCAACCAAAAAAGGCCAAACAAGCAATTACCAAGCCAATAAATACTGGGGGGGTGGGGACAGAGAACAAAGACACACCAACAACTCCACCTATATAAAGGACACAAATCACTACCATGAGCCTTTGCAAATGCCATTCCACTGCCAGCACCCAAGAGAAAGCAACCACACACCCACAGCTCATCCCTCACACAAGCCACACACCAGCAGCACACCAACAAATACCTACCTCACATACACCCAGCACAACACACACCCACACACCCTCACCTGCACACCAACACACACAGCACCCACTATCACCACCCATCACCATGCCCCCCAAGAAGAATCCCAAGTTCCTAGATAGTGAATTGGAAGTCATGGTAGACGAGATCCTCAGGGTGGAGCCACAGCTGTTTGGCACTCTGGTCCAACAGACCCCCATGTCGCAGAAAACCAAGATGTGGGAGAGGATCATCAACAGGGTGAACGCCCAATCACCATGTCGGCGCACAAAGACCGACATCCAGAACAGGTGGTATGACGTGCGCAGGAGGGTCCGGGAGCTGCTCAAGAAAGACTACCACCTGAGCCAATACACCGGCAGTGGCCCTCCTGCCAAGCCAGTATACCTCAGGCCCTGGGAGGAGAAGGTGCGGGCCATCCTTCCGCCAGTGAGCGTATATGGACTAGAGGACATCCCAGAGCCTGGTGAGTACACAACAAATGTACACAATAAACTGCCACAAAACACACACATCACTGTCAAGGGGAGAGTCAAACCATGCACTCATAGCAATTACACAGCAACTAGAACAGAATCATCCCAAAATGTGTATGTCAGTCAGATAAACACAACACATGCCATCAAAAAAGTCACATCCAACTGTGCCAACACATGTACAAACACAACCACAACTACAGCTAGGCAGTGGCACAAATAGAACTAACACACACATCCACACATGTAGCCACCACAACAACACCAACACACAGTGAAGACCACTCAAAGGAAGGAATTCTGTGTATGCTGGCCAAGTCAGTGTAGCCAATAGCATCATGGGAGTCGCACTCACACATATTGCCCCCCCACAACTGTCCCATCAACACCACCCTGAACCATGCTCACATCACAGGGAGTGGAGAAGGACTCACAAGATGGCTGACACTGGCTACTGCTGTGGGGAGCACAAGGCTCTGCTGCCAACTGTGCACCAACAAACAGCAGGACACCACTGACTGACATCCTGAGAGACAACTTACACTCCCTGCAATGCAAGCACGTTCCATGGTGGGATATCTGGCTGGCTGGCTGGGTGGGAAGGGGGACTTGCAGCACTGACCATAGTCACCAGCACCTCCCCTCACACCCCCCCAACACAAACTCCACAGTACCCACCTGGTAGAATGCAATGCCCTCCATCCTAACACAAGATCCCACAAAGCACCACCACCCTGGGTTATGTTGTGTGAAGCACAGGGACACTCTTGGGACTCTTAGCCAAACAACTGCCAGGACAACACTCCCAGCCATCCTGTCAGCACAGCCAGCCCACCCCACAGGGAAGCAGAGTCAAAAGGAAGGAAGCATGGGCATGCTGGGAAGGGGGTGGAGGCAATAGCATGATGGGAGTCGTAGTCACAGACATTGCTCAGCCTCACAACTGGCCCATCAACACCACCCTGAACCATGCTCACATCACAGGGAGTGGAGAAGGACTCACAAGATGGCTGACACTGGCTACTGCTGTGGGGAGCACAAGGCCCTGCTGCCAACTGTGCACCAACAAACAGCAGGACACCACTGACTGACATCCTGAGAGACAACTTACACTCCCTGCAATGCAAGCACGTTCCATGGTGGGATATCCGGCTGGCTGGGTGGGAAGGGGGACTTGCAGCACTGACCATAGTCACCAGCACCTCCCCTCACCCCCCCCCAACACAAACTCCACAGTACCCACCTGGTAGAATGCAATGCCCTCCATCCTAACACAAGATCCCACAAAGCACCACCACCCTGGGTTATGTTGTGTGAAGCACAGGGACACTCTTGGGACTCTTAGCCAAACAACTGCCAGGACAACACTCCCAGCCATCCTGTCAGCACAGCCAGCCCACCCCACAGGGAAGCAGAGTCAAAAGGAAGGAAGCATGGGCATGCTGGGAAGGGGGTGGAGGCAATAGCATGATGGGAGTCGTAGTCACAGACATTGCTCAGCCTCACAACTGGCCCATCAACACCACCCTGAACCATGCTCACATCACAGGGAGTGGAGAAGGACTCACAAGATGGCTGACACTGGCTACTGCTGTGGGGAGCACAAGGCCCTGCTGCCAACTGTGCACCAACAAACAGCAGGACACCACTGACTGACATCCTGAGAGACAACTTACACTCCCTGCAATGCAAGCACGTTCCATGGTGGGATAACTGACTGGGTGGGTGGGTGGGTGGGAAGGAGGTCTGGCTGTCAACCAAACACAATCAATGCAGACCATGTTCACACCCCAGAGAATACATAGAAATGCCCAAATAATGCAGGACAATGTGCCACACCAATATCAACCCCTGACTGTGACGACTTAGGACAATACAATGTACAGGCCCGCACCCCGAGGCACAGTCACAACTGTCAGGTGTGTCAACCACTGATGCCTGCAGAAACATGACATACATTGTTTGTGTCTCCCAAAAACAGGTGATGATAGGGACACAGCAGCAGACGCTGAGGAGTCCCAGTCCCAGGCTCAAGAGGATGCCGAGCTCACTGGCGTCGTACAGCCTCTGTCCTCCTCGGACGATGAAGAACAACCTGGCACATCCGGTGCAAGTCAACATGCTGCACCAGCAGGACCACCAGCTGCAGCACCAGCAGGTCCACCAGCTGCACCCCCTGCACCCACCCCTCCAACGACTGTCACCACGAATACCATCCCTGCCGACATGGACAGAATAAGGAACAACACCAGCGCAGTGACCCTGGACCAACCTGGGGCCATGGACACCACCACCACCACCAACCCCCAAGGTGGACCAGGGTTATCTGTGCGTGCAACTGCACACACTGCACATGTCAGCAGGGGTGGTGGGAGGGGTGGGAGACAGAGGTCGCTGCTTGCAGACGTTGCTGGTGTGCATGAAGACCCACAACTGGTACGCATAGCTGATGCGTACCAGTCCAGCACCGGAGAGCTCAGCCAGGTAGTGGGGCTCCTCAGAGACATCAAACAGCAGCAGGCTGCCCATCATGCCCGCTTGGACTCCCACATGTCCCATGTGGAGTCACACATGTCACGTGTGGACTCCCACATGTCACGTGTGGACTCCCACATGACCCGCGTGGAGTCCAAGTGGGATGTACTACATGAGATGACGGCGGTGCACAGGGACATTTTACAATGCCTCCGCCAGATGAACAGCAACCAGTCCACACCTCCCTGTGTGCCAACAACATCTGGTACCGAACAAACTGCAACTGCCACAGGGAGGGAGGAGGACTCTGGCGGAGAGTCCCCTGCACCGCAGCAGCCTGCACTTGAGGGCCCCCCCAAGAAGAGGGGTCGTCCGAGGAGGGGAAAGTGAGAGGCTGATGGCCAAGCGCAACTCCCAGGAAGCCTGAACCTGTTCTGGATTTTCGCCTTTGTGCACAGACTGTTCACCCTGTTGATGGCAACACTACTCCCACACATTGCATGGGGAGTACAAGTTGGAACAATGTGTCAGACAACTGTGGCCCCGATACTGGGGATCCTGTCTACCTGGACTTTCTATTCATCTAGGAACTTGGGATTGCAAGATTCATGTACAGCACAATCCATCCTATGCACTATTATCACAGATGTATCACAATAAACACAATAATACACCATACTTGCCTCTGTCGTGATTCCAACGTGGGTACTGTTATGGGGATGATGAACAACAAAATTACACTGTGTATGCGAACTGCAACAGCAAGGACAACACAGGCATGTGAGTACAGGCAACGTGACACATATGAGGGAGACACACCACCAGGGCTACACAACACATACACACCTAGGCCATCTGACTCATTGCCTACACTGATGTTGCCAGGGAAGACGGTGCAATGCACAGACACCACACCCATTCCCAGTTGTAGTCAAGTAGCCCACAGGTGCAGTAAGCAAATGGCAGTCAAATGTGTGACCACAGACAACGCACATCACTAAGTGAAGCACAGGTTTATTACACAGTAGCAACATGCCGTAACCACTACAGATGCAAGGTAACCCCACCTGGTAGCGGGCACACAGTCAACAACTGTAGACAGAAGGAAGTCCATGGGTGTGGCGCACATCACCTGTAGGGACACAACAGCTACCAGCCTGGATGTGCAATCACGTTGTCGGTGGACACAGTTGACCAAACGAATCTGAAAGTACCCTGTGAAGGACAGAAATGACACACAGTCAAAAGCAATGGAGTACAGGACAGAACAGCAAAACTCATGCACAATACATGTTACAAGATACCCACCCAGAACCAAGTTAGCATGTCAACACTGTTGGGGAGTACAGCCCACCTGTCACCACACATCGCAACACACATCCAGTCAAGTAGCCCATGGACACACTCCAACAGCACCAGAGCACCACCCACACATCATGCCAACTCACATCATTCACATGACACCTCAGGATACTCACATTCAGCTAAAGAAGTTGGTGATGAGCTGTGTGCGGACATCACCATCACCATCATCATCATCATCGTCACTGGCATCGTGGTCCAGGCCAGGATCCTCCACAGGTGGCGGATGTTGGTCATCGTCATCCTGGATGAGAGGCAACTCCTTCCGCACTGCCAGGTTGTGGAGCATGCAGCAGACGATGATAATCTTGCACACTTTCGCAGGGGCATATGGGAGGGACCCTCCGGTCTTGTCCAGGCAGCGGAAGCGGCTCTTCAGGAGACCAAAGGTCCGCTCAATCACTCTCCTGGTCCGACCATGTGCCTCATTGTAGCGCATCTGGGCAGGTGTCACAGGGTTCCTGAGGGGTGTCAGCAACCACGGCATGTTGGGGTATCCCGAGTCACCTACGGACAGACAAGTGCACATCAGCTGACTTGGAAAAGTGGGCGGAATACTACAGATCAGATCACACACAATGGCACAAAGTCAGTACACACCGACAAGCCAGGCACGCTGGTTCTGCATCTGTGCCATCAACCTGGGGATGCGACTACTCCTCATCACAAAGGCATCGTGTGCTGAACCAGGGAAACGGGCACACACGTGTGTGATGGTCATGTCTGCAAGACACACCACCAGTGCATTGACCGAGTGGTAGTGCTTGCGGTTCCTGTAGGCCTGCTCCTGGGCCTGTGGTGGTACCAAAGCCACATGTGTCCCATCAATGGAGCCAATGACATGCGGCATCCTCCCCAGGGCATAAAAGTCACTCTTCACGTCAGTGAGTCGTCGCAGTCTAGGGAAATAGATGTACCGGTTCAGGAAGAGCAACATTGCCGCCAAGAAATCGCGGAGCACACGGCTGAACATGGTCTGTGACATCCCACCAGCAGACGCCACAGTATGTTGGAAGGTACCGGTGGCAAAGAAGTGTAGGGCTGCCATCACCTTCACCTTGGGGGTCAGCGCTGTAGGATACGGCCGGCCAGGCTGCAAATGTGGGGACAACTGCACTGCCAAATCCTCAATCAGCTGCCTGGTGAAGCGGTACCGTCGGATGCTGTCCCGTTCCACCATCGTTGCCAGGTCTGGGAATGGCCGATGGACAGCAGGAGCCCTGCAGTGCAGAGGAGAAGTAAGCAAGATCGTCAGTCACCCCACATATGCGGCATTGAACACACTCAAGATCCCAACATACATCATCATGAGGCACAACTACATGAAGTGTGCAGTACCGGACGACATGTATGGTACATACATGGCCAACATCTGTCAACACGGTCCTACAGGTGGCATCAATTTGTCCCAGGTTGGCCCATTGGATATCATGATGCTGTGTCACAGTCACCCCCAGTGACATGTGAGGACAGATGTGCCCCAGGCACCACAGCTCAACGACAGGCACATTCCCAGGGACCCTGTAATGCCACATGGACACTGGCATCACCTGGAGTATCATGTGTACACCACAACAAAACAAACATGACCCCCACAGGTAGTGGCCACACTTGCCATGGCAGGAGAGCCATGGACGTCTGTGACACACACGCACAACATCAGAGTCCATGCACACACAACGTGGATGTGGAGACTGTCTCCCATTGTGCACATGAAATCAGAGACATTGTAAACACTACATGCACAAAGACTGTGGAGGGCCATCACTATTGTGCCACTGGGACACCCTGGCTCAAACATACCGTCCCACATGGGACTCACGGGGTATGTGACATGACATACACAAACACCACTGTGAAATGTGACCATGGCACATGCACAGATATGAACAGTTGCACATCACAGTGGTCACGTACACGTAACACCCAGGATCCTGTCCCCATTAACACGTGCACAGCCTGGGGGTGGCTGCCCACAGGTGACACCCACAGGACAACATGTACACCAACATACACACAATAGGAAATGCAGCCTTACATGCCTTATGATAAGGTTTGGACAGGCTGTCGTGATGTAGGTGTGCCCCTCACTCCCTGGGAGCTATCTGTGGCTGGCATATGTCCATCTGAGACAGGCATGCTGACATATGCCAGTCACATGTACAGTGATGCGTTGAACAGCAATGGACCGATCGGTGTCTCCGGCCGGCCCATTGCTTTCAATGTGTGCGGGTACGCGTTGTACCCCTGTGCGCGTTGAACAGCAATGGACCGATCGGTGCCTCCGGCCGGCCCATTGCTTTCAATGTGTGCGGGTACGCGTTGTACCCCTGTGCGCGTTGAACAGCAATGGACCGATCGGTGCCTCCAGCCGGCCCATTGCTTTCAATGTGTGCGGGTACGCGTTGTACCCCTGTGCGCGTTGAACAGCAATGGACCGATCGGTGCCTCCGGCCGGCCCATTGCATTCAATGTGTGCGGAGTGCGCGTTGTACCCCTGTGCGCGTTGTACCTCAATGGACCGATCGGTGCGCACCCATTGACAATGGGCTTGCCTGGCAACGGACGCGTTTTCGAATTTCGAACGAGTCGGTTGCTGGAAAATCAGTTGGTCACCCACAACAATGTTGCAAAATCATGTATGTCATGAAGTTGAAATTTTGAAGGATGCTGTGGGCGTGTTTTGGTGCTGCTATTCCATGGATTGGCCAGATTCAGAAGATGCAAACGACTTGGACCTATCACTTTGGACACAAGGGACAGTATCTGCCTCTCCAGCACATATATATTGCTGCCTGTTCCCCTGAGAGCCCACTTGCCTGCACTACATGCTCCAGGACGACATCTGCCACTGCACTGCTGCTGTCTCTGCCCCTCTGGACCCTGCAATGGCACGTACTGTGGAGAGAGCCCCAGCCTTCAGCCTTGAGGAGAACCAGGCCCTGCTGGACAGCCCTACTTCCACAGTACAGCAAGCTGTATGGGACACCAGGGGAGCAGGTGAGTGTTCTGTGCACTGCCTTTCTGAATGTGCATTTTGTCTGACTAGCAAGGCTGAGAGTCAGCACACCACTGGCTAGCAGGCTCACTGAGTAGTTGTCACCCCCATAGTGTGTAGTGACTTGCACTGGACAGGTATGGTGCAGTGACAGTGCTTCTGAACAGGGTTTTACTCCCCATGCAATGATACCATGTAGTGACTTCTGGAAAACTGTCCATGGGCAGCCGTGCACTGCCTGTGTACACCATGTGCCCCTGTGATTGCGACATGTATATGCAACTGTGTCATGCACGGATATGTTGCATGTGTAGTAATGGCCTTATCACTTTGTCATCCTGACAGGCTTCTGCCCATCGGAAGCATGAGATATGGAAGGACATCGTCCGGGCTGTCCGGTCCGTGGGGGTCTACAAGCGCCGGATCCGCAACTGCCAAAAGAAGTGGCAGGACCTTCGGGGCTGGACCCGGAGGATTGCACGGGTCCAGCTGAAGCTGTCGCCTCCTCGCAGGAGGGGCGGAACACGGACCCTGACCCCCACATGCTCAGGATCCTGGCGGTGGTCTTTCCAGACCTGGATGGGCAGCTGAAGGCCAGAGAGCAGCAAGGAGGGGGTGAGTCAAAGACTGCACTGTGTACTCTGTCTAACATGCTATGTGCCCTCCTCGGGCCAGGTTGAACTGCCACAGTACAGCAGTCATGTTGTCCAGGAGCCATGTCCCTCTATTGTGCACTGCCCACTCCTCATCTGATACCCAGGTGTGGCCCTTACATGCAGGGAATTCTGTCACTTAGGACTGTGTCCTTGCAGTTTGCTTGACTCAAGGTGGGAGACAGCATCTGTTTCCCTGACTCTGTGGTGGGCATCATGGGTGGGTCCATTGCTTACACAATGCCTGTATTCTGACATGTATTCAGCGTGTTACTTTGATCTGTGGTCCAATTGCTGAGCTGATCCACCACATGTGGCTGGGGTACCTGGCACACACCCATGCTGCGGGTGGGAACAATGTTTGGGCCCCAGGAGTATGTATATGACGTGTGTCACACATACTTAGCCAGCTGCCTACAGTCCAGGGCTCATCCCTCATTCATGTGGGGCTGGACAGTCATGCCTACTCCAGGCCATACAATACACTCTGTACTCCCACTCCCGTGTATCAGCGGACACATTGTGCACAGTGATTTGACCCCTCAGGTGTCTGCCTCAGTGTCAGTGTGCTGTGGATTAGTCGCCAGGACTGCTGTGGAGTTTCTTGGTAGGGGCTCAGCATGCCACTGGAGATGTGACCATAGGAGACGATACTTGTGTGACACATAGGTGTCTGATCAGCTGCCCATGCAGAATGGGGCATGTAAATGTGAAGTTCAGGCAGCTGTTCCCCATGCACAGCAGAGTGTGAGGGGCTCAGGTTCAGAGGGTAGTGTCACAGGTCTCCCATATGTCCAATAGGTATGACCTGGACAGATGAGGGTTAAGAGGATGTGTTGTGGGGGGGATGTACATGTGCACTTGTGCAGCTCCAGGACTTGCATTCCCCATGACCTACTATTGTGACACAGTGCAGAGTGTTGTTGTCTGGCTGCAAAGTCATACATCACTGAGACAGTGATGTATGACTTTGCAGTCATGCCTCCGCCATGGCATGTGTCTACTGATTGGTGATCCTGCAGGGGAGTGACATGTGCTACATGCACACCATAGTGGCGCTGGCTATCAGGACATGGGTGCATCATGGTGTCTGTCGCTGGAATGCATCACATGCATTTCCTATTTGACTCTGGGCATCCCTTACATCCGTAAACCTGTACTGACTCAGTGGCAAGAGCTGTGATGTGTCCACACCGTGTCCTCTGCACTGTCCAACTACTGTGTACTTGGTGCATGTGTCAACACTGGGGTGTTGCAATCCAACAGACACCAGACAGATGGGTGCAAGGCCATGTGGGATGTGAGTGCCATGCTTGGCATCAGACTGACAATTGACTTCTCCTGTTCAATTAGGGCACTTTTAGCAATGTACAACTAATGATGCCAGGGCTTGCTCTGTAATGTGCTGTGCTCACAGTGGTGTGTGCGTTTGGTGCAGGTGACTGATGTCTGTCTGTTTCCCCATTGTTTGCAGATACATCCACGGCCACGGAAGGGGACAGCTCCACGGACCAGGAGGAGCCGGAGAGCCAGACTGGGTCAGCAGCCGAGGAGTGGTCGGAGGGACCCAGTGGCACGGAGGGCGAGGGGAGCCACACCGAGGAGTCCTCAGCAGCATCCACCTCAGCTGAGGACCAGAGCAACTCGGAGGATGACTCCCTTGTGGAGGCGGGTGTCAGCAGCCACCACACCCCAGCTAGTGTTGCTGTCCCCGCCACCACCAGCACCACCACCGCCCTCCCATCGGCTCCCATTCCCCAGGTCCGTGGAGGCTCCCATGTCCGGGAGCGTGTCTCCTTTGGGCCAGGCACCGCACCCCCTGCCCCTGTGTCCCCTGCTGCCCTGAGTGAGGAGTCTGTGTACCTCCTTCGCCAGCTCCATGTAGGGCAGACAGCCATGCTGAGTGTCCTCCATGCGCACACCGCGCTGTTGACTCAGCTGGTGTCGTTCATGGAGGGCATCTCATCGGGCATGTCTGACCTACAGAGGGGCAATAGGTCCATGGACTCCTCCCTGACGGCAGCAGTGTCCCTCCTCAAACGGTCCCTCACCCCTCCTGCCTCTGCTCCATCCACACTCCCCAGCACCTTACCCATCCCAGGCACACACACACTGGCACAGGCACACACCAGCACACACACATCCAGCACACTGACACACACGCCAATGACAAAACGCACACGCACGCACATTCAGGGGACTGAAGCCAGACTCACAGGGGATGGGGCCCTGGAACACACACACGCATCCACATGCACTGCGCAGTCCTCAGTTCCCTCTCCCTCCAAAGCACCCTCCCTTGCCTCACCTGCAACCCCAAAGTCACAGCAGCTCTTCCTCTGTGACCTCGGCCTCTTCCCCACCGATGAAGCTGCTCCAGCATCCCGGGGAAGAGGAAGCCCACCCACACGGAGCAGAGTGCCCCTCGCCCCCGGACACCCTCCCCCAGGCGCAGACGGACTGAGGCCCCCACCCGCAAGTCCCCCGGAGTGCTAAGAGCAAGACCCCGCCACCACCCTGCAGCTCAGGCACAAGGTCTCCGTCCTCCATCCCTCAGGCCCCCACTGCACAGGTGCCCCCACCACACCCTGCCCCAGGTTCCCCCACCCACAGATATACCATCCCCAAGATGCTCCGGCCTTCTCCCCTGCCACTTGCTCTCCCAGCACCACACCCCCCGCTGCGCTTGTCTGTGCCACTGATGTGGTGAGGGTGTCCCCCCCTCTGTCCAACCCACCTTGCCTGTTCCCCATTCTCCTCCCCTGGAGGTAGGCACTGCAGTGGAGTCCACTACCGCCCTGTCTGACTTGGGCACTGCAGTGGCGGACCTGTCCACCCCATCTGCAGGGTCCACTGCAGTTGTGCCGGCACCCACGACATCTGTGTCATGCCCCCAGTTGTGCCGGCACACACCATGTCAGACACCTCCACTGCAGTTGTCAGTGGCTCTCCTGCACCCACCACCCCTTCCCTGACTCCCCCTGGTGAGCCCTGATCCTGTCCCTGCGGTGCCTGGCCTGCCCCCCGGTTGCCCCTCCTAGTGGATTGTCCCTGGTATTGTGCAGGCATGCGTAGGGTGACATCTGCCAGTGTCACCCTGTTTGAACTTTGACAATGGACTGGCCATTGGCCTTTGCTCTTTTTCAGGACTTCGTTTGGCCTCAACACATATGCTGAATAAAGCAACTTTCTTTTCTCTAGTGCTCATGCTTCAGATGTACATGTTGTTGGTGCAGCTAACCATGCCCTTGCTGCAGTGATGGTGATATCTGGTCTCATGATTATGAAGTGTTACTGTGCAGGAACCCATGTGGTCCAGGGGGAATGTGTCCTATCATGTGGTGTATCCATGTCATCAATAGCAGCATCTGAGGGTGTCATGTGTTCAGTATTTGGCAATGGGTTTCCTACTTACATTGGCAATTTCATATCTGTGGCTTCCACCCCTGCACATCTGTTGTGCCTGCCATCGTTGCATTTGTCTACTTCCCTGACCGTGTTGCCATCTCCAGTGGACATGCAGGTTTGGGCATCAATGGGGAGGGACTCATCCGTGTAGTCAGTGCAACATTGCTATACAAGTGTGTTGGATCTGTGCTGATGATTCCGTTGGCACATCCATGACCAGGCTGATGTGATGGGAGCCCTCATTTGGTGCTAATTGTTGATTGTGTGACCAAGTGCTCAGCTGACATGATGGGGCCCTACTGAGGCAACATATGGCACAGCTTTCCTCACACAGGAGTGGAGTCCCCTCATGGCAGTGTGTACACGTGTGACATTGCCTGCACCCAAGGTGTGTGTTGTATGTGCATGTCTGTGTGTTCACTTCCATTCATCTGCGCATGCTGTGATCCCTAGTGTTGTACCTGTTTGTGATGCTTGCTGACTTGAGCTATGTTCCCCCAAAGTCTTCTCCCTGTGTTCTCTGTGATGTGGGTGCATGGCACATTACTGGTCATCAGGGTGTCACCCATAGGTGTGTTTGCTGTCAGGGCTGAGTTTGTGTGCAGACGCAGATGGGTCACAGTCAGGTTTCCCCTTGGCACTTGTTGTTTGCCCCTGTCATGTGATTTCCAGTTTGTGTTATCTTTCAGTGATTGTGACATGTTGTGTGTGTGACTGCTGCCACTCCTCAGGGTCAGAGCTGCAATGTTGGAAGTTGTCTATGTGTGTTCGTTGTGGGTGACCTTGGCTTCTTCATTGGTGTGTGACTGTGGCTGGGATCCCATTGGTCGGTGTGGTATTGCCGTCATGTCCATGTACAGCGTAGTGTGCAGTGTGTCAGACATTCAGGAGTCTTGTTGAGTGTCCATGTGTGATGTGTTTCTACACCTTGGTTCCCACCCACCACCCTGGAATAGTCATGGGTGCATGTGCAATGTCACCAGTGCATGTGTACTTCACTGCTGCACATTGTTGGAGGTCGAGGGGTGTGGTGTTGAGTGTGTGCAGATGAGAGTTGTTGCCCGGCTAGGCCCCTGCCTCCATGTTGGCCTTGGCTTACTGGCCATGCTGATTGATTTGTGCTTGTGTAGGTGTGATGGTAGTTTGTTGCTCAGGACACCTGACTGTGGTTCATAGTGTGAACGACATTTAGCTTTGTCATCACAGTGGTATTTTTATTCAGCCCAGGGTCACCACATTGTGGGGGCCCTGGGGGTGGTGCTGTGGTGTGTCTGTGACTTGCTGTGTCAGTTGTTGTTCCTACGTGCCTGTGTGACATGTGTGTTTTGTGCTCCCTCTCACCTGACAATGCCTGCTTGCCCACATAGGGGATTTGGATCCATGAGTTACCTTAGTGTGGCAGTGTATGCACATCTGTATGATTGGTATTCAGCTCTCCTCATGTGTTGTGTGGTTGCCTGGGGACACTGGCACCCCCACCCCTCACCTGCTGTGTATGATGACAGTGTTGGTCTGCCTGTTTGTGTTTGTGCATCTGCACCACTGCATTGGCATATCTTGGGTGTGCCATTGGCTGTATGTTGTTTGGTGTGTTTCCCCTGCTGTCCCTGGGACTCCTAGGTCATCGGTCAGCACAGTGATCATGGTTTGTGTGTCCCATTGCTGCCATGGTATGGTATCTGTTCACCTCACATCTGCTGTCTCCACAGGGTATCTGCATTTGTGTGCCCATTGGTGCAAATATGTGGTTCTGCATTCTGATGGTCACTTCTGTCATTGTGTCATTGATGACTGTTGACGGTCTCAGCCCCCATGGGTGTTGTTTGTCTGCACATGGCCAAAGGAATGTTTCATTTGCACTGCAGTATTTGGCTCCCCCAATTTATGTTGCAATGGGACACATACACTACTTTGCCACAGATGAGTTTTTGGTTCTGTGAGCAGGAATGATCCATGCAGTTTGGCAGTTGCAGCTCTTTCTTTGTCAACAATTACCTTTTGGTCACTGTGATGATGAGGGTGTAGACCCCATTGCCACAATGGTCAAAATGTGCTTCAGCTATGGACCCCACACTTGCCTTTTGGTCACTGTGATGATGGGGGTTTGGACCCCATTGCCACAATGGTCAAAATGTGCTTCAGCTATGGACCCCACACTTGCCTTTTGGTCACTGTGATGATGGGGGTTTGGACCCCATTGCCACAATGGTCAAAATGTGCTTCAGCTATGGACCCCACACTTGCCTTTTGGTCACTGTGATGATGGGGGTTTGGACCCCATTGCCACAATGGTCAAAATGTGCTTCAGCTATGGACCCCACACTTACCTTTTGGTCACTGTGATGATGGGGGTTTAGGCCCCATTGCCACAATGGTCATGGGCTGCTTGCATTGTGGGTGCCACACACATATATGTGTGGCACATGTGCTAGGGGGTCACATTGTATGTTGAAAGTCATGTTCGGTGTTGTAGGCATTTGACACAGCCTACACACGCTTGTCATGGTGGTGGGGGGATGTCTTAATCTTGCATTCCCTAGGTTGTGGTGTGCTTGTTGTGTCATGCATTGTCCATCCTATGAGTGGGGGTGGTAGTAGTGGTAGGCATCCAGCCCCCTGGCTAAGGGTGGTAGTAGTGGTAGGCATCCAGCCCCCCTGGCTAAGGGTGGTAGTAGTGGTGGGCATCCTGCCCCCTGGCTAAGGGTGGTAGTAGTGGTAGGCATCCTGCCCCCTGGCTAAGGGTGGTAGTAGTGGTAGGCATCCTGCCACCCTGGCTAAGGGTGGTAGTAGTGGTAGGCATCCTGCCACCCCTGGGTGAGGGTGGTAGTAGTTGTGGGCATCCTGCCCCCTGGCTAAGGGTGGTAGTAGTGGTAGGCATCCAGCCCCCCTGGGTGAGGGTGGTAGTAGTGGTAGGCATCCTGCCACCCCTGGGTGAGGGTGGTAGTAGTGGTAGGCATCCAGCCCCCCTGGGTGAGGGTGGTAGTAGTGGTGGGCATCCTGCCCCCTGGCTAAGGGTGGTAGTAGTGGTAGGCATCCAGCCCCCTGGCTAAGGGTGGTAGTAGTGGTAGGCATCCAGCCCCCTGGCTAAGGGTGGTAGTAGTGGTGGGCATCCTGCCCCCTGGCTAAGGGTGGTAGTAGTGGTAGGCATCCAGCCCCCCTGGCTAAGGGTGGTAGTAGTGGTGGGCATCCTGCCCCCTGGCTAAGGGTGGTAGTAGTGGTAGGCATCCTGCCCCCTGGCTAAGGGTGGTAGTAGTGGTAGGCATCCTGCCACCCTGGCTAAGGGTGGTAGTAGTGGTAGGCATCCTGCCCCCCTGGGTGAGGGTGGTAGTAGTGGTAGGCATCCTGCCCCCCTGGTTGAGGGTGGTTGGCATCCAGCCCCCTGGGTTGGGGTGGTGGCGCGCATTCAGGCCCCTGTGTGCATATGTGGCATTGGTGATGGGCATCCCGCCCCTATGGTGCTGCTGTTGCAAGTATATTCAGATTCCCAGTGTATGTGTGTGATGTGTCGTGTACGTGTTGTATGTGTTTTGTGGTTGGTGTCTGACTTACCTTCTGCGCCGTACGCGTCCGTGCCTGTTCCGGTAGTAGATGTAGAATATTGGTATGATCGGGACGAAGGGATTCATGGTTGGTTCGTGTCGTTCGTCCTTCTCGTTGCTTCGCGTCGTCCTCGTCGCTTGGCTTCGTCCTCGTCGCTTCGCTTCGTCCTCGTCGCTTCGCGTCGTCCTCGTCTGTGCTGTGTTCGTCTCGTAGCCGTGGATCGTGTTGTGGCGCGATTCGGAGCTTATGTGCGCCTCTCCCGGATGCTTTGACGTGCCGTGCGTAGCGACGGGTTCGGCGCGTACGGAAAGCGCATCGTACTTGTCCGGCCGGACGGGGCTGCATTTTCCCTTCCGTGCGACTCGATTCGGCGTTTCCGGATTCGCCTCGGTCGGAGAACAGGACCTGGTTTGGGTGAGTACGGCTCGGCCGGAATTTTTGCTGTTGTGCGCATCGTACTTGCTCGTTCGGTGTGCTGTACGGATCGGTCGGGAAACTGGCTTTCGCATGGCTTTTTTCCCGACCGAATGGTATTGGGTGCGCCTCCGACCGAGATCGGAATCGGCCCCTTAGTCTTTTCTTTATGTTTCTTATTATCCCATTCCTTGTAAGAAGATTTGGGTGCTTGCTTTGAGTTACCCTTTTCAGAATTACTCTTAATCTGTTGTTTACTAGGTCTGGCTCCCAAATTATCTCTACCCACTGTTGCATAGGTTTCTTCAATACGTTTTAGGTAATTTGAACTACTGTTCTCTTGGAGTCAAATCCCTAAGGTGCTGGCGTATTTGCCCACTGCTGCTTCCCCTTTAATGTTACTCAACATAATGGCGGATACTGCTGCAAAATTGCCCTTCAGTTTCATCCCCAAATCCAGGGCAGGGCTGCCCCGTACTCATTCTAGATCTGTTAATGCACCTCTGGTAAAACAGCTGTTAGACCTGGCATCTTTTGGTGTGGTTTCCCTGTCTTTTTGCTTCTGACCTCCTGTTTTTGACTGTGTGCTGAATTTTGTTTTTGCTGATTTTAGGACTCTGGGCACTTTATCACTGCTGACCAGTGCTAAAGTGCATGTGTCTAAAATGTAATGGCATTTGGTTTCTCATGATTGGAATATTTGATTTACTAATAAGTACAGAGCACTACAGGTACCCAGGGTCAGTAAATCAAATGCTACTACTGGGCTTCCAGCACTGATTGTGCCACCCACATGAGTAGCCCTTCAAACCTGCCTCAAACCTGTCACTGCAGAGCCTGTACGTGCTGTTTTAAACTGCCATGTCTACCTGGCAGGTTCACCTACTTGCCAGGCCCAAACCTTCCCTTTTATTACATGTAAGGCACCCCTAAGGTAGACCCTAGGCACCCCATGGGCAGGTTGCAATGTATTTAAAAGTTAGGACATGTACTTGTGAGTTTTACATGTCCAGGAAGCGAAAAACTGCTACATTCATTTTTCACGACAGCAAGGCCTATCTCTCCCATAGGTTATCATTGAAGCTGACTTGTAACACTTAACACGTGTATCTTCCAATCGGGTGCAGATAGAAAATTGGAGTTTGGTGTCTCTGGTCTTATTTTAGTGAAATTGGTTTTTAAATTGCAGGTCTGAAAATGACACTTTTAGAAAGTTAGCATTTTCTTACTTTAACCTTTCTGTGCTTCTGCATGTCCCTAGAATACACGTCTGGTTTGGATAACTGTTGGGGTTTGTGAATTCACTCTAGACTGTCACACACAAAGGGACCTGAGGTGCATCCTGCATATCCTGATGGCCCATCACCAGGCTGATGAACCTTCCTGAGTTAGAGTGGTGGGAGGAATTAACACTTGCACCTGAATAGGACTGTGTCTGTCCCCACACAAAGAGCTGCATACCCCCCTGTAGTGTGTCTGAAGCCAGGGCCAGGAAGGGCAGTGTCTTATACCCATTTCAGGCTTTGAAGTATTGAGACTTCAAAGAAATGTCTTTGTAGTGCACAAGTACTGGACATCTGACACACATACTCAGAACACTTCTGGATTGAGGACGTTCTGCCAGGAAGAAGAGCTGTTGTGCTGCCAGGAGATACTGCCACTTCGCTACTTGCTTTGCTGTGTTGGCCTACTGCTTCTGTCCTGGGAGTGAGAGGAATGGACTTAGCT
This sequence comes from Calotriton arnoldi, assembly GCA_963921515.1. Classification (NCBI taxonomy): domain Eukaryota; kingdom Metazoa; phylum Chordata; class Amphibia; order Caudata; family Salamandridae; genus Calotriton; species Calotriton arnoldi. The sequence continues at coordinate 1,509,659 of CAWUFW010001531.1, read as the reverse complement.
CTCTGCATCCTGCTCTCTAAAGTTTCTCCAAGGACTTGAGTTAAGCTTGCCTCCTGTTGGAAAACTCGGGGCCATTAAAGACTTTACCTGCAGCACCTGGGATCCTCTGCTGAGAGTCCTACTCTGCCAAGTGGTGCCAAATCCAGTTTCTGAGCCTTGGACGTGAGTTTCTGTGCTAAAAAGAAGAAAATCAACTTTGAGCGCCACTTCGTAACTGGTGCTGCTGTTGGCACCAAAGCCATGGTCCCCTCTCAATGCATCGACCATGACTTACAACGCAAGTGCAGCCACAGCACCTCTGAAGAACCACCACCGTGTGAGTTTTGAGTGCCGCATTCACCAAAGTCTGTGACGCCCGACATCACCGCAGCATCTGTGGCCCCGTGGTGTGTCATCGACACCCCGAAATTCACACATCGCGGCTTGATCCTCGACCCTTTATCGGCACCGCACCGCCATCACCGCATCACCTCCCCTGCGCCTTACATTGTTCCCTGGCTTCAGTGGCTCAATGACTCTGCACCACCTGCAGGAACTGACGCCTCACTTGCTTCAGTGACGCCTCACCTCCGTTGTGCAATGCACCATCCCCGAGCGCTGACGTGCCAACAACCTGCATAGCAGTAAGAAACCGATGCCGCAACTGCCTCAGCGATGCCTCAACTCCCCAGCGCCTTGCATCGTCTTTGATTCTCAACATCTCCAAGGTACTGTACTGGACTCTGCGTGACTCTGTAACCGGCACATGCTCCATCATGGTCGGCCTAAACTTGTGGATTCATCCCCGTCAAGAACGTCAAGATAACCCCGACTGGAGCTATTGTGTTACTAAGTGCTATAACTGCATTTAATATTGAAAAATTCATATCTTGACTTGTGTATGTTGGATGGTTGTCATTTTAGTCTTGTTTTACTCAGATAAGCATTGGCTATTTGTCTAAACTGGTGTGGAGTACTTTTGTGGTGTTTTCACTGTATTACTGTGTGTGTGCACAAATTTTACACATGGCCTCTTTAGTTTCGCCTGACTGCTCTGAGCCAAGCAACCAGAGGGTGAGCACAAATAAACTTAGTGTTTACTACACCTGCGCTGACTAGAGTGTGGGTCTCTACTTTGACAGGGTACATACCTCTGCCAACTAGAGACCCTATTTCTAAAAACAGCTAATGAGGGTGTACTGTGTGTTCTAGTATATATTGCAGCAAAAACTATGCCCCAAGTTGCGCGGTCTTCCCATCCCCACTGGCAAGCAAATTGTAAGAATTCTGGTTTTTTCCTAGGGTTCTCTATGAGGAAACACTGCTTCAAGTGGACTTATTTTTGTGCAGTCCAGAACGGAATTTCCTCCTGTCTGACTGGAACCTTACCCATGACTCCATTGTTTGTGGGCTGATGCCTGGTGTAATCAATTGTGGTTGTGTAGTTTGAGCAGCCTCACAGGATTTACTGTCATTGTTCACATAATGAACTGTGACTTCTATATATTCTGACTAGGCTGTTATATAATCTACGTAATTGTGGTGCTGTCATATTAGCTACGTTTGGATGTGGTGTGTAGCCGGCTTAGACTGACCATGTTAATCTCTCATTACTAGTGGGACCTAGTCTCACTTCTTGTGTGTGGTAGGGCATCTTCAAACCAATTTTGATGTTATTGGTTAGTTAATGGTATTTCTAAAGCTTCACAAGCTGTATAGTTATTTGGTGGTAACATTCCCTTATGACCTTTGCTTAATATTGATGTGTTGATGAAATTGTATCTTTTATGGACATATTTTATATGCCGAATAAAGATTATTATTATTATTATTATTATTATTATTATTATTTGGAGTGTTACTTGCAGTTTAAGTGTGAAACAGCCTTGGTCGGTCGTTTGCTGCTGGGAATGTAACCAATGACTAGAATACCTCTGTCCTAAATGCTTCATGAGCCTCGACCATGAAGATAACCTCCACACCAGTAAGTGTGAGATCCTGATGGAGCAGCTTCTGAGTAACTACATGTCTGCAGTTTTCAGGTATGTTTAGTGCTGCTGTCAGCCATAAGAATACGTAAAATTCAGAGAAGGTACCACTGTGGGGAGATCCTTTGAAAGGTTCAAGCTTGAACAACCTACAGCGTATATATAGGGTTAACCTACTCAGCTGAGAAGGGCTTGTTCCCTAACACCAAGGATGTCCCCTGTTAATTGGTGAGTAAGGGTCTTTGGGTACACAAAAGAAAAATATTCAGGCAATCCATACAATAAGAGCCCAACCAAGAACGTTGGTGGTGCCATGTCGTACAGCTTGTACCTCTCCAGTAAAACTGTGCCTTTGTTAGACAGCATAAACATCAGAATTGTGCCAGTCTGATTCCATGCACACCCTCAGGACATGTTGGCCGTTATACCTGCTAGTTCACTATGCACCATCTGCACCCCTAATCTTACAGGGTAACAAATGTGTGTACAACCTCAGAGCATTACAACCCTTATCCCCCAAGGAAATCATGGTAACAGATCTAAAACACTTTGGTTACTCAGGCATACCCAAAGAAATACACAATAAATACTCAGCAAGGCGTTTCAATATTTATTGAAAAAATTGATGGACAGAATACTCAATGTCAAACATTCAACCCAGTACAGAGATCTGGGACTAAATCCATCGTTTTTTTGCTCCCCATGCCATTCCAGTTCAGACCCAGCCATATGCAAATCAGTCTTGACCCTGCTCCCCATGGGAACAGTCCAGCTCAAACTGCCAGGCCAGGTCCTCCCTGGACTGGAAACAAGCATCCTGGGACTGGTTTCGAGGCATCACCCCTCATCAGCCAGGCTAGCTTGACTCCAGTGGCATGGAGAGCACGGGACCCACGTCTGGGCATACCACTCGGGGTGACAAATGCAAAAAGAACAATTGATGGACAGAATGCTGCACAATGTCAAACATTCAGCCCAGTACAGAGATTTGGGCCAAAATGTTTTGCTCCCCATGCCATTCCAGTTCAGACCCAGGTCAGTCCATGGAGGACCTGGCTTGGTTGTTCGGGCTGGACGTTCCCATGAGGCACAGGATCATGACTGATTTGCATATGGCTGCGTCTAAACTGGGGGTGGCATTGTGAGCAAAAGAACAATGGATTTAACCCAGATCTCTTGACTGGGGGTGAATGTTTGATTTGATCTGCATTCCATCCATCATCTGTGTGTCTTTTGCTCAATATTTATTGAAGCATTGCGATTCTTGCATAAAATACGTGTGCTGCGCTAATCAGTAGAATAGAATAGAGTAGCGTAATTAGCATTATGAGAATAGTGAAAAAGATTAACAATTCCACAATTGTGCTATAACAGTGAATATATGTGGGCACATAAGTACTGTATTATAGTGTACTCCTACCTAGCGCTTCCTAACTTAGCTTCCCTAGGGTTGGTGATCTGCCAGATACCTGCCAGGTGGTCTAACTCCCCATTACCTATGGGTAAGTTTCATCAGGGTGCCCGTCTTGGTCGTAAGCTGGACATCCCTCTTCGTAGGGTAAACAGGAATCAGCTGGGCTGGAATTCCGTCATGCAGCAACCTCAGAGTATCTGTGAAATGCTCCTCTCCCTTGAATAAGGAGGCAAAGCTGTATATATAATAACACCCATGCTGCAATGCCGAAGACCCAGTCAGGCTGCTATTGTTTATAACATTGTGATAGCTTTGTTGCCTACCGGACAACAATATGCAACAACATTTGCACATGTGAACTTTATCCCTTGTACTGAATGTTCAAGGTGTCGTGATAGTGTGCCTTCAAAGTGGAAATGTAGGCAATGCAGTTTCAGAGAATATTTTCCTGCACAGACACGCAAGCAAATGTGGGGCATATTTACAAGGAGTTAACACCACCAGAACGTCACTTTTTCTGATGTTCTGGTGGTGTTATGTCCTTCGCCTTATTTACAAGGCATCGTTAATGTGGCTTAATGACACCTTATAAATAATGCCTCTATTCATGCAGCACTTAGCTTGAAAGGGGCGTGAAATGGGTGTTGCAGTGGGTGTTCCGCTGCAACACCCATTGCTTTTTGTTGCTGCCCCATATTTATTTACAAGGTATGGGGCAGCACCAAAAATATCGCCAGGCAGCAGGTAAAACGAGGAGAAATGTTTCATTTCTCCTTGTATTTTGCGCTTTCCATGTGTGCTGCATTTTTCAGCACACATAGAAACAGCAAATCACCTGTAAAGATGGTTTATGTGCAGGAAGGTATTCCTTCCTGCACATAAACAATCACGAGAAAGGTTAATGAGAGGCAATACACAAAATCAGCAAATTACAGTGCACACAAAGCAAAGTTCATTCCGCAGGCATTGTGAGTTTTGTTGCAAATCTCTATTTTCCAAAAGTCCTTTGTACACATGTGGAAAACAGCCAACGCTGCTTCAGGGCTGTGAATTCATACAATATAGGAAATATTTAGAAACCGATATTTAATAAGATATTCAGTTGTTGGTAAAAAGACAAAAACGTTAAAGAAAAAAGGAAAAAAGTGAGCTTGGGCAGTCAAAGTCCAAAAAAGAAGCACGGAGCAAAAGTCACAACAGAGAAGGAAACTACCATGCTAATTGTGATTTAAGGAAAAATAAAAAAGTCATGAAGTAAAAGGGAGCAGCTAGAATGCCATTTGTGACCTTCGTGTCAAAAAAAGGAGGAAAGACAAAGCCTAAAGATACCAAAATAAATCGATCCCCAAGCTAGAGTAAACACCCTAAGTGCAATAAAGTATTGTACAGTATCAAGACTCAAAAACTACTTCTTACCTAAGGTAAGATGGCCAGATTCGTGTGTCAGTTTGTAAAATCCAGCAATAAGTGTTATTGTAAATCGTCCCTGTTAGTGGACGTTGTCTCCACACATGAGGCCTAGATACAAACAGATACTAAGCTATCAAGAACTCATTGCCACACAAGCTGAAATCAGTTAAAAAACGTGGTCCCAATTTTCAGAAAGACGAGAAGTTAAAAGAGCAAAACGCTCAAAAGTAAGGTTAGACGTGATAGAGGCTGAAAGTGGTGCTCAACCAAAACCAATGTCACTCATAATGTGGATGAGAAAAACAAGTAGAACCAGTAATGAGTACCCTTGTATCCTCAGTCCAATTAGTTCTTCGCCATCGGAGACGACGTACGTTCTAAGTCTTATGGCTTTATTAAGCCTCCAGTGTAGTCAGATAGAGTACCTACAGGTAGGGTGAAAGGAAACTTGAACTAATACTGTCAAAATAGAATAAACTACTTGTTCCAAGAAGGATGGTGTAGAGCTTACTGTGTAACCGCCAATATCAGTTATAAGAAGGATCAATTGTAAATTAGTAAAGGCGTCCATGGTATCCCCATGCCCTGATGTTAATGGGGGAATATGTGACTAGCCTAGGTAGTGCAGTTGTTGTTTACCCTGCTGCCTTTTTTGAACATAAACAATCACCCCTGCAGGGCAGACACCCTTGCAACATGGCGCTAGGGTGCCTGTGCTGGTGCTAGGCAGCTTCTTTACTGCCAGCCATAGGGAAAACACAAGGGTGTCCGCAATCTTGTAAATAGGAGCATCCCTGCATTTTGAAACTGATGGAGTGCGGCGTTAACAATTTTGGCGTAGCTCCACGCTCCGCCAGTTTCTAATAAATATGCCCCGGTATGTCAAAAGTCACTGTGTAAGAAAGAAGGCAAATTAAGGAACATAGGCATGTGAAATTATGGTGTTTCTAACTGGGCCTATCCTAACCATGTGACATCAGAACTCAGCAAGGGCCTGACTCTCACACTGGGGCAACTGCACCCACCTGCCCCAGGCCTTCTCAACCTGAGATATCCACACAGAGAGTCACACCTGCTCTCAGGAGCTACTGAGTGCAGTTTGAATATCATTCTTACAAATACCATCATGTACCACAAACTCCAGCATATATCATAGAGCACACCTTTTCCAAGGCTGTATGTAACAAGGAATTTTCAACTTTACAGTAGCCACTCTCACTGCTTAACTCACACTTTTAATTAAATGCACTGTCATCTTTAAGGAGGATGAGGAGAGGAGCTTGATCTTGTCTATCTAGAGCTCTCATGTTTCTCAAGTCTAGGGATCAGGACCTCATCTTGTCCTTTTGCTTTACTCTGTTACTTATAACATTGTTTTCATAACAGAAATCAACAGGACCAGTGGCGGCTGGTGACTTTTGAAAGTGGAGTGCGTAAATGTTGGGGGGTTAGTGTTGTGCCGAGAGTGAGCAAAGTGAGCAAGCCCGACCGTCATAAAGTTAAATATAAACAGTATTCCACAGCAGTTCATATATCCCAATCCTGATACCTATTCATTTTTTTACACTGCTGCCTTTTTGGCTCGAACCATCACAGAAAGAACACTTGGCACTGCAGTGGCTAAATACTGTATTCCCTCAGGTTACACGTACCTCACAAGCTCATCACAGCCGAGGGGGGCCCTAAGATACACACATCACAAGCTCAGAACTCAGACAGCCGAGCTATCCAAGTTACACACACTTCACAGGCTCAGACCTCACACAGCAGCGCTCCCCCTCACACTTATTGCAGCCCGTGATAAGGCAAGCAGCCTCACCTGCATGCTTCACTGGATGAGAGAGGGGGAGAGAGAGTGAGGCCTCGAAGCCTTGAAGAGCGAGGGGAGACAGGAGCGACTCACTCCCCTGGCAGTGGGGTTGGGTGGGCTTGGCATGGGAGGGATGCTGTGAGAGGAGCTGTGGCATTATACATTCACAGAGGCTCTTAGATGTGTTAATTACACTCGCCCTAACCGGATTCCAGCACAGATACTTCTGCTGTCTCCAGTTTCCTTTTATAAATAAGTGATGCTTTGGGAGGGTGTGGGCCCAGGGTAGATGGAAGTTGATGGGAGTAGGACTTGGGGTGAATCACTCTGCTCCACTATTCCAGGACTGCTGATAACAAGAGAGTACTTAATAAACAGGACTTCACACAAGTGTATTGTGTTAAGTGGGCTAGAGAAAGACTACACAACATATTTACGTATTTGCTTCTCTGGTTGCAATGACAACATGTGCATCTCACTCCTGGATTAATGTCTCAAATGAATTACCTTATATTTCTCACACCATGGTGGTGGGCGTTTCACGCCGTCTCAGAGGGCTGCCTTTGGTCAGCAATTGACGGAACTTGGCTACAACCACCAAGCCTCTCTCCACAGACTCCTAGTGCTGTGTGCAATGCTGTTAGTGCCTCAGGCAGTCCTGGACAATCCAGGCGCTGTTCCCTTGCTGAGAGCGGCGCCAGGAATGGCAAAATAAAAAAAAAATTCATAAAAACGTACCTGAACATAATGTCCTTCGCTCCGGTACTCTTCTCACCACTGGAACTGGATGCAACAACTCCTTTGACCAACCTTGGCATTGCTCTCATGCTGTTAACCAGCAGCATGAGAGCAGTGCCCTGATTGGAGGGAGTGGCCTCACTCGGCGCTCCACAGCAATCTGGAGGCCTGCAGTTGCTCTAACCCAGCTGCCTTAAGACAGTTGAGATGTTTAAAGTGCGCATGCGTGGCTGGCTGTCTCAAGAGTACCGGCCAAAAAGACATGCACACTTTGAACAAGTGCATAGACAGCCCACCCTCCTCTCTGCTGCTGTCACTCAGCAGCGGCCCCGCCCCCACCATGTCGCTCTGTTCGGGACGGGAGATGAAAAATAAAATGGTAATAAAATCCCCCCAAAACCTTGAAAAAGAAAATGGTAATTTAAGTTGGGGCGACCAGTGCTTAACTTGAGCCGGTGCTTTCCGGTGCTAAGCACCGGCACTTAATTGGTTTCTGGTGCTCGGCACTGGCACCTAATTGTCAAAACCCTACATAGAAATGTCTACCACATGGTGGCGCTGCGCATCTAATTTAGAGATGAGCAGAACAACGGTTGTTTAGGAATACAATATATATTAAAATTTCTAATTACCTGCCTCCCCAGCCATTCCTTTAGCTTTGGGGACCTGGAATAATCTGAACTGTCGCATTTACATGCGAGAGAGATGGTTAGTAGTTGTTTTGGCAGCGATGACAAGGGCGATGGGTAGTGCAAGCTGCAGTTGCCTCCTGGTCAGAGCCCTGGCACTTAATATTTTACAAATTAAGCACTGAGGGCGACGCTCCTCCACTGCAACGGAGGAGTTGCCCCTGCAGGCCATGCAGGTGTCTACTGCTTATCATGCTTTACCTGATGCCAGCTGCTCCCTGCAATGTTGCCAGACTCACGCAGCTCAGCAATAAGGGTGCTGTCAGTTAGACAGTATCAATTGGAGGAATCGTGCGTTTGCAGACGGTGGCAGTACATGAGCAGGTTAAGTGCAGAATTATGGGCAGCTAGTTTCAGTTCGAGGCAGCAAGGGGAGCAAAATGTATGCACTTTTAATTTGCTCTTCACGCGCGTGCCTCACTAAAAAGCTCGTCCTGCAACTGCGCTACCCTAGCCTGCCTCATCCAAGCTCAGCCTTAAGTCACGGGTAAGACATATTTTGGGGCCCTCTGTATGGAACACTTTGGTTTTATTACGAATACAAGCCAAACAATATTAAATTATACATTAAACTTTCTTTCGGAAAAGGGGGCATCCAAAACGAGCCAAAAGCTGCCCCACCAGCTAAGCTGTGGCAAAGAAAGCTTGAACATTGATGAAACTATTATTTTTTTTGTGCTTGTATCTAGATTTGTTTTGTTTTGTAAAAACAATATTTTACATGGAATTCAGTGTCTAACTAGCCATATCCTCCCACTGAAGGAAGGACATAACAAGGGAGACTTTGTGGATGTTTAGTGGAGTAGTGCATAATATAAAAAAGACAGATGCATATTGTGCTTGAAATGGCGTTCCTTCTGCATCAGTATAAATCAAATCACCGCATAGCGCATTTTCACAATTCCATTGGGTGAAATCTGATTTTCTTCTTACTTTGCTTCCACTTTTTTGTCGCTCCTTTCCTTTTCTTATGTGTACAGTTCTCAAGGTATTGATCTGGAGCTCTACAGAATAAGAGGAATGGGATGAGGCAGATGACGAAGAATGAACAGTGTACTCAGAGTTAAAGTAGAAGTGTTGGGGAGGTAATGATAGAGATGAGGTACAGACATAGGAAAGGTGGGAAGAGATTTAGGGTAAAGAGACAAAGTTGAGGTGGCTAAAAAGAAATATGCAATGGGGTAGAAAGAGCAATAAGTAGGTAGAGACAAAAAGGGATAGAGAGATAACTAAGGCTTATATTGAGTTAGAAAGCACTAGAAAGCGGGAGGAAGGAAAGTAGAGAGATGGAGAGGGATGGATACACAGAAGCGATAGGAAGGAAGAGACCAAGACAAGGCAGAAAGAGAGGTGAGTTAGAGAGAGGTAGTGGGAGGTAGACAGCTAGAGAGTTGAGCTTTTAAGAGGGGTCTACAGAAAGGTGCAATGTATTAAATAGTGGTGTAGTAGAGAGGGGGCAAAAAAAGAGGTGTAGAAAGGAAAGTCAGGGAAAGAGTGTAGTGAGGCAGAGGCAGAGAAAAGCAAAGGGTAGAAAGAGAAGAGGTATAGAGAGAGCAGAGGTGATATAGAGAGACAGAGGAGAGTTAGAGAAAGAGAGGTGAAAGAGAGAGGACAGAGAGGTGATATAGAGAGAGATGTGTATAAACGAGAGTGATAGGTGAGGAAAGAAGGGTGAGTTGAAAAATAAACGGAGTGCAGGGAGAGATGAGAGAGATGAGAGAAAGAGAGAAAGGAGGATAATGACAGAGCAACAGAGGACAAACTAGAAAGGTAGCAAAAAAAAGGTAAGGTAGTGAGTGGTGGGGTACACGGAACAGAGGTAGTGGGTGTGGAGAGGGGAGGTAGTGAGCAAATGGTGAGGAAAATTGATACATTAAGTAGTGAGAGAGCCAATAACAACACATAAGCACAGCATTTCACATACTACACTCTTTCAGGGCCAACATTCTCAAACCCTTACTGACTTAACACATATTAGGTACACAACAAATGTCTATTTCTAATTATTTCCAATAATCAGACACATTGCTACATTCAGGGCTCTTCCTCCTGCATGTGGTAGTATCTCATCTGCATGTGGAAGGCTCGCTCCTGCTTGCAGAGTCTCCACTCTGAGTGCAGAGTTATCCCTCCTGAATGCGACGCTCTCCACCTGGAGTGCAGAACCTCCGCCCACATGCTGGGCAGAAACTCTGCAGTCGCGGCCAGCATGACCCGCGGGTGGCGGGGCGGGGGGGCGCGTGGGGAGAGGGGGATTAATTTAATAATAAAAAAAAAATGAAAACTTACCTTCGCCTCCGGTCCCCCGTCGCATCTCCTCTTTCTGCTCACAGGAAGCAGAAGCAGGCAGCCTCCCTCTCCTCCCCTAAGCCAATCACAACACTGCAATGGCAGTGTTGTGATTGGCTGTGACGCCGACCGCACAGGCGTCTATGGGGAGGCCGTTTTCTCCATTCAGGCTGCATGCAGCCTACATGGAGAAAACGGGAGAGTGTGCATGACTGCTTTGGTCGGCCCTGGGGCAGGCCAAACAGTCAACGCCCACAACATTGGGCTAGCCACTCCTCCCCGACCCGCCCACCCTCCAGCCCCCAACCAAACCCTTTTTCTGCTTTCTCGCAGTGCGAGAAGCAGAAACATAAAATGGTATTTATACCATTTTTTGTTTCTGCTTCTTGCACTGCAAGAAAGCAGTGGGGCGACGCTCCTCCGCCCATGTGGAGGAGCGGCCCCTGAAACTCTGTACTAGGGACGATGACCTGTGCCTGAAGCAAAAAACAGGAAATGACATACAGCAAGAGGAAGTCAGCCATTTTGTGATCATACTGAGCCATCTTCTCTTTGCTACAACAGCATCTTGCCCCCAAAATGGCTAAGAGCCTTGATGAGAAGCCCATTTCTCTGAGGCTGAATTAGTCATCATCAGCCAGGCGGTGTTCGACATTGACCCTCAGATTTATATGGGTCCAGAGACCCTGCTGAGCAATGCAGTCTGGGCCTAAATCTGGAAGGACAGCACCATGTGCCGCAGTGCAATGGGTGGCCACACTCAGAGGGAGAAGCTTTGCCATAAGAACTGGGAGGACCTTAGAATGGGAGCCCAAATTAAGGCCCAAGACATGATGAACTTGTCCTTCGAGCCACTTTCTCGGCACCCCCGCATGACTCCACTGTACCAGAGGTTCTTGAGAGGGACCCGGGTACCTCTCCACACTTAGCTGGAAGAGCTTGAACAGCAGAGAGATGGTAAGAGCATATTAGGACTAATCACCTATTTGCACATGCATTTTGAGAGTTGTGTCCTGTGATGTATTCACTTTGAGCTTTATTATAACCTTCCATTTTATTTAATATGTTTTTTGTGCAATATAAGGTTTGAAAGTTAAACTTTGCTAGCATGCATTGTTATTGTTTGTTTAGTTTGGATTGACTAATCAACTGATCTTGACATAATGGATATGCATTTAAACAATTCGGAATTTGTCAGCATAAATTGCATTTCAAATTAGTACCATTTCCATATTACCAATTTAAATTAATGTAATGCTAACATTCTGTACATTTACTTTACTTCCTAACAACCATATTATTGTTACCTTTTACCTTCCAATTTCACACAATTAATTGATAATGTGTGACATATTTGTTACAAAATTGACCAGTTCAACATCCTTTGCAATGATCTGTTGCCATGTTTTAAAACGCTCTCCTCTCAGATTAGCAATATGTGGAACATGTTGAAAATCATTGTTACCATTTACCTTCCAAATTCCCACAATCCTCCCTTGCATAAATCCCACACACAAGGAAAATCAGATCTGGTGGTCGAGCCTTCTCCTACATCACTGCTAAAGCATGGAACGACCTACCTTCACACATAAGAGCCTCCTCCTCACCTATTGAATGCCACAAGAAGCTGAAGACCAGACATTTTGAGTAGTCCTACTAGGCTCTAGGTGTTCCTACACTCACACCTGCTCAGTGCTAGGTTACCTTCCCGGGTGATAGTGCGCTCTACATAAGATAACAATTATTTTTTAATGTGTTACATATTTTTTCAAAACATAGACCAGTTCAACATCATTTGCAATGATTTGTTGCCATGTTTTAAAAGACTTGCCTCTCAAAGTTGCAACATTTTCAGAAATCAGCTTTTACTACAACCCTTTCTCCACCTTTCAATAGCTGATTCCACAGATATTTTGTAATGTCTCAATTTTAACTATTTGTAATTACCAACATTTTAATATGAAAACAGTGACACGTTTGGTAAAGACTCCACAATGTCAGCATTGTATTATGGGAAAATGTTTCCCTTTTACAAAAAGTTATCTAGATATGCATTATTGACCTACTAAAATCAGAATTGCTCCCTTTTTAATTTTCCTTTTCAGCAGACTCGGTTGGCCAAGGAACACCCTAGGAGGACCTGAGGAAAGAATCAAGATCCTTGATTGAGAGGAGAAAGCAACAACAAGCAGGTTACTTTGCCCACCTTGAGAGTAACAAGAACTGGCGCCTAGAGACTAAAGAGCCAACTCGGGGGGAGGGGGTGTGGACACTAACAGTCAGGAGGAGGAAGATACTGGGTCTCCTCCTGGCCTTGAGCAAGACCAACCTGTGGTGTCCCAAGAGCAGGACCCCACACAATCTCGGCCTGCACCCAGTCCCTTGGTAACTCTTGAGACCCCCATTCCATCAGGGCCTCCAGTCGCACCTCCGGTCCGGGCATCTTTTCCCCCTCCCAGTGCCAGGCAGCACAACTACAGTTGAGGGACATATCTGTCCCAACACCCTACACCCTTCTTGTGCTGCTCAATCCATTCTCCTTGAATATGTGCCCTTAGCTGCTCTCAAGGAGGCCCTGAGCCAATCGGAGAGGTTCAGGGAGACATCTTTTAGGATATGCGGGAAGGAAAGTTATGTGGCCTCATGACCTCCTTGGTCTAAAGTTGAGGTTGCTTTCTCACCACACCCCACCCCACCACACCTCCTGTTGTCCCATCTCCCAGTTTGTTTGTGATCCCTGTTTCTCCTGCTACCTGAGTGCAGTTTGCTTTACAACCAAGAACAGAACATACAAAACACTTTCTAAAGTGATTAATGCAACATCAAACATAGATGAAAGTTTTACACAGGTTTGGAGTAAAAAAAAGATTATGTTTTTGTGATAACAAAGTGATTATAAAGTAAGGGTTAGTGACAAAATAGCTATTTCTGATAAATGGATAGTTATTTTGGGGAGGGTTCTCCTGCTACTGATAATGATTGAGGTTGTGCTGGTATTGATGGTGGGTCAGTTGGTGGGGGTTGAGTTGGTGATGGTAGAGGTTGTGCTGATGGTGGTTGTGCAGGTGGTTGGGACAAAGGTGGCTCTGTTAAAGGTGTCTGGTTTGCAGGTGGTGTAGAATGTGCTGCATGTATTTGCTTTGAAGAGTTACATTGGCATTTGTTGCTTTTTGCCTCTATCATCTTCATGGCCACGGCATGTTGTTTTGCACTCTGGTTGCTGCATCTCTGTCATATCTTGGTAACATTTTGCATCATTATCCAAGGCACGGTCTGCCCGGCAATCATCTGAGAGAGTCCTTAAGGGAGTCAGCTATCTCATACAAAATATTCCTCAATTCATGAATTCCCTTCTGCACATTAGACTTTTGTCGGAAAAACTGATCATCTCAGATGGCAGCCATGCCAACTCCGCCCCTGTCTTACTTGGCCAGAAAATTGGCCCGCAAGGACAAAGTACCATCTGGGCAGTTGTGTGGGAGAGACTCTGGAAAGGATGATATCCGTTCCTCAACAGGAGTGTTATGTCCTTCCAGGTGATTGAGAGAAGACCGGAGATGCACATTAATGTGTTGGAGATTGTACAGAAGTACCTGTTAATTGAGGGCTGTACGGAGGTGAGCTCTGCATAGACAGAACAAGCTTCTGTGGCTTCTTAGCTAATAGTTGGGGACTGACAATCCTCATAAGTGACTGAGGAGAAACACAGATTTTCGGCTGTGAAATTGCTTTCTTGATGTTCTGTGTGGGGGCAACAACGTCTCCCTCCTCATCCCGTTCCTCCTCCACCTCCTGGACCAGTTTCTGCCCCCCCACCCTCCCCTTCTTGTCAAGTAGTGTTGGCCACAGATATTGTTGCTTGGTGGGGGATTGGATTTTCTCCTCAGATTTACCGCCATCCTCTGCTCCTAGATGGTTCAGCATCTTCGTCTAGAGCAATGCCCCTACTACCTGGAAAAAGAAGAATTTCACAGTTGAAGCACATTAATTCCAGTGGTATCTATGTTTCAATACACTACTTTAAAAGCATTGGGGCAAATTTACAAGAATTGCCACTAAGCAGTTTTCATGCAGTTTAGCAGCAATTTTTTTTACCGCAGCCGATATCCAATTCCTAACGCTATGTATGCGATGTATTTACAATACGTTGCTATGTGGCGTTAGGATCAGCTAGTGGCCGTGAACATTGAGTTAGTGTCAAGGCGATAAGAAAATTCACTTTGCGTGAAAAAAGTGATGGCCATCCAAATAGCTCAACGTCACTTTTCAGCGCCTAGCGGCAAAAAGAGCTTACAAATATGCCGCTAAGGAAAACAAATTACCTGAATGCAGAATGGAGCAGCCAGGACTAAGTTCGGCACAGGACTACAACCTCCCCAACCCCCCCAGGAGCCAGGATGACCAGCCAGAGACTCAGAGTCCCAGGGGAAGAGGAAGAGAAAACGCAGATTTAGTCAGGAGTAGAATGAGATCCTTATTGCGGAGGTGACTGAGCATCAACACCAGCCTTCATCACCTCCAAGGTGTCATTTGGGACCAAAAACGCTATATGGCAGTCCATTGTCAACAAGGTGAACTCCATCATAGAAGTCAAGAGGACAGTGACGGACTGCAAGAAGCACTGGCATAATGCCGAGCACAAAAGTAAGCAGAAACTTGCGAGCAATCAACAGGCAGCATTGCAGACCTGAGGTGGCAGTCCAGTGTAGTTTGTTTGAATTTTTGTGCAGCAAACAGTTAAGAGTTGAATTTCCATTGACAATTCATGTACTTTGCAAGTTTTTTTATTTCGGCTATGAAAACCTCACGTTAACGTTTAATGCAGTAAATAAATTAACGCTAAGTGGTATTTGACCTGTATTTGTACAATTTTGTTTAGCTGTTGCATGCCTGCCAACAGTCTATGGCTATGGCATGTGACATATGTTGTGTATGTGGCTTTCATTGGTAGGGTGTCTTTGGTTCAAAATGTGTCTGGGCTCTCAACATGCAAACCTTCACAGATGCATGCTGTGCCATACTTCACAATGTTTGATTGGCAATGCATGCAATGGTACAAGTTACACTGTTTTCCATATATTGTGTGTGTGAATACATATGTGGCATGTACTTACCCCATTCAAGCAAGGTGTTTACCACTGTCATGGGGTTGAGACTCAAACATATGGGTCAACCAAGCATGTACTACTTGTGTCAAAGATTTGGGAGTGGGCATACAAAGCACAAATGCCAGTGGGACAAACATCCCCATTTTTACAGGGTTGCGCAAAGCCAGTTAACCTTGCCTTACCACAGCAGTCCGCCACAGCAAAGGGGTGGGCAATTGGTGTTGGGTTGGACATTCCACCACAACATCCATAGCTTTTGATGCAACTCCAGATTCACATATCTGGGGCTGTGTTAAATTTGACAGTTCTGAAAATGCGATGTTAGACAGGCAAGACTAGGAGACATGTATTTAGTTCTTGTGCATTTCAGATCATTCCATGTATGCTGCAGCACACATGGATGAGTCAAATCCCCATTCTAGATTATATTTATGCTGTAAGGTGTCCCTTCATGCACAGAGTAAATAACCATGCAGCGCAGTCACCCTTGCTACAAGGCACAAGTGTGCCGACACTGGCACTTTCCAGATTTGTTGGCACCAGCGCAAGGGCAAGCACAGGGATGCACCATAAATATGGTACATATGCCTCATCCCTGTGTGTTGCGACAAGACAAAGCGCTGTGCTACCAGTTTTTGCACAACACTAGCCTCAGACCTTTCATCATAGATTACCCCTAACAATTCTGATTGTCAGTCAGTCAAATAGCTTTATTTCGATATAAATATCATAAAAGCATCAGACACTACATCAGTACCAGAAGGAAATAGGCTAAAATGATAAAAACACAGTATGAATTTTCCTAAAAATCGAAACATGGCTATTTACAACTAAAAACATTTCATTCTTTATAAAAATGATGAGCTAAAAGAGTATTTAAAACAGATATTTCATCACAGTCATAAGTCTGACGCTTTGAGACACCGGTAACTTGATCCTTCATACCGCTGTGCTTGCCTGAACAAATTCTCGGTCTAAATCAGGCTGTTATTTGCATGGCCTTGTGTCTCATCTTCCAGGCGCAACCCAGGAATTTTGCGGTTCCACAAACAAAAAGGGTTCTGGGATCAGATTTTAGTATGCGCAGAGCCACTTGATTATCCAAGGTGCCTAGTTGTTTGCAAATGGGCGCGAGCCACCTAGACCTAGCTATGGCATACCCCGGGCAGGCAAACATAAGATGTGCGACACTCTCCTTTGGAGACCCACAAGAGGGACACTCTTCAGTTGTTCGATATGGGGGGGCACCGCTTTCCGGTAAATGCACGAACAGGTAGTGTGCCAAACCTAAATTGCATGTATAGTGCCCTCTCTCTAGGGACCTGAACTACGTCCAAATAAGGTTCGAGGCCTCTAGAGTGTTAGAACTGGAGAAATTATTCCGTGAGTCTACCCATGTTAGGGTTACTGAGGTCTCTAACATCTACCCAGTCCCAGTAGATCCGTTTGAGATCAGACTTACTCGGTGGGGTTTGTGCATCCCAAGAGTCCTTGAGACCGAGTGTTGTCAATAAAGCTCTAAGGTTGGAGATCCATTTAATACCCTTATTAGTGTCCAAGCGCAATATTTCTGCAAAGGCTTCAGCATAATTAGAAAGTTCCGGGGTGTTCCTGTGGCGGGCCCAAAAAAGCAACGGGCGAAGTTTGGCCAGGTCCTTAAAGTGGCGCCTGCCCAGGTCATATAAAAGTGGGGTTAAGGGAGTACCCTGGGGCAACATAATCAATTCCCTAAAGAACTTATGTTCTGACCTACTGATTTCATCCAGATTATCAAAGCCCCATAGCTCGGCTCCATACATGGCCGAGCTAACTGCCTTTGCTCCGTAGACAATAAGCGCCGGTACAACAGGTCTAGTAAATGAAGAGCGATGTTCTTTGCTCAATGTCCCAGCGGCGCGTTTGTGATTCCGGAGCATTTTATCGAGATGGGGTCTCCAGAGCATTTTGTCTGAGAGCCGTATCCCCAAATAATCAAACGTGGAGACTCTCTCTAGGTGTGACCCATCTAGTGTGATGTTGTTCCTGAACGGTTTGTGGGGCTTGAATGTCATAAATTTTGTTTTGGATGTATTAATTACAAGCCCTCGTGTCTTACAAAAAGTTTGGAACCTATTCAGTAGTTTTTGCAAACCTATTGGGTTCTTGGAGATCAGTAGTGTGTCGTCAGCAAATAGGAGAGTGGGCACCCTACTGCCAGCCAGGGCCGGGGCATCAGTTGATATTTCTTGTAAAAAACTAACCACCCCGTTCATATATAAAGAAAACAGGGTGGGTGCCATCACACAGCCCTGGCGGACTCCCCTATTTACTGCGATCTTTCCAGTAAGTTGCCCTTGGGACCCCCATCTTACCTGGGCATAATTGCCCTCGTGAAGCCTTACTAAAAGGTCAAGAATCATTGGGGACATGCCCATACCTTGCAGTGTTTCCCACAGCCTGTTCCTGGGGACCAGGTCAAAGGCAGTCTTTAGATCAATGAAAGCGAGGTAAAGGCTGCCTTTGTCTAGGACTACCACTTACCAGTATATCATGAGCAGTCTGAAGACCTGGTCCATCGTGCCCGTATTGGACCGGAATCCCGCCTGGTAATGGGAAAGGATGTCCTCCTCTTCAGCCCAGAGTTGTATTCTCTGTAGAATGACCCTACCAACTATCTTCTGCATACTGTCAATGAGACTAATCGGTCTGTAGTTCGAAGGGTCCTCCCTGGCCCCCTTCTTAAAAATTGGGACAACCTCCGCACCCTTCCATGACTCTGGGACTGGACATCCTCTTACGATAGAATTAATGAGGAGGAGGACGTATTCGGCCCACTTTTCCTGATCAGCCAAAAACAGGTCTCCCGGGAGACCATCTGGACCCGGGGCCTTTGCGGGCACTAGCCTGTTTATGGCTGTTAGGACTTCCTTCCGGGAAAAAAGGTCGCTATCAATGCCCTCAGACTGAATTGGGGGGAGGCCATATTGCCCATCCGCACCTGCGTTGCAGGGCCCAGAGTACAACAAACTGAAATGATCATACCAGGTCTGCGATGGAATGTGGCTAGCAATCTGGTCTATTTCCCCCTTATTTGTCCGTCTAACCAGGGTCCAGAAAAGGTTGGCGTCCCTTGCTAAACTAGCACTTTTCAGATCTTGCCATATGGTCTCGTTCCACTCAAGCTTTGCTTGGCACTGGGCGTCTTTGTATGCTCTCCTTGTAAGTTTTATGGCTGCACTATTCTTGGTCCTAATGGCCACTGCCAAGGCCCTCCTCTTAAGTCTGCAATCTTTATTAAACCAAGAGTGCACTCTCCTTAAATGGACTGCAGGCTTGGTGGATCTGTTAGGGACCAAAAAATAGGTACTGATCTGACTAATGGTGCAAGTATGGATAAAGAAAGCCTTGGTAGGATCCGCTTCCGATCCTTCCCGAAGCTCGTTGATACTATTGTGCACGACCTGTTTAATGGCGTCTAACTTTGCGGCATGTAAGGCTACCTTGTGCCATTTAAGGGCTCTTCTAGAGTTGGAGGGAATCACCTCTTTGGTCATGTACGGTGTTTGAGAGGGTGCTGTAGGGCTAGGAGGAACCCAAGGGGACCTTAGTGACATGCACAGGGGGTTGTGGTTGCTATCCAGTGTATTCCCCACAACCATGTCTAAGACATGCCCCCAAAACCTAACATCTACTAAGATGTAGTCGATGCGGGATGGACAGGTTACTCTATTGTAGGTAGGGGCTCCCTGGGGATCTGACTTGGTCCTGCCATTTATTGCCCTTATACCATATTCCACAGTGAGGGCATTCAATTGGATGGCCAGTTGCGACCATCTTTTAACCGGGGGTATAGTCAGTGGGGGGACACTCCATTGGCGATCTTCCTCCTCACAACCTGTTATATCCTCTGTAGTGAGAGGCTCAATGTGCTATTAAAATCGCCTACAACTAGGACTCTCGACTGGGGCAAACAATCAGTCAAGCCATGTTCGAGTAGTGTGACAATAGGGGAAGCTTTGCCCCGACTGTGCCCCTTATATAGACGTTAAAGAGATCCAGCATTATCCCCCACTTGGGCCCTTGAATGTGAGTCTCATGATGTCTGGGCTCAACGCGGGATGAATGGATAATCTGCAGTTGAGGGCAATTTTAACCCATACTATAAGACCTCCCGAGGGGCGACCCTTCCCTATGGTGGTTGCTGGGATGTGATAGCAACTATAACCTGATTTATACAAAGGGGCCAGACTCCAAGTTTCCTGGAAGGCGCAGATGTCATAGTCCTCCACTAAGGCATTCCAGTGTGGGAGGGCTAGTTTGTTACTGAGACCTGCGATATTCCAGGAAACGATCTTTAACTGAGACAGGTACGCTGAATCCAAGGTTTTTGCTATGGTAGAATTGTCGATAAGGGTTTGGTCAGAAATGGAAATGTGATCAATAGATGAGCAGTGAACCTGAGTTGGCTGGACTCTCAAGGGCACGTTAGATAGTCAGTCGTTGGATTCTAGTAACGACGGGCCACTTTGTGTCCCTGCCGTTGGAGTGACTATTTGGGTTACTGTTGGTGATACTACTGGGTGTCGCCTAAGCTGTATTGCAGAAGAATCAGGGGAGCAAGTGCGGAACTCAAGCAGGAGGAGATTTGCCGCCAAGTCAGTGTTAGACAAGGTGAGCTCAATGCAGTCCCGAGGCTTAGTGGGTACCGTACACCTCCTGGCCCTGGTGATGTCCTCCCGAATGAGTGAGCGACATCCCCTGACGTGGCGAATCCAGTGAATAGACTTATTAATTAGCGAATCTTCGCTTTCGTAACCTGACCTGAAATTTAATTTGGGTACGTTGACCATAAAAACCTTTCTTGCCTCAGGAATAATATTTTGCAATGAGTAGCTCCTCTCAGTTAAATTAGTAGGAGTTAGACGTGTTGTTATTGGTGCATTTGGGGGGTTATTACCGATGTTACCGTGAGCCTTAGCCTGTGAGGAGACTAAGTTCCAAGGCCGTGAGTTAGCTGTAGTGAGCTCTTCATTTCTGTGGAATAGTGAAACTTCCTGGTGTGTTGTTAGTGATGATACAAGCAGCCTACTCCTTGCTTGTATTCCTCCTTCCTGAGTGGAAAAATGGGTTTGCTCTACATGTTGGCACTGATCGGCCCCACTGCCTAAGATCTTATTAGAGATTACATTTTTAACCGTGTTGTTTAACTCCTCGATCTTAACTCTCATGTCACCAATATCCTGTCTAAGAGAAGAAATAAGTTGAAAAAGGTCTGTCAATGAGGCGGTCTCTTCTTCACTACGCCTTATATGGGTTGAAGGTGAAGGGAATACTGTCTGCTCCCCTGAAGTGTCTGTAAGGTCCACCAGGGCAGCGAACCTGTTCGTACATGAAATGGAGGGGCCGGAACTGTTGCTATTATAAGGCAAAATTGAAGATTGTGAGGGTGTGTCGCGGGAAGAACTATCTGAAGGCTGTGCCCCAGTGGGTTTCCGTAGGCTATCGCTGGGGAGTTTAGGTGTGTCCTTCCTCACCTGTTTGTTAAACATTGTAAGGATAGTGGGGGCATTTTTTAGGGGTGATGATTGAATGGTTGGATTGGATATCAGTGGTTCTGAGCTTATGATGTCTTCGCACTCATGAATAAGGACATCTATCCTATCCATTACACAATTATTATTTGGAACACTTTTATGTGACCTTTTGGCTTTTTTCCCCTTCCCTGCCCCAGTACACACGACATTACTCACCCCCCCTCCCTCCATTGATTTCCTTTTGCCCATTTTGAGCCCCTAAATGGGTATGAATGTAATACACCGCTAGCAATATAATAGCATGGGGTCTTAACAAGAGCATACAATACACAAAATTAAGTGTTCAGGCTGGTCAAATGGCCCCTCTGTCAGTCCCAGGGCTAAATCAGCATATGACAGTACCTTTAATGAAAGCAGTGTAAGCCACGTCCGTCAGATGGATGGAAGGGGGGTGGCCCTGCCCTGCCTCTTCCTGGCAAGGACGGGCCCGCCCTTGGCCCGGGCTTCGCCCAGGCACGTCCCGCGCTGCGGGAGGCCAGGCGAGCTCTTATCGCGCCTCCGGGCGCGGGTTGTGGCGTCACGGCTTGGCGCAGGGCCTGCTGGGGGTTGTAGTTCCCCGGTATGCCGTTCCCCTCACGGCGCGATTAGATGGACAATAGCCGTTCCCCTCACGGCGGGAATGCAGGAAACAAGTAGCCGTTCCCCTCACGGCGGGAGATGCAGGAGGCAGGTAGCCGTTCCCCTCACGGCGGGAGATGCAGGAGGCAGGTAGCCGTTCCCCTCACGGCAGGAGATGCAGGAGGCAGGTAGCCGTTCCCCTCACGCCAGCGGGATTGGCGCTAGCAATATCCCACGCTGCGGGAGGCCAGGCAAGCTCTTATCGCGCCTCCGGGCGCGGGTTGCGGCGTCACGGCTTGGCGCAGGGCCTGCTGGGGATTGTAGTTCCCCGGTATGCCGTTCCCCTCACGGCGCGATTAGATGGACAATAGCCGTTCCCCTCACGGCGGGAATGCAGGATACAAGTAGCCGTTCCCCTCACGGCGGGAGATGCAGGAGGCAGGTAGCCATTCCCCTCACGGCGGGAGATGCAGGAGGCAGGTAGCCGTTCCCCTTACGGCGGGAGATGCAGGAGGCAGGTAGCCGTTCCCCTCACAGCAGCGGAATTGGCGCTAGCAATATCCCTGATTCTGTTTGGGAATTTGCTGTTTCAATGTGTGAGACATAGACATGAAAGTGGATGAATGTGATCCTTTGAGATGTTTTATGACACATGGTGGTGCACAGTGTCCACTGTAGGGACACTATACAGAAGTTAGTAGATGTGTTGTGAGGTTGCACAGAACCATTGAACAAGTATCCTGTGTACCCTGAAATGCAAGACACCTTGGGGCCAGCATAGGCCATAGCTTTGACAGTATTTGGTATCCATTCATTGTATGTCTGCACTGGCAATAGCAGTGCAGATTTCCTCTATGACACTCATGATATGCCCTTGGAGATGTCGTTGTTAGCTGTCAGGCTTATGTTGACATCCAGAACAGTGGGGAGGAACCTAGAAAAGGATGCCTGTGATACCACCGCCAGAGTGGCAGGAGTATGTTGAAAAGTTCCTGACAACAACATGTGGAGGATAGTGACTAGCTTGGTCTGTGGAGGGATGTTGGAGCAGTGCTGGGATGTGGGCTGCAGGCCAGGCGCTATCTGGTTCAGGAGGCGGACAATGGACCTCTTCTTAAGCATGTAATGGGCTATGACCTCCTCTTGCCAGAGGTGAATGATGGTGATCCTCTGGCGGTAGATCTGCTCCCTTCTACGGCACTGCTGTGGTGGTGGTGGTTGTCATGACCCTGCTTCCCCCTGTCCTTGCACATTGTGTGCACTCACACTTGTACAACCTGGAGTGTAAATAGTGCTAGTGTTATGTAACTGTCCCGCATGTTGGTAGTTTAACTGTCCCAATGTATCATGTGTGCTATTGATCTGAGTAATCCCTGGTGGCAGTGGCAGTTCCATCAATTACATGTCTGTGCACTCTAGATGTTATGTTATGTTATGTTAATGAAGTTTATAACGCGCTCAGATACTCCCAGGAGTGTCCCGGCGCGAGCCTTGAGGTGCAGCTAGAAAGAGAATCGCAGGTTAAAACAGAAGTGTTTTGAGCTGTTTTTTAAAAAGACTAAGATCATGGGTGTTACGCAGCGCGAAGGGCAACAAATTCCAGGCGGTGGCTGCCCGAAATGCAAGAGATCTGCCCCCCACTCTTTGACGGCCCAACAATGATTGTATACATGAGGAACATAAGTTAAGCAAAAGACATTAAGCATGTTGCATTCGCATCAGTCCATCAGTAGCTGAAACAAATTTATCAAGACCACCAAGTCTGAGCCCTGAGGATAACCCCCAAGCAGGACAGGGTTCGAAACGCGTTGGCTTGTGCTCACAGGATAAACAGTTTGATGTGCCACGAGGGAATGCATACATCTTTTTGTCCCCCTATAGACAACACCCTTTGAAAAAAGTATTCCCTGAGCGTTACACACAGGCAGGACAAAAGGCAGGAGCCTTTACAATTATCTTTGAGGGTCCGCCAGGTGTATTTGAAAATCACGGACTGGTTACTTGCACTTGTACTGTTTATATAATGTTCTATGTAATGTGCTTGCGAATTTTGTTTTGCATTTTGTGGTGTTACATTACTGGTTATTGTTTTGAATGTTTAATATTTCTTTGAAAAATATGTGTGGCCCGACAAGATGACATGAGAATAATGGTCTTATCTTGTTTGAAGAAAGTACAAAAAGAAGTAAAATAAAAAACACACGGGCTTTAGAACAAAGCACTGAAGTCTTGTGTGATTAATTAAGAAACGGTCTATCTGGACACTGTGTTTGTTGAAACAAAGCATTCGCAACCATGGCACGTGTCCATACAACTGTAGACACGAACACATGGCCTAATTGATGGTGACACGTTGGCACGCTCGGCACCTCGAGCGCTAGGCTATAAAAGACGCTCAAACTATCTGCACGTACTTGCCCTCGTCAACGCTACCTTACCTGAGCACCTCCTGTCTTCAGGGAAGATTTTCCCAGTTGGGCGTATCTGCTCCCCCAATGGTTTCTGGTTCTGCGTCTCTGCTTCTTCCACGCTTCCCGACAGCTCCAGAGAGTCTCTGGCTTTGCGCGGTTCCCTGTCTCCAGCTTTCTGTCGCTGACGTTCCGGTGACGCAATGTACCACGGCATATTTACAAGGCCATGTAAAGCCACTTTATGTGGCTTTTCATGGCCTTGTAAATATGTGCCACCTTCATGCAGAACACTGCGTGAAAGGGGCGTTCCCACGCAACACCCATGGAATCTGAAGCATTCCCAGATTTACAAGAAATCGTAAACCTGGGAATGCGTCAGAATCTAAAGCCACCCCAGGGGTGGTGTTAGGGAGGCGCAACAAGGAGAAATGTTTTCATTTTTCCTAGTTTTTTCCTTTTTCTATGTGTGCTGGATTCTGCATAAAAATCCACCGTAGCATCAAAAAATGTACGCTATGGCGATGATAAATCTTTGTAGATATGCCCCATTGTTTTGCAAATAAATAATAAAGTTAGTACCATCTTTGCTTACAACCTAAACAAATAAAGGTTAAATCATGGATAGAATTATAATAGTTCAACACTGTGAACTCAGTAGCTCCAGAGACATGCATGTCTTTTGGAGATCCCCTGAGATCAGCTGTTGAACCTGGGTCCTTGTAGTTGTTGTTTCCAAAGTATATCCAGATCCAGTAGCTAGAGAGATATACATTATGTTTAACGATCATTATCCCTTTATAAAATTCATCAGGAGTACAAATGCTGACATGTTAGACACACATACAAGAAAGTAAAACAAACCATACCACTAAACAGACTTCTCTTATTTGATAAATTTATATAATTGAGAGCAATGAGTTACTGAATGGACTAATGATGAGGTACAATAATAAAAGAAATAGGGCCTGATTCACAAAGGTTCACTTACACCTTTTTCTAAGCTTACTATTTTTTTTGCTGTTCTCAAACTCTGAGATTTAATAGCAATTTTACGACTGCAGTGACTCCACAGTTGGGTTGGAAAACTCTGCACATAAAAATATAGGATAGCCTATGTACGGAGTTCTCTGCTGCGACTACAGAGTCTCTGCAGTCTTAAAAATAGTATTAAATTAGAGTTTGTGAATTACAAAAAAATTGTAAACCTACACAAAAGTGTAAGTTTACCTTTGTGAATTAGGCCCTATGAGTGTAATTTTACTGGTAGTAAAATTAGTAGTATACAAGTACACATGTAGTTGGTGAATGACAAAAAGTTGTAACGTTAATACAGAAAGTGTGAACTTACACAAAGTTGTAAGTTTGCCTTTGTGAATCAGGCCCATAGGTTTCAAGACTTACCTGATCGTCAACCGAAAACAATTAGATGAAAAATAAAATATATAACTTCTAAAAAATAAAACACTTTAATACTTTAAAACTTACATAAACCAACAAAACACAAGAGTTAAATAAAATTGAAAACAATAAAACTGAAAAATGCAAAATGAACATAAAAAATGTAAAACAATATTAAAACCAATATTTGAAATGTCAATATTAATGTTACAACATATAAAACAATATACTTACCATCAATATTCTCAGCCTCAATATACTTGTGGGGCCAGTGCTTAATTTGTAACAAATTAAGTGCCAGGCCTCCTCTTGGAAGGCCACTGCAGCCTGCACCATGCATTGCCCCTGCCAGCACTGCCAATGACAGTACCAACATAACACCTAACCATTGCACTCATACAAGTGTGACAATTCAGATTATTTCCGACCACACAAAGCTGTAATAATGGTGTGAGAGGCTGGTATTATTCATTTTCAATGCAATTTGACTTAATAAACACAGTTGTCATGCTCATCTCATAATTAAACAGACAGCCCCACCATATGGTGGACTGTCACTAGAGCTGGTGCTCACAATTAAGTGCGGGTGCCAAGCACCGGGAACCAGCGCAGCAAATTAAGCACTGCTTGTGCCCACAATAATACAGCTTTGATATTTAGTACCATCAATATTTTACCATCATTATTATGGGTCCACACCATCATGTACAGTGTTATAGAATAGCAAGAGAAGTAGATAGAGTTGTGGAGAGAGAAAAGAGAGGTAGAAAGCATTGTTAGAGAGAGAGGAGGTGGGTACATAGAGTGGCAGTGAGAGTCAGAGAGAGGGAGGTAACGTGAGAAGGGTGAGCTGGAAGAGGTGAGGTGACGTAAGTAGAGACACACAATTGCCTAAGAGACAATGAAAACATTTAACAGCTCTTTGTGAGACAATTAGTCATTTTTAGGTCGAGCCTAGCGCAGCGCGCATGCGCTGCTCTGCGAGACTTTTAGTAAGGGGCTTCAGAAAGCTGACCACACGCTTGTGCGTGTGTTTTTGTTTTTCTCACAGGCTATTGGGCTTTGCGTGCATCTTTCTAAGAAAGACAGCACGCAATTGGGCAAAGGCGGGTGCATGTCCCGCCTTTGCTCCGCCCACGGCCTATTGCTTGCGGTTACCCGCACGGGCGACATCTGTTTACAATTATCGTGCCCAGACGCGTGCGCGATAATTGGAAACAGATCCCTCACACAAGCGCGCGCGCGCTCTCGCGCACCACTCGCAGGCTTGTTGTTGTTGACTTTTTGCTTCCGCCTCAACACCAATTTGAGCACATCACCTTCGGTTCCTTTACATGCTTAAATTGAGAGCACATTTAAGAAACGTATTCTGTGCGATTAGAGCTACTTACTTGAAAGTTTCCAATGCAATCTGGCTCTAACCCGTAGAATTATTTTGACAGTTACGATGGCCCTGCGTTTTCCCATACTCGTGGGAGCAAATTGTGAGTACAAAAATATTTGCCTTTGTGCAAGAGACAGTAGTCTGCCAGTACTGACCAGGGGTTATTGCAATAAGTTTCCAATACGTAATAAAGTTAATTGTGATGCCTTTTAGTGTTCGGCTCAGGGTGGCCCCTCCGTAACTCGCATATGAAGGCGAACAGCTCAACTAGGTTGGCACTTCTCTTCTTGGCTCTATGAGAGGTATTTCATCAAATGGAACTGTGCACGGGACATGGAACCCCGAAAACGTACCCATGCGTACCTTTATTTATCCCATTCTCCCGCAGCGCTTTGAATCGGTCCAGTGGTTGTATAAGCGCTGAGCATCTGTTTATTTTCTGGGGCGTGCTTCTAAATGAACGGCTTAAACTACCGCATTTTAACTATACCTCCTAAAAAGTAGACAAATGAACTTTGCTGAAATTTGCTCATTATTTTGTGCTTGAGGAGGAACAAGGGATATTGAATGTGCCGATGTTTTCAGCAAGCAGTGCTCAAAATTTCCCTCTGTTAAATCGCTCCCAATTTTGGCAGCTAAGGCAACTGAAACTCAAGGGGATTAAACACTTTGGCCAGGGTCACGCCGTGCGATCACGTGAAGAAGCCGGGATTAGAACCATAGCCGGCCATATAAGCACTAGAGGCCATTGTCTATTTTTTTTTTGCAGTTTTATTTAGCGCGAACTCGACCCGAAGGTAGGAGAGCGCTGTACATGAGCACAAATTAAGTTACACAAGGACGCATTCATTTTTGGTAGGCACAGGGAGATTAAGTGATATGCCCAGGACCACAGGATTTTGAGCCGACGCCGAGACTCGAACCTGGTTCCCCAGCTCCAAAGTCGGACCTTCTCAAAAATATGGAGTGGATCAGTCTCGGGTGTTTTCCTGGGTCAGAAAGATATTTTTCGCTCAAGTGCAGAGAGGGAGATTAATATCTTTGTGGCTGGCATTGGAAAAAACTGTAAACAGTAGATGGGTGGTTAAATGTTTTACTCGCACCTCTGTAAGTCTGAGCATTGACCCCGTTCCCATTACAGAGTCCTTAAGCAACAAGGTATTCGACTGCTTGAGCCGGATTTTGGTTCAGTCAGGTTGCCGCTTCACTAGGATCGCCACGAATTTCAGGAGTAAAAATGTTGGTTGTTCTCAGTGTTAAGCATATTGTGTTTATACCGCTGCCCACTGGCCCAAGGAAATAAAGATAACAGTAGCCACTCCTAATTTTTGTAGCCAACAGCGTAAAGTAATCTGCAGCTTAAAAGCCGTAGACGGGAACGTGAACTACGAGTCCCAGCAGGCTTGGTTCTAGAGCTTGAAAAATCCGGACTGGCTTGAAGTTCACATAAGAACATATAGCAAATCTAAATGGAACTCATTTGCATAGTCCGTGGAACTCATTTGCATAGTCCGTGGTTATTTTGAAAATACAGAATGGATCAGAGACTCTGAGGGTTTAGCAGGGAGTACTACATTAATTTTTCTGACTTTTGGCATTCTCACTATTTTCTTTGGTGCTCATTTTGGAGACAAATCCATTTTTGATCAGGTGATGGATAATTTGAGCCACTGAGTATTATTATCCATTAGCACCGACAAATTCAATTTTTTGTGTGGCTGCCAAATTGAAACGCAGTAGAAGACTACAGTAAATTTAAAATCCACTCCCTGTGTCATATGCATAGTTTACAACCAGAACAGTTTTAGGGCATGGGCAAATGCCCAGGGCACCACCTTCCAGGAGGTGGAAGAGTCTCCTGAAGAAGTGATAATAATGGGCGTAAAACGGATTTTTTTATAATGTAACAGCTGAGCTTGCCTGTCCTGTGCATTGACTCACAGTGATGCAAAACCAGCCTCCCCTCCCCCCCTCCCAGCCGCAACATTTGGTGAGGGCGCACTAAAAGAGCACTTAAACTGTCTGCTTCACTGGTTTACAAAGACATTTTGCCTGATGGGAGGAACCCCCGAGGAGCGTGCAGCCTGGAAAGCAGGTCAGCGGAGTGTTCCAACTGTGCAGCTCCGCCTTTCAACCATAAATCACTTTATATTACTCGTATTGGGCCATTGCGGCTTTGGCTGAAACCAGCAGCTCTCACGGGGTACCCACACTAAATACACTCCCTTTTATGTGTTGTAGTATGGGTATGCCCATTCAGTTTTATGTGGTCAGTTTATTTGAGGTGTTAGTTTCATATGAGCGCTCCTAGGCAGTGCTTTAAGAGGGTCGTGTCCTGCCGGTGCTCAGCACGGCCAGTTCTTAAAAGCGGGTGCTGAGACGGACACCTTTCGGGCTCTCTATTTTTGCCTTCACCCTCAGGGTGAAATAAAAATCTTAACCCTGCAGCAGTACCACCACTTCTCAAAGCCTTTGATGTAACCTCAAAGAGACTGGTTTTAGTTTTTTTACAGTCTCGTCGTTTCAGAACGGAAGCATTTTCAATATTATATACAACAAAGTCACAGTTGTCGCTTATTTATTTTATGCAACTAACAACCATTGACAAAGCTAATAGTCCTGGCTTGTTGTAGGTATAATGTTATGCGTGTTATCATATATCTGGATGCAATGACAGAAACAGCAAAATACCAGTCGGGCAGCACACTATGCTAAACACAGATTTTTAGCTTATGTGTTTTAAGCCACGCCCTTAATTACACCGGCCACGTCCCTTTGAAAGACCACTAGTTTTTTCATCCCACTTATAGCCCACTATACCTAGGCTCTGGCGAATGGCAGAACGCTGTACCACGAAGGTACGAGTTCAAGAGGTTATGTGACCTTTTGAACAATAGATGGATGAAGGGGAGGGTTTGAGTCGATGGCTGCTTTGATACATTATCATTTCACTAAGCAGCGGCGTGCAGCAGCTAGCTTCTGTGCTCTCTTCTCTCTCAAAGGGAAAAGAAGGGGGGGGGCGTCGCAGCATGGTAGTTTACAATAGTGTGGGCAGCCGACCATTTCAAAGGCAGCACTAAAATGTGTACCTCTGCATCTCCACAGAACAGCACTTTAGTATGCAGATTCCTTCTTATTAGCGCCAAGAAACTACATGGCTTTGACCACTACTCTTTACACCACTTCCCCAAAAACACAATAATTGTTCTTCCCCAGCACTGCTGGTTTGGTAGATGGGAAGTGTGAAGGGCGGGGCTGTAGTTTCTATTGCTCAGTTGAAGAAGTTTTTAGACAGGGCTTTTCCTTTTGTGTGTCAGACTATGGCTGCTTTCGGATATTTCTTTTTGACGTATTAAGTCATGCTTAAACTCCCCACTCCCTCTCAAAACATCTTAATAGTCATTGCAAGTCCCAGTTTTTAGGTGTGGCTAGAGTAAGCTTCAGCTGTTTGCCAATAGGTCTGGCAAAACACTTATAAGGTCCCAAAGGCGAGACCTATTGGCTATGCCAATGCTTGTTTACCAAGCTACTTCTAATCACACACTATAGAGGACCTATAGATTCTTCTGTGGAAATGCCAGCAAAAAGATAGACTGAAGAATGAGCACCCTATGCTGGCCAATTCATTTAATACACCGTATCTCATATTTTGGTATGTATTTATTCAGCTATCGTTCCAGAGGAGAGTGTTAAAGCCACATCCTACCCATCAAAGTGTTCTTACGTATTACTTTTATGTAATTTCCTCTTCATGTATTATTGTAGAAAAGAGAGAAACCTAGAGGTTAGTGCATCAGGTAATCAAAGGTGTTCCATAGGGTTTACTTGTATGTACTAAGGACCCAGGATCAATTTCTATATTTCTGGTGAATCTATGATCCATTGGCATCAACCCCATTCCCCTAACAAGAGCAGACCGGCCAAGAAACATCTTGTATTTCATTTTAGAAATCAGGGATTATGGGGTGCAGATTTGCCTATGCAATTGTATTTGGTGGCAGCTCTTGAGAACCTCAACCACAGCCTTCTATTGTTGAGAAAAAGAGCAGTGATAATGGTATCAAACCTGGTGATCAAATGGTTTGGTTTTTCTTCTAGAAACCATTGTTCGAGTGTGTCTAGATGAGGAGCATCTTTTCATGAAGAGTCATCTGGTTGTGGAGTTCCATAGTGTTCATGCTTGGTTTGATTGCTTTTTAACAAGTATGTGCAATATTAACATCAACTACTTTTTATCTGGGAAATACATTTCCAAGACTATGGCAAGGAGATTCAAGTGGTTTTGGGTTGACCCAATGGGCAGGTAAAGATTAGGATGCAATACAATCTATCTGAGTTGATATTCAAGTATAGATGAATTGAAAGTGGTTGAGCTTAAATGTCTCAAAAACGGAATTCCTTCTCATAATATCTAATCATAAATTGAATTTATTAAACATCCGTACAGCATTTTGTAGTAGGTAACTCTAGCATCATTCAGAAAATGAAGGACAGGACCATAGGTATTCTTTGTAATCACCAAATTACTATGCATAACCAGGTAAATCAGATGGTTATTAGCTCTAGTTATTATTTCAAGTTAATAAACCAGAACCATCCCTTCCCTCTCAGACTCCTTCAGTCACTATTGCAAGGGCTATTACTAGTTCTAACATCTGGAATTGCAATTATTGTATTGCTGGTACTGTCAAAAGAAAAAAATCAAAACATGTAGGTGTTACTGTATTTAGCTGCCAGGTTCCAAATACATATTCCTAAATGCAAACACATCTGCCCGGTTCTTTGGACACTATGGGCCTGATTACGAGTGGGTCGGTTAATTCCGACTTGTGCGCAAACCCCTGTTTACACATGGGTCAGAATTATTAGTTGAGTGTTATTTAACGCATCCGATGATTATCAGATGTGTTAAATACCTCAACCTGCGTTAAATTTCGGCAGGTCAAACCTAACGAAATTTAACAGGGGATAACCATACAGTAATTAGAGTATCAGGGAGATTTTAGTGCGTTAAAACCACAATCCGCTTAGGAATTACCCGGAAACTGGTACTAGGTGCTATTTATCGCACCCGAAAAATAACGTACTCTGTCGTATCGTTATTTTTCAGGTGCGATAAATAGCACCTACACTCGTAATCAGGCCCAAAGTTGGCTGCCACCACATACATGAATTGATTTTAAGGTGTTAAAAACTACTCCAAAGACAATTTATGATCTAGTGCTACTTAAAGAATAAACTTCACATTTCCAATCCCTTCCATAATATATGGTGCCCCTTGAAGCTACTGCAAGACACTTTATGAATAAAAGGAGTGTCAGCGGGTGAAAGGTTGTTTCCCTTTATGTTTGAGGAATGTGGAATGTGCCGCCTCTTGACATTAGCAAGATGAGTAACAATGTGTCCTTTCTGTTTTGGCCTGGTTTTCCAGTGAAGTTTAGTGTGGGAGTTTGGGTACCCATTATGGTTTTTTTCAGTGCTTATAAGAAATCAAGAAGGGTGATGATTATTTACACTCTTTGGAAGGTCCTTTGGAAAATTTGCTCTTTGGAGGATACACTGCTTGTTGCTTGCAGGAGCGTTGAGGCAGGTTACCTAGAGGGAGCAAATGGTGCAAGAAAGGAAGCAAAAAGAAAAACAAAAGATTTGTGCATGGAATGAAGTGCGGCACTGGGACCTAGAGGTCAAATATCCCAGGTTTTCAATGTGAAGCGTTTGCCCTTTGTAGGAAATGATTTTGATAAACCAACGGTAGTAGCCATTGTAGATCAATTTTTCAAAGAGAGAAGCGAAAATTGTGGTTAGAGAATAGCATCATCTGGGAAGTGTTTGTTCTGTTGACATAAAGAGTTCCGTTAAGGGACCAGGGGGAATGTGGAGGACCCTTAAGGGTGGTGAATGGTTAACGGGGCCTGGCCTCGAGACCATTAGAGTACAGACACAGAATACCAGGTTTGAGATGGCCAAACAGGGTTGTGAAGTCTAAAGAGATTCTAAAAGAGGAGTTAAAAGGGTGAAGGGGTTGCATGAATGAGACACATGTGCATAAGACCCATCTTTACCAAATATGTAGAGCAACTTGCTGGGTGTATATGAGCGATCACTAACTGTTTATCTGAGCTTGTTTTTCTTAGTTTTGAGAGTGTGATAGTTTCTAATAATTCTGAACATTTGAGGAATTTAACTCTACAATATCCTTACTCCTTTAAAGTAGGTAAGTGATGTATGCACACATTCATGTTGAGTTGTCTCTTTTCTCTTTTAAACAATATTAGGCATATTTATTTTTTTTAAAGCACCCAAAAATATTTTTTAAGACCTTCGAGGATCTGTTTATATTTAAAGGAGGGGGGCACCCCGGACATATTGTCACATTGGGACTAACAGTCTGATTTAAACCGCAGAGTACTGTTTGTACTCTGTCAGGGCGATGGAGTAAAATGCTCCGTTGTGAAATGAATTTGTACTTGTAAAGCGCACTGATACCCTGGGGTGTCCTGGCGCTGTACGCATACCACTGTGGAACCCTTCCTGGCTTTTCCCTGTGAAATGTCCACTCCTGGGCACCCCCAAGGTGAAGCCAGGCATCCCAGCGCTGGTGGGGCCGTTGTGAAGATTAAGCAAGCTATTGCCCAGAGTTGCAGAGTGGGACCCATGATTAGAATAGGCACCGAGGCGAGAATGATCAGGTCCGAGGAAATTGAGCCCAAGACCCACCGAGGTGGGAATTGAACCCTGGTCCCAGGCCAGATCTCTGCATCAGGGTCTGCCGCTCTAACCATTGAGCCACACTTCTCCACTGTACCTGTTCTCTGTATTTAGAGATGTCCACCAACCCTGTGGACATCTCTAATCATTGGAAGGAACCAGCTTCATGGCGGTTCCTCTCAATGTGTTAAAAGTTTTACAGACGGCATCAAGGCCGGATTGGGAACAGCAATCAGCCCTGGTGCTAGTAAAAGCACCACTCCTGCTTTTGTTACAGGAGGCCGATATTGCTGCAAAACTGGCCCCCAGTTACAAAACCAGCCCCCACGGCCACAAAACCAGCCCCCCCCCCCCGGGAAACGCCCGGTGCCCGCTACGGCCTGTCTGGCCCTGGACGGCATCGTCAAACATGATGGCTGCCCATCAAACTATTAACAATTTTTTGCTTTTTCAGAAACAAAATCGTAAAGCAGGATTTTGTTTTTAAAAAAGCTAAAACTAATGACACCCACACCATAGGAGTTGTCTCCTATGGTGTGAGGGTCATTATTTTTTTTTTTCTGTAACTTTACCTGGCGGGGACGAACAGCAAAAAAACATAACACCGTCCATGCTAAATAGGGCGCACGGTGTTATATGTAAACCTCTGATGGCCAGAACTCTGTTGGCAGTTGCGACAGACAACCCTCTCCGCCAAATACTAAATCAGACCCTTAGCTCGGGAGTATGTTTTTTGATTATCCTATTTTAATTTGTAAGGTATTTTGCCAAGGTCGTTAATGGAAGCCTTGTTTGTGTCGCAAAAACGCTTTCTTTTTCATAACAAGTTGTATGTCTCACTGTCGGGATAAAGACAAAGGGTACGCTTATTTTGATACGATTCCACCAACCAATGTTAACAAATGCAAATTCACGAAAGGAATGTGCTGCCATATAAAACTTCATATGAATAAAAGATTAACTTGGCTCGTCGGGCAGCCATGAGTTATCCGGTATGCTTTCAAGTCAGAAAGGTTGTCAACCAAACGTAAGGGCACTTTAAGGGACTCAGAAAGAAGTGCCACTGACATTAAAAGATACGCTCAAGCACTTGGCAGAAAATGAAAGGAAACTAAACATGGGATTGATTGAACAAAGAAACCCTGTTGCCTGTTTTTTTCCATTTGTAGTTTTGTTTCATGTTTAAATAAAGCGTTTTTTTCTGTGGACGACCAGTGAGTGCAAACACTATCAGATCGGAGCATCTACATGACACCCAGGCTTTGATCTGACTGTGTTTTCAGTTTAGTTCCATTTTAAACTGCTTAAAACAACAACATCTGTTTCCTTTCCGAAGGACAGGGCTTGTCTCAGGCCGGATAAAGGAGGGGAAGGTTTATTACTGTACAAGCTGCAATCTCCCACTTGAGTTTTGTTTGCTGTGAATACAAAAAAAAAAGTAAGCAATAGCCTGCTGGCTGACAGTCATGACTCTGGCCTGCATGCGGCCTGGAGGAAGGCTTGATGAGAGCCAAGGGTCTAAGACCGCTTGCCATCAAATCCCTTTTGAGAAATCTTGTTTTTTCTGCCCATGTCAACGTACAACCTCAGGCAATTGTCCATCAAACATAGTCGTTTTTTATGGCATGCACTCCCACGATGGTGTCCCATGTTGCTATACACTTTGAAACCAAATTCAGCAATTCACTATCCCAAAGGCTAGGCTTGAGTCATAAATTGCAACGGTGCTAGGGAATTTGGCATCATCAGTGCAAAGCAATCTGTGATGGGTGCAGTGCAATTTTGTACTGACATTTACACTGACCTTTCTTTGCAGCCATTCAAGTAGGTATTCCCTTTTCGGTTTGTTGATGCAGACTTATTAGCCTTGCTAAATATTTCTGCAGATGCTGTTCAGAATTAGAAAAGCAAAAAAAAGTCGTCATGCATCGGGAAAAAAAAACATGATGATATGTGTGCATGCATGGTGATACATGCTCATGTAAGTGCTTAATTTGAGCCGGTGGTTTCCAGTGCTGAGCACTGGCACTTAATTGGTTTCCGGTGCTCGGCACCGGCACTTAATTGTCAACACGCTCTAAGGACAGTCCACCACATGGTGGCGCTGCTCATCTAATTTAGAGATGAGCAGAACAACGATTGTTTATGAATACAATATATATTAAAATTACTAATACCTACCTCCACAGCCATTTTTTTAGCTTTGGGGAATTGTAATAATTCGACCTGTCATACCTGCAGGCAGAGAGATGGTTAGTAGTTGTTATGGCAGCGATGACAGGGGTGATGGGTGGTGCAAGCTGCAGTAGCTTCCTGGTCAGGGCCCTAGCACTTATTATTTTACAAATTAAACACTGGCTACGACAGCCCTAGGGTGATGATATATAAGTGTGCATGTGTCACCACTCATACATGATGACACAGTAGCCATTTAGCTTTTGTTTTAATTTACTGTTCCAAGATATCTGGAGCCTATCTTGGAGCAGTAAATTAAAAAAATGTAAAAAGTTCGCTGAGGGGCATTTTTCTTTTTATATAAGAGCATCCAAATAGCAAAGTACAGCTTATGGGCCCTCCCAAAAACTTTAAAAAAGGGTAGAATATGACAGAGTGCGAGGTGCAGATAGCGGTACACGTTAAAATAAAAGTTGAGCAGATGGTGTAGCAGGTAGTTGCAACAAAGGAGCTCGGTGTGGGGTGTTACCTTACACAAAATAAAATGAGCTGAATGAGGAGAGTTGGGCAAATAATTGAAGTGCTGGTGTGAGAGGAAGCAACACAGAGGGTGCATGTGGTAGTAATTTGAGGGGAGAATTAGCACACAATGGAGAGAGCAAGAAAATACATGCAGTCTCATAGAGTGCTGAATGTAAAAAGTAGTTCCCTGAACGTAAACAGTGGAAGGATACAGTTGAAAGAATTGTAAAGAAACTATGATCCACGAAGGAACAAACTCAAGAAGATGGAAAGCCAACAAAAAAGAAACAAGCAAATGAGATTAACAAGAAAGCCTATCACTGATAAGCAACAAGCTGACACAAAGCAGACTACAGTTATTGGTATAGTCCACAATACATTTTCAACAATAGACATACAATGACAATTGCTTCTACTGACCAAAGCAAAAAGCAAATTAATTTCTGCTCTCTCTTTCTCTACCAACTCCTGGTCCTCATTTCTAATACTGGTCTGACAAAATAAGATACATAGGGCCTTATGTACGAAGCATTTTTGCCATCACAAACATCCCGATTCGCAACATGGGACCATTTACGACTCTAAAAATGCTTTTCCAAATGTACAAACATCCAAACTGAGATTCTCAAGAATCGCAGTTTGGGTGTAGAAATCTCTATTTGGATGGAGCATGTTTAGTGCGTCCCTTCCAAATAGCGATATCCAGTGTTATGTAGCAAGGTTTTAGGACCAAAATGTGTTTGCAAAACATTGATATTTTACCACCAACTCAAAGTTGGTGGTAAAGCATTTGCAAATTGGAAGTTGTCCCCAGGGGACCCCTTCCGGTTGTGAATGTTATAAAAACAGGTTGTAAGAGCAGGCAGTGGTCCCTCAGACTACTTGCTGCTCTTAAAAAAATGAAAACAAAACATTTCATTTTTTATTGTTGAAACGCATCCCGTTTTCCTTTAAGGAAAATGGGTTGCATTTCAACAAAAAAAAAGAACGTTTATTTAAAGGCAATCACAGACATGGTAGTCTGCTGACCTCAGCACGCCACCACCCCTGTGATGGCAGGCATTCCTAATGGGTCACAAACTGCAACCTACCTCATTAATATTTATGAGGTAGGTTGAATCACAAGTTTCATACATAAGGAATAACGATTTCCAAATAGCGATTTGGATAAAATAGCTATTTGGAAATCGCTATTCCTACTCTTTGTACATCTGGCCCATAGTTATTAGCAAAACATAGGTAGAGTAAGGTTGCAATAGACTTGATATTTTAAGGTTTTCTCACTGTGTATATTGTAGAGGAAACTTTACAGACAAACAAAAAGGCTAAAAAAAAATAAAAGTGGAAAAAATGCCCAAAATTGTCCATTGGTTTCATTAGAGACTCAGAACCAGCTCTTTGTAGCCCACAGCCTCAATCAGCATGACAGGCTGTTTTTTCAATATTTTTACTTCAAAATGTGACTTATCTGCACGTTGTTCTTGTAAACTTGCAACTGTTTGACTCTAAATTCTACAGGTTAGGCCATACCCTTGCAATCTCACAAGCGTTCCACTGCCCTCTGTGATAATGCTGCGCTATAAAAACAGTTGATTAAATAATATACAAAAGTATATATGTTTATATTCTTAAACATAGACATTCTATTGAACTGATAAAATCCCCAGATTGTGGTGACATTCATGAATTCGAATTATCATCTGGCTCAACAAGCTAATTGCACCAGTGAAGGGCAACGACCATTCTCTCATTTTTAGCTCTCACTGTGGAAGCCTTACTAATGAAACATACAAACCTCCCTGAAGCCTTTTCTCTGGGTCCCTGAAAGTGATTATCAGGCCATTTCCATAATGGCTTTTGTATTTCACCACTGATGTCTTGGGGCCTAAAATATTATGCACTCCAGTTGGATGGCCAATTTCCCCCTTTGCACTTTTAACTTTACAAGGGTGATAAGGTTGACTAATTAAAATGTATATTATTTAGATTAACAGTAAAAATGTGCAATGATTCATGTAAAATTCAAAGCTGAAATGACACATATTTACAATGTGCAAAGTGCAATAGGCAGTCCATACTTATGTGTATAGGCCATAGAAATACTCTAAGGTCTAATTACGAGTTTGGCAGTGCGGTGGTGGTACCACCCCGCCGCCGCACCACCAAACCGGTGTGTGAACCGCCCCCCAGATTACGAGTTTTCTCGTGTCTGGCGGGTGGTTCTTTGATGTTCCCAGGGCAGTGCCTATGAAATAGGCACCGCAATGGGAACGTCAAAGTCAGTACCTGCACGGCATGGACCTCTGCTGTCCATGCAGTGCAGGCACTGGGGTGCATGCACACAGGGTTTGCCCCCTGCATGCATCCCACAGCCTAGAGGCAACAGAGGGCCCTGTAGGGGCCCCTTTGTTTCCTCTCTGCCATGGCTTTCATGGAGGAGGAACCGCCATGAAAACCGTGGCAGAGAGGAAACTCCTAATATGCTTGGTGGGACCGCAGCCGACCCGCCAAGCATACTGGGTCCTCAAGACCACCGTGCCACCGCCAGGGATCTCTGAGCAGTCCCAGGGCGGTCCGACCGTCCGCGTCATAATAAGGCGCCACTCCACGCCCTTGCGAGTCTGGCAGTCTGTGAACCGCCAGACTCGGTATCAGCCCCTAAGATGCAAGCTTCCTTTAACTGGAAGGGAATTTAATATTGCTGAACTGTGCAGAAAAGTAATTTAGAAGTCTGACCTTAATGTGACATGCTTAGAAATGTCTGTCATTACTGCAGAATGTTCCAGTTTTAATCAATATATTATTTTACTAAGCAACATATTGTTTGTAATGATTAACTTCTGATTCTCACACTGCTCACAGAGGAGTACTGCCATTTGATTGTTCCAGAGAGGACGAAGCCTGCTATAATGTCTGCAACATATATTGAAATCATTTATTTTAGTGAGTGTTATTAGTTAGATTCAATGCCTTTTTTGCTGATGCTTTCGACCTACCTTCATGGCCTAGACTGACAGTTGTAACCAATGTTCCCTCTAATATTTTTCCTCTGTGTGCGGCAGTATAAGGTCTATGTGCGCTGGAACCAAGGCTATGTGCGCCAGTAACCAGACCGCGTGTGTGGGTGCAGCGCCAAATATCACTCCAAACGTTTGCTTAAAAAAGTGAAAAGACAGTGCATTTCCTCACATACAGATCCAAGTGAACGGTGCTAAAGCAGGTTTGAAACCATCCCACATGTCAATTTGAAACCTTGGCAGCTATGTTGCTGCATTTCTTTTCTTAAAAGAGCTGGGCTGCGGGTGATTGTGTGCATTTGTTCAAGTTTTCATGTTAATTTCAGCTCATGATGGGCGCTGCGATTACCATGGAAACTTTAACAAATCCTCTCTTTGAGCAGGAAAAATAAAATTATAATAACGTTATTATTATAATTTTACTTTTTGCAGTTTCAGGAGCTGGGTCAGGGTAGGGCCGGATCAGGCTTTCGACTAACGCATTTTAATGCTGGTGTCCGCATCACCGCATTAAAATGCATTAGTCCCGTATTCTAGCGCCCCTCTGTCAATACTGCATTTGAGGCAGACTGCCAATGAGGCAGCACCAGCACGCTAAAATTGTCTAACATATTCATATATGCAACTGCACCTTCAAATTTAAAATGCTATGTGTCAGAAATAGAATATTCATGAACAGCGCTGAGCAGGCAGGCCAGAGTTTAACAGATCAAAAAGCTGTGCCCCAACCAGCCTTCCGGTGAGTCTACGCTGGGGGTACCAGCCATCACGTGGGTGATCCATGGGGCGGGTCTTGCCTGCTGTTTTCCCACAATCACACCACCCTTTTGGTGACCAGAAGCGCACACATGCTTCGAAGATTGGACACACCGGCGGATGGTAGGTTGGTTTTCCTTCCTGCACCCTCCAGCAGAGAAGTCACATTACCTGAGCCTCTTGCGCAGGATGTTATAGTTTTACAGCCTGCTGGGCCCATTCCCTCCTAAGCCCCCGCATCAGCCTGGACAGAGATTGTTGACAAAACAGTCAACTTCTCAGCCCCTGCCGTGCCCTCTGAACATGTGTACTTTCGTGAACCTGAGGCACAGTATTGGTCTTGTCACTTGATCCTGGTACTTGATTGTCGTCAGAGCGGCACACAAGACCACTCTCCTGAGGAGCACATTCCCTTGCTAGACCTTAGAAGCCCTGGTGTCTTGGCACCAGCAGGTGGACCCTAGCAGTGGCAATTGTGGGTTAACCTTAAAGGCTTGTCCACCACAATCCATACTGAAGTTCACCTCCAGTCTTGCGGGCAGGCCTATGAAGCACAGTCACTGAGGTCACAGGACCCTTGAGCAGGGTGACTCTAGGGCGGTGCGATCGCACTGGGCGCTGACTTCGGGTGGGGTGTCATGCTTGCAAGTATATTATGTTTCTAAAAGCACTTGCTGCCTCCTTCCTGGCCTCTAGCAATTTTAGGCAACAATAAAAATGTCATGATAACTCCGGTGATTAATGTTCTTCCTAGAGAGAGATGGAGTTTTGTCAAGTGGAAGTTTTGACTCATGGAAAGGTAGCGCAGAGGGCTAATTTGCCTGCTGCAAAGAACATGTACCATCCAGATCACAAAGTGCACATAATGTAAATGGGTCAGTGGGTTACTGCTTTTGTCAGTGAGATCCTTTTGGTACTTGCAGTTTATAAGTCAAAATCCTAAAATAGAACAGTGAGCTATTAACTTTCATCTAAGAGCTGCATGTTTTTCCCCAGTCTGATTATCCTAATGTTGCAAAAAGGGTTCATTTGAATAGAAATCAATTCTGGTTATTAAAGAGAACCCCCAATCATGGTATTACGTTCTAATTTCAGTGTGTTTCTCCAGACCAATCACTATTAAACTATGCTGCGTACTAGTATGGATGTCATGTGACTCCTACACCTTGTAGTTCTTTGTCTTATGTAACATTTGCTATACAGAGATTTACACACATATGATTAATTGTCTCTGTGTAATGAGTGTGATGTAAAGTGCTCTGCCACCCTACACTGGTATGAGTGGCGCTGTAAATCAAGTTAAATTCATCTGAGCGAGAGTATGGTTATCGAGCCTTGAGGGGCACTGTTAAAGGATGGTAGTGAGGGAATCAGTGGCGGAGGGAGTCATTGAGAGGGCACCAACAAACATTGTCGCACAGAACTCCACCAGCACTCATGCCGGCCCTGCCCTTGAGCCCAGGCCGCCTCACCCATTGGTCCCTCCGTTGGCCTTGTTTCAGCAGTAGTAGCTGTAACTCACCAGGGGTCGGCAATGCATGATTTGCAAGCACACCAAACTAAGTTCACAATCTTCACAGTCTCTCTGCTTCATGCACAAGCACTTTTAACTTGTGCTGCCTGCTTTAGGGCCACTGGAATTATGCACCATTGGAAGACAAAATTATGCTGCAGTGTTGACTAAATTATGCAGCAAAAAAGAGGTTGCAATGTAATGCAGTATATTTTCTGATACTTTATGATTTTTACATTTTTACAGACGCTAAGAGTCTCTGGAAAAATGTTGCCTTATTAGTACCAGTGTAACATACAAATCCAGCAGTGACAAAGG
This sequence comes from Calotriton arnoldi, assembly GCA_963921515.1. NCBI lineage: Eukaryota > Metazoa > Chordata > Amphibia > Caudata > Salamandridae > Calotriton > Calotriton arnoldi. The sequence goes on along the minus strand of CAWUFW010001531.1, from coordinate 1,467,901 downwards.
TGATCAGTCAACCTTTGCAAAGGGCCGTCCACTTTGCAGAAACACTAGTCACATTTTTTAGTAACATTTGATCCATTTGAGATACAAACAATTTATTAGTTAAAATGGTCAAATTCTGCAGCAGATGATGCATTATGCGGTAAATATTGCAGAACCAGAATTATATAGAAAACATTTGCAAACTAGGATATTTTGCCATCATGCTTGAACTGCTCTTGTGGAAAAAGGGAGAAGTGCTGATGACAGAAGCTGAATGGCTCGGAGTCAAATGGTTTCAGTCCTGCCAAGTACCACGCATCAGGCGTTAGACTAACGCATTTCAGTGTGGTGCTCCGCACTGAAATGCATTGTCAGGCATATGCATAGTCAGCGTGTCAGCATCTGTCACTGTACTGAAGGCTGCCTAAAAGTGTGGCAGCTCGCAGCGCGCCTACCGTGGTGTGCGCAGGCAGGCTTGGAGCTCGCCTGAAGGCTAACACTCACTGCTACAATGTAGCAGAAATCATTCATTATACTGTGTCTTCAAGCATGGCGATCGCAGCATCCCGCTCCCTACTGCAGCTCGCACCAGCCAGGGCCACAGCCACAGCCTGTGTACTGTCAGCTCCCCTTCGAATTCAATTATTCATTGCCGCAGGAAAGGAAGACCGAGAGGAGTGAGAGACACTGGTGCAGTGGCCGCCTCGACAGCCCCACTGCTGAGCAGCCCTTTAGCCCTGCTACGTGCCACGTCGTCAGCAGTGCTCATCTTGCGTCGCCTATACAGTCCTGCATTACACTCAGGAGCTGAAATGGAGACCGAATACTGCAGCACCGAGGGAGAAACAGCTGGGGACCCTGCTGTCTGAGGTACATCACACACGTGTGTCTGACGTCATGTGTGTCCCCCTTCTTACTTCAGGCGCTTGCCAGTCTGCCGGCTTGTATTATGGTGCTCATTGGGTGCTGGCAGGAGGTGTGTATTCAAGCTGGTGTGCAAATATGGCAAAACAGGCATGCGGCTACTGCAGGGTGTCCAGCTAATTGCACAGTTTGATATGGCTAATGATTTGGAGATCACGGCATGGTTATGACTGCCTGTGAGTAGTGGGACTCACTGTCCATCCTCGACGACACTGGAGGCGGGCTGGGGACCGGCGGTAAACCTGGATTGCCGCGGCTGCAGTGGCTCAGGCCTGAGCCTGCCAGTACCTCCAGCCTCCTGGCCAGCCTTGGCAGAGTCTGCATCACTGCCTCCAATGGAGCGGCACCACCACCGTAGTCCGAATTGACTCCCATCTGCGGCCTAATTAAGTTAAAGTATCTAGGCTGTATGTGGCAGAGCGCGATCAGGCAGCTGCAGCCTGCGTTGCCTCCTGGTGTTAATGCTCAGAAGGTGACATAGGTGGCTCAACTGGCACCCTGTAAGGTGTGTAACTAACTGAGTGTTTCATGTTGTTGGCGCCTCTCTGACATCGGGTCCCTGTTGGCAGGTAACCCACGTAACGTCGGAGAGGCCCAGACCCTAAGCTCTACTGATTTTGCTGAGAAGGAGGGACCCACCACAAAGGCTGACAATCTCTGTTTGGCAAAGGCTGGAAGCACAAGCCTCAAAACAACACACAACCGAAAAAAAACAGCTCCTGAGCATGTGTGAAACGCCTTGATTTAATATATTGCAAAGGAGCTCTCTGATATTTATATGATTTTATGACTTAGACATGACTCTGATAAATGGAAGTCATTTAACAATTATTTCTAACGCTGTGCACCAGTTAATTCAGAGTTTCCCAATCCTTAAATGAGTGTAATTTTTCATATTTATATGTTTCCCTCATCTTCATAGCTTGATTTTGCTCGTAAGAAAGTATCACTCATACTCGTTAAAATGTCACTCATGATTACTCTGAAATTATGAAAATGTCACACATGGCAATCTGAAACCTGGGCAGCTATGTGGTTTGCGCTTCTGCATATGCACCTGGATGCAAATGCCGTGTTTGTAGGCTTCCTGCATTTCTTATCTTAATAGAGCGCAGCTGCGGGGTGATTGTGCGCCTTTGTTAACGTTTTCATGTTAATGGCAGCGTCCTTCATGAGCTGCAATTAACATGAAAACTTTAAAAAGGCACACAATCACACCGCAGCCCAGCTCTATTAAGAGAAGAAATGCAGCAAGTCTGCAAACACAGCGTGTGCTTTTAGGTGATTCTAAAAGTACACGCTGTGTTTGGTGCTGCATTTCTTGTGTTTTCTAGAGTGTGACTGCGAGGCATATCGTGTGCTTTTGTTTAAAGCATTCATGTTAATTGCAGCTCGTCACGCTCTGCAATTAACACGAATACTTAAACAAAAGCACACAACGAGCCCACAGCCGCACTCTAGAAAACAAAAGAAATTTAGCAAGTGCTCCCTCCTTAGGAGGGAGCACTTGCTAAATGCCTCTTCCTTAGCAAGTCAGAAATACCCGTTTTTCGCGCTGCTTCGGCGGCGCGAATGCTCTCAGGGATGTGTGTGCGCGCCACACACACAGCAGTGCGCGCTCGGGGGCACTGAGGTGCGCGGGCACCCAGGCGCGCACCTTCAAGGGAACACTGGTTGTAACTACTGCTGCTTCTGTTCATCCTTAATTCATTTTGATGCTTTATTTTCACAGATTGCTAATGCGACTGAATGATCACTTACTCGTATTACTGAAACTTGGATGAGTTTCAGGAACTACTGTTTATGGGAAGTTCTGCTACTTTAATTTGGCTTTGAGCTTTATGCTCCTTTAATCTCACTGTTTTCCTTTGAACTTGAACCCTTCATGGGTTCTACTAACTCTGAAATTTCGATCTGATCTTTTAGAATAGGGTTTTATTCTTTTATGGAAAGCGTTTGGTGTGTTATTTGTCTTTGCTTCTAACTAAACTTTTTTATGAGATTTCTGTAAACTTACTAAAGATTTACTGACTGATATAAATAAAAAGAAACTTACTTATCTCTTAATGAGAATAAAGCTCTTAAAACATATTCAAACTCTCATCATTGACTGAACTTGGAATTCTACGTGAAATTTACTTGTGATGCCAAAATAGTACTTGGTAGGGCATTTAAAATGGCGAGTAACACAAAATATCAACTTCTGGGGGCAATATATAATCCCGCAAATGAGTCTGGCCCTTACATGCTTATAGTGCCTACGGACAAAAAATTTACTGTACAAATTATTGTATTGACACTAATCATGATCAGTGTGTTATTTCCACAGCTCTATAATCTGTCCTTGTTAACCCAGGGAGTCATCATAGAACCATCAGTTTCAGTTCTGGTAATGGGCTACAACAATCTAAGTAAGGTGTTAATGATACATCTGCTCTTTGTGCTAATTTCTTCTCTATCTGTTGTTCAAGGAGGGCAGCTCAATGGTCTGAGCTGCACTGCAGAGATCAACCCCATAACCACCTAATGCTCTTCAGAGGAACTTATCATTATCAGATGCTGCTGACTTTAAATGCTGCATATTAATTTAAATGGTAAAATGCCTAAGTATCAATAGACCACCACTAAAAAATAAAGTGGATCCTAGACCAGAATTTTAGGATTTGACTGGTTGGCAAAAAGAAACTGGACAGAGGGCCAGATCTAGACTTTAGTGGGCAGGGTGCTCCGTTGCAAATGGGATGGAGTACCCTGTCTTCCAAATCCTACGTCCGCCTGCCTCATTTAGATACAGGCGGACCTTAAGTATTCTGTCTCCCACTGGCTCCGCCAATGGAATACTTCCTCCAATGGCCCACCTATTTAGGTTGGATGGTAGAATGTCTTTTTTCCTGTTCTTCACTGACAGAAAACACCAGGTGATGAGGGAAAGGAAAAAAATATGACTCCCACATCCTGGGAGAAGGGTCTCAGGCTGTGGGGGCCATTAATTCTTTATTTTTCAGACATAAACCTACACTTTGTGGTTTGTTTCTAAAAAAACAAAAAAATTAAAACGTTTTTCAAAATGGACCTGAGCATCCAGCAAGCATTTTGTACATTGAAATGAATCGAAGTGATGGCAGTTCCTTTCAATGTAAAGATTTGACTGCTGGGCTAGTGATCGTCTTGACATTTGGCAGATGGTAGTCCGTCAGGGTGGTGGAGGTAATGTCCTTCGCTACACTGAGGATCTATACTCCATCTGCCAAACCTTAAATCAGGTCCAGTGTCTTTAGTTCTTGAGTGCTGCACATACCCTGGATACAATGTAAATTTATGGAAACTGTATGGTATCAGACACAGTCCATGCGACCAGTGGAAGCATAAAACTGATCTAGTTAATGTTCAGGGAGTTGGTTGGTAGCAAGACATCAGTTGATATTTTGTGGCTGGTACCCAAGGAAGTCACCAAACTATGTGCTTAAATCCCTGTAGTCAATGGTCAGTATTGGCACCTCCTGAACCTGAGATACCAGCTAAACTGGTCAACACCCAGTGAGGACAACTGGAAACGAACAAGTGTGGGGCCAGAGCTATAAGCTGTGATGCCTCTGGAGCTGTACTTCATAAAACAATGGCTGAATGTGGAGAAGTGGAAAAATGACTCCACCCCGAGAGGTGTATTAGGAGTGCATTATAATTACCTGTAGACTGCACTGGCATTTATTTCGTGAATAATGTTGAAAATGACAGTGGGTGTATTGCATATTTAAAATTTCCTCATGAACTGATGAAATGTATGTGTGTTTAGAGAAGTAACTGATAGAATTGTGGTGCTTATGTATTAATATTTCATGAGAAATATCTGCTAATGTGTTCACAGATAAGTGGTATAATGAGTTCTTTACTAAAAGAATAATCATATTACTGTATTATTTACTAAAATATATGTTGAAAATTCAATTTATGTGTGTGTAGAGAAGTGCATATAATGTAACCCGTGCACATGTAAACTTAGCCTAACTTGTGGGCCTGAGATGCATTACGATTCAAGCTTACTTTTCAATTTAGCATTTAAATTAGTTTTTCCTTGCAGTAGAAATGTTGCATGTATTTTGTGTTCACACTGCAGGTGGACAAAGACTTGACTAGTAGAGAGAAAAGGGCTTTTGTTCTTAGCAGATAGTGAGGCATGTGAATCAGCAACTGGTATGAAGAAATGCAATAACAAGATGGGAGGAGAGTTTTCATGGGAGAAGGAGACAAGACCAAGGATGGCTGGAGTTACGATTTATGGGGAAGGCAAGATGGTGTAAAGGAACCAGTGTGTGTTGATAGTATGGAAAGTTACTGAGTACCGTTTGTGGGACATCCTTTAGATGTAACTGATGTTATGATGCAACGTAGCTAGGCATAGTGGGCATTCTGGCTTAGGACATCTTGAGGTATAGATCACTGCTTTGGTTAGTATGGCTTTATGCATGTTGGAGTTTCTGATATGGAGGACTCTGACAGCTGACACCTTTCTAATTTCACCTTACTTTAAATCTCTGTTTTAGGTTAGGGTTTTCACCTGAGGATAGTTTAGGGATAGATATAGGATCTATGCTGCCTTTTGATGACAAATTGAAGCAATCCAAAGCAAAATTTTGTTTCCTTATTACTTACATAGCAATAATTGAGTAAGTTGTTTTCTTTATACTGTATAGAGTAAATCACTTTAGAAGATTTGTTTTTTTATTGCTTGTATTGTATTTCTATATGATAATGCTCAGACTAATATATATGAATCTGTTTCTGAGTCTGAATTTGGAATAAACTTACTGACTTGACACTTGGTGTCGAATTGAGTTATTGTGTAACCAAATTGGCTGCACTGTATTTCGAGATTGAAAAGAAAGTGTTTCCCTTACCTCTCATATTGCAAAAAATGTTCGTCGACTAAGTGTTACTGTATAAGTTGGTCCAGGCTCCATCACATGTTCTATACTCGAAGAGACAATAAGGCCAAAATGATCTACTCAGAAGGCCAGGGATGTAAAGGGGAATCCTGTTCTCCCTTCTGACAATGCAAGATTGTGAAAAGTGTGCAACCTCGCTTCCAACATAGCCCTTGATGACTGCAGCCTGCTCTTGATTGTTAGATGATGCCTGTGATGATCTTCTAATATTTTATTACTGGCCAGATGTGCTGCAAATTCTCTTAGCTACTGGTCCGTGTCTCCTCCTTGAATTGCTCACCACTTAAGTGCCTATTTGGTGGTGCTTGTGTATGTCTTCCATTTCACAACAGATTATTTTTCAGTGCACATGGAAGTCCTATATTAAAAGCACAGCACAAGGGCTTTTCTAGGTTCCGAGAGTTTTTCTTAGCCTCAAGGGAAATGAGAAAAACAAAGGGCTTCATTTAGAAGCTTGATGGATGGGTTGCTGTTCTTCCACAATGGAAGCCCATCCATAATTTAGGATCAGGTACATCATCAGCCAAAACAGTATAACATTCATTGGTGGTTTTGATGTACTCTGTTGGACTTTGTCTTTCTGTTGATGATGGTACCTCTACCAAAGTTTCTGTGACGGTCCGCTGTCTGCCATGTTTAGAGATTTCTGCCACAATGGAGTGGTGGACGAGATGGCAATGGAGGACATGAACACATATGTTGGATGTTTGTCCAAATTCAGCATACAGTCCACCAAAGCACATCAGTAGAAAAATACCCAATTACCAACACCTGCAGCCTCCACTACAAAGCAGGACAAATGCCAAAACCAAACCATTTACTGCTCAATCTACAGACCCTTGCATTACACCATAGCACTGAGCCATGGCATCCATGAGAGTTCCTCACATCTCAGACAATGAGGTGTAAGTAATGGTGGGTGAAACTGTGAGGATAGGGCCACAGATGTTTAGAGCAGAGCTGCAGACTCTGCTCTAAACAGATACTGCAGACCAGTCAGAATTGTGAGCCAGAATTGTGGAGAAAGTGAATTCTGTGTCCAATATTCATTACTTGCAGGTTGAAATCGACAGGAGGTAGAACTTGCAGGTGTGACTTTGTTCCGTTTATGCCCAGTTCCACCATCAATAAGTAGAGGAAGATGGTTGTTTTCCCAGGCCCCTCAACCACATGCCCTGAGAGGAGGAGACCTTGGGATTCCTGCTTACTCTGTACATGGAAGGCAGAGTGAACAGTGGTAAGTACTGTGTAAACAGGTCTTGGAAATTATGCGTCACTTCTTTCTACTGGGACTCTTTTATTGCTGTCTAAACGCTTCTCATGTAAGCAACATGAACCTCATCTGCTGTCAAACTTGATGACAGTGCATAGTAGTCCAAGGGCAATGGTCCATCACATCTCACTGGCACCCTCTCCCAAAATACCACAAAACAAATTTGGTAAATTGTTCACAGACTGCCACTGCACTACTTCCTCTCAGCCAGGTAGGTCCAGCAAGTCAATAAAATAAGTAAGGTCTGAATGTCCCTTGGAACTTTAAACCATGGCATGGTGGAATAGGACGTGTACAGATATTAACAATGCTATGTGCTCACTGCAGCAATATGTACATTCCTATAAAGCAAGAACAATGGTCCATTAACTCTACCTTGTGTGAAAGTAAAGTGAAGGGAGATTAATGCAATGATTGTGCAAAATGCTCCTCAAAACCACCCCTGCTGTTTTAAATGCATGAATGTCCATTATCACTATAAAGGTCATAAGATATGCTGGTTAAATACATCTCCACAATATATGTTGTGACACAAGTCCCATAATATAAAAATTTATGAAAATAAATAAACAATCGCAGACATAACCTAAAACTCCTGTTGATATTCATAATGCTGATATACGATAATAGAAGTATATATGAATGTTACACAGTGTAGAACTGTCTCCTATCCCATTATATCACATTGTACTCCATATGCCAATGTACCTAGAGCTGTTGCACAAGTTATGCTCATGATCTGCAAAAACAGTCACAAAAAGAAAGCATGTCTCCGTTTCACACTTGATTAAAAAAAATTAAGGTGGAAAATCACAAAACAATTGGCCCATATAACCCTATCCTCTCTCTGTACATGGCATAATATGCATGCACGGATGAGCCTTTGTTGCAAATAGTCTTCACTACAATGATACACTTCAAATGAACGTTACTAATCACATTCAAAGCTTGCATGAACGCTCGTACATATATTCATTGCATTGCACCGGTCATTGGATACTGTGTGTGAGATGCTGTAAAGTATGCCTAATCCATCAACTGCAGTTACTGATTTAACTGGAAATAACTACCAACCAATCTTTGTGAATATACCAATGTCAGCACCCAACCACGTCTTCTCATAACCTTCAGAGGTTCCCAACTTAGAAATCCATCTTTATAAGACACATAAATAATTCATCAATGTCAGGGGAGCTTCCTGGATTGTTTCCTGATATATATATATATATATATATATATATATATATATATATATATATATATATATATATATATATATATATATATATATATATATATTCGTGTTAAATAATGCGAAAACAGAGCACAGCACCACAGAAAGTAACAGCTGACCATTAGAAGTCAGTAATGTATTTAATCTTAAATCACATCAATCCATATGGCAAGAACAAAAACAAGTGTACAATAGTTTCCAAAAATGTTGACACGCAGTTGTAGAGCATAAACAGCCGACACGTGTTTCGTCGATGAACGACTTTCTCAAGGCTCAAGAAATATATATATTTGTGTGTCCTAGGATCCACCACGTTAAACTTGTTGCCCGATTGAGGTTTACTCAGTAGTCTTTTAAGTTCTCTAAGAGTCCGTCCGCACATCGACCTTCAAACGACATCAGTATGCCTAGAATGCCACCAAGACACCCATTTCCTTCAAGGTATCGCGTAGGTATTTCTAATCAGTCCGTGGGAGTACGACTTGGCAGGGTCACCGTTAAGCTTGAAGGTCCCGTTATGATAAACGGCTAGCAGTCAGCGTGCAAGGCCTCAAAGATACATTATCGGTCTTTCGCCGACATCCGAAGAGCGTAGAATCCAGCTCCCAACATGTGAAAAAGTGCACTTTTTCTTAAGTTAGGATTTTGTCTTAAGTTAGGATTTTGTCTTAAGTTAGGATTTTGTCTTAAGACCAAAACTTAGGACAAACTTAAGTTTAACTTAAGTTTAACTTAAGTTTAATTTAAGACAAAATCCTAACTTAAGACAAAATCCTAACTTTACTACTACTAAATGCCTTCTGTGAATACCAAAAGTAGTAAGTTTAGGATTTTGTCTCAGATTAGTTCTGTGAATCGGCCCCAGAGCTCTCAATCAAAGCCCCTCATAAACAACTGGCACGACTCAAAGTATGCAATATGCAAGAGTAATATGATGCACTAAAACATTACAGAAGCACAACATGGTGAAATAGCTAACACTCTTGAGGAATGCAAGATTAAGTAAAACATGAAATTCAAGAGGAACTAAAGCGCTGATGCATTACCTTAACTTTTTTTCACATTGATTGTCTGTAAATTAATCCATGTTTTTGGCATTAATGTTAAGGACATGAGGATAGTGCCTGTTCTAATACCATACAGCATGTAACTCTCTTTAATATAAGTACATATTTCTCCCTTTGCACTTGACTCGGATATTTGGATCAATTTTGCGAGAGAACAAATACAGCAGCGCCACTTCTAAGGGGGCCAGCGACCTGTAGCCAGAGCCTTGGGTGTCACAGTGGTGGGGTGTGGGGGGGAAATTAATGTGACCAGGGGTCTCAGCACAATATACATTACACAAGATTAGCATTAAAACACTTACCATTACCGAGGACAAGGTGCCAAATCCCACGTGCGTGTAGGAATTTTAAAGGGGCACAGCCCCAGAGCCCCAATGGAGAAACCATCCCATCAACACATTTCTAAAACATCAAAACTTGTTAAGACCATCTGCCACATCATTCATCACCATGTCACACACAACTGTGGTGTTCATGATGGCAATCACTCCCCTTCCGCAATCCACATGCTGTCGAAAATCACCAACAGCAACACAATGGCCTTACATAAAGTATATACATTTTAATTATCCTCACCAACACTCTTAATCAAAACAATTCACCCATCCGACTCAAACGACTGGAGTGACATTCTACCTGTGAAAACTGTAACAATTTTATGGGAAGCCATGTGAAACACTGACAATGTGTAGAAATGTTAGGCATCATGCCATAATGTAAAGGAACAATTACTAAAATGATTGTTCCCTGACACGACAACTCACACACATCTCCATTCCTCCTTTGTAAGTGCCAGACCTAGGCAACAAGGAAACAATACCTCACTGAAAGAACATTACATGCCTTCAGTGAGAGCAGGCATGACAGAAAGACAAAAAGAAACACTTGACCCATCAGGTTGCTTGTGACTGCTTCCAATTTCTCCCCCAAGTGACAATAACAAAGCCATCTTCAGCAGTGGCATGTGTCAGACTCTCAGCAACAGCATTTGGCCAATTATTTCCCAACGTGCCCTGACCTTCACAACCTCTCACGTGGTCATCCCTCTTCTGCCCGAGCAACATCCAGGCACATATCCCCATCTATGTCAGCAGTACAGGAGAGACATGTGGGCCACAGTTCTGGGGTCTCAGGGCCCTGTCGAATATGGTGTAATATGACTTGCTTTTGGAAGTGAAGTCCAGGGTGCAGAGTGTGATGTCACCATCATGCACTAAAACATGATGGGTAGCCAGGTAGAAGGAACAGGTGGAATAGATCATCCAGCTGCTCAAAGTGCAGAATGACCTCTTGAAGCAGGAACATGAGGTCAGGAGGCTGCAAGGTGAGTTATATTACAAGATACATTTTGCAGACTCCTGTTGGCAGTGTGTGGCATTGCAGCAGGATGTGGTGGCTAACCACCATCTACTCCATGCCACACTAGGGCATTGTGTGGCCTGGCACAGCACTAGAGGCCCGTATGGGCTTAGTTACTTTGCAATAAATGAGACTCTAGAGATACTTAGTGCCAGATTTACTAAGAGCTTGCATCGCCATTGCCTTACACAAGGCAACGCAAGCCCTGAAGTCATATTTACTATGCCACGCATAGCCACCATTCCCTGATTTACTAATACTAGTAAACCTGAGAATGCGTCAAAATGCTATGCCTTCTCAGGTGAGGTGTGACAAGGAGAAATATGTTTATTTTTCTGCTGCATTTTGCAGCACACGTAGAAAGAGGAAAATGCCTCAGAGGATTGTTTTTGTGCAGATGGTACCCCTTCCTTCACAAAAACAATCATGCCTTCAGTGCACCAGCGCAGAGGGAGAGCAGGAATGCACCATGTTTTAGTAGATATGGCACATTCCTGCCCTCTCCATTTGACACAGTGCAGCACAGCAAGTTGTCTTGTGCGGTGTGTCAAAGCTTTGTAAATCTGCCCCTTGGTCACTTCCTTTCAACTAAATATTCCTTTACTTTATCATTCCCTTTTTTGGAAAGAAGATGAGAAGACAATGTTCATTTTGATAGATTAACTTTATTCTCGTTAGAAGCACCCCAATGCATTTCAAGCTTAACGCTCTTTCAGGAGCCTTGACTCCAACACAATATCTGGAATCAAAATTAAATGGAAGAACACACAAATTTGAAAAATTTGAAAGGACTATAATCATCTTTCAACACTGTCCCTCAACAGTTTATAACTTACATCTTTTCATTTTGCGAATCAGAGTTTCCATAAGTCTATTTTAGTAAACCTAATGTCACTCATATGGAAAGTAGATCATGCCATTTTCAAATTGCTCGAGCATTCCACTGTAAAAATAGACCCATATTATATCTAATTATCTACCCTCTGTACCAGTGTTATTCAAACCTCTTGTTGATACATAGCCGCAAAGAGATAAGAAGTTCAAAGTGCCTGGTTCAAATTCAATATAGAGTTAGTGTACAGTCAAAATATGTCATGTATTAAGTCCAGTTTGAGAAGAATATGTGGGTGTGGCCAGTCCTATAGTCTCACATTCAAGTATATCACTATTTCAGTGCATATCAGTCTTTGTACACTGAAGAAATAATAGTACATACACTTCTTAAAATGGACATAGTGAATTTCAAAGTCCCATGCTTTATTCAAGGTGTGTGAAAAGTAATGTGTGACAAGTTTCATTAGTCCCTGGTTAGATTGTCACCCCATTGTCTTCAGGCATAGCTACCGTTTTAGTGATGGTTTAAAACTACCAGAGTCCCTTTGGTTTTACAGTGGGCATAGTTTAGTTTTCCATTCATCACTTACCTCGGTGTTTGTAGCAGTCTTTCTCATTGGTGTATTCTGGATTGTGAGCGAAGTCCCCACATGCACTTTTATGTTCAAGGGGGCAAAGAACAGCCTGACCATTGTTGCAGCGGGGATGGGATTCGCACCAGGCAGATTATTGGTTCATACCCAAGTTCAAGCTGCACTCAAGCGGATGGATCTTTAGCCACGTGCTGAAGTTTAACTTCAACAGATAAACAAATTATTAATAACAGTGAAGTACATTAGGCCCCACAATGATGAAAGAGAGTAGTAGATATGCAAAGTATGAAGGTTTATAAGCAGATTAGCAAAGTTACAAACTGAAATCATTCAGTTAGCCGTAAATCGATGATCATCATAAAAAGGAGTTAGTCTGTATAATTCAAAGTGATTCAAATAGGCAAATACAAAGACTGTTTAAAGTTGTCTTAAGCAAATCATGCAAACGTACACATTTAGTTTTCCATTAACCCCTTGGCCGCGGCGGTAATTCCACCGCGGCGCGGGGGTGGGGGGTGATCGCGGCGCCGCCATGCTCGTGACGGAACCACGCCGTCATGAGTCACGGGCGAGCTGTGCTCATGACGGCGTGGTTCCGTCACGACCCCGCCCACTCACTAATTCGCCCGCACAGGCGGGGAATCAGTCCCGTGTGGGTGGAGCGGCCGCAGAATGACGGAAATACGCCGTCATGAGCACACGCCGCCCGTGGCTCATGACCGCGTGGTTCCGTCATGTGCAGGGAAGGGGTTAATAGAAACTCCCTAACATGTTCAGCTAAAACAAAACCAGGAAATTTGTGAGACGAGTCAAGCAGAAGGTGTCAGCAAGTAAAGCCTTTAAAAGACAGAATCAAAGGAAGATTCAGTCATGTAAATGAGAATGGATTTGCTCAATGTTAAAAATAGAGTTTCTGGTTGGCTAGGGTACGCACCTAAAACAGGCAGAACCCAACACTCTAGTGAGGGCAATGGAGTTACACACCCAAGATAATCCCTGCTCACCCCATGGTAGTTTAGCAGAGCAGTCAGGCTTATCCCAGAGGCAATGTGTAAAGGGTTTGCGCAACACACACACACACACCAGTGACACACTAAATACACTACAAAAGAGACTCCACACCAGGTTATATAAAAGTATCACTTATATTGTATATAAAAGACTTAGACCACAATTACATCAACCGATATACACTTTGCCAACTAGGCAACTGTCATAAATATCACAGTTAGTGCAATGAAGTGCATACTTATAGGTTGCACACGTCATGAGAACAACACCCTACACCATCACTGTACATTTTATCCCATCACTTTATATGTTACTCATTATCCTGACGAGGCAAGGCCTAAAACGACATACATTAACATATTTGGGATGGAAATGCAGTAGTTAAGTTAGGGCTGAAACACATAAATCATTCACTATCACCAGTAATTCAGGGATTACCAACTGATACCATAAGTATAAGGTATAGCACACCTACACTCCTATGAAACTTTGGAGGGTCAGAAAATATCCCCACGAGGGCACAGAAGCACCTCTGTTTCTCTTATTGGTAATACAATAATTTTGTAAAGCCTCCGTGATATAAACCACATGCAGCAGTTTCTAAGTGCAGGAAGAAAACCTTGTGATCTCCACAAAGAGGTATGCGCTTCAACCCCACTAGTAACGGTTGTTTTCAGTCTTCTCCTCAGGAATGCGGCAAGTTCCTAGCAGGGGCTCCAGTTGAGGTTGCTCCCTGCCATCATCAGTAAGGAATGCCCCGGAGCAATGGAGAGACCTCATCGGACCCACCCCAAATATAGCCAGAGACCCAAGATCTGCCCCCAAGGGCGAGAAGCACCGGCAACCACGTTTGGGACTGCCCGGGTCTGCCTCGTGCAACCCTCACCACTGCGGTGGCCCCATGGTGCTACAGGTCCCTGTTAGAAATGGGATTTCGGGTTGGCTAAGGCTTGCGCCAAAGCCAGGCACAAACCACCACTCTAGTCAGGGCAAGGGAGTTACACACCCACGATAACCCCTGCTCACCCCCTTGGTAGCTTGGCACGAGCAGTCAGGCCTATCCCGGAGGCAATGTGTAAAGCATTTGCGCAACACACACACACAGCAGCAACACACTAGATACACCACAAAAGGAACTCCACACAAGGTTATATAAAAATAGCCTTTGTATTGTCATAAACACATTAGAAACAGAATCACATATTTACACTGTGCCAACTGGCACGGGCAATATTCACAGGGGAATTATATACAGGACCAGGCCAATCGGGCCACGGTCAGAACCATCAGAACAGGTAAGTAAATGCAAATATAAAACACAACCAGTAACTACTGGTGCTATAATGACCTAAGCATTATACTATTAGCATTAGCCATAAACCCACATTAGGCCCAAACCTCATTAGCATAAACACATTACGCCAAGGGCCTCACCTGCATAAACACATTACGCAAATAGGCACTACCTCAAGACATCATAACATGACATTAGGCAATAAATCACATTAGGCCCAAACCTCATTAGCATAGACACCCTCCTAAGCATAAACACATTACGCATTAGGCCTCACCGGCATAAACACATTATGCGATAACCTCATTAGCATAAACATCATTAGAGGCATAAACCAGGGTGCACAATCACATTTGGCACATAGTGCATATCGGGCAGGAACTCAGTAGTGCACCGCAGTAACACCACTACCAGGCGCATACATCACCTTAGGGCCTTGCGCCCTCTCACCATCCTGCCTATGACCCCAGGCCAACTGGCCTTCCACTGGGGCTCAAATGCCCCATGTCCCAATGTCAGGGCGCTAAGCTGCCACTTGCAGCTAAAGCAAAAAGTGCGCCATTGCACAAGCCTAAACGTAGCAGCTGTCCACTAATTGCTGGGCAGCTGTGAATAAGCAATATGGGCCTGGGCACTCACTGTGCCCTCTTCTGTCCCAAAAATGTCAGAACTGGCTGCCAATGCAGCAGAATCCCAAGAGTGCGCAATTGCGCTGGGGCACAGGGATGTACCTTACTCCTGTCTCACTAAGAATGCCCCCAAGGACTGCTGGCCTAAACGTGGCAGCTGCCCACTACTTGCTGGGCAGCTGGGGAAATGAGCCCTGGCACCAGCGTGCCTTCTGAGCCCCTCTCGGGGACTCCCTAATCATGCCAACACGTGGCAGCTGCCCACTGCCAGGCGGGGCAGCTGTGGCCAAGGAGAGTAGCACTAGCACCAACTGTGCTCGAGGAGCACAAACAACGTCCGCTCCCCATAGGCCCTCGTAGGGCCCTAAAAAACAAATGTGGCACCGTTGGAGCGGCCCGCTGTCAGGTGCGGGACCGCTCAGACAGCAAGAAGAGGAGACCCTACTCACCGGGCTCCTTCGGCGCTGACTGCTCCTCCGGTCGCCTTGGTACATCGCGGGGGCTCTCCTCACCATACGGGAGCCCCGCCGTGTCTCCGGGTCTACCTCCTCTTCGCCCGGTCCCCCTTCCAGGGACCGGGACTTCATGTGGAGCCTGTGAGGCTCCTGGCAGTGTCTCGCGGAGGCGGGGTGGGCTCCCGTCCTCCTTCCGTCACCACTCCATGCCGGCACCTCTCCCCTTCACCCGGGCCCCCCTCCTGGGACCCGGGACTTTGCCGCGGTGCTCGCAGAGGCGGGGTAGGCTCCCGTCCTCCGTTAGGCATGTCCTTCAGCTTCCGGCCGCACTCCTCCTGGCAGGCCCCACCCACAGTCAGGCGCGGGTGCCTGGCTTCCTGTTTTCGCGTTTCTCGGCGGCGGCCTCACGCAGGGGGGCACAAACCGGTGGGGTGGGCTCCCGCTTCGGTAAATTAAATCATAAATGCGGGGTGGGCACCCGCATAAATATACCCAAAGCGGCCATGTGGGGTGGGCTCCCACCATTAAATACAAAAATATGCGGGGTGGGCTCCCGCTCGATCATGGAGCACGGGGGAATCCCTGCACCGGGGATTCCCTCTCACTGACGGGCAGCTCAGCGCTGCGGAGCCCTCGCGCTCATTTTCTGGGGACAATTAATTAATTTAAAGCACAGCGCTCCCAGTGTGCTAAAAATGCCGCAAAAGTCCAGCAGAAAAGTTCTTCCAGGTCTTTAGGGAGAAAGGGGGCCATGCTGGGCCCAGGGAGGCAGCCCTCCTGGCAGGTCCTCCTGGGCCCCAGCAGCAGCACGCCCCGCAGGTGTAGGAACAGGACAGGAACTGAACTGATCAATCTCATGGGGACACAGCCCCTATATTTATATTACATTTTCCCTTTGTGACACAGCACAGGGCTGGGGAAAAACCAGACGCAACTGGTTTGGGGAAGCTTTGGAGCACTTTGTTGTGCTCAGCTCCTCTCTCCATTGTCAGGTGGGGGCTAGGTGCTCAGACGCACCACAGGGGGCGGAGCCAGCATTGTGGAGGGAAGGCACAGCCCTATTCAGGTCCCAGGTGCAACTCCTCCCTCCCATCTACATGCAGATCTCTCTATTCAGCCCTGCGCTGACTCACCCTGCCCCTCCTGGAGCCACACACACCTCCCAGCCCCTGTCACTCACAAGCCAGACATGCAATTCACATCAGGCAGGCAGACACAGCGCACACATAAATGCCAACTTCTAAAAGTGGCATTTCTACACCATTCACAATAAATCTGTGCACACCATTGCGCAGCATTTATTCTCACAAATTCATACATACCAGACTTGACCACACTGCTCCTCTCATACCAGGAATTACCATGGACACACTTATCCCCCATGCATTCCTATGGGAGGGCAGGCCAATCTCACCACAAGTACACAGAGAGCGCACGCACTTTCCACTGGACCACAGTGCCAAAGTGCTCAGAGGCCTAAAATCACCAACACCAGGTTACAGACCTGGCAAAAAGTTTAGGGGTGAACCTGCCAAAAAGGGCCAAGTCCAACAGTCCCCAAACTGCATCTTTCTTTGAGAGAGAGCTGAACCCGCCATCTCTGGGAAAATCTCCGGTGGCGCGCCCTCTCCTCTCGGCAGCAGCTGTCAAGCGTTGTGGCAAGGCCATGGTCTCTCCTTCCTGGGGCCAGCAGGCTGTCTCCGACCCGCATCCACGTGCCTTGTCAGAAGCCTCCTGAAGACAATGGTAACCTTCCGCTTCTCGGGGCCGCGCTGAGTGAGGTTCCCGAGGTGCGGACTCAGGGCTGTGGAAATCGGTGACCGTCTGGCTCTGCCCCCTTCACGTTGGTCTACAGACCAACACAGGCTCACCATAGGCACTGGCGGCAGCCAGTTTACTGGCAGGGAAAACTCCCAATGCCACTCTGCACACAGTACCCACCATGCGCGGTAGGGAAAACCTAAGGGCCGCAGGCAGTGCTCACCGTGCTTTAATAAGAAGACCAACAAAGCGCTCACATGCGCTTGCTGCAGGCACAAAGCGCTCCACACGCGCTAGGCTGAAAAAATACAGTGCTGTTGCAGGCTTCCTTTTCGAAGGTGAACAACTGTCCAGTCCTTCTCCTGCTCGAGACAGGAGCAGCAACTGCAGGCCGACCAACCCCTCACACATCAGAGGCAGCGCTCCTCACACAGTTTTCCTAGCTCTTCCTCCAGGCAGGTTCCTTTTAGATGTAGCAAGGGTCTTTCTTGAAGACTTTTATCTCCATGAGACTTCCAACAGAAGGCAAGCACACACAAGCCCTTTGAGATCTTCTCAAGTAGGATACCACAGCAAGGCAAAAAGAGTCAGTCCTTTTCCTCTGCCACAGATAGAAGCAGCAACTGCAGGCTAACCCACTCCTCGAGCACAAAATTCAGCACTCCTCACACAGCTCTTTAGCTGTTCTTCTTGGCAGGGTCCTCTTGTTTCCAAAGTCTAAAGTCCTGGGGTTTAAGGTCTCATACTTATACTCCATTGTCTCATTGTTCTCATTGTTTCAGAGTCTCTAAGCTTAGTACAAACCAGTTCTGTCCTCCTTGCTCCAGCGTGAACACAGGGGGTGGAGACAGCATTGTGCAAAGGAGACACAGCCTCTTCAGGTGCAAGCGAAGCTCCTCCCACCACTCTAAATGCATGCCAGGTCCATTCAGCCTAGCGATGTGTCACCGAGTCAAGGCTGGACACACCTCAACCCTGCTTGTGACTGTCTAGAGTGAAATGCACATCCCTAGCTCCTGTCACTCCAAAACCAGACGGTGAATACACAAACAGGCAGAGGCACACAGAATGGTAAAGCAAGAAAATGCACACTTTCTAAAAGTGGCATTTTCAAACACACAATTTAAAAGCCACCTTTACTAAAAGATGTGTTATTAAATTCTGAGTTCAGAGAGCCTAAACTCAATTTCTCTATCTTGTCCCAATGAAAAGTTACACTTGTAAAATGTTATAAGGCAGCTTCCATGTTAACCTACGGGGCAGACAGCCTTTCCATAGTGAAAAACGAAATACACTGTATTTCACTATCAGGACATGTAAGACACACTACTACATGTCCTACATTTCATATACACTGCACCCTGCCCACAGGGCTTCCTTGGGCCTACCTGAGGGGTACCTTACATGAATGAAAAGGGAAGGTTAGGGCCTGGCAAGTAGGTGCACTTGCCAGGTCAACATGGCAGTTTACAACTGCTCACACAGACAATGCAGTGGCAGGTCTGAGATACATTTATGGGGCTACTCGGGTGGGTGGCACAACCAGTGCTGCAAGCCCACTAGTAGCATTTGATATACCTGCCCTGGCACACTCAGTGCACTTTACTAGGGACTTACCAGTAAATAAAAAATGCCAATCATGGACAGCCAATCACAATCACAATTTACACAGAGAGGATATGCACTTTAGCACTGATCAGCAGTGGTAAAGTGCCCAGAGTCCTATAGCCAACGAAAACAGCATCAGATAAATAGGAGGCAAATGGCAAAAAGTTTGCGGATAAACCTGCAAAAAGGGCCAGGTCTAACAATCAGGAGTTTAACTCTTTCAGAAGGTTCAAATAAGACATCTAGGGGAATATTTGAGAGAGGCTTGCATCGTGTTTGCACCATGCAACCTGGTACATGTGTGATGCAAACCTCCAAGTCAGATTTATGAAGCCATGCAAATCATCTTTGCGTGGCTCTGAGTGGGTTCATAAATCTGGAGTAATGCAGGGCAAGTCGTTGCGTTACTCTACCCTGGGAAGGTGTTTCAATGGCTGTTGCATGGCTGTTCCCATGTAACTGCTATGGTTTTTGTCGCATTCCCATATTTACAAGAACTTGTAAACATCGGCATGGGCCAAAATCTTACGCCTTTTCAGGGGAGGTGTAACATGGAGAAATATCTCTATTGCTCCTCGTTTCTTCCTCTTTCCATGTGTACTGCAATCTGCAGCATACATAGAAAGAGAAAAATGCCTCTCAGGATTGGTTATGTGCAGGAAGGTGCACCTTCCTGCACAAAAACAATCCCACATGCAAGACAGGCACCCTTGCACCATGGTGCAAGGGTGCCTGCGTTGGCACTAGGCAGCCAAAAGGGCACCAGCGCATGGGACAGGACAGGAATGCATCGTATTGCCTTAAATATGGCACATTCCTGCCCTTGTTCTGTCATGCAGTGCAGCGCAGCAAGGTGACTTGCTGCGCTGCATGACTTCTTCATAAATGAGCCCCCTAGTCTCTAGAGAGTGGAAAGGGCATGTGAATCTAACTAGCTCAGCATTGCACTCCCCAGGGTCCTCAGGCACAGCGGACCAATAAGAATCACATATTTTATGATAAAACATTTATAATCTTCCTTCCAGACATCCCACAATTTAAGTTTTCAGCTGCACGGCCTTCAAAAAATATCTCATTGAAGTATGTATCATCGAGGGCAGTTTGTCCTAGGCACAGATGTGGAAATACACTATTCACTCTCTATGGAAGACACAGAGATAACAGTTCTCACAGAATCCAAAACATTGTGAACATTTAATTAACTCAAACTACTGCATCTTGGTTTCTGAAACAAAAGAAAGAGAGAGAGAACACAGCAGACAAAAGTAAATGTTCGTGTTAGCATGTGTCATTTAAACTGAGGTCTACATTAACTATGGCAAACTTAGCATGGAAATCACACTTGATATATGTGTATATGATGTGCAGATTAATATATATGTTAAGTGTTAGACCTGGCATCCTTGGCGTGGGTCTCCCTTCCATTTTTTCGTAATGCCTCCACTGTTGCCGATATGTTTTTGCTGGACTAGATGCTCATGGGCACTTTGCCGCTGCTAATCAGTGCCAAAGTGCAAGTGCTCCCTATCGTTAGTTGATATATGTATTAGTGACTCCATGATTGGATGATTGGTTTACTTGTCAGTCCCTAGTACAGTGCACTCAGTGTGCCCAGGGCTTGTAAATCCAATGCCGCTGGTGGGCTTGCAGCACTGGTTGTGCCACCCACAGAAGCGGCTTGTAAAATGTATCTCAAGCCTGCCATCGCAGAGCCTGTGGGCAGCCTAGGGCTGCCATGTCGACTTGGTGAGT
Source organism: Calotriton arnoldi (assembly GCA_963921515.1). Lineage (NCBI taxonomy): Eukaryota > Metazoa > Chordata > Amphibia > Caudata > Salamandridae > Calotriton > Calotriton arnoldi. Next base: position 1,447,185 of record CAWUFW010001531.1, on the reverse strand, counting down.
ACACCCACTTACCAGTCCCTAAACCTTCCCTTTACTGCATGTTGGTCACCCCTAAAGTAGGCCCTAGGGCAGGGTGCATTGTAAGTATAAGGTAGGACATGCCCTGGTGTGTGTGGCATGTCCTAATAGTGAATTACAGCCATTTTCGTTTTTCACTATTGCAAGGCTACCTGCTCCCCACTAGGCCAGAATGGGCAGACTGACTATTACACCTTATAGTCAGAACTGACCCAGGGAACATGGTAGAAAAACGAATTTAGTATGCCTGAACTCAGGATGATAAAATACATCTTTTAGTGAAGTTGGTTTTAACATTCTGTGTTCAAAAATACCACTTTTAGAAAGTGGGTATTTTCTTGCCTAACTATCCAAGCCTGCCTCTGCTAGGTTGTGTATTCCTTGTCTGGAGATTGAGTGACAGGGGCTGGGGGTGGCTACAGGAGACAGGGTGAGTCAGCGCAGGGCTGAATAGAAAGATCTGCATCCAGAGTGGAGGGAGGAGTTGCACCTGGGTCTGAATAGGGCTGTGCCTGCCTTCCACAATGCTGGCTCCACCTCCTGCCGGGCGGCTGAGCACTCTGCCCCACATTCTGAAAGGAAAGAAGGAGTCAGAAAAACAAAGTGCTCCAGGACTGACCAGAACTGGTTTTGGACTAGGCAGAGGCCTCTCTGCCTCCAGAGAACAAAGAGAATCAGGGTATAAGAGGGGCACCCAGACCCCAGGAAAATTAGATCACTTTTGGGAACAAGAAGAAACCTTTGCTGAGGAGCGGAACCAAGAAGAAACTGAGGAGAGACTATCCCTAAGCTGAAGTGCTGCTTGGGGGATTGGCCTGCAGTGGTTTGCCTGACTGCCAAAGAAAGGAGAAAGGAACTTTTGCTTTGCTGTGACTTTCATCAACTTGTGAAGGATCTCCAAGGGCTTGGAAGAGAGCTTGCCCCCTGACCGAAGTCCCAGGACCATTGGACTTCACCCCCTTTGTGAATTGCTGCTGGAAACTCTGTTTCAGTGGCTACAGAGGTAGGGAGCTGTGACCGACTCTCACGACCGACTCGGTGTCCTGTAAGCACCGCATCGAAGCATCGTCTCGCCCTGCAACGCACGGCCCTGGTCTCACCGACTCCGTCAACGAGCCGCTGCCTGCACCGCATCGAGGGACAACGCGTTCTGCAAATCTTCGCTACGCCGAATCGAACTGGTCCGACCGACACGGTCACTGCTGCTGAGTTCGAGTCCTGTGACCGCACCGGAGTTGGGCACCGCTCGCACGCTTTGCGACGCACCGCCCGACTCGCACCACTGTCCGGACTGATCGACGCCAGCTCCTGAATCCGGCTCCGTCGCCGCACCGCAACCTGCCAGCACCGCATCGAAGCACCGTCTCGCCCTGCAACGCACGGCCCTGGTCTCACCGACTCCGTCTCGATGCCGTCAACGAGCCGCTGCCTGCACCGCATCGAGGGACAACGCGTCCTGCAACGCTTCCGTTTTTGCATCGCGACCGCGACGAACAGCCATCCGGCTCGCACGCCCGTGCCTGCCGCTTCAAGTAAAAGGTACTGTGACCGAGTCTGTCTACGCGGTGTTGGCCCGTCTCGACGCGGTCAGCTGGATTTGTTAGACTCTGTTTGTTCTCAACATCGCCGTAGCCGGAGGAGGCTACCGACTCGCACAGAACCTTGAATTAAGCCTTTTTGATCAGAACTAAGCATTCTTAACAGTATTGTGGATTATTTTTGTCGTTTATGGTCTTGTGATAAATCTATATAAAGTATACCTATTTTTATAAATATATAACCTGTGTGGTGTCCATTTGTAGTGTTGTCACTTGATTACTGTATGTGTTCACAAATGCTTTACACACTGCCTCTGAACTAAGCCTGTCTGCTCGTGCCAAGCTACCAAGAGGGTGAGCAGGGGTTATTTCGGGAGTGTACCTACTTTCCCTGACTAGACGCAAGGGTCCCTATTTGGACAAAGGTACCTACCTCTGCCAACTAGAGACCCCCAAATCTAACATTGGTGGTCAGCGGTGAGGATTCTGGACTTGCATTTGTGACTCATGTACAGTGATTGGTGAACACTACTTAGTGAGTGCAGACCAAAACGCAACCACATACTTTTATAGCATTTTTTCTGGGATTTCCTATTTTTGCAAATGCCAAGTTCAGTCACTATGGAGAAACCAGCATCAGTAGCCTCTGTTGAGTGTGATTGGGAAGAAGAGAGGCTAGAATGCTACACCCTTAAGCAGCTCAGGCAATTCTGCAAAAAGTTTAAAGTGTCCATGACCGGGCTCTCCAGGAAGGAGGACCTCCAAAAGGCGCTGAGGGCCTGGGTCGAATCAAGGAGTGCCCCTGTGGAGGGGGCTGAGAATGCAGAAGGGCAGCTGGAGGGGCTATTGGGTCTAGGGGCTAGAAGACCACCTTCCCCAGTAGGTAGCAGTGTTTCTGCCAGAGGACTGTCTCCAGAGGAGTTGGAGGACAGGAAAGAGAGTAGGATGCACGAAATGGAGCTGACCAAGCTCAAGCTGAATGGGCAGTTAGAATTCGAAATGCAAACTAGGAAATTAGCCCTAGAGGAAAAGAAAATGCAGTTTGAACATGAGAAAGTTTTGAGGGAGTTGGAATTGAAGGCCAAGAGCTTAGAGATTACTCCCTCTGGTGGCAGTGTACCGCCTGTGCCTGTTGAAGCTAGGGTGTATATTCCAAAAGATGTGGTTAAGGAATTTTTTAAAAATGATGACATTGGGCAGTGGTTCAAAGCCTATGAGGTAGCCATGTCTTCCCACCGAGTCCCTGAGAAGGATTGGGGAGCGGGGTTGTGGGGACGGTTCCTCAGTGAAGGGCAGGATACCTTGTTGGATTTGCCCTCTGAAGTCTATAATTCGTACAGCCACATGAAGGATGCCTTAATGACTAGGTATGGTTTGACCCCTGAGCTTTATAGGCAAAGGTTCAGGAACTGTAGTAAGATTGAAAGCAGTACCTGGGTTGAATATGTGACCTTCTTTTGCAGAGCCTTGGATGGTTGGGTAAAGGGTAGCAAAGCGACTGATTTTCAGGCGCTCTTTGATTTGATTGCCTGGGAGCACTTGTCCGGTAATTGTTTTCCTGAGCTACGCCAGCACCTGATTGATAGTAAGCTGACTAACCCTAGGCAGCTTGCTGAGGAGGCGGACCGCTGGGTGAGTACCCGGGTCCACAAGGGTCACGTGGGAGACTCCGCCAAGGGTGGGCAGGGTCCCCAGCAGAAGAGTGGGGGGGACAAGGGTAAACAGAAGGAGTTCCATAAAGGGCCCCAAAGTAGACCCCAAGGGAACCAAGGGAAAGGTTCCCAGCCTCCCCCTGAGAAGAAGCCAGTGGCCCTGACAGGCCCCCTGTTCACCAGGGACCACTGGTATGTTACAAGTGTGGCGCCCCTGGCCACAAGGCAAACGATCCTCGTTGCCCTTTGCATGGAAAACCAGCACCCACCAGTGCAGTCCCCCGGCAGTTGGCTAGTGTAGCCCTGGGGGAGGAGTTGGGTGCCCAAGGTGGGGGATCCCACAGTGTTTTCCCTTGTCTCATTAGGAGACTCTGAGATGGTCCCTAGGACCCCGCTGCCTGAGAACACTAAGAAATACAGGCAGTGGGTGACCATCAATGGCCATAGGGTGGAGGCTCTGAGAGACACAGGAGCCAGTGTGACAGCTGTCAAGTGTCACCTGGTGTCTAAGGAGCAGGTTGTCCCTGATGCATTCTATCCGGTTGTTGCCGCTGACAACACAGAGAGTCACTGCAAGGTGGCTCAGGTTCCCTTTGAGTGGGGGGGTCTCGGGTACTCTTCAAGTAGCTGTGAGGCCAGCCATGCCTGTTGACTGTTTGTTAGGGAACGATTTGGAGAGCTCACCTTGGGCTAAGGTGGAGCGGAGTGCGCATTTAGAAATGTTGGGCTTGCCTGATTGGGCATGTGTGACCACCCAGTCAAAGGCAGCTAAAGGTGTTCAAGAGGACCTGGAGCCTGAGAGGGAGGCCCAGGTGCCTGCCGGAGAGAGAGGAGGCAGGGGGCGCAGGAAACCGGTCCCCGAAGTTCCCACGGTCCAGGAGGAGGCAGATCCTGAGGGGGATGCCCTGGAGCCTACAGGGGAACAGGTAGCTGAACTGGGGGACCTACCTGAGCTGACCCATTGGCAGCAAGAAGGAGGACCCTCCAGGGAAGAGTTCTGCGAGGAGCAGAACGCATGCCCTTCTCTCGTGGGTCTGAGGCAACAGGCCACAGACCAGGCAGCAGGTGATCAGTCTGGATCACATTGGGTTTACTGGGAGAATGGTCTCCTGTATTCAGAGCCTAAGGTTGCTGAGCCTGGGTCAGCCCATGTGCTGGTGGTACCCCAGTGCTTCAGAGCCTTCCTACTGGGGTTGGCTCATGATGTACCGTTAGCAGGACATCTGGGGCAGGACAAGACCTTTGACAGGCTTGTTACCCATTTCTATTGGCCCCAGATGCGCAGGAGTGCCGCCACTCACTGCAGGACATGCCAGACTTGCCAGGCAAGTGGAAAGAGTGGGAGGAAGCACAAGGCTCCTCTCCAGCCATTCCCTGTGGTCAGCACCCCCTTTGAACGGGTGGGTATTGATATTGTGGGGCCACTGGACCCCAAGACAGCCATGGGCAACAGGTTTATCCTGGTCTTGGTGGACCATGCCACCCGGTACCCTGAAGCCATCCCTCTGAGGACAGTGACGGCCCCCGTGGTGGGACGGGCACTGATGGGAATTTTCTCACGTGTGGGATTCCCTCAAGAGGTGGTGTCTGACAGAGGTACCAACTTCGTGTCCAAGTACATGAAGTCCCTGTGGCAGGAGTGCGGTGTAACTTACAAGTTCACCACTCCTTACCACCCTCAAGGAAATGGGCTGGTTGAGAGATTCAACCGGACCCTCAAGGGCATGATTATGGGTCTGGAAGAACCCATGAGGCGTAAATGGGACGTCCTCTTACCATGCCTGTTGTTTGCATACCGGGAGGTGCCACAGAAGTCTCTAGGGTTCAGTCCCTTTGAGCTCCTCTATGGACACCCGGTGCGAGGAAGGCTGGGAGCAATCTCCCAGGAAACCTCCCCAGGATGTATACAGTTACATGCTGGCCTTCAGGAACCAGACTAGGCGTTTCAGAGAACTTGCTGAGGCAAATCTGGAAGCCAGCCAGGAGGAGATGAAGCGTTGGCACGACCAGAATGCCACTCTGGTAGAGCTTCAGCCTGGTCAGAAAGTGTGGGTCATGGCCCCTGTGGAGCCTTGTGCGCTCCAGGACAGGTGGACTGGCCCTTTTACGGTGGTGGAGCGCAAGAGTCCAGTTACCTATTTGGTGGACTTGCAGTCTCCCAGGAACCCCTTGCGGGTCCTGCATGTGAACCGCCTGAAGCCCCACTTGGAGAGGTCCCAAGTGGGCATGCTCTTAGCTACAGATGATGGAATGGAGGAGGAGACCGAGCCTCTTCCTGACCTCCTGTCAGCCCGAGAGCAAGATGGATCAGTGGAGGGAGTAAACCTCTCTACCTCCCTGACACCTGAGCAGCAGGGTGACTGTCGCCAACTGTTGGGACAGTTCCCTGACCTGTTCTCCCTGGTTCCCAGTGTCACTCATTGGTGCGTCCATGATGTGGACACTGGGGACAGTCTTCCTGTGAAGCACAAGGCTTACAGGGTGACTGACAGGGTCAGAGCCTGCATCAAGGAGGAGGTCTCCAAGATGTTTGCGCTAGGGGTGATTGAGTCCTCTAACAGCCCTTGGGCCAGCCCAGTGGTCTTGGTTCCAAAGGCTGCCGCGCCTGGTGCCACCCCAGAACTCCGGTTCTGTGTGGACTACAGGGGACTCAATTCCGTCACCAGGACTGACGCCCACCCCATCCCCAGAGCTGATGAGCTCATAGATCGGTTAGGGGCTGCGCGGTACCTCAGCACGTTTGACTTAACGTCTGGATACTGGCAGATCGCCTTGACTGATGGGGCAAAAGAGAGGTCAGCATTCTCCACACCAGATGGGCACTACCAGTTCCGGGTGATGCCCTTTGGGATGAAGAATGCCCCTGCCACCTTTCAGAGGTTGGTCAACCAGGTGTTGGTTGGACTGGAGGATTTCAGTGCCGCCTACCTGGATGACATCGCAGTGTTCAGTGCCAGTTGGGAAGAACATCTGCGCCACCTCTGGGAAGTGTTGATGGCGCTGCGGAGGGCAGGCCTCACAATCAAGGCGAGTAAGTGCCAGATTGGGCAGGGTTCTGTGGTGTACTTGGGACACCAGGTTGGGAGCGGCCAGGTGGCGCCCCTCCAACCGAAAATTGATACCATTCTGGCTTGGGAGCCCCCCAAAACCCAGACAGAGGTGAGAGCCTTCCTAGGACTCACCGGGTATTACTGGAGATTCGTCGAGGGGTATGGCAGCATTGTTGCCCCCTTGACCGAGCTGACTTCCAAGAAGCAGCCCAGGAAAGTGATTTGGACTGACGCCTGTCAAAAAGCTTTTGACACCTTGAAGACTGCCATGTGCACGGCGCCTGTGCTCCAGGCACCCAACTTCTCCAATGAGTTCATTGTTCAAACCGACGCTTCAGAGCATGGTGTAGGGGCTGTTCTATCACAGATCAATGAGGAGGGCCTAGACCAACCTGTAGCCTTCATCAGTAGGAGGTTACTTCCCCGGGAACAGAGATGGAGTGCTATCGAGCGTGAGGCATTTGCTGTGGTCTGGGCACTGAAGAAGCTGAGACCATACCTGTTTGGGACTCACTTCCGGGTTCAGACAGACCACAGGCCCCTCAGATGGTTGATGCAGATGAGGGGTGAGAATCCAAAGCTGTTGAGGTGGTCCATTTCCCTACAGGGGATGGACTTTACGGTGGAACACCGCCCTGGTACAGAACACGCCAATGCTGATGGTCTGTCCAGATTTTTCCGCCTTAGCGATGAGAACTCCCTAGGGGTAGGATAGTTCTCCCCACATTTCAGCTGGAGGGGACACGTGTTAGACCTGGCATCCTTGGTGTGGGTCTCCCTTCCATTTTTTCGTAATGCCTCCACTGTTGCCGATATGTTTTTGCTGGACTAGATGCTCATGGGCACTTTGCCGCTGCTAATCAGTGCCAAAGTGCAAGTGCTCCCTATCGTTAATTGATATATGTATTAGTGACTCCATGATTGGATGATTGGTTTACTTGTCAGTCCCTAGTACAGTGCACTCAGTGTGCCCAGGGCTTGTAAATCCAATGCCGCTGGTGGGCTTGCAGCACTGGTTGTGCCACCCACAGAAGCGGCTTGTAGAATGTGTCTCAGGCCTGCCATCGCAGAGCCTGTGGGCAGCCTAGGGCTGCCATGTCGACTTGGTGAGTACACCCACTTACCAGTCCCTAAACCTTCCCTTTACTGCATGTTGGTCACCCCTAAAGTAGGCCCTAGGGCAGGGTGCATGGTAAGTATAAGGTAGGACATGCCCTGGTGTGTGTGGCATGTCCTAATAGTGAATTACAGCCATTTTCGTTTTTCACTATTGCAAGGCTACCTGCTCCCCATAGGCCAGAATGGGCAGACTGACTATTACACCTTATAGTCAGAACTGACCCAGGGAACATGGTAGAAAAACGAATTTAGTATGCCTGAACTCAGGATGATAAAATACATCTTTTAGTGAAGTTGGTTTTAACATTCTGTGTTCGAAAATACCACTTTTAGAAAGTGGGTATTTTCTTGCCTAACTATCCAAGCCTGCCTCTGCTAGGTTGTGTATTCCTTGTCTGGAGATTGAGTGACAGGGGCTGGGGGTGGCTACAGGAGACAGGGTGAGTCAGCGCAGGGCTGAATAGAAAGATCTGCATCCAGAGTGGAGGGAGGAGTTGCACCTGGGTCTGAATAGGGCTGTGCCTGCCTTCCACAATGCTGGCTCCACCTCCTGCCGGGCGGCTGAGCACTCTGCCCCACATTCTGAAAGGAAAGAAGGAGTCAGAAAAACAAAGTGCTCCAGGACTGACCAGAACTGGTTTTGGACTAGGCAGAGGCCTCTCTGCCTCCAGAGAACAAAGAGAATCAGGGTATAAGAGGGGCACCCAGACCCCAGGAAAATTAGATCACTTTTGGGAACAAGAAGAAACCTTTGCTGAGGAGCGGAACCAAGAAGAAACTGAGGAGAGACTATCCCTAAGCTGAAGTGCTGCTTGGGGGATTGGCCTGCAGTGGTTTGCCTGACTGCCAAAGAAAGGAGAAAGGAACTTTTGCTTTGCTGTGACTTTCATCAACTTGTGAAGGATCTCCAAGGGCTTGGAAGAGAGCTTGCCCCCTGACCGAAGTCCCAGGACCATTGGACTTCACCCCCTTTGTGAATTGCTGCTGGAAACTCTGTTTCAGTGGCTACAGAGGTAGGGAGCTGTGACCGACTCTCACGACCGACTCGGTGTCCTGTAAGCACCGCATCGAAGCACCGTCTCGCCCTGCAACGCACGGCCCTGGTCTCACCGACTCCGTCAACGAGCCGCTGCCTGCACCGCATCGAGGGACAACGCGTCCTGCAACGCTTCGCTACGCCGAATCGAACTGGTCCGACCGACACGGTCACTGCTGCTGAGTTCGAGTCCTGTGACCGCACCGGAGTTGGGCACCGCTCGCACGCTTTGCGACGCACCGCCCGACTCGCACCGCTGTCCGGACTGATCGACGCCAGCTCCTGAATCCGGCTCCGTCGCCGCACCGCAACCTGCCAGCACCGCATCGAAGCACCGTCTCGCCCTGCAACGCACGGCCCTGGTCTCACCGACTCCGTCTCGACGCCGTCAACGAGCCGCTGCCTGCACCGCATCGAGGGACAACGCGTCCTGCAACGCTTCCATTTTTGCATCGCGACCACGACGAACAGCCATCCGGCTCGCACGCCCGTGCCTGCCGCTTCAAGTAAAGGTACTGTGACCGAGTCTGTCTACGCGGTGTTGGCCCGTCTCGACGCGGTCAGCTGGATTTGTTAGACTCTGTTTGTTCTCAACATCGCCGTAGCCGGAGGAGGCTACCGACTCGCACAGAACCTTGAATTAAGCCTTTTTGATTAGAACTAAGCATTCTTAACAGTATTGTGGATTATTTTTGTCGTTTATGGTCTTGTGATAAATCTATATAAAGTATACCTATTTTTATAAATATATAACCTGTGTGGTGTCCATTTGTAGTGTTGTCACTTGATTACTGTATGTGTTCACAAATGCTTTACACACTGCCTCTGAACTAAGCCTGTCTGCTCGTGCCAAGCTACCAAGAGGGTGAGCAGGGGTTATTTCGGGAGTGTACCTACTTTCCCTGACTAGACGCAAGGGTCCCTATTTGGACAAAGGTACCTACCTCTGCCAACTAGAGACCCCCAAATCTAACATTAAGCAAAATGAAAAATGGTGACCGAGCATCAGAAAGTGCACTCATGTTGGTTCAGGAAGGGTCACCCAATGCTTTGGCAGAACCTGTAGGTGATAGCCCTGTCTCATCAGTGTGGCTCAAAAGTTTAATTCGCCTTTTGGCACTATTTTTATACATTGTACATTTGTGTGATTGGAAGCTGAGTTCACTGGAACAGGAACTAAATGCTCACATCCATTTCTGGTGTTTAAATTAAAAGGACAACCCTGTTTGCCCACGTGGACCAGGGTAGCTTTGTATAAATATAACAATTGTCCTGTGGGACTCATTCAAACGTGGTACCTTCTTATGTGTCTTAGAAGGAACCCAGAGTTACTCAGACTTATTAATTGGACTGAAATTAATTAAAGAAGACAAAACACAGGACTAAAATAGTTTGCATTTTGTAATGTTGCACTGCGTCATCTACACTATGATCACTTATTTTGTTGATTGTTACACTTGATTGGAGTCAAAGCATTACAAGATGCAAACTATATCAGTCCTGTGTTTTGGCTTCTCTGAAATTAATTTTGATCCACAGAATAAGTCTGAGTAACTCTGGGTTCCTTCTATGATACATAAGAGGGTGCCACTTTCGAATGAATCCCACAGGACAATTGTTATATTTACACACATCCATTTCTGGTGTGGCTTTGGAAATCAGAAGGTCGTCCAGTTATCTTGGTGCAATCTTGCATTGGAGTAGAATAATAATCTGAGTACTGAGTGTCAATATGCTACATTCTGTGTGATGTTGACATACATTTGACGATGGGTTGTAGCTATTAATCCAAATATTTAACAATAAGTTGGGGTGACAATAGCTCTCAAAGGTGAATGAAAACAATTTATATGCACTTTTTGAAGAATGTAAATATCAGAGTCCCATGGGAATTCCATTTGTATTTTTTCTGTGATCTAGTTGTTTTCCTGAGATTGTTTTCAGAATGTCTTCACATTCCTTTGATGGACCATGATCCATATATGGGTGAAGTAGATCAAAAAGATTACTAGAAAGAAACATGTTTTGGCCTAAGAAACTGGGCACTATGATCCCCAAAGGCTTAAATGACAAATTAAAATTGAGTTATTATATGTAGGCACAATGGTTCACTAGTCGCTTGCCATCCTGTAAACTTTGCATCCATTACATTTAGGTTCTGTGCATGTACTAGGTCAATTTTCAAAGAACAAAATATGTTAAAGTGATTATATAGAAGTTGACAAGACACTGCTTTTTCTTACTCACATCCACATTTTACATTTTTTTTAAAACACCAGAGTTATTTGATACCGTTTTTTGCACTGATGAATATTTGGTGTACTAGACCATGTAATGAGAAATATTTAATAGCATGCAGAATATTTTCTGTTGTTGGTACATTGCTGTTTTAAACCCCTTGCTTCTCAAAAGAACTTTCTTTTTCCATTGTGAGTAATGTGCATCAACTGGTGACTCTATAAAAACACCACACAAAGTGCTGAGCTTTGAAACTTTTTATCAAACTAGTATTCCACTACTCCACTCCAAGATGGGATCTGAATAACTGCAGAACCATGTGCTTTCCGAAGAAGTGGATACAAGCAGTTAGTTCCTGTTTCTGTGAACTCAGCCAACTAATCACAATGTATAAAAGTACAGTCAAGTGGTGGGGTTAACATTATGGGTTATCCTGGTGACACAAGACAAACACCTACGTGCACTATTGAGGCATCAGATGGCCCAGCCTTGACCAACTCCAACATACGCCAAAATTCTCTAACACCCGTACAAATATAAAACCATTTGCAGATCTGAGCTTTGTGAGAACATGAATAACAATAGAGCTTCATTCGCAACACTGAATGTGGAGGACAAACATACACCCATTCCTACACCAATAAGATTGCTACAAACATGGAGATAAAATAGTAATACAAAACTGAGCTATGCCCACTGTGTTTTAAAACAATAACTGAAACTTTATTTATGTGCAAAGACAACAGGGTTGATGATTTAACCAAAGTCTAATGAAATTTATCACACATCACTTTTCACACACCTTGAATAAAGCATGTGACTTTTCATTTCAATATGTCCTTTTTGAGGAAAGTGTATATTGTTATGTTTTTAGTAAAGAGACTAATATCCACGGAAACTGTGACATGGTTGAACACAAGCCTTGGGGACTGGCCACACCCCTATAATGTTCTAAAACTAGACTTAATACATGGCATATTTTCATCGTACACAAACTCTATATTGAACTTGGACTGTGCACTTCAAAATATATACCTCTGTCTGGCTAAGTTTCAGCAAGATGTTTTAACAACCCTGGTACAGATAAAATACATTTCGGTGTACCATAGCTTTATGTTTCATGGACGAACGCTGGTAAAATTTATAAATGGCATGATCTGCATTCCGTATGGGTGATATTCTGTTGATAGAAGTAGACTTATGGAAATTGTGATTCACAAATTGAACAGATGTGGGTTGTGGACCATTGAGGCACAGTGTTGAACAATGATTAGTCTTTTCAAATTTCTCAATTTTGTGTGTTCACCCAGGTAATTTTGATTCCACAGATACTTTGTTAAAATTAAGCTCCCTGAAGAGGACTTTTTAGCTCGCAATGCATTTAGGTATTCCTCAGGAGAAAAACCTTTTTTTGTCATCTCACCTTTTTCCCAAACAACAAAAAATAATTTATGAAACAAAGGAATATTGAGTGGAAAAGAAGCAAATAAATTGAATTGTCCAAGCCCATACGGTTATGAAGTGCTGTGCCCGGCAAAATCGAAATGATGCCAGCTTCTGTAGCTGACATGCATTGGAAAAATTAAACCCTCCCCTAGTTAACTTCTTGTCAGTGTTACGCTCCTCCGTAACATGTCTTTGAAAATATCCTGTGGAGAAAAACAACTTATTTTCACAACCAACGTTTAACCTAGTGCTCACTCAGGTTCTGGGAGTAATGTCTGAGCACAGGCAGGTAGTCAACTACTTTCCTAAGGATGTGGGAGTAATGAAGAACATCAAGGCACAGTTTCATGTTTGGAGATTCATAATATGGGTGTCAAATCCAAATGAAAATGCCCCTTTAGCTTTAGAATTACGACATAACTTGGTTTTGGCTCACTCCCTCTAGAAACACTCATTCAACCAATTTGCAGGCAACTTATTTGGCTGATGTCTTCTGTTCCGGTGTCTGTTCAAAGTTCCAGAGAATCACACATGACTCGAAAGTGAGGCAGAGGGTGACAGGGCCATTACGTTTATACAGGTACAGTAACATGACATGGTCATAACAATTAACCCATGTGCTTACAGCAACACCTATATATAAGATTATGTTGCTGTTGTTGTCACTTCAACACATATGAAAAGACCATACTCAAGTGTGAACTCACTGCAGAACTCATTGCGAATATCAACTATTGGCATTTGAATAACACCAATATGTCCCAGATGTTTCTGTAAAACAGAGATGTCCACTATGGCTTCTAGGCAACAATCATTGAGGACACATCAGCTGTAGTTATTGTTCTCTTGCACCAATACCTTTCAACATGAATAAACTTACCTCTATGCAATGATGTTTTCTCAGTTCTACTCTAACTTCTTCATCACTTTCATCTTCCTATTATGAATCTCCAACATTCCCCTTGGGAAGTGCCTGTTAGTCATCATCCAGGATGAATGGGATGTCCCTCCATAGAATACTGTTGTGAAGCATAGTGCAACTGTCTTGCACACCTTGCCAGGACAGTGTAGTGAAAAACACACAAGATGATGGACGGAATGCTGCACATTGGCAAACATTCACCCCCAGTCACAGATCTGGGTTTAATCCATCGTTATTTTGCTTCACCACGCCACCCCAGTTCAGACATGGCCATATGCAAATCAGTCTTGACCCTGTGCCTCATGGGAACAGTCCAGACCGAACTGCCAAGCCATGTCTTCCCTGGACCGGAATCAAGCATCCTAGGACTGGTTTCAGGCTATCAGCCTTCATCAGCCAGGATAGCTTGACTCCAGTGGCGTAGTGAGCACGGGACCCACGTCTGGGCATACCCTTCCCACTTAGGGCGAAATGCAAAACACACAAGATGATGGACGGAATGCTGCACATTGGCAAACATTCACCCCCAGTCACAGATCTGGGTTTAATCCATCGTTATTTTGCTTCACCACGCCACCCCAGTCTTTTGCTTTCTCGCCCTAAGTGCGCCAGGTATGCCCAGACGTGGGTCCTGGGCTCACTGTGCCACTGGAATCAAGCTATCCTGGCTGAAGAGGGGTGAAACCCTGAAACCGGTCCTAGGATGCTTGTTTCCGGTCCAGGGAGGACCTGGCTTGGCAGTTCGGGCTGGACTGTTCCCATGAGGCACAGGGTCAAGACTGATTTGCATATGGCCAGGTCTAAACTGGGGTGGCATGGTGAGCAAAAGAATGATGGATTTAACCCAGATCTCTTGACTGGGGGTGAATGTTTGATTTGTTCTGCATTCCGTCCATCAATTGTGTGTCTTTTGCTTTCTCGCCCTAAGTGCGCCAGGTATGCCCAGACGTGGGTCCTGGGCTCACTGTGCCACTGGAATCAAGCTATCCTGGCTGAAGAGGGGTGAAACCCCAAAACCGGTCCTAGGATGTTCGTTTCCGGTCCAGGGAGGACCTGGCTTGGCAGTTCGGGCTGGACTGTTCCCATGAGGCACAGGGTCAAGACTGATTTGCATATGGCCAGGTCTAAACTGGGGTCACATGGTGAGCAAAAGAATGATGGATTTAACCCAGATCTCTTGACTGGGGGTGAATGTTTGATTTGTTCTGCATTCCGTCCATCAATTGTGTGTCTTTTGCTTTCTCGCCCTAAGTGCGCCAGGTATGCCCAGACGTGGGTCCTGGGCTCACTGTGCCACTGGAATCAAGCTATCCTGGCTGAAGAGGGCTGAAACCCCGAAACCGGTCCTAGGATGCTTGTTTCCGGTCCAGGGAGGACCTGGCTTGGCAGTTCGGGCTGGACTGTTCCCATGAGGCACAGGGTCAAGACTGATTTGCATATGGCCAGGTCTAAACTGGGGTGGCATGGTGAGCAAAAGAATGATGGATTTAACCCAGATCTCTTGACTGGGGGTGAATGTTTGATTTGTTCTGCATTCCGTCCATCAATTGTGTGTCTTTTACTTTCTCGCCCTAAGTGCGCCAGGTATTCCCAGACGTGGGTCCTGGGCTCACTGTGCCACTGGAATCAAGCTATCCTGGCTGAAGAGTGGTGAAACCCCGAAACCGGTCCTAGGATGCTTGTTTCCGGTCCAGGGAGGACCTGGCTTGGCAGTTCGGGCTGGACTGTTCCCATGAGGCACAGGGTCAAGACTGATTTGCATATGGCCAGGTCTAAACTGGGGTGGCATGGTGAGCAAAAGAATGATGGATTTAACCCAGATCTCTTGACTGGGGGCGAATGTTTGATTTGTTCTGCATTCCGTCCATCAATTGTGTGTCTTTTGCAGGACAGTGTAGTGAGGCACTGCCAGATTTAATTGGTCATCTGAAGCAGGCCTTCAGGAGACAAACATTAGCTCAGTAGGTCCCCTGGTGCAGACATTGTAGCAGGCCTCCCCTGCCATTTGTGGGCTCCGCAATGGTGTCAGAAGCTAGGATTTCATGGTATATCCAGAATCTCCAGAAACATAAAAATATGTGGGACATTAGTTATCTGCACACTCAGTACATCCATTCATTCTGGGGTGGGAAACATGAGATGCCATTTGTGATACAATAATACAGCACGAAAGATTATAATACAAAATGAAACAAAATACTTGCCATATGACATGCTGAGTTCACACGGAACAGGGAGCCTTGAAGGGCGAAGAAGGGCAATGTTAATGAGGGCTCCCGAATCCACGATTGCATACAAAATAATCAATGGGATAAGGGGGGGAGGGGCCAAGAGGAAGATGAAAACATGACGAATGGGAAAAGGAAAAAAAATCAGGGAGTCCATACTCGTATCCACACCCACACGACTGAGGGGAGGGGGAGAGGAGGGAGAGAGGAAAGAACAGGAGTGAAAGGGAAGAGAGGGAGAGGAAGGAAAAAGATGGAGATGGAAAAAGACGGTAAGCAAGAAGAAATATAGAATTGGAGAAGGCAGAAACAAGAGGAAAAGAATGAGCAAGTAATTAAGCACACATCTACACTGGTCATGATCATGTAGGATCTCAAGGGCGATGTCAACATGGTATAATTTAGCAACCAGTCAACCCGTTAGGGATGGGTGTGCACAAAGTTAAGGACTAGTGGGCCTGGAGGAAGAGTGCCCAGGTGTGGAAAAAGGCCTCCATCCTGTCCTGGAGGTTGTAGATGACCCGCTCATAAGAGGCCGTCTGGTACATCGACGAGAGCCATTCATCATGGGAAGGGGGGTGGAGGAACAGCAGTGTCAGAGAATGCAAATCTTAGCCGTGGGGAGTGCCATATGCAAGAGACAGCCCTGTAGATATGAGAGGTCCAGGGAGCCCACGAGGTCATGTAGAAGGATCAGAGGGCAAGATAGAGGAGTCATGACCAGAAGAGTCCCACTCAACATAATGCCAACAGCCTTCCAGAAAGGACGTATCGAGTGGCAGTCACAGAGGACATGCAGCAGATCACAGTGGTCATGGGGGCAGCACCAGCAATTTGCGTGAACTAACAGGCCCACTGCTCGCAGCTTCACTGGAGTCCAGTGCTAGTCATGCAGTGATTTAAAAAGGCAATACTTCAATCACACCTCCGGGGCCCGTGATCAAGTGCCTCCAGGAGTTCAGCCCAATCCTCCGGATAATATTCCATCTGGAGTCTGGTTTGCCATGTGGTGCGGAGGCTATGGAGAAGAGGTATGGAGAAACGATGGGGTTTAGGAAGCCATAGAAGCCAGATATCACCCTGCGAAAGTACCAGCAGGGGATCAAAGTTGTCTGCCGCTATTCAGTCCAGGCCTCTATTTATATTGACCCACAGATACTTGGGGTGCAAGGTCTTCCATTGGAAGGGGTAGGCGGACACCGCTATGCTGGTGGTCATCCGTGACATGGGCAGTGCCTTACGTTTGTCCCAGTTAACCAGGTAGCCAGAGAGCCCCGCAAAGGCAGAGAGGATGACCAGGAGTGCCGGAAGGAAGTGAGGGAGATCTGAGAGGGTAAGCAAGACATCATCAGCGTAAAGATAGGCGGTAGACGTCCCGCCGGGGAAGGGGATGCCAGTAAGATGCAGGTATTGAAGAAGAGAGGCCTCAAGGGGTTCCATGGCAAGAAAGAACATCAGGGGCGATAGTGGGCAGCCCTGCTGGGTCCTCCTCCAGATTGGGAATTGGTCTCAGAGAAACCCTCCACAAATAATTTGGGCAGTAGGTGAGTCATAAAGCCAGCGGACTTTGGTTATGAATCCCAGGCAAAACCGTCATAGGGCTGCAAAAAGGTACCCCCACTCGATCCTGTTGAATGCCTTTTTGGCATCCAGGGACAGGGCGAGGGCTTTGTCATGTAAGTCTTTTGGCCGACCACAGGGCATGGGTGAGAGTGCAGAGGTGGTTCCTAGAGGAACAGCCAGGAACGAACCCCACCTGCATATGGTGGATCAAGAACAGGATCACCTTTCAGAGACGAGCCGCAAGGACACCATCAAGTATCTTGATGTCCCCGTCGAGGAGAGAAAAGGGTCTATAGCTCCCGCAGAGTAGGGGGTCTTTTCCTTGCGCGGGTAAGACCGCTATTACCACTCAATTGGAGATGGAGCCAAGGCAGCCTGTTTGATCAGCCTCATGGAAGGCTTCATCGAGGGAGTTCACCACATCCTCACCCATCTGCTTATAGAGCTCTGAGTAAAACCGTCTTCCTGAAGGGCCTTTTGGTAGGGAAGCCTGAAGATGACCTGTGCTATCTCTGTTCTGCTAATTCCCCCCTTGAGCAGGTTCCTGCCGGACTCATTGAGGCTGGGGAGGCACACACCATCAAAGAAGGCCTCTAAGCTGGCAGGGTTGTCAGTCACCTCCAGGGTGTACAGGTTCCGGTAGAATTCTGTGAATTTATTAACAAGACCTGTGGGTGGGTGAGAATAGTACCACCCGTGGATTGAATGGCCGGGATGGCAAGCGATGCCTCCTGTTGATGCAACTGGGCTGCCAAAAGCCGTCCGCCTTCTCGCCTTGCTCATAGTGGTGACCCTTAAGCCGTTGAAGTGCATATTCGAACTTGGAGGTAAACAGGTTGTTGAGGTCCTTGCGGGCCTTCTCCAAGCAACTGTGTAGAAGGGAGGGACTAAGGATTTGCAGTGTAGAGGTGTCTGAGGGACGCAATCTCACCCTCCAGGACCCTCTGCTGGGATGCCCTCTGAGTGTTGGTAATGGCCGCGTCTCACATGAGCTGGCCGCGGGTAGTCATTTTAGTGGCTGCCCACAAGACTTAATGGGAAAAGACAGACTCCATATTATGTTCCAAGGAAGCAGAGATGTGGGATTGGAGCTGGCATTTGCCCTGGGGGGGTACGGTAGTGTGATATGTTCAAACACCAGGATTTACGGCCAGTGGAGGAAAGACCCAAGTCTAGGACTAGTAGAATCAGAGAATGGTCAGAGAGCCCACACTACAGGTTCTGGGAGTCCCGTGAGAGGGCGACTACTGAATGGGAAACCAGGAACCATTCCAGTCAGGATTGGGTACCATGAACCGGTGAGAAAAAAGTATATTCCCGGTCCTCTGGGTGGGTAAGCTGCCAAAGATCTACAAGGCAATGGTCAGAAAAGACATCCCTTAGAAGGGCCTGGTCTGCGTTATTGCCCGCATCCAAAGGGCCAGTGCGGTCAAGCACCGCATCATGTGCCAGGTTCCAGTCCCCTCCAATGAGGTAGTGGGAGGTCAGAATTTCCATGAGGAGACGGTTGAGCTGGAGAAAGAAGTGGCGCTCGGATCCCGTAGATGCGTACACAGAGCCGACACAAAGCATCTTCTCGCTGAGTCTGAGCATAGCAAAGACATAATGGCATCAGGATCTCTACATGTGTTATGGGTTGTGAAAGATAGTAACCTAAGTGAAAGGCTCGCAACACCGCACTTCCTGGGTGGCTCGAGGCCGGCTGCTAGTGCCCTTGGACAACTGCTGTGGATCACTCGCCCCAGCCAGTCGCGATGCAATTTTTTGGACACTGGATGGGAGAGGTGAGTTTCCTGTGATAGGTAGACCTGGGAGGAGTTCCGCTATGTGGAACTCTGCGAAGGGACGAAAAAATTCTGCTACGCTACACAGAGTTCAGCAAGCGGCGCAGTGCATTTGGTCATACCGTTCGCTTTGATTTTCAGCGCCGGGTGTTTGTTCCGTGCTGTAAGATCAGCGTGAATGGCACCATGTGCAGCACAAGAGGGCGCTGCTTCTTTTCTTGAAGCTCTAGTACATTTTCTACCCAAGAGGCAGCTTTCTCAACACGAACAGAGGGTTTCTCAACATTAGCGGTCGCGACCATCCGCGGCGCCCACGTTGAGAGATCTGGCCACCCGCGTTGAGAAATCTCGCCGGGAAGTGGATTTTCCGCACTCATCAACGTGACGTTGAGAGGATGAGAAAAGTAAAGAAAAGAAAGGAAAAGAAGTGGAGAGCCTCCTTGGATGTGGGAGGGGAGCAGGTAGCCTGAAATAGGAACTGTTAAGGAGAAGAGTGCAAGAAAAGAAAAGAAGAGGGAGAAAAACAATCTTTCACTGAGCCGAGGGCGGAAGCCTCAGATGGAGCAAGTGACTGTGACCCACTGGTCCAAGCCTGTGAGTTTGGTGCAGTGGGGGCCCCACAGGGAGGGGAAGGAAAAACCATGCTGTGATGAACCAGGTCGGTAATATAGCCGTGGGACTGGTAAGAAGGAGGTTGGGCGATGAAGGTGAAAAGTCCCAAAGGTCCTCCCCGTGGGCTGGGGGACGGAGAAGGTAAGAACAGCAGCAACATCTGTGACATTAAAGAAGGAGGGGTGCGGGGGGTAGTGACTCCGGTGAGCAAGGAGGGGAGCAGGGAGTGGGTGGTGTTCTAATGCTGGACCATAAACAATAAACCATAAACCAGGGGTCTACACCAGGGGCATAACTGTGGCGTGACAGAAGCAAAGAACAAGTCAGCGATGATCTCAACATCAACAGACTGTTCCGGAAAGCAGAATGTCGCATAGCACAGCGGAACCTAACAATGCAGAACAGAGCACTGTGAATTAAAATAAAGATACATCTTGACAGAAATAAACATAATTTGACATGGCAATTAAACAGAATAAAAGAGAGACATGCAGTCAAGAGCATTATACCATCCAGCTGCCCGGAGGATGCTATTAGCCTCATCGTGAAGCTGCCAGGGCAGGGGAGTAGCAGTCGTGGCAAGAAGAGGTGTGTCTTAGCTCTCAGGCTGGATATGTTTCAGTGGGGTGCAAGATATGTTGCAGCCCCTATCCTGAGTAAGGGCTGCCACTGCTTTGAAGACCATGTCCTTGCCATCCTGAGCCCAGGTCAGTGGGTCCAGATCCCTTCCCCAACTGCAATCTCCACTGGAGTTCCAGTGACCGCCAGAGGTGGTAGGAGGAGGGGATTTGCCTGAAGGGCGAGGTACAGCAGGTGAGTCCTGGGGCACAAGGCCCATCTTATGATCGTTGAGTCCATCAAGAGAGGAGCGTAGGGCCTCAGGCTGAAGAAATCTTTGGACCTGCCATCCTTCTTAATCCACATGCGGCAGGTTCGAACAGTCTGAACTTGATGCCTAGTTTTCACAACTGAAGGCCACAGAGCCAGGAAGGGTTTTCATTTGAGTTGGTCTCCCTTGAGAAGTTGCCGGCTATGCGGATCTCATTCCCCTCAAAGACATATGGGCCATGGAAGCGGGCAGCAGTCACGATTTGCCACACCTGCTCATAGTGACTGAAGCAGGCAATGAAGGGACTCGCCCTTCTGATGCATCTAAATGTGAAGGGCCCACAGTTTGAGCTCACTGTATCTCTTGGGGGTGGGGATGGTATCCCCATGAACGTGGGAAGAGGGTCCTTGCGAAAGCCCCTAACATCCGTGCCCTCAAAACATTCTGGGATACTAAAAAATCAGACATTGCCCCTCCAGCTTCTATCTTCCAAGTCCGTGAGTTTGTTCCATAGGTACAAGAGTTCCTGGTCTCTATCTGGTATTCAGTTGAGATGATCCTCCATGGCTATGAGGCGGTGTTCCATCCCATCCACCCTGTCCTGAAAGCCTGTGATGTCGGCTCAGATGGATTTGGTCTCGGTAGTGTGGTCCGATATTTTGGAGTCCATGCCTTCCAGGCGGCAACCAACTGCAGTGTTCACCTGCAAGATGCAATCCATTTTGGTGTCTGGCTGTGAACAGGAGCGGGAGCCACTGTGGATGGGGTGGTAGACGTCGCCAGAGGAGTGGTCATGGATTGATGTTGAGATACTGCCTCCATGATAAGCAGCTGATGAAAGCATTTGCTGGAGGGCATCGCCAAGACGGGGGAAAAAAAGGGGAGAGAAATATGGACACCCAGTGGGACGTCTCAAAATGCGGTCGATCGATGGTCAGTCCCCTGCGATGGCACTAAGACAGGAGAAGGCAACCGAGGGGTGGACAACTTCCAGAGGGCTATGTCCCCAGGCATTGTCACTCAGGTGAGGTAGCGTGCCCCAAATCCATCCACATGCCCTCCAAGGTGAGAAGGTCAGCATCCCCCCCAGGCAGCGCACTAACAACAAGGGCAAAAGAGGTCAGGGAAGAAGAGCATCGAAGACCCCGATGCAGGGATGCAGCCGGAAGGGTTACCTCAATGAGGCAGCAGGTGGAGAAGGTCAGCTGTACTCAACGGTGTAGAAGAGGGCAAGAGAGGAGAAGTGTGGCGCAATCGGGCTGCACGGTCCAAGTGAAAGCAGTGACACTGGACCGTTTTCAAGCTGGAGGCCGCTGTGTCATTGAATATCCTGAGGGTCAGACCCCAGTACGTGGTGGGCTGATGGCCTGTGGGGAGGAGGCCAAGCAATGAAAGTTCAGCCTTAAATGTAGTGGTGGAGAGGACCTGCGCAGTGATGCAGCTACTAAATGCAGGAATTGTCTTTGTCAAAGCCATATGTACCAGTCTAATTGTGGGGGCAAACAAAAATGACCCTGCACCCGAGATAAGCCAGTACTCTCTAGTGTTGATGTCCTAATATAACATATTTAGGCAAAACGAAGCAGTCCAGAGCAAACAAAGTTGACCCTACACACCAGAACAACATGTATTTTCTAGTATAAATGTCCTAGTACATCATATTTAAGAAAATTAGAACAATATATTGAATAAATAGCTTCCCAGATGAAAATGAGACAGATGGTCGTGTTACTTGATTGAAGTCAGTTTCTTTTATTGAAAAGCAGTTAATTCTTTAAAAAGCACCACACAATTGCTTGCCAACACGTTTCATCCCTCACGGGACTTCTTCAGGGCTTCATCATAGTCTTTATCTGCTGGCGGTGTGCACAATGATTCACGATGATTTTTATTATTAAAAACGGCGAAGGCGATACAATGTATTAGTGATACAATTCACGTAGTCAGTATTATTCCAGTATGAGTCACTAAGCTTCCGAGACGGTTCATAGGTGTCAATAATTTAGGATACTGCGGTATTTAAAATAGTCGATTCGATGTTATGTCTGTCTATGTTACGATCTTGTCCACGGGATAGTTGCACACGGGAAATCTGTAAACCCCTGGCTTTTCAGTGAGTTGTGCGTTATGCTGTGTGGTCCAAGGCTTGATGGCAGGGCATGGAGTACTGACAGGGCTCCGGGGGGGCTGAAGGACATAGCAGGCCCATGAATACCACTGTGGAGGGGGACTCGGCAGCTTCACACATACTCAATGGCAGTTCCCGGTGTGCCGTGTTGAGGTTGCGCTGCCTGCTTCCAGTCAGCGGTGCAAGCTCTTAGCTAGTCCAGGCCGACCTGCATGAGCATGGAGCGAGCAGCCGGCAAGAGGCTACACCAGGTGCCAGGGGGTGAGTGTAGGCCCAGGGCCCACAGAGGGGGCACGGGTGAGGACCTAGTGAGGGTGGAGGTGCAGCGCGATCACGAGCATGGCAGTATATCCAAGCAGCATCCAGTGCATGCAGTGGTATAGCGCGACACACCTGTAATTGGGGGCACTGCTCATGAGAAGCTGCAGGCCCACCTGTGTGGCCCCATCATAGACAGCCAGTGACTCGTCACCACAAGGCCCGGTGGCAGCAATTAGACCCCCCAGTGGGCTCGAAGGAACAGGGAGGCAATGGGAGCTGGCATTTCCAAGGCCCCCCCAGCCATTAAAGTCCTGCCACCATCTCGAAGAACGCCCCAGTGCGCGGATCTCGTCTTACACAAACAGTAACATGCAGCAACATACCAACTAGACTCGTTCTCCTTGGTGCAAGGTCTGCCACCTGTTGTAGCACACTGCAGTTGCAAAGCAATTTCTAATCATGGGCCGATACACAAAACCTTGTGCAAACAAAGTCTAGCTAAATACCAGTGGGAAACTGGATTTCACAGAAAATGTGTCACTGAGAAATGTTTCGCTTGAACCAGTTTACTGCGATAAATCGGGTCCCTCTTCCCACAGCATCAATTTCACCTGTGTGGGCTAGAACTATCTTAACCAAGGGAGGAGCACATGAGGTTTTTTGGGGTGATTTGGTGATCAGGGAACTATGAGAGTCAATGGTGTGGGTGAGGAATGCAGAGTGTAGAGTACATGGAAGAGGGGATTAAAACTACATCTTGGTGGGCTGAACAATACTTTTATTCCAGTGCCCCCAAGGAATAGCTTAAAACTAAGAGGGGAGTGAGACCTCAACCCAATAGGAGAGGGGTCAACATGTTACAGTCCTTAACAAGAGGACTTGTCTGCTGTACAGAGCACATTCCCCTACTGTAGAGACTCACCTCTCAGACTGTGTGCACCTTTTTGTGCTATGATTATGTTTCATGGAGCAGTACATGTTGAGACTGTTCAGACACTCCTACTGAACTCTTCTTGTAATTCATATTAAGTACAGCCCCTGGACTGTGGGCCTGTGAAATAGATCACAACTTTCTACCATGTACATCTTTACCATAAGGGATACACACTTCTCTTTTTTCTTCATTCCTCATTTACAACTATGACTGAGAATACAAGTTTAGGATTTGATGACATGATGCAATCCATTCTAACAACCCCCATCCTTCTTGACACACAAGTGACACAAGCTATATCCCAACCCAATGAATGGACAAAACTATCTGACCTTACAACACAGAAGATCCAAGCAGCTCAACGCGGTGCAATGCTGACTGGATACTGGCAGGAAACAGTGATGGTCATATTGAATTTTACAGAGACAGGACACCTGCTAAAACTAGGCAGATAATCCATCCACCCCATTTACAGTGTATTGTCATGTATATGTTCAAAATATGGCATATTGGACAGCCACCACTGTTTGGTTAACAACATATATCTCCAAATCTATTTATGACCCACTTAAATAGGCCAGAATGGACAGCCACTATTTTTTGGATGATGAATTGATGGAGCAGGGTAAATAAAAATAATTTGTACCCCCTCTTTGGAAAAAATTAATGAGTTTTAATGAATTAACGATACTAATTGTTTGATGGAGCATGAATTAATCAACAAATGCACCTTTAGTAAACACTACATAAAGGGTAACCGCAATTTGTGCAAAATCTAATTTATTTACAATTGTAAAGTTGATTGACACTAATATTGTGATTTGCGTACTAATTAGAGTAAAATCGCATGATTTATGCTATATGGTAGAATTGTATTGTGGCAAAGAATGCGGATGGTAAGTAAAATGGCTTTAAATGTCGCTTCTGCTAGGTAACACCTAACATGGGTCTTTAGAATGGCGGGTGGTAAACAGAAAGGCTTATTTTCTTTGTTTTAATTTTGATTGTGTTTGTTCTTATGATAGTTCGTTCGGGCCTGTAAGGCCATGCTGCGAAAATGGCTGCCGAGACAGATGAGGTCACATGATAAGTTAAAGATGGCCTCCAAGCGGAAGAAATAAAGGAGCTGAACCACGTGGGTACGGCCCGTGCACGGAGTGAGAGATGTCAAGGTCGCATCGACCTGCCATAAGGAGGGTGCCAAGAAAGACTCAGCGCGTATTCGTGGGAATAAATGAGAAAAGTACATGAGCACCAAAGGCCTAACCAAATTGTGCCCATCTGGATTGCAACAAAATGAATGGACAAATTGGACTACTTTTACCCAAAGGTCATGAGAAACCGTTGTACTCTTAACTATCCCCGAAACCAGTTTGAACAAGGAAGGCGATGAGGTGATTATCACCACCCCTCAAATGGACCAATTAGCGTGATTCCTGCCCCTAAGGATTGCAACTTTTTGTGTAGTAAGCTAGAAGTAGGGTATAAAAGGGACTGCTCTTATGTGGGAGGGGCTGCAGTTTCTATAGGTTATTTCTTTGGGTTGCCTTTTGCTGTGCTGCTGTGGCCGTTGCTATTGATGCTACTGCCGCCGTTGGTATTTCTTGCCATACCATTTTTCCTATTTTCCCTTTTTTCCACCACAATATAACTGAAGGACTTTGTCATTTTTGGACTTCGAACTTGACTGGGGAAGGAACGAGACTGTTGCGGGAAATCTGTACGGGAGGTCCGGTCGAGGAGGCCATTAGCGGGACAGTCAGTCAGTTTGGGAGTCTATTCTGTGATCTACGGTTTATCTTCTTTTTGGTGAACCATTCCTATCTGCATCTAAATGGGTAATGCATAAGTTTTAAATTCTTTATTAGAACTTTTCATATAAATGTTATTAATGTATTAAAGTGATTAATAAATTAGGAATCTCACCCGTGCAAATGAAAATTTAGATAAAATGTAATTCTAATTAACAATGAGTCTGTGGTTCTTTAGTTCATTAATACATTTAAAGTTTAACAGGTTTTAAAGTGATTGAGCTGGTCTTAATCACCATCAACTTATTCTACTAGTTGGTCCATCGACCAAAGAGCGGAATACCTTGATGTTTGGAACCGACAGGATCAAAGGCTAATGTATATGATTGTCTGAGGCTTTATTCTGTCTAATTTAACAAGGTATCCCGTTCCTCCAGCAACACATTTCTCCTTGGTGTGTAATCCAGTGAATGGATGAATGGATGATATGCGGTGTTATGGGCCCCACCGTCATATTGGTTTGATAGATTGTGAATGATTTTACCTGGATTCGTGTCCTGAGGAGAAATTTATATTAGCCGCGCTGGATCAGATTTCTTGGTAGCATAGTTATGGTTACTATAGATTAGTTTGGTGATTATTGATTATTGATTATTGATGTCTAACACTTCGTGTCGAATTGTATTATGTTATGTGTAAGTCGAAATTTTGAAGCTTCCGGGAAGTAGGAAGTGGACACGTGTGGCAAAATTGGTGATAACACAGGATTGTGTTACGATAGGGACATTTCATGTATAAAACACGTATGAGTGAAATAGCAACAGGTTTTCTTGTGAAACTCTGGCCTTAATTCTCAGGAGCAGTGTAGTCTCCGCATGTGTTTTATCCCCAGAGAAACGGGTTTACCCCTTGCTTGAGAGAAGGGTAAGGTAGAGAGCAGTGCTACGCTTATCGAACAAAACAGTATTCTTGCAAGATAGAGCAAACTATTTCTTTTGTTTAGCGAAAACAGACAATGGTAATGTGTTTTATGTTGTAACTAATAAAATTCAGTCGAGAAAAGAAGGTAAGAAAACTGCCGATAATTATTGTAAAGGAGGGGTCAGAAAAGATAGGAGTAGTACTGACGTCAACAAAGACCGTGCTGGTATTGGCCAGTTGAGGGAAAACGAAGAGCTTCCTGATTGGCGTGTTAGTGTGAAGACGCGCTGGGATAGGTGAGTTGAGAGTGACGTAGAGTTTTCGGATTGGTGCGTTGGTGTGAGACGCGCTGGGATAGGTCTGAATAGCCAAATAGTAGAAAGAACAGAGTCGTGAGTTTGTTGGAGAGAAAGAATCGTGCAACATGGCTTATTATGAGTATTGTAGAGAGAAACCGTCATGGATGGCGAAGATTAAAAACTTTTTCAAAAAGGACAAGAAGGTAGTGACTAGGGAAGGAGAAGTACTTCCTCCGCCGAAAACGCCAGCTTCTGATATGATGTTGAAATATGGTTATCATACTTGCATTTGGTTGGAAAATTGGACAAAATATACTCAGAACGATGGAGTATTAGCGTTCCCAGAAAACGGTTCGTTTAGCACGGCTGTACTACGAAATTTGAGAGAGAAAATGATGAAACTTGAACCGAGACCTAGACCAACACAGTTTGAAGCGTTAGGTGAATGGGAAGATGAGATGTATGAAAGAGAAAGACACAGAGGTGCAAAGAATTATAGTTTAGTCCATGGAAGAGTATGGGGAGTGAATCATGAAGACAGGATGAGACGATGGAGGTATGCTAATATGACGGATGGTTTGTTTCCTGTCAGAACGATTGAAGAAGTAACAGGGAGAAAGTGTACGGAGAAAAAGAAACATGCAGTAACTGAGAGGTATGGGTACGGAGGTAGCGACACAGAGGATGAGTTGCTGGAAGACATTTTAAACAGAAACCCACCTCCATATCAACAGAATTCTGCGGTGGTGACACCAAATGCACCACCAATGGAAACTGTGAGGAATTAAAGCTCTGAACGAAATTATGAAATAAATAGGTCTTATGAAAAATCAGAAACTCCACAGAGTGCGAAGCCTGATAGTGGTAATACAGCTGAGTTAGCAAGAACCACAAGAGAATTGACTGAGAAAATAAGAGAATTAACTATGAACATGGAAGCCATGACTGTGCCAGTGACAATAGGACCAGTAATACCGGTATTTGAAAACCAAAGAATAGATGAGCATTCCTTGACAATTCCAATGAACTCGAATATGCAAAGAATGAGAGAAGGGATAATTCCAGAAACTAGAGAGACAAGAGATATGGTTGGCTCATATAGATCGAGTCCACCTACAAATTTGACGGTTAATGAAAGTCAGATAAATAGGATTCCTATGGGAACTGAGTCAGCAACTGAGACCCCAGAGAGAAGTACAAATTGGATAGAAATAAATAGTACCCCTGTAGGTCCGACTCCAGAAGAATTAAATGAGTGGATGAGGAATTTACAGAAGAAAGATGCAGAACCACAACCGTTGGATGTAATCAGATTAAAGATAGACATGGAAGAGTTGATTTTAGGGACTATTGGTACAGATAGATTGAAATCCTATCAGGATGACAAACTTATGTTTATGTGTAAGAGTGTTACTTGGAGAGCTAGGAATTTGCATGAAAAATTGGAAGAAACAGCGAATGAACTGGGAGTAGAATTTGGAAAAATCAGAGGACTGCAGAAACCGTATAGGGTAGATTTTAGTGAAAAGGATATAGAAAATCTGAACACATCAGGACGATTAACTCAGATAAAGGAACTGATTGTGTTATTGAGAAAATGGAGAGATGTGGACAGATGGAGGAGCAGGTGGATAAGAAGAAAGGAGGAAACGACCGATAAAGCATCATTGGCTTTTCCGGTGAAAGAAAAGGAACCAATACTACTGGAATATCCAATGAGGGAAACTCCAGGAGGTAGCTATGTACATGTTCCATGGTCCAGACAGGATATATTGTCATTTACAAATGACTTCCCAAGATTGAGAGAAAAACCTGTAGAATGGTATAGACAAGTGGAAAGATTTGTCAAAGTTTCAAAGGTGTTGTGGGAAGATCTGGGTGGATTGTTTGAAATTGTAGTGCCAGCAGATTTATGGACAGAATGTAAGATTACAATTGACTGGCCGAAGGAAGAATATCCTAGAGATGCAAAGACTGGAGCGCCAGGTCCAGAAGTGATGAGAAAGTATGAACAAGTTGTCACGTTTTTGAAAAATAAGATTCCACCGAAAGAGACAGATTGGGTAAAGATTGATAGAACAACTCAGGAGAGTAAGGAATCTGTACACGCCTATTATGAAAGGTTGCTTTTGGTTTTCAAACAGTATAGTGGTTATGAGACTTTGAGTGAAAAGGACATGAGTCATTTTGTATATAGATTTGTATATGGATTGAAACCAGAAATAAGTGAAATGATTAAGCAGCATATGTTGTGTTGGCAGAATAGCACTGTAGATGAGGTATTAAGGTATGCCAAATATTGTAGTGATGACATCGAGTGTAGACAGCGTAAACTAAAGGAAAAAGCGATGTGGGCACAAGTAAAGGTTGCAGAAAAACAAGAGGCTCAAATGAATAATCAGTCTGGTGATGCAGGACAAACTAAATCCAAACCAAATTTAGGTAAGGGAAAAGGTCAAATGAGTATAGAAGAGGCTAAAAATAAATGGCCATGCCATAATTGCGGAAAGTTAGGGCATTGGAGAAACGAGTGTAAATTTCCTCCCAAAGCTAATACGGAAAATCAACCATTAAATCCACAGGTGCAGAATGAGGTGAGTTACCAACAGCTGCAACAACCGCAGGTAGTTACTCAACAGAGTCAGGTGCCACAACCACCTCTTCCCAAGAGTGTAAACCCCCAGAGATACAGTGCAGAGACAGGATTCTACGGAGGAGAGCAGGTAACAAAATTGCCGCGCGCAGCTGCAGTGTCACAGTATTGGTTAAGGCAGGATGGAAATGAATCGGCTGAAAGTTTATGATGGTGCCTAGGAGAGGAAGAAGAGTGCGTGCTTGGCGCAACTCTAGAGGTAGATCAGTCAGGTCAATTTGTGGATGGAGAAGTGAATGGTGTAAATGTTACATTCCTTGTGGACACTGGAGCTACCCGTTCTACTGTTAGATCAGTGGAAATTCCAAACCTTCCTCTCTCAGGAGAATATATCCAAGTTGTAGGTGTTTCAAATCAACAGATTAAAGCGCCACTTACCAAACCAGTAGAGGTGAAAGTTGGACCATTCAAAGAGATGCATCGGTTTGTGGTATGTGATTGCAGTCCTGTAAACTTGCTAGGACGCGATCTGCTTTGTAAAATGAATTGCACCATCTATTGTACCCCGGATGGTATTGCTTTCCAGACACCAGATGAAGATGTTCTGTATAAAATGACAATGGCAGAATTAGAACCAGGAGTAAATGACATGTTTCCTGTGTTTGACGCAGAGAAAATCCCAATTGAATTGAAAGAAACAGTCAGATTTGATGTATGGGATCTCCCAGGTGAAGACATTGGGTTAATGAGAGGAGTAGACCCTGTAAAAATCACTGTAAGAGAAGGAACAAATTAGCCAAATACTCCACAGTATAAGTTAACGCCAGAAATTATTGAAGGAATAACACCAGTAGTTAATAAAATGATCGAACAAGGAATTCTGAAAGAATTAATGAGTAGCCCATGCAATTCACCTATAATGGGGTTGAAAAAGCCGAATGGGACATATAGGATAGTGCAGGATTTGAGGAAGGTAAATAAAATCGTTATTCCTTGTTGTCCAATTGTGCCAAACCCCGCTGTAATACTGTATCAGATTCCACATGAAGCAGAATGGTATACGGTTATTGATTTGTGCCATGCATTTTTCTCTATACCGTTACACCCAGATAGCCAGCCATTATTTGCGTTCCGGTTCGGAGAGCGTATTTTGGCATGGTGCCGAATTCCTCAAGGGTATACAGAAAGTCCCTCAATCTTTAATCAAATCCTAAAGAAATCATTGGAAGATTTAAAAATGCCTGAAAAATCTGTGATGATCCAATACATTGATGACCTATTGGTGGCATCAAAGACTAAAGAAGCATGTGTTACCGACACAATTGCTTTACTGAATTATTTGGCAGAAGGAGGGCACAAAGTGTCTCCGTCAAAACTGCAATTTTGTCAACAGGAGGTACAATACCTAGCTCATAAGATTGAGAAAGGGATGCGAAAAGTAACGACAGAAAGAATAAGGATTATCCGAGGAATGAGAGCTCCGATGGCACAGAGAGAGGTGAGAATGTTCCTTGGAATGGTTGGATATTGCCGACAGTGGATTCGTGGATTTTCATTAATTGCAAAACCTTTACAGCGATTGACAAAAAGAGATGTCAGAGATCCGATTGAGTTGAATGAGGGGGAAATGAAGGCGTTCAAAGAATTGAAAACAAAGTTGTGTGAGGCACCGGCATTGGGAATGCCTGATTATGAGAAAGAATTTGAGCTGTATTGTAGTGAGAGAGATGGATGTGCATTTTCAGTATTAGTGCAAAGGCATGGAAAAATGAAAAGACCAATTTCTTATTTTTCAGCTGTTTTAGACCCAGTAGCAAAGGCATTGCCTGGATGTCTGAAAGCAGTAGCTGCTACTTGTGTGAGTCTGGAACAGAGTGAAGGCATTGTGATGGGATATCCACTGAGAGTATATGTTCCACACTCTGTTGAAATTCTTCTGACTAGAACCAAAACCCAATTCATGACGCATAGTCGGCTGACTAGGTACGAAAAGGTGATTTTGAGTGTAGACAATGTAACCATTGATAGATGCACAAGTGTGAATCCTTCAACTTCACTGCCAGATGAAGAAAATGTAGGAGTCAAGGATGAAGTTGATCATGTGTCTGGATGTGCTTGAATTTTGCACAAAACCTCGCCCAGATATTAAAGATGAGCCCTTGAAAGAATCAGGTTATGTGATGTTTGTGGACGGGTCATGTCTGAGAACGAGTGAAGGAGTTTTAAGTGCTGCGTACGCTGTGTGTACAGTAGCAGCTATAATGGAAGCATCTTGTTTGAGAGGGATACGGTCAGCCCAAGTGGCTGAGCTGATTGCTCTGATTCAGGCATGCAAACTGGGAAAGAACGTCCGAATTACGGTGATCACGGATAACCAGTATGGCTTCGGAGTGGTCCACGATTTTGGACAGATCTGGTCCCAGAGAGGTTTCTTGACGTCTGCAGGAACTCCTATAAGGAACGGTGAGTTTGTGAAGAAATTGTTTGAGGCAATAAAGCTGCCTAAACAGATTGCAGTGGTGAAGTGCGCTGCACACAAAAATGGAACTGACTATGTTACAGTGGGAAATAAATATGCAGATAAAATAGCCCAATATTGTGCCAGAAATACGGTCTCACTGATAGGAGAAGAGAAAAAGAGAATGTTTCATGTCCCTTGCTGTTTACTAACCTGGTCGAAACCTGGGATGAAGTAAGGCAATTGCAGGAAGAAGCAAATGAAGAGGAGAAAGATGGTTGGATAAAAGCAGGTTGCCGGCAAAGAGAGGAAGATGACGTTTGGGTTTATAGAGATGAAAGACCAGTTATGCCTGATAGCATGATTTCTAATATGGCACGGATGTACCATGGACAAGCTCACATTGGTAGGGATGCCATGATCAGACTTTTCAGACAGACTTGGTACAACCCAAAATTTAGAGCTATAGCTGAAAGTCTCTGTCAAAGATGTCTTACATGCCAACAAATAAATCCAGGAAGGAAAACAGTAGTAAGTCTAGGAACAATAGGACGTGAGGGAGGTCCTTTTACCAGAATGCAACTGGATTTCATTGAAATGCCCCAGAGCAATAGATTGAAATATGTTCTTGTGGTCGTTTGTTTGTTTTCTCGTTGGGTGGAAGCCTACCCGACAAGAAGGAATGATGGAGTTACTGTGGCTAAGCTCCTACTGAGAGAATTTATTCCGAGATATGGTTTTCCAGTAACGATCGAAACAGATAGAGGAACACATTTCCAAAATGAACTGATCCAATTGATATGTGAAGCTCTTGACATTCAACAGAAATTGCACTGTGCCTACAGACCAGAGGCTTCTGGAGTGGTAGAACAAGTAAAGGGAACAATAAAGAATAGGTTAGGGAAAATGTGTCAAGCCACAGGACTCAAATGGCCCGATGCCCTGCCATTGGTGCTGATGACTATCAGAAGCATACCTGACAGAAAAACAGGTCTAAGTCCTCATGAAATAATCATGGGACGAGCAATGAGACAAGCACATGTACCTGTTAACAAACTGCTGACTATAACTGATGATCTCGTATTGGACTATTGCAAAGGATTGGCTGATGTGGTACATTCTGTGTTTCATCAGGTTGCACCGGATGCGACCACTCTTGAAAGAAAACCAGCTCATGATTTGAGTCCAGGAGACTGGGTCCGCATAAAATTCCACAGAAGAAGAAACTGTTTGGTTCCTCGCTGGGATAAGCCACGTCAAGTGATCCTGGTGACAACGACTGCTGTAAAATGTGCAGGAGTGAAAAATTGGGTTCATGCCAGTCATACTATCAGAGTTCCAGATCCTGAAGCTCGACCTGTAAGTCGACATCTGGAGATATCTGATACCAGTTCAGCATCCGAAGCAGACCAACCTGAATCTGATGAGAGACAAAAGAGAAAAACAAGAACTGACATTATAAAAGAAGAAACTGAACCAAGAGACAGTGATAGCGAACAACTAAGTACAAGTTATGGAAGAATTCCTCCAGAGATAGTTGAGCTAACAGAGGGAGACTTAGATTCAGACAGAGAGATAGGGGAGGAAGCGGAAGAAACCCGAGGAGTAGTAGGGACAGACCAACAAATAGAAGAAACACAGGGAAATTTAGATTCAGACAGAAAGATTAACATAAATGCGGAAGACAATCGAGGAGGGATAGAATCAAATGTCCCAACAGACGAGACACAAGAAGGTTCAGATTCAGATAACGAAACAGAGATCATAAGGTTCAAGGTTAGAGGAAGTGAAGTAAGGTCTGAAACGGAATCTGAAGAAAGTGAAGAAGAAAGAAAGCAAAGACTAGGACCAAGAAAGAGAACTTGGAGAGCTGAACGAGAGGAAGAAGAAAGCGAAATAAAAAGGCCAAGAAAAGGAGGCAATTGGCCCCACGAAGTTAAAAGACTGAGATATAAGATAATAAATTTGAACAGAAATGATGCGGAACAAGTAAATGAAATAACCAGTCAAAAGGGACAAGGAAAACAAAGTGGAAAACAATTACAGAAAACAAAAAGAGTGAAGAGACCTAACCTGAAATATAAGTCACCCGAGTGGCTTTACATCGCATTGACCGACATTAAAGAAGAAGATAACAGTCACGAAAGCCCAGACGAAAGCAGTAAACCAATGGGTGAAAGTGAATTACACCAAAACTGAAAAGACAAAAAGACAAAGCACGAAAACCGGACTGGACATAAAAACTGAACAAGACAAGAAGGAGTTCTGGAAAGAGCTGAAGAAAGCACCAAAACGAGACAAAGTAAAGGGAAGAGTGGCCGAAAAGTCATTCTGAGGTGTGGTGACACATTTTCTGTACATATATATATATTCACTGAAAAAACCATAGGTTTTAGGGACAGTTATAGTTACTTGGACATTGCACTCGTACAAAACCCGTGAAATTCCCCCGTTATAGTTAGTTCAGCTAACTATAACTCGCGCCCCCGCAATGCACTGCTGATGACGTCACATATTACATCACTCATGACATGGTCAGTGACATCACTGATGACATCACTGATGACATCTCAAATGACATCACTGATGACATCATCCAGTGACTGTGTGTTTCTGTAAAGTTTAAATATTTTTAATATATATAGGGAAAGGCGTATTAAAGAATGAGTGGGTGTATAAGTGTGTGTATGGATGATTTAGTAGGTGCGTGACTAATTCTATAAGTGAGTGATTAAACGTATCTTACTGAATGCATGGGTTAGTGACTAAACTGGGTGAATGTCTGTATCTGTCTGTTGCTGTGTAAGTGGCTGCATGGGTTTGTGAACAGCAACATGAGTGTCTATAAGAGTTATTGATTTGTTGTCTGAGTATCTGTATGGGTGCCTGAGTGTTTGTGTGGATGGGGTGTGTGCGACTGTGCATAGATGTGTGAGTGGGTGATTCACTGGGTGGATGGTTTCAAGAGTGCATCTGTGATAGACTGTATGGGTGGGTAAGTGTGTGTAACAGTGTGTTAGTGAGTGAATGTATGTCCCAGTGGTACATGTGTGTGTAACTACATATGTGAAAGGCAGTATATATGTGTGTTAGAGTATTTAAATGGCTATAAGTGAGAGTGTGTTATTGTGAGAGTGGCTGTATGGATGAGTGTGTGCTTGTATCAGTGATTGTATAAGAGCGTAACAATGTGCTAGTATTTGTATGATTAAGTGAGCTGGTGTGTGTATAACTGTATAGGTGAGTAAATGGCAGTGTGTTTAAGTATTTGCATGACTGACTAGGTGTGTGAGTACCTCTATGGATGAGTGGCGGTGTTTGAGTGTCTATATAGGAGTAAGAGTGCATATGATAGTCCTGTACTGAGTGACCATAAGTATGAGTGACTGTACGGGTGAGTGAGTGGATGTGTGTGTGTAGACCTAAGAATCAGTGAGTGGGTATGTAGTTATTGGTGTTGGAGTGTCTATGGTTTTGCGAATGGCAGTCTGTAATTTAGAGTGGGTGTATCAAAGGTTATATTAGGGTGTGAGGAGGTGCATCAGATTATCACGTGGATGATGTCATCAGTGATGTCATTTGAGATGTCATCAGTGATGTCATCAGTGATGTCACTGACCATGTCATGAGTGATGTAATATGTGACGTCATCAGCAGTGCATTGCGGGGCGCGAGTTATAGTTAGCTGAACTAACTATAACGGGGGAATTTCACGGGTTTTGTACGAGTGCAATGTCCAAGTAACTATAACTGTCCCTAAAACCTATGGTTTTTTCAGTGAATTTCAAAGGTTTTTTAAATGCTAATTTGTAACTATAACGTGTCTGAAACCTATGGTTTTTTCAGTGAATTTCAAAGGTTTTTTAAATGCTAATTTCTAACTACAACGTACCTGAAACCTATGGTTTTTTCAGTGAATTTCAAAGGTTTTGTAAATGACAATTTTTAAATGTATTAATTGTTATATTAATTTTTTTCATACTGATTTACTACATTTTTAGAAACAATTTTTTTTACATATTTTATTTTTTAAATTACATTGTAATTACATTATACATTACATTACAAAAAATACTTTCTCAGAATGAATTACTTTAGTTTAAATACTTTGCACATAGGCAATAGACTTTTAAGTACAGTAGTTACAGTTGTTGCAATGGGCAACACATTTTCAAACACAATGCAACATTCAGCTCAATGTGAATTTCTAGTTAAATGCAATTAGTTACTTTATGGATTACTTTTCTAACCACAGGACTGGATCCTAGATTCAGTCCTGGGACATCTCCTGTAAACAGTTGAGTAAAAGCGTTTTGGTTACAGTACTGATTTTTAAGGAATATTATTGTATTTTAAAAGTTGACACTTAGAAACTTTTTCTCATATAGTCACCAATGTTATCCTATGGAAGGAAATTCACTTAGCAGGTAAAAACTGTTATCGTTACTTTTTCTTACTCAGTGTTGGATCCTGGATCCAGCACTGGTGCATCTCCTGTAAACAGTTGAAAGAATGCGTTTAAGTCATACAGGTGATTTTTAAGGAATATTTGTAGTTTGTAAAAATCAACACTTTGAAACTTTTTGCTGAAAACCAGACAATGGATTCCTATGGAAGAAAATATAAGTTACTGGTAAGTACGGTTAAAATTACTTTTCAGGGTCAGTGCTGGGCTAAAAGATGCAGCACTGGGTTCTCTCCTGATAACAGGTGAGTAAATCGGAATTCGTATTTCGGCTGATTTTAGAGGAATATTTTAAAGTTCCAAAACTCCACACTTAGAAGAATTTCCAAGTGAAACCAGTCAATGTTAGCCTATGGAAGGAAATTCAAGTTACTGGTAAGTACGGTTAGAATTACTTTTCAGGGTCAGTGCTGGGCTAAAAGGTGCAGCACTGGGTTTTCTCCTGATAACAGGTGAGTAAGTCGGAATTCGGATTTCGGCTGATTTTAGAGGAATATTTGTATGTTTCAAAAATCAACACTTAGAAACTTTTTCAGCAAAAAGCAGACAATGATATCCTACGCAAGGAAATTCAAGTTACTGGTAAGTACGGTTAAAATTACTTTTCAGGATTAGTACTGGGCTGAAAGATGCAGCACTGAGGTCTCTCCTGATAACAGGTGAGTAAATCGGAATTCGTATTTCGGCTGATTTTAGAGGAATATTTTAAAGTTCCAAAACTCCACACTTAGAAGAATTTCCAAGTGAAACCAGTCAATGTTAGCCTATGGAAGGAAATTCAAGTTACTGGTAAGTACGGTTAAAATTACTTTTCAGGACCAGTACTGGGCTGAAAGATACAGCACTGAGGTCTCTCCTTATAACAGGTGAGTAAATCGGAATTCGTATTTCGGCTGATTTTAGATGAATATTTTAAAGTTCCAAAACTCCACACTTAGAAGAATTTCCAAGTGAAACCAGTCAATGTTAGCCTATGGAAGGAAATTCAAGTTACTGGTAAGTACGGTTAAAATTACTTTTTAGGACCAGTACTGGGCTGAAAGATACAGCACTGAGGTCTCTCCTGATAAC
Source organism: Calotriton arnoldi (assembly GCA_963921515.1). Classification (NCBI taxonomy): domain Eukaryota; kingdom Metazoa; phylum Chordata; class Amphibia; order Caudata; family Salamandridae; genus Calotriton; species Calotriton arnoldi. Next base: position 1,410,269 of record CAWUFW010001531.1, on the reverse strand, counting down.
AGGTGAGTAAATCGGAATTCGTATTTCGGCTGATTTTAGAGGAATATTTGTATGTTTCAAAAATCATCACTTAGAAACTTTTTCAGCAAAAAGCAGGCAATGATATCCTATGGAAGGAAATTCAAGTTACTGGTAAGTACGGTTAAAATTACTTTTCAGGACCAGTACTGGGCTGAAAGATACAGCACTAAGGTCTCTCCTTATAACAGGTGAGTAAATCGGAATTCGTATTTCGGCTGATTTTAGAGGAATATTTGTATGTTTCAAAAATCAACACTTAGAAACTTTTTCAGCAAAAAGCAGGCAATGATATCCTATGGAAGGAAATTCAAGTTACTGGTAAGTACGGTTAAAATTACTTTTCAGGACCAGTACTGGGCTGAAAGATGCAGCACTGAGGTCTCTCCTTATAACAGGTGAGTAAATCGGAATTCGTATTTCGGATGATTTTAGAAGAATATTTGCACAATGGTGAAGGGAGGGGCGGGGCCTGAGGTGACATCTGTGCAAACGCGCCCCGTGGCGCGTTTTAAGTTGGGGGATTAAGTCCCCTTGAATCCTGAGGGTCCCTAGGGGCCAACTAGCCCACCAGGATCCTCCAATATGCGCCAGGGGCTGCGTTGCAGAGACGTGTAGAGAGGCCACACCCCTTTTACACCTCTCTGCAACGCAGCTCTGTGGCGCTTTCTGGATGTACCTGTTGGGCTAGTTGGCCCCCAGGGACCCTCAGGATTGAAGGGGATTTAATTCCCCATCTTAAAACGCGCCACGGGGCCTGTTTGCACACATGTCACCTGAAACCCCGCCCCCTCCCGTCACCACTGTGCAAACGCGCCCCGTGGCGCGTTTTAAGTTGGGGGCTTAAGTCCCCTTGAATCCTGAGGGTCCCTGGAGTCCAACTAGCCCACCATATACCTCCAAAAAGCGCCACAGAGCTGCGTTGCAGAGAGGTGTAAAAAGGGCGTGGCCTCTGTACACCTCTCTGCAAGGCAGCCCCTTGCGCATACTGGAGGTTCCTGGTGGGCTAGTTGGCCCCCAGGGACCCCCAGTATTCAAGGGGAATTCGTTCCCCCTCTGCAAACGCGCCAGGGGGCGCGTTTGCAGAGTGGTGAAGGAAGGGGGCGGGGCCTGCGGGCCCGATCGTTTTTTTTTTTTGTTTGTTTTTTGTCCCCTGAAGGGGGGCTGTGTGGCCCTCCTTCCTTTTTCATGTTTTTGGGCCCTGGGGACCCCATCCCCCAGGGCCTTACCCCTTTTTTGTAATTAAAATAAAATAAAAAAACGGGAAGGGGGCCGCGTGGCCCCCCTTCCCTGGGCCTGTATTGGCCCCGGGGACCCCATCCCCCGGGGCATGGCCTCGATTTTTTTTTTTTCTTTGGAGGGGGGCTGCGTGGCCCCCCTCCTCAGGCCATTTAAGGCCCCGGGGACCCCATCCCCCGGGGCCGGCCTTTCCGTTTTTTTTTAATTTAATTATTTTTATTTTTTGGGGAGGGGGGCCGCGTGGCCCCCCTCCCGGGCCACTACTTGCCCCGGGGACCCCATCCCCCGGGGCTGGCCCTCTCCGTTGGGGACTGTGGGGGGTCCCCAATCCCCCCACAGTCCCGCCGGCTCCCCGCGTCCCTTGGGAGCCGGCATTGCTTTTCCACATGGGGAGCTGCTAAGATGAAGCTCCCCCTGTGGAAAAGCAATGTGCTTTGGATATTGGAAGAGAGAGCAGGTTTCCCTGCTCTCTCTTCCAATATCCAAAGCAGTTTGCTATGGCAGGACTCCCGTCCTGCCATAGCAAACTACAGTGTCCCGGGGGTAGGCACCCCGGGACACTGCAGGAGCCGGCCCTGGGGGGTGGTGGTCCCCAGGGCCATCAAGGGCTCCAGGAGGGGGGCCGCGCGGCCCCCCTCCCATTCAGGTCACAGCCCCGGGGAGGTGGTGGTCCCCGGGGCTCTGGGGGTCCGTAACGGACCCCCATATTTAAATGTTTAGTGCCCCGGGGAGGTGGCGGTCCCCGGGGCGTGTGGGGGGGCTGGAGCCCCCCCACACAGGTTTTTCAATTTAAAAAAAAAAAGCCCCGGGGAGGTGGTGGTCCCCGGGGCTGCGGGAAAGCTCAGAGCCTTCCCGCACCATTTAAAAAAAAATCCCCATGGGGTGGCGGTCCCCGGGGCTTGGGGGGCCCTTTGAGGCCCCCCACACATAAAATTAACCCCCCCCACCATGCCCCCGGGACTTGGGCCACCCGGGGGCAAAATACAATCGAAGCGCGGGAGACCGCGCTTCGATTTTTTTCGGCAGGATTCGCGCACCCTGAGCGCATCCTGCCGATTCTTTAAAAAAATGTTTTGTTTTTTTGCCCAGGGGTCCTTGTGGGACCCCCTGAGCAAACCTAGGGGGTCAGGGTGTTTCTACCCTGCCCCCTTTGTGCGCTTTGCGCACTTGTTTCTGTCCCTCGGTTCTACCGAGGGACAAAATGGCTGCCAACATTTCCTGAATCGGAATGTTGACAGCCAGCTGACAGCCAATTAACATGCAGCTCGTGATCGGGACGGTGCGCGCAGGGTGCGCTCAGGGTGCGCGAATCCTCCGTGCCCATAGATATCACTATCTTTTTACTTTTGATTTTCTCAGCAACTACTGAACGGATTTACACCATTTAACAAAAAGGGTTCTTTCTGAACCAAGAACTACCTTTTTGCCAAATTTGGTGTAATTCCGTTCAGCAGTTCGGGCTGTAGCCGTGTCTAAAGTTTCCTATGGAAAATTGCATGGGGAAAACGCGTTTTGGGACCCCCCTTTTTTCTCGGCCCCCGCTTGACGAATCCCCCCGAGACTTTCAGGGTAGGAGCGGACCGGAGCGGGCCACAAAGTTTGAAAATTTTGCGAAGATACGTCAACCGGCAAGAGAGTTATTTCAAATAGAATGTCGCGGATTTCCTATGGATAATAGGTTGTAACTATAACTATCTACTGGCGACCGCCAGTAGATAATATATATATATATATATATATATATATATATATATATATATATCGAATCAACGCCGTTTTACAGTGAAAACCAGCTACTGTGGACACAGTTTCCTTTTCAAAAAGCGGCTTTTAATGTAAATCAGTAATCAGCTCGCTCGACGCGTTACTGATTTACATTAAAAGCCGCTTTTTGAAAAGGAAACTGTGTCCACAGTAGCTGTTTTTCACTGTAAAACGGCGTTGGTTCGTATGTTAAAGAGGCTCGCCCCCTTGCTGTGGACCGCCGCTGAGGAGTGGAAGGGGTGAGGCGATTACGGAGCACGAGCACCGTTTGGCGGTTGTTTATATATATATATATATATACATATATATATATATATATATAGATAATAGTAGAACATGGTAGACACTGAGAATAGAAGATCTAGATGTGAGTTTTTACGTAGATGGTGTAGAATGTGTTTCTTTTGTACAGGATTGCTGATGTTTATTTGGCTTATTTTAGCAATAGTAATACCACTTAGGTTAATTTTAGAAGAAACATCTGTAATAGGGAATAACACGAAAAAGGATAAAGAAGCTATCACACAAAACACTGCAGCATTAGTAGATAGTACTGATTTACATAAGGATAAGTCTATAACTGATTTCTCCAAGAATGTCTTCACGAAACTGCTGTATGAATATGTGGAGACAATGGATGTGAGGGATTGCTATGTTTGTATGCAGTTACCCGCGTCTGTCACAGAAGGTGTGACTTATCATCACCTTCCTTTGACGTATGGGATAACTTGTAGCGTTTTAGCTAGTTTATTTTATAAAACAGGTAGATTAGAATATTATTACACTGACATAGACACTGTTTTTGTGAAGGTTCCCGTAATCCCTGAACTAAATAAGGTGAAAATTGCAAAAATGTTTGGAGAATTTTTCTTAGAAAATAAAGAGTTAACGTTAGAATATATAGTTAGACACAATCTTACCTGTGAATTAAAGAAAGAGGAAAAGATTTTCTTGGATATGGTAGAAGACAGAAGAGTTAAGTTTCAAAGAAAGGTAGTAGAAGAAAAGACAAAAACACCACTTTGGGCGTTTGAGGAGAAAAATCATGACAAAGGAGAAACAAATGCAGCTATGGTTCTGGATTGGCCCCAACAGGGAAAATTGTGTATTAGTAGAAATAAGACTATATATGATAACTATTTCGTGGGTTCCAGTGAATGCCGAGATACATATAAAATTTTAGGAGGATGGGGATTTAAAGGTGGAAAAGATCCAGTATTTCCAGGGATTTATTATATTTGCGGAAATAGAGCTTATTATAGGTTGCCGGACCATTGGTACGGAACGTGCTATTTAGGCCTGGTCTTTCCAAAGATTTTTCATGTGGCGAGAGGAACAAAAGGAATACACGAGATAGGTACAATATTATCACGTAGGAGGAGGGAAAGTTTTTCAGAAATAGTAGGTGACATTTTTGGAGCATTGACACCAGCAGTGGGTATATCTTTGAATGCATTCAAGATTCGGAAATTGTCCACAGTAGTAGATCGTTTATCAACGAATACTGCTGGAGGGTTCTTGATGGTAAATACCGAAATGGTTGCCATGAGAGCTATGGTAATGCAAAATCGACTTGCCCTTGACATTCTTTTGGCAAAAGAGGGTGGAGTCTGTGGAATGCTGAAAGTCCAACATTGTTGCACTTACATTCCAGATAAAAGTGAGAATATACAGAAGTATATAAAGAATATTACTGATTTGCACAAAGAAATTGCTCCACTGGAGGTTGAAGGTGTTTGGGAGAGACTTGGTAAGAGTTTTTCCTCAATACAAAAATGGTTCACAGAGATAGGTGGTTCTCTTATTGGGAAAATATTAATATCAGTAACAGTGATAATATTAGTAATGTTGTCAGCAAAGTTAGCATATGTGTGTATTAAAAGGAGAAAAAGAGAAAATAGAATAAAAAGAGAAAATGAGAAAAATAAAGAAAGAGAACGGGAAATGGGAGGAATAGAATTGGAAGAATTGAAGGAGAACATATACAAAAGGTCTAAAAGACAAGATGAGGAAAACACCATTGTATGAACTAAAAAAAGCAAGTGGACAAGAAACATTTATCTGATAAATTGTAGAATAGGGTTTTGTGGTGATGTTAAAAATCACCAAAGGGGGGAATTGATGGAGCAGGGTAAATAAAAATAATGTGTACCCCCCTCTTTGGAAAAAATTAATGAGTTTTAATGAATTACCTATACTAATTGTTTGATGGAGCATGAATTAATCAACAAATGCACCTTTAGTAAACACTACATAGAGGGTAACCGCAATTTGTGCAAAATCTAATTTTATTACAATTGTAAAGTTGATTGACACTAATATTGTGATTTGCGTACTAATTAGAGTAAAATCGCATGATTTATGCTATATGGTAGAATTGTATTGTGGCAAAGAATGCGGATGGTAAGTAAAATGGCTTTAAATGTCGCTTCTGCTAGATAACACCTAATATGGGTCTTTAGAATGGCGGGTGGTAAACAGAAAAGTTTATTTTCTTTGTTTTAATTTTGATTGTGTTTGTTCTTATGATAGTTGGTTCGGGCCTGTTAGGCCATGCTGCGAAAATGGCTGCTGAGACAGATGAGGTCACATGATAAGTTAAAGATGGCCTCCAAGCGGAAGAAATAAAGGAGCTGAACCACGTGGGTACGGCCCGTGCACGGAGTGAGAGATGTCAAGGTCGCATCGACCTGCCATAAGGAGGGTGCCGAGAAAGACTCAGCGCGTATTCGTGGGAATAAATGAGAAAAGTACATGAGCAACAAAGGACTAACCAAATTGTGACCATCGGGATTGCAACAAAATGAATGGACAAATTGGACTACTTTTACCCAAAGGTCATGAGAAACCGTTGTACTCTTAACTATCCCCGAAACCAGTTTGAACAAGGAAGGTGATGAGGTGATTATCACCACCCCTCAAATGGACCAATTAGCGTGATTCCTGCCCCTAAGGATTGCAACTTTTTGTGTAGTAAGCTAGAAGTAGGGTATAAAAGGGACTGCTCTTATGTGGGAGGGGCTGCTGATTCTATAGGTTATTTCTTTGGGTTGCCTTTTGCTGTGCTGCTGTGGCCGCTGCTATTGATGCTACTGCCGCCGTTGGTATTTCTTGCCATACCATTTTTCCTATTTTCCATTTTTTCCACCACAATATAACTGAAGGACTTTGTCATTTTTGGACTTCGAACTTGACTGGGGAAGGAACGAGACCGTTGCGGGAAATCTGTACGGGAGTTCCGGTCGAGGAGGCCATTAGCGGGACAGTCAGTCAGTTTGGGAGTCTATTCTGTGATCTACGGTTTATCTTCTTTTTGGTGAACCATTCCTATCTGCATCTAAATGGGTAATGCATAAGTTTTAAATTCTTTATTAGAACTTTTCATATAAATGTTATTAATGTATTAAAGTGATTAATAAATTAAGAATCTCACCCGTGCAAATGAAAATTTAGATAAAATTTCATTCTAATTAACAATGAGTCTGTGGTTCTTTAGTTCATTAATAAATTTAAAGTTTAACAGGTTTTACAGTGATTGAGCTGGTCTTATTCACCATCAACTTATTCTACTAGTTGGTCCATCGACCAAAGAGCGGAATACCTTGATGTTTGGAACCGACAGGATCAAAGGCTAATGTATATGATTGTCTGAGGCTTTATTCTGTCTAATTTAACAAGGTATCCCGTTCCTCCAGCAACACATTTCTCCTTGGTGTGTAATCCAGTGAATGGATGAATGTATGATATGCGGTGTTATGGGCCCCACCGTCATATTGGTTTGATAGATTGTGAATGATTTTACCTGGATTCGTGTCCTGAGGAGAAATTTATATTAGCCGCGCTGGATCAACTCGCTCCAACAAAAACACTAAAGAAACCCAAAAATCCTACTTTTGAATTTTTAGGGCTGATTTTGAGTTTAGTGGTTGTGGAAAAAAGCAAGGATATCCTGCACAAACTATTTTGGGTACATTGTTGTCTTGGGACTGTAAATAAGATGGAGGCAACATCTGCCCATTTCTAGTGGATGTCCTGCGCCTACTAAACCCTAAGGGAGTGTATAGAGTTTGACAGATTGGTAAATGTGCCAAAAAGTTGCCAAATGTACCATTCGCACAATTAAGAATGCATAGAATCATTAAAACTTTAATTTCAGCAGACGAGGTATCCATAGATTTTTGGCATTTGACTATGCAACACCTTAAATTTAATTCCAATAAAAAATAACTCTTTCTTATTTTATCTCAAAATGATGACTCTGAAGTATACAATAAATGATGGATGGAATGGTTGAACTGATTCAGCCACTGGAAATAATTCGGGCCTCATCCCATTACATCGACTTATTGCAAGCATGCCTCCATCACCTTCTGTGTGTTTAATGTGAAGCCCTAAGTGGCCATGCCCAGACATGGGTCCCTTCCACGCTGTGCCACTGGAATCAAGCTACACCCAACTGAAGAGCCCCATCATGGTGAAACCGGTCTTGGGTTGCTTGTGTTCCGGTTCAGAGAGGACCTGGCTAGGCAGTTTTGGCTGGACTACTCCGATTGAAGCAGGGTCATGACTGATTTGCATATGGCTGGGTCTGATATGAGGTGGCATGGTGGGCAAAAGAACAATGGGTTGGAATGCTACCCCAAGTGATTGCCAGTAGTTAGACTTATTGCAAGCTTCCTCCCATCACCTTTTGTGTGTCAAAATGATACCACTCCACATCAGAAATAGCTTGTCCAAACTAGAATATTAGACTGCACTCATCCATCACTAACATCATCAAATCCCTTGGTTCCACCTTCTCTTCTCGATTCAAACTTCAGAAAGATATCAACACCAAGACCAGCAGGGCAAATCACCAGGTCAGACTAGATTAGGGAATTAAACCTCCCCCCCGAGAACAGGACCATAAGGAAGTGACCCAAGCATTGGTATACTGAGAACTAGTTACGGCAATGCCCTTCTTTTTGGGTAATCCTAAAACTCACCTAGATCTATTCAGATCATCCCTGAATGCTGCGGCTTGCCTTATGTGAGGGATTGGTTGCTTTGATAATATCTCCCTTGTGTGGCATTCATTCGCCTGGTTTCCTATTGATAGCAAATTAACCTATAAACGTGCATGCATGGTGCACAAATCTTTGACCGCTTTCACTACAATGCGAGGAATACTTATGGTTCTTGCCAGCAACGACTCCTGTGTAATCGAGTGGATTGCAGGAGAGGCTTCCAACCAGGTGTCCTGCTTTCATTTAGATCTTGATTTCCTTTTTACTTTTGGCTCCAAATTCCTTGCATTTTCTGAAGGAAAATCTATTAAAAATCACTATTTAGTATATGATATACTTGTTCCATTTGGTTTCACCCTACCCAGGTAGGTAGGAAGATAGCTCAAACAATACTAGTTACACATACATGGGCTTCTCAACCTACACTAAATCTTATTTATGTGGCTCTTCCTTCTCTAGTCCAGATTTGATTCACTCTACAGTATTGGGCCACTACAAAAAGGTCTATGAGGTGGATCCATTCGAACACAAGCCTGATTTCAATTAAAGTCAACTCTATTATTCATAAAATTTGGATTTTCCCTTTGTCTAGCTGCATCAGGTCTCAGGGCATTTTCACATACCATGCAATTTCTTTAGCACATTTGTGGTCAATTTTCCCTCATTATTTCTTTTATCACCTCTTGGGGTTTATACAGGAATTCTTCTGCTTTTGGTGTCCTAATTTCCTGTGCAGTGAATACAATTTGAGGAGGAGAAAGCACTGACAATTTTGCCTCAGTTTCTCGCAGACATAGTCATAGATCTGACAAGAAAGAGTCTCCCTTTTGGCTCACACTTTTCTTAACAGCACTCAAACGCATGATTACTCCCGGTCTTTCATTTCATTTCCCTTTCTTCCTGATTTCAAGAAAGTTAAAGAGCGAGTGGATGATGATCACACTGCAGTTTTACCATGACCTCAAATGTATATAATCGAGAATCATTGCATGTTTGCTGCCATGTAATCAACAAGTGAGTGTCTATGTAAAACAACAGCACGATAATTAGACACATAGACTAACAAATGTGTGTCTGTATGGCTCTTGTCTTGACACTTGGGATATTAAGGTCCTATTTATAAAGGACTTTTCTTCCATAAATACGTTTAACAGCCACAAATACCCTTTTTAGGCATGCCAGGGATGCCTAAGACTTTCACCAGGACCAGTTTTCTAGTCATGCTGCATATTGTTGCACAATAGGCAGAGAAAACGTGTGTTACAACCAATGATTCACATGCTTGAAAATGAATCCACCATTGTATGAACCTGTTAGACTAGGCTTCTTTTGGCGTGTCTCCCCCGAGTATTTGCTTCCTGCCCTCCCGGTTTTGACTCTGTTTTTGCTGGTGTAACGTTTCTGCGCGCTTTTCGCCCTGCTGATCAGTGGTAAAGTGCTGGTGCTCCTGTGGTAAATTGTGTTATGATTGGATGTGTGACTTACTTGTCAGTCCACAGTAAAGGGCACTGCGGGTGCCGGGGCTTGTGAGTCAACCGCTACTCATGGGCCTGCAGCACGGATTGTGCCACCCACGCACGTAGCCCGAAAAAGGTATAAGTGAGTGAAGTTTGGTATGCCTGAACTCAGCGTCTAAAGACGCAGCCTTTAGCGAGGGTGCCCTTTTCATTCTGAGTTCATAAAGGCCACTTTTAGAAAGTGGGTATTATTTTGCTCGGTCATCCCGTGTGCCTCTGCTGGAATGTGGATTGCCTGTCTGGGTTTTGGACGACAGATGGCTAGGAAGCAGGGTGGCTCCCGATAGTCTAGGTAGGTCAGGAAAGGGCTAAATAGACCTGGGCTGCGATGGGGGGAAGAGGGAGGAGATTTCCTCGCACCTCAAAGGGCCTGGTCTGCCTCTGACAAAGACGTCTCCACCTCCTGCCAGGAATTCACACCAGAGAAGGCCGAACTGGTTCTGGCTGGGCACAGACACCCTCTGCCTGGAAGAGCAAAGGATTTTTGTGTACAAATACTGGGGCCCAGACCCCTGAACTTTAGAACTCATCTGGAACAAGAAGACTGCCAAGAAGAGGAGCTGGAGAAGCTGTGAAAAGGAACGACTGCTTTGCTGGGTGCTTTGCTGGGCTGACCTGCAGTGGCTGCTTCTGTCTTGGGCAGTGAAAGGCCTGGACTGGACTTTCTGCAACCTAATTTGTGAGTCTCTCCAAGGGCTTAAGGTAGAGCTTGCCCCCTGTTCAAGAAGTCTCAGGCACAACAAAGACTTCAAGCTCTTCTGCCCTCAGCACTGGGGACTGTGCGTTTTGTGCTGCAACAGAAGAAAAGCAACTCGACGACGCCGCTGCCGACTCCGTGTCCCGAAGGCACCGTGACGAGCACCGCCTCCATCTCGCACCGCGACCCTGGTCTCACCGACGACGACGCTGATGCCATCACCGAGCCGCTGCTCGCACCGCGACCTGTGGGCCCCGCACTCCGCACCGCCTTGCTTCACGCCGAAGCTTTGGCACCGCAGAGGGCACCGCCGCAACGCTGCACCGCGACCCTGGTCTCACCGACGACGCCATCACCGAGCCGCTGCTCGCACCGTGACCTGTCAGCACCGCACTCTGCACTGCCTCGCTACACGGCGACGCCGTGGCCTTCCTGACGCCGCCACTTCCCGCCGAGATCGACGCCGCTTCTTGCACCGTGGTTCGGGGGCACCGCTCGTAAGTTACACGACGCCCCGCCCTCATCCCACACCGCAGCCATGGCCCACCGACGCCGGTACCATTGACTCCTGCTAGTCAACCGACGACAGCGCTTAAGCAACGACAACGCCACTGCTTGCACCGTGACCTTCTAGCACCGCGACGAGCACCGCCTCCATCTCGCACCGTGACCCTGGTCTCACCGACGACACCATCTGATACCGCCACCGAGCCGCTGCTCGCTCCGTGACCTGGGGGCACCGCACGCCGCACCACTGCCCTTCGCCCCGCAGCACCCGACGCCTGTTGGCGCCAGCACTCCTGATCCCATCAGAAAGGGGCTCGACCTGCAACGCGAGTGACTTCAAGGGCCCCATCGCCCTGCATCTCTGAAAGGTACTGTTTGCGGGTCTTCCCGACACCGTAGCTGGCCTGCGACCCCGCGGTCAGCCAGAACTGTTTTTGGATTTGTGTGTTCACGACGCCGTGGTAGCCCAGACGGAGCTAACCACACAAGGATTTTTTGGTTTTTTGATCAGCGTATTTCTGAACTGTGAACTTTTAAGTATAGTATTGTGGCTTTTTATCGTTTTTGGTCTTGTTTTAATTATATAAAAATATTGGATATTTTTCTAAACTGGTGTGGTGTCCTTTTGTAGTGCGTACACTGTATTACTGTTGATTATGTGCAAATGCTTTACACACTGCCTCTAAGATAAGACCACAAAAGACATACAATTGATGGACGGAATGCAGAACAAATCAAAACATTCACCCCCAGTCAAGAGATCTGGGTTAAATCCATCATTCTTTTGCTCACCATGCCACCCCAGTTTAGACCTGGCCATATGCAAATCAGTCTTGACCCTGCGCCTCATGGGAACAGTCCAGCCCGAACTGCCAAGCCAGGTCCTCCCTGGACCGGAAACAAGCATCCTAGGACCAGTTTCGGGGTTTCACCCCTCTTCAGCCAGGATAGCTTGATTCCAGTGGCACAGTGAGCCCAGGACCCACGTCTGGGCATACCTGGCGCACTTAGGGCGAGAAAGCAAAAGACATACAATTGATGGATGGAATGCAGAACAAATGAAAACATTCACCCCCAGTCAAGAGATCTGGGTTAAATCCATCATTCTTTTGCTCACCATGCCACCCCAGTTTAGACCTGGCCATATGCAAATCAGTCTTGACCCTGCGCCTCATGGGAACAGTCCAGCCCGAACTGCCAAGCCAGGTCCTCCCTGGACCGGAAACAAGCATCCTAGGACCGGTTTCGGGTTTCACCCCTCTTCAGCCAGGATAGCTTGATTCCAGTGGCACAGTGAGCCCAGGACCCACGTCTTGGCATACCTGGCGCACTTAGGGCGAGAAAGCAAAAGACATACAATTGATGGACGGAATGCAGAACAAATCAAAACATTCACCCCCAGTCAAGAGATCTGGGTTAAATCCATCATTCTTTTGCTCACCATGCCACCCCAGTTTAGACCTGGCCATATGCAAATCAGTCTTGACCCTGCGCCTCATGGGAACAGTCCAGCCCGAACTGCCAAGCCAGGTCCTCCCTGGACCGGAAACAAGCATCCTAGGACCGGTTTCGGGGTTTCACCCTCTTCAGCCAGGATAGCTTGATTCCAGTGGCACAGTGAGCCCAGGACCCACGTCTGGGCATACCTGGCGCACTTAGGGCGAGAAAGCAAAAGACATACAATTGATGGACGGAATGCAGAACAAATCAAAACATTCACCCCCAGTCAAGAGATCTGGGTTAAATCCATCATTCTTTTGCTCACCATGCCATCCCAGTTTAGACCTGGCCATATGCAAATCAGTCTTGACCCTGCGCCTCATGGGAACAGTCCAGCCCGAACTGCCAAGCCAGGTCCTCCCTGGACCGGAAACAAGCATCCTAGGACCGGTTTCGGGGTTTCACCCCTCTTCAGCCAGGATAGCTTGATTCCAGTGGCACAGTGAGCCCAGGACCCACGTCTGGGCATACCTGGCGCACTTAGGGCGAGAAAGCAAAAGACATACAATTGATGGACGGAATGCAGAACAAATCAAAACATTCACCCCCAGTCAAGAGATCTGGGTTAAATCCATCATTCTTTTGCTCACCATGCCACCCCAGTTTAGACCTGGCCATATGCAAATCAGTCTTGACCCTGCGCCTCATGGGAACAGTCCAGCCCGAACTGCCAAGCCAGGTCCTCCCTGGACCGGAAACAAGCATCCTAGGACCGGTTTCGGGTTTCACCCTCTTCAGCCAGGATAGCTTGATTCCAGTGGCACAGTGAGCCCAGGACCCACGTCTGGGCATACCTGGCGCACTTAGGGCGAGAAAGCAAAAGACATACAATTGATGGACGGAATGCAGAACAAATCAAAACATTCACCCCCAGTCAAGAGATCTGGGTTAAATCCAGCAGTTCGGGCTGGACTGTTCCCACAAGGAACAGGGTCAAGACTGATTTGCATATGGCTGGGTCCAAACTGGGGTGGTGTGGTGAGCAAAAGAATGATGGATTTAACCCAGATCCTTGTGACTGGGGGTGAATGTTTGCATTGTCCAGCATTCCGTCCATCAATTGTTTCTTTTGCATTTGTCGCCCTAAGTGGGAAGGGTATGCCCAGACGTGGGTCCCGTGCTCACTACACCACTGGATTCAAGCTAGCCTGGCTGAAGAAGGGTGATGCCCTGAAACCGGTCCCAGGATGCTTGTTTCCGGTCCAGGGAGGACCTGGCTTGGCAGTTGGCTGGACTGTTCCCACAAGGAACAGGGTCAAGACTGATTTGCATATGGCTGGGTCCAAACTGGGGTGGTGTGGTGAGCAAAAGAATGATGGATTTAACCCAGATCCTTGTGACTGGGGGTGAATGTTTGCATTGTCCAGCATTCCGTCCATCAATTGTTTCTTTTGCATTTGTCGCCCTAAGTGGGAAGGGTATGCCCAGACGTGGGTCCCGTGCTCACTACACCACTGGATTCAAGCTAGCCTGGCTGAAGAAGGGTGATGCCCTGAAACCGGTCCCAGGATGCTTGTTTCCGGTCCAGGGAGGACCTGGCTTGGCAGTTCGGGCTGGACTGTTCCCACAAGGAACAGGGTCAAGACTGATTTGCATATGGCTGGGTCCAAACTGGGGTGGTGTGGTGAGCAAAAGAATGATGGATTTAACCCAGATCCTTGTGACTGGGGGTGAATGTTTGCATTGTCCAGCATTCCGTCCATCAATTGTTTCTTTTGCATCTAAGATAAGACCGGCTGCTCGTGCCAAGCTACCAAGGGGGTGAGCAGGGGTTATCTTAGACGTGTAGCTCCCTCATCCTGACTAGAGTGGTGGTTTTTGCCTGACTTTGGCCCACGCCCTAGCCTACTAAAAATCTCATTTCTAACAGTACCCTAACTAGATATTCAGTAAAGCCTCAGCTCGAGGCCTACTGGCAAGAAATTCAGTCTGCAGCGTGATTCTCCGCTGTGTATGTCCCTCATCTTGCCGGGTCAACCATGTGCAGAGTGACTAGAAAACTGGTCCTGATGAAAGCTTTAGACATCTATTAGAGGGTACACTGGAGGCTGAAACATGTTGACCCTACATTAACAGTAGGGTAGAAGAATTCCCCTATTTTGTAATCCTAATCCTTGGGGACATGAATAAAGTTAGTCTAACCTCCACCAGGAGATAACTTTAGTTTCCTCACATTTCTCACTGTGCACTCTGCTTCTCACCTACACCTTTGCTTACATAGGGATTTCCAATCTGAAGAGCTCCTCTCCGGCGGGGGAGTTATAACCCACACCATAAAAGCCTCTCATGGTGTGAGGATAAACCGTACAATTAAGCATGGCACTTAAGAGTGGGTGAGGGTTTTCGTGAGAATAGGAGGCTATCCCCTGTGACTGACAGACAGAACTCTTGACACCCAAGTCGACATCTCTTTGTCATTTGGGTGCAATAGACCTTCAGTACCAGTTGTGTCTATTCAATTAAATTTAGGGAGTGTGTATTTGTGGGTCCTTAAAACTCCCAGGCCCCCTTTCTGTGTTTTGGGATATACAAAACATAGACATTACATTAAATTAAGTATCACAAACTAGGGATATTAATTTGATACAAGGACCAGCTTAATGTGTCTTTAATATAATAGCAGCAATTCATAAAAATCAAGAGAGGGTACCAATGAATTAGGAAGAGGAGAAAATAAAGAGAAAACCCCAAAAATCCAAAGAAAGGAAATATTCCAAATTGGAAAGACTTGGATAAACACATTGGAGCATAAATAAAAAGCACTTGCGTAGCTGAATGCCAGCATGTCCCACAGCAAATAGCATAGACCATGAAGAAGTACATTTGAGCACTGTTAGGTACACTTGTTACTAATGGAGGATTCTGTGGAGAAGTTGGTGAGTTAGGGAGAGGAGGACCGAAAGTAACAGTTAAAAACTGTTGTTTACAGTTTCTAAAAGAAGGGCAAAATGTAGAATGCGTCTAAAGGGGGAATACAGTTCTCATCTTTGGGTGCACAGTTAGAGAAGGATTGCTTCAAGGTACATTGTTTGTAAAATGCCATTGTGTTAGGGAGATGTGCTGCTTGTCCCTAAGACTTCACCATAACTAAGGCCACTCAAGAAGTTCCGTCTATGTTTAGTAGTGTCTTAAATGGATATGTGACATGAGATGTAGTTTGTAAGGACAATGAACCATAGTAATCACATCTTTCATCACTGGGCCCTCTCTTGAGTGGTATCTGACTTTTACTTGATTTGGAATATGTGCGGGGTGGCGGTCAGCTAAAGCGTGTCAGTCAGTTCAAAATGTTGATGCATGTCCTACCACTCTCTCCAATTCCGAAGTCATTCCTATGTACATGTAAAATGATGCTATTAATATTACCTACACTCTAACATCTTTAGAACCTGTACAGCTAAAACTACACGAGGGCGAATCATACAATCTTTATTAGGACCTCTCAGCCACAAGTCTTAAAACAAGAGGGCATGTGTTTATGAGCATTACATATCCATGGATGTCAACATGTTTTTCCATGTTCGACTCCCACTATGGGCTATGGATGGTCATTAGGGCATTAAATTACATGGGTTTATTGATGAGAGTAAGTCATATGAGAGAAGCATAATGACTTAAGTAATTTAGTATTGACAAAGGATATCACCCTTTCCAATTCATGGTATTGAGAATTGATTCTGTAAATGCAAATATACACTCAATGAGATGGACGAAGCTCATGGGGAATGTCAGGAAATCCATTATTAAAAGATTGGCTCGATCAGTACAATGTATGAATAAAATATCATATGTGATTACTTGGTACACTTCATCACATACTGTAATTGAGTTCAACAGCCTCACAGAAAAGGAATATAAGATATGGTGATAAACCTAAGTTCCGCAATGACACTTTAGAATGTGGGGAAATTTTGATTGTGCATCTTTGAATGCATGTAGATTTTGGAAATCACTGTTACATCACTCCTTGCCTCACTTACGCTGTAAAATTGGATGATACAGTAGTTAAGTCAGGAGACAAGTTGGGATGTTGTGTTGGCCCAGTTAACATCAGTGTCATGAGTTGAAGAACAAGATCGATTATGGAGTCAGCAATCTCAAACTAGTGCTATGCTCTTGAAGATTAAGAGAGGACCTGGCTTGGCAGTTCAGGCTGGCCTGTTCCTATTGGAGCAGGACCAAGGCAGATTTGTACATGGCTGGGTCTAATCTGAGGTGTTATGGTGTGCAAAAAAGAAATATGTTGGAATGCTACCTCGAGTGATTGCCACTGGCTAGACTGTTGGCAAGCATTCCTCTCATCACCTTCCTTGTTTGTATGCTAGGGTGCTGACCTACAGTTACAGAGAAGACAACATAAGGTGAAAGGAAGTGGTGAGTCTCTAAAAGAGTGAGAATCAAAGTAATTTTAATAAGGTTTATGTGTTCTGTTCATATTGTTCCAAAATTAATTGGGAGAGAAGTGCTGTCTATGCTTATGGCCTATTAGCATCAAAATATTAAGACCATCAAAATGCGTTGGGTGTAATGATAATGGCAGTGTATAAAGAATTAGGTGGAGGAACAGGATCCAGGACAAATATGGAGATAGGTTGTGCATTGGGAACATAATGGGGAATGACCCTGGCAGCATCTGTGATAGAAGGGCTGGAAACTGTTGATGTTTGAGGAGATAGCAACAGTTTAGATGTGGAGAAGACAGGAGAATAACAGTCAGAATTTAGAAAGTGAAAAATGAGAGCCTTTCCTGAACTATGTTCTAGAAAGCAAGAATTGGATTTGGGGGTAAGGTTAGTACTTGGTGGGGGAATATGAGAAGGAGGTAGGTGAAGGGTTCTAGCTTGATTTGGCAGATTGGAATGGCGATAAGGGAGATGCTTAGAGGAAAAATATGGGGTTTGAGAGATAGTGCTGAGGCACTGTGTGGGGGGATTCAAGCTTTGGAAATGCTGATAATACTCAGAAGCCAGAGAAAGGGGATCAGTAGAAACCAATTAAGGCGAGGGAGCCGGCGGGGGATATCTATTTTCTGTACCATTTACTTCATTGGGACAGTGTGACCGACAGTAACTACAATGCACATCACTATTGACTTTCTTATGGCCTCATACTTTGGGACCTATCTGCAGCTTCTAACACTGTCAACCAACTCTTGTCTCTAGACTCAGTAAGCATCACTGGCCTAGCACACAAATGGCTCACCTTTTACTTTTCCCACCACTCATTCTTAGTAGCCTGGCTTTCAAAGACATCATCACTCATACCAGTACCAGTAGGTTTCCAATAAGCCTCTGTCATAAGATCTCCTCTTTCACACACAGCAGTTCTTCCCTCCTTGATATCTTTTCATTTTGATTGTCTTATCTCCTTTATGATGATGATAACCAAATATGATCTTCTTCTCTACTTTTGTACCCCACTTTGAACTACAAACTGCTTCACTGCCATTGTCCATTAGATGGTACCATGGTCACTCATGCGTAATGCATCTAAAACTGAGATCCTATATTTTCTCTTAAATGTCACCAATTCATTTTTCTGGCACTCTTCACTTTCCCTCTATCTCTGTGAAAATTGCATCCTCTGCTAAAAACGTCAGTGTTCTAATCACTGATCCATGAACATGGAGAAATGTACTATCAACACAGATACAGCAACATGATTTTAATTACTAAATACATGTAAGATATAGTCCTACACTTATATGATTTTAAAAAGCCAAAACGCTAATATACTCTTTAGTATTCAAAGACTGTGTTATTGTATTATACTTCTAGTCAGCTTCCCCATTACTACTTTGTACCAGTAGATAATGTAAACTTTGCTACCTGTACTCTATACAATTTACCCAAGTATGCCCCCTTCATCACACTGTCAACAGGCCAGCTGTCTACACTTCATGACCCGTACTTTATACAAGCCACTGACACTTGTTTCCAAAACAGTTAATAGTTTGGCTCCAAACTACCCTTTTGATATTCTGTCTGAATACCTACCTACTCAAACAATATGTTCCATCAACCTCAAACTTATAGTCACAACAAAGCCACATTATGTCTACTCAAAGTTTCAGTCCTCACTCTTTCTAGACTCTTTGCATTGGAACTCCTAGACATTGATGCTAACCCCGCTCCAAGACTTCAAAATAGTGTTGAAACATCACCTTTTGAAACTGGAACTGACGAGTTAGTATTCCTGTTTTTCTCTAAATGTGTTCATTTAATGCCTGGTGGATATAAGCTGTAGCATTAGTTAGTTGTGTGTCTTCATTAATTACAGTCACAAAACGGACACAACTAATCTAAACAACAGTTATTTGTCTAAAGAATGTAAATCACCCTACCCTTATTTAATTAACCAATTCAACTTTATTTAGGTTCTTGAGACCATAAAAGCGCAATATATAAAACATATAACATATCTATGAACAAATCAGATTGAGAAATACAGTCCATCATTGTGCAGAGCAAGTAAAATAGTTTAAAAACATATTACAACATTTACCACATTTACAAAATAAAATGAATAAGCTGAATAAAGTGCCCTGTGCTAAGTCAGTTTCCAAAAAGACAAAAACCTCAGATACAGTCCTACTAATAGGCTAGGGAAGGGTCCGCTATGCCAACCGGGAGATATGTGACACTTAAAAAAGAAGAAATGCAAAATAGATTGGGGGCAGCAATTATCCTAGAAGGGGAAAACAAAGGAAAAAAACTTAAAGTGCACAATGCATTACATAGGTGCTGGCTAAAATTTAGGAATAATGAAATGCATTCAAATTAAGGTTGTTTCAATTGGCTGCCCCTAACGAGATAGGTGTCATAAAAAAGAAATACCCCTCTTAAGGTTACGAAAAGAGAGACATTTTCATAACGTTGCCATTAGTAGAAAAGAAGAAAACATTTTGGTACAGCAAGAGTAATTCCATAAAAGCAATACATTCATATAGAGTTAAAACATGGGATGCGTTAGCCTGTTAAAAGGGAATGTTAAACCATTAATATAGCAGCACTTAAAATTCAAATCAGTTATGCAGTTTTCAAACTACACCGACCATCGCATCCCTAAAATCCCATTAATATAGGCGAGCCTTAACCAAACGCAAGAAAAAGTATGTTTAAAACGGCACTCCCGCCTTTTTCCTGGATAACCATACAATAGGTATTGACTAATTCGAAATGCCTCAACCTTGCATCGGATCCAATGATGCGGTAGGCCGCCCGATAGTGTCTCACCTCCCAGAGATTGCATAATGGTTTAAGTCATTTCCACCTGGGCTTGCATACTTTAGACAGAAGAATAGCATGTGTTTGACATCCTCACTAGCATATTTGCAAAGGTCGCAGGCTGCTGGAGTGGTCGGGTGGGACTTCCATTTAGTTATAAATGTGTTAACTAGGAGAGTTCCCAGCCTGAATTTTACACTTCTTTGGCTGGGGAGTGTTTACAGACTAGAAATGCTTCAATCAATCCGCCAGCTTTTGCTTTGTGTTGGTGTTCGTTAATTTTTTTGTTTCAAAACACAGCTTTAACTCTACCCTTGATGCCAGCCCCAGTAGTGAAAGGGTTACTCCAATACCTACTCAGGCCTAGGTCATTAAGATGGTATTTGACGAACTGCTTTGCTGTGGCTCAGGATTTCCTCCACAGCCAGCCTGTAACCATGGAGCTCTGGGATAGACCACAGCCTCTCCCGGTACAGAAGGGGTTTTAACATCGCTAAATCTCCCACCCTTTTTAGTCCTGTATCAAAGTATAATGGTAGCATGGGTGTGCTCTGTGGGAGGCTAAATAGGGATCTCCGAAAGTTATTTTCTTTGGAGATCAAGCCTTAATATTTGAGATTCCCTAAACTTGTGCACCATAGAAAACAGCAGACTGTACTTTTCCCCTATAGACCTCTAGGGCTGGGGATGCAGAGTGTTGGAAAGTGGATTATTAGTAGTGGCAGATATGCATTTACCACTGGTAATAATACCACTAACACAAAATAAGGTTCAGAATAGGTCTCAGAAAATTATTCCCATGCTCAACCCTTGGTAGCTTGGCTGCGAGCAGGCAGGCTTAACTTCAAAGACAGGTATATAAAGCATTTAAAAACACCCAATTCAGTAAATAAATAAGACACACCCCACAATAAAATTCCAAAACCAATTTATGACAATAGGAAATATTCTTATCTTTAAAATTACACCAAAACGAAAACAATCCACTGTAGGAAACCAGAGATATGAATTTTTAAAGATTAAACACTTTCTAGTGCTTAGAAACCAATAGTGCCACTTTTGAACATTTGGTTGCCTCTGACAGGGACAAAGTCAACATTTGAGGCTGACCGCGATGGAGCCCTGGTTGGATACACAATGCGGCACTTAGAAACTTTTCTGTTCTCACCAGACATCATGCAGCCTCCTCCAGCAGGCCGGATTCAGTGAGGAACTCCTTCCTGAAGTTCCTCTTGCAGGTCCAAAGTGTCAAAAACACAATCCAAGGGTCTGGAATCTCCAAGATGGTCCTTGAAAGGTTGGGACCACAATTCCCACAAGGCAACTGGACAACACCCTTAAAATTCCACTGGATACACTCCAGTCAGGTGACTCTTGGTGGAGTTGATGCAGGTGAGCTCTTTTAACCTGTAGCTTGCAGAGAGCCCACTCTTTATTCCTCTTGAAACAAGGTACATCCAAAGGCTGCTGTCCCAGATAATGCCGCAGGCGCAGTCTGTCAGAATGCAGGGCGTGATGGTACAAATAAAGTTTCCAGCTTGACATCCCCTCTTTATTCCTCTGTAACTACAGCACATTGGATGTACCTTGCTTCAAAATAATGCAGCAGGCACATTCTTCAGAGTGCAGGGCTTTGTTGGTGCAAATCAAACTTCCAGCATGAACCCTTCTTCTTTCTTAAGTTTCAAGCAGCAGATCTGGGAGGCACTGTCCCTCTCAGATACTTATTCAGTGTTCTCTGGGGTCAAGCAGTAGGGCACTCCTGTCCAATGAGGTGCAGGGCAACACCCCAGAGCATGACCACTTCCTCCAAAGTGTGGCACAATGGTGTCCCAGAAAGCACTATTTCTCCAAAATTCAAAATGTCAGAATTTTCAGAAGAGGGAAAAGAGCTGGCTAAACACACCTCCAGGATGGTTAATCTCCATAGTCTTTCTCCCTGGCACCTACTTATTCCTTCCTTAATCCTACCATCTTATTCCTTCCTTAATCCTACCATCTGGCTGGGTTCAAACAGGAGAGGTGTAAATAAAACTGGTTTCTTCAGCCTGTCTCCTCCTTCCATTGAAGAATATTGTTTACCGCCCCTCCCCCTGCCCTGGGATTCCTATGTAGCAGAGCCCTGCCCTCCTAGAAGAGCTGGCTAACCCCTGGGGCTATTTAGCACCTCATCAAAGGAGCCTGGCTAATCCACTTAACTCTGACCAATCAGGACAGACCACTGAAAGGCAGAATTTTGGCTTACAGACAAGAAACTCTTATAACTCCTTGTCTGTACACTTTAGGAGAAATTCAACAATATCATATTGTTGGATTTATCAATATCATTCTAGGAAGTCTTTGAATGGCATTTTTATGATTCTCCTAGTGGGAATTATTAGTTAATAACTTCTTGCCATGTTAAACTATGTGGCATGGGATTTGCAATGGGAAACATGACTTGGGACATTTTTCCTACACCAGGGCTTACAAAAACATCTTTTATAAGAACCCTGCTTATATCTATAGGACCCCCACCCCTGGAACACCTAGGGGAGACTTTATGGGTTCTGAATATGTAAAGATATTGCAGATCCTCACTCCATAGTGCTCATAGCACAAAAGTCTATTTTTGAAGCTCTTTATCACAATGTGGGGGGTGAAATGTGCAATTTCACTTCACCCAAGGCATATAAGGCCCATTTTGTAAGGGTCCTCCTTATAAATACCTGACACCCCACCCCTGAGTCACCTAGGGGAGACACTGGGGTACCTAATATGCACAAACATTTTAGTTTATCAATTTTGAAGTGCCCCAAACACCAAAGTTGAGTTTGGGCACAATTTACATTTTAAATGCAGTCCTGCAACCAAGGGCTGCTTTTAAACTGACCTCAGGCTTCAGCAGTGCACACATGCAAGTGCAGAAAGGGTTGCTAGCCTCTAAACTGCCATGCCCTATTATATACTAGGGACTTAAACGTATTTTCAATCCCCCTGCACTATTATGTACTAGGGTCTTATAGGGGAGGTCCAGCCAATCACAGAGGTACCCTAACCCATAATGTACCCTAGTGTATGTAGGTGTTTTCACTGTATTCTAAGTGTTTCTTTCACCATAGCACTGGCCCTGGGACTGGTTAGGCAGAGCCCAGGGTCAGTCAGTCAGTCAGTTACCACCAGTACCAGTCAGCAAAAAAGTTGGGGGGGTGCCCAGCGCACAGGATGACTTTGCAACATTGAGGCAGAGTGAAATAGCACCATTTTGCTTTTCTCCATCTGCAATTTCTAAATCCTACTCTTGTCAATTCTAATCCCCAGTTAGTCAAATTTACAGACTACCTGGAGGGGCTCCCCTTTCATTAGGAAGTTCCCTCTAAACTTTTTGTGCAGGTTAAATATCAGGATCTTATTTTGTTAGTATTCACTTCCAACTCACAAAACTCAGAAACTTTATTAAGGAGGTTTTGGAGCCCAGATGGAGTTAGGGAGACCAGAAGAGTATTGTCGGTGAAAAGAAGTGGTGGGGTAGAGCAGCCAGCTAATTTAAGGAAATCGTGGATGCACTCACCTAAAAATGTGACCACATCATTGTTGTATAGCGAGAAAAGAGTTGGTGCAAGTACACACCCTTGCCTCACCCCTTGCTGCACCAGTATGTGGTCAGTTCGATTACCAGCTGGGCCCTATCTAACTTGTGCAAACGTATTGTCGTGGAGTCTGATGAGGGTGTCCAACAGGGTATGGTCAATACCCATGGCAGCTAGGGTGGACCAAAGGTGCAGCCGCAGGACCATGTCAAAGACTGCCCTGAGGTCCACAAGGGTCAAATATAGGTGATCCCTAGAAGGCCTATGATATTTTGCCACAGTGAGATAAAAACTGAAGATTTGGACAACTGTGCTCACCCTAGAGCAAAACCCTGCATGCAAAGGTGTCTGAATAGCAGCCTTGTCCATCCAGTCTGGTAATCTAGCCAGGATCTGGTGACAGAAAATCTTTTGCAGATTATCTATAAAGCTGATGGGCTGATAATTATTTGTGGTTCGTCTATCTCCCTTTCTATAGATCAGGACAATCTCAACTTTTTTCCAGGATTTCGGTACTCGCCCGCCAGCCTGAATGTCATTTGAAAGTGTATTTATATAGGGACCCTAGACCAGGGTTCTGAGTGGACCACGTCACTGGGAATTCTGTCAGGCCCAGAGCCTTCCCAGGGGGCATAGCCTGGATAGCTCGTAGGAGTTTCTTGAAGGTTGGAGCGATCACAGTGACATTTTCCAGATCCAGTGCTCTTAGTACTGGAACTTCTGGTCCTATACTGGGGTGATCGTATATTTTAGAGAAATGTTCAACCCACTTTTGGGGTTGAATTGTAAATTCTATGGGACTTGTGGAACAGGGACATCCAGGTGAAAAAATGTGCCAGAAAGTCTGGGAGTCGTTATAACTGGATGCCTCCACTAGAGCTAACAAATTTGAATCTACCCAGCTCTGTTTAGTGCTTGATGTCAGTCGTTAATAATTTGTTCAGGCAGCCTGAATTTCCTTGTGGACTCTCTTTTTGACAGCTTCAATTGGTAGTTCCTTTGTCTTGCTACACTACTTGTTGTACCATGTAGGAGACTGAGAAGAAGGAAGTTTTTCATCATTATAGGCCTTAGTACAGTGAAGCTTTAAGTCAGCACACCGGGCAGAATGATAGTTTGATAGTGGGGGGACATCCCCTGAATGGTCGATAAACAGTTTGTGTATGGCATTAAAATCATCATAAATACCTGTGAAGGTGTCCATATCAAGGCATAGTTTAGACCATTTAATCGATTTCCTGTTGTTGTTCAGGCTAATGAATGTTTCTGATTTATCGCGCTGGCTTGCAGAAGTCCTTTGCCAGATGCCATAGGTCGAGGTCCGGAAATACATAATCAATTCTGCTTTGAGTGGAACCCCGAGCAAATGTATGAGCAAACTTTGTGTTGAACAGGAACCTCCCATTAAATGTGGGAATGCCATGGTTCAGTATTAAAGAAAGAAGTTGCGTGGCTACCACTGGCCATGAAGGTAGAGGTTTGCTCTCTAATAGAGGTATACCTCAAGCTTCATCTTCCATACCAAAAACAGAGGATAAGCCATCCAACGGCTCCAAAGTAATGTTACAATCCCCCACTATTAAGAGTGGGGAACCAACTACTCTCATGGCAAGGTGGTGGGCACGTTGGTGTAGTGTAGGAGATTCCTAGCTGCGTGACACTGAACGGTTATAAACATTGTATAAATCCACATGCAGCCCTTTCCACCCCTCAAAGACAGGCCCGGGCTATTATTGTTGTGAATGTCCAGCATTTTTATAATTAGATCTGGTGTGCTCTTGACTTATACAATGAGGCCACCAGACGGGCGACCATCTTTAGATGGGGTAGCTTTAATGCTGAAGTTGGAGTACCCTAATCTGAAATAATTTTCCACAGCCCATGTTTTCTGTAGAATAGTTATATCATGTGAGATAATGAACGTCCCCCACTCGGGGTCCATAATTTTGCCCTTCAGGCCCGCGTTGGTCTATGACAGTAGTAGAAAAGAGTGTTCTAGCTCCTTGAGAGCAATGCTGCACTCAGGGTAGGTACTTGATAGAGATGGCTGCGCTAGGATGGGGTCAGCGGGATGTGAGTGGACAAAGGTCAGTGCACTTAACATGTGAGTCAATGGCAGTGTGAGTAAAAGCGGGGGAAAGTAAATCACGCTCAGGTAGCATTGTGATTGTCATAGCTTGGGAGCCCACACCACCCTTTCCATCATTATTACACCTATACCTTTCTTGGGAAAAATCTGCTTGGGCTGTCTCTAGATAAAAGATCTCATACCCCAAACGTCAATCAGTGCTTTCAAGATCTGAAAGTAGCTGAAACCTGCTGCTGACTGGAACAATAGTTTTGCTCAGTTCCACTGCCCTATTTTGATCAAAACCTCCAGCTGATGCTGCTTTTGGATGGGGGGACAGAATGTTTATTAAAGAACCCCAATGGAACAATGCCTATGCCTGTTCCTGCACCCGCCCAGCGAAGGCTAGTGCCACAGTTGATTATTCGTTCAGCAAGGTTTGGGTTTTTGCAATTTACTACAATACAATCTCCACTTTTATTTTTAGGCGACGCACCCACCCAGCCAACCCTTCTAACAAATAAAATGTCTCTGAACTCATTAATCCTAAAACCAGTATTTCGAGACAACCAGTGACAAACTTTGGGGAATATTCACAAGAAAATGTCAGAGTGCGGCGGTGCGCCAAATTTGGCAGCGATGCGCTCCGACATTTTTTAAATGCAGGGATGCGCCGTATTCACAAGAATACGGCGCACCCCTCTGTTTGCCTTAACGCTGGTGCAAAAAAAGCTGCCTAGCGCCAGCGCCGGCACCCTGCCGCCATGTTGCAAAGGTGCCAGCACTGCACGGACGATTATTTATGTGCATATAAACAATCGGTAACGGCGATTTGCACCTTCTACGTGTGCTGCAGAATGCAGCACACATGGAAAGAGCAAAAAACTAGGAAAAATTAATACCTACTCCTCGTTGCACCATTCAAATGCCTGGTTTCCCATGGTGTTTGTTTTTAGTGCTGCCTCAACCTTGTAAATCTGAGGCAGCGTAAAAAAGCAATGGATGTTGAGGTGGAATGCCTAAAGTAACACCCATTGCACACCCTTTTTGCGGCAGAGGACTGCGGCGGAAAGGAACATATTTACAAGGTGGCGTTACGCCACGCAAAGTGACTTAGCTCTACCTTGAAAATATGGAAAATGGAGCTGCGCCACCGGAGCATCCAAAAAGTGATGCTCCGGTGGTGCTGAGGGCTTGTAAATATGCCCGAAACCTCGAAGAAAACAGCATCCTGGACCCATCCCAATCGGGGTTCCGCAGCAACCACAGCACTGAGACTGCCCTCATCTCCGCCACCGACGACATCAGGATCCTGCTGGACAACGGTGAGACCGCAGCCCTCATCCTGCTGGACCTCTCCGCCGCCTTCGACACTGTCTGCCACCGCACTCTACGCGCACGCCTCCACGACGCAGGGATCCGAGACAAGGCCCTGGAATGGGCCACCTCCTTCCTCGCCGGCAGAACCCAGAGAGTCCGCCTCCCACCATTCCGATCCGAAGCCTCCGAGATCATCTGCGGCGTACCCCAGGGATCATCCCTCAGCCCAACACTGTTCAACATCTACATGGCCCCGCTCGCACGCATCGCCAGACAGCACGACCTCAACATAATCTCCTACGCCGACGACACTCAACTGATCCTCTCCCTCACCAAGGACCCCCTCGTCGCCAAATCCAACCTCCATGAAGGAATGAAGGCCGTCGCCGATTGGATGAAGATCAGCCGACTAAAACTGAACACGGACAAAACAGAGGTCCTCATCCTCGGCTCCAACCCCTCAGCCTGGGACGACTCCTGGTGGCCAACGACGCTGGGAGCAGCCCCGACACCCACCGACCACGCACGCAACCTGGGAGTCATCCTCGACTCAACGCTCTCCATGGCCAAGCAAGTCAACGCAGTCTCCTCCTCCTGCTTCAACACCCTCCGCATGCTTTGCAAGATCTACAGGTGGATCCCGACAGATACAAGAAGAACAGTCACCCAGGCCCTCGTCAGTAGCAGACTTGACTATGGGAACGCCCTCTACGCGGGAGCCCCGGCCAAGCTCATCAAGCGACTGCAACGCATACAAAACGCCTCCGCACGCCTGATCCTCGATGTACCACGCCACAGCCACATCACCCCCACCTGAGGAACCTGCACTGGCTCCCCGTCGACAGGAGAATCTCCTTCAAACTCCTCATCCACGCACACAAGGCACTCCACAAGACTGGCCCAGCCTACCTCAACAGACGACTCCTCTTCTACGTCCCCAACCGCCAGCTCCGCTCCGCCGACCTCTCCCTCGCCACCGTCCCTCGCATTCGAAGAACTACCACCGGCGGCAGATCCTTCTCCCACCTCGACGCCAAGACCTGGAACACCCTTCCACTAAGCCTACGACAGACCCAAGACCTGCTGACCTTCAGGAGGCTACTCAAAACCTGGTTGTTCGACCAGTAGCAGCACCCCACCCGCCTTTTTTCTCCCCAGCGCCTTGAGACCCTCGCGGGTAAGTAGTGCGCTCTACAAGTTCTGTGATTGATTGATTGATTCAACTGGCTGGTGGATTCCTCTTGATTGCAGTTTATGTGCGGTACATTGGTCAATATGGCCATGTAGGGACAACAGTCAGGGGGAAGATCAAGACTGACCTTGTTGGGGTGGAGTTGCAGCCTCAGTGTGGCATTAGCTGATTCACCAGGTACAGTTCTATAGCCCCTCGAAGTACCCTTGCACAAATACCCCTTTGCCATACCTGCAAGACCCCGTTTGTTGATAGGAGGAAGGGTAGGAGGAAAGGTGTTGTTGCAGGAGTCAGGAAGACCAAAAGTAGATTGTTCATCCTGATGTTGACAATTTGCTATAGCAGAGGCAGAGTGCAAAGTAGATGAAGGGGTGATGACCCCAGCTGTGTCTTGGTTGGAGGCCCAAAGCTGGGACACTGCGACTTCCAGTTTTCTAAGCCTGCCCAGAATCAGAGATAAGCTGGCAGTCAGTATGTCTTGAAATTTACCCAAGATGGAATCCAAATTCAGGTTGAGGGCGGGATCTGTGCTTCCAAAATTAAAAGATTTGGCCAGGTTGGGCAATGTTGACTGAGCAAACTGGTTGTCTGAGGCATTGTGCGTTTTTTGCATTAATGGGCCTAGTTGCTTGCTTGACTCTGTTTCCTTTATTGGGGGCCTATCCTCGTTGGTAGGTGCTAGTTCAGGTATGGGCGTTATATTTGCAGGGGGTGCAGGGGGCTGCAGATTATAAGCAACAACCTCAATCATAGGGCTTATTGGGACAGGAGGGGCTTCCATGTCGCCCAGCCCTCTAGGTGCTTCCTGAAATCTCAGGGGGGGCTCGCCCAACTCCCCCATCTCCGAAGATAAGCGCCTTTCTGCTAAAACAAATTCTTTGTCAACAACCCCAACAACGCATGCCAAAAAAGAATCAAGGATGCGGCTGCGGGTTTTTTTAGGAGAGGCTTCCTTCTCACCTGGAAACTTACGTTTGACCATTTTCCATATACTAGGGTCACTTGCCCGCTTAACCCTCTGTAGAAGACACTCGCCACATACAGATGAAATACGAGGGCCAAGCGGGTGGCCCAGCCGACCCTCTTCCGGGTAATGATGGGAGCAAGATGGGCCCGTACTTGGCCCAGGCTTTGTCCGGGCATGGTCCGCATGCGTCCAGCGCTGCAGAATTGCAATAGGTGCTTTTCAGCGCGTTGTGAGGAGACCCGCCCCCTCTAGGGCTGACTCTGCAGGCACGCCTCCTGGGGCATGTTGAGGTGGGGGATGAAGTCCCCTAGGGCCTGGTGAGTCCACGAGGCCCAAAGACCCCTTCTGCTGCCAAAGTTATGTTCCCCGCTACAGGATTGCAGTAGGCACTTTCCAGTGTGCTGGGAGGTGGCCCCGCCGCCGCCTGGGCTGACTCTGCAGGCGCGCCTCCTGCCGCATGTTGAGGTGGGGGAGGAAGTCCCCTATGCCTGGTGTGTCCGTGGGGGCCAAAGACCGTTTCTACTGCCAAAGTTATGTACCGAAGCCTTATTGGTCTGCATACTGTCATTGTCTAATTGATATGTTACTGCCACAAAATAAATAAAATATATAATTAAATAGACCCCTGTGTATTTGAGGCTTGACTCCACATCTATTAACCAGGGCATGTTATTAATAAAACTTAGAAGTTTTAGTTAGATTTTATCCTACATTCTGAAAAATCTGACCCAATTATTAGTGATCTGAGGAGTTTCGGGTGATTTCATAAAGAATAAAGCAAAGAAAGAGTGAATAGCTGTAAGTAACAGGTTGTTGATTGAGGGGGATGTGAGCCGTTCTCAAATAGCAGCCACCATCTTTGTCAGAATGAACCACAAAAAGTCACTAAATTAATCTGTTCTTAAACCTGTGGTAGCTTATCACAACATCAGTCAGTCTTAACTCAGAGGCAAGGTGTAAAGTATTTATGCAGCACACCAACATAAATAAAGTGAAAACACAACACAAGAAAAATCCCACACCAGTTTATGCAAATAGAGTAACAATCAATAAATAAAACAAGACCAAAACAACAAAAATCCAATCAGTAGAACCGGGGATATGCAATTTCAAATATTTAAGGTAAGTATAGCACCTAAAAGCACAAAGCGCCACTTGCAGTTATCTGCGAGACCAGGTGAAAGTCACAAGTTCAGGCTGCCCACGATAGAGCGCCTGCCAGATACAGAGACCAGGTTAGTCCAGCTGTAAAAGTTACCTTCTAAAGCCTAGCGCGGAGAATTCCATTTGCGGCGCAGGAGGCTGCAAGAAGCAGGGAATGTTGCGGACGGTCGTCGTTGTAGTATGATGAGCTGGCCAGGAGTCACGTGCATTTGTTACTGTAGTGTACTGCGGACAGTCATTGCTGTAGTTTTGCATTGGCGGTCGCTGCGGGCTGTCGCTGCTGTAGTGTGAAGTGCAGATCTCATATTGCCAGTTGTCGCTGTAGCACGAAGATTCTGGTTCATCGAAGCTTCGCGTTGGCGGTCAGCAGGTGTGGCAAGATCTTGGCTCAAACTGACCCATTCTCAGTCACAAAATGCCCAAAACTTCAGGATTATTCCTTATCTTCAAGGCGGAGCTCAACTGATGCCACACCAAGGGTCCTGGACCTGTTAGGAGCCTCTTGTGGATAAGGAACCCACTCCAGCAGAGGCCAGCAGGGCTCAGGCTGGTCCAGGCAGGTCCAGTGCAGTAGGCCAGCTTGGCAGTTGCATGGAGACCTCTGGAGCTTGTTGAGTCCCTGTGGCTCAGAACAGGAGGTCAGTCAGCTGACCCTTTGAGTCACTTGAGCATGTGATGCAGGGTGCAGGTCCATTCTTCCTTTTAAGACAGCAAGGCAGGCTTCAAGCAGCAGGGTAGTTCTCTGGCAACAAGGCTTTTCTTATTCTGTAGTATCCACAGGTTCAAGAGTGTACTGAAGAGTGGGTCTGAGGGTCCCCTGTTTACACCTGGTGTCCAATTTGAAGGGGAAGAAACTCTGGGCCATATTTACAAGAAAGTGGTGGAGCAAGGGTTAGCTCCAAAATTGCTAACACCAAACGCTGTCACTTTAGAAATGCAGGGATGCACCGTATTTACAATAATACGGCACACCACTGCGTTTCTCCCTGCACTGGCACTAAATTCAGCTGCCTATCGCCAATGCAGCCACCCTTGTACCATAGTGCAAGGGTGCCTGCATTGAGGGAATGATTGTTTGTGTGCAGGAAGGTGTCCCTTCCTGCACATAAACAATCCAGAATGGCGATTTGCAACTCCTATGTGTGCCACACATATAAGTTGCAAATCGTAATTTTTTTTAATGATTGTTTGTCTTGACAATTTGCTGTTTCTATGTGTGCTGCACAATGCAGCATACATAGAAACAGCAAAAAACGAGGAGAAATAAGGCATTTCTCCTCATTTTGCCATGTTAAGACCAGGTTTTCCCTGGTCTTAATTTTGGCGCTGCCTCCAATTTACGCCACACTTGTAAATAGGGGGCAGCATCAAAATCAATGGGTGTTGGGGCAGAACGCCCACTGCAACACTCCTTTCACGCTAAGTCTAGCGTGAAATGGGGCCTTTTTTGCAAGGTGGCGTTAAGCCACTTTAAGTGGCTTAAAGCCACCTTGTAAATAACGAAAAGCCCCTATTGCCACAGGACCGTCGCAGAAAGTGATGTTCCTATAGTGATAGGGGCTTGTAAATATGCCCCTTTGTTTGTCTTCCCCCTATAGAAGTGTCTAGAATGTCCTGTCTGTCTGTCCTGGTTTCAGTCTACTGCAGGCGCAATAGGCTAGTGTGAAGCCCTTTGTGTTTGAGCTGAGGAAGTGTCGCTGAAATGGAAATGTGACAGGTGACAGCTCCGCCCCCCTCATCAAGTCAGGATGGCTCATCCTGCCTACACCCAGACCCTCTATTGTGTGGGTGTCTGGGAGGAATACACAAAGATCAACTGCCACCTACACCTAGTCAGTGGACTCAGGAACAGACTTCAGGCACCATATGGTTAGGGTACGAAAATGCCAACTTTTTAAGAGCTGCATTTTTAGAATTTTGACTTAAAATCTGACTTTACCATTAAAGAGAGTTTTAAATTAACATGGCATTTCTACCTGCTCCCAAACAAAATGTATCTCTTATTAAATGTAATATGATAACCCAATGGTATCTTATGGGAGAGGTAGGCCTTGCAGCACTGAAAAACTAATTTGAGAATTTTTCACTACCCGGACATGTAAATATGAATAGGTAAAGGTCCAATTTGTTTAATACAACTGACCCTGGCATATGGGCTGATTAGGGCCTTCCCTGGGGTGTCTTATATGGATTAAAAAGGAAGGTTTAGGCCTGGCAAAGGGTTTATTTTGCCAGGCTGACGAATCAGTTTACAACTGCATGCATAGGCTGCAAAGGCAGGCCTGAGATGTGTTCAAAAAGGCTACTTAGGTGGGTGGCATAATAGGTGCTGCAGGCTCACTAGTAGCATTTCAAATTTACAGGCCCTGAGTACAATTAGCACCACTTTACTAGGGGCTTACAAATAACTTAAATGTGCCAATTGGGTGTAAGCCAATTTTACCACGTTTGAAGGAGAGAGCACAAGCACTATAGCACTATTTAGCAGTGCTAAAGTGTGCAGAGTCCCGAAGCCAACAAAAGCAGGTTTAAGAAACAGGAGGGATGAAGGCAAAAAGGTTGGGAGTAACCCTACAGGGAGGGCCTGGTCCAACAATAGCTTCCCGGGAAAACCCACTTTTCTATTAGAATCTTCACATCTCAAAGTTGTTGGCTAGTTAATGATCCTCTAGTGGAGGAGTAGGACAGGTTTATCAGGATTATAATTATTTAGCTATCATCTTTAAGAAGCTCCATTTCAGCATCTAAAAAGAAAGGCATGTCCTTCTACCAATGACTCGAAAATGGAGAGTTAACCTTACAATTCGAAAGACAGATAAGTGGATAACAGCTTTCTAAAACTCTTGGTAACATTATTAGCTGAATCTATGCCACATAGTTCCATAGAGATGCCCTCTTAATTAAGGCCATAGAAACTGGATATAGCAAAGGAGTTATGCTTAGCCTTAGAATTGGCAATCACCCACCATATCCTTGCATTATTCGAGGTTCAATTGTTCAATTGCCAATCCTCAAGCTGAATCATTTGTAGGTCTACTAGTAATAAGTTCAACCTCCATCTTTTTTAATAAGCATTATTAGCCTAACACAATAGGTCTCTTGGCATTCAGTCCTTTTTATTGGCCCAATTACATTGAAGAACTCTGTAACTGTGCCCTCCACCATGTGCAGTTCCTCCACTAATCATTTTTGCGTTGGACTTGATGTCATCCTTTTCCTTTATTCTATTCAAACTCTGCCTTCCTCGAATACCTCTTGAACAGCCCCTTTCACTATGACCACCATACTATCAGCCTTCCAAGGCTTCCTTCCAACTTGGAGACAAGTTGGTCCTCCTAATCTACTCCATCCCCTTTTGCCTCCCAGTGCTACAGGTCCCCTAAATAAGAGCAGTAGTATATCCATCAACCCAGTGTTGTCTTTAAGACTTTCTAGAAGTTGCCTGGCTTCTATTAGGAAATAATGGAAAAAACTGTCAGTTATTTGCCAATCTTTTGATGAATGCTAGGTCATGAAGCTACACTGGGATGCCTTATGTTTGTAGCTGAATGACAAATTATATTAATTTGTTCTGTGTTCAACTACGGCTGACAAGTATTTTGCTATCTATTGAAAGATATTGTTTTAGAAAACGTGCTTAAGTTCATCACAGTCAAGCATTGAAGTTCCTCCACAAACATCAGTTCAACTGGATCCACATAACCCTTTTACTTCGTACTAAAAAGACACAGAACATATGATGAACACTGTGCACTTGCCCATAAATGTCTCGCACTGTTGCAGCTGTATTTTTGTGGTGTATGCACCTGAGAATCGATTTGCACACATGCCCTTTAATGTGATTAGTGCAGATGCTCATAGGACATTTTTCCATCTCCCTGACAGATTTGGGAAGTCAAGGTTGCAATTCATTTTCTATTACTTTCCACAATCTATTAGGAACGTTCTTTACCAGACTGGAAATGGCTTAATCCTACAGAGCTAAAAGACTATACAGAACAGAGGGACCCTAGCATGCTTATTTGGAGAAACAGTTGAGAGAAACTACCTCAACGTTATACTGCAGAATCACTGGTAATAGCAATAAGCAATTTATCAAATCCTCCTGCTGCTTAAATGTTTCCGCTTGTTTTTTTGCTACTCTTTTGGCTTTTGTAGTTTTATCCATGGACAGAGATAGATCTAGTATGTAGGGTTCCTGTTTAGGTTTATAATATGTGAGCCTTTGTTTCTGTTTTTTAGTTCCTTCGTGTTTCTGCATTTCTTTCCTCAGACTCACTCTGGTGTTTGTTTGCTTTGCCTCTCTCTTCTATACTCACCCCAAATTTCTCTTGTACAGCAATTTTCGGCTCCATTAGAACTGGAGCAAATATTAGGCTTTTGTGAATCTGATCACAGATATGCAAATGAGAGTTAAGTCATATTCTTGACAGCTCCCAATTTACTGGCCTGCACAATGGAGAAGCAGAATTTCTGTGGATCCCGCTCAGAATGCCTATGGAGAACTTCACCCCATTGATTAGTCCTACTTCAGACTGTGCCTATTGTTGTTCACCCTGATCTACCAGAGAATGCCCTGACTTTGGTCCTAGTCTTGATGATACAGTCACTTAATCATCCCGGGAATTTGATATGAAGAGCATAAGATATCTATTTCCTCCCCTCTTTGACATTCAAACATGCACACCTTTACCTGATGAAGAAATCCTCAAACATTCGCAGGCAGGACTATGCTATCTGCCAAAGCTCTTCTCTTTTGGTGTTAATGCCTCATGTCAGATGCATGATTGTAACAATTTTAACACAAGCCTTCATCCTCAATTAACTCTCACTCTTCCCCTTCCCCTGCACCTTTCCCTACACATTACCCTTACCCTACTCTCCACAATAACTTAATCTAAACTTGACCCTTTTAAAAAAGAGCATTCCAAACATCAAACCTAATCCCAATTCTTGCTCATCCTTGCCCTAACCCACACCGTGCCCTTTTTCAACAACGATTTATCACAGACAATAGTGCAAAAACTCATCTTTTGCAGTGTTTCATTTAACAATCGATATAGAACAATTTAAGAGGCAAATAGAAAAATGAAAAGAAGTGTAAAAAATCTAAATTACGGTTCACAATATCAGTAAAAACTGGGAAAGTGGAAAGCAAAAATGTTAAATTGTGGTAAAACCTGAAAAATATATGGAGAAAAGTGTAATGGAAACGGAACCTAGCCAATAATATAGGCTTGACAAAGATAACTTAAGCTGTCATGATTCGTGCCATAAATAATACCTACTAAGAACCTTATGGAAGCAAACTATTCAGTCAAACGTACAGATTCTGGTGAAAATATGAGGGATTCATCATTTAGACAGAAACACAGATCATTTGTTTTGATTTAAAAAGGGTAATTTCTCAAGTGAGTGAGGATCTGATAATCATTCCATCCCTATTCAGTGATCACTTTATTAGGTTTTTGCATTTTCTCAAAATTATCTGATTGCCAGTCACCTCTTGATCTTTAATGAGGCGATGTCATGGGTTTGTGTGTTGCCTTCTTCACCAGAAATTAGGATTCTTTTTTTTTTTTTGCCAGTAAGAGAGGTGTGTCGATTGTTACTTCCCTGTAGATGACACAGTAGTTCTCAAAGAGGGAGCAAGCTTGTACGTGGTGCCAATAAAACGTTGTCCCTCTGTCTATCGATCTACAAATCTACCTGGGAGTTCTAAAGGCTAGGTCAGTGACTTTAAAAAATTGACCTAAATGCTAACAACCCCTCCCTAACCACGTTCTGTTATCAATGTTAAATAAATGGATGTCACTGTGTGCCTCAAAGAACGTAACTGTCAAAACTGTGAGTACTCAATGAGCAAAGGATTCAATACCACTGCTGAGATCCCTGTTATTTGCAACTTGTAGATCACAGTTTCAGATACAAATGGGTCTGACTAAGGCGTTCATGCTTTTGATGTGGAGAAGTAAAGTACTTTTCAGTTGGGTAAAAAAGTTGCATCTCTTATATACAACACTTATTAAGTAACATACAAATCTCGCGCAGAAATCCGTATGCGAAACATGGTATCCATGTAAAATTGAGAGCTGTATACAGATGTGTCATATATCTACAGCATTATAAATGCTGATGTGCAGCGTAAATTCACAAGCTATTTCAGAAGGAGTTTATAGCGTTCTTTTAAAGTGGTTGTTTTTGTTACTCTCTGAAGTTTTGCCCGGTCAATGCTGGAAAAAGCACATTTGTTCCAGTCCTCTTTCCTGGTAAACAATCACATATTAAACAATAATCCGTGGTTTACACACATCTGGCTCGCCGAGGGTGGGAGCGCCATGGAGAGGATGTCCTTGGCCTCGAGGGGTGGTTTACATGCTGTGTTGATCACAAGCATTTTTCTTCCCAGAGAGTGACCCAAATCAAATATAAAGTCTCAGAGGACAGTGTGCCCATTTACAAGGGATGTGAAAATCACAAAATGTTCAAGTCCTGATTATTCCTGCTGGATGTTTGGAAACGCCGGATTAGTTCAGAAGATCTTCAGATGTCCTTTTCTCTCCCTAACGAGCGTAAAATAGAAAACTAGTGTCATATAAGAACATCTTGTTGCGCAAATCAGGTAAGTTTTTAGGATGTAATTATATCATGGTTTGTGCCAGCTTCCTGCAGTCTTGGCCCCGTAAGTGGAGGATTCAAGGACGAGTTGTTGATAAAAACCAAAGTTGTGGACAATGCAAACTCGAATGTTACATAAAAAAATACCATCCCTGCTTTCTCGCTAGCAGTTCTTGTGAGTGCTGGGATTAGGTGGATGTGATGCCCTTACATTTTTTGGGAGACAATATTAAAGATCATTTTGTGAATGCCCTATGGAACAACAATATCTCCACGACCTGCACTGTGCAAACATCGAGTTAACCATCGTGGCATGAGTAGGCGCAAACTATTTAATAGCTGCCTTATAGTTTGGGCAATCCCCACTTTACATGGAATCTTCACCTAAAAACGCAAGGAAGACCAGAAGAGGACTAGCAGCCCTCTTTAAGGACTCACAAATAACACCAGCTTCTATGACCACACAGCAGGCAAGTCCACAGATTACTCTCACCTACTTTCCCTTACCGATTCTTGCTTATATACAGACCTCCAATGGACAAGAGAGCTTTTTCCCACATTCCCGGATACCATCTTGGACATCACCTTAAACCATGGCACCCACTGTATCTTGGGGTACCTGAATAACTGGTGCAGATGACCAAATGTCCCCCAGCCACAATACCTCATGACAAACCTAGAGTCTTTCAACTTTTACAACTCCTCTGTGGAGCACACATGCAGCTTAACAAACTTAGACACAATTTGCACTCCATTTGAACTCATCATAATAGCAGGAAATCCCCAGCATCTGGAGCAATCGCGACTTAGGCCCTAATTATGAGTCTGGTGGTCCAAGGACTGCTGGACTCGCGGTGGTGGCGGTTCATCCACCGCCGCATCAGCGGTCCAACCGTCCTATTGGGACTTCGGCAGTAGAACCGGCATTGCACCGCCTCAGGGAATCCCCGTTCCCTGGCGGTCCTGCAGTGGTCTGAGGGCTGCAATATGCTTGGTGGTGCCCTGGGGCACCGCCAAGCATATTACGACTTTCCTCACCACCAGCGCTGTCATGGAGATTCTTCCTCCATGAAAAGGCTGGCGGTGAGAAAAGAAAATGGGCCCAACAAGGCCCCCTTTTGCCCCTGTGCACAGGGTGTATTTCTGCACCCCGGTTCCTGCATAGGAAGAAATGCACGACATGGTGCATTTCTTCCTGTGCAGGAACATGCACTGGCGGTCCCGCGGCGGTGCAGTTTCAGGCTCACAATGAGCCTTTTAAACAGCCCTGCCACGGAACCTCCATGCCACCTGCCAGACTACAAAAAATGTGTAATCTAGCGGGTGGGCGGCAAAGACTCTTGGCAGTGAAGGGGTGCGGTGGTGGCAAGTCGCCAGCCCCAGCACCGTCAAAAGTCATAATCGGGGCCTTAATCTCCACTGTGACCAGCCTTCCCATCAGAATATCATCTGACATAAATATTGTGTAATAAATATTGTTTACAAAAAGGTCGCCCTACCACGCAACTTCATAGGATATCATCAGAATGATGTGGATCATTATAAATGCCACACTCTCAAGTATTTTGTAATGCCATCACAGAACACTTTATTTCAAATGCACAGATGCACAGATGCTGAAACAGAACTTCTATGGTGAGATACCAATCACTCAGGCTACTTACACTAAGCGTGGCAACCAGCAAACATCAACCATGGCCTCTTTCAATAAACTCCTGGTCTTCCAATTCAATTAACTGGCTCAGCAAGCTCATCATCATTCCCTGTCCCTCTCAAACCTTCAAGGACATTCTACTTTCATTAATTATCTCCTGCCCAGAAAGAACCTCATTAACATTTCTCTAGCACATGACACTTACCATCAGTCCTCAAGTCTTCCAATATTAAACAAATCATAAAGAAGATGAACCTCGACACAGCAAATGCTTGAAGCTGTCGACCTTATCTATTGGCCCATTACTAGGAAAATTGATTCAAAGTGGTGAATTCAATTAGATCTGCAACTTCATAGTAGAAATCAATCTACTTACAGACCATAAAATCTTGTTCTGCCTGAGAGAAACAGCAAATCTACCCTGGTTTCCATCTGCGACAACCTGAAGACTACAGTGGCCCCAGAAGGATATAGACAATTCAGGACTAGACCACTGCTTGCAGCCTACAACCATCTATTCTCAGAAAGAAGCCTACCACCAACAAGTGAAGTAAAAAAAAGTCTGTGAGTGGTTCTAGGGTCCAGCTTTAGATTGGTCCTCCAAATAATCTGATTTACTGAATGTACATTTTCAACATATTTTTCTTCATCTAGCCTTCTCACGTAAGTTCCAGGCCACCAAAGCACTTGTCATGTCTCATCTAGGCTGCACAAAAAGACTTTACTTATGAGCCAAGCTCTTAATTCTTAGAAGAATGCAAAGTTGTGAAGCAAGAAAACTCCTACACATTTGCCTATGCATACCAGTCCAACAAGTTCTTCTGTGGCTACCTATGCCCAAATACATCTCTTTCAATGCCCACAGGGGCATCCATAGCAATCGCCCATCCTTCATTCAAGAAAAACTGCACTGAGACTTACAGAACAGAATGAACCCAACACTCTAGACTGGCCCATTGGTTAAAGGCTACTTACAAGATATACCACTTGCTCCATATAGGCAGCAAAACTATAAAAGAAACATCCAAGAACACTTGGAAATCAAGAAGGCAGTAAAGACCTGGCTTTTACTCACAGATGACAAAGGTTCCACCAACCACTTACTATCACGATGATGGCATTTACTCCACAGAAATCTCACACTCTCTCTTTAACTGGAATTATATTTTCCTAGGCACAAACACATGCATGAATATCTCTAATTCTCCTTCTCCTAACTACATGCATAAGAACATCTACATGTTTGCCGCCTCACTGTATGAGCAGCCACTGCCAATCATGCCTCAGCCCAAACTTCCCACATAGACCACACTGATATTCCACAACCTTTCATCAAAATGCAAAACCATATAATCCTCAAGTGTCTTATTTTTTATTCCTCCATCACTGAGGCACAGCGGCATTTAAAATGATAAGAGCACATCACCGAAATTCCTCTCACAAAAGCCACAGTACAAAACCACCAATTTTATAACCAAGAACAACTAATGAACTAGCATGCTATACATCTGAAATCCACTTTAGCACCTCAGATATGAAGTTCTATTTAAATGCAACACAACTTAATGTTATACAATATATAGTCATTGGATGGCAGTACTTTTATCACAACCTGTCTGCCCAGTAGAGTATGGCTGTCAAAGTTTGGGCCTCACATGAGTTCTTGTAGTTGAGTGCTGAGTTCCTGGTCACTTTCAGCAGGGTTGATCACTATTGTCAAACTAAAATGAAGACTCATACTGGGGAGGTAGAATATGGACATGTTTTGGTCATGCTACATCTCCAAATGTATATTTCTTCACCATCCTGTTTACACAAAAACCACTTGAAGAAAGCATACCTTACACACATAGCTATTGAAAAGTACTGTTGTTGAACTGATTTGTTGCTGACTGGGGTGGAGAAGAAATCTCAGCATTCCAAGCTTCCATTACCTTGTAAATAAATGTGTTGATTACTGGACACGAGGAAAAGAGTGCTGGCTCAGCACTGTCAGTGAACTGGATTTTAAGATTGTAATTCTCCACTGTGTTGTCTACAGCTCCAGATACAGAAGAGACCAAAATTGTTTTCAATATTATTCTGAAACAAAATAAATTAGAAGGTTTTTCTAAGTATCTCTTTGTATATTTATAATATTCTCTCACACTATAATTTATTTGTATAATATTCAGTTTCAGAAATTACAGCCAACATGTGTTTCACGACATTGACACTTCCTTACGGCTTACATGGAAATTTCTATTGGATTACTGACATATGTAAGACCCAATCATGTGTATCAATGCTTTCAATCAATAATCAGTCATTAGTGAATTAAGTCATCGTTGTTTAATTTTTCGAGACTACGTAAGGGATTACTCAGTTAGAACTTGGTTAGAATTCAGAAATTAGTCTCGCACCTGGATGGAAACAAACGAGAAGAAAAGGAGAGACGCATTAACAGACTTGATTTCGCTATGTGCACAGATACTTGTGATGTACAAATCCGGTAAGCAGACAATTTGCACGTTGATTGAATAGAAGTGTTTCAGATTCAGGTAGACCCGTTCTCTGGCGTGTTGTGGCAGTAAGGCAATATGTGCCATCAATTGCTCCAACCACATGTGGCAGGTGGCCCAAACCGTAAAAGTTCCCCTTCACATGGGCTAAATCCTTCTGCAGTGGAAACTGTCGAAGCTGTTGATGTGTCTCATCATTGAAGATATAACTTCTTGTGGAAAACCACTAAACTATGGTTGTGACATTCCACCAGATACTGCCACAGGGTATTGGAAGAATCCTGTGGCCACAAAATGAAGTACTGCCATGAGTTTGACAATTGGTTTAATAGATGTGGAATTTCTGTTGAGATTCTGATGATCTGGCTCCGGGTGATGACATAAATCCAGATTAGTTTCCAGAATAGTTTGCCTATTTAACCTGAACTTCTTGATTATATCCCTTTCTTCTAAGATGGCAAGGTTTGGAAATTGGCGGTACACCTGAGGCTGTCATCTCCTCACTCTTCCAGGGTTCATATGTCAGCATTGGAAAATACATTTGAACATTTGACACATTTTCCACAGCAACACATTTGACAATTAACAATAAAGTCATGTAGTTCTACAAAATATATATTGTGGAACTGCCTATTTTAATCAAACATTTGATTTTTGCCCTTTATTCTTCACAAACTACATTTATAGCCTAATATAATATTACAATTAGGAAACATTCTTAAATAATATATTTCAAATGTATTATTTACGCACTTTAAAAAAAAAATCCTCCAAAAACACCGTCAATGGAGGTGCAAACAACACTGCTCTTATATTGCTTTCTAGCACAATAACACACTACATATAAATTTATTTTTAAAAGAATGAGTGTCCATCAAAGTTTGAATTTGAAAACAAACTAGCCCCCATTTTGAGTGGTGGTGACGCACTTAACAGTCACAAACA
Organism: Calotriton arnoldi; assembly: GCA_963921515.1. Taxonomy (NCBI): domain Eukaryota; kingdom Metazoa; phylum Chordata; class Amphibia; order Caudata; family Salamandridae; genus Calotriton; species Calotriton arnoldi. Next base: position 1,368,797 of record CAWUFW010001531.1, on the reverse strand, counting down.
CAGTATTTAAACTTATAAAATGGCGGGTGCCTGACCTTGCCGATAAGACATTTGGAATCAGAGGGGCTGGTGGTATTGGACCGCGTAGTGGGCGGTAAACTCACAAAGGACACAGCCATAGGTTAACGTTGATGAAACTAACGTATAAAGGCAATGGCTGTGTTCGTCTATGCTGACGATCGCATAAGTTGCGTACATGTACGTGGCAGTTGGAAAAAAAACTCACTTGCCTCACAACACTGCTACCATCAAGACATCCTCCACTTTTGCTGCTGTTTATCGCCTCCGGGAGCAACGATGCCAGATCAAGCAGGTGAGAGGGCCACTGCCCCCTCGCTAGAGGAGCTGGAGTTGCTGGCATAGGAGGTCCTCTCCCTGTATGGCCAGCTCTATATCTCACCAGAGGGACGGGTACATGTCTGAAATGTATATGGGAATCTGTTTGTTTTTTCCATTTACACAGGCTCCAATGTCCCTTCGAGTTCCTGAGTGAAGTGTTAAAAAACAACAACATTATTATATGTTGTGTTTTTAAAACCCTAGATTCTAATTGGTGTGTATGAAGAGATATATCTATGTATATGTTTGGATTACATGTGCTATGTTGAAAACTCACTTCATAGAAATTAAAAAACACATCATATACTCTTTAAACTGTGCATAAAAAGGTTTTCTTTACAAACAAAATTAAAATGATGTAAGCTATATGTATGGTCCCACAAATCACTCAGCCTATATCAGGGCTCTCCAAACAGTTGTGTGGGAGCTACCAGTATCTCCCAGACCCCTTCAGAGTAGCACACAGCCTTGGTGTCATTTACTAGGTGGGAACAAGGCCATATTTGCTTGTACAAGTCAAGGGAGGGCTGTGTTCATGTGACATCATGACCATCAGGCTGCAGATAACAAGGTCTGGCAATGAGCAGTACTTAGTCAGAATAATGGGCCAGGTTGGGGCTGAGTCACAGGGACAAACAACTGAAGCACTGCGGTACATCTGCCATAAATATATACCCTTGCCAGGTCAAATTTTGAGGTGGGCTTAAAAATATGCCCCTGGATGTTTTTAAATGGATGATTGTTGAACAGGGAGTTACCTAACCTCTTGAGCTAACACTTCATTTAATTTTACTCCCATTTCAAAGTGTATCATGTACAAACTGCAGGCCCCTTACTCACAGTGGCCACTATTCACTGTTCCATAAGTATATATGTCTAGTCTTCAGTAGTTCACAATCTTTTGCACTGATCAGAAGTGGGTCACATCACAGAATATGTAGGAGCCCCCTTGGCTAGAAGATGTCATAGGCCTGGATTGGTGAGTTTAGACCATGATGTGGGATTAAAATATTGGTTCTGGTCATCATGTGACAATACACATGTTGTGTGCTAACTTATGAGTTATGCTAGTGATAGATGTAGAAAAATGTTGTTACATGAATACAGACAAACAATAAGTCACAAAACCATTGTTTTTTCTTCCATTTCTTGTATCCATACAGGTTAACGCCCATCAGAAGTGGGACATATGGAATGCCGTCGCCAGGAAGGTGTGGACCATGTGGGTGTGCAAGCGGTGCAGCATCTATTGCCACAAGAGGTGGGAGGACATAAAACGCTGGACCTGAACGTCAGCTGAAGTCAAACTCGCAGTCCTCCCAATGTGGGAGACATTTCCATCGCACCCTGACCCCCCCTAATGGCCTGCATTCTTGCTGTTGCCTTTCCGTAGCTTGATGGGCATTTGAGGGCCCAACAGCAGAAACAAGAGGGTAAGTTCTTATCAGAGTTTCACACTACATGACTAATTGTTTGTTACAGCCAGGATTTTTCATATCAGCATTGAGGGTGACCCATGTCCAACGCAGAAGAAGAGTTGTTGAAGGTAAAAGTTTTGCACAATGTGTATGATGTGTGCTTTGTCTATTACTTTGTTGGAAAGGATCTCACCTGATTCCTGTTCACAACCAAAAGACTGTTCTGAGCAGATACATGGCTGCCTAAACTCCACATATACATCATGTTGTTTGATGTCATGAGGAACAATTGTACCAAATAGGCCAATAGTGTTTATTGTGTCAGGTGTGATGCTCCTTCACTATTGTGTATGATGTAATGGTAGCCCTATTACACGTGACATAGCATACTAGGCACTTATGATACAGTGGATGTACCAAACATCACATTGGTAAATTGGCATTCTACACAAACAAGAGTGAGCATGTGATCCAAAATGACTAGTGACATCAGTATTAATAGCTAAATTTTGCAATCCAAACCTATCCAAATTGTGTTTATCATCAGAAATACTGTTTCATACATGTTAAAAGTGACAGATTTCCATGATGTCTTAACCTTCACAAATATGTGTGTGTAAGCCAGTCTGTTTTTGGCAAATAATTGTGATAGGCATACAATTTTTGTTGACACACAGACAGGAAGGGGCACACACTGGTGGCAGAGTATCACACACCCTAAACCATTTCTTAATGTACTTTCTCATGTCCAGATGATAAAACAATGGTAGAGATAAATGGCAAACCTAAAGGGATTTTGGAAGATGAAATGTTTCATCACATATATGTAGGAATATACCATCAGGAAAACTCAAAATCATGCCAAACACATGACTCATTAGACAACTGTTAAAATGCATCAAGGTGTAATATGTTACATTCTGTGATGTATATGTGAATCTTTGAAGTAAATATTATATTTGAATTAGTGTATGTAATAATTACTATGATGTTCTCCCCTCTTTTTTACTACAGTTAAAGCCAGCATATTTAGTGAAACAGTTTCACTAAGATACAAAAAACTTCAAATAACTAGAGGTATTTAGGAGTGAAATATGAAAATATTTTTGCTCAGTACTGAAGTGTATTAGAAATGTTTCAAGGGCTTTGTATTTACTTATGCTGTGGAAGTCATTTGTCAATCCACCCAAATATTAGTTTCTGACTGTCTTCAACAGCATAGGTATATACATAGTGTGTGATACATTGCTAATCTACTTAAGTACAGAATTCATTCAGAATTATTTACAATTGGCATATACTTTAGTGACTTGAAGTAAGTGTTACCATTGTGCAATGCCCAAACAAAGGTAACCTGCTTTCAGGTTATGCTAATATTGGTACAACATTGCAGTATTTGTTGACACACATTTATTCATATTTTACTTATTGAGGATGAAATGTATGCACATTTTAGGGCCTTGTGAACACACTGTACAAAGGTATTTTTGGTTGGTATCCTTTTTGGTGACATCAGTTCACTATTCTTAACTGCAAATGCCAACTATTCAGAGGTGTGAAACAGTTCCTGGAGAGACACAGTGATGGATAAGAGAGAAGATCCTACATGGTATAGGAGCTATCATGAGGAATGACATAATGGTGACCAAATGTTTTCTAAAAATATTGTGCAAATACATGAGCTTATGCTAATGTAGAAGCAAAGTTTGAGAGCCTTGAAGCAGGTGAATTCTAAAAATGTTTTTTTGATCAAATGTCATGATCAGTTCTGCTCATACAGATATTGTTTATATCATTTCAGCATTATCCAGATCAGGTGAAGGTGCCAACGTAGGTGGGAAAGCAACTGGCCACTGTGGTTTGGGTGTGGACACCACCGACACCGAGGGACCCAGTGGCATGGAGGGTGAGGGGAGTGCAACGGAGGTGGCTAGCTCCTCAACAACTTCTTTGGAGGCCTCCTCCAGCGAGCACTCCCTAGTGGTGGCGGACCCGACAGGAAGTCTACCAACTGCATCCTTTTTTCCCACCCATTGTACCATCTCCACCCTCCCTCTTGCTCTCCCCAGTCAGACAAACCTGCCCCCCTAAAAGTGGTGCATCTCCTTTGCCCCAGGAATTAGCCTCACCCCCTGGCCCTGTCACCCCGGCTGTGCTGAATGAGGAGGCTATTGACCTCTTCAGGAACATCTCTGTAGGCCAGACTGTACTACTGAATGCCATCCAGGGGCTTGGCTGCCAATTGCAACAAATGGTAGCCTACCCGGAAAGCATTCACAGTGCTATGTCTTACCTGCAGAGGTCTTTCTAAGGTCTAGCCTCCTCACTGACTGCAGCCTCCCAATCATCCCAACCTTGTGCCCCAGCTCCCACCCTTCTCCATCCAAATTCCCTATTCTCAGACCTGTCCGAAGTACACTGACACCTTTGCACGCACCCTTTCACACAGATGCAAGCAGCACACCCCACAGAAACACAAACAACACAAAAAACACAGGCACAAATCCAAACATACAGACACCAGCCCCATCACCAGCACAACCGCAGACACCACCACACACACATGCACCACCAAGTGCACACCCACAGACACCGCAGCCACCACCACACCCACACCCACATGCACCACAACCACACCAAGCATGTCCACAGACACCACAGCCACCACCACACCACACCACATACACCATACCCACACCCAGCACCTCCATAGATACCACAGCCACCACACCCACATGCACCACACCCAGCACCTCCACAGACACCACAGCTGCAGCCACACCCACACCCACACGCACATGCACCACACCCAGCACCTCCACAGCACATCCATCCACACCCACACACATATATCATAATTCACACCCACAAAACCCAAACACCCACACTCATCCAAACAATAGACACCTATGACACAGGACACACCCAAACATGCACAATATACACCAGACCCACAGGCACCTGCACCCTCAACAGACACATGCACATCAGACACTGCCACTTCCTCTACCTCCCAAACCCAACTCCCTTCCGAACACCCTACTCATTTTCCTATTGAAGATGCCCTTTTTACCCTGGCCCTAACCCCTGCCATACCCCAAATCACCCTTAGCAAGCGCCAATTTACCCCTTCCACACCTCAACCCCCTTCCACATCCCAAATCACCCCTGCTAAATGCCAATCTATCTCTACCACACCCCAACCCACCCCTTCCACATCACAAGCCACCCCTTCCAAATGCAAACCCACCCCTTCCACATCCCAACCCAACCCACCCCTCCCAAACCCAAAGGCACCCCTCCCAAACCTAAGGCCACCCCTCCCAAACTCAAGTGCACCCCTCCCAAACCCAAACTCCTCTCCCATGTAAGATCTGTGAGGTGCCTGCTCTGCCCATTAGATGCCCCTTCCTGAGGAGGTTCCCCTTGGCAGTGCATTAGGAGGCAAGATTTGTGCCATTGCACAACACTGCACCATTATGGTCATTCTGGCTTGCCATTTAACTTAGATATTATTTTGAGAGCCTTATCTCATTTTGTTGAATAAATGCATACTTTTAATTTGACCAAATTAGTCCTGGCATTAATTTTCCTTAGCAATTGTTAGATTCCTAGCAGTGTTTCAGAGTAAAATCTGAAGTGCTTATTTTTCTTGACCATGATGGCAGGTAATACAACAGATTTTTTTGATGTCGACTTTATTAAATGCATACACTGGTTAACATAGTATGTGATGGTCATTTGAACTTAGGTGCTGGCATTAATAGTAATGGCCACTTGCACCAACTAGACATATACATTGCACATTGATATGCCATTGTTTGTAAGAGAGATTTATAAATGCAATAGTCTTGTGCATATGTTAACCGACAAGTCAATAGGTAACAGGTAAAGGTAGAGCTTACAGTTGATTGCGTCCACAACGGTGTTGGTTTTGTTGGTCATCAAGCAGCAGCAGCAACGGCAGGACTTGGAAGATCGGATCCATGATGGAACAGGAAGTGTGTAAGTGAGAAAAGGTGAGTTTCTGCCTTAGATCCCTTCAATTATGCCAACTCAGGTTAGGAGATTTTACCACCACAGTCACGTAGGTGGGAAGGCGCATCATGATTGGCCCGGCGGGGAAACTGGTGGTCCTCCCTCTCTCAGCTGCTTTTGACTATCCCGCCATCAACGCGGTCCATGGTGGTCTTTCGTCTATGGACCTGCTATCATCTAAATGGGGCAGATATACCACCAAGTGGGTGGTAAGACCACCGAAAAGGCCACAGATCCAAATCGGCACTTGGTCCCTCACTGGTTGAACGTTGCCCAGGCATTACGGGGCATATTAGCAAGACCCACGTTAAAATTATCGCCGTTTTAGCGGCAGGAAACTGCCGCTAAAACGGCGATAATGGGCTTGCTAATATGCGTTATAGAATTCCAATAGAAGCCCAGGTTAGATGTGCAGGACATCTAACCTGGGCTTCTATTGGAATTCCATAACGCATATTAGCAAGCCCATTATCGCCGTTTTAGCGGCAGTTTCCTGCCGCTAAAACGGCGATAATTTTAACGTGGGTCTTGCTAATATGCCCCCACATTTTATAATGAAGGAGATCTGCCTGGTTTAAATACTGAGACAATCTCAGAGGTTGAGGATCATGGATCAGATTCTGAAAGTAATTTTTCCAACAGTGGAATTCCATCATATAATGACTCCGATCAAGTGAATCTGGTGAACGTGACAATGCAGTACAGCAAGGCAGTTGTGATGTCTCTTAAAGAACACAACCTGTGTGATTGAAAGGCAGTGGTTTGGTGGTTTCAGAGTCAATTTATAGAGGCGTCTTGCAGAGCACATCAAGGGTGCTCACATTGTAGCCCTAATAGTTTACAGCCAATAAAGCTCTTTTAAGTTGAGGTACTGGATATAAAGCCAATACTGAAAATGTTTTGCCCATTAATCACTTTCAACTTTTTGAGGATGATGATGTGTAACAAACTAATTAGTGTGCCGTATTGTTTTTGAGAGAGTGTGGTTGCAGTCTGGTGCCTCATTCTAGGGCACACATGAAGACTCCAAACTCATTTAGGGAGTTGAAACATTTTTGGGACTTTACATTGCTCATGATAATATTCTGCAAACATTCAGCACATTCTTACCAGTCTTGTACTTTAATTATGGTAAATCACATCTACCCATCTGCCAAGAGCAGAGCAGAGATCATTTGTTAAATCTGCTACATATGCAGCATAACAACAAAAACTCTGTAGCCTTGCCCTAAAATCTTCCAGACCAGGAGAGGCTGTTCACAATTTGGCATATAATAAACCCTTACTCAGTAAAGTTTGTGGAGGTTTATTCTCAGTGGCCGAACACAGTGGTGGATGAGTCTTTAATCGTGTACTAAATATGGCTGCTGTACAGGCAATACATGGCTAGTAAGAGAGCTTGGTACAGAATCAAGATTTATATATTGTCTGAAAGTTCCACTGGTTATGCATACAGCATTCGACTGTATACTGGAAAGGCTAATATAAATCCTGCTCTTTGCCCTTGCTCATTAGGAACTAGTAAGATTATACTGGATCTTGCTAGCTCTGTCTCTCATAAACTGTTATAATTGTTCTGTAGAAGATTTCTACACTGAAATACAACTGATCAGCCAACTGTTCAATGCTGTGTGAGGGCCAATTGAAAGCAACTGCACAGAATTACTTCAGAAGCTTGTTTGTAAAGCGGTCCAAAAAAGTGAATACATTGCATTGCATTGCAACAAACTGCTACGGATGAAATTCTGTGACCGAGGGGCAATATATACGCTTACCACAATTTATGATGAGAGCACTCCCTCTCCTATGACTTGAGGTCAGTTTGCAGAAGGGCGTAAGCCCAACTGTATACTTGATTAAGAACATGGGTAGAGTAGACAAAGCTGACAGATTACATCAATTGTACAATACAGCACATAAAAATGACATTTGGTATAAAATGTTGCTGTTTCCCTAACTCATTTGGCTGTGTACAATGCATATTCTACCTATCACCAGACTACCAATGGAACACAAATATCCCTACTTAACTAGGAGCAGGTCATTTTCATCAGTCTCACTCACGTAGAAGCAATTGTCTCCTCTTCTCTATTACTATAGGATGTGCCGAGGCTGAAGGAACAACACTTTGCTAATTGAATTCCTGCAACAGAAAAGATACTGAAACTTTCCCCATCAGAAATCTGAAGAAAGTCTGTGATTTTAACCAGAGCTTAATGTTTGTGGGCATTCTGCGTAAGAAAACATAGTTGCATCCATGCAAGTCACAACACCCATGATTCCTCACCCAGGGTGTTTAGTTTTCAACTATGTCAATTTCCCTGGGTGCTAACGTCTTAGCGAGTCCAGTATGCCCCACAGTTTTAAATTCATGAAGCTAACTAAATTTGTCAAGAATGAATCCACATTAATTAAAGATACTGAAGACTGTTCTAAAATTCTGAATGACAAAAGGAATAGTGGATCGTTAATCATTTTATTCTCATTTTCACATTGATTCTGCTAAAGTAAGGTGCCAGTTTTACCATTATTAGAACCCGTTCTGTAATTAATTACAAAATCACATCTGAAAAAAACAAGGCCCATCTAAGTTCCCTGAGGGTCAGTGCTCGAGCTGATATGAAATAAATTGGAGATTTCTTTGATCAGTATATACCTCAACAGTGTCTTTGGCTCAAAATAATGCTTTCACTCTTCAACGGATCCCTTAATAGCAAAAAAACTTAATCAGTGAGGGTATAATTTAAGGCTTTTGGAGAAAACAGTTGAGAAACATATGGTGCTCTATGACCTCCCTGGTGTCTGGATTTATCTGAGTTAAAACACTTTCCATAGAGTGATACACAGCATCTGTTTAAAAATAAATGGATGCTCTATATAGGGATTTTGCAAAAGCACTAGAAAAATGTTTTTCAAAAATCAAATGCCTAGTTGACCCTTATGTAGAAATATTGTGCCGGGTCTTACTATTTCAAAAAACGTATGAATGGACCATCTATGAATGTTTCAAAGCTCAAAAATCTTTGAATAGCTTGGTGTGGCCACTGGACAATGGCTGACACTTTCGTTCATCTATCTTAATTCCCTTGGGTGTATTTTTATAAACAAGAATCTCTACACTAATAGTATGAAAGAATTGCATATCCTTTTTAGCAAAAAGCTAATGATCTTTTAACTGTTTTTATACCAGCTTGACATGCTGTATGTGGGTTTCCAGAGATTCTGAATAAATCAGGATAACACCCAGATAATCTAAACAGAGTTAGAAACAGACAGAATTGTCTCAAAACCTCATCTATGTAGTATAGAAAAGCTGCAGGTGCATTTCAGAGTACAAAAGACATGATATGACATTCAAGCAAGTCATACTTTGTATGGACTTCAGTTTTCATTCATCACCCTCTAGATTCTGACTAGACAGTATGCTTCTTTGAGGTCTTGCTTAGGGAATATTTGTAAATTTCTAACTTCATCAAACAAAACGTGTATAAAAGGATATGGATGCTGGTTCTTACTGTGATTCTGTTGATTGCTCTATGCTTAAACATGTTCTCACCTTGCTACCTTTCTTTGAAACAAAACATAATCGAGGCGTGGCTGGTGACTGAGATGGACTAATAAATCTGGTAGCCAAATGTTCATCTACTTTCTACGCTGTATCTGAGTCTGTGAGTTTATATATTCAACTACAAAATATTGGTGCACGAGGTTCCAAATCAATTTGACATCATAACTCTGGTAGGTTGTATGACATTATATCGAGAAAAACAATATTGACATACATAAACATAAAATACATGATCATATGCTTAACCCCTTCCATGCTCATGACGGAATGGTTCCGTCATGAGCATAAGTTCTAGTGTGCTCATGACGGAACCATTCCGTCATGAGCACATGCTCAGGAAATCCCTCTGCTGCAGACAGCAGAGGGATTTCCCATTTTCTTTTGCCTGGGGAGATGGGGAAGAGCTTCCCAACCTCCCCAGGCATATTTTTGTATTTCATTCTAATGACGATCGCGCGCATGGCGCGCTATCGTCATTACAACAGATCGAAACTGAAACTTAGTTTCAGTTTCTCAGTTTCGGTGCTTGTGGGGCTATCTCAGCCCCCGAGCACTGAAAAAGATGGGAGAGGTATCGTTGGAAAGGGAGAATCTCCCTTTCCAATGGTACCCTTCCCTAGTGGATCCCTACTTGGGGATCACCCCAGGAGGGCGATCCCCAAGCAGGGATCCACCCACTAGCACCAGGGAGGGGGAGCGGCCCTTGGGCAAGGGCCTTTGCTCCCCCATTTTCTTTGGGCCCAACAGTCTTTCTGCCCCCCCCCTGGGGGGGAATATGGGGGCAGTAGCCTCCAATCTGCCCCCCCGGGGGGGCAGAAAGCCCACTAGACACCAGGGATTTTTTTTTTATTGATGTTGGGGTGGGGGCTGTCCAAAAAGGGCTTGGCAATGCCCCCACCCCCCCACAGAAATGTCAGTGTTTCTGCCCCCCCCTGGGGGGCAGATGGGGGAAGTAGCCCCCAATCTGCCCCCCGGGGGGGCAGAAAGCCCACTAAAAACCAGAGATTTTTTTTGTTGGGGTGGGGGCTGCCCAAATTGGGCATACCAATGCCCCCCCACCAGAGAAATGTCAGTCTTTATGCCCCCCCAGGGGCAGACGGGGGCAGTAGCCTCCAATCTGCCCCCCGGGGGGCAGAAAGCCCACTAGAAACCAGGGATTTTTTTTTTTTATTGATGTTGGGGTGGGGGCTGCCCAAATGGGCATAACAATGCCCCCACCCCCCTCCAGAGAAATGTCACACTTTATGCCCCCCGGGGGGCAGACGGGGGCAGGAGCCCCCAATCTGCCCCCCGGGGGAAGGCAGAAAGCCCACTAGAAACCAGGGATTTTTCTTTTTTTAATAATGTAGGGGTGGGGGCTGCCCAGAATGGGCATGATAATGCCCCCACCCCAAAAACAATTACCAGAGTCTTTCTGCCCCTCCCCGGAGGCATATTGGGGCAATAGCCCCTTATCTGCCCCCCGGGGGGGGCAAAAAGCCCACTAGGCCTCAGGATCTTATTTTTTTTTAATTCAGGGGTGAGGTCAGCCCAGAATGGGCATGCCAATGCCCAATTCTCCCCAAAAAATGCCACAGTCTTTCTGCCCCCCCGGGGTGCGGATGGGGGCAGTGGCCCCTGATCTGCCCCCGGGGGGGGGCAGAAAGCCCAATAGGCGCCAGCGATTACGCTGGCTTTTTTTTATGCGTGGGGGTGGGGGCTGCCCAGAATGGGCATACCAATGCCCCCACTGCCAAAAAAATAGCCACAGTCTTTCTGCCCCCCTTGGGGGCATATCGGGGCAACCCTCCCCCCCCGATTTCCCCCCAGGGCGGCAGAAAGCCCACTAGGCACAGACTTGTTTTTAGCAATGTGCCTACCTGTGGATTTTGGGCCCTAGCGCAGCCGGCACATAGGGAAACCTAGCAAACCTGTACATTTTTTAAAACTAGACACCAAGGGGAATCCAGGATGGGGTGACTTGTGTGCCTCTCACCAGGTTCTGTTACCCAGAATCCCTTGCAAACCTCAAACTTAGTTAAAAAAACACTTTTTCCTCACAATTCTGTGATGGAAAGTACTGGGATCTGCGTGGATCCACAAAATTCCACCCACCCCTCATTACCCAAAGTCTTCTGAGAAAAATGGTACCTCACTTGTGTGGGTAGGCCTTGTGCCCGCGACAGGAAACGGCCCAAAACGCAACGTGGACACATCACATTTTCATAGTGAAAACTGACCCTTTTTTTGCAAAGTGCCTAGCTGTCGATTTTGAACCCTAGCTCTGCCGGCACCTAGGGAAACCTAGCAAACCTATACATTTTTGAAAACTAGACACCCAGGGGAATCCAGGATGGGGTGACTTGTCTGGCTCTCGCCAGGTTCTGTTACCCAGAATCCCTTGCAAACCTCAAAATTTGTCAAAAAAACCACATTTGCCTCACATTTCTGTGGTGGAAAGTTCTGGAATCTGCGTGGATCCACATAATTCCACCAAACCCGCATTCCCCAAAGTCTTCCGAGAAAAATGGTACCTCACATGTGTGGATAGGCCTAGTGCCCGCGGCAGGAAACGGCCCAAAACGCAACGTGGACACACCACATTTTACAGTGAAAACTGACACTATTTTGCAAAGTGCTTAGCTGTAGATTTTGAACCCTAGCTCTGCCGGCACCTAGGGAAACCTAGCAAACCTATACATTTTTGAAAACTAGACACCCAGGGGAATCCAGGATGGGGTGACTTGTCTGGCTCTCACCAGGTTCTGTTACCCAGAATCCCTTGCAAACCTCAAACTTTGTAAAAAAAAACACATTTTCCTCACATTTCTGTGGTGGAAAGTTCTGAAATCTGTGTGGATCCACAAAATTCCACCAAGCCCGCATTCCCCAAAGTCTTCCGAGAAAAATGGTACCTCACTTGTGTGGGTGGGTCAAGTACCCGCGACAGGCAAGGGCCCAAAACCTATTGAGGCGACATCAAAATTGCCTATCACAAAATGACCTGGTTTTGCAAGGGGGGTCACCTGGGTATTTGGCCCCGTGCTCGGCGGCCAGCTAGGGAAGCCTACCAAACCCACACATTTCTGAAAACTAGACACCCGGGGGATTCTAGGGAGGTATGGCTTGCGTGGATCCCCCAACGTTTTCTTACCCTGAATCCCCTGCAAACCTCAAATTTAGCTGCAAAAAATCACTTTTTTCCACACATTTTTGTGGGGGAAAGTTGTGGCATCACCGGCTGACACAAATTTCCTACCACCCAGCGTTCCCCAGGTCTCCCGATAAAAATGGTGCCTCACTTGTGTGGGAGGCCCAAGTACTCGCGACAGGCAGGGCCCAAAACGTATTGAGGCGACATCAAAATTGCCTATCACAAAACGACCTGGTTTTGCAAGGGGGCTCACCTGGGTTTTTGGCCCCGTGCTCGGCGGCCAGCTAGGGAAACCTACCAAACCCACACATTTCTGAAAACTAGACACGCGGGGGATTCCAGGTCGGCTTGCGTGGATCCCCCAACATTTTCTTACCCAGAATCCCCTGCAAACCTCAAATTTAACTGGAAAAAATCACTTTTTCCACACATTTTTGTGTGGGAAAGTTGTGGCATCACCGGGCTGACACAAATTTCCTACCACCCAGCGTTCCCCCAGGTCTCCCGATAAAAATGGTGCCTCACTCGTGTGGGAGGCCCAAGTACCCGTGACAGGCAGGGCCCAAAACATTTTGTGATAGGCAATTTTGATGTCGCCTCAATACGTTTTGGGCCCTTGCCTGTCGCGGGTACTTGGGCCTCCCACACGAGTGAGGCACCATTCTTATCGGGAGACCTGGGGAACACTGGGTGGTAGGAAATTTGTGTCAACTCCGGTGATGCCACAATCTCGCACACAAAATGTGTGGAAAAAGGGATTTTTTCAGCTAAACTTCAGGTTTGCAGGGGATTCTGGGTAAGAAAACGTTGGGGGATCCACTCAAGCCATACCTCCCTGGAATCCCCGGGTGTCTAGTTTTCAGAAATGTGTGGGTTTGGTAGGTTTCCTAGGTGGCCGCCGAGCACGGGGCCAAAACCCAGGTGACCCCCTTGCAAAACCAGGTCGTTTTGTGATAGGCAATTTTGATGTCGCCTCAATACGTTTTGGCATCTTGCCTGTCGCTGGTACTTGGGCCTCCCACACAAGTGAGGCACCATTTTTATCGGAAGACCTGGGGAACGCTGGGTGGTAGGAAATTTGTGTCAGCCCGGTGATGCCACAACTTTCCCACACAAAATGTGTGGAAAAAGTGATTTTTTCCAGTTAAATTTGAGGTTTGCAGGGATTCTGGGTAAGAAAACGTTGGGGGATCCACGCAAGCCATACCGACCTAGAATCCCCGCGTGTCTAGTTTTCAGAAATGTGTGGGTTTGGTAGGTTTCCTAGCTGGCCGCCGAGCACGGGGCCAAAACCCAGGTGAGCCCTCTTGCAAAACCAGGTCGATTTTGTGATAGGCAATTTTGATGTCGCCTCAATACGTTTTGGGCCCTTGCCTGTCGCGGTACTTGGGCCTCCCACACAAGTGAGGCACCATTTTTATCGGGAGACCTGGGGGAACGCTGGGTGGTAGGAAATTTGTGTCAGCCCGGTGATGCCACAACTTTCCCACACAAAAATGTGTGGAAAAAAGTGATTTTTTGCAGCTAAATTTGAGGTTTGCAGGGGATTCAGGGTAAGAAAACGTTGGGGGATCCACGCAAGCCATACCTCCCTAGAATCCCCCGGGTGTCTAGTTTTCAGAACTGTGTGGGTTTGGTAGGCTTCCCTAGCTGGCCGCCGAGCACGGGGCCAAATACCCAGGTGACCCCCCTTGCAAAACCAGGTCATTTTGTGATAGGCAATTTTGATGTCGCCTCAATAGGTTTTGGGCCCTTGCCTGTCGCGGGTACTTGACCCACCCACACAAGTGAGGTACCATTTTTCTCGGAAGACTTTGGGGAATGCGGGCTTGGTGGAATTTTGTGGATCCACACAGATTTCAGAACTTTCCACCACAGAAATGTGAGGAAAATGTGTTTTTTTTGACAAAGTTTGAGGTTTGCAAGGGATTCTGGGTAACAGAACCTGGTGAGAGCCAGACAAGTCACCCCATCCTGGATTCCCTGGGTGTCTAGTTTTCAAAAATGTATAGGTTTGCTAGGTTTCCCTAGGTGCCGGCAGAGCTAGGGTTAAAAACTACAGCTAGGCACTTTGCAAAAAAGGGTAATTTTTCATTGTGAAAATGTGGTGTGTCCACGTTGTGTTTTGAGCCGTTTCCTGTCGTGGGCACTAGGCCTACCCACACAAGTGAGGTACCATTTTTATCGGGAGACTTAGGGTAACACAGAATTGTAGAGCAACTGTTATTACCTATTGACTTTCGATGCATTTCTGCCTTCCAAATGAAAGACAATGTGTAAAAAAGAAGTCATTTGAAAAATGACCTATAATTCTCATGCTAGTATGGGTACTCCCAATTTCGGAAATGTGCAAATATCTACTGTTTCTGAACTCTATATTTTGTTCCCATTTCAGAAATACATAGGTGTCTTTCATACCGATTTTTCCATGTATACATTTTCCCAAAATAATTGCTATATACCCGGTACATAATAAAAAACCATTGCAAGACGCTGCTCAGTTATTGGCTCTGGGTTCGTCGGATTCTTGGTGAACCTACAAGTCCTATATATCCCCACAACCAGAAAGGTCCAGCGGATGTAACAGTGTATTGCTTTCAAACAGCTGTCATAATTAGAAGAAGTTACAGGTGAAAACGTTGACACAAATGGCTGTTTTTTTCAACTAATTTTCAATTTTTCCTATATTTAACTGTTAGTTTCTATAAAGAAACCTTGAAGGATCTACACAAATGACCCCTTGCTGAATTCAGAATTTTGTCTACTTTTCTAAAATGTATAGCTTTCCAGGATCCATTATTTCCTTCATACCCATTTCTATCATTAACTGGAAGGAGGTTGAAAGCACAAAAAATAGCAAAAATAGGCTATGTCCCAGAAAAATGCCAAAACTGTGTAAAATATTTGGGTTTTCTGACAAAAGTCTGCTTGTCCCTGAAAGCTGGGAAGATGGTGATTTCAGCACCACAACCCCTTTTTTGATACCATTTGCAGGGAAAAAACCAGACGCCTTCATCTGAAGCCCTTTTTTCCCATTCCCCCCCCCCCAACATTTTTTTTGCTGTATTTTGGCTAATTTCTGGGTCCCCTCCAGGGGAGTCCACAAACCCTGGGTACCTTTAGAATCCCCATGATGTTGGAAAAAAAAGACGCACATTTGGCATGGATACCTTATGTGGTCAAAAAGTTACAGGTGCCTAAGCGCGAACTACCCCAAATAGCCAAAAAAGGCTTAGCACAGGGGGAAAAGGCCTAGCAGCGAAGGGTGAAACAGTGAGCACGCAAATATAAATGATAAAAATATTGTGGAAAAAATATCTAAAATACAACAATCTTGTAAACAAAACAAAACTAAGGAAACATAACAACAATCATGAAAACCAAAATATCACACACTGGAAAATTGACATAATTTGAAACAAAACAAATAATATAACATTAAATATATTTATCTTTATAAATATCTTCCTGTGCAGTGCAGGTGCTGGAGGGGCAGTGCCCTAATGCCCCCTAGGTACCAGCTACCCCTGCAACTGTTGTCTCTCAGTGTATGATGTAACTGATGCTTGATTGTTAGATATTCTATATTTACCCCACAGTCCTTAAGAAATTAACCTGACCTCAACAGTACATGCCTAGATTCTGTGTAGGCCTTCTTTCCCTTTCCTATTTTGAGATAGGGCTTTTTACTCTGCCTGCTTGCATAGGTGCAGGAGCTTCTGAGTTTACACTCTCTAACTTCGAACTTACAAGTACCTTAGTTTCTGCCTTTATTTTCTCTAAACAGCACTCTGCTAAATGATAATCTAACTGCACTACTAAGACGATAAGTTCTACACATTTAGGCACACATTATGAGTGGCTCATTGATTGCAATTGGCTCACTAAAATAAGATACCAGGACCATCAGAATGATACTTTTAGTGCAAACATCACTGATAAGTGATTTCCACTTGATGATTTTTTGCTTCAAGCAAGCAAAGTCTGGTGATGGAATACCTGGGACAAGCATGACAAAATCAGCAAGATAAGTCTGATTTCCACATGTTATTCTCAAAAAGGTCATAGTTACTGGTATTTCCTCACCCATGGGATTAGGGGACACCCCGGTAATAGTGAATCTGGGGCAGTGGAATAACTGGATAGATTATGGGCTTCTTGTAATAAAGGCCTAATTAGGAAGATTTACTACCTATGCCACAACATCCTTCTATTCACTTTATAGCCCTTGATAAATTAATTATGTCTTTCTCTTCAGTCCAACCAGTCCAAACAAGTAAATGATTAACTGTGGTAATTTAAAACAACAAATCTTGTTATATTTGTTTGACCTGGCCCTTTTGCGAAGCCACCCCAGATTTTTGCCTTCTGCTGCTGAACTCGTTTTTGTTGCCATCAGGACTCTGTGTGCTTTTTCTCCATTAACTAGTGGTAATGTGCTTGTGCTCTCTCCCTAAAACATGGTAAAATTGGACTACACCTAATTTGGACCTGTAATTCACTCATAAGTCCCTAGCAAATGGCACTACATGTGCACAGGGCCTGTAGATGTGATACTACTAGTGGCCCTGCAGCATTCATTGTGCCACCCACTAAAGTAGCCTTTTGAAGCATGTCTCAAACTTGCCACTGCAGCCTGTAGTGCAGTTTAAACTGCCATTTTGACCTGGCAAAATAATCCTTTTGCCAGGCCTAAAGATTCCTTTTAATACTTAAAAGTCACCCTTAAGGCAGACCGTATAAGCCCATAGGGTAGAGTGCATGGTATTTAAAAAAGTAGGACATGTGAGATTAAGCTTTACATGTAAAGTTTTTTTCCACTAATGTAAGCCGTGTCTTTTCCATTGGTTAATGCTGGGTTACCTTATTAACATTTAATAGTTGCTAACTTTGGATTAGGAGCAGGTAGGGATATGCTGTTTAGACTCAAATTAACTGTAATTTAGGTTTAAGATGTCTTTTATTGGATGTATTTTCATCAAAAACAACAATCATCCAACCTACATCCAGTGGCCGGTGGGGAATTATTAAGCAACTTTAACATAAGAAGAAGGTAAAGTGAAAACAGAGAGAAGAGTTAGAAAGGGGTCTAGTCAGAAGGGTATGTGTATGTTGATAACCATTGGAACAAGTACGACATCAAGAGAGCAGTGAAAAGTGTTGAGGGGGCTGAGCCAAGCGCTGTACAGTTGCCCTCCACCTGTCTAAGTCTGGTCTCCATTATTTTGGGTGAGTCAAAGAACTCGTAGGTACGTTGGGCATATCAATTCTCGAAATTCATCTGAGAGATAACGGATGTAGCACCCCCATGTCTTGTCGAATAAGGGCAGCATGTGTGTTGCAACCGCTGTCAACTTCTCTAACCCCAGTAAATCTCAAAGTTTATGAAGCCAGTCTGTGAAGGTTGGGGTCGATTCTGAGCCCCATCGTGAGAGTAGGAGTTAATTTGCAGCTCCCAAAGCCAAGGTAATGGCACGTCCCTTATGTGATTTTAAAGGATATGTCAGTGGGTTCGGTAGTCCAGATGAAATGCAGCTGGGAAATCGGGGGATATCTGTTTCATATATTCCATCTAGCGCAGCTAGGCCCTCCCGCCAAAAAGCACTTATTTAAGGACATTGCCAAAGGAAATGAGTAAGAGTGCCCATCTGTCTGCATCGTCGCCAACATGCGCTATCCCTGCCTGTGTTCTAATGTGCAATTCTTGCTGGGCTATAATACCAATAGTGAACTGTCTAGAGGAACATTTGCACGCGAAGGCCCGGGCATGGTGGAGAATGTCACGCCACTCTCTATCTGTAAAAGTGAGTTCGCACTCTGACTACCACCTAAGTTGTGCCGCCTTCTTAGGGAATCTCTGCGGCATGACTAGGAAGCTGTATATATCAGAAAGAAGGCATTTATCGGAGGAGCGGGTGATGAGCCACTTCTCAAATGGGGTGAGGGGTCTACTAGTGTGGACTCAAAGTCTGGGACGCCCAATGATAAACGGCTTTGTACTGCCATTGGGCTGTTGATCGGAGATCGAAAGCCGACTGAAGATGAGATAAATCCATATAGCCTTCACCGTCAAAAAAGGCGCTGATCCTTGTACAGTTAGCCTCTTGCCATGTACCGTAAGAAGTATCAAACAGCGCAGGGGGAAGTGTGGGTTCCCTATTGTGGGGAGATAGGAGTGGACAGTCCCTTCTCTGTCTGTACCTTGTCCTACACCCCCTCTGTAGCGCGTAATATTGGGGAGATGTACACCCCAGGCGGTTGATATGCCCTAGGTTGCCACAGAATCTTCCAAATATGCATTCCCACCACAGATTGGTCAATGAAGCACCAGTGCTTTTCGGTGCTAGGACGGGATCACTACACCGTATAGCACAATTGTGCTGCCTGATAACAACTCACTAGGTGTGCGACCCCCAAACACCTGGGGTGGATAAGCTTGCACCTTCGCCATCCTCGCTTTCCTCTCAACCCAGAGAAACTCCCAAAGAAGACTCTGCAATTTATCCAGGGTTTGTGATGGGGGCTGAAGTGGTAATGCTTGTATGACATACAACACCTTCGGCTGGTGCGTAATTTTGACCGCTGCTAAGCGGCCCAACCAAGAAAGGTCATAGCATTTCGATTTAGACAGGTCTGAGTGAGCGGCCGACAGAAGTGCAGTATAATTATGTGCTGCTGTTGTCGTGGGGCTGGCGTGTATCTGCAGACCCAGGTATGTCACCTCATGTGTGGCCCAGGTGAACAGAAAGCCAGCCACTAATGAGGCCCTATCCACTTCGGGGACATTGAAGTTCAATATAGATGATTTTTGGAGGTAGGTTTTAAAGCCAGAGACTTTCCCAAAATGCGCCAGTTCCCTCATAACCGCCACTAGACAGGTATGTCGAGTTGATAAAATAAGCAAAACGACGCCCACGTAATGTACGATTTTGTGTGTCCTACTCCCCATGGTAATGCCAGAGATCTATGGATGACCGGCAAAGGGTTCCATATACAGGGCAAATAATAAGGGGGACAGGGGGCATCCCTGTCGTGTACCCCTAGCGATAGGGAAAGGTTGGGACAAGAGTCCATTGACTCTTACCATCGCCCTGGGTGAGGCATAGCTACATTGGATCCACCGACAAAATTGCGTACCCAGGCCAAAACGCATCAACACAGCACAGAGGTATGGCCAGTGGACCCGGTCGAATGCCTTCACCGTGTCAATAGAGGAGAAGGGCAGGTGTGCTGGATCGTTGTGTCTTATCCAAGAGATGGCAGAGGTGCTTGGTATTGTCGCTACAACTCCTTTTGGGTATAAACCCGGTCTGATCGGGATCCACCAATCCCTACAAGTAAGGAGTTAATCTGTGAGCTAGACCCGTAAAAATGTTTGCATCCCCATTTAATAAGAAAATGGAATGGTATGAGGAGCAGCACTTAGGGACTTTCGCTGGTTTAGGAATGATAGCAATCGTAGCCAGCTGCATCGTGGGCGTCAGGAAGCCAGTAGTATTAAAGTCATTATACAGCCTCAATAGTATGGGGGCCAGGATTGACCCAAACGCTTTATAGAACTCTATGCTATACCCATCATGGCCTGGTCTTTTACCAGTCTGGAGGCGTTGTTTTGCAATAAGGACTTCGTTCGGGGTAATATCCCTATCTAGACTGTTAAAGTCCTTCTGGGGACACAGGCCAGGGGGACCGAGTCCATATATGGCTCAATACCATCAGCATCAAGAGTCTCTGCAGAGTACAGGCGAGTGTAAAAAGATTCAAATTCTTAAGTGATCAGCTCCTCTTGATGAGTCAGGGTACTGTCCGACTTCATTAGCTCATCTACCCTTTGCTGCAATGCGTGAGAATGAAGTAGATGAGCCAAAAGACATCCTGCCTTACTACCTACCACATAATATTTTTGTTTTGTGCATAACACTGCATATTCTGCCCTGTACATGTCTAGGGCTTTTAACTGCTTGCATACTACATTAAGTTGACACCGGAATGCCAATGAACCAGTGCGTTCATGGGTAGTTTCGAGATCCCTGACCATAGACTCTAGCTGTGTACGTTTGTTGTGTCTGCCTGCATTAAAGCTTGCTGCTATGGCGATGAACTGGCCCTGAACCACTGCTTTCAGTGTGCCCCACAAGAGTGTGGTAGACATGGTTGGTGTGCCATTCATAGCTAGAAAGGCCTCTATGGTAGCTTTAATCTCTGTGAGTGTACTTTCATAGCTGAAGAGCTTAGAGCTCAGTTAAGAGGCCAAGTTCGAGAAGATGGTGTGGAGCTAAATGGTGTGAATCGTAAAGTAACAGGCGAGTTACAGCCACTCCTATGTCCACTGTGGTTGTGGCGCCAGTGATTCGCGGAGAGATGAAAAAGATGCGAGCATATGTTTGATGTGCCGTAGAGAAGAAGGTGTTGTCTTGTGCCGTTGGATGTGTCAGTTGCTATACATCCATCAACCCCACCTAAGTCAACCCATGCTTAAAGGTAAGGGGCAGTGCACCAGTTTGACCTAGTCTTTGTGCAGATCTGTCTCACTGTGAGTCAACAACTATGTCGAAGTCTCCACCTATTATAATATCCATGTAGGGAGTGGTGAGAACACGACCCAGTGCCTCCCTAAGAAAGGATTCTTGATGATCATTAGGGCCGTAGAGATTAGCCAACGTAAACCTATGGCCTTTCATGTCACTGCGCAATGAGAGGAGTCTGCCAGCCATCTCTGCATGTGTTTGTGTCACCCTCCCAGGGAAATGTGTTGCCAGGGCCCGATGAGAGATACTGACGAACAAACCACCAGGATCATAGCCACTTCCAGTCCGCCTTAAGCAAGTGTGTTCCCTGTAAAAGACAAATGTCACATTTGTTCTCCTTAATGAGAGAAAGAAGAGCTATGCACTTTACAGGGAAGTTGAGGCTTCTAACATTAAGACTAATTATATTAACCATTGACATGGGAAAGGATAGGGTCAGGTGAGTACCAATGAGATCTGTGGGTGGGAGAGAGACCCCCAGTAAATTCACCAGTGCCCGATGTCTGCAAAGAAAGATGGCATACATAAGTCATCACAGGAGAAAGAAAGAGAAAGAACAATGAAAAAGAGAACAGTACAGTTCCCTACGAAATCTCCTCATCAGCATCACAAACTGCCGGAGCGAGCACTGCTGCCGAAGACATCTTTCATGATGGGAGAGGTCACACCCCGGGATTCAAGACCAGTGGCAGAAGAACATTTGAGTTCACTTATATGAAGAGCCCATGCTGCAAAGGAACTGCTGCAAAGCGATCCAGAACTGCCAATACACCAGTGATCGCTGTCTGCCTCAGATGCACTTTTTTTACGTTGTAGTCAGCATAGCAGTGCAGCTCGTTCTTTGCGACTCTCAGTCTCCGAGGGCTTGTGTACTTTGCCTTTCCTTGGGCATTCAGAATGGTGCAGATTTACAGCGGGGGAAACCAGACCCTGGGTAGGCGATTGGATCGCAGAGTCCCCAGAGGGCAGAGGCCAGTCTCCCTTTGATCGTGTCTCCTCCAGAGTGCAAATGCTTTGTGTCTCGCTGTTCCATACAAATTGAAAGCAGAAGAGATGTCCCCATTTGTACCTGACCCCTTTTTTGTGGAGAAACTCTGTTAGGGGTTCAAAGGAACTGACGGCGTTGCAGTGTTATAGGGGAAAGGTCTTGATACAGTCCTATTTTGAAACCTTCAAAGTCAATGGTAGGCTTGTCTCATACTGCTAACACAGTGATATCCTTTCGTCTATTATAATACAAGCAGGTGAGGATATCTTGCGGTTGACCTGAAGATGGGGCAGGGCGGCCAGCCCTATGAGAGCGCTCGAGGATGATGTCTTGATCTGCAAGTTCTGGGACCACATGACAAAAAAGATAAACTGCAAAGTCTTCCAAGTTCCCCGTTATTGCCTGCAGAGGCACCCCTTTGATTCAGATATTTTGAGTGGCAAGAGCGGTTTTCTAAATCCTTCAGTTGGTAGTGCAGTTCCATATTTTTATCCCACAGTTCAAGAAGTTCTCGACGGTGAACATCCAATTCCTCAGCCCGGGAGTCAGCAGTTTGTTCGAGCAAGTCCACTCTCTAACCTATGTCTCTGATATCTCTTCTGAGATCTTTCACCTCCAGTGCTATATCTTGTTTAAGGGTTGCAAAGTCCTCCTGGAAGGTTCCAAATAATTGCTCCAAGAATTGTCTTGTAACTGGAGCATCCTCTCCCACTGGCACCGTCATCTCCTCAGGCCGGGTGAGGCAGGCTCATCCTCTTCATCGGAGTTTTGGCAAAGAGGTCCTTGAGGGTGCTATCTTTCTTGGCGTTGCGCTGCGAAGTCATTGTGGCTTATGTACTGGGCCTTATATGATTCCAAAGAGATATAGGCTGAGGCAGGAGTGGCATGAGTCTGTGCCCCCACCACCCCGCAAGCTGACAAATCTTAAAGTCTGTTAGGGAGGACTCGTAAGGAACCAGTCATTGTCAATAAAAGCTGATAGATAGGACCCAAGGTCCAGCGGAGGCCCCTGTCACGTTGTTCACTCCAGTACCCAGGTAAGCTCAATTTTGGAAGCTTTAATCTCCTCTAATAGGGAGGCTCAGGCAGTCGCAAGTGTTAGCAGTAATGGGGCCCAGATGGCTAGGCATGCTCTTGGGGTGGTATTTTTGGTGCGTTCTGGGTGTATAGCCCTTTAAAGACCAATGCTGGATGCAAACTGTGCTGCGCAGGCTCTTCACATTGAACACTTGCCGCCAGTAGGGAGTATGGTGCCGTAACGCTCCACGGGTTTCTCAAGTCTCTCTCACCTCCTCAAGGAAGTATGCATGCAAAGTCTCATGTACGCTGTCGCTAATCTCCGGCCCTACTCTCAACCTCAATTCCGGCTGCTGGGATGATGTTAAAAGAGACTGTATGATGCCCCAAATCAAACAAACAAACCACGTTTGAAAAAAATTTTGCTACGTTTTGGCGTGTTTACCTTGACACCGACTAAAAGTTCAACATTATATGTTATTCAACCTCGCATCCGAACCACCTAAGTTTATCTGGTAGCTTGTGTCGTGAATATCTTCGACAAACAGATATCGGTCCCATTCCATCATTTGATGCCAAGATGGACGATGTTACTGGTGCCTTCCACTTTTAGGCCCAACTTGCTAATTGGGAGTTTTGCCCACCTTCAAGTATCCGGCTGTCCAATACTACCCCAGTCCTGATGAAGACCCGCCTTTGACCTCTTCTACTCAGGCTATTTGTTAGGGTCCAAACGTCGACGGTCTTTTGTCTATCCATATCTAAGAATGCCTTTCTAGCACAAATCATATAGAATTATTAGGCTAGTGGCAATTGTTTTGAATTTAAAGATTGGACCTATTTATGTTGTAAATATATGTACAGTATTTCGTCACTCTTGTGTTTAAATACACAGATTCTGTCACTTTTGCACTATACTCACTATGTCAGTTTGTTCACTCACATGCGTCGTTTTTATTAATTGAATCACTGGACAGCTTCTCTGTTTATTTTGAATATGTGTGGTAATTGATGACCTATTGTATGAATAACTAAATAACAAACAGTAAATATTTTGTACATTTTTTGACAATAATATTCTTCTCTGTGTGTTTTTTGTACATCTCAATTATCTTTTTAAATTTAAAGAATTACAAAGAAATTGTTGTCTACCTGACAGAACCAATTGTTGTTTATAACGTACATGCCCAGGTTCTGAGGGATACTGGGTTACCCCATTGTTTTGCACCTACTCTCAACCTTGTCAGCTTTCAGCAGGCCACTGATAAGCGGTCTCTCCCCTCAGTCTCATAAGCCCGCATTCGCGCTCCAAGCAGACCTGCATGCAGGCAGCAACAATCCATAACCTTCCAGCCCCGGTCAAGGCTGCAGACAACCCAGGCATGAGGGGAGGCAGGGACAGCAGGCGAGGCTCAATTACAGACTGGTGGCGAGGTGCTGCAGCCCGCGAGGCCAGGTGCCTCAAGCCGCATGCTCCCCTACTTTCCCCCACACCCGGCTGGGCGAGATCCACAGATCGTTCTGGGCAATTCAATGGTCATCCCCGGCAGTGCTAAGGAGTTAATCTGCCCCCCAGCAGGATGTCGAGCGTTGCTGCTGTCCTCTGCTACCACACAGCTTTGGGAGGGACGTTGGGTCTTGAGCGGTTGATGCGTGGCCAACAGGTACAGGGCCTAAAGCATCCACCATGGTGGGAGCACATGGTCTGGATACTCCTCAGGCCGCCAATGTCACGCAGCACCCTCTGCCGGGAACAGGGCTCCCAAAAGTTAGAACTGCAGTCAGGCAATAAAGAGCATGTTGGTCTGGGCTTAAATTGTCCCGGGAGCAGCTTGATCCACTCTGATGCAGAAGGCAGGCAGCGGAGCTCCGGGAAAATGCTCCTACACAGCCGCCATCTTGGACACACATACCCTTAAAATCCTCTTTAGTGGTAAAGTCAGAGTTTTTCATAATTCTGAAAATGCCCCTTTTAGAAAGTTGTTATTTTCTTGTCCTAGACATATCTGCCTTCTGCCAGGATCCTAGGTCATGTGACTGTGAATATCTTTGCTATTGGGGTTGTGTATTCCTCTTAGACAGTGACACAAAGGGGACTAAAGGTGGGCAGGATGGGCCATCCTGCCAGGATGGTGGGGAGGGGGTGGAGCTGTGCCCTGCCCCACTTGCACTTCAAAGGGCTTGCCTCCAGCACACACAACGGAACTTCAGACAGTTTGGAGCCTTGACAGGGAAAGGAAAAGCTTTCCAGAACCAAATGTGGGGCTTGGACAGGGTGTCCTTCATCACACAAAGGATGGCACCATGTATAAATATTGGACCCTCAGAACCACTCTTCAGTAAACACCTGGACCTGTAGACTTTACAGACGAAGGACTGCCTTTCCCCCCGGAAGAATGCCCTGATGCTACCAGAGGACTTCCCTGCTGCTTGAGGACTGCCATTCTCTCTGAAAAAGAAGACTGTCACGATTCACTCCCTGTGCTCTCGTTCCCACCACCAGGGGGCTGAATTGTGGGGCTTTCCAGTATTCTAATATGCTTCCAGACACTCCCCTGCATGCATATCCTGACTTCCAGGCATTTGGACATCATTTAGGAATTGACATCCGTTCCCAATCCATGCCGGGTGGAAGCCAGTCTGCTCATGCTGGAAACTCCATACCTATAATCCCCTGCTCACTGCTTTGTCTCCACCCCTGCAGGCCAAGGATGGGTGGAGGAATTCAGCTCACCTGTGGCTGGCTGCTGCTAGCCTGCTTACACCTGATGCGAATGAGTACTGTGAGCTCTTTTAAGCCCCAGCTCCCTTCAGCCCAGGGTTGGTCATTGTAGCTGTATACCGGTGAGGCCGATCCTTGTTTCCAGTGTTTCCTGAGCTTTTGATACCCTTGTTTCCAGTGTTTCCTGAGCTTTTGATATTCCTTGATTCCTGAGCTATAGTTAATCCTTGCTCCTTGATTCCTGAGCTATAGCTATTCCTTGTGCCTGAATTAAGCTACCTTGTTTCCTGAGTTCCTGAGCTATAGCTATTCCTTGTGCCTGAATTATCACTGCCTGCAGTGCTACCTTGTTTCCTGAGTTCCTGAGCTATAGTTATTCTTTGTTCCTGTTCCTGGGCTTCAGCTATTTCTTGTTCCTGATTTGCACTGCTTGCAGTGCTCTCTTGACTCCTTGTTTCCTGAGCTGTAGCTATTTCCTGTTTCCTTGAACCAGTACTGTCTGCAGTGTTACCTTGACTCCTGAAGCTTTAGTAATTCTCTGTTCCTGAACCAGCACTGCCTGCAGTGCTACCTTGACTCCTGAAGCTTTAGTAATTTCCCTGTTCCTGAACTAGCACTGCCTGCAGTGCTACCTTGACTCCTGGAGCATTAGTATTCCCTGTTCCTGAACCAGCACTGCCTGCAGTGCTACCTTGACTCCTGAGCCTTAGCTCAATTATTGTTCCTGGACGGGTATGCCCAGACGTGGGTCCTGTGCTCTCCATGCCACTGGAATCAAGCTATCCTGGCTGAAGATGGGTGAAACCCCGAAACCGGTCCTAGGATGCTTGTCTCCAGTCCAGGGAGGACCTGGCTTGGCAGTTCGGGCTGGACTGTTCCCATGAGGCACAGGGTCAAGACTGATTTGCATATGGCTGAGTTCAAACTGGAATGGTATGGTGAGCAAAAAAACGATGGATTTAGGCCCAGATCTCTGTACTGGGGTGAATGTATGACATTGTTCTGCATTCTGTCCATCAACTGTTGTTTTTGCATTTGTCACCCGAGTGGGACGGGTATGCCCAGACGTGGGTCCCGTGCTCTCCATGCCACTGGAATCAAGCTATCCTGGCTGAAGAGGGGTGAAACCCCGAAACCGGTCCTAGGATGCTTGTTTCCAGTCCAGGAGGACCTGGCTTGGCAGTTCGGGCTGGACTGTTCCCATGAGGCACAGGGTCAAGACTGATTTGCATATGGCTGGGTTCAAACTGGAATGGCATGGTGAGCAAAAACGATGGATTTAGGCCCAGATCTCTGTACTGGGGTGAATGTATGACATTGTTCTGCATTCTGTCCATCAACTGTTGTTTTTCCAGCACTGCCTTCTATGCTACTTTGTTTTCTTGATTCTTGAACCTGCACTATTCTAGTATACCCTTGTAGCCTCCCCTTCTGTATATCCTTTTCTAGTCCCTGCCTTTCTTCCCGTTTCCTTGGTTCCAGTTCTAGTTTGCTGTCTTTCTATTTCTGCTGTCTTGCTTCTGTTACCTTGTATGTTTGTTACCTGCTTTCTGCCAAGTGTGCCCTGTGATTTCCTTCCTTTCCTGTTAAGCACTCCTCCTTGCTAGCGCATTGTCTATTGTGCTTGTGTTTAGTTCTAACCCCTTGCTGTTACAGCCTTGCGTGTTCCTGTTTAATCGCCAGGATCCGTGGGCACAGCTGACTACCTAGGTGGTGTTTCTTGTTTACTATGAGTATTGTCTTTGAGTTACTGTTATAACATCACCATAGGTATAAGCTCCACAGACCCTGCCTTTGCATACATATCCTATATGTGGGTATTTTCCGTCAGTATCTGTAACAGCAATTTTGGGTGAGGAACTTACTGAGCTTCAGTCTTACCGTGTGGAGCTCCTGAGTGCTTTACCCCACATCCCCTTTATTGTCAATGTTGTTTTATATATAAGTGTATTGCACATCCGCCCTGGGTGTAGTGATTCTGAATGCTGAGCCGCCTCATGAGTGCCTGTCCTTTCTGAGTCTCACCCATCTTGTTCACTTGTACAGGCTTCCCCTTTGGATCCTTTTTTCTCCTCTGACTTCCTGTGTGATCCTGGGCAGCGCTGTACTACTCTTTCTGTGTACGTTTTCTACCCAGTTCCCAGTCCTTGCCCAAGTCCCTGACTGTGTTCCCGACATAGTCCCAGACAGTCCCTGACAGACTGGACCTGCTCCCTAACCTAAGTGACTCCAAGGGTCAGTTGGTTGACCTTCTGTCGGAACTACAATGACACAACAAGCTCCATAGGCCCCCCGCAACTGCCAGCTGACCTGCTGCACTGGACCTCTCTTGAACTGCAACTGGACCTGCTTGAGCCCTGCTGGCCTCTGTTGGAGTGAGTTACTGATTTGCAAGAGTTGCCTACCTAGGTCCTGGAACCTTGCTTGGCATCAGTTGAGCTCCTCCTGAGAAGAAAATTGAAATCCTAAACTTTTGGGCTGGTGCAATTCCGAACAGGCCCATTAGCACCAAGACTCTGCCACCTGTGATGACCGCCAGTGTGAAGCTCTGATAAACCTGACTCTTCGTGCTACAGCGACTGCCAGCGACGACCGGCAATGCAAAGTGCTAGAGCAACGATGGCTCGTGATGATCGCCAATGTGAAGCTCCAGCAACGACAGTCCATGACGCTCGACTCGCTCTTCATGCTATAGCAATGACAGCCCGCAATGCTCTCCCTGCTCCTCACAGCCGCCTCAACTGTGAACAGTACTCTTCGTGCCGGACTTGGAGAAGGTAACTTTTTTACCAGGGCCAACCTGGTCCCTCCATGTGGCCTGCGCTCCATTGTGACTTTTCCCCATTCTAGCATGACCAGATGATCACGAGTGGTGCTTTGTGTTTTTAGTCTCTATGTGTACCAACAATTTTGAAATTGCATATCTCTGCTTTTAATGAGTGGATTTTCATTGTCTTGGTGTCATTTTATTTAATAAAATGTACTCTATTTTGCTAAATTGGTTTGGGATTTTTCTTGTGTTGTGTTTTAACTTTATTATAGTTTGTGTGCTGCATAAACACTCTACACATTGCCTTTAAGTTAAGCCTTTAAGTTAAGCCTGGCTGCTTTGTGCCAAGCTACCAGATGGTTAAGCACAGGTTAATTTAATTACTTTTATAGTTCACCCTGACAAGGATTGTGGTTGTTGCTTGAGTAGGGCAATTATAATTCAAATAAAATTTTAAATATGCAGACTTGCCAGCAGACATAGTGCCCCCATGTGTCACACGATATGGGCTCCCTTCACACTGTCACCCGGTGAAGAGCTGCTATCATAAGGTGTCAGGCAAGGCGAGCTAGAAACTCCTGCAGTCAGTGTGTTTCCAGCTCGTCTTTGGAGGGTGTAAGAAGCCAATGTCCATTAAGTGGCAGCCGCCTCAGCAACCTTTTGATTTCTTTGGGAGGGGGAAGAAGATGAATGGGGCGGGGGGCAGAAGAACATCTCAGTCAGTTCTTCACATCAAGCTCCGCTCGCTTCAAGGCCACACGCCCTTCTTACATGGTGAATTTTATTTTGAAGTTATCAGGTCCGGATATGTCATGCATACGGTAAACAACCTTCACCACGGAACCGTCACCCCGCATGTTGTTACAACGCGGCCGTTACCACGACCGCGTTGTAACAACGCATACCATTACCCTTGCGGAGGGGGGAGAAGGTGTTGGATTTAAAATCCAACACCTTCCCTACTCTCTGCACAGACTGGAGTTGGAATAGTAAATTATACTATTCCAACATCCAGCGCCCCCATCCGCAAGTCATTGTTGCGACTTGCGGGGTAATGGTATGCGTTGTTACAACGCGGTCGTTACCACGACCGCGTTGTAACAACATGCGGGGTGACAGGCTGCGGAAAAAAGAGGCATATTCCATGCATACGCGGTAATTTGTTTTCCGAACATCGTTTTAACATTTCCTGGGAAAAAAACTAATTTTGCCTGCTTTTCATTGTGCTAAATAAACTCAATCTTCAAAGTAAACCTTTCCAATAAAAAAAAAGAACAAATACCAGCTATTCATTTTTAGTCATTGTAACTCTTTGCATCTAAAATACAAACTTGTCATTTTCATGAAATACTGTGATGTATTACTGTCTCGCATTGACAGTGGATGGCACCAGGTATAAATATTGTACACTCAGAACCACTCTTCAGTTAACTCCTGGACCTGTGGACATTACAGACCTCCTCACATACCTGTGTTTCATTACTGCATTGTAGGTTTGCTAATGGCAGCATTCCATCAATTTCAGGGCTGCATACCTTATAAAAGTGACCCACCAGAACCCATCTGTGACCACCATTTCGAGGGACGACTCAAACTCTGCTTCGGATGACCACAATAATCCCAAAAGTTCACACAGTATGCCAAGGGTGACCACCAGGTTGGTCACAATATGCCTACAACGGTTTCTTAACCTTGGACCTTTTTAGTGTCTAGAATGCAAACTTTATGCCACTGAGTGCAACCTTAAGGGAAAGCTCCATTAATGGCTACAAAGTCACAGGTCATTCGGAAGTGACATCTAAATTGCACATAATATAAATAGGAGGGTCACATTGTGCTAGGCACACCATAGTGCCTACATTTCCCGCAGTATACCAAGGGAGGCCATGTTGATGACTAGGATAGCATCAGTACACATGTAGGGACAAGTTGTGCCAGAGCCATCCTGTTCTTAATTTGTAGAATTTTAAGTGGCGCTGCCCAAATGATTCTGAGGGAGGCCTCCCCCACATTTACCACCGTGAACGTCCACGGTCTCCCAAAGGCTACCTCCATACCTTGGAGAACACGTATGTTCCACCACTGGCATATAATAATACTCAGCGGAGTGCCCATGACAGTAAGTTATAACTGCAGAAATAAATGCCCACAGGCTCTGAGTTCTGGAGACCAGACCTGTGATTTGCTGCCTTTGATGAGCTTTGTGTGCGCAAAACAATAGGTGTGCAAAAGAACTCGTGAACCGCTCCTAAGAATATGTACTTTCTGAAACAATAATACTTATCCTCATATTAGCATGAAAGGATTCCTAGTGGGGTGAATATAAATATGCTTTAGTCTGAATTACTGAGGAGAAATAGTTTCAATTAACGTTAGCATGAAGCCACAAAAAATGCACCGAGAAGAAATTATATTAGATTTTTCAAAATCTTTGCATTCTTGTCCTATACTCTTCACTACATAGCATTCTCGTCATACAGTAGTCTGCCTTGAGTGAGACCCTACATCTGCAAAAAGACCATTACGGTTGGGGCCTAAATCAACCACTTTATCGACCTTTGGGAGGCCTGGAGGAGTTCCACAACGACTCCCTATCTTTATATAACTTGAAGTCAGCACTTCCAGCCCGACATTTTTTCAGTAGGAAAAAGTGATTTTTAGAAAGTTTCCGATTATTCCTGGCAATCCGCCAGCTGGCAAACATAAGGCAAAATATCACCGGGATTTGACAGGTGTTCGTGCCACAGTTTACACGCTCTAAGTGTGCGCTGATAGTCCACGGCTTGTTTTTCAGCTTTTTAACTAGTTCCCCTGAGACCTGCCTGGGGAATATCATTCCCCATAAAAAAAATAATAAACTCCCACTGAATGTTTGCTGGTTTGAATGCGGTGAGAATGTTGTACTCTTCTGCGGGCTATCTGCCGCATACGAAAACATGCCTGATGGGCTGTGTGAGAATGGGCTGTGTGAGAAATTAACTTAAATTACGCTGTGATAGGGAAAGCGACAACAACATACAATGTTGTGAAAAACAATACGCCGATTCGTTTAGAAATGGGCAAGATGGCCGTGGTCTTGTTAGTCTCCGCTGATTTGTCAATAACTCTTTTGCAATAGTAGGTCGAATCCTGTGGAAAAAAATATTTTTATCTACTGAGTAAGAAACTACAGGTCTCTGAAAACATCATTTGTCACTATTCTTAGTAATGTACTTTTTCCTTCCCATAGGTATTTCAATTAATTCCTACCTGATTCCCCAGTGTCCCATGTGTGGCTTGCTCAGCAAAACCTTTGTGTGGCTGGTGTCCAATGCCTTATTTACCATGTCTTGTTGCTGGCTCCTACTCAGCCTCGTATGAGGTCGACAACACATCAACAGACTTTTAGGCGTGTTTGAGTCAGCTGTGGTGAACCTCAAATTTGTGCTAATTGTGCACACCTACTTACATCTCGATTTTTTTCCTTTACATGGATATGCCCCTTTTGACTGTATGCACAGGAAGTTGCATGAGCTTTGAAGTAAGTGACCTACAGAAAACTTTGGAGCAAATACACTCAGGAGCATATTTATGAGAGCCTTGCATCACTTTTGTATCACACAAAGTGGTACATGTGTGACACAGGGCTCTAAATCAAATTTATGAAGCCATGCAAAGCCACCCTGCATGGCTTTGAGTGGCCTCATAAATCTTGAGTAAGGCAACGCAGCACAAATTACAGCGTCACATTACTCTGTGCTCACGAGGCATTCCATGGGGTTGCTGTGGGTATTTCCATGCAACACCCATGGATTTTTACACTGCCCCAGATTTACAAAATCATGTAATCGTGGGGAAATGTCAAATCCTTATGCTTCCTGAGGTGAGGCATAATGAGGAGACATGTTTATTTCTCCTCATTCTTTCCTCTTTCTATGTGACTCCTCTCAGGATTGTTTCTGTGCAAGAAGGTGTCCCTTCCTGCACAAAAACAATCCTGCATGCAACGGAGGCACCCTTGCACCATGGTGCAAGGGTGCCTGAGTTGGCGCTAGGCTGCAGAAAGGCGCCAGTGCAAGGAGAAAGGACAGGAATGCACCATATTGCATAAATACGGTGCATTCCTCCCCTTTCACTTTGGCGTAGGGCAGCACAGATAGCTGTAAATGAGGGCCCAATGGTTTTTATGGTCGCAAACAGTCCAAATCATAAAAATGCAAAGATTGTAAC
The DNA here is from genome assembly GCA_963921515.1 of Calotriton arnoldi. Classification (NCBI taxonomy): domain Eukaryota; kingdom Metazoa; phylum Chordata; class Amphibia; order Caudata; family Salamandridae; genus Calotriton; species Calotriton arnoldi. Next base: position 1,336,067 of record CAWUFW010001531.1, on the reverse strand, counting down.
TGCAAAAATGACTACTGACTCTGTATTTGGAGGGGCGTGTTTTGGGTATCCCTTTCAAATACAGAATCCGTACCCTATGTTTATATGGTTTTGTAGTAATTATTCTGTGCGTGCGCACAGCCATTGTTATGTATTGTGTTCTTTCATGGAATGTTGCTGTTTGAATGGTCAGTTATTGCTGTGCCATTCTTTCTGGAAGCTGTGGGGGATGTACAACGAATATACTGTAGTGCTTCACCACTCACCTGTCTCTAAGTGTTCACTACAAAATTGGCGATGATTGATGTACATCCCCACCCACGTGTGCAGACTCTTCTTCGGCGCGACCTGACCTCCGTGACAGCCTCTGCTTGCGAGATGAGCTGCTGTGGCCCTAAGTCCTCCTGTATCGTGGAGTGGATTGGTGCAGTTTTCTTTGGGAGTACCAAGTGACTGTTGCGGATTCTGTCGCAAGCCTGCTCTGGATCCCCGGTTGGCCTCTGGATGGTGAATCTGTCGTTGGCATTTGGTTAGCAGCATGGTGGCGGAGGAGATCCATACTCTTCGTGAGATGTTGAACATCTGATGATGTCTGTACTATTCGTCATCGCATTGCATATTCTAAGGAACCACTATACAGCGTCGTGCTTTACCGACGTAGTGGCATGTCTCATTGGTTGGTGGAAGTGAACGTAAAGTCTTCAATTGGAGACACAAACAGGAGACATCTAGTCCATTGACCACTGATCTCCATGTTTTAGCGGAAGTGTCTTTCAGTGGAACAACGTGTTAAAGCATAAGTGCCACAGTGGAAATGTTTGGAGTCATCTAGTCTGCTGCCAGTTGACCTCAATGCTTTAGCATAAGTGTGTTACGGTGGATCAGTGCTCTTCCTGCATTAGGTTCTCCACGCAGTGATTCAGCAGGAGTGCTGTTTAGCATATTTCACCCTTGAGTTGTACTTTGTCAGCAGCTCTCACTGGGGCAGTTTTTTTTTTTTGGCATTGTTTCCTGCCCTCTGCATCAGCGTAACTGGAAGAGATTTATTTTATGTGGCAAAGAGGCATCGTCAACACGGACTGTTTTCTCTTGGCAAATGGATCCAGTGTGAGGACTACTGAGCAGGATACTTAGTCGTGACTGTGTGGTGAATGTTTTCTTAGTTTTTTTTCCTCCAGCATAAAAGTATAATATTTTTTTTCAAAGGTCTATAGTTGGGACGCTTACAGGATTGTTGCTAGACTTTCTACATTTTTACTTTCTTTTGTATACCATTTTCAAATGTGTTTGATTTTATAGTCTCTTTCTGCAAACTGTTTGTGCTACTATTTATTGTGGTGGTGTGAGTTAATATATCAAGTTTTATTTATTTACTGTTTCTATGGACAATATGCAGAGTGTGCAACCTCCACCACCATTTTTACAGCTACCAGGAGACCTGCTGGTTAGGTGGAAAGTATGGTTTAAAGCCTTCACGAAATATTTGGATGCAGTGGGGGGTACCAGGTTTAGTGCTGAACAGAAAAGATTTATTCTAGAACACAATTTAGGGTTTGAGGGACAAGCTGTTCATGAACATTTACCCCTTTTGGAATACAATGAAGGTGATGATCCGTTAGATGAATAGGAAGAGACGGAGCCGGGTTAGAAAAACAGTTTGATGTAGAAGGGAGCATAGTTGTGGCTAGGCACAAGTTTTTTACAAGGGAACAAGAATCGGATGAAAGTATTGTTTCCTATGTAGCTGCCTTATGAATTTTGGTGTCTGAATGTGAATTTGAAATTTTTACCACTCAGTTGATACGAGACTAAATAGTGGTACGGTGTAGAGACAAAAAAGTCCAGGAAAAATTGCTTATGTTAAAGAATCCGTCATTACAGGAAACTATTAGTATTGTAAGAAGCATAGAGTTGTCTCAAAAAGCATCCAAGGAGTTGGGTAAAGCCAGACAAAGCGGCAGTGGGTCGGTTAAGGAACATAAAGAACAGGGGAAAAAACAAAACAATGATCACAAGTATAGTAAGAATCCTGTTGTGGTTAGAACCGAAAGCAAAAATACTTTCCGTAAAAACGTGTGTTGAAATGCGGGTCCCTCATATTTTCCCAACAGTCGTCTTTGTCCTGCTAGGAATGCCTCTTGCCGCAAATGTGGTAAGCAAGGACATTTTGCCAAGTGTGTGTCTACAGATAAAGTCAATTTGGTGTATGTTGATAGTGGGAAAAGTGACTCATCTGAAGATGTAGTGAGTTCTATGAATGATTTGATTCTGGTTGTTAAGGATGAATCTGACAAATGTGTAGACCCTTATATAGACATTGTTGTGGATGGTAAATTGTTGAGACTTTTGGTGGACTCAGGAGCACGCATGACGATGATCACTGAAGAATTATTTGACCAAAAGTAGATAGAAAAATCACTTGAGCCTCCTGATAGAAGCCCTGTGTTCTGTGAGGGCAGAAGGATAGAAATTAAAGTTTACTGTTTAAAGACCACTGTATTCAGGGCAAAATTTATGTAGCAAGGGAAGGGCTGAACATTTCGGGGTGGTACCATCAGGGTCTTTTTGGTATGACTCTAAGGCCTGGAACTAAAGTGCAAGTGTCTTTGGTGGGAAACAGCTAGTGTGGAGATGGTTTGCGATTGTGGGCCAATAAACACAAGGACATTTTTGCTGATAAATTGGGATGTATCAAAGGGTTAAAATATCTCATTAAAGGAAAGGAACATACTATTCCCATTAAACACAAATTGTGCAATGTATCTTACAGTGCCAGGGATGATCTGGTAGATGAACTCTGGAAAATGTGTGTCAGGTGTAATAGAGCCAATTGAATCTTCCGTGTGGCTTTTGACTTTGGTCGTTGCCCGGAAAAAAAATGGTGATCTGAGGGTATGCATTGATTTGCGAAGTCTAAACAGAGAAATCTGGGTGGACTCCCATCCTATACCAAGAATTGACGATATTACGTCAAAGTTTGCTGGGGCCAAGATGTTTTCAAAGATTGATTTATCTTCGGCTTACCATCAAGTGGAGCTAAACAGTAGTTCGAAGCATCTTACTGCGTTTGTGTCTCTGATAGGGAGTTTTCAGTTCAGAAGGATGCCTTTCGGGCTTGCTTCGGCAGCCTCAGTTTTACAGCGCGTCATGGAGAAGGTTTTGGAAGGGGTGGAGGACACCGTCATTTTTCAAGATAATATCTTGGTTTCGGGCAAAACAAGAGAACAACATGACAAACACTTGACTGAGGATTTGAAAAGATTGCAGGCGAAGGACATAATTGCCAACAAATAGAAGTGTGTTTTTGCTGTTGAGTCAATTAAATATTTAGGGCATGTTATTTCTGGCGAGGTTGTTGAGCCACGTGTTGGCTTAGTTGAGGCAATTGTCAAAGCACCTTGTCCCACATCAAAGGAACAAGTGTCATCATTCTTAGGAGTGTGTGAAATTTATGCTATATTCATCTCTGATTTTGTAGCCAAAATGGTGCACATGAGAGAATTATTGAAGAGAAAGGTCATGTTTTGTAGTGTAGCTCCTATTTCCCTAATAGGCTCTGCGCATTGGAATAATATATCCTATAGGTTTGACATAGGACTAAGGTCAGTATGTCCCTATCGAGTATATTAAACTTAATTACTTGTGCCAGCTAGCTCAGAGGCCACTAGAAACTCCTTGACAAACAAGAAGGGAGTAGTTTCTGGCAGCCGCAAAACATGACCACTTTGTTTCCCTTTAGAATCAGAACGTGTCCCAGAGTCGTGGAAACAATAGATAACTATTTCACTCAGCTCAATCGTGCATGCTTAGTTTTCTCCAAGTTACACAGAAAGAACAGACGGGCGTTTCAATAAAAGTTTTATTGAACAGTCTTGTTTCTGGTGTAAGTAAAATGTGCTGTTACGATCACAAGACAGTATGCGAGATAAATAATGTACAGTGTGAGCAGTAGAAATAAATAATACTGCGATAGCATTATCTTTTAGTACATATGCCTTTACATACATAACACAGACTAAAAATGCGAGTACTCATACGATGCGTTTCTAATCTAGTTCTACCCCAATGTACCTAACCTAACCTAGGTGTAGGCAGAGGTATGAAGTAGGTGAAGTATTCCTTACTATGGTATACTAAGAGTATGTTAAGCCTAGTATGCCTAGTATGCCAAGAGTCCCTCTAGGTTCTTGTCAGCTCCATACCTGAAGAATGAGAGAGGTAGGAATCTGTTTGCCAGACTCGAACTCCAACACCCCGCAAGGGAAGTCAGATCACTGGAAGCTGGACTCTCTGCATGCAGGGATGACAGCGTCTTCTCAGTGCGTCAGGCCGGGAAACGGGCTCCTCTGAAGTCGAGGTCTCCTCTGATTTACAGGGGCTAGGGAAGGTATATTTATACCTGAGAAGTACCTAAGAATGTTAGTATTGACGTGAGTCGGACAGCGGAAGACGTCATGAATGAACCCCTAAGGAATAATGGTTCATGCATAATATATGAGTCCTTGAAGAAATCAATAGTCCTGGGCTAGGGAAACTCCCGCAGCCTAAGGGTCTGTTCTTCATGAACTCGTTGTGACGTTAGGGTGGACGGATGTCAGAAACAATCCCTTTATTTGGAGTGCACGGTTTAATGCCTAAATAAGGGCTGGGATTTTATGCCTATATAAGGGCAGGGCGAATTGTGCCTATATAAGGACATGATACTGGAAAGCCCGTTTATGGACACCCTAAGAGGAATACAACATCCACTCCACTTTCGTGTGTACGATAATACTAAAATGCTAAACATTTTAAAATGCTAAACATTAAATGGAGTACCGCACATTTAAAAATATTTCTTAAAAGCATTAAAAAACATAGTAAAAAATGCAAAAGGTACTGTACATTTGAAGCAAATGCTTTTCATTTCAGGCATAAAGTAAAATAAATGCAATTGGAATGAAATAAGCAGTAATATTTACATGTGACAGAAAATGATCGATAAGTTGTTCAAAAATCAAAGTCATTTCATGTCATGAAAATTAATGAACTGTTTTAGACACACAAGATGACTAAGTGTCCGTGGAAGTACCGTGAAGTCTGTACTATAAGGCTAGTTCTACTTTAAGCAGATTGAAGTGCCATTTTCGTTTGAAAAATGGGAAAAAGTTCAATTTTGGTAGAGTTCCAAGTTTTTTTGAAAATGAAGGCCAAATTGTTACTGCATCTCTGGAACACTGTATGCTGAATCAGAGTCAGTTTACGGGTCTGGTGTAAACATGAGATCATCTATTTCTATAGACAAAACATCATCCACTAAAGTTGGTGTCAGTTGGAACACCTCGTGTAGTAGATTAATTGCACAGAGATGAGAAGCATCGCTTCCAGCATAGGTTGCCGCAGCAATGTTCGCGTCCGTTGTTACCTGTGTGCCTGTAGATCTTTCTCGTACTTCAGCAGGAGCCGGAAGCGTCTGTGAGATCTCAATGAATGCTGACATCTGGATTGGTAGCCTCTGGGGACAACACAGAGCATGGGCCGTTATCGGGACCAGCAGAGTATCGACATCCGTTGGCGTAGCTGATGGAAATGTGAGACAAGTGTCTAACACGCATTCTTCACCGCATAGCAGGCATCGTAGAACAGGTAAGATGCAATCTTGCCAGATTGGTCTGAATGACAGGAACCACGTGGTATTCAAGTCCCGTAGACGAGTCATGCCCAATAGCTGTACTATTCGCTCACAACACTTTCGTTCAAGGAGAGCTTTCTCCATTTCGCTTGGAGTGATGTCTGCGAATAGGCTGGCCATAGCAAAATAGCAGGAAGAGAAATAGAATTCCGGCAACAAGTGCTAGAATTAATGGTATGCCACCAAACACCGAATGTGCAAAGTTCGGGATGATTCCGAGTATTGCCTGGAAAGGTGATAACAGACCGGAGCAGATGCTCTTAAATACATGTACAATTCCGGTTGTATCAGACATATTGAAGATACGTCCTATCATTTCTACGAAATGTATAGGGCAGTTTGTACGTATTAAAGTCTGTATCTCAGCCGAAGTCCTTGCTACTTGTAGATCATAGGTTTCTTTGGCCGAGGTCAAAGGCACTGTTTGCTGTAAAAGCATGGCTTTCATTCTGCTCAAAGTATCAAATCTTATAAAAGAGACGTTCAGCGAAGGCCATAGAGGCGACTCCCTGACTGTGTCTATTGGGGCAAACAATACTTGCATACAGCAAGTGACCCTGGAGTTGACCGTTACTAGATATGGGATGCCTGGCAGCATGCCGCAGCAACTCTGATCATTCAACATGAGGTAACTCCCATTAGAAAGTTGTCCAAACGTTGGATTAATCACAGCAGCTGGTGTAACCTGCTGATGGCAAGACAAATTTGCCACAGAACCATTACAAGCCCCGTGTAAAGAAATGTCCTGACATATAAGCGAACCGCTCAGTGCACGTTTACAGTGTGTACCGCTCAAAAACACTTCACGATCCCCACTCCAACATCTATATGTATACGGTAAGTCCCAAGATGTCTTAATGTATTCCTTACCCAACCTTTCATATTTGCCTGCTTGCATTTGTCTGAGGCAATACTGAAACTGAAAAGTAGTCACAGGTAATGTTATTTTGCCATGAATAAGCCATTCTGTAGCTGGTTTTTCTGCCACTGTGAATGGTAATTTTTCCTGTTTTTCAATGCTCAGCACTGTATACCTTGCTCCTCTTTGTGCCAATTCGATCTGTTTATCAGTCAGATTGTATTCTGCAAACAGAGCTGACGTGTTGATAAAACGCCAAGGCACATAGCCCGCTCGCAAAGATTGCAGCGTCCAGCTTAATAACACAATAGAACGTAATTGAGACTGACCGTGTTGTAACATCGCCAAATCTTGTTCTAGTATGTCGATAGCAGAGGATACAATGCCATCCAATGAATATATTCTGGAGGATAAAGTTGTTAACCCATTGTCGACCACAGAGAGTGTTTTCTCTAAATTAATACGATCAAGTTCACGTATTCGTTCTGCGGCCTCCATCTGTGATACTTTCCATGCTTCATTATAGGCAGCATAAATGCCGGCATATATGAAACGTTTTTGACGCGGTTTTCTTGGTCTAAGCAAGAATTCCCTAAGGTCTGCGTCCTTTTTAAGTAAGGTTAAGTGTTGTTTCACATCCTGTAGTGTAGACTTATGCAGCCAATCGAGGCATAATTTTCCTACACTGTATGTTGTTACTACCCCCAGATGTTGTCTTTGGACGTATCTTGGGTCTGGCCTATTAATAGTAAAGCTCTGAGTTTTATTCAGGAATCTTTCCTGACAGTTATTCGTGTCTGTGGGCCAGATCAACCATTTTTTCCAATCAGGAATAGATCTGTTGAGTTGTAGTATATTGTCAACTGTCACCACTGCCTGTGTATCGTTATCACTTGCAGGTGTTGGTACAGAAGGTGTTTTCATCTCTTTGATCTTGGCTAGTCCAAGACAAGATGTTTGTTGGACGGTTTCACTCAAAAACATTATTTGTTCAGGGATGATACAGGCTCTAAATAAAGCTTCTATACCCTGTACTTGCCAATTTTTAGTACCCAGACGGTTTTTGTGTCTATTGTGTCTTTCCATAAGTCGAAACCCTGTCTAGACAGTTGGGCAATAAATGCTGCAGAGTAAATCTGTTTTGTATTAGTTAACATAATTTTCAGTCCTGTCTTGTTTACATTTCTAAAGTAAAATGTTTCTGGGTCAGATGTATTGTAACCTGAAAAATATGGAAATTTACTAGCAAATGTTTTTGAACTACCTTTAGGTGGTGTAGGACAATGTTCCCACTGGTTAAACATAAACACATTTCTTGGATATGCAGATTTATGCAAATAATGATGACCATAGTGGTTATAATAATACAGTTGTTCATAGTCTGATGAACCCTCTAAATATTCATTTTTAGAAAATGCAGCAGATTTTTCTAGGTCATACATTATGTCGTTAACAGTCTCAAAGTCCCAATCATCAGAATAGGTACTGGACGAAATTAGATCACTTAGTGAAATTTTAAACAAATGTGGAATGTTCAATTGTTCCGTCGGGCCGAAGATGTCAAAATCTGTTTTGTCCCACACTATACCATCCTGTATAGGAACAGCTGTGATGTTCACTGATGACAAGTCTCTTGCTTCACGATGGGAAGATTTATGAGGTTTCAAAAGTACGTTCACGCCTTTTCTTTCAGTATTCACATGGATGTATCTGCCACTTATAAGCACGCTCACAGTTGTAACCAAAGCTAGCCAGAGCAGGAAAACAAAAAGTCCAGATATAATCCAGAGTTTAATCCATGGAGAAACCAAATAAGTCTTTTTCAGAAAGTGAAGAAAGTCTTGTACTTGCTGCTTGAGTGTTAATGATGCTGGCGTCGTTTCAGGTTCACTCGGATCTTCTGAGAACGTATCAAAGTTAATGAAATAGCCAGAAGTAGTTCTATCAATTGTTGGAATTGCATCAGGATTTGTAGAAATCACTGGAACCAGTTCATCACTTGCTACATTGGTGTAGACAGGTGTATTTGGACGAACTGTTACTTGGTGTTCAAGAGGGATGAGTTCCATAGCGTTGTTGCTTAGTCCTCCATCTGTTACAGCTGAATTCTCGATTGTTATCAGTCTTTCAGTCTGAACCTCTTGGATAGTAGTGAGAGGAGTGCGTCTGCTACTAGGTCGGAGTCCACGAGGCCTACTATTTAGTATTGGCCACATACTGTGGTTTGATCAGGTCGATGGACACAAATCTTTTCTCCTTTCTTCCAGCAAGGGGCGGCAGAAGTACTGTTCTTGTTCCTTGAACTGCTAGGACAGGTACTGGTTGTCTGTAAGAAGGTCCAAATTCCTTCTTGTCCGCAATCTTTTCTCTGACTAGATCCCCAACTTTTGGAATCCAGACAGGCCTTGCTGGGACCGCCGATTTTTCCCCAGTGGTGGTTGGCTGTAGGAATACGTTGCTTTGTTTCGTTCTTAACTCATTCAGTTCCTGTAAAATAGCCAAACGATCTTTGATATCAAACGGTTTATTTTCCACCACTGTGCCTACGTGTTCAAGGTCTGGTACCCACATTCTTGTCCCAAATAGGACATCATATGGAGTGACCCCCCTAGAGAACTTCTTGGCAGATTGTTCAATGAGCGTTGGACCCCATTAAGGTGTTTGACCCACCCATCACCCGAACCTAATACCCTAGCTGTTATAGACTGCTTTATGTCCCGGTTTTTCCTTTCCACAACCGAATTTCCCTCAGGATGGAATGGAGAGGAGTACCGCAATGCAACGCCCGGACTGGCCATGGCTTCTTTGTAAGCCCGAGAGCTAAACGCAGGACCCTGGTCAGAATGTAGCGTGCCTATTGCGTATGTGCCGATAAAGACTTGCAAATCTTTTATAACAGTTCGAGCGTCAGCCGAGCGCTGAGGCCATATCCATAGGAACTTAGAGCATGAATCCACTGCAACCATGATATATTTATAGTTACCGTCCCTTTGCAAGGGACCGCAGGGGTCCAGGTAAACACAAGCTAATGGTTTGTCTGAAATTAACAGGGGTGTCTGCGCAGGACGTTTCACTGTTGAGACTTTCATCTGTTGACAAATATCACATTCTAAAACATAGTTTTTAGTTTGTTTCCGAATGCCAGGCCACCAATATCTTTGCTTGAGTAAAGATACTGTCGCTGAAACACCTCCATGGGCAGAAGCTATCCCTTCGTGTGCTGCTAGGATTAGTACTAATCTGCGTTCCTTGTTTGGAATTACCCTATCCCCCACTCCAGGGATTCGAGCAAAAGGAACGTTGTTCGCATCAATTACATAAGAGTACTTGAGTGGAAACTTTTTTGGTAACGCTGCACTGCTGCCTTTGCTTGAAGCATTGACAGCCAACATTATCTCACCGTCTATTTTTGTTTTTGAACGAGTGATCGCAGCTACGGAAGCCGTCTGCACAGCCCCCATTGCGGCTTCATCAGCCAATGAATTCCCTGCAACGTGAACGCCATCACGTTGATGACTCAGTGTGTGGATCACGTGAGCCTTTGGTAGTTTGTTTTTCAACTGAACTACTTGTTCCCAAAGCGTTTTGTGCTTTATTGTGCCACCTTTTGCATCTTTGAAACCATTTTCAAGCCAGTTTTGTATATATTCATTATACGACTGAACACAGTAAAAGGAATCGCACACTATTAGTGTGGGGAATTCTCGATCTGTACTTTCAAGTGCCAGTTTGAATGCTTGTAGTTCAGCTCGCTGAGCTGTACAATCTCCTAGAGACTGAGTTTTTGTGACCATAGGTCTGAAGATGCCATTTCGCATGCGACCTTTAACGATTACACACGCTGCACTGTAAGCTTGCTTACTCCCTGTATTTTATGGTGAGGTGAGTCCTCATCCCATCCTACATGATTTTTATATAATGCTGGGGCCTGGGCCACTGCCCATTTCCTGGCATATGTATATCTTAGGTGAATTGGAATATGGTTGGAGAAGGCAGGCATAATAATGTCCTCGCCATGTGGGCACTCCCTGACAAATTGTGGTGGCCAGTGTTTTTCTGCTAGAAGTATGTCATAGCCCTTTGATAGTCTTTCCCAAAAAAGTGCTTTCACCTGTCTAGGTTTGTCTCCCTCCATCCGGTGAGTTATTTCATATAACTTTTGGGGAGTACTAACCCTGGTGTCTACAGTCTCTACTTTAATGTACTCATTCAAGTCCACTATCTCCAGAAGTTCCTTCAGGTTCTGGCGAGTTATTGTGACTTCTGCTGCACTGTCCAGCATTGTCTGAGCCCATTCTCCGTTCTTGAGTTGTGTTCTCAGTATTCTCGGCATGTCTGATCTTTAGACCTGCTACTTTCTTTTTGGAGAATTTAGGTTTTGCTTTAGTTTTTGGAGCGTGTTTGTCGTCTTTCGATTTTATGCGTTTTTCTCTATGTTCCGATTGTCCTCTTCTTTCCGAAGTCTGTGATGAGATCTGAAAGGGACGAGAGGAACGTGTATCAGTATCTTGATACCTGTCAGGCTTTCTCAAATTATCCCTATTCCTGAGGTTATACCTCCTTTCAGAGGGCTCCTTTTGAGGAGACCTACCTCGGGATTGAGAACGTTTCTCATTTGAATTTTGTTTATTAGTCTCCCACTTCTTTTTAGGAGATGTAGGAGTTTGTTTAATAGAGTCCTTCTCAGGACTTTCAGAAAGCTTCGGCTTCACTGGTCTTCCACCCAAACTATCTCTGCCTAATTCTGCATAAGATTGTTCAATTATTCTGGGTAGCTCAGTTTGATGTTCTGTAACATCAAATTCCCTTAATTTTTGGCGGATCGCCACTGCTGCTGCCTCCCCTTTAATATAATATTAGATAATATTATTGTTGAGACCTGGTCGAAATTTTTCAGTAACTTCATACCTAAATTTAGAGCAGGCTCTGCCCCGTATTCGTTTTGAATTTGTTTCAGGACATCAGGTATTACCGCAATTGACGGAATGCCATGTGTTTTAGTATAGATGGCAGCAAAGACTGAGCCCCATGTGGTGCAGTCTTCCAGTTGTGGTGTGATCCCCATTGGTAAACTCATTGTTAGTATTCTGTGTTTCTCATACGGGCTAGTATTTGGAAATACTGCTTCGATTTGAGTAATTTTTTGAGCTATCCAGAATGGAATTTGCTCACGTTTTGTGGGCATTTTACCCATGACTGCGTATAGAGTCTGTGGTGTAATTTTTAGTGTATTCCCCTGTTGGGGAGTTGGATTTGGAATTGTTAATGGTTGCTGGACTGTAAAAGTCCGCATGACATGTTGGACCAATTGTCTGTAAATTTTTATTAACTCTGTGATTTGAGTAAGTAGTTCCTCGTTTGACATTTCTTCAATGTCAGGATGAGGTGTGTAGCTGGCTAGAATCGGCCATGTTGCTCCTGGTCTACCTAGTGGACCGAGCCTGGTAATGTTTCTGTGATGTTTTAGGGCGCCTTTAAACCAGAGCTGATGCTCCTGGTATGTTAATGGAATTTCAATATCCTCGAAAGGAATGTATTCCTCAGGTGGATCATCTTCTTTGTAGAAGTGAAACATGTGTGTTACTGGATTGGATTCAGGAAATGTTACCCATGAAAAGAATACCTCTGTCTGAAAGGATTCAGGTGCCTCTATCACGAAAACTGCTCTACCTCCTCTTGGTGTAGGCCATGTTTTATGAGTTTTAGAGTGATGGCTCTTCTTAAGTTTGGATGGATGTCTATAACACCCTCCTCGGTTTCATTTAAACCTGTAATGTTAAAAGCTGCTGCTTGGGCTGGATCAGCCGCAGCTCCACCGTTTCCGGTCTCAGTGTCGGAGCCAGGCATTTTGTTGTTTGAAAAATGTAGAACAAGTTTCAAGGAAACAAAGATAAGGTGCACAATATTTTGGAACACTGTATCCTTCAACGTTGAGCAAACCAAACAGCTAATATATAGGGTGTTTCCCTATGTAGCCGTGGTGGATACTTAACCCTGCCCACTCCAGCCGTCTTTTGGAGTATATGGGTAGGGGTCTCTGAGAGAAAAAGCACGCTGAGTTACTCAGTATCTAACGTTGAATTACCGCCTTACCAAACCGTTGCGCGCCATGTAGTGTAGCTCCTATTTCCCTAATAGGCTCTTTGCATTGGAATAATATATCCTATAGGTTTGACATAGGACTAAGGTCAGTATGTCCCTATCGAGTATATTAAACTTAATTACTTGTGCCAGCTAGCTCAGAGGCCACTAGAAACTCCTTGACAAACAAGAAGGGAGTAGTTTCTGACAGCCGCAAAACATGACCACTTTGTTTCCCTTTAGAATCAGAACGTGTCCCAGAGTCGTGGAAACAATAGATAACTATTTCACTCAGCTCAATCGTGCATGCTTAGTTTTCTCCAAGTTACACAGAAAGAACAGACGGGCGTTTCAATAAAAGTTTTATTGAACAGTCTTGTTTCTGGTGTAAGTAAAATGTGCTGTTACGATCACAAGACAGTATGCGAGATAAATAATGTACAGTGTGAGCAGTAGAAATAAATAATACTGCGATAGCATTATCTTTTAGTACATATGCCTTTACATAATTAACACAGACTAAAAATGCGAGTACTCATACGATGCGTTTCTAATCTAGTTCTACCCCAATGTACCTAACCTAACCTAGGTGTATGGAGAGGTATGAAGTAGGTGAAGTATTCCTTACTATGGTATACTAAGAGTATGTTAAGCCTAGTATGCCTAGTATGCCAAGAGTCCCTCTAGGTTCTTGTCAGCTCCATACCTGAAGAATGAGAGAGGTAGGAATCTGTTTGCCAGACTCGAACTCCAACACCCCGCAAGGGAAGTCAGATCACTGGAAGCTGGACTCTCTGCGTGCAGGGATGACAGCGTCTTCTCAGTGCGTCAGGCTGGGAAACGGGCTCCTCTGAAGTCGAGGTCTCCTCTGATTTACAGGGGCTAGGGAAGGTATATTTTTACCTGAGAAGTACCTAAGAATGTTAGTATTAACGTGAGTCGGACAGCGGAAGATGTCATGAATGAACCCCTAAGGAATAATGGTTCATGCATAATATATGAGTCCTTGAAGAAATCAATAGTCCTGGGCTAGGGAAACTCCCGCAGCCTAAGGGTCTGTTCTTCATGAACTCGTTGTGACGTTAGGGTGGACGGATGTCAGAAACCATGCCTGTACTTGGAGTGCACGGTTTAATGCCTAAATAAGGGCTGGGATTTTATGCCTATATAAGGGCAGGGCGAATTGTGCCTATATAAGGACATGATACTGGAAAGCCAGTTTATGGACACCCTAAGAGGAATACAACAGTTTCTTTGGAGTGATTCTTGTCAGAAAGAGTTTGATCAAATAAAGGAGGAACTGCTCAAGTGGAAAATTCTTACCCGGTTTGATCCCTCAAGAGAATGTATCGTTTCTGTGGACACCAGCCTTGAGGGGTTGGGTGATATGGTCACTCAAATCAATCAAGGCAAAGAATATACTGTAGGATTTGCCTTCCATGCATTGCGTCCAAGTTGAAAGAATTATTCTGTTATTGAAAGGGAGCTCTTGGTTTGTTGTTGGGCGGTTTAGAGGTTCAAGTGTTTTTTATGGGGGAGATCCTTTAAATTGTTGACTGATCAAAAGCCTCTCATTCCCATCTTAAACAGTCATCTGGTTAAAGATCATACCCCATGGATTGTCAGACTCAGTTCGAAGTTGTTTCAGTACAGTTTTAGGGTTGAGCATATTCCTGGGGGAAATTGTTTTAGAGCAGATTGTCTCTCCAGGTCACCCCTACCTTTGACAATGGATGATCCCTCTGTGCCTGAGGATGATGAGGAGTTCTTGATTGCCACAGTGGATGTGTGTAATGTCAGTGTTTTTTCTGAAACTGAGTGGTTTGAGGGCTTACAATCAGACAGAGTACTCAATGCTGTCAAAGAGCACATCATTCAAGGGTGGCCAAAAGAAAAGAATTTGAGTTCTCAACTTCAGCCTTATGCTAAAATTTCTGATGAATTGTCTGTTGAGGAGGGGGACATGATCATGCTTGGAGAGAAATGTATACCTCCTGAAAGGTTAAGGGCTCGCATAATTGAATCAAGACATGAAGGTCATATAGGACAGACGACCGCCAAAAGGAGAATCCGTTAGATTTACTGATGGCCCTCAATGGCCCGTCAGATTGATGATGTCGTCAAAGGGTGTGTGACATGTTGTACAAGCGATAAGATGATTAAAGTTTGTACCCCGGCTTGTCAGGTGGTTGAATTACCCAGGGGACCGTGGATGATGCTGGCAGGGGACTTTGTAGGGCGATTCTATGTTTTTCCCAATAAGTTTAAGTACGCTCTGGTGGTCGCTGATTACTGCAGTAAGTGGTGGGAGGTTCAATTCATGGCTGATCCCAACACGGAAGGTGTGATCAAGTTTTTTCAAGCATTTTTCGCAAAGGAGGGTTTTCCCACAGAAATTGTCTCGGACAATGCGGTAAAATTCACTTTGACGGATATGACTGTGTTTTTACAGCAGTCCAATATTCATCATTGCAGGGTTGCTCTGTACCATCCCCAAGCCAATGGGTTTATTGAGTGCATGAACTGGGTGTTGGTGGAGTGCATACAATGGGCAGTGAGCAACAGAATGGAGGTTAAGGAAGCTGTTCAAAGCATGTTGTGGGCGCATCGCACTACTCCCAACCAAATGACTGACCAAACTCCTTTTGAACGTTTGCGGGGTAGAGTGGCTAGCTTTTACATGTGTCCTGCATGGATGAAAAAGTGGGGTTTCCAGAGAGGAGGTGTTGGAGACCATGAGGAGGAGCCTATATTTTCATCAAGAGGCAAGAATGAAAGTAATGAATGTGCAGGTGAATCTAGGAAATATCAATCCAAATTCCATGTGTGAGATTGGATTAGAATCAAACTTCCCCATAAAGTTCAAAAAAGTTTGTCCAAGTTTGGTCCACCTACAAAAGTAGACACAGTCTCTGGCTATGCTGTAAGAGTCAATGGGAAAAGTTGGTGGAACATCTCAAGAGTGTATAAGATTCCTAGACATATTGTGGAAAAGTTGAACTTGCAAAGCCCTTCTGAATATGACAGTGGGGGTTTGGTATGTGATCAGTTAGAGACAATGTCAGATCCACGGTTTGGTCTGTAGTTGAACACAAGAGTCAGTGAAGGTGAGAGGAATGTTCTTGTCAGGGTACCTTCGGAACGAAAGGTAGAGTCACGCAAAAGTGGGAGGAGAGTTATACCGCCCAATCGTTATGGTTGGTAATTGTCTAAGAATAGTTTTATACTATCTTTGTACTTGATCATTTATTTTTTTCTATGTTTTCTTCTCTATCTCACATTTATTTTCTCTTCAGTTTCCCTATGTTCTTTCCCCTTCCCGCTGATGTTTTGTACGTTGTAATTTTTAGGTTCTTTACTTTTCATTATAAAAGAAGGAGATGCTGTAATAATTACTCTGTACGTGCACACAGCAATTGTTATGTATTGTGTTCTTTCATGGAATGTTGCTACTTGAATTGTCAGTTATTACTGTGCCATTCTTTCTGGAAGCTGTGGGGGATGTACACCGAATAAGCTGTCGTGCTTCACCACTCAGCGTTCTCTGAGTGTTCACTACAGGTTTATGATCGAACTTCAGATCACAAAACATCGATAAGTAACTGACTACCAAGTTGGGGTCATAACTTATTCATAAAAGGGAATGGAGTCCCTACAAGACCCATTTCCCTTTGAAAATTGGGGTGGCAGCTTCAAGGGGAGCGGGCAGTGGTCACCTTGACTCTCACTAAAGTTTTCCAAATCTGAAAACTTTTTTTTCCTTTTTTTAGGAACAGCCTGTTACTTTTAACTGGAAATTAGGCTGTTTCAAAAAAACAAATCCCACTTTAAATACAAAGACAGGCACGGTAGTCTACTATCCCTTGCCAACATCCCTGTCTTTTCAGGCAATCGGAGGGAGTCGCAATTTGCAACTTGCTTAATGAATAATCATTAGGTGGGTCATTCTGTGGCCTCTTCTGACTGAATATTTTATTAACCGAAACTATTAACACAAACGGCAGATCACAAAACAATATAGTGGTTTAAAAAATGTAGTACACAATTTGCAACCGCTTTTTACAAATCACAGTTTTAATAAATATGACCCATATTATCTTAATTGCAATAACATAGAATAAAAAACAACAAAAACATTGGAAAACGTAAAGAGACTAAGGTGTCGAAAAATATTTTGAGGAACTTTTGCATTTCCTGTGATAAAAGTTAAACTTTCCTGCCTTTTTAAGTAGATAACCTGGCAATAGTAAGGTGAGTGAGTGCATGACTGGTCTTTAAATTCGGTATATAGTCTTTATTTCGATCACACAGATCATAAAAGACAATTACAATTTTTTTTATTTTTTAAAACACAGTACAACATATTAAAAAGCATAGATAAAAACATAAATTTTTTGGCTCAACACTTGACATTATACGATTGACATAAGAAGTGGAGTTAATATGAAGACATAAAAGATTTTAAAAAGGGTTGTTTATAATATTACAATCATAAAACTGCTAAAAAAGTACAAAGTGTAAAAACTGGCACCCAAACATTGAGGCTAGAAAAAGTGCAATGCGATTCTATGAGGCTGCAATTCTGTATATTCGTAGGCATATGTTGGACATTATTTGCAGAGCAGTGCAGCGGTTAACCAATTTGTTTTGTTGTTCCATCTTGACCAAATTGTTATTATGCCTGACATGGCCATTCCATCTTCTTTTTACTATAAACTACTGCTTTAGCTTGCCTCTAGTGTCTTAAGCGATTTAGCGCGTATTCTCCACGACCAACCTAAGAATTTGGAAATGGAGATCACACAGAACTCGTTAGTGTTTGACCTCATAATTCTTAGCGCTGTGGAGCTAGACCTGGTACCCAAGGTAGTGCATAAGGGTTTTAGACATTTGTCCCGGGGGGCCTTGTAGGCGGGACAAACGAAAAGGATGTGTGGGATTGACTCTTCCTGCTCTATACATAAATAGCACTTATTGTCGTTAGTGTTGTGCCATTTGTGGGTAAAGGATTTTAATGGTAACGAGCCAACCCGGAATTGAAAGAATAATCTCCTGTCAATAGGCTTGGTAATCACATCTCAGTAGGGCTCGTACCTTGGACAAGGCTTATGCTCTATAAAAGAGCCGGTCAAGGAAATATTAAAGTGATTCCAGAGGTTTAGATCAGTAGGAAATCAGCAGAGGAAAACAGGAGCAGATATTAAAGCCTCTTCTGAACATTTGTTTAAAAGATCATGACAAGAGTGTCCCATCTGAGAACAGGGTAGTGAACAGATCAATGTGTGTGGACATTTGGGGTAACAGAAACGAGTGATAATTGCACACAGCTCTCACACTAAATAATAGAATATATATATGATTTGGTACTACACCATAAGCCTAGGCAGGGAGCAATAGCGTTTTTTATACAAGAAGTCTATCATGATCTGTAGTTTGAACATATGATTCTGCAGTAATTTCCTCTTCCTCTGCTTAGAGGTCTGTACACTCTCTGTATAAAGTCACAGGTCTTAAAGGAGACCTACTCAACCCTGATCCTACTAGCAAGTAAATAAACCCCGTGAACATACAAAAATTCCTCCACATACTAATATAGGCTCGCTTCACCTCCTCCCTTCATAGTAAGTCACTTACCCAATGTTTGCTCTCATTACACTGTTATTAGTCCCCGGGCATACCAGGAATCCTACCCTAGAGCCACTGGTGATGGTTATTTTCCTTTCAGTGGGGTTTTATCAGTTATTATAGGTTTAAACCTAAAACAAGATAGCCTAATTATATTGAACGCACATCAACACTGGGAAGCATGGAGCCTGAAGGAGCACAAGGTAAGTAAGAGGAAAATCCAGGTGACTAAGAACTGAAGGATCCGAGAAAAGATCAAAAGCAACAAAGATGTTGGGAGGGAAAAACTGGGTGCAAACTAAGCATCTGAGATGGAGTCAGAAAAACACTTGGAAAAAACATATACTGACAATGTTTATAATGACCTGGAGGAGGTACTAGCTTTTGCTGGCCATAAAGTAGCTGGTGTAGTGTAAGAGATCTACTCTGACCCGCAAGGACTCTCCCTGCGCGTGACACATGTGTCAGTACTTTTCATTGACATGTTCTACATTTTTTCCAATCTCTCTTCCTTTTGTGTCCTCTCCTACCTCTTGTTAGTGAGTATCCCTTGTGTTTATACACTGACTGTAAGCAAACCTTTGTGTGTACTTACATGTAGCGGACAAAGACTGGGAATTGATTTAAGACTGAGTAAGATATTTAGTAAGTATCTGTGAAGAAAGTTTATTTTTGCTGTATTTGAAGCCAAAGAAGCTAGTAGTATCCTTATCAGCGACCGATGTGGTACTCATTTAAGAGATGGATTGTTAACCCCTTTCAGACAATCAAGCCTAATGTGCGAAGGGATGTTTTTCAGGACATACATTCAGAAGGTTTGACTCCTGGATATTTCTAACATTCTTTAATTGCAAAAATGGAATGTCAGGGCAACTTGTATTCCACTGGCCTTCTGGGCTGGGGAGGTTTTCTCAACCAGGTAGATCTGTGTGTTACTTATACACACAAGTCTACCACATTATGCAATCATATTTCACTTGGAGCAATAACTCTAGATGAAATTCCTCTAATCGCCATTATAATTAAGGCTCCCTGTTTTCCGCTTTTACTGATTTTTACAGATAAATACAGACAGAAAGCGTTCATTTTCTTGTCTGTATATATTTTTAAATGTGGATAAAAACGAAAATTTGGTTGCTTTTGAGTAATTCTTAATACTGTCTGCCATGACTGCCAGGCCAATAGATGTGTGGATTGATAGATAAGGGGGTTAAAAAAGAAAGGAATTTTAGTAAAGAGGCTTTAACATCAGTAGATATGCACATGGTTGATACTGAAATTTGCATATTTTCGTATAAGTGCACTGATTTATCTTCTGTGGGTGTTCACAGCACTGAAACCTGGCAGACATTCAAGTATGAGTGCATATTTTTGAGTTAAATAAATGTGGAAATATATTAATTTCAGCTTAATTTTTCTACAAAACCCAAAATAAATATGGATAAATACAGGTAAAATTAGCAAAAAATAAATATGGATAAATACAGATGGAAATGGCAAAAAAAACAAATACCACAAAACCGGGAGCCCTAATTATAATTCTTTTCAAGACTGGAATTATCTTGTCCACAAACTCTGGATGCAATAATTCCAGGCCCAGAAATACTATGCCTGTCTTTGCTGCTGCAGGACCAGAGATTGCAGGCAGCAGAACACAGCACAATTCCGCAAGACCCCTGCAGCAGCAAGGAAGGGACAGACAATGTTTATCTCAGGCAGAGAGACAACTCCTCAACCTCCATGAACTTCCCACTGCCACTTTTTGTCTTCTCAAATCAGATAGAAAATGTCAGCCTTTTTTCTTGCTGGAATTGGAATTGGAAAAATTGGGGTCCAAGTAGCTATTTCTGATTCCAGGGAAAAAAAGCTCAGATGTCCTTGATTAATAAGATTTTCTTTTTCAGAAAGAGTTGTGTGCCATCAGAGATTGGTGCACCTGGATCACATGTTTGGCAAGTTGGACTTTGAGTGGTTATATGTAGTAGTTGGAGAAGATGGGTAAACTATGCATTCTTGAGATACTCAGCAGGAACGGTAGTTTCTGAGTTTTGTAGATGTCCAATTGATGTTGGCATTTTACCCTGTTTTTGTTAAACTGGAGTTAGAAGCGTAAATATAACCGTACCCTCCCCCAAGATTATATGCACTTTGTCCCCCCACAAATATGTATTTATATAATTTTCTTAATGTTTGTTGGACTGGAGAGTGAACAGCTTTTTTCAATTTTTGTTTAATTTATCCTGTTTTATTATACATTTTGGATTGGTGTTAGATTAATAAATGTTACTGACACTTGACTTTTTCACATATTGTCAGCATGCTAAATGTAAATATATATTTGTACATATTAGTTTAATTTTACAAAATCTCTTTTGTGTTTTTTTAAATCTATTAGCTATTTTAAATGTTTTAAGCATTTAAAAATACAAATTTTGTTTTATTTGCTTTTAAAAACGTATGATGTTTTAATAGGTTTATGTGTTTAAAATGCATTTATTTAAAATGAATAATAATATACATTTATTATATATGTATTATTTTTGCATATCAATTTAATAAAGTTATTTTTATTCGAATGCACACATTATTTGTATTTGTGTAAAAAGATTTTGAGGATGATCAAGGAGGATCCTCAAATCCAGCATTGGGCGGGGAAGCTTGCATGGGTCAATGCACCAGGCCATGAAAACTTGCTGTGGATAGGAGGATCCCATTTTGGGTTCACTGATCCAAAAGAAAAATTTTAAAAGAGGGAAGAAGGGTCTGATCAACAGTCTAATAGCTCAACCCACCACAGGTGGCAAACCCCTACTGCGTAGGGCCTGGCTAGAGGCCTGGCCCTGTGACCAACTGCTGCTGCGCATGGCCGAAGGCAGTGCACAGCAGTGGTTGGCTGCTAGCTGAGTGTGGGTCCATGGAACTCTTTGATGTGGTACATGATAAAAAAAAAAATACAGAAAAAAAAAATATTAAAGGGAATTGATCAGAAATTCACCTAAATACCCACAGTTAAATTCTAGTTATGGTTGCTAATTAAAACCGAAAAACAACTGAAATTCACAAGTTATGTTTAGACCAACAATGCATAATTTGCACACAGGCATGCCACACCATAACACTCACACCAAATGCTATGCTTATGAATTCACAATATTTATACCAACAAGTAATAACACCTAAAAGCACAGCATAACTGAATAACAATACATACTCAAACCAATAAATAATACTACATTCCTAGTCCTCTTCTCTTTCATAGTCTTAAAGGTAACATCATGTGTAATCTCACATTATTTACAACGTTTGTAATTGCATCTGTCAGCTGAAGGGTGAATTTATGAGCATTACATGCATGATGATAGTTATCTTACTGCCTCGCGCTTTGGAATGGTGAACATCAGTCTTTGATGGAGCCAAGCAAACTCTTAATAGATGTTTGTTAACTGTTGCTCACTTCCAAAACCTTACAAAGAGAAATTAAAGGGGGTGGCAACACTAAAAACACCCCTCATGTTCCTCATGGAATTTATGATCATAAATGGAAATTACCTTCTATTTCCAATGGAAGACACACTACTACAATTAACACAAAAATCTCCTTACTCAAGTGACTGTAACTGATCAGCTCAAATATTCTTTCTATTAAATTCTGAGTAGTTTCTACCAGCATATTCCAAATTCATCTCTAACTCTCGTAAAAGACTAGCAGGCCAATGGTATGTCATAGCCATTAGTATGCAGGTAATTAAACTAAGTGGTTTTCTGATCAGTTTATAATTGGTGAGCCTGCTGACTTTGTCCCTTATTTCACATATGGGTAAAAGTTACTCATATTCCTCTCAGAATATCCACCACTACCGATTTCAACTTCTGCAGCAAAAATCTCACTGTACATTCACCCCATGCAGCTTCTACTACATGCATTCGCTCAAAACTATTACATTGCAACAAGACACTTGGGGGCATATTTACAAGCCCCTTGCGCCGCCAGTGCATCGCTTTTTTTGACGCACCTGTGGCGCAGTGTGGTGCTCCATATTTACAAGGCCATGTAAAGCCACCCTGCATGGCTTTTCGTGGCTTTGTAAATACAGCCCCTTTTCACGCAGCACTTTACGTGAAAGGGGCGTGCCATGGGTGTTGCTGTGGGTGTTGCCACACAACACCCATTGATTCTGCCTTATTACCATAGTTACAACATTTCGTAAACCTGGGAATGAGTCAGAATCCTACGCCTACCCAGGGGAGGCATAAGGAGGCACAACGAGGAGAAACACTAATATTTCTGTTTTTTTCCTCTTTCTATGGGTACTGCATTCTGCAGCACACATAGAAAGAGGAAAACACCTCACATGATTGTTTTTGTTCAGGAAGGTGTCCCTTCCTGCACAAAAACAATCCCCCCTAAAACACAGACACCCTTGCACCATGGTGCAAGGGTGCCTGTATTGGCGCCTGGCAGCCAACTGTGCGCCAGCTCAGGGGAAAGCACAGCGATGCAACATCTTGTTGTAAATATGACGCATCCCTGTGTTTTGAAAGTGAAGCGGCGCAGCCAAATGGCTTGCAGTGCCTCTGTGAGTCACTTCCTTGTAAATATGCCCCTTAGATTTTTTATTGGTGAAACCTGCTAGCCTAGTCTCAGAATAAGGATGCATTCAACATTCTGCTGTCCGGCAATGGGAGGTACCCTGCGTGGCCCATGATCAGATAATCATATACTAATTGTTAACCACTGCTATATTTGAAAGTAGAAAGATACTGCCTTGATAGAACATGGTTTGCTTGCTGAGCATCGATAAATATTCCTCTTTATCTGTTCACACTTTGAAAAACATGTATGTATGCCTCATTAAAAGTCAAGTGTGTAGTACACTTAAACAAACAAGTAAAATGCATGCTGACTGAATTACAAACTACACAACTCTCAACTGCTTACCGACAACACTTATTATAGTGTGCACTCTTCTATGTAGGATACAGGCAAGTGTCTTTTAAGGCAGCCTTGTCGAATTTCCTTCCGTAGGTAACTGTGTAAGTTGGCATCCTCTGAAAGAGACCCAATGGATATCCATACTGCTTTGGAGAACCCTGGTGAGCCCTCCTCTACAATAGGCAAAAGTCTGCAAATAAAGCCTTATTAAGGATCCCTCGTATCTGCACTTCCAGATTCCGAGGTAGTTCATTCTCATACCTTGCCCCACTTCACTGCGATATAGTAAGTGCCCATAACAAAACAAAAGTCTATGGGGCACATGCATCAAGCTATTTTGCGATCGCAAACAGTGCGATTCGCAAAAGAAGGCCGTTTGCGATCGCAAAATAGCTTTAAGCAATGCATCATAAAAAATCGCAAAATATTCTTGGTAATCGCAATTTTAGCGATTACCTATTCTGCGATTCCCAAAATAGCGTTTTTTCATTAGCGATTCGCTATTTCGGACTCGCAAAGCTATGCATGACAATTCGCAAATTGCGAATGAATAGGGAATCGCAATTTTGCACTCGCAAAATACCACCAAATCCATTCAGGTGGTAACCAGGTGAAATCAATCAAATCAGGTGGGAACCATTGACAAATTATATAAACAGGCCCAGAAGGCCTCAGAATGGTACCAAATGGCAGCGCTCTACGTCATGGCGAGGAGGATGAGGCTACGAGCAGCATCACAGAGAAGAAGGAGGATACAGGAGCGCATTTTTAGAGAGCGTGTTACTTTCTTGGGGCAGATAGCAATGTGTAATTTCAATCTGCATGCCTACAGCACGTTGGGACAGTTGTGCTGTTGTGGTGCTCAGGCGGTTGATGGCCCTGGTGTAGCCAACCATGCGGCCAAGGAATTGATGGGTTTTTTGCGGTGGGTCACCTGGTCTTCTTGCATCACTTTGCATAACTTGTTGAGTGCTAGTGTCATGTCATGTCACCAAAGTGTTGATTGGTATCCCTCTGACCTTTCTGCACAGCTGTTGTGAGCTGTTTTATGCTGTCACTCATCTCTCCCATGTTCCTTGCAAGAGATGAAAGGTGTACCTGCATTGAACACATGTGTTTGCATTGCAGGCGCTGTACCCTCAACATTGTATTCTCCAGCCCACCAAAGGACGTTGTACTGTCACCTTCCTCAGCTCTTGATGCAAATATTTCTATGTCGAACTTGGACACGTGGTCTTGATGTGGGTGTCTGCCCAGACTGTGCTGTTGGAGGGTCAGGTCGGCACTCCGCTTCCATTCTGAATGCAGGCAATGGTGCAACTGTGATCCTGCATCTTGTGGGTGCAGGTGTTGTGGGTGATGGTGACACTGCGATCTCTTCTCCTGACTGTGTCTCACTCTCCAGGGGTGCATGACCTTCACTGTCATATGACTCCTGCGCAGGTGCATCTATGATGTGAAAAAGTGCAATTTCAGTTTGCAAAAATGCACATGTATTTCATCTTGCACTTAGTATCGTTATATTTAGTAATTACTCAACACACTGTGTGTAGAGATTAAACTTGCTTGTCACAATTAATTGCACCTATGCTGGTTTGCCTCCCACTTGCCTTTCCAATTGGAGTTGCTGACTGCTATTCCCATAATGCATTTGTGTGTTACAAGTAAAATATGGTCTGGAGTACTATTTGCCACACTAACCCGGATCTGACTTACTGAGTATGTTTTGTAAATCTAGCATTGTATGGTCATTTGCATGCATCTTACCTTGGGAAGTACTGGGTGGGGCAGAGGAATCAATTGACGTCACTCCAACAACAGCCTCAGGCTGAAGGGTGGACTCCACCAGGTCCTCTAAGGCTGTGGGGGCTGTTTGTGTGGCTGGTCCTCCTCCAGTTTTTATAGCATCAGCCAGCCTTGCAGCAACACTTTCCTTGGCCCGGCTCCGCAGGTCATACCACCGCTTGCGCAGATCCAGAATGGAGCGCTGGGTGACCCCCACTGCGCTGATTTGTTATTGTATTCCCAGCCATAATTTTCTTTTTTCGGACTCTGGGACCTGCAGTGACTGTTTGCCAAAAAGTTTTTCATGGCTGTTCACCACTTCCTCTATAAGGATTTCCCGCTCCTTTTCACTAAACTTCAGCTTTCTTTTGCGCTCCTTCTGGGGGGTTTCTGATGCCATGCAGGTTAATTGCACAGGTTCAGCTGTCCCAACTTGCCTCCTAGTGCTGTTCTCCTGCAGTCTGCCTCCTCCTCCTTAATCTCAGTACATAGGTAACAGCATGGGATGGCTTACTTCCTGGTTGTGACATCATCATGCTGCATCGGATTTTCAGATTCGCTATTAGCGATTCTCTAATAGCGTATTCACGAAAAAAGCGAATTGCATTTATGAAATAGCTAATAGCGATTGCAAATTATACCGATTTGCAAAAAGATAGAGATTTATTTGATGCATTGAGATTTGCGATTACCAAATTGCGATTCAGTAATAATCGCTATTTGGGAATCGCAAATATTAGTTTTGATGCATATGCCCCTACATCCAGTTTCCTGGGGAGATGTAATTTGTGAACAAAGTCAGTGAGTGATATGCAGCACTACATTTGAGAAGGCCTATTCCCCATCAGTAATTTCCATAAACATTATTGCTCTCTTGCTTGCCATATTGTAAAGGTATGAACTCAAGATACTTTCACTGGGATCGCCATAGCTGAAGCAGCCAAGATGTAGACGTGCCCTAATAGCGCTCCAGAGCCCTCCTCTGCCATCCTGCCGAAACCTGCACCCTGGGTCCCTCTCTCTTGTCCCTGATGCTTTTAATGCCCCTTCTTTGTCTTTGGGCGCTTGCCCTTGGACTTAACACCGCCTGTTGGGATGCCAGGGAAGTGATTGCAGCCATGGCCATGGCCTGGTCTAAAATGGGGCAGAGCGCGGACTCTGAAGCTGAGTCCACGTCAGGAGTGCCGGTAAGGAGACTGTGACAGCCTTCATTTGGAGGACGAAGGGCACTGAACTGGCCTGGTGGCACTACCTGCAATAAGAAGCGCATGGTGTGGTATGCAGACTATGAGGTTGATCCTGTGACTGATTACCTGGGTGGAGCTGAGCCGGGGAACACCAGTGAGGAGACTGCAGCAGACATTGTTTCGAGGACGACAGGTGCTGAACTGGCCCAGCGGCACCTCCTGCAATAATCAGCACCTGGTCTGACATCGGGGACGAGGGGCCGAGCCGATGCTTAGAGGATCAGTCATTGCGGCGTAGACCTGAGCGGTATATAAGGGCTGCATTTATATGCTCCTGTACTTCTTCACTGTGTCTTAGACCACTGATGCCCACAAAATAGAGTTACTGTGGGGCGAGTGCATCCGAGCGCTGGAGCTGTGGCCTGCTCCATACGTGCTGCCTTGGGTGACTGCCTTGCTGATTGGGTTGCGCTACCTTGCTCCCTGACCTACTTTAGTTCTCCTGATCTTGGGCACAAAGTGCAAGGCTGCTATTAAGGAGCCCCGAATCCTTGGATTCTACCCCCCTTGCTAACCAGCAGTGCACCTGAATATAAGGAGGCTCTGACCTGCCCTGCTCACTGGAATGTCCCCTGTTCGGACTCGGTGAGAGCTTCAACTGGGCCTGAAGGAAATTACCCAATTAGGACCACCCGGGTCACTCTCGATCTCCTCTAGCCTTCTACAAATGAAGAGTCGATGATGCAGTAGAGAATACGAACAAACTAGTTTATTCACAAAGTACACTGCAGTGGAGTCCAATATGACCAGCCTCCTATGATGGCTGACGAGGAACTGCCTCTAACAAGCATAAAGTTACATTATGTATGTTGCGGAGCCCTCAAAGACCCGCCTACTATGGAAAAACACTGGTAACTGCCGTAATACAATGGGGGTACAGAACAGAGGTTTACATTCCGCAGCCTGGTACAAGTTATCTACTATCCAAGGTCGTCTGGCTTATCCTCCCCTCTAGACAGGTGGGAGAAGGCCTCTATGTAACAGAAAAGGCATGCGTTAATGAGCAAGATTCAGCATTGGAGAAACGAAACTTACCGAGGACCATTTCTCGTAAATGAGCAAGTAACAGTTTTGATTATAATGCAAAATGGCGTCTTCGAGAACTAAAATGGTGGCACAGTTGTCAACCTAACAAACGCAACGTCTGCATTTACTAATTGCGTATACATACAGTATGCATATATAATGATTTAGCTATATAATGCTAACATAAAATTGGGTAAAATACGAGTAATATGGCAATTTTACATTTCAATTCTAACAGACCCTCCTTTTAGCATTATATGCTAAATACGGACATCTTTATTTGTGCTATCAAGTAAGGGTCTTTACAATTCTAACAGTAAAGAGAGAAATACAGTCATTCAAACAATAATATGTCAGGTACGAATATGTATATATGCATAACCAACGTAAAGAAGAAAATGACACTAAACATTAGTAGTAGGAGTGGCATCAGGAGTTGAACCTGCAAGAGAGGTAGTAGAACCAAAGACCCCCTCGTCGACCTGCATGATGGTATCAAACTCCTTTTGAAGCATTATAGTGGCGTTGGTATCATGAACTGAAATCCTTTTGGGAGTGAAATAGGTAGCACAGTATGAACAGCATAAGGGAAGACACTGGATCAAAACACAGCAACAAATTAAAAGGACAATGAAATATATCACCTTTTCTAGAATCCAACCCCAACCACCAAATAAGGACCAGCTCCAATTTCCGCTTTCCATTCCTCTAACATTTTCCAAAATATCTAGAATGTGCTGAGTGATATTCTTTTCCATATTTGTGATACCGACTACACTCTGTTCTCCTATTATTGTGCATGCACCACCACTCTTAGCTAAAATAAAGTCAACTGCATACCTTGTTTGTTCGGAGTATATGCGCATACTTTCCAATTGCGTGGTGATTTCCCGTAAAGCTGCCACTGTAGAATTAGATAGAATTTGCAACTTACATCCAAAATACTCTCTAGCTCGTTCATCCCCGGCCATGGCGGTACCACCAAATGTAATAATAGACGAAAGGATATATCCAAAAGTGATACCATTCCTATAATTATTAACTTCCAAATCGGTAAAGCCCTCACTAAATTCTACGGTCAATGCCCTTTTTACCCATCTTATATTTGGTTTACTGGACTTGCAAGGCACCCAAAGAGGTAAAACCATTCCCAAGGCCACGTCCTCTGTACCATTGTACATATTAGAATGTGTACCATTTGATAGAAAATAAAAACCTGGATGTGCATAGAGTGGACCTTGATAATCTAATGGAGCATATCTAGAATTCATCCCCTTCATACTGGGATCATCCTTTCTTCCTAAATGCATTACATTTTTGTACACTACTTCTCCAGAGCAATTGAGATATAAATAAGCATCAGTACTATTTATTACAGGGCAACACGAGGGATAAATACCTGCCTCTTGAGTAACAGTCAGGTCTTGGTAGTGCCAACCTGTCAGGGTGATATTTCTTTTACCAAGATACAAATCACCGCAATACATTTCGGGCATGCACCATGGGTACCCTGTCCCCCTCGGCTTTCTACAATATAAGCAAGGTCCAGGATATCCCAGGTCAAATTCACCTTTTGCCTCTACGAAATGGGGAGGGCGAACATATGTATAATTTACCAATGACAATGGATAAGCAGTCCACAAACTTGTAACAGAATCAGTGGGGTAACAAGATGTGTTATCCCCAAAGAATTTCCAGTGTGTGTCTAAGAAAACATTGCTATGCATTGTCCTTTTAGTACGATCCGAGGGAACTGTTTTATACAAAACACATGATGAGGTAACTCCAGAATAACACTCCAGTGTCCAGAACAGCCCCCCTCCCACTAGCAAAAACAACAATATGACCACAGCCCAAAACATTTTTTTTCTGAGCAACCATTAAAAACTGATCTGCCCCGGTCACAGGGCAACAAAAAACTGTTCATCTTCTACAGGGAGACGACCAAAAAGATACATGTTTGCTATAGAATTACAAATGAAAACACCAGAGAAAGAGACATCATATAATGGAACCAACGGTGGAAAGGACACAAAAAAAAAGAAAAATTTAAAACGGTGAGAAGATCAGGGTCCGTTACAAGCCTCCCTGGCAGGCTTCTATTGTTCAATCCTCGGTTGTGCTATTGAGCACTTTCGTGGTGGGGCCACACTATTGCAGCCCATTCAGCAAATGTTCACTGTTCTCAGGATAGGGCACGCTCCCTCCTTGGAAGATACCCTCAACTTATCATGTCCTGCGTCTCAGACAGTGCACCAATCTTCTGATCCCTAATCTAATAGAGAAAAGCAAAAACAAGGGGCATTTTCACTAATCTTATCCACAAAGTCCATCCCTGCTACACTCACTTCTCTTTTGGTGCACTATCCTTCCGTCGAGGACGCAAATTATACCTTTCTACTCCAGGCACTGTCTCATCACGGAGAAGGATCTGAAATTCAGGGGGTGTTGGAGACCGAGACTTAGGCTCCTGCGAATCAGTTGAAGAAGAAGCCTGTACAGCCCTAATTTCTGGGGGAACTGCAGCTGTAAAAACTGCCTCGCTCTCTTCATCTGTCTGCGCCCAAGTCAGCTGGGCGTCGGAAAAGGGAACAAAACGTGGAACCTTCTCCGTTTCGTGGTCCCCTATCCCCTCTTTCACCCACCGATCATAGGGGAGAGGAAGCGGCACTGGCCGGCAGTGAGAAGCGTGGATCCAATGCTTCCGGCGGTCCAAACTCACTGCCGTCCTTGTCATGATGAGGACCAAATATGGTCCTTTCCACCTGGGCTCCAAGCTGTCTCGTCTCTGGTAGTTTCTCACAAGGATATAGTCACCGGGCTGTATGGTATGCCCGGGCCCCTCTGGTGCTGGAGGCAAAGCTTCATGTATCTGTTGGTGAATAGAACGCAGAATTTTAGTAAGATCAAATAAATAATCGACTAACAGAGGATAATCAATCTCAGAATTTTTTTTCGGTCTAGGGACACCCCACACATTCGCGGGACGGCCAAAGACCACTTCATATGGCGATAATCCAGTTCTAGAATGGGCTGTCATTCTGGTGGACAATAGAGCAAGGGGTAATGCATCTGGCCATTGCAACCCAGTACTTTCCTTAATCTTTGCCAATTTTAGCTTGAGAGTACCATTGCACTTCTCAACTAAACCCGCTGACTGAGCATGATTTGCTGCATGAAATTTTTGCTTGATGTGCAGATCAGCGCACACCAATTGGATCACTTTTGCGTTGAAGTGACTTCCATTGTCACTCCAAAGCAAACGGGGCAAACCATAGAGCGGGAAGAACTCTTTAATAAGAGCTTTCACCGTGGCCATGGCTGTATTTTCTTTCGCTGGGTAAGCTTCAATCCATTTGCTAAATGCACAAACCACCACTAACACATATTTCAAATTATTAACTCGCTGCATCTCTATGTAATCTATCTGGAGCACCTCGAAAGGGAGAGAAGGTGGCGCAAAATTACCAGAAGGTGTAGGGGTACCTTTTCCAGGATTGTGTTTCAGGCAAATCATACAATGTTTCACTAGGTGCATAGCAACCTTTGGGATATTATCATTTTGCCACACAGGATCCAATAACCTACAGATTCCTTTAGCACTAATATGAGCTGGACCATGTGCCATGGTAACCACAGGAAATACATATGCATCAGGCAACATCCATCTCTGCTTCTCAGACTTATCAGTCCAGCATCCTTCGTCATCTAAACGCCCTGTACTTTCCTGCCACTCCGCCAACTCCTCAATTGTTACTTCACTCTGTATTTCCTGAACACTCTCTAGTGAATTTTCAAACATGGTAACATCTGGTACCCATCTAGCAGGTCCTGTCACAAACATCCTTGTCGTTTTTGACCTGGCTGTCTCTTTTGCTATCTGGTCTGCAAAAGCGTTTCCCCTCCCTACATCATCAGTAATTGCTTTATGAGCACTACACTTCACTATTGCCAATCGTTTGGGAAGGGTCAAAGCTGTCAAAAGCCTTTCTATCTGTGGACAATTTTGGATTTTTGTACCATGTGAGGTCAAGAATCCTCTCTCTACCCAGAGGCGTCCAAAATTATGGGCCACCCCGAAGGCATACTGGCTGTCAGTATAAATATTGACAGTCAGTCCTTCACTCAATTCACATGCTCTAAAAAGGGCTATCAGCTCCGCAGCTTGCGCAGATTGGTAAGGAATACGTAAAGTCTCAACTACAGTGCGCAGCGTAGTAATAGCGTACGCTGCTGCAGTGGTGCCATCTGACAATTTGAAACAAGAACCGTCGACATATAGTTCCCCTTGCGGGTCAGATAAGGGAACATCAGTCAAGTCTACCCGTCCTTTCGTCTCCTCCTCGGTCCGAAACAGACAATCATGGACATCTATGTCCTCATTTTCCGAAGGGAGGGGTAGTAACGTGGCTGGGTTCAGAATGGCACATCGTTTGATAGTAATATGAGGTGCAAATAACGTTAATTCATAGCCGGTCAGATGAGCACTGGTGAGGTGCTGCGTCTTTGTCTTGTTTAAAAGTACATCCACAGCATGAGGTACCATTACTGTGAGATCATGATTGAGAACGGACCCTGAAGGAAGTGGCCCTCTAGGGCCACTCGGGTTTTCTTACAACCACCTGCTATGCCTTCCCAAGAATGAAGAGTCGGTCAGACAGTAGAGAATACAAACTTACATGTTTATTAGAAATGCTCTGCAGAGGAGTCCATCATGACCTGCACCCTAAGATGTCTGCCGAGGGACTGACCCCCCAACAGTCTACAGTGAGTAATAATTCCTCCCAAGGAGCCTCCAACCACGCCCCCTATGGAAAACTACCGGCCTGGGCCGAACATGAACAAAGAGGCACAGTAGGATGAGCTAACACCTGCCAGATGGGTACATTTTATCAGGGATCCAAGGCCACGGTGCTGGGTCTCAGCATTTCCTAAAGTGGGAGCAGAAACTACACATTCGGATAAATAAGCGAGGGCAAAATGCCCTATTCATTAGTAAGTCGAGAAATAGCCTTTCAACAGAAGGAGAAATAATAACGAAATACAGTATTCTGCTGAGGCAAGCAATACGAGGAACAAGGCCTAACTCGGGCACAGTCTAAGCAGCCTAATAAGGATTACGAAATGCAAAATGGAGTCACACTCGCTAACTGAAGCCTGCGCATTACGGGGATAACTCAGTGGGTTGCATAACGTGAATACAAATGACATCTATTTAGCCACACATTGCTAACCTAATATAACGTGAGATGTGTGCGTTGCAGGGATGGGAATTTGAAACCTAACAGACCCTCCTTTTAGCATGGGTGGCTAAATGCTTTATTCGCTATCCGGTAGGGTCTTTACAATTCTAAGGGGAAGAAAGAAATTGCATAGTCAGTCATGTTACAAAGGAAAAACAAGCAACGTGTGAGCATTGTAATCACCTAATATTCAAAGATGCCCTCATCTATGAGCATCATATCCTGAATTTCCTGCAACATCATAACAGAAATCTTGTTATCTCATCTTGGCAATGTAGGGGTAGGAGTAAGTTTACTCATAGGTGCAACAGGCTGGAAGGCAATTAATGCATGAGCAACAGGTAAAGATGACCCCTGCGATGGCTATTAGGACAAGTAATATCTTCCAACCCCATGATGTCAGCAGACCCCAGAGCCACTCTGTGAGGGACCATGAACCATTATCCTGATGGATATCTGAGGCAAGTCTGTGTAATTTCTGTATTGCGGAATATACAGTAGGGGCACTATCAGGAATGTACACACAGCAGCTGCTGCCGATGACGCGACAGGCTCCACCCCTATCAGCCAGAATGACATCTAAAACCATCCGATTTTGAAGAGAAACGAGTCTCGTAGCCTGAAGCTCGACTGTAATATTAGTCAAGATACCTGCAGTTGTATTAATGACTCCCTTAACTACTCTGGCCAGGCGCCTAATATTACGGCTATTGAACATGAGACCCCAGAACGGCAGAATGCCCTTCATTATGTCAGAAAATTGCTGCAAGGATGTATCTGTCTGATCAATATCGTCTGGATTGACAACTCTCTTAACTCGGTGTACCTGGAGATCCCTACGCTGTAAGCGATGAGTTTTGTGGTAGTTGGATGGTGCAATGTAAACGGGAGGCAAGAGAAAGGAAACATAACACCGGCCAGACCAACCCTTCGGAAGCCATGTATAAGCCTGTTCCCCACAGATCAAGTATACATTCGGAGGTGTAAGCAAAGGTGGGCTGCTAGTAGTGTTCAACCGATATGTGTAGTTTCAATGGCTCTGTCCTACCAAAATGTTCCCTGTTCCTTCAACACAGAAACTAGCTGTTGCGTTGATCACAGGGACGGGGATGGCTTTGTCCTCAATGATATTGCGTTCCTGGAAACATTTAAAGTATTCAGTGACATTGAATCCTTGGAAATCTAGCATTTCATTTCGTAACCAAGTGACATTTTCGTGAGCTTCAAATACATTCATGCAAGCATCTGGGTGCAGGGTACCCTTCTTGCCATCTGCCCCGGGTGTATATCCCTGGTGTACCACTATATACTCCAATACTGCCTCGTAGTCAGCTTGTACCATTTTCATACCGTCAGCATAGTAGTGCATGTATACCATAGAGAGCAGTTGGAACCAGGCTTCACAGCTATCCAAATATGACAGGGGCAATGACACTAGCAAATCATTTTTGTGCATAACTGAGGGAAGTAGCCCACACACCCAGCAATTCGTGGCATTAGTAGTACTGTGTACCTGATGAAGCATCTGAACAAAAGCATTTTGGGCATAAGTCTGTCTATGTCTTTCTTTATGTGGGGCTAATGTAACAAACGAATGCTCATCTGGAGCCGGGGTAGTCCCTATCAAGGCGTGCACGGGATGTTGTTCCTCAAAGACCCAGACCACCCCAAATACGACTAGCAGAGAAAGCAAAATTATTATAACAAACACTATTTTACTCTTAGTGGACCAAGAGGACCAATCAGGACCATCTGGAGTGGGACGTGGAGCCGCAAAGGGCTGGTCCTCATCAGGGATAGGACGACCAAAGGGATACATTTAGAAAACTTCAAGGGAAACTTATAGGTGTCACAAGGGAAAGAAAAATTCATGGGCTAGAGCCACTATTGCAACAACAGTACCAGGGGGCACAAATCACCCAGCGTCCTTCTAGAGCCTCGCTGGCAGGCTCCTATTGTTCATCAACGACGGTGCTATGAAGCACTCCCACGGAGGAGCTGCGTGATCTAAGCCCTTGCAGAGAAAACAAATCCTTCTTCTTTCAGGATAGGGCAACCTCCCTCCTGGGCAAATGCCCTCAACTATCCTGTCCAGTGTCCAGGGCAGTGCACCAGTGTAGTTCACCCTAGTCTAATACAGGCACCTTAGGCACAGCACCTGCGCCCTAAGCTCAAGTCCTTCCCTAATTCCTAGACTGTTCGGCTGGTGCACTGTCCTTCTTTCGGGGCCTCAAATTATATTTTGCTATGCCAGGCACTGTTTCATCAACAAAAAGGGGCAGAAACTCAGGATCAGATGGGCATCGAGATTCAGATTCCGGTGTATTAGAGACTTTTTTATCCGGGGCGGCCCTTATCTCTGGTGGGATTGCCTCGGACAGGACTGCATCACTTTCTTCGTCCGTCTGCGCCCACCTCATCCGGGTGTCAGAAAAGGGAACGAAGCGTGGCACTTTTTCACACTCCTGATCACCGATGCCTTCGTTGACCCAGCGGTCGTACGGAAGGGGTAGAGGTATCCGTTTAACGTGTGAACCGTGGATCCAGTGTTTTCTGCAGTCTACTTTAACTGCTGTTCGGGTGGCAAGAAGGACGAGGAGAGGCCCTTTCCACCTCGGCTCCAAACAGCTTGCCCGTTGGAAGTTTCGAATGAGCACAAAATCGCCGGGCTGTATTTGATGCCTGGGCCCCTCTGGTACTGGCTGCAGCGTGGCTTGTATCTGTTGATGGAGAGAACGAAGATCTTTAGACAACTCATACAGATAGTCTACAAGCAGGGGGTACTCTATCTTGGAAAAGCGCTTGGGTCTCGGGATGCCCCAAACATTAGCAGGCCGTCTGAAGACCACTTCATACAGGGACAACCCTGTTCTAGAATGCGCTGTCACTCTGGTAGATAATAAAGCCAAGGGTAATGCATCTGGTCATCGCAGTCCTGTGCTTTCTTGAATCTTTGCTAGCTTCAGCTTGAGAGGACTGCTGTACTTCTCAACCAGACCTGCTGACTGTGGGTGATTCGCTGCATGAAACTTCTGCTTAAAATGCAAACCTGTGCACACCAATTCAACGACTTTTGCATTGAAGTGACTTCCGTTGTCACTCCAGATCACGCGTGGCAACCCATAGCGCGGGAAGTACTCTTTTAGAAGTGCCTTCACCGTCGCCATAGCTGTATTCCCTTTAGTGGGGTAAGCCTCAATCCATTTACTAAATGCGCAGATCACTACTAGCACATACTTTAGGTTATTGACTTGTTCCATTTCGATGAAATCCATCTGGAGAACCTCGAAAGGGAAGGAAGGCGGTGCAAAGTTACCAGCAGGTGTAGGAGTACCTTTCCCAGGGTTATGCTTCAGACAAATGATGCAATGCTTCACTAGGTGCGTGGCTACCTTAGTGATATTATCATTCTGCCATACTGGGTCCAGTAACTTGCATATTCCTTTGGCACTGATATGCGCTGGGCCATGGGCCATGGTAACAACAGGGAGCA
Source organism: Calotriton arnoldi (assembly GCA_963921515.1). NCBI lineage: Eukaryota > Metazoa > Chordata > Amphibia > Caudata > Salamandridae > Calotriton > Calotriton arnoldi. Next base: position 1,300,125 of record CAWUFW010001531.1, on the reverse strand, counting down.
CATATGAATTAGGCAGCAACCATCGCTGCTTCCCTGACAAGTCAGTCCAACACCCATCCTCATCCAAGCGACCTGTTCTCTCCTCCCACATTGCTAATTCGTCTAAAGTCGCCTCACCCTGGATTTCCCTGACGTTCTCCAATGTGTCCTCGAACATTCCATTGTCTGGGACCCACCTAGCAGGACCTGCCACCAACATCTTTGTCATCTTTGATCGAGCTGTCTCCTTAGCTGTCTGGTCTGCGAAAGCATTTCCCCTCCCAACATCATCTATAATGGCCATATGAGCGCTACATTTCACTATTGCTAACTTACTGGGAAGTGTCAGTGCGGACAGCAATTTATGTATCAACGGCCCATTCTGAATCCGCAGTCCGTGTGAAGTCAAGAACCCTCTCTCCGCCCAGAGGCGCCCAAAATTATGGGCCACCCCAAAGGCGTACTGGCTGTCGGTGTAGATATTAACAGCCAGTCCCTCACTCAGTTCACAAGCCCTGAGGAGGGCAACCAACCCTGCAGCTTGGGCCGATTGGTGTGGGATACAGGATGTCTCAACTACAGTGTGTAACGTTATGATTGCATAGGCTGCAGTGGTGGTGCCATCTGGTAATTTGAAACAAGAGCATTCAACATATAGTTCCCCTTGGGGGTCAGATAAGGGAACGTCAGTCAGGTCTACCCATCCCTTCATTTCTTCCTCAGTCCGAAATAAACAATCATGGACATTATTGTCCTTTTCTTCCGACGGGAGGGGTAGTAACGTGGCTGGGTTCAGAGTAGCACATCGTTGGATGGTAATGTGCGGAGCAAAGAGAGTCAGTTCATAACCAGTCAGACGCGCACTAGTAAGGTGCTGCGTCTTTGTCTTATTGAATAGCGTATCCACAGCATGAGGAACCATGTCTGTGAGGTCCGTATCAAGGACGAGCCCTGCCGATTGTCTGATAGAAACTGCCACTGCCGCGGCAGCTCTCAGACAGCTTGGGAGCCCTCTGGCGACATTGTCAAGCATAGCAGAGAAGTAGGCGCAGGGTCTCTGCTTACCACCAAAACTCTGTGTTAGAACAGAAAGCGCGCGACCGTCCACCTCATGCACGTAGAGCACAAAAGGCTTCTGGTAATCAGGAGTACCAAGCACAGGAGCAGAGCAAAGCGCAACCTTTAATTGTTCAAAAGCTTGCTGGCATGCAGGTGTCCAAGGCAGGGGTTCATGCACATCTTTGGTGGTCAGGTAAAGAAGGGGTTTTGTTAGTAGGGAATAATTAGGGGTCCAATGCCAATAATACGATGTTATCCCAATAAACGCGCGTACCTCACGTTGGGTCTTAGGAACAGACATATTAGTAATTGCAGCTATGCGCTCAGGTGTTAGTCTGCAACCCTCCTTAGACAGTAGGTGACCTAAATAGGTGATCTCCTGTCGACAATATTGAAATTTGGAAAGTGACACCTTGTGTCCATGATGCGCCAGATGCAACAGTAATTTTACTGTGGCGTCTTTGCAACCATCCTCATTGTCCGAGGCCACAAGGAGGTCGTCAACATACTGCAACAGCACATTACCAGGGGGAAGCTCCAAAGAATCCAATTGAGCTTTCAAGGCTTGGCTATAAATACTAGGACTTTCAGTATAGCCTTGTGGAGCATGGCAGAATCTAAAGCTCTGACCGGCTATTGCAAAACCAAACAGGTATCTTCTGTCTGTATGTATTGGTATGCTGAAGAAAGCATTTTTTAAGTCAATTACAGAGAAGAATTTTCCTGATGGGGGAATCATTGTCAAGATTGTTGTAATGTCTGGGACTACAGGGTATTGGGGAACTACGATCTTATTGACCTCTCTGAGGTCTATCACAAAACGGTAAACGTCAGGGTGGGCATCAGAAGAATCCAAGGGTGTCTTTTTAAGGTTAGGAAGAATAGGGCTATTACACACATTCACCACCGTCTCTTCAACCACACCAGACTTAATCAAATCCTGTATTATTTGCAATAGGGCCTTTTCACCTGCCTGAGATATCTTGTACTGGGGAATACGTGGCAATTTAGCATTGTCTCTGATCTGTATAGATACTGGCGGGATCTGGAGTAACCCCACATCTGTGTCTCCTGTAGCCCATAACGTACGTGGTACATCTCTGAACTCAGCTGGAAGAGGGGCATCCTTTGCAAAGCACTATTTGACACGAGCTACCTGCGGTCCAATAGTCATGTAAACACAGTCTGGAGAACAAAAAATTATCGCATGCAACCTTTTTAACAAATCAAGTCCTAACAAATTTTCCCCACAATTTGATGTCAGTAAAAATGGTGAATCGACCGTAAAGGGGCCAATAGTCAAAGCAAGAGGCTTGGAAATGGGGCTAATGACCGGCAAGCCTGAGAAACTCACTGACACATTGTTTTGGCTAGACAGAGCTGCCCCCGGGACCAGTGAACGGGAAACAGAGCTATTCATAGCCCCTGTATCAACAAAAAAAAATTCAGTAGTACCCTGTAAATCGGCAGTGACGTAAGGTCCATGCTGATCTATGGGCACAGGAACTGGTCCCTCACCCTGTCCTCGGCTGCCCTAGCTGTGAGACAACCCTGTCACTTCGTCCATGTCATAGTCGTCATGGTAGTACTGTCTTCCTCGGGGGTCGTCAAAATAATTCCCACTCTGTCTATTGTGTGATGTATCCTCTGACTGCATCCCCCCTCTACCTCCTGTTCCTCGTCTGCGTCCTCGAAAACCCCGACCTCTCGGGGTCTCACCTTTCTGTAGCAATTCCGCATACTCGTTCCGTCAATGACCCTCCTGCTTGCAGCATACACATTGATTGAGGCCGAGGGGCGTGCTTGAAGCACCACCCCTGCCAGACCGGGGTGGCCGTTGGGCCGAATCCAAACCTCTACCTCGTCCATTTCCCCTCGCAACTTGCTGCATCAATACCCTCGTCTTCAAATCCTTTGACTTTTTCTCCACCCTTTCCTTGTCCTCGTTCTCTCTATGTTCATAATATTGTGCCATACTCAATATCACTGACGGGGATGATGTCGTCCAAGTACTTTCCGAAGCCTGCAACCATGTTGCAATCTCGGGAAGCAAGTTAGTGACAAATCTGTTGACAAATAAACAAACACCACCCTCCTGTGACAGGTCCTGACCACTAAAATCTAAAAACACCCCTTCAAATCTGGTAAAGAAATCCGACACACTTTCATCCTTCTTCTGGCGACACGCAGTCAACTTATCCCAGTCCACTCTCTTTGGCGGAATAAGTGAGTGCATGTATTTTATAATACGCCCTGGCAAAGTGAGGAGCTCCGCTTTCGGCTTGTCGCCGGGCTTACGCTCCTTATCCCAAGCCCTAATCTCATCCCACGTGCCCCCCAACTCTAGTGCATGATCCTGCGTATGAACCTGCCTCCATATATCCACCAGTACCAACAGACCAAAAAACAACTCTATGTCAGCTAGCGTCATTACTGTGGAGGAGGCCGCCTCCGTCAACTCTTTGTAATATGCAGTAGGGTTTTTTCGGGGGTCCGGCAGACGGCTCTTTAAGGATAGGACCTCACTCCTCTTCCAAGGAGTATAGATCCACTGTTCCTGAAACCGAGCGTCGACCCGTGGTCTAATCACAGCATCGGTGGAATCGCGCAGTTCTGGAGATTCAGGGTGGCAAATGGGATGAACCTCCCTCATGGGATGCTGTGTCCCCATCGTCAGAACCTTCTGGAGCAATCTGCCTCGGTAACCCACTAGTGTCGTTATGTTGCTAAAAACCTCATTGGGAGCCATACCTGCAGCGTATACCCTATCCCGTATGTCATATATTATTTGCGGTGCAACACCTTGAAAACAGTGTTCCCACAACCCTATCAGCGTAGCTGACATGTACTTAAGGGCGTGTTGCTGTATAAACGGCTCTTAATCTTTCATCACACTCCACACATCCTCCACACTATAGATCGGATTCCGAGCCCACTGAGCTGCTTGATTCGCCACCATTTGCTTTTTCTCATAACCCACTGCAGAACGCACCAACACTTTATCCATTCGAGCTCGCGCTGCTGCCCAGTTCACCTCATGTACTCCACACCCAGGAGTTTTGACATTCAACTGTGCCTGGGGTGTCGCACTCACGGGGGAAAGAGCAGACGCAGAGACAGGTACCATCATGTAGGGAGACAGGGTGGTAGGGGTGAAAGGGGGAGTAGCAGTCGATACAGAACTGATAGACTGGGCGGGGGAGCTAACAGCACCCGCGCCGGTGACTGGTGTGAGTAGAAGAGAAGCAAGAGGGGCCGGGGCTGTAGCGGTAGCACTAGAAACAGGAACGCTTGAAGGGGCGGCACTAGAGGCCGAGGACTGGGAGGTCGGGACTGCCGGGTATATCCGTTCAGGGGCATAAGGAGGAGGAGGGTTAGAATTCAATAGCTCTTTGATGAAATCATCACCTTCCTCACTAGTAACATAACATTTATCTGTCTGTAACTCGAAACTTTCTATCTGCACCTTCTATACCTTTCTCTATCTTTCCTCTTTCATAGGCTACTGCTTTCTGTGTTATAGTTTGCGTCTGCCTCTTCCGGGCCTCTTTCTCTGCTCTCAGTCGTCGCTGCTTTGCTTCTTTCTGCCATACTCTTAGAGAATCAAACATCGACTGTCTGCTCCTCCTAGCGAATAACTTGTCCTGCAAGAAATTCAATTTCTGTTCATCAAATGAGCCAGTAAGTGGCCACTGTAACTCAGCATTGTCCCTCGTATATTTATGCAATAATGTGCTAAACATAACAGGGCCAATACCATGTTTAACGTATACGTCAAAATTTGGAGGACCCTCCGGAGGTGCAGGTTGGCTCTCTTCCAATCGAGCATCAGTAGAACAACATCGACATCCAAAACACCCCAATTTGCTGAAACGAGGCATCTTAATATAAGACACATGCACTGTCCCTAACGGACAAGTATAACACCAACAATCGGCAAACAAAAACAAGATAAAGTAACAAACATTAGTCCCAAACCAAACCAAAACGGTCCAGGGACCACTCCCTACAGTCCGAGGACTGTATCAAATCCAAGAAGACAGGCTCAAGCCCTAGACCTTTTCAAGAATTAACCAAATTACCAATTGGCCTGGCAGATTGTTCGCGGGCAGTCCCGGACCTTTTCAAGCGCGGGCCAAATTTCCAGTTGGTCCGGTGGGCTGCTCGTAAACACTCTGTGCCTTTTCAAGGGTCCGCAAACCCACCAAGTTCAAGACAAGACAGTCAGGAGACCGTACCAAGACACAGCCCGTCAGCACGTGTCGTTCAAGCAGGGCAGTTCGAAAACTGCAGAAAAGACAGTCCGGAGACTGTATCAAGACACAGCCCGCAGGCTCGTGCCGTCCAAGAATGGTGCCATTTTTCCAAGAATCAAATCACTCACCTGGTGCACACAGGTCGATTCAAGTTATTGTCCACTGCCGACTCTTCGGACCAAACGGTCAACTCAAAGGTTTCGCCTTCTCAGGACCCCAGCCGGTGACCACTAGACGAGGGGGCACCCGATCAGCCGGGCGGGGCAGCTGCGAGAACCAAGCTCGGTCTTGTGTGGGGTACCCCGATCCGCCCAACCGACCAAACGCACCCCCGACCCTGCAACCCGATTACGGGCGAGTTGGATCACCTTGCGGGGTCCCTGTTCGTGCGCCAACTGAAGGAAGTGGCCCTCTAGGGCCACTCGGGTTTTCTTACAACCACCTGCTATGCCTTCCCAAGAATGAAGAGTCGGTCAGACAGTAGAGAATACAAACGTACATGTTTATTAGAAATGCTCTGCAGAGGAGTCCATCTTGACCTGCACCCTAAGATGACTGCCGAGGGACTGACACCCCAACAGTCTACAGTGAGTAATAATTCCTCCCAAGGAGCCTCCAACCACGCCCCCTATGGAAAACTACCGGCCTGGGCTGAACATGAACAAAGAGGCACAGTAGGATGAGCTAACACCTGCCATATGGGTACATTTTATCAGGAATCCAAGGCCATGGTGCTGGGTCTCAGCATCTCCTAACGTGGGAGCAGAAACTACACATTCGGATAAATATGCGAGGGCAGAATGCCCTATTCATTAGTAAGTCGAGAAACAGCCTTGAACAGAAGGAGAAATAATAACGAAATACAGTATTCTGCTGAGGCAAGCAATACGAGTAACAAGGCCTAACTCGGGCACAGTCTAAGCAGCCTAATAAGGATTATGAAATGCAAAATGAAGTCACACTCACTAACTGAAGCCTGCGCGTTACGGGGATAACTCAGTGGGTTGCATAACGTGAATACAAATGACATCTATTTAGCCACACATTGCTAACCTAATATAACGTGAGATGTGTGCGTTGCAGGGATGGGAATTTGAAACCTAACAACCCTGCCGACTATCGTATAGAGACCGCCGCCGCGGCTCTTAACCAACTCGGGAGGACTCTGGCGACAGGGTCAAGCGTAGCAGAAAAGTAAGCACACGGCCTCTGCTTACCTCCAAAGGCTTGTGTTAACACCGAAAGCGCACACCCAGCCGTTTCATGTACGTACAGCACAAAAGGCTTCTTATAATCAGGCGTACCAAGCACAGGTGCAGAGCAAAGCGCAACTTTTAATTGCTCAAAAGCATGCTGACATTCATGCGTCCAGGGCAGGTGTTCATGCACATCTTTAGTAGTTAAGCGAGGCAAGGGCTGTATTAATAGAGAATAGGCGGGTATCCAGTGCCGACAATACGAGGTGATGCCTATGAAAGCACGCACATCCCTCTGAGTCACAGGGACAGGCATCTTGACAATGGCATCAACTCGTTCAGGTGTTAGCCTCCGACCCTCCTTCGACAGCAGGTGACCTAAATAGGTGACCTGCTGTTGACAATATTGGAATTTGGAAAGGGACACTTTATGTCCTTTGTTCGCCAAATGCTTTAACAATTGTACCGTGGCATCCCGACAACCCTCTTCGGTATTGGAGGCTATCAAAATATCGTCCACATACTGCAATAATACATTACCTGCGGGAATTTGATTTGAAAAATTTATAGAGCGCGTGAATGCCCAGGGGCGTCTTGGCGCTAGGGTCGATGTAAGAAGGATTGCAGAGGATGTAGTGATCTGACTAGGAGGTGAAAAGCCAAGTTTTTACGGCTTTTCTAAACGACAGAAGCGAGGGGCTGTTTTTTATCGTAATTGGGAGAAGGTTCCATGTCTTAGCTGTCTGCAACAAGAAGCTTCTCCCCCCCCCCACCTGACCTGCTTGAATTTAGGTACCTGTAAAAGTTTTGCATGGACAGATCTTAGGCTCCTGACTGGCTCGTACCGTTTCAGATGTGTTTTTAAAAAATGCGGTCCTGAACCATGAAGGGCTTTGTAGGCTAGGCAGACTGTTTTAAACATTATCCTCTTCTCCATCGGCAGCCAGTGAAGGGCTCTCACTCTGTGGGCGACCAGCTCTGATCTGGAAATATCCAGCACCAGCCTTGCTGCTGCGTTCTGTAGACGCTGGAGTTTAGTTAGATGTTCGATTTGTATCCCAGCATACAAGGCGTTGCCGTAATCCAATCTGGACAAGGCCAATGCCGTAACTAATGTTTTACATGAATCTTGGGGGATAAAAGGCTGTAGTCTTCTTATCATTTTTAGAATGAACCACACAGCGGAGGACAATTTGTTTATCTGGGCGTTGAAGGTCAATTTATTATCGAATATAACTCCCAGATTTCTGACTTTATCCACTGGGGTTGGGCACTCGCCCAAGCTGTCAGGCCACCATTTCGGCGACCAAAAGTTCATATCTGCCCCCAGCAGCATAACTTCGGTTTTGTCACCGTTTAATTTTAAGCAGTTGAGTTGCATCCAATTATTAACCTGCCTCATGCAGTCATTGAATCGGTCGGCTGTTTCCTCCATATTATTGGAAACTGACACCACTATTTGGGTGTCATCTGCGTAGGAAACTGGCAGGAACCCACACTTTTTTATTATGGATGCCAATGGAGCAACATAAAAATTAAAAAGAGTAGGACTCAGGGAGGACCCCTTAGGTACTCCACACGGTGAGCTGAAGGATTTGGAAGTGGAGTCTCCAAATTTAACTGAAAAAGTTCTATCCGTCAAATATGAGGAAAGCAGCTTTGAGTGCATCGTCTTGAATCCCCAGTTCTGCTAGCAGTGCCAGGAGTATACCATGGTTCACAGTGTCGAAGGCCGCCGATAAATCCAAAAGAATCAGGGCGGCCTTCCCCCCTGCGTCCAGTATACTCCGGAGTTCCTCTACTGCCATAACCAAGGCTGTCTCAGTTCCATGTTCCTCCCTGAATCCATACTGTGATTGGTCCAGAAAGTTTGCAGAGGCTAGGAAATTTGACAGCTGTTTATTCAGCAATTTTTCCAACACTTTGGCTGGGAATGGGATTCTTGAAATTGGTCTATAGCTACTGGGTTCATTAGGGTCCAAATTAGGTTTTTTTAGGAGAGGGAGGACTGAGGCTGTTTTCCATGCATCTGGGAAATAGCCGGACTGTATTATCTTTGTGAATACCAAATTTAATTGTTCGCTAAGCAGTTCTGGGAACATATGCATAACCTAAGGTGGGCAGGGGTCCGTTGAGTCCCCAGACCTAATTGTCAACATCACCTGGCTGATCTGTTCCACTGATGGGGGTGAAAAACAGAACCCAGAATCGGTGTCCATGCCTCGAGTAGGGTATAGATAAAGGACATCCGAGTTGTTAATGGTCTTAAAAGAATCATATACTGACTTGACTTTATCGACAAAGAACTGTCCAAGTGTGTTACATAGTTCTGTGCTACATTCCATCTGTTTATTAGCGGGAAGGTTCGCTAATTTTTTTACCGTGGTGAAGAGCTCCTTACTTGAATTCTTGGCCTCATTTATTTTTCTTGTAAAATAGTTACTTTTTTGTCCTATAATTAGTTTTTTGTAGATAGCCAAAGTTCTGGCATATTCGTCTTTCCTCTGTTGCTCGTAATTAGCTCTCCATTTTCTCTCTGCCCTTCTACACACTTGCTTTTGCACCCTCAACTTTTCAGTGAACCAAGGTTCTGAGGGGTTTTTCCTCCTGGGGATAACACTTTTCAAGGGGGCTACAATCTTGACTGCTGATTTGATCCAGCTGGATACCTTATCAGCGGCTGAATTGCTATCTGGCCCGATTTCTGGAATGGTCCTGAGTAACTGCTCCTGTAGTCTAGGAGCGTCGATCTTGGCCCAATCCTGATAGGTGATAAGCCTGTAATCGATTGTATTAACTGTTTGTGCCTGATCCACCTTTACAGTGAATACTATCGCTTTGTGGTCTGACCAGGGAACGGGCATTAATTCCTCAATTTCGATGTTTGGATTGGAAGTAAAGATCCCATCAAGCGTATGCCCGGCCACATGCGTATCATGCTTGACGATCTGGTCCAAAGAGAAACCACCCATTGCCTCTACCATTGAAGCAATGTTATTGTCAGATTTCTTTTCTAGGTGTAGATTAAAATCCCCTAGTATAGTGAAATCGGAGCCCTTCGAACTGGATTCTAGGAAAGGACTTAGTAGCTATAGCAGAGGGGTCTTTACCCTTGGTGGTCTACAGATCAAAAGACCTTTTAGTGTGTAATTATTAGTAATTGAGATCTGAAAAGATAGCATTTCACAGTCGTGGGGGCTACCCAATCCCGAGCCCCTTGCTTGTAGCTCTTCTCTAAAAACAATGGCTTGCCCCCCCCCCCCGCTTCCATGTTCTGTCAACTCGGATGACAGAGTAGCCTACCGGTAGAGCTAGAGCGATGTCTGCGTCTGAGGCACCATCTGCCCATGTCTCTGTGATAAACGCTAGGTCGAGATTGTGTGCTTCAATCAGTTCGGCCACTTCAGTATTGTGTTTTACTAATGAGCGTGCATTGATTAGCACTGCCTTGATGACTTTAGTAGCCTTCTTGCTAGAGGGGGTGCACTGTGGTTTTAACGCCATAATGTTTGTAAAGCTGAATGGCAACTGGCAGTTCTTACACTGCTTAGTCTCTTCCTGCAAGTCCAAAATTGGACAGCATGTTTTGGGCCTGAGTCTGAACAGTCTGAACAGTTCTTTACTTGTATATGTTATAATCATAGGGCTTCCCTTGAATTGCGCAGGGGTCCAGGCCCTAGGCACAGGCCAGGCGCGGACGGGAAGAGAGAGAGAGTCCAATTGACTTTTCAAAGCTTGACTATAAATACTGGGACTTTCTGTATACCCCTGAGGAGCTCAACAGAATTGGAAGCTTCTACCAGCCAAAGCGAATCCAAACAAATATCTGCTGTCTGGATGAATAGGAATACTAAAGAAAGCATTTTTCAAATCAATTACAGAAAAGAATTTGGCAGTGGAAGGAATCATTGTCAAGAGGGCAGTAATATCCGGTACCACCGGAAACTGGGGAACTACTATCTTATTAATTTCCCGGAGATCAATTACAAAACGATAAACATTAGGATGTGTATCAGGGGAATCCAGGGGTGCCTTCTTAAGAATAGGGAAAATGGGGCTATTACATACATTCGCTACTGTCTCCTCAACCACCCCCGATTTGATCAAGTCCTGTATAATCTGCATCAAAGCCTGCTCCCCTGCTTGGGATATTTTATACTGGGGAATGCGATGGAGCACAGCGTTATCTTTGACCTTTATAGAAACTGGTGGTATCTGCAACAACCCCACATCCGTATCCTCTGTGGCCCACAGTGAGGACGGCACATCCTAAAACTCAACAGGAAGCGGCGCATCCTTTGCCAAACACTGTTTTGCACTAACCACATTAGGTCCAAGAGTCATGTAAACACCATCCGGGGAACAATAAATTGTAGCATTTAACTTTTTCAACAAATCCAATCCTAATAAATTTCCCCCACAATTCGCTGTTAACAAAAATGGAGAGTCCACAGTAAAAGGACCAACAGTCAAAGCAAGAGGTTTGGAAATGGGGCTCACAACCGGTACGCCTGAAAAACCTACCGAAATATTATTACGGCCAGACAGGGCTGCCCCGGTGACCAGCGAACGAGAAACAGAGCTATTCATTGCGCCTGTATCCACCAAAAACTTCTGTGCCGAACCATGTAAATCTGCTGTGACATAAAGACCACACTGATCTACAGGAATTTGAACTGGTCCCTTTCCCTGTCCCTGGCTGTCCTAGCCATAGGACATCCCTGCAGCTTCATCCATATCATAATGGTCATGATAGTACTGTCTTCCCCGGGGGTCATCAAAATAGTTCTGATCAGAACGACCCCCTGAGGATGCACCTGTTTGAGCCTCATCCCGACCAGCCTCATAACGGCCCCTTCCACTCGATTCCCGCCCTCAAGTTTTTGTAATAAATCTGGGCACTCACTTCGCCAATGTCCCTCCTTTTTACAATACGCACACTGATTCGGCCCTAGGGGTGCACCACCTCTACCAGCACCCCGTGACCTTTGAGCCCGACCAGTGCCTCGTCCCCTTCCGGACCCTCTTGCAACTTGCTTGCAGCAACACCCTCGTTTTCAAATCCTTACTCTTCTTGTCCACCTTGTCCTTTTCCTCATTTTCTCGATGCTCATAGTACTGAGCCATACTCAATATCACTGAAGGGGAGGAGGTAGTCCAAGTGCTCTCTGAAGCTTGCAACCGAGCTGCAATCTCCAGAAGCAAATTTGTGACAAACCTGTTAACAAACAAGCGAACACAACCTTCAACTGACAAATCCTGTCCACTAAAATCCAAGAACACCCCTTCAAACCTAGTAAAAAAATCAGACACACTCTCCTCTTTCTTCTGGCGACATGCCGTCAGCTTATCCCAATCTACTCGTCTGGGTGGGATAAGAGAATGCATATAAGTGATGATGCGACCTGGCAAAGCCAGAATCTCAGCCCTAGGTTTTTCAACGGGCTTCTGCTCCTTTTCCCATGCCTTAATCTCATCCCAAGAGCCACCCAATTCCACCCTGTGATCCTGCATATGCACCTGCCTCCATATGTCCACTGGCACTAATAGCCCGAAAAACATCTCTATATCTGCTAGGGTCATAACTGACGAGGAGGCGGCTTCCGTTAACTCTTTATAATACGCCGTAGGGTTTTTTCTAGGATCTGGTAACTGACTCTTAGGCGCTAGCACCTCACTTCTCTTCCACGGGATATAAACCCACTGTTCCTGAAAATGAGCCGCCACCCGCGGTTAGACCACCTCATCTCTTTGATTCCGCTGCTCTGGGATTTCGGGATAAAAAATAGGGTGCACCTCCCTCATCGGAAATTGGGACACACTAGTCGGAGTACGATAATGCAATCTTTCTCGATAACCGAGTAGCGTCCCAACATTACCAAGAACTTCTGCAGGTGCCATACCAGCTGAGTATACACGATCTCGAATATAATAAATAATTTGAGGAGCTGTGCCTCTAATACACTGTTTCCACAAACCGATCAATGTAGCCGACATATGCTGAAGAGCATGCTGTTGTACAAACGGGTCAAAATCTTTCATCACCCTCCATATATCTTCCACATTATAAATCGGATTCCTGGCCCACTGTGCCGCCTGATTTGCAACCATCCTTTTCTCCTCTTCACCCAAATCAGATCGAGTCAATATCCGCTCCATTCGCTCCCGTACTGCCGCCCAAGTCCCTCCATCCGACCCTCGCACTGGTGTCTCAACACTACACAACACTGGAGATGAAATGTTTGGAGAAGACACAAGAGATACAGACGTGGGGGACAGCGTCAACAATGGCTGTGTGGTAGGAATAAGAGGAGGAGGAGGAACATGTAGAGAAACAGCAGACACTGCGGGGTGCCTGCAGTCACCACACTCGCAGGTTGCAAAACCGGAGGGGAGACAGATAGGGCTGGAGCCGAAGCTGTTGAGTCTACAGAAAAACCAGAGGAAGGCGGAACCACGGAAGACTGAGACGACAGAACAACAGGATATATTCTCTGTGGGGCATAGGGAGGTGGGGGACGAGTTTCCAACAGATCTTCCACGAAAGGATCCTCATCCTCTCTAACTACATAAGACTTATTACACTGTAACCAGAACTTCCTATTTGCACACTCAATACCTTTCTCTGTTTGTTCTGTATCATAACCTACAGCTTTTTGCATCACTGTCTGCATTGCCTTTTTCCTAGACTCCTTCTCGGCCCGTATACGCCTCTGCTTAGCTTCCTTCTGCCATACTTGCAAAGTATCAAACATCGACTGTCTACTTCTTCTAGCAAATAATTTGTCCTGTAAATAATTCAATTTCTGTTTGTCAAAGGTACCATCCAGTGGCCACTGAAGCTCAGCATTGTCCCTCATGTACTTGTGCCATAATGTACAAAACATAATAGGGCCAATACCGTGCTTCACATACATCTCAAAACTTGGAGTGCCTTCTGGGGGCGCAGGCTGCCTTTCCTCCAGCTGACGCTCAGCAGAACAACAGCGGCACCCCAAGCACCACACTTTACTCCAACAAGGCATCCTAGCATCAGACACATTCACGTATTCACTCAATCAACACGCACACACACGCAATAAAAACACACACGAACAAAGAGCTCTCAAGTCAGTCCTCAGACTGCACCAAGACAAGACAGTCCGCAGACTGTACCAAGACAAGATAGGCTCTAAACACAGGCCTTTTTCAAGAATAAGCCAAATTCAACAAGTGGCCTGTCAGAAACGTTCAAAAACACTCCGTATCACAAGGGTCCACAGACCCACCAAGTAAATCAAGACGGCGCCGCATTTACCAAAACAAATCAAGGCAAACTCACCTGGTGCACACAGGTCAAACAAGATTATTCTCCACTGCCGACTCTTCAGACCAAACGGTCAGATCCAAGGGTTTTGCCTTTTCAGGACCCCAGCCGAGATGACCACTAGACGAGGAGCCGCCCGATCAGACAGGCGGGGCAGCCGCGAGAACCAGGCTCTATCATATGGGGATCCCTGATCCGCCCATCCGACCGGACACAACCCCGACCCCACAGCCCGACTACGGGCGGGATGGGCCACCTGGTGGAGTCCCTGTTCGGGCACCAACTGAAGGAAATGACCCAATTAGGGCCACCCGGGTCACTCTCAACCTTTTCTAGCCTTCCACAAATGAAGAGTCGATGACGTAGTAGAGAATACAAGCAAACTAGTTTATTCACAAAGTACACTGCAGTGGAGTCCAATCTGACCAGCCTCCTATGATGGCTGACGAGGGACTGCCTCTAACAAGCATAAAGTTACATTATGTATGTTGCGGAGCCCTCAAAGACCCGCCTACTATGAAAAAACACTGGTAACTGCCGTAATACAATGGGGGTACAGAACAGAGGTTTACATTCCGCAGCCTGGTACAAGTTATCTACTATCCAAGGTCGTCTGGCTTATCCTCCCCTCTAGACAGGTGGGAGAAGGCCTCTATGTAACAGAAAAGGCATGCGTTAATGAGCAAGATTCAGCATTGGAGAAACAAACCTTTTCAAGGACCATTTCTCGTAAATGAGCAAGTAACAGTTTCGATTATAATACAAAATGGCGTCTTCAAGAACTAAAATGGTGGCACAGTTGTCAACCTAACAAACGCAACGTCTGCATTTACTAATTGCGTATACATACAGTATGCATATATAATGATTTAGCTATATAATACTAACATAAAATTGGGTAAAATACGAGTAATATGGCAATTTTACATTTCAATTCTAACAGGCTCCCCGGTAGCTGCTTCATGGCCCAGGCCCCGGATCTGCATGGGGAGGCTCTCTATATCTCCTTCCCCCCTAGTGGGTCTTAGAACTATCGGAGATCATCATCTGCCTCTGTACGCACTCAACCTTTCTTTTGGTGCCAGACAGGCCACCTTCTCCTGGAACCTGCCTTCCTGTCCGCATACCTGTTGTCTGCATCTGACGGTGGGGGAAAAGTTTAGAGGTATGAGTGATCCTAGATGTAATCTGTGTCTATAGACACTTTTGTGGCTGCCTGCCATGCCTTACTCTGGCTGCTCATGCTGCCTTGTGATCCATGAAGTAAGCTTGCTGAACATGGTGGGATCTGGCATCTCAGGCACTACCACTTTTGCACTGGAGAGGAGATCCTCCCTCTGACTAGTGAGACCCAATCTATTGTGGCAGCAGGAGGCCGCAGAACAGTCTAATTTCGATGCTTTTCCGGAGCGCAGAGATGGGAAATACAAACTCCATGTGCTGGGCTCCCAATCGAATATGGACAAGTATACTACATCAGTCTCTGATCCCAGCAGAAGACTCACAGGCGGTGACTTCCCTCCTCAGCCCTCTACATCTCCAGATGCACATCAGATCTTGCAGGCCATTCAGGTGTCACTGGAAGCCCTTGAATCCAAGAGTGGGGAAGTTGGTGTTGACGTTTCCCTACTGCAGCAAGATGTCCGCAACGTGTGGGACGAGTGACCAAGGTGGAGAGTCGAGTATCCACTCATGAAGATGACTCATCTGACTTGAAGACCAAAGTGACCACACTACTCTCAACTGTCCACACCCTTGAGGCCAGAACCGAAGATGCTGAAAATTGCAACTTCCACCTAAGGGGTGCCTCTGAGGGTGCTGAACAGTAGCGGCCCGTGGTGGGAGTGCTACCGGGTGGTGACGTGGGGCGGAGGGGCAGGGTGGGGGTAGTAAAGTACGGAATACGGCCCTATAGAGGTAAGCAGACATATAAATAAATAAAACGAATTTCGTTGCGCGCGCTGCTTTACATTTGGCGAGGCAGCGCGCGCAACGAAATTCATTTTATTTACTTATATGTCTACTTACCTCTATATGGCCATATTCCGTACTTTACTACCCCCCACCCTGCCCCTCCCCTGCCCCACGTCACCGCCCGGCAGCACTCCCACCACGGGCCGCTACTGGTGCTGAACCCCCCAGCTCTTTGACCTTCGTAGAGGACTAACTCAGTTCTTGGTTACCTAATGGTTTGCTGTATCCATGGTTTGTGGTGGAGCGGGCACATTGCTCGCTGGTGCATCGTCCTCCTACGGGGGCCCCTCCCCAGACCATCGTCATCAAGATCTTGAATTTCCATGACCGAGATGTCATCCTTCGAGAGGACCGTATCCGTGATAAGCCCTATTTTAAATCCTCTCACATTATGATCTTCCCAGATTATACTAAATCTACTCAATTGCAACGCAAATTCTTTGATGCCATGAAGCAGAAACTCAGGGCGATGTCCTTACAGTATATGTTTCTTTTTCCTGCACGACTCTGGGTTATCCAAGACTCCCGCTCTAATTTTTTTGACACTCCAGAGGCAGCTCGGAGAGGGAAACTAAGCAAAGAACCGTGCGTAGGTATGAACCCCGAGTAGATGCCTCCCAGGTAGACCCGAGTTCCTCGTGCTCGGCTTCCACCCACTCTCAGACTCGAAATCACCCCAAGTCCAAGTGCAGACGGGGACATCATAGACGATCCCCGGCATTCTCGGAAATGGACCCAGTCGAGTCTGAGAATACTTTTGTTCCTCTGCTTTCCTCCGGGGAGCCCGGGATATGGACATTGTGGCTTCCACTGATGTTGACTCTCTGATGGACTCAAACTAACTCCTTAACACATTGTTTTGAACTGACCATTAGCCCTAGAACCAGGGTGCTCCATGCATGATCCCACCTCTACATCCAGATCCTGCAAAGAAGGAGGTTCACCTCAAATACCCTGTCATGTTCTTGTTTATGTGAAATGTTGGGTGACAGATGCTTCAGGGGTAGAAGTGTGGGGTGGGGGGTTGCTGGGAAATGTTGACATGGGGTTTATGTTGTCTGTTTTGTCTTTTTTTGCTCCCGTTGATCCCAGGTCTCCCCGTTGCGTCCCAGTTGGCCGATTCACCCGGTAACTCTTGCACACATAGACTATCTCACATATGGAGTTTCCTCTTATTTCATGAAATATTAACGGTCTACTAGACCAAATCAAACACACTGTGGTCCTCAGGTTCCTCTGTTGCCACCAACCTGAAGTGGCTCTTCTACACAAGACACATCTCTTGGGCACCCTCTGTCCCTTCCGGTGTAGGTTCGGAGTTTATTAGTCTGGCTTTGCTAGGGGATCTAGAGGGGTGGCAATCCTTCTTCACAAGAATTTCCCCTCAGTGGTCACTCAAGTCTTTCATGATCCCCTGGGTAGGTATGTGGGGGTGACTGGAGCACTGCAGGGAAAAACATACAATTTATAAAGTATCTACATTCCTCCTTATTTGCAGGGACAGACCCTTAGTGACCTGATGACCTTGATACCATCCCTCCAATATGGGTGCTGCTCCTTGGAGGGGATTACAATGCTGCAGTTAATCCCGACTCAGGCCCCATCATGCGCGACCCCTGGGCTTTCTCCAGGTCTCTCAACTTTTGGGTGGATTCGCTCAGACTCTGCAATGCCTGGAGGATATGGAACCTATAGACATGAGCATACACACATATCTTGGTATCTACCAAGCATATTTCTCCCATTCTTCTTCCTCCCGCTGTCAATATCACAAGCACAATAGGGGCTGCTATTCTCCCACGGGGTATCTCAGATCACTCTCCATTACTCCTCCAGGTTGGCTCCCCACAATGTCATAAGCGTCCCATCTGGTGACTAAACGCCTGGTTCCTGGTGGACGAGAGGTTGGTGGGTCACTTATCTGAGGAGCTCTGCTCCTACTTTGAGACCAATGTGGGAACAATTCATAGAGTTGGCACGGTCTGGGCGTCAAGCAAACTGACAATGCATGGAATAGCTAAGGTATACCTCAAATATATAGATAAAATCAAGCAACATGACATTGTGTCTTTGAAACATGCATACTGCAGGGTAAGAATGTGGTGGCAGTTCAAGAAACCGAGGCACTGAGTCGACAACTGGACATTGATTGGACTTCCTTGTGCCAACTGGTCTTGCAGAAGTATCGCCAGTGGGTGCACCATTTGTCAACGTATACATGAACGCGGTGCTAAAAATAGTGTGCTCCTTTATTGACTGGCCAACAAGAATATTGGTTCAATGCTTGACCCCTCTCTTATGGCTGGTGTCGAGTCCCTGGTTACCACGGCTGCGGCAATTGAGACCGCATTTGCAGATTATTATACACATTTCTACGTCCCTCAGCCGTGGTCTCCCTCCGAACTTGCTCATCCTTTTCTTTCTGATGTTCCTCTCCCCTGGCCTACGTAGGAGAGATAAAAGAGGAATAAGACTTGTTGCTTGTCGAATTTGAAAAAGCATTTGATACTGTCGACTGGGACTATCTCGGATCGGTGTTGAGCTGGATGGGTTTTGGTTCCCGGTTTTGTGAAATGGTGTGGCAACTGTATTCCCAGCCGGCGGCCCCGGTTATGGTTAATGGAGTATTGTCCTGTGAGTTCCCAGTTGGACGTGGTACCCGGCAGCGATGTCCCCTGTGTCTGCTCCTCTTCGCCCTTGCAATTGATCCTTAGCTCATTTAATCCGGTGTGATGCTCAGCTGCGGGGTTAGAGACGGAGTGGAGCTATTGAGGATAGAATTGCATTATATGCAGATGATGTTCTCCTGTTCCTTGCATATCTGGCAAGTTCTGGCCCATGGGAGCCACTTTGAGAAGGTTTTGGGCTTCCGGGTACACAAGAGGAAGTCGTTACTCATCCCTTTGCAAGGGGATAGTGTGTTGCTCAACTGGTTGCCTGGCATTCCTATCCGTCGCCTCAGCTTTAAATATCTAGGGGTACATATTTCAACATTACCAGACCTCACGCTTAACCTCACTCCCCTCTTAAAGGGGACCAGGACTAGTCTGGCAGCATGGCAACATCTCCCACTTAATGTTTTGGGTAGGGTTGCATTTGTAAAAATTATGATTTTGCCCTGTTTTCTTAATTTTTTGCAGTCCTTTCCACTCCGAATTCCTAATATGTGGTTTGCTGAAGTGGCGGTTACTTCAGTCCTTTCTCTGGAGGGGTCGTCCCCCTCCTATTTGCCAGGCCAAGTATCACTGTTTGGTGTATGATGGTGATATTTGGGTGCTAGATATACGATTGTACTACTGGGTCTCTCAGTTATTAGTTATAAATGACTGACTGATGGGTGGCTGGGACAACTCGGCGTATCAGCTCAAGCTTTCTAGCCTTAGTCTTGATGGGGGGATGCACCACTTGTCCGATTCCTCTTTCCCTGCCAGAGGTTACAGGGTGGTCTGTTTTGCGTTGAAGAGGGAGACAAGTTGGAGCAGGTGGCGTGCGAAGAGGAATTTTGCAGCTGGGATGCCATCGGAATTACAGTGTTGGGGGAAGGGTGGCGGGGATCTACTATATACTCCTTCACAGACCTCCAAGATCAATTCACTCTTTCCCACATTCAGTTCCACAAGTATTTACAGCTGTGTCACGCCCTGAGTCAGTACTGCGCTCATCTACAAGAAGTGCAAGAATTTAGCTCCTTTAAGGCAGAACTATTGTGGAGGGGGTATTTCTCAGCTATAACGAGACCTCATATGTAATGCCCCGCAGAAACTTGACACACTAAAACAGAAATGGGAGGGATGGGTGGGTGGGCAAGATGGAGGAAGTTGAATGGCAGAAGGCTTGCATGGCCCCAAGGCACCTGTCGATCTCTGCATGTCTCCAGCTAGTCAAACTACACTACCTCCACCAAACTTACATGACTCTCCAATGATTGAGACACCACAGTATCCTTTTTGACCCCAGGTGTGCTCGTTGTCAATCACTGGTGGCAGATTTTTACCACATGGTCTTACCCACTGCTGGACACATATAGATACTGCCCAGTAGGCTGTTAAAGGTACTTCAGTTGCATTGGCTCCAAATCTGACTCTGTTGGTAATACTGGATGAGTTTGGGGAAGCAAGAGAGGACAGGGCTTTGGTGGGTTTGGCAACTCTGGTGGACAAATGAGATATTGCATGATCCTGGAACATACCAAACCCACAGAGTCTAAAGCTATGGCGTCCTGGCATTGATTGGTGTGCCAAACAGAAGGAACCAGTCTATGTGGCCCAAGGATGCCTGCCGAAATTGTAAAAAGATCTAGGGGAAATGGTGGGACTATTACGATTTGTCAAATTCCACATTGGGATCGGTGCCTTGAACTGTTGTCTTACAATTGTGCTCGACTGCGGGTGGGAGTGAGGAGGGACGGGCGGGAAAGGGGATGAGTAGTTGTATTTCTGTTTTTTTTACCTCACTGTCATTAACACCAATAAAATTTGTTTATATAAAAAAATACTTTTACTGTGAAAAACCATCATTTACTAAATCCTTCCATTAAAAATAAATGTGACCTGAACCCCCCAACAATCTTTTAATCAAAACTTTCCCACAATGCGAGTGCAGAACTTATCTTCCTTACAACACACACCCCTTAAAAAATGTTAATCTTCATTTGATTCAGAAGCCTTGTGCCCTTTATCCACCCAACAGTCGATTTCAATTAATAAATTGTCCTCTCCAAACCAAACACCATTTCTGCAAAGAGGAAAGCAAGAAAATCATATAAACATCACATGCATATTTGGAGTCTACTGTCACACTCAGCTTATCAAATCATATGCACAAATATGTGCGTAACTTAATTTCAGATCAGCAAATGCTCACAACTCTGGCACAGAAAAACACATCAAGAATTATAACTTTGGCCTAATTTATTTTTGTAAGAATGTGAGTCCCTACGATCCTGTGAAGCTGTACCATATCTCCTACTTTTTTATTTGTCCCTGAAAGTCCTTCTGACTATTTGATTTTCAATTAGTGGTGGACTCCAATGGGACTCCCCAAATTGCAAATTGGTGCTCCTCCGGGACACCACTTGAAGTACACTGAAAGGGAAGACCCTCCATTGATCTTATCACCCTGTAGTCTTGCGCTACTGCTACTGATCTCACCATGGAGTTTAAGCGCATTAGCTTAGGAAAAGCTTCTCTAGTTTATTACATTTAGTTGGCCTGCAAACATGAGCATATATTTGAGTAATTTTAATCACTGGAACATATCTGACTGTCAATGCTTTACAAACACTGTCTTAGAACCTATAAGTGACGTTAGGCATAGATGTTTGCCAACATTATAGATGTTTGCCAACATTAGAATGATGCCTGCAAATTGGAGGAAGTTGGTACCACAGAGTAGCTCTCCATTTGCCACATCTTCCTTTGATGGCTAATTTTTCCAGGGCCGTCTGCAGAGAATACACAAGGTTTCCCACCATATCATCCCAGCGGGAGATATACTTGGCCACGTGCACATAGTCAGTGACTACTGCAATGCATTCTAGGGAGAGGACCTTCCCAGACTGCTGTCTGAGGAGACAAAGCATACCACAGACTATTTGGGTGAACTCTTTCAATCTAGAGGTTACAATGACACTGATAGGCAGTGGGACAGAGTTTAAATGTGTTCACTTGGGCTTGTAAGCTGGAGCTTTCCTCCTGCTTCAACTTGGAATTGTATGAACCTTTCTGCTCTTGGTGCTTCCAGAACATGCAGCTTTATACTATCTATTTTCTCTCAGCTAGAAACAAACAAAAAAGAGTCCCTAGTGAAGCTTGCCTGTCCTGCCATACTGCTGATTCTTATCTTACCACATCTAACCTATGTGGAAGGCCCTAGCCATTCCAAAGAGTCTATCGACATGGATACATCATCTTGAAGCCCCCTCTACCTCTTATGAGAGAGCAGAGGAGGTCCACAAAATCTTACTTTAAGTCGCTGACCCAGTAGCCAGTGCCCTGATTTGTAGAGATGCTGACCATTCTCACTTATAGAACACTTGGTTGCACCTGCAGCTGCTTGCCATGAAGAAAAAGACGGACAGTCCTGATAAATCATGTCGGAATGATTGTTTGAAGTACTCTATTGACTTTCTTGTTACACCATTGTTGGACCCTACATCCTTGGCATGGTTTCCCCCAATAGTTTGTCTTCAATCCTCCTATTTTTGTTGACTTTGTTTCTGCTGGCCTCAGGACTCTGCGCACTATACTACTGCTAACCAGTGCTAAAGTGTTTGTGCTCTCTCCCTAAAACATGGTCAAATTGACTAGCACCTAATTGGCAGATTTAATTTACTTGTAAGTCCCTAATAAAGTGGTACTACAGGTACCCAGGGCCTGTAAATGCTGCTAGTGGGACTGCAGAAATTATTGTGCTACCCACTTAAGTAGCCCTTTAAACATGTCTCAGGCCTGCCATTGCAGCCTGCATGTGCAGTTTTAAACTGCCATTTCTACCTGGTAAGATAAACCTGTTACCAGGCTAAATCTTTATTTTTTTATTACATGTAAGTCACCCCTAAGGTAGGTCCTAAACAGCCCAGAGGGCAGGTTGCAGTGTATGTTAAAAGTCGGACATGTACTTTAAGGTTTTACAAGTCCTGGTAGTGAAAAACTATTAAATTAATGTTGTTACTATTGTGAGGGCTACCTCTCCCATCGGATAACATTGGGTTACCTTATTACATTTAATAAGTGATAAGTTTGAATTGGGAGCAAGTAGGAATGTCGAGGTTGATGTCTAAAGAATTGTAATTTAATGGTAAAGTCAGAGGTTAAGTCACAATTCTGAAAATGCCACTTTTAGAAAGTGGCAGGCAGCTTGCACCCTCGGATTAAGTTTTCTGGTTTAAGCGAAAAGTTAATTAAGGTCACGACCAAGGAGGTTCTCTTTTCCAGCATGGTTTGGCCCATCAAAAACATTGGCAGCCCCCACTTTGGAATCTTGACTCATCTTGCTACTTTTCTGATGTAGAAGTGATTATGGATGAACTTGACAACTTATATACATCTGTTCGGCATCTTTGGATGGGCATATTCATTTGTTTTATTGATGTATTGTAATTTTATGCAATTGCCATAATTTGATATTTTCGTAATTAATTTTCGGCAACTCATGGAAATACGCACTGTTTTTTGAAACATGTTTTTTAAATATCTGTTTTCAAACATCTTTCTTTAAACTCTATGTTTAGCATGATGCACATACTTGAAGACACACGGAGCAGGCCATAGTGTTTTGTTTAGTTCTATGCTTTCCCTTGTCAGGTGATGTGTTCCAACCACGTGGTATGGTTTAAATGCACTAGAGACGTTTGAGCCAGTTGAGCCAACTTATTTTTGTTAGTGAATCGACAAGGTGTGGCGTGCACTTGGTTGAAGGTAATTTTCGTTTGTGAGGGAATGGTGTTTTAGAATCACTTTGGTAATATGCGCAGTGCAGATTTAGTTTAACTAAGCTCAAATTTTTTGGCTTGGTTGATGGTTTGTGGCACATACTATGTTCTTGAAGCACTGGTATAGAATTGCATGTTTCATTATTATTATTATCAACACGAAGTCAGCACGTTATTTTCGGTTCGGATTTTTGTATCCCATTTTTCATATCTGATTTCCATTTTATATTTCAGTCGCACAGGATGCACGACTATTGTGTGAAAATCATAATTGTGTAGACTTGTAGAATGCAATAACAACCTATTTTAATCGTGGGATGGTCATTGGGCAATTATATGCTATTTGTTTTATTGCAGTTACCCCTGAGGAAGGGCTATTATATGCCCAAAATTCATTGGGTTTTTAAACAAATCAATGTCACGCGATGAGGAAGAGGGAACCCCCTTGCGTTGTGTCAAAAAGCCTGGATCGGCGTTCGTTGAAAATGTTTGAATACTGGACTTGTTTGGATAAGAATGGTATATGGAATGAAAACTGAATAAATAAAATGGACTAATCTTAGATAAAATTGTCGGAATGCATTTGTTCGTATATTTCTTCTTCAGCTGTGCATCCTGGACTGGCACCTGACGAGGCTCCAATCTGACTCTAACATAATCAGTGCGCATGGACGGAGCGCACTCCAGGGTCGCACGCTCTACATTCACAAGCCTTTGAGCTTTAATAAAGACACAGCTAGTTTAAATATGGTGTTAGAGAGAAAATGTTCGAATACTGGACTTGTTTGGAGAAGAATGGTATATGGAATGAAAACTGAATAAATAAAATGGACTAATCTTAGATAAAATTGTCAGAATGCATTTGTTCGTATATTTCTTCTTCAGCTGTGCATTCTGGACTGGCACCTGACGAGGCTCCAATCTGACTCTAACATAATCAGTGCGCATGAACGGAGCGCACTCCAGGGTCGCACGCTCTATATTCACAAGCCTTTGAGCTTTCATAAAGACTCAGCTAGTTTAAATATGGTGTGCATTCTACCACTTTTTGATGAATTGATATATGACCTTTAGAAAGTTGGCATTTTCTTGTCCTAACGATTTGATGCCTGCAGCCTTTATACTGGGTCACATGACTAGGCGTAGCTTGAAGTTGGTCTTTGTGTATTACTCTCAGACAGTGAAACAAAGGAAATAGGTGTTGGCAGGATGGGTCATCTCTGACTTGATGAGAGGGAGGATCTATCACCTACCACACTTGGATATCACAAAGGCTCTGCCTGAGCACACTCACAAAGGGTTTGACATTAGACTATTGTGACCCCAGACAATCTGGGGCCAAGGCAGGGGGACAGGGAGGCAGGACATTCCAAGTACCTCAGGGGGTGGAACCCTCCAGAACCTTCTACATCAAAGTGGGCAACAGGTATTACTATTGGACACTCGGGTCCAACTCTTCATTACACATTTGGACCTGTGGAAGACTCCAAAGAAGGACTGCTGTGCTTCTCTGCTGCAAGGAGTACTGCCATTCTTCTGCCCTGCTGTGCTGCCCTGCTGTCCTCCTGCCTGAGTGACTTGCATCCTGAACTCAGGACCACTAGAGGGACTCCAAGGGCCAGTTGACTATTCTCTTGATCAGAGCCTCAGAGACAGAACAGGTTTCAACAATTTAGAACCCAGCACCTGCACTCTGCCAGCTGTGAGTCCTGCCCTCCCAAGTGTCACCCCAGTTCTGGACCCTTCTTAGCTCTGCCAGCCCAGGTGTGGTCTCAGCATTAACATTAACATTAGAAATGTTTCAATTCTGTTTGTGAGACTGTGAATTAAATATTATTGAGGCCTGTGGAAGGAGTATTGGCCTTCAGTTATGTGCGCTTTATGTTAGGCATGTACGCCCTTTTTCTCTGCACAACTCATCCATCTGCATTTCTTCAACCTCATCTCTTTCCTCTTCAGCACCCTCTTTTTACTCTACCCTAAAAGCACTTCCTCGCATCTCCCTCACTTCACCACCCCCAAACATACACTGCACTCACTCACATGTAAGCACTTTATTTTCTTTTACTTTTGCCTTATAAATATTTTGACATTTGTGTACCCCCTTCACACATATAATTTCAAGTGCAGCTGTAATGCATGGCCATTGCTCTGTGTGGTCTAGAGAGAGGCAAACCCATTGACAGGCACTTTCCTTTGCCTTCAGTCTTGTATTGGGTGGACCAACTATGAAATACGTAGTAGATGGACACCATATCAGCAAGGTAGACAAGTTTAGATACTTAGGGGTCCAACTGGATTCTGGACTAAATTGGCACCGCTTGTAACGCAAAACATTCTGTCCTTCAATAGAGTGACGTTTAGTACTGGTGATTTCTCTCGCCGACTTGGGGGCACCCACATACAATCGGTCCTGGAAATTTACAGGGCCAAGTGCCTCCCACTAGTGAGCTACGGTAGTGGAATCTGGGGTTACGGACAGGTTGCCTAAATTCAAGTGGCAGAAAACAAATTCTGAAGGGGCCTCCTGGGAGTTCCACAAAGTATACCTTATGAGATTGTCCATGAAGAACTGGGTTTGGGTTACATTGTTGACCAGCTTCGACTTAGCCCTGTGAAACTTTGGCATTCAATTTGGACAAAAGAGGAGCTTGGTTTTAACAGATTAATATTGCAGGATTGTTTAAAACAGGATAAACTCTCTTTGATCCCGTGGTTGGTTTACATTTCGCATACTTTGAGGTCTCTTGGGAGGCCTGACCTGTTCGACAACACAAGCAGTACAGTCCATTCTGATGGTAAATTGATTGAAGAGGCTTTTATGGACAAGGCGGCAGCAGATCGTGATGATTCTGCATTACTGAAACTCTCAATGTGACATGCGATCTTAATAAAAACTGTCAGTAATGTAGAACCCTATCTGAATTGGAATATGACACAACATCAACGCCGCTTGTTGACCTATTTTAGGTTGAACCTATTCTCTCGATTAGTATCTCATAATTACGGCTGTTTTAAGGACTCAGATTTGCCCCGCTGTAATTGTGATAATACCTCGATTAATGACACATATTGTTATGATTTGTCCAAAATACAATAATTTACAACATAAGTTTCTGCGACCAATTTTAAAACCAATTAATTTTACTCAAGCTAGGCCGGCCTTACTGTACTTACAGTTTTTAAAGTCTCCTACAATCTGTTTTTCTCTTGTATGGTTTTTCTCGAGGGTTTTAAAGTGAGTTTGAATATGCTAATGATAATCTTTGCTTTTAATTCTCTTGGCTTTTATAATTTTACTCGTAAAATCGAATAAAGATTATGAACTGAACTGAGCCTTCAGTCTCTGAGGTAACACTCTCAATCAAAGCCCCTCATAAACACCTAGCACAACTCAAAGAATGACCTATACAAGAGTAATAAGATGCATGAAAAAAATACAGAAATACAACATCATGAAATAGCTAACACTCTCGGGGAATGTAAGATTAAATAAAACATGTGAAATAAAAGAGGAACTTAATCATTAATATGTATTACCTGAATATTTGTAACATTAATTTTTCATAAATCAATCCATGTTTTTGGTATTAATATTAAGGGCATGAAGATAGGGCCAGTTGTAATACCATACAGCATGTAACTGTCTTTACTATAAGCACATATTTCTCCCTTTGCACTTGAATCAGATATTTGGATCAACTTTGCAAGGGAACAAAAACCCTGCTCGTCTTTTGGATCAATTACATACAGCAGCTTCACTTCTAAAGGGGCAGCGACCTGCAGCCGGGGGGTTGGGGGGAGGGGTTGTGTGACTAGGATCTCAGCACAATATACATAACACAAGATTAGCATTATAACACCATTACCGAGGACAAGGTGCCAAATCACACGTGTTTGCATCCAGTCCTACCGTGTGACAAATGGGAAAGGATGGGATCTATGCCTGTGAATGACAGACATCTGGCCTCATGCAGGGATGCAGAATCTACAGTGGATACCACCATTGACTACAATGGCTATGAAGGGCTTTAGAAAGGTAAGCCTTGTGTCCAGGGTCAAAAAGTTGATTCACTGTCTGGCTTCCGTCCCCTGATTCAGACCGAGGCAGGCAGCTGGTAGAGACAGCCCAATTTAAATACATCGATTTGTTTAGAGCTACGATCATATCTCTAAATAAATTGATCCATTTAATATTTTTTGAGGTAAACGTGTAGGAATTTCAGTGGGGCGCAGCCTCAGAGCCCTACTGGAGAAACCACCCCTGGTTACAAGTAAATGAAATGTTCCAGTTGGGCACAAACAAATTCTGCCATGTTTAGGGGAGAGAACACAAGCACTTTAGCACTGGTTAGCAGTGGTAAAGTGCACAGAGACCTAAAGCCAGCAAAAGCGAGTCAGCAAATCCAAGAGGCTGAAAGGCAAAACGTTAGGGGGAAACCACACCAAGGATGTCAGGTTCAACAGTGGATTGTCATCTGAGTCCAGAGCCTGGCCTTCCTTTGTGGGAATGGGCAAATTCCTGACCCAAAGCAACAATCCAAAAAAAGCATTCATTCACAAAAGATCTAAACACACAACACAGATAAGTTCCAGAACAGAAAGCCAATCATATTCAAACAAATTACTTACACCAAAATCACACACCTACAATTACTGAGAAAGATATCTGTAGTAATTAAGTCCAACAGGCAAGATGTAGTTTTGGTAGATTTATTCAGGTCAGTTACAAGTTGTTGAGTTCTCGAGAAGCAGCCCCACCAGGAGCAGCCTGCCTGCTGCTCAGCCCATGGTCCAACTGTCCACTTCACCTCACAGGCACCCAAACATTCCATTCCGCATCATCACACCAACATTCCACACAGCACATTCACACTGGGCTGAGCAGGGAGGGAGATCATAACAGGATATTAACATGAACAGGATACTATATATCCCCCTTTCTTATATAACAGAAGCAAAAATCTGGTTACCTGAAAGAGGTTATAACAAGAAGAACCAAAAAAAGGAATTTAGGTAAAGTACACAAATGCAGCTATATATATGCAATAAAATTAAACAGAAAGGAAAGAGCGAAAAGGAGCGTACAAGAAAATGAAGAGGAAGCAATAGATAAATATACACAATTAGATTAACCCATCCTCCCCTTCAATAAATTTCAAAAGTGTAGAATAAAATTATATGGCATAAGAAACAACATTTAAGCAGATAGAAATGAACGCACCTATGGTTATCCCCAAATACAACCACTGGCAAGACAGGCATCCAAGGAGGCATGGCACTGCACGATAAGAACTAACTGGTTGCCTTACACCCTGACACACAAAGAAACATAGGAACTGTCCCCTCCCAATAGAGAAGAATACATTCACACTACAATGAGGGAAAGACTATAGACAAGGAATGACCAACAACAAATATAGTCCAGATTCCAAGGATGCAAAGAAAATATAACATCACAAGATGAACTGAACAAGCAGTAAACAGAGATAATGAATAAGAATACAAAAAGTATCACTCATCATCCCCCATTTTCATGTTAAAAATGACAACAGTAATTGCATAATGTAACAAGCAATAAGTGTAGACACAGAAAACTGTACCCCAATCAGGGATTCCTAATTTAAAGGTTAGTGATGTGAACCATGTAAATGGGAATACACCTATAAAGACAACCCTCATGTGAGGATCAACACTAGCAGAAAATGGGACTGACACCTAATAAGACATACCCTGTGAAAGGATATAAATGTACAGCTAGTACGTGTAAATGGGACTAACACCCATGACCTACCCCTGATATAAGGGAGGGAAAGCTAATGTAAATGGGACTATGACCCATGAAAAGATACCCTGTATAAGGGCTAGTAACGTGAACCCGTATAAATGGGAAAAATGCCCATTTAGGCAAATGTACGCGAGTTGGTGACTAACCCATGTGTTACAACTGGACTTCCTGAACCTGGATATTAAAAGAGGATTTAAAGATGAAGAAATCTACAGAGGCTTCAGATGCTGCCAGTCTAAAGGAAATCTCCATGAGGAGAAATTCACAGAAAAACACAGCGACTACAAAAAAGCAAGAAGTTCTTCACAGTATACCATAGATGTCCACACGAATCCAGTGAAAATGAAGCGCAACGCCTTGCAGCCCCCCCCAGTGTCCCAGCCTAGGCGTGCCCTGCTCATTGACATTTTAATAGACTATGGATTTTCCTGGCAAACTAAAACTGTCTGGTGTACACCTACTGCAAGACAAATTGATAGCTCTCAGGGCTTAACTGATGCGGATTGCCACAGTTGCTGTGCTAATCCATTGTGCTTTGCACACGTGTTTTCGTATCCTATCCTCGTCAGCAAAATATGTAGTAATTAAGTCCAACAGGCAAGATGTAGTTTTGGAGAACAGAAAGCCAATCATATTCAAACAAATCACTTACACCAAAATCACACACCTACAATTACTGAGAAAGATATCTGTAGTAATTAAGTCCATCAGGCAAGATGTAGGTTTGGTAGATTTATTCAGGTCAGTTACAAGTTGTTGAGTTCTAGAGAAGCAGCCCCACCAGGAGCAGCCTGCGTGCTGCTCAGCCCATGGTCCAACTGTCCACTTCACCTCACAGGCATCCAAACATTCCATTCCGCATCATCACACCAACATTCCACACAGCACATTCACACTGGGCTGAACAGAGAGGGAGATCATAACAGGATATTAACATGAACAGGATACTACAATATCTGTGGTACTCAACGAGGCAACACAATGTTCTCCTATTTGCATTCCTTATTAAACCACTTATGGGTCAAATATTGTTCAATAGCAGGAGGGGCCACTTTTTTATTACAGGTTGCGACTTTGCCTCTGATTGTTTCAAAGCTATCAGTTTTTGAAGATGATTGACAGTATTATATGGTATCATGGTAAGTTCCAGATCTGGAAGGTTGACGTGCAATATTCTGGGCAATAATTACCACCGATCTAAAACCCCTTGCAAGTTTCTAAAGTACTAGTAACAACTACTTGATCATCCATATGCACCTTGACGAAAGTAAAATGGTGGAATTCTAGAAAGAATTTTCCTATTAAGGATTTCATGCTGTTTGCCTAGTTAAGCTATCAGGTGCAGGGGGAGGACATGACTATTCATCTGTGAACTTCATTACTGCAAGTCCAAGACTTCATCTGTCTTCTTTCCTTTATAAGGTTCTAAACTTTGGAGGATGTACCAAGCGAATAAGGAGTATTCTATTCCAAATAAAACACACAATCTATTGGTGCACCCATACTTTACTAGATTATATGATACTCAGTAACCAAGCTCAAACCCCCTTTCCCAGAGTAAGTAGACTGCTTAATACAACCCTGAGGGAAAGCCTATAGTGCTGTACAAAAATGTTTTGCGATGCCCAAGTAGCTTCATTGCAAATATCCAGCAAACCTACTCGTTACGACTGTGCCTACAGAGTTGCAGTTCCTCTAGTAGATTCACCATGAACAACACCAGGAAGAAACATCACCACCACTTCCTGTGCCTCACTAGTGGCCAGTCAAATTCTTCTGATGATAATAGTCTTTGAGTTTCTGCCTTTTACCCTAGATATAGGCAATCTGTGCAAGACTTAATAGAGCAGTAGTGACATTTGCACACAGTGTTCACAGTAGTGAAATTGATATTATTATTTTGCAATAGAGCGGGTGGTGCCAACATGCTGCTGTGATTTATGTCCTGGTCATGATTGAAAGATTAAATGTTCAACCACTAGAAAACACTTCATGAGTAACCCGTGTGCATCTTGTGTAATTAACTTACCCTTGGTGGAACAACTACCATTGTGTAGGTGTTTATAAAGCCTTCCTGTGAGTGACTGCTGTGTTTTTTAAAAAGTTGTTGAGAGAACTGTTTTAAGAGCACTCGAGCAGAAACAATAAGCAGTCTAGAGATATCTAGTCACAGATAAGATCAATAATCTTAAACAACCATCTTTTTGCACTTGACCACAAAGGCTTTCCTTGTGTTGTCCACACATATTTTATTTTCCTCTCGATGAAGAATATTTCCTGTTCGAAATGCATTGAGATTGTGAGTCATTAACATAAGGATAAACCAGTATGATAGACATTGAAACTAATGCAATCATAAAATAGAGGTTACACTTTTCCAGAAGCAAATGCCAATGCTAAATAAAAGTTGAGTTTAGCACGGTATGAGATACATTTATTAATCAAAATCTACTCGAATTGAACATTGGAACTGGTAAGGAATGCAACTAGGGTCAATGTACATAGCTGTGCACAGGGTACCATGGCAATATTACTTGTGCTGTAATATTAGTGGTGTAAAAATGATTTCAACCAAGATATCATGATCCCCCTGAAATCCAATCTCAGCTAATACCATGACATGATTTTCATGCTCGGCTGATTCAAGAACCATAGAAAGATCCAAAAGGATGACAACAGCAGTGTCCCTCTTATCCTAGATGAGGTATGCAGCCTTTGTGCTGTGTCTTTCCTGCTGACGGCATTTCACCACCTGCACTACATCGCATGAATAAGCAATGCATCTCATGAGCATGGCAAAATGCCTGTCAGCAGGGTGGAAAGTGGGAGTCAAGGCACCACCATAAAGAAAAAATATCACAGGGCAATCACCGCTGGTCAAACATCCACACCTAGATTCAGTCTGTGTTTGCCCCACAGTGAAATACCTGTAAATCCCATGGGTCAAGGGCATTAGATGGAAGGAAAGTGAATATTGTGGCAGAAGGAAATTAGAGGGGAAGTGAATATTGGATACAAAGCCAGTTGTTTAATGTTAGTATGCATTCCATGTGATGTTAGAACTGCCACATAGGCAGGTTGAGTGGTTGACCCAGGATTTGAATAATGAATTTAAATTAATTTAATTGATTTTTAACGAACTTAAAGTTGCATATATTTTAAACAAAAAAAGTTAAAATAACTTAAAATAAACTAATAATTGTTTTTCATATATACATAATGTTTTAGAGCTTTAAATTACAATTATTTATATTCTCAAAAATTAAAATAAGTTAATTTAATGTAACATTGTAATCTTTTATTTTAAGGCACTGCCTACATTATTTTTTATGGGAGGGTTTTGCAGCACCAGTAGTTGGCCATGTGTGGTGCTGGACTTACTCTAGCTCTGAGCTGGAGTACATTTACTACTGTTTTGCTGTTTTGTGTTCCTTAACCCCTCCCATTAAGTAGTACGTATTCCCGATTTTCCAGCCACTTCCCCAGTCCCTCCCACATATTCCTACGTGTGCGGAGATCTCTGCACATAAAAAGATGGGCGAGGCAGAGGTATAGACCTCCACATGTAGGTTAGCAAATAGCATTTTGCTACATGTTAACAGTACAATTGTGGTATCAGCTCTGGAAGAAAAGGGATGCACAAAGTGAAGGAACTTCCTCAAACAAGTACCAGAACAACATATGTAGAATACACAAACATTTTCTGTCAAAGGACTAGAAGAGAAGGTTTGAATCTACCAGTCAGTGTTTCAGAACTTTACAATAACCATTGTAGGCAACACCATGCAGGGTATAGAAAAACACTGTGCCTCGGCACTCCTAATGTCCTTATTTTAGTCTTAGCCAGTAAGCAATAATCCTCAAAATAACCATAAAGCTGCTCACAAAAAATATATGTCAATCTTAATAAATTATTACAAGAATTTTTTTAGATCATTACAAGAAAGTTTTAATTGTCCAACGTCAATGCTCCACTTTGCAATCAGAAATCATATTTCAATGATTATGTATGTCAGTCCAACATAGTAACACAAATAATATTTGAACGATACTTTTCTTTGCGGGACCGGACTGGACGGAGAAACATACGGCGGGATCGCCAAGGACTAGGGGCATATCACAGCCCTTGTGCACTCTACTTTTAAACAGTGCAAGATTTAAGGTGCTGTCCAAATAAGTTTGTTGTCTGAACATAGACACGTCTTTCCCGCGTTAGGCGTGACAACTACTTTTACAACAGCGGCTCGTTTATTTAGACTAAATTTTGGATCTGGGATCTGGACATACTTTTCCAGGAACCCTTTTGGGAACAATTTGATTCTCACATGGATCTGTCAAACGACTTCTTGAAATCCCGATGCTTTTTAAATAAGGATTCCTTGAACTCTTTTATTATAAATTTGATATGCTGTTCCTTACGTAGAATAGCGGGAGATCTTAAGAACTGAAGCCTTGAAGAAGTTACAGTAAGTAACGAAACACGTGTCGGCTGCCATCATCCTTTGACACCGAGGAAACATCAGGAACATGATTTCCATCTGTTCAAATATTATTTGTGTTACTATGTTGGACTGACATACATAATCATTGAAATATGATTTCTGATTGCAAAGTGGAGCATTGACGCTGGACAATTAAAACTTTCTTGTAATGATCTAAAAAGATTCTTGTAATAATTTATTAAGATTGACATATATTTTTTGTGAGCAGCTTTATGGTTATTTTGAGGATTATTGCTTACTGGCTAAGACTAAAATAAGGACATTAGGAGTGCCGAGGCACAGTGTTTTTCTGTATTAAGAACACGGAAGTTCAGACGAATTACCGTGTAGTGACATCTTTGGTAGTGGGATGTCTTTGTGACCTTGAGAGGCACCAATACTGGGAATCTGTTATTTGTTAAAATATCGACTCTGTTTTTCTATAGTATTGATGTGCTGCTGTTGATGCCACCACTGCCTTCTTGTCTTGTTTGTATAAAGACCATGCAGGGTATAGTAGAAATATTCTGAGATACAGGGCTGGTCTCCTTGACAGTCAGCTTCCAGGGATGAGGGGACATCATCTAAAGAAATCAGCAAGAATCTGCTGTAGAAACTTGTGGGTATGCTTGAAAGAGGATTCTGTCTGGTACACAGAGAGAGGGACTTTGGAGGTATCCCTGCAGGAAGAAATAAACTCAATGTGCCGAGCTAGCCCGACTGTCCAAAGGGACTGATTGACTACTGCGGACCACTTGAGAACTTTGAAGACCTAGTAACTCCTGTCACACTGCCTGAGGGTTCTAGTGTGAAGTATAATCATCATTTGAACCCTAGTGGGAGTTCTGTGCTCCTTGTTTGGAGATAGGGTTTTTCTTGGCTTGAGAAGAACCTTTCCCGCTTCCCTGCTCAACCACGACCTGTCTGGAATGCTGAAAATCTCCTGGAGGAGACATGGCGGGGCAGAATGGATCACAAACTGTATCCATGGGAGGTGGTCTCATATCTGAGGTCTCTGCTTCAGTGACAGCAGGTAAACCCAGCTCCCTCACAATGCAAACCCTCATTTGGGGCAGAGAGCTACACTGCAACAGACTAGATTTGTGGAAATTGAAGAAATACTGCAGATTACAGAGGCTTACCCATGGGTCTCTGAACTTGCAGAACGTCACTCATCTTGAATTCTGTGAGTAGGAACTGTCTAGATTTTGCCCTGTAGTAAACATTTTCTTAAGTCCTAGGTTATTGGATGTTAGTACAATCCTCTCATATCTTTGTGTGGTATTGTGTAATGGTATTAATGCTTCCATTACATACCTGTAATCTTCGTTACTCTGAGCCATAGTGTTAGTAGTCCCAATTCTAACACTTTGAGGTGGCCTCGCCCCCATGACAGCCCTTTTACAAGTTTTCAACATAATCAACATTCATCTTCAGTGTCTACTTTTAGCAAACTAAACCTCTCCTCACCCCCTTTGGGTAACCTGCCTGTAAGAAGAGGAAATCATATGGAGGTGTCCCATATAATTGGGGGAGACTGGGGGGAAGGATTGGGATGAGGAGCACGAGGACTCAGCGTAATGAAGACTACCGTAAAGTAATAAAAACATTACTACTTAGACTGTGTTTCTCGTCCCAGTCCTAACACATTGAGGATATACACACAGCTTCAAGACCTGCACCCACAATATGATTTAGTCATGCTTCAAATAGTTTTTTAACTAAAAAATACTCCACCACAATTACTTCATTGCAGCCTGCTAAACGTCAGAGCAATATTATCAAAATCATCATTATTCAAATGTAATCTATAATGTGATACAAAAGTATTTGGAGTGGACAAGGTTGTTGCTCTACAAATCTCCGGCAAAGATATTCCAGCTGCCTCTTCCCGTGAAGATGAAACTGCCCTCCTTGAGCAACCCTGCGCCTTTTTACTATTTCATGACCTGCAGAAGGATATGCTTGTGAAATTGCCTGCAGAACCCACCTACTCAAGGTAGTTGTGGAGACTTTTTTTTAACCTATTAACTACCCTACATGATACAAAAAGTGCATTAGTAGATCCAAACTCCATTATCTTTTCTAAATAAATAAATTCAAAGGAAAAGATTGTGGAGAATTCTCACTCAATACCGGTACAGCAATCTTGTGATGCCAAGTGAAGCTGATTTTGAACCCTAGGCCTGAAAATTGGGTCTGATTTGATTATTACTGTGTCCGACAAAAAGGTATGGGTACAAAATAATCAGAGCTGCTATCTTTCCCAGTCTTTCAGCTAAGGCTGTAACCAGTAAGAAAGTGTCTTTCGCTGACAATGATGATATGTCAGCTTCAGCAAGAGGTCCAAAAGGGAAACAGCATTTACAACACACAGGGCTGGGTTTTAGGGCTCAGGGCGGGGGGGGAATAGGGGCAGTATTTATGGCTTGAGGCTGGTTTTAGGACTCTGGGTGGGGGGCTGAGGTCGTTTTTAGGGCTAGGACGGGGTCGTTTTCAGGGCTGGGGGCCAGGTTTTAGGGCTCAGGCCGGGGGGCTGGGTGGTAATCTTTACCACCCATATGCCTTTACCAATCATTCCTTTACAACATGATTTGTTGTAAAGGCATGCGTGGTAAAGGCATGCATAATAAATAGACTGCGTAGTTAAGGCATGAGATATAATTGCATGTGTGGTACTGTCATACAACCGGTTCAAAAGGCTTATTTTGTAAACCCTCCAATATAATAGTTAAATCCCAAGTTGTGGGGTTAAGAACAACCATTTTTTTCGCAGTTTCAAACTTTTAATAAGTCTGAAAGTCTGAACGCCAAAGGTGAAATGTCCCCCCATGACTCTCTTAAGCCTTTTATCACTGCACATTGAGATGCATTAGTAGATGGAGCTAACCCCTTTAAAAATGTTTCTCAAAAATTCCCAAAATTGGGAAGGGTCACAAGATGAAGTTATCAAACCTTATCAGCACACTGATTCTCAAATTTCTCTTTCTGAAACCTTGATTGTCTAAAGCTACCTCCCTAGAAGAGTCTAGGGGGCATATGTACAAGGAGTTAACGCCGCCTTAGCGGCACTTTTTCGCCGTATTCACAAGCTGTCGCTAACAGCCGTTAGCGACAGAATTCAGGCGAAACCGTCCGTTTCCACCATCGCCACTTATGTTAGCGATAACTATCGCTAATGAGATGCAATGTAGGCGTTCCCGTGCAAAAACGCACGCTAACCACACTTCGTGATATTTACAATGATCGCCAGGGCCCGCAATACGTTCAGAAAACAGCCGCTAAAGCCCGTTAGCGGCTAGGACTTAAGACCAGAAAAAAGGTGGTCTTAAAAATGGTGATAAAGAACTGTACTTAAGGGAGACTAGCCCAGAGCCTCATTTGAAGACCCACTGATGCCATGGAGGTACTACTCATGCAGCTAGGAGCACCAAGAAGGCCACAACAACCACCGCCACTGCCACCACCCCCGGGACCACCACGGAGGCAGCACCGAAGAAGACAGCGGGTCCATCGTCCATGCCTCACCCTCACAGACTTAACGCCAGAGGATGTGATCGCCCACTACAGGCTCAAAAGGTCATCCATCCTCCGCATCCTGACCCAGATAGCCCCCAGGCTGCAGGCACCAACAGAGCGGAGAACCAACATCCCTCCGCAGACAAAGCTGCTGGCAGTGCTGCACATGTTGGCCTCTGGTACCTTCCAACCAACAACTGCCAGAGTTGGGGGAGTATCACAGTCAGCCCTATCAAGGTTCCTCCCAATTGTCTTGGATGGCATCATCAGCCTGACACCCCAGCGCCTACACTTCCCCAACACTGCACAGGAACAGCTTGAGACCAAGCAAGGCTTTTATGCCATTGCTGGCTTCCCGCAGGTGTTGGGGGCAATTGACTGCACACATATCCTACTTGTGCCCCCTGCGGACACTGCACACATATACCGCAACAGGAAGCACACACATTCCACCAATGTGCAGGCAATTGTGGACCACCGGGGCTTGTTCACCAATGTCGTAGCGAAATTCCCAGGGAGTGTGCATGATTCCTACATCTTCCGCCAGTCGATCATCAACCAGCGGTTTCAGGATGGCACATATGGAAATGCACTGCTTGTTGGTAAGTACTAACTGAACACACCACACACCTCAAGTCCACAATCATGTAACTCACAAATGTGAGAATGCACATGTAGCAAATTTCATACAACATGCCTAGTAACATGTCCACCTACCATACACAACAACCCAAGTGACTACGGTTACTGGGGCTAGCCTTGTAGACAAACTATCCCCACAGGCACAGCCCCTCCGCCACACATTAGCAAATGCTGGGAGAGGTGGGAACCAAGTAGTTGCGATGGAGGCTCTGGACCTATGAGGAAAGTATGAACGAAAGGCCGAGTCTGGCGGCAGTGTCCTGTATAGTCTTGGGCTTGCAGAGCACACACTTGTCTATGCAGGCATATAGGGCGTTTCCGTAGTCCAGTCTGCTGGTAATGACTGCGTGGGTGACTGTCTTTCTTGACTCGGGGGGGGATCCATTTGAAGGTGTCATGGAGGATGCAGAGGGTGTCGAAGCAGCTGGCGGCCACGGCATAGACCTGTTGGTTCATGGAGAGGGAGGAGTCGAGTATGATGCCTACGTACCTGGGGTCATTGGTGGGGGGGCCTGCCGAAGGCGGTGGCCCACCAGGTGTTGTCACATGCTGATGGGGTGGTTAAGAGGATGAGTACTTATGTCCCCTCTGCGTTGAGTACCAGGCAGCTGTTGATCATCCATGTCCCAACTTTATGCAATCCTTCCTGGAAGCCCAGCCTGGTGGGTGTGGGTGCCTTGGTGAGGAAGAGTATGAGCTGGGTGTTCCCTTGTAGGTGGTGAAGTCTTCTGAGTGTCTTGATGTTGCTCCAGTTCTTCTCCAGGCGTCTGCAGATGCATCTGGCATCTTGGAGGTCGGTGGTGACCGAGGCGGCTATTCTTTCACGCTGTATGTTGGAGTTGCATAGCGGGGCAAGTTTGTATGCGCAGTTGGAGTGTGGAAATCCCTGGCAGCGCCGTCGGTCTTGGCTGCAGCAGAGTGGGTGTTGCCGTTGATGGTGGAGTGGAGCAGCTCCTCTGTGACTCAGCTCCAGTTCCTTTGTGTGGCGCGGGCTGTGGGATTGAGTGGCTTGGGTTTCTCAACGAGAAGTGTACGCAGTGGTGGTCACTCCATGGGGCTTGAGTGGTGTGAATGAAGTGAACGCTGTTTCCACATGCGAAGATGGGGTAGAGGGTGTGTCCTGCCTTGTGGGTCAGTGTAGTGAAGATTTGGGTCAGTCCGATGTTTGCGAGCTTTGGCCAGAGGGTACTGGAGTTGGAGTTGTTGTGGTTTGTGAGGTGGAAGCTCAGGTCGGAAATGAGTACGTAGTCCATGGAGTAGATGGCGTGGTGTGTGATGATGTTGATGGTGTGGGCAAAGCGGGCCCGGCCTCCGGGGGCTCTGCAGGCAAGGGTGCCGCGGAGTGTTGCTTTGTGGCTGGTCTGGATCTGGAAGTGCAGGTGTTGGGCGGTGGTGAAGGTCTGGCGACAGCGGCAGCAGGAGAACTGAACGTGAGTTGTGTCTGGTGTGGCCTATTGGCAGTTGTACTTTCTCCTTGCGTTGACTTTGAGGAGGGCGGGTGAGTCGTAGCGCTAGACGGTAGGAGAACCAGGGTCCCTGCTGCTGTTTGCGTATGGCTCGTGGACGGGCGCAGACGCGATTGCCTTTGGCGCGCCATGGGAGTGCCAGTGATGCAACCGCGCAGCGCACACTATAAAATAGGCTAGGGGTAGGGACGGGCAGCTGTGAGGCAATGTAATTTCCACTGATGCTGGTCAATTGTCTGGAGCTACACATGGCTAACCTGAATTCCAAAGTAGCACAAAACACACACCACAAAATATTAACACTGCAAACACAGCATGCACAACAACTTATGGACACATCTCTCCATTACATGTTTCAGGTGATCAAGGATATGCACTCTCCCCATGGCTGATGACACCCCTCTGAGCCACAAACACCCAGGCCCAGAGGCAGTATAATTTGGCCCTTGGACGCACCAGGGCCATTATGGAGCGCACTTTTGGCGTGCTAAAGTCACGTTTCCGGTGCCTTGACATCACAGGTGGCAGACTGTTGTACAGCCCGGAAATAGTGTGCAAGGTAATCATAGCATGTTGTGTGTTGCACAATATATGTGTACGCACCAATGCCCCATGGGTCCAAGTACCAGATGCACCGG
This sequence comes from Calotriton arnoldi, assembly GCA_963921515.1. NCBI lineage: Eukaryota > Metazoa > Chordata > Amphibia > Caudata > Salamandridae > Calotriton > Calotriton arnoldi. The sequence continues at coordinate 1,260,389 of CAWUFW010001531.1, read as the reverse complement.
ACGATGCTGAAGATGATGAAGAAGATGAGGCTGGTGCTGCACAACCCACAGTTTCTCCTGCAGGAACTGCCCGAAGGAACCGAATCATAAACAATTTCTTCACCGGAGCACGTCACAATGTGACAATCCTTTGTGAAATTTATGTTCAAAATGCACCTAAGCACAGTTTGTGCAATAAAACAACACGACACACATACCTTGTGTGCATGTTTATCCTCTGCATAAGTACATCTCTCTGACAAGTGAAAGTCAAACATTTTGCGTTAAGTATTGTACAATTGTAATTTTGAGGGTGGGAATGTCTTTTTTGGTTTGAGATGCTTTTAAGGGTGTCATTTGGGGTCAGATATGCTTATTAGGGTGTCATATGGGGTAAAATATGCTTTTTAGGGTGTCATTTGGGGTCAGATATGCTTATTAGGGTGTCATATGGGGTAAAATATGCTTATTAGGGTGTCATTTGGGGTCAGATAAGCTTATTAGGGTGTCATATGGGGTCAGATATGCTTATTAGGGTTGCATATGGGGTTAGATATGCTTTTTAGGGTGTCATATGGGGTAAAATATGCTTTTTAGGGTGTCATTTGGGGTCTGAGATGAAATTACATCTAATACTGTTTATCTGTGTAACAACTTGCACGTACCGTGCAAACTCTGGCCGCATTAACGTTAACACAATGTTTTTTTCAGTATCGCGCAGGAAAATCTATCGCTACACACATTGAACAACACAAAATATTACCCCTAAGCCAATTTGCGTGCAGATTCTCACCGCAAAGTCAAAAAACGGGCCGCAAACACATAGAAAGTGATGTCTGCATGCTTCCTGCTTCCTGGAGGAGTGCTGTGCACTTTCACTTTCTCTTTTGAGCACATTGCTGGTGATTGTGGAGAGTGTTGGAGGTGTATGGTGTTGTGGGCTGCAGATTTTTGATTGAGAGAGTGTTGCTGTGTCCTGTGAACTGTTGATAGTGTCTCCGTGAAGTTTTGTGTACTTGTTTTTACGTGTTTTTTGCGTCTTGTCCTCAATCTTGTCGGGTGTTTGTCTAAGGGGTAGTTTGAATAATTACTAGTTGTTGGGGCATATATTGGGCATTTTTTTTCTTAGTAGTGGGTTTAGGTGTGTGCTGGGAGATTGTGGGTGTGGGTAGGGAGGGCAGGATGTCAGAGGGGGCATTGGGGGGCTTCCTCTGGCTGGTGAAATTTTACCTGCCCTTGATGGTGGAGAGTGGGGGTCGTATCCTTTCAGGATATCCCGTCCATGTGCGGAAGGTCAGGTGGGAGCGCGTGAGAGCACAGATGCTGCGTGTCTTCGGTGTGGACAGGACTGTCCGCCAATGGAAATACCAATGGCAGGATTGCGTGGGCCGTGAGGGTGACCTGTTGGACCACCTGGGAGTCATCATTGGCCTACAGTGTGGTAAGCTCAACCTCAAAATTGATATATGAACACTCATACGAAAAGCCAAAAATGCGGTGTGTGACACAATGGTGTATATGTGCACAAAAGTGGCGGAGTGAGGCGTTAGACATCATGCCTTCACACCTAACGTTGCCACATCAGAAACGCAATGCGGCACCATATGTACAAGCATAGTGTGCAGGCTTGCGTTTCCCCCTGCGCTGGCGCAACACTTACCACTGTAGTGCCAAGGCTGGCACCCTTGCACCATAGTGCGTGCAGGGCAAAGATTGTTCATGTACAGGAAGGGTGACTGTACATAAATAATCCAAGCCATTGTTTTTTGGACATGTGTGCTGCACAAAAGGAAGAGTAATAATGCATTCCTCCTTGTTTTGCAAAGTTAGGTACTCTGCCCTTGTACATAGGCTTCGTGTTACAATGGATGAGAAAGGAACAATTGTTCTAGTGAAATAGGACATCTCCAGAGTGTCATACACCACAAACAATGGTGATACAGCCTTGTGCGATCTGCAGCGATGCTATCGTCCACAGAGCATGTAAAACATCATGTTGGGTGGAGAAATGGGGCCTTGGGAATGTGTCACACAAGTAGTATGTGCAAATTTGTCAGCATCATTGTCTTCTTGGCCTAACTCAGCATTCTCAGGTCTTGTGGGAATGACAGGCAAAGTAGACACAATCATGTAGGCAACATGGACTGCAACAGTACAGTCACAGAGCATTGTCAGTGATGGTGAGGAATTGTATGATGAATATGACACGTGTGATTTGATGTCTGATACCAACACACGTTTCTTTTCATGTCTCACAGCTGGAAAACAACTCATCACACAGGGGGACATCGACAACTTCAAGGACCCACACGCCACTAGTGAGTTCAGCCATTTAATATTGGCATTGTGAGATGTGATGAATGTCTGGGTGAAATCATTGTCGTTGTAGCATGCAGTATGGGTGTGCATCACATGTACCTTGCCTCCAGTGTGATGATGTTTTTTGGAAGTGTGAAATGTGTACAAATCAGTAAGTGAAGATGGAGCAATGCATATGTCTTCCAGATGTAACTTTGCACATCCCCAGTCAGTGATACCCATGCAAGTGACATCTATGGGTTCTGTCACTACAGCACATGAATGTGGATTACAGAGCACACAAATAGGAGAGGAGACATGTGAGTGGTGTTGCTGATGAGTATGACCAGACATGGAATGCATGTACATCCTTGACTGAGATGACTGTGCAAGTGGGCCCGATCATGCCCAAGGAGGCAGTGGTTTTCAGGCCGTGTGTGGTCAGACACAGGTCTGCACAGTCTTATTGTAGGTATGCTGCATACCAGCTTCACAGAAGTAGCAGGGCGTAGCTTTAAGCCAAGGATTATCACTGGCACGTTCCCCAAACACCTAGCAAAGATGGCCCTATGTATCTCATTGGCATGTTTTGCCACTGCAACGGTGTTGCCAAGCTGTCTCCTTGGGGTCATTCCCCTGGTAGACTCAGGGGCAAATGTACAAGCCCCTCTCGCCAAATTAGTGACATTACTCCACATGCATTTACACTGCATGCTTTTGCTCTGCAGTTATTTCTGCACAATATATTTTACAACGCAGGCCTCTACAACGCTATTCGTTAAAACGCATTTCCCATTATAACACAATTACCATTATGACTCCAGGGGGCCGTTACTTTGGGGAATGCATTGTAACAGTTTGCGTTGTAAAGCACTGCATTGTAAAATTGTCAGTGGAGTAAGAATTGCTGATCAAAGACATGCAGATTTATAAAAATTGAGTAAACTACGTTTCCCCCTCTCGCCAGCACCGCGTCACCTATTGTGAAGTTGTGGTGGAGAGAGGGCCTGCGCCTCATGTACAAGTCAGTGTTCAGCCACCTAACATGTTTCCATGTGTGCTGCTTGATGCAGCACAAATGTAACTGTAAGTAGGGCTATTCCAGGATTGCTAATGTGCAGGCAGGGTGACCTTCCTACACATAGACAAGCCTCCCCTGCACACAGACACCCTTGCACTCCTGTGCAAGGGTGCCTGTGTTGGCGCAGAGTTGAGGAACTTCATGCCATCGCTGGGGGACACGCAGGGCCGCACATGATTATTGTACATATGATGCAGCACTGTGTTACAGTAGAGGATGAGCGAGGCGCTACACCCGGAGGGCTAATGTCTCCCTCATCCAATTCCTTGTACATGTCACCCTCAGTCAGGGTATGTCAAATCACCATCATTTGACACTGACAGTCTCATTTGGTTGTGACACTACATGTCACATGCCATGCACTGTCATGTCAGTCTCCCCAGCATGATGTTACTGATACAGGATTTCACATTGCATTGTCCAGGTCACTTTCTAACTTCACAATGTTACGTTACAGTGTAGGCTCCCATGTTTCGCTGACCTTGTGTTTCTGAGTTAAATGGAGAACATTGACATAGTCATCAGGACTCACATCTTGTCATTGCTCTTATTTGACAGACAACATGTCACCAGAGGAGTCCCATGCCTTCCAGGTGAGGAAGGACCGGTACCTACATATCAGAAAGGTCTCAAAGGGATATCGCAACATGGCACGGAGGTACCAAGAAGACAAAGGCAGCTGTTAGTTGGAAGTCGGTGCCGGTAGGCAGAGTGTCACACAGGCCATTCCTGGCCCCTCTGGCGACAGCCGTGGCTCCCGGCGTGGACAGGCAGCAACACATCCCCCTTCAACAACACACACACAAGGGACAATGCCACCTGCACCAGCAGATCAGGTGGTGCCGTTCACTGTGCAGGACCGGCGCACAGTCATGGACAACAATGTTATCCTGGCAGAAATACGTCCGGAAATGGCGGAGCATACCAGGCACCTGCAGGACATAAAGGAAGTCCTGGGTCTCCCATATTGAGCGGATATTTTGAGCCCCATCCCCCTCTTCTCCCTTCCCCCAATGTTATTTATTGTTCTTAGTTAGTGTTAGGTAAGTATTTTAAGTGTTAGGTAGTGTAGTTGTAGTGTAGGTATAGTTAATGTTAGATTTTAAGCTAGTTTTAGATATTTATTCTTCTATAGTATTTGGGGATAGGTTTCCTTTTCCTTTGGGTGGGGGGTTGATGTCTTTGTTGTTAGATAAAAAATAAAAACCAAAAAAATATACATTTGTGTAGGTTAACTGTGTAGTTAGTTTATGTATAGCTTAAATGTCTTTGTCCAGTCTCATGATGTGCTTTAAGGGTGGGAGGGGGTTGATGTCTTAGATATGTTGTTGCGTGTTTAGGAATAGTTATGGTAGATAGTTTAGGTTATCATTCACTTTGTTTCAGTTAGTTTAGATTAGGTTAGTTGTAGTAGTGATTAGTGTTAGTTTAGGGTAGTTGATTTTGTACTTTCATAATAAATGGTTACTACTTTAGAATTCTGGTTGCACTTATGTCAGGGGTGATTTGGTGGAGTGTTGCTTTTTACCTTGTATGCAACTTATTCTATCACACGACAATCATTTGAATGTGTACTTGTGGCCATGACATGTTACTTAGCTGGGCGGATAGTGTCAGGATACTTTAGTTATGAGCACAGTAAACTTGCATGGGTAACATGGTGGCAAGTAGGAGTTACGGCCTAGTCTAGGGACACTCTTTTGTGAAGTTTGACATCTTAAGTGTGACTCACGGAGCTGGTCAGCACATTGTTGCCCATTTACAACACAACGTAGGGACATGGGCTTGAGCAGATATTGACATTGCAACTCTTATCCATCATGAAGATGGATGTATGCGCCGGGTACCACAGATTCCGTCCACCCTCTGCATATCACATGAGCCTGGCGCAGAATCCATCTACCATGCACAGACATCGGCACACTTGCTGCGTAGTGCAAGTGTGGCAGCATCATTTGAATTGGAAGATCCTGTGCATGGAGGCTCAACCTCCTGCCCATGCAGAATGTTGTCATTTAGCGGATCTAATGTGCATGGCATATGGCAGTACCATGGGCCCGATTCACAAAAGTAATCTGAGACAAAATCCTAACTTGACGACTTTTGGTATTCACAAAAGGCATTTAGGAGTAGTAAAGTTAGGAATCTTAACTTTACTACTCCTAAATGCCTTTTGTGAATACTGAAAGTCGTCAAGTTAGGATTTTGTCTCAGATTACTTTTGTGAATCGGGCCCACAGTTCTGCTGCACACAGGAGGGGGAATGTAGCATTGCTCGCTGTAGTGCCAGTGTCATAGCCACTTCTCCCAGCTGCTACTTTTGGCATTGGCTCATAGTGATGCCACCCTTGAAATGGTGGTACAGCATCTTACTATATGCTAATTGCAGTGCACTGCACATCCCTAGACACATTGCCCTATCCGCTCACAGTGGTCACAGCATGACAGGGTTCCTTGTTGACAATAAGGCATTGTTAGGCCACAGGAAGGGGCTGACTGAGGACTTGCACTTTGGGATAAGTCCCTATTGCCAACACCACTTCACTGAAGCAGACATTGTGGTTCCAATAGCGGCTGGTAGGCATATGCCCTAACGATTCTTCATCTATGTGAATATGGTGTGCTCCATCCACATCTTCGTCCTCTGATGTGTCATGTGCCTCACATGTGCGTGGTGGTAGATTGGCTGCAGCACTGTGAGGCACTGACACATCAGGGGGCGGAGATGGGGATGTAGAAGCAGCAGCAGCATTCATTTGTGCCAAACCTTAATGCAGCAATGCAGTGATAATCAGCTGCAGGGCATGGAATATTCCAGCTACGTCTCGTTGGTGTGCAGCCGTGGCAGCCATTTGTTCCACTTGCATCCGCTCCATGTTCTCCATTATCATTCGCATGCGGGCCAACTCCTGGCTGGCATCGCTGGAGCCACTCTGACTGGACAGTTGTTCTTGTCTCTGAGTCATGACTCCAACGATGTCAGCCATGGAATGCCGGAGAGCATGGAGCGGACTGTGGGTGTCTGTGATGTTCTGTAGGTGGTCCCGAATGGCACTCAGACACCCACGTACGTCATCGAGTTTGGCCGCCAGGCTGTCAAACCCCACCCGCACCTGATCAGGCATCTCCTGCTGGACCTCTACCGCACGGCGTTGAAATGCCAGAAGTGGGTCCTCAAGGTCCTGGGAGACAGCTGTGGTGGTAGGTGCTTGCTGGATGCCACAACGCAGCTAGATGCCCTGCTTCTGGGGATGGGGTGGTGAATTCCTCATCTTCATCAGTGAAGAGTGGGACAGGCTGCTGTACAGGAGGTGAGGTTTCTCCCTCTGCAATGTAAAGGGGAGATGCAGTTAAATGTGTGTTTCAAGTTAGATCATGCATTGGATGAGTTTACCAGCAGGCTGCATGACAATGTCCATTCTGACTGTTTAGGAGGAGATGCCTATTAGATGCCGGATAGTGATTATTTGTACAACATCACGGATGTGACGTTGTAGTTGTACATTATCATCTCACATTTTACAGCTATGCCAAATGTGAATGGCCAATTGCTATGCACAAGCAGCACCAGTTGTGACCCCTGTTCTGTAGTGAAAGTGATGCAATTTGTACCACATTGTAGTCAATGTTGATTATCTCTGATTTATGTGTCTGTGCACTGCATTGTGGGAGAGTCACCCCTGCAGCATTGGTTTTACTGCCCCTTATCCCTTTCAGGCAGTGAGCCTTTCACTTATGTGTATTTGCAATGATGAGATGTTGCAAGCTGGAGTAAATATGGGTCTTGGACAGAGTTGGGACACTTGTGCATTGTTTGGCAGCAGATGTCTTCTTTACATCAGGGGTTGTATGTACACGAGGAAGTGTCAGAGTGTGACCTGCTCCTTTAAGGATGAACTCCACACTCAGCCACTTCAGTGACCGTGGCCTGCACCATGTTAACATGTTTAGGGTGCAGGCATGCAATTCATCATGCACTGTCACTTGCCTTGTCAATGTGGCTCACAGACAGTCAGCTTTGCTGTGTAGTGCACATGTGCATGGGTTTGGTGCGAGAATGGTTATGTGTGAGGAGGGGCCCCTTTAGGCAGATTGGCAATGATGGGATAATTGCTGTTTCTATGTGTGCTGCACAATGCAGTACACATGTACATCCAGGTAGCTTAGGCTCTTGTGATTTCTCTTGTGTGCATGTCGTCAGTCATGTTTTTCCTTGCATGCATTGCTTACTGCCCTCCTATTGGCTTACCCATTGTGAGTATGGTGCAGTGTGAATTTCTATTGTTGTTGCAGGCTGAACAGACAGTGACAACACCTATTACCCTCAATGTTGGCCCCACGTGTGGTGTGTACGTGGGCCTAGATTTGATGGATGTGGATTTCCAAAGGCGTATTAGTGGTGCTCAGGCCCTATCACCCCCCACCCCTCCCATCAGATGCAAATGGCAGGCTGATGTGTGTTTGTGTATTTGCCACGCAGATGGTCACATGGATGATACATGCTGTCCTTGTTCAGATTATTGAATTCCGGGGTTTTCGTGTGGATGATGACAGACATGACTGCATATTTGTTCACTGAAACTGTAGACTTAACAAGGTGTAATGGGCAGCTCACACCAGGACGGGTGTGGAATGCTATTTTCTGTATGGCACATGTGTACATTTGTGATTGGAGGAGTGGATTTTTGTAGTAACTGAAGTCCGGACGTGTAGAGGATGTTCAGTAGATTTATTGAAGTAGATTACAAGACATGCAGTTAAGTCCGGTACAGACCCTACCAAGAGGAGCCAGCATGCTGCTCAGCCCACTCAACTGTAACCCTGCTCTCAGATTCCCAACATTCTTAACCACATCATCACAGCAGCATTCCATTGGCTAGGCATGTGGTAGAATAGTATTGCACTTACAAAGACAGAATACTACATATCCCCTTTTCTTCTATATGGTTAACAGAAAAGAAAATACTAAAACAGAGAATAGAAAAAGAAGAAAGCAGAAACATGATAGACAATAAAGAGAAGAAGGCAACAAGGAGGGAACATGAAGATAGAAGGGGAACAGAAGGAACAAACGGTGAAAAGGTGAGGAAACAACAGGCGAACAGGAGAGGAAAGGAGATACATATGATCCATCCTCCCTTCTATAAATAACAACAGAAAAGAAAAAGGAACACAGCGAAAGAAAACAACAAGAAAGAGGACAACACAAAAGCACCAATGACATTACCCTAAACACGTCAGCTGGCCAGGCAGACATGCGAGGAGGTAAGGCATAGCAGCAGAACAACACTAGGGTGAAACCAGATAGAGAACAAAGAAAAACTGACAGCAAGAGAAGAGTTCAGAATCCACAGATGACAAAAGAGGAATAGACATCAGGAGGAAAACTGAACACTAGCAAGAAACAGGGAAGCTGAGAGAAAACACAATAAGATCATTCATACTTTTCTGCTAAAGTTGTAAAGATAAAATAATGTAAACAACATTGCATGGGAAAAATTGACAGTGTAAAGCAATTAGGCAAAACTTTGAGAAAAACATCAAGTGGGATTGAGACCCAAGCAAAACACCCTATATAAAGGTAAAGGTGTACCCAAATATGTGAATATGGGACTAAAACCAATGAAAGAACTAGAAGGTTGAAGTAATGGGACAGAAACCCATACTGTACACCTCGCGTAGAGGTCACATGTTGTGCACGGTAATGATGGGATTGTAACCCATATGACGCACCTCGCGTAGAGGTCATATGTTGTGCACCATAGCAATGGGACTATAACCCATGCAACACACCTCGTATAGAGGTCAAATGTTGGGCACCGTAGTGATGGGACTGTAACCCATACAACACACCTCATGTAGAGGTCAAATGTTGTGCACCGTAGTGATGGGACTGTAACCCATACGACACACCTCGTGTAGAGGTCAAATGTTGTGCACCGTAGTGATGGGACTGTAACCCATACGACACACCTCGAGTAGAGGTCATTTGTTGTGCACCGTAGAGATGAGACTGAAACTCAAACTGTACTTCCTGTGTGTGGTAATAGCATACTGGAACACTGACGTAAAGGGACAGGAACCCATTTTGTACACCCCGTGTGGAGTAAAGTATACTAGAAGTGCATACATATGGGTGAGAACCCATGACTTATCTCTATAAATAGTGTGCAAGGAAACCGCACCCTTGGGATGAACACCCAAAAGGGTCTAGTGATGCACTCTGTGAGAATGAGACTAGTACCCATCCCCATAATTGTAAATTATGTTAAACCAAACTCTGACAGGATTAAAATACCGTAACCCAACTGGTTCGGTAGATGGGAGATGCAATAAAAAAAAACAATATTGTATATACATCCCTTAGGCAAGGAAACCTAAAACAGTGGAATTAGAAACACGTAAGCTGTGAACATGGAATTACTCAAATATAGATTCAAGTAAAGCAAACTCTGCATACATATGTGAAAACCATTAGTAGAACATATTCATCTAGGCTGGTGAGCGATCACTCACCCGAATAGCGTGAGTGGCGGCACACTGGGCACACCCGCACTTGTGCACCCCGAGGTAACCTGTAAAGAAAACGCAAGCTAAGCTGTAAACCTAGCAAATACAATAGGTGAAACCACTACAAGACAAATGTCAACTATTGTTGAAACACGACAGTTCTGTACCGTAAATCATTAAACTTAATGGTAGAATGGAAAAAGGCACACAGGCAGGTAGCCGACAAATCACACACAGGAAGAAGAGTTGACACTCTCAGCTGGCGTATAAAGAGTGCCTTGTAGGCTTGTAGTAGAAGCAGTAGTGGTAACCATAGAATCACGTGGAAAAATGTCACTGTTGCAGAACGAAGCATTACTCATGACATGCGTGGTCAAAGTCATTCTCCAAACTAAATGGGCAGGAAACGGCTCCAGAAAGTAAAATAAATGCAGAGTCTCACCAAAGGAATGTCTCGACGACGACGGTTTCCCTTGTACAACCGGTCAAGGAAAGATTGCGGAGCGCATCGTCCACGGACTCCTTCAAGTTCAATAAAAACGTTATTGAGGCAAACATGAGACAGCGTGGTTGGAAAAGAACAAAGGCAAAGCACCAAGCACTAAGAACTAAGTGCTTCAGCCAACCCTAAGATGGTGGCACGCCGAGTGGCTCACGGCGCGTAGGTGCTCCAAGAACGTCCCTGGAGCAGAACAGAATGTCACAGAAGATCCACGAAGAATGGAGAGACGGGAGGTATTCGGGGAGGCACAGCAGGTAAGATAGCGCGCGCTGTTGATACGTCGCGCGACAGACATTTGAACAGCAACACGGCGGTTGGCAAACGCCCACAGACAAGATGTCTCAGAGGGGGCCCAAAACCACGGACATAGAATTGGCTCACCTGATAAATCCTCCATGAAGTACTCGTGCATTTCATAACACATCCAGCAACGCCACTTGTGGAAAAGACCCAAGGTGTAATCCGAGCACATTTTTCGCCGAATTGTTCACTTGTAGACGCTGCCAAAACAAACTGCCAACACAGTAGCAACAGCTTGGACCCTGTGTGGCACTTAACAGTCATAACTCTTGGCAGAGTAATTAGCATCTAGTAACAATGCACACTTCACCACGAAAACAGGGAAAAACTTCTCCCTTAATGCTGTTGGACTAGATGAATTTGCAGAAAAACTGGTTTTCGCAAAACAAAAGCACCTCACTCCGCACGGGAGACAGAAACTCAGGCAGTCACTAATTACCTTGCTTCTTGAGGCACTGTAGACACAGCAGGAACACGCTTGGGCTGCAGCTGAAACTAAAATAGCAGGAACTGGCACGATTGTGTAGTGGGCGACCGATGGCAAGGTCACTGGTGGGGTCGAGTGGTGCCAGTTTGTTTGCAGCTGTAGCTAGAGAAGTTGCTTCACCTTGACAAGAGGCTCCCAAATATTCCACACTTGAAAATGAAGGTGTTGGCAGGTAACACACGCAGGTCCTTTGAGTCAACTCGTCGCCAATAAAATGTAGTAACTGAAGTCCGGACGTGTAGAGGATGTTCAGTAGATTTATTGAAGTAGATTACAAGACATGCAGTTAAGTCCGGTACAGACCCCACCAGGAGCAGCCAGCATGCTGCTCAGCCCACTCAACTGTAACCCTGCTCTCAGATTCCCAACATTCTTAACCGCATCATCACAGCAGCATTCCATTGGCTAGGCATGTGGTAGAATAGTATTGCACTTACAAAGACAGAATACTACAATTTTGACCTAAGGGGTGATGGTGCCATTTAGCTACTTGTCATTATTTGGTGCTACTTTGCTATTCTTGCTTGTTGTCATACTTAGGATGTCATCCTTCTTTACAGGGACATTGTAGTTCTGTGAGTATGGCACACAGACAAGTCATGTAGTACATATTTGGATGACACATTCCTGATATGCAAAGTCCATGCACTGTAGTGTTGTAGGCATATCCCCCCTGCTCATAGTATGACATCACATTTGGACTCAAGTCTGCTGCATGTGTGCATTGTGGGATATGCACCTTTTAGACAGATGGCTACATGATCACTTTGTTGTGACAATGCATGTATGCAGCCTCACTATATGCTTTCTCACTTGGTGTACACAGGACTGCATCTCATGAACAAGCAAGGTGGCACATTGACTGGAGATGTGGCAGGATGTCTAAATGGCCCCCTTGCCTCAACACCACGCATATGCATGTGCCCGTGTGTCTGAGTTGTGTGCAAGATTGTGTATGTGCAGTAAGGTCCCCCTTGATGCACATGCACATTCTTGCACACGACTCAGATACACGGGCACATGCATATGTGTGGTGTTAAGCAACGAGGCCATTTTGACACCCTGCCGCATCTCCAGTCAATGTGCCCTTTGCTATTTGATGTTGCACTTATTTTGTGGTCTGATGTTAATCTTGGACTCTATTTTTTGGGTACTTTTCTGTGCACATTTCCAGGTCTGTGAGTCCACCAATATGTGTCTTGCAATGTATTGATTGAGTAGGGTGATATGTGTCTATGCCACCAGGGAGAAGGGTATCCGGGACATGACCCGCAGTCATTGTGGGTGTGCACCGAGAGATATTTAATTGGGCATGAGTGCCATTGGGACCATCCATCCCGTCCCCCCAGTCCCTGGTTATTACTCACCCTGTTGCTGATGTGTCTGGTCTTGTTCAACAGTATCCTGTCCCGGAACTCCAACCACCGTCTCCTCGCTGATGACAGCGGACACCTGTTCCTCCAATGCATCCAGCTCTTCCTGTTGCGCTGGACTCCCACCTCCAGTCTGCATTGCTGCTTTGAGATTTGCTGCAAGTTTTGCCTTGGTCTTGCGCTTAGCATCATGCCAGCGCTTCTTGCAGTCATCCACTGTCCTCCTCACCTCTCCGACTGCATTCACCTTGGCTGCGATGGACTGCCATATTGCATTTTTTGTTCCCAATGACACTGTGGAGCTGACAAAAAGCTGTTGTTTTTCTGTCACCTCCGCAATCAGGACCTGGTTTTCCTGCTGACTGAACCGGGTCTTCCTCTTCCTCTTCTCCTTGCCCTTCCCCTGGGTCTCTGCCTGGTCCTCCTGGGTGTTTGGGGGGTTGTTGTTTGCTTCGGTACTGGGTCCAGCTTCCTCCATGGTTCTTCAAATCTTTTTTTTTTTGTGTGTGTGTTTGGGCTACATAGCGGGCGTTTTATAGTGGTTTTGTGGCCCAAACGTGAAAAAAGTGGTGTCACGCTAATTAGCGTGCAGTTTCTGGCCGCTAATTAGCCTTTCGCCACTTTTTTCACGTTAGCGTCAGCATTTTTATCGCCGTGCCGCTGTTCTTTACGCGGGAAAGTTCACACGGTAAGATAAACTATCGCCATTTAGCGGGGTGTTGGAAATACGCCGCTAACACGGCGGTAGTTAACCGCGGTACACGGCGATAAAAAAACTAGCGCTAACTTGCGTTAGCGATAGTTATCGCCAAATCTTGTACATATGCCCCTAGGTGTTGAAGGGCATCCATTTCAAGATCCAAGCCATGAGATGGAGATTCACTAATGACTTCTGAGAAAGCATCGAACAACAGAGAGGAGAAGGCTGAGCTGGAAGATGAAAGGATTGACTGATTGCCATTTAATTCAGCTTAGAAAACCAGGGGCAATGAGACCCGAATGGTGCTGTGAGAGCTACTGTAAACTATATCCTCCCAAATCTCCTGAAGCACACTCGGGAGGAGAGGAATTAGAGGCAATGCATATGGTGATATCCTGATAAAGCCCATGACCCTCTCTTATTTAAAATGACACCCCTTATATTGTGATGTGACACGTGGCGTAGGTGGGGGTATTGTGATTATGGGGTTCAGGACCCACTAGGGGTGTAATATGAAATGAGGATGTTATCAAAGGTATTTACATCTACCTAAATGTATATATTTGTAATTTAATATGTAGTATATAGTAGTTTGTGTGTAATAAAAGTACTTTTCTTCTTTAAAATAAAAAGCACTGACTGGAAAATACCTTATTGAGCACTCTTGTTGTGTGTAAATGACTCATTTGTGTTTTTAGTAGAGGTGGGTGTAACTTGTGTAATTTGCTGTAGCATAATTAAGCAAAATTATAGCAAAATTCTGTGAGATTATGTGAAACTATGCAAGGAGCATAACCAAGCATTTCGTGCTATTTTATTAGTGCAAAATGCATCCTTCCATCCAAAATGGGCTCAGGATGCATTTTGTGCTACGAAAAAGTGCTAAATGCAGCAGAACAAGAACATCATCAGCAGCAAGCAGTTGCTCGTGTTTGCCAAATTTGTTGTTTCCGTGCTCCTGCAGAATGATTTTTGTGACACATTATTCATAATTATGTAAACTGATATAATCACATAATTTTTGGTAATTTTGCATCAAAAGAATAACTCGATATTACCAAAGGTGTTCCGATTATTCCAGCATAATTAAAAATGTGCCCGGTCCTAGTATTTAAGGCCACGGCTTCCCTGATCCTTTCATCCGACTTTAGCACAAGAAAGATTGTAAAATATATAACAAGTCTTCTCTGCGCGTGTGATACTGGGACTATTGCTCATTTCTGTAAAAGAGACTGTACCCCTTGCAACATGGCTTCACTTTTTTTCCCATTTTAAAAAGTGATGCGGGTGGTGAAGTTGCGAATTCTTTCACATAATCATCCTTTATCATGGATAGGACACACTTGTTTCTCACCAGATCAATCCACTGGTGGAAAAAGCCTTTGGCCCTTCGCCCAAACTGCTCCAACCGTATAGTCATGGCTTTGGAGTTTGTTGGGTATTATTTGACAGTCATCTGGACTTGTCTGACATCGTAGCCCTACGACCTTGACAACAGTCTTGAAAAGGTCCTCAACCCTCTTGGACCCCTTGAGATGGCTTCCTTTGAAGAAAGGATTTTCTTTCTAGTGGAGCTCTGAATGCTTGAAGGATCTTTCTTTCTTCTGCTAAATTCTGTAATAAATCATCAAGTTCAGGACCCAACAACTTGGATAGAAGAAACAGAAGATGATGATTCATGGACCTTCCATGATTTTAGACAAAGTTGTATTCTCCCTTCTACAGCAGAGTCAAACATGGTAATGAAAAGAAATTGGGTCAATAGTTCCACATTCTCAAGAATGGAAGTTGGGTCCACCCTTACCTGTAGGCAGCAGGAAAGCGATTGAAAATCTTTTAGTAATCGTTGAGAGAGTTAAGTAGCATATTCTTGAGTTCTTAAAGAATAGTTAACTGCTGCATAAGCCCCTTCAAATGATGCCTCCTTATCTACTGTAGCACGGATTCTTCCAATGCTAGACAAGGCGAACAAGCCATGCTCACCAAAATTGAGTTAACTTTGGGTATAAGTGCAAACTTATCATCAAAGTTTTCCGAGGATTCCTTGCAGACAAAAATCTTAGCAATGAGTATTTATCTATATCCTTCCATTCTTTGAGAATTATGGGGTAGATTTACAAGGAAGTGCCGCAGCGCGGCAACGCAAGCCCTTTGGCTGCGCCACGCTGCGGCACTTCCAAAGCACAGGAATTCAACATATTTACATTAATATGTCGCATTCCTGTGCTCTCCCCTGCGCTGGTGCACAAACTGCTGCCATGCGCCGGTGCAGGCACCCTTGCACCATCGTGCAAGGATGCCTGCGTCATGGGGAGATTGTTTTTGTGCAGGAAGGGGCACCTTCCTGCACAAAAACAATCACTACAGGCATTTTCCTCTTTCAATGCGTGCTGTAGAATGCAGCACGCATTGAAAGAGGAAAAAACTAGGAGAAATGAAAATTTTCTCCTTGTTGCGCCTCGCTACGCGACCCCTAGGGTGGTGTAGCATTCAGACGCATTTCCAAATTTACGATTCCTCGTAAATCTGGAAATGTGTCTTGTTCCATGGGTGTTGCGTGGGTACACCCACAGCAACACCCATGGAACTCCCCTTTCACGCAAAGTGCTGTGTGTAAAGGGGCCATATTTACAAGGACAGGAAAAGCCACTCAGGGTGGCTTTTCCTGTCCTTGTAAATATGGAGCAGTAACATGCGCCACCAGTACGTCACAAAAAGTGACGTACTGGTGGCGCAGGGGGCTTGTAAATCTGCCCCTATATTTTTAATTACAACGTGTAAAGGTAAGGTCTCCGCTCTTGATTTAGAATACTGGTAACAAAATTCATCATCTTCCTGCACAGGTTTCTCTTGTAAATTCAGATCTTCAGTTATATGCTCTGGAAGTTAATTTGGTTGCTGCCCTTGAAAATACTGTCCCTTCTGACCCTCTAACTGATCCTCATCCATATCAGTGGAACCTTTTTGTCCTGGGCTTTTTCAGAACAGTACTAACTGTCTCTTTAATCATGGTTTTCTGTTCAGTCCTGGGCATGGAGACCATTTCCTCAAATTCGGAATCAGAGTTCGTATGATGCCTCTTCCAAGAGCATTTAAATAGCTGTATTGTAGCCAAACGTCTGCACTAAATCCTGAGATTCCGTATATATATGTTACTAGGGAACAAACTCTCATTGCGTGAGATGGCGAAGGCTGTTAAGAAACATGGGGGCATATGTACAAGAATTGGCAATAACTATCGATAACGCTAGTTAGCGGCAGTTTTTTTATCGCCGTGTACCGGGAAAACTATCGCCTTGTTAGCGACGTATATACAAGACGTCGCTACATGGCAATAGCTTCAGGGATCAGCGGTGAAAACTGCCGCTAACATTAGCGTGATGGCGATAGGAATTCCGGCGTTAGCGGGCGAAAACCAACGAAAGGCCCATTAGCGGCAAAAAACACACATTAGTCAGCCCAACGTGAGTTTTTTTTGCCTCTAATGGAAAAAATCGCCTATCATTTGACCTCCAATAGAAAATAGGCAAAAAAAACAATGAAATGCAGAATGGAGCAGCCAGGGCCAAGTGCAGCACACATCAACAACCCACTCAAGCCACCCAACATCCAGGATGACCAGGATGAGAGCCTGGATGCGTCGCTGGACCTGTGTCTGGAGCCTGGATGCCTCGCTGGAACTGCATCTGGAGCCTGGATGCCTCGCTGGACCTGCGTCTGGAGCCTGGATGCCTCACTGGACCTGCATCTGGAGCCTGGATGCCTTGCTGGACCTGCGTCTGGAGCCTGGATGCCTCGCTGGACCTGCGACTGGAGCCTGGATGCCTCGCTGGACCTGCGTCTGGAGCCTGGATGCCTCGCTGGACCTGTGTCTGGAGCCTGGAGTGGGAATGCGGAGGAGCTGTGGAGTCGATGAGCCGTGGCGGTAGACATTGAGGGGCGCCGATCGCCCGTACCTGGTGGTGAAGTCTGGTCGGTCGCATGGAGACACGTTGCTGACCTGTGTGAGAAATCCGCCTTGCGCCCCTTGGAGCTGTGAATTGTAGAGGCTCTCCTGCGCACCAATGTAGGGAGGTCTGCATCGCATACTATGATCCACCACTACACCGGGGTGCACAGAGGGGATTACGAATGGTGGGCGGCACCTCTCTGCATCACAGGCCGGATGAGGTTGCGCTGGCCGGACGCTGTGGAGGGTGAGGCCCGTGAGCTGCGCCAAACTTGTGTTGTGGGAGTGCTGCAAGTTCACACCTAAGGGGGCCCTGCTGCATCAACTGCATTGGGAGGTTCACCAGCGGACTGGGCAGCAACTGCCATACCCACACTTGTGAAATCCCACCTGGCTGAGGCTCCTGCTGGGTGAGTCACAGATTTGGAGAGGGTTTAGCGGATTGCGCCACGGTGTCAATGTTCAGGTAAGGAGAAGGTGGGACACGTAGCGGAGGAGGCCCGTGGGTCGAGTCGCCCAGGCCTAGCACCAGTAGATGACGCACCCCCAGTGTCGGCTCATCCACTATGGCGGAAGAGCATCGCCCCACTGCTTCCAAGCAGTGCAAGAAGAGGAACAATCATCACATGATGATAACTTCCTGATGTTATCGTGCCATGTTTCCTTTGCGGGCGGGAGGGTGGGTAGGGCTGCTCCACCCACGCATCAGGGCAGGGGCGGAGTGGCATGCCCACTTAAGTGCGCAGTGACTGTTTGGTCGGCCCGCTCAGGCCACACAAAGCAGTCATGTGCACTCTCCTGTTCGCAATGCAGGCTGCATTACAGCCTGCATGGAGAACATGCCCACACCTCCAGCCCCTGGCTGAACGCCTCGTCCCGGCGCCAATGACCAATTCCAACGCCGCATTGCAGCGTTGTGATTGGCTTAGGGGAGGGAGCCTGGCTGCCTACTTCCTGTTCCTGGAAGCAGACTCCGGAGAGCAGGAGCAACGAAGACACTGGACCCAGCCTCGAGGTAAGATTTCTCTCATTGAAATATTTACAACACCCGCTCACACACACCCCCGCGTCCACGCCCCATCCAGTGTTCTTTCCGGCGTTTCCCACCTCCCAGCTGTCCAGTCCCCCCGCAGCACTTCTCAATGTCGGCCGCTGTGCGGCCATGCGCAGCGGGTGTACCACTGGTGTGCCAAAGGTATATATAGAGTTACGACGCATACCATTATATCGCATTCCATTACAATGCATACTAATACTAGGCATATTGCAACAGTAGGGAAGGTGTTGGATTGCGGAGATGTAAACATTACTATTCCCACTTCAGTGAGTGCAACCCTAAAACTGACCCTTGAACCCCAAAGCAAACCCTGAACCCTAAAATTCTTCTTTGAGCCCCCAAAACACACCCTAAAAATCATATTTGACCCAAATGCACACCCCAATTTTCATAATTGACCAAAATGCACACCCCAATTTTTCATATTTGACCCAAATGCACACCCCAATTTTTCATATTTGACCCAAATGCACACCCCAATTTTCATAATTGACCAAAATGCACACCCCAATTTTTCATATTTGACCCAAATGCACACCCCAATTTTCCATATTTGACCCCAAAACACACCCCAAATTTCACATTTGACCCCATAATACACCCCACATTTCATCTCCGACATCCGAAACCCATACCCACCCTAAAAATTAAAAATACCCCATTACTGACCTCACAATGCGTTGTAATGGAATGCAATGTAAAGGCACCTGCGTTGTTGGATTTGCTTTGTAAAGGCATTACGATGTAATGCCTGCATTGTAATGGACGTCTCCCGTGCCAACGGCAAGCCATAGGCAAACCCGTCTGCGTCCGTCTGCGTCCGTCTGCCCCTGGACCGCGCTCAGCACCAAGGACCCTTCCTCTCGGACACTCCACCCCTACGGCGCCAGCACCCTCCTCGCCATCAACCCTGAACGCCACATCGCCTGCCAGGACCAACATCTGCTCCGGACCGGACATCGCCATCGCTATCACAGACGGCTACTAAATCACCTGCAAGGACCACCCCGACCATCCAGGAGGAGGCATTGCCATCACCTACAGAAGCACACTCCGACTGACCACGCACTCTAATGACCCAACGGTGACCATGGAACACCGTAACTTCCAGACCCGGACCAATCCCAACCCGTCCTCTGTGGCACCCTCATCTGCAGGCCCCCCAGGCCATGGACACCCATTCTCTGATACCATTGTAGACCTCATTGCACACCAGGCTCTCCCATCCAGCGGCGACATCCTACTCAGCGAACTCAAGTTCCACCTGGACAACCCCAGTGACCAGAACACCACCCCCTCCTGGGGTAGCTCCCCAACATCAGACTCAAGCAGCTAGTCACCGCAGCAAGCCACATGGCAGGACACATGGTTGAGCACATCTCCTCCGCCAGCAGGACCTTCAACTACAGTCACACCACCGGACTCTCCTGGACCGACCATCATTGTATACATCACGTCTTCACCATGCCCACCGTACACAACCGCCATCATCGCCCCCCTCGCAGCTGGATCAAGGCCACCGAAGTACTTCTCGTCAACTCCCTCAGCACCACCACTCCGCCAACGCTGTCAGGCGATGACACCGCAGTGCGCAACCGCCACCGATGGATCTCCAACTGTGCCGACACCCGGGCACCCCTCAAGAACGGCACTGTGTCAGTACCTTACGCCTGCATGATGACAGGCGTAAGGGTGACACAGTGCCACAGGGATAGGCTGGCCCCATGCATTGCTGGAGTTGCGTCATGGTTGTGACACGACTGCAGCAATGCGTGACTTCAGCGCAGAGAGATATGTCAAGATTCCAGACGTATCTGTCATTACTTGCGTCATGGAGCGTTGTCCAGTGAATACAGCGCATCCGTGGTGTCGCAAGAAGGGGGTAGTGAAAAGTGCTGCAACGCTGTCTTGTCGCAGCGCTGCTACACTTTTCATGAGTGAGGCTCAGGAATGCGCACTATCTTATTGATGGTGCGCAGTCCTGCCCTGTGGTTTTGTCGCAGGGCAGCGCAGCAACATTGCTTGCAGCGCAGTCCAGCAACAAAACCTGCTGAAATGAGGCCCCAAGGGTTATCTCCATTTTTAAGACCAGTTATTTTCTGGTCTTAAAAAACTGCCTCTAACTGCAGTTAGAGGCAGTTTTTTTGGTCCTCCAAACTTAAAGAATCCCCTTGTAAATATCGCGAAGTGGGGTTAGCGGCCGTTTTTGCACGGGAACGCCTCCTTTGCATGTCATTATCTCTAACAGAAGTGGCGATCTTTATAATGGACGTTTTCACCGGAAAACTGCCGCTAACAGAGGTTAGCGACAGCTTGTACATACGGCGATAAACGTATTGCCGCAAAACCATCGGAAAAGTGCAGCTAAAACGGCGTTAACTCCTTGTACATATGCCCCATGGTGCTTGCTTCATCTCGTACACACAAAGGGTAGCATGGTATATGGAACTAGGAACGCTCTTCTTATGCAGCATCCTCACTACAAGCACAGCAATACCAGAAACTACTCAATGCCCAAGCTAAGCGGTGTAACAAAACTCGAGGGGCGGCCCTGCAAAGTACATGGTGGAGGGCCTCCCACACTCTAGACCCAGTCAGGAGCTCTCAGGCCAGGAGCCCGCTGCCCGTGCACAGTGCTGAAGCTCCCCCCCCCCCTTGAGCTCAGCACCACCCGCACCACGGGGGCTGTGTGGGCTATTGTCACACCACTGCATATACTGCAGCCCCATGGCAGAGGCTCAGCATCACAGTGCCAACAGTGTAAACAAAGTCACTTACTTGTGAAAATGACACCGCAACAGCAAAACCAGAAGGTCTCCCAAGGGGGACGAGGGGTTTATAATAGTAGAGACTAACGAAAGACTAACAGTGGTTACCTTGAAAACTTGTGGAAAGGGCTGTCATGGGGTGGCGCTGTCTCAATCTGTGAACTTAAGACTGGGATGAGCATAACAGACAAATTTGGGTAAAGTACTTTTGTATCAAGTAAAAGCAGTGTCTGGGCACTGCATTATTGAGCAGTATTGGGAGCAGAGCATTCGAAACTTTCTAACTGATCACTGACTGCTCTGAGATAATAAAACAGCATGTGGCATGCTTAGTGCTCTATACTTAAAGTAAAAACAAGCCATATTATGAATGGAAAAATAGTTCTCTCGTCATAAATGGAAGCAGTTCTTCCAAAGGCTTTGTTAGTTCTACTGTCATAATATTGCTCTGTTTTGATGAGCATATGCTTCCCAGGCCACAATGCAAGAGGTGAAAGGATATGGGGGAAAAGGGAAAACAAAAAGGACAATTAGCCTCCTCCAAAAATACTTTTGTGATGAGACTCTTTTCTGTTAGCCATTATTGAATCATGGTTGTTTTAGTTGAGAGAACATTCCTTTTTTATTTAGTTTGAAAGTCTTTGTTTTTCTGAGATTCAAGAAACATGTCTCTACCATAAAATTCGTGTTAATTAGTTAAATGCATCGACTCATCAGCTCAAAAACCTAAGCCTGTGAAGCTGTTGATACTATTTTTCCATATTCTGGTCTTAAGGCACGCATAAATATGTAGCTGAACCTACTGCAATGGTCGCCGGCAGAAAGATTAAACTTAATTTTGAAAATAAGGAGATTAATCTAAACAGGAAACGTATGCATGTTTTGGGAGGCATGGCATGACAGAAGTGGTGAGTCTGAAAAGTACAAAGGGACTATTTTTAAATGGATTGACAACGAAGAAAATGTCAGCTACTACAGATAAAGTACAAACCATAAGTTGTAAATTCAGTACTAAACATCCTATTGAGATAGTAATGAGGACTTCACTACACAAATTTAAAAGTGAGAACATAAAAACTTTAAAATATCACTTTTCCTCGGAGTCAATTCACAGGGGAACTTTGTGAAAGTGCGAAATCTAACCCACCATAGGTTTCATCTTACAATTTGCGCAGGTTTCTGACTTTCAGAGGACCAGGGCCGTTTCTACCACTAGGCCGGACTAGGCGGCTGCCTAGGGCGGCAAAAGGTGGAGGGCGGCCGTGCCGTGGCAAAAGTTAAAAACATGAGAGTTCTTCTTTACTCTCTTCTCTGTCCTGACTTCGTTCTATTGAATGAATCTACCAGGTAGGTAGTGTAGCGCGGGCGCGGCTCGCCTTCAAATTAGACAGTCGACATCATCATGACCAGACCAGGGTGACGTGACGTGAGGTCACGTTCGGCCGCGTGCGGAGGGCTGTGCCAATGCGCGCGCGGCCGGCAAGAAGAGGCAGGCAGAGCAGAGAGAGTTACCACTGCGCTGCAGCCCGCCTGCAGGCCTATCAGGTACCGGGGTCCGGGGGGAGGCCGGGATGGGGAACTGGCAGCGGCGCCGAGCCGCCTTCCTGAGTTCGTCTCTGGAAGGGACGGCATCGGGTGCACGCTCCCTGCCTCATCTACCAACCTCAGCTGCAGGACATTCTTCTGACCTCTTTACCCCCCACCCACCACCTCACCCCCACCACCCATTCACCCCCACCACCCATTCACCCAAAGGCGGTCGACCCATAGTCAAGAGATGCTGCGATGTTCCCTTTGCTCCCATGGTCAGTTTCTCCATTCAAACCCCTTCCCTCCCTACCTGGAGGCAGGTGCTGCTCCCAGCCTACAGAGAGGGGTTGTCAGAGGTAGCCCGCCCCCAGCCCTCCTTTAGCCAGTAGCTGCGGGGGTACACGGCCCGAGGGAAATCAGTGCTGTTTTGGCTTGACTCGGTTGTGCTGCTCCGTCTGTCATTTGTGGGAACCTGTGAAGATGCTGGGGTGAAGCGCCGCCTCGTCTACCCCGAAGTGGAAGATTCCAGGACAGAGATTCCATAGACGGCGTCAGCGGGACGGGCATCTTCAGGGCACAGCATGCGCGCACTCCTCCTCAGGTAAGCGACGAAAACTCCGGGATTATCATTATACCGCCACTCCACCCTCTTCATAAAACTAGTCCACCTCCCTTGAGGGGTAATTTTGATACTGGTGCATGACACATAGTGGGGACGGGTTTACAAGAGGCAGGGCTGAGATACTGCTTTTCCAGCCTCACTTCCCGCATGCCGTTGCCGAAGTAGTAGACACTGTTCAAGGTCAGGATATTCACCGAAAGTCCAATAATTAGCTTGTATGTTGTAGCTCTCTGTCAAGTGGTGCAATGGTCCACCTTTCAAGAAAGCGCGAAACATGTTTGAATGGGTTGCAGGGCATATCATAACTTGCAAATGTGTCTGCATAAAGTAGGTTTTAATGTCCCACCTTTGTGTTTTGCTTTCTGACACAATGTTTACTTTTTCGCTTTTTATTACCGAATTACATTTTTTTACACGGAATGTTTATTTTTTTTTCAGTATAGTGTATTAACTGATTTATAATAACTCTTCTGGTTGTTACTGTGACTAAGGCCTCATATTTTTTTTGTCTTTGTAGGCTACTAGCAGGCCCAACTCTAGGAATTGTTATTTGGGTGGGCCAAGGGTGCATTCGGATGGGCCACTGCAGGCCCGATTTGTCGCTTGTATATCTAGCCAGGCCTGCTTCAGGGCCCTCCTTTATCTCTCCTTAGTCTTACAAGGCCCAGTAAAATGCACTTTTTTCCAAATGTCTTTCTAAATGTTATCACTCTTAATAAAGTGTTTTTTTCCATGTAATTGAGGGAAGAGGAGGTTTCTGAGGTGGGAGTATCAGGCAAGTTACACTACTCGTGATTGAAAGGGGGCTTTTGTAACCAAGATAATCTAATGGGACTTTTTATGCATCCATTTCTCCCTAGAAGTCACTCTTTCAAGGGAAAATGTACCCCTTATAGAGTTTTTACAACCAAACAGTTACAAAGTATTACCTATTTTGCCGTTCCTGCCAAACTTAACTAACATCTGAAGTGTCTGTGCATATCCATATGACTTAAAAAACTAAAATGAATGTTTCCTTGTGTAATATAACTGGTGCTCATGTAAAGCGCTCCAATACCTTTGGGCCAAGTTCGCGCTATATAAAACTGCTAAAACCCTGGATGACTGGGGGAGAGAGTGATGGTAGTAAAAGCATACATGCCAACATTTTAGAAGAGCAAAGTGGGAGATTAAAGAAAAAAATCGGGAGAATGGGGCCTTGAATCGGGTTACTGTCATGTATGGGCTTAGCAAGTGTGCTGCTGCAGGGTCGGACATGTGAAACGCAAATGCACGTTTTTTTCTTCCCTTTCAGAAGCATGGAGTGCAATGGCAGGCAGAAAGAGGGTGATGCAAGTGTTGT
Organism: Calotriton arnoldi; assembly: GCA_963921515.1. Lineage (NCBI taxonomy): Eukaryota > Metazoa > Chordata > Amphibia > Caudata > Salamandridae > Calotriton > Calotriton arnoldi. The sequence continues at coordinate 1,235,891 of CAWUFW010001531.1, read as the reverse complement.
GCACTGGCCTGCAGGAGCAGGTTGCTGGCAGTGCATACACCACGTTACACAGTACCAAGCCCTGTCAGCTGAAACCCCCGAGTAATCGGGTTTTTGCTTGAAGGAATCGGGAGGCGGGAGACTAGCCTTGAAATCGGTAGTCTCCCGCCTGAATCGGGAGGGTTGGCATGTCTGGTAAAAGGGAGGGGGCGGCATTTTTCAATTCTCGCCTAGGGCGGCAAAACACCTAGAAACGGCCCTGCAGAGGACTAACAACAACTACCTGGTAAATGCAGCGAAATGTATGCAGATTGTACCTTTCCGTGGGTATTTTTTGTCTTCAAAGCGCACTTCACGTGGCTTTTAACATGGCAGGCCCTCTTCAAGAACATGGGTACTGTAACTGTGCATTGGTATGGTCAATGTTTTTCTTTACTTTCTTTACCTGGGTATACTTTTCAGGTCGAGATTCAACCTTGCCCTGATCCTCCAAGAATTAAAGGGGAGATAAATGACATTCCCAAACTGAAAACTCACTCCCAAATTTTGTAGCAATTACTACATGGTGCATCCAGGGTGAGAAAGACCCTGCAACATGGTTTTGGAGTTTTGATGTTGTGGGTGTTAGATGCACTTCGTATGGCCACCCCATACATCATAAGGACCCCTTTTGCAGCCTCTACCCCTAAACGTACTAAGGACTAAAATCGGTGTCACTTGCAAATTTAAACAAGTAGTGGGTAGAACTAGCATTAAAAAAATCCACTAATAAGTGCAAAATCCAATACCAAGATCAACCTTCTGTGAATGTACAAAACACCTAATATAAATTCAGCTCACAGATTACATCATATGCGGTATAGAATGGTATATTAGATAGGAGCAAGCTCTTCCCTGGATAGCACCTTGATGGTATAAATCAGGAAAAATACTGTTTGAGTTAGATTTGGGGTTTATGGATTTCTTAGACTTTACATGGACCTTCTGGTCTCGGCTAAATTTAGGTGGGGTCCCAAAGCAATAATGTCTGATGCAAGAACACCCTATCGCCATTGCTTTTTCGTTTTACGGACTAGCATAGGTGTGTTTTGATTTGTGCCTTTAGGGCCTCAAATAGAAACATCTGGATCCTGGACAAATCTAACCTGTCTTTCTTTCTAGAAGAAAAAAAATATTTTTTTTAAAACTGATTTGTTAAAAAATTCTCACAATTTGAATGAAAATAAAGATCTTTTGCAGGATCCCGAAGTTTAGGATATCCCATTAGAGGGTGGTGTACAAATGTAGTCAAGGGATAGTCAAGCAATCAATACATTTGCATCTTACTGAAATAGAATAACATTAACATGCTCCTGTAATCTATATTTGATGTGGTTTGTCTTGGCATATTAAAGTTTTAAAACCTAGTTAAGATAAGGACATTTTGTTGTAAAATCAGAAGCTTTTCATATACATTCATTTATTTTATTTCCAGGTAGCAATAAGAATGCAAAATACAAGCAAAATGATTGATGAAAAGAAATGTAACATCAAGTGTTGAACATAAAAACAGTGTCAGTGCTAACAATTAAGAAGGCAGCATAGGTTACTTTCCGAATGTCCCAAAACCACTGCTTCTATTTTTATGAAGTTGGCCCCTTTGACACGTATACTACAGCATTTCTCTATTCATGCATTATTGAAAAATTCACTGGTTTTCATTGCAACTACATTCATGAGCTATTCATTGTAGTTTTCCTTGAAAACATTTTTGTATTTGTCTATTTTCATTTGAAATTAGTAGTTTTGCAATGGTAGTATTTTCTTTTTGAAAGGTCTTACTATTGGTTTTCATGCATTTGCAATATTCCTTGGAATGCCATTGAGCATTTTACTGATACAAGCAGTTTGTGTTTGCCCATGTACCAAGACTCTGGCACCCTCCTGCGCTTTTCTGCTTTCCCTGAATTTTAAAGGTGGCCAAATACTGATTTTGCAATACTTTCTCACTGTAAATCATCTTCACCAGGTACTTAACAAAAATTAAAAATATTTGATTTAAAGTTGGGTTCCCTGTCCCCTTAGCCATTAAAGTTGTAACATGAATAATCTAAAAGTTAGAATTGCTTCCCTATCAATCACGGGTTTGTTAAAGCGCGACTACTCACCCGTAAGGGTCTCAAGGCGCTGGGGAGGAGGGGAGGTGCCGGTTCCAGTCCATCAAGGAGGGGGTCTGTCGAAGAGCCAGGATTTGAGGTTTCTCGTGAAGATGGGGAGTGATGTTGTCTGCCTGAGGTGGAGCGGGAGGGTGTTCCATGCTCTGGCCGCGAGGAAGGAGAAGGAGCGGCCTCCTGATCTGGTCTTTCTGGCGTGGGGGACCACGGCATAAGAGAGCTGGGCTGATCGTAGGGTTCTTTGGGGTGCGTGGAAGTTGATTCGGCTGTTGAGGTATGCTGGTCCGGTGTTGTGGAGGGCCTTGTGTGCATGGGTGAGGATCTTGAAGGTGATTCTAGCCTCGATGGGGAGCCAGTGGAGTGTGCGCAGGTGTTGGGAGATGTGGCAGTGTTGTGGTAGGTTGAGGACCAGTCTTGCGGCGGCGTTCTGGATGTTTTGTAGGTTGCGGGTGAGGTTTTTGTTTATTCCAGCATAGAGTGCGTTGCCGTAGTCGAGTCTGCTGGTGACGAGGGCGTGGTGACGGTTTTTCGGTGCTCGAGGGGGATCCATTTGAAGGTCTTACGTAGGAGGCGGAGGATGTGGAAGCAGGAGGATGTGACGGAGTTGATCTGGCGGTCCATTTTGAGCTCGGAGTCTAGGATGATTCCAAGGTTGCGTGCGTGATCTGTGGGGGTGGGTGGGCTACCGAGGGCGGGGGGCCAACAGGTGTCGTTCCAGGCGTCGGGGTGTAGGCCCATGATGAGTACTTCTGTTTTGTCGGTGTTGAGTTGTAGGCAGCTGCTTTTCATCCATTTGGCAACAGCTTCCATGCCTTCTTGGAAGTTGTGTTTGGCTGCGTTGGCTTCGTTGGATAGGGAGAGGATGAGTTGGGTGTCGTCTGCGTATGAAACAATGTTGAGTCCGTAGGTTCTGATGATGGGGGCAAGAGGAGCCATGTAGACATTGAAGAGCGTTGGGCTGAGGAAGGACCCCTGGGGGACTCCGCAGGTGGTTGGTGTAGGGTCCGAAAGGAAAGGGGGGAGTCTGACCCGCTGCGTTCTGCTGGAGAGGAAAGAGTAGATCCAGTCGAGGGCCTTGTCTCAGATACCTGCGTCGAGGAGTCTGCGTATTAAGGTGCGGTGGGATACCGTGTCGAAGGCCGCTGAGAGGTCGAGGAGGATAAGGGCTACTATTTCTCCTTTGTCCAGTAGGGAGCGGATGTCATCTGTTGCGGCAAGGAGGGCGGTTTCTGTGCTGTGGTTTTTTCTGAAGCCGGATTGTGACGGGTCGAGGATGTTGTGCTCTTCGATGAAGGTGGCGAGTTGGCTGTTGATGGCTTTCTCGATGACTTTCGCTGGGAACAGGAGCAGGGAAATGGGTCTGTAGTTTTTAAAGTCGGTGGGGTCCGCCGAGGGCTTCTTCAGGAGGGGGTTGATCTCGGCGTGTTTCCAGTCATCGGGGAAGGAGGCGTTCGCCAGGGAGCGGTTGATGGTAGGGCGGAGCATGGGTGCAATGGTGTTGGCGGCTCTGTTGAAGATGTGGTGGGGGCAGGGGTCCGTGGGGGCCCCGGAGTGGATTTACTTCATCGTCTTCAGTGTGTCTTCGGTGGTGAGGGCTGTCCAGCTGTCAATCGTTGGCTTCGGGGTGTCGGGGGTGGCTGGTGGGGGTTCCGTGTGTTGGTTATCTTCGTTGAAGTTGTCGCAGATGTTCTTGATTTTGCAGTGGAAGCAGGTGCTGAGTTTGTTGCAGAGGTCTTGTGAGGTGGGAATGTCAGCCAACTCGCTGGTGTGTTGAGCTTTTTGCTGTTGTGTGCATGTGTGAAGATTCTGTCTTCAATCGCAGTTTTCCTCGTGTTTCTGATGAGCTGGTGGTGAGCGGTGGTGGCGGCTTTGAAGTTGTTGTGGGCTTCTGTGGATTTGGAGTTCCTCCAGGTCTTCTCGAGGCGTGGCAGGTGCGCCTGGACTCTCGGAGTTCGGGGGTAAGCCATATGGCCTTCTTGGTGTGTGCGTTGTTGTTCTTCTTGAGGGGGGCTATGGTGTTGACGCTGTCGGTGATCCATCTGTGTAGAGTTCGGGCGGTGGTGTTGGGGGCGTCGTCTTCCGCGGTGGTCAGGGTGGAGTTGCTGAGTGAGGAGGTGAGCTGGTCGTCAGTGATTTTTGTCCAGTTTCTTCGTGGGAGCAGGTGCTGCTGTCTGTGGATGGTGGGTGTTCTGAAGGTGAAGTGGATGCATCGATGGTCTGTTCACTGGAGTTCGGTGGTGTGGCTAAAAGTGATGGAGTTTCCTGTTGTGAAGAGGGGGTCGAGGGTGTGTCCCGCTGAGTGCGTGGGTTCGGTCACGATCTGGCAAAGTTCAATGTTGTGGAGGTTGTCCAGGAGGGATGTGGTGTTGGGGTCTAGTTGGTTGTCGAGGTGGAAGTTTAGGTCTCCCAGTAGGGTGTAGTTGGTGGATGCGATGGCATGCAGGGGGATGATGTCCGTGATGGAGTTGGCGAATGGTCCGCGAGGTCCATGGGGTCGGTAGAAGAGGGTTCCCCGGAGGGTGGTGTTAGGACTGGCCAGTATCTTGAAGTGCAGGTGTTCCATCAGGTCTGTGGGCTCGTCGGGGAGTGTGTTCAGGCGGAGGGTGGATTTGTGGACGATGGCGATTCCTCCTCCCGGGCGGGTGGGGCGGTGCTTCCTGGAGATCTTGTATCCTTGGGGAATGGCGATGGCGATGTCCGGTCCCGAGGTGGTGTTGGTCCAGGTTTCTGTGAAGAATGCTCCGTCTGGGGTGGTGCTGTCGAGGAGGTCCCAGATTACAGTGGCATGTTTGTGGAGTGATCTGACGTTGAGGAGGATGCATTGTAGGGTCTTCAGTTCGGGTGTTTTCTTGCGGGCGCGTTGAGCTGGGCCCGTGTTCCTGGCGGTGCTGTAGGTGTGCCAGCATCGGTGACAGCTGAAGGGTCTGTGGGTGTCGGCTGGTGATGTTAGCTTGCAGTTGTTGTTGTGGCCTGGGTTGAGTGCGTGGAGTGTCGCTGGGTCGTAGCGTTGGCGGTGCGGAGGTCCAGGGTTGCTGGCGCTGGTTGCGCTCGGTTCGCGGACGGGCGCAGACGGGCTTGCCTTTGGCACGCCAGCGGTGCGGCCGCGCAGCGGCCGCCATTAAGTAGAGGTCGGGGAGGGCTGCACAGCTGGGAGGCGGGAGCGGGGAGGGGAGATGAATTGGGCCAGTCGCGCTGGTCGTGCTGGGGGGGAGGGGCCGCAGGGGCAGCAGCGGCGTGGAAAATGGGCGGAAAGGGAAAAGAGGAATAAAGTGGAATAAAGCAGAAAAGCAGAAAAGTGCAAGAAAGGTGGAGGAAAGAGATAGAAGGAGAGTGAGAGGGAGGGATTGAAATGAGGGTAAAACGAGTGAAGTGGAACGTAGAGGGAAAGCGGAGCAAGAGAAAGGAGACAGAGGTCCACTGGACCACCAGGGATGAGGCGCAGGTATAACCTGCGGGTGGAGGAGGGCCTCGAACACCAGCACTCGAGAATGCAGGGACTCGGGGGAGGCCTCACTTAATGGTGGAGCTTCGAGGGTGGGAGAGCAAATTCACTGACAATGAGTCAGTGGTCTTGCTCGCCTATCCCTGCAGCGGCCGCCATTAAGTAGGGGTCGGGGAGGGCTGGAGAGCTGGGAGGCGGGAGCGGGGAGGGGAGCTGGATAGGGCAGGTCGCGCTGGTCATGCTGGGGGGAGGGGCCGCGGGGGCAGCAGTGGCGGGGAAAACAGGCAGAAAGGGAAAAGAGGAATAAAGTGGAATAAAGCAGAAAAGTGCAAGAAAGGTGGAGGAAAGAGATAGAAGTAGAGTGAGAGGGAGAGATTGAAATGAGGGTAAAATGAGTGAATCGGAGAGGGAAAGCGGAGCGAGAGAAAGGCGACAGAGGTCCACTGGACCACCAGGGATGAGGCGCAGGTATAACCTGCGGGTGGAGGAGTGCCTCGAACACCAGCACTCGAGAATGCAGGGGCTCGTGGGTGGCCTCACTTAATGGTGGAGCTGCGAGGGTGGGAGAGCAATTTCACTGACAATGAGTCAGTGGTCTTGCTCCTATCTTGCTTCCCTATCAAGCATAAAACACGTCAGGGACTCATAATAGCCACATGATGATCTAAAAAAGTTTTCAAAAAATGTATGGAGTTACTTATTGATCATTCTGTTAATCTTGCATGACCTGAGTTACAATTATTTGTGCCTACCTAAGTCTACTCCAAGTACGGCAATTGCAGTTATAAAAAACTCATCCTGATTCACTGTTTCAAGATCAGCGACATTTTAAGACTGTAAAAGGTGGTAATTTGGGAGTGTTAAGGGAGTGTCCATGCTGTGGGAATCCGCAAATGCCTTTCCTAGGCTATACCACCTTGGAAACTCTCAAATGATTACTCCTAAAAAATGTTTGAAGTACACCTGTGTGTTGTGAATGTAAATTAAGAACAATCTTGAAAAGGGAAGGGGTTTTTCCACAGAAAAGAATGTTTTATCCTAGGCAATATACAAAGAAAAAACGTTCAATGTGAAAACTACATTTAAATTTTCTCCTGACTTTCTGATGAACATTTTTTTCCTAGAAGAAAATATGTATGTGTAAATATTGGCAAATAAGAGTACTCCTCGGAATCTATGCATTATGCTTTAGTTATGCACAACATTATGTGAGTAGAATGTTCGGTTATGGTGTTCCACAGCTATGGCTCTTGTGAGGAACATTCCACTGGTGGCAGTTGGAATAATTCCTGAGAGCACAAAATCGGTGGCTTCATTGTTGTACAGCTCCATGAATACGCTGCTATGCTACTTACCTGAGTTCCTGGTATTCACTCTACAACATAATTTGGCAATGAGTTGAAGCCACTGCCAGGAATTCACACAAAAATTTGTCGTGTCTTTGAACAGTGTATCGCACACATACAAAATAAGAAGCTGCACCTAATGATTGCATTTGTACAGGTCATAGAGTGATGTAATGCAGCCTGCATTTGAGGTGAGACAAGGCGGCTGAGTGCTACTGCAAGTACTTAGCCTAGAGCCACAGAACGGGCACCGTGAATGTGCAGAGCTGCACTCAGTCAGTGTTACAGGTGAGCGTGCAGTATCCATTTAGCATCCGGAAACTGACTGAAATACTGGATCAGGTCAGCACGATTCTGATTTGAGCTGCCCTCCCTTAACAACGTAAAACATTGCGCTGCCATTTTGAAAAGCTGCACAATACTGCGGCATTCACCCCGCCTTTTTTCTTTGGGAGCACCGTGCAGTATAACACAACTATGTTTGAGAAGGGAGCGCAGCACAGTTGATCGCCGCCATTTTGACAAGGTTATTTCACTGCGTATCATGCCACTATTTTCTATTGGGAAGGATCACCCTGAGACACAAAACAAAAGCAGTGCATTGGCCCTCTAGGCGCGAGCCAGGCATTGAACGTTCTCAGCACTATGTTATCCAAGTGTATGTTCAGTATTGCAGTTCAAGCTGTTTGATTATTCGGTGAATCCTGTTCAAGTCAATCAATGTATGACTGCTGTTCTTTTGAAATTGGTTGTTGTTTAACACATGAAGCCAGGAGCGTAACCGTGACCTGTGGAACAATGGTGACATGCCCACCACAACTTTATTTGACTGTAAGGTGACTCTTAAACTGTGAAATACAGTAATGTGCAGGAACATATCTGAATACCCAGAGAACCTAGTTTGGGGGCTGGTTAGGATGTTATACCATCTTATCTTATCTTTGTGTCTAGTCTGTTTGTAGCCAGTCATTTTATGCAGAAGAGTTTTCCACTTCCACATTTTGATCTCTATATTAGACATGCAATTGGTAAACCCTCTGCCACTGTTTCTAGAATCTCTGGGCAACCCGGAGATTCCATCGAAGCAGTGGTTCGATGCATTTGAACTTTATATGTGGGCAATTGGAGCATCACACTTCAGGGCATAAAGGAAAAAGTTCCTACTACTGTATTCACTGGGTTTTGAAGGTAGGGAAGTATTCAAACATCTTCCTGAGGTGGCAGTAGTTGACTACCCCTTCCCTATGAATGACACCACATGATGCTTATAGTCTAAGGGATTATCTAGAAAAAAAGTTAGTCAGCCTGCAGAATAGAGATGTGATTGGACCTGTTGAGACAAGTTTGTGTTTATCTCCATTGGTTGTGGCCTGCAAATACAATGGGGATATGCGGCTTTGCGTTGGTTTGAGGAGTCTCAATCAGGAAATATGGGTTGATTCTCACCCTTTACCCAGAATTAATGATTTGTTAGAAGAGCTGGGTGGGGCTGAATGGTTTTCCAAAATTGGTCTAGCCTCGGCTTATCATTAAGTGGTGTTGGAAGAATCCTGCAGACATTATACGGCACTCAATTTATCGTTTGGTATGTACCAGGTTTGTCTAATGCCTTTTGGGCTGGCATCTGCCTGCTGTTTTTCAGCGCATCATGCATCAGTTGGTGGGAAACATTCATGGGGTCCTCGTGTTTCAGGACTATGTGTTGATCGATGACAAGCAGTTGGAAGAACACAACAAAATACTGAGGATGCTTCTACAGAATTTTGCTGAGAAAGGGGTGGTTGTGAAGAAAGAGAAGTGTGAGTTTTTGAAAAGAAAGTGTGAGGTCCTGTGTTTCTGGGGAGGGCATTTGCCCAAGGCCTGGTCTTGTCAAAGTGGGGATGGAATGCCCAAAACCCAAAAACAAAGATGAGCTATGCTCTTTTATTGGTCTGTGTGAATTTGATTCCAGGTTCTCCCCTGGGTATGTGACTAAGATGAAAATCCTTCCAAATATGCTAAAAGAAAATGTGGCATTTATGTGCAATGAACATTTTCAAGAAACATTTGAAGTGGTAAAGTCAGAGATGAGGAGTGCTAGGGCATTGAGTACTTATGATCCAGGGTTTCCTTTCACAGTTACAGTGGATGCCAGTAAATATGGCTAGGTGCAATATTGACTCAAAACACTATGAATGGTGTAGTTACCATAAGCTATACTTCCAGGGTACTCCGTGAACCAAAGCTAAACCGAAGCTAAACTATTCTGCAATCGAAAATGAGTTCTTAATATGTTACTGGACTATTGAAAAATTTAGATTGTATGTCTGAGGTAGGACGTTTGTCCTCCAGACTGATCCTATGCCACTCATTTAGATTCTGAGTGGTGAAAATGTCAAATGCACAATACCACGTATCGAGTGATTCACCACTAAACTGTTACAGTACAATTTCAAAGTCAAACATATACCAGGTAAGGAAATTTTACTGCGGACATATTGTCCAGACTACCTGTATGTGACCCTGAAGAAGCAGACCTTGAAAATGACAATGAATACTGTTTTGTTGCCTTGGTGGATGTGTCAGAAATTCAAGCTTGTTCGGAAGCAGAATGGAAGAGTATGTGTGAGGAGGATGCAGTGATGGAGCGTGTAAAGGAGTTTATTGTAAATGGGTTGCCCAAGGAATGGTGTGTGTGTCCAGAAGCTCAGCCTTTCTGCAAGATTGCAGAAGAACTTTCCATAGAAGATGGAGTCATTGTAGAGGGCTATAAGTGTTTTCTTCCTGGGACTATAAGTCCTAGGCTGATAAATGCTTTGCATGAGGGGCATTTGGGTTCCACCACAATGAAGAGGAGAGTGAGAGCTTATTATTGGTGGTCTTCAATGGACGAAGTCTTAGATGGTGTAGTGAAGGAATGTATTGTGTGGTAGGGCGGAGAAAGGTTTTAAGGTGGTTGCCCCACCACTACAACCCATTCAGCTCCTTGACAGACCTTGGGTAAAAGTGGAAATCGATATGGTGGGTCCATTCAATTTTTTACCCCTTCATCAACATTATGCATTCGTGCTGATAGACTTTCATAGTAAGTGGCCAGAAGTATGTTTTGTTTCTGCACCCACAGCTGGCAATGTTGTGTTATTTTTTAGGGACAATTTCATGAGAGAAGTGTTTGCTGAAGATATCATTTCAGATAATGGGGTTCAATTTGTGAAAGTGGAAATGGTGACATTTTTCAGTGCTTTGGGTGTAAAACATCTTAAGAGTTCTCGCTCTCATCTTCAAACCAATGGGTTGGTAGGGAGACTGAACAGGGTGGAAATTGATTGCATTAAATGGGCAAAGAATAATGGGTACAACATTGATGATGTTCATAAAATCCATGCTATGGTTTTACCGCACCACCACACATTCTGTAACCTAGCTATCTCAGTTTATGTTACTAAGAGGATGACAACCAACGTCTGTTCTTTATCCCAACTGCCTATCTAGATCCAATAGAGGCAAGGTTGAAAAGCCTGTGGATCATGGGGCCTTGCTTCGTAGGGTAGAAGATAGTCAAATAAGACAAAAAGAGATGTGTGATATCAGAAGGTGTGCCAAACACCAATCAATTCAGGTGGGTGATGTAGTGTGAGTGAGAAAACACAATTTTTCCTAATCCTCTATGCTTTTATCCCCACATAACAATTTATCAGCACTATGATTAAATTATGGAGGCAACTGTTCTGTAATATGATGGCAATACAACAACATGTCCAAATAAATCACAACATAATATAAAATGTGTTTGCATCAACTATAGACTGTAGTCCACATCAATGAAAAAATAGTGGCTAGACGTTACAGTTGAATACAAATATATCATCCAGTGTTGTCACGGACACAAGGGTACTTTTCGGGTTTCTAGTTTCCCAACAAGGAAGACGATGAAGAGAGAAATGGTAAAGGAAATAAGTTAATACAGAAGGCTAATACACAAATCCTAACATAATTCAGGAACAGATCCTGACTGTAAGACACAAAAAACCTCATTCCATAGGCTGAGGTGTTTGGGGTGGTAATGGTGCACCCAGGAAATATTGATAGCACCTGGTGTGCGATTTACAAAATGTGGCATTAATTATGATTCTGATATAGTACCTCAGAATGGGGCTAATCGGAAAATACTGTATGCTTCCCCCCCCCGTTGTGAGATAAAAAAAAAAAAACTCAGAATGACCTGTATTTTTCCCATCCAAATTCTGTCGGTTTTTACCTAGTTAAATATGTGTAGAGTAACAAATGTGGTATTACCACACCTATTGGGATCACACTTTAGGAGCAGAGGAATTAGTATTAACAGCTCATTTGCAATGATTGCCAAGAACTTCTATTTGAAGAACAGCAATTGCTTTCCTATCCTTCAACTGCTTTACACAGGGCTACATTTTCTTTAAATTAATAAGCCTTTCTAAGTCTTATTTTATTCAAAACCTGGAGGTAGAGCGAGCTTTCTGGCCATTTGTTCATTTATTCCAGATGCGATGGAAGAGGACTAGTCTGGATTACAGGCAGATTTAAGACCTTGTTTGCCCGAGGTTTCTAAATCTTCGCTTTTCTTTTAGTAGACTATGAAATAGCAGAGCTATTTTACACAGTTGATAAACAATAACAGCAAATGAGTCACAACTCCAGACAGTAAAATGCCCTGCCATATATAGTTTAATTACAAATGTCCAATAATCTGTGGCAAAAGTCAATTTTACTGTGCCACAATTGATTTACAAATCAATGAAGATATTGTGTACTTACAACACAAACGTGCATCATTCTATTCCCTCTTTTTTCCCCCAGAACTTTAAAAGCAACATTTGTCTCACAAGAAGGAAAGGAGTGCATACATTTCTTCATTAACATTTGCAATTTAAATTCCCTGGCCATCTAATTATAGAAAGATGTAAGGTATGCAGCACCCCAATCCCAAAACAGAATTAAGGTAAGGTTTCATCTTACAATTTGCGCAGGTTTCTGACTTTCAGAGGATTAACAACTACCTGGTAAATGCAGCGAAATGTGTGCAGATTGTTCCTTTTCGTGGGTATTTTTTGTCTTCAAAGCGCACTTCACGTGGTTTACAACATGGCAGGCCCTCTTCAAGAAAATGTGCACTGTGACTGTGCATTGGTATAGTCAATGTTTTTCTTTGCTTTCTTCACCTGGGTATACTTTTCAGGTGGAGATTCAACCTTGCCCTGATCCTCCAAGAATTAAAGGGGAGATAAATGACATTCCCAAACTGAAAACTCACTCCTAAATTTTGTAGCAATTACTACATGGTGCATCCAGGGTGAGAAAGACCCTGCAAAATGGTTTTGGAGTTCTGATATTGTGGGTGCTAAATGCACTTCTTATTTATTTATTTTAATTTTATTTTTTTGCAGATTTATATAGCGCGAACTCGACCCGAAGGTATTGGAGCGCTTTACATGAGCACCAGTGACGTTACACAAGGACACATTCATTTTTTGGGTAGGCACGGGGAGATTAAGTGATTTCCCCAGAATCACAGGATGTGGAGTCGACCCAGAGGCTCGAACCTTGGTTTCCCAGCTCTAAGGTCGGCAGTCTAGACGTGAGACCACATCCTCTATCCTCTTATTGCCACCCCTGACATCATAAGGCCCCCTTTTGCAGCCTCTACCCCTAAACGTACTAGGGACTAAAATCGGTGTCACTGGCAAATTTAAACAAGTAGTGGGTAGAACTTACATTAAAAAAATCTACTAAGTGCAAAATCCAAAACCAAGATCAACTTTCTGTGAATGTACAAAACACCTAATATAAATTCAGCTCACAGATTACATCATATGCGGTATAGAATGGTATGATATTTGATAGGCGCAAGCTCTTTCCTGGAAGGCACCTTGATGGTATGAATCAGGAAAAATGCTGCCTGAGTTAGATTTGGGGTTTATGGATTTCTTAGGCTTTACATGGACCTACTGGTCTTGGCTAAATTTAGGTGGAGTCCCAAAGCAATAATGTCTGATGCAAGAACACCCTATCGCCATTGCTTTTTCATTTTATGGACTAGCATAGGTGTGTCTTGATTTGTGCCTTTGGGGCCTCAAATAGAAAAATCTTGAACCTGGAAAAATCTAACCTGTCTTTCTTTCTAGAAGAAAAAATATATTTTTTTTAAAAACTGATTTGTTAAAAAATTATCACAATTTGAATGAAAACAAAGATCTTTTGCAGGATCCCGAAGTTTAGGATATCCCATTAGAGGGTGGTGTACAAATGTAATCAATGGATAATCAAGCAATCAATACATTTGCATCTTACTGAAATAGAATAACATTAACACGCTCCTGTAACCTATATTTGATGTGGTTTGTCTTGGGATATTAAAGTTTTAAAACCTAGTTAAGATAAGTACATTTTGTTGGAAAATCAGAAGCTTTTCATATACATTCATTTATTTTATTTCCGGGTAGCAATAAGAATGCAAAATACAAGCAAAATGATTGATGAAAAGAAATGTAACATCAACTGTTGAACATAAAAAACAGTGTCAGTGCTAACAATTAAGAAGGCAGCATAGGTTACTTTCTGAATGTCCCAAAATCACTGCTTCTATTTTTATGAAGCTGGCCCCTCAAACACGTATACCACAGCATTTCTGTAATCATGCATTATTGCAAAATTCACTGGTTTTCATTGCCACTACATACAGGAGCTATTCATTGCAGTTTTCCTTGAAAACATTTTTGCATTTGTCTATTTTCATTTCATTTTAAATTAGTAGTTTTGTAATGGTAGCATTTTCTTTTTTTAAACGTGTCACTATTTGTTTTCATGCCTTCGCAATGATCCTTGGAATGCCATGGAGCATTTTACTGATACAAGCAGTTGGTGTTTGCCCATGCACCAAGACTCTGGCACCCTCCTGCGCTTTGCTGCTTTCCCTGAATTTTAAAGGTGGCCAAATACTGATTTCGCAACACTTTCTCACTGTAAATCATCTTCACCAGGTACTTAACAAAAATTTTAAATATCTTGATTTAAAGTTGGGTTCCCAGTCCCCTTAGTCATTAAAGATGTACTTCCCTATCAAGCATAAAACACGTCAGGGACTCATAATAGCCACATGATGATCTAAAAAGGTTTTCAAAAAATGTATGGAGTTACTTATTGATGATTCTGTTAATCTCGCATGACCTACAATTAGTTGTGCCTACCTAAGTCTAGTCCAAGTAGGGTAATTGCAGTTATAAAAAACTCATCCTGATTCACTGTTTCAAGATCAGCGACATTTTAAGACTGTAAAAGGTGGTAATTTGGGAGTGTTAGTGACTGTCCATGCTGTGGGAATCCGCAAATGCCTTTCCTAGGCTATACCACCTTGGAAACTGTCAAATGATTACGCCTAAAAAATGTTTAAAGTATACCTGTGTGTTGTGGATGTAAATTAAGAACAATCTTGGAAAGGGAAGGGGTTTCTCCACAGTAAACATTGGGGGATATTCTCAAGAACGTGCGATAATCATCGCCAAAATAGGTTAACGCAATTTCACATATCGCCGACCATCTCGGGAAAATAACTCCGTGTTAACGTCCCATTCTCAACACGGCGGTAGCATGTGATAGTGTCCTGATAACGCGTCAAATGTACGCGATAAAATCACCGGGACGGCGATAAAAATCTAAAGCCTAACGTGAAAAAAGTTGCGATGGGCCCAACTGCGAAAAAAAATACAGCGATAAGCAGCGCCAGGCCTGCAAGTCCCACAAGTCAGGCGGGAAAAACTACTAGAAGAGCGCCAACAAAAAACACAAACAACTGCAAAGCACCATGGAGGTAGCCGGAGCGAGTACAGAGGACAACCAGAACCCCACAAGCCCCACAGAGGACCAGCCTGGGACCTCGGGGTCAGGGAAGGGCAAGGAGAAGAAGAAGAGGAACCCGCCTTATAGTACGCAGGAAAACCAGATCCTCATTACGGAGGTGATAGAACACCACCACCAACTGTTCATCACCTCCACTGTGTCATTGGCAACTAAAAATACAATATGGCAGTCCATTTTGGCCAAGGTGAATGCAGTCGGAGTGAAGAGAAGGGAAGTGGACGACTGCAAGAAGCGCTGGACTGATGTGAAGCGCAAAACCAAGCTGAAACCCGCAGCCAACCTGAAAGCAGCAATGCAGACTGGAGGTGGGAGTCCAGCGACACACCGGGAGCTGGATGAGATGGAGGAAATGGTGACCCGAGTCATCATTGGGGAGACGGTGGCAGGAGTTGGGGGACCGGACACTGCACAACATGACCTGAGCCAACAGCAACAGGGTGAGTAACGACCAGGGACTGGAGGGACGGGGGGAAATGGGCACAATGGCACACATGCACAATTAAGTATAGCACATCTGCGGACAAACCATGCCCAAGAGTCACAACTCCGACCAAGAGCCCAATTTACCCAAGTCTGCAACATCTCAGCACTGTATAAGCACAAAAGTCAAAGGCACACCGCCTGAAAGGGATAAGGGCCAGCCAAATCAGAGATGAAGGGCCAACACACCCACAATGCTGCACACACACATAAGAATCAGAGCACCTCAACATTGACAACAATGTGGTACACACTGCAACACTTTCACAACAGAACAGAGGACACAACTGCCGCCGTTTGTGTGTAGAAAATGGCCATTCGCATTTGGCATAGCAGGAAACTGTGAGTTGACAATGTACAAGTCCAACCTCACATCCCTGATGGTGTAGGAATGTCAACTGTCCCGCATCACATAGGCATCTCCTCACAAACAGTCACAATGTACATTGTCATGCAGTCTGTAAGTAAACTTGTCCAATGCGTCAACATACATGTGAACACAAAGTCAATCTGCATCTCCCCTTCACATTGCATAGGGAGAATCAACATCTCCTGCAGAGCAGACCCAATAACTCAGCACTGATGATGAAGAGGACCTCCCCAACATCGACACCGACGCCCTCCAACAGCCCATGGACAGCTTCGGCACCCCACCTCTAGGAGCAGTGCAGCCCAGCTGCATCGAGGAAACCCCACCCCCTGCACAGACCACACAGCAGGAAGCACCCACCACCACGGCTGTCTCCCAGGACCCCCACGACCAACACATGGCATTCCAATGCCGTGTGTTATGGTGCCAGGAGAAGATGGCTGATCAGCTGCGGGTGGGGTTCGACCTCATGGCAGCCAAACTAGATGCCATACGTGGGTGTCTACGTCCCATCAGGGACCACTTACAGTCCCTAACGGACACCCACTGTCCGCTCCATGCTCTCCAACAATCCATGGTTGACATCGCTGGAGTCATGACTCTGAGCCAAGAACAACTGTCTAGTCAGAGTGGCTCCAGCGATGTCAGCTGGGAGTTGGGACACATGCGGAGGATCATGTTGAACATGGAGCGGATGCAGGCGGAAAGAATGTTGCCACGGCTGCACACCAGCGAGATGTAGCTGTGATCTTCCATGCCCTGCAGATCCTCATTCATTGCCGCCACAAGGCCTGGTGCGGAAGAATGCTGCTGCTACTACTCCATCCACATCTCCGCCCCCTGAAGTGTCAGTGCCACACAGTGATGCAGACTAAACACCACCACCCACATGTGAGGCACCTGACACATCAAAGGACGAAGATGATGATGAATCTGGATTTGTGGTAAGAATGAAGTGGTAGCATTCATCTCCGCCATATGGCCTGTCTCAGCTTGGTTCTGCCCTCTGCATCATGCCCTGGTTTAACACCTTCCACTGTCCCCGTATACACTCAGCGACACTCACCTTGGACCTCAACAGGGACTGCCATATTTGGTTTGGTTACCAATGACACAGCAATCACACTGCGGACTGAAGTCTTCCTCTTCCGATGAACTTGTCAATCCCTAATGGACTCTGGTTGGCCCTCCACGGGGCAACAATGTAAAGTGGGGTTTACATGGCCCTATACTGGTCCAGCTTAAACACCCCACTGAATGCGAATAAAACATTCAAATTCACACTGATGTGTCATGGCCCTGATCAATTATGCATGAGAGTATTGATGAATGTAGGGACAGTGATTCCACAAAAAGGTACTCCCTGGGTAATGCTATCAATGCACATGTATGGCCGTGACCCAGATAGGCAGTGAGACACACATTGTCATTCAAATCAACACTCATTACAGTTGAATACAAGTGAAGGTGCGTAGACTTTATTAGCATATGCGTGTCAGTACGGGCAAGATAAGTGCCACAACATGCAGACCAATGCAGCAGTCTGTCTGGATGAGGAACGTTGCCAAGCGCCACTGTCCACTCCGGGGGAATGCCTCACCTTTCACAGGTGTGTGTTAACCCGCGTTGTTGTCCGCTCATGCATTCGGAGTCCAGGCGAATGCAGCCATGTCCACTGTTGTCGTGGGACATGTGACCAGATCTCCCAGATGCAACAAGGTGTTGGGACATGTGCAATGGGTTCCAATCTGTTGTGGCTGCAGGTACGTAGTCACTCGTCCATGAAAGTGATTGCAGGTCCGTAGGCTATCATTTCCAACATGAGGTCGTTGTCGACTCCATCAAACAGGACGGCGAGGCGATCCATTAGCAGGTCCGGACAGATGTGCTGCGTCCACCCCCTTCCACCAATTTGCACTACAGCCCAATAGGGGAGCGGTTCAATGTGGTCACTGCACACGAGGAGTTGTGCAATCTCCCAGGTCCAGCTGCCAGCATGTATGCCAAGTATCAAGGCATCCCATAAATGGGTATCACAGTGACACTCCTGGTCGTGGGCCAACAGGGGGCGCACACACATGTCAAAATCAAGTTCAGCTACCGTCCTGTTGGATACGCAGACATCCATGGACCACTCGAATATGCACGATCGACAATGCAACACAGGCTGAACGCAGGTGACGTTGGCAAGGCGGAAGCTTAGCCGGTAACTGATCCGCAGCACTGCCAATGGCAGTGGCCCCAGTAAACGCAGCATACGTGCACGGTACAGTTCCACCTGACAGGGGTTGTGCAAGTGTCTGGGATGTTCTGCCATTGCATTAGTGGCTCTGGTTGAAGCGGCACTGTTCTGACCTGCGCCAGTTCTGTGGATGAAATGCCACAGCTCGGATCAATGAGTTGTATTAGTGTGCAACGGTTGTACGCCTGGGATGGTGTGGGAGTAAGTGTGAAGGCCATTCCATGCAAGATAACTTCGAGCAAGGACTTCTGTGTGTGGGGTGTGTATACGTTGGTCTTTCGTCGGGCTGTGCATAGTGTGGGAGTCGTCATCAGCTGCTATAGTATCTGTCAGGGGTTGCTGGGCACATGCAATTCCGAGGTCGGAGTTGCAGATGTGCTTCCGCCTGATAGTTCAGACAAAGGAGCTTTCATCCCTAAAGTTAGTTTGTCATCTGCTTGCATTCAGGAAATGTGATGTGGCTTGTTGGGGGTGGGGTGGGATGTGTGCGACTTTGGGATTCATGTTTGACATGTCTTGCATGTGGCAAATGAGTGGCATCACTGTGTGTTACGTTGCCTCACAGCTGCTCCTTCCTCCCCCGAGCCTATTTACTTGTGTGCGCTGCGCGGTTGCAGCACTTGCACTCCTACGGCACACCATTGTCATGCCTGTCTGCGCATGTCCACAAGCCTGACAACGACACTGTGATGTTGGCCGTTGAAGGTGGGCGGCCACATGAGTGTAGGCCTGTGGGAAGGATAGGGCAGATACAGATGTAGAGTTCATGCCTTGCTGAACTCGCGCTGCGATTAAGGCTAGGCATTTAGCTCATGCTGCGGCAATACAGATACACACAACACTTGGCATGTATGAGCCAGGACCCCGAGTGGTCTTGCGCTCCTTCATTTCCCCGTTCATGCGAGCCCGCCCTCCGGGTGCATGCTACATAGCAACATTGTCGATTGCGGACTGGGTGGCGTCGACACTACAACAGTGACACACTCATTAGTTACTTCCTTGTCCAGGCCAGAACTGAACCACGCCCAGAGCCCCGGGCAAATCCTTCACACCCCTACGCTGGCTTGGCATACGCCGGCCCAGCCCACTCCGCTTAGGCTTACAGGGGGGGACGACAAAGCTACGTGTCCAAGGCCTTACCCACTGCCTGAGGTGACATGGTTGCATCCGCTGTCCACAGCACAATGTAATGTGGTAGGGCCCGGGGCCATCATGCATACATAATGACCACACGGACACACTTAGATAGATAGTGGAACTGGCTATGGGCACGTGCGCCCGGCCCCTTTTTATTGCCAGGGTCACATGTCCAGTGACGCCTGTGCTGGATGGGTGTGGGGTGAGTGTAAGCCAGCCCTCAGGGAGTGGTTGGTGCTGGCAACAACTAGAACAGTGATCATCGGATCACACACACAGATTCAATCATAAAGGGTCCATGACTTGTGGTGCACTGAGTTAGTTAGACCGGATGCACGGCGGCCGGCACGGGCCTACCGCCACGTGACGATGACTTGAGCTGCACTGAGGTAGGGGCACCAGAGCTGAGCGTGCTCATGTGTAGAAATTGTTAATGAGTTGGTCCCTTCAGGATATTCCTGCTGCAGCTGCAGTGGGGTGTGGTACACCTGCCTCATCTTCATCATCATCGTCCCAGGTCTTCCCCACTGCCTGAGGTGACATTGTTGCGTCCGCTGTCCACAGCACAAAACTCAATCATGAAGGGTCCATGAGTTGCAGTGCACTGAGTTAGCGGCACCTGAAGAGCTGAGTGGGGTATCATGCTGATGATGGTATCCAAGACAGGTGTAAGCAACTTTGATCGGCTGGCTGTGAGACTCCTCCGACTCGGGCAGTTGTTGGTTGGATGTGGTCCTGGCGGTGGTGGCGGGTGTGCAGCCAGCGATGATGGCGTGTCCTTGCAGGTCAGGATTGGATTTGATTTGCGAGCCCTGCTGATCGCAGTGTAGGCCGGAGGCAGCGGTCAGCAAGGGCCCACAGCCACGTGGCGTTGACTTGATCTGCACAGAGTTAGTGGCACCTGGAGGTCTCAGCGGGTGCGCAGCCTGCGATGATGCGTCGTCCGGGTGGGTCGCACTGGAAGCAATGTCTGTTGCCTACTGGACTCTGCCATAATTAAATCAAGTCTGAATTGGAATTGGGGGACCTGCTGACTGCAGTGTAGGCTGGAGGCAGCGGCCAGCAAGGGCCCACAGCCACGTGATGATGACTTGTGGTGCACTGAGTTGGTGGCACCTGTAGCGCTCAGCGGGTGTGCAGCCAGTGATGATGGCCTGTCCTCGCAGGTCAGGATTGGATTTGATTTGTGGGCCCTGCTGACCGCAGTGTAGTATGGAGGCAGCGGTCAGAAAGGGCCCACAGCCACGTGATGATGACTTGTGGTGCACTGAGTTGGTGGAACCTGTAGTGCTCAGCGGGTGTGCAGCCAGTGATGATGGCGTGTCCTCGCAGGTCAGGATTGGATTTGATTTGCGGGCCCTGCAGACCGCAGTGTAGGCCGGAGGCAGCGGTCAGAAAGGGCCCACAGCCACGTGATGATGACTTGTGGTGCACTGAGTTGGTGGCACCTGTAGCGCTCAACGGGTGTGCAGCCAGTGATGATGGCGTGTCCTCGCAGGTCAGGATTGGATTTGATTTGCGGGCCCTGCTGACCGCAGTGTAGGCCACAGACAGTAGGCAGCACACACATAACTCCGCGGTGCTGTGCCGCTGGCTGTGCTGGGGTCCTGTGTCACGGACGCCAGCGATCGGATGAGGAGGCTGGCGGTAATGGCGGCGGACTCGTGGCAGGGTGAGGGGCGCCTCCCTGGCAGACGCTTTGGACATCCGGGAAGTGAACAACGCAAGAGCCCCGGCCTATTTATTCACACTCCTACGCTGGCCTGGCGTACGCCGGCCCAGCCCACTCCCCTTACGCTTACAGGGGGGATGACACGGATACATGACCGGGGTCTTCCCCACTGCCTGATGTAACATGGTTGCATCCACTTTCCACAACACTACAGACACCAGCAGTATATGTCCACATGGACATGTCTGTGCTCTGCATACTGTAGTCTGTCCAGCACATCACCGCCACACTTGGCATTGTGTAAATTCTTAATCATGTGTGACTTGCCTCCTTCACACATACTTGGTTCCCACCTCTCCCCACATTCTGCATTTGTGTGGCTGTGGGGCCATGCCATTTTGGGAAGGTCTGCTGTCTTGTTCTGCGCTGCCTCGTTGGTAGTCTGGGGGAGGGGGGCCGGGGAGGGGGTCCTGGGGGTGGTGGTGGTGGGTGTTGTGTACCTCTTGGGTCTCCGAGCTGCATGGTCAGTAGCTCCATGACATGTGTTGGTCTTCAGATGTGGCTCTTGGCTGGGCTCCCTTTCATGCTGCAGGTTGTCGTCCGGCTTTACACCAGTAGAAGGCAGGTGTTAAATCCATGCTGCTAACGCGCCTTATCTCCTGTTTTTGGGTCGCATCGCGGATCTGGCTGGTCGTTGAGAATATCGTGAAGTGGTGTTTTCGTGTGTTTTTGCACGGGTACGCCTACTCTGCATATCATTAGCGTTAGTCGTCCCTCTCATCCGTGGCGATGTTTTTTGCGGCAGCTATCGCTGGGATACTGGCGATGTCTGCAGTTTGCACCAGCTTGGGAATAGGGCGATGACTCGATCCCCACTTTTGCGGCGCTAAAGTGCCGATAAATCGGCGATGAGTCCTTGAGAATATGCCCCATTGTTTCATTCGAGGCAATATACGAAGAAAAAACGTTCAATGTGAAAACTACATTTTCTCTTGACTTTCTGATGAACATTTTTTTCCTAGAGGAAAATATGCATGTGTATATATTGGCAAATAAGAGTACTCCTCGGAATCTATGCGTTATACTTTAGTTATGCAGAACATTATGTTAGTAGAATGTTCGGTTATGGTGTTTCACAGCTATGGCATTTGTGAGGAACATTCCACTGGTGGCAGTTGGAATAATTCCAGAGAGCACAATATCAGTGGATTCATTGTTGTACAGCTCCATGAATACACTGCTGTGCTACTTACCTGAGTTCCTGGTATTCACTCTACAACATAATTTGGCAATGAGTTAAAGCCACTGCCAGGAATTCACACAAAAATTTGTTGTGTCTTTGAACAGTGTATCGCACACATACGCCATAAGAAGCTGCACCTAATGATTGCATTTGTACAGGTCCTAGAGTGATGTAACACAGCCTGCATTTGATGTGAGACAAGGCGGCTGAGTGCTACTGCAAGTACTTACCATTGAGCAGGGGGCGCTAGAGGGCGCCAAGCAAGATGGCCGCACCTATGTGAGGCTCTTGCAGCTCGGGCCGAGATCCGGAAAAAAATCCTGTTTATCCTCGGAAGAATCCGTAAACCACTGGCAAAATCAGAGAGGGGACATATCAGAGGACCCACCGCACTGCCCGAAAACACTGCCGCAGACCCAGAAGTGGGTTAAACTGAAACTGACATCATATCTGGCAGGGGAGACAAAATGGCGGTCTGACCCACTCGGAGACCGGACGGGAGCTGCTGGGGCCCCGCTGCCGGACGACGCGGCCCGTTGACTCCCCGGTGACTGCCGATCGTCGACGCTGCCCCTACTGTCCCTGCCCCCACCTCCGGCGGCGGAGATTGGGGCCGTCGCGTGGATACACCAGGCCCGGGCCCCGGGACGGAGTGGCGACAGGCCGGCCCGGTCTGAGGCGGAGGAGGATACGGGGCCGGTGGGCGGCGGCTGTGCTGGCTAGCCGCTGAGTGAGAGCTGCGGGACAACTGCCGCTCCCGGGCGGCTGCTGCGGAACCAACGGAGGCTCAGTGCAAACACCCACCGGAGGATCACTCCGATTCCGGAGGGGGTGAAGAGTTGCTGCCACTGCCGGGGCCGCCATCTGACGCCCGGAAACACTGCGGGAGGACCCGTGGACGGTGCTGCGGAGAAGGTAGGAGGTGGCTGCGCCCAATCCTTGCCTGCCCCCGCTGGTGCTGAGGGACGGAGGACCCCTGGGGCCTCCTCTAGCTGGCTGACAATTGTAGAGGGACCACGCTGGTGGGACCGGGGGAGAGCGCCACGCTGGGGCCTCCTTTGCCGTCAGCCCTTACAACGCGCTCGGAGGGACCCCGCAGCGACGCCTGACCAACCTAGCCTGGAACTTGAGGGCGTTAAAATACATGCTCTGAAGGCCTTTGGTCCGCTTGGGCTGCCACACTCGCCATACCGCTCCTCACCGGCGAGAGGCCACACGAACTGGCACCTAGTTCCTGGGGCGCTAAACGACCCGCAGGTGCTGGGACTTACCTGCATGTGGCCGTAACAGAACACTACTGCTGGAGCTTGGGGCGGTGCGGGGGAGTTGACCGCGACTGCCCTATCTGTGAGGACGCGGCCCCTTGCTGCTGTCGCACGGCGGAGGAGATAACCAGTGAGACGTGGCACCATCCGGGAAGGGACACCGGTCCGGAACATCAGCCACTGAACCCCTGGACACAGCATATGACTGCAAGAAGCTTCACTATCCAACGCCGCCGACCTCCCAGTTGACACCGGACCCTTGGGAGTCTGGACGGTAGATTACATTGCGGACCACGGGCGGGACCCCAGAGGCGCATCCCAGTTCCCACCCCCTGGATTGCGACTATTCCTGACCACATCCTCTGAGACCATGGGGAAGCCAGACGGGCGGCAGCCCAAACTAAACTTCGATACCCGCAAATCGTCTCGATCCCAATCGGCGCCCGACGAAGACCAACAGGAGGCGGCGACCCCTTCCACCGCGGATCTCAAGGTGCTGCTGCTGATGATGCAGTCGAGCTTAACCTCCATTGAATCCAAAATGGACTCCATGAATACCAGACTGGATGGCCTCACGCACAAAGTGGAGAAGCATGATGACCGGCTGGTGGAGGCAGAAAGGCGGATTTCGGATCTAGAAGACACATCCACCACTACCACGAGCCGCACTCTGGAGATGGATCGACTCCTGAAAGTAATAGCAGCCAAAAATGAGGATTTAGAGAGCCGCTCGAGGAGAAACAACCTCAGAATTCTGGGAATTTCGGAATCAACACCCACCGGTAGGATGGAAGAATATGTTGAGACACTTCTCATCGCACTATGTGGCAGGGAACCATTTTCACAGGTCCTGATCGTTGAACGCGCGCATCACTCGTTGGCGAATCGGCCGGCCCCTGGCGCTCCTCCCCGGCCCATCGTCGCCAAAATACTTAACTACCGCGACAGGGACACCGCCCTTCGCCTTTCCAGGGAACAAGGACAACTAACATATGAAGGGATGGCGATATCGATCTACCCTGATTTCACTATGGCCGTCCAAGACCAACGCCGTAAATTCCTACAGGTGAAGAAAAAACTCCAACTACACAATCTGCCATATGCCATGTTATTCCCAGCTCGCCTTAAAGTAACACACCAGGAAAAACAGCATTTCTTCACAAACCCACAGCACGCCCAGGATTTCCTCAAAACCCTGCCCAAGATACCGGCGGATCAGCAGTCCCCAACACATCACCCCGCGGAAGGCGGGAACACATCGGACGTCGAGTAAGAAACCTGTAAAATAATCCTCCCATTCTTCTGCAACCTGTGTGGGACCAGCGTGCGGACGTCCCCCCCCCCCCCCCCTCCCCGGCCATGAGATGTCCGCTGATTTGGCCCGCAACACTCCGGTCATGTCCTGCGGAACGACAGACAAGCTGATGTCGATGCCTCCCCCCTACGGAGAGACCAGGGGAAACACCACCGACCGCGGGCGTTGGGGACAAATCGGCGAAACTTGGCCGCCGCTGCTGCAGCGGATGTCTACTGGACACTTTCAGTAACATCCGGGTGGGCTGACTGGGTGGAGGGGGCTGGAGCCGAGCCCGCGGGGTCCTCTTCCGCAGGGGGGTCCTGATGCTGGACTCTGAGAAGGATGAGCCGCATTGGGAACACAGAGCCCTGTGGACTATATCCATGTAACCATAGGAATACCCTTCAACTAACGCCGAGATGGAACTATACGAAACTGCCCGAGCACCCTCGTTGTGGCGAGGAGAACTTGTCTGCCCTCTAGAAGCCACCCATCAGGTGAACCCTAAGTACTTCGTATCATAAATGGGAAATTTGTTGAGCCCTCTGGCCCCTGTTGGGGAAAAGGCTACGAATTGTTGTTGGGAGGGGGAGGGATAGGCCACGGCGAGATTGGGTCGCTGTTGTGGGAGGGGAGGTAATGGGGACCGGTTTTATATAGAGTGTTATTGTTCCACCTCAATAGAATCTGCTCATGCAGATAATTTAGAATATAACCTTAACATACTTCATGCACCAGAATTAGAAGACACAAATGGAGACACGTCCTAAACCCACCCAATACAACTTTTTAACCTGGAATATCAGAGGGCTGGGGGATCCTCGCAAACGCCGCCACATCCTCTCATATCTAGAACGACACAATATCCACTGCGCCATGATTCAAGAAACACACCTCGCCCCAACCCACCCCCCACCTTTGCAGCTCGTTGGGTCACTACCAAATGCTACTCGTCCTATTCGTCTTATGCCCGGGGTACCCTCATCCTGGTGAAACGCTCGACCCCATACACCCCCATCGGCTCATATGGGGACCCGCAGGGCCGCTATAGTATTCTCTGGGGCAGACTTGCCGCGCAATCTGTCACACTAGTCTCCTGCTATGGGCCCAATACTGACGACCCGGAATTCTTCCGCATACTCTGGGGCAAAATAATGGATATAGGCTCCACACACCTTATATGGGGAGGGGACTTCAATGTGACCATCAACCCGGTCCTGGACAGATCACACCCACAACCTCGCCACTACTCCAAAGCGCAGGAGACCCTCCAAGGTATTATAGAGGAACATAGTCTTACGGATGCCTGGAGGACCTTACTCCCACAAGCCCGAGAGGGGACCTGTTATTCCACTGCTCATTCCTCCTGGTCCTGCATCGATGGCTGGCTTATAGACAAAGGGTTGACACCCTGGTTGGCACATGCCTCTCATCTCGCACGCACATACTCAGATCACTCACCCGTCCTTCTCTCCCTTACGCCACCTCACGAAGACCCACCATACTCTTCCTGGAGACTCAACCCGCAATCATTATTAGACCCAGTATTTAAAGATGAGCTTGAGCAGGAAATATCCGAATTTTTCCCCCGGAACGACAATTCGGTTTCGCAATATTCTACCGTATGGGAAGCCTTTAAGGTCACCATGCGAGGAATCTGCATTGCTAAAAGTGGCGGAGTCTTAAAAGATATTCGAAATACATTACAGAAACTAGAGAGAACAATTAAGCAGGCAGAAGGGGCACTCCGGGTCTCACCCACTCCGGAACAGAAAGTTCAGCTACACGACCTCCTCAAGGACTACCAAGAAACGGCGGAAAGGAGTGTAAATTCAGAGGAAAGTATCACCGGGCCCGACGCTATGGCGAGGGAGAAAGACCAGGGAAAGCGCTAGCCTCAGTGATCCGCCCCCCCCAATCTGCCAACACGATCCTAGAAATAGAGGATGAAGAGGGTCAGCTCCACCGGAGCACTTCTGAAATAGTAGACACCTTCCAGAGGTTTTACAAAAAACTGTATAAGACACATAGAAGGCAGCCTGAGGATTTCACCTCATTTTTCGAGGACACAGCTATTGCATGGCTGGGGGACGGCCAGAGAGAGGCCCTCTTAGCCCACCATGAGGATGAGGAAATAACCTCTGCAATTATGCAATTACAGTCGGGTAAAGCCCCAGGACCCGATGGCCTCCCGGCCGAGTTCAATAAAATATTCAGACATCTTCTCATCCCTGCCCTACGACACGTACTCGAGGAAGCCCGAGAAACAGGCATATTACCTCCATCGATGCGTGAAGCGCTTATCATTTCCCTGCCCAAACCGGGGAAATCAGCGACGCTGGTGGATTCATATAGGCCTTTGTCCCTTATAAACGTGGATGCCAAGATCCTAGCTAAGCTAATCGTCAATCGCATTAGGCCCCTCATGCCTGTCCTGGTCCTTCCTGACCAGTCGGGGTTCGTGCCGACTAGAAGTACATCTCACAATCTGCGCACCCTCTTTGCAATTCTCCACGATATAGAGCCCGACACCAACGCCGCTGCCATCTTCTTGGACGCCACTAAGGCATTCGACTCCCTAGAATGGGACTATTTAGCCTTCGTGCTGCGACGCATGGGATTCCCCCTTCCGTTCCTGGCCTGGATAAACTTGCTGTACAATGGCCGGCGGGCCACGATAAGGATCAATGGAAAGCACTCGGCTCCCTTTACTATAACCAGAGGAACCAGACAGGGATGCCCCTGTCCCCCCTATTGTTCGCTCTGGCTGTCGAACCCTTGGCTGCCAAGATACGCCAACACTTCCGCACACATGCCCTCATCTACCCTGAACGACAAATTTTAATCTCATTGTATGCAGACGACATTACCCTCTATCTGCAGCACCCGGAGGTGAGCCTGAACCCCATCCTCCGGCAGTTCCTCCTCTTTGGGCAGCTCTCCGGAGTAAATATAAATTGGGGAAAATCCCAAATTTACCCCTTACTGACTCCACTCCCAGATTTGTAACGGACTACCCCCTAGCGTGGTGCGATGATACACTCACCTATTTAGGGATAGTCATATCCCGCAACTGCGAAGAACTAATGAAGGCTAACTACGGCAGCGCACTGAACTCCTTGGTGGACAAAATCACACGCTGGATTGCAATGCCATTATCCATGGCAGGAAGAGCCGCCCTCATAAAAATGGTTATACTGCCCAAACTATTATATTTATTTCTAAATATTCCCTATGCCCCTAGCCGCCATTTCTTTTCGACCCTTAAAGGCCAACTCACTCGACTTATATGGGGAGGTAAACAGGCCAGATTACGCTGGGAGGTCCTTACTCGTCCCTTCAGTGAGGGCGGAATGGAGATACCAGACCTGGAACTGTACTTTATCTGTGCTCAAGCTCACTTCGCCTCCTACTGGATGCACCCCCCCCTATATGCCACACCTGGCTATCGAAGACGGATATATGCACCCCACCCCCAGCACTGCGTATTTAAGCACCCCTGCAGTTACGCGAAGCCACGCCTCCACCACCGTCCAATGCACCACCAGCGCATGGCGAGATTTAGCGAATATCACACGCACCCCCTTATTATACTCCCCCCTCCTTCCCCTGGCCGGGAGGCAGGATGTCCGGGTGACACGGGAGGGCGGATGCCGTAAAATGCTACGCAAACTATCAATCCATACCTGGGGACAACTGTACGCAAAAAATAAATTTCGCACGTGCGACGAATTCTTTGGCCCTACAACCCCCTCCCCCCTGGAACGATTCTACTACATTAGACTGCGACAGGATGTAAAAGCCCTTACTCCTTGTTTCCCTCAGGAACCCCCTATTATGCCCCCCTGCACGCTCTCCTACAACAAATTACCCCTCCCATGTTGTCTCACTATTGTATCGTACAGTACAGGACAATAGGGAATACGACCCCCGTTAGCAAAGACTAGATGGGAAACAGAACTGGGCCATCCCTGACGGATGATCAATGGTCCTTTTGCTGTAGGCAAACAGGGGAAATCTCTGCTAGCAGCAAATTTCGCCTCCTCCATTACAAATTCATACATCGACTCTACTACACACCGGCGCGCTTACACCGCCTGCGACTCCGAGACAATGACAAATGTGACCGATGCGGCAGTGAAGGAGCCGATTTCCAACACATAGCCTGGGACTGCCCACCAATCCGTCGATTCTGGACGGAGGTAATGACGGCATTAGACCTAATGACTGGCACACACATCCCGGTGGACCCTCTGACTGCACTTCTGGGATACACTGCACCTATAGCGACCCACATCCGAAAATACACATCCATCGCACTCCTCCTTGCTAAGAGAAAGATCGCCTGCAGATGGGGCAGAGGGAGAGCACCAAAATTTAAGGATTGGCTCCAAGATCTCATTTATTGCCAAGAACAACTACACACATACGCTGAACTCCTGCCTCCCCCCTCCCGACCCCGGGATATCTGGGCACCTCTGCAGACATACTTCCTGGAACGCGCTGAGGACACGCCTTCACCGTCCCCCCTTCATTACCCCACAGACATGAGACGCACAGGTGAGACATGATCCCCCCAAGGCGACACACACGCTGCACAGTGGATCCTGGGTTATCTGGACATATTACTCCATAGTTCCAGGCATGAACTACGCCATATCACACAAGATATAGTTATAGAACACACAATACAAGAGTGGAAAGTTGTAGTTTGCAGGATGTCATTCTACACCACGTGCCTCCACTGAAATCCCTGTTTTCTTTTTACCATGATCCTATGTCATCTGACGCGGCCGGCCCGATGTGGTTGTAGGCGACATGCTGTGTGGTCCCTCTTCCTGTTGAAGTAACTCTTTGAACATTGCCATGCCGTGCCGGCCCTTTCAGGGATGTGGGCACTCTGCTGTGGATGACATCTTATTGTTTCAATAAAGGTTTTCAAAACTTAAAAAAAAAAAAAAAAAAGTACTTACCATTGAGCCACAAAACGGGCACTTTGAACGTGCACAGCTGCACTCAGTCAGTGTTACAGGTGAGCGTGCAGTATCCATTTAGTATCTGGAAACTGACTGAAATACTGAATCAGGTCAGCGTGATTCTGATTTGAGCTGCCCTCCCTTAACAACATAAAACATTGCGCTGCCATTTTGAAAAGCTGCACTATACCGCCGCATTCACCCCGCCTTTTTTCTTTGGGAGCACTGTGCAGTATAACACCACCATTTTTGAGAAGGGAGCACTGCACAGTTGATCACCGCTATTACGCTGCCATTTTGAGAAGGTTATTTCACTGTGTATCATGCCAATATTTTCTATTGGGAAGGATCACCCCGAGACACAAAACAAAAGCTGTGCATTGGCATTCTAGGCACGAGCCAGGCATTGAACGTTCTCAGCACTGTTATCCAAGTGTATGTTCAGTTTCGCAGTTCAAGCTGTTTGATTATTTGGTGAATCCTGTTCAAGTCAATCAATGTATGACTGCCGTTTTTTTAAAATTGATTGTTGATTAACACATGAAGCCAGGAGCGTAACCGGGACCTGTGGAACAATGGTGACATGCCCACCACAACTTTATTTGTCTGTAAGGTGACTCTTAAACTGTGAAATACAGTAATGTGCAGGAACATATCTGAATACCCAGAGAACCTAGTTTGGGGGCTGGTTAGGATGTCATACCATCTTATCTTATCTTTGTGTCTAGTCTGTTTGTAGCCAGTCATTTTATGCAGAAGAGTTTTCCACTTCCACATTTTGATCTCTATATTAGACATGCAATCGGTAAACCCTCTGCCACTGTATCTAGAATCTCTGGGTAACCCGGGGATTCCATCGAAGCAGTGGCTCCGATGCGTTTGAAATTTATCTGGGGGCAATTGGAGCATCACACTTCAGGGCATAAAGGAAAAAGTTCCTACTACTGTATTCACTGGGTTTGGAAGGTAGGGAAGTATTTAAACATCTTCCTGAGGTGGCAGTAGTTGACTACCCCTTCCCTATGAATGGCACCACATGCTGCTTATAGTCTAAGGGATTATCTAGAAAAAGAGTTAGTCAGCCTGCAGGACAGAGGTGTGATTGGACCTGTTGAGACAAGTTTGTGTTTATCTCCATTGGTTGTGGCCTGCAAATGCAATGGGGATATGCGGCTTTGCATTGGTTTGAGGAGTCTCAATAAGAAAATATGGGTTGATTCACATCCTATACCCAGAATTAATGATTTGTTACAAGATCTGGGTGGGGCTGAATGGTTTTCCAAATTTGATCTGGCCTCGGCTTATCATCAAGTGGTGTTGGAAGAATCCTGCAGACATTATATGGCATTCAATTTACCATTTGGTATGTACCAGGTTTGTCTAATGTCTTTTGGGCTGGCATCTGCCTGCTGTTTTTCAGCGCATCATGCATCAGTTGCTGGGAAACATTCATGGGGTCCTTGTGTTTCAGGACTATGTGTTGATTTATGTCAAGCAGTTGGAAGAACACAACAAAATACTGAGGGTGCTGCTACAGAATTTTGCTGAGAAAGGGGTGGTTGTGAAGAAAGAGAAGTGTGTGTTTTTGAAAAGAAGCTGTGAGGTCCTGTGTCACACTATTTCTGGGGAGGGCATTTGTCCAAGGCCTGGTCTTGTCAAAGTGGGGATGGAATGCCCAAAACCTAAAAACAAAGATGAGCTACGCTCTTTTATTTGTCTGTGTGAATTTTATTCCAGGTTCTTTCCTGGGTTTGTGACTAAGATGAAAATCCTTCCAATATGCTAAAAGAAAATGTGGCATTTATGTGCGATGAAAATTTTCAAGAAACATTTGAAGTGGTAAAGTCAGAGATGACGAGTGCTAGGGCATTGAGTTCTTATGATCCAGGTTTTCCTTCCACAGTTACAGTGGATGCCAGTAAATATGGCTAGGTGCAATATTGACTCAAAACACCATGAATGGTGTGGTTACCATAAGCTATACTTCAAGGGAACTCCGTGAATCAAAGCTAAACTATTCTGTAATCAAAAATGAGTTCTTAGCATGTTACTGGACTATTGAAAAATGTAGATTGTATGTCTGAGGTAGGACATTTGTCCAACCAAAACATTTGGATCCGTGTAAATAGAACAACAACCAAATAATCCGCCTATCTCAAACAGGGTTTCGACCACGCCAGAGTACCGAAACGGCACTACTAGCAGTGGTAGAGGAAAGCAAGAAAATTCTGGACTCAGGAGGTGCGCAGCCATACTACTCCTAGATCTGAGCGTCGCATTTGACACGGTGAATCATTCGAACCTGATCCGGCGTCTCAGGAGTATAGGAGTAGATGGCATGGTACTTCAATGACTATCCTCCTTTCTGGAGGGTAGAACCTTTCAGGTATTTGAAGAGAATATTGCATCTAAACCCACCTCCCTGCTGAGTGGGGTACCGCAGGGCTCGTCACTTAGCCCCACGCTTTTTAATGTTTATATGGCCCCTCTGGCAGCCATTGTAGCCTCCTATGGAATCCGGATGATAACCTATGCCGACGACACGCAACTGGTGGTGGGGCTAAACCAAGCTGACCAAAAAACTCATGCCCTCTATACCTGTCTAGAGGACATTTCAAAATGGATGGACGCGTCCCAGCTTAAGCTTAACGGAGGAAAAACTGAGATTATGCTACTGGGCAATACCATGAGTTTTAAGTCCTGTTCCATGTGGCCTCCCTGCAGGGTCCAGCCCCAGACCCGAAGTCAGAAATTAAGAGCCTGGGTATATGGTTGGACCAGGACTTGAGCTTTAGGACGCAGGCTAGGAAGAAGGCAGGCCTCTGCTATGGCCTACTTAGAATGGCCCGAAAAGTTCTGCCCCTCCTCCAACCTCAGGCCAAAAAAGTACTGGTCCAATCACTCATACTCTCTAGACTGGACTATGGGAATGTTTTGTATTTGGGCGCCCCCATCTCAGTAGTCGCCAAACTCCAATCGGTTCAAAACAGCGCCGCCAGACTACTGACTGGAACTACCAACAGACAATCTGCAAAACCCGCTCTTCGTTCCCTCCATTGGCTCCCAGTACAGGAACGCATTAGATTCAAGGCCCTATGTCTGGTGCATAAGTCTATGCAGGGGATTGGGCTGCCCATTAATTCAACCATGATACGCCCTTATAAAGCAAGTAGGAATCTCCGGTCAGATAACCTGTATTTAGCAGAGATCCCGAGGATTAAGAGGTCCAGAAGTGGTGGTCGGCTGTTTTCTTACAACTCCTCCAAACTCTGGAACTCTCTGCCTTTACACCTTCGCACAGTCTCCAACCATCTGGCTATTCGTAAGCAATTAAAGACTGCACTGTTTCCTTAGCTCTCTGTCTCCTCCGTGTCAGTTCATAGCGCTGGGACGCTTAAGGGTAGCCATGCGCTCTATAAATGTCTTTCCATTCCATTCCATTCCATGGGAAAAGTATGGTGACTCCACATGCAGGAGGCAGAGGCTCTTAACATGACTTGTCCCAGTCACGGAGTCTGTCAGCAATTAAACTCTTCACTTTCAATCAAAGCTCACTCTCGCTGGGAACGGTGTTGGGAGAGAACAGCCCCTTGGGGGAACAGAACTTTCACCATCTAACTGCTGAGACAAAGTGCACAACTCAAAGCGGCTGTTACAATCAAAACTCCTTGTTATCTTCAATAAATTCTACACTAACAACGGCAATCAATGTACTCACTTGGCAGACATAAAACTGGAAATTCAAATGGACACAATGCAGGCAATTGCAATAGCCATAACCAACATAGAAGCCAAAATCGATATTTTAGCAGGAAACTTGGAATTGCTGAAGCTGCAGCCAATTGCTAGGTGCTAAAGCAAAGACAACCAAAGACTACAGATAAGCTAAATCAAAGTACAGCAGAAAGAGCACCAAGTTATGCAAAACACAATGGAATTAATGTCACAATTAGGGACAAAAGGTCCCCTATTTTGTTACACCAAACTGGAACGAAAAGCGCTAATCACATCCCACAGAGCTCATGTTCAGAAGCCAAGACCCCCACGTTTAAAAAGACCCAAGTCAGCAAATTTACTTTAGGGCCGGATACACCCCCGACATCTTTGCAGCTGGCAACAGCGACGTGCCAAAATGCAACTAAACACAAGGAAATTGCAATGGGCAAGATTCTGCATAGGAACACTGACCAGGCAGACAACCACGAAGAGGCCACGGAACCTTGCAAAACATTATCTAGGAGAGCAAAAAAACGCTTGAAGAAGCAAGCAAAAAATATTAAACACCGCTGCCGCGCAAAGGAACTACAGCTGGGCCTGGCCGCACTAGACGGCAACCGGGGTCAAAAAATGAATTTAAAGAAGTTCCAAGCACAAAATTGCCCGGAGTCTCAGAAAGTTTATCCAATCTTTCAAAAGGCTAGGCTTGGTGTCAGGCCAGGAAAGGGCCAGTCAAACAAAGCACTAATACCTAAATTAACCACAAATGCAAACTGTGAGGACGGCCAGGTTAATGAGAAGAAGATGCAGCCCCTACAGGAGTCCGAACACCCACTACAACTAGATAGTAGAGGGAGCCACTTTATAGAACGACACTCAAAAAGTCAAGAGCTGGATGCACTGCCACATGCTATGGACAGAGAAAGGACATCTCTCCCTCTAATGGATAACACTGGGATATGGGGGAACAAGGCCGTCCACAAAGATAATAGAGCAATTACAACAAATGCCCATCGCTTGGAAACACATTCCCCCGCCGCCAGTCAAAGGGTTCACGCGCAAAGGGAATTGGAGGACAACATCACAATCTTTACACCTAAATATACATCACGTGGAAGTTCTGACATATTAAACAGGACTAACATTCTACAAATCCTCCAACATATCCCAGAGCTATCCTCCATCACGACCGAAGACCTAATTCAAGTACAATTTAAGGTACTGAGTAGCAACACAATAAGAGAGTCAACAATATTAAAATGGAAAAACAACATGATAGTCCAAAAGATCATGAAAGAAAGGGACCAATTTGCGAAATGGGGGATCGTTGTACATAAACCAAAAGAGGAAAGATACCCATACATGCTAGGAGGCGGATCTAATGACAAAAAGACACTGATCTCAAGAAAGTCCATTTTAAGAGGGACAAATTCAGTTTCTTGCACCACATCTTTTCTTAATTTAAGAATACATCTTTCGCCTAACTCCAATCCAACAGGGCGCACAATCTAAGAAAGAGGAAAAACCGACCTATATAGAAACCCCCAAGATGGAACCGCAATGATTCGAACAGGTCTACAATCAAACTGCTCCTAGCATAGCAAGAAACAACTGCCCTGGGAGCAGAACGAATGATATTATGAAATTAATTTAATGGAATGTGTATGGACTAAAAACTACGCTGCAGAACAGAGCTGCATTCGAATTCTTACAGACTGGGGACTTGTTGTGTCTCCAAGAAACGTGGCTGCTTGCTCCAGTGGTCATTCCAGGTGTTATGGAATTCCAACAGCCAGCAAAAAAGCACAACATATTTGGAAGGCCATCTGGGGGCTTATCTCTATATATAAGAATTGGCAGCAATTTCACAGCAAAATCCTCACTAAGCACGGATATGGTTCAAGCTATATACCTGCAAGGTTTGAAATTGAATGGCTGTCCATTAACGATTCTACTCCTGAATGTCTACTTCAACTGCAAAGATACACCAAGATACTGCGAGATGAGGGTTCTGGTGGATACACTCGAAGAGCTGTTTGGTAACCACCCGAATTGCGGGATCATAATGGCCGGGGATTTTAATACTCATAAACTGGGGACAGTAACAGATGTCTCACTGCCTAAGGATCGTGCCGGGACTCTACTGAATACATTCTTAAACAGGTACAGATTAAGGTCAATACAAGAGATACAACTTCCCATCTCCGACATGAACAAAGACCTACAGGGAAAAAATAAATCTTCGATTGACTACATCTTCATGTGCAATCGCTTGTATGATCAAGAGGCAGAATTCCAAAATCCAGTGCAGCAGACCAGTGACCATCTTCCGCTGGCCATAGTCATCTCGCTGCAAACTGCCAGCCTCCCATACATCTCCCTTCCGGGTCAGTCCAACGGGGCGAAAACACACGCACTCCTGAGAAGATTAAAATGGAATAAAATAGATACATCCGGTATGACAGTCTGGAAAAGCAACTGGTCTACACTCGCCAAAGACTTCGCAGCAGGCAACATATCTGAGAATTGGACAAAATTGGCGCTGGAGCTGTACCGCCTCTTGTTAGGCAAAAAAATCAAACCATCAGCCCGATCGCGGAGAAAGGATGTGCTGCCAATTCCGGCCCAGGTGTGAAAAAATCGAACAAAGCAAGCGGGCCTTGAGACAAGCCAACCGCAATCATATGTGAGAGAGAGATGATAAAACACTTCAAAATCTGTTGCTAGCGAGGAAAATACATAGGAAAAACGTATGGGACCATAAAAGGCAACAGGCAGACTCCCAATGGCTGCACATTTTCAGCCTGTTGACTCCAAGCAGACAGGCTGAATTCTGGTCATATATCAACAGGTTGTCCGGGCACGGCCATGACTGGCGCAATGGGGTCGCCAGTCAAACATGGGTCAACCATGTGACCTCACTGTACTGTAGCACATTGGATCATATTTCACGGCATCACCAATGACTCTTCACTAGCACTAGCGCATCTAATACTTTTGCAACAACCACTGCAGAAACAACTGAATCTTTTGACGTAGGAAATCGCGTGGCATCAATACTAAAAAACATCAGAAGGGACGGGGCCCCGGGACCCAACGGCCTACCTGGACACCTCTTTAAAGAAGACTGTGAATTTTGGGGAATCATATTCACCCCGCTCTATCAGTTCTTCATGGACAACTCAACGATCCCCGAAGCCTGGAAAGGTTCCCTGCTTTAACCAATCCATAAAAAAGGTGATACCGGAGATCCAACCAATTATTGGCTGATAGCCCTTTTGGATATTGAGGCAAAGGGATACGCAAGCCTCCTTTTGCAAAACTTGCAAAATTGGGCCAATGACAATGAAATCTTACCAGTTTACAATCCGGCTTCAGGTCAGGAGCATCAACACTGGATAACATCTTAGCCCTCGCACATCTGGTTGAACAGTCCACCCAGAAAAACCAGCTCCCACTTTTCGCATGCTTTGTGGATTATTCTGCGGCATTCGATTGCGTTAATAGGAACCTGCAGTGGCTGAAACTTCAAAACTGGGGGATCCCGACTATGCTGCTGAAAGCAATCATTGCCCTCTATACCGGAACTTGGGTACTGGTGAAATTATCTATGAACTCAGCAACAAAAAAAATCTATACAGACCGAGGGCTGAAACAAGGCTGTGTATTGGCGCCCCTGCTTTTTAATCTCTACACTGCAGACCTTGGTAAAACAATATCTAAATCCAATTTGTTATCCCCTAAAATTGGGTCAACCAGACTGTTCCTAATGCAGTACGCAGATGACATGGTGCTAATGGACCATACTAAGACGGGTATGCAAAGAACATTGGACACAATAAGTATCTATAACAACGAAAATGATTTAACAGCAAACGCAGGAAAAACGAAGGTAGTAATTTTTGGGAAGTATGCTAACAAACTTAAACAACAATGGAGAATGGGCAATTTGAAAATAGCAACAGCTACTAAATATAATTACTTGGAGGTTTGGATTATGAGCAACGGGAAGTCCACAGCACACACTGCATCCATCGAATCAAAAGCCAAGGCAGTGACGTATGCCCTAAGCAAATTGAACTCCAAACTAAACAGCCCGACAACTGAGCCCATCAGAAAGGTCATAAGAGCTAAGTCCTTCAATCACATATGGCCAACTAGTATTTCCTGCGGTATTAATTAACACCATGGAACGTGCCAACTGCCAAGCATTCAAACAGATTTTTCAGATACCTGCCCATGCCCGGTACGCCTTGGTACGACTTGAATTCGGGCTAGACAAACAACGCTACGAACATTGGGCATCGATTGTTCGGTACTATCGAGGGGCCTGTGCCGCACCACCGAATACAATGAAAGCAATCTTGAAGGAAATCTTTGCGAAAGGCAACAATTCGTGGGCCAATGGCCTCCTTACTGCTTGCACTGAATTGCACCTTGACCTGTCCAAATGGCAGGACTTTATCCATCAACCCGGAATTTTAAAATCTATTTTTTTTAAAAAGGCAGACTATTATCTAAGGAAGATGATATGAAGGTATTAGACTCCTCCAGTAGTAACATCAGGTTATTAGCTAGTTCCTTCCAAGATAAACTGAGACAGCCATACCTTGACTCTGCCTTGAACAAGACAATTTTAAAGCAAATTTTGTCAGTGAGACTCATGGTACTG
This sequence comes from Calotriton arnoldi, assembly GCA_963921515.1. Taxonomy (NCBI): domain Eukaryota; kingdom Metazoa; phylum Chordata; class Amphibia; order Caudata; family Salamandridae; genus Calotriton; species Calotriton arnoldi. The sequence goes on along the minus strand of CAWUFW010001531.1, from coordinate 1,198,028 downwards.
CCAATAAAATATATTAATACTCGCTGTAAAACACTAGAGGTGGTTACCACCTGCAGACTGTCACCAGCACGAGGAATCCATGGCTCACTTGGTTTGCATATGCCACCGATTGAACTATGCACGTCGTACTTTATTGAAACCGCTGTTTTTAAAATACGGCACACGTTCTTGCACAGATGCAATGAAACCTCTCTTCAATTTGGAGATTCCAATGGAACTGGCCAGACTAGCGAAATTTGCACATCAGCTGAAAGAACTTATAAGCAAAGACTCAGCCAAGGACTAGAGGCAGACTATAGCTTCAAACTAGTGTTTACATTTTAATTCTACTTGTCTCTTAGTGTCTTGTGTCATGACTATCAGACTTGTTTAATGAAATGAGTACGTTTTATCCATGACTATTAGACTTGTTAAATGAAATGATTATGTTTTATCCAAGACTGAAGAAGGTGCGTGGGCGGAGATATCCCGCCAAGTTTCTTCTGTAACAATTTTAATTAATTGAAACAATAAATAAATTAATTCATTCATTCCTCCAGCCTGATCCTAAGCCACTCATTTACATTCTGAGTGGTGAAAATGTCAAATGCACTATACCACGTATCGAGCGATTCACCACTAAACTGTTACTGTACAATTTCAAAGTCAAACATATACCAGGTAAGGGAATTTTACTGCAGACATATTGTCCAGACTACCTGTATGTGACCCTGAAGAAGCAGACCTTGAAAATGACAATAAATACTGTTTTGTTGCCTCGGTGGATGTGTCAGAAAATCAAGCTTGTTCGGAAGCAGAATGGAAGAGTATGTGTGAGGAGGATGCAGTGATGGAGCGTGTAAAGGAGTTTATTGTTAATGGGTTGCCCAAGGAATGGTGTGTGTCCAGAAACTCAGCCTTTCTGCAAGATTGCAGAAGAACTTTCCATAGAAGATGGAGTCATTGTAGGGGGCTACAAGTGTGTTCTTTCTGGGACTATAAGCCCTAGGCTGATAAATGCTTCGCATGAGGGGCATTTGGGTTCCACCACAATAAAGAGGAGAGTTAGAGCTTATTATTGGTGGTCTTCAATGGACGAAGTCTTAAATGGTTTAGTGAAGGAGTGTGTTGTGCCGAAGGGCAGAGAAAGGTTTTAAGGTGGTTACCCCACCATTACAACCCATTCAGTTCCTTGACAGACCTTGGGTGAAACTGGGAAGCGATATGGTGGGTCCATTCGATTTTTTACCCCATCATCAACATTATGCATTCGTGCTGATAGACTTTCATAGTAAGTGGCCAGAAGTGTGTTTTGTTTCTGCACCCACAGCTGGCAATGCTGTGTTATTTTCTAGGGACAATTTCATGAGAGAAGTGTTTGCTGAAGATATCATTTCAGATAATGGGGTTCAATTTGTGAAAGTGGAAATGGTGACATTTTTCTGTGCTTTGGGTGTAAAACATCTTAAGAGTTCTCGCTATCTTCTTCAAACCAATGGGTTGGTAGAGAGACTGAACAGGGTGGAAATTGATTGCATTAAATGGGCAAAGAATAATGGGTACAACATTGATGATGTTCATAAAATCCATGCTATTGTTTTACCGCACCACCACACATTCTGTAACCTAGCTATCTCAGTTTATGTTACTAAGAGGATGACAACCATCATCTGTTCTTTATCCCAACTGCCTATCTAGATCCATTTAAGGCATGGTTGAAAAGCCTGTGGATCATGGGGCCTTGCTTCGTAGGTTAGAAGATAGTCAAATAAGACAAAAAGAGATGTGTGATATCAGAAAGTGTGCCAAACACCAAGCAATTCAGGTGGGTGATGTAGTGCGAGTGAGAAAACACAATTTTTCCTAATCCTCTATGCTTTTATCCCCACATAACAATCTATCAGCACTATGATTAATTTATGGAGGCAACTGTTCTGTAATATGATGGCAATACAACAACATGTCCCAAAAAATCACAACATAATATAAAATGTGTTTGCATCAACTATAGACTGTAGCCCATATCAATGAAAAAATAGTGGCTAGACATTACAGTTGAATACAAATATATCATTCAGTGTTGTCACGGACACGAAAGTACTTTTCGGGTTTCTCCTTTCCCAACAAGGAAGACAATGAAGAGAGAAATGGTAAAGGAAATAACTTAATACACAAATCCTATCATAATTCAGGAACAGATCGTGACTGTAAGACACAAAGAACCTCATTCCATTGGCTGAGGTGTTTGGGGTGGTAATGGTGCACCCAGGAAATAGTGATAGCACCTGGTGTGCGATTTACAGAATGTGGCATTAATTATGATTCTGATATAGGTATCTCAGAATGGGGCTAATGGGAAAATACTGTATGCTTTCCCCTGTTCTGAGATTTAAAAAAAACTCAGAATGACCTGTATTTTTCCCATCCGAATTCTGTCGGTTTTTACCTAGTTAAATATGTGTAGAGTAACAAATAAGGTATTACCACACCAATTGTGATCCCACTTCAGGTGGAGAGGAATTAGTATTAACAGCTCATTTGCAATGATGGCCAAGAACTTCTATTTGGAGAACAGCAATTGCTTTCCTATCCTTCAACTGCTTTACATAGGGCTACATTTTCTTTAAATTAATAAGCCTTTCTAAGTCTTATTTTATTCAAAACTTGGAGGTAGAGCGAGCTTTCTGGCCATTTGTTCATTTATTCCAGATGCGATGGAAGAGGACTAGTCTGGATTACAGGCAGATTTAAGACCATGTTTGGCCGAGGTTTCCAAATCTTCGCTTTCTTTTAGTAGACTATGAAATAGCAGAGCTATTTTACACAGTTGACAAACAATAGCAGCAAATGAGTCACAACTCCAGACAATAAAATGCCCTGCTGTTATAAAGTTTAATTACAAATGTCCAACAATCTGTGGCAAAAGTCAATTTTACTGTGCCACAATTGACTTACAAATCAATGAAGATATTGTGTACTTACAACACAAACGTGCATCATTCTATTCCCTCTTTTTTCCCCAGAACTTTAATAGCAACATTTGTCTCACAAGAAGGAAAGGAGTGCATACATTTCTTCATTAACATTTGCAATTTAAATTCCCTGGCCTTCTAATTATAGAAAGATGTAAGGTATGCAGCACCCCAATCCCAAAACATATATTCTTTCTTCAGAGCACATGGTGAAGTTAGACAGGTATGTCTCAGCACCATAAGGCAGTGATATCAAATATATTCAGATTTTATGAGGTGACATGATTTAGCAGTTTCCCTGTTTCTCATTTGGCATTGTCCCCTCTCTCTGGTGTCTCACAAAGTTACTGAACCTGCTAGGGTGTTTTCCCTGAATGAAGGGCTTCAGAATGATTATTTAACAAGACAACATTGTACTTACTATGGGCACTGAGAAACGGCTTAGAATAACTGCTATTCGATGGCTATGTCGGATTGCCCATATTATGTGTATTGGATGCTGTAAATCCCCCATTTGAACACTAAGACCCTGATCATGATTGTCCCAATTAATTTCAATATGTGTGGTAAGTCATGTTACTACACATTTAGCAATAATGAGCTGTGCAGTAAACACCCCCAGCTAAAATGTTCCCAATGTAAAATGTGGCAGCTCAAACCTGAATTTTACTGTGGGAAAATGGACGGTAAGTAGCAGGACATGCAGTAAGCAAAAAATGATGCCCTATTTTTATAGCAATAATTGTAAATGGGTACTATACATCATGCATAATAAATGCAGATTACAGCTCTATCTGATGATATCAGGTGCAAAAAATATCACACCCTTTTACAGGCCAACTGAAGTTGGGGCTTAAGTTAATCTTGCATGGTGCAAAGTTGCACAAAGCATTGAATTAATTTACTTATATTAAAAAAATAAAAATAAAAGCCTGCAAGATAGTATGCTTTGAGTCAAATGATTCTGTGTGTGTGTACTTACATGTGGGTCCATATGTGTGTGAGCAGGCGTGTGTTTGTGTGTAGAATACAGAGAGATATAGAAGAAGAGAGTTGAATGTCAACTGCAGACAGAAGAAGTTAAAACTAAAAGAAACATGAATGCTGAATTGACCAGAGTAGAGACATCTCATGGTAGGCCATGCAAGGCAGAGAGGTAGATCGTCCAGAAAATGTACTTCAGTGTACTCTAGGATTCTTTGGTTTTGGATGCAATGCAGGATTCACTAATTGGACTACAATGAAATAGTCGTTTATTTTTTTCTACTGGGCATTTAAGACTTAGTTCTCTTCAGTGAATAAAGGAGATGGGCTGACACCTCAGAGTCCCGCTTATGATGAAAGAGAGCTGTCGGAGCCATGTGCAGGTGGGCACTAGGACCCTGCACAGGACACAGGGGGAGGGAACTTGCCACCGGACACCACTTCTGTTCAGGGAAGGGGGACGGGGTCACTCTCTGCATACCCCACAAGGAGGAAGGAAGTGCCCGCGTGCACTGTGCCCAGAAGGAAGAATAAAGAATCTCTAGTGTACTTACCAGCCTCGCTTGTGGTCTTTGTGGGCTGGGACAACGAGGGACACGACATGTGGTGACATACAAGTGGGATCATATTAGACGGACACCACAACTCGTTTGCACAGTGTCCCAGCAAGCTGCAATCAATATGAAGCCAGGAGCCCACCCTGGTCCATCTGGCAAAGGAAAAAAAGAAGAGATGTCGGGAGCCCAACCCGGTTGCACAGCGTTCAGTGAAAAGAAGAGAAAACGCGGTAAGCACTATCACTCCAACGCCCTGCCCTTTAAATAAGTGCAAAAACCCTCCAGCGACCTCCCACCAGCAAGCGGTGCGCACCGCTGTTGCCGCAGCTGCCCACCGATCATCTAGAGAGCCGCCCGAGTCTCCCGCGAGGATTTCATTTGAAACTGAAATCTTGCGAGACCTCGGCGGTCATTTCCAGGGCAGGGGGAGCACCCAATAGAAAGTCAGCAAGCCCAGCAGCCATTTTGGAGTCAGGCATGCTGGAAAAGGGCCCAGTCTCAATCTGGCAAGACCTCACAGGCCATTTTCAAGTCAGGCACAGTGATATTTAGGCAAAAAATAAATAAATAAAAAATGTTTGCCCACAGAAAAATGAACAAACAAAAAAAGTGGGGACAAAGCAACATACCAACAAAGAATTAAAGGACCACCAGCAAGTCAATCATGAGGAACAGATCCTTGCAACCACCGCAATGACAGATGAACTAAATGAAAGCACAACTAGAAGTGCAATTTTCTGCCGACTATTGCCTTTCGAACTCTCTGACTCTCAGAGAAAAGAGGCTCGCTGGAAGAAATAGATCAGACAGTTTGAACGCTACATGTGCGCCACATGCAAAAACAACACAGATAAACAAAATAGGGATCTATTCTAGAACTTCGTTGGTGATGAGGTCGAATATCTGCTCGTAATGCTTCCTTCGGAGGCAATCACAACTTACAAAGGCCTAATAAAGTGTCTCACCGACAGTTTCGACCCCCCCAGAGGAACATAGACTTCGAACGCTACACATTTAATACAGCATGCCAATGAGCAGATGAGTGCCTTGACGATTTCGTGACCAGGTTACGCAAACTGGTCACATACTACAAAGTTGATAAATTTGACAATGAGGCGGCAATACGGCTGCTTATCATCGAGGATTGTCAGTCAGTTGGAGTTCGCACAAGAATACTAAAGGAACCATACACACTAGACAAAATACTAACAATGGCATGCACAGAGGCCAGAGCCACATCACATGCCATGCAGTTGGAAAATGGGGGAGCGGGGACGATGGAACAAGCTAATCACAAGCAGACATGATAAAACACCACCACAGAAGCAGAAACAAGACAGGACATATTGTCGCTGCAGACTAGAATTCCTGCATGTTGGTGCCTGCCCCACCATGGGACACAAATGTCGGAAATGCAACAGAGAAAATCACTTTTCGAGTATCTGCATGGGCGGACAGTTCAAAATGGAGCAAGAACGACCTGCCAACCCACAAACAACATCAAGCAGATACGCACAGCACATGGAAACTGCAAACCGCTGGTGCTGGGGAAGAGCCATTTCTTCGAATAAACACAGGTGAGCTGAATTTAGCTCTCGGGGAGGTGATAGTGTAACATGCTTTTTGACCTTAATCTGCAGGGCAGTAACATCTGTTAATTCCCAAAAAACTGGCTATACCTGAGTACCACCAAATCTGAGACCCTATTCATTGGCACTGAAAAAGCTGAGACTCTGGTTACGATCTGGCCCCAATCTGTAGACCATCTTTATACCCCCCTCAAAATCAGCCAGATTCAGTCCATTCAGGTAAATTTTGTCACCAAGAATGTGTCGGCCCACCTCTGCTACCACTGTGGGATTCTCTTCCTACTACAACAAACTGAAAATTGAATCTCTCTCATGGCCTCTTATACACCGACTATTGCAACAGTGTCTGTGATGATCTCTCAGTAAAACCTTAAATAAACTACAAAGAGCATAACACATAAACCTGTTAAACTGGAAAAGCTCCGATCACAACATCACCCCACCCTTAAAATGTCTCCACCGGCTTCAGGTCTAGTAAAGGATCAAATGTAAAATCCTCTGTCTGGGTCACAAAACCTTGCATGACACAACACTTCGCTACTTTTCTTAACTATTCATTTGTTGTTAGTATCCAGATACCTAATGTCAGCCCCACAGCACAGACCTTGATACGACATTCGCCCGTCCGTGTGCTACAAGTTGGATGCTTATGCCATTTTCCAAGCATGTCTAAGTCTTTCAGTGCATGGTTTTGGGAGAGCTTTGTGCAAAATACATCACTAAGGGCCATATGTATCAAAATGTCCTTTTGCGATTCTCAAATAGCCATTTTTTGCGAATCGCTATTTGAGAATTGCAAAACGCTATGAATGTAGGATTTGCAATAAATGTTGCAAATCCTTCATATTCCTTAATTGCGAATCGCAAATTGCGATTCGCAATTAAGGAATACCTCCCCATTCATTCCTATGGGCCTAGAGGCCCATAGGAATGAATGGGAAGACATTCTCAATTTGCGACTAGCAATTAGAGAATCACAAATTGAGAATGCAATTTCAAGGGTGCCAGGGTGTCAAAAGGACACCCTGTTGCACCCCTGAAATGTGCATGTGTGCACATGTGGCACACATACGTGCCCTAAGGGCATGTATGTGCGCCAAATGGCACTTTCAAAAATGCAAAATAGTGCATTTTTAAGTGAAATCGCAAGTTACCACCAACTTGAAGTTGGTGGTAATTTGCGATTCCTTAAGCCCAAATCGCACTTTCTTTTGTGCTTCTTACATTGCATTTAAGGAATCGCAATTAGCGATTCCTTAAATGCAATCGCAAAATAGGGAATCGCAAAATTTGCGATTCCTTATTTTGCGAGAGGGTTTCAGTGTGATACATTGCACACTGCTAATTAGCGATCGCAAACGCTGAAATTCTGCGAATTTCGGCGTTTGCGATCGCAAATTGGCTTCATACATATGGCCCTAAATGACAAAGCTAACAACAGGTTATTTTTCTTCTCCAGTCCGAAGGTCAGTTTTTGCACGCCCTTCTGTACTCAAGAAGCAGATATTGTCATAAAGGTACATGTATATTGTTTTTGCCCAAGTTAAGCATTATCTAAAAAGCCCGACAGAATATGCTTGCACAAAGAACATTCGTCCTGAACTACCAAAATCTGGTTCGATTTACATTATAGGACTTTCCTGCGCTGACCTAAGGCCTGGTGTAAGGCGTTTCTTCGTGCTCGGTAATGCCAAATGGATTATCAGTCAATTATTCAATTTTATGCCCACTTGTTTAAAATGGCAACAGTTGTTTGGCTGCGGATATATATCTAGTTACCAGGTCACATGGTTCTAAAATAACAAAAATATACCTACCCGATTCACAAACAAAGAACATTGGGGCAGATTTACAAGCCCCTTGCGCCACTTTTGCGTCACTTTTAGCATGGGAAAAGTGACGCAAAAGTGGCGTAAGGCTTGTAAATCTGCCACAGAAAGCTTGCTTTAGGACTCGATCTGCATATGGCTATTAAGTCCTTCACTCTGCAAAGATACGTATTTTGTAAGAACAGATTAATTATTAAAATTGGACACACTGATCTAATAACATGTAGCGAGGTGGGCAGAGCTAGCGGAATTGCACTACGTGGAATTCCGCAGTGTTGCATAAAAACTCCGTGGAATTGCGCGGAGTTCTGCTCCGCCCTATGTACAAATAAATACACATAACAATAAACACAAAGTAGGCAAGAAAACACTTTCTACTCAATCACACCCCACCCCTCTAAAAATACGCTCAACTTCATCACGGATGTGGAACGTTAAGCTATTCCAGCATAATGAGTTGTACCAAACAAACTGGCATTTACAGACTGTGTTTCGGAGGGGGCGTCAACCCTCCGAAATCCTGTAGGATACTATCGAACGTGGTCTTAACTCCCATCAGCAACCAGAGGCACTTTAAAAACTCTGTAAATTCTTTATAGCTTGCAGTTTTCTCTATTTGAATAAATGAAACCAGAAAGGGGCAAGCGCATGATAGTAAAGAACTGACAGTATAAAGGAGTGCCGTACTAGAAGGGTCTGATTGGCTGTTTAGGATGTCTGTTATGCCCTTGAAATGCTACGATTGGTTTAGAAATAGACTATTGTTATTATTGATTATTGAGCAGCTGTGTGAGATATACAACTAGAAAATCTAGAAAAGTGCTAAGGGAAAACACACAATGAGACAGATTTACTAAGATTCCAGGCAGAGCAGCAACCAAAGTTGCTGTGTTGCGTTGCGTGCTAGGGAGAGAACACAACAGCACCATATTTACGAAGATATGGTGCCGTTTTTCTCTTTTCACCTGTTTCCGCTCATTTTAGGCTTCCTTGCATTAATGCACACACTCTTGCATCATAGTGCAAGAGTGTGTGCCTGATATCAAGCATAGATTTTGTACTGAAAGTATACCCTTCCAGTACTAAATACTAGGCTTTGACACTTTTCAAAGCACATACTCGTGCTTGTGGCGGCATACGCCTTGCGGGAGTGCGCAGCGGCGCGCCACAAGCACGAGTATGTGCTTTGAAAAAGAGCAGACTGCTCTCCCTAGCGCGCGCGCGCGCCTCTTTCCTTGCCCACACGTTGCGTCGTGCAGCTCGCCCAACTCTGTTTCCACATCTTCAACACCGCTCCTAATCGGCAACAATGGCGGCTGCACTTTTCTTCTTGTTTCTTTCTTATTCTTCCATCCTTATTTATCTTCGAATTTTCTTTCCTCGTTCTCCCATTTCCGTGTTCCTTACTCTTTCTTATCTTGCTTTCTTGGAGGGTTGTTTCCTTTCTTTCCACCTGGTCCTTCATACCCCTTCTCGCTTACTACTTCTTATATTCTCCCCCAACTCCATCTTTTCAGTTATTTTTGCATTTTACTTTATTTGGTTCTCCAGTTCCTCGTTTCTTCTAGACTCTTGTTTTCACCTTTGTCTCTTCGTCGCCTTTTCTCTCCCAAAACATTTTCATAAATTTTCCTTTATCGTTCTCTACTTTTTCTAATGACTTCCACATTCACCTTTCATTTTGCTTCCCTTCATTTCACTATCTACCGCTGTCTATGCGTTTTATTTTTTTCTTTCTCTCTTTTGCCTAAAATCCTTTTCACCCTCCTATCTGCCCTTTCTCCTTTTCATCCACCCTCATCTTTCACTCCTTACCTTTACCTTTACCTTACCTTTACAAATACTGGACATTTACCTTCGACTCTCCGCCTGGATGTCAACAGATGTCTGACTGTACAATAGCCGGCACCTTCTGCTCCCGCCGCCCAGAGCGCCTGTACGTTCGCCCCCCCCTCCCTCTCCCGTTGCGCTGAATATGTATTGCGCGTCTGTTTCTCGTCCCCGCTGTATATACCTACGTGTCGTCTGTGTGCTGTCCTCTGCACTCCTCAGACCCCAAAGCGTCTCTTATTTATATCATCCAGCTTTTTTCTCCGCTGTTCCTTCTCGTGTCATCGTTCTATGTCACACATTTTTTTTCTCTTTTTCATACCACCCCAGGCCTTTTCTCCTCTCTCTTTTCTCTTCTCTCCCTTTTCTCTCCCCCCTCCCCTGTGCTGTGGCTTCTGTCCTCTACCTGTTCTGTATTCTTTCTGCCGTGACTGTCCCCTCCCTCTTTCTCTCAACTCTCGCCTACTTTCTTCTTCCCCGTTTAACTTCTCTCTCTATTTTCTCTACTTTCCCTCGCCAGACACTTCATTGAGTCACCTTCTCTCTCTCTATATTCTTTGTTACGTCTTTTCGGACTCTCTTTCTGTCTTACACCTTCTCCTTCTTATCTTCCCTTCTGTCTTGACCTTTCACCTTACCGCGCGTCCTCCTTTCTTAGTTGCACCTGCTTCTCCAGGTCGTTGGCGCCCATAATTTCCAACTCCTCTAATCTACGCGCCCCCATTAGCTCTTGTCCTCTCACCTGTCTCTGTCTTCTCCACGCTCCCTTTTCATAGCGCATCGTTTTACTCTACAGTCGCCATTTGCTGGCATGCTCAGCCCCGTCACTCTCCCCTCTGGTTTTGCTCTTGTCCATTTTCTCCTCTTTCCTCCCTCTCCCCAGCCCCTTCCGCTACCTCACATTACTCTTGCTATAAATTACGCTCGTGTCCCTATCCCTTCCACTGCATTCTGCTCCTGAAGCTCTGTTTTGAGTACTATTAATTGTATAATTGTAACACCCATTATTTACAGCGCTTAGAAACAACTGCAGTATAGTCCGAGACACTATATAAAATCAAGTTCTTTCTGCCTGTCCTTCCCTCAATCCACCTCTTTCCTCACCCCATCTCCTGCTTTTCAGTACGTCTCTCTGCCCCGCCCTCCCTCTTCTTCTCTTCAGCTCTTGCCCTCTCTTCTCTCTCCTCCTTCCTCTCCCTTCTTTCCGTACTATCATCTGGCGAAACCCAGTCTGACTCATTACAAATGGTTTACAAACGGTGAACAACATTCTGCTGTGAATGTGAATATGTTCAACTACATGAAACCAAAATGTGCATCCTTTTGGATGTACTTCTTGAAAATGTGTTGCCAGCAGATAGCTCGAAGTTACCATTTTTAATCACTCTGTGATGTTACTGGATGTATTGTTTGAGTGGTCTCACACTATTTCCAATGTATACCAATTAATGCAGCTTCACCCCAGTGCGCAATAAGGTTTCACCAGCATATAAAACAAGCATTGGCATAGCCAATAGGTCTCACCTTCGGGACCTTATAAGTATTTAATTCTGCAGCACAATATCCTTGGTGCAACATCAACTATTGCATGGCTAAACACTTTAATGTCCCAAAAGCGAGACCTATTGGCTATGCCAATGCTTGTTTTGTAAATAGGTATTTGTGTCACAATCAGCTGGTGATTGCATGGAAATGCCCATGTAATACCCATGGAATGCCCTCTTTACCAAAGTACAGCAAAGTAGTGCATAGAATTACTTTGTGTTGTCATGTGGTCACAATAGGCCTGGGCAGGAACACCACCATTTTATACTCACGTTTAAAGTTGACATCTTTTTCTTGAACTTTGACATTTGACACACGTTTGCTTGTGTGGTTGTATGACTAATGTTCCATGAAATAACTTTGCTTACATTTATTCATCTTCGTAGGCATGTTATCAGAGTCTTGAACATTCTGTACAAAAGCTAAAGTTCACTGCGCAAAATGATGTTGTTTATTATTGTTTGCTCGGCGACAGCATTGTCGGGATAGAATCAATTATGACAGCCGGACTGGGACTTTGGCATGGCAGCATGGGTGATGTTTATTATATTAACTACATCACTCTTTTGTTTAGGTAGAGGAACATTTTGCTGACACTGTTGAGGTCGCTCCATGCCAGATCTCCAGCCCAGCTGAATCCTATTTACAACCTGAGAAGGATGGTGCTAAGCTCTCCACCCTACACCAAGACGGGCTCCAAGATTAAACATACCCACAGGTAACTGGGGAGTTAGATCACTTTACAGGGATTCTGGTAGAATCACCCACCCTAGGCACACTAGGATAGGGAGCGCTGGGTACAACACAAATATAACCGTACTAATATGTAAGCATATATTTGATGTTACAGAGCGATGGTTGAATTGTTCATCTTCTTTACCATTCCCGTATGCTAATTACTCTGTTTTGTTTCCTTCTATTGATTATTGCAGCGCATGTATATGACACAAGAATCTTATTGCTTCAATAAATATTGAAATGCTAATTTGAGTACTTCTTGTGTCTATCTCTCGGCATGCATGAGTTACCAAACAAAAGGGTTCTAGATCTGTTTACACGATTTCCTTGGGGAGTCAGGGTGGTAATGTTCTTTGGATGCACATACCACTGCTCACCTTGCCAGGATAGGGGTCCAGATGGTGCACTGTGAGCTAGCCAGGACTCAGGCCAACAGTGGCAGTATGTGGCAGCAGTGACCAAAGATATGATAAAGAATTGATCTTTAATGCCATGGTTGCTCATCTATCAATTCAGTCGGGCTATACCCGCCTATGTTTCCCTGCCTCTCATGAGCTGAGAAATGCAAAGGAGATGTAAAACTGTCTGAGCGGAATGCATTGCATACAGTCATCTGAAGTATGTATTAAAGAATGGATCAAATGCTGACACTGTGTGTGTGTTTTTGGTGCCATTAGAAACTCTACAAAGAGAGCCGAAAAGTTTAACATGCATTTAATACAAAAATAGCAAGTAGCGTAGCACATATTCAGGCGACAATTGGCATTCCAACCTACCAGAACTTTCACCCAGAAAGGCCATTTTCTATTCCCTTATGCTAAAATGCATGCAATTTTCTACAGCATGTATACACTTTTCTCTTCATACAAGTATATGGAGCATAAACACACAACATCAGCAAAACAAATCTAATGAGGCGGCAGGATCTCATTATGGAGAAAATGTGATAGGTCCTTGAAACTAAGAAACAGATATATGAACATACTGCTGATTTAATTAATTTCCTAAAATCACACTTCTGGTTGCCAACAGTGAGGCTACATTTTGCTTTGAAATGCAGGGAATTGGCAAATGCACTATCTCTAATCAAATGCTTCCTAGGCCTAATAAAGTCATGAAATGTAGAAGACATATTTAGGCTAATGGCATTTCAGATTAATAAAAAACAACAGCCATATTGGATTATAAAATAGATATGAGCATGTTGTGACATACAGGTGCCCTCAGGTGGGCCAGGTCCCGGGGGCATGTGTAAATATAGGAGGGGGGCACACGGGCCCTCCTTTTCAGGCTATTCAAAGTCCCGGGGACCGCCACCTCCCCCGGGCAGTCACAATATTATATGCAGGGGAGCTCACGGCTCCTCCACTGCCCCAGGGACTGCCTCCTCCCCGGGGCAAAGATATGGAAAGTGATGCGGGGAGCCTGAATGGCCTCCCGAAGCCCCTGGGACAGCCACTTCCCCATGGATATTTAATTAAATCAATGCGGGTGAGGCCCTTATGTCCTGCCTTGCAGCCCCGGGGGACCGCCACTTCCCCAGGGCTAGATGACACAAATGTGGGTGGCCACATGGCCCCCCAGGGACTGCCACCTCCCCGGTGCAACTCTATCTAATTACATAACAGGGTGGCCCCAGCCCCGGGGACCTCCACCTCCCGGGGGCTTAATGAATAAAAGAGGGGATGGACCTCGTGGAGCCTTAAACGGCCCTGGTGACTGCCACCTCCCAGGGCTAGCTCCAGCAATGTCCCTGGGTGCCCACCCCCGGAACATTGCTGTTTGCCGTGGCTTGGTGGGAGCACCGCTCCCACCAAGCCATAATAAACCTGCTCCGCTTTCAGCAAGTGCCTGTTTCCTGCCCACTGTCAAGCAAGCAGGGAAACAGACATTGTTTTGAGATCCAGGGAGCTGCATGTTAGCAGCTCCCTGGGTCTCAAAGCAATGTCGGCTCCCACAGTGGGTGGGGAGCTGGCAGGGATGACAGGAGCCTTCAGGCTCCCCCTGCAGTCCCCCAATGAAGTGGCTAGGCCCCGGGGGATGGGTTACCCCAGGAATAGGGTTCCCCAGGGATTGGGGTCCCCCAGGGATTGGATCCTTGGGGCTGATATTGGCCCAGGGAGGGAGCCGCGGAGGCCCCCCCCTCCCATTTAAAAAATATATCTATATTAAGGCCTGCCCTGGAGGATGTGGTCCATGGGCCAAAATATGCCTGGGGAGGTAGGCCATGCAGCCCCTCTTCCTAAAAATAGAAAAAAAAAAGTCAGCAACTTGCAGGAGGCCCTGCCCCCTTTCTCCACCACTCTGCAAACGCACCTCTCAGTGCACTGCTGGTTGGGGAATGAGGTCCCTTGCCTCCTGAGGGCCTCGGGACTAAGGTGGACTTCATCTCCCAAGCAGCAGTACACCAGGAGGTATTTTGCAGAGTGGTGGAGAAAGGGGGCGTGGCCTCTGATGGTCTCTCAGCAATCCAGCTGTGTGCGTCTTACTGGAGGTAACAAAGGGCTAGTTGGACCCCGAGGACCCTCAAGAGCCAAAGGGACTTCATCCCCCAACTATTAGTGCTCCAGGAGGCACGTTTGCATAGTGGTGGAGAAAGGGGGCGTGGCCACCAAAAACCTCTCAGAAAACCCACTGTGTGGGACTTGCTGGAGGTAACAGGAGAGGTAGTTGGCCCCCAAAGACCCTTAAAAGTAAGGGGACTTCATCCCCCTACAAGTAGAGTGACAGGAGGCGTGTTTGCAGAATGGTGGAGAAAGGGGGTGTGGTATCCTACCAGGTCTCAGCAATCCTGCTGTGTGGGACTTACTGGAGGTAACATGAGGGGTAGTTGACCCCAAGGACATCCTTGGGGGCCAACTACCTCCTGTTATCTCCAATAAGTCCACACAGCAGGATTGCTAAGAGGTCTTCAGAGGCCATGCCTCCCTTTCTCCAGCACTCTGCAAATGCGGCTTGTGATGCACTACTGGTTAGGAGATGAAGTCCACCTTACTCCTGAGGGACCTCCTGGTACCTCCTGTAAGTCGTACAGAACGGGATTCCTGAGAGCTGGTAAGAGGCCCAGCCCCCTTTCTCCACTACTCTGCAAATGCAACTACTAGTTAAAAAACCATGGACATTCACTGAAAAAAACAAAGGTTACAGGAGCGTTATAGTTAGGAATTAGCATTTAAACTACCTTAGAAATTCACTGAAAAAAACAAAGGTTACAGGGACGTTATAGTTAGGGAATGGAATTTTAAAAACCTTGGAAATACACTGAAAAAACCAAAGGCTACAGATACGTTATAGATAGGCCCAGGTGTCACTCATATAAAACCAGAGAAATTCAGCCGTTATAGTTAGTGAGCTAACTATAACTCGCACCCCTGCAATGCACTGCTTATGACCTCACATGTTACATCACTCATGACATGGTGAGTGACATCACTGATGACATTACTGATGACAACTCAAATGACATCACTGATACATCATCCACAGAATCTCTGCCACACACCCTTATCCCCCAGTGAATTTCTACATTTTTTTAAGTTCCATTTCCTAACTATAATGTCCCTATGACCTTTGGTTTTTTCAGTGATATATATATATATATATATATATCACTGAAAAAACCAAAGGTCACAGGGACATTATAGTTAGGCTCAGATTTCACTCGTACAAAACCATAGAAATTCAGCAGTTAAAGTTACCTGAGCTAACTTTAACTTAAGCGCCCGCAATGCACTGCTTATGGCCACACATATTACATCACTCATGACATGGTCAGTTATATCACTGATGACTTCTCAAATGACATCACTGCCCCGGGGAGGTGGTGGTCCCCGGGGCAGTATATAGCCCAGGAGGGGGGTTGCTTGGCCCCCTTCCTGTTTTTAAAGTTATGCACCAGGGAGGTGCTGGTTCCAGGGGCACGGGGGTTTCCTGAGGCCCCCCCCTTTGTTTATTTTTTACTTTTTTTGTGGGACTCAGCTCAAGCTGAGTCCCAAGATGGCTGCCAACATTAACTGCTTGAAGTGTTGGCAGCCAATCACATTTCAACACAGGGACTGTTGGATCCGTGGGGAATCCATGCCCCCAGAGATATACATTTATCTTCCACTTAATATCTCCCAAACTACTGAATGGATTTACACCAAATCACAAAAAGCAAGTTCTGCACACCAACATCTAGCGTCCTTCCAAATTTGGTGTAATTCCGTCCAGTGGTGCGGTCTGTAGGCTTGTTCAAAGGTCCTATAGGAATTAACATGGGGAAACGGCGTTTTGGGACCCCCCCTTTTTTCTTGGGCCCCACTTGAGGAACCACCCTGAAAAGTCCGAAACGTCGTCTGAAGTACTGGGAAAAATATTTTGGAAAATTTCAAGGAGATGCATCAACCGGTGGCAAAGATATAGGCCATTGAAAATGACCTTTTTGATAGAAACTCCAACCTAACTAAGAAACTACCCTGTCCGGCAAACTCTGAATCAGGCCGCAGTGCCTTCAGGCATGAGTTGACAAGTTTGTATGGTTAGCAGGATATTTAAGACCAGCACCAAGTGTAGTGTGTGCTATAGAAGTGTAGTCAGTTATCTCTGTAATCTACCTTTGATATCAGGAGTACATTTGAATTTTGGAGGTTCCAGTGTGCCAATAAGATTGACCAACATTCCTAAGCAGTGGGAATTCTATAGTCGAAGTGAGAATAACTGATTGTACTTATGCCCATCCATGATGCATAAAGGGACAAGCCAGAGCAAGAATGCTTTTATTAGAAACACAAGGTGAATACAGGAGAAGGATATTGCACATTCTCGTGGTTTACCGGTCACAACCCACTGATATTCCTGAAATACATACTGTTCAATGAGGTCACTGTGGTATGTCACTGCGATAGGGCAAAGGCCCAAAATACATGAGTAAAACATTCACTATGTTGAAAATGTGTGGGTCATTTCTCTTCTCTGCCCTTTTAGCGTTCAATTAAATCAAAGTGGTATTCATTCAGTTCTCAGTACATTAAAGCTATATTTACTTCACATACATAGTCACATGTCCATTATTGGTTTCCCTTTAAATAACAGGTTAATTTAAGTATGTGGCAAGGAGAGTTGTGTAATATTTCATCAAAGAGAGATATTGTGAGGGGGAAAAGCGAAATTCATTTAAAAGGGAATGGGAACGTCATTATTTCATGGCAGTAGACCGCGTGCGTGCGCAAAATATCGTCGCACATGCAGTGCAAATGGATATGTTCATATCATTTCTTTTGCCACAGACGTTAACAACAATTCTATAACGAATTTTGAATGATTCCTTTGTGGGTGCTGAGGCTTTATGTGGCACAATGCTTGGGCTGCAACTTAAAACCAATACAAAGTAAAGGACGAGTGCTAACACATCATTGACAAATATGATCCCTAATTTTAACTTCATGGTAAAGCATCACCACAGATTCCTCAAACTATATGGAGACTGACACATGCGTCTTTTATTATCAGCTGGTTAAAATAAATTGTAATTCACCATTTCAAAGCTTATTGGGCGGAGCTGTAAGCACCAGCTCGAGAATATAAGCAACAGAAGAACATGTATTGGATGCACTGTTGATCAGACAGTCTCTTGAAGTGGAAGTATGCGAAGAACAGCAGAATAAACTCTAGCACATTGTGGAACTATATACACTGATTTGGCAATATAGGGTCTAATTGTGAACACGTATTGACTGTTTTTGTGTCTCTCCGAAAAGCAGTGATGGAATGGGATGCAAATCTAAAGGCCCTAATCATCATATAACAATTCTGTAGGGTATGCTTATTAGGCATGGCCTAATAAACATAAGTATGTAAGTTGTCTTTGTAGGTGAGGAGGTGGCCTAAGAGGTGGAAAAGTGAAGTGCCTTTGTTCAAAGTTACAAATATTTGCCATATATCTATATCTATATATCTATATATATATATACATGTGCACTTGCACTTTAGAACTTTAGATTTGCACTAAGGCATTTGCACTTTATTTACAAATGAACATAAGAGTATCTTATGATGAACCTTTATGGTACTTGCACTTTCATAGACAGTTTTTGGTACAGATACGCAAATTGTGAATGAGTTCTAAAAGCACTTGCAGTTTGGAACCTTAGAGGCACTACAAAGCATTTGCACTTTAAGTACAGAGGAATCAAACTGTATCGAAACTATGCGTGTTAAAATCCCAGGGAGCAGCCATTTCAAGAGAAGTTTTCACAACTTATTTCACATCTGACACATGGTATTGATATTTTTATGCATTGTGAATTCATTGTAGTTATTGTGACACTTCATGAAAATTGTAATGTGAAAGCCCAATTTTCTGTACAGAATTATATGTACAGAAAATAGAGTGGGAGAAATGAGGGAGAGGGAATAGCAATCCCGTTTTTACAATAGGATGCATTATTTTGTGGATATTTTAGTCTAACCAATGGTGGTTTAGGTTCTCCCAGCATTGTCTGTGTGTAAAGAATATTTGTCAAGGCATTAATGAGTACTTGCACCCTTTTATTATAAAATGATGAGCTTAATGAGAAATGTCATATTTATGAGTCTCCAGACTAAAAACAGCAATAGGCGATTGATAATGAATTTTAATTGCCTCTACGTCTGCTGGAAAATTAGATAATGGCCCTGGGCAAATTTGCAATTATCGATTTTATTTTATTCTATTTTAGTTATTTTTTATGATGAATGTAATGGTAACAATGCCAGGCATTAGCGACATTGCCGAGTCTGTTTTCCATGTCCGTGGATACAATGCACCATGTGCTCTTTAACCCTGCATTTTAAATGGTGGAGTTACGATGACGTTTTGTTGTGTGAGCAAGGCAGGAAGTGCCGAAACGCGTTACAGCGGAAATACAATAAACCAGAAACTTATTGTTTGAACCAGCCCCTCTGTCGGTGTCCGTTTCTTGATCGGAGAAATTGGAGTTGAAGTTGATGTTGAAGCCGCTACTTGCTGGAAAAGCGGCAACACCGACGCACCCTCGATCTGGTGCTTCTTCGAATCCAGCAACAATGGTGGTCATGTGTAGTACATAGCGAGAAGCCCCCCCGCAGTGTCAAAAACAACGTGGATGATTACCTCAAGGTGAGGAGCGACCAGGTGCAGTGGGTCGGAGGACGCCTGTAGACTGGGAGTTGTGTCACCAGATAGTGCGGAATCCTGCAACTAACTGACGGGGAGAGGAGCCGGGGAGGTTACCTGGCGGGGCTGGGTCAGTGTTCCTGTGTTTATTTGGCTATAAAGCAGTGTGTGTAAAGCAAGTGTTCCTGAAAGAAATAACGCTGAGATGGATACCTGGATTAGGGAAAGAGAAGAGGCAGCAGATACAGTGTTTAATGAAGAAGCCGTGGACCCAGCTGTTCTCACCCGAGGGTCGGAAACCTCCACGAGTGAGATCAATATACAGTCCCTGATGCGCAAGCTGGAGAAGCTTAAACGCACTGAGGTCTCTAAATGGTGGGAGGTAAAGTCTCTAGAGAAGTACTTGGATGTCGGAAGAACCCCCCGTGGGTTGAGAGTTCTCATAGCCCCCACTTTCGAGAACCCAGATCCGGATATGTTACAGGAGTGGGCCACTAACAGTGCAGCCTCATCAGAAAACATGATGAAGATACTGGTAAAGTATGCAAAAAAGGACCGTGACAGAATACTGGAAGAGATAAAAGAGTTGGAAGCTGAACTTAAGAAAGTGGCGAAAGAAGACGCCATACAGAAATTTGAGTCTGATCTTTATACCAGACTTAAGAAGCATGAGCAGACAATAAGAGACCGTAAAGCCACAAAGTTTTTGAGAGATAGACTTGACTATCAGTGAGGGCAAATCTATACATTTGCCCGTCGCTTTGACAATATCCGCAGACAGAGATTGTCCAACACCACGGGCTCAGACAAAAAGAAGGCCGAGGAGCGATCAAAAGGAGCTGAATATAGTTCAGAAGCAAGTTCAGTGATGAGCTCAGATGTGGACACTGGGTCAGAGGATGGAAACAGGCGTGACAACCACAGTGGAAATCAACAAGAGCCCCCATCTGTGATTGATGAATTGCGTTTTTTACGCTTGGACAGGACTCAAAACATAAGACCGAACCCGCAACGGAAAAGAAAGGAGTATCAAGGAGGGGTAAAAACCGACGGGGCGGGAATGGAGCTGCGATCAGGAGCAAGGGTGAAGGAACCCTACCAACGGAGATAATAGATGATCCAGCAACGATAATCAACCTGACAGACTTGTACTTAACTGAGGAAGAAACACAAATACTATCGCTGGGTTTATCATTTTGTACAAGGACCAACTTTAATTACACCCAAACCGCATTGACTTCTTCAAGTTTGTCAGGAAGTTAAAGCTTAAAAAAAATTTTTTCAATAGAAAAGATCAACACAGAGATAGAGGAAGTCCATAATCTAGAAGTTGGAGATTTGGAGGTACTACATGACCTATATTAATTGGAGAAAGAATGTGAGGGACTATCAATGCCTGGGACTTTGAGTGACACTGCTGGCATGTTTGGTTTAGACATCTATGAAAGCACCAAAACTGTATTTAAACCGAAATCAACCTTTACCCCCAACACCCCAAAGGACGCTATTGATGTCTTCTCAGAGTTGGTCATTAAAGATTTAAAAGAATTATCGGTGGCATCGAGTAAGGCATTTATGAATAGTAGTAGCCATTATGACAAAAAGTACTCCACTCTTGTTGATAAAATCAAGAATAGAAAAGACATTGTAGTGCGTCAGTCGGACAAAGGGGGCAATGTGGTCCTTTGGCCACTTGATCTTTACAATGAAGAAGCTAAATCACAGTTGAGGGACAACAGATGTTACTTGAAAGTACCGCAAAGTAATCTCACAGAGGTGAAGAACAAATATTTGAAAGATTTGGCTAGATGGCGGGGACTAGGCATAATATCTCAGACAGAATATTTATTTCTGAGGGTAGAAGATCCTGTCACACCAATCCTCTACCTTATCCCAAAGGTCCACAAAAATAAAGAAATTTCACCTGGCAGGCCTATCATTTCTGCCATTGGCAGTCTCTTTGAGCCAACCTCTAGATACTTGGATCATTTTTTGCAGGAGTTCGTTAAAGAGCTCCCTGCGTATATCCAGGACACGAGAGACTTTTTGAATAAGATCACTAATGTGGTGTGGAGGGACTCATATCTTTTAATTACATTAAACGTAATGAGCCTCTACACAAGTATAGCTCATGAAGATGGACTGCGTGCAATACGCCACTTCCTCAATACACGACCAATCTCATTTTATCAACATTCTGGGATGTTGATGAAATGTGCAGACTCTGTCTCAACAATAACTACTTCATGTTTGGAGGTGACACATTCAAGCAGCTACAAGGGGGGGCAATGGGCACCTGCTTCGCCCCCAGCTATGCTAATTTGCATATGGGCTGGAGGGAGGAGCAGGTGCTCAAAGTCGAGCATGCTAGGGAATGAAAGGAAAACATAGTAACATGGTTGAGATTCATCGATGACTTGTTTGTAGTGTGGGATGGTACATTGAAATCAGCGCAACATTTTGTTCAGGAAATAAATGTTAACCTCCTGAACCTTAGATTCACAGACACTATCAGCAGGTCAAAAGTTTCCTTCTTGGACCTAGAAGTGTATGTCAAAGACAATACAGTGCACACTCGTACATTTAGGAAACCAACAGCCGAAAACTCCATCCTGCATCCCAGGAGTTTCCATCCTCAGAGGCTTAAGATGAGTATACCCTATGCTGAGCATCTGAGGATGAAACACAATTGTAGTGAGGTACAAGCTCTGACAGAGGCCCAGGAATGCCTGATGAAGAGGTTTATTCAAAGGGGCTACAGCCCAGATGTTTTAGATCAAGCATTACATAAGGTGAACAAGATCGAAAGGGAAGCTTTACTTCGACCTAATGAGGCAAACAACATTAAGAAAAAAGTCACAGGTGAACAAACAAGGATGATCACTGGATACAGTGCTTACCATTCTAGGGTGAGAGACAGTTTGTGTAAGCACTGGCATCTGGTTAAAAGGGACCCGGTTTTGAGTGAGATGCTGTCACGCAGACCTTTGATCACGTTCAAAAAAGCTAAATCAATGAGGAATGATTTGGTCAACAGCAGCCCAGAAGTTGGTACCTTGGACGGCTGGTTAAAAGCAAGTCCCGGTTTTCACAAATGCTTTAAGTATAAAGCTTGTAAGATTGCATGCAATGAGAAGCAGGTCACATCACCCCTTATGAAAAGTCCCTGGAAGATCAGGACTTCTTTGAATTGTAGAAGTGAATTTGTTGTTTATATTCTACAGTGCACTTGCCCCAAAATGTACGTGGGCAGCACCATTCACATGGTTCACATTCGGATATTGCAGCATTTAAGGGCAGTCAAGAACAACGACAAGAATTACCCAGTTGCCCGACATATCAATGAAGTCCACAAGGGAAATGTGAGTGAGCTGTCTTACTATGCAATAGATCAGGTGCCCAAATTAAGGAGGGGAGAAAACCGTGAGGTGAGATTGCGTCAGCTGGAATCCAGATACATACTGTTGTTTAATACTAAGATTCCATTTGGACTGAATGCAGAAGAAGATTTACATGTCCATTTGGGTTAGTGAGGGTATCCAGAATCAGCGTTTTTAATATTTTGCAGGGTGTGAACAGTGAGAAGAATGTAGAGGACAGAGGTGCACAATAAATGGTGTAGGGGACCAAGAGGGACTGTTTTAGGATTGATTTTTTAGTCTTTAGGAGATGCATGAGTTTTTTTACATTTTATATAAATTATGAAACAGTATTTTTTTGACAACTATTTTGATAAGGGCTCTCGATAAATCAATTTGCACATTTGAAGTGTTAAGACATGCGTGACAGGGTTGCTTCCTGATTTTAAATGGAGAAAGTAGGTTTTATGAAAGCACTTGCACTTTATTGTTCATTGTGATGATCCAATGCAGCATTTGCACTTTTAGAGATATATTCAGAGTACAAACATACTAACTGTGAATAAGTTCTATAAAGCACTTGCACTTTAGAACTTTAGATTTGCACTAAGGCATTTGCACTTTATTTAGAAATGAACATAAGAGTATCTTATGATGAACCTTTATGGTACTTGCACTTTCATAGACAGTTTTTGGTACAGATACGCAAATTGTGAATGAGTTCTAAAAGCACTTGCACTTTGGAACCTTAGAGGCACTGCAAAGCATTTGCACTTTAAGTACAGAGGAATCAAACTATTTCGAAACTATGCATGTTAAAATCCCAGGGAGCAGCAGTTTCAAGAGAGGTTTTCACAACTTATTTCACATCTGACACATGTTATTGATATTTTTATGCATTGTGAATTCATTGTAGTTATTGTGACACTTCATGAAAATTGTAATGTGAAAGCCCAATTTTCTGTATAGAATTATATGTACAGAAAATAGAGTGGGAGAAATGAGGGAGAGGGAATAGCAACCCCGTTTTTACAATAAGATGTAATGTAATGTAATGTAAGTTGCATTTATATAGCGCAGCTGTCACCCAACGGGCATCCTGGCGCTGGGATTACCAAAGACACTGTGCAAGCTATAAAATTTTGAAATCACAACGAACAGGTCTCTCAAGGCTATTCTCTTGGGAAGAGCCTGGTTTTTAGCTTTTTTCTAAACTGCAATAAGTCGTCAGTCTGTCTGAGTTCACTTGGTAGTTCATTCCATAGCTTTGCAACTGCATAGCCAAATGATCTACCTCCTAGTTGGGTTTTCTTAACTCGTGGGGTACAAACTAGGTAGGCTGCTGAAGAACGAAGATTTCTAGCTGGGGAGTACCAAGTAAACATTCTCTGTAATGGTTTAGGCCCCATTTTGTGTGCCGCCTTATGAACAATGCAAAGTGCCTTAAATTGAATTCTTTGCAGAATAGGCAGCCAATGGAGATCCCTTAGAGCTAACGACGCAGAAGATCTGCGTTGTCTTTTTAGTGCCAGCTTAGCCGCGATTGTTTGTATTCTTTGCAGCTTTTTTGTTAGAGCCACCGGTGCTCCAAGAAGCAGTGCATTACAATAGTCCAATCTACTCATGATGATACTCCTTACCACCTGGGGTCTGGCCGAGATTGAAGATGCATTATTTTGTGGATATTTTAGTCTAACCAATGGTGGTTTAGGTTCTCCCAGCATTGTCTGTGTGTAAAGAATATTTGTCAAGGCATTAATGAGTACTTGCACCCTTTTATTATAAAATGATGGGCTTAATGAGAAATGTCATATTTACGAGTCTCCAGACTAAAAACAGCAATAGGCGATTGACAATGAATTTTAATTGCCTCTACGTCTGCTGGAAAATTAGATAATGGCCCTGGGCAAATTTGCAATTATCGATTTTATTTTATTCAATTTTAGTTATTTTTTATGATGAATGTAATGGTAACAATGCCAGGCATTAGCGACATTGCAGAGTCTGTTTTCCATGTCCGTGGCTACAATGCACCATGTGATCTTTAACCCTGCATTTTAAATGGTGGAGTTACGATGACGTTTTGTTGTGTGAGCAAGGCAGGAAGTGCCGAAATGCGTTACAACGGAAATACAATAAACCAGAAACTTATCGTTTGAACCAGCCCCTGTGTCGGTGTCCGTTTCTTGATCGAAGAAATTGGAGTTGAGTTGATATATATATATATATATATATATATATAACTTTAGTTTTAGCACTGTGATAAATACTTCAAGGATATCAGGAATACACTATGAAAGGCACTAGCCAAAAAAAAAGAAACTACATGCTTGCCATAGTCTCTTAATATAGAGGATAGCTTGTAATGGGAGCTTTCCAAATTGTGTATATGGTACTGTAAATATAAGAATAGCAATGATCTTATTTTTAATTTTCAAGGAACTTAAAAGCCATAAAATGTTGGTATCATATAAATGAGCTTACAAATAAGAGACAAAGAACAATGATTTTGCATGTTTCAAAATGGCGCTGATGTTTACCAGATATGGTGTATGAAGATATTCTAAATGATATTCAAACGTATTCAATACTTTGACAAAAATATGTATTGTTTTTGTTTTTTACAGTCTTAAACCTTGACTAATACATAGATCACTCCTGTAATCTACCTTCTCATAGATCTAAAGGGAGATATCTCACTTTCTAGCATGTTAGTGTTATATGTACTTACGAAAGATGTTCCTTTTTCCAATACATTATGATAATTTACACAGTATTTACACAGTTACCAGGACAGTTGGAAATACTAGTCGAAAAAGTCAGTAAATTTATAATACGGATTATGTTTTTATCACTAAGATCGAGTCTACGCGGGTTACGGCAGCATGTCCATTTTCAATCACCTTCATTTTTCAATCACCTTATTTAATACAAAAATAAGCACTGGTATATTAATGATGGCTTTTTTTCTTGTTTCCTTTCTTCATACTTTTTGGATCTCTTTCAATTCCCTTTCTTTCACCCCTTGTTCTTGAACAATCTGTAACTAAGGGCTTATAATTCTCACTTGGTTTCGGTTTTGGACCATAGACACTTATCTTTTCATAGGATCTATTTATGAATGATACATCACATCGTAGTTTAAGGACAACAACTCATATAGACTTGTTAACATAGCACAGAAAGAGTTGCATGTTATTAAAACATCAACTATATATCGTTGCGTAGGGATTGGACCCACTTGATTTTGAAGACTGTTCATTTTTTGTTTACATTGTAGTTACAAACAACAGCCCCTGAAGAAGGGAGAGCATCCCGAAATGCATTGGGCAATCAAGATTTTGTAATGATTGTAAAGTACTAAGATTTATGTAGTACAAATTGGATTAACAAGTTTTTTGTATGGTATCAATGGAAAAAGAAGGTAGATTACAGGAGTAATCTATGTATTAGTCAAGGTTTAAGACTGTGAAAAACAAAAACAATACATATTTTTGTCAAAATATTGAATATGTTTGAATATCATTTATGATATATTCTTTCGGCAGACCCTTTGGGGTCCAAGGAATCAGTATCTTTAGCAGGATTTTGAATGGTAATATTGTGTATGATTGTATAGATATAAATAGATATAGATATATATATATTTCAGTTACGGCACATTTATGCCATTGGTAGCATGGGAGCTAGTCCAGTACTGGGGCACTTGTCATTCATTAGTCTCTCTTCCCTTTCCAGACACCACTTTCCTTTCACACAATGGGGAAACAACCGCAATATGCAGGAATGGCACACTTATCAAAGTGTTTCCCATCAATTTTAGGTTCTCTTCCAATGAGGGCAACCTGAGCCATGAACAATTGTGGAGTTGTTCCCTCTATTGCCCAGGGTTTCCAACTACACTCCCCCCCACCTCTCCCCGTCCCTCCAAGGATCCATTTCATGTGGAGTCCGTGAGAAGTTTCCCTCGTTTATCAATATTTGACACGTTACTCACTTTTTTTTAATGTCTTTATATTGACATTACTGCGGATGTATTGCATGACAACTATGACCCACTGGGAAACCAATTTATGCATTTTATACAGTATTCATATATAGCTGTACGATACTAGAAGAGAAGCACCATTGGTGTTTGATGTTCAGTTGATGTTTGTAGTATGTACATAATTGTGTCAAAACATATTACAAGATGGACGAAACAGAACCGGCTCTGATAGTCCATCTTTGATGCTGTTAGTACTATGCTTATATTGCACTTGATTGGTGTGTACTTCACATGTGTTCAAGACTGTGGGGCAGCCAAAACGTGTTATGTGAAAATAGATGGATGCCTGAGAGCACCCTTTCCTGGACCTGAGAGTGAGTTATACAAGATTTTTTGCAATTGGTTTGTCGGCGTGCTCCGCTGACGTACGCACCAGTTCCCGAGGGTCCATGGTCCCGGAAGGAGCAATGTATGTTTTATATATATATATATATATATATATATATATATATATATATATATATATATATATATATATATATATATATATA
This sequence comes from Calotriton arnoldi, assembly GCA_963921515.1. NCBI lineage: Eukaryota > Metazoa > Chordata > Amphibia > Caudata > Salamandridae > Calotriton > Calotriton arnoldi. The sequence continues at coordinate 1,170,993 of CAWUFW010001531.1, read as the reverse complement.
TATATATATAAATAGATATAGATATAGATATATATATAGATATAAATATATATAGATATAGATATATATTGATATGTGTATATATACATATATATATATATATATTTATATATATTCCGTAGAACACACGCACCCTTCAGCAACGTGAACAGGCCACACCGACGAGCTTCAAAATGTCTTTGATTCAAGGTAACACAGCATTACGCGTTTCGACTTATGCAAGTCTTCATCATATGCTACTAATCAGGGGTGGGTTTGTTAGCTTTTTAAAACGTAACTAGAACAGTGAAGAAGGACTAATGTCCATTTGTATCATTTAAAGAGGCAGTCCATATTCGGGTTTTGCACGTTTGTTTATGCAGAGATGGTAAGTACTGTTTTAGTGAAGGATGGTCCTTTTGAAAATAAAGTATTTTCCTAAGTTTATTGTATTCTCATCACTGCATTCTTCGTTCTATGTACTCCATGGTTCTCTACAACTCCTTTGCCCACAATGCCTCTGAACTGTCATTCAAACTCGATTTCTTCAGTGTTGTTTTTGGCTGAACTTTAAACTCGTTTTCTCCATGTGCCAAATGCCTTAAATGCCTTCACTAGGAATAGTTCCGTATTGCGGCTGCATTCAGTGGTCATGGAAGAAAACAAGGAAATCCCGCAACCACCACGTTCTTAGATGTGAGTCACTTGCCTTTAGAACCGATGTTCAACAGCAGCACGAAGTGCACAGGGGAATCCCTTCTGCAAACCCTGGCTGATTTCCAAGTTCATTTTCAAAGCGAGGCGGGCCTTTCAATGAGGCCCTTCCTTCCATTCCTCTTCAACGACGAGTGTCTCTGCCGGCAGGCACTCCTTTCAACAAAATACAAATGCAGCTCTGACAAGAAGGGGTGCCTCAGCCTTTCGGGTCGGAGCCTGTTTCAGGTGTGTCAGACACCTCCAATATTCCATAGTACACACGCACCCTTCAGCAACGTGAACAGGCCACACCGACGTGCTTCAAAATTTCTTTAATTCAAGGTAACACAGCATTACGCGTTTCGACTTATGCAAGTCTTCATCATATGCTACTAATCAGGGGTGGGTTCGTTAGCTTTTTAAAACGTAACTAGAACAGTGAAGAAGGACTAATGTCCATGTGTATCATTTAAAGAGGCAGTCCATATTCGGGTTTTGCACGTTTGTTTTATGCAGAGATGGTAAGTACTGTTTTAGTGAAGGATGGTCCTTTTGAAAATAAAGTATTTTCCTAAGTTTATTGTGTTCCCATCACTGCATTCTTCGTTCTATGTACTCCATGGTTCTCTACAACTCCATTGCCCACAATGCCTCTTAACTGTCATTCAAACTCGATTTCTTCAGTGTTGTTTTTGGCTGAACTTTAAACTCGTTTTCTCCATGTGCCAAATGCCTTAAATTCCTTCACTAGGAATAGTTCCGTATTGCGGCTGCATTCAGTGGTCATGGAAGAAAACAAGGAAATCCCGCTACCACCACGTTCTTAGATGTGAGTCACTTGCCTTTAGAACCGATGTTCAACAGCAGCACGAAGTGCACAGGGGAATCCCTTCTGCAAACCCTGGTTGATTTCCAAGTTCATTTTCAAAGCGAGGCGGGCCTTTCAGTGAGGCCCTTCCTTCCATTCCTCTTCAACGATGAGTGTCTCAGCCGGCGGGCACTCCTTTCAACAAAATCCAAATGCAGCTCTGACAAGAAGGGGTGCCTCAGCCTTTTGGGTCGGAGCCTGTTTCAGGTGTGTCAGACACCTCCAATATTCCATAGAACACACGCACCCTTCAGCAACGTGAACAGGCCACACCGACGTGGTTCAAAATTTCTTTAATTCAAGGTAACACAGCATTAAGCGTTTCGACTTATGCAAGTCTTCATCATATCCTACTAATCAGGGGTGGGTTCGTTAGCTTTTTAAAACGTAACTAGAACAGGGAAGAAGGACTAATGTCCATTTGTATCAATTTATGCATTTTATACAGTATTCATATATAGCTGTACGATACTAGAAGAGAAGCACCATTGGTGTTTGATGTTCAGTTGATGTTTGTAGTATGTACATAATTGTGTCAAAACATATTACAAGATGGACGAAACAGAACCGGCTCTGATAGTCCATCTTTGATGCTGTTAGTACTATGCTTATATTGCACTTGATTGGTGTGTACTTCACATGTGTTCAAGGCTGTGGGGCAGCCAAAACGTTTTATGTGAAAATAGATGGATGCCTGAGAGCACCCTTTCCTGGACCTGAGAGTGAGTTATACAAGATTTTTTGCAATTGGTTTGTCGGCGTGCTCCGCTGACGTACGCACCAGTTCCCAAGGGTCCATGGTCCCGGAAGGAGCAATGTATGTTTTATATATATATAAATATATATATATATATATATATATATATATATATATATATATATATATATATATATATATATATATATAGATATATATTGATATGTGTATATATACATATATATTTATATATATATATATATATTCACTGAAAAAAACAGAGGTTTCAGGGACGTTATAGTTAGCAATTAACATTTAAAAAACCTTAGAAATTCATTGAAAAAACCAGAACGTGAGATGTCATCAGTGATCTCATCAGTGATGTCACTGACCATGTCATGAGTGATGTAATGTGTGACATCATCAGCAGTGCATTGCCGGGCCGTGAGTTATAGTTCGCTCAGCTAACTATAACGGCTACATTTCTCTGATTTTATACGAGTAAAATGTCAGCCTCACTATATCTCACCCCTGAAACCTGTGGTTTTTTCAATGAATTTATAAGGTTTTTTAAATGCTAATTACTAACTATAACGGCCCTGAAAACTCTGTTTTTTTCAGTGAATTTTTAATTTTTAATTTTTTTTTTATTAATCCATGATGGTTACAATACGTTACAATACATTAATACAATGGTTTAAAATTCCCACAAGCAATAAGAGATCCTTAAAACATTTATACAAAAGTTACAAATAAATGCATTAAAGTGCAGGTGCATAGAACCGTTACTTAAAACCTCATTCATCCATAAAAGACACCACCGGCCCCCATATCTCCATGCCCAGTTTCTTTTTTCGAATACCTTTAAATTCATATAAACTATATTCAATATTAAACATAGAGAGAAATCGGGCCCTCCATAATTCAAAAGTTGGTGCCTCTTTCTGAAGCCACATTGAAGCAATGCATAGTCTCGCCACAGCTGTAGCGAGAAAAATCAGGTACCTATATTTATGAGCCAGTTGATCCGATCCCTCTCTCTCAGCTACCCCCAGCAATACCTGCGTAGATGATAAATTAATTGGACCACCCAAAAGTTCCGCTAAAAATTTCTCTATATGTCCAAACAAGTTCATAAGATACCTACATGTGAAAAATATATGTACAATATCTGCCTCTTCTGTTCCACAGCGAAAACATTTCCCATCATTTGAACCACCCCATTTAGACAATTTAGCTGGGGTATAATAAAGATTAAACACAGTCTTATAGTGTTGCGCACGGAGATTGGCAGATATTAACAATCTCCCCGCCAACTCAAGGGAGGTTTCTACCCGTGTACCAACACAGCCAAGCCTATTATCCCATTTTATATTATGGTTCTCTAAATCATCACCCTTGGTTTCTAACAGTAAATTATACAATATCCCAATACGTGCGTTCTTCCTCACAGCTTCAATTATAGGGTTTCTGGCCATATTCCACCGATGTTTTCCCAAATAGTCACGCACCTGTAAATATTTAAAAAATTCAAACCTATTAAGATGAAATTTGTCTGTTAACATTTCAAAGGACATTAATCCCCCATTGGCAAATAGATCTCCAATAACATTAATCCCTTTAGTCCCCCATCTATCTATAATCCTATCCCAAAATATCGGTGGGAGAAGTGTCGTAGCTGTGAGGGGGGTATACTGAGATATCCTCTCTACTCCATAGTACTTTCGCACCGCTTTCCAAACTTTATAGGCGGTATATAAAACCTTAAACCTGGTTTTCTTATAATAGCTTGGCTCTATATTAATAAGCAATCGACTTTTAGCATCACTGCCCAATAACATTTGATAAATCGAGGGGGCTTCGGCAGCGCTGGCTGGTTCTACCCCTGTTAATAAAATATTCATATGTTGCAATATACATGCATAATGATATAAAATAAAATCAGGAACGACCCAACCACCTTTCTCCCGTGGAAGGGTCATATAGCGCATAGCTCTACGGGGTTTTCCCTGGGCCCATAAAAACCTAGCACAAATTGATTGTAATAAAGCCAATTGGGGGCGTGGGATTTCTATTGGTACAGATCTAAAAAAATATAAAATTTTCGGTAATATCAACATTTTAAGGACATTACAGCGTCCCACAAGTGAAAGATGTAAACACTCGCACCGATCCAATTGATTTCGGACATTATTTAAAATGTAGCTCCAATTAACCTCAACCAATGTTTTTAAACATGTCCTCAACTTGACCCCTAGATATGTTACCTCATTCAAAACTCGCTGGTCATCAATTGTAGGAATGTTTAAACATAAAATTTGTGTCTTTACCACGTTGAGTTTGTATCCTGATACAGCCCCAAACTCTACCGCCAGCTGTTCTATTTCTGAGATGGCAGTGATAGGATTTGGAGTTACCACTGCCACATCATCTGCGTATGCAAACACACGAAAGTGTTCCTGCCTCAATGTGACCGACTCTATCCCTGCACTCTGTTCTAACATTTTTAAAAACGGATCTATATACAATGAGAACAACAAGGGGGAGCAGGGACATCCTTGCCTTGTTCCCCGCGAGATGTAAATAGGGCTTGATTCCAGGCCCATAATACTGATTTTAGCTGATGGACGCCGATATAAAACTTGTATAGCAGTAATAAAATTCTGTTTAAAACCAATACCGCGCAATAAAGCCCATAAAAAGTCCCAAGCAACCCGGTCAAATGCCTTTTCGGCATCTAATAATATCAAGCTAAATTCACTCCCCGTGGTGTTAGCTATATCAAGCAAGGTTACAACCCTATTAATATGATTCGTTGTTCCCCTTTCGGGGATAAACCCATGTTGCCGTAAAGACACCAACGGGGTTATTACTTCAGCCAACCGGGTTGCCAAAATTTTGGCAAAAATTTTGCCATCTGCGTTTAAAAGCGATATAGGCCGATATGAGCCAGGTTGATCAGCAGGTTTATCTTTTTTTTAAAAACAATAATACTAGCCTCATCCCAACTTAGGGGGCCACTCCTGCTTGAGCCTGTTGAAAGGTAGTTAACATATCCATCTTTATTATTCCCCAAAAGTTTTATAAACTTCCAATGGGAGTTTATCCGGCCCTGTCGCTTTGCCCAAGGCTAGGCTATTGACAGCTCTTTCTAGTTCCTCCATAGTAATAGGAGCTTCTAGTAATTCTGCATCCTGCGTGTTCAGTTTAGTGCAATAGTTCTGTAGCAGAGATTCCCCAGCGCGTAGATCATAAGCCTCCCCGGTATAGAGTGCCTCATAAAAGTCATGGAACACCTTTAAAATCCCAACATCAGATTCTACTATATTGCCACTAGAGTCAACCATTGAGCTGATCCTTTGAGCTGCTTCTTTAGATCTCAGTCTTTGAGCCAGGCAGCGTCCAGTTGCCTCCCCATATTCATAATTTAGATTTTTATTAATAGATTGTTTCTTTGCTATCTCTTTGCTCCAATACAGATTGATTTTAGCTTTACCCCGAGCTACTTCCGTTTGTAAAGCTGTAATCTCCTGGCCCAGATGTATACCCTGCATAAGTTTTTCTTCCGCTACCCAAAGACAGGCATATAATTCCTGAAGTATCAGTCGCATTTGTTTCTGCTTATATATGCCGAAACTAAGAGTCTCCCCTAAAACCAGCTTTAAAAGTGTCCCACACACACCCCGTCCCTGTTGAATTGCGGTTTATGGCAAAAAATTGCTCGATCCAAATCTGCATATATGTAACATAATTTTCATCCAATAGTAACTTCCTATCGAATGAAAATGATCGCACCTTAATTCCCATCCTATCAATTTTGAGGTGCAACACTAAAGGACCATGATCAGAGGACACTCGTGGATATATTTGTATTTTAGCTCCTGATAACAAAAGACCTGGTGTAAAAAAATAATCAAGTCTTACTAATTTCTTGTGCGGATGGGAATAAAAAGTGTAGCCTGCTTCCATGCCGCGCTGTGTAGCCCATGCATCCACCAATCCGTGATCAGCTAATAAAGATTGTAGAGCCTTGAATACCTTTGGTTTCCTTCCTTTATAAGGCTTATTATCATCTTGTAGCGCTTCTGGCTCGAGATGTATATTTAGATCACCACAGATAATTAATGGTGTGGGCCAAAGCGCCAATTCCACATTTAACCTTTCAATTATAAGGGCTTCATCAAAATTAGAACCATATATTGAGCATATCTATTGATTTGGCCAATCATCCGGCATTCTACTATGGCCCATCGCCCTTGTTTGTCTGCCAGTGCCCTTCCTGTCCCCTGTATATGATTCTTCGCTAGAATTGCTACCCCCCGTATAGTGGTGGATTGCTCAGTACAAACTAATACTGTCAGACCTAATTCCGCCAATAGTTTCCTTTTGGCCCATGGTATATGGGTCTCCTGTATACATATCAGATCAGACTGTACTGCCCGTAGCTCATTAGCGACGCGTTGCCTTTTATTATAATTATTCAGACCGCTTACGTTCAGGGAGCAAATCCGGATACCGCCCATTATGCCACTATCCCCCATCTATCTTCCCTGTAACTTCCTGCTCGTTGGCTATGTACTTAAAACCATTGAATTTCATATTTCTCTTCATCAAACCATCATGGATTATTTTTACTATTACCCCCCAACCTCCCACCCCCACCCTCCACCCCTCCCCCATCCACAACCCCCCTCCTCACCCAACCACGGTTCCAGCCGGCGCCGTGTCCCTCCCCCACCCATCCCAAAACTGGAGGTTTGGAGACACACGGTCTCCTGAAATGGATCGAGCTTCCCAAGCCCCGGACCCCCCCTACCCCAACCTGAATTTGACATTTTCTTTTTGTTTCTTTTTTTTTCCCCTCACCATCCATCACCATATCATATTACATCCTACCATCCCACCTAGAAAATGACATAATACTATCAATACCCAAATAGCAAAGGGGTACCAAATAATATCAAGTAAGATCAGTTAGTTTCAAAAAATATCTTTAGCCCTTCCTTTCTTCCCACTTTATCCCCTACCCTCAAAGCGTTTGTAAGTACTCTTTAGCAGCTGATTCCACTGTAAAAAACCGTACGTGCTCATTATGTATGGTTTTAAGTTTGGCTGGATTCAGCAGGAAGGCTTGTGCCCCCTTATCTCGGAATGGCGTAATAAGTTGGCGGAGCTGCCATCTTTTCTCAACTGTGAGTGGGCAATAATAAGGACGTACAAAGAACTCAACCCCCTTCCCAGTTTTCTTTCTATCTGGACGTGCAAGATCGTACACTGCTTCTCTCGCTAGATAATTGTTAACTGAAATTAAAATCGCCCTTGGTCTAAGAGGGCTCTGGCCCGGCCTATTGCGCTGCACAAAAGGAAATCTGTGTGCCCTCTGGATCTCCCGGCTCCAGTCCCATTGCGTTAACCCAGGAAAGGCATCAGAGAAGAGTTCTATGATAAATTTTCGGGGATCTTGTCCCTCGCCCCCTCTGGAATATCCAGTACTCGGAGATTGTTCCGTCGTAGACGATTTTCTAAATCAGTAACTTTCCAGATAGTATCATCCTTAGCGGAGCGTAGAGTCTCTGTAGCTGCTTTCTGAACAGCAAGTTCATCCTCCAAGTTGGATATACGGGTCTCAGCCTCATTGAACCTGTCAGAGAACTCGGAACAAGACTTAGCAATTTTTCGTACTGCGTTCTGCAATTTGCGACATGCCCCTTGCAAACGCATGGCTCTCTGCCTGCGTTTCCGCCCTATGAGCCATAATGCTCTGGTAGATAACTGCCAGGGAGATATCTTCAGGTTTCTCGGCAGATTCGAAGTTGGCCTGCATCCCACTGGCCATCTCAGTTTCATTCATATATGAATAATCCCATTGAATAGAATCAACACTCCCGGCCAAGTGATACCCTTGCTTGCATACTGTTTTTGGGCTACCGATTCCCTTGTGTATGTCCAAATCAGATTCTTCCCCTGAAGCATCTGAAGGATCTGACATTGAGTAAAAGGGGGGATCTCCAGAGTCATATTCTTTCCTCAAATCCTGATTGTCCCTTATCTTCCTTATTGCCATATCAGAACTACCAGGGCAAATTGTTGTATTACATTTTTCCGTCTGTGACTTCTTACCTGAGCCACGAGAGGTGCCCCCCATTGCGACCTTTTCTACATCTTTTCCGATGTCTTTATCCATTTCCTCCCCATTTCCAGCAAGGCATTGGGGGATACCACCCATAGCCCCATCATCACTGACTAACAAGTCTGCTGGCGAATCCTCTGCCCGGATCTCTATATTAGATTCAGGTTCAGTAGTAACTGGTGTTGTAAAAATGTTTTTTTTGGGTTTCACAGCCTGAAAAAATACAGGGACAGCCTTCTTACCACCCTCCATACGTGCAGCATCCTTCTTCCCCGTGGTTATTATCACTTTCTTGCCGTCCGTGCTGTCAGGCATCTCAGCGGCGTTGCGCGCTCTTCCCCGCCCAGGCTTTGGAGGCATCACACTACCGCAGTGCCTGGCAATCACTTCCGCGTTGGACTGACTCTTCGCCGATACCATCCACTCTGCAATCCGGGCGGCGCGCGCACACCAGGAAGCGCGTCTCACAAACGCCGAAAGCCGATGGGAATCCACACGTAGAATACCGCAGGCAATCCAAAGCATGCCTGCACCGCCAACGCTTCACCCTGGAGTCAACGAAGTAGCCTGGCCGGTCAACAGACTATCCACACTTCATGGTGAGTGGAGCAGGGGGGTAACCTCCGGGAGCTCAAGCACGCACGACCGTAGTCACGGCCGCCATCTTCCTCCTGCATGTTGTTTTTTCAGTGAATTTCTAAGGTTTTTTAAATGCTAATTACTAACTATAACGTCCCTGAAACCTGTGTTTTTTTTCAGTGAATTTCTAAGGTTTTTTTAATGCTATTTTCTAACTATGCCTACATAGGTAAGACGTGCAGAAAGAGGAAGAAAGGCACAGAAAGAAGCAAGAGAAGTGCAGAAAGAAGCAAGAGAGGTGCAGAGAGAGGAAGAAAGAAGCAAGAGAAGTGCAGAAAGAAGCAACAGAGGTGCAGAAAGAGGCCTACTTCGACTGTACCTTTCCACAGACTCATACAAAGTAGCCTAATCACCAATCCTTCTCCTAAGATGTCTTAAACCTCACTTTTCTCTTGATGGTTCACTATTCATCGACTGCTCAGAATGTTAGGCATACCAAATATAAATCAGCAATCCTAACCATATCACTGTTGTTAGTCTCACCACGTTTGTGAAGGTATGCATGCGTGTGTCTGTGCTTTTACCTAGTGACATGTTACATAAAAATAAACATATAAAAACTTGAATACCTCTATTTCAAACAGCATACTCTGTAAATGTGTGTACAATATGGTGTATGTATTTCTTTCTGCTCATAATACAGGGCACATGTGTATTCAATAGTATATTTGAGGGGCTCTAAAACACCAACATAGGTAAGACCTATCTGCCTGTGCAACCGAATGAAAGAACAGAACTGAGAAGATTTGACCACCTATAAGATAAGCTAACCGCTTTTTAAGCTACCATCTTCAGATGCATAACACATGTGAGAATACATGTACAAGTAGACATATACCTCAGTCACGAGAGCACGCAGACCTTTAAAATTGACAGCTTGCACTTCCCATTTGAGTACAGAAAAAGGCAAGAGAAGTGCAGAAATAAGCAAGAGAGGTGCAGAAAGAGGCAAGAGGGATGCAGAAAGAGGCAAGAGAAGAGCTGAAAGGAGCAACAGAGGTGCAGAAAGAGGCAAGAGAACTGCAGAAAGAGGCAACAGAGGTGCAGAAAGAGGCAAGAGAGGTAAAGAAAGAGGGAAGAGGGGTGCAGAAAGTGGCAAGAGAGGTGCAGAAAAAGCCAAGAGAAGTACAGAAAGAGGCAAGAGAGGTGCAGAAAGAGGCAATAGAGGTGCGCAAAGATGAAAAATGGGTACCGAAAGAGGCAAGAGAGGTGCAGAAAGAGGCAAGGGAGGTGTAGAAAGAAGGAAGAGGGCTGCAGAAAGAGCAAAGGGAGTGCAGAAAGAACAAAAGAAGTGCAGACAGAAGGAACAGAGGTGCAGAAAGATGCAAGAGAGGTGCAGAAAGAGGCAAGAGAAGTGGACAAAGAGGCAAGTGAGGTCCAGAAAGAAGAGAGTGAGGTGCAGAAAGAGGCAAGTGAAGTGCAGAAAGAGGCAAGAGAGGTACAGAAAGAGGCAAGAGAAGTACAGAAAGAAGCAAGAGAAGCACAGAAAGAGGCAAGAGAAGTGCAGAAAGAAGCAAGAGAAGTGCAGAAAGCAGCAAGAGAAGTACAGAAAGAGGCAAGAGAAGTGCAGAAAGAGGCAAGAGGGGTTCAGAAAGAGGCAAGAGAGGTGCAGAAAGAAGCAACAGAGGTGCAGAATAAAGCAAGCGAAGTGTAGAAAGAAGGAACAGAGGTACAGAAAGAGGCAAGAGAGGTGCAGAAAGAAGCAAGAGAAGTGCAGAAAGAGGCAAGAGAAGTGCAGAAAGAGGCAAGAAAAGTGCAGAAAGAGGCAAGAAAAGTGCAGAAATGAGCAAGAGAACTGCAGCAAGAGGAAGAAAGGTGCAGAAAGAGGCAAGAGAGGTGCAGAAAAAGGCAAGAGAGCTGTAGAAAGAGGCAAGAGAGGTGCAGAAAGAGACAAGAAAGGTGCAGAAAGAGGCAAGACAAGTGCAAAAAGGACCAAGAGAAGCGCTGAAAGGAGCAAGAGAAGTGCAGAAAGAAGCAAATAGAAGTGCAGAAAGAGGAAAGAGAAGTGCAGAAAGAGGCAAGTGAAGTACAGAAAGAGGCAAGAAACGTACAGAAAGAGGCAAGTGACATAGAGAAAGAGGCAAGAGAAGAGCAGAAAGAGGCAAGAGAAATACAGAAAGAGACAAGAGAGGTAAAGGAAGAGGGAAGAGGAGTGCAGAAAAAGGCAAGAGGGGTGCAGAAAGAAGCAACAGAAGTGCAGAAAGAAGCAACAAATGTGCAGAAAAAGGCAAGAGAAGTGCAGAAAGAGGCAAAAGAAGTGCAGAAAGGAGCAACAGAGGTGCAGAAAGAGGCAAGAGAACTGCAGAAAGAGGCAATAGAGGTACAGAAAGAGGCAAGAGAGGTAAAGAAAGAGGGAAGAGGGTGCAGAAAGTAGCAAGTGAGGTGCAGAAAGAGCCAACAGAAGTTCAGAAAGAGGCAAGAGAGGTGCAGAAAGAGGCAAGAGAGGTGCGCCAAGATGGAAAAGGGGTACAGAAAGAGGCAAAAGAGGTGCAGAAAGAAGCAACAGAGGTGCAGAAATGAGCAAGTGAGCTGCAGCAAGAGGAAGAAATGTGTAGAAAGAGGCAAGAGAGGTGCAGAAAAAGGCAAGAGAGCTGTAGAAAGAGGCAAGAGAGGTGCAGAAAGAGACAAGAAAGGTGCAGAAAGAGGCAAGACAAGTGCAGAAAGGACCAAGAGAAGCGCTGAAAGGAGCAAGAGAAGTGCTGAAAGAAGCAAATAGAAGTGCAGAAAGAGGTGAGAAGTGCAGAAAGAGGCAAGTGAGGTACAGAAAGAGGCAAGAGAAGAGGAGAAAGAGGCAAGAGAAATAGAGAAGGAGACAAGAGAGGTAAAGGAAGAGGAGTGCAGAAAGAGGCAAGAGGGGTGCAGAAAGAAGCAAGAGAGGTGCAGAAAGAAGCAACAGAAGTGCAGAAAGGAGCAACAGAGGTGCAGAAAGAGGCAAGAGAACTGCAGATAGAGGCAAGAGAGGTACAGAAAGAGGCAAGAGAGGTAAAGAAAGAGGGAAGAGGGTGCAGAAAGTAGCAAGTGAGGTACAGAAAGAGCCAACAGAAGTACAGAAAGAGGCAAGAGAGGTGCAGAAAGAGGCAAGAAAGGTGCGCAAAGATGGAAAAGGAGAACAGAGAGGCAAGAGGTGCAGAAGGAAGAAGAAAGGTGCAGAAAGAGGCAAGAGGGGTGCAGAAAGAGGTAAGAGAAGTGCAGAAAGAGGCAAGAGAAGTGCAGAAAGAGGCAAGAAAAGTGCAGAAAGAGGCAAGAAAAGTGCAGAAAGAGGCAAGAGAGGTGCAGACAGAGGCAAAAGAGGTACAGAAAGACGCAAGAGAGGTGCATAAAGAGGGAAGAAGTGTGCAGAAAGAGGCAAAGGGGTGCAGAAAATGCAAGAGAGGTACAGAAAGGAGCAAGGGAACTGCAGAAAGATCCAACAGAGGTGCAGAAAGGTGCAAGAAGGGTGCAGAAAGATGGAAGAGAAGTGCAGAAAGAAGCAAGAGAGGTGCAGAAAGAAGCAAGAGAACTGCAGAAAGAGGAAGAAAGTTACAGAAAGAGGCTAGAGTGGTGCAGAAAGAGGCAAGAGAGGTAGAGAAAGAGACAAGAAAGGTGCAGAAAGAGGCAAGAGAAGTGCAGAAAGAAGCAAGAGAAGTGCAGAAATAGGCAAGAGATGTGCAGAAAGAAGCAAGACAAGCACTGAAAGAAGCAAGAGAAGTGCAGAAAGAAGCAGGAGAAGTGTAGAAAGAGGCAATAGAAGTGCAGAAAGAGGCCATTGAGGTACAGAAAGAGGCAAGAGAAGTGGAGAAAGAGGCGAAAGAGGTGCAGAAACAGGCAAGAGAGGAGCAGCCAAAGACAAGAAAAGTGCAGAAAGAGGCAAGAAAGATAGAGAAAGAGGCAAGAGGGGTGCAGAAATAGGCAAGAGGGGTGCATAAAGAGGCAAGAGAGGTGCAGAAGGGAGCAACAGAGGTGCATAAAAATCAAGAGAAGTGTAGACAGAAGGAACAGAGGTACAGAAAGAGGCAAGAGAGGTGCAGAAAGAAGCAAAAGAAGTGCAGAAAGAGGCAAGAGAAGTGCAGAAAGAGGCAAGAAAAGTGCAGAAAGAGGCAAGAGAGGTAGAGAAAGAGGCAAGAGGGGTGCATAAAGAGGCAAGAGGTGCAGAAAGAAGCAACAGAGGTGCAAAAAGAAACAAGAGAACTGTAGAAAGATCCAACAGAGGTGCAGAAAGACACAAGAGGGGTGCAAAAAAATGGAAGAGAAGTGCAGAAAGAAGCAAGGAAGGTGCAGAAAGAGGCAACCGAGGTACAGAAAGAAGCAAGTAAACTGCAGAAAGAGGAAGAAAGGTACAGAAAGAGGCAAGGGAGGTGCAGAAAGAGGCAAGAGTGGTGTAGAAAGAGGCAAGAGAGGTGCAGAAAGAGACGAGAGAAGTTCAGAAAGGAGTAAGAGAAGTGCAGAAATAAGCAAAGAGAATTGCATAAAAAGGCAAGAGAAGTGCAGAATGAGGTAAGAGAAGTGCAGAAAGAGGCAAGTGAGGTACAGAAAGAGGCAAGAGACGTACAGAAAGAGGCAAGTGACATAGAGAAAGAGGCAAGAGAAGTTGAGAAAGAAGCAAGAGAAATACAGAAAAAGACCAGAGAGGTGAAGAAAGAGGGAAGAGGAGTGCAGAAAGAAGCAAGAGAGGTGCAGAAAGAAGCAAGAGAAGTGCATTAAGAAGCAACAAAGGTGCAGAAAAAGGTAATAGTTATGCAGAAAGAGGCAAAAGAGGTGTGGAAACAATCAATAGAGGTGCAGAAAGAGGGAAGAGGGCTGCAGAAGGAGCAAGAGGGGTGCAGAAAGAAGCAAGAAAGGTGCAGAAAAAAGCAAGAGAAGTGTAGAAAGAATGAACAGAGGCAAGAGAGGTGCAGAAAGACGGAAGAGGGGTGCAGAAATAAGCAAGAGAGGTGCATAAAGAGGCAAGAGGGGTGCAGAAAGAGGCAAGAGAACTGCAGAAAAAGGCAATTGAGGTGCAGAAAGCGGCAAGAAAGGTGCAGAAAGAGGCAAGGGAGGTGCAGAAAGAAGGAAGAGGGCTGCAGAAAGAGGAAAGGGTGCGCAGAAAGAACAAAAGAAGTGCAGAAAGAAGCAACAGAGGTGCAGAAAGAGGCAAGAGAGGTGCAGAAAGAGGGAAGACAGGTGGAGTAAGAGCGAATAGGGATGCATAGAGAAGCAAGAGAAGTGCAGAAAGAACCAACTGAAGTGCAGGCAGAGGCAAGAGGGGTGAAGAAAAAGGCAAGAGAAGTGCAGAAAGGAGCAACAGAGGTATAGAAAGAGGCAAGAGAACTGCAGAAAGAAGCAATATAGGTGCAGAAAGATGTAAGAGAGGTACAGAAAGAGAGTTGCAGAAAGAGGCAAGAGAGGTGCAGAAAGAGGCAAGAGAAGTACAGAAAGAAGCAACAAAGGTGCAGAAAAAGGTAAGAGTTATGCAGAAAGAGGCAAAAGAGGTGTGGAAACAATCAATAGAGGTGCAGAAAGAGGGAAGAGGGCTGCATAAGGAGCAAGAGGGGTGCAGAAAGAAGCAAGAAAGGTGCAGAAAAAAGCAAGAGAAGTGGAGAAAGAGGCGAAAGAGGTGCAGAAACAGGCAAGAGAGGAGCAGCCAAAGACAAGAAAAGTGCAGAAAGAGGCAAGAGAGATAGAGAAAGAGGCAAGAGGGGTGCAGAAATAGGCAAGAGAGGTGCGGAAAGAAGCAACAGAGGTGCAAAAAGAAGCAAGAGAACTGCAGAAAGATCCAACAGAGGTGGAGAAAGACACAAGAGGGGTGCAGAAAAATGGAAGAGAAGTGCAGAAAAAAGCAAGAGAGGTGCATAAAGAGGCAACCGAGGTGCAGAAAGAAGCAAGTAAACTGCAGAAAGAGGAAGAAAGGTGCAGAAAGAGGCAAGAGAAGTGCAGAAAGAGGCCATTGAGGCACAGAAGAAGGCAAGAGAGGTACAGAAAGAGACAAGTGAGGTGCAGAAACAGGCAAGAGAGGTGCAGAAAAAGACAAGAAAGGTGCGGAAAGATGCAAGAGAAGTGCAGAAAGAAGCAAGAGAAGAGCAGAAAGAGGCAAGAGTACAGAAAGAAGCAAGAGAAGCACTGAAAGAAGCAAGAGAAGTGCAGAAAGAAGCAAGAAAAGTACAGAAAGAGGCAAGGGAAGAGCAGAAAGAGGCAAGAGAAGTACAGAAAGAGGCAAAGAGGTGCAATAAAAGGAACAGAAGTCCAGAAAGAAGCAACAAATGTGCACAATGAGGCAAGAGAAATGCAGAAAGAGAGAAGAGGGGTACAGAAAGAGGCACGAGATGTACAGAAAGAGGCAAGAGAGATGCAGAAAGAGGGAAGAGGGCTGCAGAAAGAGGCAATAGGGGTGCAGAAGGAAGCAAGAAAGGTGCAGAAAAAGGCAAGAGAAGTGCTGAGAGAGGTAAGAGAAGTGCAGCAAGAGGCCAGTGAGGTACAGAAAGAGGCAAGAGAGGTTCAGAAAGAGGCAAGAGACGGAGAGAAAGAGGCAAGTGAAGTGGAGAAAGACGCAAGAGAAATGCAGAAAGAGACAAGAGAGGTGAAGAAGAGGGAAGAGGAGTGCAGAAAGAGGCAAGGGGGGTCCAGAAAGAAGCAAGAGAGGTGCAGTAAGAAGCAACAGAAGTGCAGAAAGAAGCAACAAAGGTGCAGAAAGAGGCAAGAGAAGTGCAGAAAGAAGCAAGAAAGGTGCCAGAAAAAGTAAAAGAATTGTAGAAAGAAGGAACAGAGGCAAGAGAGGTGCAGAAAGAGGGAAGAGGGGTGCAGTAAGAAGCAAGAGGGGTACTGAAAGAAGCAAGAGAAGTACAGAAAGAAGCAAGAGAAGTGCAGAAAGAAGCAACAGAGGTGCAGAAAGAGGCCTACTTCGACTGTACCTTTCCACAGACTCATACAAAGTAGCCTAATCACCAATCCTTCTCCTAAGATGTCTTAAACCTCACTTTTCTCTTGATGGTTCACTATTCATCGACTGCTCAGAATGTTAGGCATACCAAATATAAATCAGCAATCCTAACCATATCACTGTTGTTAGTCTCACCACGTTTGTGAAGGTATGCATGCGTGTGTCTGTGCTTTTACCTAGTGACATGTTACATAAAAATAAACATATAAAAACTTGAATACCTCTGTTTCAAACAGCATACTCTGTAAATGTGTGTACAATATGGTGTATGTATTTCTTTCTGCTCATAATACAGGGCACATGTGTATTCAATAGTATATTTGAGGGGCTCTAAAACACCAACATAGGTAAGACCTATCTGCCTGTGCAACCGAATGAAAGAACAGAACTGAGAAGATTTGACCACCTATAAGATAAGCTAACCGCTTTTTAAGCTACCATCTTCAGATGCATAACATGTGAGAATACATGTACAAGTAGACATATACCTCAGTCACGAGAGCACGCAGACCTTTAAAATTGACAGCTTGCACTTCCCATTTGAGTACAGAAAAAGGCAAGAGAAGTGCAGAAATAAGCAAGAGAGGTGCAGAAAGAGGCAAGAGGGATGCAGAAAGAGGCAAGAGAAGAGCTGAAAGGAGCAACAGAGGTGCAGAAAGAGGCAAGAGAGGTAAAGAAAGAGGGAAGAGGGGTGCAGAAAGTGGCAAGAGAGGTGCAGAAAAAGCCAAGAGAAGTACAGAAAGAGTCAAGAGAGGTGCAGAAAGAGGCAATAGAGGTGCGCAAAGATGAAAAATGGGTACAGAAAGAGGCAAGAGAGGTGCAGAAAGAGGCAAGGGAGGTGCAGAAAGAAGGAAGAGGGCTGCAGAAAGAGCAAAGGGAGTGCAGAAAGAACAAAAGAAGTGCAGACAGAAGGAACAGAGGTGCAGAAAGAGGGACAAGAGTTGGAGAAAGAGGCAAGAGAGGTGCAGAAAGAGGCAAGAGAGTTGCAGAAAAAGGCAAAAGAAGTAGACAAAGAGGCAAGAGAGGTCCAGAAAGAAGAGTGAGGTGCAGAAAGAGGCAAGTGAAGTGCAGAAAGAGGCAAGAGAGGTACAGAAAGAGGCAAGAGAAGTACAGAAAGAAGCAAGAGAAGCACAGAAAGAGGCAAGAGAAGTGCAGAAAGAAGCAAGAGAAGTGCAGAAAGCAGCAAGAGAAGTACAGAAAGAGGCAAGAGAAGTGCAGAAAGAGGCAAGAGGGGTGCAGAAAGAGGCAAGAGAGGTGCAGAAAGAAGCAACAGAGGTGCAGAATAAAGCAAGCGAAGTGTAGAAAGAAGGAACAGAGGTACAGAAAGAGGCAAGAGAGGTGCAGAAAGAAGCAAAAGAAGTGCAGAAAGAGGCAAGAGAAGTGCAGAAAGAGGCAAGAAAAGTGCAGAAATGAGCAAGAGAACTGCAGCAAGAGGAAGAAAGGTGCAGAAAGAGGCAAGAGAGATGCAGAAAAAGGCAAGAGAGCTGTAGAAAGAGGCAAGAGAGGTGCAGAAAGAGACAAGAAAGGTGCAGAAAGAGGCAAGACCAATGCAAAAAGGACCAAGAGATGCGCTGAAAGGAGCAAGAGAAGTGCAGAAAGAGGAAAGAGAAGTGCAGAAAGAGGCAAGTGAGGTACAGAAAGAGGCAAGAAACGTACAGAAAGAGGCAAGTGACATAGAGAAAGAGGCAAGAGAAGAGCAGAAAGAGGCAAGAGAAATACAGAAAGAGATGAGAGGTAAAGGAAGAGGGAAGAGGAGTGCAGAAAAAGGCAAGAGGGGTGCAGAAAGAAGCAACAGAAGTGCAGAAAGAAGCAACAAATGTGCAGAAAAAGGCAAGAGAAGTGCAGAAAGAGGCAAAAGAAGTGCAGAAAGGAGCAACAGAGGTGCAGAAAGAGGCAAGAGAACTGCAGAAAGAGGCAATAGAGGTACAGAAAGAGGCAAGAGAGGTAAAGAAAGAGGGAAGAGGGTGCAGAAAGTAGCAAGTGAGGTGCAGAAAGAGCCAACAGAAGTTCAGAAAGAGGCAAGAGAGGTGCAGAAAGAGGCAAGAGAGGTGCGCCAAGATGGAAAAGGGGTACAGAAAGAGGCAAAGAGGTGCAGAAAGAAGCAACAGAGGTGCAGAAATGAGCAAGTGAGCTGCAGCAAGAGGAAGAAATGTGTAGAAAGAGGCAAGAGAGGTGCAGAAAAAGGCAACAGAGCTGTAGAAAGATGCAAGAGAGGTGCAGAAAGAGACAAGAAAGGTGCAGAAAGAGGCAAGACAAGTGCAGAAAGGACCAAGAGAAGCGCTGAAAGGAGCAAGAGAAGTGCTGAAAGAAGCAAATAGAAGTGCAGAAAGAGGTGAGAAGTGCAGAAAGAGGCAAGTGAGGTACAGAAAGAGGCAAGAGAAGAGGAGAAAGAGGCAAGAGAAATAGAGAAGGAGACAAGAGAGGTAAAGGAAGAGGAGTGCAGAAAGAGGCAAGAGGGGTGCAGAAAGAAGCAAGAGAGGTGCAGAAAGAAGCAACAGAAGTGCAGAAAGGAGCAACAGAGGTGCAGAAAGAGGCAAGAGAACTGCAGATAGAGGCAAGAGAGGTACAGAAAGAGGCAAGAGAGGTAAAGAAAGAGGGAAGAGGGTGCAGAAAGTAGCAAGTGAGGTACAGAAAGAGCCAACAGAAGTACAGAAAGAGGCAAGAGAGGTGTAGAAAGAGGCAAGAGAGGTGCGCAAAGATGGAAAAGGAGAACAGAAAGAGGCAAGAGAGGTGCAGAAAGAAGAAGAAAGGTGCAGAAAGAGGCAAGAGGGGTGCAGAAAGAGGTAAGAGAAGTGCAGAAAGAGGCAAGAGAGGTACAGACAGAGGCAAAAGAGGTACAGAAAGAGGTAAGAGAGGTGCATAAAGAGGGAAGAAGAGTGCAGAAAACGGCAAGAGGGGTGCAGAAAATGCAAGAAAGGTGCAGAAAGGAGCAAGGGAACTGCAGAAAGATCCAACAGAGGTGCAGAAAGGTGCAAGAAGGGTGCAGAAAGATGGAAGAGAAGTGCAGAAAGAAGCAAGAGAGAAACAGAGAGAGGCAAGAGAGGTGCAGAAAGAAGCAAGAGAACTGCAGAAAGAGGAAGAAAGTTACAGAAAGAGGCTAGAGTGGTGCAGAAAGAGGCAAGAGAGGTAGAGAAAGAGACAAGAAAGGTGCAGAAAGAGGCAAGAGAAGTGCAGAAAGAAGCAAGAGAAGCGCAGAAATAGGCAAGAGATGTGCAGAAAGAAGCAAGACAAGCACTGAAAGAAGCAAGAGAAGTGCAGAAAGAAGGTGGAGAAGTGTAGAAAGAGGCAATAGAAGTGCAGAAAGAGGCCATTGAGGTACAGAAAGAGGCAAGAGAAGTGGAGAAAGAGGCGAAAGAGGTGCAGAAACAGGCAAGAGAAGAGCAACCAAAGACAAGAAAAGTGCAGAAAGAGGCAAGAAAGATAGAGAAAGAGGCAAGAGGGGTGCAGAAATAGGCAAGAGGGGTGCATAAAGAGGCAAGAGAGGTGCAGAAGGGAGCAACAGAGGTGCATAAAAATCAAGAGACGTGTAGACAGAAGGAACAGAGGTACAGAAAGAGGCAAGAGAGGTGCAGAAAGAAGCAAAAGAAGTGCAGAAAGAGGCAAGAGAAGTGCAGAAAGAGGCAAGAAAAGTGCAGAAAGAGGCAAGAGAGGTAGAGAAAGAGGCAAGAGGGGTGCATAAAGAGGCAAGAGAGGTGCAGAAAGAAGCAACAGAGGTGCAAAAAGAAGGAAGAGAACTGTAGAAAGATCCAACAGAGGTGCAGAAAGACACAAGAGGGGTGCAAAAAAATGGAAGAGAAGTGCAGAAAGAAGCAAGGAAGGTGCAGAAAGAGGCAACCGAGGTACAGAAAGAAGCAAGTAAACTGCAGAAAGAGGAAGAAAGGTACAGAAAGAGGCAAGGGAGGTGCAGAAAGAGGCAAGAGTGGTGTAGAAAGAGGCAAGAGAGGTGCAGAAAGAGACGAGAAGTTCAGAAAGGAGTAAGAGAAGTGCAGAAATAAGCAAAGAGAAGTGCATAAAAAGGCAAGAGAAGTGCAGAATGAGGTAAGAGAAGTGCAGAAAGAGGCAAGTGAGGTACAGAAAGAGGCAAGAGACGTACAGAAAGAGGCAAGTGACATAGAGAAAGAGGCAAGAGAAGTTGAGAAAGAAGCAAGAGAAATACAGAAAAGACCAGAGAGGTGAAGAAAGAGGGAAGAGGAGTGCAGAAAGAAGCAAGAGAGGTGCAGAAAGAAGCAAGAGAAGTGCATTAAGAAGCAACAAAGGTGCAGAAAGAGGTAATAGTTATGCAGAAAGAGGCAAAAGAGGTGTGGAAACAATCAATAGAGGTGCAGAAAGAGGGAAGAGGGCTGCAGAAGGAGCAAGAGGGGTGCAGAAAGAAGCAAGAAAGGTGCAGAAAAAAGCAAGAGAAGTGTAGAAAGAATGAACAGAGGCAAGAGAGGTGCAGAAAGACGGAAGAGGGGTGCAGAAATAAGCAAGAGAGGTGCATAAAGAGGCAAGAGGGGTGCAGAAAGAGGCAAGAGAAGTACAGAAAGGAGCAACAGAGGTGCAGAAAGAGGCAAGAGAACTGCAGAAAAAGGCAATTGAGGTGCAGAAAGCGGCAAGAAAGGTGCAGAAAGAGGCAAGGGAGGTGCAGAAAGAAGGAAGAGGGCTGCAGAAAGAGGAAAGAGCGTGCAGAAAGAACAAAAGAAGTGCAGAAAGAAGCAACAGAGGTACAGAAAGAGGCAAGAGAGGTGCAGAAAGAGGGAAGACAGGTGGAGTAAGAGCGAATAGGGATGCATAGAGAAGCAAGAGAAGTGCAGAAAGAACCAACTGAAGTGCAGGCAGAGGCAAGAGGGGTGAAGAAAAAGGCAAGAAAAGTGCAGAAAGGAGCAACAGAGGTATAGAAAGAGGCAAGAGAACTGTAGAAAGAAGCAATATAGGTGCAGAAAGATGCAAGAGAGGTACAGAAAGAGGAAAGAGAGTTGCAGAAAGAGGTAAGAGAGGTGCAGAAAGAGGCAAGAGAAGTACAGAAAGAAGCAACAAAGGTGCAGAAAAAGGTAAGAGTTATGCAGAAATAGGCAAAAGAGGTGTGGAAACAATCAATAGAGGTGCAGAAAGAGGGAAGAGGGCTGCATAAGGAGCAAGAGGGGTGCAGAAAGAAGCAAGAAAGGTACAGAAAAAAGCAAGAGAAGTGGAGAAAGGTGCAGAAACAGGCAAGAGAGGAGCAGCCAAAGACAAGAAAAGTGCAGAAAGAGGCAAGAGAGATAGAGAAAGAGGCAAGAGAGGTACAGAAATAGGCAAGAGAGGTGCGGAAAGAAGCAACAGAGGTGCAAAAGAAGCAAGAGAACTGCAGAAAGATCCAACAGAGGTGGAGAAAGACACAAGAGGGGTGCAGAAAATGGAAGAGAAGTGCAGAAAGAAGCAAGAGAGGTGCATAAAGAGGCAACCGAGGTGCAGAAAGAAGCAAGTAAACTGCAGAAAGAGGAAAAAAGGTGCAGAAAGAGGCAAGAGAAGTGCAGAAAGAGGCCATTGAGGCACAGAAGAAGGCAAGAGAGGTACAGAAAGAGACAAGTGAGGTGCAGAAAGAGGCAAGAGAAGTGGAGAAAGAGGCAAGAGGTGCAGAAACAGGCAAGAGAGGTGCAGAAAAAGACAAGAAAGGTGCGGAAAGATGCAAGAGAAGTGCAGAAAGAAGCAAGAGAAGAGCAGAAAGAGGCAAGAGTACAGAAAGAAGCAAGAGAAGCACTGAAAGAAGCAAGAGAAGTGTAGAAAGAAGCAAGAAAAGTACAGAAAGAGGCAAGGAAAGAGCAGAAAGAGGCACGAGAAGTACAGAAAGAGGCAAAGAGGTGCAAAAAAAGGAACAGAAGTCCAGAAAGAAGCAACAAATGTGCACAATGAGGCAAGAGAAATGCAGAAAGAGAGAAGAGGGGTACAGAAAGAGGCACGAGATGTACAGAAAGAGGCAAGAGAGATGCAGAAAGAGGGAAGAGGGCTGCAGAAAGAGGCAATAAGGGTGCAGAAGGAAGCAAGAAAGGTGCAGAAAAAGGCAAGAGAAGTGCTGAGAGAGGTAAGAGAAGTGCAGAAAGAGGCAAGAGGGGTGCAGAAAGAGGCAAGAGAGGTGCAGAAAGAAGCAACAGAGGTGCAGAATAAAGCAAGCGAAGTGTAGAAAGAAGGAACAGAGGTACAGAAAGAGGCAAGAGAGGTGCAGAAAGAAGCAAGAGAAGTGCAGAAAGAGGCAAGAGAAGTGCAGAAAGAGGCAAGAGAAAGTGCAGAAATGAGCAAGAGAACTGCAGCAAGAGGAAGAAAGGTGCAGAAAGAGGCAAGAGAGATGCAGAAAAAGGCAAGAGAGCTGTAGAAAGAGGCAAGAGAGGTGCAGAAAGAGACAAGAGAGGTGCAGAAAGAGGCAAGACCAATGCAAAAGGACCAAGAGATGCGCTGAAAGGAGCAAGAGAAGTGCAGAAAGAGGGAAGAGAAGTGCAGAAAGAGGCAAGTGAGGTACAGAAAGAGGCAAGAAACGCACAGAAAGAGGCAAGTGACATAGAGAAAGAGGCAAGAGAAGAAGCAGAAAGAGGCAAGAGAAATGCAGAAAGAGATGAGAGGTAAAGGAAGAGGAAGAGGAGTGCAGAAAAGGCAAGAGGGGTGCAGAAAGAAGCAACAGAAGTGCAGAAAGAAGCAACAAATGTGCAGAAAAAGGCAAGAGAAGTGCAGAAAGAGGCAAAAGAAGTGCAGAAAGGAACAACAGAGGTGCAGAAAGAGGCAAGAGAGCTGCAGAAAGAGGCAATAGAGGTACAGAAAGAGGCAAGAGAGGTAAAGAAAGAGGGAAGAGGGTGCAGAAAGTAGCAAGTGAGGTGCAGAAAGAGCCAACAGAAGTTCAGAAAGAGGCAAGAGAGGTGCAGAAAGAGGCAAGAGAGGTGCAGCCAAGATGGAAAAGAGGTACAGAAAGAGGCAAAAGAGGTGCAGAAAGAAGCAACAGAGGTGCAGAAATGAGCAAGTGAGCTGCAGCAAGAGGAAAGAAATGTGTAGAAAGAGGCAAGAGAGGTGCAGAAAAGGCAAGAGAGCTGTAGAAAGAGGCAAGAGAGGTGCAGAAAGAGACAAGAAAGGTGCAGAAAGAGGCAAGACAAGTGCAGAAAGGACCAAGAGAAGCGCTAGAAAGGAGCAAGAGAAGTGCTGAAAGAAGCAAATAGAAGTGCAGAAAGAGGTGAGAAGTGCAGAAAGAGGCAAGTGAGGTACAGAAAGAGGCAAGAGAAGAGCAGAAAGAGGCAAGAGAAATAGAGAAGGAGACAAGAGAGGTAAAGGAAGAGGAGTGCAGAAAGAGGCAAGAGGGGTGCAGAAAGAAGCAAGAGAGGTGCAGAAAGAAGCAACAGAAGTGCAGAAAGGAGCAACAGAGGTGCAGAAAGAGGCAAGAGAACGTGCAGATAGAGGCAAGAGAGGTACAGAAAGAGGCAAGAGAGGTAAAGAAAGAGGGAAGAGGGTGCAGAAAGTAGCAAGTAGAGGTACTAGAAAGAGCCAACAGAAGTACAAGAAAGAGGCAAGAGAGGTGTAGAAAGAGGCAAGAGAGGTGCGCAAAGATGGAAAAGGAGAACAGAAAGAGGCAAGAGAGGTGCAGAAAGAAGAAGAGAGGTGCAGAAAGAGGCAAGAGGGTGCAGAAAGAGGTAAGAGAAGTGCAGAAAGAGGCAAGAGAGGTACATACAGAGGCAAAAGAGGTACAGAAAGAGAGTAAGAGGAGGTGCATAAAGAGGGAAGAAGAGTGCAGAAAAAGGCAAGAGGGGTGCAGAAAATGCAAGAAAGGTGCAGAAAGGAGCAAGGGAACTGCAGAAAGATCCAACAGAGGTGCAGAAAGGTGCAAGAGGGGTGCAGAAAGATGGAAGAGAAGTGCAGAAAGAAGCAAGAGAGAAACAGAGAGAGGCAAGAGAGGTGCAGAAAGAAGCAAGAGAACTGCAGAAAGAGGAAGAAAGTTACAGAAAGAGGCTAGAGTGGTGCAGAAAGAGGCAAGAGAGGTAGAGAAAGAGACAAGAAAGGTGCAGAAAGAGGCAAGAGAAGTGCAGAAAGAAGCAAGAGAAGCGCAGAAATAGGCAAGAGATGTGCAGAAAGAAGCAAGACAAGCACTGAAAGAAGCAAGAGAAGTGCAGAAAGAAGGTGGAGAAGTGTAGAAAGAGGCAATAGAAGTGCAGAAAGAGGCCATTGAGGTACAGAAAGAGGCAAGAGAAGTGGAGAAAGAGGCGAAAAGAGGTGCAGAAACAGGCAAGAGAAGAGCAACCAAAGACAAGAAAAGTGCAGAAAGAGGCAAGAAAGATAGAGAAAGAGGCAAGAGGGGTGCAGAAATAGGCAAGAGGGTGCATAAAGAGGCAAGAGAGGTGCAGAAGGAGAGCAACAGAGGTGCATAAAAATCAAGAGACGGTGTAGACAGAAGGAACAGAGGTACAGAAAGAGGCAAGAGAGGTGCAGAAAGAAGCAAAGAGAAGTGCAGAAAGAGGCAAGAGAAGTGCAGAAAGAGGCAAGAAAAGTGCAGAAAGAGGCAAGAGAGGTAGAGAAAGAGGCCAGAGGGGTGCATAAAGAGGCAAGAGAGGTGCAGAAAGAAGCAACAGAGGTGCAAAAAGAAGGAAGAGAACTGTAGAAAGATCCAACAGAGGTGCAGAAAGACACAAGAGGGGTGCAAAAGAATGGAAGAGAAGTGCAGAAAGAAGCAAGGAAGGTGCAGAAAGAGGCAACCGAGGTACAGAAAGAGGCAAGTAAACTGCAGAAAGAGGCAAGAAAGGTACAGAAAGAGGCAAGGAGGTGCAGAAAGAGGCAAGAGTGGTGTAGAAAGAGGCAAGAGAGGTGCAGAAAGAGACGAGAAGTTCAGAAAGGAGTAAGAGAAGTGCAGAAATAAGCAAAGAGAAGTGCATAAAAAGGCAAGAGAAGTGCAGAATGAGGTAAGAGAAGTGCAGAAAGAGGCAAGTGAGGTACAGAAAGAGGCAAGAGACGTACAGAAAGAGGCAAGTGACATAGAGAAAGAGGCAAGAGAAGTTGAGAAAGAAGCAAGAGAAATACAGAAAAGACCAGAGAGGTGAAGAAAGAGGGAAGAGGAGTGCAGAAAGAAGCAAGAGAGGTGCAGAAAGAAGCAAGAGAAGTGCATTAAGAAGCAACAAAGGTGCAGAAAAAGGTAATAGTTATGCAGAAAGAGGCAAAAGAGGTGTGGAAACAATCAATAGAGGTGCAGAAAGAGGGAAGAGGGCTGCAGAAGGAGCAAGAGGGGTGCAGAAAGAAGCAAGAAAGGTGCAGAAAAAGCAAGAGAAGTGTAGAAAGAATGAACAGAGGCAAGAGAGGTGCAGAAAGACGGCAAGAGGGTGCAGAAATGAAGCAAGAGAGGTGCATAAAGAGGCAAGAGGGGTGCAGAAAGAGGCAAGAGAAGTACAGAAAGGAGCAACAGAGGTGCAGAAAGAGGCAAGAGAACTGCAGAAAAAGGCAACTGAGTGTGCAGAAAGCGGCAAGAAAGGTGCAGAAAGAGGCAAGGAGAGGTAGCAGAAAGAAGGAAGAGGGGCTGCAGAAAGAGGAAAGAGCGTGCAGAAAGAACAAAAGAAGTGCAGAAAGAAGCAACAGAGGTACAGAAAGAGGCAAGAGAGGTGCAGAAAGAGGGAAGACAGGTGGAGTAAGAGCGAATAGGGATGCATAGAGAAGCAAGAGAAGTGCAGAAAGAACCAACTGAAGTGCAGGCAGAGGCAAGAGGGGTGAAGAAAAAGGCAAGAAAAGTGCAGAAAGGAGCAACAGAGGTATAGAAAGAGGCAAGAGAACTGTAGAAAGAAGCAATATAGGTGCAGAAAGATGCAAGAGAGGTACAGAAAGAGGAAAGAGAGTTGCAGAAAGAGGCAAGAGAGTGTGCAGAAAGAGGCAAGAGAAGTACAGAAAGAAGCAAACAAAGGTGCAGAAAAAGGTAAGAGTTATGCAGAAATAGGCAAGAGAGGTGTGGAAACAATCAATAGAGGTGCAGAAAGAGGGAAGAGGGCTGCATAAGGAGCAAGAGGGGTGCAGAAAGAAGCAAGAAAGGTACAGAAAAAGCAAGAGAAGTGGGGAAAGGTGCAGAAACAGGCAAGAGAGGAGCAGCCAAAGACAAGAAAAGTGCAGAAAGAGGCAAGAGAGATAGAGAAAGAGGCAAGAGGGGTACAGAAATAGGCAAGAGAGGTGCGGAAAGAAGCAACAGAGGTGCAAAAAGAAGCAAGAGAACTGCAGAAAGATCCAACAGAGGTGGAGAAAGACACAAGAGGGGTGCAGAAAAATGGAAGAGAAGTGCAGAAAGAAGCAAGAGAGGTGCATAAAGAGGCAACCGAGGTGCAGAAAGAAGCAAGTAAACTGCAGAAAGAGGAAAAAAGGTGCAGAAAGAGGCAAGAGAGGTGCAGAAAGAGGCCATTGAGGGCACAGAAGAAGGCAAGAGAGGTACAGAAAGAGACAAGTGAGGTGCAGAAAGAGGCAAGAGAAGTGGAGAAAGAGGCAAGAGGTGCAGAAACAGGCAAGAGAGGTGCAGAAAAAGACAAGAAAGGTGCGAGAAAGATGCAAGAGAAGTGCAGAAAGAAGCAAGAGAAGAGCAGAAAGAGGCAAGAGTACAGAAAGAAGCAAGAGAAGCACTGAAAGAAGCAAGAGAAGTGTAGAAAGAAGCAAGAAAAGTACAGAAAGAGGCAAAGAGAGAGCAGAAAGAGGCACGAGAAGTACAGAAAGAGGCAAAGAGGTGCAAAAAGGAACAGAAGTCCAGAAAGAAGCAACAAATGTGCACAATGAGGCAAGAGAAATGCAGAAAGAGAGAAGAGAGGTGAAGAAAGAGGCACAAGAGCTACAGAAAGAGGGAAGAGAGATGCAGAAAGAGGGAAGAGGGCTGCAGAAAGAGGCAATAGGGGTGCAGAAGGAAGCAAGAAAGGTGCAGAAAAAGGCAAGAGAAGTGCTGAGAGAGGTAAGAGAAATGCAGCAAGAGGCCAGTGAGGTACAGAAAGAGGCAAGAGAGGTTCAGAAAGAGGCAAGAGACGGAGAGAAAGAGGCAAGTGAAGTGGAGAAAGACGCAAGAGAAATGCAGAAAGAGACAAGAGAGGTGAAGAAGAGGGAAGAGGAGTACAGAAAGAGGCAAGGGGGGTCCAGAAAGAAGCAAGAGAGGTGCAGTAAGAAGCAACAGAAGTGCAGAAAGAAGCAACAAAGGTGCAGAAAGAGGCAAGAGAAGTGCAGAAAGAAGCAAGAAAGGTGCCAGAAAAAGTAAAAGAATTGTAGAAAGAAGGAACAGAGGCAAGAGAGGTGCAGAAAGAGGGAAGAGGGGTGCAGTAAGAAGCAAGAGGGGTACTGAAAGAAGCAAGAGAAGTACAGAAAGAAGCAAGAGAAGTGCAGAAAGAACCAACAGAAGTGCAGAAAGAGGCAAGAGGGGTACAGAAAGAGGTAAGTGAAGTGCAGAAGGGAGCAACAGAGGTGCATAAAAATCAAGCGAAGTGTAGACAGAAGGAACAGAGGTACCGAAAGAGGCAAGAGAGGTGCAGAAAGAAGCAAAAGAAGTGCAGAAAGAGGCAAGAGAAGTGCAGAAAGAGGCAAGAAAAGTGCAGAAAGAGGCAAGAGAGGTAGAGAAAGAGGCAAGAGGGGTGCATAAAGAGGCAAGAGAGGTGCAGAAAGAAGCAACAGAGGTGCAAAAAGAAGCAAGAGAACTGTAGAAAGATCCAACAGAGGTGCAGAAAGACACAAGAGGGGTGCAAAAAAATGGAAGAGAAGTGCAGAAAGAAGCAAGGAAGGTGCAGAAAGAGGCAACCGAGGTACAGAAAGAAGCAAGTAAACTGCAGAAAGAGGAAGAAAGGTACAGAAAGAGGCAAGAGAGGTGCAGAAAGAGGCAAGAGTGGTGTAGAAAGAGGCAAGAGAGGTGCAGAAAGAGACAAGAGAAGTTCAGAAAGGAGCAAGAGAAGTGCAGAAATAAGCAAAGAGAATTGCATAAAAAGGCAAGAGAAGTGCAGAATGAGGTAAGAGAAGTGCAGAAAGAGGCAAGTGAGGTACAGAAAGAGGCAAGAGACGTACAGAAAGAGGCAAGTGACATAGAGAAAGAGGCAAGAGAAGTTGAGAAAGAAGCAAGAGAAATACAGAAAAAGACCAGAGAGGTGAAGAGGGAAGAGGAGTGCAGAAAGAAGCAAGAGAGGTGCAGAAAGAAGCAAGAGAAGTGCATTAAGAAGCAACAAAGGTGCAGAAAAAGGTAAGAGTTATGCAGAAAGAGGCAAAAGAGGTGTGGAAACAATCAATAGAGGTGCAGAAAGAGGGAAGAGGGCTGCAGAAGGAGCAAGAGGGGTGCAGAAAGAAGCAAGAAAGGTGCAGAAAAAGCAAGAGAAGTGTAGAAAGAATGAACAGAGGCAAGAGAGGTGCAGAAAGACGGAAGAGGGGTGCAGAAATAAGCAAGAGAGGTGCATAAAGAGGCAAGAGGGGTGCAGAAAGAGGCAAGAGAAGTACAGAAAGGAGCAACAGGTGCAGAAAGAGGCAAGAGAACTGCAGAAAAAGGCAATTGAGGTGCAGAAAGCGGCAAGAAAGGTGCAGAAAGAGGCAAGGGAGGTGCAGAAAGAAGGAAGAGGGGCTGCAGAAAGAGGAAAGAGGTGCGAGAAAGAACAAAAGAAGTGCAGAAAGAAGCAACAGAGGTGCAGAAAGAGGCAAGAGAGGTGCAGAAAGAAGGAAGACAGGTGCAGTAAGAGCGAATAGGGATGCATAGAGAAGCAAGAGAAGTACAGAAAGAACCAACTGAAGTGGTGCAGGCAGAGGCAAGAGGGGTGAAGAAAAAGGCAAGAGAAGTGCAGAAAGGAGCAACAGAGGTATAGAAAGAGGCAAGAGAACTGCAGAAAGAAGCAATATAGGTGCCGAAAGATGCAAGAGAGGTACAGAAAGAGGAAAGAGAGTTGCAGAAAGAGGCAAGAGAGGTGCAGAAAGAGGCAAGAGAGGTGCAGAAAGAGGCAAGAGAAGTACAGAAAGAAGCAACAAAGGTGCAGAAAAAGGTAAGAGTTATACAGAAAGAGGCAAAAGAGGTGTGGAAACAATCAATAGAGGTGCAGAAAGAGGGAAGAGGGCTGCATAAGGAGCAAGAGGGGTGCAGAAAGAAGCAAGAAAGGTGCAGAAAAAAGCAAGAGAAGTGTAGAAAGAATGAACAGAGGCAAGAGAGGTGCATAAAGATGGAAGAGGGGTGCAGAAATAAGCAAGAGAGGTGCATAAAGAGGCAAGAGGGGTGCAGAAAGAGGCAAGAGAAGTACAGAAAGGAGCAACAGAGGTGCAGAAAGAGGCAAGAGAACTGCAGAAAGAGGCAAGAGAGGTGCAGAAAGAGGGAAGACAGGTGGAGTAAGAGCGAATAGGGATGCATAGAGAAGCAAGAGAAGTGCAGAAAGAACCAACTGAAGTGCAGGCAGAGGCAAGAGGGGTGAAGAAGAAGGCAAGAGAAGTGCAGAAAGGAGCAACAGAGGTATAGAAAGAGGCAAGAGAACTGCAGAAAGAAGCAATATAGGTGCAGAAAGATGCAAGAGAGGTACAGAAAGAGGAAAGAGAGTTGCAGAAAGAGGCAAGAGAGGTGCAGAAAGAGGCAAGAGAGGTGCAGAAAGAGGCAAGAGAAGTACAGAAAGAAGCAACAAAGGTGCAGAAAAAGGTAAGAGTTATGCAGAAAGAGGCAAAAGAGGTGTGGAAACAATCAATAGAGGTGCAGAAAGAGGGAAGAGGGCTGCAGAAGGAGCAGAGAGGTGCAGAAAGAAGCAAGAAAGGTGCAGAAAAAAGCAAGAGAAGTGTAGAAAGAATGAACAGAGCAAGAGAGGTGCAGAAAGACGGAAGAGGGTGCAGAAATAAGCAAGAGAGTGCATAAAGAGGCAAGAGGGTGCAGAAAGAGGCAAGAGAAGTACAGAAAGGAGCAACAGAGGTGCAGAAAGAGGCAAGAGAACAGCAGAAAGAAGCAGTGAGGTGCAGAAAGCGGCAAGAAAGGTGCAGAAAGAGGCAAGGAGGTGCAGAAAGAAGGAAGAGAGGCTGCAGAAAGAGGAAAGAGGTGCGCAGAAAGAACAAAAGAAGTGCAGAAAGAAGCAACAGAGGTGCAGAAAGAGGCAAGAGAGGTGCAGAAAGAGGGAAGACAGGTGCAGTAAGAGCGAATAGGGATGCATAGAGAAGCAAGAGAAGTGCAGAAAGAACCAACTGAAGTGGTGCAGGCAGAGGCAAGAGGGGTGAAGAAAAAGGCAAGAGAAGTGCAGAAAGGAGCAACAGAGGTATAGAAAGAGGCAAGAGAACTGCAGAAAGAAGCAATATAGGTGCAGAAAGATGCAAGAGAGGTACAGAAAGAGAGTTGCAGAAAGCAGAAAGAGGCAAGAGCGGTGCAGAAAGAGGCAAGAGAGGTGCAGAAAGAGGCAAGAGAGGTGCAGAAAGAGGCAAGAGAAGTACAGAAAGAAGCAACAAAGGTGCAGAAAAGGTAAGAGTATGCAGAAAGAGGCAAGAGAGGTGTGGAAACAATCAATAGAGGTGCAGAAAGAGGGAAGAGGGCTGCATAAGAAGCAAGAGGGTGCAGAAAGAAGCAAGAAAGGTGCAGAAAGAAGCAAGAGAAGTGGAGAAAGAGGCGAAAGAGGTGCAGAAACAGGCAAGAGAAGTGCAGTAAAGAAGACAAGAAGAGAGTGCAGAAAGAGGCAAGAGAGATAGAGAAAGAGGCAAGAGGAGTGCAGAAATAGGCAAGAGAAGTGCGGAAAGAAGCAACAGAGGTGCAGAAAGAAGCAAGAGAACTGCAGAAAGATGCAACAGAGGTGGAGAAAGAGCACAAGAGGGGTGCAGAAAAATGGAAGAGAAGTGCAGAAAGAAGCAAGAGAGGTGCATAAAGAGGCAACCGAGGTGCAGAAAGAAGCAAGTAAACTGCAGAAAGAGGAAGAAAGGTGCAGAAAGAGGCAAGAGAAGTGCAGAAAGAGGCCATTGAGGCACAGAAGAAGGCAAGAGAGGTACAGAAAGAGACAAGTGAGGTGCAGAAAGAGGCAAGAGAAGTGGAGAAAGAGGCAAGAGAGGTGCAGAAACAGACAAGAGAGGTGCAGAAAAAGACAAGAAAGGTGCGGAAAGATGCAAGAGAAGTGCAGAAAGAAGCAAGAGAAGAGCAGAAAGAGGCAAGAGTACAGAAAGAAGCAAAAGAAGCACTGAAAGAAGCAAGAGAAGTGCAGAAAGAAGCAAGAAAAGTGCAGAAAGAGGCAAGGGAAGAGCAGAAAGAGGCTAGAGAAGTACAGAAAGAGGCAAGAGAGGTGCAAAAAGGAACAGAAGTCCAGAAA
This sequence comes from Calotriton arnoldi, assembly GCA_963921515.1. NCBI lineage: Eukaryota > Metazoa > Chordata > Amphibia > Caudata > Salamandridae > Calotriton > Calotriton arnoldi. The sequence continues at coordinate 1,139,886 of CAWUFW010001531.1, read as the reverse complement.
GAAGCAACAAATGTGCACAATGAGGCAAGAGAAATGCAGAAAGAGAGAAGAGGGGTACAGAAAGAGGCACGAGATGTACAGAAAGAGGCAAGAGAGATGCAGAAAGAGGGAAGAGGGCTGTAGAAAGAGGCACTAGGGGTGCAGAAGGAAGCAAGAGAGGTGCAGAAAGAGGCAAGAGAAGTGCTGAGAGAGGTAAGAGAAGTGCAGCAAAGAGGCAAGTGAGGTACAGAAAGAGGCAAGAGAGGTTCAGAAAGAGGCAAGAGACGGAGAGAAAGAGGCAAGTGAAGAGTAGGAGAAAGATGCAAGAGAAATGCAGAAAGAGACAAGAGAGGTGAAGAAGAGGGAAGAGGAGTGCAGAAATAGGCAAGAGGGTGCAGAAAGAAGCAAGAGAGGTGCAGTAAGAAGCAACAGAAGTGCAGAAAGAAGCAACAGAGGTGCAGAAAGAGGCAAGAGAAGTGCAGAAAGAAGCAAGAGAGGTGCCAGAAAGAGGTAAAGAGAATTGTAGAAAGAAGGAACAGAGGCAAGAGAGGTGCAGAAAGAGGGAAGAGAGGTGCAGTAAGAAGCAAGAGAGGTGCTAGAAAGAAGCAAGAGAGTACAGAAAGAAGCAAGAGAAGTACAGAAAGAAGCAAGAGAAGTGCAGAAAGAACCAACAGAAGTGCAGAAAGAGGCAAGAGGGGTACAGAAAGAGGCAAGAGAGGTGCAGAAAGGAGCAACAGAGGTGCAGAAAGAAGCAAGAGAAGTGCAGAAAGAAGGAACAGAGGTACCGAAAGAGGCAAGAGAGGTGCAGAAAGAAGCAAAAGAAGTGCAGAAAGAGGCAAGAGAAGTGCAGAAAGAGGCAAGAAGAAGTGCAGAAAGAGGCAAGAGAGGTACAGAAAGAGGCAAGAGGGTGCAGAAAGAGGCAAGAGAGGTGCAGAAAGAAGCAACAGAGGTGCAGAAAGAAGCAAGAGAAGTGTAGAAAGATGCAACAAGAGTTGCAGAAAGACACAAGAGAGGTGCAGAAAAATGGAAGAGAAGTGCAGAAAGAAGCAAGGAGAGGTGCAGAAAGAGGCAGCCGAGGTACAGAAAGAAGCAAGTAGAACTGCAGAAAGAGGAAGAGAGGTACAGAAAGAGGCAAGGAGGTGCAGAAAGAGGCAAGAGTGGTGTAGAAAGAGAGCAAGAGAGGTGCAGAAAGAGACGAAGAGAAGTTGCAGAAAGAGAGCAAGAGAAGTGCAGAAATAAGCAAAGAGAATTGCATAAAAGGCAAGAGAAGTGCAGAAAGAGGTAAGAGAAGTGCAGAAAGAGGCAAGTGAGGTACAGAAAGAGGCAAGAGATGTACAGAAAGAGGCAAGTGACATAGAGAAAGAGGCAAGAGAAGTTGCAGAAAGAAGCAAGAGAAGTACAGAAAAAGACCAGAGAGGTGAAGAAAGAGGAAGAGGAGTGCAGAAAGAAGCAAGAGAGGTGCAGAAAGAAGCAAGAGAAGTGCATTGAAAGAAGCAACAAGAGGTGCAGAAAGAGGTAAGAGATGTGCAGAAAGAGGCAAAAGAGGTGCAGAAACAGATCAATAGAGGTGCAGAAAGAGGCAAGAGGGCTGCAGAAGGAAGCAAGAGAGGTGCAGAAAGAAGCAAGAGAGGTGCAGACAAGAAGCAAGAGAAGTGCAGAAAGAATGAACAGAGAGCAAGAGAGGTGCAGAAAGATGGAAGAGGTGCAGAAAGAAGCAAGAGAGGTGCAGAAAGAGGCAAGAGAGGTGCAGAAAGAGGCAAGAGAAGTACAGAAAGGAGCAACAGAGGTGCAGAAAGAGGCAAGAGAGCTGCAGAAAAGAGGCAAGATGAGGTGCAGAAAGCGGCAAGAAAGGTGCAGAAAGAGGCAAGAGAGAGTGCAGAAAGAAGGAAGAGAGGCTGCAGAAAGAGGCAAAGGGTGCAGAAAGAGACAAAAGAAGTGCAGAAAGAAGCAACAGAGGTGCAGAAAGAGGCAAGAGAGGTGCAGAAAGAGGGAAGACAGGTGCAGTAAAGAGCGAATAGGGATGCAGAAAGAGGCAAGAGAAGTGCAGAAAGAACCAACTGAAGTGCAGGCAGAGGCAAGAGGGTGCAGAAAAAGGCAAGAGAAGTGCAGAAAGGAGCAAGAGAGGTATAGAAAGAGGCAAGAGAAGTGCAGAAAGAAGCAACATAGGTGCAGAAAGATGCAAGAGAGGTACAGAAAGAGGAAAGAGAGTTGCAGAAAGAGGCAAGAGAGGTGCAGAAAGCAAGAGAGAAGTACAGAAAGAAGCAACAGAGGTGCAGAAAGAGGCAAGAGATGTACAGAAAGAGGCAAGAGAGGTGTGAAACAAGCAATAGAGTGCAGAAAGAGGGAAGAGAGGCTGCAGAAGAAGCAAGAGAGGTGCAGAAAGAAGCAAGAGAGGTGCAGAAAGAAGCAAGAGAAGTGTAGAAAGAATGAACAGAGGCAAGAGAGGTGCAGAAAGATGGAAGAGGGGTGCAGAAATAAGCTAGAGAGGTGCATAAAGAGGCAAGAGGGGTGCATAAAGAGGCAAGAGAAGTACAGAAAGGAGCAACAGAGGTGCAGAAAGAGGCAAGAGAACTGCAGAACAAGGCAATTGAGGTGCAGAAAGCGGCAAGAGAGGTAAGAAAGAGGGATGAGGGGTGCAGAAAGTGGCAGGAGAGGTACAGAACGAGCCAAGAGAAGTACAGAAAGAGGAAAGAGGTGCAGAAAGAGGCAAGAGAGGTGCGGAAAGATGGAAGAGGGGTACAGAAAGAGGCAAGAAAGGTGCAGAAAGAGGCAAGGGAGGTGCAGAAAGAAGGAAGAGGGCTGCAGAAAGAGGAAAGGGCACGCAGAAAGAACAAAAGAAGTGCAGAAAGAGGCAAGAGAGGTGCAGAAAGAGAGAAGACAGGTGCAGTAAGAGCGAATAGGGATGCATAGAGAAGCAAGAGAAGTGCAGAAAGAACCAACAAAAGTGCAAACAGAGGCAAGAGGGGTGAAGAAAAAGGCAAGAGAAGTGCAGAAAGGAGCAACAGAGGTACAGAAAGAGGCAAGAGAACGAACTGCAGAAAGAAGCAAGAGAGGTGCAGAAAGAGGCAAGAGAGGTGCTAGAGAAGAAGAGTTGCAGAAAGAGGCAAGAGAGGTGCAGAAAGAGGCAAGAGAGGTGCAGAAAGAGGCAAGAGAAGTACAGAAAGAGGCAAAGAGAAGTTGGAGAAAGAGACAAGAGAGGTGCAGAAAGAGAGGCAAGAGAGGTGCAGAAATAGGCCATAGAAGTGGACAGAAAGAGGCAAGAGAGGTCAGAAAGAAGAGTAGAGGTGCAGAAAGAGGCAAGTGAAGTGCAGAAAGAGGCAAGAGAGGTGCAGAAAGAGGCTAGAGAAGTACAGAAAGAAGCACGAGAAGCACAGAAAGAGGCAAGAGAAGCGCAGAAAGAAGCGAGAGAAGTGCAGAAAGAAGCTAGAGAAGTGCAGAAAGAGGCAAGAGAAGTGCAGAAAGAGGCAAGAAAAGTGCAGAAAGAGGCAAGAGAAGTGCAGAAAGAGGCAAGAGAGGTGCAGAAAGAGGAAAAAGAGGTACAGAAAGATGCAAGAGAGGTGCATAAAGAGGGAAGAAGTGTGCAGAAAGAGGCAAAGGGGTGCAGAAAATGCAAGAGAGGTACAGAAATGAGCAAGGGAACTGCAGAAAGATCCAAAAGAGGTGTAGAAAGGTGCAAGAAGGGTGCAAAAAGATGGAAGAGAAGTGCAGAAAGAGGCATGAGAGGAACAGAAAGAGGCAAGAGAGGTGCAGAAAGAAGCAAGAGAAATGCAGAAAGAGGAAGAAAGTGTGAGAAGTTGGCCTGGTATATGCTGTCCACTAATTATAGTGGGCACCTTGCACCAGTCCAAACAACCCCTTATTGGAGATAGGTTAAAGACAACCTTTATTGAAAGCTATCCTAGTGGTAGCTATGGAGAGCAGCCTTCAGGCTAAGTCTTGAAGGAATGTAAAGCAGCTTGTTTTACCAGTCTATAATCTCTTGAGTGACCAAATGAAAGAGGACCACACCAGGTATATATTCAAAATATATGTATTTATTGCTAAACACACCCTCTAGTCTCTTTATGAGGCTAGAGTTCGAAGTACATAAGTTATAAGTTAGTTATCAACAGTAATAGCACAAATACACGTTTGAGCCCTAGGGGCGTACCAAACCATATACCAATAAAGTGGTATAAGAACCACGACTGAGCTAGACACAAGGCCTAGAGCCTGTAGAAGTGCTTGGACCTCAAGGAACCACCCAAGGTAGTGACACAGGGGACCCACGGGGGACGCGTGCAGTGTGAGAACACAGCCGCGAGCCGCCGTTGACTTCTATGGGGAATGTCGCGGTTGGAGTTTTAAAGAAAAGGGACACTTAGAGGAGGACTTGGAGCAAACCCCTTTAGAACTAGGTTGTTCTAGAGTCTATACCCACGGGAGCACCGGAGTACTCGAGTTACCTCACCCAGGAAGCCGGGTGCATAGGTGTCTTTCGGGGTCGGGTTTCGTCGTCGTTTTCAATGGCGATCTGCTGCAAAGTGCTGCTGGCGGCCAAGTCGAAAGTGTTCGGGTGGATCCAAAGGTGGATCGAAGATCTGAAGAACCTGAAAGCAGAGGGGACAGAGTCTGGGTCACTAGCCAGTGACCAGGAAGGCGATGAGCGGATGCCCACCGATGTCGGGTGCTTCAGGTAGGTTGATGGTCGTCTTGACTCTTCAGCCACGAGGTCCAGGAGGCGTCGACGACAACCAGGAGCTGGATTCGAGCTGTCCCACGACGTCTGTCGATTGCAGGGGTGTCGGCGACCGGATTGGACCCAACAAGCCTTGGCAACGGCAAGTCTTGTGGAAATAGAAGAAGGACGGTGGTGCAGACCAGCAAGGTCTGAGGACTCACCCAGCAAGGGTAAGTCAGGGCACGCCTGGAGCAACCAGGGAAGCCCAAGCAGAAGAAGAGTTGCCTTCGGGAGGGCCCACTAGCCAACGGACTAGCGACCGCAAAGGAGCCTCGAGTGGACACACTTAGAGCTGGCTCACAGGACACTCGTGGAGTGGAGGCCAGTGATCTTCGGTGCAGTCGGTGCTGGAGGCGGGGGCTACTCGGAGCCCAAAGCACAACTTCGTGGGAGACCAGGAAGAGGATGCACTTGCAAATGTGCTCGGTGTCCAGGGGTCACGGTTCCACGTTACCCACGACAGCTACGGGCCTCAGCTTTGCTGGGGACTCAGGGCAGCCTCGGGGAAGTCTGGAAATCCACCTCTGGTGATGCAAAGACTTCGGCGTCCGGCGGGAGCTTCAGCGATGCAGACCGGACAATTGCTTCTTAGGTGCCTGCCAAGCAGGGAGTCACTCCTTGACCCCAAGGGAGATTCTTCAGTCCTCTAATCTTAAAGTAGAGCGTCGAAGGTCCAGGATTCTGTATCAGAGTTTCGTCCAGGTAAATCTAAAGTCCTAAGGACTGGGGTCCCATACTTATACCAAGTTAGGGGTTGGACATACTCTGGGGACCCACCTATGGGAGGGTCAGGGCAGAGGGTGGTTACACCCCTTTCCCTTTGTCCAGTTTCGCGCCAGAGCAGGGGCTGGAAGCCCCTGAGCCGGTTTGAACTGGGGTACGCACAGGGACACCAAATGTGCCCCCAGTGAAGGACTTCAAAGCACCAGAGAGTGCTCCCGCCCAGCCCCAATACACATTATCCTGTCTGGGGAGGTGGTTACACCTCCCTGGGACAGGAAACCTATTGTCCAGGCCTCCCCTGCCGGAGTTTCAGTCAGCAGCAGGAGGCCAGACCCGTGTCTGTGGCAGCGGCATCCATTTTGTGATGCCAGGGCTCTGGAAAGAAGTTACCGGGTATGCCGGTGGGTACATGTCTCTCCTCTAGAAGGGTGGAATGCTACCCCGCCACCAGAACTGGCGGGGGTAGTATTCCAAGATGTTTGACACCAAACACGACATGTTTTGGTGCAGCCAGTCCAAAGTTAGCATTCTACCGCGAGGATATAATGCACTTAAGAGTATATGGTCAGGCTGCACTACAAACAGCATCAGAGAAGGGTCTCCGACTGCTGCAGAGGGGCTCTGCTCATGCAGGGGCACCCTCTCACATAAGAACCAAGCACTCTGCCTTCAGGATTGATAAGGCCTGCCATAGGAGTGACTTATAGGTTTATATGTGTGTATTATGCAGTGATATAGGTAACCTATATCACAGTAAGAGGTGCATGCACCACCTTACCCAGGCTGCAGTAGCAGACCTGTGGTGTCATTTTGGATGGCCTTCCAGGGGTGGCATAATACATGCTTCAGCCCTGGCAGGCCTCTGAGGTACCTATGCCCTGGGTACATAGTATACCATATACTAGGGACTTATAAGGGCACTCCAGATTCCAATCAGAGATGTGCCTAAGGCACATGGAAACCATTTTAGAGAGGAAGCAGCTAGGCTGGGGTTCTGATTAGCAGTGCCCCAGCCAGACGAAAGTCGAAAAACAGTGAAGCATCAGCAAAAAGTGGGGGTACCCATGTGAAGCAGATCCTACTCTCCTACAGAAAGGTGCAGAAAGAGGCAAGAGTGGTGGTGCAGAAAGAGGCAAGAGAGGTAAAGAGGCAAGAGAGGTACAGAAAGAGACAAGAAAGGTACAGAAAGAGGCAAGAGAAGTGCATAAAGAAGCAAGAGAAGCGCAGAAACAGGCAAGACAGGTGCAGAAAGAGGCAAAAGAGGTACAGAAAGAGGCAGGAGAGGTGCATAAAGAGGGAAGAAGTGTGCAGAAAGAGGCAAGAGGGGAGCAGAAAATACAAGAGAGGTACAAAAAGGAGCAAGGGAACTGCAGAAAGATCCAGCAGAGGTGCAGAAAGGCGCAAGAAGGGTGCAAAAAGATGGAAGAAAAGTGCCAAAAGAAGCAAGAGAGGAACAGAAAGAGGCAACAGAGGTGCAGAAAGAAGCAAGAGAACTGCAGAAAGAGGAAGAAAGGTACAGAAAGAGGCAAGAGTGGTGCAGAAAGGGGTAAGAGAGGTACAGAAAGAGACAAGAAAGGTGCAGAAAGAGGCAAGAGAAGTGCAGAAAGAACCAACTGAGGTGGAGAAAGAGGTAAGAGGGGTGCAGAAAGAAGCTAGAGAAGTGCAGAAAGAGACAAGAGAAGTGCAGAAAGAGGCAAGAAAAGTGCAGAAAGAGGCAAGAGACGTGCAGAAAGAGGCAAGAGAGGTGCAGAAAGAGGAAAAAGAGGTACAGAAAGACGCAAGAGAGGTGCATAAAGAGGGAAGAAGTGTGCAGAAAGAGGCAAAGGGGTGCAGAAAATGCAAGAGAGGTACAGAAAGGAGCAAGGGAACTGCAGAAAGATCCAACAGAGGTGCAGAAAGGTGCAAGAAGGGTGCAAAAAGATGGAAGAGAAGTGCAGAAAGAAGCAAGAGAGGCACAGAAAGAGGCAAGAGAGGTACAGAAAGAAACAAGAGAAGTGTAGAAAGAAGGAACAGAGGTGCAGAAAGAGGCAAGAGAGATGTAGAAAGAGGGAAGAGGGGTGCAGAAAGAAGCAAGAGAAGTGCCGAAAGAAGCAAGAGAAGTGCAGAAAGAACCAACTGAGGTGGAGAAAGTGGTAAGATGGGTGCAGAAAGAAGCAAGAGAAGTGCAGAAAGGAGCAACAGAGGTGCAGAAAGAGGCAAGAACTGCAGAAAGTGGCAAGAGAGTTGCAGAAAGAGGCAAGCGAAGTGCAGAAAGAGGGAAGAGAGGTGCAGAAAGAGGCAAGAGGTGCAGAAAGAGGGAAGAGGGGTGCAGAAAGAGGCAAGAGAGGTGCAGAAAGAGGCAAGAGAGATACAGAAAGAAACAAGAGAGGTGCAGAAAGAGAAAAGAGGAGTGCTGAAAGAGGCAAGAGATGTGCAGAAAGAGGCAAGAGAGGTGCAGAAAGAGGGAAGAGGACTGCAGCAAGAGGCAAGAGAAGTGCAGAAAAAGGCAAGGGTGTGGAGAAAGAAGCAAAAGAAGTGCAGAAAGAAGGAACAGGGGTGCAGAAAAAGGCAAGAGACGTCCAGAAAGAGGAAAGATAGGTGCAGTAAGAGGGAAGAGGGATGCAGAAAGAAGCAAGAGAAGTGCAGAAAGAAGCAAGAGAAGTGCAGAAAGAAGCAAGAAAAGTGCAGAAAGAAGCTAGAGTGGTGCAGAAAAAGCTAGAGACGTTCAGAAAGGAGCAACAGAGGTGCAGAAAGAGGGAAGAGAGTTGCAGAAAGAGGCAGGAGAGGTGCAGAAAGAGACAAGAAAGGTGCAGAAAGAGGCAAGAGAAGTGCATAAAGAAGCAAGAGAAGCACAGAAACAGGCAAGACAGGTGCAGAAAGAGGCAAAAGAGGTACAGAAAGAGGCAAGAGAGGTGCATAAAGAGGGAAGAAGTGTGCAGAAAGAGGCAAGAGGGGAGCAGAAAATACAAGAGAGGTACAAAAAGGAGCAAGGGAACTGCAGAAAGATCCAGCAGAGGTGCAGAAAGGCGCAAGAAGGGTGCAAAAAGATGGAAGAAAAGTGCCAAAAGAAGCAAGAGAGGAACAGAAAGAGGCAACAGAGGTGCAGGAAGAAGCAAGAGAACTGCAGAAAGAGGAAGAAAGGTGCAGAAAGAGGCACGAGTGGTGCAGAAAGAGGTAGGAGAGGTACAGAAAGAGAGACAAGAAAGGTGCAGAAAGAGGCAAGAGAAGAGCAGAAAGAACCAATTGAGGTGGAGAAAGAGGTAAGAGGGGTGCAGAAAGAGGCAAGAGATGTGCAGAAAGAGGCAAGAGAGGTGCAGAAAGAGGGAAGAAGTGTGCAGAAAGAGGCAAGAGGGGTACAGAAAATGCAAGAGAAGTACAGAAAGGAGCAAGAGAACTGCAGAAAGATCCAACAGAGGTGCAGAAAGGCACAAGAAGGGTGCAAAAAGATGGAAGAGAAGTGCAGAAAGAAGCAAGAGAGGAACAGAAAGAGGCAAGAGAGGTAAAGAAAGAAACAAGAGAAGTGTAGAAAGAAGGAACAGAGGTGCAGAAAGAGGCAAGAGAGGTGTAGAAAGAGGGAAGAGAGGTGCAGTAAGAGGCAAAGAGGTGCAGAAAGAAGCAAGAGAAGTGCAGAAAGAAGCAAGAGAGTGCAGAAAGAACCAACTGAGGTGGAGAAAGAGGCAAGATGGGTGCAGAAAGAAGCAAGAGAAGTGCAGAAAGGAGCAACAGAGGTGCAGAAAGAGGCAAGAACTGCAGAAAGTGGAAAGAGAGGTGAATAAAGAGGGAAGAGGGGTGCAGAAAGAGGCAAGAGATGTGCAGAAAGAGGTAAGCGAAGTGCAGAAAGAGGCAAGAGAGGTGCAGAAAGAGGCAAGAGGTGCAGAAAGAGGGAAGAGGTGTGCAGAAAGAGGCAAGAGAGGCGCAGAAAGAGGCAAGAGAGATACAGAAAGAAACAAATGTAAATGTAAATCCAGTATTTGTAAAGCGCACAGCTACCCGGAGGCATCCCGGCGATGGGGGCTGTCGGGAAGATTAAGCGAGCTATTGCCCAGAGTCACATGGTGCTGGGCTGACCTGCCACCGGTGCCGGGATCAGAACCGTGAGCCAAAGCGTCCGGTGTCAGTCGCCCAGCAGCAGGCAGCCACACCTCTTCCTGGTGCAGAAAGAGAAAGAGGGTGCAGAAAGAGGCAAGAGACGTGCAGAAAGAGGCAAGAGAGGTGCAGAAAGAGGGAAGAGGACTGCAGCAAGAGGCAAGAGAAGTGCAGAAAAAGGCAAGGATGTGGAGAAAGAAGCAAAAGAAGTGCAGAAAGAAGGAACAGAGGTGCAGAAAAAGGCAAGAGAGGTGCAGAAAGAGGAAAGAGGGGTGCAGTAAGAGGGACGAGGGATGCAGAAAGAAGCAAGAGAAGTGCAGAAAGAAGCAAGAGAAGTGCAGAAAGAAGCAAGAAAAGTGCAGAAAGAGACAAGAGTGGTGCAGAAAAAGCTAGAGACATTCAGAAAGGAGCTACAGAGGTGCTGAAAGAGGAAAGAGAACTGCAGAAAGAGGCAAGAGAGGTGCAGAAAATGACAAGAGAGGTGCAGAAGGAGGGAAGAGAGTTGCAGAAAGAGGCAGGGGAGGTGCAGAAAGAGGCAAGAGCGGGGCAAAAAGAGGCAAGAGAAGTAGACAAACAGGCAAAAGAGGTGCAGAAAGAGTAAGAGTGAGGTGCAGAAAGAGGCCAGTGAGGTGCTGAAAGAAGCAAGAGAGGTACAGAAAGAGGCAAGAGACGTGCAGAAAGAGGCAAGAGAGGTACGAGAAAGAGGCAAGAGAAGTGCAGAAAGAGGCAAGAGAAGTACAGAAAGAGACAAGAGACGGTGCAGAAAGAGGCAAGAGGAGTGCAGAAAGAGGCAAGAGGGGTGCAGAAAGAAGCAAGAGAGGTGCAGAAAGAGGCAAGAGAGGTAAAGAAAGAAACAAGAGAAGTGTAGAAAGAAGGAACAGAGGTGCAGAAAGAGGCAAGAGAGGTGTAGAAAGAGGGAAGAGGGGTGCAGTAAGAGGCAAGAGTGGTGCAGAAAGAAGCAAGAGAAGTGCCGAAAGAAGCAAGAGAAGTGCAGAAAGAACCAACTGAGGTGGAGAAAGAGGTAAGATGGGTGCAGAAAGAAGCAAGAGAAGTGCAGAAAGGAGCAACAGAGGTGCAGAAAGAGGCAAGAACTGCAGAAAGTGGAAAGAGAGGTGAATAAAGAGGGAAGAGGGTGCAGAAAGAGGCAAGAGATGTGCAGAAAGAGGTAAGCGAAGTGCAGAAAGAGGCAAGAGAGGTGCAGAAAGAGGCAAGAGGTGCAGAAAGAGGGAAGAGGTGTGCAGAAAAAGGCAAGGGGTGCAGAAAATGCAAGAGAGGTACAGAAAGGAGCAAGGGAACTGCAGAAAGATCCAACAGAGGTGCAGAAAGGCGCAAGAAGGGTGCAAAAAGATGGAAGAGAAGTGCAGAAAGAAGCAAGAGAGGAACAGAAAGAGGCAAGAGAGGTAAAGAAAGAAACAAGAGAAGTGTAGAAAGAAGGAACAGAGGTGCAGAAAGAGGCAAGAGAGGCGTAGAAAGAGGGAAGAGGGGTGCAGTAAGAGGCAAGAGTGGTGCAGAAAGAAGCAAGAGAAGTGCCGAAAGAAGCAAGAGAAGTGCAGAAAGAACCAACTGAGGTGGAGAAAGAGGTAAGATGGGTGCAGAAAGAAGCAAGAGAAGTGCAGAAAGGAGCAACAGAGGTGCAGAAAGAGGCAAGAACTGCAGAAAGTGGAAAGAGAGGTGAATAAAGAGGGAAGAGGGGTGCAGAAAGAGGCAAGAGATGTGCAGAAAGAGGTAAGCGAAGTGCAGAAAGAGGCAAGAGAGGTGCAGAAAGAGGCAAGAGGTGCAGAAAGAGGGAAGAGGTGTGCAGAAAGAGGCAAGAGAGGCGCAGAAAGAGGCAAGAGAGATACAGAAAGAAACAAATGTAAATGTAAATCCAGTATTTGTAAGAGCGCACAGCTAGCCCGAGAGGCATCCGTGCAGATAGGGGCTGTCGGGAAGATAAGCGAGCTATTGCCAGAGGCACATGGTGCTAGGCTGACCTGCCACCGGTGCCGGGATCAAACCGTGAGCCAAAGCGTCCGGTGTCAGTCGCCCTGGCCGCAGCGCCACACCTCTTCCTGGTGCAGAAAGAGAAAAGAGGGGTGCTGAAAGAGGCAAGAGACGTGCAGAAAGAGGCAAGAGAGGTGCAGAAAGAGGGAAGAGGACTGCAGCAAGAGGCAAGAGAAGTGCAGAAAAAGGCAAGGGTGGTGCAGAAAGAAGCAAGAGAAGTGCAGAAAGAAGGAACAGAGGTGCAGAAAGAGGCAAGAGAGAGTGCAGAAAGAGGCAAGAGGGGTGCAGAAAGAGGGACGAGAGATGCAGAAAGAAGCAAGAGAAGTGCAGAAAGAAGCAAGAGAAGTGCAGAAAGAGACAAGAGTGGTGCAGAAAAAGCTAAGAGACATTCAGAAAGGAGCAACAGAGGTGCTGAAAGAGGAAAGAGAACTGCAGAAAGAGGCAAGAGAGGTACAGAAAATGACAAGAGAGGTGCAGAAGGAGGGAAGAGAGTTGCAGAAAGAGGCAGGGGAGGTGCAGAAAGAGGCAAGAGCGGGGCAAAAAGAGGCAAGAGAAGTAGACAAACAGGCAAAAGAGGTGCAGAAAGATTAAGAGTGAGGTGCAGAAAGAGGCCAGTGAGGTGCTGAAAGAAGCAAGAGAGGTACAGAAACAGGCAAAAGACATACAGAAAGAGGCAAGTGACGTAGAGAAAGAGGCAAGAGAAGTGGAGAAAGAGGCAAGAGAAATACAGAAAGAGACAAGAGCGGTGAAGAAAGAGGGAAGAGGAGTGCAGTAAGAGGCAAGAGGGGTGCAGAAATAAGCAAGAAAGGTGCAGAAAGAGGCAAGAGAGGTGGAAAAAGAGGCAAGAGAGGTGCAGAAAGAGGGAAGAGGGGTGCAGAAAGAGGCATGAGAGGTGCAGAAAGAAGGAATAGGGCTGCAGAAAGAGGAAAGGGAGGTGCAGAAAGAGGGAAGGGGAGGTGCAGTAAGAGGCAAGAGGGATGCAGAAAGAAGCAAGAGAAGTGCAGAAAGAAGCAAGAAAAGTACAAAAAGAATCAGCAGGGGTGCAAAAAGAGGCAAGAGAGGTGCAGAAAAAGGCACGAGAAGTGCAGAAAGAGAGCAACAGAGGTACAGAAAGAGGCAAGAGAAGAACTGCAGAAAGAGGCAAGAGAGGTGCAGAAAGAGGCAAGAGAGGTGCAGAAAGATGGAAGAGAGGTGCAGAAAGAAGCAAGAGAGGTACAGAAAGAGGCAACAGAGGTACAGAAAGAAGCAAGAGAACTGCAGAAAGAGGCAAGAGAGGTGCAGAAAGAGGCAAGAGTGGTGCAGAAAGAGGTAAGAGAGGTGACAGAAAGAGACAAGAGAGGTGCAGAAAGAGGCAAGAGAAGTGCAGAAATGAACCAACAGAGGTGCAGAAAGAGGCAAGAGAGGTGCAGAAACAGGCAAGAGATGTGCAGAAAGAGGCAAGAGAAGAGCAGAAAGAGGCAAGAGGAGTATAGAAAGAAGCAAGTGAGGTACAGAAAGGAGCAAGAGAAGTGCAGAAAGATCCAACAGAGGTGCAGAAAGGCACAAGAAGGTGCAAAAAGAAGCAAGAGAAGTGCAGAAAGAAGCAAGAGAGGAACAGAAAGAGGCAAGAGAGAGTAAAGAAAGAAACAAGAGAAGTGTAGAAAGAAGGAACAGAGGTGCAGAAAGAGGCAAGAGAGGTGTAGAAAGAGGGAAGAGGGGTGCAGTAAGAGGCAAGAGTGGTGCAGAAAGAAGCAAGAGAAGTGCCGAAAGAAGCAAGAGAAGTGCAGAAAGAACCAACAGAGGTGGAGAAAGAGGTAAGAGGGATGCAGAAAGAAGCAAGAGAAGTGCAGAAAGGAGCAACAGAGGTGCAGAAAGAGGCAAGAACTGCAGAAAGTGGAAAGAGAGGTGCAGAAAGAGGCAAGAGGTGCAGAAAGAGGCAAGAGAGGTGCAGAAAGAGGCAAGAGAGGTGCAGAAAGAGTGCAAGAGAGGTACAGAAAGGAGCAAGAGAAGTGCAGAAAGATGCAACAGAGGTGCAGAAAGAGGCAAGAGAGGTGCAGAAAGATGGAAGAGAAGTGCAGAAAGAAGCAAGAGAGGAACAGAAAGAGGCAAGAGAGGTACAGAAAGAAACAAGAGAAGTGTAGAAAGAAGCAACAGAGGTGCAGAAAGAGGCAAGAGAGGTGCAGAAAGAGGGAAGAGAGGTGCAGTAAGAGGCAAGAGAGGTGCAGAAAGAGGCAAGAGAAGTGCAGAAAGAGGCAAGAGAAGTGCAGAAAGAACCAACAGAGGTGCAGAAAGAGGCAAGATGGGTGCAGAAAGAAGCAAGAGAAGTGCAGAAAGGAGCAACAGAGGTGCAGAAAGAGGCAAAGAAGTGCAGAAAGTGGAAGAGAGAGTGCAGAATAAAGAGGCAAGAGAGGTGCAGAAAGAGGCAAGAGAGGTGCAGAAAGAGGCAAGAGAAGTGCAGAAAGAGGCAAGAGAGGTGCAGAAAGAGGCAAGAGAGGTGCAGAAAGAGGCAAGAGGTGTGCAGAAAGAGGCAAGAGAGGTGCAGAAAGAGGCAAGAGAGGTACAGAAAGAAACAGAATGTAGAAATGTAAACCAGTAGTTAGTAAAGCGCACAGCAGCTGGAGGCATCAGGCAAGAGAGCTGTCGGAAAGATAGCAGAGTGAGTGCCCAGAGCACATGGTGCAGGGCTGACCTGCCACAGGTGCAGGGATCAGAACCGTGAGCCAAAGCATCGGTGCAGCGCTAGCAGACAGAGCAGACAGAGAAAGAGAGGTGCAGAAAGAGGCAAGAGACGTGCAGAAAGAGGCAAGAGAGGTGCAGAAAGAGGGAAGAGGACTGCAGCAAGAGGCAAGAGAAGTGCAGAAAAAGGCAAGGGTGTGGAGAAAGAAGCAAGAGAAGTGCAGAAAGAAGGAACAGAGGTGCAGAAAGAGGCAAGAGAGGTGCAGAAAGAGGAAAGAGAGGTGCAGAAAGAGGGACAGAGGATGCAGAAAGAAGCAAGAGAAGTGCAGAAAGAAGCAAGAGAAGTGCAGAAAGAGGCAAGAGTGGTGCAGAAAAAGCTAGAGACATGCAGAAAGAGAGCAACAGAGGTGCTGAAAGAGGAAAGAGAACTGCAGAAAGAGGCAAGAGAGGTGCAGAAAGATGACAAGAGAGGTGCAGAAAGAGGGAAGAGAGTTGCAGAAAGAGGCAGGAGAGGTGCAGAAAGAGGCAAGAGAGGTGCAGAAAGAGGCAAGAGAAGTAGAGAAACAGGCAAGAGAGGTGCAGAAAGATTAAGAGTGAGGTGCAGAAAGAGGCCAGTGAGGTGCTGAAAGAAGCAAGAGAGGTGCAGAAAGAGGCAAAAGACATGCAGAAAGAGGCAAGTGACGTGAGAGAAAGAGGCAAGAGAAGTGCAGAAAGAGGCAAGAGAAGTACAGAAAGAGACAAGGGAGGTACAGAAAGAGGCAAGAGAAGTGCAGAAAGAGGCAAGAGGGGTGCAGAAAGGACTAAGAAATGTGCAGAAAGAAAAAAGAGAAGTGCAGAAAGAGGCAAGAGAGGTGCAGAAAGAGGGAAGAGGGGTGCAGAAAGAGGCATGAGAGGTGCAGAAAGAAGGAATAGGGCTGCAGAAAGAGGAAAGGGTGTGCAGAAAGAGGGAAGACGGGTACAGTAAGAGGGAAGAGGGATGCATAAAGGAGCAAGAGAAGTGCAGAAAGAAGCAAGAGGAGTGCAGAAAGAACCAACAGAAGTGCAGACAGAGGCAAGAGGGGTGAAGAAAAAGGCACGTGAAGTGCAGAAAGGAGCAACAGAGGTACAGAAAGAGGCAAGAGAACGAACTGCAGAAAGAAGCAAGAGAGGTGCAGAAAGAGGCAAGAGAGGTGCAAAAAGATGGAAGAGAAGTGCCGAAAGAAGCAAGAGAGGAACAGAAAGAGGCAACTGAGGTACAGAAAGAAGCAAGAGAACTGCAGAAAGAGGAAGAAAGGTACAGAAAGAGGCAATAGTGGTGCATAAAGAGGTCAGAGAGGGACAGAAAGAGACAAGAAAGGTGCAGAAAGAGGCAAGAAAAGTGCAGAAATAACCAACAGAGGTGGAGAAAGAGGTAAGAGGGGTGCAGAAAGAGGCAAGAGAGGTGCATAAAGAGGGAAGACGTGTGCAGAAAGAGGCAAGGGGGTGCAGAAAATGCAAGAGAGGTACAGAAAGGAGCAAGGGAACTGCAGAAAGATCCAACAGAGGTGCAGAAAGGCACAAGAAGGGTGCAAAAAGATAGAAGAGAAGTGCAGAAAGAAGCAAGAGAGGAACAGAAAGAGGCAAGAGAGGTACAGAAAGAAACAAGAGAAGTGTAGAAAGAAGGCAACAGAGGTGCAGAAAGAGGCAAGAGAGGTGCAGAAAGAGGCAAGAGAGGTGCAGAAAGAGGCAAGAGAGGTGCAGAAAGAGGCAAGAGAAGTGCAGAAAGAAGCAAGAGAAGTGCAGAAAGAACGCAACAGAGGTGCAGAAAGAGGTAAGAGGGATGCAGAAAGAGGCAAGAGAAGTGCAGAAAGAGAGCAACAGAGGTGCAGAAAGAGGCAAGAGAAGTGCAGAAAGAGGCAAGAGAGTTGCAGAAAGAGGCAAGAGAGGTGCAGAAAGAGGGCAAGAGAGGTGCAGAAAGAGGCAAGAGAGTGCAGAAAGAGGCAAGCAGAAGTGCAGAAAGAGGCAAGAGAGGTGCAGAAAGAGGCAAGAGGTGCAGAAAGAAGGAAGAGGGGTGCAGAAAGAGGCAAGAGAGGTGCAGAAAGAGGCAAGAGAGGTGCAGAAAGATGCAAGTGAGGTGCAGAAAGAAACAAGAGAGGTGCAGTAAGAGGCAAGAGACGTGCAGAAAGAGGCAAGAGAGGTGCAGAAAGAGGCAAGAGGAGTGCAGAAAGAGGCAAGATAAGTGCAGAAAAAGGCAAGGGTGTGGAGAAAGAAGCAAAAGAAGTACAGAAAGAAGGAACAGAGGTACAGAAAAAGGCAAGAGAGGTACAGAAAAAGGGAAGAGAGTTAGAGAAAGATGCAAGAGAGGTGCAGAAAGAGGCAAGAGAAGTGCAGAAAGAGGCAAGTGAGGTGCAGAAAGAAGCAAGAGAGGTGCAGAAAGAGGCAAGTGAAGTGCAGAAAGAAGCAAGAGAGGTGCAGAAAGAGGCAAGAGAAGTGCAGAAAGAAGCAAGAGAAGTACAGAAAGAGGACAGAGAAGTGCAGAAAGAAGCAAGAGAAGTGCATAGAGAAGCAAGAGAAGTGCAGAAAGAGGCAAGAAAAGTGCAGAAAGAGACAAGAGAGGTGCATAAAGAGGCGAAAGAGTTACATAAAGAGACAAGAAAGGTGCAGAAAGAGGGAAGAGGAGTGCAGAAAGAGGCAAGAGAGGTGCAGAAAGAAGCAAGAGAGGTGCAGAAAGAAGCAAGAGAAGTGCAGAAAGAAGCAACAGAGGTGCAGAAAGATGCAAGAGAAGTGCAGAAAGAGGCAAGAGAGGTGCAGAAAGAGGCAAGAGAGGTGCAGAAAGAAGCAAGAGAGTGCAGAAAAAAACAGCAGAGGTGCAGAAAGAGGCAAGAGGGGTAAAGAAAGAGGCAAGAGAAGTGCAGAAAGGAGCAACAATGGTGCAGAAAGAGGCAAGAGAAGTGCAGAAAGAAGCAACAGGTACAGAAGGAGGCAAGAGAACTGCAGAAAGAGGGAAGAGAGTTGCAGAAAGAGGCAAGAGAGGTGCAGAAAGAGGCAAGAGAAGTGCAGAAAAAGGCAAGAGAAGTGGACAAAGAGGCAAGAGAGGTACAGAAAGAAGAGAGTGAGGTGCAGAAAGAGGCAAGTGAGGTGCAGAAAGAGGCAAGAGAGGTACAGAAAGAGGCAAGAGAATTACAGAAAGAAGCAAGAGAAGCACAGAAAGAGGACAGAGAAGTGCAGAAAGAAGCAAAAGAAGTGCAGAAAGTAGCAAGAGAAGTGCAGGCAGAGGCAAGAGAAGTGCAGAAAGAGACAAGAGAGGTGCATAAAGAGGCAAAAGAGGTACAGAAAGAGGCAAGACAGGTGCATAAAGAGGGAAGAAGTGTACAGAAAGAGGCAAGAGGGGTGCAGAAAATACAAGAGAGGTGCAGAAAGGAGCTGGGGAACTGCAGAAAGATGAAAGATCCAACAGAGGTGCAGAAAGGCACAAGAATTGTGCAGAAATATGGAAGAGAAGTGCAGAAAGAAGCAAGCGAGGAACAGAAAGAGGCAAGATAGGTACAGAAAGAAACAAGAGAACTGCAGAAAGAAGAATAAAGGTGCAGAAAGAGGCAAGAGTGGTGCAGAAAGGCAAGAGAGGTACATAAAGAGACAAGAAAGGTGCAGAAAGAGGGAAGAGGAGTACAGAAAGAGGCAAGAGGGGTGCAGAAAGAAGCAAGAGAGGCGCAGAAAGAAGCAACAGAAGTGCAGAAAGTAGCAACAAAGGTGCAGAAAAATGCAAGAGAAGTGCAGAAAGAGGCAAAAGAAGTGCAGAAATAAGCAAGAGAGGTGCAGAAAGAGGCAAGAGGTGTGTAGAAAGAGGCAAGAGAGGAACAGAAAGAGGCAACAGAGGTGCAGAAAGAAGCAAGAGAAGTGCAGAAAGAGGCAAGAGAGGAACAGAAAGAGGCAAGAGAGGTACAGAAAGAAACAAGAGAAGTGAAGAAAGAAGGAACAGAGGTGCAGAAAGAGGCAAGAGAGGTGTAGAAAGAGGGAAGAGGGGTGCAGTAAGAGGCAAGAGTGGTGCAGAAAGAAGCAAGAGAAGTGCTGAAAGAAGCAAGAGAAGTGCAGAAAGAACCAACAGAGGTGGAGAAAGAGGTAAGAGGGATGCAGAAAGAAGCAAGAGAAGTGCAGAAAGGAGCAACAGAGGTGCAGAAAGAGGCAAGAGAACTGCAGAAAGTTGAAAGAGAGTTGCAGAAAGAGGCAAGAGAGGTTAAGAAAGAGGGAAGAGGGGTGCAGAAAGAGGCAAGAGATGTGCAGAAAGAGGCAAGCGAAGTGCAGAAAGAGGCAAGAGAGGTGCAGAAAGAGGCAAGAGGTGCAGAAAGAAGGAAGAGGGGTGCAGAAAGAGGCAAGAGAGGTGCAGAAAGAGGCAAGAGAGGTGCAGAAAGAGGCAAGAGAGGTGCAGAAAGAAAAAAGAGGGGTGCTGAAAGAGGCAAGAGACATGCAGAAAGAGGCAAGAGAGGTGCAGAAAGAGGGAAGAGGACTGCAGGAAGAGGCAAGAGAAGTGCAGAAAAAGGCAAGGGTGTGGAGAAAGAAGCAAAAGAAGTGCAGAAAGAAGGAACTGAGGTACAGAAAAAGACAAGAGAGGTACAGAAAGAGGGAAGAGAGTTGGAGAAAGAGGCAAGAGAGGTGCAGAAAGATGCAAGAGAGGTGCAGAAAGAGGCAAGAGAAGTGGACAAAGAGGCAAGAGAGGTCCAGAAAGAAGAGAGTGAGGTACAGAAAGAGGCAAGTGAAGTGCAGAAAGAGGCAAGAGAGGTACAGAAAGAGGCAAGAGAAGTACAGAAAGAAGCAAGAGAAGCACAGAAAGAGGACAGAGAAGCCCAGAAAGAAGCAAGAGAAGTGCAGAGAGAAGCAAGAGAAGTGCAGAAAGAGGCAAGAAAAGTGCAGGAAGAGGCAAGAGAGGTGCATAAAGAGGTGAAAGAGGTACAGAAAGAGGCAAGAGAGGTGCAGAAAGAGGGAAGAAGTGTGCAGAAAGAGGCAAGAGGGGTGCAGAAAATACAAGAGAGGTGCAGAAAGGAGCAGGGGAACTGTAGAAAGATCCAACAGAGGTGCAGAAAGGCATAAGAAGGGTGCAGAAATATGGAAGAGAAGTGCAGAAAGAAGCAAGAGAGGAACAGAAAGATGCAAGAGAGGTGCAGAAAGACGCAAGAGAACTGCAGAAAGAAGAAGAAAGGTGCAGAAAGAGGCAATAGTGGTGCAGAAAGAGGCAAAGGAAGTGCAGAAATAAGCAAGAGAGGTGCAGAAAGAGGCAAGAGAAGTGCCAAAAGAAGCAAGAGAGGAACAGAAAGAGACAACAGAAGTGCAGAAAGAAGCAAGAGAACTGCAGAAAGAGGAAGAAAGGTACAGAAAGAGGTAAAAGAGGTACAGAAAGAGACAAGAAACGTGCAGAAAGAAGCAAGAAAGTGCAGAAAGAACCAACAGAGGTGGAGAAAGAGGTAAGAGGGGTGAAGAAAGAGGCAAGAGATGTGCATAAAGAGGCAAGAGAGGTGCATAAAGAGGGAAGAAGTGTGCAGAAAGAGGCAAAGGGTGCAGAAAATGAAATGTAAGAGAGGTACAGAAAGGAGCAAGGGAACTGCAGAAAGATCCAACAGAGGTGCAGAAAGGAGCATGAAGGGTGCAAAAAGATGGAAGAGAGGTGCAGAAAGAAGCAAGAGAGGAACAGCAAGAAACAGGTTAAGTCTAGAAAGAAGGAACAGAGGTGCAGAAAGAGGCAAGAGAGGTGTAGAAAGAGGGAAGAGGGGTGCAGTAAGAGGCAAGAGTGGTGCAGAAAGAAGCAAGAGAAGTGCCGAAAGAAGCAAGAGCAGTGCAGAAAGAACCAACAGAGGTGGAGAAAGAGGTAAGAGGGGTGCAGAAAAAAGCAAGAGAAGTGCAGAAAGGAGCAACAGAGGTGCAGAAAGAGGCAAGAGAACTGCAGAAAGTGGCAAGAGAGTTGCAGAAAGAGGCAAGAGAGGTGAAGAAAGAGGGAAGAGGGGTGCAGAAAGAGGCAAGAGATGTGCAGAAAGTGGCAAGTGAAGTACAGAAAGAGGCAAGAGAGGTACAGAAAGAGGCAAGAGGTGCAGAAAGAGGGAAGAGGGGTGCAGAAAGAGGCAAGAGAGGTGCAGAAAGAGGCAAGAGAAGTACAGAAAGAAGCAAGAGAGGTGCAGAAAGAGAAAAGAGGGGTGCCGAAAGAGGCAAGAGACGTGCAGAAAGAGGCAAGAGAGGTACAGAAAGAGGGAAGAGGACTGCAGAAAGAGGCAAGAGAAGTGCAGAAAAAGGCAAGGGGGTGGAGAACGAAGCAAAAGAAGTGCAGAAAGAAGGAGCAGAGGTGCAGAAAGAGGCAAGAGAGTGCAGAAAGAGGCAAGAGGGTGCAGTAAGAGGCAAGAGAGATGCAGAAAGAAGCAAGAGAAGTGCAGAAAGAGGCAAGAAAAGTGCAGAAAGAGGCAAGAGAGGTGCAGAAAGAAGCAAGAGAGGTTCAGAAAGGAGCAACAGAGGTGCTAGAAAGAGGCAAGAGAAGTGCAGAAAGAGGCAAGAGAGGTACAGAAAAGACAAGAGAGGTGCAGAAAGAGGGAAGAGAGTTGCAGAAAGAGGCAGGGGAGGTGCAGAAAGAGGCAAGAGCGGGGCAAAAAGAGGCAAGAGAAGTAGACAAACAGGCAAAAGAGGTGCAGAAAGATTAAGAGTGAGGTGCAGAAAGAGGCCAGTGAGGTGGAGAAAGAGGCAAGAGAGGTACAGAAAGAGATAAAAGACATACAGAAAGAGGCAAGTGACGTAGAGAAAGAGGCAAGAGAAGTGGAGAAAGAGGCAAGTGAAATACAGAAAGAGACAAGAGTGGTGAAGAAAGAGGGAAGAGGAGTGCAGTAAGAGTAAGAGGCAAGAGGGGTGCAGAAAGAAGCAAGAGATGTGCAGAAAGAGGCAAGAGATGTGCAGAAAGAGGCAAGAGATGTGCAGAAAGAGGCAAGAGAGGTGCATAAAGAGGGAAGAAGTGTGCAGAAAGAGGCAAGAGGGTGCAGAAAATGAAATGCAAGAGAGGTGCAGAAAGAGGCAAGAGAAGTGCAGAAAGAGCCAACAGAGAGTGCAGAAAGGAGCAAGAGAGGTGCAGAAAGATGGCAAGAGAGGTGCAGAAAGAAGCAAGAGAGGAACAGAAAGAAGCAAGTGAAGTGCAGAAAGAAGGAACAGAGGTGCAGAAAGAGGCAAGAGAGGAGTAGAAAGAGTGAAGAGGGGTGCAGTTAGAGGCAAGAGTGGTGCAGAAAGAAGCAAGAGAAGTGCCGAAAGAAGCAAGAGAAGTACAGAAAGAACCAACAGAGGTGAAGAAAGAGGGAAGAGGGGTGCAGAAAGAGGCAAGAGAGGTGCAGAAAGAAGTAATAGGGCTGCAGAAAGAGGAAAGGGGGGTGCAGAAAGAGGGAAGACGGGTGCAGTAAGAGGGAAGAGGGATGCATAAAGAAGCAAGAGAAGTGCAGAAAGAGGCAAGAGGGGTGAAGAAAAAGGCACGAAAAGTACAGAAAAGAGCAACAGAGGTACAGAAAGAGGCAAGAGAACAAACTGCAGAAAGAAGCAAGAGAGGTGCAAAAAGATGGAAGAGAAGTGCCGAAAGAAGCAGGAGAGGAACAGAAAGAGGCAACAGAGGTGCAGAAAGAAGCAAGAGAACTGCAGAAAGAGGAAGAAAGGTACAGAAAGAGGCAAAAGTGGTGCAGAAAGAGGTAAGAGAGGTACAGAAAGAGACAAGAAAGGTGCAGAAAGAGGCAAGAGAAGTGCAGAAAGAACCAACAGAGGTGGAGAAAGAGGTAAGAGGGGTGCAGAAGGAGGCAAGAGAGGTGTATAAAGAGGGAAGAAGTGTGCAGAAAGAGGCAAGGGGGTGCAGAAAATGCAAGAGAAGTACAGAAAGGAGCAAGGGAACTGCAGAAAGATCCAACAGAGGTGCAGAAAGACGCAAGAAGGGTGCAGAGAGATGGCAAGAGAAGTGCAGAAAGAAGCAAGAGAGGTAGCAGAAAGAGGCAAGAGAGGTACAGAAAGAAACAAGAGAAGTGTAGAAAGAAGGCAACAGAGGTGCAGAAAGAGGCAAGAGAGGTGTAGAAAGAGGGAAGAGGGTGCAGAAAGAGGCAAGAGGGGAGCAGAAAGAAGCAAGAGAGGTGCAGAAAGAAGCAAGAGAAGTGCAGAAAGAAGCAACAGAGGTGCAGAAAGAGGCAAGAGGGATGCAGAAAGAAGCAAGAGAAGTGCAGAAAGAAGCAACAGAGGTGCAGAAAGAGGCAAGAGAACTGCAGAAAGTGGCAGGAGAGGTGCAGAATGAGGCAAGAGAGGTAAAGAAAGAGGGAAGAGGGGTGCAGAAAGAGGCAAGAGATGTGCAGAAAGAGGCAAGCGAAGTACAGAAAGAGAAAAGAGGGGTGCCGAAAGAGGCAAGAGACGTGCAGAAAGAGGCAAGAAAGTGCGGAAAGAACCAACAGAGGTGGAGAAAGAGGAAAGAGGGGTGTAGAAAGAGGCAAGAGATGTGCAGAAAGAGGCAAGAGAGGTGCATAAAGAGGGAAGAAGTGTGCAGAAAGAGGCAAGGGGTGCAGAAAATGAAATGCAAGAGAGGTACAGAAAGGAGCAAGGGAACTGCAGAAAGATCCAACAGAGGTGCATAAAGGAGCAAGAAGGGTGCAAAAAGATGGAGAGGTCAGAAAGAAGCAAGAGAGGAACAGCAAGAAACAAGTTAAGTGTAGAAAGAAGGAACAGAGGTGCAGAAAGAGGCAAGAGAGGAGTAGAAAGAGGGAAGAGGGGTGCAGTTAGAGGCAAGAGTGGTGCAGAAAGAAGCAAGAGAATTGCCGAAAGAAGCAAGAGAAGTACAGAAAGAACCAACAGAGGTGAAGAAAGAGGGAAGAGGGGTGCAGAAAGAGGCAAGAGATGTGCAGAAAGTGGCAAGCGAAGTACAGAAAGAGGCAAGAGAGTTGCAGAAAGAGGCAAGAGGTGCAGAAAGAGGGAAGAGGGGTGCAGAAAGAGGCAAGAGAGGTGCAGAAAGAGGCAAGAGAGGTACAGAAAGAAGCAAGAGAGGTGCAGAAAGAGAAAAGAGGGGTGCCAAAAGAGGCAAGAGACATGCAGAAAGAGGCAAGAGAGGTGCAGAAAGACGGAAGAGGACTGCAGAAAGAGGCAAGAGAAGTGCAGAAAAAGTCAAGGGGGTGGAGAAAGAAGCAAAAGAAGTGCAGAAAGAAGGAACAGAGGTGCAGAAAAAGTCAAGAGAGGTGCAGAAAGAGGGAAGAGGGGTGCAGTAAGAGGGAAGAGGGATGCAGAAAGAAGCAAGAAAAGTGCAGAAAGAAGCAAGAGCAGTGCAGAAAGAGGCAAGAGTGGTGCAGAAAAAGCTAGAGACGTTCAAAAAGGAGTAACAGAGGTGCTGAAAGAAGAAAGAGAACTGCAGAAAGAGGCAAGAGAGGTGCAGAAAATGACAAGAGAGGTGCAGAAAGAGGGAAGAGTTGCAGAAAGAGGCAGGAGAGGTGCAGAAAGAGGCAAGAGAGGTGCAAAAAGAGGCAAGAGAAGTAGACAAACAGGCAAGAGAGGTACAGAAAGATTGAGAGTGAGGTGCAGAAAGAAGTCAGTGAGGTGCAGAAAGAGGCAAGAGAGGTACAGAAAGAGGCAAAAGACATACAGAAAAAGGCAAGTGATGTAGAGAAAGAGGCAAGAGAAGTGGAGAAAGAGGCAAGAGAAATACAGAAAGAGACAAGAGCGGTGAAGGAAGAGGAGTGCATTAAGAGGCAAGAAGGGTGCAGAAAGAAGCAAGAGAGGTGCAGAAAGAAGCAACAGAAGTGCAGTAAGAAGCAACAAAGGTGCAGAAAAAGGCAAGAGAAGTGCAGAAAGAGGCAAAAGAAGTGTGTAAAGAGGCATGAGAGGTGCAGAAAGAAGGAAGAGGGCTGCAGAAAGTGGAAAGGGGGGTGCAGAAAGAACAAAACAAGTGTAGAAAGAAGGAACAGAGGTGTAGAAAGAGGCAAGACAGGTGCAGAAAGAGGGAAGGGGAGGTGCAGTAAGAGGCAAGAGGGATGCAGAAAGAAGCAAGAGAAGTGCAGAAAGAAGCAAGAGAAGTGCAGAAAGAACCAACAGAAGTGCAGACAGAGGCAAGAGGGGTGAAGAAAAAGGCAAGAGAAGTGCAGAAAGGAGTAACAGAGGTACAGAAAGAGGCAAGAGAATGAACTGTAGAAAGAAGCAAGAGAGGTGCAGAAAGAGGCAAGAGAAGTGGACAAAGAGGCGAGAGAGGTCCAGAAAGAAGAGAGTGAGGTGCAGAAAGAGGTAAGTGAAGTGCAGAAAGAGGCAAGAGAAGCACAGAAAGAGGACAGAGAAGCCCAGAAAGAAGCAAGAGTAGTGCAGAAAGAAGCAAGAGAAGTGCAGAAAGAGGCAAGAAAAGTGCAGAAAGAGACAAGAGAGGTGCAGAAAGAGGCAAAAGAGGTACATAAAGAGGCAAGAGAGGTGCATAAAGAGGGAAGACGTGTGCAGAAAGAGGCAAGGGGGTGCAGAAAATGCAAGAGAGGTACAGAAAGGAGCAAGGGAACTGCAGAAAGATCCAACAGAGGTGCAGAAAGGCGCAAGAAGGGTGCAGAAAGATAGAAGAGAAGTGAAGAAAGAAGCAAGAGAGGAACAGAAAGAGGCAAGAGAGGTGCAGAGAGACGCAAGAGAACTGCAGAAAGAGGAAGAAAGGTGCACAAAGAGGCAAGAGTTGTGCAGAAAGAGGCAAGAGTGGTACATAAAGAGACAAGAAAGGTGCAGAAAGATAAAAGAGGAGTGCAGAAAGAGGCAAGAGGGGTGCAGAAAGAAGCAAGAGAGGTACAGAAAGAAGCAACAGAAGTGCAGAAAGTAGCAACAAAGGTGCAGAAAAATGCAAGAGAAGTGAAGAAAGAGGCAAAAGAAGTGCATAAATAAGCATGAGAGGTGCAGAAAGAGGCAAGAGGTGTATAGAAAGAGGCAAGAGAAGTGCAGAAAGGAGAAACAGAGGTGCAGAAAGAGGCAAGAGAACTGCAGAAAGAGGCAATAGAGGTACAGAAAGAGGCAAGAGAGGTGAAGAGGGGTGTAGAAAGCGGCAAGAGAGCTGCAGAAAGAGCCAAGAGAAATACAGAAAGAGGCAAGAGAGATGCAGAAAGAGGCAAGAGAGGTGCGTAAAGAGGGAAGAGGGGTACATAAAGAGGCAAGAAAGGTGCAGAAAGAGGCAAGGGAGGTGCAGAAAGAAGGAAGAGGGCTGCATAAAGAGGAAAGGGGGTGCAGAAAGTACAAAACAAGTGCAGAAAGAAGGAACAGAGGAGCAGAAAGAGGCAAGAGAGGTGCAGAAAGAGGCCAGACGGGTACAGTAAGATGGAAGAGGGATGCATAAAGAAGCAAGAGAAATGCAGAAAGAAGCAAGAGAAGTGTAGAAAGAACCAACAGAAGTGCAGACAGAGGCAAGAGGAGTGAAAAAAAGGCAAAAGAGTGCAGAAAGGATCAACAGAGGTACAGAAAGAGGCAAGAGAACTGCAGAAAGAAGCAAGAGAGGTGTAGAAAGAGGCAAGAGAGGTGCAGAAAGAGGGAAGAGAGTTGGAGAAAGAGGCAAGAGAGGTGAAAAAAGAGGCAAGAGAGGTGTAGAAAGAGGCAAGAGTAGTGGACAAATAGGCGAGAGAGGCCAAGAAAGAGAGAGTGAGGTGCAGAAAGAGGCAAGTGAAGTGCAGAAAGAGGTAAGAGAGGTACAGAAAGAGGCAAGAGAAGTACAGAAAGAAGCAAGAGAAGCACAGAAAGAGGCTAGAGAAGCACAGAAAGAAGCAAGAGAAGTGCAGAAAGAAGCAAGAGAAGCACAGAAAGAGGCTAGGGAAGCACAGAAAGAAGCAAGAGAAGTGCAGAAAGAAGCAAGAGAAGTGCAGAAAGAGGCAAGAAAAGTGCAGAAAGAGGCAAGAGAGGTGCAGAAAGAGGCAAAAGAGGTACAGAAAGAGGCAAGAGAGGTGCAGAAAGGAGCAATGCAACTGCAGAAAGATCCAACAGAGGTGCAGAAAGGGGCAAGAAGGGTGCAGAAAGAAGCAAGAGAACTGCAGAAAGAGGAAGAAAGGTGCAGAAAGAGCCAAGAGTGGTGCAGAAAGTGGCAAGGGAGGTACAGAAAGAGACAAGAAAGGTGCAGAAAGAGGCAAGAGAAGTGCTGAAAGAAGCAAGAGGATTGCAGAAATAGGCAAGAGAAGTGCAGAAAGAAGCAAGACAAGCACTGAAAGAAGCAAGAGAAGTGCAGAAAGAAGCAGGAGAAGTACAGAAAGAGGCAAGAGAAGTGCAGAAGGAGGCAAGAGTAGTGCAGAAAGAGGCCATTGAGGTACAGAAAGAGGCAAGAGAGGTACAGACAGAGGCAAGTGTGGTGCAGAAAGAGGCAAGTGAAGTGGAGAAAGAGGCAAGAAGAGCAGAAAGAGGCAAGAGAAATACAGAAAGAAGCAAGAGAAGCACTGAAAGAAGCAAGAGAAGTGCAGAAAGAAGCAAGAAAAGTGCAGAAAGAGGCAAGGGAAGTGCAGAAAGAGGCAAGAGAGGTACAGAAAGAGGCAAGAGAGGTGCAGAAAGAAGCAACACATATGCACAAAGAGGCAAGGGAAGTGCAGAAAGAGAGAAGAGGGGTCCATAAAGATGCAAGTGATGTGCAGAAAGAGGCAAGAGAGGTACAGAAAGCGGGAAGAGGGCTGCAGAAAGAGGCAATAGGCATGCAGAAAGAAGCAAGAAAGGTGCAGAAAGAAGCAAGAGAAGTGTAGAAAGAAGAACCACAGGAGCAGAAAGAGGCAAGAGAAGTGCAGAAAGGAGGAAGAGAAGTGCTGAAAGAGGCAAGAGAAGTGCAGAAAGAGGTAAGAGGAGTGCAGAAAGAGGCAAGACGGGTGCAGTAAGATGGAAGAGGGATGCATAAAGGAGCAAGAGAAGTGCAGAAAGAAGCAAGAGGAGTGCAGAAAGAACCAACAGAAGTGCAGACAGAGGCAAGAGGGGTGAAAAGAAGTGCAGAAAGGATCAACAGAGGTACAGAAAGAGGCAAGAGAACTGCAGAAAGAAGCAAGAGAGGTGCAGAAAGAGACAAGAGAGGTGCAGAAAGAGGGAAGAGAGTTGGAGAAAGAGGCAAGCGAGGTAAAAAAAAGAGGCAAGAGACGTGTAGAAAGAGGCAAGAGAAGTGGACAAATAGGCGAGAGAGGTCTAGAAAGAGCGAGTGAGGTGCAGAAAGAGTCAAGTGAAGTGCAGAAAGAGGTGAGAGAGGTACAGAAAGAGGCAAGAGAAGTACAGAAAGAACCAAGAGAAGCACAGAAAGAGGCTAGAGAAGCACAGAAAGAAGAAAGAGAAGTGCAGAAAGAAGCAAGAGAAGTGCAGAAAGAGGCTAGAAAAGTGCAGAAAGAGGCAAGAGAGGTGCAGAAAGAGGCAAAAGAGGTACAGAAAGAGGCAAGAGAGGTGCATAATGAGGGAAGAAGTGTGCAGAAAGAGGCAAGAGGGATGCAGAACATGCAAGAGAGGTGCAGAAAGGAGCAGGGGAACTGCAGAAAGATTCAACAGAGGTGCAGAAAGGGGCAAGAAGGGTGCAGAAAGAAGCAAGAGAACTGCAGAAAGAGGAAAAAAGGTACAGAAAGAGGCAAGAGTGGTGCAGAAAGTGGCAAGGGAGGTACAGAAAGAGACAAGAAAAGTGCAGAAAGAGGCAAGAGAAGTGCTGAAAGAAGCAAGAGGATCGCAGAATTAGGCAAGAGAAGTGCAGAAAGAAGCTGGAGAAGTGCAGAAAGAGGCAAGAGAAGTGCAGAAAGAGGCAAGAGAAGTGCAGAAAGAGGCCATTGAGGTACAGAAAGAGGCAAGTGTGGTGCAGAAAGAGGCAAGTGAAGTGGAGAAAGAGGCAAGAAGAGCAGAAAGAGGCAAGAGAAGTACAGAAAGAAGCAAGAGAAGCACTGAAAGAAGCAAGAGAAGTGCAGAAAGAGGCAAGAGAGGTGCATAAAGAAGCAACAAATATGCACAAAGAGGCAAGAGAAGTGCAGAAAGAGAGAAGAGGGGTCCATACAGAGGCACGTGATGTGCAGAAAGAGGCAAGAGAGGTGCAGAAAGCGGGAGGAGGGTTGCAGAAAGAGGCAATAGGCATGAAGAAAGAAGCAAGAAAGGTGCAGAAAGAAGCAAGAGAAGTGTAGAAAGAAGGAACAGAGGAGCAGAAAGAGGCAAGAGAAGTGCAGAAAGGAGCAGGAGAAGTGCTGAAAGAGGCAAGAGAAGTGCAGAAAGAGGGAAGAGAAGTGCAGAAAGAGGACAGTGAGGTACAGGAAGAGGCAAGAGACGTTCAGAAAGAGGCAAGAGACGGAGAGAAAGAGGCAAGTGAAGTGGAGAAAGAGGCTATAAAAATGCAGAAAGAGGCAAGAGAGGTGAAGAAAGAGGGAAGAGGAGTGCAGAAAGAGGCAAGAGGGGTCCAGAAAGAAGCAAGAGAGGTGCAGAAAGAAGCAACAGAAGTGCAGAAAGAAGCAACAAAGGTGCAGAAAAAGGCAAGAGAAGTGCAGGCAGAGGCTAAAGAAGTGTAGAAATAAGCAAGAGAGGTGCAGAAAGACGCAAGAGAGTGTAGAAAGAGGCAAGAGAAGTGCAGAAAGGAGCAACAGAGGTGCAGAAAGAGGAAAGGGGAAGAGGGCTGCAGAAAGAGGAAAGGGGGTGCAGAAAGAACAAAACAAGTGCAGAAAGAAGGAACAGAGGTGCAGAAAGAGGCAAGAGAGGTGCAGAAAGAGGCAAAAGAGGTACAGAAAGAGGCAATATATGTGCATTACGAGGGAAGAAGTGTGCAGAAGGAGGCAAGAGGGGTGCAGAACATGCAAGAGAGGTACAGAAAGGAGCAGGGGAACTGCAGAAATATCCAACAGAGGTGCAGAAAGGGGCAAGAAAGGTGCAGAAAGATGGAAGAGATGTGCAGAAAGAATGAACAGAGGAACAGAAAGAGGCAAGAGAGGTGCAGAAAGAAGCAAGAGAACTGCAGAAAGAGGAAGAAAGGTGCAGAAAGAGGCAAGAGTGGTGCAGAAAGTGGCAAGGGAGGTACAGAAAGAGACAAGAAAGGTGCAGAAAGAGGCAAGAGAAGTGCAGAATGAAGCAAGAGAAGCATAGAGCTAGGCAAGAGAAGTGCAGAAAGAAGCAAGACAAGCACTGAAAGATGCAAGAGAAGTGCATAAAGAAGCAGGAGAAGTGCTTAAAGAGGCAAGAGAAGTGCAGAAAGAGGCAAGAGAAGTGCAGAAAGAGGCTATTGAGGTACAGAAAGAATCAAGAGAGGTACAGAAAGAGGCAAGTGAGGTGCAAAAAGAGGCAAGTGAAGTAGAGAAAGAGGCAAGAGAAAAGCAGAAAGAGGCAAGAGAAGTACAGAAAGAAGCAAGAGAAGCACTGAAAGAAGCAAGAGAAGTGCAGAAAGAAGCAAGAAAAGTGCAGAATTAGGCAAGGGAAGTGCAGAAAGATGCAAGAGAAGTGCATAAAGAAGCAGGAGAAGTGCTGAAAGAGGCAAGAGAAGTGCAGAAAGAGGCAAGAGAAGTGCAGAAAGAGGCTATTGAGGTACAGAAAGAGGCAAGAGAGGTACAGAAAGAGGCAAGTGAGGTGCAGAAAGAGGCAAGTGAAGTGGAGAAAGAGGCAAGAGAAAAGCAGAAAGAAGCAAGAGAAGCACTGAAAGAAGCAAGAAAAGTGCAGAAATAGGCAAGGGAAGTGCAGAAAGAGGCAAGAGAGGTACAGAAAGAGGCAAGAGAGGTGCAGAAAGAAGCAACAGAAGTGCAGAAAGATGCAACAAATGTGCACAAAGAGGCATGAGAAGTGCAGAAAGAGAGAAGAGGGGTGCATAAAGAGGCAAGAGATGTGCAGAAAGAGGCAAGAGAGGTGCAGAAAGCGGGAAGAGGGCTGCAGAAAGAGGCAATAGGTGTGCAGAAAGAAGCAAGAAAGGTGCAGAAAGAAGCAAGAGAAGTGTAGAAACAAGGAACAGATGTGCAGAAAGAGGCAACAAAAGTGCAGAAAGGAGCAAGAGAAGTGCTGAAAGAGGCAAAAGAAGTACAGAGAGAGGTAAGAGAAGTGCAGAAAGAGGCCAGTGAGGTACAGAAAGAGGCAAGAGAGGTTCAGAAAGAGGCAAGAGATGGAGAGAAAGAGGCAAGTGAAGTGGAGAAAGAGGCTAGAAAAATGCAGAAAGAGGCAAGAGAGGTGAAGAAAGAGGGAAGAGGAGTGCAGAAAGAGGCAAGAGGGGTCCAGAAAGAAGCAAGAGAGGTGCAGAAAGAAGTAACAGAAGTGCAGAAAGAAGCAACAAAGGTGCAGAAAGAGGCAATAGAAGTGCAGAAAGAGGCAATAGAAGTGCAGAAAGAGGCAAAAGAGGTGCGGAAATAAGCAATAGAGGCGCAGAAAGAGAGTTGGAGAAAGAGGCAAGAGAGGTGAAGAGAGAGGCAAGAGAGGTGCAGAAAGAGGCAAGTGAAGTGCAGAAAGAGGCAAGAGAGGTACAAAAAGAGGCAAGAGAAGTACAGAAAGAAGCAAGAGAAGCACAGAAAGAGGCAAGAGAGGTGCAGAAAGAGGGAAGAGGGTACATAAAGAGGCAAGAGAGGTTCAGAAAGAGGCAAGAGATGGAGAGAAAGAGGCAAGTGAAGTGGGGAAAGAGGCAAGAGAAATGCAGAAAGAGGCAAGAGGGGTCCAGAAAGAAGCAAGAGAGGTGCAGAAAGATGCAACAGAAGTGCAAAAAGAAGCAACAAAGGTGCAGAAAGAGGCAAGAGAAGTGCAGAAAGAGGCAAAAGAGGTGCAGAAATAAGCAATAGAGGTACAGAAAGAGGGAAGAGGGCTGCAGAAGGAGGCAAGAGGGGTGCAGAAAGAAGCAAGAGGGGTTCAGAAAGAAGCAAGAGAAGTGCAGAAAGAACCAACAGAGGTGCAGAAAGAGGCAAGAGGGGTGCAGAAAGAGGTAAGAGAAGTGCAGAAAGGAGCAAGAGAAGTGCAGAAAGAGGCAAGAAAAGTGAAGAAAGAGGCAAGAGAAGTACAGAAAGAGGCAAGAGGGGTGCAGAAAGAGGCAAGAGAGGTGCAGAAAGAAGCAACAGATGTGCAGAAAGAAGCAAGAGAACTGCAGAAAGGTCCAACAGAGGTGCAGAAAGACACAAGAGATGTGCAGAAAATGGAAGGGAAGTGCAGAAAGAAGCAAGAGAGGTGCACAAAGAGGCAACAGAGGTGCAAAAAGAAGCAAGAGAACTGCAGAAAGAGAGAGAGGGGTGCAGAAAGAGGCAAGAGATGTGCAGAAAGAGGCAAGAGAGGTGCAGAAAGCGGGAAGAGGGCTGCAGAAAGAGGCACTAGGCGTGCAGAAAGAAGCAAGAAAGGTGCAGAAAGAAGCAAGAGAAGTGTAGAAACAAAGAACAGATGTGCAGAAAGAGGCAAGAAAAGTGCAGAAAGGAGCAAGAGAAGTGCTGAAAGAGGCAAAAGAAGTACAGAGAGAGGTAAGAGAAGTGCAGAAAGAGGCCAGTGAGGTACAGAAAGAGGCAAGAGAGGTTCTGAAAGAGGCAAGAGATGGAGAGAAAGAGGCAAGTGAAGTGGAGAAAGAGGCTAGAAAAATGCAGAAAGAGGCAAGAGAGGTGAAGAAAGAGGGAAGAGGAGTGCAGAAAGAGGCAAGAGGGGTCCAGAAAGAAGCAAGAGAGGTGCATAGAGAAGCAACAGAAGTGCAGAAAGAAGCAACAAAGGTGCAGAAAGAGGCAAAAGAGGTGCGGAAATAAGCAATAGAGGCGCAGAAAGAGAGTTGGAGAAAGAGGCAAGAGAGGTGAAGAGAGAGGCAAGAGAGGTGCAGAAAGAGGCAAGAGAAGTGGATAAAGAGGTGAGAGAGTTCCAGAAAGAAGAGATTGAGGTGCAGAAAGAGGCAAGTGAAGTGCAGAAAGAGGCAAGAGAGGTACAAAAAGAGGCAAGAGAAGTACAGAAAGAAGCAAGAGAAGCACAGAAAGACGCAAGAGAGGTGCAGAAAGAGAGAAGAGGGGTACAGAAAGAGGCAAGAGAGGTGCAGAAAGAGGCAAGAGATGTACAGAGGGAGGTAAGAGAAGTGCAGAAAGAAGCCAGTGAGGTACATAAAGAGGCAAGAGAGGTTCAGAAAGAGGCAAGAGATGGAGAGAAAGAGGCAAGTGAAGTGGGGAAAGAGGCAAGAGAAATGCAGAAAGAGGCAAGAGGGGTCCAGAAAGAAGCAAGAGAGGTGCAGAAAGATGCAACAGAAGTGCAAAAAGAAGCAACAAAGGTGCAGAAAGAGGCAAGAGAAGTGCAGAAAGAGGCAAAAGAGGTGCAGAAATAAGCAATAGAGGTGCAGAAAGAGGGAAGAGGGCTGCAGAAGGAGGCAAGAGGGGTGCAGAAAGAAGAAAGAGGGGTGCAGAAAGAAGCAAGAGAAGTGCAGAAAGAACCAACAGAGGTGCAGAAAGAGGCAAGAGGGGTGCAGAAAGAGGTAAGAGAAGTGCAGAAAAGAGCAAGAGAAGTGCAGAAAGAGGCAAGAAAAGTGAAGAAAGAGGCAAGAGAAGTACAGAAATAGGCAAGAGGGTGCAGAAAGAGGCAAGAGAGGTGCAGAAAGAAGCAACAGATGTGCAAAAAGAAGCAAGAGAACTGCAGAAAGGTCCAACAGAGGTGCAGAAAGACACAAGAGATGTGCAGAAAAATGGAAGGGAAGTGCAGAAAGAAGCAAGAGAGGTGCACAAAGAGGCAACAGAGGTGCAAAAAGAAGCAAGAGAACTGCAGAAAGAGAGAAGAGGGGTGCATAAAGAGGCAAGAGATGTGCAGAAAGAGGCAAGAGAGGTGCAGAAAGCGGGAAGAGGGCTGCAGAAAGAGGCAATAGGCGTGCAGAAAGAAGCAAGAAAGGTGCAGAAAGAAGCAAGAGAAGTGTAGAAACAAAGAACAGATGTGCAGAAAGAGGCAAGAAAAGTGCAGAAAGGAGCAAGAGAAGTGCTGAAAGAGGCAAAAGAAGTACAGAGAGAGGTAAGAGAAGTGCAGAAAGAGGCAAGTGAGGTGCAGAAAGAGGCAAGAGAGGTGTCAGAAAGAGGCAAGAGATGGAGAGAAAGAGGCAAGTGAAGTGGAGGAAGAGGCTAGAAAAATGCAGAAAGAGGCAAGAGAGGTGAAGAAAGAGGGAAGAGGAGTGCAGAAAGAGACAAGAGGGGTCCAGAAAGAAGCAAGAGAGGTGCAGAAAGAAGCAACAGAAGTGCAGAAAGAAGCAACAAAGGTGCAGAAAGAGGCAATAGAAATTCAGAAAGAGGCAAAAGAGGTGCGGAAATAAGCAATAGAGGCGCAGAAAGTGGAAAGAGTTGGAAAAAGAGGCAAGAGAGGTACAGAGAGAGGCAAGAGAGGTGCAGAAAGAGGCAAGAGAAGTGGATAAAGAGGCGAGAGAGTTCAAGAAAGAAGAGTGAGGTGCAGAAATAGGCAAGTGAAGTGCAGAAAGAGGCAAGAGAGGTACAAAAATGGGCAAGAGAAGTACAGAAAGAAGCAAGAGAAGCACAGAAAGAGGCAAGAGAGGTGCAGAAAGAGGGAAGAGGTGTACAGAAAGAGGCAAGAGAGGTGCAGAAAGAGGCAAGAGAAGTGCAGAGGGAGGTAAAAGAAGTGCAGAAAGAAGCCAGTGAGGTACAGAAAGAGGCAAGAGAGGTTCAGAAAGAGGCAAGAGATGGAGAGAAAGAGGCAAGTGAAGTGGGGAAAGAGGCAAGAGAAATGCAGAAAGAGGCAAGAGGGGTCCAGAAAGAAGCAAGAGAGGTGCAGAAAGATGCAACAGAAGTGCAAAAAGAAGCAACAGAGGTGCAGAAAGAGGCAAGAGAGGTGCAGAAAGAGGCAAGAGAGGTGTGGAATAAGCAATAGAGGTGCAGAAAGAGGGAAGAGGGTGCACAAAGAGGCAAGAGAGGTGCAGAAACAAGCAAGAGAGGTGCAGAAACAAGCAAGAGAAGTGCAGAAAGAACCAACAGAGGTGCAGAAAGAGGCAAGAAAACTGCAGAAAGAGGCAAGAGAAGTACAGAAAGAGGCAAGAGGGGTGCAGAAAGAGGCAAGAGAGGTGCAGAAAATAGCAACAGATGTGCAAAAAGAAGCAAGAGAACTGCAGAAAAGGTCCAACAGAGGTGCAGAAAGACACAAGAGAGGTGCAGAAAAATGGAAGAGAAGTGCAGAACGAAGCAAGAGAGGTGCACAAAGAGGCAACAGAGGTGGAAAAAGAAGCAAGAGAACTGCAGAAAGAGGAAGAAAAGTACAGAAAGAGGCAAGAGAGGTGCAGAAAGAGGCAAGAGAGGTATAGAAAGAGGCAAGAGGGGTACAGAAAGAGACAAGAGAAGTGCAGAAAGGAGCAAGAGAAGTGCTGAAAGGAGCAAGAGAAGTGCAGAAAGAAGCAAAAAGAAGTGCAGAATGAGGTAAGAGAAGTGCAGAATGAGGTCAGAGAAGTGCAGAAAGATGCAAGTGAGGTACAGAAAGAGGCAAGAGTCATACAGAAAGAGGCAACTGACATAGAGAAAGAGGCAAGAGAAGTTGAGAAAGAGGCAAGAGAAATACAGAAAGAGACAAGAGAGGTGAAGAAAGAGGGAAGAGGAGTGCAGAAAGAGGCAAGAGGGGTGCAGAAAGAAGCAGGAGAGGTGCAGAAAGAAGCAACAGAAGTGCAGTAAGAAGCAACAAAGGTGCAGAAAGAAGCAAGAGATGTGCAGAAAGAGGCAATAGAAGTGCAGAAAGAGGCCATTGAGGTACAGAAAGAGGCAAGAGAGGTACAGAAAGAGGCAAGTGGGGTGCAGAAAGAGGCAAAAGAAGTGGAGAAAGAGGCAAAAGAGGTACAGAAAGAGGCAAGAGAGGTGTAGAAAAAGACAAAAATGGTGCAGAAAGAGGCAAGAGAAGTGCAGGAAGAAGCAAGAGAAGAGCAGAAAGAGGCAAGAGAAGTGCATAAAGAAGCACCAGAAGCACTGAAAGAAGCAAGAGAAGTGCAGAAAGAAGCAAGAAAAGTGCAGAAAGAGGCAATAGAAGTGCAGAAAGAGCAAGAGAGGTGCAGAAAGAGCAAAGAGGGCTGCAGAAAGAGGCAACAGGCGCTAGAGAAGAGAGAGAAGAGGTGTAGAAAGAGGCAAGAGATGTGCAGAAAGAGGCAAGAGAGTGCAGAAAGAGCAAAGAGGGCTGCAGAAAGAGGCAATAGGCGTGCAGAAAGAAGCAAGAAAGGTGCAGAAAGAAGCAAGAGAAGTGTAGAAACAA
Source organism: Calotriton arnoldi (assembly GCA_963921515.1). NCBI lineage: Eukaryota > Metazoa > Chordata > Amphibia > Caudata > Salamandridae > Calotriton > Calotriton arnoldi. Next base: position 1,104,719 of record CAWUFW010001531.1, on the reverse strand, counting down.
AGAACAGATGTGCAGAAAGAGGCAAGAAAAGTGCAGAAAGGAGCAAGAGAAGTGCTGAAAGAGGCAAAAGAAGTATAGAGAGAAGTAAGAGAAGTGCAGAAAGAGGCCAGTGAGGTACAGAAAGAGGCAAGAGAGGTTCAGAAAGAGGCAAGAGATGGAGAGAAAGAGGCAAGTGAAGTGGAGAAAGAGGCTAGAAAAATGCAGAAAGAGGCAAGAGAGGTGAAAAAAGAGGGAAGAGGAGTGCAGAAAGAGACAAGAGGGGTCCAGAAAGAAGCAAGAGAGGTGCAGAAAGAAGCAACAGAAGTGCAGAAAGAAGCAACAAAGGTGCAGAAAGAGGCAATAGAAATTCAGAAAGAGGCAAAAGAGGTGCGGAAATAAGCAATAGAGGCGCAGAAAGTGGAAAGAGAGTTGGAAAAAGAGGCAAGAGAGGTACAGAGAGAGGCAAGAGAGGTGCAGAAAGAGGCAAGAGAAGTGGATAAAGAGGTGAGAGAGTTCAAGAAAGAAGAGAGTGAGGTGCAGAAATAGGCAAGTGAAGTGCAGAAAGAGGCAAGAGAGGTACAAAAAGAGGCAAGAGAAGTACAGAAAGAAGCAAGAGAAGCACAGAAAGAGGCAAGAGAGGTGCAGAAAGAGGGAAGAGGTGTACAGAAAGAGGCAAGAGAGGTGCAGAAAGAGGCAAGAGAAGTGCAGAGGGAGGTAAAAGAAGTGCAGAAAGAAGCCAGTGAGGTACAGAAAGAGGCAAGAGAGGTTCAGAAAGAGGCAAGAGATGGAGAGAAAGAGGCAAGTGAAGTGGGGAAAGAGGCAAGAGAAATGCAGAAAGAGGCAAGAGGGGTCCAGAAAGAAGCAAGAGAGGTGCAGAAAGATGCAACAGAAGTGCAAAAAGAAGCAACAAAGGTGCAGAAAGAGGCAAGAGAAGTGCAGAAAGAGGCAAAAGAGGTGTGGAAATAAGCAATAGAGGTGCAGAAAGAGGGAAGAGGGCTGCAGAAGGAGGCAAGAGGGGTGCAGAAAGAAGCAAGAGGGGTGCAGAAAGAAGCAAGAGAAGTGCAGAAAGAACCAACAGAGGTGCAGAAAGAGGCAAGAAAAGTGAAGAAAGAGGCAAGAGAAGTACAGAAAGAGGCAAGAGGGGTGCAGAAAGAAGCAGGAGAGGTGCAGAAAGAAGCAACAGAAGTGCAGTAAGAAGCACCAGAAGCACTGAAAGAAGCAAGAGAAGTGCAGAAAGAAGCAAGAAAAGTGCAGAAAGAGGCAATAGAAGTGCAGAAAGAGCAAAGAGGTGCAGAAAGAGCAAAGAGGGCTGCATAAAGAGGCAATAGGCGTGTAGAAAGAGAGAAAAAGGGTGCGGAAAGAGGCAAGAGATGTGCAGAAAGAGGCAAGAGAGGTGCAGAAAGAGCAAAGAGGGCTGCAGAAAGAGGCAATTGGGGTGCAGAAAGAGGCAAGAGAAGTGTAGAAAGATGGAACAAATGTGCAGAAATAGGCAAGAGAAGTGCAGAAAGAGAGAAGAGGGTGCAGAAACAGGCAAGAGATGTGCAGAAAGAGGCAAGAGAGGTGCAGAAAAGCAAAGAGGGCAGTGCAGAAAGAGGCAATAGGGGTGCAGAAAGAGGCAATAGGGGTGGAAAGAAGTAAAAAGGTGCAGAAAGAAGCAAGAGAAGTGTAGACAGAAGGAACAGAGGTGCAGAAAGAGGCAAGAGAGGTGCAGAAAGAGGAAAGAGGGGTGCAGTAAGAGGTAAGAGGGGTGCAGAAAGAAGCAAGAGCAGTGCCGAAAGAAGCAAGAGAGGAACAGAAAGAGGCAAGAGAGGTGCAGAAAGAAGCAAGAGAACTGCAGAAAGAGGAAGGACGGTGCAGAAAGAGGCAAGAGTGGTGCAGAAAGAGCAAAGAGGGCTGCAGAAAGAAGCAATAGGCGTGCAGAAAGAAACAAGAAAGGTGCAGAAAGAAGCAAGAGAAGTGAAGAAAGAGCCCACAGAGGTGGAGAAAGAGGTAAGAGGGGTGCAGAAAGAGGCAAGAGATGTGCAGAAAGAGGCAAGAGAGGTGCAGAAAGAGGGAATAGGGCTGCAGAAAGAGGCAATAGGGTGCAGAAAGAAGCAATAAAGGTGCAGAAAGAAACAAGAGAAGTGTAGAAAGAAGGAACAGAGGTGCAGAAAGAGGTAAGAGAGTTGCAGAAAGAGGTAAGAAGGGTGCAGTAAGAGGCAAGAGGGTGCAGCAAGAAGCAAAGAGAAGTGCAGAAAGAAAGAAGAGAAGTGCAGAAAGAACCAACAGAGGTGGAGAAAGAGGTAAGCGGGTGCAGAAAGAAGCAAGAGGAGTGCAGAAAGGAGCAAGAGAGGTGCAGAAAGAGGCAAGAGAACTGCAGAAAGTGGCAAGAGAGTTGCAGAAAGAGGCAAGAGAGGTGAAGAAAGAGGGAAAAGGGGTGCAGAAAGAGGCAAGAGAGTTGCAGAAAGAGGCAAGAGGTGTAGAAAGAGGGAAGAGGGGTGCAGATAGAGGCAGGAGAGGTACAGAAAGAGGTAAGAGAGTAGAGAAGGAAGCAAGAGAGGTGCAGAAAGAGAAAAGGGGGGCGCTGAAAGAGGCAAGAGATGTGCAGAAAGAGGCAAGGGGGGTGCAGAAAGAAGCAAAAGAAGTGCAGAAGAAGGAACAGAGGTGCCAAAAAAGGAAAGAGAGGTGCAGAAAGAGGAAGAAAAGTACAGAAAGAGGCAAGAAAGGTGCAGAAAGAGGAAAGAGAGGTATAGAAAGAGGCAAGAGGGGTGCAGAAAGAGACAAGAGAAGTGCAGAAAGGAGCAAGAGAAGTGCTGAAAGGAGCAAGAGAAGTGCAGAAAGAAGCAAAAAGAAGTGCAGAAAGAGGCAAGAGAAGTGCAGAATGAGGTAAGAGAAGTGCAGAAAGAGGCAAGTGAGGTACAGAAAGAGGCAAGAGACATACAGAAAGAGGCAAGTGACATAGAGAAAGAGGCAAGAGAAGTTGAGAAAGAGGCAAGAGAAATACAGAAAGAGACAAGAGAGGTGAAGAAAGAGGGAAGAGGAGTACAGAAAGAGGCAAGAGGGGTGCAGAAAGAAGCAAGAGAGGTGCAGAAAGAAGCAAGAGAAGTGCAGAAAGAGGCAATAGAAGTGCAGAAAGAGGCCATTGAGGTACAGAAAGAGGCAAGAGAGGTACAGAAAGAGGCAAGTGGGGTGCAGAAAGAGGCAAGAGATGTGGAGAAAGAGACAAGAGAGGTGCAGAAAGAGGCAAGAGAGGTGCAGAAAAAGACAAGAACGGTGCAGAAAGAGGCAAGAGAAGTGCGGGAAGAAGCAAGAGAAGAGCAGAAAGAGGCAAGAGAAGTGCATAAAGAAGCACGAGAAGCACTGAAAGAAGCAAGAGAAGTGCAGAAAGAAGCAAGAAAAGTGCAGAAAGAGGCAAGAGAAGTGCAGAAAGAGCAAGAGAGGTGCAGAAAGAGCAAAGAGGGCTGCAGAAAGAGGCAATAGGCGTGCAGAAAGAGAGAAGAGGGGTGCGGAAAGAGGCAAGAGATTTGCAGAAAGAGGCAAGAGAGGTGCAGAAAGAGCAAAGAGGGCTGCAGAAAGAGGCAATAGGGGTGCAGAAAGAAGCAAGAAAGGTGCAGAAAGAAGAAAGAGAAGTATAGACAGAATGAACAGAGGTGCAGAAAGAGGCAAGAGAGGTGCAGAAAGAGGGAAGAGGGGGGCAGTAAGAGGTAAGAGGGGTGCAGAAAGAAGCAAGAGAAGTGCCGAAAGAAGCAAGAGAGGAACAGAAAGAGGCAAGAGGGCTGCAGAAAGAGGCAATAGGCATGTAGAAAGAGAGAAAAGGGTGCGGAAAGAGGCAAGAGATGTGCAGAAAGAGGCAAGAGAGGTCAGAAAGAGCAAAGAGGGCTGCAGAAAGAGGCAATTGGGGTGCAGAAAGAAGCAAGAGAAGTGTAGAAAGATGGAACAAATGTGCAGAAATAGGCAAGAGAAGTGCAGAAAGAGAGAAGAGGGGTGCAGAAACAGGCAAGAGATGTGCAGAAAGAGGCAAGAGAGGTGCAGAAAAAGCAAAGAGGGCTGCAGAAAGAGGCAATAGGGGTGCAGAAAGAGGCAATAGGTGTGCAGAAAGAAGCAAAAAAGGTGCAGAAAGAAGCAAGAGAAGTATAGACAAAAGGAACATAGGTGCAGAAAGAGGCAAGAGAGGTGCAGAAAGAGGAAAGAGGGGTGCAGTAAGAGGTAAGAGGGGTGCAGAAAGAATCAAGAGAAGTGCCGAAAGAAGCAAGAGAACTGCAGAAAGAGGAAGGACGGTGCAGAAAGAGGCAAGAGTGGTGCAGAAAGAGGCAAGAGAGGTACAGAAAGAGACAAGAAAGATGCAGAAAGAGGCAAGAGATGTGCAGAAAGAGGCAAGAGAGGTGCAGAAAGAGGGAATAGGGCTGCAGAAAGAGGCAATAGGGGTGCAGAAAGAAGCAATAAAGGTGCAGAAAGAAACAAGAGAAGTGTAGAGGTAAGAGAGTTGCAGAAAGAAGTAAGAAGGGTGCAGTAAGAGGCAAGAGGAGTGCAGCAAGAAGCAAGAGAAGTGCCGAAAGAAAGAAGAGAAGTGCAGAAAGAACCAACAAAGGTGGAGAAAGAGGTAAGCGGGGTGAAGAAAGAAGCAAGAGAAGTGCAGAAAGGAGCAACAGAGGTGCAGAAAGAGGCAAGAGAACTGCAGAAAGTGGCAAGAGAGTTGCAGAAAGAGGCAAGAGAGGTGAAGAAAGAGGGAAAAGGGGTGCAGAAAGAGGCAAGAGAGTTGCAGAAAGAGGCAAGAGGTGTAGAAAGAGGGAAGAGGGGTGCAGATAGAGGCAGGAGAGGTACAGTAAGAGGTAAGAGAGGTAGAGAAGGAAGCAAGAGAGGTGCAGAAAGAGAAAAGGGGGCGCTGAAAGAGGCAAGAGATGTGCAGAAAGAGGCAAGGGGGTGCAGAAAGAAGCAAAAGAAGTGCAGAAGAAGGAACAGAGGTAGCCAAAAAAGGAAAGAGAGGTGCAGAAAGAGGAAGAAAAGTACAGAAAGAGGCAAGAGAGGTGCAGAAAGAGGCAAGAGAGGTATAGAAAGAGGAAAGAGGGGTGCAGAAAGAGACAAGAGAAGTGCAGAAAGGAGCAAGAGAAGTGCTGAAAGGAGCAAGAGAAGTGCAGAAAGAAGCAAAAAGAAGTGCAGAAAGAGGTAAGAGAAGTGCAGAATGAGGTAAGAGAAGTGCAGAAAGAGGCAAGTGAGGTACAGAAAGAGGCAAGAGACATACAGAAAGAGGCAAGTGACATAGAGAAAGAGGCAAGAGAAGTTGAGAAAGAGGCAAGAGAAATACAGAAAGAGACAAGAGAGGTGAAGAAAGAGGGAAGAGGAGTACAGAAAGAGGGGTGCAGAAAGAAGCAAGAGAGGTGCAGAAAGAAGCAAGAGAAGTGCAGAAAGAGGCAATAGAAGTGCAGAAAGAGGCCATTGAGGTACAGAAAGAGGCAAGAGAGGTACAGAAAGAGGCAAGTGGGGTGCAGAAAGAGGCAAGAGATGTGGAGAAAGAGACAAGAGAGGTGCAGAAAGAGGCAAGAGAGGTGCAGAAAAAGACAAGAATGGTGCAGAAAGAGGCAATAGGGGTGCAGAAAGAAGCAAGAGAAGTGTAGAAAGATGGAACAAATGTGCAGAAATAGGCAAGAGAAGTGCAGAAAGAGAGAAGAGGGGTGCAGAAACAGGCAAGAGATGTGCAGAAAGAGGCAAGAGAGGTGCAGAAAAAGCAAAGAGGGCTGCAGAAAGAGGCAATAGGGGTGCAGAAAGAGGCAATAGGGGTGCAGAAAGAAGCAAAAAAGGTGCAGAAAGAAGCAAGAGAAGTATAGACAGAAGGAACAGAGGTGCAGAAAGAGGCAAGAGAGGTGCAGAAAGAGGAAAGAGGGGTGCAGTAAGAGGTAAGAGGGGTGCAGAAAGAAGCAAGAGAAGTGCCGAAAGAAGCAAGAGAGGAACAGAAAGAGGCAAGAGGGCTTCAGAAAGAGGCAATAGGCATGTAGAAAGAGAGAAAAAGGGTGCGGAAAGAGGCAAGAGATGTGCAGAAAGAGGCAAGAGAGGTGCAGAAAGAGCAAAGAGGGCTGCAGAAAGAGGCAATAGGGGTGCAGAAAGAAGCAAGAGAAGTGTAGAAAGATGGAACAAATGTGCAGAAATAGGCAAGAGAAGTGCAGAAAGAGAGAAGAGGGGTGCAGAAACAGGCAAGAGATGTGCAGAAAGAGGGAAGAGAGGTGCAGAAAAAGCAAAGAGGGCTGCAGAAAGAGGCAATAGGGGTGCAGAAAGAGGCAATAGGGGTGCAGAAAGAAGCAAAAAAGGTGCAGAAAGAAGCAAGAGAAGTATAGACAGAAGGAACAGAGGTGCAGAAAGAGGCAAGAGAGGTGCAGAAAGAGGAAAGAGGGGTGCAGTAAGAGGTAAGAGGGTGCAGAAAGAGGTAAGAGGGGTGCAGAAAGAAGCAAGAGAAGTGCCGAAAGAAGCAAGAGAACTGCAGAAAGAGGAAGGGACGGTGCAGAAAGAGGCAAGAGTGGTGCAGAAAGAGGCAAGAGAGGTACAGAAAGAGACAAGAAAGGTGCAGAAAGAGGCAAGAGAAGTAAAGAAAGAGACCACAGAGGTGGAGAAAGAGGTAAGAGGGGTGCAGAAAGAGGCAAGAGATGTGCAGAAAGAGGCAAGAGAGGTGCAGAAAGAGGGAATAGGGCTGCAGAAAGAGGCAATAGGGGTGCAGAAAGAAGCAATAAAGGTGCAGAAAGAAACAAGAGAAGTGTAGAAAGAAGGAACAGAGGTGCAGAAAGAGGTAAGAGAGTTGCAGAAAGAGGTAAGAAGGGTGCAGTAAGAGGCAAGATGGGTGCAGCAAGAAGCAAGAGAAGTGCCGAAAGAAAGAAGAGAAGTGCAGAAAGAACCAACAAAGGTGGAGAAAGAGGTAAGCAGGGTGCAGAAAGAAGCAAGAGAAGTGCAGAAAGGAGCAACAGAGGTGCAGAAAGAGGCAAGAGAACTGCAGAAAGTGGCAAGAGAGTTGCAGAAAGAGGCAAGAGAGGTGAAGAGGGAAAAGGGGTGCAGAAAGAGGCAAGAGAGTTGCAGAAAGAGGCAAGAGGTGTAGAAAGAGGGAAGAGGGGTGCAGATAGAGGGAGGAGAGGTACAGAAAGAGGTAAGAGAGGTAGAGAAGGAAGCAAGAGAGGTGTAGAAAGAGAAAAGGGGGGTGCTGAAAGAGGCAAGAGATGTGCAGAAAGAGGCAAGGGGGTGCAGAAAGAAGCAAAAGAAGTGCAGAAGAAGGAACAGAGGTGCCAAAAAAGGAAAGAGAGGTGCAGAAAGAGGAAGAAAAGTACAGAAAGAGGCAAGAGAGGTGCAGAAAGAGGCAAGAGAGGTATAGAAAGAGGCAAGAGGGGTGCAGAAAGAGACAAGAGAAGTGCAGAAAGGAGCAAGAGAAGTGCTGAAAGGAGCAAGAGAAGTGCAGAAAGAAGCAAAAAGAAGTGCAGAAAGAGGCAAGAGAAGTGCAGAATGAGGTAAGAGAAGTGCAGAAAGAGGCAAGTGAGGTACAGAAAGAGGCAAGAGACATACAGAAAGAGGCAAGTGACATAGAGAAAGAGGCAAGAGAAGTTGAGAAAGAGTCAAGAGAAATACAGAAAGAGACAAGAGAGGTGAAGAAAGAGGGAAGAGGAGTACAGAAAGAGGCAAGAGGGGTGCAGAAAGAAGCAAGAGGGGTGCAGAAAGAAGCAAGAGGGGTGCAGAAAGAAGCAAGAGAGGTGCAGAAAGAAGCAAGAGAAGTGCAGAAAGAGGCAATAGAAGTGCAGAAAGAGGCCATTGAGGTACAGAAAGAGGCAAGAGAGGTACAGAAAGAGGCAAGTGGGGTGCAGAAAGAGGCAAGAGATGTGGAGAAAGAGACAAGAGGTGCAGAAAGAGGCAAGAGAGGTGCAGAAAAAGACAAGAACGGTGCAGAAACAGGCAAGAGATGTGCAGAAAGAGGCAAGAGAGGTGCAGAAAAAGCAAAGAGGGCTGCAGAAAGAGGCAATAGGGGTACAGAAAGAGGCAATAGGGGTGCAGAAAGAATCAAGAAAGGTGCAGAAAGAAGCAAGAGAAGTATAGACAGAATGAACAGAGGTGCAGAAAGAGGCAAGAGAGGTGCAGAAAGAGGGAAGAGGGGTGCAGTAAGAGGTAAGAGGGGTGCAGAAAGAAGCAAGAGAAGTGCCGAAAGAAGCAAGAGAACTGCAGAAAGAGGAAGGACGGTGCAGAAAGAGGCAAGAGTGGTGCAGAAAGAGGCAAGAGAGGTACAGAAAGAGACAAGAAAGGTGCAGAAAGAGGCAAGAGAAGTAAAGAAAGAGCCCACAGAGGTGGAGAAAGAGGTAAGAGGGGTGCAGAAAGAGGCAAGAGATGTGCAGAAAGAGGCAAGAGAGGTGCAGAAAGAGGGAATAGGGCTGCAGAAAGAGGCAATAGGGGTGCAGAAAGAAGCAATAAAGGTGCAGAAAGAAACAGAAGTGTAGAAAGAAGGAACAGAGGTGCAGAAAGAGGTAAGAAGGGTGCAGTAAGAGGCAAGAGGGGTGCAGCAAGAAGCAAGAGAAGTGCCGAAAGAAAGAAGAGAAGTGCAGAAAGAACCAACAAAGGTGGAGAAAGAGGTAAGCGGGGTGTAGAAAGAAGCAAGAGAAGTGCAGAAAGGAGCAACAGAGGTGCAGAAAGAGGCAAGAGAACTGCAGAACGTGGCAAGAGAGGTGAAGAAAGAGGGAAAAGGGGTGCAGAAAGAGGCAAGAGAGTTGCAGAAAGAGGCAAGAGGTGTAGAAAGAGGGAAGAGGGGTGCAGATAGAGGCAGAAGAGGTACAGAAAGAGGTAAGAGAGGTAGAGAAGGAAGCAAGAGAGGTGCAGAAAGAGAAAAGGGGGGCGCTGAAAGAGGCAAGAGATGTGCAGAAAGAGGCAAGGGGGGTGCAGAAAGAAGCAAAAGAAGTGCAGAAGAAGGAACAGAGGTGCCAAAAAAGGAAAGAGAGGTGCAGAAAGAGGAAGAAAAGTACAGAAAGAGGCAAGAGAGGTGCAGAAAGAGGCAAGAGAGGTATAGAAAGAGGCAAGAGGGGTGCAGAAAGAGACAAGAGAAGTGCAGAAAAGAGCAAGAGGAGTGCTGAAAGGAGTAAGAGAAGTGCAGAAAGAAGCAAAAAGAAGTGCAGAAAGAGGCAAGAGAAGTGCAGAATGAGGTAAGAGAAGTGCATAAAGAGGCAAGTGAGGTACAGAAAGAGGCAAGAGACATACAGAAAGAGGCAAGTGACATAGAGAAAGAGGCAAGAGAAGTTGAGAAAGAGGCAAGAGAAATACAGAAAGAGACAAGAGAGGTGAGGAAAGAGGGAAGAGGAGTACAGAAAGAGGCAAGAGGGGTGCAGAAAGAAGCAAGAGAGGTGCAGAAAGAAGCAAGAGAAGTGCAGAAAGAGGCAAGAGAAGTGCAGAAAGAGGCCATTGAGGTACAGAAAGAGGCAAGAGAGGTACAGAAAGAGGCAAGTGGGGTGCAGAAAGAGGCAAGAGATGTGGAGAAAGAGACAAAAGAGGTGCAGAAAGAGGCAAGAGAGGTGCAGAAAAAGACAAGAACAGTGCAGAAAGAGGCAAGAAAAGTGCGGGAAGAAGCAAGAGAAGAGCAGAAAGAGGCAAGAGAAGTGCATAAAGAAGCACGAGAAGCACTGAAAGAAGCAAGAGAAGTGCAGAAAGAAGCAAGAAAAGTGCAGAAAGAGGCAAGAGAAGTGCAGAAAGAGCAAGAGAGGTGCAGAAAGAGCAAAGAAGGCTGCAGAAAGAGGCAATAGGCGTGCAGAAAGAGAGAAGAGGTGTGCGGAAAGAGGCAAGAGATTTGCAGAAAGAGGCAAGAGAGGTGCAGAAATAGCAAAGAGGGCTGCAGAAAGAGGCAATAGGGGTGCAGAAAGAAGCAAGAAAGGTGCAGAAAGAAGCAAGAGAAGTATAGACAGAATGAACAGAGGTGCAGAAAGAGGCAAGAGAGGTGCAGAAAGAGGGAAGAGGGGTGCAGTAAGAGGTAAGAGGGGTGCAGAAAGAAGCAAGAGAAGTGCCGAAAGAAGCAAGAGAGGAACAGAAAGAGGCAAGAGAGGTGCAGAAAGAAGCAAGAGAACTGCAGAAAGAGGAAGGACGGTGCAGAAAGAGGCAAGAGTGGTGCAGAAAGAGGCAAGAGAGGTACAGAAAGAGACAAGAAAGGTGCAGAAAGAGGCAAGAGAAGTGAAGAAAGAGCCAACAGAGGTGGAGAAAGAGGTAAGAGGGGTGCAGAAAGAGGCAAGAGATGTGCAGAAAGAGGCAAAAGAGGTGCAGAAAGAGGGAATAGGGCTGCAGAAAGAGGCAATAGGGGTGCAGAAAGAAGCAATAAAGGTGCAGAAGGAAACAAGAGAAGTGTAGAAAGAAGGAACAGAGGTGCAGAAAGAGGCAAGAGAGTTGCAGAAAGAGGTAAGAAGGGTGCAGTAAGAGGCAAGAGGGGTGCAGCAAGAAGCAAGAGAAGTGCTGAAAGAAAGAAGAGAAGTGCAGAAAGAACCAACAAAGGTGGAGAAAGAGGTAAGCGGGGTGCAGAAAGAAGCAAGAGAAGTGCAGAAAGGAGCAACAGAGGTGCAGAAAGAGGCAAGAGATGTGAAGAAAGAGGGAAAAGGGGTGCAGAAAGAGGCAAGAGATGTGCAGACAGAGGCAAGCGAAGTGCAGAAAGAGGCAAGAGAGGTGCAGAAAGAGGCAAGAGGTGTAGAAAGAGGGAAGAGGTGTGCAGATAGAGGCAGGAGAGGTGCAGAAAGAGGTAAGAGAGGTAGAGAAGGAAGCAAGAGAGGTGTAGAAAGTGAAAAGAGGGGTGCCGAAAGAGGCAAGAGATGTGCAGAAAGAGGCAAGGGGGGTGCAGAAAGAAGCAAAAGAAGTGCAGAAGAAGGAACAGAGGTGCAGAAAAAGGAAAGAGGTGCAGAAAGAGGGAAGAGGGGTGCAGTAAGAGGGAAGAGGGGTGCAGTAAGAGGGAAGAGGGATGCAGAAATAAACAAGAGAAGTGCAGAAAGAAGCAAGAGAAGTGCAGAAAGAGGCAAGAGTGGTGCAGAAAAAGCTAGAGACGTTCAGAAAGGAGCAACAGAGGTACAGAAAGAGAACTGCAGAAAGAGGCAAGAGAAATGCAGAAAGTGGCAAAAAGTGCAGAAAGAGGGAAGAGAGTTGCAGAAAGAGGCAAGTGAGGTGCAGAAAGAGGCAATAAAAGTAGACAAAGAGGCAAGAGAGGTGCAGAAAGATTGAGGGTGAGGTGTAGAAAGAGGCCAGTGATGTGCAGAAAGAGCCAAGAGAGGTACAGCAACAGGCAAGAGAAGTGCAGAAAGAAGCAAGAGAAGCACAGAAAGAGGCAAGAGAAGCACAGAAAGAAGCAAGAGAAGTGCAGAAAGAGGCAGGGAAAGTGCAGAAAGAGGCAAGAGAAATGCAGAAAGAGGCAAAAGAGGTGCGGAAATAAGCAATAGAGGTGCAGAAAGAGGGAAGAGGGCTGCAGAAGGAGGCAAGAGGGGTGCAGAAAGAAGCAAGAGGGATGCAGAAAGAAGCAAGAGAAGTGTAGAAAGAAGCATGAGAAGTGCAGAAAGAACCAACAGAGGTGCAGAAAGAGGCAAGAGGGGTGCGGAAAGAGGTAAGAGAAGTGCAGAAAGGCACAACAGAGGTGCAGAAAATACCAAGAGAAGTGTAGAAAGAGGGAACAGAGGTAGAGAAAGAGGCAAGAGAGGTGCAGAAAGAAGCAACAAAGGTGCAGAAAGAGGCAAGAGAAGTGCAGAAAGAGGCAAAAGAGGTGCGGAAATAAGCAATAGAGGTGCAGAAAGAGGGAAGAGGGCTGCAGAAGGAGGCAAGAGGGGTGCAGAAAGAAGCAAGAGGGATGCAGAAAGAAGCAAGAGAAGTGTAGAAAGAAGCATGAGAAGTGCAGAAAGAACCAACAGAGGTGCAGAAAGAGGCAAGAGGGGTGCGGAAAGAGGTAAGAGATGTGCAGAAAGGCACAACAGAGGTGCAGAAAATACCAAGAGAAGTGTAGAAAGAGGGAACAGAGGTAGAGAAAGAGGCAAGAGAAGTGCAGAAAGAAGCAAAAGAAGTCCAAAAAGAGGCAAGAGAAGTGAAGAAAGAGGCAAGAAAAGTGCAGAAAGAAGAAAGAGAAGTACAGAAAGAGGCAAGAGGTATGCAGAAAGAGGCAAGAGAGGTGCAGAAAGAAGCAACAGATGTGCAAAAAGAAGCAAGAGAACTGCAGAAACGTCCAACAAAGGTGCAGAAAGACACAAAAGAGGTGCAGAAAAATGGAAGAGAAGTGCAGAAAGAAGCAAGAGAGGTGCAGAAAGAGGCAACAGAGGTACAGAAAGAAGCAAGAGAACTGCAGAAAGAGGAAGAAAAGTGCAGAAAGAGGAAAGAGAGGTGCAGAAAGAGGCAAGAGAGGTATAGAAAGAGGCAAGAGGGGTGCAGAAAGAGACAAGAGAAGTGCAGAAAGGAGCAAGAGAAGCACTGAAAGGAGCAAGAGAAGTACAGAAAGAAGCAAAAGGAAATGCAGAAAGAGGCAAGAGAAGTGCAGAAAGAGGCAAGTGAGGTACAGAAAGAGGCAAGAGACGTACAGAAAGAGGCAAGTGACATAGAGAAAGAGGCAAGAGAAGTTGAGAAAGAGGCAAGAGAAATACAGAAAGAGACAAGAGAGGTGAAGAAAGAGGGAAGAGGAGTGCAGAAAGAGGCAAGAGGGGTGCAGAAAGAAGCAAGAGAGGTGCAGAAAGAAGCAACATAAGTGCAGTAAGAAGCAACAAAGGTGCAGAAAGAAGCAAGAGAAGTGCAGAAAGAGGCAAGAGAAGTGCAGAAAGAGGCCATTGAGATACAGAAAGAGGCAAGAGAGGTACAGAAAGAGGCAAGTGGGGTGCAGAAAGAGGCAAGAGAAGTGGAGAAAGAGGCAAGAGGGGTGCAGAAAGAAGCAAGAGAGGTGCAGAAAGAAGCAACATAAGTGCAGTAAGAAGCAACAAAGGTGCAGAAAGAAGCAAGAGAAGTGCAGAAAGAGTCAAGAGAAGTGCAGAAAGAGGCCATTGAGATACAGAAAGAGGCAAGAGAGGTACAGAAAGAGGCAAGTGGGGTGCAGAAAGAGGCAAGAGAAGTGGAGAAAGAGGCAAGAGAGGTGGAGAAAGAGGCAAGAGAGGTGCAGAAAAAGACAAGAATGGTGCAGAAAGAGGCAAGAGAAGTGCAGGAAGAAGCAAGAGAAGAGCAGAAAATGCAAGAGAAGTGCAGAAAGAAGCAAGAAAAGTGCAGAAGGAGGCAAGAGAAGTGCAGAAGGAGGCCAGAGAAGTGCAGAAAGAGCAAGAGAGGTGCAGAAAGAGCAAAGAGGGCTGCAGAAAGGCAATAGGCATGCAGAAATAGAAAAGAAGGGTGCGGAAAGAGGCAAGAGATGTGCAGAAAGAGGCAAGAGAGGTACAGAAAGAGCAAAGAGGGCTGCAGAAAGAGGCAATGGGGTGCAGAAAGAAGCAAGAGATGTGTAGAAAGATGGAACAAATGTGCAGAAATAGGCAAGAGAAGTGCAGAAAGAGAGAAGAGGGTTGCAGAAAGAGGCAAGAAATGTGCAGAAAGAGGCAAGAGAGGTGCAGAAAGAGCAAAGAGGGCTGCAGAAAGAGGCAATAGGGGTGCAGAAAGAAGCAAGAAAGGTGCAGAAAGAAGCAAGAGAAGTGTAGAAAGAAGGAACAAATGTGCAGAAAGAGGCAAGAGTGGTGCAGAAAGAGGCAAGAGAGGTACAGAAAGAGACAAGAAAGGTGCAGAAAGAGGCAAGAGAAGTGAAGAAAGAGCCAACAGAGGTGGAGAAAGAGGTAAGAGGGGTGCAGAAAGAGGCAAGAGATGTGCAGAAAGAGGCAAGAGAGGTGCAGAAAGAGGGAAGAGGGCTGCAGAAAGAGGCAATAGGGGTGCAGAAAGAAGCAATAAAGGTGCAGAAAGAAACAAGAGAAGTGTAGAAAGAAGGAACAGAGGTGCAGAAAGAGGCAAGAGAGTTGCAGAAAGAGGGAAGAAGGGTGCAGTAAGAAGCAAGAGGGGTGCAGAAAAAAGCAAGAGAAGTGCCAAAAGAAAGAAGAGAAGTGCAGAAAGAACCAACAAAGGTGGAGAAAGAGGTAAGCGGGGTGCAGAAAGAAGCAAGAGAAGCTCAGAAAGGAGCAACAGAGGTGCAGAAAGAGGCAAGAGAACTGCAGAAAGTGGCAAGAGAGTTTCAGAAAGAGGCAAGAGAGGTGAAGAAAGAGGGAAAAGGGGTGCAGAAAGAGGCAAGAGATGTGCAGAAAGAGGCAAGCAAAGTGCAGAAAGAGGCAAGAGAGGTGCAGAAAGAGGCAAGAAGTGCAGAAAGAGGGAAGAGGGGTGCAGAAAGAGGCAGGAAAGGTGCAGAAAGAGGTAAGAGAGGTAGAGAAAGAAGCAAGAGAGGTGCAGAAAGAGAAAAGAGGGGTGCCGAAAGAGGCAAGAGATGTGCAGAAAGAGGCATGGGGTGCTGAAAGAGGAAAGAAGTGTGCGGAAAGAGGCAGGAGGGGTGCATAAAAAGCAAGAGAGGTGCAGAATAAGCAAGAGAACTGCAGAAAGATCCAACAGAGGTGCAGAAAGATACAAGAGGGGTGCAGAAAGATATAAGAGAAGTACAGAAAGAAGCAAGAGAGGTGCAGAAGGAGGAAATTGAGGTGCAGAAGGAAGCAAGAGTACTGCAGAAAGATGCACAAGAGGTGTAGAAAGAGGCAAGAGAGGTGCAGAAAGATACAAGAAAGGTGCAGAAAGAGGCAAGAGAAATGCAGAAAGATGCAAGAGAAGCGCATAAAGAGGCAAGAGAAGTGCAGAAAGAAGCATGAGAAGCACTGAAAGAAGCAAGAGAAGTGCAGAAAGAAGGAAGAGGAGTGCAGAAAGAGGCAAGAGAAGTACGGAAAGATGCAAGACGAGTGCAGAAAGAGGCAAGTGAGGTACAGAAAGAGGCAAGAGAGGTACTGAAAGAGGCAAATGAGATGAAGAAAGATGCAAGAGAAGTGGACAAAGAGGCAAGAGAGGTGCAGAAAGAAGAGAGTGAGGTGCAGAAAGAGTCAAGTGAGGTGCAGAAAGAGGCAAGAGAGGTACAGAAAGAGGCAAGAGAGGTGCAGAAAGAGGAGAGTGAGATGTAGAAAGAGGCATGTGAGGTGCAGAAAGAGGCAAGAGAGGTGCAGAAAGAGGCAAGAGAGGTACAGAAAAAGGAAGAGAAGTGCAGAAAGAGGGAAGAGAGGTGCAGAAAGAAGACAGTGAGGTGCATAAAGAGGCAAGTGAGGTACAGAAAGAAAAGAGTGAGGTGCAGAAAGTGGTAAGTGAGGTGCAGAAAGAAACAAGAGAAATGCAGAAAGAGCCAAGAGATGCACAGAAAGAAGCAAGAGAGGTTTGCTCACCATTAGTACCAATTTAACACCCACATTTAGCAATAAGTAACCAGTGACCATTCCAGCTTTGCAATGCTGCAACACGTGTCGCTACATTTTTGGTAACATTTGAGCTGTTTGAGCTAGAAACAAGGTCTTTTTGTTCAAATCTGCAGATTATGCGACAGATGATGGATAATGTGGCAAATGCGGAAAATGCATAATTATCTGAAAATCGTTGCGGCTGAATAGTCGCATAATTCCAGTGGCCCTGCTCAAACCTGTAACTAGGTCCAAAAGTGCTCCTCTGTGGTTGCTTCTTTTTGTGTCTCATTGAGTTTATAGTTTAGCTTTTATGGAAATGAGGAAGATTAAACCTGAGGTTACCACTCCACAACACAGACTACCATACTACATAATTACTCTCCATAACACATAATCCCACTCCACATAATTCCTATACACTAAATACCACATACTTTCCATCCACATAATTTCACTGCACAACATACCACATAATTCCACTACACACATTGTACAGCCACTCCACTCCAAAAACATTAGAAAAAAACATTTACAACGCCAATAGCTCTAACTCTCGCAAATGTGAGACCTATTGTATTGCAAATTCTTGTTTAACTAGTAGTCACGTTTGCAGAGTGGTGGAGAAAGGGGGCTGGGCCTCAAACCAGCGCTTAGGAATTCCGCTGCGTAGGACTTACAGGAGGTACCAGGAGGGCTTCTTAGCCCCCAAAGTCCCTCAGGAGTAAAGTGGACTTCTTGAGGTCCTCAGGACACAAGGGGACCTCATCGCACCATTAGCAGTGCACCAAGAGTTGTGTTGGCAGAGTGGTGTAAAAAGGGTCATGGCCTCCTACCACCTCTCAGTAATCCCACTGTGTGGGGCTTACTGGAGGTACCTGGTGGGCTAGTTGGTCCCCAAGAACCCTCACCAGTGAAGGGGACTTCATCCCCAACCCAGAGCATGCCAGGAGGCGCGTTTGCAGAGTTGAGCAGGGAGGGGGTGGGGCCTCCGGCGAGTTGCCGGTTTCTTTTATTTTTTTATTTTAGGAAGGGGGCTGTGTGGCTCCCCTTCCCTTGACCCTTTTGGGCCCCGTGGACCCCATCCCCCAGGGCCTGAGCCATTTAAAAAAAAATCTGAAAAGGGAGGTGGGTGCGCAGCTCCCCTCTCTAGGCC
Organism: Calotriton arnoldi; assembly: GCA_963921515.1. Taxonomy (NCBI): domain Eukaryota; kingdom Metazoa; phylum Chordata; class Amphibia; order Caudata; family Salamandridae; genus Calotriton; species Calotriton arnoldi. The sequence continues at coordinate 1,088,279 of CAWUFW010001531.1, read as the reverse complement.
AATTACAGCCCCAGGGACCCCATCCCCCCAGGGCTAGGTCTTTGATTATTTTTTAAAGGGAGGGGGCCATGCGGCCCTTACCCCGGGCCCAGAAAAACTTTTTATGGAAGGGGTGCCACAATGCCCCCATTTCCTGGGCCAGCTTTGGCCCCGGGGACCCCATTCCCCGGGGCCTGCCCTGACTTGAAGGGTGCCGCGTGGCCCTCCTCCTGAGGGCAATTTTGGCCCCAGGGACCCCATGCCCCGGGGCCAGGCCTTATGTTTTTAAAAAAAAAAAATTTAAAAAGGGAGGGTGCCGAGTGGCCCCCATCCCGGGCCATTTTTGGCCCCGGGGACCCCATCCCCCAGGGCACCCCGGGAAATTGCTGGAGCCGGCCCTGGGGAGTGGCGGTCCCCAGGGCCATGGAGGGCTCCTGGAGGGGGGCCGCGCAGCCCCCCTCCCATCTTCATTGTAGCCCCGGGGAGGTGGTGGTCCCCGGGGATCCACAAAGGAGCCCTGCATTTTAATTAATGAATACCCCAGGGAGGTAGTGGTCCCCGGGGCAGTGTGGGGGGCAGAAGCGCCCCCACACTTCATTAAATAAATTAAAGCCCCGGAGAGGTGGCAGGCCCCTGGGTTTGGGGGGGCCCGCGAGGCCACCCACCCATAATTAATTAAAGCACCGGGGAGGTGGCGGTCCCCGGGGCAGTGTGGAGTGCAGGAGCCCCCCACACATTTTTTTGAATAAAATGCCCCGGTGGCAGTTCCCGGGGCTGCTAGTGGCGTGAAGTATTGAGCTCCCAGCTGTGGGTTTTCTGTACAACATAGTACATAACTTATCCTCAGATACAAAGACCTTTAGGTCTAAGAAATTTACTGATGTGGAGCCTACCTCACCTGTGAATTTTAAATTAACTTTATTGGTGTTCAAAACATCTATGTACGCCCTTTCTGACTCTGGGGCCCCTCAGAGTCAGCAAGGGCGTACATAGAGGATGAGTTATATACTATGTTGTACAGAAAATCCATAGCTGGGAACTCGATACTCCACGCCACTAGCAGCCACCCATGCAAACTCATTAGTGCATCCCTTATGGCGAGTTTTTGAGAATATAAAGGAATAATACCAAAGACTGTGATTTTCAAACAGCTGCCAATGAAAGAATAGTCAGATTCAGCGCACAAGGCTATAACAAACAGACACTGAAACAAGCCTTAAAGAAGGTTAATTCCATACCCAGAACAGAACTGCTGAAGGACACATCGAGGGACATTAAAGATACCAGAAAATTCAGAATGATCACTACCTTTTCAGAGAACGCCAATGAACTAAGGAGCATCATACGTAAGAATTGACGCACTCTGAAAACGGATCCGATCATAGGTCAGGACATACCCCCTAGTCCCCTGTTGACTTTCAGGAAAGCGAGATCTTCTTTGAATAATAATTTGGTGAGCAGTCTTTATGAAAAAAAGAACATAGGAACCATCTGTAAGGAACTACATGGCTTTTTCCCATGTGGGAAATGCAAGGCCTGTCTCAACAGTAAAAACACCCAGTCCTACAAAGTGCCAGGGCTAAAGAAATCTAGACCCATAAATAGGTTCATGACCTGTAACACACCTTACAATGTCTACTTCCTAGTCTGTCCATGTGGATTAAATACATTGGAAGCACTATTCATCCTACAAAAATACGCATTTTATAACACATGAGGGCCATCACGAATAAGGATGCAACGCACCCAGTTGCGAGACACTTCGGTAAAAAACACTGTCGCAATAGGGACCTCCTAACATTTTTCTGTGTGGACCACGTACCTGACAATCTTAGGGGAGGCAACAGAATTTTAAGACTTAGGAGGCTTGAATCACACTACATAATTGATTTACAAACCAACGCCCCTCAAGGCATGAATAGTAGCAAGAAGTTATCAGTTCACCTTGGGGAATGATGATATACGGACGTTACTTAGCCATGCCTAGATTGATCATTACTGCAGACCTTTTTTTCTTTTTTCCTCTTCTCTGGGACTCTGTCTCCCTTTCCTCTTTTCCTTCCTTTTCTTTTGTCTCTCTTCTTTTCTTTTCTTCTTTTTTCGTGGGTCGTAGGGGACTGGCAAGAAATCCATTTCCAGTTTCTGTTGATCAACTTTTAGAGTATAGACTTAGTGGATTTCATTCACATGAGCACCGAGATGGAAAGGCCCATCCAGGGCAAGATGATATTATGTATTAACATGCAATACGTAGTCCCATCCAGGGCAACATGTTTTACAATTGTTGTGCTAATTTTTATGTGTACGGGTATAAAGCCCATCCTGGGCATAATTTTGAGCAATGTTGCTGCACTCATTACAGGACTCCAGAGACTTATTCCCCTGTCCTGAAAATGTTTTGTTTTCAAGTTTTAAGGTACCACCAAGTACCATGATTCAGGGTATAAGGAGAGAATTGAATCTGATCTCCTGGAGCTCATTGGCGAACAACCAGTGTTTTGAGATTTTTCAATAAGCTAACGGTGGTTAGTGAAGGCCCAAAGTTGTATAAATTGTGCTGGGAAGAAATCCATGGTAGCGAAAGAAGGTGGGCGACGGATGCAAGAAACAGGATAAAGGATCTCGAAAAAATGCATTCCCATTGGGGTACAATTGAAATCTTGTCCCCCTTTCCTGATCAACTAGCTTTGAGAGATTCTGTGAGAAAGGTTGACGGTTCTCTTGACCTGGCCTATCTGAGGAAGAAGCATTCCATCAGCTTCTCAATAAATACTCTTCGCCAGGACACAGTTTTCTCCTACAGGGCCCAGATACCTGACCCTAGAATATGTAACAGAATTTTAAAGGTGAGAGTACGGTGTAATCCAATCTTTTGGTCCTGGAAATGGAGCAATGTGGTTCGGGTTGAAAATGGATTCTGTACATGTTCCTGAATGCAAAATGCTCCTTGTCTCATGTACTTTTGGATTGTGTCTTTTATATTCCTGCTCGTATTAAGTTTTTAAGACCCCTGTTTTTAAAATATCAATCATTTCAAAGGTTGGAGGCAATGGAGCTGCTGTCTGAAATGTGCTATTTTGATGTGGCAGTAGGAATTGTAAGTTTTATACTCACTGTCAAACAGAAATTTAAGGGTGGGTTTGAATAGGGTGTACTACTTCGGGGGGGTCAGTGGTTTTAGTTGATATCACCATGTACAGCTGTTTTATTGTTTTAGAATGTTTTATGAATGATTGTCCTAACAAACCTTGTTTTAACACTACTACTACTACTACTACTACTACTAAAATGTTATAAGGGGCCAGTGTAGATATACCCTGCCCCCCTAGCCCTTGTGGGGGGGGGGTCACAGAGATAGCACCCTGGGGGCAAAAATGTAAAACAAACATTTTATTTTACCACGATCCCGCAGGATCTGGGGAAGAGAAAATAGCAACCATTTTTTAATAAAAATTAGCCCTGGGGCAGGCCAGGGGGTCATACATTTTTAATATTTGTGGGGAGGAGGGCTTGAGGCTCCCCTCCCTGAGCCAAGTACTGCCTTGGAGACCCCATCCCCAGAGGCAACTTTATCAATGAAGAGGAGGGAGCATGTGGCCCCCTCCCCAAGCCAAATATGACCTTGGGGACCCCAACCCCCATAGGCCTCATGTTTTTAATAAAGGGGAGGGGTTCATTGGGGGGGCCTGCTTTGGGCCTCTGGGACCTATTCCCCCAAGGCAAGTAGCTTAACACAGTGTCCTGGGGTGACTACCCCAGGACACTGTTTGCTCCCTGCCTCACAGAGCACGGGACAGGAGAATGCACAGTTCCCGCCTGGGGGGAGCAGAAAAACTCCTGCCAGGCGGGAAAGTAATAGGTTTGCTCCCAGGTCGGAGCTGAAACAAAGGCTGTTCCACTTTGGGGGAAAACAAATGCAGCCAGCTCCCACCACAACCAAGAAGGGTGCTGGCAGGGGTACCAGCAGGGCCCCCGCAGCCCCTATGGCATGGTGGAAGTGGGCTCCCAAAGTTGCCCAACAAAAAAATGTAAAAGGTAGGTTGAGCGGAGCACGAGTGTGCTCCCCATAAAAAAAAATTCAAAGAGAGGTTGGACAGATCAAGAGTGGGCTCCCCGCGCTGCCCATAAAAAAATAAACAATTAAAAAGAGAGGCTGGGCAGCACGGAAGTGGGCTACCTGCACTTCCCATAAAAAAGCATTAAAAAGAGAGGTTAGGCAGTGCGGGAGTGGGCTCTCTGCGCTCCCTATCCAAAATTTTAAAATCAAGACAGTGCAGGCGCGAGCTGCCCACGGAAGACATAGCAGTGAACATGAAATTAATGGAGTAGCAGCTCATTTAATATACACTGGTGCCAGCGGAGTGCCCCATAATGCCCTGCAAGAGCTTTAGAAACCTATTTTTAATTCTTGGTGGTGCTCCAATAAGGGGCTTTAACACCCCCAATTAATTTTTTTAATATTGTGTGGTGCTGCAGGAAGTGCAGCAACCCTCCAGCAATGATAAAAAAAAATACGGTATGTCTCCTGAGTCATTAAATCCATGACAACTGGTGAGCTTACCACATTTGTTTAAAGCCCTCTTGTGGGTAGTTCAATAGCTTCACTTTGTAGTTTGAAAATTGTTTTAAAAAAGAATCATAGACATGTTAATTATTTTTTAATAAAATGTTATTACATTTCTTTTATGACAATCACTTTGATTACATGTTACACTGTGTGAATTAATAAAACATACTTTTGATTATATTTTTATTGATTTTTTGAGAAACACAATAAGTGTGCTTTATACATGCCAATATGCTGTCCCCTTTGTAACCCATTAAGCCCACTTTTCATATTTTGGTATGTTGACCCATTGACAAGGTCAGTAGGTCTGCCTAACTTAAAATGACACCTTTTATCTTGTAACATCACATAGTAAGCCATGTGCACCAGCAGGATTTTGGGTGCCAGGCCTTGGGCCCAAAACCTCAAAAGCCCAAACCCCCAACCAGAGGCTGGGCGCTGCAGCCAACCCCCACCATGCATGGCTAAAGGCCATGCATGGAGGGCGTTGGCTGCCCATGGGGGTTGTATGCAAATTCTGGCCACAGGTCAGGCCCTGCTGACTACCCTGCACTGTGCAAGGCCTTTGACTGTACGTGGCTTGGGGTTGGATTTACGTATGGCTATAAAATTACTTTACAATTAAAAAAACCTAGAACTTCACTGAAAAACAAAGCTTAAAGTGACTTTATAGTTAGAAATTGTAATTATATCTTGCTTTACATTAAAAAAAGCTAAGAAATTCACTGAATAATTCAAAGGTTAAGGTGACCCTGTAGTTATGTGAGAATTTCAGTGACAACGTAACATTTTAAGCTAAAGAAAATCACAGAAATCCACCAGTTATAGTTATCTCAAGCAACTATAAACCATGCCCTAACATAACTATAACTTGTGCCCTCGCCAAAATAGCTTTCTTTAATTGTACCCCTATGGGGACCCTTTGGGACCCCCACAAGGGCTATAGGGGCACAATTGGCAATTGGCGGCATTGGCGGCTCGGCCCTGAATTGGCTCATCTCTTTTCTCTCCAACCGCACGTTTCAAATCTTTTCCTCCATTGCCAGCTCTGACTCTCATTCTTTACCTCATGGGGTGCCCCAGGGCTCCATCCTCAGCCACCTACTTTTTAATTTATATGTTAGACCTTTGGCCAACGTCGCGGATGCAGCAGGGCTGTCCCTGTTCACCTATGCTGACGACTCCCAAATTATCTTTTCTCTCTCCACGAACAAAGCAGCCGGGCCATCCCAGCTTCAGCTGGGCCTGGGAAAAATTGCATCCTGGATGCAGACCAATTACCTCAAATTAAATGGAGAGAAAACGGAGGTTCTGGTCTTGGGCAAAAACAAAGATCTTTGGGGCCCACAACATTGGCCTAGTGTGATGGGTGCTCTTCCCCGCCCCTCTAGTAAAGTCTGCAACCTAGGCGTCATCATTGACGACCAACTCTCTATGCACCATCAGACAGTCAAGGTAGCAGCCACCTGCTTTACCATCTTGAAGTGGCTAAGAAAGATCATCTGGATGCTGCCAGAGTACACGCAGAAAACAGTAGTCCAGGCCCTTATCACCTCGAGACTGGACTACTGTAATGTCCTCTACCTCGGTTCTAACAAGGCGGTGACGCGCAGGCTTCAGCTGGTCCAGAACTCTGCCGCACGACAATTTGCAGGGTACCTAGAATGACCTCGGTCTCTGGCCACTTGAGAGACCTGCACTGGCTCAGGGTGGAGAACCGTATTAAGTTCAAAGCCCTGAGCTACATGTTCAAAATTAAAACTGGTGTTGCCCCCAAATATCTTCAAGCCATGGTCAACCCTTACGTGCCCTCTAGGTGCCTCCGCTCATCGACTCAAGGGAACTTTACTGTGCCTAGAATAAAGTTATCCCGGATGGGAGGAAGGTCTTTTCCTACCTCAGCCCCTTGTTATGGAACTCACTTCCTAAAGCCATCCGTAACGAAACGGCATACATCCAGTTTCGGAAATCTTTGAAGACTTGGCTCTTCAACCAGTAATTATTTAGCTGCCTTTTGTTCTTCTGTCTCGTTTCGGCGCCGGGAAACCTTTTTTGGGTAGCTGCTGCGCCTTACAAGTTTAATAAATAAATAAATAAATAAATAGGGGCAGCATATTCATATCTTGCCCCCTTACATCTTTTTTTGAAAAATAATCTCAGGATAGGGACTAAGTCCCAAGTCCTGTAATGGCTGCCGCAACATTTTCTTTCATGTTGCAGCCAGTCAATCAGAGCACTGTGTCCCACAGGAGAAACGTAGCTCAAGGGAAAAACACCCCCTCACGCCAATCAGAACATTCTTTTTTTGTTGTTGTTGAGATCCTGGAACTATTGCGAGAGTCCCTCAAACCCAACTACCCAGATATACAAATATTTACACACCTTAATTTCTCAAAAAGTACCAAACAGATTTACACCAAATCACAAAAAGCATGCTTTGTGGACTAAAATCCAGATTCCTGGAAAAATGTTGTAATCTCGTTCAGCAGTTTTTGTGGTACAGCGTCCTAAAAACTTCTATGGAATTTGAATAACTGATGCCTCCGCAATGCACTGCTTATGACCTCGCATATTACATCACTCATTACATGATCCGTGACATCACTGATGATATCACTCATGACATCTTAAATGACATTACTGATGACATCATCAAGTGAGTGTTTTTAAGAGTTTATGGGTGTTAAACCTATATAGTGACCCACTAAAAAAGTTACATTAGTAGACTAGGTGCACTACTACTGAGTGATACTACTTCTAACATATATTCTGTGAGTGGCTGTGTGACTGTATCCTTCTGTGTATGGGTGTGTAAGTGGCTTTATGGGTGTATAAGTGGATGTGTGAGTAGCTGTGTGTTGGTGAGTGAGATGCTGTGTGAGTGACTGTATTGGTGAGTGGGAAGACGTGTCACTGGCTGTATGGGTGAGTGAGTGGGTGTCTGAATGATTGTATGAGTGAGTGACTCAGTGTGTAAGTGGCCATATGAGTGAGTGAGTGGCTGTTTGAGTGGGTGCTTGGTTAAGTGAGTTGGTGTGTGAGTGGCTGTATCTGAGAGTAAGTGTCTGTGTGTATGGCTGTATGGGTGAGTGAGCGGATGTGTGTGCTTGTATGATTGTGTGAATGAGTATGTAAGTGGTTGTGTGGGTATGAGAGTGAGTGTGTGAGTGCTTGTATTGGTGAGTGAGTGGCTGTGTTGAAGGGCTGTAAGGGTGAGTGAGTAGCTGTGTCAGTAACTGTGTAAGTACATAAGTGGATATGTGAGTGGCTGTACGGTGAGTGACTGGTTGTATGAGTGGCTATATGAGTGAGTGAATGTTTGTGTGAGTGGCTGTATGAGTGAGTGGGTGGGTGTGTGAGTGCCTCTGTGGAGTATGTGAGTGCTGTTATGGGTGTGTGAATGAGTTGTTGTATGGGTGTGTGAGTGGATGTGCAAGAGGTTGTATGGGGTGTGAGTGGGTGTGTGAGTGGTTCTTGTTTATGATGTCATCAGTGATATCATTTGAGATGTCATCAGTGATGTCACTGACCAAGTCATGAGTGATGTAATATGTGAGGTCATAAGCAATGCATTGTGGGGGGCGTAAGTTGTAGTTAGCTCAGGTAACTATAACTGCTGAATTTCACTGGTTTTGTATGAAGGAAATCGGAGCCTAACTATAACATCCCTGTAACTTTGTTTTTTTCATTGAATTTCTAAGGTTTTTTTAATTCTGTTTCATAACTATAACGTCCCTGTAGTGTAACCTTTGTTTTTTTCTGTGAATTTCTATAGTTTCTTAACTTGTATTTGCGTTTGCAGAGTGGTGGAGAAAGGAGGCAGGGTCTCCTACCAGCTCTCAGGAATCCTGCTGTAAGGGACTTACTGGAGGTAACAGGAGGGCTTCTTGGCCCCAAAGGTTCTCCAGCATCCAAGAGGACTTTATACCCCAGCCTGATTTGCACCAGGGGGTGCGTTTGCAAAGTGGTGGAGAAAGGGGGCGTGGCTGCCGAAGTCCTCAAACCAATTGCACTCTGTGGAACTTACTGGAGGTAACAGGAGGGGTAGCTGACCTCCAAGGACCCTCAGGAGCGAAGGGGACTTCATCCCCCTACCAGCAGTGCACCAGGAGGTGTGTTTGCAGAGTGATGGAGAAAGGAGGTGTGGCCTCTGACAACCTCTCAGCAATCCTGCGGTGTGGGACTTACTGGAGGTAACAGGAGAGGTAGTTGCCCCCTAGGACCCTCAGCAGCCAAGGGGACTTCATCCCCCACCAGCAGTGCACCAGGAGGGGCGCTTTCAGAGTGGTAGAGAAAGGAGGCGTGGCCTCTGAAGTCCTTTCTGCAATAAGGCTGTGTGGGACTTACTGGAGGTAACACGAGGGCTTGTTGGCCCCCAATGACCCTCAGTATTCAAGGGGACTTCATCCCCCAACCAGCAGTGTGCCAGGAGGTGCCTTTGGAGAGTGCTGAAGAAAGGGGGCGGGGCCTCCAGCAACTTGCCGGTCTTTTTTTGCTTCATATTTTTTATATTTTTGGGGAGGGGAGCCATGTGGCCACCCTTCCCTGGGCCAATTTTGGCTCTGGGGACCCCATCTCCCGGGGCCAGGCGTATTTTGAATATGGGAGGTGGCCATGTGGCCCCCCTCCCTGGGTCAATTTGGGCCCCGGAGGCCGCGTATTACATTCTGCTCCAAAGGTTGTCCACCTGGTGAGTAGCACTCGATCAGCAGCTTTGTTAATGATAGGCAGGGACGAGGATCCGCTTGTAGAAGCTGCTCCGTAGGGGGTCCAAGCGGGCCTATTTTGGCCCTAGGGATTCCATCCCTTAGGGCCCAGCCTCTGTTGTGGGTCCCCTGGTCCCACCCAGGGCACCCACTTAGCAGTGTTGGGGACCATGGGGGAGCCTAAAGGACCCTGCGATCCCTGACTGCTCCCCGTCTCCTTAGATAACATGCAGCTCCCTGTGTGTAAAAGCAATTGTGCTCTGCTTTGATCAAGTGAGAGCAAAATGCTCTCGCTTGCTCAAAGCGTAGCACAGTTTGCTATGACTTGGCGGGAGTGGTAAAGCTCCTGCCAAGTCACAGCAAACAGCTATGTCGCAGCATTGACACCCAGGGACATAGCAGGAGCCAGCCATGGGGGGTGGCGGTCCCCAGGGAAATCTTTAGCTCCAGGAGGGGGGCCTCTCCTTTGTTTCATTTTTCCCAAGGGAGGTGGCAGTCCCCGGGGCAGCAGGGGGTCTATGTGACCCACCCTGCACTCATTTCCAATAAAGGCCCAGGAAGGTGGTGGTGCCTGGGGCTACAATAAGCCCTAGGAGGGGGCCCCGTGCGCCCCCTCCTTTTCCAGCCCCCAGTGCCCCAGGACCGGGCCCACCCTGGGGCCAAAAAAAACTGAAAAGCGAGGGAGACCGTGATTTAAAAAAAGAATATCCCCAAAAATTTACGGATCTGCCCACAGATTTCTTTGAGTTAAAAAAAAAAATGCTTTTTAGCCATGGCAAGGTCCCTGGGCGAACCCTGCACCACAGCCAGGGGCTCAGGGTGTCCCTACCCTGGCCCTTTTTCTTTTTTTAATCTTTTATGTGGGACTCAACTTTAAGCCAAGTCCCAAGATGGCTGCCAACACTTCTTGGTTGTAGTGTTGGCAGCCAATCAAATTTGAGTAAGATCCGCAAGTCCACTGTAAGGACTCACATCCCCAGTTATCTATATTTTTTTAAACTTCAATATCTCTGAAACTACTAAAACGGATTTTCACCAAATCATAAAAAGCACGTTTTCTGGACCAACATCTAGCTTTCTGCCAAATTTGGTGTAATTCCATTCAGCGGTTCGACACAACATGGGGAAAACATGTTTTGGGACCCTTTCTTCTTTCTCGGCCCCTGCTTGACAGGTCACCCTGAAACGTTCAACACAGCAGCTGAACCAAAAAGGGAAAGTTTTTCTAAAGTTTCGTGAAGATTTGTCAAACGGCACCAAAGTTATTGGCAAAAAAAAAATCGCTTTTCCTATGGAAACTTAGGTCCTAATTATAACTACCTATTGGCGACTGCCAGTAGGTAGTATATATATATATATATATATATATATATATATATATATATATATATATATATATATATATATATATTGCTCCAAAGGTTGTCCACCTGGTGAGTAGCACTCGATCAGCAGCTTTGTTAATGATAGGCAGGGACGAGGATCCGCTTGTAGAAGCTGCTCCGTAATGGAATTGCCTGACGCGTTCAAGTTCCATATGCTTCTCTTCAGAGGCTTGAACGGAGACAGTGTGTGCAAACGCTGAACCCACTTCGCCATTTTCATATTGCACACCCACCAATGGGAAGCTCGAATGAGACTGTGCATTGTGGGAATTGTGGTCCGGATAGCACAGAAATCTTGTCCTGTATGGACCCTGCAAGTGACTCGTCCTCAATCCTGTTTGCGGCTGCTGGCCCACATAGCTGACATGATAGTTACCATGTCGGGTGGCCCCATAACATTACGGGGTGGTGCACACTCCGCGGCAGGACGGCCGCGTGACTACATTCTGCTCCAAAGGTTGTCCACCTGGTGAGTAGCACTCGATCAGCAGCTTTGTTAATGATAGGCAGGGACGAGGATCCGCTTGTAGAAGCTGCTCCGTAATGGAATTGCCTGACGCGTTTCGAAGCTCCATATGCTTCTCTTCAGAGGCTTGAACGGAGACAGTGTGTGCAAACGCTGAACCCACTTTGCCATTTTCATATTGCACACCCACCAATGGGAAGCTCGAATGAGACTGTGCATTGTGGGAAATGTGGTCCGGATAGCACAGAAATCTTGTCCTGTATGGACCCTGCAAGTGGACTCGTCCTCAATCCTGTTTGCGGCTGCTGGCCCACATAGCCGACATGATAGTTACCGTGTCGGGTGGCCCCCATAACATTACGGGGTGGTGCACACTCCGCGGCAGGACGGCCGCGTATTACATTCTGCTCCAAAGGTTGTCCACCTGGTGAGTAGCACTTCGATCAGCAGCTTTGTTAATGATAGGCAGGGACGAGGATCCGCTTGTAGAAGCTGCTCCGTAATGGAAATGCCTGACGCGCTTCGAAGCTCCATATGCTTCTCTTCAGAGGCTTGAACGGAGACAGTGTGTGCAAACGCTGAACCCACTTCGCCATTTTCATATTGCACACCCACCAATGGGAAGCTCGAATGAGACTGTGCATTGTGGGAAATGTGGTCCGGATAGCACAGAAATCTTGTCCTGTATGGACCCTGCAAGTGGACTCGTCCTCAATCCTGTTTGCGGCTGCTGGCCCACATAGCCAACATGATATTTTTTTTATTGCAATCTGCACAGTAAAACACAGCCACTTGCCTACAACCCTGGGGGCCGGCTGCGCGTCAGTTTGAATAGTTATACACAGCTATGAAGCCAACAACCCAGTGGGCAGGCAGCGCTCACCAATTGTTAAGTAAAATAAACACAGTGTGCAGAATGAACGTATAATGCAACAAAACCTTATATATTAAACTTATACGGCTCATGTCTGTAAAGCGTCATCAAATTATATAGGAAACAAGTAAAGGTCGTCAAGATAGCAACACATGGCGCGGTGAGTTACCCAATCCAGCATATTGACACTAGACCCGTGTGCCCTCACTTCGGAGGATATCCTGTACCCCTGTGGGGTGACCAGAAGGCAGCACAGTTACCCCGCCCCGGACAATTCCCTCTGTGTTGCGCTACCCACTGCAAGTTAAGTGGACTTGTTGGGTATATCATCGCCTGGGACATGGGGGGTCTCGCCGCCAGCGTCCCAAGCTCTGGCAAGCATGTAGGTTGTGTAAAGCCCCCAGAAATTCTTAGGTCTACTCCAGGGTGGGAGTAATTCACTAAAAGTCTCGGTTTGGGTGCTACAGTAAAGCATGTCGTGTGTCCATTGTGTCACTGTAGGCAGCGGGCCCCTCGACCAGCACATTGCAACTCTCCTCTTAGCTATTAGGAGACCCATGTCCACCAATCTGCGTATTGCCTTAGGCAGCAGCTTCGAATACCCCAGGAGTGCCAGGGTCGGGTCCGGAGCGAGCCCGGTGCCTATTATTCCCCCCAATTCATGGAAGATCGATTCCCAATATTTATATACCCCCGGACAGTGCCATGCTATATGAAAAAAATCCACGAGTTGTGCCCTACATCTCTCGCAAGCCGAGGTCTCTCTTAAGCCATATCTGTGTAATCTCTCTGGGGTGTAATACACTCTGTTCAGGTACTTGAAGTGGATCAGGCGGTGTCTACCGTGTAAGGAGACACGCCGCGTATTGGTGCAGCAGTAAGAACACATGGCGTCATCTATGGGCTGTTGTAAATCCCCTTGCCACGCCAGCCTGGCTTTAGTATAGTGATGCGCCCTGTGGGACATAGCTAATTTATATATGTTAGTGACCAGTTTGCGGGGCGTCTTAGCGTTGATTACATGGGACAGTTCCGGCATGTCTGGTGGCTCCTGGAGATCACTTCCCAGTGTGTCGTGTAGTGCCCTTCTCACTCTATGAAACTGAAATCGATGCAACATCGTGCTAGGGACCCCTGATCCACTACGTCCTCCCAGGTTTTAACTGTGCCCTCTTGAAATAAATCCCCTGTGTTCCGTATATTCAAGGAGTGTAATGCGCGCAGTACCCCTTTGTCCCTGCACGGGGTCAACCAGCGAGCCCATTCAATGGGCATGTCCGGGAGTATAACAGCGCCCCCGCCTGCCTTTGCAATAAGTTATGCCAAGCATGTCGTGTCGAGTTCATGGAGTCCAATATCCCCGTCCTACAGTCCGTAGATTCGAAAATCATGGCCGGTAGGGGGAGGGGATCTGCAAAGAGCCGTTCCAGGCGCAGAAACGGTATATCCGATGATCCATGTATTCAATGATAGACTTGGGCACCTTGTGCCACTCTGTAATACAAATTTAAGTCCGGTGCACCAAGGCCTCCTAAGTGGTATGGTAAGCTAAGTATCTGCCATTTCACCCTCGCTTGCTTGCCCGCCCAGGCCAGTTTTATTAATAATGCGTTGACTCTCTGAAAAAGGAGCCAGGTAGGACAATGGGAATGTTTGCGAAGAGGAACAAAAATCGTGGCAGAACCACCATCTTCATGATAGCGATTCTTCCAAACAGGGACAGCGGCAACTTAATCCAATTATCCACGTCATCTTCTAGCCTGCTGACTGCAGTGCCGTAATTCTCCCTAAACACAATCTCCGAGTCCGTGTGGAGACGGATACCAAGATACCATATCGCGTCAGTAGACCATTGTAACGGATAGTCTGGCTCAAACGGTGTCGTGCTTGGGGTGAGTGGGAAAACTATGGATTTAGACCAAAGCCGACATGATAGTTACCATGTCGGGTGACCCCCATAACATTACGGGGTGGTGCACACTCCGCGGCAGGACGGCCGCGTATTACATTCTGCTCCAAAGGTTGTCCACCTGGTGAGTAGCACTCGATCAGCAGCTTTGTTAATGATAGGCAGGGACGAGGATCCGCTTGTAGAAGCTGCTCCGTAATGGAATTGCCTGACGCGTTTCGAAGCTCCTTATGCTTCTCTTCAGAGGCTTGAACGGAGACAGTGTGTGCAAACGCTGAACCCACTTTGCCATTTTCATATTGCACACCCACCAATGGGAAGCTCGAATGAGACTGTGCATTGTGGGAAATGTGGTCCGGATAGCACAGAAATCTTGTCCTGTATGGACCCTGCAAGTGGACTCGTCCTCAATCCTGTTTGCGGCTGCTGGCCCACATAGCCAACATGATAGTTACCATGTCGGGTGGCCCCCATAACATTGTGGGGTGGTGCTTGTAGAAGCTGCTCCGTAATGGAAATGCCTGACACGTTTCGAAGCTCCATATGCTTCTCTTCAGAGGCTTGAACGGAGACAGTGTGTGCAAACGCTGAACCCACTTCGCCATTTTCATATTGCACACCCACCAATGGGAAGCTCGAATGAGACTGTGCATTGTGGGAAATGTGGTCTGGATAGCACACAAATCTTGTCCTGTATGGACCCTGCAAGTGGACTCGTCCTCAATCCTGTTTGCGGCTCCTGACCCACGTAGCCCCCAAGACATTACGGGGTGATGCACACTCCGCGGCAGGACGGCCACGTATTACATTCTGCTCCAAAGGTTGTCCACCAGGTGAGTAGCACTCGATCAGCAGCTTTGTTTATGAAAGGCAGGGACGAGGATCCGCTTGTAGAAGCTGCTCCGTAATGGAAATGCCTGACGCGTTTCGAAGCTCCATATGCTTCTCTATGTTTTTAACTTTTAGAGTACTGTGTTTATAGATGTTTTTTTGTTTTGGGCACGTGCACTCTTCGTGGAAAACAGACAATGATAAATTTGGTTCTACGTTGGGCCCACTGGGGCAGGACTCATGAGATTACAGTATTGGAATTGGTAAGGAGGTTTATCCTTTTTGTGCGTTTAAAGATCGTAAATATGCGATTATAATGCACAGTTGATTGGTTACAGCAAGATAAAGTTTTAACCACAGGTTATTTTATTTCCTTTCTGTAATGCCCACTTGGGCAGAATTTGGGGTGTTTAACACCGCAATGAGAACCGTACCGCATTATGGTTAAGATGGACTCGAAAACTGCATAGGACGGATATGAATTAGTTCAGTGATTTCTTGCTATGTATTTTTAATGTGCAAATATGTGCTATTTTAGTGATACTGTACATATTTTAAATACAAAGAATCACGGATGTCTTAATCGTTTTAAACCTTGCTGTTTTTATGAAGTCCATGAAAAACTACGAGTTTGTTTTCAGTATCATTTATTGAGTAGTTCTCATGTGACACAAGATGGAGGTGATTTAAATAATGTTGAAAACTTTACTCCTTTGTTGGTGAACAAGCCTGCTGCGCAGGCGAAACGCGTACAGCAGTAACCGGCAACTAAAGTAATTTGCACAGGAGACACGGCGTCGTCATCCTTGTTTCACGAGGGATTTCTGTAATTTTTCGGACCGGACTTGGGAGGTCCGCACGACGACGCGCCCTTCGTTCAGGAGCAGCGGCAGGCAATACCTGAGTGTTGGGAGCTGCTATATATATATATATATATATATATATATATATATGCATATGTATATGCATATATATATATATATATATATATATATATATATATTCACACATATATGCATATGTATATATATATATATGTGTGTGTGTGTGTGTGTAGTTATTATATTGACAACCTCTTTGTCATCTGGAAGGGAGACAGCAGGGATCTGGACTCCTTTATTGTCTCATGAACAACAATGCTTTCAATTTTAAATTCACATATATCAGTGAACAGATGATACACTTTTTTTGGACACTGAGATTTTCATAAAGGACCAAAAATGTTTTCCAAAATCCACAGAAAAGGCACCAACTGCAACTGTATACTCCATGCAAATAGTGGGCAATCCAAAGCTTTAAAGTGGAGTGTACCATATGGAGAGTTCCTAAGAGTGAGATGTAATTGCTCTGAGTAAAAAGACTTTGAAGCCACAGTCTTTGAGATGTTTGATAGATTCAAATGGAAAGGCTATCCATTGGTTGTACTGGAAGATGCCTTGAAGAGAGTTCGAACAAAGAGTAGAGAAGATTGCTGAACAAGAAAACTGCATTAGATACTTTATAGATTACAACTTATCTTATGTTGACATGAAACAATTGATAAGGGAGAATTGAAAAATATTGCGCTCAGATGAGCACCTACATGAGATCTTACCAAACCAGCCGCAGATAACTTATAGAATAGTAGCTTCCTTAGGGGATTTACTTACACAAAGTCATAAGCAACAAATAAAGCCAAGTACAATGGAATGGTTCAATAAAAAACAAATTGGCTCCTGGAAGTATTTGAAAAGAAAACCCTATGAAAGTTCTGTTAATAAGCTGCCTTATAAGCTTCAACATGGGCAAAAAAGGAAAATCAAGGAACATATCACATGTGAACCCACACAGGTAGTATGTGTACTAGAATGCAGTTGTGGAAAGAAATACGTAGGAAGTGCCACCAATAACAGAAATATAAAAGAAGTATACAATTATGGAATCCAGCAGATCGCTAAAAAAGCTAAGAGGGGAAATCGAGAGAGAACATTAAGGAGAGCTGAATCAAAATTGATAATATTAATGGGAACAGAGATTCCATTGGGACTCAATGTGGATGCAGAATTACATGTTTATTTATAATAAGAATGTTTTTTAACTGGAGTAGATGATGAGGTACCTGTTGAAAATGACCCTTTTTGCAGGGTTACCCCTAACCTTTTGCTTTCCTCCTCTTTTTGTTGGCTTTAGGACTCTGAGCACTTTACTACTGCTGACCAGTGCCAAAGTGCATGTGCTCTCTCCTCTCAACATGGTATAATTGGTTTATACCTGATTAGCATATTAAGTTTACCTGCAAGTCCTATGTAAAGTGCTATACCATATACCCAGTGCCTGAAATCTAAATGCTACTAGTGGGCCTGCAGCACTGGTTGTGCCACCCACACAAGTATCCTTTCAAACGTCTCCGGCCTGCCATTGCAACGGCCTGTGTGCAGTTTACTACCTCTTGGACTTGGCATTTAAAACCACTTGCCAAGTCTTAAACTCTCCTTTTATTACATATAAGTAACCCTTAAGGTAGGTCCCAGGTAGCCCTAGTGGCAGGATGCTATGTATGTAAAAGTTAGGACATGTACTTTTATGTTTTGCATGTCCTGGTAGTGACAAACAGCCTATTTAGTTTTTCACTACCATGAGGTCTACTCCTCTCGTAGGTTAACATGGGGAATTCTTTAATATACATTTAAGCCGTAATTCCTGATCAGAGAGGAGTAATGTTTTATGTTTTATATGTTTGGAATGGTAATAATAAATCCTACTTTCTATTGAAGTTGGATTTAACATTACTGTTTTAGAAATGACACTTTTATAAAGTGGACAGTTCTCTGTGCTTATAACTGTGTGCTTTTCATGCTTTCTCCAAAAGATGTCTGGTCTGGGTGACAGCTACACTTTGTGCATTCCTGCTAGACAGCCACAAACACAGGAAGGTGAGGATCCTTTGCATTCTGAGCACTCATCTGTATTTATCTGCATTTTGATGGGTATGCCTGGCAGGGAGGAATGGGAGGGACTAATACTTACACTTCAATAAATAGTATCCTGTTCACACCCAAAGCACTGATAAACCCCAAAGATAGCTTGGCAGGCAGGGCTGGGATGAAATGGGAAGTGTGCACTTCAAGGAACTTCTTTGAAGTCACCTTCCATTTCAAAGGCACATTTAGGAATAAGTACTAGGGCTCTGAACCTACCAAAGCAGTACACCACTGGACCTGGGAAGAAGAATGCTGGAGAAAAGACTGCTGTACTGTATGGATTGCCACTTTGCCTTGACTGACTGTTCTGAAGAACTGCTTCTCTGCTTTGCAGAACTGTCCTGCTGCCTGCTGATCTCTGCCGTGCTAAGGACAAGGACAGGACCCATCTCACTTGAAACCAGAGTGACTCCAAAGGCTTGCTGTCTTGCCTCCTGTTTTCTCAGGTCATAAAAGACTTTGTACACTCCTGCTGGTGCTGCTGGACCATCTGTGAGTCCTACCCTTGCCTGAGGTTCCCCCCAGTCCTGGGCCTCAGAATTGGGTTTCTGTAGCTTTTCTACATCGACAATGATGCCTATAGACCAGCTAGCTCACAGTGCCACTATAAGCCTCCAAACCCTATCAAGTAGCGGATAGGTTCTAGCAACCATTGAATATGACAACTCTTGAGCCTTTAGGGATCGTGGAAACAGTACAGTACTTTTCGCTCAGACAATCCTGCTCACTTAGTCCCAGAGAGATACACAGAATAAACGTTGGGGACGTTTTCAATAAGGATTTATTGAACAAGCACCATTCTAGTATAAAACATGTTTGCTGCGACAATCAATAGATAGAAGCAAATGTAAGAGATTACAAGCACCAACAGAGTAAACAGTAGATACATTTCTACCATGGTGCTAAGCAACAAATATATGCCGGCATATATAAAAACAGTAATCTTTGCGTACTCCTACTTGGCGTACCCTACCTAAGTGTATCTCAATGTACCTAGCATGTATGCGGGTGAAGCCAAGAATCCCCTAGGAAAGAGCCAACCCCATTAACTGATGGGAGAGAATGAAGGACCCCGTCTTGGTCACAAGTTGGACACCCCGTAAGGGATGTCAGACCACTGTGTGTTGAAGCCTCAGTGTGCAGGGACCTCCATGTCAATGTCAGCCTAGAAGCGTCTCCTATGTCTACCTAGTGAAGGTGTGGTTCTTTTATATCAAAAAGGTAACCTCATGGGTTCTACCACAATTGATATGTTATGAGTACGATTACGTAGATGAGCCTAAATCAATATTTGTAACTATGCAAAGTAGCCCTGTCACCCGAGGATCAAGATAGCAATGATTTTTGTACAGAGTATGTTAATCCTGTTATGTACATCATGTGCAGGGGATTTACGATATGATGCTAAGAATCCTCATGCATAATAAATGAGGCTAGTTTCAAGGAAACCAATCAACATTTATTCAGTACATAACTAGGTAAAAGGCCATCGCTAGAACCATTATGCACAGCAAGGTAGGACAAATGTAGCTAAAAGGTTGCCTTGCTACTTAGGCCTAGGTTAGGAAACATAAAACGACAACGGTGCGCCGATTGCAACATATGCATTGCCTTTAAAGCCGCCACAGCAGCTGCTCAATGACAGTGAGTCTACAGCCAGCGCGGCTCGACGACGACGGACAGCGAGGCTCGATGAAGATGCAGTACCTGTGTCGTATAGGGGTTTGTCGACGAAGCTTCTATCAATGGCGTGGATCGGTGCTGACGCTTGCCCCATCCACAAGATCGATGACCACTCAGCGCCTCCTTGACTCGAATCCTCGACAACTGCGCTTTTCTCCATCAAAGGTACTTTGTCAGCGGGAGCTGTCTGAGTCCTGTAGCCTTCCTGCCCTCTATCGCGGTCACCCTGAACTTTGGATTTACCTCGGTCTAGTGCGACCTCAAATAATTTTTTAGGTCTATGGACTTCTAAGCATTATTTTTCGTATATTCTTTAAATATTCATAACTCCGCTTTTACTTATTGGATGTGTGTCATTTTGATCTGAATTTACTCAGAAAAATATTCTTTATGTTTCTAAACTAGTGTGAAATCTTTTTGTGGTGTTTTCATTGTGTTACTGTTTGTGTGTGTGTGTGTGTGGTTGTCTTGCACAAATACTTTACACATTGCCTCTTAAGTTAAGCCTCACTGTTCTGTGCCAAGCTACTAGAGGGTGAGCACAGGCTAATTTAAAGTGTACATCTAGCTTACCCTGACTAGCATTGTGGTCCCTACTTGGACAGGGTGCAAACCTTTGCCAACTGGAGACCCAATTTCTAACAGTATAATTTTTGCTATTTTCTCAGGGAAAAGCGCATGCATTATTCTTTAAAACATTAAGCACTTTATTGGATTATTTAGGCTTTTATTTTGCATATTACTTTGTGGACATTGACTCTGAAAAGAATACAACATGCAGTTTAAGAAAATACCACTTATTATTGTCTTTAGTCCTGTCATAAATAGAATTGTAGGAGGATATATATCAACATATACAATGTATTGTTCAATGTAATAAAAGATGAATATGCTGATTATGTTTTGCGTAATGATTAGCACTTTATTGTATTTATGTTCTGTTTTACACATCAAATGACCTTGGTTGTATCTACGTCCATAAGCATGTGCACTTATCATAGGTTCAAACAAAGCAATTTTTGAACAACGGCGGGCACGGTGACCGCACTCCCTGCTATATTCCCTTCGTAGTAATGTCAGTACTATTTTGAATGAGTGTGCACATACAACTCCGGCACCCGCCGTTGTTAAGTGCCAGCTGCTGAGGCAGAGAAAGAACAAACCCAAAAAGTTGGAGTGGTGCACTACTTCGGAGCCAAAAGTTTGTCTTTTCAATAATTCAGTTACTCTTGTAAAGTTGTCTCAAAAATACTTTATTTTTCATTAAACACCAGCCAACGCGTTTCGTTCATAAACGATGAACTTCTTCAGGGCTGTAAATTTCAATATAAAACATACATAAATATATACAAACATATAATATTAAATACTTAGCACAAGACTTTTGTGACAAGATAAACAGAAAAAAGAAGAAACAAAGAGTGGCATGTGAGGAATATAAATCATGAAGATAGAAAAATAGAGGGACGGGAAAAAAACGGGGGGTACATGACACAGAATTTTTTTTGTAACAGTACAAAAAGAAAAAGAAAACAAAAAGAAAACAAAAAGTAACATGTGAAGAATGTAATTCATGATAATTATTTGTTCACCAACAAAGGAGTAAAGTTTTCAACATTATTTAAATCACCTCCATCTTGTGTCACATGAGAACTACTCAATAAATGATACTGAAAACAGACTCGTAGTTTTTCATGGACTTCATAAAAACAGCAAGGTTTAAAACGATTAAGACATCCGGTGATTCTTTGTATTTAAAATATGTACATATTTGCACATTAAAAATACATAGCAAGAAATCACTGAACTAATTCATATCCGTCCTTTGCAGTTTTCGAGTCCATCTTAACCATAATGCGGTACGGTTCTCATTGCGGTGTTAAACACTCCAAATTCTGCCCAAGTGGGCATTACAGAAAGGAAATAAAATAACCTGTGTTACATTCTTCACATGTTACTTTTTGTTTTCTTTTTGTTTTCTTTTTCTTTTTGTACTGTTACAAAAAAAATTCTGTGTCAAGTACCCCCCCTGTTGTTTTCCCGTCCCTCTATTTTTCTATCTTCATGATTTATATTCCTCACATGCCACTCTTTGTTTCTTCTTTTTTCTGTTTATCTTGTCACAAAAGTCTTGTGCTAAGTATTTAATATTATATGTTTGTATATATTTATGTATGTTTTATATTGAAATTTACAGCCCTGAAGAAGTTCATCGTATATGAACGAAACGCGTTGGCTGGTGTTTAATGAAAAATAAAGGATTTTTGAGACAACTTTACAAGAGTAACTGAATTATTGAAAAGACAAACTTTTGGCTCCGAAGTAGTGCACCACTCCAACTTTTTGGGTTTGCACTTATCATAGGTACTTACTGTGTACCTTGCCCTAAAAAGTGGGTAAAAAGTGGATAAATTAAGTTTTTTTGTGACTACTCCACATTTCATTTTTAAAGGTGCTAATCTTAGAACAGTAAGTGAGAAATTTGCAGTATGATTTAAATATAATGTTGGTCTGACTGAACAGTATTTATTTTCCATACACAATAGATATGAGATGTTAGCGACCAGTAGAGTAAAAAGGTTTCTGTCTTAAATATGTTGTACTGCTCATTTAAAGAATCAGCGTTGTTGTATGTGCTGCCTAATTGAATTTGTTTCATCACTTTAAAATGTATCAAACATAGAAATCAATAATGAATTATCAAAATGCAAATGCAAAATCTGATTACATATTTATGTAGAAACAAAAGCAAAATTAATCCTGTACTTTACATGGATTTTAATGAGAACATGTATTGTGCTCGATTTCTCACATTTAGGGGCTTATTTACAAGCCCCTTGCGCCGCCGGTACGACACTTTTTCCCATTTTAAAAGTGACGCACTGGTGGCGCAAGGGGCTTGTAAATAAGCCCCTTAGTTTTTTAATTACAATGTTTGTAATCAGGCAACATGAACTATGGGCCTGATTCACAGAACTAACTTACGTCAAAAACGTAAACGTAAACGTAAAGTTAGTACTTTTTAGGTATTCACAGAATACACTTACTCATTTTGGTATTCACAGAATGAACTTACTCATTTTGGTATTCACAGAATAGTACTAACTTACGTTTA
The DNA here is from genome assembly GCA_963921515.1 of Calotriton arnoldi. Taxonomy (NCBI): domain Eukaryota; kingdom Metazoa; phylum Chordata; class Amphibia; order Caudata; family Salamandridae; genus Calotriton; species Calotriton arnoldi. The sequence continues at coordinate 1,065,804 of CAWUFW010001531.1, read as the reverse complement.
CGTTTTTGACGTAAGTTAGTTCTGTGAATCAGGCCCAGTGGGCCCACTGGGCCTGATTCACAGAACTAACTTACGTCCAAAACGTAAACGTAAACGTAAACTTAAAGTTAGTACTATTCTGTGAATACCAAAATGAGTAAGTGTATTCTGTGAATACCTAAAAAGTACTAACTTTACGTTTACGTTTTTGACGTAAGTTAGTTCTGTGAATCAGGCCCTGACTGTGGGCAATAAAATAGTGGGCAAAATGTGATAATTTTACCTTTTGCAGGCGTTCTAGCGCTTTTCATTCTCTCACATGGTTAGGAGGGTCATTGTTTACTGTCGCTTTAAAAGATTGTCTATACTTTTGGACTCTACGGTCCTGTCGAAGGCTCCTGATGAAATGTGTCAGCCATGTTTTGCACAACCTCTATTTTTGTTAATTACCCTATTTTCCCACGACCCACTGCAGAGTTTCTAAATTTTCAACCTTGAAATCATGTACACAAATTTATGATCATATAAAACTAAAATTCATTAGAGATTTAAAAAGAGTAAAGCATACATTAGGTAGTCAAAAATATCCTCAATAGATCATACTTCTTGCTGAAATAGGAAACATGAAATGCTAGTTTGTGTCCAATGGCCATCACAAGGAAAGTTATTTGTAACTTAATAATGTGCCCAAACTAGAGAGAATACTGACAATGATGCACTAGGAAACCATGAACCAAAGGCAACATTTCATCTAATACATGTTTCTGATCCATACGAGATATTCATCAGGACCTGCAGAACATTTCTACAGATGTGACCTAGAACTGTCCTAGCTCTCATGTTTCACATTCCATTTCTCTATCAGTCAGAAAGTAATGAAAATACTTGTTTGTTTTTCGCCACCAATAAATGCAGAGTAGTAAACATCATTTGTTATCCTCGGGTGAATGCACATATCCCTGATGTAATTAATTAAGGCAATATTGCAAGCATAGTATGATTGCAGAATTGCAACGGCTATTGCTCTTGTGAGGCTCACAAATTGGTTAAGCCACATTTCGACCCACAAGGACAATATAAACAATGTTTTCGGATCCTCTAGGGACTGTAATGAAACCTTTAGTAGAGATAAAGCTAGGAGGTGAGTGAGAAAGGGCTAACCACATTCTAAGAGACCTATTGTCTACAGCCTGAGCCTTGAAAGCAAGTGTCACCATCGTCCAGAATTTGCTATATTTTCTCAGGTACCTGGGGAGTTGCTATATCCATGCTGCATATTGAATGCAATCTATTCTGAAAGGAACTCAGGGGACCCTTGTTGGTAATGGTAATTAGGAGTTGGGTGAAGTTCTGCTTTAGGCTTGAAACAATAGGACACACAAACTCAGCACTCCCAAAATGAGGCAAGTGTATATATTTTACTGCACCTTTAAATGACACACGTGGAAAAGGAACTCAGCACTCTCAAAATGAGGCAAGTAAACTGATCCAGGTGCTTTTGAAATGAAACGCGTATTTATTAGTGCCACACTTTTAAAAGGAAGACAAATAGATACAATAATACACGTTCCCAGATGTCAAATGAAAGAAGTCAAATATAAAGAGCATGTATACACATCAGAAAAACATATGAAATATATACACAGAGCATTGAAACTTATAGCATATATACACAAAGTAAGCAATAGAAATATATCACCGAAAGAGTGTCTTTCAACATTCTGGCCAGCACGACTGTGAAGCCCTTTACAGTCAGTCAGAAGTCTTAATTGGGACCACCAAAGTTCCCTGTGGCAACACATCTGTTCCACTGCAAGCTCCTGTCTCAAAGTCAAGATTCCCTGTCTTTAATACCTTTTACTCAACGCAAGGAGAGACTTCTAGAAACCTCTCCCCCTTCCGTCTGTTACAGAAACAAGGCTGGACGTACCAGCCTGCGTCTAGGTCACTCACAGAAGCTGGCCAGGCCCCCATGTTTGCTTTGAGACAGAACTGTACATTCCACACATTTCTATGGTAAAAACAATCTCAACTCTGTGAACGGTACCAAGTGCACATCCCACACAATATGTTCTAGCTTACTTTGCACAGTGAAGAGCGAAAACAGGTGAAGAGCAAGACCTGCAACTGCGTCAGAGCACAGAAAATGGAGTCAGTAATACAAAATGGAGTTGATAGTCAATGTATCTTTCACAGGTGAAAACTGCCTTCTCAATCATTTTTCCAGAAAATGAAGCTTGGAAGTAGGTTCCAGATTCTTAATGTCCATTATTTCCATGTTAGGCTTTTTAAGAAGAGGCGTGATCTGCCCTGATTTTTATGGTGAAACAAATATGCTTACCTTCAGGGAGGTGTTAATGATTTTAAAGAATATAAGAGCTACATTAGTGGTGCAAGATAGTATCAAGTTCTCTGGAATAGGGTCATCAGTATTAACCATATTATCTGTATTACCCAAGACTTATAATAAATTACTTTTCACATACTGTGCATTCAGTATATACATTACGTCTCTATCCTAATCCAGAGGTAGGATGCAGCACACCTTTCAGCAACTTCAGCTCTCTGCACATTTTATTAAATTTTATCTGAAAAATCATTTACCTTTTCAGAGAGCTTGAGAAAGTATATCGCTTTCATATATTTTTGTGCATCCCTCAACTGCCTTAAATATTCCAGATGAGTTAAAAATGGGATCATAGGGGGCGTGACTTAGCAGCAGGGCCGCGTAGATGCTTTTCATCTGAGCTCCTCGCGGTGGCCCACGTTTAACAATAATCCTGAATAATCCTACCCTCTACAAGCAACGGATCGGTAGCCTGAAGTTGCACTGCCTGTGCTGGAGTTATTCCAGGACACGGGGAGAGCGGAGGCTGGTGTGAAACGCCACAGCGGTGAAGACGAGGCCTCAGAAGGAACGAGGCACCATCTTCGACCTATGGCGACGGAGGGAAGCAGAGCTCTGGGAGACCCGAGACTCGATCGGGTACCCCAGGCCTGATGTAAATCCTTGCCGACTAAGGAGGTGCGGACGAGAGGGTGTCCTTCCCCAGGCTGCTGGGGAGTGCTGGTCGGCATTTCCGCCTGGTCGGAGGACCGCGAGACCCGATGGGAGCTATGGCCCGGCCCTGCGCTACAAGGAGGGCGGTGGAGGTACGCGCCGGCAGCCCACCGGAGGAAACCTAAGCACGAGAGGAAACGTCGCGGCCTAGGCGGGCCCAGAGGTGATTGGAGGCGAGGTCCTGGGGCTCCCGGAGGGCCGGACAATTTGGCGCATGCAGCGCCTTTCCCCCAGGATCGACACTGAGAATAGCAGGCAGCTGCAGGGGGCTCTGGTTGATGGTGGCTGGGCCGCATTCAAAGAATTGAGAGAGTGCCGCACCACTGGCCACATACACGAGACCTCCACCGGAGGGTCCACAGTCATGACGAGAACGTAACGGTCCTTATGTGCATGGGACTGCTGAGACTTGGTTGGAACACACTGGAGGGATGTGATTACAGACCGGGGTGCGCTGGCAGAAACACCGGTGGGGTATTGGCTCGTGTGCCACGATACCTATAAATAGAGAGCTGCATTATCCAATCCATTGTCCCCTGCTGGAGTTATAGAGGTCGTCACCTCAGAATATCGTGGAGTGAGCCGCTAACCCGGGGGGAATCCCTGCGGTCCCCAGGAGGATAAATCAGAGGTCCCTAATGGGACGGAGAGCACGCGCCGATAGCGGTCTAATCGGCCTATTCAAGACATACTACTGGGGTCAAGTGAGCCCACAAATGGGTCTATGAAGGTGGCAGCAAGGACCATTGCATGGTGGCGGCACATCCATCCCCAGTGGAAATAACGCGAGATGGAGAGTAAATACGGCTCATTGTCCGGCTGGTGGTCCATTTTTGATCACATTAAGAGGCAAACTGTGACTCGGTTCCCCAATCCAGGGCGGCACAGAACACTCATTCAGGGAGCAAAAGTCAGCTAATTGATGACCACCATGGGGAAGGACAAGGCCCCCAAGACACAGACGAATAAGATCTCCAACTATGTGCAACCACTGCCGCACGGACTGGAACAATGGGACGATAATATTAGGGACGACCAGGCACTTCCAGAAAGGAACGGAGAAGGTCCCCCCACGCTGGTGGACGTGATCCAGGCCATTCAAACGACCAGGAACGACATGGTCAATAGAATAGACTCAGTGGCCATGGATGTCAATTTACTACGGGCCGATTTGCGGAAAGTATCAGATAGAGTGGCCACCACAGAAAAAGATGTGAGTGCATTGCAGTCCGACATCAAGTCTCTCAGCGCCACTGTGGTTGAACTAAAAAGACAGGTACTAAAACTGGACGAGAGGGCGGAGGACTCAGAGGGGAGATCAAGGAGGAATAATTTACGTTTTGTCGGATTCCCCAAAAAGGCAGAAGGCCCGTCTACTGAGCTATTCCTGGAGGAGTGGCTCACTAGAGTGATTGCTGCCAAGAAACTCTCAAAATTCTTTAATGTTGAGAGCGCACACAGGGCGCTTGTTCCGCCTCCCAGGCCAGGAGCACCACTGAGGGCCATTATTGCAAAACTGTTTAATTATAGGGACAGAGACTTCCTACTGCAGCTCTCACGTAACCAAGGCCAGTTCCTTTTCGAGGGACACTCCATTTCAATACATCCGGACTATACTCAGCGAGTACAAGACCAAAGAAAATCCTACATTGTGGTCAAACGAAGATTGTGCGAGTTGAACTTGAAATATAGTCTCATGTTTTCCGTGAAACTGAGAGTTGAGCATGAAGGACGCACACTCTTTTTTTTACTCAGCAGGGGACGCCACTGAATGGTTGGATACCAGGGGACCAGGGGGGCGACGTTTGGTCTCCTCCACGGAGTCATCCGGAAGCCATACCGTGCCAGATACATTACAAGACTGTCGGCGATCTCAAAGGCAACAACAGATAGATGCAGGGAGGGGTCCTGGCCAGATCAAAGTTCTTTAAGATGGCACTTTGCACACGTCCGACACAGAGACTGTCCCAGAATCCATTGTGGTGACACAGGACCCAGAGACGGACATTGGAGAGCAGGGAGTGGACAGGAATGATGACGCCCTGACTCTGAAGGATCGGAAGTACAGATAAGTGCTAGAAATGGAGAACACACACTACTGTAGTACTACTTAAACATGGAATGAGGGGTTGTTGAGGGTTATAAGAGACTCATTGTTAAGGACTCTCCTTGGTTTGAATACTAGGGCGGAAGTGGGCGGCCACAGGGCTGCGACGCCCCCCACCAGTGTTTGGCCCCACGAGGGACGCTTGAGAGCAATCTCGCTCCTTTGTCGGGTTCAGATCTCTAGCACAGCACTCAGTTTTGTATAAGCTTCCAGGGTTTGTTTCAAGCCTGGAATACTGCCTGAGCTACGGCTCTGTATGTTATGGACTACAAGGCATTCTGAGGGACAGGGGTGGGTGGCTTGGGGCGGTATGTGTTGACATTTGCACTGGATTTATTGCTAGCAGCGGAACTCACGTGACTGCCCAAGGGGAGGGAAGGGAAATGGGACAGTTCAGTTTACAATGTTTTTTTATGTTTACGGGATGTTGCACATGGTCATGGAATGAATATGATACTGGGCAAGGTACAACGGGGTGGGAAGAATGGGACGAGTGGGGCAGATATATCCTGATATATTTAACTACACGGTCTGACACTAATGGCAGCGCAAACTTTGAAACTCCTTAGTTGGAATATTAGTAGTATGGCGGGGCTGGTGAAAAGGCGAAGGGTCTATGCTTTTTTGAAATGGTATAAAGTAGGGATTGCATGATTGCAGGAAATACGTGTATGGGGGCACTGTTGCAAGTATACGTAAAAATGGAGAGGGCAGATGTATGCTACTTCTTATTCAGGGTTTGCAAGGGGGGCTCTGATATGGGTGACCCCCGGAGTCCCATTCCACCACATGAGTCATGCTTTGGATCCCGAAGGGAGATACGTTATTCTTCATGGGAAGTGGGAAGGCAGGGAGCTGTGTACGCCCCGAATATAGATTGCCCTGATTTTTTTCCTGCCATCCTCAAAGCTGCAACACCATACATGGGGGCCGAGATTGTCCTCCTTGGGGATTTTAATTGTGTCTTTGATGCAACTCTAGATAGAGACCCCCCAAGAGCTCATACTAAGCCACGCATGCTGAGATCTCTGGAACTGCTGCTACAGGGTATGCAGCTCAGAGATGAGTGGAGGGCTAGGAACCCAACGATGAAGGTGTTCTCGTGCTACACCCCAGCGGCCAATACACTCAGCCCCATTGATCATTGCTGCCTCACACCTGGGTTGTCATACCAAAGGGGATGATGGACGGAGCGCTTGAGCTAATCAAACACTCACCCCCAGTCAACTGATCTGGGTTTAATCCATCATCATTCTTTAGCTCACTCCACCACCCCAGTTCAGACATGGCCATATGCAAATCAGTCTGACCCTGTGCCTCATGGGAACAGTTCAGCCCGAACTGCCAAGCCATGTCTTCCCTGGACCGGAAACAAGCATTCTGGGACCGGTTTCTGGCTATTCAGCCGTCATCAGCCAGGCTAGCTTGAATCCAGTGGCAAAGTGAGCAAGGGACCCACGTCTGGGCATACCCTGCCAACTTAGGGTGAACAAAGCGATACCAAAGGGGATGATGGACGGAGCGCTTGAGCTAATCAAACACTCACCCCCAGTCAACTGATCTGGGTTTAATCCATCATCATTCTTTAGCTCACTCCACCACCCCAGTTCAGACATGGCCATATGCAAATCAGTCTGACCCTGTGCCTCATGGGAACAGTCCAGCCCGAACTGCCAAGCCATGTCTTCCCTGGACCGGAAACAAGCATTCTGGGACCGGTTTCTGGCTATTCAGCCGTTATCAGACAGGCTAGCTTGAATCCAGTGGCACACCTGGGTTGTCAGCAGACACGGAGGGTATCTCATACCTCCCCCAATACATTTCAGATCATGCACCATTATTGCTCACTCTGAAAAACGGTCCAGGCCGTCTGGCCATCCCGCTTTGGAGGCTCAGGGTGGAAGCGCTATCAGATCCGCCTTATGCTGCAGTGATCTCAGAGACCCTACAAAACTATTTTTGAGAGAACTGGGGTCTGCTTCTACCAGATTGACTGAATGGGAGGCCATGAAGGTGGTCATAAGAGGTGTGTGCATGAAGACCACTTATGGGGTGAAACAACAGTTAGATAGGGACATCTCAAAGCTTGAGCGCCAATTGCAGAGGCTAGAGGGCACTGTGCGTGAGACGCAGGAACACTTGGCTCAGTGGACCAGAGTGCGCGGGGAGCCACTGGATGCCTGGGCCAGATTGGAAAAATTCACATATACATCATATAGGCAGAGGTTACATATGCAGGGGGATAGATCAGGGGCGCTGCTTGCGAGGTTAATTAAAACAGAAAAGGAACAAACACCCATATTGCAACTACAGACCAGTGACGGGGTCCGACTACAAACACAAGGGGAGATCTTGAGGGAATTTGCATCACATTTGGAGTCCACGTGCACGGATGCCCGGCGGACTACTTCGGGGGGTTGCAGGAATTTCTGGATGGCGTGGCTCTTCCCACGCTGGATGATGCCGAGGCAGAAGTCCTAGAGGCACCAATCTCCAGGGAGGAAATCCTAGCATCCATACGACACTTGAAGCCGGAGAAATGACTGGGTGGAGATGGGCTCCCGGTGGAGTTTTGCCAAAAATATGCTCCTCTGCTGGTGGATCACTTGTTGGAGGTGTTCAACGAGGCCCTGGATAGTACAACTTTACCGTATACAATGTCCGAGGCAATCGTATCCATGCTCCTTAAACCAGATAGGGACCCCCTCTCGTCGAGCTCTTATAGGTCAATATCTCTCCTCAATGTATATGCCAAAATAATGAGTGGGATACTGGCGTCCCGTTTTCTGCCATACATGCCCCAATTGATCCATCCAGGTCAGGCCAGGTTTATCCCTAAACGAAATACCACACATAATTTACGGCGTTTGGCACACGTCTGGCATGCTCCTGCGTCTGGAGTCAGAGGATTGGGCGCTGGTATTGCTGGATATCCAGCAGGCCTTTGACTCAGTGGAGTGGGACTACATGTGGGCAGTGCTGGCCAAAATGGGAGTGGGACAACCATTTATACAATGGATACAAGTCATATATAATAGACCGGCCGCACAGGTACGTATACGAGGACAAGTCTCAGAGAGTTTTGGTTTAAAACGGGGTACTCAGCAGGGGTGCCCCCTGTCCCCGCTCCTGTTTGCCATCGTGATGGAGCCACTGGCTATTACATTACGAACAAAGATGGAAGGTTGGGGGATACGATTGGGGGAAGCGCTCCATGTGGTCTCTATTTATGCCGATGACATGCTGGTATACTTGCGCCGCCCGGAGGAGGCAGTCCCGGTGCTTATTGCCGAACTGGAAAGGTTTGGCGTACGGTCTGGCCTACGTCTCAACCCCGGAAAATCCAAGTTGTTTCCCATGGGGAGATTAATAGGGAAGCCTGAAAACGAGCTACCTAATGTGGGGATGAGATGGGTACTGGAGGGGGTGCGATGCCTGGGGATCACACTGACACTTACTAGCACGGCATACCTAGCCGACAATATAGGGAAGAGAGTAGACGGTATCAGAAGATCTATTGCCTTCTGGAAGGGACTCCCGTTATCATTAATGGGGAGGTTAGCATTAACTAAAATGGTCATCCTGCCGAGATGCCTGTACACCCTGCAGAATACTTTATATATGGTTCCGCAAAAGTTTTATTCACAGCTTGACAGCCTGATCTTAGAATTACTGTGGGGGCCCAAACAGAAGAGGATAAAGCTGAGCACCCTACAGAGACGGTGGGGGATGGGGGGTCTGGAGGCCCCCCGTTTGAACTTTTATTACATGGCCGCACAACTGCAGCATGCGGTGCATTGGTTTGATGAGCAAGACAACTGGGAGAAGCGATTGTTGGCGGGCACACATCGAGAGATTTCCCTCCCGGAACTTTTTATGATGGGATCAAGGGTGCCAGGATCTTTTCCCTATGTTACACGTCATGTTGCGTCGGTTTGGGGAATGGTGGTACAGAAGGTAATTAAGAGAGCACCATATGCCCCGGAAACTCCACTGTGGGCGGTAACACCCTTCAAACGGATAGGGCAAGCAATGAATGTTAACAAATGGAAGGAGGGTGGCTGTCTTTTGATGGGGGATTTATACATCGTGGCGTGGTTCATGAAAAGAGAGGAAGCAGATAATGCTTTCCAACTAGGCAGGGGACAGTTCCTGCAGTACGCTAAGATTTCAGCGGTGGCCAGAGAACTGTGGCCGACATTTCCACAGGAGCCGTAGGTCACAACAGTATTACAGATGGTAACCTCCCTGGGGGAGGGCGAAGATTGGTCTCGCACATATACAGAGCGCTGAGGGAGGATGTCCCCACTGCTCCCCTTCCACTAAACACGAAATGGGATGATGCAATGGGTGAGCTCCTTACAGAGACGCAATGGCAGAAAGTGCATGAAGGGGTCAAACAGATGAGCTCCAACACACGCTTTAAATTAATCCAATATAATGTGGTACACCAGACATACCTCACTCCCCGAATACTGTACAAAATATACCCAGACCGGGTAGACACATGTCCCAGATGCAAACGCTTGGACGCACATTTTGTCCACATGTTGTGGGACTGTCCTGAGCTGGCGCGCTACTGGGGGGCGATTATAGATCTTCTGCAGACTGTCACAGGATAGACCATCCCAGCCACTATCAAAGGAGTGGTGTTTGGACTACTACCCATGCCAAAAGCCAAGAAACTCACTAGGAGGTTCATACAGCTGGATCTCGTATTAGCAAAAAGGCGAATTGCAATTAATTGGCTGATTCCAGATCCACCCATGTTCGAGAGGTGGATTAAGGATATGATGGAGTGGGCCACTGCAGAATCAGTACGGATTAAAAAGGTCAGGAGGGATGATAAGCTTGAGGAAGATACGAGGGCCTGGTACCTAATAATCACAGATTTAACTAAAGGAAAGGATCCCTCGGAGAGGGAGGCTCTTTCCTAGCGCTCCACTCAGGAAGGGACTGGCCCGTTACCCATACCTGAGTTCCCCATATGCCAGAGAATAGCATAGATAGTGGCGGTACACGATAGAACAGATGGTTTCCAAGCCTCGAAGTGAATGTTGCAATCCATGACCGGGGGGGAGGAGGGGTGGGGAGGGGCCAGGGTACGTTTATAGTTATTGTTATCAATGTTTAAAAAAGTGATGATGACATAGGAGATTTGTGGACTTTGGTCCGAAATAAGCAAAACAATGACAATAGCCTATGTTACATGATCATATATCCTGATTGTCTGAAACCAAGAACACTGTAATTGCTGTAATATGCCTGTTTTGGAAAAGTGTTGTTGTCATGCAACTGTCAATAAAAATATATTTTTTTTAAAAATGGGATCATATGGCAGCATCCCTCTGTCCTCTCTCTTGCCTCTCACTCCTCACCTCACATAAGACAATTAGCCACCCAGAATACAACTGACATAGGGTGTTACTTACTTTAAAGCAAGGGCTTGGAGTCTTCTCTGATTTCTTTGTGACAACCTTACATCAGGCAAAATCTGCAAATGATTGAGGATCTTAACAGGGCCCCTAATTCTGAGACCTTTTTCAAGGACAAACTTTGTGGGGTCTCACCCAACCAAAGGTCAAGTCAAGCTAATACATTTGAAAATATCGATTGTGAGAAACCAGGACTTTTTGCAGTGTCCCTCCACTTTTTGCCCCCATTTTGACTACTAGATGCTGGTTATCTAACTCTGAATGTGCCCAGGCCTCTGCTAACCAGGCCCAGGGCCAGTGCTCCGTTTAAAAGGTACATGTAATTAGGTGTAATTACAATTGATACCGGCAACCTACTTGTGAGCCCCTAGAATATGGTAGGGCATGTAGGTTTAGAGGCCCAATAGATTTAATACACTTAAGTATGCACTGCTGTGTGGTCTGCTGTCATTTAAAAGCCAGCTCTGCTTTGCATGCTACTTTTAAAATTGAACTACGTCCAAATTTGACTTTAGAATTAAAGGTACTTCTAAAGTCTTAAACTACCTTATTTTTACAAATATGTCACCTCTAAGGTCTACCCTAGGTGCCCCAAGGGTAGGGTGCATTGTTAAAAAAAAGCAGGGACATTTTACAAGATGTTTTACATGACCTGGTGAAGGAAAAACTGCCAATTTATTTTTTACCCATTGTACTGCATTAACTCCATAGACTAACATGGGAAGGCTTTATTAAACTTTAATAAAGGCTAACTATTGACAGGAGTGAGCTAAAATCATACTTCAAAGCATGAAAATAATAGTTAGAATAACCCAAACAACTTGCCAAGGTTATTGGAGTTATAGAACTTGTGTTTCTGATGTGCCTGAATCCAGCTCTGGAGCAGCCTGTCCTGACTGGCCAGCCTTTAGCAGGCTAAGCCAAACTGCTCTGAAGAGGTGTGATGTGGCCTGAAAAGAAACAAAGAGACATCTGGTGGGAGGATATCTGCAGTGCCATAGCAAAAGGTAGGAAGGAGGCTGGGTAGCCAAACAGGTCTTCAAAGAGGGAAAGACATGTAGGACAGGACCAAGGCCCACCCCCACTTCCTGCACCCCAAGCTAGATGGGAGCCCCCTGTAATTGAATTAGCAGAGGGGCTGGAAGGTGGGGTTGGCCAGACCTTAAGCTCCAGGAGAGATATTCTCCATTTTGTATTTTATGGAACTTGTGCTTTCTGGGACAAGAATTTGCCACACTTCAGGAGAAGTGGTCATCATTGAGGGTGGTACCCTGCACCCCATTTGTCAGGGGTGCCCCCCTACTTGCGAGCCCAGAAGCCAGAAGATAAATATGGGAGAGCTGCCCAGCAACTCAGATCCCTGCCTGGAAGAAACAAGAAGCCCAACTGCCCGTGAAAGAACATTCCCCTACACAGTCGCAAAGCACAAGCACTTTACAAGAAAAAGAGTATCAGCGAAAAGAATGGAAACCAAAGTAGTCTTGGTGACTTGAAGGAGCCCAATTGCAAATATGATAAGAAGCCCCTAGTCAAACGCTGGCATTTAACTATTGCACTTTCCCAGATTCTTTTTTTACTTCTATGAATTGTGATGTCCTTTTTTAATGTTTTATTGTAATGCAATGGTTTTAATTAACTTATGCAAACAAATAAATAAATGCATGGAAAATGCATGGACTGCCCTGCTGAACCCCTGGCCTTCACCAAGAGGACTGCACTGTTAAGGACCACACCTGCTGCACACTTTGGGGCATCATCAAAAGAAGAACGTTGCTTGACTCTGAAAGTTTGAGGAGTGGACTCCCTGAAAGTAACAGGTTAAAAGAGCTCCACCTGCATCCTCTCCACCAAGAAGAACCCAGCTGGGCCACGTCCAGTGGATTTTTAAGGATTTGGCAAGGTGCATTACGGGTCTTGTAGTCCCAGCTTCCCAAGGAGCAACTCAAAGATTCTGGAACCTTGGACTGGTGTTGTGGACACTTTAAGACCCAAAAGGACCTTCTGGAGGAAGATCCAGAGGTTTGAGACCATTTGGAGAATTTTTGGTAAAAAGCTCCATAAGTTGACCGACCCGTCGTTGAAAGTCAAGCCGGAGACGTCGAACTGCAAACCGGCCTGAGATTCTGGTTTGCCCCGCTTAAGCTCCGGAGCTTTTCGGCATCAACGAGACTTCCAGGAGTTGACTGAGGCATTGCATTGAGCCAAGCCGCCTTCGACGAACTGCAAGCTAGCCTGAAGAGGAGACCCGCTCGACGTCAAGAGAAAAAGCTCCAAAAATGTGGCTAAGTCAGAAGGTAAAAACTTGACCGGGCCCTACCGCTCACTGTATCCAACCCATGCTCCATCACAGTCGACCTGCAACTTTGACTTTGTCCCGGCCAAGCATGACCAGATGTCCCGAGTGTGCGCTTTTGGCTTTTAGCCACTAAGAAGTTTTTAATCTTTAAAAATTCATATCTCCAGTTCCCTAAATTGGATTTTTGTGGTTTTGTTGTCATTCTAATCATAAAAATATTTCCAATGTTTATACATTGGTGTTGGATTTTTATTGTATGTTGTGTCTTACTTATTTAATATACAGGTGTTTTTTAATGCTTTACACACCTGTCTCCTAAGTTAAGCCTGCCTGCTTGCAGCCAAGCTACCAAGGGTTGAGCAAGGATTCATTTATTGAAAACTTGACTGGACCTTATTTGTGATTGTGGTGTATTCCTAAGTGTAGGTACCTACCTGCCCTTACATATAAACTATCTTCCAACATTAATAATAAAACAAAACTCAGGGTAGTGTTTTGGGTGTGCAAACATGTCCAAACATACCAATTATAAATATGCAAATAAATAGTTGTTGCACTTTACCCTGGCACATGCAATACATTAACAGAAAATGAAGACATATTTTTTTTTAAAGTTTAAGAAAGCTTTATTTAAATACTTAGAACAAAAGTACACAATAAACCTGTCTATTGGCTTAGATAATATTACAAAGAAATGCAAGGTAATAGAGTAAAATAGAGCAAAGAGCATTGATACACAGGAAAATTAGTGCACTAAGGATCAATAGACAGATTGTAAAAACATATACAAAACAGTATCTTAAGGATATAGCAATTTAAGTTTTATAGTTTTGTAAGGAGAAAGAAAAAGTAAAAGGAACAAAAAGAAAAGAAACAAGAAAAAGAAATAAAGAAAAGAAAAAAAGAGCAATAAAATTAATTGAACTTATTTGTAACTAAGTAGTGGTTTGGTTGTTATATAACAAATCCAAATAACATAGTTGCACTGAACAAAATATAAGAAAAAGTCATGGAGGCTGGAATGGAATTTTACTGTTCTGAAGCCGACCGGGCTTTCTGGTTAAATATGTGGGGAGTGGTAACCAAAATAGGTACTTTTTAACAAACTGTTGTGTAGAAGTAGCAAATGCTCTGTCAGGTCTGTGATGATGACACAGTAAGTTCCACAATCCAGTAGAAGTAATCATAGTAGCAGTCTCCCAGTTGGATGTTATGATTTGGAAGGCAATGGCGATAAGTAAATCTATAAATTGATCCAAATTGTGAGTGCCAATCCAAATAGGAGAGGAACGTCTCAGAAACATAAGTTGAGTATCGAAAGGAAAAATAATTGAACAAATTGTTGAGATTGTTTTGCATACCTCTATCCGAAAAGATTTAATAGAGGGGCAATGAAAATCATATGAATGTATATACCAGGTGTTATTTTACAACTCCAACATGTATTCGGTATGTTTGAATTGAATTTGTGAAGAGAAATTGGAGTTGAAAACAACATATAGTATTGGCAGTGTAAAAAGTGTGGTGGATTTTGAACCAAATTAAAGACCAGGTTAATAAAGGGAATGAGCATTGTAATTCCAATTCCCATAATAACTAATTTTTTCATTTAGGATGAATGGGAAGTGTGTAGTGAAGATATTTGTACATGTAAGATGCTTTGACAGCTAAAGAAAGGTGAAGGGGCTCAGAGAGGGGTGGAGGAACACCGCCGCCAGACTCGTCCTCGGCATCCCCCGACACGAACACATCAGCCAACACCTACGAAGTCTCCACTGGCTCCCCGTGGAGAAAAGAGTCACTTTCAAAATCCTCACTCACGCCTACAAATGCCTACACAACAACGGACCCAAATACCTCAACGACAGAATCAACTTCCACGTACCCAAAAGAAACCTCCGATCTTCCAACCTCGCACTGGCCGAAACCCCGCGCATCCACAGAGCCAGAGCAGGCGGAAGATCCTTCTCTCACATTGCAGCCAAGACCTGGAACGAGCTACCAGTAGACATCAGACGCGCCCCCTCCCTGAACACCTTCAGGAAGACCCTCAAGACCTGGCTCTTCGGCTAAACAGATCTGCGGACTCCCCCCCCTCAGTGCCTTGAGACCCTCACGGGTGAGTAGCGTGCTTACAATTCCCTGATTGATTGATTGATTGATTGATTGATTGAGGAATGTACAGATGTAACTGTGAAACTGTAGATATGTATTTTGTAAGAACCTTTCACAGTGATTCATATTTAAGGATAGAAGTAGAGGAGAGGCCATATTTGTCATGAAGTTCAGAAGGAGAGAGGAGAATCGAGCCATGCAATAACTGTTTGACCTGAATTATGTCTTTAGCCACCCAGTCTTTCCAAAAAAGTGTGCAGTTAGGCAACTGGACGTGTTTGGAATGCCAGATAGAAGATTCTAGAAACGCTTGCAGTGGAGTTAAAGACTGAGTAAGGGCAGGAAATAACAATGATATAAAATGTTTAATAGTGTGAGAAGAGAACGACCTTGGAGGATGACAGAAGTGCACCAAGGAATAAAAAAAGAAAGGTGATACCATAGAATCTTCCAATTTGCGCCAGACAGTACCCGGGTGGATTAGAATCAGCATCTAAATGAGGCAATGTTTGTTTTAATACAAACAAAGCATGATATTGGCGAAAATTGGGAAAATTAATGCCACCAAACCCTTTAGGTTTACCTAATGAAATTAGGAAAATAAGTGCTTTATGTCCGTTCCATAAGAATTTGCAAAGCAATCCATTTATGGACTTGAAGAACTTGAGAGGAAGCTTCACTGACAGCTTAGATCAATAAAAATCAATGACCGGTAGCATCATTATTTTGATGATGTCCAATCTGCCCCACCAGGAAAGAATAAAGTCTATTGTGGGCTTAGGCTAAATTAATCTGACTGGTATTTTTAATAGAGGTGGAGTATTTGATTCATAAGCATTTAATATAATTAGAGTTCCATTTAAATCCTGTGTCAGCAAACATGTCTTTTAAACAGTACTTATTTAATGAAAGCACTTCCGATGTAGTGAAATTCAATCTATAACCAGACAAGTTGGAATAGATTGTTTAAAGGTCTACAAAGACAGGGTTGAATGTTTGTGGATGTGAGATAGAAAGGACAACATCATCAGCATAGAGAGTGAATTTAACTTCAGTTTCTTTCTGTTAAAAACCATGAAAAGAGGGTGAATGACATAAAGAATGAAGAAACGGCTCCAAGCACAATATGAAAAGTATAGGTGACAATGGGCACCCTTGTGGAGTACCTCTGGAAAGGGGAAAGTAAGGGAGCTGAATGCAATTTACAAATACAGAGGCTTTTTGGGAAGAGTAAAGCAAACTGATGGGCTTTTAAATACCAGGACCAAAACCCTGCCACTGGAGAGCACGCATCATAAAACACCCATGGACGCATTCAAAAACTATTTTGGCATCTAATGTAATGGCAGCCATAGGTTTAGTACTCTTTGAGCCAAGATGTAAGATATAAAAAAAAAGCTCTAGATTTGTCATCCATGTACCTGCCCTTTACAAAGCCGGTTTCTTCATGACCAATTAGATGTGGAACAAATTGGGTAATTCGAAGGCCCAACATTTTTGCAAAAATTTTACAGTCAAGATTAATGAAATGTCCTTAATTTGAACAAAAGAAAAGATCTTTGTCTTTTTTAGGAATTAGGCATATCATAGCTTCCAGAAAAGTGCGGCAAGCCTCAATGTGAGAGAGAAAATATTGATATAGAGTAAGCAGATGAGGTAGCGAAACATGTGGGAAACATGAGTAGAATTCAACAAAAAAACTGTCTGATCCAGGGGATTTGTTTTTAGGTATCTTAGATAGGGCTGTTTTTAGTACAGAAAGAGAGACCTCTTTATTCAGTGAAGAAATATCCTGTGGTGGATGTTGACATGGTGAAAGAGAATTAAAAAAGGAATCAAGAGCAGAATCAGAGGGAGAATATTCTGGTGTATAAAGTTTGATAAAAATCAGTAAAACATTGTAAGATTTCAGCATTTTTTAAGTGGCTGGTGCCGTTGTCGCCAGTAATGTTGATAATTATGGACTTTTGTGATTTTACTTTTATGTAATTAGCAAGCAATTTGCCAGCCTCATTGCGTCCTTTACAAAATGTTGCATGAATCTTTATTAATACGCCAGAAGCAGCTTCTGTGGATCTTTTACTGAAGTCTAGCTTGACATGAATGAGGCGCTTTAATGTAGTATTATCCTTATATGAATAATATTGGTGTTCAAATTGTTTAATGGAGGTGAGTAAGAGTGCAGAGTCTTTGAGAGCTTCTTTCTTTTTGGCAGCAACATAATCAATAATGAATCCTCTAGCAGTTTCCTTAAAAGCATTGTAGATGTTATGGAACAGAATATCTGAGGTAATGTTAGAGGCAAAGAAGTCTTTAAGGAAGAGTTCAAACTTTTCCACAAAGAAATGATCTTTTAGCAAACTAGTATTGAAACTCCATCTACTAGACCTGGAAGACTCAGGCAACAATTTAAGGTCGGTTATAGCTGGTACGTGATCCGAAATTAATATAGAACCAATTTCGGCATTGGCTAATGTAGAGATTAAATTGAGTGTGAGAAAAATGTAATCTATTCTAGATGTGGAATGGTGTGCAGGAGAGTAAAATTCATACTCTAGAGTAGTTGGGTTATAAATTCTCCAAGCATCTACAAGCCCCTTACATAGAATTGATTGTCTGAAAGTTTTTGCATTTTGTTAGGGACATATTTAGCTAGGGTTTTTCTATCAGTAAAGGGATCCATGAGATGACTACAATCCCCACCAACTATAAAATTTGTGTTAGAGAAAGACTGTATTGTTCCCAAAATGGTACATCGACACCTGTAGGTGCATAAATGTTAAGAATGGAGATTAAAGTGTGCTGTACAGTGGGATGAAGGAGTAGTGATCTACCCTCTGTATCCTTATCTTCCTTCTCAACCACCAAAGAAAGCGATTTGTGAACCAATAATTCAACCCCATTTTTATTTTGACTACCAGGAGAACAGAATAAAAGACCTACCCAAGAGCCTTCTGCTCCTTCAGGAATTCCATAAATACATAGGTTGTTGTATTTGTTGCGGTTCTTCAGCTCCTCTGTTTGTTGTTTTAGGGAAGAAATGTCTTTAGACATCACTTTGACCTTCTTTACCATATCCTGGATGTTGCTTAGCCATTGTTCCACTTCGTTCACTTGGGTTTCAAGACTGGATTATTTTTCTTCAATTCCCTGAAGCGTTGCATTAGTTTCCATCACAAAAGGCTTTAAGGGCCAGATGTACGATGGTTTTTAGCGTGCGCAAACGGGTCTTAGACCCGTTTGCGCATGCTAAAAACCATGGCCCCATGTACAAACAGTATTTTGTGAGTCGTAAATAAATTGCGACTCGCAAAATACTGTTTTGCGACTCGATATTTGGAAGGGACGTTCCCTTCTAAATAGCGATTGCATAGCCATGTACTAATGTTTTGCGACCGCAATTGCGATTGCAAAACACTCGCAAATTACCACCTACTTCAAATAGGTGGTAATGCTTTTGCAAATGCATGCAAAATTATTATTTAAGGGCAGGCAGTCCCTGAAAACATTTCATGTTTTTTTAATGCATCCCATTTTCCTTTAAGGAAAACGGGCTGCATTTAAAAAAAAAAGCTGCTTTATTTAAAAGCAGTCCCAGACATGGTGGTCTACTGAGCCCAGCAGGCCACCATCCCTGGGAGGGCCAGCCATTCCAAATGGGGTCGCAAAATGCGAGTGGCTCATTAATATTCATGAGCCTCGCATTTTGCGACCCCATTGGGAATCGCAAACAGTGCAAAAAGACACTGTTGTACAAGCCAAATAGCGAGTCACAAATTGCTAGTCGCAAAGCGACGCAATTTGCGAGTCGCTATTTGGTAGGTCGTACATCTGGCCCAAAATGCCTTATTTAATCAATTAAAGCCTCAAGTGTCAAAGAGAGTGGAGATTTTGATGGAGAAGTTGGGTCTTTCTTTTGCCTTTGATTTGCGCTGTTGTTGGAGGCCTTATGGAGGAAAGGCATTGGCACATGACTCAACCTTGTGGGTGGAGGAAGTACCAGAGTCCATGTCTGAAGACATAGAAATGTACTGACGACAACCAAAAGGAGAGTAAATTCACAAATTGACCCCCAGTTTATCAAGGAAAACGTGAGGAAATAACTCCCAGTAGCAGATTGCATCTAGATTAAAACATTGGAGTCAAAATATGCAATGAATAACCAAGAACGAAAAAAACCATGCAAAAATATTCACGTCTCTAGCATTCCCTTCTTACAAATGTTGCCAAAGTCATCTACGCATATACTATACCACATCCAATCTGCAACCTAACCCAATCATCCCTTGACATCAAAAGCAGAGGGATCAATCATAGGAAGTAGCAGAGTAGGTGCCTGAAGACATAGAAATGTGTTGAAGAAGACCAGATGGAGAGTAAAATCACAAATTAACCCCCATTTATTTAAGGAAGACGTAAGAAATTACTCCCTGCAGCAAACTACATCCAGATTAAAATGGTGAAATTAATATGTGCCAAAAATTACCAAGGAAAAAGGAAGACAAGCAAAAACAAGCGCATCGGTAACACTTTCTTCTTCACAAGCATTGCAGAGGCCACCCACTTGTAGAATAGTTCATATCTGAACTACAAGGTGAGTAACATCCTGCCTGGACATTGAAAGCAGAACGATTCACCTAGAAATGTTCCTCAGTGTGACCATGCTAGGGCTGGAGTTATGAGCGCATTGCTGGTCAGATGTGAGTCCCAAAATGGCAGCCGCAGAGGCTCGATGTGAGAGGAACGGTGCAGGAGTACATTTGCAGTAATTAGACTGAGAAATGGCACCTGCTTGCTCCCACCATGTCCCGACACTGCCACGGCACACTTGCAAGAAAAAAAATTGTCTGGGTAGGCAAGGCTCCTGACAAGGTCTCCAGTGCAGCGGGAGACTCAATAGCTGGCGGCAATCTTAAGGGCAGTTTGGCCATGCCCCCCAAAATTAAGACATATTAATTAATTTAAGAAATCCAAACATATTTCTTGTTCAGGTCCAGTGACATAAAATCATACAAAAATGGGATTTTCACCTGTTTCAGCTTCAACTCACTCCATGCTAATTAAATAAAAAACTGTCCCTCTACTTTTCCTCAAAGAAGGTTTGGGTTTTGCTGACAGCAGGCTGCAAAGGAGAATAATCTTTTTCTTTCAAGTATCAGGGAGTGCAGGCAGCAGATAAACCCTTACCATGTGAGAGCATTAAAATGGAGGGATCTGTCAGTCATGGGGCCCAAGTAGATGAAAAGAGTTCAAAGGACTGGAAACCAGGTGTGACAATATTACCAAATGAGAATGAAGGTAATGCAGCTACACTTTTTTATCCTACCTACAGCTCAAATAGAAGATGACCCAGCATACATTTTCTCACAAAATCAATGTTCCATCCATTTCCTGAGAAGAGCCAGCACTAGGAGTGTTCTGTAAAGTACTGGAACTATTTTAATATGTAAAACAGAATGAATATATCTATGCACTAAGGTGGCATGGTGTGCAAAATAATGATGGAGTGGGAAGTGGCCCGAGTAATTACCAGTGGCTGAGATTAATGCAAGGATTCAATCCATCACTTTGTTGTATACTTTAGTGTGTCACCCTAAGTGGGACGGGTCTGCCCAGATGTGGGTCCTGTGCACACAGTGTCGCTGGAACCAAGCTATATCTGGCTGATGAGCTCTAACTATGGCAAAACTGGTCCTGCATTGCTTGTGCTCTTGTTCATGAAGGACCTGGAGTGGCAGTTTGGTCCGGACTGTTCCTATTGGAGTAGCATCAAAACTGATTTGAATATGACTGGGTCCAAATCAAGGTGGCATGGTGTGCAAAATAATGATGGACCAGTATTTGGCCCAAGTATGATGCTGAGATTAATTCAAGCATCCCATCCATCACTTTTTTGTATATTTTAAAAATTGGTTTCAAACAGACTGCTCTCTTGAAAAACTCTAATATAATACATGATTTCACATTTTCAATGCATTAAATGGAATGCAACCTTAATTCATTACGTTTTGCTAGGAATGTAGCATAAAAAGATTTGCAGCATATAGTTAATGTAATATGAGAATATCACTAGTGTAGTCAGATTTATAAGACCTAAAGTGCTTAATTCATAATAATTGGTGTAGTCAGATTTCTGTTACCTATACTGCTTAATGCATTTTTTGGGGGAAAGAGATAATGTGCCTACACTCAGTTAAAGTCCCTAAAGAAAGACATTCAGATTCACATTCCTTGCAGAGCATCTGCCATTTATATCATATCACTTCTTGAAAGCAAGTTTAGGCTTCATGCAGAGCAAAAGTAAACTACAAAATATGCCATAGCTTAGCATACAGTAGGAATGAGCCCACCATTTTAAAACGTTGTGGTGAAAAGAATAGTGGGATAGATTTAAATGAAAGTGTACCAGCAGACAGGATCTGCATGACACTAGTGAAATTTCTGATAGGAAAAGCCCAGATACTTTAGTTCTATTTACTGGAGACCTGAACTGGAGTTCTGAGAAGCCCCAATGCAACTTGAACTAGTTGCCTGGGCTAAGATGAACCAGTTCAGATTTTGAGTCTTTTGCACAAATAGACTAAAGTTATTGCACTATAAAGTATGTACATAGAGATGTTTAATCTCTGGGGTACTAGGACAAGGTGCAAGGCTAGTCCTTATTCATCTTTGAATTTTTTTGCCCATTATGGTTTTTGGTGTAAAGTCCAAAACTACAGCTATAGGCTATAGCTCAACCACTCAACTGATATGTCTAAACTCTTGGAGTCCTCATTCAATAAACGTCCAGCTTTGCTCTGCCTCCAGAAAATTGTTTAAAAACTCAAAGAGTAACATCTGATTTTTGGTTTCCTATTGTTTTTAAATCGAACTCTCTTGATTTTCCTAAAGAGTTTCATCCCCATATCTGATTATATTCATGCTTCTGTCAGTTCAATCATTTAATATTTCCATTTGAACCAATGTGGGGCCTCATTTACAGTCAGATGGTATCAGGACATCTGTTAATACTAAAAAAGGAGTTTAGTTGAATCATACACATATATGTCCAGCAGTAAATCAATAATGACATATAGAATGCCCAGGCCATGCATGTGCTACTCTGCTCAGACGTAATTTAATGTTCAAAAGTATCAATGAGCTACTTTAGTTGTTATCTCAATGTCACTTACTTGTGTCCAAAGCAAGATGGAGAGAATGCGTTGATGTTTTGATATCTGAATTAACAACTAGATAAGATCATCCTTGTATGCATGTGACAAAATACCCGACACCTATTTATAAATAAATGAAAAATCAACAGAAAATTTACAAATGTTCACATAAGACATGACAGAAATTATTAATAATGGTGGCGAAGTACAAAGGCCTTCAACAGTCCCACCTTCATGCATTCAAGTAGCACCTAGCCTTGAATTTTCCAAAACAGAGCAAAATCAATAGCACTGATGCACCACAGCCACTTACAGCCTTGAATCACTATGATAAATCTAGCTTTAACACAGCACCAGCTCATGCACTCAATAACACATCACAAGTACCTTCTTGGATTGTAACACATTTATATAGAACACTTTACTCCTTCTGAGCAATGGACAGTCAAAATCCCAAACTAGAAAAATGCCAGAGACCTTCAGCTTATTCTTTCATGTCTAAGACTCTACCAAGCTCTCCCAAGATAGAAACCCAATTTATCTTCAATCTACACATACCACTTATAAGCTACAATTTGGACATATACAGTAACCTCCCACAAACAGCAACAAACATCAGATACCCAATTTAAAAATCACCCGCCCCCACCCCAATGGCCTAATTTAATGTCTCAGGCTTTCCTAGCTTCGGCTGATGCAGCCGTCCGGGGTGTTGCAATTTTACTTACATGTTACTTTCGGGGGGAAGTTCTCCGGACTAAAAGTGGCCCACTAGCCAGATGGGTGATGGCAAGTCTTAAAATCAGGGAACAGGTGCTCCAGATAGTTAGCTATTATGGTCCTATCGAGGACGAAACGTCAGCACTGGAAAAAGTGGGCAATATATTAATGTCATTGCAGGGGCTAGTGATCATAGGAGGAGACTTCAACTTTATTCAGAATCCAGGGATAGATTCTTCTTGTAAAAATAAGGCACAAACTAAACCACAAACTTCTAGATATTTAGGGAGAATGATTTGAGATTTTGCGTTGGTTGACCCTTGGAGAGCCCAATACCCAATCAGAAGCGAATTCACTTGCTTTTCGAAAAAATACAATACGGCGTCTAGAATCCATTTGTCGTGTAGTTCCTAATGATACATAGGATCTGCGCATTTAGACAACATAAACTAAGGGATTGGTGTCCAGACTGATTCCAGACACCCCCAAAGGATATGCTAGCCTTTAGACCAGATAGCTCACAGTGCCACTATAAGCCCCCTAACCTTACCAAGGAGCGAATAGTTTCTGGCAACTATTGAACATGACAACCCTTAATCCTTCAGGGATCGTGGAAACAGTACAATACTTTTGGTTCAGTCACTCGTGCTCACTCGGTTTCAGAGAGATGCACAGAATAAACGATGGGGACGTTTTCAATAAGTATTTATTGAACCAGCGTCATTCTAGTATAAAATAAGTGTGCTACGACAACCATTAGACAGAAACAGATATGTACGATTGCAAGCACCGACAGAGTAAATAAAAGGTAGAATTCTACCATGGAGCTAAAACAGTGAATAAATGCAGGCATATGGATACATAGCAATAATCAAGCGTACTCCTAGGATGCGTACCCTAGCTAAGTGTACCTAAGTGTACCTAACATGTATGTAGGTGTGAAGCCAAGAATTCCTCTAGGAAAGAGCCAACCCCATTACTTGATGGGAAAGAACGAAGGACACCATCTTGGTCTCGAGTTGGACACCCCGCAAGGGATGTCAGACCACTGGGTGCTGGAGTTTCTGCGTGTTGGGACTCCAGAGTCTTGTGTCAGCATGGAAGATTCTCCTCTGGTTTGCCCAGCAAAGATGTGGTGCTTATATACCCAAAAGGTACCCTCAGGGGGTCTACCTGGAATGGTACTGTGTGCCTGTCGTTCAAGGATGACGATAGCTGTGACTTTTGTACAGAGTTATTATACAGAAGATGGTAATCCTGCTGTGATACTAAGAATCCTCATGCATAATAAATGAGGCTAGTTTTCAAAGAAACTACTTTGGAGCTACATCATCCCGTCACCACTACGCAATGTTAATCAAAGACGCCAACCTGAAGGCTGTTTTTAATAATTGGATTTATTTTCTGACATTGACCTTCGAGCAGCATCCACATTCACCACTGTCTGCTCTTCGCGTGCCAGCTTATCGAGCGTTATACAGCGTCAACCACAGATGCCAGTCTGAAGGCAGGTTTAATTGACTCCATATACTCTTTGACATCGACTTTTGAGTAGCAAACTAAGCTCATCGTGTGCCAGCTTATCAAGCGCTACACAGCCTGTCGTGTTTGGCACATCATTCTCTGGACTCGAACACATTTCGACTCCCTAAAGGTATACACATCCGTATACCAGATACAGGATTCTAATATGTTGTCTATCAGCTTTGGTAGTCCATTGTGACGATCTGTGGGAACGAAATCTCACCTTTAACAAATACACAGATATTGTTTGTGTCTTTTCCTGATGAAGGCGCAGTGTGCGCCGAAACGCGCGTTGAAGAAGATCCATCTCATAGCCACTGTTCGGTCATCTTTGTCTTTGTAATCACGTTATCAAACCGAATTAATTCTTTATTGTATTCATATATGGATTTCATGTAGTATGTCTTGTTGTATTATATTCATGTTGTTTTTTTATAGATTGTATTTTGTCTGTTTTATAGTATTGATGTGTTACATACATGTTTAGAAATGTTTTTAACATGAGAATAATAAAAAAATAGACTCTTTTTTTAAAGTAATGTTGTAGTTGACACTAAGTTAATTGCATCATGTTTGTTCTTGATATGAGTCTCTGACTGTTCTTGACCACATGACTGCCTAGGGATTTACCTTCAAATATAGTTTTCAAAGAAAACCACACAACATTTTGTCGGCACATAATTAGGTAAAAGGTCAGCGCCAGAGCCGTTATGTAGAGCAAGGTAGGACAAATGAAGGCCTATATTGGGGTCCATTGGTGCTCATAACAGATTTTTTTTCTAGTCTTCCTCCAGTGGGAAAAGGGAAAGTCCTGGATTATTCCCAACCCCTTTTCGGACAACTCAGTCCCCGTGACTGAGATTAAAATAAAGGCTAGCCCAGGTGAGGGGCCGAGGTGGACAATAGATAAAACTCTGTTGACGGATGAGGGCTGGGTCACAAATATGAAAGTACTGCTTACGGATTTCTCCGAGTGGAATGTGGGATCAGCCCCTCCCTTCCCCATCTGGGATTCCTGTAAGGCCTTTATTAGAGCGGAGGCAATATCTTGTAAAGCAAATATCATTAAAAAAAGTAAGGAAACGGCCAGACAACTATAACAAGAGCTAGACCAGGCAAGCCAACTCCACTTAAGAGTCTATTCACAAATGACGGGAGCTAGATTAATAAAAGCTAGACAAAGTATTAGAGCATTTTACGAGCTGCAGGCAATCGCGAACCAGAACACGTGTTTACAAAAATGGTATGAGGAAAGCGAACACACGGGTACATTTTTGGCTTGGTCTGTAAAAAATCATTCCGCCATTAAATCGATTGTTGATGAGGACAAAGGTCAAATAGTTCAGCATTTGGTGGAAATCGATAAAGTTTTACTGTCGCACTACAAGAAGCTGTACTCTGCTCCAGCCTTGATATCTCTTGAATTGATCAATAATTACCTCAATACAATGGAGCTGCCCATTTTAACTGGCCCTCAAAAAGCCCAGATTTTGGAGCCAATTTCTAAAACAGGGGTCGAGGAGGCGGTCAAAAACACACCTAGTGGAAAAGCTTGCAGTAGCGATGGATTACTCATCGAGTTTTATAAAATATTTATGCCACAGATAACAAATCTATTGGTATCATTATTCATGCGAGATTGGAAGGGTGCCAGATTCCTAAAAACCTTCTCCAAAGTAGTTTTCATCAGCTTCTTAAAGAAGGGTAAGCCTTCTAACAATACCGGGTCATATCACCCAATTAGCTTATTGAATAATGATTACAAAATATTTACTAAGATAACGGCAGCCAGAATAACTTCACCAGCGCAAAAGTTGGTGAATGAAGATCAATGTGATTTTTTGCCAGGACGTATCCTCGCTAATAATACTAGTTTTTTAGTACAGGCAATCGATTCTTTTTCAAACAATGATATCAAAGTGGCAATCATTATGATTGACGCTGAAAAATTGTCGATTTAGTCAATTGGGACATTTTGTTTGCTATTCTAATCAAATGTAAGTTTCCCCTGGAATTTGTTAATATGTTAAAGAATCTATATGACAAACCCGAGGCAAAAATTATAATCAATGCACATACTGATGGTACAATCAAGATTCGAAGAGGCACTCACCAAGGGTGTCCAATGTCCCCGGTTTTATTCGCTTTATTAATCGAACCACTAGCCTCAGCGATACTCCAGAATACCTCATCAAAAGCGCCTGTAGCTGGGGCTCCAAAACTCAAGCTCTTCGTGGATGACCTTATTCTTTTACCTGGCAGCAGATCCTTTAAATATCAAGCACACCTTCGACCCAATTGGAAGCTTCTCTGACCTAGGGGGGTATAAGATCAACGATAAAATGTCAGAAATTTTAATATTCAATGGTCCAGTTTTACCCAGCCATCTTCAAATGCAGGTTTCCAAAACTAAAGCAATACGCTATTTGGGCATTTGGGTCTCCCATGACTTTGTACAGCTCTTTTCATTTAACTATATATCAACTTTAAACAAAGTAACAAATATTTTAAGGAACCGCCCTGATAAAAATGATGATACTCCCGCTATTTATTTTCATTTTTTCATATGTTTTCATCAAGGTCCCCCAAAGCTATTTTTTGTAAATAGACCCAATGTTTCGTAAATTTCTTTGGTCAGGCAAGAAACCCCGCACCAAATTAGAAACCCTACAGCTTAGATCGGAAGAAGGCGGGCTCGGGCTGCCCAATATTAAAAAATATTTTAAGGCCACATGTATGGACTGGTGTGGATGCGCAGTTGCGTCTCAAGACTTTGGATTTAATTTTTATCTGCAGCAAATGTTATTTGAGAACAACATACAGTGTACCCTTTATCAAGATCCCCAGACTACCCAAACGCAATAGATACAAGAGTCTGCATATAATTTAAGATAGATTTACTCAAATGAAGAAAGAGTTTCAATTTTCCACAATTCATCCGGATATCAAGTTAAGGCACTGTAAGAATCTGAGATTACAGGTGAACCTGCAGATTATTAAGAACTGGAAAAGGCTAGGAGTCTCTCAAATAAAAGACCTAGTGATCGAGGGGACGTTGAAGACCTGGGAGCAAGTCAAAAGGGGCAAATTAGAAACCCTACAGCTTAGATCGAAGAAGGCGGGCTCGGGCTGCCCAATATTAAAAAATATTTTAAGGCCACATGTATGGACTGGTGTGGATGCGCAGTTGCGTCTCACGACTTTGGATTTAATTTATATCTGCAGCAACTGTTATTTGAGAACAACATACAGTGTACCCTTTATCAAGATCCCCAGACTACCCAAATGCAATAGATACAAGAGTCTGCATATAATTTAAGATAGATTTACTCAAATGAAGAAAGAGTTTCAATTTTCCACAATTCATCCGGATATCAAGTTAAGGCACTGTAAGAATCTGAGATTACAGGTGAACCTGCAGATTATTAAGAACTGGAAAAGGCTAGGAGTCTCTCAAATAAAAGACCTAGTGATCGAGGGGACGTTGAAGACCTGGGAGCAAGTCGAAAGGGGCAGATAAGAACAACTTTCGGCTCTACCATTCTCCTATATGCAGATATGTAGTCTGGTAAGAAAACTACAACTTCCTGAGGGTCCACTCCCCAAGGCAATTAGCTATGCTTCATATGTAAGGGAAATGGTGGGGATAGGTAACTGGTATCGAATTCTCCAGGGGCAATTCTATGATTGGATAGGGGAGAGGAGTTGGCCTAGCAGCTAGGGCGGTCGACCTCCAAGCTGGGGAACCGGTTTCGAGTCTCGGCAAGGACGCTGAACATCCTGTGATTCTTGGCAAATCACTTAATGTTCCCGTGCCTAACAAAAATGAATGCGTCCTCATGTAACGCAACTGGTGCTCATGTAAAGCGCTCTGATACCCGATACCCTTGGGACAAGTTTGCGCTATATAAAACTCTGTAAAAAAAAGAAAAATAAATAAATAAATAAAATAGTCCCCACTATTCTGCAAAACGTTCAGCAGTCTATGGGGTGTCTTATAGATGCATCATTATGGAAAGCTTATGAATGGTCCAATAAGGCCATACGCGGGGCCAACTTTAAACGCATGTCCCTTTATTGTAAATGGCAACTATACTATACCCCGTCCGAGCTTCATAAAATGTTCACAGGGGTGTCATCACAATGTTTTAGATGCAATTACTCAATAGGCGATTGGACTCATGTCTGCGTTATTTGCCCCAAGTTGGCAGACTACTGGAGCCAGATTTTGCAATGTGTCAGCAAGAAACTTTCGATTAGACTAGCAGTTTGTTTTTATTGCTTCTCCTGTAGCTAAATCCCTGATTTTACAAAATTGAAGAATTTCAGAACCACCCAGATTTGGACATTTGGTAGTAAAGATGAGTCAAGTCAGAAACAAGGAAAAACTCTATTCCTTAAGGGTGGAGGCGGTTCATAAGTTTAGCCAAATCTGGGGAGAAGATTACCAAGAATACTATTGATAAAGGGGAATATCTGGCATATAGCAGGAGGGTAGTGGTGAGTGAGAGGTAACCATAAAAAGACTCTATCAGGGTGCCAATAAGCCTACTGGGAAAACTAGAGTCAAGTTGTTAAGATAAGGAAAACTGATCATTCTAACTTCTTAACTTAGTAATATCAAATGTTTTTGTGTCAAAAGACTTTTTAGTGTACAAATCAACTATTTTTGTACAAACACTATTTATTGCTCTCGATCTTTTTGATTCCTCATTCTTCGTATCATTGGTTTGTGATTAGATTTATAAATAAAACTTAAAAAATCAAAAACAAACATCAGATACAGTTGACTGATGGGTTTCCCAGTGCTGTATGATAGGTCGCCCGGTGAGAATGCAACGCAACATTCAACTCTTATTCGCCCTCCCCGTCTATTTGACTTGCAGATTTGTAATACTGAATATTGAAAACTATTCTTGCAGTTTTCCTGCTTTCTGTGCATGTGCCATTACCCATTGGTATAGTAGAGGTTATTCCATGCAACCTTTCTGAGAGTGTAGAACCCCATTTTAATTCACTTGCTCTTCCAGAATTTAATTTCTGAACTTGATGCATTACACACATTTTTCCTGCATTGTGCTATGCTCCTGCTCCTTACAATATGTTCATAAATGTGCTATAAGTGTAGTACATTTTTCTATATTACATTCCTTACATCCCTTGTTCCTCTCTTATTTCCTTTACTCACAACAATGATGCTGTCTACTTCCTACTTCTGGCTTTGCACAAGGACAGACAAAACAACCGGGAGTGCCATTAAGGATAAGGGGTTTAAAAAGCATATGATGCACAGCTGTTCATTGGCTTAGACCAGTGCTCCGCCAATTCTGCCACCCTTCATAGAGACTGCCTTAGAGCTTTGCATGGATGGGTAGGCAAGCACCTTAAATACGCGATTTAGACAAGACAGACACCTTTGAATCTGTCATTATTGTGAATCCCCAACTCAAGCTTCCACTATGGATGAGTTAACTTACACTCCTACCAAAGTAACAAATCTTGGTTTTATTCAATAAGGACCTCTCACTGAAGAATGCAGAATGCAACTCACATAGAAAGAGGAAGTAACGAGGAGTAGACATAAAGATATTTCTCTTCGGTACGTCTCCCTGAGGATGCGTATCATTTTGATTCATTCTTAGGTCTACCAGTAATGGTAAATCTGGGAAGGTGCCAAAATCCATGGGTGTTGAGAAGGAACACCCATGCACCACCCATGGAACGCCTCCCTCGGGCAGAGAAATGCAACTCAGCGTTCTGCGTTGCGTTACTCCAGATTTATCAAGTCACTCAGGGTCACACAAGGTGGCCTTGAGTGACTTGATAAATTAAACTTAAGGGTTGCGTTGCTTGGGGCGTGGCCAAGCCGCCGACCGTAATGTCCACGTAGGCTTGGAGCTCCGCTGTGGCACCTCGGAAACAGACTGCCCGGGTGGCGCCGATTGCATCCACACGACTGGCGATAGTGTAGGAGAGGTCGTGGAGTGTCCTGGCACCAAATATGATCCTGGGGGCGATCGCAGTGCGGATCAGCACCGAGGTGTGGAGCCTGTGTGTAGAGAGGCCTATAACTGCGCATGAAGACGGGGGCTCGATTGACAATGAGCCGGTGGGCACCCCAACAAGGCCAGGAGGAGTCGGCTGTGGGCTGGATCGCTTGAGGACGAAAGTGGGGGTAATTGGTGGGGGCACCTAGACACATTAGGCATACCCCAGTGAGTCCCGTAGATGCTCCCCGGAGGCCCCATGGTGATAGGGTCCACGGGTGAGCCTGGGGACCTGCCATCGGGCCAGGAGCTGCGGGACAATATCAGAAGCCCCCTCCCGCCTCCACCCCTGTGCATAGCTATGAGCAACACCGGCGGCCACCCACTAATCATATCCTCCATGTGGGTATAGAGGACACGGCTACCCGCACTGGGACACTTCACCGAAAGTTGGCAAGTACAGTTATTAGTGCCGGAGCACACAGGGGCCCTCAGAGAAACAGGTGAGTGGCATATTTCGCCATCAGTGCCGCAGCGCAAATCGTGGGGATAAGCCTATTCTGGTTCCTGGTCGGACCCACTGGCCTGGGGCATGGGCCAGAAGGACCCCAAGCAGAGATCTCTCACATTTAAGCCACCAGATCACAGCACAGAGTTACAGCAGCCCAACATGGCGGAGGGTGGAGGAACACACACGGCTGCAGCAGCGGGGTCTGATACCATTCTTATGGAACTTAGGGCGGGCTTCAAAGCCTTGGACACACGCTTCGACGCCCTGGATAAGAGACTGGACACCATGGGCTCCAGGCTTGACCAACAGGAGGGGTGCTTAACCACAGCTGAGGGCAGAATCTCTGACCTGGAAGATGGCACCACCCAGACCACCAAAAAGCTTGAGCGTATGGAGAAACTCCTCAAGTCAGTCGCCATTAAGAATGAAGATTTAGAGGCCCAGATCTCTGTACTGGGGTGAATGTATGGCATTGCTCTGCATTCTGTCCATCAATTGTTGTTTTTGCATTTGTCACCCCGAGTGGGTCGGGTATGCCCAGACGTGGGTCCCGTGCTCTCCATGCCACTGGAGTCAAGCTATCCTGGCTGATGAGGGCTGAAAGCCCGAAACCGGTCCTAGGATGCTTGTTTCCAGTCCAGGGAGGACCTGGCCTGGCAGTTCGGGCTGGACTGTTCCCATTGGGCGCAGGGTCAAGACTGATTTGCATATGGCTGGGTCCAAACTGGAATGGCATGGTGAGCAAAAAACGATGGATTTAGGCCCAGATCTCTGTACTGGGGTGAATGTACGACATTGCTCTGCATTCTGTCCATCAATTGTTGTTTTTGCATTAACCACAGCTGAGGGCAGAATCTCTGACCTGGAAGATAGCACCACCCAGACCACCAAAAAGCTTGAGCGTATGGAGAAACTCCTCAAGTCAGTCGCCATTAAGAATGAAGATTTAGAGACGCGGGCGGGGACGGCGCAACAATATAAGGGTCGTGTGTGTGCCCGAATCTACCAACACTGGGCGACTAGATGAATTCATGGAGGCACTACTATCTGATCTCTTTGGTAGAGAGTCATTCACCACCACATTCGTGGTGGAACGCGCGCATCGCACCCTTGGGCCGCGCCCAAATCGGGGCTGCCCGCCCAGGCAAAATCTAGTTCGCCTGCTTAATTTTAAAGACAGGGACACTGCATTGAGGATGGCGTGTGAGAAGGGCCCCCTAGAGTGGCAGGGTTCATCAATATCCCTGTACCCAGACTTCACTGCAATGGTGCAGCAAGCAAGACGAAAGTACGCTGGGGTGAAGGTGAACCTACGTAAGCTGGGGCTGCGCTATGGGATGTTATACCCCGCTCGACTGAAAGTGGATGTAGATGCCGCTCGCGTGTCTTTGACTCTCCTCATGATGCCCAGGAATTTTGCCAGACCTATTCTAAGGCGGGACAGCAACGGGGTACACCCTCCCAGCAACATTCGCAGAATATCCCAGACTCTGGTGCGTGTGCGGACCTCTTCTCGGCAAGTTAAATAGCCCAAACTGTCACTGACGGACAATTGAGGACCTGTGACTAACTGTGAATTGCAATGCCTGATTAGTTCATTGCACTCTACGGCCAAAGCAGCGGTGGGCAGCCACCCGGGAAGGACCATGTTTCATCATGTAGGCGCTATTGCGCCACTGGTACCGGCTTTGCCACCCCCCTAGTGCAACTGCATCTATTTAGGCTGTTGCAGTATTATAGCATGCTTTCCTTTCATTTGTGTTTGTTTTTGGTTGTTGTGGGTTGGGCTACTCCCCCGAAGTTTGGTACGGGGGATGGGAGGAGGGTGGGGGTATGTTGGGGTTTCAAGCAAGATTTGGTATTATGGCTCCGTCGTACATTCTTATCGCAGTGCAGTAATGGTTATATAGTTGCAGGCCAGCTTCATGATATAGGTTATGGCTAATACGGTACAATCAGAAGCAAACATAGTGATGTTGTCCTGGAATGTAAGGGGTCTTAACAACGCACGTAAATGTAAGCAAGTCACTAATTATATGCAACCCCACCAGGTGGATATCGCCTTTTTACAGGAGACGCACCTGGCACCCTCTGTAAAATTTCCCCTGGCCTCCAACTGGGGGGCACATAGGTTTTTTGCAGGATACAGTTCCTATGCTAGGGGAGTTGCAATTTTGATCCACAGATGGGTGCCTTTCAGGAAGGTGGCGGTGCACCAGGATGTTGGTGGGCGATATTTGCTGGTCAAGAGATGTATGTTAGAACACTCTGTACTGTTTGTTAATATTTATGCACCAAACATTGACGATCCCGACTTCTTTGACTCCATTCATACACATATTGAGCGTATGGGGGCAAACCAGATTTTCCTGGGTAGGGACCTTAACTTACTCCTTGATACAGCGAGAGACAGCACAGCAATCACTGTAGATACAAAGCCTAGAGGTAGGCGCTCGCTGATAGATCTTATAGACACATACAGGTTGGTGGACGCCTGGAGATATCGCTGCCCCAGCCAGGTCGGGTACACTCATTACTCTGCCCCACACAATACATGGACCCGGTTGGATTACTGGCTGCTCTCTGCGGGGGCGGCGCTTTGGGTGAGCACGGCCAGTCATCTCCCATGCACATTGTCAAACCACACCCCGGTTCTGCTGCAGCTGAGGATCCCGTGCGCAGTGGGGGTTGAAAGGCCATGGAGATTCCCTGACATGGCCTTGAGGGACATTGTATTTGAATTAGAACTTCGAGATGCGATACTAGAGTACTTCTCATTGAACGTTGGCACTGTGAGCTCCAAGGCCACATTGTGGGAGGCTTT
Organism: Calotriton arnoldi; assembly: GCA_963921515.1. Classification (NCBI taxonomy): domain Eukaryota; kingdom Metazoa; phylum Chordata; class Amphibia; order Caudata; family Salamandridae; genus Calotriton; species Calotriton arnoldi. The sequence goes on along the minus strand of CAWUFW010001531.1, from coordinate 1,032,091 downwards.
TAAGGCGTATACCAGGGGAGTGTGCATCTCCAAAGGTGCTGGGGTGCTTAGGGACCTGCGGCGCATGCTTGCGTGGCTAGAAGCGCAACTGGCGGAGATTGACAATAATGATGCGACATCTCTTTGTCCCCCCAGTCTACAACGCCGAGCTTCCCTTCTAGCGGAGTTTCGGGAGGCGGCAGAGCGAGAGGCGCACTATCTCGGCAAGTATGCAGTTGCCAGGCGATATGGGGAGGGTGAAAGACCGGGTAGAACCCTGGCCAGATTAATGCAGCAGTCCTGCAAACCAACCACTATAGCCGAACTGATGGGGCAAGAGAACTCGCGGATAATTGGCAATGTAGGGGTCCTCGAGGAGGTACTCACTTACTACACTACTTTATATACATCCAAGGCCACTGGGAATCCATTGGCATATAGGGACTACCTAGACGAGATCTCATTGGCCTGGATGGAAAAAGCACATCAGGAGTTCTTGGCTGAACCCTTCTCTGAGGACGAGATAATTGAAGTCATTGATGCACTGGATGGCTCTAAAGCCCCGGGGCTAGACGGGTTCACTGGATGCTTCCACAAGAAGTTTAAAGCTGTTCTCGCTCCATACCTCATAGACGTGTATCAGGAAGCGGTAGAGACGGGGGTGCTCCCCCCTACCTTGAGAGAGGCAGTTATAATCCTTCTCCCTAAGCCCGGGAGGGACCCGTTGAAATGCGGCTCATACAGACCGCTGTCCTCTTAAACTTCGACAATAAGATTCTAGCTAAGATACTGGCAATGCGGCTTGCCCTGATCATTGATAAGCTGGTTTCACCCACTCAATCAGGATTTATCCCTCATAAATCCACTGCTCTTAACCTCCGCACACTATTTGCCATTCTGCACAGAATATCGCCGTCGGTCCCTGCGGCGGCCGTGCTGCTTGATGCGGAAAAGGCATTCAACTCTCTTTCCTATATGCCTCGATGGGTCGTTTGGGGGTGCCGGAGCGGTTTCAGGCAGTCATCAAATTACTATACACACTACCCACTGCGCGCATTCGTCTTAATGGTACGCTGACCTCCGAGTTTCCATTCACGCGGAGGACACGGCAGGGGTGCCCACTCTCCCCTCTGCTGTTCATGCTGGCCCTGGATCCCCTGGTGCGGCGCCTGCAGGAGCGGCATAGTCATCGTGACCTGCAGTTTAATACCGGTCCCTTACTACTTACACTGTATGCCGACGACATTATACTTTATGTAAGGCATCCGGATGATAACCTGACACCGCTGCTTCACGAAGTGACAAGGTATGGCACCATGTCGGGTTTATGCATCAATTGGGAGAATTCGGAGGATTTCCCGTTGACCGAGGTGACCTGTGGCAAAACAGCGGAGTACCCATTGTCATGGTGTAAAGACTCCGTTAAATACCTCGAAATCCATATACATAAAGAGGTGGATCGCATTCTTCAACTTAATTACGGCCCGGTGATGGAGAAATTAGGACGTAACATAGAGGGATGGTTGACACTGCCCCTGTCTATGGCGGGAAGGATCGTCATTGTTAAAATGGTGGTCCTCCCACAATTTTTATATTTATTTCAAAATATCCCAATCCCGTTATATAATAATTTTTTTCTCCACACTACGGATGCATCTGATACGACTGGTGTGGGGTGGTAAGCAGCCTCGGATAAGCTGGGATACCCTAATATTGCCGTATGAGAGAGGTGGATTTGGGGTGCCCAATTTCCACATTTATTATTTGGTAGCGCAGGCAAGCTTTGCTCGACACTGGTATCATGCAGACGTCGGGATTCCTTACTTCAGGCCCGAGGCTGATCTAGCACTCCTGCGCCCCTTAACTCCCTGTTGCCGGTTGGGTACCCACGGGACCCACAAGACATTTAGACGCTCTCCCCAACCAGCTGGGCTTGGCATAGATTACTCAATGCAACTGGAGCCTGTATCTTATATTCCTCCACATTACCACTAGCGGGTAATGGCTGGATCCCTATTTTGCTGGTAAAGCGGACTTTGACAAAATTTCATCTGGAAACGTTTGGAGACCTATTACCCAGCGGTCATGTCTTCTCGCGCACAGAGGACCCATGCTTTCGGGAAGCCACAGTCATGGATCACTTCATATTGCAAAGGCTGCAGAGAGCTTTGAGGGCTAATATTTTTAGCTACCCGCTGGAGCCCCCTGACTTCCCCCCTTTGACAGGTATTATCAAAGCTGCAGATGGGACTCATCTCATGTCCAGACTGTATAAGGCTGTAGTGGCAATGCTCCCCAGCCGGGATTCTGGGGTGCGGGCGGCCTGGGAGTGTGACCTTGGACATTCAATGGCTGATGCACAGTGGAATCTGTGCTGTGCACAAATACGCTGTGTCTCCCCTAATCACCGGCACAAGTTGTTACATTTTAAATTTCTCTGGAGGGCGTACATGACGCCCAGCAATTTGCATCGTATTGACCCATCCCGTCCACATTCATGCCCCAGATGTAGCTCCCCAGAGACAGACTTTGCACACATTACTTGGACATGTGACAAGATAGCAGGTTATTGGAGGGTAGTCTTTGGGGAGATCTCCCGTATGATAGAGATGGAAATGGCACCCACACCGCTGATGGCATTACTTGGGTATACACACGACCTCCCCACATCCAAGCGACGGTTTGTCGCTATTGCGCTCCTCGTTGCCAAAAGGGAAGTAATCCTAAAATGGGGTAGTAAACACACACCCACGTTGACTACATGGCTGCGCAGCATGACCTTCTGTAACAAACAGCGATACATATGCATCACAACAGCCGCCTGACGCCAGGCCCCTTGATATATAGCAACCATTTCACTCTTACCTGCTGTTTGCACGGGATACCGGTAATACCCCGCCCCCACAGCAACACATCCCAGAGGACACTGGAATGGAGGGGGGAACACCCGGGACCACTGGGTCGACACCGAGGTAGTGGTGAGACTAACTGTATTTGTTCCTCGCCCCCGTGCAGGACGGGACAATTGTATTCAGTGATTGCCTTGTAAACAAAAGCCTATAAACTGACCTGTATTTCTTACATTTTAATGTGTTACATACCAAATTGCACTGTAGTTATGTTTTCATGATATTGTGGAAATTAATTTAAAAAAGTGTTTAAAAAAAAGCGTTGCGTTGCTTTGCACCCCATTGCGTGGTGCAAAAGTGACACAACCCTATGATAAATCGGCCCCTTACTGTAGTTGAATTTACTGTAGCATCATTATGTACAGCCAGCCCTGACCACTCCTGCAAATGTCAAAATGAAATGAACCGAGAAAATAAACAAATCAGATCAGATAAAAATATGGCCATTATCCAAGAAGGCAGTACACATTGCAAACAAGAAGCGTATGAGACTAGTTGGAGAAAACAGCCGGGATCTGTTAGGGGAAAGAAAGAGAAAACCCCCGAACATAAGGACGCCTCAACTGACAAGATAGTAGAAAGACAAGACAGAGAAGACATATCAAGAAAGGAAAGGTGTCAAGGGAAACTATGAAGAAAACAGCAAAGCATTGTGTGGGTGTGTTTGGCTGGGAACTGCCAGTAACAAAAGCTAAATAGAATGATGCATTTCTTTAACGTACTTTTATAAATTGGCAATAAAAAGCAAACAACGTGTTTACATCTCGATTTTGGGAACCACTGATTTTTATAGTGATATACATAACACAAAAGTCGTCAGTTATCTAATTTTGTAGTGAATGGGACTGCTAGCTTTGTTTTGAAGTAATTTTGTGGTCATAATGGAATCAATTTTAGGCTTTGCATTCTTGTTCTGTCAAATTTGAAATTCCGTGGTTTCGTGATCTCATCACAGATAACAAGCACACCTGGAGCTAAAGTAACTAGGTGGAAGTACGGAAAGGATGTCATGCTGTGATTTGCAAAGTAGCCAAATGTTGGTGCTCCAACTACACAAAAGAGGGTTGTTTCTAAAGAGAATGGAAGAAATGTTTTCTTTCTAAAATGAAATCTAGGTACACAGCAGGAGCAGAAAATTTCTTAACATGGAGACTTGAGTCTCTGTGAACATGTGTGGAGGACTAGAATTGATGGCTTGGACTGAAATCCCTTTTCAATCTTTTCCTCAATCGGTTCTTGTTCACAAAAAAGCTCTCAGTTACAAGCAATATTCCAAAAGAGCTGAATGTGGCATTGCTAACTCCAATCAATTGGAGATATTTGTTGGTAATGGGAGCACATGCTCCATGAACTGTTAGTTAAACTGGCAGCAACACTGCTAAAATATTCTGCCTCCTGTGTCATTTAAAAAATCAACGAAATTTACAGTGCTAAGTAATGATAACATTTTGTTCAAAAATGCCTGTGGTAAGACGTCCTATTTGTAATGTATTAATTAATTAACACATCTGATTTAACTGTCATCAGAACTCATGTCAGTAACACAAAAACATTTTTTTTAAATGGCCGCATCTTTAGAGAAGACGCCTCTGTTACCACTTACAATGTTATTAAGGCCTGGAATAACTAAAATGGCTAAGTATCGTAGGTGGCAGGGCACCCATTTGAAGAGGCGATCCACTGACATTCCAGCAATTCCAAATTTGTCAGTGGTTTTGGACATTGTCAATGCCTGCTTTTGGTCCAATTATTGCTGTACCCAGAGAAGAGAGACATGACACTGGGAATTGGGGTTCTTGAGTCTATGTCAGTAGGATTTAGTCTGCTTATAGTACGATTTGTGGGTGCCCTTCACTGTCGCAGCCTGGCATATCTTGGCCTACAGAGGTTCTGAATCCACTATAAATAATAGAGGGGACAACGGGTACCCCTGCCGGGTGCCTATTTTGACAAGAAATTTGTAAGATAGAAAACCATTGCAGACTATCTAGGCTGTAGGGTCTGAATAAAACAAACATTTTTTCTTTTTTTAAACAGCACGCACTCCAGCACTCTCTAGGGCCTTGTAAAGTTAGACCCATTCCACACCATCAAAAGCCACCTTGGTGTCCAAAGTTGGGGCTACTTTTTCATTCTGGTCACTCCAAGCCTGCCATAAGAAATTTAATAGCACCCTTATTTTATCCTAAGATAACTTGAAGGGCTCAAAGCTTATATTTGTGGGGTGTATAAGAACAGGGCTGAAACAGCTAAGCCTGTTGGAAAGAGGTTTTGTAAGGATTTTTATGATCATATTTAATAAAATATACCTAATACTGGCACAAATCAGGAGGGTGCAAACCCCATTCAGGTAACATCCACAATCCCAAATTAAAAACTAAATTACCCTGTGTTTAACCCACTGGTAGCTTCACACAAAAGCAGCCAGGCTTAATTTAGAAGCAATGTGTAAAGTATTTAGGCAGCACACAAACAGTAAAAAAGTGAAAACAAAACACAAGGAACATTCCAAACCAATTTAGAATAAAAAAAGTACATTTTAATAAATAAAAATGACTGATCCAATCTTAGCACCGGAGATATTGAATTATGAGTTTTTTTTAATGAAATTGCTCCTAAAAGCACAAAGCAGCACTTGCGGTCATCTGGTCGCGCTAGAGCGGGGAAAAGTCCCAAGTTCAGGCCGATGGAGTGCAGGCCGATACCGGACCAGGCGCTGAAAAGTTAACTTCTTAAGTCCGGCGTGAAGAGTTGCATTGGCTCTGGCTAAGGCCACAAGGAGAAGGCTTTTAGCGCAAAGAGCAGGTGGAGCGTCGCTGGAGCTTCACGTTGGTGGTTGTTGTGGACTGTCATCGCTGTAAGGTGAAGTGCAGGTCTCGCGTTGCTGGTTGTCATGGTTGGCATTAGCATTTGTCATGGGCAGCAGAGTGTCAACAGGCCCGTTCTCATTTGCGAAGAGCCCAACTTCAGAATTTTCAGCTTTTTCTTCCTGGAGGAGCTTCCACTGACACCAGCCAAGGGTGCAGAACCTGGGGGGAATCTCTTGGGGATCAGGATTCACTCCAGCAGAGGCCAGAAGCAGGACTCAGGTGGTCCAGGCAGGTTTAGGCAGGTCAAGTTGCAGATGAACAACTGAGCAGTCACATGGGGGCCTCTGGAAGCTTGTGGTGTCCCTGTAGCTCACATAGGAGGCCAGCCAATAGACCTACTAGCAGCAGGGAGGTCCTTCTGGCAGCAAGGAGGTTCTTCTGGCAGCAGGGCAGTCCTTTTTTTGAACCTTGCACAGGTCCAGGAGTGTTCTGATGAGTGATTCTGGAGGTCCTTATTTTATACCTGGTGCCAGCTGTTGTTTGGCGGCACCAGCCAGCCTACCCCCAAAACTGCTTGTGGTCAGTTCTTCCCCTTCCCCATGTCCTGGCTCAAAACAGTCTGGGATGTCAAAAGGCAGACCTTGTGTCAGGTTCCTTTGTGTGTGCAGGAGGCCAATATTACCATGTTTTAGGGAGAGAGCACAAGCAATTTAGCACTAGGGGTGAAAGTTCATAGAATCCTAATGCCAACAAAAATGAGTTCAGCAAAGTTAGGGAGGGAAGGCAAAAAGTTTGGGGGACTACCACGCCAAGGATGTCACGTCTAGCAATCACTCAATTAAGTTCAGAACCTTCACAACCCTAGTGCTCTGCTTCTTTGAATGCCCTAAATGATGTGTAATCTTAGTCTTATTGATGTTGTAGAATTCTATCTGGAACTTGTCAACTACTGGTGTCTTGCCAGTACACATGTCACCAACAGCCTTTATTATATCATCTTCCACCTAAAGATTCAGTTTGGTTGGAATTCAGCCTTGGCATGGAGATGGCCAAAAATGTGTTCTTTAAGTGTTTATTAGGGGACTGGCCAGTTCATGGAGAATGGCTAATATTACACTGAATTCTTTAAGCATGTCAATTGGCTGTGTGAATAAATCACTGTGCTTATTATGTACTGCTGGCATAGCTGACATCGATTCTCAGTAACAAAACTGGGCAGCCAAAAATCATCTAGCTTGTTCCTCATATTCAAAGTGTTGGTCTGTGCATGGCATACTCAGCCTATGAAGTAAAGAAGATGTTCAGTTTAAGTTCAACCCCTGGTTAGGGATTTTAAAAGTAGTATACTATGTCACCTATTGTAATGGCTAGTGATACCTCTAATGTTTGCTTCTGAGTTCTTGAGTTATGTCTGTAATCATTTGATCTTATTTGTCTTACAACAGGTCTATTAGTAGACCTCAGTATCTTGATTACCTGTGGAGGGCCTACCAAGTCCATCTAGGATCTATGGTTATGCTCCAATGTCCCTCTATAATGGTCCTAGTTCCACAAACTGTGAGACAAACAAGGACAGTGTGGACAGGAGAACAGTTGCTCCTATTACGGGTATATATAGATCTTATTGCTAATGCCACCTCTTGGATAGATATTTTCATGAAGACAAAGCATCCTTTGTCTGTCCAGGTTTTCAGAACCAAGGCCACCTGTGTTTTCCTGAACAAAATAGCTACTCCACCTTGTTTGTAAGCAGTGGAGCCTGATGACACAGGCTTGGATTTAATGTGTTGCAGGCAAGAAACACTTTGCCCACCTAGTCTCTTTCTAGTATTGCAGCCTCAGACAGGTAGAGGTGGGTCTTCTGGAGCAGTACATCATCATGAGTTTTGAAGGATAGGTACAATAGAAGTTTTCCCTTTTTTATGTATTGAGTGAGCCCATTGATGTTTAAGTAAAGTGTATTAAGGGGCTTATTACAAGACTCGCTGGGGCACGGCAGAGGCGGTCTTCTGACCTCCCTATTATGACCAGGGTGGTCAGGCGGCCCTGGGACCTCCACAACCGCCAGGGATCAGAGATCCCTGGCGGTGGCGCAGCAGTCTTTAGGCCGCAATTTGCTTGGTGGGCCGCTGCGGCCCGGGCAAGCATATTGCAAGTTTCCTAACTGCCACACTTTTCATGCAGTGCGACCGCCATGAAAAGTGTGGCTGTGAGGAAACAAAGAGGGCCCTACAAGGCCCCCTTGTGCCTCTGCGCCATGTGGATGCACACAGGGGGCACAACATGTGCCCCCCTGTGTGCATGCATACCAGTACTGGCACTACATGGACTGCAGCAGTCCATGCTGTGTAGGTACTGATTTTGAAGTTCCCAATTCGGTGCCTATTTCATAGACACTGCTGTAGGAATGCCAAAGAACCACCTGCCAGACAGGAGAAAACTCCTAATCTGGCAGGCGGTACAAGCATTTTCAAACCCGCTCCCACACCGCCAAACTCATAATAAGGCCTTAAGAGTCTTGTGAGTGGCTAGAACTTTTTGAAGCTTATTTTTAAGATGGCTTGTGTCACGTTTGCACCACACAACTTGGTACATGTGTGACACACACCTCTAAGTCAGATTTTTGAAGCCACACAACGCCACTTTGCATGGCTTCAAAAATTTGGAGTAACGCAACGCAGCACAAATCGCTGCGTTGTGGTACTCTGTCCTGGGAAGCATTCCATGGGCGTTGTGTGGGTGTTCTTGTAAACCTGGATATGCACTTAAATTGCACACCTTCCCATGGGAGGCTTAACAAGGAAAAAGAAGCAGGACCCTTGTTTCTTCCTCTTTCTATGTGTGCTGTGTTCTGCAGCACACTTACAAAGAGGAATATGCCTTCCAGTATTGTTTTTCTGCAGTAAGGTGGCCATTCCTGCAGAAAAACAATCCTACATGCAACGCAGGCACCCTTGCACCAAAAATTCAAACATTCAAACACTTTCCCCAGTGGTAGGCAGGTTGGAATAAGAATAGTATATCTAACCTCTCCAAAATGAAAGATGTACAACAATGAAAGTTGGGTTGGAGTTAAAATAGTAAAGCTGAACTCCTCAAGATCCAAACAATTCTCTAATGGTATCTGTTTTGAAGTTATAATAGCATATTGGAACTCCCCAAAATGAAACACTTTCACTAACATTGGTTGGGTTGGGGTGCTAATAGCAAATTTCCAGTCCTTCAAAAACTTCCTCCAACTCTAGTCGGGATGGAGTTTGAAAAGTAAATCCAAGCTAAAAGCAAATACTTTACCCAATGGTAGTTAGTATGGAGTTAGAAGAGTTAATATGAACCGCTCAAAATAAAAACTTTGCCCTGTATTAGTTCAAATCGAGTGAGGATAGTATACCTGTGCTTCCCAAAGTTAAACACTTACCCCAATGGTATTTAAGTTGGAGTGAGAATAGTACAAGTGAACTTCCCAAAATTAGACACTTACCCCAATGGTATTTAAGTTGGAGTGAGAATAGTACAAGTGAACTTCCCAAAATTAAACACTTTCCCCCATGGTAGTTGGGTTGGGGTTAGAACTGTGAAACCTGATCTCCATGCACCAAACAGTTCTCCTAAATATTCCTTAAAGTTACAAAGGTTATGTAAAAATGTTAAATTAAAAATTTCAGCAAATGGGTGTGGGTTCAAAACATTTAGTTCATTTAATTTAATAGATATCATTTTTACTGTATTTACAAATGCAATAGTATGTTTTTGCTTCAGATATGTATGTAAAAATGGCTTTATATAATTACTTAAATACTTTTAATATATATTTTAACAAAAATGGAAAACATTAATGACATAATGTTCACATACTTGTTGTAATATGTAAAAAGAAATATATGGATACATCTTCAAAACATTACATTTTACTTTTTGTAGACAGTAGATATATGTAATGAAATAAATACTGTTCATAAATAATGTAGTCATTCATCAAGCACTACTTGTTAATATGTACATTGTGTAAACATTTTCAACCGTTCAACACACATTTAAAAATTATAAAATATTTTTTCTTTTGATATACAAATGTTTAATATTTTTTCATTTAGTTCAATGTAAAGGTGGCTTTTTATTTCAATTTTGTGTCCATTTTACTTACCAGTAACAATTTTTCTGGTCTTTTATCTTCTTTATTTTGCAGCAGCGATCAGCATGGTTGGCATTTCTAGGATGTAGCTATGTGTCTTAGGTAAGGGAATTTCTTTTAAGGTTTTTAAGTGATAGTAGTAAGTCAGGTGTGTCATAGGCAAGGTTTGTGTCTTTTAGTTAATGTAGCTAAAGTGGTTTGATTAGTTGACTTTAGGAAATCATTATAGTTAGTTTAGAAGGTGCATTATGCCCTAGTGATTCGATTAGTGAGTTTCTAAGTTATTTTCTACTAAAGAGACTATTGGACTAATGTTAGATAGGATATTTATGGATATTGTATTTTGCACTATGGGAACTGTTTGTTCTGTGTGCGGGGATGTACGTTTAGTTTTTACAGATAATGTCAGCTACTTAAATGCTGCTTTTATGATTCAGATTCCTTTAGTCTTTTGTACAAAATAAATGGTTTAGATCTTTTATATCATAATTTACTAATCATTTTGCTTTTTTGTTTCACTGGAGCAGTTACTATTTTAAATACATTTTTTGTATTTTGGAGGGATTCAAAGCATTTGATACGGAATTTTTAGATACCTACTTGTGAACTTGGAATTCTGCTAATAATGTCTTCAGCCACTATACACGATAAGTAACTTTTATTTATAAAATAAAAAAAAAATGATGGGTTGGGTAGATTTAAATTGCATAAATCTGGTATTTATACAGATGTGTGATTTTTTTTATATGTTGCTATTGTACAGCTGTGTCAAGTGTTGCGATGTATTATTATATTATCTTGTGTAGTAAATATGGGTTCATTTTTTGTTATGTTTTAAATTCAAGTGTTCATAATAATTGGTTATGTGTTTTAATGTTGTAAAAAGATTATGTGTTTTAAATTGGGTTATATTGTTTTATATTCGTTTTTAAAGTATTATAAATTATAATGTATTTTTAATTGGACTTTTATTTAAATAGAATTTTTCAATATGATGAAAAATAAATTATTATTTTAGTGATTTAAAATAAATAATCTTTCAGTTTGTAGGAATTTTGTATGGCTTGTTTTCTTAGTTTGCCTAATATAGTGGTTTCATGATTTTCTGGTGAAATTGATTTTAGTGGTGTATAGCAATTGTATCTAGTTAGGGAAGTCCTTGGATGCTTGGAAAGAGTAGAACTTTACTAGCTATCTTGTCATGCATTGGTGAGTCTGTTTATATTCTTTAGAGTGGAAATGCGGTGCTAGGTCTTGACTTTAGCATATCTCTTGATAGCTTTGTTCGTTTTTAAAATATTTTTTGATTTGATGTAGGGGAGGCTGGCTCCTCCAAGAATGCCTTATTGTGTGATATTAGTTTTGGCTTCCTGGGATAGTGTATTGTTTACACATTCTCTCAAAGTATGTTGATCTTGGGTTGGTGACTATGTCCTGAATGGTGCAAGTTTTAACTTCTTTGCTTGACAGAATGGTGATTCTAGCAGTAAGTCATAATATTTAGTATTGTCTGTTGGTAGTACATCTGGTAGGTTACTTTGGGCCATATTCTCAAGAACGTGTGATAACCACCGCAAGTGTAGCTTAATGCAACCCTAAACATTGCAGTCTATCGCGGGAAAACAACTCCGTGTCAACGTGGTATTCACAACACGGCGGTACCATGCGATAGCCACACGACAACGCGTCAAATGACCGCGTTAAAAACAACGCGATGCCGCAAAAACGCGAAACCCCAACGCGAAAATAGTAGCGATGACGCCAATCGCAAAAATCTACGAAAATCTACGAAATCTACGAAAACCAGCCACAGGCCTGCAATTCCCACGAGTCATGCGGGAAAATGCACTAGAAAAGTAGAAAAAAACCATACCAACAAAAGCCAAACAACAGCGAAGCACAATGGAGGCATCTGGAGCAAGTACAGAGGACAACCAGAACCCCACAAGCCCCCCGGAGGAACAGCCAGGGACCTCGGGGTCAGGGAAGGGCAAGGACAAGAAGAGTAGGAAGAAGCGGTTCAGTCCGCAGGAAAACAGGACCCTGATAACGGAGGTGATAGAACACCATCAACCACTGTTCGTCACCTCCACTGTGTCACTGGCAACTAAAAATGGAATATGGCAGACCATCGTGGACAAGGTGAATGCAGTCGGAGTGCTGAAGAGGACAATGGACGAGGTCAAGAGGCGCTGGAATGATGTGAAGTGCAAAACCAAGCTGAAACTCGCAAACAACCGGAAGGCAGCAATGCAGACTGGAGGTGGCAGTCCAGCGCCACAGGAGGAGCTGGACGAGATGGAGGAATTGGTGTCCACAGTCATCAGTGGGGAGACGGTGGCAGGAGTTGGGAGACCCGACACTGCTCAACATGACCGGACACAACACCAACAGGGTGAGCAACCACCAGGGACTGGGGGGACGGGGGAGATGGGCACAATGGCACACATGCACAATGAAGCATAGCACATCTGCGGATGAACCATGCCCCAGACCCCCAACTCCCACCAAGAGACCAATGCACACAGGTATGCAACATATCTGCACTGCATAAGCACAGAACCCAGATGCACACCGCATGAAAGGGATAAGGGCAGCCAAATCAGAGCTGCAGGGGCTACTCCCCCAAAATGCGGCACACACACATTACATGCAGAGCACAGCAACATTGACAACGATGTGGTACAAACCGCAACACGTCCACAAAAGAACAGAGGACACAACTGGTGCTGCATGTGCCTAGAAACTGGCCAATCACATTTGGCACTGCAGGGAAATGTGAGTTGACAATTTACAAGTACAAACACACATCCGTGATGTAGTCGGAATGTCCACTTTCCCGCATCAAATAGGCAGCTCCCCCCAAACAGTCACAATGTACACTGCCATGCAGTCTGAATGTAAACATGTACAATGCGTCAACATACATGTGAACACAATGTTAAACTGCATCTCCCCTTCACATTGCAGGGGGAAATCCAACACCTCCTGCAGAGCAGTCCGAACCTCTCTTCTCTGATGACGAAGAGGACCACCACACCTTCGACTCCGATGCCCTCCAACAACTCGTGGACAGCCTCCGCAGCCCACTTCCAGGATCAGGGCAGCCCAGCTGCCACGAGGAGAACCCACCCCCTGCACAGCACACACAGCAGGCAGCACCCACCACCACGGCTGCCTCCCAGGACCCCCACGATGAACACATGGCCTTCCAACGCCATGTGTTGGGGTGCCAGGAGAAGCTGGCTGAACAGGTGCAGGTGGGGTTCGACTGCATGGCAGCCAAACTAGATGGCATACGTTTGTGTCTGAGTCCCATCAGGGACCACTCACAGTCCCTAACGGACACCCACAGTCCGCTCCATGCTCTCCAATGGACCATGGCTGACATCGCTCGAGTCCTGACTCTGCGACAAGAACGACTGTCTAGTCAGAGTGCCTCCAGCGATCTCGCCCGGGAGTTGGGACACATGCGGAGGATCATGGAGAACATGGAGCGGACGCAGGCGGAAAGAGCAGCTGCCACGGCTGCACACCAGCGAGAGGTAGCTGGGTCCCTCAATGCCCTGAAGACCCTCTTCATGGCATTGCTGCCACAAGACCTGGCGCTGATGCATGCTGTTGCTACCACCCCATCCACATCTCCGCCCCCTGATGTGTCAGTGCCACACAGTGCTGGAGACAGAACACCACCACCCACATGTGAGGCACATGCAACAGCAGAGGACGAAGATGCGGATGAATCTGCCTTCGTGGTCAGGAGGACACAGTAGCATTTATCTCAGCCATGTGGCCTGTTTCTGCTTGGTTCTGCCCTCTGCATCATCACCTTCCACTGTCCCCCGATGCACTCTGCGACACTCACCTTGGACCTCGACATGGACTGCCATATTCTGTTTGGTCACCAATGACACAGCTATCAGACTGCGGACTGAAGTCCTCCTCTCCTGATGTATCTGTCATTCCCTGAAGGACTCTGGCTGGCCCTCCACGGGCCGACAATGTGAAGTGGGGTTGGCATGGCCCTGTACTGCTCCAGCTGCAACACTCCCTTGAACGTGCAATAAGCATTCATATTCACCCAGATGTGTCATGTCTATGATCTTTCAAGTCTGGAAGTATGGATGAATGTAGGGTCAGTGATTCCCCCTTACGTCCATGTTGCCCATGTTGTGGGACTTTTGTCACAGGGTGACACATTGCCGATTGTGGTCCGGGTGGTGCCAACACTACAACAGAGACACATCCATTAGTCACTTCCTTGTCCAGCCCAGGGCGGAACCACGCCCAGAGCCCCGGGGTTATTGTTCACACCCTTATGCTGGACTGGCATACGCCAGGACAGCCCACTCCAATTACACACACAGGGGGGGCTGAAAACACTACATGTCCCAGGTCTTCACTGTTGGGATCTGCAGCTCACAGGTCTAGTTGTCAGCATGCCACAGCCACTCCCTCACGGCTGGTGTACACCCACACCACACCCATCCAGCACAGGCGTCACAGGACATGTGACCCTGCCAATAAAAAGGGCCTGGCACACGTGCTGGATGCCATTTCCACTCTCTCTGACTGGGTGTCTCCGTGTAGTTCTCATGTATGCATGAGGGCCTAGGGCCCTGCCACCTCCATTGCCCAGTGCCGCGGGTGACATGATGGCGTCCGCACCACAGGACTCAATCATTGAAGGTCCATGGCTAGCAATGCACAGACTTGGTGGCACCGGATACACTGCGGCAGGCACAGGCACACCGCCACGGGACGGTGTCTTGCGGTGCAGTGAGATAGGGGCGCCTAAAGTGCTGAGCGGGTGTGCAGCCTGCGATGATGCGCCGTCCTGGTGGTCCGGACTGGCAAGGATCAATGTGAGCCCTGCTGGACCGCAGTGTAGGCCTGAGCCAGCGGGCAGTGCGGGCCTCCCGCCACATGGCATTGCCTCGCGGTTCACAGAGTTAGTGGCACCTCAAGCGCTGAGCGGGTGTGCAGCCTGCGATGATGCCGTGTGCACTGATGTGGTCTCTGCCATTGCGAAATCAAGACCCAGAGTCAGGTGTATGACCTGGTGGCCCGCGGTGCAGGGCTGCATGATGTGGAGGGTGCCATGGTCGCGGGCACCGGGCTTGGAGATCCCTCCGGAACGTGGGGGGCCCTCTTGGAGACACGCCGGTGGCGGAAGGTGAGCAGTGAGGCCTGGTTGCGCAGGGGCGGGCAATCACCGCTGGGCGACGGGAGGGGCTGGGGTGCAGCAGCCTGTGTGCGCAGGGGCGGGCAAGCGATGATGGCGTGTGCAACTGTATGGACTCTGCCATTCATGTCTCTGGAAACTGTTTCAGATGAGGGACCTGGGGGACTGCTGTGAATACCGGCACGTGGTTGGAGACACACTGGTGGCAGCAGGTGAGCAGTGAGGCCTAGGTCCGCAGTGTCGGCACTCTCTCACCCTCTCTTTCTCTCTCCCTCTCTCCCTCTCTTTCTCTCTCCCTCTCTCTTTCTCTCTCTCTCCCTCTCTCTTTCTCTCTCCCTCTCTCCCTCTCTCTTTCTCTCTCCCTCTCTCTTTCTCTCTCCCTCTCTCTTTCTCCCTTTTGCTCTCTCTCTCTGTACTTTGATGGGCGCATGGCACACCTTCTGATCCAGATTTCTGTTTTGCAGGCTGTGACTTACAGAATGTCCTGAGACGACCCGCCATGCCTCTTCAGATTTTTATTTTCTGGTTTCTTCTGTAATAAACGTATTGTTTGGATATTATGATATGGATGTGTGATTTCCCTTTTTCTGACCACACATGTATGTTGGGTGTTGTGATTGTGCGACTTCAGGCGATTTGTTTGGTTCATGATTTCGTGGAGTTGAGGTGCAATATCTTTGTCCAAAGTGGGGGGGGGGGGTGGGTGGTGGGTGTTGTTGACCTATTGGGGCTCCAGGCTGCATGATCGGTTGCTCCAGGGCATCTGTTGTTCTTCATGTGTGGCTATGGGCTGTGCTCCCTTGTCTGGTGCTGGTTGTCGTCCGACTTTACACCAGGTAGGAGCAGGTGTTAGTTTCCTGCTGCTAACGCGCCTTAGCGCATGTTTTGTGGTCTTATCGCCGATCAGGCTGGTCGATGAGAATGTTTTGGAGTGGTGTTGTCGCGGCTTTTTGCACGGGAACACCTACTCTGCATATCATTAGCGTTAGTTGCCGGGGGCATCTGTGGCGATGTTTTTTGCGACTGCTATCGCAGGTAAACTGGTGTTATGGGCTGTTAGCACCAGCTTGGGAATGGGGAGATAAATTTATCGCGGATTTGGCTGCGATAAAGTGCCTATAACTCGGCGATAGCTCCTTGAGAATATGCCCCTTAGATTTTTGATTGTGTACTGGTGCAGTAGTATATACTTAACGTGGATTATTAAGTTTTTCGAGCTGTGTCCATAAGGCTTGATTGAAATCATATAAATAGTCTTGTATTGCTGTACAAGAATATATTTTAAGGACTGTTTGAATCATTACCTGTTCAAAATACATAACAATATTTTTTCTAGGCAGTAGTTATTGTTTTTCTCTTGTACAAAGGTTAGTAATTCCTGTTACATTGTGCTTTGTCTATTTGATAATAGGACATAAACTAGTGATTTATTAGTGCTTTTGTGCTACCTGTAAATTGTGTATATTGGCATAAAGGGTGGTGGATATTAACTGGGTAATTCATTGTGTGAGGGTTAGTGTGTTATTTGCGAGAATTAAGGGCTTGATGTCCAAAAATGTTTATAGTCGCAACAGCTATGTGGACTGTTTGTGATTGTAAAATGTTTTTAATATGTACAAACCCTATTTTAGGAGCCAGTAAATTATTCACGACTTCTAAAACTGGTTTGTGATTCCATAAGGAATTGCTATTTGAAAATGTACTGACTCCTGGGCTGGGGTCGTTAGCCATTTACAATAGGAAAGTGTTCCCTGTGGGAAATCCTGACTTTTGTGAATTAGAAAAAAAAGTGGTACAGTGGGCCACTGACAATTGTCAAACAAACTTTTTAAAAAATAAACTTTAATTTTTAAACGCAGCCCATTTTACTTTAAGGATGCATTTAAGAAAAACCTTTACTTTGTTTAAATCAAATCACAGACATGGATGTCATCCACTCAGAGTAAGTCACAATTTGTGACCAACCTCAATAATATCCATGAGGTTGGTTGGATTGCAACTCACACTGAATGTAAATGTACGTAGATCAGTTCATACAATTCCATGCTATTCGCAAAAATACTGGTCAGAAATTTGCAGCCAATATTTTGTTACCAGTGTTGTAGACATCAGGCCTCTTGTTTTCTTTTGCATAAGTTATATTTGGGTGGTTAGGAATATCTATCTCCTCAAATCTTCTTGGGCTCTTGTGGCTTGCCATATAGTTTTTTTGATTCTAGCAATTTGCCTTTTTTGATTGGTTATTGAGGGTAACTTCCCCATAACATCCTCAGGATTGTTTGGAATAATGTCTTTTAAAAATGTTCCTGTTGGTGTTGAAGAACTAATGATAGCTTCTATTAAGTCTTGAACTACATAATGAACTTGTACTTCAGCTGTGTTAGGAAGATGATTATGTTATTTTCTGATTTTATATTCTCAACATTGCCATTATTGGTAGTTGATCGACCATAAAAGCATTTAGTGTAGTAGTGCACGTCTTTTGGGTTTTTTCATTGGTAGTGTTCTCTTTAGTGTATGTATAACCCATATTGCTTAATACTGGGTTCCCTTTTTGTGAGTTTATGTACTTAGCTGTTGTGGATGTTTTACAATCTGTAAGTCATATAAATATTTAAATTTCTAATTATGTAGGGGGTTTATGATAAGACTACATCATTTTTACAATTTGACATTTTTTACTTACAATCTTTGCTTTTTTCACTTGTTCTTGGGTTGTGCAGAACTTCAGTGTATCTTTTTACTTGAATTGGGTTTTTCACATGTAACACATTCAGTTCTGTATTGGGACTCTGTCGGAACCCCTTTCAGAGGACCACGAGCACACAGGGGTTAGTGGGCCCAACCTTGAGGCCGTTTACTCATGATTTCCCTGGGCCTGACCTACTATGAATCCTGAGCAACTAGGCCAAATACCCCTTCTGCACTTGGGTGTCAGTGGTAGTGATTGCACGGTCATGGGGCACAAATTTTAATCACTTGTTGGTGCTAAGGCCCCGTTCCTGTGCTAAAACTTTCTTCTGCGATGGACCTTTGAATTGTGTATTAGAAGTCAAGGAGCAATTAATAGATCTCAAAAATAACAGTTTAAGTTCAGTCAATGATGAGAATTGTATTGTCATTTTAAAAACTTTATTTCTCAATAGATTAGTAAAGATCTCTGTCTCTTTTTGACCTGATCTGATAAAATTGAGCAAGTCAACAACTCATCTAAAGAACTTTTCTCCATTCTTAAATCACTGTCCTCGCTAGATCGCACTATGGCCCCCCTATCTACATCACTTGAGAACTGCAACCAAATTGCTGACTTCTACGACACATTCACGTCAGAAGCACGTAGCTGTAACAATCTCGACACCTCTCATGACACATCGTTTGTGGGGACTGGTATTTCTGAATTTAGAACGCCCACTTTGGCTGACCTGAAGAGTCTGGCCATGAGCATCAAATCTGGCTCCCCTCTTGATCCAGCTCCGCCCAAAATTCCGATGCAAGGAATGGACGCTATTCTGCCCTATGCCCAACAACTTATAGATATATTTATTCGCATGGGCGAAGTTCCACTGAAATGGAAGCAAGCAATAGTTCTACCTTTGAAAAAAAAACTTCCGCCTGCCCTATGCTGCTAGAAAACCTACCCCTTATCTCTCTCCTGCCTTTCTTCACCAAAATCACAGAGAAAGTGGTGAACAACCAACTTTTAAATCATATTAATCTTAGCAATCTATTTCACCCCTCTCAATCTGGTTTTAGAGCCTCCTACTCCACAGAGACGGCCCTACTCCTCGCAACAGAAACTTTGTGGAAAAGTGCTGACAAAGGCCATACTGCAGCACTGGTCCTGTTGGACCTTAGTGCTGCATTCAACACTGTATCACATAACTTGCTCCTTCAAAGACTAAGGCTTTGTGGGATTGGGGGCTCAGCTCTTCGCTGGATGACCTCCTACCTCCTCTCTCGCAGATTCCAAGTCGCTCAGCATCCGCATATATCCAACCCACTTTGCTTAGGCAGGGGGGCCCTCAGGGCTCTATACTGAGCCCCACTCTATTCAATCTCTATATAGGCCCCCTTGCAGAAATTGTGGATAAATACAAAGTAACCATTGTGTCATATGCGGATGATACGCAACTAATTGTCACCTTATCTCAGGACACGGAGATAGCGGCTAATTAGTTCTCCTCTTGTCTAGGGGAGCTCGCCTCATGGATGTCCAACAATTGCCTTAAACTTAACGGCAATAAAACCAAAGTAATGATAGTTGGGAAACGCCTTCAATCTGGTCATCGGCATGGTGACCCCAGGCTCTGGGGCAAACCCCCACCTCTAAAAAGGAAGCTAAAAATCTAGGGGTCTGGTTTGATCCCAAACTTTTGTTTGAGAATCAAATCAGGAAGGTAACCAGAAAATGCTTCGGAACTCTCAAAGTCCTAAGAAAACTCCTAGAACTACTACCTATTGCGGCCGGAAAAACCCTTGTGCACACTCTAATGACATCTCAGATAGACTATGGTAACATTCTTTATCTAGGAGCCTCTAAAAAAACCCTCAGCAAACTGCAACGTATTCAAAATTCTGCCGCTCGACTGGTCCTGAACTCCCTAGAAGAACATCCTCCTCTAAAGCTCTGGCTACCCTCCACTGGCTGCCAGTGGAAAACAGGATCACTTACAAAGCTATGTGTTACTTGTCACAGAATTCTGTAGAATAGAGGCCCGAGCTATCCCCACCCAATGACAACCCTTACACTCCTGTCCGCTATCTTAGATCGACGGGAGCCCACCTGGTCAGAGTGCCGAAATTCCATAGAGCCAGGATGGGAGCCCGCTCCCTTGGCTATTTTGCAGCCAAAAAGAGGAACACTTTAGCTCTGACTCTCAGAGCCGAACCCACTAAGAGCATCTTTCGTAAAGGACTAAAAACCTGGTTATTTCATCCCTAATCTGGGAACTGCTGTATGCCTTTTCTGGCATTCCTTTTCTCCCTTCTAGGTGCATTCTCTCTTTCCTCTTCTGCGCGTCTTGATCCTAGCACGGGGACACACCGTGGGGTGTAACCAGGTGCTTTACAAACGGAATTATTATTATTATCTTTATTCAATTAGTCCATCAATCAACTAAGTTTGCAGAATTCTCATCATAAAGAAAATTGGTTAGAACAGGTCAAGCATCAATATCAATACATTTAAGCATGTTCCGTAAAGGAATAAATACCCTATTCTATAGATCAGGAGCAGAGTTTTACTTTATTAAGGACCCATTGAGAGTATGAAATCAAATTGAAAGAGTGAAATCAAGGGGCATGTTGCTTCAAATTCAAGATAAATTGCAGAATTACCCATAAAGAGTATTTCATAAGACTCAGCTGAACCTCAGATTAGCATTAGTTGCGGTAGCAAAAAATTGAGTCCAAGTAAAGTCAGGTAAAGGAGGCAACAGTAGCAGAAGTAGCTTCCACCATCAAGGGTCTGGGTCAATACTTCAAGAAAAGAAGAGAATGCGCACATCTACCTAGGAACACGCACAAATATAAAAGTCAAGAACACATTTCGAAAACATTGTTGCCGTCTTTCTCCTCCATGAGCCAATAAGAAGACAGGGTTCTTTGGTAAGCAATTTCAGCTCCTCCATTCCTACACAAATACATGAGGATCAAACTTGTTATCTTGTTGTTAGCTACAAACAATCTTCCGAGGTTAGAATTTGGAAACATCATGCATAGTTCCCATAGGCTTCTCACATCCATTGACCTTCTATATCTCTACTTGTTTCACAGCGAGAACAAGGAACTACTAACTAAAAGACAAATCATGGTTTGGTAATGCATTCTTTTTCTCAAAATGACAGTCATTATTGTTTAAATGCACAAGCTATTCTATTCAATTCTTACCTGAAACATTAAGAAATAGGAAGTTTGACATTCAAGAAATAATGTTGTATAGCAAAATAATACTCTTTGTTAAATGAGAAAATTCTGCAATTATGACAACATCTCCAAGCATCATTCTAAGGTCAAGCTTCTAAATCACGTTGTGTACATTCCAACAATATCGAGTTTCTTTTTAGCTAGGAAAATTGAGTCAGGGTTCTTTTAGGCCTGCATGAATAACAATGATTGCCTACTGCGGATTAGTACACTTCGAAAGTGTGTCAGTTCAATGTTAGATTTTACACTTTTTACTGCACATTTAGCATACTATATTAATTACATTTTCGTTCTATTTTTTAGACTCTATTAATAACTATCGTTGAGCAGTCCAAGCCTCCATCAGGGGCGGAAGAGTGAAATGGTTAGTGAACACAACTCATAACTTAAAGAGCGTGCAGCAGTGACAACAAATTGATGTCCACTCAGACACTTATTTTTATATAAAAAAAATATTTTCTCACTCTGCTCCGGTCCTGGTGGAAGAGTTTGCTGCATGCGGGATGCTCAGCAGCACTCTGTGTTAAGGCTCCCTCACCTGAGTTTACGAGGCCAGCTCCAGCAGTGATCGGAGGTGCTCAGGTGCTCCAACTGGGAGTTGGATTGGATTCCAATCTCAGGGGGATCCCGATGTTCTGGCGATGCACTTATGGCATCCTCCTCAGTTCACGGTGACAGACAAGCACAGTCCTTGATGCTCGATGGGGACCCATGGGTTAACCAAATCACAGTTCTTGGGCTACGTCTTGATCCTCAGTAAACCTTGATATTGGTGGACCGTCCTGGTTTACGGGGTTGCCGTACAGCTACTAGCCTTACCACATGGTAGTCCCTACCACAGCAGCCAATCCTGGCATGCGGGGTTGCCGCTGGGCTCCGCACAAGCCCCAGCACTTGTACTTTGGCAATGCTTTCACGGCAGCCCCTCCTGGTCTAAAGATTTAAGTTGGAGATAGGTAGTTTTACCATATATGGAAGATGCCAATTAAAGTATTCTTTTTTGTGGTGTATTTATAATGTTTTTTTAGATATTTCCATTTTTGTTTGTGCTGCAATATGTTACTCTTGTTTAAAAGTATATTTTGTTAGGTTTATGATGCTATCATAGTAGTGGATATGCTTGTTATCAATATTTGTGCTGTTTTACCTTAGTTTTAATTTGTTACCAATATTTACATGTTCTATATTTTTTATTGTGATATTGTTATTTTTGTATGGTTTTAATGATGATATTCTGGTTACCAGATACTTTTTATTTACATAGGGTTTTTAGAAAGTCAATAGTATGATTACAAAAGTCTTTTTCATAATTGTGTACTTTGACATTTTTGTAGTTGATGCTTTGCCATACAACCCACAATCGTGATAAAGCCTGAAGATGGGGTTAGCAAAGATATAATTGGCAATTTAGAAATGCATGCAGCTACCATATTGCTGCCCATACTAGAATAAGATTTCACATTGCCATGACTAATATGCCTTATTAAGCCATATGAGTAATTGTCAAAGTGTAAAGTTGATTGGAGAATATCCAGCGCTTCACATTGTCGCTGTGGCCCCACCAAGCATATTACGAGTTTCCTCACCGCCACACTTTT
This sequence comes from Calotriton arnoldi, assembly GCA_963921515.1. Classification (NCBI taxonomy): domain Eukaryota; kingdom Metazoa; phylum Chordata; class Amphibia; order Caudata; family Salamandridae; genus Calotriton; species Calotriton arnoldi. Next base: position 1,009,553 of record CAWUFW010001531.1, on the reverse strand, counting down.
CATGGCGGTGTGACCAACATGAAAAGTGTGGCAGTGAGGAAACAAAGGGGGCCCTAAAGGGCCCCCTTGTGCCTCTGCGCCATGTGGATGCACACAGGGGGGCACAACATGTGCCCCCTTGTATGCATGTACACCAGTACCCGCAAGGCATGGACTGCAGCAGGGGGTAGTAAACTCCGGCTTACAGCCGAAGGGAGTTAAGTAAATAAATAAAGAAAACGAATAACATTGCGTGCGCTGCATCGCCGATTTGGCATTGCAGCGCCACAATGTAATTCGTTTTCTGAGCGTTAGGCAGCCTAGAAATGATGGTGTCGAAGTAGTCCTAAGAGAAGATTGAAAGCCCTCTGGTTTCAGAAGAAAACACGGTGCTTGTAGCAGCAAAGAGTATGTTGCTGTGGTTATGGGGCCCCAATATCTTTCACTAACTGAGACGGCTCAAGGTGCAAAGAGAAAAATCCCAAATTTGCAGGAATTTATGGAACTGAATTCCATATAACAAATAGAGATGTTGACCATGTAACAGAAAGGCTCTGATACCCAAGGACACATACAGATGAGCAAGAACCTGCACTAGAAACTGAACAAATACCAACATGAAAATAGGAGGAAGTGGCCAGGTGCTATCTGCATAGTAAACACCAGGGGCCCATGACAGATAGGGTGCGCAATCCCATTCTGCAAAACGGTGCATCCTTAAGTGTGTGCATTGGGCGCATTCCAGGACAATGCACCCTATCCCAACATTTATCACAGTGCAGGTGCGAACCTGTGCCCATACTGCAAAATGACCATTAATAAAAGACTAACTTGCATGTTTAAAGCTGCTTGTCTGCCATTCACTGCATTTGGCGTCCTAGCCTCACATGTAAAGGGGAGGAGGGATTCCCTTGGAGGTGGGTGCAGCAGGTGTATGCACCAATCTGCAGGTGGAAGCCTGGGGGGCCTGGGACCCCTGTAACCCACTCACATGGGCTCCTTTGGGGAGCACACTGACTGGGTGCCACCTTGTTGTGGTGCACAATCAGCTGGAAAAGATCCTTGGATTTGGCAAGGGCATAGAGATAGTCTGCAGGTTCCCAAGAGTATTCAGGCCAGGATAGTCTTTCCAATCTATCAAGCACTGTAAGAAACCTTAGAAACTTTAGAGTCACATAAATCCTGTACTTCAGATTCAGGATGGCTATTACCCAGAAAAAGAGATGTAGTATCTGTGACTCTGTTAGGAAATCTGCAATGAGCAAGCAGAATTGAGAAGTAAACTATGAAGCATAGAATGGGTGTGTTATCTGCAGGGAGGACCAACTGCACAATAACTGGATTGATTTTTGTATTTATGAAATGTAGTCCTAAAATTTAGGAGTGAATTTTGCAAGACTAAGGTTCTTTTTTTTTTTAAATTTTTTTGTAATTTTATTTATAAATTTTCAGAAAAGGGACAAAAAGCAATTTCAATACAAATAAAAAATCAAAATCTTACACAAAGAAACAAGAAGGTCATATACATGATACATGCTTCACATCATCAATCTACGACAGTGTAAGGAGGTCTTTGGGCATAAGGCTAAAAATACTTCGTCAGTGCTAAAGTGGCCTGTCCCAGGATAAAGGGAGAACTAGGCGGAGCAGCAGCACCACCCCATACACATATAGCCAGGTAAGTGCATCATCGACTAGTATTTGAGTTTCATCTAGACCAGTAAACAATAGAGCAACACTACGTTATTCATTCAGTGGTTCAGCTTCGTTACGTTTGGATTCCTGATATTGGGCGAAGAGGGCCCAAAAACTCAGTGGGCGGGAGGCGGGCGGGAGTAGTTCATTATAAACATCGGATTGAGTATTACAATACACCATGTCCCTTTGCCATTCAACTATTGTTGGTAGGGGCCCACGCATCCATCTCATAGCGAGTCTACGTTTAGCTAACAATAGGCCCATAGCTATCAGCTTGCGCACGCTTTTACGCAGCGGTTTCGTGTAGCCTAATAACGCCAATAAGGGTTCAGGTGTGATGTGAATGCCCACAATGTCCGTGAGGACCGAGAAGACCCGACTCCAATAGGTGGCAACAGGAGGACACTGCCACGCCAAATGGTAAAAGCCTGCTCCCGGCGTATCACACCGCTCACAGCAGTCTGTTTCGCGCAGCCCATATCTGTGTAGCCGTTCTGGTGTGTAATGAACTCTATTTAAAAACTTGAAATGTGCCAGTCTATGCCTACCATTTAAAGATATCTTACGCGTTACCTCACAGCAATAATACCATATATCATCAGTGAGTGGCGAACCAATGTCTCCCTGCCATGCAAGTCGAGTCCTAGAGAGCTGGGTGGTTTTGGTTTGCAAGGCCGAAGTATAGAGTCTAGAAACCAGCTTAATGGGGGAACGGGAACTGAGTAATATGGTTAAGGGAGGAAGTTCCATAGGTTCCGTCAGCTCCTCTCCCAACACTGCACAAAGAGCGTGTTTGGTCCTGAAAAATTGAAATTGTGTCAGCGCTGTGGGTTGAGGTATACTACTGGCGACTTCTTCCCAAGTAACCAATCGGCCGTTCTTAAAAAGGTCACCCATCTCGGTTAGGCCTAGACTCTGCAGAGCTCGGAGCACGCCCCTTTCCGAACTGAAGACATACCAATGACACCAGTCTATACGCATTCTCGGCGAATACAGTTGAGCCCCCGCAAACAGCCCAAGTAGGACGTGCCAGGCGTGTACCACAGAGTTCACCGAGTCCAGGACCCCACATCGCCTATCCGGAGTTTTAGAGATAAGCCAGGGTAGTGGCTCAGGGGCCGCAGCTACCCTCTCAATCTGGAGATGTGGAAGGGATTGAGGACCATGAACCCAGGCGTGAGCGTGCGAGGCTTGTGCAACACGATAGTAAAGGTCAAAATTTGGAGCGCCCAGACCCCCAGCATGATAAGGTAACATGAGAGTGTCCATGGATACCCGCGGCGCCTTACCCGCCCAAGCCAACTTCGTCATTAACACACGTAGCTCCCGTAGCAGGTGATGGGGAACTACTATGGGGATGTTCATGAACAGAAAAAGAAAGCGAGGCAACACCACCATCTTCATCAGGGAGATTCTGCCGATCAGCGAGAGCGGCAGACGAATCCAACGATCTATATCTTCAGACAGTTTAGCGATTGCTCTACCATAGTTTGCTCGGATCACCAGCTCAGCGTCCGAGTGAATCTGAATCCCCAGATATCGGACCGGATCAGTGGTCCATTGCAGGCGGTAGTCCAACTGGGCGGGCGGCATACTCGGCGTCAACGGGAAAATTACAGACTTCTCCCAGTTAATTTTTAACCCCGATAGCCCCCCAAATCGCAGCACCTCACGGATAACAGGGGAGAGGTGCGTTTCAGGGTCCCTAATGAACAAGAGCGTATCGTCAGCGTAGGCCGACACTACTAAATTATAGTGGGGAAAGCGGAGACCCCTGTGCCCATGATATTCCCTCAATGCTCTCAATAGAGGCTCGGCAGCCAGAGCGTACAATAGCGGGGATAGGGGGCACCCCTGTCTAGTGCCCCTTGAGATGAATATGGGATCAGACACCAGGTCACCCACCCGGACACGAGCCATCGGCGAGTTATAGAGTATCCCCACCAGCTGCAGGAAGACCTCACCCACCCGACCCGACGCAGCACAGCATAGAGGAATGGCCACTCAATAGAATCGAACGCCTTCTCGGCGTCTAAAAATACGGCCACTGCCGGGACTTCTGGATGGGTATGCTGAAGGACCCCAAACAATGTCCGGAGATTGTGGGAAAGAGACCGACCCGGGATGAAGCCTGTTTGCTCCGAGCTAATTAGCTGCGGCAATAATCTTGGCGAAGATCTTAGTGTCTACATTCAACAGGGATTGCGGACAATAGGAAGAACACCGTTGAGGGTCTTTATCCGGTTTCAAGAGAGTGACAATAAGGGCCTCCAGCATTGTTTGCGGCATAATCCCCGCTGCCCCGATCTCCTGGAACAATGTGGCTAAGTGGAGAATCAACAGATCACTAAAGGCCTTATAGAAAGCCACCGTCAGGCCATCTTGGCCTGGAGCACTACCTTCCCGCATAGAGGTCAACGCCAGCCTTATCTCTCTGTGTTCAATGGGGCGCATTAAGAACTCCCTATGCCAGTTTTGTAACCAGGGCAGTTCAATATAGTCTAGATACTGTAATATCTCCTCCTCACAAGGGGAGACCCTCGAGCTATATAGTTCTTGATAATAATCACAAAATCGATTATTAATATCCGCCGGTTCGGACCAGGTCGAGCCCCCGGCATCTGATAAAATTGGCATGCCTCTGGATTCTAATCTGTTCTTAGCCATAGATGCGAGAACCGAACCCGGTCGATCCGCCTCTCCATAAAATCTGGCCGCAGCATATTAGCCCATGTGCCTGACCTCGCTATCCGCTTCAGCATTAAACTCAGCTAATGTGGAGTTCAAGAGCTCAAGGAGCTCTGGAGAGGTCTCACGCGCCAGATCGATCTCCAAAGCGGCTATCCGAGCCTCCAAGAAGGCTAGCCTAGTACGTATAGAACGGAGCACTCCAGCATGTTTACTAATAGTCACGCCTCTAATATAGGCCTTGAACGATTCCCAAACAGTCACAAAGGAGTCCACAGTACCAATATTAATCGAAAAGAACTCAGTAATAGCCTCATTCAGTTCTGCTTTAAAAACTGCGTCTAACAGCGAATAGGGAGGGAACCGCCACAAAAAGGGAAAAGGCCCGCGCGGAGGGACAGATACAGTCAATAGAATAGGTGAATGGTCAGAGAACGTCCGGGCCAACACTTCACAGTTCTGAACCTTGGATAATAATGATTGCGAGATGAACCAATAATCAATGCGTGTGTGTATATCGTGAGGGGCCGAATAGTGTGTAAACCCATCTCTGGCCTTAGAGCGTGTCCGCCATACATCTACCATTTGCAGTTGAACCAGAATATCCACAATCGCTTTAGCAGCAGCAGATGGAGGTCTTAGGGGCCCCCGGGACCGATCCAACGCAGGATCCAAAACACAATTGAAGTCCCCGCCCCATAATACAGATGAAGTGGGATGTGCCTTAATAGTCCGGAACAGGGATTGATAGAACTGGGGGTCATCGTAGTTTGGGCCATAGGAGTTCACAACCAGTATGTCTAAAGAGGAGTTATAGCAGTGAGTAATGGCAAATCTACCAGAAGGGTCAGTGTTACAATGGTCCATCTTGAGCTTCGAAGCAGGATTGATCCAAGTCACAACACCTCTAGAATGCGAGGTAAAGCAAGCAGCATGAAAGACCCCCAGAACACGACTCCCCGTCAATAAGCTACTGTCTGGGCGGAGATGCGTCTCCTGCAATAGAGCTACGTCCACTTCTTTCCTCTTTAAGTAAGCTAGAACTTTTCGCACCTTTCTGTGGTCATTCAGACCTCTAACATTCCACGTCATCAATTTTAAACGTGCCTTATGGGCCATATTGTTGTACAGTCGGAGTGTAGGATAGCAACTTGCCTGAGTGGCACCCACCCCTATATGCCCATGCCCTACCCTGACCATTCGGATACAACCAACAGCATGTGACCTGCAAAAAAAAATTATGAAAGACACACAAAAAACATCCCCACAATTCCACCCACCACCCACGCCTTGCATACCCCAACTGTGCAAAGGCGATACACAACCCGCCCTGATCCAAAAACACCACCATTGTTACACTTAAAGAAAAGGAAAAAAACCATCTAACGATTCCCCAGTTATTGCCAACAACAGCGGGTGATGCCGTGGGGCGGATGTTACCTGGCAATCCGAACCCCATACTGCTACACCACACCACCAATAAGTATACATTAACCCTTCACTAATAAAGGAGAAAATTCTGCGGAGAGTTGTGGCCCCCAAAGCAGCGCTCCAAACCCCCCCTATCAGGATATTATGCGGAATAACATTACAACTCTGAAAGGTACACGACCATTGTCAGGAAGGAAACTCCCCCCAATCAACCAAGAATATCAGGGCAACAAAAAACATTTTAGAAGGCTTTGCCAAATGTTAAGAGAGGAACAGTGTGAACCCCCTCCTCCATCCTCAGTCATTATCGTCCAGATTCTGCGAGGCCACAGCACCATCAGCGTCAGCGCTTTGAACTTTCTTGCGTTTGCCAGCGACCTCCCATGACTTCAAAGCTTTCTGCAGGGATTGCGGGTCCAAGAATATTTTAGGTTTGCCATCAAAGAGAACCCTTAGCCGCGCTGGGTATAGCATAGCGTACTCGATGCTATGATCTCGCAACCTGCGCTTCAAAGGTGCAAACTGCCTCCGGGCGTCCTGCACCTTCATGGTAAAGTCAGGGAAGATGGACAACAAGGATCCCTCATATTGCAACGTGCCCAGCTCTCTTGCTCTACGTAAGGCGGCATCCCTGTCGCGATAATTGAGGAGTTTGGCGATGATAGGCCGCGGCAAAGCACCAGGCTGTGGCCGCGGGCCTAGCGAGCGGTGTGCCCTCTCAACCACGAACATGGCAGAAAAAGTTTCAGCCCCAAATAGCGATTTCAGTAAGTTTTCAATAAAAAGTTCCATGGGGCCTGTGGACGTCGATTCGGGCAAGCCCGTGATGCGAAGATTGCACCGCCGCGATCTCGCCTCCAAATCCTCCGCCCTGTCTTGCAGCATAACCAGTGCTTTCTCGACATGTCGCTGGGTGTTATTAGTGTCTGTTTGTGCCTCCTCAGTTTCGGTGATACGTCGCTCTGCCATATCTAGACGTTCCGCATGCTTATCGACTCTTTCCGCCATTCTGTCCATCCGATAAACCAACGTGTCGATCTTGGCGTCTATGGCTGTCAGGCCCCGCTGCATGGATGCGATTATTTGCTTAATGTCACTCACAGGGTCATCATTTGGATTGTCCGTGTCCGCCGTCGTCGCTTCCGCAGCGTCCTCATGTCGCTTCGATTTGCGCTGTTCAAAAGTGAGCTTCGGCTGGGACTTATCCAGTTTACCCATGGCTGTCTCAGTGATATATACACTCCACACGTCTATAGAGTGCCTAGGGCTACACAGTCTCTCACACCAGGGTCGGGTCTCCACAAGGCAAGTAGTCACTGGGCGCCAATATGTGCGACTAGAGCCGGACTCAGGGCAGGCAATCTGCGAATACCCCCCAGCAGAGCGGTTACTACACCATCAGAGGGTGAAAGGGCCCACTACCTCTCCCGGGGTCCACAGGCCTCCGCACGTCCACCGGAGCCTAGAGAGGAACAGGCATCGATGCAGCCCCCAGTCTCGCCAGAGTCCTGCGCCGGGATCCAGCGCCGCCTCAAAGCCCAAGAGCTTCAGCGCTCACAGTGCGTGTGGGAGTGGAGAGCCTCACGGTGGAAGGGGAGGGGGGCGATGTGGGCCCCGGAGGCACTACCGCGCCACACTCGATCCGCTGCCCTCGATAGCTCGCGGCCTACCTCACCTCATGCCGAGCGTAGAGTCGCGTCCTCCGCTCTCCGTCCAGCCATATCCGCCTCCGGCACACGCCCAGGGAGAGCCACGTACCCCACAGTCGCCGCCGCAGCCTCGGACGGCTTTCTCAGCGCCGCGCCGCGCGCACGTCGGCCTCGTCCCTAGGCCGCGCGCCGGTGAAAGCGGCGGCAGTCCCGGGAGCCGCAACAGAGGGCGCGGGAGGGATCGGGACCTCTCGTTCGGATCAGCAGGCAGAGGGGGTCCTCCAAGCCACCCGCGTGTGTCCCCGCAAAGTTTCAGAAGGTGCCAATAATGCCAGATAGTGTTGGTGGCTGGCGGAGCTCGATCACCGAGCGGCCATTTTGCAACCAGGCAAGCTCCGCCCCCGACTAAGGTTCTTACTGCATGCATGGTGAACTAACAGATATGATCTATTTGACAAGAATGCTCAACCTAATAGTACTTTTTGAGCTTGTCGACTTATTCTTTGATCTTTCCTGAGCTTTTTTCAAAATATGAAATGCTTCAAATGTACAATGATTAGGCTGGAGGATGAGGAAAGGCACTGGTAAAAACCCCTAAGTGGTAATGAAGTGACTTCACCCTGTGATACAGTGAACTGCACTATGCCTAGTTAGATTGTTAGGCTTTGGTAAAATACAAGAGGTATTCTTCTAACGTGTGATTTACCCTCTTCGTTTGGTCCTATCTGTTAGGATAGAATTTGGCAGCTAAAGCTCTGAATCTCCAGTAAAAGACAAAGGGTAGGCCATCCCTGGTGTATCTTTAACTGTGGCAACACAAAAAGGCACCCCTGGGTCAAGAGTAAAAAAGGAGTGTGGGGAGATCCCTTTTAAAGGACGGTTTCCCTCACCCACCCATGGGTGGCATGCTTCATCACAGAGTAACCTCCTCGCACTGCGAACTTAGGAAAACTTTTTCCAATTCGAGGAGACCCTGCTTTTGCAGACATCTGGCACTTCGATGGGCAGCACATTCGCTCCCAGCCTGGTGAATCTGTATGTCCACTCCATAGAAGCTGAGACTATCCTTACCCCCTGCAACCTCTTCCACTCCAACATCCATCTATGGAAACGTTACATAGACGATATCCTTGTGATATGGTGCGGCACTGTAGGAGACATCAAGCTTTTCCATCAATGGCTTAACTCTTCTAATGAGTTCTTGAAGTTTACATGTGAGTACAGCAAAGAGAAACTTCCCTTTTTAGACCTCCTGATCTACACCACCGAGGGGATCCTCAGCACAGAACTATACAAGAAACCCATGGCAAAAAACTTGCTTCTCTGGTACTCCAGATATCACCCCAAATCTTTACAGGAGAATTTGCCTTTTGGACAATTTTGAGGATCCGGCGTAACTGCACTGACATAGCCAAATACAAAAGGCATGCTTCAACACTGGCAGGACAACTCTTAGATTGGCAGTATCCTTATCCCCTCATCAGAAGATCAATGAAAAGAGCAAGAAACAACCATTGCCAAGCTCCTTGAGACACACTCTCCAAACAAACCACAGACAGGATGACTTGCGTTGGCACATTTAGCAGCAAGTCCAGCCTGCTACAGAAGTGTGTCACCAAAAACTGGAAGATCTTAAATAAAGGCAGTCGCAAGTTACCAAAACCCATAATTGCCTTTAAATGCAGCGCCAACCTCAGGGGCCAGTTAATCCACACTAGACCTCGGGGCAAATGGTCGCTCCAACAAAACACAGTCTGGAATCTCCAACCAGTTATGGGGCACGTTCCATGTGGAGGTTGCAGTGTTTGTGCACAAACCTCACACACTACCACCATTGACATAGGTACGGGCCGCCCTTGGGAATTGAGACAGCACACCAACAGCAACTCGGAGTGTTTCATTTACCTCATTACCTGTCCTTGCGGACTGAGGTATGTGGGTATGGCCATGAGGAAGGTGAAGACGTGGATGCTAGAACATAGGAGCACAATACTCTGCAAGAAACTGATTAATAAACTTACTACACACTTCCTGGAAAAAGGGCATGAAGCTAATGATTTCACATGGGTTGTTCTAATCTAGACAAACCGAATATCGCACAGCCCATAACTAACATGTCCCAGTTTTTATTCAGGAAAGAGCAGCACTGGGTTTTCAGGTTGCGCACTGACATCAGGGGTCTAAATGATGATATTCCCTGGTTTAGCCTAATCCGCTCTTAGTGGGCATTGCAAGCATGATTTCTGTCGACCGCGTGCGGACCTGTGTATACCTGTCCACAGGTATACCTTCTTCTCGCCCACCACCATGACTGTCTGGATCGCATCCCTTGACATTTGGGCTGTCCTTCCATACTGGGTCTCCTTTGACCATGTCTGAACACCCATTCACAGATGTTCCTAATCAGGGTTGAGACTCCCCCCCCCTACCAAGACTGTTCCATTGGCAGCTACACTCATATGGTTGTGTGCACTCTATCTGGGCACTGCCCGCTTTTGTATTCGTTTGTCATTTCCATTCCATTCCATAACTTTATTTCGGTCTCATGGACCATAAAAGTACATATTCATAACATTTCTCCCAAGGGAGTGTACACAAATGAAACCATAAATAGTACATAACCATACAATTAATTCATATAGAAGAAAATATGCTAAAAAGTGTCCCAATAAAAAGCTATACAGTTTGACACATTTGGCGATAATAAAGTGCATTTTAGAATCTTCCAAGAAATGAGCCTAGGCAATTCATACGTTTGTCATTTCAAGCGTTGAGACCCTCCCACTGACATTTCCATTAGGGAGACTCTTCCTTCATGACAGCACAACTCATGGAGCATGGCCCTTTCTTGTACTTGTCAAATACATGTGCCATTTGACATCCTAATCAAGTTCTAAGACTCAAACTCTCTCACCTTGTCATCTCAATAAAGTTTTTACTAAAAAATTGTTGTTTTGGGATTTACACCCTCCCACTTTGGACTGTGCAGGGCCCTGCACTGGTTTTTTAACATCTCTATGTTTCTGTCATGTACTTCCCAATCAAATTCCAAGACCCATACTCTTTTACCTTGTCATTTCAATAAGGTTTCTTTTGAGACTTCCTCCCTTGAACGGTCGGTCTGCCAGCAGTCCTAATATAGGTATTTTTTCCCTGCTCATATTATCGAGCTTTACATTTGTTTCCATCACGCCAGGTTTATTGAAGGTAATCTCTGGTGCACACCTGAGTTCCTATTTTAGTTCAGGTCCCAGATGGAGGCTTTCTCCCCGAGTATTTCTTCAGTTTCTGCCCTTCGGAGTGGATGGACGGGGCTAAGGCTCCCACAAACGCCTTTAAACAGGCGTGCCGGGCAGAGCCTGTCGTCCTTCCCGGTTGCACGAATCAGCACGAGGAGTGCGTCTTGAAGGTAAGAAATGGCATGGGATCTCTGTTGCCAGCGGCTTTTAACCTTCTTTTTTCCTTTATTCCGCTTGCCCTACACATGCGCTGCTCGGCGGGCTTAGAATCCCTGCATCCAGGGTCCTTGCCTCCCGGCCGAGTAGTACTTGACCGGAACCACTGTTCCGAGTCATCTTCCCTTTCCGGGGCACTTTTTCATGTCTGGGGGGGCCCTCCTTGTGTTATCATAACCTTTACTCTGCACTGTTATGGCCCGGCCGGATTCGTATCGCATCCAGTCTTCTAGAAGCACAGGGCCATCCGGCGCTGCTCAGCAAGCTTAGACTTCCTGCATGTAGGGTCTTTGTCTTTCGGCCGAGAAGCACTTGACCGGGACTACTGTTCTGCGTCGTTTTCCCTCATAGGGGCACTTGGACTCTGATACTACTTTCTAGTCCCTGCACTATCACGGTCCAGCGTGACCCGCCTCATCTGTAGTCCTTTTTAAACCAGGGTCACCACCTCCCTGCCCGAGGGCCCTCTTTGTGCACGAGCGTCCCGCAGTACAGCTACACGGGAGCTGTACCAGGGACAATGCTCGCAAAGGGGCTGCATCCTCAGCTCCCAGGTTGTCATTTTTCATTTTTTATTTGCCTCGAGCGTTGTTGCTTGCAATTAACCTGGGCCTATACAGCAAGGCCCCTACTTGCCTAGAACAGCCTGTTCAGGTTACGGGTCCGTGCATGTAGAGCCATCATTTCACAGTCCTGAGCCTTCTAGCATTCTATCCTTTGGGCCCTTTTCTCACCACAGTACCTTGCGCCATGAGGGGTCCATGTCCTGTCTGCAACAATACCCTCGAGTTTGACAAATCAAGGCTTGGTTTACCTTCGGGCTTCAATGAGCTCATGTGAGCCATATACCCTCAGGCAGCCTTTTGGCCTCCACACATGGAGGCACCCTCCCCTATGCCCCACGCTTCTGCCAGCTTATCAGTGGTTGTCGGCAACAGGGTAGTCAGTGCGTAGCTCGTTTTACCTTCTAGCTGTCTTCCACGCGAGACATGCTCAGTGCGTAGTCTGTTTTGCCCTCCAGCTGCTTTCCACCTGGTACATGCTCCATTCAGCACACACATTCAGCACACTGCCAGCTGTATATCTGTGTACATGTATGACTGCATGCTACAATCAACCTTTTCTTTTCCCACTCCTTCTTAATATAGGATTTGGATGCCACCTCGAGTGTGTGCACTGAGGGCAAAGCGCCACTAGCTCACCCGACTATGTGGGTAAGCATCATAATTGGAAAATCCTGATATTTTATGAAGCCACATTTGCACTAACAATGTTTGTATGTGGCACTGCATTAAAGAGTGTGTGTGTATTTGTTAACTTTTTCTTGTAACACTTGTCTCTTTTCAGGGAAGCCACTGACCAGCAGAACTCATGATTGGTTCAAAAACCTACTAGCTGGTTGTATGCTTTTTACCCACAAACTAAAATTGGTATGCGTGGTTGACTCACCTTATTTTGCACTTCTTTGGTCCTGAAGAAAGCCATGTCACCTCTATGGAGGGCATTACGGCTGAAACATGTCGACCAGTTAGAGACCATTACAGGTTGAATCTTCCTGCCATAGCCCACATTTTTCTTAATCCTGACCCCTGGATGTCTCATTAAAACTTGTCCTGACATACCAGGGAGTTATAACCTCACCTTCACTTTCTGTTTACACTCCCTCCACGTCTGGCTCATCTGAAGGTTTTAGAATATCTCTTGATCATATCATAAAACATCCCTGAGCTCCTCCCTCTCAGAGAGGGGGTTGTAGCCCACACTGCGACCAGGTTCGCAGTGCGAGGAGGTTACCCAATGATGAAGCATGCCACCCACGGGCGGGTGAGGGAAACCGTCCTTTAAAAGGGATCTCCCCGCACTCCTTTTTCACTCTTGACCCAGGGGTGCCTTTTTGTGTTGCCATATTTAATTAGAGGGGAGTCGCACACTGTTGGTTGTTAAACCTCCTCAGGCCTCTTTTGTGTGTATTGAATTGTATCTTTATTCTTTAACTGTGTCATTGGCCCATTTGCTCTCCAGTACACATTATGCTGAAATTATTACCTTGTTTATTGTTATTCTGCTGCTACCCACCTGCCTGGTTTGTTGGGATTGTTTTAGTTCCCATGTTTGCTAAATTTATTTGTATGATTTCCTTTTTATGAACTGTTCTTTATATCAAAAATGAAATAAACAGATTTTTTTTTTTAAATGGACAAAGGGTTACAAAAATAAGTGGGTTGCATGCAAACCCTGGTAAGGGCAATTGCTCATTCCAAAAAGAACTTGTTGCTGTTCAATGTAGAGCATGGGAGACCCATGCACCTGTCTCCTTTTCATTTGGTGAAAGCCATTAGCAGTCCATGAACCATCCCTGATTCAGCTATGCCCCTCCTTCCACGGGTGCCCCCCAGCAGTCCTGCCAACCTTGCTCCAGCTATCAGTAAATGAAAGACAGGCATAAAGTGGGTCAGTATTCTATCTTATCCACGCAACTGCTTCACATTTATCTTGCACACCTTCACCTTGTGTTGTTGAAGCTGCTGATCCATGTTGAACTCTTGTTTCAGCTTTCACCCCTCTCCTCACAGATCCAACATTTTGGTGAGGGAACATGGTCAGAGGACCCTCCTTGTCTGGCTTCCAGGGGTTCCACACGTGGGTCTGCCTCTTTGAACATCAGCCTAGCACGCGCCCCAGGTTTACAAACACCACCTGAGGCATGTTGCAGTGGAACGGAGAGATCTTGTTGGTCAAACAGTAGCTAGGCATACGCACAGAGCTTCAGGGCTGTGCATCCGTCGTGTCGGCATCCCCACACAATCACACTGCATTTTTAGGTCGAGCATTCGAGACTTCTTGTATATACTTTAGTATATACTTATATGTGTATGTACTTTGTGGGCTCTGGAGATCAGCCCTAGGACTTGCCTGCTTCTGCTTAGGGACTTTTTTCTGTTCAACTGCCTCTATTTAAATGTCTTGATAGAAAACGACCAGTAGAGGTCAGTAAAATACCAGAATTACTTTCTGCTGAGGGACTTTCTTTTTTTTTATTGGGTGAGGGAAACCGTCCTTTAAAAGGGATCTCCCCGCACTCCTTTTTCACTCTTGACCCTGGGTGCCTTTTTGTGTTGCCATATTTAATTAGAGGGGAGTCGTCCACTGTTGGTTGTTAAGCCTCCTTAGGCCTCTTTTGTGTGTATTGAATTGTATCTTTAACTGTGTCATTGGCCCATTTGCTCTCCAGTACCCATTATGCTGAATTTATTACGCTGTTTATTGTTATTCTGCTGCTACCCACCTGCCTGGTTTGTTGGGATTGTTTTAGTTCCCATGTTTGCTAAATTTATTTGTATGATTTCCTTTTTATGAACTGTTCTTTATATCAAAAAATGAATTAACCAATTTTTTTTTTAAAAAGGACAAAGGGTTACAAAAAAATAAGTGGGTTGCATGCATACCCTGGTAAGGGCACTTGCTCATTCCCAAAAGAACTTGTTGCTGTTCAATGTAGAGCATGGGAGACCCATGCACATGTCTACTTTTCATTTGGTGAAAGCCATTAGCAGTCCATGAACCATTCCTGATTCAGCTGTGCCCCTCCTTCCACGGGTGCCTCCCAGCAGTCCTGCCAACCTTGCTCCAGCTATCAGTAAATGAAAGACAGGCATAAGTGGGTCAGTATTCTATCTTATACACGCAACTGCTTCACATTTATCTTGCACACCTTCACCTTGTGTTGTTGAAGCTGCTGATCCATGTTGAACTCTTGTTTCAGCTTTCACCCCTCTCCTCACAGATCCAACATTTTGGTGAGGGAACATGGTCAGAGGAACCTCCTTGTCTGGCTTCCAGGGGTTCCACACATGGGTCTGCCTCTTTGAGCATCAGCCTAGCACACGCCCCAGGTTTACAAACACCACCTGAGGCATGTTGCAGTGGAACGGAGAGATCTTGTTGGTGAAACAGTAGCTAGGCATACGCACAGAGCTTCAAGGCTTGTCATCCGTCGTGTCAGCAGCCCCACACAATCACACTGCATTTTTAGGTCGAGCATTCGAGACCTCTTGTATATACTTTAGTATATACTTATATGTGTATGTACTTTGTGGGCTCTGGAGATCAGCCCTAGGACTTGTCTGCTTCTTCTTAGGGACTTTTTTTCTGTTCAACTGCCTCTATTTAACTGTCTTGATAGAAAACGACCAGTAGAGGATGGTAAAATACCAGAATTACTTTCTGCTGAGGGACTTTCTTTTTAAATTTTTCTGGCAACTGCCTCTCTTTAACTTTCTTGATAGAAAACGACCAGCAGAGGTCAGTAAAATACCAAAATCACTTTAGCATTCTCTAGATTCCAGTCCATAGAAATTGTCTTCCACGAGCAAACGTACACAATAATATTGTTTTCAAATCTTGTATATTCAGTGATATGACCACCAAAGGCCCTGATTTTATATTAAAAACAGAGCTTTGGAATATACCATTTCCAGCTGAAAGGCAATATTTCTCTCCATGTGTTCCCATACCTGGTGTGTCACGCAGTTTGGTGCTTACTTTCCCTCCATGTTAAAGAACAATAGATGTTTCAGCATCCAGGCTAATGTGCTGCATAGCTAAATACATATAAGGTCCAAAAAGGCGAGACTGTTGCATTGCAAATGCTTGCTTAACGTAGCAGCCTGCATTACAAAGGATTTCTTTTTACTATTCATTCAACAGCCATCCACCAACTCTTTCCTCTCCATGTATATACAAGTTTTTTTGCAGACCAGATAAATACGACTGGGCTAACTCTATTGGACTTCAGTTTGAATTGCAAATGCTTTGTATGCTGCTGCAAGAGTTTGAAACCTGCTGCTACGACTTATTCACCAAATCACCTGCCATGCGATATGAAGAATGCCCGTCAGTGAAGTAGGCAGCAGAGACCTGTGAACGTGCATGGATGGAGGGGGGGGTTAAAAACACGGGGGTGTCCCACAGTGCAATATCCAATTTCTCAAATCGAAGTTATTGAGGCCTCCCTTACTGCATGAAGAAGGGTTGCGATTCTTAGCATACTTTATGCATGCTAGGGTCAGGGGACTTCGGCTAATTGCTATCCTTTCCCTCCCCCGCCCCTGCATTGCTGTAGTTGGCATGAAGTCGGTGCAACGCCTGGCAGACATTTTCCTGGAGTACTTGTTGAGATGTGCTTTCTCCCTGAAACTAAAAACCTTGGAGGAGCGGTCGAGGCATTGATCCCATGCTTCGGGCAGTCACCGCCCACACAGGGAACCCACCAGTACATACCCCATGAGGGGAAACCCAGGCCGGGTTCGTGCTGTGTACGGTTTGCTTGCCAGAGGGCTCGTGGCATTCCGCCTCCCTTTTGTTACTTTTCTGCCTCTTCATTGATGCGCCATCAAAGACGCCCTTTATCTCCAGTTACACCGCATACTTCACCAGAAAAAAATGAAAACATTCCAGACAAATTATGTGAATCCGTATTAGGTATCAGGTGTTATGAATGCTTTGTTTAGGGTGTCATGTCCTTGGAAGTTGAAAAAGTAATAGCAGGGGAAGTGTTTCAAAATATTTCCATGTGGGCAGCTGGCCCGTTTAAAATCATGCCTGTCAACACTGTGACAAATTAGTTACTATAGGGATTGAAAACGTAATAACCGGTCAGATTAATTGAAGAGATATAAACAACATAACTAGTGTCCCAGAAGGCAAATTATTCATTGACTGGACCATTTTATAGCGTTCGAGCCAAGAATGAGACAATGTACTGGAACGAATGCATAAACAACTCAAAAAAACATAAAAGTGAACGACAATCAGAGAACAATAACCTTTTTATCTCTGCCATTCCTGTTTCGGAAGTAGGGTGTGAATCGCTGTGTTGGAAGCCCTGGTTAACATTGCTAGAAGTATTGCACAAGGCCTTGCACTTTGGCTAGGAACGGGAAATATCAAAAGTCGTTCCTCCTATTAATGTCCTCGTTTGGCACGTTGGAGCCATGTTTGCTGCCACGAAGAATCCTCTCTTTGTTTTCCTTAAAGAGGCCTCTCTTTATGAAGGCCCCGCACCGTCAACTTCAAACTTGAATCCGAGGGACAACAACAATAGCGGGAAATGCCAAGAGAAACAGCCCGGCTGGAAAAGAATCAAAACAAAGGGGGCTTGAGGGCCCAAAACGTACACAGAAAAAGTCAAATTTAGGACACATTGGGACCAAGCTTGTCATTAAATGTCACGATCAGCCTTGGTGATAACCACATCCCCAGTGCATGAGAGGGCCTGCTCCTTTGCTGTGACCATACTTCTAGCTAAAGAACACACAAAGAAGGCCGGCTTTTAAAGAAAAAATCCATTTTAAGGATAAGCAGGCGCCCTGACAGAAATATCCATACCGAATAACTGTACCTCACGAGACTGGATTATGTTAGGGTGTTTCTTTTGTTATGAGAACAGAATTCATCGTATAGATTGAGATTTTCCAAAATTTCGAAGTTAAACTACATTACCCCATTTTATAGAGATAATAGGATTTCTGGCGCAATCTGCAATAACAGCACAGAGTTATTATGGGGCAGTGCACGTTACATGTGAAGAGAAATATTGGGCCTTGTTTAGAGTTTGGCAGACAAGATACTCCATCACAAGTATGACAGCAGTGCAATGTACCTTATTCCAAATGCATTATAGACTGTGGCACTAGCAATGCAGTACTAGAAAACAGCACTAGTAGTACGGCGGAAGGGATTTATGTCACATTTTGGCAGAGTACCCTATCAGCCAAACTCTAAGTAAGACTCATTGAGTCCTCCATTTCGAATAGTGACAACTGATTCATTTAAGTAACTTTTACATTATTTGTAGAGCGCTGGCACATATCATACAGCGGCTTCTTGGCACCAGGGCACAGACAGAAAGTCAGCTACCCTTATAAAAGAGAACGTAGTTCGAAAGCTCAAACAAAAGGTTTAGCAAAGCTGAGAGGTCGGTGAAGCCTTCCATAAAGTCAGGAGACTCTCAACTCAGCACAACTGCAGGGACACATTATTCCACATTTTGAGACCAAGAGGATGGAAAACTCTCCCTCCAAAGGTCTCCTTTCAAAACCCTGGGATATCCAAGAGTACTAAGTTCTCCAATTGCAAAGATCTTGATGGCTGGTAATGGTGAAGGTGTTCTGCGAGGCAAGAGGGTTCGACCCATAAAATATCTTGTGACTCAGGCAAAGGCTGTTGGTTGCAATAATTTGTCCTTAGGATGAATCAGTAGGTTTTATCTTAGGAGAAACAGAAACTTAAAAGATGCACTGGTGATCACCTTTATTGGTAGATTAAAAAATGTCCTTGAACCAAATAAACTCGCACAGACTTAAATTTGGAATTGGGAGCAGAAGAACCTTCTAGGTTTTCACGCAAAATTGCATTGTCTCATCAATATTCATTGCCACTGATAAGCAGAAGCTCTGTTTTATTGAGGTTCAAGTTATTAAAGTTGTGGTACATGCATTTTTGAGTTCTCACCAAACAATTTATCCAAGCAGCAGGTATTCATGATGGGATTATTCAGGTCATATAAAATGTCACAAAAACAAAACTAAAAAGATCAAGATGGTAAGTTTTGTTGCCTAATTAGCCAAGATAACTTGAAGACATTACACAACACATGGGGCCACTTAGAAGATACGCTTAAACTTAACAATCTTTTTGATTGCTTAAAGTCCATATCAAAGTACATGCTCTAGGATTTTTTTCCATATGTTAATCAAACATATCTAGTTAAATATTCCCTGCAGCAGTATTTCTAACTTCAGTATTAAGTGTTACTATATTAAAATACCATACCACTCACCCCACCTTCATTTTCAGGATGCCAACTCCTTTATATAAGCTGCAACCCTCCAAAAATGTAAATTTCCCTAATAAACTTCCCAGGGTATCACCTGTCCCAAAACGTTCCTCAACCTCTGAAAAATTGTTCTTCCTCAATGACTTCTATGGCATCACATTCCACACCCACCTGACCGCACCATACTTCTTGCTGTCCATTTCTCCTTATTCCAGAGTCCGTGTATCTCTGCTAATAAACGTATCCCCTGTCCTCAGATGTGCATCCCTCCCTGGATCTCCCTTCCCCAGTGTCTATCCCTCCATGTCTTTGTGTCTCTTTCAGCCTTACCCAGTACCTGCTACATTCTGATCTAGCATCTGTGTCTGGATGTACTGAGAATTGTGTCTTCCTGCCCCAGAGTCTGTGCTTCTGGTCCCAGTGTCCATGTCTTCTATCCCAGTGCCTGTATTTAGTGCAGGAGGAGAGTGATTTCTGGTCACCTTTTCAAATGCCAACTTAAAATCAACAAAACAGGTGTAAGTGAGTGACCTGGACTCTGTGACTTTTCTGCAAGAATGGATAGGGTCAAAATATTATCTAAAGTTCTTATGGTTGGCTGAAAACCAGAATGAGCTGATTTAGTTCAATTAGTGTGTGAGCGATGGTCAAATTCCCAACAGCCCATTATCATTCTGATAGAAGAATTAAAGATCATTTTTATAGAGTCACTTCAAACATCGTGTAGTTCCTATATGACCTATACAAGATCTGCACATTTGGATAACATAAACTGTGGGACTGGTGGCAGACTGATTCCGTGCACCCCCACCGGGTATGTTAGCCTGTCTGTATCAGCTAGCTCACAGTGCCACTATAATCCCCTCTTACCAAGGAGAGAATAGATTCTGGCAACCTCAGAACATGACAACCCTGATCCGTCAGGATCGTGGAAACAATGTACTACCTTTCGCTCAGTCACTCGTGCTTACTTAGTTTGTCTCAGAGAGATACACCGAATAAAACAAGCTGGGCGTTTTCAATAATCATTTATTGAACAGTTGTTATTCTGGTGTAAAATAGGTGTGCTGCAACAACCGTTAGACAGTATAGGATATAAATGATTAACAGTACTATGAAAGTAAAAGGATGGTATAGTTCTACCATCGTACTAAAATCATGAATACATTCAAGTATATAAAACACATGATAATAAAAGGTGGGTACTCCTACGATGCCTCCCTAACTAGATGTACCTAAGTGTACCTAGCATGGGTGTAGGTGTTAAGCCAAGAACTCCTCTAGGATCTAGTCGACCCCATTACCTTAATTGAGACTGTGGGACCCAGTACTGGTCTCGAGCTGGACACCCCGCAAGGGATGTTAGACCACTGCGAGCTGGAGTGTCTGCATGCAGAAACCTCAGCGCCTCTGGTCAGTGTGTTGGCCGGGAAGTCTGGATCTCCTCTTGCTATCTTAGCAAGATGTGATGTATATATACCCATAGGTCTCCCCAGGGGTCCTACCTTGCTGTGTTACTGTGTCGGCCTAAGGATGACGTTGGGCCTGAACTTTATACATAGATTTTATACAGGACATGGCAGTCCTGCTGTGCTTCCAAGAACCCTCATGCATAATGTATGAGATTTTGAACTAGGGAAAACCCGCATTCTGAATGCAGTGTAATATCTAGGTAAAAGGTCAGTCCCTGTAAACCGTGACAAGTGTTATGTAGGGAGAGAATATAGGTGAAGGGTAACGTGTGTACCGAGGCCTATATTATAGTACCTATATGGAATATAACACCCACTCCTCTTCTGAATGGACGACATAGTTTAAATTCTACACGTACTACTAGGTGTTCTAGATACTTGTACGCAAATATACAAAACATTAGTTTCTTATTGTATTAAAGCATGTGTTTAAAAAAGTTTTTCTAAAAAAATTGTTAAAAAGGGAAAGTATTAGAAATTGACAGATAGGCTACTTCTTTAATATGTCCGTAGGTATAGTCCGAACTACTACAAGCATTTTGAAAGCCATACATGCGTGAAAGGAATGTTAATTTTGATATAGAGTTTTAATTTTCCTAGTTTGTTTTTCAAAAGCCGAATTTCTTCCCAGCACACGATGGGCCAAATGAGTCAAATGTTTATGTGTCCTGGCTGGTAGACGCAACATTCTCGTTGCTTGCTTCCGCAGTTGGCGGTCCCTGTAACACCTCGCAGATTATGTCTATTGAGCACAGATGATTTTCCGTACTGTCCACAGCCGGTGCTGGCGCAGCCTGTGCAGCCTGTGCGCCATCCAAGGCCTGGGTGTCAGAGGAGGAGCCGGTGTCCGTACAAACGGGAGCAGATGCTACCTGTGGTGGCTCTAGGAATGCCGCCATCAACATTGGAATTCGCTGGGGACACTGCAAAACATGGGCCGTTATTGGGTCCAGTAAAGCATCAATGTCCGGTCGCGCACATGATGGGAGTGTCAGACAGAGATCCAACAGGCATTCTTCTCCGCAAAACAGGCATCGGAGGACAGGTAAGATGCAGTCCATCCAGACTGGTCTAAACGACAAGAACCAAGAAGCACTTAGTTCCCTTAGGCGAGGTGTGCCTAGAAGTTGTACCATGCGATCACGGTATTTTCTCTCCAGGAGTACTGTTTCCATCTCCTTGGTGACTGGGACGTCCATTGCATAGCAAAGACACGACAATCAGGATACCTGCTATTAGAAACAGGATCAGCGGCAGTCCTCCAAAAATGCTTCCCAATACGGAGTGTATAAAGTTTGGAATAACTCCGAGGACCGTCTGAAAGGTGCTTAACAGTCCAGAACCTACGTTCTTAAATAGGTGGACAATGCCTGTCGTATCAGACATGTTAAAGATACGATTTACCATTTCTGCGAACTGGAAAGGGCAGTTTGTACGTATAAGTGCCTGTATCTCTGCTGAAGACCTTGCTTTTTGAAGATCAAAAGTCTCTCTAGTGGAGGTTAAGGGCACGGATTTCTGTGTAAGCATGGCTTTCATCCTGCTCAAAGTATCAAACCGAATTAAAGAAATATGTAATGAAGGCCATAGCGGCGCCTCCCTGACTGTATGTGTTGGGGGAAACAATACTTGCATACAGCAAGTAACCCTGGAACTTACAGTTACCAGATATGCGATGCCCGGAAGCATCCCACAGCAACCTTGATCGTTCAGCATCAAGTAACTCCCATTCAAAAGTAGTTTGAACACTGGAGTGATCACGGCAGCTGGGGCACCCTCTAAGTGACAGGACAAGTTTGCTACTGAACCATTACAGGCCCCATGAAGCATTATATCCTGGCATATAAGTGATCCACTTCATGTATTCTCGCAGTTAGTACCGCTAAGAAACACTTCTTTTTCCCCACCCCGGCATCGAAATCTGTACGGCAATTTCCAAGATTCCTTGATGAATTCCTTACCCATTTCTTCAAATCTGCCTGCCTGCATTTGTTCTAGGCAATAATGGAATTGAAATGTCGTGACCGGGAGAGTTATGTGGCCATGGATTAACCATTCTGTGGACGGTGATTCTGCCACTGTAAATGTTAATCTATCCAGTTTTTCAACGCGCAGCATTGTTTACTTTGCTCCCCTCTGCGCCATTTCTATCTGTTTTTCTGTCAGACTGTACGAGAAAAACAGAGACGTGCTGTTTATAAAACACCATGGCACATAGCCTGCGCGCAAAGATTGTAGCGTCCAGCTTAACAGCTTAATAGAACGCAATTGCGATTGCCCGTGTTGTAGTATGGACAAATCTTGTTCTAGTACATCAATAGCAGAAGATCCAATATTGCCCAGTGAATAGATCCTGGATGTTAAGGTTGTTAACCCATTATTTACCACTGATAGAGCTTTCTCTAGATTTAGACGATCGATTTCTCGTAATCTTTCCGCGGCCTCTTGTTGAGAGATTTTCCAAATTTCATTATAGACAGCATATAAGAAACGTTTTTGACGTGGTTTCCTAGGACCTAATAAAATATCCCGCAGGTCCACATCCCCTGTGAGTAAGGATAAGTGTTGTTTCACCTGTGTGAGTGTTGAGGTTTGTAGCCAATCGAGGCATAACTTCCCAACACTGTACGATGTCACTACCCCTGAGTGTTGTCTTTGCACATAACGTGGATCTGGCCTATTAATACTAAATCCTTTAGTTTTACCCAAGAATCTTTTTTGACAGTTATTGGTATCCTATGTGCCAAACCAACCATTCCTTCCAATCGGGGTCTGATCTATTGCTTTGCAAGATGTCATCTACTGTAACCATTTTTTGTGATGTTGCATTCTCTTCAGTGTGTAACGGTGCTGGCACCCGAGGTGTATTCAGATCTTTATTCCTGCCTAACCCAAGACAAGTTGTTTGTTGCACTGTTTCATTCAAGAACATTATTTGTTGAGGAATAAGACATGCTCTAAATAGTGCCTCTGTTCCCTGGACCTACCAGTCTCTAGTACCTCAGACTGATTTTAAGTCTATTGTGTCTTTCCATAGGTCGAACCCTTGTTCTGACAACTGGGCAATAAAGGAAGCAAAATAGATCTGTTTGGTGTTTGTCAACATATTTTTCTGAGCTGGTGTGGGTGCAACCTTATAGTAATGCGAGGCTGGGTCTGACGTGTTAAACCCTGAAAAATATGGAAATTTCTGTACAAATGTTTTTGAACTGCTTTTCGGTGGTGTTGGGCAATGTTCCCATTGATGAAATGTAAAAACATTCCTAGGGTTAGCAGATTTGTGCAGAAAATGATGACCATAATGTTGATAGCAATACATTTTTTCAAAGTCTGACGTGTCTTTCAACATTCCATTACTAGAAAACGCAGCAGATTTTTCTAAATCAAACAACATATTATTTACAGTTTCGTAATCCCAATCATCGGAAAATGTACTTGAGGTAATGATATCGCTTAATGAAATCTTAAATAAATGTGGTATTTTTAAAAGTTCAGTCGGGCCAAATATATCGAAATCAACCTTGTCCCATACTATACCATCAGGTATAGGAACTGCTGTAATGTTCACTGATGACAGGTCTCTTCTTTCACGATGTGATGATAGGTGCGGTTTTAGGATCACATTCACTTTTTGTGCCGCAGAGCTTTCTCGTAGATAAGTTCCATTAATAAGCATACTAAAAACAATTACTAGGTCTATCCAGAAAAGAAAGAAAAGTATTCCTGAAGATACCCAGAGTTCCACCCAAGGTGATACCAGGTAAGTCTTTGTGAGAAAGTTCAGAAAGTTTTCAAATTGCTGTAAATGAGTTTTTTGGGCTGGCGTTGCTCAGGTTCTCTTGGATCTAATGAAAAGGTGTCAAAGTCAATGAAATAGCCAGATGCAGTTCGATCAATTTTCGGTAGTTCCGCAGGTTTTGTGGAAACTGTAGATTGCTCATGTTGACGTAGGTATCCGTGTTTGGTGGAATTGAAATTTGTCTTTCAGTGGAGTTCTCATTTTGAACTTCAGTTTCAAGAGGAACGAGTTCCATTGCATTGTTGCTTAGTCCTTCATTCCGTGTAGGTGACCCTTCAAACGTGATGAGTCTTTCTGTTTGAACTTCTTGTATAGTTGTGAGAGGAGGGTGTCTGTTACTTCGGAGTCCATGTGGCCTACTACTTAGTATCGGCCACATAGTGTGGTTTGATTAGGTCAATTGAGACGAATCTTTTCTCCTTTTTACCGGCAAGCGGTGGCAGAAGTACAGTTCTTGTTCTTTCAACTGCCAGGACAGGTACAGGCTTTCTGTATAATGTCCCAAATTCTTTTTTGTCCGCTATTTTTTCTCTGACCAGATCCCCGACTTTAGGGATCCAGACAGGTCTTGCCGTGACACTTTTTACTTCCCCAGCGGCGTTCTTCTTTATATTGACATTACTCTTTTGTTCCCTGGTTTCATTCAGGTCCTGTAAAACAGCCAAACGTTTATTGATGTCAAACGGTTTTTTATCCGCCACTGTGCATTCACCTTCAAGATCAGGTACCCACATTCTCGTCCCAAATACGACCTCATAAGGAGTGACCCCCCCTAGAGAGCTTCTTGGCTGATTATTTAACGCCCTTTGCACTCCGTACAGGTGTTTTACCCAATTGCCACCCGAGCCTAATACTCTAGCTGTTAAAGATTGCTTTAAGTCCCAGTTTTTCCTCTCCATAACCGAATTTCCCTCGGGATGGTACAGAGAGAAGTACCGCAATGCTACACCCAAACTTCCCATAGCTTCCTTGTAAGCCCTAGAGCTAAACGCGGGGCCACGGTCAGAATGAAGTGTGCCGGGTGCGTATGTCCCAATAAAGACTTGCAAATCTTTTATAACAGTTCAAGCATCAGCTGAACGCTGGGGCCACACCCATAGGAACCTAGAGCAGGAATCCACTGCAACCATGATATACTTGTAAGCCCCATCAGATTGTAAGGGGCAACAGTGGTCCAAATAAACACAAGCAAGTGGTTTGTCTGATATCAGTAATGGTGTCTGCACTGGACGTGTTACGGTGGAGCCTTTCATCTGCTGACAGATGTCGCATTTCAAGACATAGGGGCATATTCTCAAGGACTTATCGGCAATTTATGGGCACTTTAGCGCCACAAAAGTGGCGATAGATTTATCGCCCTATTCTCAAGCTGGTGCAAACTGCCGATATCGCCAGTTTTGCAGCGATAGCTGCCGCAAAAAACATCGCCACGGATAGAGCGACAACTAACGCTAATGATATGCAGAGTAGGCGTTCCCGTGCAAAAACACACGAAAACACCACTTCGCGATATTCTCAACGACCAGCCAGATCGGCGAAGCGATCCAAAAACAGGCGATAAGGCGCGTTAGCAGCAGGCATTTAACACCTGCCTTCTACTGGTGTTAAGCAGGACGACAACCTGCAGTATAAAAGGGAGCCCAGCCCAGAGCCACATCTGAAGACCAACACATGTCATGGAGCTACTGATCATGCAGCTCGGAGACCCAAGAGGGCCACAACACCCACCGCTACCACACCCAGGACCCCCCCCCCCCGGACCACCCCCCCTGGACTACCACCGAGACAGCGCAGAACAAGACAGCGGACCTTCCGAAAACGCACCAGCCTCACAGACTTAACGCCAGAGGAAGTCATTGCCCACTACAGGCTCAAAAGGACAACCATCCTCCGCATCCTGACCCACGTTGCCCACAGGCTGACAGTACCAACACAGCGGACAACCAACATCCCTCCGCAGACAAAGCTGCTGGCTGTGCTGCACCTGTTGGCCTCTGGTACCTTCCAACCAACAACTGCCAGAGTCGGAGGAGTCTCACAGCCAGCCCTATCAAAGTGTTCTCACACCTGTCTTGGATGCCATCATCAGCTTGGTACCCCAGCACCTCCACTTCCCCCACACTGTGCAGGAACAGCTGGAGACCAAGCAAGGCTTCTACCCATAGCTGGCTTCCCGCACGTGTTGGGGGCAATTGACTGCACACATGTCCTACTTGTGCCCCCTGCCGACACTGCACACAATTACCGCAACAGAAAGCACACGCATTCCATCAATGTGCAGGCAATAGTGAACCACCAGGGACTCTACACCAATGTCGTCGCCAACTACCCAGGCAGTGTGCATGATTCCTACATCTTCCGACAGTCCATCATCAACCAGCGCTTCCAGGATGGCACCTATGGAAATGCACTGCTCGTCGGTAAGTACCAAATGAACACACCACACACCTCAACTCCACAATCATGCAACACACAACTGTGGGAATGCACACGTTACAAAATCACATACAACATGCCAAACAACATGCCCACCTACCAGACACGACAACACAAGTAACTGTGGTAACCGTGGCCAGCCATGTAGACAAACCATCCATGTCATGGCACCTCTGCCACACAATTGCAGAATGTGGGGAGAGGTGGGAACCAAGTCTGTGCGAAGGAGGCAAGTGAATGTATACAATGCCAAGTGTGGCGGTGATGTGCTGGACAGACTTCAGTATGCAGAGCACAGACATGTCCATGTGGACATATACTGCTGGTGTTTGTAGTATTGTGGACAGTGGACGCAACCATGTCACCTCAGGCAGTGGGGAAGACCTTGGACATGTAGCTATGTCGTCCCCCCTGTAAGCGTAAGCGGAGTGGGCTGGGCCATCGTATGCCAGTCCAGCGTAGGAGGGGGAATAAATAGCCCGGGGCTCTGGCCGTGGTTCACTTCCGGGATGGCCACCAAAGTAAATACTGCATGTGTCTGTGTCCTTCATATCCTGACCATAGGCCTACACACACGTGGCCGACCACCTTCAACGGCCAATATCACAGTGTCGTTGTCAGGCTTGTGGACATGCGCAGACAGTCATGACAATGGTGTGTCTTAGGAGTGCAAGTGGTGCAAACGCACAGCGCACACAAGTAAATAGGCTCAGGGGGAGTGAGAAGCAGCTGTGAGGCAACGTAATACACATGGATGCCGCTCATTTGCCACAAGCAATACATGTCAAACATGAATCCCAAAGTCGCACACATCACACACCACTAAACTAATAAGCCTGCCAACACAGATTGCAGAACCACCGATTGACACATATCTCTCTCCCCTGTCACAGGTGATCAAGGATATGTACTCTGCCCGTGGATGATGACACCCCTCCATGACACGAACACCCAGGCCCAGAGGCAGTACAATGCGGCCCACAAACGCACCAGGGGCATTGTGGAGCGCTCATTTGGCGTGTTAAAGTCACGTTTCAGGTGCCTGGACATCACAGGTGGAAGACTCCTGTACAGGCCGGAAATAGTGTGCAAGATGATCATTGTATGTTGTGTGTTACACAACATATGTGTACGCACCAATGCCCATGGATCCAAGTGCCCGATGCACTGGACGATGATGATGAAGATGAGGCAGGTGGACCACACACCAGTGCAGCTGCAGCAGGATTAGCCCGAAGGAACACAATCATTAACAATTTCTTCACATGAGCACGTCACATTGTGACTGTCCTTAGTAATCATGGGACAGTACAAAATGACGCAAAACCAAAGGGGATGATGGACGGAGTGTTGAACATTGCAAGCACTCACCCCCAGTCAACTGATCTGGGTTTAATCCATCATCATTCTTTAGCTCACTCCGCCACCCCAGTTCAGACATGGCTATATGCAAATCAGTCTAACCCTGTGCCTCATGGGAACAGTCCAGCCCGAACTGCCAAGCCATGTCTTCCCTGGACCGGAAACAAGCATCCTGGGACCGGTTTCGGGCTCACAGCCCTCATCAGCCAGGCTATCTTGAATCCAGTGGCAAAGTGAGCAAGGGACCCACGTCTGGGCATACCCTGCCAACTTAGGGCGAACAAAGCAAAACCAAAGGCGATGATGGACGGAGTGTTGAACATTGCAAGCACTCACCCCCAGTCAACTGATCTGGGTTTAATCCATCATCATTCTTTAGCTCACTCCGCCACCCCAGTTCAGACATGGCTATATGCAAATCAGTCTGACCCTGTGCCTCATTGGAACAGTCCAGCCCGAACTGCCAAGCCATGTCTTCCCTGGACCAGAAACAAGCATCCTGGGACCGGTTTCGGGCTCACAGCCCTCATCAGCCAGGCTATCTTGAATCCAGTGGCAAAGTAAGCAAGGGACCCACGTCTGGGCATACCCTGCCAACTTAGGGCGAACAAAGCAAAACCAAAGGGGATGATGGACGGAGTGTTGAACATTGCAAGCACTCACCCCCAGTCAACTGATCTGGGTTTAATCCATCATCCTTCTTTAGCTCACTCCGCCACCCCAGTTCAGACATGGCTATATGCAAATCAGTCTGACCCTGTGCCTCATGGGAACAGTCCAGCCCGAACTGCCAAGCCATGTCTTCCCTGGACCGGAAACAAGCATCCTGGGACCGGTTTCGGGCTCACAGCCCTCATTAGCCAGGCTATCTTGAATCCAGTGGCAAAGTGAGCAAGGGACCCACGTCTGGGCATACCCTGCCAACTTAGGGCGAACAAAGCAAAACCAAAGGGGATGATGGGCGGAGTGTTGAACATTGCAAGCACTCACCCCTTGTCAACTGATCTGGGTTTAATCCATCATCATTCTTTAGCTCACTCCGCCACCCCAGTTCAGACATGGCTATATGCAAATCAGTCTGACCCTGTGCCTCATGGGAACCGTCCAGCCCGAACTGCCAAGCCATGTCTTCCCTGGACCGGAAACAAGCATCCTGGGACCGGTTTCGGGCTCACAGCCCTCATCAGCCAGGCTATCTTGAATCCAGTGGCAAAGTGAACAAGGGACCCACGTCTGGGCATATCCTGCCAACTTAGGGCGAACAAAGCAAAACCAAAGGGGATGATGGACGGAGTGTTGAACATTGCAAGCACTAACCTCCAGTCAACTGATCTGGGTTTAATCCATCATCATTCTTTAGCTCACTCCGCCACCCCAGTTCAGACATGGCTATATGCAAATCAGTCTGACCCTGTGCCTCATGGGAACAGTCCAGCCCGAACTGCCAAGCCATGTCTTCCCTGGACCGGAAACAAGCATCCTGGGACCGGTTTCGGGATCACAGTCCTCATCAGCCAGGCGATCTTGAATCCAGTGGCAAAGTGAGCAAGGAACCCACGTCTGGGCATACCCTGCCAACTTAGGGCGAACAAAGCAAAACCAAAGGGGATGATGGACGGAGTGTTGAACATTGCAAGCACTCACCCCTAGTCAACTGATCTGGGTTTAATCCATCATCATTCTTTAGCTCACTCCGCCACCCCAGTTCAGACATGGCTATATGCAAATCAGTCTGACCCTGTGCCTCATGGGAACAGTCCAGCCCGAAAAGCCAAGCCATGTCTTCCCTGGACCGGAAACAAGCATCCTGGGACCGGTTTCGGGCTCACAGTCCTCATCAGCCAGGCGATCTTGAACCCAGTGGCAAAGTGAGCAAGGAACCCACGTCTGGGCATACCCTGCCAACTTAGGGTGAACAAAGCAAAACCAAAGGGGATGATGGACGGAATGTTGAACATTGCAAGCACTCACCCCCAGTCAACTGATCTGGGTTTAATCCATCATCATTCTTTAGCTCACTCCGCCACCCCAGTTCAGACATGGCTATATGCAAATCAGTCTGACCCTGTGCCTCATTGGAACAGTCCAGCCCGAACTGCCAAGCCATGTCTTCCCTGGACTGGAAACAAGCATCCTGGGACCGGTTTCGGGCTCACAGCCCTCATCAGCCAGGCTATCTTGAATCCAGTACAAAATGACCACATGAACAGCATGTGCAAATAAATTAATTCCAAAACACATTCCCTGTGTGCATGTCACTCCTCTGCATAAGCACATCACTCTGACAAGTGTAAGTGCAACATTTAGTGCTAACAATCTCACAAATGGCAATTAGATGGTGGGTGTGTCACCTCTGTACAGAGAGGCTGTTTAGGGTGTCACGTATTCAAAATGCCATTTCAGGGTGTCAAAAATAGTACATAATCCCACTCAGCAGCGTATCTCATGTGTCCAAATTCATGACATAAAGGCTGTCATTTGTGACCAAGAAAAGACAACAGGGCGTCTTTTGGGGTCAAATATGTACCACCATGATGCAGAGAGTTGCACCCTGTGACTCAAGTCCCACAACATTAGCAACATGGACGTGAGGGGGAATCACTGACCCTACATTCATCCATACTTTCATACTTGATTGAACATAGTTATGACACATCTGTGTGAATTAGAATGTTTTATTCACATTCGGTGGAGTGTTGAAGCTGGAGCGGTACAGGGCCATGCAAACCCCACTTTACATTGTTGCCCCGTGGAGGGCCAGCCAGAGTCCTTTAGGGATTGACAAGTTCATCGGTAGAGGAAGAGTTCAGTCCGCAGTCTGATTGCTGTGTCATTGGTAACCAAACAGAATATGGCAGTCCATGTCGAGGTCCAAGGTGAGTGTCGCAGAGTGTATCAGGGGACAGTGGAAGGTGATGATGCAGAGGGCAGAACCAAGCAGAAACAGGCCATATGGTGGAGATGAATGCTACCGCTTCCTCCTTACCACTAAGGCAGAATCACCCGCATCTTCGTCCTCTGATGTTTCATGTGCCTCACATGTGGAAGGTGTTGTTTTGTCTGCGTCACTGAGTGGCAGTGACACATCAGTGGCCGGAGGTGGATTGTCTGCAGCACTGTGTGTCACTGACACATCAGGGGGCGGAGATGTGGATGTAGAAGCAACAGCAGCATTCATCGGCGCCAGGCCTTGTGGCGGCAATGCCATGATGAGGGTCTACAGGGCATGGAAGATCCCAGCTACATGTCACTGGTGTGCAGCCGTGGCAGCCATTCTTTCCGCCTGCATCCGCTCCATGTTCTCCATGATCCTCCGCATGTGTCCCAAGTCCTGGCTGACATCGTTGGAGCCACTCTGACTAGACAGTTGTCCTTGTCTCAGAGTCAGGACTCCAGCGATGTCAGCCATGGATCGTTGGAGAGCATGGAGCGGACTGTGGGTGTCCGTTAGGGACTGTAAGTGGTCCCTGATGGGACTAAGACACCCACGTATGGCATCTAGTTTGGCTGCCATAAGGTCGAACCCCACCCGCACCTGATCAGCCATCTTCTCCTGGCCCCCTAACACTCGGCGTTGGAAGGCCATGTGTTGTTCGTGGGGGTCCTGGGAGTTAGCTGTGGTGGTGGGTGCTTCCTGCTGTGTGGTCTGTGCAGGGGGTGAGGTCTCCTCAATGCAGCTGGGCTACTCTGCTCCGGGAGGTGAGGTGCCGAAGCTGTCCATGAGCTCTTGGAGGCCGTCGGTGTCGAAGGTGTGGAGGTCCTCTTCGTCATCAGTGAAGAGATGTTCGGTCTGCTCTGCAGGAGGTCTTGATTCTCCCTCTGCAATGTGAAGGGGAGATGCAGTTTCACATTGTGTTCACATGTATGTTGACGCATTGTACAAGTTTACATGCAGACTGCATGACAATGTACATTGTGACTGTTTGGGAGGAGCTGCCTATTTGATGCGGGACAGTGGACATTTCGACAACATCACGGATGTGTGTTTGTACTTGTACATTATCATCTCACTTTTCCTGCTATGCCAAATGTGATTGGCCAGTTTCTATACACAAGCGGCACCAGTTGTGTCCTCTGTTCTGTTGTGAACGTGTTGCAGTTTGTACCACATTGTTGTCAATGTTGATGTGCTCTGAATGTTATGTGTGTGTGCTACATTTTGGGAGAGTCGCCCCTGCAGCTATGATTTTGCTGCCCCTTATCCCTTTCAGGCGGTGTGCCTTTGACTTCTGTGCTTATACTGTGCTGAGATGTTGCATACTTGGGTAAATTGGGCTCTTGGTGGGAGTTGGGACTCTGGGGCATGGTTTGTCCGCAAATGTGTTGTTGACATCAGGGGTTGTTTGTGCATGAAGATGTGTCAGAGTGTGATCTGCTCCTTTACGGATGTGGTCCACACTCATCCACCTTAGTGTCGTGGCCTGCAACATGTCATGATATATTGACTGCAGCCATGCTATTTGTCATGCAGTGTCATTTGCATTGTCAGTGTGGCTCACAGACACGCCGCTTTGCTGGGTTTGGCACATGTGCATGGGTTGGTTGTGAGATTGGTGATGTGTGGGAAGGGCCCCCTCTAGGCACATAGTCGACGGGGGCCTACTTGCTGTTTGTAGGTGTTCTGCAGTGTGCCAAGGGGATCAGGGACATGATCCAGA
Organism: Calotriton arnoldi; assembly: GCA_963921515.1. Classification (NCBI taxonomy): domain Eukaryota; kingdom Metazoa; phylum Chordata; class Amphibia; order Caudata; family Salamandridae; genus Calotriton; species Calotriton arnoldi. Next base: position 977,089 of record CAWUFW010001531.1, on the reverse strand, counting down.
GTCATTGTGGGTGTGCACTGTGCTATACTTAATTGTGCATGTGTGCCATTGTGCCCATCTCCCCCCGTCCCCCCGTCCCTGGTCGTTACTCACCCTGTTGCTATTGTGTCAGGTCATGTTGAGCAGTGTCCGGTCCCCCAACTCCTGCCACCGTCTCCACACTGATGACTGTGGACACCACTTCCTCCATCTCATCCAGCTCCTCCTGTGGCGCTGGACTCCCACCTCCAGTCTGCATTGCTGCCTTCTGGTTGTTGCTGAGTTTCTGCTTGGTTTTGCGCTTCACATCATTCCAGCGCCTCTTGAGCTCTTCCATTGTCCTCCTCAGCACTCCGACTGCATTCACCTTGTCCAAGATGGACTCCCATATTCCATTTTTTGTTGCCAATGACACAGTGGAGGTGACGAACAGTTGTTGATGGTATTCTATCACCTCCATTATCAGGATCCTGTTTTCCTGCGGACTGAACCGCGTCTTCCTCTTCTTCTTCTCCTTGCCCTTCCCTGACCCCGAGGTCCCAGGCTGGTCCTCGTTGGGGCTTGTGGGGTTCTGGTTGTCCTCTGTACTTGCTCCGGCTACCTCCATTGTGCTTCGCAGTTGTTTTGGTTTTGTTTGTGTTTTTTTTTTCTGCTTTTATAATAATTTTTACCGCCTGACGTGTGTGAATTGCAGGCCTGGCGCAGCTTATCGCTGATTTTTTTATTGCGGTTGGGCCCATCGCCACTTTTTTCACGTTCGGCTTTTGATTTTTATCGCGGTCCCGGTGATTTTATCGTGGACATTTGACGGGTTATCGGGAAACAATCGCATGTTACCGCCGTGTTGAGAATAAGACGTTAACACAGCGTTATTTTCCGGCGATACGATAAATTGTGTTAACCTATTTTGGCGATGATTATCGCACGTTCTTGAGAATATCCCCCATAGTCTTTAGTCTGCCTTCTTAGCCCTGGCCACCAGTAGCATTGTTTCAATAGAGAAACCATAGCAGAAACTCCTGCATGTGCAGAGCCTGTACCCTTGTGTGCTGCTTGAATTAATCATAACCTTCGGTCCATTTTTGGTATTACTCTATCCCCCACTCCAGGAATCTGAGCAAATGGAACATTTTTTGCATCTAACTTGTAGGAGTACTTGAGTGGAAACCTTTTCGGTACTGCCGAGTTATTGTGTGTAGCAATAATTGCAACCATTATTTCACCATCTATCCTCGTTTTGGAACGAGTGATTGCAGCTACGGAAGCAGTGCGTACAGTCCCCTTTGCGGCCTCGTCGGCCAATGAATTCCCTTCAACGTGAACGCCATCACGTTGATGACTCAGTGTGTGTATCACGTGAGCCCTTGGTAGTTCGTTTTTCAACTCCACTACCTGTTCCCAAAGCATTTTGTGCTTAATTGTGCCACCTTTTGCATCTTTAAACCCATTCTGTTTCCAGTTATGTAGATATTCATTGTATGACTGTACGCAGTAAAAGGAATCGCACACAATTAGTGTGGGGAATTCTCGATCCGTATTTACCAGTGCCAGTATGAGTGCTTTTATTTAGTTCTACCTGCTGTGCCGTACAGTCTCCGAGACACTGTGTTTTTGTGCAATGCGGATGAAACTTTCCATCCTGCATCCGTCCTTTGACAATAGCACATGCGGCGCTGTATTGCTGTTTACTCCCTATGGCCGGTTGCGCAGAACCAACAGTGTAAATAATGTATTCATACTGATCTAGAGGCAACATTTCATTTGGTAGAGGATATTCTTGTTCGTAGTGCAGAAATGCTTGTGTTTTTAAATTTGGGTCGTACCTGTATTCTACATCTGTTGCAGTGAGAGAATTAGCCCGTTGTATCCATGTTGGATGTAAGGCTTTAGCGTTGGGAACGCGTGCCTTTGTTGCAGCCTCTAAAGCTGGAACCGGGGTCACAAATATAATACGTTTCCCTTGAGCCAGGGCTCTTTCTCTGACTACAGCAGTCTGTACTGCTGTTCGAATTTTTTCTGTAGATGCAAAACGCATCTCAGCATTTGTGTACAAATGTGATTTATATGATATTGGTACTGTCTCACCTTCATTATATGTTAGATAGGTGTACCCAGATTGACCCACAACTATTCGGATCACCAGGTTGCGTACGTTTACGCGTGTCTGTAAGTGTTTTGAAGCTATCATGTCAGCTTGTAAGGAACTAATTGTATCTGTGTGTTCCTGTGTCCATTGTCGAACTGAAAAATCAGGTTTTATTAAATCGTAGAAAGATTTAACTCTTTCTGCGTAATCCAAAATGTATGTTTTGCCAAAATTAAGGAATCCTAGTATTGATTGTAAGTTTTTTAATGATTTCGGAGGTTGGAGCAGCGCACACTTTTCTAAAAAGTTAGCTGCCAGGCTTTTCCCTTCACTTGAAAGTTCATATCCTAGAAAAAGGACGTTAAGGTGGGCTATTTTCGATTTTTTTAAAGTTGAATTTGTAACCCTCAGATGTAAATCCAACAATTATGGTATTCACTCTGTTCAAGTGTTCCTCCAGGTCATCGTCCGTTAGATAAATATCATCCACATAGGACAATGCCTCTTCATCCAGGTTCTGAAGTAATTCAGTTACTCTGGCTGAAAACAACCCCGGGTTGTTCCGATAGCCCTGGGGCAGTCGACAAAATTGCCGATGTGACCCTAGCGCTGAGAATGCTGTCAAATATCTGCTCTCAGGCGCTATATTCTGGGAAAAGAATCCATTTGAGATATCTATCGTTGTTTTGTATTTTTTCCGCACGATGTTATTCATTAATGCGGCACTGTGTGCATTTTGAACTGCAAACGTCTTAGTGCAAGTGTTTAAATGATGTGATCTAAAACTAAACGATATGAATTGTCTGGTTTTGATAGCGGAAACAAAGGGTTTTTCATTTGAGAGGTGCAAGTTTCAATCACCCTTTGATATTCAAGTTGATCTAAGATCTCCCTGACCTGTTTCTTAGCTTCTTGCTTTATAGGATACTGCCTTTGTGCAGTTGGAGTGTTTTTTAGTGGAATAATGTGGTGGGTGGAATCCTCATCCCATCCAACATGGTTTTTGTATAATGCTGGAGCCTGGGCTACCACCCACTCCCGCGCATATGTATTTTTTAAATGTTTTGGAACGTGGTCGGAAAATGCTGGTAAAATTACCGTTTCTCCCCTAGGGCAATCCATGACGAATGTTGGCGGCCAATCTTGTTCAGCTAACAAAATGTCATAGCCAAACGTCAGGTTCTCCCAAAAGAGACCTCTAACTGTCCTACATTTGTCCCCCTCCATCTGGACTTTTATTTCATACAATTTATGTGGGACACTTACCCTAGTATCAGGTGTTTCCACCGTGATATAATCATTCAAGTCCGCTGTCACCAGAAATCCCATCAGGTTCTGGCGAGCTATTGTTACTTCTGCCGCACTGTCTAGCATCAACAGAGCCCATTCCCCATTCAGCAGTCGAGTCCTCAGAATTCTGGGCATGTCTGATCTTTAGACCTGCAACCTTCTTCTTTTTAAACTGTGGTTTTGGTTTGGCTTTATCTTCTTTTTGGGAAGTATAGTCTTGAGCGTGCTGCTTTTCTCTGGACTTTGTACGCTCTTCTTGTCTGTCTGACCGTCCTTTCCTCTTGGAGTTTTTCGATGAACCCTGAAAGGAACGAGAGGATCGTGTATCAGTACCCTGATACCTGTCAGGTTTCCTAATGTTATCCCTATTCCTAAGGTTATACTTCCTTTCGGGGGCTCCTGTGGAGGAGATCTACCTCTGGATTGAGATCTGTTCTCTTTAATATTTTGTTTTTTATTATTGTCCCACTTCTTTTTAGAAGAGGTAGGTGTCTGCTTAAAAGTCTCCTTCTCGGGACTACCCATCAGTTGTGGTTTTAACGCTTTTCCACCCAAACTGTCCCTGACTAATTCTGCATACGCAGTTTCAATTATTTGGGTAGTTCCTGTTCCTGTTGTAAAGGACTGAACTCCCTTCGGTGTTGGCGGATGGCCACTGATGCTGCTTCCCCTTTAATATTCGCCAGTATTATTGCTGATACCTGGGCATAGTTACCTAGTAACTTCATCCCTAGGTTAAGAGCAGGCTCTGCTCCGTACTCATTTTGTATTTGTCTCAATACATCTGGTACCACTGCTAATGACGGGATACCATGAGTTCGGGTATATATGGCAGCGAAAACTGTACCCCACGAGGTACAGTCCTCTAGTTGTGGTGTGATCCCCATGGGCAAGCAGATTGTGAGGTTTTCTCAGGGGAAGCTACTTCTAAAGTTTTGGGACTCAGTTGTGGAGTCCCCCAGGGATCCTCCCTGAGTCCCACATTATTTAATGTGTATATGCAGCCACTGGCGGATATCATCTTGCCTTACGGGATAAAAATTATCACCTACGCCGATGACACCCAGCTGGTAATCTCCCTTAATGGCCCATGTAACCACTCTTCCGACTTGGAAACCTGCCTGGAAGAAGTGGCTTCATGGATGGAACACTCCTGCCTTAAACTGAACGGGGGTAGACCGAACTAATGCTTCTGGGTAACACCTCCGGCCTGGACCTCAAACAGGTCTGGCCTAACTGCCTGGGACCTGTCCCTCCCCCAAAGACCAAGATAAAAAGCCTGGGTGTTTGGCTGGACAGCTCCCTTAAATTCGAAGACCAAGCAGTAAGAGTAACAGGAGCATGTTTCGGAGCTATGAGACTTCTGCGCAAGATTCTCCCCCTCCTGCCAATAAGTGACAGGAGGATCCTGATACAGGCCCTGGTCCTATCACGTTTGGACTATGGAAACTCCTTATACCTTGGAGCACCCGCTGCAACGCTAAGGAAACTCCAAGTGGCTCAGAACTGTGCAGCCAGATTACTGCTGGGGGTACCGAAAAATAGTTCAGCCAAACCAGCCCTGAGAACACTACACTGGTTACCTGTCTCCGACAGAGTGAAATTTAAGGCTCTGTGCATAGCCCATAGGACATTCTGGGGTAGTGGCCCAGCTATCAATAGACCTCTTATCACCCCTTATTTCCCTCGAAAGTGCCTTCGCTCTACCCATCTCCACTTGGGAGTTACCCCAAAAATAAAAAGGGCAACAAGTGGAGGAAGATCATTCGTTTTCAATGTGGCCAGACTGTGGAACGCAATGCCCCCCTTCATTCGAGCTGAATCCCATCTGCTTCCCTTCCGGAAACTTCTTAAAACCTGGCTCTTCCAACATCCAGTTGCATAAAGCTTGCCGTAAACCTCTGTCTAGACGCGAGCGCTGGGACGCCTTCGGGTAGCTACGCGCTTTACAAAAGCTAATAATAATAATAATAATTGTTAGCATTCTGTCTTTTTCATAAGGGCTAGTATTTGGGAATACTGCTTCTAGCTGTGTTATTTTCTAAGCTATCCAGAATGGCATTTGTTCACGTTTTGCCGGCATCTTACCCATTACTGCGTGTAACATTTGTGGTGTAATTTTAGTTGTTGTGTTTTGAACTTGAGCTGTATTTGTTGTTGCCATTGCTGGCTGGACTGTAAATGTCCTCATGACATATTGCGTCATGTTTCTGTAAAGTTTTATTAATTCTTTGTGAAATATGAGTAAGTCAGGCCCTGGCATTGTTTCAATGTCAGGATGTGGTGTATAAGTTGCTAATATTGGCCATGTCGCTCCTTCTCTTCCGAGCGGACCGAGTCTTAATCTTCTTCTTATATGGGGTAGGGCACCTTTAAACCAGTATAAATGTTTCTGGTACGTAAGCGGAACCTCAATGTCCTCAAACTGACAATATTCCGCTGGTGCATCACCTTCTGTGAAGGTGTGAAATGTTTTTGTTCTTGAATTTGCTGCTGGGAATGTAACCCACGAATAAAATACCTCTGTTCTGTATGATTCGTGTGCCTCAATCACGAATGCTACTATGCCACCCCTAGCTGTTAGACCATGCGCAAGCAGTTTCAGGGTGACTGTATTTCTAAAGTTTGCCGCAATCTGTATTGCATTGCATCTCCCTCATCTTCTGAGAGGGGCAGTGCTTGCTGTACTGGATCTATTTCCTCATTAGTCATTGTGTATAGAACACGAAATAACTGCTCAAGGAAACTAAGATAAGGTGTTTTGCACAATTTTAGGAACTTTGTGTCCTTCAAGCTTGATTAACCAACAGCCAATAAATAAGATGTTTGCCTTCTCAGCTGTGGCGGAATTTAGCCTATCCACTCCAGACGTCTCTGGTTTTTTGTGAATATCGATTTCTGAGAATAGCACGACTGAACTACTCCTATTCTATTGTTAAATAAGTACCCAACCAACGTTGGCAGCGCTTTGTCGTGTAGTTCCTATATGACCTATACAGGATCTGCGCGTTTGGATAACATAAACTGTGGGACTGGTGGCAGACTGATTCCATGCACCCCCACCGGGTATGTTAGCCTGTCTGTATCACCTAGCTCTCAGTGCCAATATAATCTCCTCTTACCAAGGAGAGAATAGATTCTGGCAACCTTAGACCATGACAACCCTGATCCCTCAGGATCGTGGAAACAATGTACTACCTTTCGCTCAGTCACTTGTGCTTACTTAGTTTGTCTCAGAGAGATACACCGAATAAAATAAGCTGGGCGTTTTCAATAATCATTTATTGAACAGTTGTTATTCTGGTGTAAAATAGGTGTGCCGCAACAACCGTTAGACAGTATAGAATATAAATGATTAACAGTACTATGAAAGTAAAAGGATGGTATAGTTCTACCATCGTACTAAAATCATGAATACATTCAAGTATATAAAACACATGATAATTAAAGGTGCGCACTCCTACGATGCCTCTTTAACTAGATGTACCTAAGTGTACGTAGCATGGGTGTAGGTGTTAAGGTGTTAAGCCAAGAATTCCTCTAGGATCTAGTCAACCCCATTACCTTAAGTGAGACTGTGGGACCCCGTCCTGGTCTCGAGCTGGACACCCCGCGAGGGATGTTAGACCACTGCGAGCTGGAGTGTCTGCATGCAGGAACCTCAGCGTCTCTGGTCAGTGTGTCGGCCGTGAAGTCTCGATCTCCTCTTGCTATCTTAGCAAGATGTGATGTATATATACCCATAGGTCTCCCCAGGGGTCCTACCTTGCTGTGTTACTGTGTCGGCCTAAGGATGACGCTGGGCCTGAACTTTATACATAGATTTTATACAGGAGATGGCAGTCCTGCTGTGCTTCCAAGAACCCTCATGCATAATGTATGAGATTTCGAACTAGGGAAAACCCGCATTCTGAATGCAGTGTAATATCTAGGTAAAAGGTCAGTCCCTGTAAACTGTGACAAGTGTAATGTAGGGAGAGAATATAGGTGAAGGGTAACGTGTGTACCGAGGCCTATATTATAGTACCTATATGGAATATAACAGGTAACCTCTGAGAAGGAATACCTCATAGTTTAAGTGGGAGGTGACTATTGCATACACACTATGCTTAAGGTCAGCCCAGAAATTAATTCTTATGAAGGATTGAGTAGTCTCAACTCGCATTGGTTACTCTTCAACATGGACTTTAAATGAAAGTTTGGGCTAAATTTATTGTCCAGAATAAAACCTAGATATTTGGCTCTGTGTATTATCTCATTGAAAAGCATTAGCTGCAAAAGTTAGTCTTCCATGACTTTGTTATGCTACTGCTTCAGGTTGCACAGACAGTATAAGATACTACAGGCTCAAGCATAGAGCTTGGTTAAAATGGGAACTTGCATTAGTCTTTAATGAAGGATTGTTCGTGGGATTCACGGAATATGGAACTCAATCAAATATCTGTAACATGATTTTATTAATATATCCAGGCACTGATGATGATAAGAAATACATCTGATCGTAGATAATTAGTATTTCCTGAAAATTGACACGCTTATAAGATCTCCTCCAGGCCACCAACCAAACATTTGTGTTACCACAAGTTGTATTATTTTGGTATGATTACTCATGAGTAAAGTTAAATCAATGTAAGGCCAAACATTGGAAATTGTTGAAAATGCTGAGCCACCAGATAGATTAAACAACTTTGGAGTAGTTTTACAAGGATTGTGATAATTTACTAAGGTTCATGCACCACTGCATGAACATGACCTGCCTTGCGTGAAAGGACTAGATTTGTTCAGAATTGCATTTAAAATATGTTGCAGGCCAATTATGTAATCAGCCACATATTTGCAAATAATACCATGTTTGCAGGACACTAAACATAATTTAGCATTCCACCATCTCTCAAGGGTATCTTGTGTGACATTTGTACTCGAGGTGTGTCTCAAGTACACCTGTCTTCAGGCAGATGACCACCCAAGGGTAAATTACGTAATATGAGGGAGATTTACTAAGCTTTTGCACCGTGTTTGCGTCACAAAAGTGACGCAAAATGGCGCAAAATCTTTTTTTACAAATTTACTTTCCAGCACTAAACTTGTTTAGCACTGGAAATAACGTAAAAGTAATGCGAAGCAGCGCATTGCGCTGCTGCGTATTACTTTGCGCCATGGTGGCACGCCAAGGGTGGTGCATGGGCATTCCCATGCAACCACCCAAGGTTTCTCATGCTAAACCCAATTTACTAATCACAGTAGATTGGGTTTAGCGTGAGAAATCTGCGCCCTTTTAAACTAGGCACAGGGAAGGAGAAATGCTTTCATTTCTCCTTCCTTTTCCGACTTTGCATACGTGCTGCACTGTGCAGCACGCATACAAAGTGGGAAAAGCTTTCCCTTGTGTCTAGGCCTAGTATTTTGTACAGGAAGGGTATCCTTCCTATACAAAATCTATGCTGGACTCACATACACACACACACACACACCCTAGCGATATGACTCTAAGGTGTGTGGGTGGCGCACGGCAGCTGTAATCAGCGCCGGCGCAAAGGAAAGGGGAGGAGAGAGCCATAACTTTGAAAATATGGTGCTTTCCTGCTCCCTCCCTGTTGTGCAACGCAGAGCAGCCTCGAAGGGGGCTACGCTGCGTTGCGTGGAGATTTGGTAAATCTCCCCCTATGTGTTCTTTACGTGATTGTTACCTGTATTGTGCATTGGAAACTCCCAAATCTTACTTTTGTCAGACTTTGATTCGTATGGATTTACATTATTTTTGTATTTGAGTTTTCAAAAGTGGCTTTCACCCTGAGGCACCTTGCCGCTAACAACAGAAAAGGCAAGGATGGAGAGAAAGCAATCTGTATCTATTTCCAAGGGAAGACTCATGGTTTTAAGGCCTTCCTGAATCTTAATAGGCTGCTTGCTCGTCTGATGGCCACAGGAAAGTAAGTTCCAATGGATAGCAGCAGCCATTGAGAAGGTTCTACCTCTAATTTCACACCTTTTGACTTTATGTACTTGCAGTAAGCATTGATGATCTAAGAGAGTGGATTTAACAATACCAACAAAATTAGTTTGCTGGAAACATCACACAGTTACTGTTCATGGTCTTATGAGCAAGTCTCACTGACTTAAGTGGTGTTGTCTGTTTAATGGCTAGCCAATGTAATGATGCTAATGCAAGACTTATATGTTTATGTCTTGGTAATGATAAAATCTTTCTTGTTGCAGAATTTTGGAGCAGCAGTAGTCTGGAAACGGAACCTCTCGGAAGGTCTAACTAGAATGCATTGCAGTAGTCAATGCCCAGAGTATGGCATCTACCAGTATCTTATTTGTAAAAGAAAGAAGACGAAAAAAATATTTTCAACACACAAAGATAAAAAAGCAAACTCTGACTGCCTCACTAATCTGAACTGTAAATTTCACACCAGTGTATAACTTAATTCCCATAATATTCACATTGAGGACTAATTTTGGACATGTACCCAACTCGGGGGACCAGAGGCGTTATGGCCAATATGTTGTTGCAACAAACGGGGCCAATTTGTCATTTTAACCCCCTTTAAGCTTTAGTTGCTTGCAGCTCATCAATTTCTCAGTGTATTGTCAATAGGTGAACAATTTTCTTGCACTGGCATCTAAATCTTTCTATCTATCAAGCAATCTGTGCACTCTCAACATGCACTAAAATGTAAAGCAGAATGTTTTTACCAAAAACGGTCATTGGAAGAACATCAAGAACAAAGAGTAAAAAGGGCAAAATGGATCTCTAAGGTACTCTGTAAGTAATCAGCTGTTAAGCAGATGAGTAGGAACATAAAAAACTTTAAAAATCCCGAAATCAGGTCACCACCATGCCCTGGACAACGAACCCCCCCCCCCCCCCGGATGTGTTTGGAGAGTCTTGTAGGCTATGGTGTCAAACGCTGCTGAAACATCCAATAATATCGTGGCGACAGAGGCACCTGCAGACTTCTCTGTTGTCTCTCTGACTGTGATTACCTGGTGGGGTTGTCGCAAGCCTCCTAGGTTGTTAAGCATATAGAGCAGGGACTTGACTCTAGAATTAAGCGTGGTCCACAGGATGTCAGATTTTGTTTTCTTTTTATCTTACCAAACAATTGCCATGAGTTTCTGGAAAGGGGAGTACACAAGCCTTATAACCAGCCCATCCTAGGATAGCAGTCTGTCCATAGGATATTTTTTGAAACTCCCAATCCAAGAAGCAGAGTCTTTTCCTGTGATGTCAGTTCTTGTTTGAACACTCAATAAGAGAGGCAATTACAGGAGGAAGGTATGTTACAAAGCATTCGTTCACTTATTTTGTCATGTTCTTGGCCTCCTTGATTCTGTTTTTGTCCTAGGTTTTTGATTCGATCAGCTGGATCTACTTCTGGATTCTAGGCTTGGAATTCTTGCTTGGCTCCTTTTCCTTTTACTGATTTCTTCAGTAGTTTGAAGTTTGTTTAAATCATTGTTTCAGCAAATATGTCATAACATTTAAAACCAGAACCATAAAATTGGAATATAAAACAGCTAAAAACATCTTAAAACCTCAATTAATCATGCCCCATATATAATATACATCCTCATTTAATTCAAATAATTATATTAAAGTGCGAAATGATTGAAAAATATTAGCCGCTTGTAGAACAGGAAGTCTGCACCAGCAAAGCTGACATTTTGTGGGGCCGAGCAAGTCCACTCCTGTGACTATGGACCTTTTGTAAATGAAGACAAATGATGCGAAACAGGCTCCCATTAGTGAAAACACATAATCACGGTACGGCCTCAATTAGTACAAGAAGTAGAAATAATATGAAAGTTCAAGTTGGAATCAGCAATCCTTAGAGGAGGAAGACAGTAGCTGCATTTGCATATTAATAGATGATGGGATACTGCGGTAGGTATCTTTTTAAGTTCAGAAATATATTTATTAAAGGATATGCAAATCTCAATACAGAAAGCAAATTAGCAATACTTAATCACATGAAATATCTTCTGAATATAAGGAGGAGATAAGTATATGTACACTCAGAATTGGTCCATCTGAAGAGAAAGGAATGATAACAATAGAAAATAGAGAATCACAAACTGTATAAACTGTAATGCAAAAGAAGAGTAGTTAAGCAAATAATTAAAAAAAAAATTACAGTAAAGGAAAGTTACGGGGGTTTGGAGACCTCTTGTTGTATAGGAGCCAGAGAAAATGAGCCCCTAGCACTAGCCTCAATGAATGTTGTAACAGGTAGCCATAAATTTAAACGCTTCGTGGCCATAGTGATAGGATACACAAAGGCTGTATCTAGTCTGTGATTGTAGCAAATAGCATACCACCAAGCTTGATAGGATAATTTGGTTAGGTCCTTCCAATTTTTAGTAATTTGTTGAAAGGCAACTGCCAGCAAGAGGTCTACGATTTTTGTATTATATGTATGATCTGACCATACCGGGGATAAACTACCCAAAAATACATTGGAAACAGAAAAAGGAGATCGGGAATGAAAAATTGAGTTAATTTGGTCCCAAACCTTTTCCCAAAAGTCCTGAACAGGTGGACATGTAAAAAGTAAATGGTGTAGGTCTGCATGAGGGGAAGAGCATGTCCAGCAAGCATCCGAGACGCAAGCGTGTTGTTTGTGTAAAGCACGGGTACTCATAGTACGGCCCGCGGGCCGCCAGCGGCCCGGCAAGCCTTCCCTGGCGGCCCGCGGACCTTACAGACATCGTACCTGTGTTTTTTTTTTTTTTTTTTTAGAGTGTGTCAGCAAACACAGACTCTGCTCTATGGGGGCCGGGCGATTCCGATAGTCCGAGTGGAGCTGCAGGGGCGCTAAGAGGTGAAATACAACAAAGCCTCGTTATCATGCAAATGGTCTTTTAAAGACCTGTGAAGTACTCGGGTGCGGCTGTGTGTGTGCCCGGGAAGCTGTCTCAGCCCGGCTGCCACACACGTGGTGTGAGGTGACAGAGAATGATAGAGGACAGCAGGGTGAGACAGTAGGAGACAGACAGAGGGAGACAGACAGAGGGAGGGAGACAGAGAGAGAGAGAGGGAGGGAGACAGAGAGAGGGAGACAGACAGAGGGAGACAGAGGGAGGGAGACAGAGGGAGGGAGGGAGACAGAGGGAGGGAGACAGAGAGAGGGAGGGAGACAGAGAGAGGGGGAGGGAGACACAGGGAGGGAGAGAGAGGGAGGGAGACAGAGAGAGAGGGAGACAGAGAGAGGGAGACAGAGACAGAGAGGGAGACAGAGGGAGACAGGGGGAGACAGAGGGAGACAGGGGGAGACAGAGGGAGAGACAGGGAGGGAGGGAGGGAGAGCGAGACAGGGAGAGAGAGGGAGACAGACAGGGAGAGAGAGGGAGACAGAGAGACAGACAGAGGGAGAGGGAGACCGACCGAGGGAGGGAGACAGAGGGAGACAGACAGAGGGAGACCGACAGAGGGAGGGAGAAAGAGGGAGGGAGACAGAGGGAGGAGGGCGACAGACAGAGGGAGACAGGTAGGGAGACAGAGGTAGGGAGACAGAGGGAGGGAGACAGAGGGAGGGAGACAGATGGAGGGATACAGAGAGAGGGAGACAGAGAGACAGAGAGGGAGACAGAGAGAGGGAGACAGAGAGAGGGAGACAGAGAGACAGAGAGGGAGACAGAGGGAGACAGAGCGAGACAGAGAGAGAGGGAGGGAGACAGGGAGAGAGAGGGAGACAGAGAGACAGACAGAGGGAGAGGGAGGGAGACAGAGGGAAGGAGACAGAGAGAGACAGAGGGAGACATACAGAGGGAGGAGGGCGACAGACAGAGGGAGACAGGTAGGGAGACAGAGGTAGGGAGACAGGTAGGGAGACAGAGGGAGACAGATAGAGGGAGACAGAGGGAGGGAGACAGAGGGAGACAGACAGAGGGAGGAGGGCGACAGACAGGGAGACAGGTAGGGAGACAGAGGGAGGGAGACAGAGGGAGGGAGACAGAGGGAGGGAGACAGATGAAGGGAGACAGATAGAGGGAGACAGAGAGAGGGAGACAGAGACAGAGAGGGAGACAGAGGGAAACAGGGGGAGACAGAGGGAGAGTCAGAGGGAGGGAGACAGAGCGAGACAGAGAGAGAGGGGAGGGAGACAGGGAGAGAGAGACAGATAGAGGGAGACAGATAGAGGGAGACAGAGGGAGGAAGACAGAGGGAGGAACACAGAGAGAAGGAGGGAGGGAGAGATAGAGAGAGGGAGGGAGGGAGAGATAGAGAGAGGGAGGGAGGGAGACAGAGAGAGGAAGGGAGGGAGACAGAGAGAGGAAGGGAGGGAGACAGAGAGAGAGAGAGAGAAAGAGATGTGTATGCCGGGTCCGGTGGCTCAGTGGACGAAGGCGTCCGCTGCAGGGGCCTGTGTTCCACCTCATGGTCACAGTTTTGTTTTGCTCTAGCCCCGCCCCCTCCCCCAATGACCCCGCCCCCACAGGTGCGGCCCTCGGCCACAAACCACACTGTAAATTTGGCCCCCGAGAGAAAGTTTGTGAGTACCCATGTTGTAAAGCAACTGGAGAAAAAAATAGTCTATTATAAATGAAAAAGAGTGTTTGCGTGGTGTTAGCAGCTCTCGAGGATTTTCTAATCTTATCCCATATCTTATTCCAAAAAGTAGTTGGCCATTCAACTTCCAGATCCTTCTCCCAGTAAAGTTCTGTTTTGGATTTGTCCCGTGGAGTGCATGAAACGTGTAAATAATTGTAAATGGCAGAAGCTTTGGGGTTAACTTGTAATAGGGAATGTAATTTATCAACCGGAGAATTAGAAGGAGTAATGAAGGAGTTTGGGGGTGCGCAGTGAGTGTACGCTTCCAAAATGGCTTGCTTTAAAAGTGTATATTTAGATTGGGAGGAGGACGGCAACCCAAACAAACTTTTAATTTGTACAAAGGACATGAGTTGGTCTTGTTGATATAGTTGGTGAACCCATATTAGACCTTTTTGCCTCCACGTCTTCCAATAAACAGGTTTATCACGTATCAATATCGAGTTATTGTGCCAAATCGTGGAATTGGAAAGAAGAGTACCATTAATGGAATCATTAAAGTGTGCAGGTTGTAGAATCTTAGATGTATATTTAATTATGGGGGTCAAAAGACACTGTGGTTTTCGCGAGAATGAGAGATATTCTTGAAAGGAATAGGGGATAAAAAGGAAAGCTCAAGTTTAGTCCATAAGGGGTGATGCGCAGAAGAGTGTGAGAGCCATCTAGATGATTGTTGAAGCAAAAAAGATTTTTGATATAAGGGAAAGTCAGGAAAGTTAACACCACCCTCCGATTTTGGGCGGATCAATTTTGATATAGACATACGAGATTTTCTATTGCACCAAAGGAAAGAGGATAACAAAGAGTTTATTTTTTTTAAATTTTTTAAAGGAATGGAAAGTGGGATGTTAGATATCGTGTAAAGAACCATGGGGGACAACATCATTTTTATGGTATCAAGACGGCCCCACCATGATAAGTACAAGGGGTGCCATTTAGCAATTAAAGTCGATATTCTCTGTATACAATTGTCCATGCATCTTGAAATTGTATCTGGGATGGAGGAGGTGAAATGAAGGCCCAGGTATTTAATATATTGGGGACGCCATGCAAAGGTTGAGAGAGTAAAATCTTCTTTAAAGGTATATTTCATCAGGGGTAATATTTCGCATTTATCTCTATTCAATTTATACCCAGAAACATCTGCAAAGGAATCGACTTCAGTTAGAAATGCAGGAATAGAGGTTTGGGGCTGGGATATGAATAACAATATATCATCAGCATATGCTGCCAATTTAATGTGAGTATCATTAAAGTTAAAACCCTGAATATCCTCATTCTGACGAGTCCGCAGAAGAAACGGTTCTAGGGCTAGGTTAAAAAGAAACGGGGACAATGGACAACCTTGGCGAACACCCCTTCCCAAGGTAAAATAAGAGGATGACGTACCATTAGCGCACACTGCTGCTCTTGGGTTGGAATATAAAAGTGAAATTAGGAAATAATCTTAGGTCCAAAGCCAAACCACTTGAGGGTTTGGAAAAGGTACGCCCACTCCACTCTATCGAACGCCTTTTCGGCATCCAATGCTATAGCGGCCAAAGAATGCGTGACATGTGAAGATTTAGATAAGATATCAAAAAACAAGCGAGTGTTGTCTGTGATAAGACGTCTTTTAACGAAACCCGACTGTTCCGAGCCCATCAGGTCAGGGAGGTGTGAGTCCAGTCGAAAAGCTAAAGATTTAGAGAAAATGTTATAATCAACATTGACTAGAGATATGGGTCGAACGTTTTTACAGTATCTCAAGTCCCTTCCCTCCTTGGGGATAAGGCAGATGAGGGCTTCAGAAAAGGAGCCAGAGGATTTCCCCGAGGAGAGAAAGGAATTTAACAATATATGTAACTTTGGAATTAACAAGGAGGCAAAATGTGTAAAGAATTCAACTGAAAACCCATCCGGGCCGGGGGCTTTGTCTTTTTTAAGTGCCGCAAGCGCAGTATGAAGTTCTGTTTGTGAGAGGTCAAGTTCTAAACTAGAGAGGTCAGGCTGAGCGGAGGGAGATCGGTGAATGTCAGACAGAAACCGAGAGATGTGTTGTTCTGTAGGGGAGGCTTCTGAAGTGTAAAGCGTTTGGTAGAATTTAAAAACTTCGTTTAAAATGTCATCGTCCTTATATTTTAATTCCTGCTGGGCATTCATAATAGACTCTATATTTAATTTGTTATGCTTAACTTTCAAGTAATTGGCTAGAACCTTGCCGGCTTTGTTCTGTCCACCATAAAACTTTGCTCTGGATCTTAATAGGTAGGTGGAAGCATTATTCATTGATTCCTTATTAAATTGAAATTTAACATTAATGAGTTCCGACAGACATTCTTTTGATCTAGATGAGTAAAAAGAATGTTCAAGTCTTTTATCTTAGCTAGGAGAGATGTGGTGAGCTCTTTTGACTTTTACGTTTTTTAGAGACATAGCCAATAATAAAGTCTCTAGCTGTTGCCTTAAAGGCGTCCCAAATCACGTGGAAAGGAAGTTCATCAGTCTGATTGAATGAAAAATATTCGTTAAAAAGGAAGTATATGAAGAAACAAAAGTTTTGTCCAAGAGAAGGGAGTTGTTGAAACGCCACTTCCGTGATGTGCAGGGTTTCTGCAGAATATCTACTTTCATAATGATGGGAGCGTGATCAGAGATTAGAATGGATCCAATCTCTGCTGTCATTAATGTCTGTGATATGTTATGAGAGATGAAAAAATAGTCCAATCTTGATTGGGTGTGGTGAGCTGGAGAATAATAGGTGTATTCTTTAGCAGTAGGGTTACAAAGTCTCCAGGCATCAATAAGCTTGTATTGTTTGATAGTTTGTACAAATGATTTGTGGGCCTTATGAGGGACAAAGGAGACCATTGAATTGCGATCCAAAAAGGGGTCATAAACTTGATTACAATCACCTGGGAGTATGAAATTTTCATCAATACATTCTGCAAGTAGCTGTGCTAAGGTCGACCAAAAGGAAGGATCACCAGCAGTGGGTGCGTAAACATTTAACAAGGATTTTGGAACTTTATCAATCAGAAGCTTTGTAAATAACCAACGACCATTTTCATCTAAGCTTTGTGATAACATTTTAACAGAAAGTGATTTACGACATAAAGTAAGAACCCCATTCCGTTTACCATCCCCCAGGGAATAAAAAACCTCCCCAACCCAGCTTCTTTTCAATTTTATGGATTCTTCTGCTGTCAAATGAGATTCCTGTAGACATGCTATATCTGCACCAAGCTTGGCTAGGTGAGTCAGGACCCGTTGTCTTTTAATGGGAGAATGGAGACCTTTCACATTCCAAGAGACAATATTTAAAGACATATGTAAAATGAAAGAATGTGTATGAAACAAATAGCCATAAGATAAAACAAATAAAAGAGTGTAGAGCAGAGGATAGACCAACTAACTGTAATACGAACCAATTTTGTAAACAGGAAGTAGGAACAGTAACAATAAAACAAACCTACATGTGGCACCTGCAAAGTGCAAAAACAGAAAACAATATACGCAATATTGAGATAAGCAGAATAAACTAGGAGTATATGAAGAAAAGAAAGATGAAATATAAGATAAAGAGTAAAAGATAAGGAGTAGAAAAAAGAGACAATAAGCGAAGACAAGTTAGAGGCAAATGACAATGAGTAAGTAGAGAAGGGTGAAAGTATTATTGAGACTGGGGAAAGGGAAGAGAAGAAAGAGACTATACCTAGAATGAGTCCAAAACATAAAGAGGATGGGGAGGGATGAGGCCACATGGAACGATGACATGTCCGGACTCCACAAGGTGAGACGGCCCAACTTCGGGGAGAGCAACCACAAAACATGGGGAAAATACAACGTGAAGGAGAACCTGTATGAGGAAAAAAAAAGGGTTAAACAGTTACGATATCATAAAGATATAAGCGATTGATAAGATCTTATAAATGTAAATCTACTAAAAACGAGCATTGAACTGCATTAAATAGAACACGACAATATATGAACTATTAAGTCGTCAATGAAATACATAAACAATTTCAACGGAATAGAAATTTGAGTTTGTATTTAGAGATCCTACAAGTAGGAAGACATCAGGGACCGGGTTTCGAAGTTTCCATCCTGTCAGGGCAGTGAAGATTCAAGAAACTTTTGAGTTTAATCGGGTCCTCATAAGTCACAGTGCTGTTATTGAAAGTTACTTTGAACAAGCAAGGATGAAATAAGCCGAATTGTGCACCAATAGAGCGCAGAGTGGGTCTCATGGATAGGAATTCTTTTCTTCTGTCTGCTGTGGGCTTTGCATAATCCTGCGAGAAATAAAGTTGGTTTCCTGAGGATGAAATCCGCTTCAGAGAACGAACTGCAACTAGTACTTTGAGAAGGTCTGTGTACTCTAGAAAGTAAATTATAACACCTCGTGGTTTACGTTGGCCAGATGACGAAGAATGTAAGGGGCCCAGCCTGTGAGCGCGTTGAATGTTCAGGACGGTAGTTTCCGGCAACTTGAGCACTGTCGGCAAAAAGGATTTAAAAAATGTTATAGGGTCAGACCCTTCTGAAGCCTCCGGCAAACCATAAATGTGTAAGTTATTTCTCCTATTCCTGTTTTCAAGGTTTTCAATCTGCTTCTGGCAAGATGCAACCTGTGATTGAAGGGCTACCATCTGGGTGCAAGTCGAACTCAGGGAGTCTACACAGTGTTCTACTGCAGTGATTCGCTCCTCCATTTTCGTCCATCCATCAGTCAGAACTTGTATCTTTGAATTAGTCTCTTCTACAAATGGACGTAGTGCCCTTATTTCTTCCAAGAGGATGTCCAATGAGACTGACGAAGTTTGCTTTGGAGGTGATGGTGGGTCCTTCTTCAACCGTTTGGTTGAAACCTTGGTAATTGTAGAGGAAGAGGCAGATGCCCCCTTTGGAGAGGAAGCCAGCGAGTCTTCCATTTTGAGGCGGTGAACGCAAAGGCGTGCACGAGAAATAGATGAGCGATTAGCAGGCGTCACCAATAGGTTAATTGTTTTCAGTCTGCCCATAAAAATGAGATTCACAAATATTCAGGTCCAATAGTGAAGAAATACACACTCAAAGGCTGAGAGCCGCAAATTGTCATGCCCATGTAACTATAGAAAGCATGTAATGCGTAAGAAATATCAAGAATAGGATATGCAGGGTAGATAATTCACAACATTGAAAAGTGCTGTTGAAGCCTTTGGTTTCAAGAAGAGACCTTAATTATCTAAGAAGCGCCCTGTAACAGGAATATAATGTCACATTTGTCGGTAATATCAAAATACATACGCACTGAGGAAAACAGCATCATATTTAGAAGCCTTTAGGAGCCTTTTCGCAGATAACGTTGAATGAAAAGGAAGCTAGGAATAAACATGCCAGGTTAGCAGAAGCAGGCGAGTCCTGTGGCACTGAATTAGAACGCAATAATGCTCATGAGGAGTTCTGCAAGTGTACGCTCCGTGGAGACAAAATGGCCGCTATCAGTTCAAGTGTAAAGGGAGGAATTCATCCTACTAGCGGTGAAGCATTTCCAGAAGCAGCACCCAGTGAAACAAAGCTGTTCAATAGCTATACTCCTCTGATCACAATGGAAACAATGAGGACAGGGGCCCATTAACGCAAAAATGAGCAGTTCCAGGGGTGAGAGGGAAACTCCTCAGGTCGCAAGAAAACAGCAAAAATACAAAATGGCGGGCGCCATAAGCGTCGGCAAAGAAATGAGGAATGCGATCAAATGACAATTCCTCCCACGTTGAAAATTACCCCGCTGGAGGCCGCCCGAGTTCTGTCATCCGCGCTGATGTTTCCGCCAGGTTTCTTCACGGGAAAGTCATCTCAGAGCCCTCGCTGCGCCGTCGTCACCGGGAGCTCTACGGAGCCGCCGCCATCTTCCGTGGGCGCTAGCCACGCCCCCCCCGCGGTAGGTATCTTAAAGAAGGAAAAACGACCTCGGAATTCTTCAAAAGTGCACAGGCTTAAAGAATGTGTGTTTTTGCCAATTTGCCTATAGCACAAATTATTACAGGTGTCTTTCCGACTAGGTGGCTCTCGGTCAAGTGACAAACCAGTCTGAATAGATTGGTCCATATTAGCATCAACATCATCCAGGCTAAATCAATTGAATCCTACCTCACTTCGGTCAATAATGGCACGCACGTCAGATCAGGAAACCTTCCAGGTACCATATATGTAGGATGCTACTGCCTGGTAAATTTCTGGCAGGTCTCTTCTGAAACAGAAAGTTAGAGCAGCCTTGCACTTACTCAGCTTATATTTTAGAAAAGGGACAAAGGTAAATCTTTCAAAGTCTCAATGTTGTTGCACAAAGGAGCAAAAGCGTGTAACCGTTTCAGTGGCACCCAAAGAACAGCCACACATGCCATGCTGTGGTAAAGGACCACACCTGCAATGTTCCCTCATCTGAACCTGAGCCATAGAGCCCTTTTCTTCAGGTAAAATATTGAATTGAGAAATGTTTCGGCTTCAGTGCCAGGTAGTTTGTTAGGAAGGAGCTTTTCTTAGCCTCGTGCTTGCACCACATGTAATTCCTGAACTTCCTTTTTACCAGTTGCAATGTGGCTTGGTTCATCCTGTATGGATTAAAGCAAAATTTTGCAAAGTCTATTGAGTTCAGGGTGTTCTTCATGTGTCTAAACCAAGGTAGGCTACCATTGGCGGCTGGTGACATTTGAAAGCAGTAGGGAATAAAAGATCTCAATGAGCGACCTGTGGTGAGCGAGCGCAACTGTCATAAGGGGGTTCAGGGTGGGTCTCCCCCTGAATTTTTTTTAAAAAAAAGCAAATTTGAGAAAATAAGGTTAATAAGGCAATTGTGAAAGTGTATAGCTATGACATCAATAAAGAAATTTCATATGATAATGATGTAGGTAGCTGCTTATTCAGTATAACCACAGAACTTCATAACAGATTTTGAGATAATGCTGAGTACCTCAGTGATTTCCTTATTTATTGCTATACCTTTACACATGAAATCTCCTGAGGAAATACAAGCTATTGTGATTTGTCGGACTGTACACAATGAGACAGCAAGGAATTATCATTTCAAGGCAGTAGGGCACCCTACGCAGCACTGTGCTTCTCATTCGGTAGCCAGGGAGTGTAAAACACAAAGGATGTTTGCTCATTTCGCATGCGGAATAAACATTACTTGCTTTAACTTGCTTTCCACTCGGTATTCAAACTAAGGAAGTGAGTCACTTCAATCATACTGAATTCATTTTGCTACTAGGTATTGGTATTGACATAACTACATCAGGAAATATACTGTTACAACTGACAGTTTACTCCTGTGTGCATGAATCCAACAGCTCCTGTGTACCGAGGTTTCTGCACTGTATATCAGTTGCTGCTACAAAGTAAAATACGATGCTAAAGTACTAATAAAGATTTACAATCATTTGTGGTTACTAAATACATGCTCAAGGAAGCACATAAAAGCCACTTACAGACTTGCTGTGTCAGCTTTCTTCAGATACACGATTCCTTTTGCCTGCTTCCAATGGGACAGCAGCAATAAATAATAGTTTGTATTTTTATTTATAGCTCTTCATGTTACACTTAAGTCCCTTTAAACAGATTATACTACACTTATACTATTACCCAAATGCCACTTTACCAAGATGGAAAGGATGAAAAAAAAGCCAAATCTGCCTCAACAGGATTCAGACTTGTCACTTGCAGAATGTTGAAGGTTTGAGCATGGTGGTTTCAACTCACTGTGAAATATATAAAGAAAGTGTACAGTACCATAACATGCATTTTGTAAAGGGCACGTTCACCCACAGGCATCTTGGTGCTGAATAACAGATGTTTATTGTTACCCAACTAAATGGTACTCATTTTATCAACCTCAGATGGATGAAAGGCTGTGTGAACCACCCAGAATTTGAACCTGTGACCATGCGGTCAAACCCAGGACCTTGCAGTGGACGCATTAGTCCACTGAGCCACCAGACCCAGCAGTACAGACAGTAGTAGCAGTGATATGAGCAAGTCACATTCTCGCGTGTACTGATGTGATTGAGGTGGTGGAAAATTTAGGACTGCTGTACACTTTCTATATATTCAATAAGGGTTTACTGTTGGCAAACTGTTGTTGGGCTGGAGGGGTTTCCCATGTGTGGGATTTTGGCACAGTAACCCAGCTTTACAAAAAATAATGCTGCAAGCGTAGCCACCCCAAGATGTAGACGGGTATTCTCTACTAAAACCTATTACTTAACAGAGCACCATTCCACTCCCAGCTTGCTGGCCACTGTGCGGCGTAAACTATATGAAACACAACAGCATTAACGCCGGTGAACGAGAGACCCGGAACAGTAAAGGGCACGCAGATTCTGAAAGGGTGGGGATGTGCTATTCAAATGGATTTAACATTCCATCATATTCACATGCAGTGTTTCCAGATATTTAGAAATACAAGCTTTCCTCATGACAGATGGATGTTTTTTCCCAGCCCTGTACATTTTCTGTAAATTGGTATTTTGGTCCCATTTGTTTAATTGAAATGGAGCACAACTACAACTCCCAAAATACAGCAGGTTTCTAAATGAAAGCTCAGGACTGAGGCCATCTTGCAACCCAAGATGTTAACAA
Organism: Calotriton arnoldi; assembly: GCA_963921515.1. Lineage (NCBI taxonomy): Eukaryota > Metazoa > Chordata > Amphibia > Caudata > Salamandridae > Calotriton > Calotriton arnoldi. The sequence goes on along the minus strand of CAWUFW010001531.1, from coordinate 954,578 downwards.
GCCTTTATTAATTTGCGTTTCTGTTGTGTTAACAATAGAACGTGAGATGCCTTATTGCCACCCCCCTTGCAGAGCTCTGTGTGTGACATGCAGGTCAAAGGCTTGAGTCCCTGTTCATGCTTTGGACGTCCCAACCCCAAGGCTGATGAAATTTTAAGTGCTATGAAGGGGTCCTTGCGTTGAATAGGCACTTTACAATGAGCTCAGATAGTTCCAAAACTACAACATATATACATTTCTACGCCAAACATTAAACAAGCATTAAGCATTACGTCCCTTGCCTTGATTGTTCTTCAAGCCTTTGTCAAAGCTGTATACTTGAAATGTAGTGCAAGTACATGTAATTTAGATAGCTTGCAGTGCGCAACATGCCACAGTGAGAACAGGCCAGGGCAAAGCTATTGGTTGCCGACACAAACATTTCATAACTTGTAACAAGTGAATACTTGCATTTTCTTGTGTACCACACACTGCATGATTTACAGCCTCCAAGAACAATGAGCTAAAGGGATTTGCCAGAGATCACACAATGCGATCAAATGAAAAATTTAGGGCCAGATGTATGACCATTCCAAATTGCGACTCGCAATTTGCGCTCAATTGCGAGTCGCAAATTGCGAGTCGCAATTTGGAATGTACAACAGTGTCAGAGACACTGATTGCGATTCCCAATGGGGTCGCAAAATGCGAGGCTCATCAATATTAATGAGCCACTCGCAATTTACGACCCAATTGGGAATGGCTGGCCCTCCCAGGGATGGTGGCCTGCTGGGCTCAGCAGACCTCCATGTCTGGGACTGCTTGTCAATAAAGCAGTTTTTTTTAAAAAAATGCAGCCCGTTTTCCTTAAAGTAAAACGGGATGCATTTAAAAAAAAATAGAATGAAACGTTTTTGTTTCATTTTTAGGTCTCGCCTAGCGTTGCAGCGCATGCGCTGATCGCTTTGCGAGGCATGCAGTATATACTATAGCGGGGAAGCTTCGTGGAAGCTCCGCCCACTCTCTGCCCATCTTTTTGATTGGCTTAGATTGTAAATTCTGCCTTCTGATTGTTTTTAGGCTTGTTAGTCCCTCCTCCTGACGGCCATGTTGTTATTTGTATCTTTCCCTGGCTATTGGCCCCTTTACTCCAACACTATTTTCTTCCCTGTGTTCCCCCCGCCCCCTCCCGCAGTCCGTGACTTCTCACCCCCCCCTCACCCCCCCACTCCCGTTCGTGCCTTCTTGGACGCCTGCACACCCGTTTTTAATGCAATAGGTCTCGCGGAAATACGAGTCCTATTGCATTGCAAATGCTTGTTTGTCCTTGGATTGGCTGGGTGAATTTGCACTCTTTTTTGTGTCGCGCTGCTGACGGCTTATTTTGCTTGACCAAAACATGGCAGTCTCCACAACACATGCGCAATACAAGCATGCAATTTTCCTGCTGCTGCCTGAAAGCGGCTATTAATATCGAAACCGTCTGTTGCTGGCAAAGAGCGCAGTATCCCTCCCACTTTCTTCACATTAAAAGCCGTTCGTGTGTTTCAGCTCGCTCATATTCTCTGCTGCCTCCTCCTTCCCCCTGCTTATTAGTGCAGGGAACATACCTTTAACATTCGAGCAGCAATTTCACACAGCTGCCGATCGCTCATCCCCTCGGATGCCTCCTTCTCCCCCCAGTATGTCCCTTCAGTTTTAGCTACCTGCGTACCGATTTTATTCATGTTACATAGAAAACATCACACCTCTAATGTGCCTTTTAAAAACACTCGAGCAGCGCTTACACACAGCTGCCGCTGGCTCATCTGCCTCCTCCTCCTCCCCCAGTATGTCCCACATACAGGAACAACCTAGCCTGCTGGCATATAACTTGCAGCCAATCAGGGAGAGTCTTATTTTATGCACACCTATTGAGCATGCACCCGAGGAGACAAGCCAGCGGCAGTTGTGTGCAAGCACTGCTTGTGTGTTGTGAAAAGGCACGTTAGAGGAGTGATGAACCCAAGGGGTGGTGGTGCACAGCCGCTGATAACAGCATTAAATTCCGACATTCATGTAACAGGTAGCGCTTTACAAACCCTAACCTAGATAAATATTTTGTATTGGTTTATCCGGGCCTGCTTTTTACAGTTCTTCAGCCTTATGTCCGCCGTTTCTGTTGATGCTGCAGCTGAAATGCAAATGTCTTGCACAGTGCAACGCTGTCACAAAACATACAAAAATCTCACAAGCAGCTGTGTGCCTAATTTGTTTGTCTGACGTGACAGACACACAGTCCCATCCTGCGGCCCTCAGCCTGTTTTATCCGGATGGATTCTGAGAAGACCTGAGTGCGGTATCAAATTGACTGTTTTTAGTAACAACGTGTTTTATATGTCTACTTCCAAAGCTTGACTTCTGTCTGAGCTTCTGTTAGTCGCCCCTTAGCTACCCCTTTGATATCCCCTTCATTTAAGGGTTCGTTTTTTTCCCTTCTTGAATATTGTCATAAATGTCCATGCATGTAAAGTGCTGTTGGATAAATATCCAGGACCAGCTAGCGGTACTGCTGATGACATTAAATTAATTGGCAACTTGAAATACATTTTCTAAAGCGTGCAATAGTACTCCTCTAAAGGGAGGAAAATGGCGATATTCTTTTTACTCTTCGTTTAAAAATAATTGTTGATGAGAACAAAAGTAACTGGGAAGTGGCTTGCACAATGTAATGACTAGGGTGGGAGGAGCCTGGAATGGTTTTAGTGTCTCATGGAAGTGGAGAGGATGTGGCGCAGCAACCAGAGCTGCTGAATCAAGAGCTGTATGACACTTTTAGTCAGTCCTGTCTATTGTATTGTATTGTAATTGCATTTATATAGCGCTTACTACCCCTGACGAGGCGTCGAAGCGCTTTTTCGGCGAGTAGCACGCTACTCCGGGACCCATAGAGGATTAGTGTTGAATTAGTATAGTGAAACATGCAAGTACATTTTAAGTGGTGGATAGGTTAGTCAGTTATTTGGATTTGGAATGATAGCAGAAGGATAGAGGAGGAAAAAAGGTTTGTATTTATATAGCGCTTGTTACCCCTGATGGGGTGTTGAAGCACGCTACTCCGGAAGCCCATAAAGGATTAGTGGTGAATTCATATGGTGAAATATGAAAGTAATTTCAGTGGTGGATATTAGTCAGTTATTTGGAGTGAGAAGGATAGCGGAGGGATAAAAAGGGAAGAAAGGTTTGCATTCATATAGCACTTGTTACCCCTGATGGGTGTTGAAGCGCTTTTCTGGCGAGTAGCACGCCACTCCGGAACCCATTAAGGATTAGTGTTGAAAATTAGTATAGTAAAATATGAAGTAATTTGAGTAGTGGATATGTTATTCAGTTATTTGGGTAGAGAAGGGTAGGTGGCGGGAAAGAGGTTTGTATTTATATAGCGCTTGCTACCCCTGATGGGGTTTTGAAGCGCAAGTAGCACGCTACTCTGGAACCCATAAGTATTAGTGTTGAATTAGTATGGTGAAACATGAAAGTAATTTTAGTGGTGGATATGTTAGTCAGTTATTTGGATTGAGAAGGGTTGGGGAGGGTAGAAAAGGGAAAAGGTTTGCATTTATATAGCGCTTGTAACCCTGATGGGGTGTTGAGACGCTTTATTGGCGAGTAGCACGCTACTCTGGAACCCATAAAGGATTAGAGGTGAATTAGTATAGTTGAATATGGAATTTGAGAAGTGAACATGTTAGTCTGTTAATTTTGATTGAAAAGGATAGTGGAGGGATAAAAGAGTGAAGGATTTTTTTTTAGGTCTTAGCAGTAGGAGGAGGCTTTTGGATGAGTAAAAAGGAGTTTTGGAGGGGAGGAGTCAGAGGGCAGAGTTTAGAAAGGTTTGTTTTAGGGGATCGGTATAGTAAAAGAGGTGTCAGATGATGCAAGGAGGGGTAGAGTAGGAGAGAGTCTAGAAAGGGTTATTTTGGGGATCATAGTAGTGGTATGGGGTTTGGGATAAATGAGAGTGTGGATGTAGAGGATATATTGATAAATGTATAGGATGAGAGATAGGGTAGTGCATTGGAAAGAGTAGTAGAAAGAAGTTTGAGATGAGTCAGAAGGTTGGGCTAGAAGATATATTGAGAGAAGTATAGGCTGAGAAATAGGGTAGTGCCTTGGAAATGCTAAATTAGAAGAAAGTGATAAATATATAGATCCATAAGTACATTGAAAGTATATAGATACATAAAGGAGGTAAGTATATGTAGATTAAAGATATTGATAGAGGCACAGGATGAGAAATAGGGTAGTGCATTGGATATGCTTTTTCAGGTGAAAAGTAACAGAGACACAGATCCAAGTACATGGAAGGTACATAGATGCACAATGGAAGTAAGTACATGTAGACCAAAGATGATTTTTATTTATTTATTTATTATTATTATTATTTTTTTCTCTCAACAACATAATTATTCTACATGTTTATACAAAGCAATACACAAACATAGGTACATGTCTATAGTGAAAACAAATGCTTATATACAGAGGGATATGCTGTAAATTTCTGTTTGCGTATGGTGCTTATGTGGGGAAGAGCCAATTCTTGAGTAGTTTTCTGAAGATAAGGTGGATCTTATGTTGGGGGTAAAGAGTTTCATAGTTTGGCTGCTTGAACAGAGAAGGATGTGCCACCCATGGTTTTTTTCTTGTATCTTGGGATTTTGAGGCGAGATGCTCCTTTAGAGCGGAGGTTCCTCGGTTGAATGTGTTTTGTGATTTTATTCCTGATGAAGAGCGGTCCCATTCCATGTATTGCTTTGTGGGTGATACAAAGCAGCTTGAACGTGGATCTTCTGGCAACTGGTAACCAATGCAGGGCTTTCAAGGCAGGGGAGATGTGGTCTCGCGGTTTGATATGCAAGAGTAGTCTGGCAGCCGAGTTCTGAATCCGTTGTAGTCTTTTCATGGTTGTTAAAGGTGATCCGTGGTAGAGGCTATTGGCGTAATCGAGTTTGGACAGAACAAGGGAGATGGTAGCTTGGACCTTGTGCGGAAATCCCAAATGAGGAAAAATTCGTCGCAGCGTTTTTATGGTGACAAAGCTTGATCTTGCTAGTTTGTCCACTTGGGCATTCATCGACAGCTAGGAGTCCATGGATGGAGCCATGCTGAAATTAAGGCTCATAGTTTCACTTTATCGCAGTAAAGATAAGCTAAAAAATTCCATTACGGAGCTTGCTTCTGGCATCACGCTACATGGCAATGGGCTTTAACTGAAAAGTGAGTGCAGGTGGTCCCATGGATAATATGGTGCATAGCTAAATACTTATAAGGTCCCAAAGGCGAGGCCGATTGCATTGCAAATGCTTGTTTAAGGGCAGGTAGTGGTCCCTGGGACCACTGCCTGCCCTTAAAAAATATTTTTGGACCCAGTCACAAAGGGGAAGGGGTCCCCTGGGGACCCCTTTCCATTTGTGACTCCATTACCACCCTCTTGAAGAGGGCGGTAATTTGCGAGTGTTTTGTGACCGCAATTGCGGTTGCAAAACATTCTTAAATAGGGTAGAGACTCGCTATTAGGAAGGGACGCCCTTGGCACGCCCCTTTCTAATAGCGACTTGCAATTCCTAATTAGCGAGTCGCAAATAAATTGCGACTCGCTGTTTAGGAATTGTACATGGCCCTGTAACATTTTGCATGCGCAAACAGGTCGCAAACCTGTTTGCGCATGCAATTTAGGGTCGTACATCTGGCCCAAAGATTCCAACGCGAGTTACTTAGCTACAAATTCTGCAACTTGACATCTCCCCTATTCCTTCAGTGAGCATGAGGAACAGTGATGAGACACGACAGTCTATTAAAGGGCTGGCGTAAGATTTGCCTACAGGCGCTAATTCTGAAAGGCTGTGGGGCAGAGTAGGCTGAGCCAGAGTCAGTTGCTGCCAGGTGCGCCCCACACTTACAGCAATGCTATCTTGATGCACTGCCTTGGTGGATCATCTCTCAATTCAGTTATTGACCAATATATAATACGGCTTTCATCAACCTTGATAGGATGAACTACTGAATCAGTCTTACTGGCATTTGATAGGCTCTGCCACAGACCACCCAGTCTGTTGGGATACGCACCTCTAGCCTACATACTGTATCTACCAGAAAAGATTGTTTCACTGAGCGTCACCACCGCTAAGGACAGCGTTTGTGGTTCGTCTGATTCTGGACGTCGACTGCACGCATTCTCTACCTCGGTTTAACTTGGTGCATTCCCATATCTAGTGAAACTCGTAATCAGATGAGGTGTGGGGAGGGTATCCCCCGAGATACCACTCTGCCGAACTGGTAACGTGGACCTTAGTGGAAGCTGGTTCTTGCAGAAGACTTTTTGCAAGAAAGTGTGTGCACAGTAACTTTTTTAATACAGAAAACATGTCCTGCAAGTAAAACTGTATGAAGCTGGTAAAGTCAATAAACTTTTCAAATTGGGAGGATTGCAAAGTTTTCGGAGTTCACATAACGTTGAGGGAAATGCAAAGAATTTCAACAAGCATTGTGCGCTGGTATCGTCCTGGTCTCCAGCTCTGAGAATAATGATGCTGTAGTGTGGCTATTACCAAGGACATGTTACAGTGGATAACACAGTCCGCGTGCACCGGAGATTAAATATGTCTCACAAGTCCCTCTGTCCTCTTGCAGCCCTCTGTTGAGAGTTCTCCCTCTGGAATCAATGCACACAGCAGTGTGTCTATGGGAGATACACACCATTACACCTGATAAAAGCTGTAATGTATGCATGCGTACACCGCATGTGAATCTCAAAACCATGCTTAGGCACAGTCTACGTGTGTTTGTTGCATGTTATGCGCGCACAGTTTCAAACAGGCCTGTACAAGTGAGTGTCTTTTTCAGAGTGTCGAAGTAGTGACCAAGGACATGAAATGTGCATTTCGTGTACACACTCAAAACATGGGTGGATTGCCTTGTCACGCATAGCATTGTTGCAATGCGGGAACTATTGCTAATGCGCACAGTTCGGGGAGGTACTCACACAGTTTGGCCCAGTCTGCAGTGCTCCCGTAAGCAGAACAGACAGGGCATCACTCGGCCCACACAATTGCTTACACCATAACGGACCTGTACTCCAGCCCCAGAAAAAGCACACTGAAGTCTAGCCACTTGGAACTGCTACAATTATTCACACAATGACAAAGTACCCCATCCCACTGTCCTACCTGCTTGGTCCCTGGGCTCGTCACCGTCCATCCAGTACCGCTCTCAGCACCGATTCCAAACACATCCTAGGCTACACTCCAGCCTTGCATGCAGCGTGCGTGCTGCGAGCAAGTGAGGTCATTCAATGACCTCACCTCCCTGGCCCGGTCCCACCCCCACAATTCCAGCATCGCAAGGATTGGCTGAGCGTTGGCAGCCCCTGATCCAGCCTGGATCAGGGACTGCCAACGCTCATTTGGAGCCTTGGGGGCTGCTGCAACAATGCCCCGGGCTCCTACATTGCAGAGCTTGGCCAGGGTTCAAGTGTGCATGTCGGGTTGGTCGGAGAAAGGCACCGGTCCATGCCGATATTCACACTTCACCCCATGGAGGCCCGGCACTTACCAATCAAGCAGGCAGGCTCGGAGGAGAGGCTCCCCCCCATGTAACTTCTTTACCCGGGTCATGTCGCACACCACGGCAAAAGAAAAGAAAAGATGGAATCTTTACAGTCTTCTTAATTGTTAAACATTAATATCATGGCTAACAGGGGGATGACCCCCCCACCTCACCCCCATAGAGAAACCACTGCTGTAGGCTACTACAGTTCTGACTTCTCAGAAGATCCCGCAGGGTCTTCCGATATGCCCCGAGAGTTGGGGTGATCCAAACTTAGATCCAGTAACTTATAGGGCGAAAGGCGATAAAATCCTCTAGGGTTGTCATTACCAGCTCTGCTCTAAGTATCACCATCAGTATGCCAGGGCCCAGATGTAGATATTTTTCCTAGGTGTCCCTTCCTGCACAAAAACAATCATCCCCGCAAAGCAGGCACCCTTGCGACATGATGCAAGGGTGCCTGCGCTGGCGCGTGGCAGCCAATTGTGCACCAGTGCAGAGGAAAGCATGCAGATGAGTTGTATGGTTGTTAATATGATGCATCCCAGTGCTTTTTAAATGACGCAGCTCGACGCAGCAAAATGGCTTGCGGCGCAGCACTGCGTAATTTTTTTGTAAATGAGGCCCTCAGTTTTCCTACCTCGAAATAAGGAAAGTTGATACTATTAGTGCGTTATTCAGTTTTCGAAGGGTGAAAATCTGAATGATGTGCAATTACCTAACCCAGTGGGATCAGTTCATACCCACTGTGCAAAAGGCATATAAGTTTACATAACAAGAAAGGAAGGCAGCCAGGGAGGTCATTGCTGCACCGCCTGAAGTAGTCACAAAATCAAACAAAAAACGTTGCCCACCTCAATGGCCAGCTGCACATTGACCACATATTAGACATATTTTTCACACAAAATAGAGAGGCAACAGAACATTTATCTTGTAACACAATAGATTCAACTTAAAATCCTGATGACAAATTACAGCATTTGTGGCGTAAATTCAAGTGGATGTAACACACCATGATCCCATGGTCCACACAAAAGTCAATATTTCAATCTAGTGTGCTTTCTTCAATAAGCGGAACCCACGAGAAAGCAGCTACCGGCGCCTCACTTCAAGGCTCGTCGTCATCCAGTTTAAGCCATGTACAGAACCACAAACAGTGTTACATCCTGTCCTCTGCAGTATTGTCAGTCAGCATACAATACCGGACATCCACTTGGATTGACACCACAAATGCTGTAACAAGAAGGCTTACATATTGGACCCTGAATGCTCAAATTTATCATTAGGATTTATAGTTGAATCTATTGTGTTACTAGATTTTGGTACTATTTGTTTTACATTAAGAAAATCCCTGTGATTCCCATTGGATCAGATCTCTTGCCCTGATGAAGCCTTTGTAAGGTGAAACGCGTTGGCTGCGCTGTTTTGAAACATACAATAAAGAAATGTACTACACCAACAACCAAGACCTACCAGCGTTTGTCTAATATTGACTGTGCTCATCCATAAATGTTCTGTTGCCTCTTTATTTTGTGTGAAACATAAGATTACATGCACGTAACAATGCGACCCTCAGGGTGCAGATTTGCTGCATTGTGTATCTTCTTCTCCCTACGTGGTATGAAGGAGCTAGAGATGATCAGTGTCCAGACGGTATACTCTTTTGTGTGCTATTCAACTGATCATACATGCAAACATTGCATTGTCACGACAATAGGATGCTCTGCAGACAGAAAGAGTCCCTGATTACGAGTATAGGTGCTATGTATCACACCTGACAAATAGCGATTTTACGGGGTAAGTTATTGGGGAAATGTTATTTAACGGGTGCGGTAAATAGTACCTATTTCAGGTTTGTGGGAAATAATAAGGGGATTTTGGTGTTTAATACATCAAAATCCGCATAATGCGGTAAATACAGTATTTTTCCCCCGTTAAATTTCAGCAGGTTTGACCTGCTGAAATGTAATGAATATTGAGGTATTTAACACATCCGATAATTATTGGATACATTAAATATCTTCCAACCCGTAATCCCGACCCGTGCATAAGTAAACATGGGTTTATGCATAAATCGGAATGCAACGGCCGACTCGTAATCAGAATTTGCAGCCTATTTATGGAACACTTAAATAAGGCTGATTTATAGCACAACCCTCCTCGTCTGCTTTTAAAGCTTGCTTTGTATATAGAAATATGTCTCTTGCTCTGGAGGCAAAGTGGAAAGGATTATTCCTGGAGCGACAGACCCTATTGTCTTCAAAATGGAGAAGGCATTAACCACCCCAGTATCCCAAAACAAATCGACATACTTATTTCTAGCCAATCGAATGCAAGATGCATGAGAACAGTGAGCTGTCACGTGGTAGATAGAAGTGGACATTGATAGTTGACCGAGTTTGAAAAGGGCTTTGCAATGGAGCTCTGTGAAATGGCTGTCAGACACTCTGTCCTATCCCCACTTCACTGGTCTCTTTGTGCTTCAAGCCCTCGGTTATAAGAGGTTTATACCTTTGCTCTCGGCCAAATAAAGGGTGCAGTGTTCTATGCACTTTTTCTGACAGCTCTTGTCTTTTTGATCTAAAGACAAAAGGCTTAACCCTGGTTCCTTGGTACATTCCAGGCTGACTTCCAGTCGGCAGCCAGCACTTGTGCCTATGAATTGCTTTCTTATTTTCTGTTAAAATGAAAAGGCAGAACAGCAGAGTAAAAAGTTTGTTGACATTGCCCTCACGGGAATGCTGAGTGACAGCTGAATGTCCTTGAAAAAGACAGGTGAAAAATGCTTGTGGAAGAAAGGGTATGTTATTGGTACTTTTATGCTAAGGTAACAGGTCAAATTGATTCTTTAAACAAAGAATGGCGGGCCTCACCCTCTGTGCTAAGGCACCTACAAAGATGAATATACGCAGTGTTGGACTGGGGCAGATCCATCTACCATGATAAGAGTGACCGCTATCAGCGAGTCAGAGTACTAAAAAAGTGGCCCACATTTGCATGGACGTTTACCCTCTTCACTGTGAATTGTGGTTTAAACTCAACAATACAAACCACTCCAAAATGGTAGGTATTTACATGCACAAATGCACCTCTTCTCACACTATTTCCTACAACCATGCACATGCAGAGCTACAGTATGAACAGTCTTTGCTTGACACACACAACACCAAAACATTTCCAAGATAGGCCACTCCACTCTAACACACAATACCAAAACTTTCTATACATTTACACACCATCATTTAATGTTTAAGCATTTCAGCAAAGGAGAGGCCAGTCTCTCTCAACACCCTACTATGCTCACCCATCATTACAGAGAGAGGTATCAGCAGAGAGCCCAGTCTCTCTATATATCTTCTATGCACACCCATCACCTCAGAAAGAGGTCTGAAAAAAGAGTCCAGTCCCTCCCCACACCCTACTACTCACCCCTATCATTACAAAGAGTGCCCTCGGTAGAGAGAGCCAGTCCCTCCACACATCCTACTACGTGCACCTGTGATCTGAGAGAGAGGTCTAAAAGGAGAGGGCATGCCCTACCCTCACCCTTCTACAAACACCCGTCATCTGACAGCGAGGTCTGAAAGGAGAGGCCAGTCCTTCTCCACACTCTACTACGCAACATGCTGTGCACACCCATTATTACAGAGAGAGGTCTCAGCAGAGAGGCCAGTCCCTCCACCCATCTTACTATGCACACCCGTCATCTGAGAGACAAGTCGGAAAAGAGAGCAGAGTCCCTCCCCACATCCTACTACAAATACCTATCATTACAAAGAGAGGTCTCAGCAGAGAAGGCAGTCCTTTCACACACCCTACTATGCAACCTATCACCTGAGAGAGGTCTAAAATGATAGATAGATAGATAGATAGATAGATAGATAATAACTTTATTCAGTTTGAAACAAACCATAACAGCACATTTTAATACATACATACACAGTTAAAACATTTAAAATCAAAACAATAAAAAATCTATCTGATAAACACAGTCAGGTAGGTAGGCCATTAAGATAAAGTGCAAAGTGCATAAATTTAAAAAACAGTCTTACACAGTTTATTAGTACCAAATTTGAATAATTATACATGCAACGAGCCAGCCACTCTCTCTTTGCCGATAACACTCCTAAGTTTTACAGCAGAGACAATAAATCTATAAATGGTGACGCATACTTCCCCTGTTTGGAACAACTGCAAATATTCCATAGCATACTTACATTTTCTTGTGAAGATACCTCAGTAGAGGTTTTAATATTCGAGATCTTTGAGTTTTATACAGGTCACAAAAAAAATCATATGCATTTGAAATTAAAGTACTATTGAGTTGCAAGGACATGGCATTAAATCGTTTTCAGTGTACACATTAGAGGGATAGGAGACCAAAAAATGAGCCAAACCAAGCCCAAATCTTAAAAGATAGAATCTTTGGTGGCGTGTCATCTTCAGCAGGTATGGCTCAATACCAGGTGTTGTGCCTCATGGAAGATATGATGCCACCAGCCTCTTTCTTAATTCATTCTCCTATCTCAATGCCACTATAGTCCTTAAAAGTTCATTGTTTGCCAGTAACCTCACTGACTGTGTAATACAGGGCGGGTTCTCAATAGTTACATTCTATTGATGGCTTGCAGCTCATTTTTAATATATAGCAGCCATTTAATTGTATGTGCTTCTGCAAGCTTCATGCAAACAGTGACGATTGCTTGAGTCAGCGCGGCTTCAAGGCTAGACCATACTGAAAGCCACAGCATGGTATGTGCTACCCTTATAGCATCTCCCCAAATACCGCAACCGTAAATTCCTCATGAGCTATTATAGAAGGAACACTACATGGGAGTGATAACAATCTGCACAAGAAATTATTTTCACTGATTTGAAGTTGGGAGTAATCAGTGTATCCCAAAACCCCTGCGCCATAAGTGGAAATTGAAACGTGTCTGGCTTTATAAACAGTAGTGGCCGCATCTAACGGCATGGAGCCTAACTTGGCAGAAAATTTGAACAAAGAGGCTACAACTTGTTGGAACTGAGTCACGCTCACTGTCCTCAGATGCTTCCACGTGCTTGAGCTATCAAATGGAACCCCCAAGTAGGTGAATGTAGATTCGTAGTTGAGGACAGTGCCACCAATATGGAATGGAATTACCCTGCGCCTGAGGCGGCCGCAGATCATGGCAAAAGATTTTGTTTTATTAGTGGAGAGACCTAGATCAGACATAAAAGCTAGAAACATCTCTAAAAACTTCTGGAAGCCCCTCCCGGTTCTTGCCATGAGCATGCAGTCATCTGCGTACATGAGTACAGGTAGATGCCAAGACCCCATCCTGGGAGGATCAGCAGCTGCATCAATCAGGACTCTATCTAAAGCATTAATGTAAAGGCTAAAAAGGAAGGGGGCCAGAACACACCCTTGTCTAAACCCTTTCCCAATCTTAATATATGGGGTGCACTCTCCATTTGGCTCAAACCTGATGCTGCCTTCTACATCTGTATGCAGCTGAGAAAGTAGGTGGACAATTTTTGGATTGGCACTTTTGGCTGTTGGCATATTCCATAACTTCCTTCCCGCTAGAGACATTATCGAAAGCTGAACTTAAGTACATAAATGCCAAGAAAAGGCATCTTTCTTTGGCAGCTGCACATTTACTAATGACTAGATGCAAATTCAAGCATTGATCAATAATCCCTTGTCACGACTCACTAACGTCCTCCAATATGTTTTGAACACTGACAGGCTAGACAGACTGCTGGCAGTGATAAATCATGTCAGATGGCAATCCCCGAGGTAAACAGGACCCTTGGGACTACAAGTCCCAAGAACTGATGTCAAGGAAGGGAAGGATGCGCGCACTCACGCCAACGTGAGGTCAATCCGCCTTCAAAAACATGTTGACCGCTGAGTACGTGGCCGATAATTAAGGATTCTCAGGAAGCGGAGCAAGGACTACGTTCTGGTCCGGTAGGGGTGCTTCAGGCACCATATGCATTTCTAGTACTTAGTTTTGTGTCTGAGCTTCTGACACTGCCTTCGGATTCAGCGGCCCATGTCAGAAGCTGTACTCGAGCGTGAAGCAACTCAGCTTCTTGCAAGACTCTTCCGTTGGTGAGGCCCGAGTCCGGGTGCCTCTTGCGGAAGGAGTCTCGGAGGGAACATTTCCCAAAAGATTCGGACACCGCCGGCGGGTTTCGCGGCCTGTGTCGGAGGCTGCTGTTTGAGCAGGTATCAGCGTTGCCTCTCAAAGGGCTCCTCCATTTGTGAGGCCTGAGCCCGGGTGCCTCTTGCACAAGGAGACAATAAAGGGCACATTACCCTAGCAATTTCCTCCCCGTTGGCGAGACCCTGGTGTGTCTAATGCGGCAGGGGAGAATAAAAGAACAGACATTCTCTACGAGTGGTTCTGAAAATAGAACCAGATCAGTCTCGCCAGACACATTGGAAAAAAAAAACGTGCTTACAATATTTAAGATTAACTGCATCAATCATGGATCCTGTACACTGAACTCTGGGTATAGGAAATAGGAGCTCATAGATTGATTGCGGACTTTTCTCAGAAGTTTTGGATCAATTTGTGCTGTGATATTTAATATGCACTGACACCTGATATTTTCGTTTGTTGCTCTGTTTTGTTTTGCCTTTTTAACAGGGGGTGAAAGTAGTTCCTGCATCCTTGGTTCATTCTTCCCTGTGAGTCACAGCTGCATAACATAGAGGGTAGGTGAAGCGTGCACTTAACGTTACCCCTGTTATAGTGGATGTACAGTCGATGGAAATAGTGCTTCCTGATAAATGCTGGTTTTTGTTTCCCACGTTACAGCATCGAACACTCATGCCTAGATGGTTGTAGCTTTGTCAAGGAACCTGAAGGTGTCTGGTTAAAGTCTCTCTTCTTAATATATACAGGTATTTACTGAGATTGATTAGAAATACCCTAAGCAGGTGTCTAGAAGCTCCAGATAGTAATTCTTTTCTTTGCAACCTACAGGTCTCCCTCCCTGCTGTTCCCTTCCTTTCCTTCCCTCTCCTGATCCCTTCAACAGTCTGTCCTATGACAGTATTCAGACTTTGGAGTTGTCAGGAGGTGGACCATTCAGAGCATCGATACGATCCCGAGGATAACAAACCGTGACATCCCTAGGCCCCGTCTGAATCCATATTGTGCAGTTGTTCGAATTCACTTCTCATTCGCCCATGTTTCAAGCTGATCAAACAAGATTCTACCCAGCACATTGGCTGTGGAGCCAATTAAAGATATAGGGTGATAGCATTGGGGGCCCCTCCTATCCCCCTTTTTAATACTGGCAATATATTTGCCCTAGACCAGGATTTCTGGGGACCAACTCGAACCACGCTACGAAACACATTCACCAGTACTGGGGCCCATAGAGCCAAGTTATCCTTAAAAAGATCAACTGGGACCCCATCCTGGCCTGGTGCTTTGTTACTAGGGCATCTTTATAAAGCAGAGATGACATCCCCAAGGGAAATTATCAGTCTTCTACAGTCTCTGAGTTTGACACATCCCCTGTGGGATTATGCTCAGCATATTCCTGTTCATTAGAGTCATACAGTTTTTTGAAGTGCTAAAAATCTAAAAGGAGAGGGCACTCTGTACCCACGCCCTACTATGCACACCCATCAATTGAGAGAGAGGTCTGAAACGAGAGGCCAGTCTCTCCACAGACACTACTACACACACCTGTCATCTGAGAGAGAGATCTGAAACTAGAAGCCAGTAGGGGTGGGCGGTGAACTCCGCTCTGCCAGCGGAGTTTGTGGAGTTTTGCAACTCTGCGCTCCGCTGGGAGTGCGGAGTTCGGCAAAAAACTCTGATTCCGCTGTGTGGCGGAGTTTGCTGCCGCCACCCACCCCTTCTTTAACTGCACAAAAATAAATTGTAATATACGCTTGATGCACAATTTAAATGTTCTTATTTTTCGTAACATTTCCTAAAGCAAAAAGCAAATTATAAAACATTGTGCTGCAACAACCAGGAAACATCAAAAGCACAAACACAGCATCAGCTAGCATGAGATTACTGACCAGATTATAGACACTGTTCTCGTCTTCAAAGTCTGCAAAGAGACTGTTTTTCTCCAGCAGCCTGTCCAGGTATCGCACCAAACCAAGAAAAACAAACGGAGAAGAAAGTAGTGAGGTTCAAAGCTTGCAGAGCACTTCACACTTGTGAATCGGTGCTGGCGAACAGACTCTTCCTGAAGGTGGCCTTGATGGGAAACGGACTCCACCCCACAGCAGCTCTCGAGGCACATCCATCTCCGAGAGCCAACCGAAGATTCATATCGACATCACAAGCGCATCACGTCTGCCGCACATTCCCGCATATTATTGTTCCTGCAGAACGCAGCGCTGACTCTGTGAAAAAGACTGTAAAATGAGAGGCTGTCTGCGACCACAGAGGAAGGAAGGTAATGGGTGGGAAATCAGCAGCTTTCTGTTTATTTTTTTTAGTTTCCTTTTTGAAGTTTTGCACAAGTTGAGGAAGTGGCTGTGGAAGGGGGCACCTACAGAGGGGGTGATGGAAGCTCGAGGGAGGGTGTGGAGGGCTAAAGGACCAGAGGAGGCGAAGAGGGCATGGAGCTGGGTTGGTGGGGAGGGGGTATCTTATGCAGAGCAGGGGGGGAGTGGAACTCCATGGAATTCCACAGAGTTTTTATGCAACTCTGCAGAATTCTGTATAGTGCAACTCTGCGAACTCCGCCCACCCCTAGAAGCCAGTTCCTCTACACACCCATCTTTGCGAGAGTAATCACACCTCAAAAAAAGATCACTGGTGAAATGCTTCTATTGAATATTTATCTGTTTAGTACTCACACATTTTACAAGGATTTTGCAAACTATGAACCATATCCTGTTTTGTTAGAATTAAAAAAATCTTTTACTAAACTAATGTCAGAACACAACATATATTTTAAACTCATTCTACCATACATACACTCATAAAAATAATTCATTTCCTTTAAAGAAAACCTTAAAAATGTTCTGATACCTGGTGAAAGAGTCCATGGTTCTCCCTTTAAATGACTATGAGTATATACATTTGCAAAGTCACCAAAAGCTCCGCCAATTTGGCCTCACCCCGTTCAACTTAGTAGTATGCAATGGTCTTCCAGCCTTTTGTCAGGATGATGGACAGCTTACCAAAAGGTCCCCAGCGCGTTCACCGCCGATTTTGGTGACGCGTTCTTGATGCTGAGAAATATCAGAACACATCCACCATACAAAGAAGCACTTACTTCATATAGTTAAGAGGAAGTCCAATTGTTTGGTGGAAACTTACATCTTTGTAGTGTTGTTGTCTTCTCTATAGAAGGATTCATGTTATCACAAATTTCTGGATGAAGACCCATGAGAAACAATCACATTGCCAAAACGCACATAAGGTCACTGGACACATTTCCTCGAGTTCCATTGCACAGCTGTAGTGTAGAATATGCAGTAGATATTTACCTAACAAGATAGCACTTACTAATTAACCAGTAGAAAGTTCGCCACTTTCACATCTTTTCACAAACCCAAACAGTCACTCATGTACTCACTCAATGACCCATACAGCCACTCACACACCTACAAAACCACTCACACACCCACTCACAGAGCCATACAGCCACTACCACAGCAACTCACCGACCCATACAGCCTGTCACACACCCACTCATCAACCTATACAGCCACTCACACACCCACTCTCAAAGGTTACAGGCTATAGTTAGGAAATACAATTTTAAAAAACCTTAGAAATTCAGTAACAAATCGAAAGGTTACAGGATTCACTATAGTAAGGAAATAACATTTAAAAAACCATAGAAATTCACTGAAAGAACTAAAGGTTACAGGGACATTATAGTTAGAAACTCAAATAAATAAACTATAGAAATCACTGAAAAAATCAAAGGTAACAGGGAAGTTATAGCTAGGAAATAAAACTAAGAAAACCTTAGAAATTCGCTGAAAAAACTAAAGGTTACAGGGGCTTTAAAGTTTGGGTCAGATTTCACTCATACAAAACCAGTGAAATCCAACAGTCATAGTTACCTGAGCTAACTATAAATTACACCCTCACAATGCACTGCTGATGACCTCACATATTACATCACTCATAACATGGTCAGTGACATTACTGATGACATCGCAAATGACATCACTGATGATATCATCCACAGACCCACTCACACACCCATACATCCTCATAAAAACCAACTCCCATACCCACACAGCCACTCACATACTCATTGACAGACCCATACAACCACTCATGCACCCACCTACTCATCCTTACAGCAACTCACACACCCACTCAATCACCCATACAGAAACTCACACAGCCACTCACTCACCCATACAGGTACTCACACACCCATACAGCCACTTACCCTGCCACTCACTCACCAATACACCTACTCACACTCCTACTTATTTAATCATGCAGCCACTCACACACCCACTCACCCATACAGCAACTGACCCAGCCATTCACTTACCTATATAACCACTCACACACCCACAGGTCCACTTACATACCCATTCACACATCCATACAACCACTCACACACCCATTCACTCACCCTTATAGTCAGTCAGAGACACTCACTCTCCAATACAGCCACTCACACCCACTCACTTGCATACACTCACACTCAAACAGCCACTAAGTCACTCATACAGCCACTCACACACCCACTCACACACCTATACAGCCACTAACTCAAACATTAAGCCACTAAGACACACATTCACTCTCCAACACGGCCACTCACACAGCCACTCACCCATACAGCTACTCACATATCCACTAGCACATCCATATAGCCACTTACACACCCATAAAGCCACCCAGACACCCACTCATGCACTTATACAGACAGTCACACAGCCACTCAGATGAGATATGTTAGAAATAGCATGACTGATTACTAGTACAGAAAGAGTAGTAATTTAACTTATGCTGTAGCTTAGTTCATATCTTTAAGTCTTAGAACATTTACAAAACACTTACACTCACTGGATGATCTCATCAGTGATGTTATTTGAGATGTCATCAGTGATGTCACTGACCATGTCATGAATGATGTAATATGTGAGGTCATACGCAGTGCATTGCGGGGGCGTAAGTTCTAGTTAGCTCAGGTAAATATACCTGCTGAATTTCACGGGTTTTGTACAAGTGAAATCCGACCCTAACTATAACATCCCAGTAATCTTTGGGTTTTTCAGTGAATGAATATATATATATATATATATATATATATATATATATATATATATATGTACAAGTAAGCACTACCACTTATGAAAAGAGATTGAAAAGAAAAGGGTATTTGCTCTAGCGCACCTTGGCTGGACCAGAGGAGCTCATCACACTCTCCCACCACCTTATTCAAGGGCATGGGTAGCTATTGAGTTCACTTGCCTTACCTAAGGGCTGGATGGCCTGATGGCTCCTACACCCCCCTGTCCTCCCCAGGCAAGAGGACAATATTAGGGGCAGGGCACCACAGAGGCACTGCAAGGTAAAAGGGGACACACTTAGGGGCTGCAGGGGGTTGAGAGACATAACGCATATGAAGGGGGGGCAGGGATGTTCCAGAAGGCACATAGGAGCACATGGGCAAACATAAGGGCTGCAGGGCAGCATGTAGAGGGACTGTGGGCAGCATGAAGAGGGTCTGCAGAAGAGGATGGCTGGCACACAGAATGGCTGCACAATGGCTGCAGCTGGTGGGGGGACACAGAGGGGCGCAGGGCAGAGGGTCAATGTAGAGACACACAAAGGGTCTGCATGCCTAGGGCAGGGTGGCACATATGGGCTACAAGGAGGGTAAGTTTACCCAGAGAGGGTGCAGAGCCCTTGAGGGCACTAGATGGAGACTTGTGGTTTGTTTAGTAGGGCTGCAGAGGTGCAGGGCATATAGGTTTGTAATGGGGTTAGGAACTAAAATGGCTGGCAGGGGTGTCACCCAGGGTTGCAGGAATGGTAGGGAAACACATAGGGTTGCAGGGGAAGGAGGCACAAAAAAGTAATTCAAGGGAGGCAGTAGGAACATAGATGGACTTCAATGGGGTCTAGGGACACAAAGAGAAATCAGAGGCAGGACAGGGCAGCACACAGGATTTAGAGTGGCACAGGGCCACAGAGAGGGGCGAAAAGAAAACAGGGGCACATTGAGAGTATATAAGAGAGCCTGAGGGCACACATGGGGCTGTGTGAGTGAGTTGTGATGGCAAGATGGGATCTGCAAGGGACACCCATTGGGGTAGAAGGGCATACAGAGGGGCTCCAGGGAGGCAGGAGGACATAGAGGGAAAAAGAGTGCACACAGAAATTCTGCAGAATGTCTGTGGGCCACATACATGGGTTGTGAGGGTGGGCAGGTTCCCACACAGAGACGGCAGGAAGGCGGGGCACACACACACCATGATATGTCCACCAAATCAACACATATGCTAACACACCAGACATCCACATAACCAGCATCATAGGAAAATACAACCACCATTATATATTCACACTATCAATGTTATGTATTCTCCCATCCATTATATATGCCCAGGTAATCACCATCAAAGGCCAATACATTAACCACTATATAGCCACACAATTAGCATCATAGGCCAACACACCAACCATTATATGTAAAAGAAACGCCCACATTACAACCTAAGACCACAGCATCATGCTTCAACAAGGCCAATGTCGAACCTTTCTATATCAAGTGCACCTACCATAATATGTCTACACAACCAACATCTACAACAACACAGCCAACATCATAAATGCACACAACCAGCATCATGTACCCACCATTGTACACCTAACTTTATGTCTATAAAACCAACATAAGTTGCCAACATAGCACCTGTATTACACCAACACACCTCCATCATACTCCAATTCTCCCCATCACACCTCATCACACAAACAACATCTTATACCATCACATCTTTTATACTTCCACTAAACCAATATAATAGGCCAACACATCCACCGTCATACACCCACACAAACATTGTAGTTCAATACAGCACCTTCACCATCATATATCAACACACCCATCTTCATACATCCAAACCTGCAACATCATACCATCAATACATAGACCATCATACACTAACACCGCAAACATCATAGGCCCACACAACCCATGATGTGTCACGCCCACAATCATATGCTAACACATCCATCATCAAATATTCACATGAATAACATCAAACGCCAACACACTCACCACAAAGATCTACATACCGACATTATAATTCCACCCACCCACCATCATACGCTAACACGCCCACTATCATACACACACATAACCAACATCAAATGTCAAGAAACCAACCGTCATATGCCAGCATGGCTACCGTCACATGTATGGCCTCCCACCATCATAGGCCAACATACTTACCATCAAAAAGCCACATACACAACATCATGTAAATGTGCACACCCGCCATTACATACCACTTAGAAGTGACCACACACCGTTTAGACAATCAGCCATGTTTATAACCCCACACCCATCAACATGTTTCTAGACACCCAACAAAAGACCATAAAAATAACAACCACCACACACACCCTGATATGTATGCACAACTAACATTATATGCCCACACACCCCAAAAACCAAAGGAATACACACAGTCACCATCCTACGTCAAGACCACTACATCATACTTCCAAAAAACCACCATCATACACGCATACATCTACCATCATCCACCTACTCACCCACCATCATATGTCAACGTACAATTATGCGCCCACACAAACAACATTCACCAATGCTCCACAGTGTCACTCTAAGAAAACATTTGTGCCATCATGCATCATTTCACAAACTTATAATCAGTGCTTCTCTCAAACCATCTCAATGCGTGTGCTCCTGTGTGATCTGTCAATGCATCAGTGAGTATAAGAGTAAATCAGGGCCTATGTAAGCATTTGAGTTATGGGATAAGAAATTAATGAAATATATATTTGCAAAGTGATGAATAAAAAGCCTGAGCGCTTGGACAAATCAGAAATGATTTATTTTCAATCATGTTTTCATGTCCATTGCATAATTTCTAAGCGTGTCATAATTCTAGGACCCATATATACTTAGAGGCACATTTATCAAAAAATCATGCAACACAGCAAGCCACCTTCCTACGCTGCATGATAGGGAAAGGGAAGGAATGAGTTGTATTTAGCATAATTCGACACATTCCTGCCTTTTCCCAGCACTGGCGATGATGTGCTGCCTAGCACCAACGCAGGCACTCTTAAACCATGGTGCAAGGGTGCCTGTGTTGCAGACAGGATTGTTTATGTGCAGGAAGGGACACTTTCCTGCACAAAAACAATCCCCTGAGGCATTTCCTTTTTCTATGAATGCGGCACACATAGAACGAGGAAATAACGAGGAGAAATAAAGATATTTCTCCTCGTAATGCCTCCCGTGGGAATGCTTAGCACTTTTGGTGCATTCCAAGGTCTACCACTTATGGTAAATCTGGAAATGTGTCAAAATTCATGGGTTTTGTATGGGAATGCCTACACACCACCCATGGAATGTCTCCCTGGGGCAGAGTAACACAACACAGCGATGTGCGCTGCGTTGTGTTACTCTGGATTTATTAAGCCACTCGGGGCCACGCATTTTAAGAGTTGCGTCGCTCTTATGCCCCGTTGCGTGGCACAAGGGTGATGCAACTCTTAGATAAATATGCCCCATAATGAAAAATAAGCATGTAAAATAACTTTGTTCCTACCTAGGAAAAGGGAACGTCAAGCCATGCAGTAACGACTAAGGATTAATCTATACATGCACCTGCATCTTGTCATAAATCCTATGCAGAAAATGAAATGGGTGTCGCACTCATATTGTGTTTCGTCTCTAATTGAACACATCCTACAGTATTCACAGTTGGCCAGAATAATACATCAAACTGAGGAGTAGGTGTCGAGGATATTATATTTACAGTTGTTGAAGGGTTCGTTGCACTAAAGTATCATCTTAAACAGAGTTTCTGCCATTAGGCATATCCATTTCATTTTTAATAGGATTTTTGCCTCTGGAAATGTAAAGAAAAGGGGCGATGAATCATTATGCAGTAATTCAGTATGAAGTGCGCGCACAGCAAGGATCCCGGTGGGAGAGGAACAAAGAGGCATTCTTTCCTGTGTTTTGCTTGGAAGCCTTTACGTCTCAGATAAAGGACATGTATCTACGGGCGGATTAACGTTAAGGAGCCAGAATTAAAAAAACAGTAAGGTTATGTAATTGAATCTGTGCAGGGGTTCTGGGGTTTAAGACAAGCTTTTGGCCACCAGGCAACTTGCACGCGCTTTTTTAACATAAATTCGAAGCTCTACTGAGCCTGGAAGCATGTGTGGACGGGGTAAGGCTGCTACGGTATCCGTTTTCTCCAAATAGCAATAATATACGGTGGCCTGCAGGTACATTACGTGGCGCATCCAGCCGGGAAGCATAGGGAGTCCCAGAGAGGCGGTTAAAGTGCGCATTGTTTGCAAAGCGCTACCGTGGCCAACCCTGGTGGCACACGCCAGGTCCCATTCAAACTAGACTCCCTCCCTCAAATCCTCAAAGTTGCTAATTTGCCGCATTACTCTGCCCAGTCTGGCCTGTTAAGAGCAGCTTCCCTTCTGAAGCCGACGCTGAAGGGCCCTGTGTTATGTTCACAGACATGAAAGAGATACACAGACTGATAATCAAAGGCTTGTGCCTCACACCACCAAAGTCTCCAGTCATAGCCTGAGGGAAGTAACATTATCTCTGTCTTCAAGTTTAACATCTCCTTGTCTCTGAACTGGTGGTTAACTAGTGTGTCTCATAAAAACGACTAATTTCTTCCTAGCTACGAAGGCGGCAGATAATTAATAGATGCACGCATGTTTTGGGCTCTCTCATGTATTGCGGACACATCCTCGGTGGTAACGTTTCACACTGTAACTGTCAAAAGCTTCCACATTTAAATGACGAATCATGAAAGATGTTCTCTTTTTCAAACACTGGTGGACACACCAATAGTAGGACAGGGTGTTTAAGTACATAAGTATAGGTTATGCATGTCCCCCTTTTTTAGGGGAGGTTGCGTCAATATTCTTCAAGGCAGTTAATGTAAAGAAGATGTTTGAAGACTAATTGGAGGAAATGCACCTGTTCTGTGGGATTGTTTTGGTCTATGTTAAATTACATATTAGGGTGATTCATCTCTTCTGAACATAGCAACATCAAATGACGGTTGCCGTAAGGATCGCATCTGTCTCCATACCTTTGTAGTTTTATTCTGAATCTCATTTTGAGCTACCCCCACCCTCATCTCAGTCTTCTTTAAAGTGGACTTCCATCCTCGGGCAGCCACACTGAGGAAAGACTGAAACCTAAAATTAATCGGTCCTGTTTAGTTGAATATGGAGTTACTGGTTTTAATTAAAAAAAGTGCACATTTAAAAGCGTTTTTGTGCGCATGAGCAGCTGTACATGCCATCACTTTTTAAATAGGTTGGAGATATATTCCCATCGCTGTGCCTCGTTCAACCATTTTGTCGGGCGTCTTCAGCGTAAAGGTCACATACATTCACATTGTTACTTGAATAACTCGAGCGCAACATCCTGGAGGCAGCGCCTACATATGTCAAAAATGGGTTGTTACAATTTGAGAAATTAATGATGGTGGAAGTAGGTGGGTGGAATTTTATTGTTAAATTCTCCAAAAATTGTCACTATACTTGCAACCGTCAAGCTCACAATTCACTCTTAAACAGTCTGATACATGCCCACCAACCATTAGTTACAGTGTGATGATCAAGAGGGAAGAACTCTGGGAAATGAAATGAATGATAATGGAAAATGAATTTATAAAGCGTGTTAAACCCGAGGGTATCTGCGCTATATATATAGATATATATATTACCTACTGGCGGTCGCCAGTAGGTAGTTATAGTTCGGACCTTGTTTCTATTCAAAAAGCATTTTTTCATTTGCCAATATCTTGGGCGCCGTTTGACGAATCTTCGCAAACTTTTCAAAACTAATGGGGTGCTCTGGTCAGCTCCTGTCTTCACAGTTTCGGGGTTATTCGTCAAACAGGGGCCGAGAAAAAAGGGGGGTCCCAAAACACGTTTTCTCCATGTTAATTTCCATAGGAAACTTTTGTCGCAGCTGCAGCCCGAACTTCTGAATGGAATTACACCAAATTTGATAGTAAGGTAGCTCTTGGTCCAGAGTGCAATCTTTGCTTTAAATGGTGTAAATCCATTCAGTAGTTGCTGAGAAATTCATATATAAAAAAATATTAGTATCTGGTGACTGCGGTGAATCCGCGATTCGCGAACCCTCCGGATCAGGAGCGTGGCTCTGATTGGCTGCCAACACTTCAAACCAGGAAGTGTTGGCAGCCATGTTGTGACTCGGATGAACCGATTCACAAGAAAAAAGGTGGAAAAAGAAGAAAAGGGGGCAGGGTAGGAACACCCTGACACCCTAGGCCTGCCCAGGGGGTCCCACGGGGACCCCGAGGGATAAAAAGGCATTTTTTAAAATATATTTTCGGCGGGATTCGCGTAGGGCCTGTGAATCCCACCCCAAAAAAAAGAAAATGAAGCGCAGGCTCCCGTGCTTCATTTAATTGAGCCCCCGGGTGGGCCAGGTCTTGGGGGCAATGTTAACATATGGTGCAGGGGCCCGCACGGGCCCCCGCATCCCTGGGTACCACCACCTCCCTTACGCTTTGTATATAATATGCGGGCCCCCCACAGCCCCGGAACAGCCACGTCCCCGGGGCTTTCTTTTCAATAAAATGAGTGGGGGGGGGCTCCTGCCCGCCCCCACGCTGCCCCGGGGACCGCCACCTCCCCGGGGCATTCATTAATTAAAAGAAGGGGTCTGTAGTGGACCCCTGGCCCCAGGTACCACCACCTCCCCAGGGCTTTAAACCTGTTGGAGGGGGGGCCGTGCAGCCCCCCTCATGGAGCCCTCCATGGCCCTGGGGAGCGCCACCCCCCCCCAGGGCCGGCTCCAGGAATGTCCCGGGGTGCCCACCCCCGGGACATTGCAGTTTGCCATGGCATGGCGGGAGCACTGCCCCCGCCAGCCCATAGCAAAGAGTGTACTCGCTTTGAACAAGCGAGAGCACTTTGCTCTTGCTTGTTCAAAGCGAATACACTTTGGGCGGGATTCGCGTAGGGCCCGCGAATCCCGCCCCCATAAAAATAAAACTGAAGCGCAGGCTCCCGCGCTTCGTTTAATTAAGCCCCTGGGTGGGCCAGGTCCCGGGGGCAATGTTAACATATGGTGCAGGGGCCCTGCACGGGCCCCTGCATCCCTGGGTACCGCCACCTCCCTGGGGCTTTGTATATAATATGCGGGCCCCCGCAGCCCCAGGGAGAGCCACCTCCCTGGGGGCTTTCTTTTCAATAAAATGGGTGGGGGGGCTCCTGCCGGCCCCCACGCTGCCCCGGGGACCGCCACCTCCCGAGTCATTCATTAATTAAAAGAAGGGGTCCGTAGTGGAGCCCTGGCCCCGGGGACCACCACCTCCCTGGGGCTTTAAACCTGTTGGAGGGGGGCCACGCGGCCCCCCTCGTGGAGCCCTCCATGGCCCTGGGGAGCGCCACCCCCCCAGGGCCAGATCCAGCAATGTCCCAGGGTGCCCACCCCCGGGACATTGCAGTTTGCCATGGCATGGCGGGAGCACTGCTCCCGCCAGCCCATAGCAAACAGTGTACTCGCTTTGAACAAGAGAGAGCACTTTGCTCTCGCTTGTTCAAAGCGAATACACTTTGCTTTTTACCCCCAGGGAGCTGCATGTTAGAAGCTCCCTGGGGGTAAAAAGCAATGCCAGCCCCTACAGGAGGCAGGAGCCGGCCGGGTCTGCGGGGGCCTTCAGGCTCCCCGCGGTCCCTTTAAACATGACCATGCCCCGGGGCCTTCTCCTTGAAAATGACATTTATTTATTAAAAAAAAAAAAAAGGCCAAGCCCCAGGGGATGGTGTCCCCGGGGCCGCATGGCCCCCCTCCCCTTTAAAAAATAAAATAAACAGAAGCCTGGCTACGGGAGATGGGGTCCCCGGGGCCGTAATCGGCCTCAGGAGGGGGGCTGCGTGCCCCCCTCCCTTTTCAATATATATATATTTTTTAATTGGCTGAGGCACCAGGGGATGGGGTCCAAAAGGGTATGGGAAAGGGGGGGCCACACAGCCCCCCTTCCTAAAATAAAAAAAAAGAAATCCCGCAACTCGCTGGAAGCCCCACCCCCTTTCACCACTACTCTGCAAACACGGCTCGTGGCGTGCTCTAGGTTGGGGGTTGAAGTCCCCTTCCCTACTGAGGGTCCTTGGGCACCAACTAGCCCACCTCTTACCTCCAGTAAGCCCCACACAGTGGGATTGCGTAGAGATGGTTGGAGGCCACGCCTCTGTTCCCACCACTCCGCAAACAGGCTTCTTGGCGCACTGCTGGTGGGGTGATGAGGTCCCCTTGCGTCCTGAGGGCTTTAGGACTAAAATGGACTTCATCGCCCAAGCAGAAGTGCAGCAGGAGGCGCAATTGCAGAGTGGTATAAAAAGGGGGCGTGGCCTCTGACTACCTCTCAGCAATCCGGCTGTGTGGGGCTTACTGGAGGTGACAGGAGGGCTAGTTGGCCCCCAGGGACCCTCAAGAGGCAGGGGACTCCCCCCCTAACCCAGAGCACGCCAGCAGATGCGTTTGCAGAATGGTGGAGAATGGGGGCGTGGCCTGCGACTACCTCTCAGCAATCCCACTGTGTGGGGCTTACTGGAGGTAACAGGAGGGCTAGTTGGCCCACAGGGACCCTCAAGAGGCAAGGAGACTTCATTCCCGAACCCAGAGCGTGCCAGGAAGCGCGTTTGCAGAGTGGTGGACAAAGGGGGCATGGCATGGTATCAGAACTTAGCAATCCTGCAGTGTGAGACTTAGTGGAGGTAATAGGAGGGGTAGTTGGCCCCAAGGTCTTCCTTGGGGGCCAACTACCCCATCTGTTACCTCCAGTAAGTCCCACACAGTGGGATTGCTAAAAGGTCATCGGAGGCCACGCTCCCGTTTGTCCACCACACTGCAAACGCGCCTCCTGGCACACTAATGGTTGGGGGATGAAGTCCACTTTACTTCTGAGGGACTTTGGGGGCAAAAAAGCCGTCCTGGTACCTCCTGTAAGTTCTACACAGCAGAAATCCTGAGCGCTAGTCAGAGGCCCAGCCCCTTTTCTCCACCACTCTGCAAACACGACTACTAGTTAAAGAAGCATTTGCAATGCAATAGGTCTCGCATTTGTGAGAGTAGAGCTATTGGCGTTGTAAATGTAAATGTTTTTCACTAATGCTTTTTGGAGTGGAGTGGATGTACGTTGTGTGTAATGGAATTAAGTGGTATGTTGTGCGGTGAAATTATGTGGATAGAAAGTATGTGGTATTTAGTGTTTAGGAACTATGTAGAGTGAGATTATGTGTTATGGAGAGTAATTATGTGGTATGGTAGTCTGTGTTGTGGGGTGGTAACCTCAGGTTTAGTCGTCTTCATTTCCATAGAAGCTAAACTATAAACTCAATGAGACACAAAAAAAGAAGGAACCACTGAGGAGCACTTCTGGACCTAGTCAGAGGTATGAGCAGGGCCACTGGAATTATGCGACTTTTCGGCTGCAGCGATTTTTGCATAATTATACATTTTCCGTATTTGCCACATAATCCATCATCTGCCGCATAATCTGCAGATTTGAACAAAAAAACCTTGTTTCTAGCTCAAACGTTACCAAAAATGCAGCAACAAGTGTTGCAGCGTGGTCGAAGGCCCTTTGCAAAGCTGGAATGGTCACCTGTTACTTATTGCAAATGTGGGTGTTAAATTGGCCCTATGGTGCGCAAACCACTCTTGCTTCTTTCTGCGCCTCTCTTGCCTCTTTCTGCATTTCTCTTAATTCTTTCTGCACCTTTCTTTCTCTTTCTGCACTTCTCTTGCCTCTTTCTGCACATCTCTTCTGCTTTCTACACTACCCTTCTTTCTGCACCTCTCTTGCTTCTTTCTGAACCTCTCTTGCTTCTATCTTCTGCACCTCTCTTGCCTCTTTCTGAACCTCTGTTGCTTCTTTCTGCACTTCTAATGCCTCTTTCTGCACCCTCTTCCCTCTTTCTGCACCTCTCTTGCCTCTTTCTGTACCTCTTTTACCTCTTTCTGCACTTCTCTTGCCTCTTTCTGCACCTCGCTTGCCTCTTTCTACACTTCCCTTGCTTCTTTCTGCACCTCTATTGCTTCTTTCTACACCCCACTTCCCTCTTTCTGCACCCCTGTTTCTGCACCTCTGTTGCCTGTTTTTGCACCTCTCTTGCCTCTTTCTGCAATTCTCTTGCCTCTTAATGCACTTCTCTTGCCTCTTTCTGCACCCCTCTTGCCTCTTTCTGCACTGCTCCTGCCTCTTTCTGCACCTCTCTTGCCTCTTTCTGCACCTCTCGTACCTCTTTCTGCAGTTCTCTTGCCTCTATCTGCAGCTCTCTTGCTTTTTTCTGCAATTCTCTTGCCTCTTTCTGTACTTCTCTTGCCTCTTTCTACACCCCTCTTGCCTCGTTCTGCACCTCTGTTGCTTCTTTCTGCACTTCTCTTGCTTCTTTCGGCACCTCTCTTGCCTCTTTCTGCACCTCTTTTGCCTCTTTCTGCACCACTCTTCCTTCTTTCTGTACCTCTCTTGCCTCTTTCTGCACCTCTCTTGCCTGTTTCCATAACTCTCTCGCCCCTTTCTGCAGCTCTCTTGCCTCGTTCTGCACCTCTGTTGCTTCTTTCTGCACTTCTCTTGCCTCTTTCTGCATCCCTCTTGCCTGTTTCTGCACCTCACTTGCCTCTTTCTGCAACTCTCTTGCCTCTTTGTGCAACTCTCTTGCCTCTTTCTGCACTTCTCTTGCTTTTTTCTGCACATCTCTTGTTTCTTTCTGCAACTCTCTAGTCTCTTTCATCACTTCTCTTGCTTCTTTCTGCACCTCCGTTGCTTCTTTCTGTACTTCCCTTTCCTCTTTCTGCACCTCTGTTGCTTCTTTCTACACTTCTCTTGCCTCTTTCTGCATTTATGTTGCTACTTTCTGCACTTCTCTTTCCTCTTTCTACATTACCTTTGCTTCTTTCTGCACTTCTCTTCCCTCTTTCTGCACTTCCCTTGCCTGTTTCTACACCTCTGTTGCTTCTTTCTGCACTTCTCCTGCTTCTTTCTGCATCCCTCTTCCCTCTTTCTGCACCTCTCTTCCCTCTTTCTGCTCTTCCCTCTTTCTGCACCTCTCTTGCCTCTTTTTGCACCTCTCTTGCCTCTTTCTACACCTCTCTTGCCTCTTTCTGCGCCTCTCTTGCCTCTTTCTACATCTGTTGCTTCTTTTTGCACTCCTCTTGCCTCTTTCTGCACCCCTCTTCCCTCTTTCTGCACCTCTCTTGCCTCTTTCTACACCTCTCTTGCCTCTTTCTGCACCTCTCTTGCTTCTTTCTGCACCCCTCTTGCCTCTTTCTGCACCCCTCTTCCCTCTTTCTGAACATTTCTTGCCTCTTTCTGCACCTCTCTTGCCTGTTTCCATAACTCTTTTGCCCCTTTCTGCAGCTCTCTTGCCTTGTTCTGCACCTCTGTTGCTTCTTTCTGCACTTCTCTTGCCTCTTTCTGCATCCCTCTTGCCTGTTTCTGCACCTCACTTGCCTCTTTCTACAACTCTCTTGCCTCTTTGTGCACCTCTCTTGCCTCTTTCTGCACTTCTCTTGCTTTTCTCTGCACATCTCTTGTTTCTTTCTGCAACTCTCTTGTCTCTTTCATCACTTCTCTTGCTTCTTTCTGCACCTCCGTTGCTTCTTTCTGTACTTCCCTTTCCTCTTTCTGTACCTCTGTTGCTTCTTTCTACACTTCTCTTGCCTCTTTCTGCATTTATGTTGCTTTTTTCTGCACTTCTCTTGCCTCTTTCTGCACTTCTCTTGCCTGTTTCTGCACCTCTGTTGCTTCTTTCTGCACTTCTCTTCCCTCTTTCTGAACATTTCTTGCCTCTTTCTGCATCCCTGTTCCCTCTTTCTGCACATATCTTGCCTGTTTCTACAACTCTCTTGCCTCTTTCTGCAGTTCTCTTGCCTCCTTGTGCACTTCTGTTGCTTCTTTCTGCACTACTATTGCCTGTTTCTGCACCCCTATTGCCTCTTTCTGTACCTCTGTTGGTTCTTTCTGCACTTCTCTTACCTCTTTCTGCACCCCTCTTGCCTGTTTCTGCACCTCACTTGTCTCTTTCTGCACCTCTCTTGCTTCTTTCTGCACCTCTCTTGCTTCTTTCTGCACCTCACTTGCCTCTTTCTGCACTACTCTTGCTTTTTTCTGCACCTATCTTGTTTCTTTTGGCAACTCTATTGTCTCTTTCATCACTTCTCTTGCTTCTTTTTTTATCTCTGTTGCTTCTTTCTGCACTTCTCTTGCTTCTTTCTGCACTTGTCAAGTCAAAGTCAAAGGAACTTATTGAGCGCACAAATCACCTGAACGGTCTCATGGCACTTGCGGAGACTCCGTAAGAGCTAGCGATCAGATCTAAACAGCATTATTGATGATCAAATAGCCACGTTTTTAGTTCCCTCCGAAAAAGCTTGTGATCAGAGATGGACAGAAGATAAGATGGAAGCTTGTTCCAGAGGTCAGGGGCGAGAAAGGAAAAAGATCGTCCCCCGCTTCTTGCGGTGCGAATTCGTCGTGGGGTGAGGAGATGTTTTGTGCTAGATCTTAACAGTCTTCCTGGCTGATACCAGCTTAGTTTTTTCGCTAAATAACTAGGTCCGGTACCGTGTATGCTCTTGTGAGTGAGGCATAGAATTTTAAAATGGCCTCTCTTTTTTACCGGAAGCCAGTGGAGAAACCTCAGACTGGGGGCTGATGGAGATCTCGATGGAAGATTTAAAATGAGTCTAGCAGCAGTGTTCTGCAGGATCTGAAGTTTAGAAAATAGGTCTTCATTTAGAGAGGCTAATACGGCGTTCCCATAGTCCAGACGACTTACAATAAGACCCTGCACCAATGTTTTCCTGGATTCAATAGGGATTCATTTAAAGATTTTGCGTAGTTTCCGCAGAATCCCATAGCACGTGCCAATTACAAGATTTACATGATTTTTCATTGACAACTTGTTGTCAATTGTTATTCCGAGATTGCGCACTGCTTGTTTAGGGGATGGGCATGGGCCCAGTGCCTGGGGCCACCATTCGTTGGACCAATACTCTTCGGCCCTGCCAAACAGGATGATCTCTGTCTTGCTGCCGTTGAGCTGTAGTTTGTTATTGCCCATCCAGTTGTTAATATGGATCATGCAATTTTTAAACCGGGCCATTGTGTCTGTAGGGTCAGGACCAAACGTGATCAACAGCTGAGTGTCATCAGCGTATGACACTGCCTCAAAACCATAGGACCTGATTACCCTGGCCAAAGGTGTTACATAAAGGTTGAAAAGCATGGGGCTCAGGATAGAGCCCTGAGGGACTCCTATACTTACAGACCTGCTACATGAGGCCAGGGGACCTATATGTACTGTGGTTGTACGATTCATTAGATAGTTTTTGAACCAGTCCAGGGCCTTTCCCCTGACTCCCACCTCCCAGAGCCGTTGTTCTAAAATGCTATGGGAGATGGTGTCGAAGGCGGCTGACAAATCCAAAAGGACCAGCATGGCAGATTCCCTGTTATCCAGGGCCAGCCTGATGTTGTCAACCACCTCTACCACTGCTGTTTAGGTACTATGTACCGACCGGAACCCTGATTGCGATGGGTCTAGTAATCTGTGGTTTTCCAAGTGGGCAGTGAGTTGTTTATTAACCAGGGACTCAAGCACTTTCCCAAAATAAGGCAGCAGCGAAATGGGACGGTAGTTGCCTGCTACCCTTGGGTCTGAGGTCTTCACTCTTTCTACACCTCTGGTGCCTCTTTATGCACTTCTCTTGCCTCTTTCTGCACCTCTGCAGCTTCTTTCAACACGTCTCTTGCCTCTTTCTGCACCTATGTTGGTTCTTTCTGCACTTCTCCTGCTTCTTTCTTCACTCTGTTGTTTATTGCTGCACCGCTCTTGCCTCTTTCTGCACCCATCTTCCCTCTTTCTGCAACTCTCTTGCCTCTTTCTGCACTCCTGTTCCCTTTTTCTGCATCTCTCTTGCCTGTTTATGCAACTCTCTTGCCTCTTTCTGCAGTTCTCTTGCCTCCTTCTGCACACCTGTTGCTTCTTTCTGTACTTCTCTTGCCTCTTTCTGTACCCCTCTTGCCTGTTTTCACCCCACTTGCCTCTTTCTGCACCCCTCTTGCCTCTTTCTGCACCTCTCTTGCCTCTTTCTGCATCTCACGTGCCTCTTTCTGCACTTCTCTTGCTTTTTTCTGCTCCTCTCTTGTTTCTTTCTGCAACTCTATTGTCTCTTTCATCACTTCTCTTGCTTCTTTCTGCACCTCTGTTGCTTCTTTCCTGCACCTCTGTTGCTTCTTTCAGCACTTCTTTTGCCTCTTTCTGCACGTCTCTTGCCTGTTTCTGCACCTCTCTTGCCTCTTTCTGTTCCTCACGTTCCTCTTTCTGCAACTCACTCTTCTTTCTGCACCTCACTTGCCTCTTTTTGCTCCTCACTCTCTTCTTTCTGCACCTCACTTGCCTCTCTCTGCACTTCTCTTGCCTCTTTCTGTACTGCTATTATCTCTTTCTGCACCTCACTTGACTCTTGCTGTACCTCTGTTGCTTCTTTCTACACTTCTCCTGCCTCTTTCTGCATTTATGTTGCTTCTTTCTGCACTTCTCTTGCCTCTTTCTGCACCTCTCTTGCTTCTTTCTGCACCCCTCTTGCCTCTTTCTGCCCCCCTCTTCCCTCTTTCTTCCCTTCTCTTGCTCATTCCATACCTCTCTTGCCTCTTTCTGCACCTCTCTTGCTTCTTTCTGCACCCCTCTTGCCTCTTTCTGCACCCCTCTTTCTGAACATTTCTTGCCTCTTTCTGCATCCCTGTTCCCTCTTTCTGCACATATCTTGCCTGTTTCTGCAACTCTCTTGACTCTTTCTGCAGTTCTCTTGCCTCCTTGTGCACTTCTGTTGCTTCTTTCTGCACTACTATTGCCTGTTTCTGCACCCCTATTGCCTCTTTTTGTGCCTCTGTCGGTTCTTTCTGCACTTCTCTTGCCTCTTTCTACATTTCTGTTGCTTCTTTCTGCACTTCTCTTGCCCCTTTCTGCACTTCTCTTGCCTGTTTCTGCACCTCTGTTGCTTCTTTCTGCACTTCTCTTGCATCTTTCTGCATCCCTCTTCCCTCTTTCTGCACCTCTCTTCCCTCTTTCTGCACCTCTCTTGCCTCTTTCTGTACCTCTCTTGCCTCTTTCTGCACCTCTCTTGCCTCTTTCTACACCTCTCTTGCTTCTTTCTGCACCTCTCTTGCTTCTTTATGCACCCCTCTTGCCTCTTTCTGCACTCCTCTTCCCTCTTTCTGAACATTTCTTGCCTCTTTCTGCATCTCTGTTCCCTATTTCTGCACCTCTCTTGCCTCTTTCTGCACCTCACTTGCCTCTTTCTGCACTTCTCTTGCTTTTTTCTGCACCTCTCTTGTTTCTTTTGGCAACTCTCTTGTCTCTTTC
Organism: Calotriton arnoldi; assembly: GCA_963921515.1. Taxonomy (NCBI): domain Eukaryota; kingdom Metazoa; phylum Chordata; class Amphibia; order Caudata; family Salamandridae; genus Calotriton; species Calotriton arnoldi. The sequence goes on along the minus strand of CAWUFW010001531.1, from coordinate 920,397 downwards.
ATCACTTCTCTTGCTTCTTTTTGCACCTCTGTTGCTTCTTTCAGCACTTCTCTTGCTTCATTCTGCACTTGTCTTCACTCTTTCTACACATCTGTTGCCTCTTTATGCACTTCTCTTGCCTCTTTCTGCACCTCTGTTGCTTCTTTCAGCACGTCTCTTGCCTCTTTCTGCACCCCTCTTGCCTCTTTCTGCACCTATGTTGGTTCTTTCTGCACTTCTCCTGCTTCTTTCTTCAGTCTGTTGTTTTTTGCTGCACCCCTCTTGCCTCTTTCTGCACCCCTCTTCACTCTTTCTGCAACTCTCTTGCCTCTTTCTGCGCTCCTGTTCCCTTTTTCTGCATCTCTCTTGCCTGTTTCTGCAACTCTCTTGCCTCTTTCTGCAGTTCTCTTGCCTCCTTCTGCACCTCTGTTGCTTCTTTCTGTACTTCTCTTGCCTCTTTCTGTACCCCTGTGAGAAGTTGGCCTGGTATATGCTGTTCACTAGTTAAAGTGGACACCTTGCACCAGTACAATTCGACTCTTATGGTAGGTAGGTTTAAGACAACCTTTATAGAAAGCTATCCTAGTGGTAGCTGTGGAGAGCAGCCTTCAGGCTAAGTCTTGGAGGAATGTAAAGCAGCTTGTTTTACCACACAATCTCTTGAATCACCAAATGAAAAGACACCACACAGGTATATATATCAAATATATATGTATTTATTACTAAACAACTCTCTACTAATCTCTTGTGAGATTAGAAGTCAGGAACATATGCACAAATCAACGTTTCACAATAAATTGAGCACAAATATGGCTGGGGCCCTAGGGGCGTACCAGACCATATACTAAAAAGAGACTTAAGAACAACGACTTGCAAAGGGACAAGGCCTAGGGCCTTCAGAAGTGCTGGGACCTCACGAAACCACCCAAGGCAGGTAAGTAAAGGACCCACGGGGGACGCGTGCAGTGAGTGAACACAGGCGCGGATCGCCGTAGACTTCAATGGGGCAAGTCGCGGTTGGAAATTAAGAGTTTAAGGGCACTTCGGGAGTAGCTACAAGCAAGTCACTTACAGGGTAAGTAGTTCTGGGGCCAACACCCACAGGAGCACTGTAGTGCTGGAGTTACCTCACCCAGGGAAGCCGGGTGCATAGGTGTCCTTTAGTGTCGGGTCGCGGCGTCGTTTTCAATGGGAGCCAATGAAGACTTGCTGCTTGTGAAGACAGAAGAAGTGTCCGGGGGAATCCAAGCCTGGATTCGGAAGAAGGAAGACCTGAAAGCAGAGGGGACAGTGTTCAAAGTCACTGGGCAGTGACCCGGGGCAAGGAAGATGAATGCCCACCGTCATCGACAGATTCAGGTCGTTCACTGGTCTCTTGACTCTTCGGCCACGAGGTCCAGGAGGCGTCGAGGATGACCAGGAGCTGGATTCAGTGTGTCCCACAAAGTTTGCAGCTTACTGCGGTGTCGGCGACCTGATTGGAGCCAACAAGCCTTGGTAGCAGCAAGTCTTGTGGAAAGAGCAAAAAGTCAATGGTGCAGACCAGCAAGGTCTGGGGAACTCACCCAGCGAAGGTAAGTCAGGGCAGGCCTGGAGCAACCAGGGGAGCTCTTTGGTTCTGTATAAAAGTCTTCAGGGGACCCACAAGCCAGCTGGCAAGGGATTGCAAAGACGCCTTGGGAGGATTCCTTCAACAGGGGCCCACGGTCACTTGGGACAGGGTAGGCCTCTGATCTTCAGAGGGTTTCCTGCTAGAGGCTGGGACCACACGTGGTCCAAAGCACAGGTTCGTAGAACGTCGTGAAGGGGCTGCACTTGACAATAGTGCACGGTACCCAGGGACTGCAGTTCCTCGTCACTCGTGGGGTCCACTTGCCTCAGCTTCACTGGGGACTCACGATGGCCTTGGAGAAGTCAGGAAATCTTCGTCTTGGGCTGCAGGGACCTCGGGCTCCGGCAGGAGCGGCATAGTTTGCGACTTGTTTCAGTTTTTGGTGCCTGCCAAGCAGGGGAGTCACTCCTTGACTCCAAGGGAGATTCTTCAGTCTTCCAGAGGTAGTGGAACGTCGAAGGTCTGGGATTCTTCAGTAGAGCGTCGTCCAGAGAGATCTAGTTTGCAATGGCAAGGGTTCCCTACCTTATACTAAAAAGGAAGGGAGGGACTAGCTCTAAGAGCCCACCTATGGGAGGGTCAGGGGAGTGGGTGGCTACACCCACTTCCCTTTGTCCAGTTTTGCGCCAGAGCAGGGGCAGGTAGCCCCTGAGCCGGTTTGAACTGGTGTATGCACAGAGGAGCCTTCTGCTCCCCCAGTGCAGGACTTCAAAGCACTCTAGGAGTGCACCCACCCAGCCCCAATACACTAAACCCTGTCTGGGAGGTGGTCACACCTCCCTGTGACAGGATACCTATTGTTGGGCCTCCTCCACTGCGAGTTTCGGTCATCAGCAGGAGGGCAGCCCAGTGTCTGTGACTGGTGGCATCCATTTTGTGATGCCAAGGCTCTTCAGGATTCTACCGCATTTCCACAGTAGGTACATGTCTATCCCTCTAGAAGGGTGGGATCGTACTCCCACACCAGTTACTGGTGTGGGGGTATGATTCCAAGGTGTTTGACACCAAACACGACATGTTTTGATGCAGCCATTCCAAAGTTAGCATTAACCGCGAGGTTATAATGCACTTAAGAGTATATGGTTTGACCGCATTCACAAACAGCCCCAGAGAATGGACTCTGAGAGCTGCAGAGGCACCCTCCCACATAGAAACTAAGCACCCTGCCCTCAGGATTGATAGGGCCTGCCTTAGGGGTGACTGATAGGTTTAAATGTGTGTGCAGGGGAGATATAGGGAACCTATATCTCAGTGAGGGGTGCTAGCACCTCCTCACCCAGGCTGCAGTAGCAGGCCTGTGGTGTCAGATTTAGTCTGCTTCCCAGGGGTGGCATAATACATGCTTCAGCCCCTGGTAGGCCTGTGAAGTACCTATGCCCTTGGTACCTAAGGTACCATATACTAGGGACTCATAAGGTACCACAGTATCCAATCACTAGTGCACCTAGAGTGCACTCCAAGTCGTTTAGAGAGAACAGAGAGGCTGGGGCACTGATGGGCAGGGTCCCAGCCAGACTATAGCCAGAAACCAGTGTAAACATCAGAAAAAAAGTGGGGGCAACATAAGAGGCAGATCCTACTCTCCTACACAACCCCCCAAACGCAGGGACACTAAACTAACCTTGACCAGTTGAGTCTTCGTGCTCTAAGTGGAAATACCTTGAGAGTCCATCTGCATTGGCATGTTGGGTCCCAGGCCTGTGTTCCACTGTATAGTCCATCCCCTGTAGGGAAATGGACCACCTTAAAAGTTTTGGGTTTTCACCTTTCATCTGTTTAAGCCATAGGAGGGGCTTGTGGTCAGTCTGAACTATGAAGTGAGTGCCAAACAAGTATGGCCTCAGCTTCTTCAGGGCCCACACCACAGCAAAGGCCTCCCTCTCTATAGCTGACCAACGTTTCTCTCTAGGGGTCAGCCTCCTGCTAATAAAAGCTACTGGCTGGTCTTGACCTTCATCATTCAGTTGAGACAGTACAGCTCCCACACCCAGCTCAGAAGCATCTGTTTGGACAATGAACTTTTTGGTGTAGTCTGGACTCTGTAAGATGGGGGCAGTGCACATGGCCTGCTTTAGGTCTTCAAATGCCTTCTGACAGCTAGCTGTCCACTGAACCTTTTTGGCATTTTCTTTGAGGTCAGATCATTCAAGGGGGTCACTATAGATCCATATCCCTTCACAAACCTCCTATAGTACCCAGTCAGGCCTAAGAAGGCTCTCACCTGTGTCTGGGTGGTTGGAGCAACCCATTTCATTATGGTTTGGATTTTGCTCTGTAAAGGCTGAACCTGGCCTTCACCCACAAGGTGGCCCAGGTACACAACCTGACTCTGCCCTATCTGGCACTTAGTGGCCTTGATAGTGAGGCCTGCTTTCTGCAGAGCCTCCAAAACATTTCTGAGGTGGACCAGGTGATCCTGCCAGGAGGAACTAAAGACAGCAATATCATCTAGATAAGCTGAGCAATAAGTTTCCATCCCTGCCAGAACTTTGTTCACCAACCTCTGAAAAGTGGCAGGTGCATTCTTCAATCCAAAGGGCATCACCACAAAGTGGTAGTGCCCACCAGGGGTCGAAAATGCTGTTTTGGCTTTTGCATCATCAGCTAACCTGATCTGCCAGTAGCCAGCTGTTAGGACAAATGTACTCAGATATTTGACTGAGGCCAAAGTATCAATCAGCTCATCTGCCCTTGGTATGGGATAGGCATCAGTCCTGGTGACTGCATTGAGGCCTCTGTAGTCTACACAAAACCTCATTTCTTTCTTACCACCCTGGGTATGAGGCTTGGGTACTAGGACTACTGGGCTAGCCCAAGGGCTATCTGAAGGCTCAATCACACCTAACTCCAACATTTTCTGGACTTCAGTCCTGATACAGTCCCTGACATGGTCAGGTTGCCTGTAGATTTTACTCTTGACAGGCAGACTGTCCCCAGTGTCCACCTCATGGGTGCACCAGGTAGTCTGCCTAGGGGTCAGGCTAAACATATGTCTGTACTGCTGCAGAACTTGTCTGCACTCAGTTTGCTGATGGTCAGTGAGGCTGCTTGCCAAAGCAACACCATCTACTGACCCATCATCAGGGTTCTGTGAGAGCAGGTCAGGGAGAGGGTCACTCTCCTCCTCCTGTTCCTCATCAGTTGCCATGAGCAAGCCCATGTCAGCCCTGTCAACATATGGTTTCAATCTGTTGACATGGAGCACCCTCAGGGGGCTCCTGGGAGTTCCAAGATTCACCAGATAGGTAACTTCTCCCTTTTGCTCAACTATTGTATGGGGGCCACTCCATTTGTCTTGGAGGGCTGCTGGGGCCACAGGCTCCAACACCCACACTTTCTGTCCTGGCTGGTACACAGTCAGCACAGCCTTTTGGTCATGCCAAGCTTTTTGTAATTCTTGGCTGGCCTCCAGGTTTTTGGTTGCCTTCTTCATGTATTCGGCCATCCTGGAGCGGAGACCAAGTACATAGTCCATCACATCCTGTTTGGGGGGTTTGAGAGGTAACTCCCAGCCCTCTTTTACCAAACATAATGGACCTCTTACAGGATGCCCAAACAGAAGCTCAAATGGGCTGTAACCAACCCCCTTCTGTGGAACCTCTCTGTGGGCAAACAACAGGCAGGGAAGAAGAAGGTCCCATTTCCGCCTAAGCTTCTCTGGGAGTCCTTTTATCATTCCCTTTAGGGTTTTGTTGAAACGTACAACCAACCCATTGCATTGTGGGTGATAGGGGGTGGTGAACTTATAAGTTACACCACACTCCTTCCACATTGCTTTCAAATATCCTGACATGAAGTTTGTACCTCTGTCAGAGATGACCTCCTTTGGGAAACCCACTCTGGAGAAAACTCCAATGAGGGCTCTTGCCACCACAGGGGCTGTGGTGGTCCTCAGGAGAATTGCCTCTGGGTACCTGGTGCCATGATCCACTACCACCAGGATAAATCTGTGCCCAAATGCAGTTTGAGGGTCAAGGCCAGGGGACCAACAATGTCAATCCCTACCCTTTCAAAGGGTACCCCCACCACAGGTAGTGGTATCAGGGGGACTTTGTGGTGCCACCTGCCTTGCCACTGGCTTGGCATGTGACACAGGAGCGACAAAACTCCTCTGTGTCCTCTGACATATGTGGCCAATGAAAATGTGGAACAAGCCTGTCCCAGGTCTTGTTTTGGCCCAAGTGACCTGCTAAAGGGATATCATGTGCTAGGGTCAAGAGGAACACCCTAAACTTCTGAGGTATTACCAACCTCCTGGTGGCTCCAGGGGCTGGATCTCTACCCTCAGAATATAGGAGTCCCTCATCCCAATAAAGTTTATGGGATCCACTAGCACTCCCAGCAGCCTGAGCAGCAGCCTGCTGTCTGAGGGGTTCAAGAGAGGGGCAGCACTGTTGCTCCTTACTCAGATCTTCCCTAGAAGGGCCCCCTGCCCCCAAGAACTCAACCTGATCAGGCTCAAGTTCCTCTGGGGCAGTTCCTTCTGCAGGATCTGCTCCTCCTCCCTCAAGAGGGGAATCAGTGATCTGAGACAGAGGGAAGGCACTGCCTTACCCCTACTGCTCCTCTTCTTGGGAAGCATCTGGTCCATGGTTTCAGGATCCAGAGCTGGTTCAGTGTCATGCATTTTGGCCTGTGACCTGGTCACAGCAAATACCTCTGCAGGGATGCCCAACATCTCAGCATGAGTCCATAACTCTACTTCAGACCAGGCTGAAGTTTCTAGATCATTGCCCAATAGACATTCGACAGGGAGGTCTGCACTGACTACAACCTTCTTGAGGCCAGTTACCCCTCCCCAGGAGAAATTCACAACTGCCAGACTATGGTTGGTCCTGACATTGCTTGCATTGGTCACCTGGTACATTTCACCCAGGATGATCTGTCCAGGGTCCACAAGATCCTCTGCCACCATGGTGACACTAGCACCTGTGTCCCTAAATGCCAAAGCCTGTTTGCCATTTATTACAGGCTGCTGTTTGTATTTGCCCAGATTACTGGGGCTCACCAGGAAGGACATGTCAATGTCTCAATCACAAATCAGCATTGCCTGAGTGGGTACTCTGACTAGGCCAGAGTCCACTTCAGAACCCAGGGTCAACCCTACTACACCCTTATTCTGAGTACCACCTCCACCAGTAGCTGAACTAGGGGGAACAGTTGCCTTAGGGGCAGGAGTGGTGGTGGTTTGGTCTTTGGACTTGTTACAATCAGAAGTCCAGTGCCCTTTCTGTTTACAGAATTTGCACCAGGGCTTCTTTTGGCCTTTTCCCTTGTTGGATTGTGACTCCCCACCAGATGCAGATTTTTGGGGCCCTTGTGAAGACTTCTGGTCTTTTGACTTATCCCCACTTTTCTCAGAGCCCTTAGAATCCTGCTTCTTTGTGTCACCCCCTTGGTTCTGGGTTTTCTGCCTCACCCTGGTTCTGACCCACTTGTCTGCCTTCTTTCCCAATTCTTGGGGAGAGGTCAGATCTGAGTCCACCAGGTATTGATGCAACAACTGGTTCTGGCAATTATTAAGGATCTGTTCTCTCATCATTAGATTATACAATCCCTTGAAATCAGTAACCCTACTGCCAACCAGCCAACCCTCCAGAGCCTTGGTTGCACAATCTACAAAGTCAGTCCAGTCCTGAGTCTGTGCCTTCTGGGTGTCTCTGAACTTCAACCTGTACTGCTCAGTGGTTAAGCCAAACCCATCTATCAGTGCACTCTTCAGGACTTCATAGTCATCAGCATCCTCTTCTCTAACAGTGAGGAGCTTGTCTCTACCTTTATCTGAAAAGGAGAGCCACAAGATTGCTGCCCACTGCTTTTGGGGGACCTGTTGTACTCTACAGGCCCTTTCCATAGCAGTAATCCACTTATGGATATCATCCCCACTCTGGTAGGGAGGAACAACCTTGCTCAGGTTCCTATGGTCTGGAATATATTCTCTGCCTCTAGGGACACTGTTGCTGCCACCAGGGGTTCTAACCCCTCTTTTCTAGAAGCTCTCTGGAGCTCCAGGGCTTCTCTATCTAATGCCAACTGCTTGGTTTTGAGGGCAAATCTTGCTTCCTCATACTGCAGCAGTTTGTACATTCTGTCAGAGGAGGTCTCTCTTCTTGGGAAGTAGGAGTTCCTCTGGTAGACAGATTCTCTGCCAGAGTGATAGGAGTGGTCAGATTCCCTAGAAAGGGACCTAGGCCTCTCCTCCACTATGTCAGTTCTCTTAGGGAGAATTCCTCTGTCCTGTTCAGACCCCTTGGGACCTGGCCCTACAACCACAGAGTCTTGGTCATCCTGATGTCCATCATCTGACCCAGACACTGTAATTGACCCACTCACTGATTCAGACCCATTAGCTCCTAGAGCTAATCTAAGATCATCTGCTGTCAGCAGATCTATTAGGTGTAGTGTGGAGGGACTCTGCCCTATCTTCAGGTGCCTTGCAGCACACATGGCTTTCAAGTCAAAGAAAGTCATGTCCTTATACTGAGGCTGAGTGGATCCACTGGGTCCACCCCTTAAGGACATTCTAGTGTTGTGCAGTGTTGTACTACCTACACTAGTTTGTGGCCTACTGATACTAGCTTGAGCTGTAGAAAGGGTGTGCTATCCCTTGGCACACAGCTCTAAGTTCAGTAGAACTTATTGATACTAAGCTTGACTTTATATGTACCTTGAGTACCTATAGTGGTTTTCAGTTAGTAATTCAAATAGAGATTTTCTGGTAAAACAATAGCAAGCTGGAATCCCACACACTGCCACCAATGTGAGAAGTTGGCCTGGTATATGCTGTTCACTAGTTAAAGTGGACACCTTGCACCAGTACAATTCGACTCTTATGGTAGGTAGGTTTAAGACAACCTTTACAGAAAGCTATCCTAGTGGTAGCTGTGGAGAGCAGCCTTCAGGCTAAGTCTTGGAGGAATGTAAAGCAGCTTGTTTTACCACACAATCTCTTGAATCACCAAATGAAAAGACACCACACAGGTATATATATCAAATATATATGTATTTATTACTAAACAACTCTCTACTAATCTCTTGTGAGATTAGAAGTCAGGAACATATGCACAAATCAACGTTTCACAACAAATTGAGCACAAATATGGCTGGGGCCCTAGGGGCGTACCAGACCATATACTAAAAAAGAGACTTAAGAACAATGACTTGCAAAGTGACAAGGCCCCGGGCCTTCAGAAGTGCTGGGGCCTCACGAAACCACCCACGGCAGGTAAGTAAAGGACCCACGGGGGACGCGTGCAGTGAGGGAACACAGGCGCGGATCGCCGTAGACTTCAATGGGGCAAGTCACGGTTGGAAATTAAGAGTTTAAGGGCACTTCGGGAGTAGCTACAAGCAAGTCACTTACAGGGTAAGTAGTTCTAGGGCCAACACCCACAGGAGCACCGTAGTGCTGGAGTTACCTCACCCAGGGAAGCCGGGTGCATAGGTGTCCTTTGGTGTCGGGTCGCGGCCTCGTTTTCAATGGGAGCCAATGAAGACTTGCTGCTTGTGAAGTCAGAAGAAGTGTCCGGTGGAATCCAAGCCTGGATTCAGAAGGAGGAAGACCTGAAAGCAGAGGGGACAGTGTTCAAAGTCACTAGGCAGTGACCCGGGGCAAGGAAGATGACTGCCCACCGTCGTCGACAGATTCAGGTCGTTCACAGGTGTCTTGACTCTTCGGCCACGAGGTCCAGGAGGCGTCGAGGACAACCAGAAGCTGGATTCAGCGTGTCCCACAAAGTTTGCAGCTGACTGCGGTGTCGGCAACCCGATTGGAGCCAACAAGCTTTGGTAGCAGCAAGCTATGTGGAAAGAACAAAAAGTCAATGGTGTAGACCAGCAAGGTCTGGGGGACTCACCCAGCAAGGGTAAGTCAGGCTAAGGCCTGGAGCAACCAGGGGAGCCCTTTGGATTTGTAGAAAAGTCTTCAGGGGACCCACAAGCCGGCTGGCAAGGGTTTGCGAAGACGCCTCGGGAGGATTCCTTCAACAGGGGCCCACGGTCACTCGGGACGGGGCAGGCCTCCGATCTTGGGATGGATCTCTGCTAGAGGCTGGGACCACACGTGGTCCAAAGCACAGGTTCGTAGAACGTCGTGAAGGGGTTGCACTCAAAAATAGTGCACGGTACCCAGGGACTGCGGTTCCTCATCACTCGTGGGGTCCACTTGCCTCAGCTTCGCTGGAGACTCACGATATCCTTGGATAAGTCAGGAAATCCTCTTCCTGGGCTGCAGGGACTTCGGGCTCTGGCAGGAGCGGCATAGTTTGCGACCATCATTGCAGTTTTTGGTGCCTGCCAAGCAGGGGAGTCACTCCTTGACTCCAAGGGAGATTCTTCAGTCTTCCAGAGGTAGTGGAACGTCGAAGGTCCGGGATTCTTCTTTAGAGCGTCATCCAGGAATATCTAGTTTGCAAGGTCAAGGGTTCCCTATCTTATACTAAAAGGAAGGGAGGGGCTAGCTCTATGACCCCACCTATGGGAGGGTCAGGGGAGTGGGTGGCTACACCCACTTCCCTTTGTCCAGTTTCGCGCCAGAGCAGGGGCAGGTAGCCCCTGAGCCGGTTTGAACTGGTGTATGCACAGAGGAGCCTTCTGCTCCCCCAGTGCAGGACTTCAAAGCACTCTAGGAGTGCACCCACCCAGCCCCAATACACTAAACCCTGTCTGGGAGGTGGTCACACCTCCCTGGGACAGGATACCTATTGTTGGGCCTCCTCCACTGCGAGTTTCGGTCATCAGCAGGAGGGCAGCCCAGTGTCTGTGACTGGTGGCATCCATTTTGTGATGCCAGGGCTCTTCAGGATTCTACCGCGTTTCCACAGTAGGGTACATGTCTATCCCTCCAGAAGGGTGGGATCATACTCCCACACCAGGTACTGGTGTGGGGGTATGATTCCAAGGTGTTTGACAACAAACACGACATGTTTTGATGCAGCCATTCCAAAGTTAGCATTAACCGCGAGGTTATAATGCACTTAAGAGTATATGGTTTGACCGCATTCATAAACAGCCCCAGAGAATGGACTCTGAGAGCTGCAGAGGGGCCCTGCTCAGGCAGAGGCACCCTCTCACATAGAAACTAAGCACCCTGCCCTCAGGATTGATAGGGCCTGCCTTAGGGGTGACTGATAGGTTTAAATGTGTGTGCAGGGGAGATATAGGGAACCTATATCTCAGTGAGGGGTGCTAGCACCCCCTCACCCAGGCTGCAGTAGCAGGCCTGTGGTGTCAGATTTAGTCTGCTTCCCAGGGGTGGCATAATACATGCTTCAGCCCCTGGTAGGCCTGTGAAGTACCTATGCCCTTGGTACCTAAGGTACCATATACTAGGGACTCATAAGGTACCACAGTATCCAATCACTAGTGCACCTAGAGTGCACTCCAAGTCGTTTAGAGAGAACAGAGAGGCTGGGGCCCTGATTGGCAGGGTCCCAGCCAGACTATACGCAGAAACCAGTGTAAACATCAGAAAAAAAGTGGGGGCAACATAAGAGGCAGATCCTACTCTCCTACAATTGCTGCACCCCTCTTGCCTCTTTCTGCACCCCTCTTTGCACTTTCTGCAACTCTCTTGCCTCTTTCGGCACCCCTGTACTCTTTTTCTGCATCTCTCTTGCCTGTTTCTGCAACTCTCTTGCCTCTTTCTGCAGTTCTCTTGCCTCCTTCTACACCTCTGTTGCTTCTTTCTGCACTTCTCTTGCCCCTTTCTGTACCCCTCTTGCCTGTTTCTTCACCTCAATTGCCTTTTTCTGCACCCGTCTTGCCTCTTTTTGCACCTCTCTTGCCTTTCTGCCCCCCACTTGCCTCTTTCTGCACTTCTCTTGCTTTTTTCTGCACCTCTCTTGTTTCTTTCTGCACCTCTCTTGTCTCTTTCATCACTTCTCTTGCTTCTTTCCACACCTCTGTTGCTTCTTTTTGCACCTCTGTTGCTTCTTTCAGCACTTCTCTAGCCTCTTTCTGCACTTCTCTTGCCTGTTTCTGCACCTCTCTTGCCTCTTTCTGTTCCTCACGTTCCTCTTTCTGCAACTCACTCTTCTTTCTGCACCTCACTTGCCTCTTTCTGCCCCTCATTCTCTTCTTTCTGACCCTCAGTTGCCTCTCTCTGCACTTCGCTTGCCTCTTTCTGTACCGCTCTCGTCTCTTTCTGCACCTCACTTGACTCTTGCTGTACCTCACTCTCTTCTTTCCATACTTTTCTTGCTTCTTTCTGTACTTCTCTTGGTATTTTCTGCACCCATGTTCCCTCTTTTTGCACCTCTCTTGCCTGTTTCTGCACCTCTCTTGCCTCTTTCTGCAGTTCTCTTGCCTCTTTCTGCACCTTTCTTGCTTCTTTATGCACCTCACTTGCTTCTTTCTGCAACTCTCTTGCTTCTTTCTGTAATGCTCTTGCCTGTTTCTGCACCCATCTTCCCCCTCTCTGCACCTTTCTTGCCTCTTTCTGCACACCTGTTCCCTCTTTCTGCACCTATATTGCCTGTTTCTGCAACTCTCTTGCCTCTTTCTGAAGTGTTCTTGCCTCCTTCTGCACCTCTGTTGCTTCTTTCTGCACTTCTCTTGCCTCTTTCTGCACCCCTCTTGTCTGTTTCTGCACCTCTCTTGCCTCTTTCTGCATTTCTCTTGCCTCTTTCTGCAAATCTCTTGCTTCTTTATGCACCTCACTTGCCTCTTTCTGCAACTCTCTTGCTTTTTTCTGCACCTCTCTTGTTTCTTTCTGCAACTCTCTTGTCTCTTTCATCACTTCTCTTGCTTTTTCTGTACCTCTGTTGCTTCTTTCAGCACTTCCCTTGCCTCTTGCTGCACCTCTCTTGCTTCTTTATGCACCTCACTTGCCTCTTTCTGTAACTCTCTTGCTTTTTTCTGCACCTCTCTTGTTTCGTTCTGCAACTCTCTTGTCTCTTTCATCACTTCTCTTGCTTCTTTCTGCACCTCTGTTGCCTCTTTCTGCACCTCACTTGCTTCCTTCTGTACCCCTCTTGCCTCTTTCTGCACCCCTCTTCCCTCTTTCTGCACCTGTCTTGCCTCTTTCTGTACCCCTCTTCCCGCACCTCTCCTGTGTCTTTCTGCACTTCTATTGCCTCTTTCTGAACCTCTGTTGCTTCTTTCTGCACTTCTCTTGCCTCTTTATGCATTTCTCTTGCCTCTTTCTGCACTTGTTTTGCCTCTTTCTGCACTTGTCTTGCACTTCTCTTTCCTCTTTCTGCACATTTCTTACTCTTTCTGCAACTCTCTTGTTTTTTTCTGCACTTCTGTTGCCTCTTTCTGTACTTCTCTTGCCTCTTTCTGCACCTCACTTGCCTTTTTCTGCAGTTCTCTTGCCTCTTTCTGTACCTCACTCTCTTCTTTCTGCACCTCTCTTGCCTCTTTCTGTACTTCTCTTGCTCCTTTCTTCACTTTTCTTGCGTCTTTCTGCATCCCTCTTCCCTCTTTCTGCACCTCTCTTCCCTCTTTCTGCACCTCTCTTGCCTCTTTCTGCACCTCTCCTGCCTCTTTCTGCAGTTCTCTTGCCTCCTTCTGCACCTCTGTTGCTTCTTTCTGCACTTCTCTTGCCTCTTTCTGTACCCCTCTTGCCTGTTTCTTCACCTCACTTGCCTTTTTCTGCACCTCACTTGCCTCTTTCTGCACTTCTCTTGCTTTTTTTTGCACCTCTCTTGTTTCTTTCTGCAACTCTATTGTCTCTTTCATCACTTATCTTGCTTCTTTCTGCACCTCTGTTGCTTCTTTCTGCAACTCTGTTGCTTCTTTCAGCACTTCTATTGCCTCTTTCTGCACTTCTCTTGCCTGTTTCTGCACCTCTCTTGCCTCTTTCTGTTCCTCACATTCCTCTTTCTGCAACTCACTCTTCTTTCTGCACCTCACTTGCCTCTTTTTGCACTTCACTCTCTTCTTTCTGCACCTCACTTGCCTCTCTCTGCACTTCTCTTGCCTCTTTCTGTACTGCTATTGTCTCTTTCTGCACCTCACTTGACTCTTGCTGTACCTCTGTTGCTTCTTTCTACACTACTCCTGCCTCTTTCTGCATTTATGTTGCTTCTTTCTGCACTTCTGTTGCCCCTTTCTGCACTTCTCTTGCCTGTTTCTGCACCTCTGTTGCTTCTTTCTGCACTTCTCTTGCATCTTTCTGCATCCATCTTCCCTCTTTCTGCACCTCTCTTCCCTCTTTCTGCACCGCCTCTTTCTGTACCTCTCTTGCCTCTTTCTGCACCTCTCTTGCCTCTTTCTACACCTCTCTTACCTCTTTCTGCACCTCTTTTGCTTCTTTCTGCACCCCTCTTGCCTCTTTCTGAACATTTCTTGCCTCTTTCTGCACCCCTGTTCCGTCTTTCTGCACATCTCTTGCCTGTTTATGCAACTCTCTTGCCTCTTTCTGCAGTTCTCTTGCCTCCCTGTGCACTTCTGTTGTTTCTTTCTGCACTACTATTGCCTGTTTCTTCACCCCTCTTGCCTCTTTCTGTACCTCTGTTGGTTCTTTCTGCACTTCTCTTGCTTCTTTCTGTACCTCTCTTGCTTCTTTCTGTAAGCCTCTTGCCTTTTTCTGCACCCCTCTTCCCTCTTTCTACACCTCTCTTGCCTCTTTCTGCACCCATGTTCCCTCTTTCTGTACCTCTCTTGCATGTTTCTGCAACTCTCTTGCCTCTTTCTGCAGTTCTCTTGCGTAATTCTGCACCTCTGTTGCTTCTTTCTGCAGTGCTCTTGCTTCTTTCTGCGCCCCTCTTGCCTCTTTCTCACCTCTCTTGCTTCTTTCTGCACCTCTCTTTCCTCTTTCTGCTCCTCACTTGCCTCTTTCTGCACTTCTCTTGCTTTTTTCTTCACCTCTCTTGTTTCTTTTGGCAACTCTCTTGTCTCTTTCATTACATCTCTTGCTTCTTTTTGCACCTCTGTTGCTTCTTTCAGCACTTCTCTTGCCTCTTCCTGCACCCCTCTTGCCTCTTTCTGCACCTCTCTTGCTTCTTTCTGCACCCCTCTTGCCTGTTTCTGCAACTCTCTTGCCTCTTTCTGCAGTTCTCTTGCCTCCCTGTGCACTTCTGTTGCTTCTTTCTGCACTACTATTGCCTGTTCCTGCACCCCTCTTGCCTCTTTCTGTACCTCTGTTGGTTCTTTCTGTACTACTCTTGTTTCTTTCTGTACCTCTCTTGCTTCTTTCTGTAAGCCTCTTGCCTTTTTCCGCACCCCTCTTCCTGCACCTCTCTTGCCTCTTTCTGCACCCATGTTCCCTCTTTCTGTACCTCTCTTGCCTGTATCTGCAACTCTCTTGCTTCTTTCTGCAGTGCTCTTGCTTCTTTCTGTGCCCCTCTTGCCTGTTTCAGCACCTCTCTTGCCTCTTTCTGCAGTTCTCTTGCCTCCCTGTGCACTTCTGTTGCTTCTTTCTGCACTACTATTGCCTGTTTCTGTACCCCTATTGCCTCTTTCTGTACCTCTGTTGGTTCTTTCTGCATTTCTCTTCCTTCTTTATGTACCTCTCTGGCTTCTTTCTGTAAGCCTCTTGCCTTTTTCCGCACCCCTCTTACCTCTTTCTGCACCTATGTTGGTTCTTTCTGCACTTCTCCTGCTTCTTTCCTCACCTCTGTTGTTTATTGCTGCACCCCTCTTGCCTCTTTCTGCACCCCTCTTTACACTTTCTGCAACTCTCTTGCCTCTTTCGGCATCCCTGTACTCTTTTTCTGCATCTCTCTTGCCTGTTCCTGCAACTCTCTTGCCTCTTTGTGCAGTTCTCTTGCCTCCTTCTGCACCTCTGTTGCTTCTTTCTGCACTTCTCTTGCCCCTTTCTGTACCCCTCTTGCCTGTTTCTTCACCTCAATTGCCTTTTTCTGCACCCGTCTTGCCTCTTTTTGCACCTCTCTTGCCTCTTTCTGCCCCCCACTTGTCTCTTTCTGCACTTCTCTTGCTTTTTTCTGCACCTCTCTTGTTTCTTTCTGCAACTCTCTTGCCTCTTTCATCACTTCTCTTGCTTCTTTCCGCACCTCTGTTGCTTCTTTTTGCACCTCTGTTGCTTCTTTCAGCACTTCTATAGCCTCTTTCTGCACTTCTCTTGCCTGTTTCTGCACCTCTCTTGCCTCTTTCTGTTCCTCACGTTCCTCTTTCTGCAACTCACTCTTCTTTCTGCACCTCACTTGCCTCTTCTGCCCCTCATTCTCTTCTTTCTGACCCTCAGTTGCCTCTCTCTGCACTTCACTTGCCTCTTTCTGTACCGCTCTTGTCTCTTTCTGCACCTCACTTGACTCTTGCTGTACCTCACTCTCTTCTTTCCATACTTTTCTTGCTTCTTTCTGTACTTCTCTTGGTATTTTCTGCACCCATGTTCCCTCTTTTTGCACCTCTCTTGCCTGTTTCTGCACCTCTCTTGCCTCTTTCTGCAGTTCTCTTGCCTCTTTCTGCACCTGTCTTGCTTCTTTATGCACCTCACTTGCTTCTTTCTGCAACTCTCTTGCTTCTTTCTGTAATGCTATTGCCTGTTTCTGCACCCATCTTCCCCCTCTCTGCACCTTTCTTGCCTCTTTCTGCACACCTGTTCCCTCTTTCTGCACCTATATTGCCTGTTTCTGCAACTCTCTTGCCTCTTTCTGAAGTGTTCTTGCCTTCTTCTGCACCTCTGTTGCTTCTTTCTGCACTTCTCTTGCCTCTTTCTGCACCCCTCTTGTCTGTTTCTGCACCTCTCTTGCCTCTTTCTGCATTTCTCTTGCCTCTTTCTGCAAATCTTTTGCTTCTTTATGCTCTCACTTGCCTCTTTCTGCAACTCTCTTGCTTTTTTCTGCACCTCTCTTGTTTCTTTCTGCAACTCTCTTGTCTCTTTCATCACTTCTCTTGCTTCTTTCTGTACCTCTGTTGCTTCTTTCAGCACTTCCCTTGCCTCTTGCTGCACCTCTCTTGCTTCTTTATGCACCTCACTTGCCTCTTTCTGCAACTCTCTTGCTTTTGTCTGCACCTTTCTTGTTTCGTTCTGCAACTCTCTTGTCTCTTTCATCACTTCTCTTGCTTCTTTCTGCACCTCTGTTGCCTCTTTCTGCACCTCACGTGCCTCCTTCTGTACCCCTCTTGCCTCTTTCTGCACCCCTCTTCCCTCTTTCTGCACCTGTCTTGCCTCTTTCTATACCCCTCTTCCCTCTTTCTGCACCTCTCCTGTGTCTTTCTGCACTTCTCTTGCCTCTTTCTGCACCTCTGTTGCTTCTTTCTGCACTTCTCTTGCCTCTTTATGTATTTCACTTGCCTCTTTCTGCAGTTGTTTTGCCTCTTTCTGCACTTGTCTTGCACTTCTCTTTCCTCTTTCTGCACATTTCTTACTCTTTCTGCACCTCTCTTGTTTTTTTCTGCACTTCTGTTGCCTCTTTCTGTACTTCTCTTGCCTCTTTCTGCACCTCACTTGCCTTTTTCTGCAGTTCTCTTGTCTCTTTCTGTACCTCACTCTCTTCTTTCTGAACCTCTCTTGCCTCTTTCTGTACTTCTCTTGCTCCTTTCTTCACTTTTCTTGCGTCTTTCTGCATCCCTCTTCCCTCTTTCTGCACCTCTCTTGCCTCTTTCTGCACCTCTCCTGCCTCTTTCTGCACCTCTCTTGCCTCTTTCTACACCTCTGTTGCTTCTTTCTGCATCCCTCTTCCCTCTTTCTGCACCTCTCTTGCCTCTTTCTGCACCTCTCCTGCCTCTTTCTGCACCTCTCTTGCCTCTTTCTACACCTCTGTTGCTTCTTTTTGCACTCCTCTTGCCTCTTTCTGCATCCATCTTCCCTTTTTCTGCAGTTCTCTTGCCTCCTTCTGCACCTCTGTTGCTTCTTTCTGCACTTCTCTTGCCTCTTTTTGTACCCCTCTTGCCTGTTTCTTCACCTCACTTGCCTTTTTCTGCACCTCACTTGCCTCTTTCTGCACTTCTCTTGCTTTTTTTTGCACCTCTCTTGTTTCTTTATGCAACTCTATTGTCTCTTTCATCACTTCTCTTGCTTCTTTCTGCACCTCTGTTGCTTCTTTCTGCAACTCTGTTGCTTCTTTCAGCACTTCTATTGCCTCTTTCTGCACTTCTCTTGCCTGTTTTTGCACCTCTCTTGCCTCTTTCTGTTCCTCACATTCCTCTTTCTGCAACTCACTCTTCTTTCTGCACCTCACTTGCCTCTTTTTGCACCTCACTCTCTTCTTTCTGCACCTCACTTGCCTCTCTCTGCACATCTCTTGCCTCTTTCTGTACCGCTATTGTCTCTTTCTGCACCTCACTTGACTCTTGCTGTACCTCTGTTGCTTCTTTCTATACTACTCCTACCTCTTTCTGCAATTATGTTGCTTCTTTCTGCACTTCTCTTGCCCCTTTCTGCACTTCTCTTGCCTGTTTCTGCACCTCTGTTGCTTCTTTCAGCACTTCTCTTGCATCTTTCTGCATCCATCATCCCTCTTTCTGCACCTCTCTTCCCTATTTCTGCACCGCCTCTTTCTGCACCTCTCTTGCCTCTTTCTGCACCTCTCTTGCCTCTTTCTACACCTCTCTTACCTCTTTCTGCACCTCTTTTGCTTCTTTCTGCACCCCTCTTGCCTCTTTCTGAACATTTCTTGCCTCTTTCTGCACCCCTGTTCCCTCTTTCTGCACATCTCTTGCCTGTTTATGCAACTCTCTTGCCTCTTTCTGCAGTTCTCTTGCGTACTTCTGCACCTCTGTTGCTTCTTTCTGCAGTTCCCTTGCCTCCCTGTGCACTTCTGTTGCTTCTTTCTGCACTACTATTGCCTGTTTCTTCACCCCTCTTGCCTCTTTCTGTACCTCTGTTGGTTCTTTCTGCACTTCTCTTGCTTCTTTCTGTACCTCTCTTGCGTCTTTCTGTAAGCCTCTTGCCTTTTTCTGCACCCCTCTTCCCTCTTTCTACACCTCTCTTGCCTCTTTCTGCACCCATGTTCCCTCTTTCTGTACCTCTCTTGCATGTTTCTGCAACTCTCTTGCCTCTTTCTGCAGTTCTCTTGCGTACTTCTGCACCTCTGTTGCTTCTTTCTGCAGTGCTCTTGCCTCTTTCTGTGCCCCTCTTGCCTCTTTCTCACCTCTCTTGCTTCTTTCTGCACCTCTCTTTCCTCTTTCTGCACCTCTCTTGCCTCTTTCTGCACCCATGTTCCCTCTTTCTGTACCTCTCTTGCATGTTTCTGCAACTCTCTTGCCTCTTTCTGCAGTTCTCTTGCCTCCTTCTGCACCTCTGTTGCTTCTTTCTGCACTTCTCTTGCCTCTTTCTGTACCTCTCTTGCCTGTTTCTTCACCTCACTTGCCTTTTTCTGCACCCCTTTGCCTCTTTTTGCACCTCTCTTGCCTCTTTCTGCACCTCACTTGCCTCTTTCTGCACTTCTCTTGCTTTTTTTATGCACCTCTCTTGTTTCTTTCTGCAACTCTCTTGTCTCTTTCATCACTTCTCTTGCTTCTTTCCGCACCTCTGTTGCTTCTTTTTGCACCTCTGTTGCTTCTTTCAGCACTTCTCTAGCATCTTTCTGCACTTCTCTTGCCTGTTTCTGTACCTCTCTTGCCTCTTTCTGTTCCTCACGTTCCTTTCTGCAACTCACTCTTCTTTCTGCACCTCACTTGCCTCTTTCTGCACCTCACTCTCCTCTTTCTGCACCTCAGTTGCCTCTCTCTGCACTTCTCTTGCCTCTTTCTGTACTGCTCTTGTCTTTTTCTGCACCTCACTTGACTCTTGCTGTACCTCACTCTCTTCTTTCCATACTTCTCTTGCTTCTTTCTGTACTTCTCTTGCTACTTTCTGCACCCATGTTCCCTCTTTCTGCACCTCTCTTGCCTGTTTCTGCACCTCTCTTGCTTCTTTATGCACCTCACTTGCTTCTTTCTGCACGTCTCTTGCTTCTTTCTGCACCCCTCTTGTCTGTTTCTGCACCTCTCTTGCCTCTTTCTGCATTTCTCTTGCCTCTTTCTGCACCTCTTTTGCTTCTTTATGCACCTCACTTGCATCTTTCTGCAACTCTCTTGCTTTTTTCTGCACCTCTCTTGTTTCTTTCTGCAACTCTCTTGTCTCTTTCAACACTTCTCTTGCTTCTTTCTGTACCTCTGTTGCTTCTTTCAGCACTTCCCTTCCCTCTTTCTGCACTTCTCTTGCTTGTTTCAGCACCTCTCTTGCCTCTTTCTGCACATCTGTTGCCTCTTTCTGCACCTATCTTGCCTGTTTCTGCAACTCTCTTGCCTCTTTCTGAAGTGTTCTTGCCTCCTTCTACACCTCTGTTGCTTCTTTCTACACTTCCCTTGCCTCTTTCTGCACTTCTCTTGCTTGTTTCAGCACCTCTCTTGCCTCTTTCTGCACCTCTGTTGCCTCTTTCTGCACCTCACTTGCTTCCTTCTGTACCCCTCTTGCCTCTTTCTGCACCCATTTTCCCCCTCTCTGCACCTTTCTTGCCTCTTTCTGCACCCCTGTTCCCTCTTTCTGCACCTATCTTGCCTGTTTCTGCAACTCTCTTGCCTCTTTCTGAAGTGTTCTTGCCTCCTTCTGCACCTCTGTTGCTTCTTTCTGCACTTCTCTTGCCTCTTTCTGCACCCCTCTTGTCTGTTTCTGCACCTCTCTTGCCTCTTTCTGCATTTCTCTTGCCTCTTTCTGCACCTCTCTGGCTTCTTTATGCACCTCACTTGCCTCTTTCTGCAACTCTCTTGCTTTTTTCTGCACCTCTCTTGTTTCTTTCTGCAACTCTCTTGTCTCTTTCATCACTTCTCTTGGTTCTTTCTGTACCTCTGTTGCTTCTTTCAGCACGTCCCTTGCCTCTTTCTTCACTTCTCTTGCTTGTTTCAGCACCTCTCTTGCCTCTTTCTGCACCTCTCTTGCCTCTTTCTACACCTCACTTGCTTCCTTCTGTTCCCCTCTTGCCTCTTTCTGCACCCCTCTTCCCTCTTTCTGCACCTGTCTTGCCTCTTTCTGTTCCCCTCTTCCCTCTTCCTCCACCTCTCTTGCCAGTTTCTGCACCTCTCTTGTGTCTTTCTGCACTTCTCTTGCCTCTTTCTGCACCTCTGTTGCTTCTTTCTGCACTTCTCTTGCCTCTTTATGCATTTGTCTTGCCTCTTTCTGCACTTGGTTTGCCTCTTTCTGCACTTGTCTTGCACTTCTCTTGCCTCTTTCTGCACATTTCTTACTCTTTCTGCACCTCTCTTGTATTTTTCTCTACTTCTGTTGCCTCTTTCTGTATTTCTGTTGCCTCTTTCTGCACCTCACTTGCCTCTTTCTGCAGTTCTCTTGCCTCTTTCTGCACCTCACTCTCTTCTTTCTGCACCTCTCTTGCCTCTTTCTGCACTTCTCTTGCTCCTTTCTGCACTTTTCTTGCGTCTTTCTGCATCCCTCTTCCCTCTTTCTGCACCTCTCTTCCCTCTTTCTGCACCTCTCTTGCCTCTTTCTGCACCTCTCCTGCCTCTTTCTGCACCTCTCTTGCCTCTTTCTACACCTCTGTTGCTTCTTTTTGCACTCCTCTTGCCTCTTTCTGCACCCATCTTCCCTCTTTCTGCACCTCACTTGCCTCCTTCTACACCTCTCTTGCCTCTTTATGCACCTCACTTGCTTCCGTCTGTACCCCTCTTGCCTCTTTCTGCACCCCTCTTCCCTCTTTCTGCACCTGTCTTGCCTCTTTCTGTACCCCTCTTCCCTCTTTCTGCACCTCTCTTGCCTGTTTCTGCACCTCTCTTGTGTCTTTCTGCACTTCTCTTGCCTCTTTCTGTACTTCTCTTGCCTCTATCTGCATATTTCTTACTCTTTCTGCACCTCTCTTGTTTTTTTCTGCACTTCTGTTGCCTCTTTCTGCAGTTCTCTTTCCTCTTTCTGCACCTCACTCTCTTCTTTCTGTACCTCTCTTGCCTCCTTCTGCACTTCTCTTGTTCCTTTCTGCACTTTTCTTACGTCTTTCTGCATCCCTCTTCCCTATTTCTGCACCTCTCTTCCCTCTTTCTGCACCTCTCTTGCCTCTTTCTGCACCTTTCTTGCCTCTTTCTACACCTCTGTTGCTTCTTTTTGCACTCTTCTTGCCTTTTTCTGCACCCATCTTCCCTCTTTCTGCACCTCACTTGCCTCTTTCTACACCTCTCTTGCCTCTTTATGCACCTCTCTTGCTTTTTTTTGCACCCCTCTTGCCTCTTTCAGCATCCCTCTTCCTGAACATTCCTTGCCTCTTTCTACATCCCTGTTCCCTCTTTCTGCACATCCCTTGCCTGTTTCTGCAACTCTCTTGCCTCTTTCTGCAGTTCTCTTGCCTCCCTGTGCACTTCTGTTGCTTCTTTATGCACTACTATTGCCTGTTTCTGCACCCCTCTTGCCTCTATCTGTACCTCTGTTGGTTCATTCTGCACTTCTCTTGCTTCTTTCTGTACCTCTCGCTTCTATGTGTACGCCTCTTCCCTTTTTTCGCACCCCTCTTCCCTCTTTCTGCACCTCTCTTGCCTCTTTCTGCACCCATGTTCCCTCTTTCTGTACCTCACTTGCCTGTTTCTGCAACTCTCTTGCCTCTTTCTGCAGTTCTCTTGCCTACTTCTGCACATCTGTCGCTACTTTCTTCACTTCTCTTGCCTCTTTCCGCGCCCCTCTTGCCTCTTTCTGCACCTCTGTTGCTTCTTTCTGCACTTCTCTTGCATCCTTCTGCATCCATCTTCCCTCTTTCTACACCTCTCTTCCCTCTTTCTGCACCGCCTCTTTCTGCACCTCTCTTGCCTCTTTCTGTACCTCTCTTGCCTCTTTCTACACCTCTCTTACCTCTTTCTGCACCTCTTTTGCTTCTTTCTGCACCCCTCTTGCCTCTTGCTGAACATTTCTTGCCTCTTTCTGCACCCCTGTTCCCTCTTTCTGCCCATCTCTTGCCTGTTTATGCAACTCTCTTTCCTCTTTCTGCAGTTCTCTTGCCTCCCTGTGCACTTCTGTTGCTTCTTTCTGCAGTACTATTGCCTGTTTCTTCACCCCTCTTGCCTCTTTCTGTACCTCTGTTGGTTCTTTCTGCACTTCTCTTGCTTCTTTCTGTACCTCTCTTGCTTCTTTCTGTAAGCATCTTGCCTTTTTCTGCACCCCTCTTCCCTCTTTCTACACCTCTCTTGCCTCTTTCTGCACCCATGTTCCCTCTTTCTGTACCTCTCTTGCATGTTTCTGCAACTCTCTTGCCTCTTTCTGCAGTTCTCTTGCGTACTTCTGCACCTCTGTTGCTTCTTTCTGCAGTGCTCTTGCCTCTTTCTGCGCCCCTCTTGCCTCTTTCTCACCTCTCTTGCTTCTTTCTGCACCTCTCTTTCCTCTTTCTGTACCTCACTTGCCTCTTTCTGCACTTCTCTTGCTTTTTTCTTCACCTCTCTTGATTCTTTTGGCAACTCTCTTGTCTCTTTCATCACATCTCTTGCTTCTTTTTGCACCTCTGTTGCTTCTTTCAGCACTTCTCTTGCCTCTTCCTGCACCCCTCTTGCCTCTTTCTGCACCTATGTTGGTTCTTTCTGCACTTCTCCTGCTTCTTTCCTCACCTCTGTTGTTTATTGCTGCACCCCTATTGCCTCTTTCTGCACCCCTCTTCCCTCTTTCTGTAACTCTCTTGCCTGTTTCTACAACTCTCTTGCCTCTTTCTGCAGTTCTATTGCCTCCTTCTGCACCTCTGTTGCTTCTTTCTGCACTTCTCTTGCCTCTTTCGGTATCTCTCTTGCCTGTTTCTGCACCCATGTTCCCTCTTTCTGCACCCCTCTTGCCTCTTTTTTGCACCTCTCTTGCCTCTTTCTGCACCTCACTTGCCTCTTTCTGCACTTCTCTTGCTTTTTTCTGCACCTCTCTTGTTTCTTTCTGCAACTCTCTTGCCTCTTTCTGCAGTTCTCTTGCCTCCTTCTGCACCTCTGTTGCTTCTTTCTGCACTTCTCTAGCCTCTTTCTGCACTTCTCTTGCCTGTTTCTGCACCTCTCTTGCCTCTTTCTGTTCCTCATGTTCCTTTCTGCAACTCACTCTTCTTTCTGCACCTCACTTGCCTCTTTCTGCACCTCACTCTCCTCTTTCTGCACCTCAGTTGCCTCTCTCTGCACTTCTCTTGCCTCTTTCTGTACCGCTCTTTTCTCTTTCTGCACCTCACTTGACTCTTGCTGTACCTCACTCTCTTCTTTCCATACTTCTCTTGCTTCTTTCTGTACTTCTCTTGCTACTTTCTGCACCCATGTTCCCTCTTTCTGCACCTCTCTTGCCTGTTTCTGCACCTCTCTTGCTTCTTTATGCACCTCACTTGCTTCTTTCTGCACGTCTCTTGCTTCTTTCTGCACCCCTCTTGTCTGTTTCTGCACCTCTCTTGCCTTTTTCTGCATTTCTCTTGCCTCTTTCTGCACCTCTTTTGCTTCTTTATGCACCTCACTTGCCTCTTTCTGCAACTCTCTTGCTTTTTTCTGCACCTCTCTTGTTTCTTTCTGCAACTCTCTTGTCTCTTTCAACACTTCTCTTGCTTCTTTCTGTACCTCTGTTGCTTCTTTCAGCACTTCCCTTCCCTCTTTCTGTACTTCTCTTGCTTGTTTCAGCACCTCTCTTGCCTCTTTCTGCACCTCTGTTGCCACTTTCTGCACCTATCTTGCCTGTTTCTGCAACTCTCTTGCCTCTTTCTGAAGTGTTCTTGCCTCCTTCTGTACCTCTGTTGCTTCTTTCTGCACTTCCCTTGCCTCTTTCTGCACTTCTCTTGCTTGTTTCAGCACCTCTCTTGCCTCTTTCTGCACTTCTGTTGCCTCTTTCTGCACCTCACTTGCTTCCTTCTGTACCCCTCTTGCCTCTTTCTGCACCCCTCTTCCCTCTTTCTGCACCTGTCTTGCCTCTTTCTGCACCTCTCTTGCTTGTTTCTGCACCTCTCTTGTGTCTTTCTGTACTTCTCTTGCCTCTTTCTGCACCTCTGTTGCTTCTTTCTGCACTTCTTTTGCCTCTTTATGCATTTCTCTTGCCTCTTTCTGCACTTGTCTTGCCTCTTTCTGCACTTCTCTTTCCTCTTTCTGCACATTTCATACTCTTTCTGAAATGAAATTTGAAAATGAAATGAAATTTGTACTTGTAAAGCGCACCCATACCCCCAAAGGGGTGTCCAGGCGCTGTACGCATACCGCTGTGGAACCCTTCCTGGCCTTTCCCTGTGAAATGTCCACTCCTGGGCACCCCCAGGGTGAAGCCAGGCATCCCAGCGCTGTTGGGGCTGTTGTGGAGATTAAGCAAGCTATTGCCCAGAGTTGCAGAGTGGGACCCATGATTAGAATAGGCACCGAGGCGAGAATTATCAGGTCCGAGGAAATTGAGCCCAAGACCCGCCGAGGCGGGAATTGAGACCCTGGTCCCGGGCCAGATCTCTGCATCAGGGTCTGCCGCTCTAACCATTGAGCCACACTTCTCCACCTCTCTTGTTTTTTTCTGCAGTTCTGTTGCCTCTTTGTGTACTTCTCCCTCTTTCTGCACCTCACTTGACTCTTTCTGCAGTTCTCTTGCCTCTTTCTGCACCTCATCTCAAATGACATCACAAGAATGGTATTCTGGATTTTGGAGTGGGTGTATGATAGGTTATATTGGGGTGTGAGTAGGTGCATCAGGGATTATGTGGATGATGTCATCAGTGATGTCATTTGAGATGTCATCAGTGATGTCACTGACTATGTCATGAGTGATGTAATATGTGATGTCAGCAGTGCATTTTGGGGGCGTGAGTTATAGTTAGCTCAGCTACCTGTAACAGCTGAATTTCTCTGGTTTTGTACGAGTGAAATGTCAGCCTAGCTATAACGTCCCTGAAACCTGCGTTTTTTTCAGTGAATATCTAAGGTTTTTTAAATACTAATTCTTAACTAACGTCCCTGAAACCTTTGTTTTTTTCAGTGAATATATATATAACTCCATCACTTTTCCTTTTCATTAGCTACCAGCATCACCAGTTCTTCATAAAGCAGTAGCTGCTGCTACCGGATTCGGTTGGAGAGGGGAGGATGGATACAGGGGACGAGGAGGAATAAAAAATGAACCACTTACCAAAAACGTCCGGTAGTCGCCTCTCCTCCGTTCTCCATCCTCTTCCTTCTTCCTGTCCCGTACAGCAGCAGGAAACACTCAGCTCCCAGGTGCACCTGAGCCAATCACAACGCTGCGTGATTGGTCTGAGTGTGTGGATCGGCACTCAGATGGGGAATGGGAGGCTTTGCATGTTCCTTACCAGGCTGCATAATGCAGCCTGGTGGGGAAGATGCAAAGTGCCCATGACTGTTTGGCCAGCCCGTGAGGGCCGGTCAAGCAGTCATGCCCACTTAAGGAGTGCAAATCACTCCTCTCCCTTGCTGTGCCCAGTCCCGCCCCGCCCACCCTGAGAGCCACTGTTTGCAAAGGAAAACTTAAATGATAATAACAATAGTTATTATCGTTTTAGTTTTCCTTCTGTTCAGTGGGGCGACGCTCCTCCGCCATAGCGGAGGAGTCACCACTGCCATAAAGATCAATGAACGGATTCAATAATGGGGTTAAACACCTATAATGGATCATATAACCACAATGAGCAGCCTGACACATTACTTTTCCTTGGACATTAGTCTGGTCTAAACAGCAGACGTGACTTGAATTCAGAGGGACATGGATGAAGTCTTTCCTCTTTCTTTTTGGACAGAAAATAGAAAAAGTAAAAAAATATGATTGAACTTTTCTGTTGAAGAAAAATTCGATTTGGAAATAAGGACATAGCTTCCAAATATAAATAGCGTATGTACAACATTTAAAAAACTGTACTAATAATAAATTAATTTGTCAAAATGTGGATTTTTTTTAAATGTGCCCCAATGTATAATAGGGATTTTTTGTCTCAGCTTTGGTAAATATGATTCTTTTGTGGATTTTGACATTACTTGCTTGCTTGAAGAACAAGGTCACAGTGTACAGAAGCAGCTTATTTTTCCCAATAGTCCCAGATCACGGCGCTCTATGGTTTTGAGAACAAGAAGTAGACCGGACTGGAGATGTCACAATTATCTGTATATCTGGCTTCATATAACAACAATTTGTTTCTCATAGACTGCTTACACCATTTTTTTGCAGTTATCATTTGCTTTAATCAAAATGTGTTACTATTAACTTATTTAATGGTGCTTAATTAACTAGGAAACCTGAAGCGTCCTCATATTTTCTGTAGCTTAAAGGAGATCGCCCTCGTGATAAAAAAAATCTGAAGTTGCTCCTTTTCCAGACTTGATCATTCTGAGATGTCTAGCCAGTTTTATCTGATTTTTAGCTGCCTAGACCCAAGTCATATTTCCAGCTTCACTTCCCTCTTCTTGACCCTGCAACTCTTGAAAATAATCCAATTCGCGATGGCCTTTCCTACTTAGTAAAGATGTACTAATATGCCTTATAATAGTGTGTAGTATGTACCTCTGAACTTGTTTTCTGGAAAGTAAAAATATTCTTTACATTTTGCATAAGGCATATGGAGCGTTTGTGTCTTTTTTATGTGTTGACATAGAAGAATACAAAAATGCAACAGCATCAGAGTAATCTAAGTAATCCAGCAACAAACATTTTCGAAAAGTGTTATGTCTTTACCTTGACTGAACTGAAAAGTAATAGATCAAAGGCATACAGAAAGGGCAGATTTTCTTCACATTAGTTTTCTTAAAAATAATGTAGAAATGCAATACTTAGGTAAATGTCACATTGTATTATGATATGCATTCTTTGTATAGCAAACCATAGTCTATTTACTTTTAGCAGTCGTGGTGCCTAGGACTGATTGTGTCAACCTCATTTCTCCAGTGGAATTTGCTTCGATGAGGAGATCTGGTCTTTCAAGCTTCGACTGGGACCAAACTAATGTGTGCCAGTCCTTGTGGGCCACGAACCTACTATTTTTTATCTTACTCTGCATATGTTGCTAATTTAGAGTATGGTGGAGTGGTATGCACCACACAGTGATTCTGCTCCACCACATTACTCGTGATGTGATGCAGAATTACTGATTTTACTGCTGTGACTCCGCGTTGTGTTACCGATTATTCAGTTCGGGGAAAATCGGCCCGCATGAAGCAATGAAACAATGTGATAGAGCAAACGCTTGCATTTGTCTTTTGGTGAATGCGATCAGAACATTCAGGGGCTTATTTACAAGAAACTGACGCATCTATGGAGATGTGGCAGTATTAGTGTGCCTGCGTGGAAACCCTTGCGCCACCATGGATGCGCCGTATTTACAATATGGCGCACCATGGCACAAGGATTGACAGATGCCTCAGAAATTTTGATTCATTTGTCGGCTCAAAATTCGCACATTGCTGGAGTCATGTCACAAGCACGACACAGCTCCAGCAATGCATGGGGAGGCCTATTTCTAATACACTGCGTCACTCCTTACGCCTGCTCCAAGCAGGCGTAGGGTTTTGACGCAGTGGCGTCCTAGAAGTGGCACAGTGAAATCTTGTAGATTTCACTGCATCACTTCTACAAGGCTTTCCCGGGTGGGAACGCCCACCCTGCATACATGACACCTGACACAGGTATAATGTGGCGCAGAGCTTTACAAGGTGACGCATCTTCCTAGATGCGTCACGTTGTAAATGGGCCGCAATGTGGCGCGTTGTTTACGCCGCCGCTGAGTCACAAAAAGTGGTGCAATGGCGGTGCAAAAGTGTTGCAAGGGGCTTGTAAATCTGCCGCTCAGTGGTCATTTCCAACGTGAGCAGTAGTACTTTAAAACATGCACTAGGTCTTGGGTGTATTTGTGTTGTATTTTTTACATTCTCACTGCTGCTTCTGTGCTATATGTTTTTTTAAAACATTTAGGGGTTATTATGGCTTTAAATTAAATGCAAAAAATAAGTTATTTTTTTATTATTTGTCTGCATTTGCCTGTTGCTGGCTCAGGGTTGGTGTGGCTCTTGAAGTCCAGGCCCATGTAGCCAGACATCTTCCTTTGTTCTCAGCTGCCTTCTTCTTGCCCACCATTTTTTTGTAAGTTTATGTATATGTGACATGGTTGATATTGTAGTTGGGAAATTTTTAATATTAATTTAATTTTCGTTTTTGGGACTGCTGATTTCATATTGGTAGGTAAAGAGTAATTGCATGTGTAACCCCGGGCCCATTTGGTAAATAATATCTTTGCAATCCTTTCCCTGCAATGCCGCAAGATGTTTTTTTCTGAGTGGAGATGGTGCTCCAGGTAGGACAGGGTAACTGTCTTCTTTGTTCTCCATGCCTCTTTCATTGCTGGCCATGCGGCAGTGGCCATTTTGTGTACCCAGTGTGTGTTTGCCATAGGCAGGCATATGTTCTTTGTTCTACATGCCTCTTCTTTGCTGGCCATGTGGTGGTTGCTATTTTGTGTAGCCAGTGAGTGTACGTGTGTGGTCACGGTGGCTATATCATCTTTGTTTTCTCTATCTCCTTCTTTGCTGGCCATGTGGCGACCCCCATTTTTTTTAGAAAGTTAGTATGTTTGTGTTTGGTAGCCATTTTGTATTTGTTTTCGATGCCTCCTTCTTCAGCGGCCATGTGGTGGATGAGCTGCCGTCCACCATTTTGTGCAGCCAGTGTGCGCTTCAATCCCTTTATTCCACTTTTAAAAGCCAGTTTCTAGAAACATTGATAGAAGAGCCCTATGAGATTTTTTTTGATTTTTTCTTATTTCCTGATATATTTGTTTGTGCTTGTGCTTGATTGTAGTACAATGTTTTTGTTTTTATTCATTTTTTTCTATTTTTGCCTACCTTTCCCTGCCTCCCATAGAGTCTCCATGGGCCCTGGTGGGAAACCAGCAATTATTTAATGTATTTTTTTTATTTTAGCCTGTCTTCCATAGAGATTCATGGACCCTGATTGGGCACCAGCAATTATTGAAAATATTTTTTTCCTGACTTCCATAGAATCCCCATTTGCCCTGATGGGGCACCATCAATTTTTATTTATTTTTTATTATTTTTGCCTGCCTCCCCATGACTCACATAACGTCTCCATTTGAGGCATCAGCAATTATTGAATGTATTTCTTTTTTTATTTTGACTGCCTCTCTCTGTCTTCCATAGAGCCCCATGGGTCCTGGTGGGGCGCCAGCATTTATTTATTGTGTTTTGTTTTTATTTTTGCCTACCATCCATGGAGTCCCCATGGGCCCTCGTGGGTCACCAGCAAATATTTATTGTCTTTTTGAAAAAAATGTGCCTGCCTCCCCTTGCTTCCCATAGAATCCATATGGGCCCTGATGGGGCACCAGCAACTATTTAATGTATTTATTATATTTTTTCCCCACATCCCCTGCCTCCTATGGGTTTCTGACTGCTGTGGAGGGACACAAACTAACCTTTTCTGTGTGATGTTGTCATGTGAAAAAATAGTTTATGCATGTTTTGGGTACATTATTCTTAACCTTTTGGGAGGATGAGGATGATGATGATGAAGACTTCACTTGTGTTACATTTGTTGTATCTTTCTGATTTCCCACGTTTCACTGACTTTTTTGTTACTTTGCTTTCAGGTGTTGCAGAAAACATCACACAGGGTACTGAAACAGAGAGAAATCCCAGAGAAATCAACTGAGTGACACCTGAGTCCTACCTTGCTAAGTACTTTTGCTCCTAGTGATAACTGCTACTGCTAAGAATATGCCCCCAAAGAAGGAGTTTCCTGCCAAGAAAGTGGCCAGTGGAGAGGAGAAGAAGCCAGTTGCCACCACTGGCATTAAGACCCCATCCTTTATCAGGAAACATCACATGCCTGCTGCACCCTCCTCTGGGCAGGAAGAGCCTGAGAGTATCACTCCTACATCAACGGCAACACCACCAAATTCTAAGGCCAGGTCTGTCAGTGCTGCAGTGGCTGCATTCATGGAGAGCAGTGAATCTGAAATGGAACTGTCTCTAAACAAACTGAATCCCTTTTCATGGAGAAGACAAAGATATAGGGACGCCGAATACATGTAACAGGTACCCTTCTTGCACTAATCAATATACCAAATTAATGATTCATGTTGTAGTGGATGAAAGGGTCAGGTAAGCTACTCTTGATAATGTAATGTTTGGGGGATCATTCTACATCAATCATTGCTTTTCACATAATGGAATATATACTTTCATTTTTTTTCATTAACTTAAGTCCATCATCTCTAGCTTCTACTGAGACCAGTTTATTTACCAAGACTAAACTAATCATCAAATTATTTTCATTTTCTTGTCAACACTACAGGTCTATCTCTTTTGGGTGAAATAAATCTTAAAGTACTGTTGACAATGACCAGAGGAAGGACCATTGCCTAGTACCTGCTTTAATGGGAAACAAGAGCACTCAGAGAGGCCTATCCCTGTGGACTTGAGAGGCATGTTGATTAGGAAAATGCAGAGAAGAGGCTCGATTTGCAAATTCCATTTAAGTGGTTGACTTGTGGCCTGCATTACTGGACGCAACAAAATGTTGTTATTGTTGAAGTGATCAGCTGAGTACATGAAACTAGTGGTCTGTTATTGGTGGTACAAGATTGGTTGTTTTCACTTCTTAGTTAATGGCACAGCACTTCAACAGCCTATATCCTATTGCTCCTCAGGCACCATCTTACTTACCTTGACTCTCCGTTATTGACATTTTATTTTTGCACTCCACAGGCCATCTTGTCTGTGAGAAGAATGTTCTATAATGCTCCAAGTTTGTGGTACAGCCCTGCACCCAAGACAGGCAATGCCAGAAGAATGCAGATGCATAGTCCATTTGTATATAGTATAAGTTGACTTTTCATAACTAACTTTTTTTTAACTGTTTGGGCCCTCCCTATTTTGCATTTTTTAAGTCATAGATAACAAACCGGTTAGAAAATTTGGGAGTCTGGGGGCTGAAGGACTGTTTGCTTTGGTAACTAGGCTGTCATCTTCTTTGCACAACTGATGTGACCGGGTCACCGCATTGATGAATGTTGTCCTTGTCAATTTCTCACCTTTCCCTAATTCCCCATACCCATCCATTCATAAAACCGCTAACCCTCTTCCTCCAGGTTGAGTGATCAGATGAGTTGTGTTTTAATTTCCGCCATCAACATATCTCACACTTGTTGGTGCCAATGTGGTAAAGGAATGCCAACCGTTAAAGGAGGTGGTTACAAAAACTGACAATTTCCCACGCCATCCCTTCTATCCAGGCATGAAGAGACATCATAATGCAGGGAGTTAGAGCCATATGTACAAAGCATTTTTGCTGTCGGAAATGGCCTGATTCATGGAATATGTACAAAGCACAAATTGAGATTCAGTAACATGTTACCGAATCGCAATTTTTGGTTAGCGATTTGATATTTGGAAGGGGCATGTTTAGGGCATCCCTTCCAAATACACAATCACAGTGCTCTATATGTTTTGCAACCGAATTACGGTTGCAAAACATTCATTGTTTTACTGACACCTCAGAGGAGGTGGTAATCATTTAAAAATGGGAAGGGGTCACCAAGGGACCCCTTCCCTTTTGTGAATGTTCAAACAAAAAATTTTCAGAGCAGGAAGCGGTTCCATGGACCACTGCCTACAGCTAAAAAATTAAACATAAACGTTTCATTTTATGTTTTGAAATGCATTCCGTTTTCCCTTAAGGAACTGGGCTCCTTTTAAAAAAATACTTTATTAAAAATAATCACAGACAAGCAAACCCCAGCAAGCCATCATTCCTGTGATGGCTGCAATTCATAAAGGGTTGAAAACTGTAACCTACCTCATTAATATTCATGAGGTAGGTAGATTTGTGACCCATTAGGATTCACTGCTTATAAGCTGTAAGAATCACAATTAGGAAATCATAATCCCTAAATTTTGTACATATGTCCCTTAATTACAATAATGTGTGTCCAAGGATAAGTGGGAGAGGAGTTTGCCTAACGGCTAGGGTGGTCGACCTCGAATCTGGGGATCCGGGTTTGAGACTTGGCAATGACGCTGAGCATCCTGTGATTCTGGGCAAATCACTTAATCTCCCCCTGCCTAACAAAAAAAAATGAATGTGTCCTCATGTAACGCAACTGGTGCTTCTGTAAAGCGCTCTGATACCCGATACCTTCGGGTCAAGTTTGTGCTATATAAAACTCCGTAAAAAAAAAAAAAGTAGTGTGCAATTTTTTCCACAATCTATGCTCCTTGTATTTTGCTGAAGTAACCTTATATTGAGTACTTTTGACTCGTGCCTAAGACTTGAGGGGTTCATTATGCTTACTTTAGTAAGTAACTCAAGACAATGGGGCATATTTACACGAACTGGTGAATCGGTATTGATGCATCAGATTTCTTGCACCTGCCGCAAATGCCTTGACGATGCCATGGATGCGCTGTATTTGCAATGCAGTGCTCCATGGCACAAGGATTCACGAATGCATCAGAAATTCTAACGCATCTTTTGGCCCTAAAGCGACACATTGCTGGAGTTGGTCGTAAGGCTGACGCAACTCGAGCAATGCGTCAGAATACAAAGGCGAGCCCCGTGCTAAAAGCCCTGTGTCAATCCTTGTGCCTGGTTTGATAAGGTGTAGGGATTTTGACGCAGTCACATCGTAGTGTGACGCATTGAAAAGTTGTAAATTTCACTGCGTCAGTTCTTCGTGGCTTTTAATGTGGGAACACCTACCCTGCATACATTGTACCTAGTTCAGGTATAATGTGACGCAGGCCTCTACAAACTGATGCATTTCGCCCGAATAGCACTCGTTACAACGCATACCATTACAGCGCGGGAATTAGTACGCGTTGTCAATTACAACGAGATACCATTACAACGCAAACTTTAACCCCGACTTTGCCTTTACCACGCATGCAATTACAACGCAAAAACATGCGTGTTAAAGGTATAGTCGTGGTAAAAGTTTCTAAGGTAAGTGACAGTCCTCTCACTACATTTACACTACCCAGCACGACCCCCGACACTACCCTAAACCCTAAAACACTACCCTACACTACACATACACAACACTACCCTAAACCCTTAAACACTAACCCAGCACGACCCCCTACACTACACAAACACCACAACACTACCCTAAACCCTAAAACACTACCCTACACTACACTAACACCACAACACTACCCTAAACCCTAAAACACTACCCCCTGCATGACCCCCCTGACCCCCAGTCCGGTCCCTACACTCAAACACTACCCTGCACGACCCCCAACACTACCCTAAACCCTAAAACACTGCCCTACACTACACAAACACCACAACACCACCCTAAACCCTAAAACACTGCCCCCAGCATGACCCCCTCCACTACACAAACACCACAACACTACCCTAAACCCTAAAACACTACCCCCAGCACGACCCCCGACCCCCAGTCCGGTCCCTACACTCAAACACTACCCTACACAACCCCCCAACACTACCCTAAACCCTAAAACACTACCCTACACTACACAAACACCACAACACTACCCTAAACCCTAAAACACTACCCCCAGCATGACCCCCTACACTACACAAACACCACAACACGACCCAAAACCCTAAAACACTAAACCCGGCACGACCCCCGACCCCCAGTCCGGTCCCTACACTCAAACACTACCCTGCACGACCCCCCGACACTACCCTAAACCCTAAAACACTACCCCCAGCATGACCCCCTACACTACAAAAACATCACAACACTACCCTAAACCCTAAAACACTACCCCAAGCACGACCCCACCCCGACCCCCAGTCCGGTCCCTACACTCAAACACTACCCTACACAACCCCCCAACACTACCCTAAACCCTAAAACACTACCCTACACTACACAAACACCACAACACTACCCTAAACCCTAAAACACTAACCCCAGCACGACCCCCTACACTACACAAACACCACAACACTACCCTAAACCCTAAAACACTACCCCCAGCACGACCCCCCCGACCCCCAGTCCGGTCCCTACATTCAAACACTACCCTGCACGACCCCCCGACACTACCCTAAACCCTAAAACACTACCCTACACTACACAAACACCACAACACTACCCTAAACCCTAAACACTACCCCCAGCACGACCCCCCAACCCCCCTAAACCCTAAAAAAGTAACCCCCACCCCATGCCCAATCCCTCTTACCTCTCTCTCCTTGTGGTTCCTCTCTCCTCCTGGTTCCTGCTTCACGTCGTCTCTGAGGGGCGGTGCACGTCGTTATGAGGAAACGGAACAGCCTCTGTTTCCTTACAACGACGTGGATCGTCTACAATTTTTTAGAACGCATGGTCATTTACTATACATACCTTTACAACGAAATTCGTTGTAAAGGCATGCGTGGTAAATGACCATGTGTTCTAAAAAAATGCGTAGTAATGACTCCGCAATGTACAATGCATGCGTGGTAATGCATGCGTTGTAATGGTATCGCGAAGTAAAAAACTCGTTGTAATGGCTGTTTACCATTTCGCCCAATGCGTCAGTTTGGAAATATGGGCCGTGTGGAGCACTGATTGCGCCGCCGATGCGTCAAAACAAAATAGGCTGTGGGAGCGCTAGCTCCTTATAAATATGCCCCTTTGTTGCTAATTGTTGTTTTATAATTGTAGTCCCAGTCTTGGATTTTTCACTCATGCTGGCCACGCTTTATCTTTTCCAGGTCCAGCGTGATTTGCTACAGAAGGGCAACATCTGTTGTGGTTTAGGAGAATGGCACAGGTGGCTTGGACCTTGGCTGCCTGTGGTGGCAACGCTGTAGTTGCTGATGTCCCTCCAGCTGTTGGTCTGATGCATCGTCAGCTGCTCCTCCTTCTCCTCCTCAGCCACCACCAGCTGGCAGTACTCTACCGCAATTGTGCCAATTTGTACAAGGCACGGCCGAGAAGCTGTGTCCTGCTGGAAGTGGTCCTCTGGGGCAGGTCATCTGGTAGGAGTAGCTAGATGATCCAAATTAAAAAGATGCAATATGAATTGTGGTATCCAAAGTATTGTAGAGTAGCCATAGCATTGCTTTTCCCCTAGTGTCATTAGAATGTTTTTGTTGTCATTCTTGTTCAGAGGGCAAATCTTCCTCATGCATACTTCCCATAATGCAGCACCTTGTAGCAGTACATGGTACAGATTAATCCATGATTACTATAACAATCAAAAATAGATATTTTTACTAAAAAGGGTGAAAAGTTAAAATGATTTCATGTGGTGATACCTGCAAAAAATTATGAATGTGTGCTAATGAATGAGCTGCCAAATATAAATATATATTGCCATTGAATATGGCACATTAAATTAATGCTGCACAGTTTACTTCAGTATAACATGCAACATTAATGGAGACATTTTGTGGTGGTAGCTAGTGGTGTGTCATCATAATTCCAATGGCCCTGCTCTTATTATTTTTAATCCCTCTTAACTCCCATCCTGAGTACGTACTCCAGACTGACTTCCACACTACACCCTCCATCCAAAACAATGCTCTAAAATTATTTCCCTTTTCTATGGGGCAAGTGAATGACAATGTAGGGTACAGAAATTGATGAGTGCTTTTGGGGAGTTTATTTCTTTAAAGAATGTGGTGATTAATAAATCCAGAACTTTCACAATGATTTGCGGGCATAAACCCCAAAAATGTAGAATTAGTTTTATTGATAATTTGCTTGTTACTAGAGCAAACTCTTTTTGTTACCTGGGAGTCATATTTAGAGGTAATGGTTGATGGGCTCAGCGGCTTCATAATGCTGAATCCAAATTGGCCAGAAATACCAATGAAGCTTTTAGGTTTTCATCAAAACTGGGAGGCCGGCCAATTAAAGAAATGGAGGAGATATATAAGGCCAGAGGGGTGACTACTGCTACCTATGTGAACATTTTGTGTAAGTACACCTCCAGTAAGCAATTACAACTTGAGGAAAACCGTTTTTTATAATGTTTACCCTGTTTACCCGCCTCTGCTTCAAATTTTATTGCCCAACAGGAGTTTGGCTTACAATACCTGGAGGATTCGATCCTGGTTAGACCGTTGCTCCTCTGATTTTCTATATGGTCAAATGAGGAAACCAGTTTTCCCAAATCGATCATTTTAGATTGTTTAACTTTGGATAATGTATCTTGTATACCTTAGCTGGTGTATATAAATTCTTCCTTCAGCACTTTATATAAACTGTGTGGGCTGACCCCCAATTAAAGACACTTTTAATAGGCATAGGTCTGAGCGCTGAATGGGCTCTGAGCTGATGAAATCGACAGTTGGTTTGTATATGTCCCTTTCCTTGGAGCAGGGAAATGTTTCCTTTCATCCCGCCTGAACTATGGATATCGGTTGTTGTCTCTTTGATTCTTTCACGGATTGACTATTGCAATGCCCTCTTTAGGGCATTAGCAAGCACCAACTGTCCAAACTTCAATCGTTACAAAACGCTGCAGCTAGAATGCTGTTAAACATTCCAAAGTTCCATCACATTTCTGGCAGCATTAAAACTCTTCACTGGCTGCAGGAGCAACAGCGAATTGAATTTAAAGCTTTGTGCTTGGTACATAAAGCCCAGTTTGGTGGAGGAGCAGCTGATTTACAGAAATTATTTCAGCAGTACACTCCTCGGCTCAATCTTAGGTCGGCTAACATAGATCTAGTCCAGATACCCAGAATACAAAGAGCTAGATGGGGAGGTAGGAGCCTGACATATCGTGCGTCTAGATTATGGAATGAATTACCAGACAACATCAGACTCCAACCCTCCAGACCACGGTTCAGGAAGTTACTGAAGACGTGGCTATTTAGCAGGCAGAAGTAAGGTATTCCTCCTGTGCTAAACCTGTGTCCTGCTGTAGCGCCAAGACGCCTCGGCATTTGTGCGCTCTATAAGCATAATACTTACTTACTTACTTACTTACTTAGGGTTACCAAAACTATGGGTGGACAACAATCAACACCAATATGTGTTGACAAATTTCAGGCTTTGAATTGTGGTATTGTGTGAATTGATGGTATGAGTAAGCAGAGCATATTGAACTTTGTACTATTCTGTAGCTTTTACCCGAACTATAGGCACTACTATCTTAAACCTATTTTTGTTGTTCAGAATATTAGAAGCCACAAAGTTGCCTTGAATTATTTGCTTGCTTTAAATGATCATTTAGTATGTTTTAATGTTACTCATTTTATCTTGAAGGCTATTAATTTGGGGAAAAGTATTATGTACTAGATTTAATTGGCCTTGGAAATTGGCAAATCATATGTCAGTGTTGGGCTATGGAATATGTGCATTATTTGGATCTATGCACTGTAGTTTTATTGTGTCAATTGAAAATATTTTTATTAATGTTTACTGTACTTTTATGGCTGTTTTTAACTTGCAGAGTAAAGTTTTGAACCAAACCGACCATGTAGGGTTAGGTAAGTTAAACAGTAGGCCTTGGGATAGATTTATGCTTCGCTATGGACTTCCTGGGTGTCATATACTAGTAGGCTTAGTCACATGGTTAATGGGAGGTAGAAGATGAAACAGTAATGAAGCCATGAAAGTAGTCACATACAGTCACTGGGACAGGAAGAAAGGGGTAAGTTATAGGCGAGTGGGCACTGGGCACTGCACCTCTTCTAACAATTGATTGCTAGGGAAGTGAGACAGAAATATAGGAGGCTGAACAATTTATAAAAGGATTGCTAAGTGGGCTTGGGCGGATCACTGATATAATATCGACAGACACAATATCGACCTACCAAAATATCGGGACAAAAATATCGATTACACTAATATCGACATCCTATACTTATTTTAAAAAAGACACAAATATCGACTACAAAATATCGTAAAACATTTACATCAATTTCAACATTATCAAAGTCAAAAATATTGTGATAAATAATATCGAACACATTAAAAAAGCATACAAACTGACAAAAATATCGATTACAAAAATATAAACAACAAAATTATCGAACAACAAATATATCGACAATTAAAAATAATTTAGAACTCAAAACATACCCCAAAAAATATAAAAATAGCAATAACACACACAACATACATTATAAATCACAACACATATTTAAAAAAACATTCAAAACAATGTCATATAAATTTATAAATACACAAATATTATTTACTACTTCAAACATTATAAATAAAATAAAATATAATTATTTAACATTTAAAAGATTATAAATAAATAATATACTACACCACTTAAAAAAAAAAAAAACTGAAAATTAATTAGAGTTTTCCATATATAGAAAACAACTACCAAATTAATTAAAACAAGGAGTAACAACCAATGAAATACACAAACAATTGAAATTACCCAATAAGATTGAAACAACAATTAATAAAACACTATATAAACACAAGCAAAACCAACATTATTTTACCTTGCAACTAAAAAGCAACAATAAGGAGAAACTCTGCCGGATTGCTGACACAACATTGAACTGTATTATAGAAAACTCTGATTACAGCTCCACAAAGTAAGTATAATAGCATTTTAAAACTACTGCTACTAAAAATGTTCATAAAACAATTTTGTATGAACCAAATAATTAATATGTATTTTTTAAATTATATCTCCTCTACAGATAATTCTGAACAGAGTCAAAGAACTGCAGAACAGTGTGAAAAGTCGATTTGCAAATAAGGCAAGTATTACTCTCAAATTAACTAAACAATTTTTTAAAATGCCAAACAGAAGTACTAGCTAACCACAACTCCCCCTAAAAACGCAATTAAACAAATTAATTAATATTACTCTTTTTTCTACAACAATTTCTAAAGAAATACCAAAAGCAAACAGAAAAGAAAAAGCATCAGGATTGAAAACAATCTTCAAAATTCAACTTTGTAAGTATAAAATTGATAATGTACATGTTTTAGAAAATAAAACAGAACAGGAATAATTTTATTAATTTTTATATACATTTCTCTTAGCATTTGAAGCATCACCATGACTGAAGGGGCCCAATTATTTACTACTTCCCAGAAAGGCAAATTGTTATTATGTTATATGGGGTATGTGTACACCCAAGAAAAGCAAACAGGGGACAAAGTTCACTGGAAATGTAGCAAATATTATTCTAACAAATGTTATGGAAGGGCTGCTACAAAGGAAACAACTGTATTATATGTTAGAGAGCATAACCACACCCCTAACATAGCTGAAATTGAAATTAGAAATGCTTTAGAAAATATAAAAGAAATTAGCACTGCGTCTCAAAAGCCCACAACAGAAATACTTAAACACATGCTCACCAAGAGTCCCAGAGCATGCAACTGGCCAAATGCCCTCAATATCCTCACTAAAAAGAACAATAGCTAGAGCTAAAAGCTACTGCTACCACCACATCTATCCCTAAACCTTTGCTGAAATAGAAATACCACCTGAACTCACAGTTACTCATACTGAAGAACAATTTCTTCTTTATGACAATAAATCAGCTGACAAAAGAATAATAATGTTTGGGACTCCGACAAATTTACTAAAATTACAAAACTGTGAAACATGGATGAGGGTTGGGATTTCTAAAATATGTCCCAAACCATTTTACCAGTTATATACAATACATGGACTTTATCAACATACAAACATCCCCTTTATATATGCTCTATTACCAAACAAGCAAACCACCACCTATGTTGAACTTTTAACCAAAGTAAAACAAGAAACCAATAATTACTTTCCCCAAAAAGTAATCGTTGACTTTGAACAGTCAGTGATACAAGCCATACTAAAACAGTACCCTCACTCAGCAACCCAAGGTTGCTATTATCACTTTAACCAATGCATTTGGAGGCACCTCCAAAAATCTACACCAAGGGGCCGATTCCGATCGTAAACCGTACCGACCGACTCGGACCTGGAATGGAGACCGACCGACACGGACCTGCGCCGTACGACCCGCGCAGTACGATGCCTTGTGTGTGAATTACAACCCACCCGCACGGAACACAAGCCGCACGACCGAACCGTTCGGAAATCATTGATTCGCCCGTAAATTGACCGGGAATCGTACCGACCGACACGCATTAGGAATTGACGCGAGCGAAACGTACCCGCGATGCACGAGCCGCGTAGTACGATGCAATACGTGTGAAACGCAACCGACTCGCACGGGGCACGAGCATGAAAACCGAGACGTAAAGCAAATAGTGACTAGCAAACAATAGAGCCCTTTGCGTCCAAGGCGTACACCAACGTCGAAACACAGCAGATTGTCAGTGTGACAGACTCGGATCACCCTGCGCGAGCCTCAGGCAGCGTCCGACCCGGTCAAACAAACGTCTCCATCATGCACAACAAAAGCAAAGGAAATAAGACAAAACATTTTTTTTAAAAGCAATGACAGCCAATTTATAAATAAAAAAAAAAAAAAGGAACAAAGACACACCCACAACTCCAACTATATAAAGGCCAGAAATCCCTACCATGATCCTTTGCAAACTACAGGCATAGGACAGCAGACAACCCCACCACACTGCAGAGACACACCACAACTCACACAACACACAACAACTACACCATTTGCACCACTCAAAAACCAAATCACATATTCACTGACAAACTCACACCCACCACACTCACTTACACCCTCACACACACATCAATCACCACAACCACCCAGCACCATGCCCCCCAAGAAGAATCCAAAGTTCACAGATAGTGAGTTGGAAGTCATGATAGACGAAATACTCAGGGTAGAGCCACAGTTGTTTGGCACATTGGTCCAACAGACCCCCATGTCACAGAAAACCAAGATGTGGGAGAGGATTGTCGACAAGGTTAACGCACAAGCTCCTTGTCGGCGCACAAAGGACGACATACAGAACAGGTACTATGATGTGCGCAGGAGGGTCAAGAAGCTCATCAACAGGGAGCACGCCTTGAGCACAGACACTGGCGGTGGCCCTCCTGCCAGACCAACGCACTTCAGGACCTGGGAGGAGAAGGTGCGGGCCATCCTACCACCGGAGAGCATCCATGGATTAACAGGAATACCAGAGCCTGGTGAGTACACAAACAATATACTCAATTTTGTGCGGCAATACACATATATCACTCTCAAGGGGACTGTTAAACCAATTCCTGCCAGCAAAGCCATAGCAACATAAAGGCAAGTATCCTGTGATGTGTATGCCAGTTACCCAAACACAATACCTGCCATCCCACAGTAAAATGGAACTACGACATAACATGTACAAACCTAACGACAAATACTGCAAGGCATTAGCATAAATCCACAACAAACACAGTCATCCATTTCGCCAACAACGTCACACCACCTCACAGGAAAGCTGAGTCAAAATGAAGGAAGGTTGGGCTGCTGGGAATGTGCATGTAGCAGAAAGCATGATGGGAGTTGCAGTCACAGCCAACAGTCCCCCCCCTGTCCCAGCAAGCTCACACTGAACCATGCTCACCTCACAGGGAGTGCAAAAGCACTGCCAAGATGGCTGACACTAGGCCCTGCTGTGGGGAGCACAAGGCCCTGCTGGGACTTGGGCTCAAACAAACAACAGGACACCAATGCCTGACAGCCTGAAAGGTAACTCACACTCCCTGCAATGGAAGCATGCTGCATGGTGGGATAACTGGACTGGGGGAGGAGTACTGCCTGCTCTGACCACATCTACCAGCAGGTACTTGCACACACACACCCCTTAACACAAACGCAACACAACCCACCTGGTATAATGCATTCCCTCAGAATCCATTTAAATATCCCACAAAGATTAAACACACTGGGTTCTGCAGTGTGAAGCACATGGGCTTGTTGGTACTTTTGTGCAAACAAACACCAGGACAACACTGCCTGCCAACTTGTCAGCACAGGCACACCACCACATAGGGAAAAAGCTTCACAGGAAGTAAGGTCAGGTATTGTGGGAAGGTGGGTGTAGCCAAAAGCATGATGGGAGTTGAAGTCACAGCCAACAGTCCCCACCCACATGTCCCAGCAAGCTCCCACTGAACCATGCTCACCTCACAGGGAGTGCAAAAGCACTGCCAAGATGGCTGACACTAGGCCCTGCTGTGGGGAGCACAAGGCCCTGCTGGGACTTGGGCTCAAACAAACAACAGGACACCAATGCCTGACAGCCTGAAAGGTAACTCACACTCCCTGCAATGGAAGCATGCTGCATGGTGGGATAACTGGACTGGGGGAGGAGTACT
This sequence comes from Calotriton arnoldi, assembly GCA_963921515.1. NCBI lineage: Eukaryota > Metazoa > Chordata > Amphibia > Caudata > Salamandridae > Calotriton > Calotriton arnoldi. The sequence goes on along the minus strand of CAWUFW010001531.1, from coordinate 877,817 downwards.
GCCTGCTCTGACCACATCTACCAGCAGGTACTTGCACACACACACCCCTTAACACAAACGCAACACAACCCACCTGGTATAATGCATTCCCTCAGAATCCATTTAAATATCCCACAAAGATTAAACACACTGGGTTCTGCAGTGTGAAGCACATGGGCTTGTTGGTACTTTTGTGCAAACAAACACCAGGACAACACTGCCTGCCAACTTGTCAGCACAGGCACACCACCACATAGGGAAAAAGCTTCACAGGAAGTAAGGTCAGGTATTGTGGGAAGGTGGGTGTAGCCAAAAGCATGATGGGAGTTGAAGTCACAGCCAACAGTCCCCACCCACATGTCCCAGCAAGCTCCCACTGAACCATGCTCACCTCACAGGGAGTGCAAAAGCACTGCCAAGATGGCTGACACTAGGCCCTGCTGTGGGGAGCACAAGGCCCTGCTGGGACTTGGGCTCAAACAAACAACAGGACACCAATGCCTGACAGCCTGAAAGGTAACTTACACTCCCTGCAATGGAAGCATGCTGCATGGTGGGATAACTGGACTGGGGGAGGAGTACTGCCTGCTCTGACCACATCTACCAGCAGGTACTTGCACACACACACCCCTCCCACCAACACCAAAATACACACCTAGAATTATGCTCCACAAGAGAGTGAGTGAAAAGTCTCTACCAAGAACACAGACAATGGCCTCTGCTGTGGGGAGCACAAGGCCCTGCTGGGACTTGTGCTCAAACAAACAACAGGAAACTACTGACTGACAGCCTGAACGTAAATTGTGACTCCCTGCAATGGAAGCATGCCACATGGGGGATTACCTGGCCACTGTGGGTGAAGGAGGTCCTGCAATGACTCCAAATGCCATCAATGCCGCATCAAAACACACCTTCTCTGCTCGAACAAATTGCACCCTGGGACCAGTCACTCCAAAAGTAAATGCCTTGGCAAGATGTCTGACACATGGTCCTGATGTATGAATTGGCTGCAAGTCACACCTACGCACTGGCCAACTCAAACACATTTACACTCACAGCCATTGGAACTGTAGGTATCCTCCCACTGTCTGGAGATTCAGTGTCCCTGGGGTGTCCCCTGACCTGCCTGTGAAGGTGTGTTTCGTAGATGACAATTGGGGAGATGCAGACATAGTACATAGCACCAAGCACACACAATGTCACATATACATCATTGACAGTGGACACCTGACAGTGACTAGAATGGACACACACATATAGCTGACACTGTAGCATGGTGTCATACACAAAATGTGCATTTGTGAGCTGCATGTCAATACCACATCGGTCTGCGTTGTACGCATCATTCACACAACACATCACTCACTGTCATGGACAATCCAAACACAATGACTATCCTGGACTGCATCGGATGACGCATGCAACTCACAGCAGCAGAACTGTAACACACACACCTCTGCCCATCACTGTCATGAGCATGGAAAAGAAAGAGTGCTGCTGTGCCCAATCCCTCTCACTGTGGAGGAAATAGACAAGATAAAAGACGTTAGCACTGACAAAACTCTGCACCAACATCAGTAGGCACGGTAACACCATGACTTGTTTGTAATGAGATGTGAACTAGGAACACAGATAACCAGAAAGTATCTCACATTGGATCACAGGCATACCGGACTGTGACCATGTTGCACAGACACACCAATGTGACGCACAGAGCAACGCAACAAATTCCACCACACATGCACCAAGCTTGATACATACCCTAAGTGTAATTGTACGTATGTCATCGTTATAGCACAAATGTGGACAGGGATGATACAGCTGTGTCAGGCATGTGATGGAACCTGAGTAGCAATGGACATGTACAGACAATTGATCAATACATGAGCTGGTCATGCACACAGCTTGACGTGCACATCGAAATGCTTCAGGTTGCCATGACAAAGTGCTCCAACAATATCAACCTCAGTCTGTCACAACTTTTGACAATGCAATGTACAGACTCTCATTATGATGTCCAGTGGCAAATGTCATGTGTGTGAAACGTTGATGTTGGTAGAAACATAACATACATTGTGTGTCTCCTCCAAACACAGGGGATGCTGGGGACACAGCACGACCTGAAGAAGAGTCCCAGTCCCAGACTCTGGCGGACCCTGAGCTCACCGGTGTGGATCAGTCCCTGTCCTCTTCGGACGACGACCCTGAACAACCTGGCACCTCCGGTGTGACTCATCGTGCAGCCCCAGCAGCAGTAACATCAGCACCCCCTGCAACCACACCTGCCACATCTGATACCACACCGAGTAGCCCTGCCGACACGGACAGGCCGAGGCCACTGAACAACAACGGAACAGGTACACAGGGCACCCTGGAATCAAGGGACAACACCACCGTCGCAAACACTCAAGTGGTCCCAGTGTTGCCTGTGCCGGCCACGGCAGGTCCTGCCCGTGTGGGTAGGGGCGGTGGGAGGGTGGGCAGGCAGAGGACACGGCCTGCAGAGGGGGCTGGACTGCATGATGAGCCACACCTGGGACGCATCATAGATGCGTACCAGGAAAGCACCGGAGGATTTGGACAGGTAGTGGGGATCCTCAAGGACATCAAAGAACAGCAGGCTGCACATCATGCCCGCTTGGACTCCCACATGTCCCGGATGGAGTCCAAGTGGGACAAATTGGATGAACTAACAGCGGTGCATAGGGACATACTGACATGCCTCCGCCAGATCAGCACCAACATGTCCACACCTCCCTGTGCGCCCACAACATCTGTTGCCACAACATCCGCAACTGCCACAGGGAGGGAGGAGGACTCTGGCGGAGAGTCCTCTGCACCGCAGCTGCCTGCACATGAGGGTCCCCCGAGAAAGAAGAGGGGTCGTCCAAAGAAGGGGAATTGAGACGCTGATGGCCATGCATATCCCCCAGGAACTCAACACCTGTTCTGTATGTCGTCCCTTGTGTGCAAACCAATTAACCTTGTCGACTGACACACAAATCTCCCACTTGACATGGAGGGTCAAAGCTGTGACAATGCAGCAAATGACTGTGGATTCTACTCTGGACATTTCATCTCTTAAGACTACCAACTCACCTGTGAACTTTGGATTACCATCACATTGTACAGCACTTCAAATTCCGTTCACCATCCTTACACATGTCTGTAAATAAAATCACATTCACACAATACTTGCCTCTGTCGTGATTTATACTTTGTCTGTGTCATGGCGATGATGATCTGATAAGGAACACTGTGCATGCAAACTACCACAGCAATGTGAACACCGTTATGTGAGTCATGGTAATGTGACACATATGAGGGAGACACACCACTAGGGCAACACAAGACATACTCACCATGTCCAGCTAACTCATCCTCATAAGTGATGTCAACAGGAAATACAGTGGAATGCACATACACCACACCCATCCTGGGTCAGTGGCAAGCATTCCACAGGTACAGGATGCTAATGACTGTCTGATGTGTAGATACACACGGAGCACATCCCAAAGTGAAGCACAGGTTTATTAAAGATTCACAACGTGAAAATTCCACAACTGATGCAAGTTAACCTCACGTAACAGTGAGCAAACATTAAACAAGTTGTAAACAAGGAAAGTCCAGGGGTGTGTGGCACATCATTGGTTGGGACAACGACTACTTGCACTCTGGAACAAGGATCTGGGTTTTGGGGTTCAGACCTCACCATACAGCAGCCAAAGTACCCTGTGAAGGACAGACAGAAAACACAATCAAAAACCTTGAATTACAGCATACAACAACAATATACATGCCCACAAATGTAACAAAACTACGTACACACAACATATCAATCAGCTAAACACTGTTTGGGAGTACAGACTACCTGAAAGGACACATCACAGCAAGCATCCTGACAAGTAGCACACAGTCACACTCAAGCAGCACAAGTGCACCACCAACAGATATCAGGCAAACACAATACTTTGAAGACACATCAGTGTATACTCACATTCATGTGAAGAAGTTGAGGATCAGCTGGCTACGAACATCATCCTCACCCTCATCATCACTGGCATCATGCCCCAGGGCAGGATCCTCCACGGCTGGCGGAGGTTGGTCATCGTCATCTTGGATGAGAGGCAACTTCTTCATCACTGCCAGGTTGTGTAGCATGCAGCACACTATGATGATTCTGCACACCTTAGCAGGTGCATATGGGAGGGCCCCTCCTGTCTTGTCCAGGCAGCGGAATCTGCTTTTCAGGAGTCCAAATGTCCGCTCGATCACTCTCCTGCTCCGACCATGTGCCTCATTGTAGCGCATCTCCGCCGGTGTCACAGGGTTCCTGAGGGGTGTCAGCAACCACGGCATGTTGGGGTATCCGGAGTCACCTACATAAAGACAATAGCACATTAGATGAGTCTTAAAAGAGGGTGTAAATAAACTTTAGCAAAATCACACAATAGTAAACAGTCAGTACACACCGACAAGCCAGGCACGCTGGTGCTGCATCTGTGACATAATCGTTGGGATGCGACTACTCCGCATGATGTAAGCGTCGTGCGCTGAACCTGGGAAACGTGCACAAACATGTGAAATGGTCATGTCGGCCAGACATACCACCAGAGCATTGATTGAGTGGAAATGTTTCCTATTCCGGTATGTCTGCTCATGTGCCTGTGGTGGTACCAAAGCCACATGTGTCCCATCAATGGAGCCAATGACATGTGGCATCCTTCCCAGGGCATAGAAGTCACCCTTGATGTCAGAGAGTCGTTGTGGTGTTGGGAAATGGATGTAGTGGTTGAGGAAATGCAACATCGCCTCCAACACATCTCGTAGCACACGGCTGAACATGGTCTGTGACATCCCACCAGCAGTAGCAACTGTGTGTTGGAAGGTACCGGTGGCAAAGAAGTGTAGGGTTGCCATCACCTTCACCTTGGGGGTCAGCGCAGTAGGGTATGTCCGGCCAGGTTGCAAGTGTGGTGCCAACTGCTCCGCCAAATCTTCAATCAGTGGCCTAGTGAAGCGGTACCGTCGCATGCAGTCACGTTCAACCATGGTGGCAAGGTCAGGGAACGGTCTGTGGACAGCTGGTCTCCTGCAGTACATAGATGAGCAAAGACAGTTTGTCAGTTCCCCTATCTAGGTGCCAGTGTACATGCTAAATAGCACATGAAACAACAGGACACAAAGACATGATGTATGTGCTGTAGTGTATGTGCACACATGTCAGATACATGCCCATCATCTGAAATCTCAGCTCTACAGGTCCACACAACAAGGTCCATGTTGTGCTGTGACCAATCTATGGGCTCTGCCACAGTACATCAGTATGAGTGTCACATACCAGACACACACCACAGTCACTAGTGAGGACAGATGTCTACCACACATCACAGGTTTTTGACAGACACACACAGGGACCTTGTGTCACCACAAGGACACCATCATGATGTAGCGTCTCATATACACACCACAACGCACACATGACACACACATGAAGTGCCACAACGTTTTTTGCATCTCACACATGGTGTCTGTGACACACAGACGCCACATCAACTCACATTGACAATACACATGGATGTGGTGACCGTTTGACATTGAGCACATGAAATCAGAGTAATCTCCGTAGCTAAATGCACACATACTGTGGATGAACATCACAATTGTGGCACTGGGACACCCTGTGACACACATCCCATTCCACCTAAGAGTCAGGGTGTATGTCACATGTCATACACAATGTACCCCGGGAACTGTGTACATGCCTCATGCCCTGAACTGTACAGTCGTCAATCACAGTGGTTATGTGTCCAACACACAGAGGTATCTGTCCCCATGACACCTTGCCCTGCCTGGGAGTGGGTGCCACTAAGTGACACATACCAAATCACATGTTTACCCACATATGCACACACAGGTAATGCAGCCTGACATGCCCCTTGATATACTGTGTCACAGGCTGTATTGTTGTTGGTGTGCCCATGTGTCCATGGAAAGCTATTGTGGGTGGAATACTTAGCACATTGCCTGCAATGGTGACTGACGTAGGTGACCAATTCAAAAGATGCGTCGGACACCTAGGGAACGAGGCGAGCGCACGCCTTGCACACACGCCTTGCACATTGCCTGCAATGGGGACTGACGCGGGTGACCAATTCAAAAGACGAGTCGGACACCTAGGGAACGAGGCAAGCGCACGCCTTGCACACACGCCTTGCACATTGCCTGCACTGGGGACTGACGCGGGTGACCAATTCAAAAGACGCGTCGGACACCTAGGGAACGAGGCAAACGCACGCCTTGCACACACGCCTTGCACATTGCCTGCAATGGGGACTGACGTGGGTGACCAATTCAAAAGATGCGTCGGACACCTAGGGAACGAGGCAAGCGCACACCTTGCACACACGCCTTGCACATTGCCTGCAATGGGGACTGATGCGGGTGACCAATTCAAAAGACGCGTCGGACACCTAGGGAACGAGGCAAACGCACGCCTTGCACACACGCCTTGCACATTGCCTGCAATGGGGACTGACGTGGGTGACCAATTCAAAAGATGCGTCGGACACCTAGGGAACGAGGCAAGCGCACACCTTGCACACACGCCTTGCACATTGCCTGCAATGGGGACTGACGCGGGTGACCAATTCAAAAGACACGTTGGACACCTAGGGAACGAGGCGAGCGCACGCCTTGCACACACGCCTTGCACATTGACTGCAATGGGGACTGACGCGGGTGACCAATTCAAAAGACGCGTCGGACACCTAGGGAACGAGGTGAGCGCACGCCTTGCACACACGCCTTGCACATTGCCTGCAATGGGGACTGATGCGGGTGACCAATTCAAAAGACGCGTCGGACGCCTAGGGAACGAGGCGAGCGCACGACTTGCACACACGCCTTGCACATTGCCTGCAATGGGGACTGACGTGGGTGACCAATTCAAAAGATGTGTCGGACACCTAGGGAATGAGGCGAGCGCACGCCTTGCACACACGCCTTGCACATTGACTGCAATGGGGACTGACGCGGGTGACCAATTCAAAAGACACGTCGGACACCTAGGGAACGAGGCAAGCGCACGCCTTGCACACACGCCTTGCACATTGCCTGCAATGGGGACTGACGCGGGTGACCAATTCAAAAGACGCATCGGACACCTAGGGAACGAGGCGAGCGCACGCCTTGCACACACGCCTTGCACATTGACTGCAATGGGGACTGACGCGGGTGACCAATTCAAAAGACGCGTCGGACACCTAGGGAACGAGGCGAGCGCACGCCTTGCACACACGCCTTGCACATTGACTGCAATGGGGACTGACGCGGGTGACCAATTCAAAAGACGCGTCGGACACCTAGGGAATGAGGGGGGCACACGCCTTGCACACACGCCTTGCACATTGACTGCAATGGGGACTGACGCGGATTTGGCCCTTGTACGATTCGTGTTGTGAAAAATCAGTTGGCTCCCTACAACAATGTATCAGACTCGTTGGTGTAATGGGTTTGAAATATTTGAACGATGCGGAAGGCGTGTACAAGCCGTGCAATGCGATGGATTGGCCAGATTCATAGGATGCAAACGTGTTGGACCTATCGCTTTGGACGCATGGGACAGAATCTGCCTCTGCAGCACAGATATAAGGCTGTCTGTTCCCCTGAGAGTTCACTTGCCTGCACTACATGCTCCATATTGACATCTCTGCTACCACTGCTGCTGTCTCTGCATCCTCTGGCTCCAAGAATGGCATGTACTGTGGATAGGGCCCCATCCTTCACAGAGGAGGAGAACAAGGCCCTGCTGGACAGCCTCCTTCCACAGTACAGCAAGCTGTATGGGACACCAGGGGAGCAGGTGAGTGTGCAGTCCACATCCCTTTTTCATTGTGCATGTTGTCTGACTGGCACTAATGGCATTGTGTACACCAGTGGCTAGCATGCTCACTGAGTAGTTGTTACCCCCAAAGTGTGTATGTACCTGTAGTGGACAGGTACTCTGCATGAAAAGTGTATTTTAACACAGTTATTATACTCAGGCAATGTTTCAATTTTGTAAGTGCAGGACAACTTTCAATCACCATAGTTGCACTACCTGTGTACATCATATGCCCTTGTGATGAAGACATGTATATCCAACTGTGTGTTGCACAAACATGTTGCATGTCTGGTAATGGACTTTTATCCTTGTCATCCTCACAGGTTGATGCCCATCAGAAGCAGGAGATATGGCTGACCATTGCCCGGGCTGTTCGTTCTGTGGGGGTCTACAGACGCCGCATCCGCAACTGCCAGAAGAGGTGGCAGGACCTTCGTGGCTGGACCCGGAGGATCGCCAGAGTCCAGCTGAAGCTGTCGCCTCCTCGCAGAAGGGGCGGACGATGGACACTGACCCCCCACATGCACCGGATTCTGGCGGTGGTCTTCCCTGACCTGGATGGGCAGTTAAAGGCCAGACAGCAGCAAGGAGGGGGTAAGTGCATGCCTTTTCTGTGAACTATGTCTCACATGCTCTTTGCACTCCTTCATCCTGGTTACACTCCCACAGATCTCCTGTCTGCTTGAACAGGAGTCATGTTCCTAAATTAGTTCATGGCCCATCCTCATCTGATACACAGGTGTGGCCCTTTCAGTCTGTGACTTGTGTCACTTGTGTTGTGTGTCCCTGCTGTTGTCCAAAATTAAAGGTTGTAAACAGCATCTGCTACCGGTGCATTGTTTTGTCCTCATGAGTGAGGCAATTGATTGCCATGTGTCTGCACATTGCCAGAAATCAGACATGTACTCTATGTGGGCAAATGATATGTGTTCCAATTGATGCTTTGGCTCACCATATGTGTCTGGGGTATTTACCACACAGCCATGCAGCAGGTAAGACAATGTTGGGGCCTCATAATAATGTACATCATGTGTGTCACACATGCATGAACACATGCCTAGTGTTCAGGGTAATCCCATGTTGCACATGGAACTGGACAGGTATGCCAACTCCGGACATGAGGAACACTCTGTGCTCCTACTCCTGTGTGTCAGCCTACATTTAGTTCATTGTGAAATATGCAATATGGTGTCTGCCTCGGTGTCATTCTGGAGTGGCCTAGCTTCTTAGACTCCTGTGGTGTTGAGCATTTTGGTTTTGGCAGCTAGCTGAGGTGTGGCTAATGGATCATCACAATGGGGAAAAACATAGGTGTGTGATCACTTGACGGTGCATAATGATGTATTATACATAATAGTGCAGGCAGCCTCAATTTGTTCTCATCAGACTGTGATGTTATCCTGTTCACAGATTGGTGCTTCCAGTCACTCAACTGTCGCATTTGTATTACGTGGGATCATCATATGCCTTAAGATGTGTGTAGCAGTAGTGGAACATGTGCACTTGACCGCTGCAGGGCTTACATTCCCCAAAATGATAATGATTGTGACTCAGTGCAGACTTTTTTATTTATGGATGCACTGCCCCTGTGACCTTATCCAGTGATGACTGATTAGCCAGACTGGCCCGTAGCATGGTATCCCACTTGCTAATGTGTATCCTGCCGTTATGTCAGTTGTACGGCATACACTCTATTGTGGCATTGACCAGCAATACATGGGCAGATCATGGTGTCTTGTGAAGGAAGCATATCCATTTTACTGACAATGAGTTTGGCCATCCCTTATCCTGACACATGTACTGAGTCAGTGGCAGGAGATGGGATATGTGTGTACTGACACATTTCATTCACAATTTAAGATGTTCTGAGATATGTCTATGCAGTGCATGTGTGCACATATAAGTAGTGGCATACTACATGCACCAGACAGATGGGTCCATGAAGGGGAAGTGTATGAGTGGCATGGTTGACTGGCAGAATGACAGGTGTCCTTTTCAATATGTGCCAGCACTTCTAGCAATATTTAGCAAATGCGGAAAATGCGTCATCTGTAATGTGCTGTAATGACTGTGATGTCTCAGGTGAAACAAGTGACTGATGTGTATCTGTTTATCCTGATTGTTTGCAGAAACATCTTCGGCTGCTGGAGGAGACAGCTCCACGGACCAAGAGGAGCCGCAGAGCCAGACTGGGTCTGCTGGAGAGGAGTTGGAGGGACCCAGTGGCACAGAGGGTGAGGGGAGCCACACTGAGGATACCTCAGCTACAACCACCTCGGCTGAGGAACACAGCATCTTCAGTGAGGACTCCCTTGGGGAGCCGGGTGTCAGCAGACCCAGACAATACCGAGCGAGTCTGTCCCCGCCACCACCACCATCTCCACCCTCCCATCTGCTCCCATCCCAGAGGTCCGTGGAGGCCCCCGTGTAAGGGAGCATGTCTCCTTTGTGCCAGGCACCGCACCCCCTGCCCCTGTCTCCCCTGCTGCCCTGAGTGTGGAGTCTGTGGACTTGCTGAAGCAGCTCCATGTAGGGCAGACAGTGATGCTGAGTGTCCTCCATTCCCACACCAGTCTGTTGACACAACTGGTGTCGTTCATGGAGGGCATCTCATCAAACATGTCTGCCCTACATCGGACTATTCAGGCCATGGCCTCCACACAGACGTCAGCAGTGTCCCTCCTCCAACAGTCACTCACCCCTCCTACCTCTGCCACATCCACAATCCCCACTGCCCTACCTGTCCAACGCACACACACACCAGCACCGGCACGCACCACAACAGACACAAGCAGCACACAGCCATGCAAGACAAAATCCAGATGCACAAGCACGCACACTCCGGGGACTGATGGCACACACAAAGGGGATGGGTCACAGACACACAAACAGGCAACCACAAGCACTCCGCAGTCCTCAGATGCCTCTCCCTCCAAAACCCCTTCCCTTGCCTCACCTGCAACCCCCCCTTCCTAGCAGCTCTTCCTCTGTGACTTTGGCCTCTTCCCCACCGATCCATCTGCTCCAACTCACAAGGGGAAGAGGAAGTCACCATGCACAGGGGGCAGTTCCCCTGCCACACGGACACCCTCCCCCAGGCGCACGGATACTGAGGCCCCCATCCGCAAGTCCCCCCAGACTAGGAAGAGCAAGACCCCACCACAATCCTGCAGCTCCACCACACAGTCTCCGTACTGCAGTCCCCAGGCCACCACTCCACTGGTCCCCCAGCCACACCCTGCCCCTGGTTCACCCACACACCGATACCGCATCCCCAAAATGATTAGGCCCTCCCCCCACCACATGCACTTCCAACCCCACCTCACATGCTCAGCCTGTTCCTGCCACTGGTGTGGAGTCCGTGTCTCCCCCTCTGTCCTGCCCACCTCACCTGGACCCCATGACACTACTTTGGAGGTTGGCACTGCAGTGGAGCGCTCATCCACCCCGTCTGACTTTGGCACTGCAGTGGAGACCACGTCCACACCATCTGACCTGCCCACTGCTGTGGTGCCGGCAACCACTCCCTCTGACTTCATCCCTGCAGTTGTGACGGTGCCCACTGTGTCAGACACCTCCACTGCAGTTGCCAGTGACACTCCAGCACCCACCACCCCTCCCCTGCCCCATTCTGCTGTCCCCTGATCCTGTCCCTGCGGTGCCTGGCCTGCCCCATGTATGCCCCTCCAAGGGGAGATGTCCCCTGGTCGTAGCAGTGCAGGCAAGCAATGGGTGACAACTTGTCACTTGTCACCTTGGTTGAATTGAGAAATGGACTGGCCATTGGCCTTTTGACATTGTGGACTCGAATTACCAGTTTTGAGGAGTTTTATTTTTTAATAAAGCAAATTGTTGTTATCCATTGTTGTTGCATCTAATGTACATGATGTTGATGATGAGTATCATGGACTTGATGTTGTACTTGTGTTTTGAAGGTACAACAGGATGATTTGTTGATGTGATGGACTCCATGTGGTCCATGGGATATGTGTACTTTTCTGCTATGTATCCATGACATCCTTTGCTGCAATTACAGGGTGTAATGATTGGAAAATGTTGTAACCAGGATTATCTCTTTGGGTTTGCTACTTCACATCTTTGGCATACACTGTTGCACATATGTTGTACTTTCATTTGGGCACATGGTGAGATTCCCTGACTGGGCCCATCTACACTGGACAGGCAGGTTTGTGCATCCATGGTACACAAGTCATCTGTGTCATCAGTGCAACTATCTCTACATGTGTATTGCGTATGTGCAGATGACTGAAAGGACACTCCGGTACACATGTTGCTGTGACCAGAGCTTTCATTGTGTTGTAATTGTTGGCTCACTGTGCAAGTGGTGTGCTGGCATGACAGGACCCTGCACAAACAACGTTTTTCACAGCTGACATTCCCCAGGAGTGGAGACCCCTCATGGCATTGTGTCATTCCGTGGCATTGCCTGTGCACATGGTGTGTGTTGTGTGAGCATGTCTGTGTGTGTTGCCTTCCCTTTTTTCGACTCAGCCTGTGTTCCATGCAGATGTTCCTGTTATGTGCACTTGCTGAGTTGTCCTGTGTTCATCAGACTTCTTTTCCCTGGGTTTACTGGGATGTAGGTGCATGGCAGACTATTGGTCATTAGGTTGTCATCCATGGCTGTTTTATTTGTAATTTCAGGGGATGTTGTCAAACGCACATGGGACACATTCAGGATTCCCATTGGCACTTATGTGTTTCCAACATCATGTTGTTTTCCCTATGTGGTATCTGTCAGTGTGAGGCTCACTCGTATGTGTGTGTGACTACTCCCACTCATCAGGGTCATTGCTGCAATGTTGGAAGGTGTCAACATGTGTTCTTTGTGGGTCTCCTTTGGTTCCTCATTGGTGTAGGTGTGTGGCAGGGTTCCCAATGAATCGTGTTGTCTTCACATTATGCCCATGTTCCGCATACTGTGCAGTGTGGTAGACATTCACAGGTGTTGTTGACAGGCCATGTGTGTTGATTTTTGTGTACCTTAGATCCCCCCACCACCCCTGGGATTGTAATGGGTGCTTGAGCAATGTCAACAGTCCCTGTGTGCCTAGCTGATGCACATTGTTGCAGATCAGGGTGTGTGGTGTTGAGGGTGGCCAATTGTGAGTTGTTTCATGTCTAGGCCCCTACCTACATTTGGCACATTGGTTGCAGGACATGGCCAGTGATTTGTGTTTATGGAGGTGTGATGTGAGTTTGTTGTTCTGGACACATGACCCAGTATGCACAGCTGACTGTGCTCCACAGTATAGGCAAAACAGACCTTTGTCATCACAGTGGGATTGGCGTACAGGCTACTGTCACCACAAATTAGGGTACTAGAGGGTAGTGCTGTAGTGGGTCTGTCTCTTGCTGTGTTGGTTGCTGTTCCACCCAGCTTGTGTCACATGAATACGTTGCTATACCACTCATCTGACAATGTATGCTTGACCACAAAGGGGTGCCCAGTTCATTAGTTACTTTTTGTATGGCACTGTGGACACATCTGTGTGATTGGAGTTCATCCCACCGTCATGTGTTGTGTACTAGCCTGGGGACACTGAGACACACACGTGTTGTGTATGATATGCAGTGTGGGTCTGTCTGTCTGTGTTTGTGCATCTGCACTTCTGCATTGGTATTGCTTTTGCGTTCCATTGTGTGGATGTAGTTTGGAGGTTTTTCCCTAATGTCCATGCATCTTGTAGCTCATCATCCAGCACATTGATCATGTTTGGTATGTCCCATTGCCGCCATGGTATGGGACTTTGTCACCTAACATCGACAGTCTCCACAGGATTCCTCAGTTTGTGTGTCTGTTCGTAGAGATATGTGTGTATGCATCATGATGCTCACTTTTCACATAGTCTAATTGGACACTGTGGGCATTGTCAGGGCTCATGGCCAATGCTTGTCTGCACATGGCAGAGGGAGTTCTTGTGATACACAGCAATCTTTGCCTCTCAAATCTATGTTTGTATGTGACACAACCACCACATTACCACTACATTGGTTGTGGATTTGGGACCAGTGAGCACAAATGCTGGTCTGGTGATGCTGCTATTATTTTGTCCACACTCACCTTCTGGTCACTGTAGTGATGTGGGCTTTGGAACCCATTACCACAAAGTTCCTGAGATGCTGGAGTTTTGAACCCCACAGTCATCTTTTGGGCACATGTGATGGGAGTCACATTGTATGTTCACTATCAGAATCAGTGTTGTGGGCATTTGGCACACACATACATAGAATCTTGCAAAGATGGTAGGGGTGGGGGTTTGCTTAGTGACCCTATGCGTGTGAATGCTGGTGGTGCAGGGCATCCAGCCCCCTATGAGTGGGGATGGTAGTGGTGCAAGGCATCCAGCCCCCTATGAGTGGGGGGTACTGGTATTGATGGGCATCCAGCCCCCTATGAGTGGGGGGTACTGGTATTGATGGGCATCCAGCCCCCTATGAGTGGGGGGTACTGGTATTGATGGGCATCCAGCCCCCTATGAGTGGGGATGGTAGTGGTGCAGGGCATCCAGCCCCCTATGAGTGGGGATGGTAGTGGTGCAGGGCATCCAGCCCCCTATGAGTGGGGATGTTAGTAGTGCTGGGCACCCCCCCCTAGGTGTGGGCACTGCTGGTGGTGTGGACCATGCTACCCCTGTGGTTTTGCTTTTGCTGGTGGACGGCATGTCCCCCCCCTATGTGTGTGTAGCATTTCGCGTGTTCGTGACGTTTGTTTGTGTGGGTGTCTGACTTCCCGTCTGCGATGTACACATCTGTTCATGATCCGGTCATAGATATACAGTACTGGGATGACCTGCGCGATGGGATTCATCATTGGTTCGTCTCGTACTTGCTGATTGTTGCTCCGTCTCGTACACGTTGTGAGTTGGTCCGTTTCGTAGCAGTGGATCGTGTTGTGGCGCGAATCGGACCTGCTATTCATCTCTCCCGGATGCTGTGACGTGCTGCTAGTGGTGACCCGTTTGGCGCGTAGGATTTGCGCATCGTACTTGTCCGGCCGGAAACTATTGTGGAAACTGCTTCCGGGCGACTCGGATGGGCGTTTGGATAAGCGGCTCGTATGGGAAATGTTGCTGGGATCGAAGCCTACGTGTCGTTCGGAATTGTGGCACCTTTGCGCATCGTACTTCATCGCCCGGACGGACCGGCTCCCAGTACGAGTCGTCGCAAGGTAAGGCTACGGACAGCTCTCGGAGGGCTGTCCGAGCGAGATCGGAATCGGCCCCTAAGGGGTCGATTACGATGGCGGACAGACTGGAGTCCGTCTGCCATCGTGGTGGTGATTGGGACCCTCCTCAATGCCTGCAGCGGTTTTGCACACTAAATTAGGATACGACCGCCACCATGGCGGTCCCATCTTGCATTTTAACCTTGTGGTGGGTGCTGCTGTCAGCACCCACCACAATGTTGAAAATACATGTTGTGCATTTCACTGCACTATGTGGCAGGCACCACACAGTGCCTGCCACTTAGTGCACTGAAATGTAGGAGGGTACCATGGGTACCCCCCCAGTGCAAAAACACCTCCCCCAAACACATTGGGGGCTCGCAATGGGCCCCCAAAACCAATCCCCGCCAGCCTTTCCATGACGGTTTCACCGTCATGGAAAGGCTGGATTTTGCCTGCATTGTAATTTGGTGGACGGTGCCTGCTAGGCACCGCCACCATTTTGCGCACGCAGACCGCTCCGCCAGGCAATCGGTACCATTGCCTGTGGCAGTTCCGTGGCGGACGGTCTTTGCGTCCGCCACGGTCGCAGTCTGGATCCGCCCGCCATCCTAATCTGGTGGGCGGTAAATTCACGTTCGATGGCGGACGGATCGCCACCTCACGGCTGGCGGTCCTTCCGCCATTGTAATCAGCCCCTAAGTGTAGAATATGCAACAAATAGCAGCTTTGCATATAAAATTAAAAAACTAATAGCACTAGCATACGTACCAATTACTGACGTAGCCGAGCACTACAATTTATTAATTGAAAGTCCCTACTACCAACAAAACGAGCAAAAACTAAGTCCCCTACTTGACTACTTTGAGGATACCTGGGTAGGAAGGCTACACAGATCTGGACACAGAAGACAGCCTAAATACTACATTCCATGGTGGAATGTATATAACAGTACCCTAAACAAAGAAGCCAAAACTAATAATGCTGTGGAAGGATGGCATAACGCCTTCCAAGCCACAACAGGAAGAACTACACCCACTCTACATAAACTATTACAATCTATCCAAAAAGAACAAAGCTACCAACAACTAAGAATGGAACAGTCAATAACACAACTAGGCCCAAAACTAACAAAGCAAACTAAACAAATGTTTGAGTCTTACTTACAATACAAAGTAAGACTCTACCCAACAACTAAAGGACTAGAGTATCTTGAAACAATAGCTAAAAGCCTACTTTAAATAAATGTACCTTAAAACCCCAAAAACAAGTAATCTAAAAACAGTCAAATAAATATTTTTTAACTCCAAAAATATAATTATTTTGTCAAATATTTTAATTAATATTTAAAAAATAAATTGACATAATAATTATATTTTATATAACATTAATAACAATTACATTATAAACATTTCCCTCACACTATAAATAATTTAAAATTACTTACTGTTTTCGTAGCTGAAGATTGGTAATCTAAACTGCCATAAACAAATCCACAGTTGGGTAAAATCCCAATAAGTGAAAAAATAAACCCCCCAAAAAATGGAAAAATACAACTGTAGAAAAAGTAATTCATCAGCAATGGGTCCACCAACAATAAACCATAAAAATCCTGAAAAATAGATTTAAAAAAAGAAACTCTCAAGGAAAACCTGAAAAAAATATACATGTAATGTACAATGGGCCCAATTCACAGAACTAACTTAAGACAAAATCCTAAATTTACTACCATTTTGGTATTCACAGAAGGCACTTACTCATTTTGGAATTCACAGAAGGCACTTACTTACTCATTTTGAGTAACTTACTCATTTTGTGTAACTTACTCATTTTGGTATTCACAGAAGGCACTTACTCATTGATGAGTAAGTGCCTTCTGTGAATACCATAATGAGTAAGTTACACAAAAATGAGTAAGTTAATCATTTAGTATTCACAGAAGGCACTTACTCCTCAATGACTAAGTGCCTTCTGTGAATACCAAATGAGTAAGTTACTCAAATGAGTAAGTAACTCAAAATGAGTAAGTAAGTGCCTTCTGTGAATACCAAAATGAGTAAGTCCCTTCTGTGAATACCAAAATGGTAGTAAGTTTAGGATTTTGTCTTAAGTTAGTTCTGTGAATCGGGCCCAATGTACATTAAAAATCTGTACTATTTTTAAGTAATGTGAAAAAATGTATTAATGTCATGAAAAATGTTTGTGTTTGCAAAAAGACTTATGTACTAATTAATATTATTTATATTAAAAATATAAATAATATTAAAATTATCACATATGTTAAAAAATAGAAATAATTATAAAAATGTTTTCTAGAAAAATTTGTTAAAACATATATTTTATTAACAATGTACACTATATGTATTAATGTAAAAAAAATGTAAAATATTAAAAAATTATGTATCTACTGTTACCAAAAACATATGTTTTGAAAAATGTACAAAAAGGAATTAATAACTACTTCTTTGTTTTTGTAAAAATGTACACTATAATGTAATAGAATAAAAATGTGTAATCCTTTTTTTCAAAAATATTATATATAAATGTATAAATATGTACAAAATATATAATATTTCAAAAATGTAAAAAATATATATTTTTCCTGTGTTGAACAATATATATTAAATATAGTTAACAAACAAAAATATTTTCTCTCTTTTTTTTATCAATCTTGCATTATAAATAAAATTATAAATAAAATATAATTATGTTTCTGTATTTATTTTACCTGTTTTGAAAAATTGTATATATTAAAATATACATATTACATCAATGTACTTTAAAAACTATTATATTTTTTACAAACATTTACAACTATATCATTATACTTACACCATAATATATTTTTATATCTTAACTATTCCCACTATAGACTACATTAACTCACAAAAGGTGTTGAACACTAAACATATATAATTTACTATTCCCACTCCAATTTTTATTAAGTCAGGGAAGGCGCTGGACACTAACCATATATAATTTACTATTCCCACTCCAAACTACATTAAGTCAGGGAAGGTGCTGGATACCAAACCTATATAATTTACTATTCCCACTCCAATATATATGAAGTCAGGGAAAATGCTGGACACCAAACATATATAACTTACTATTCCCACTCCAAAGTACATTAAGTGAGGGAAGGTGCTTTATACCAAACATATATAATTTACTATTCCCACTCCAATATATATTAAGTCAGAGAAAATGCTGGACACCAAACATATATAACTTACTATTCCCACTCCAAAGTACATTAAGTCAGGGAAGGTGCTGGACACTAAACATATATAATTTACTATTCCCACTCCAATTTATATTAAATCAGGGAAGGTGCTGGACACTAAGGAGTCGATTCCGATCCCGCTCGGAAGGACCTCCGAGAGCTGTCCGTAGCGTTACCTTCCGACCGACACGTTCCGGGAGCCGGTCCATCCAAACGACGAAGTACGATGCATAAATGTCTCCTATTCCCGAGCGGCACGTACGCTCATATTCCAGGACCAATTCCCGTACGAACGGGCTCCGTAAATGCTGAATGGAGTCGCCCGGAGCCATTTCCAAAGCAGTTTACCGCCAGCCAAGTACGATGCGTACTTTTTACACGCCGAACAGGTCGCCACCTCCAGCACGTCACAGCATCCGGAAGAGTTGTATTTCAGCTCCGATTTGCGCCACAACGAGATCACTGCGTACGAGACGAAGCAGCCATTTATCCGATCGCGCATGTCATCCCCATCCTGTACACCTACGGTCGATTTAACAACCGTAACCGACGCGTTCATCACAGATGGTAAGTCAGACACCTACCACACACAAAAACCTCACAACCCCGTGAAAGGCAACACCCCCATAGGGGGTGGAGTCTATCACTCCCAGCATTGGCCACCCCATAGGGGTGGATGCCTAACACTACCATCATTGGCCACCCCATAGGGGGTGGATGCTTAACACTACCAGCATTGGCCACCCCATAGGAGGTGGATACCTAACACTACCAGCATTCTCTACCTATAGGGGGTGGATGCCTAACACTACCAGCATTGGCCACCCCATAGTGGAAGGCAGCGGCTACAGAGAAGTGGTGCAGGACCACAGCGTGACGTGCAAAGAAGATGACTAGGGGAAGCTTGAAATCTCTGCCGAATCCCTGCTGCTGCTAAAGTTGGATTCGAAAGCCCAGGACCCAGCGCGCGCTGCGGCAGGAGCCGCACGCGTCACGCCCACCGCGACAGTCGGCCCATATAGTGAGCTCAGGGCACCCGCTACGTGGGACGCGAGTGGGCGCGCCGGGCAAAGCCCGGCCAAGGGTGGGCCTGTTTGAGCCCGTTCGAGACCGACAGAGGCCGGGTCGGGCCCCCCCGTTCAGGTTGCAGTAAGTGCCGATCCATGGAAAGTGGGTAAGCAGATTATTGATAACCTTACACTGCTGTAAGAAAATTGTGGTGCCATTCGAAAATGGGGAAGAGGAAATTGGCAATATGTAAAAGAAATGCTGTGGAAAACACTGCACCGATTACCAACTATTTGAAAAGTGCTATGGGCATAATAAATAATGAGATTGTGCAAGTGGAGGAACAGCTGGCAGCCGCTAAAACTGCTTTAGATGCTGCTCAAAAGGGGGCTAAGTCTGTGGTGGAAGTGCTTGGTGAAAGTAGTACTCCCAGTCCCGATATCATCCCCCAGGAGCAGTTAAATAGCAGTACTGTAAATGATATCCCTAAGAATACCAAATCTGATCAATCGATTAAACTAGGGCCTTGTGCGTCAACTATTCTTCTTGAAATTGCTAATGTTTCAGACACACCAGATTCAGACTCACCACCAGCAAAAAAATGTAAACAAAGCCTAGCACCAAGGAGGCTTAGCCCATTAAGAGTTGTACAAAAAAAGGGGAAACCTACAAAATTAGCTGGCAACGGACAAGGAGCTAAGCCTGTAGAAACACTGAACGATAAACATGCCATAGACACTCTTTTTAAAAAATTGCATGGGAAAATTGATACCATCGAGAGGCGGGTCATGACTGAAATAAAAACGGTGCAAAAGGACATTGCAAAGTTATTGGAACTGGTTACTGCTCTTCAGCTGCCAACTGTATCAAATACGCCACAGAACGTAAATTTAAATAATAGAAGTGATGCACACGTCAGTTCAAATAATATGAACAGTACAAATAATGCAGAAAGGGTCTGTGCCTTGCCACTTATTGATACACATGGGAAGGAAGCACATGTTTTACCCACACAAAATTTTGGGGGAACTATAGGGAATGGTAACGAGAAGAATGGAGGTCAAGTTCAACTTGGGAGGCAACGGGACATCTCTTTAAGTTTACCCCCACAAGCAACTCCATATGTGATCGTCCTAAAAAATGTACCTAAATAGTCTGGAAATATTATTGAAACTTGGGACTCTTTGAAAAATAGGGTGATTCATTGGTTCTCTGTGAATACGACTTGTAGTATTGGGTGTTTATCACATGAAGTTATTATGGTAAGAAGAGTCAGCTGGGTGGGCAAATCCGTAAAAACGTGCGAGGGGGATTGTGTAATTGCAAATTTTCGTCGGCCCTATGTGGTGGGTTCATTATTAGAAGAGGTTACAGGTAATCAGGATCGACAATTTAATAGTATTGAAGGAAACATTGCTGCATTACCCCTGGGATATTTTTACAGATCCAGAATGGACTCACCCCTCGGCCGAGCCCAAGCTAGTACCAGTACCAGTAATCAAACACATTACATGATACCGTCTATGTTAAATAGGTTTGAACCACTTAGGAGGTGCAGTGAGGTGGATTGACTGGAACAAAATATAGTATGCCCAAAAGCTGTTGTACAAGATGGTTATGATGTAAGAGCCTATGTTAATATTTCGAAAGAAACAGCTCATACGGACCAGGATCAAACGTGTGAAGGTATTGTTAATACCATCAGCAATACTGATAGTGTATCTTTTGTAGAATCTGAGATACAAAACTTTAGAAAATGAAGTCACCTCGCCTATCACTGTGGCTGATTGTAATTCCCCTAGCTATACATTGCAGGAATCATTACATATCATGACATGGAATGTTGCAGGGAGTAAGGAGTAAATTGTGTGATATCTCTTGGCTTAAAACTATACAAAATTGTGACTTGGTATTAAAACAAGAAACATGGCTTACAGAAAATTTCTTCATTAATGGGTTTAAGACAATTTGTACCAATGGGATTCCTTCAAAGGCAGGGAGAGCAAGTGGAGGTTTGGCAGTATTAATATCAGTATCCTCTCCTTGATTCTAAAAAACATATAATAAATCACAACATTTTCAGTTTTTACTTCTTTCAGTTAGAGTAAAACAGGATATGATAGTGATCAATTTTTATAATAAAATTTTTAATGGTTCAAGACACGAGATTATCACATTATTAGATGAAGAGTTAGCTAACTTTATAAGGAGTGCAAGGACCGATTGCTTTTTAATTTGGGCAGGTGATTTTAATATTGAATTTTGTAAATTTATATCAGGGATCCAATGCGGATATGAGGATGAATTGGGCGATAACCCCTCACATTTCCCACATAATAACTATGGGGAAATTATAAATTATGTTATGTTTAAGTATAATCTGGAAATTATGGAGATGGATGCCCAAGAGAATGCCCGAGAGGGAAGGTGTATTACCTATACATTTGAGGGAGCGAGGTCATCCTCATGTATTGATCATTTTATTATTTCAAGAAATTGTAGGCCTCTTGTTCATAAATGCAATGTACACCCCAGTTTACTAAGTGACCATCACCCTTTGTCATTAATATTAAAATCTCCACTTTTTAAAATAGATGAACCGTGTGTTCATGCTGCTGAGGTAAAGACACAGGGTGAAAATGGGATTTCTATCAAATGTGCAGGAGTCGATCCAAATGTTTTTTCAGAAAGGATAATTCAAAAAAATAATCATCATATAGCAACCGTTTTAGACAATTCTTCTAGTAGCACTGATATAGTTATGGCCTTTTTAAATATCTCGGCTGCAATTGCCGGAAATTTGAAACGCAAGCCTAGGACAAACAGGGTATATTGCCCAAGATGGTTTAACCAGCAGTGCTCCAGACTAAGGGGTCGATTCCGATCTCGGTCGGAGACGCACCCAACGCCATTCGGTCGGGAAAAAGCCATGCGAATGCCTGTTTCCCGACCGATCCGCACATTAATCCGAACGAACAAGTACGATGCGCACAACAGCGCAGATTCCGACCGAGTCGTACTCACCCAATACAGGTCCTGATCCCCGACCGAGCCGGATCCGTAAACGCAGATACGAGTCGCCCGGAAGCCAAAAAGCAGCCCCGTCCGGCCGGACAAGTACGATGCGCTTCCCGTACGCACCGAACCCGTCGCTACGCACGGCACGTCAAAGCATCCGGGAGAGGCGCACATAAGCTCCGATTCGCGCCACAATACGATCCACGGCTACGAGACGAACACGCCAGCGACGAGGCGAAGCAACGACGAAGACGAACGAGAAGAACCAACAATGAATCCCATCGTTCCAATCCTACCAATATTCTACATCTACTACCGGAACAGGCACGGACGCGTACGGCGCAGAAGGTAAGTCAGACACCAACCACAAACACAAACCACACGTACCCGACATATCACACACACACACACAGGGATGCAGAAATTACTTACTCCAGAAACAGCAGCACCATAGGGGCGGGATGCCCATCACCAATGCCACATATACA
This sequence comes from Calotriton arnoldi, assembly GCA_963921515.1. NCBI lineage: Eukaryota > Metazoa > Chordata > Amphibia > Caudata > Salamandridae > Calotriton > Calotriton arnoldi. The sequence continues at coordinate 855,024 of CAWUFW010001531.1, read as the reverse complement.
CATAGGGGCCCGGATGCCTGTCACTACTGCCACCTCTACCCAGGGCGGTGCCAGGTGCCTACCACTACTACCACCTCTACCCAGGGGGTGCCAGGTGCCTCCCACTACTACCACCTCTACCCAGGGGGGGCTGGATGCCTGTCACTACTGCCACCTCTACCCAGGGGGGTGCCAGGTGCCTACCACTACTACCACCTCCACCCAGGGGGTGCCAGGTGCCTCCCACTACTGCCACCTCTACCCAGGGGGTGCCAGGTGCCTACCACTACTACCACATCTACCCAGGGGGTGCCAGGTGCCTCCCACTACTACCACCTCTACCCAGGGGGTGCCAGGTGCCTCCCACTACTACCACCTCTACCCAGGGGGTGCCAGGTGCCTACCACTACTACCACCTCTACCCAGGGGGTGCCAGGTGCCTACCACTACTACCACCTCTACCCATGGGGGTGCCAGGTGCCTACCACTACTACCACCTCTACCCAGGGGTGCCAGGTGCCTCCCACTACTACCACCTCTACCCAGGGGGGCTGGATGCCTGTCACTACTGCCACCTCTACCCAGGGGGTGCCAGGTGCCTAACACTACTACCACCTCTACCCAGGGGGTGCCAGGTGCCTACCACTACTACCACCTCTACCCATGGGGGTGCCAGGTGCCTACCACTACTACCACCTCTACCCATGGGGGTACCAGGTGCCTACCACTACTACCACCTCAACCCAGGGGGTGCCAGGTGCCTCCCACTACTACCACCTCTACCCATGGGGGTGCCAGGTGCCTACCACTACTACCACCTCTACCCAGGGGTGCCAGGTGCCTACCACTACTACCACCTCTACCCATGGGGGTGCCAGGTGCCTACCACTACTACCACCTCTACCCAGGGGTGCCAGGTGCCTCCCACTACTACCACCTCTACCCATGGGGGCTGGATGCCTGTCACCACTGCCACCTCTACCCAGGGGGTGCCAGGTGCCTACCACTACTACCACCTCTACCCAGGGGGTGCCAGGTGCCTACCACTACTACCACCTCTACCCAGGGGGTACTAGGTGCCTACCACTACTACCACCTCTACCCAGGGGGTGCCAGGTGCCTACCACTACTACCACCTCTACCCATGGGGGTGCCACGTGCCTACCACTACTATCACCTCTACCCAGGGGGATGCCAGGTGCCTACCACTACTACCACCTCTACCCAGGGGGTGCCAGGTGCCTCCCACTACTACCACCTCAACCCAGGGGGTGCCAGGTGCCTCCCACCTCTACCCATGGGGGGCTGGATGCCTGTCACCACTGCCACCTCTACCCAGGGGGGTGCCAGGTGCCTACCACTACTACCACCTCTACCCAGGGGGTGCCAGGTGCCTACCACTACTACCACCTTTACCCATGGGGGTGCCAGGTGCCTACCACTACTACCACCTCTACCCAGGGGGATGCCAGGTGCCTACCACTACTACCACCTCTACCCAGGGGGTGCCAGGTGCCTCCCACTACTACCACCTCAACCCAGGGGGTGCCAGGTGCCTCCCACTACTACCACCTCTACCCATGGGGGGCTGGATGCCTGTCACCACTGCCACCTCTACCCAGGGGGGTGCCAGGTGCCTACCACTACTACCACCTCTACCCAGGGGGTGCCAGGTGCCTACCACTACTACCACCTCTACCCAGGGGGTGCCAGGTGCTTACCACTACTACCACCTCTACCCATGGGGGTGCCAGGTGCCTACCACTACTACCACCTCTACCCATGGGGGTGCCAGGTGCCTACCACTACTACCACCTCTACCCAGGGGTGCCAGGTGCCTCCCACTACTACCACCTCTACCCAGGGGGGCTGGATGCCTGTCACTACTGCCACCTCTACCCAGGGGGTGCCAGGTGCCTACCACTACTACCACCTCTACCCAGGGGTGCCAGGTACCTACCACTACTACCACCTCTACCCAGGGGGTACCAGGTGCCTACCACTACTATGACCTCTACCCAGGGGGTGCCAGGTGCCTACCACTACTACCACCTCTACCCAGGGGGGCTGGATGCCTACTACTACCACCCCCACTCACAGGATGGCAAATACATGCCACAAGAAGCACACACCAGCAGAAAGAATGCAACACAAAGACATCCCCCCCAACACCATGACAAGCGTGTGTAGACTGTGTCAAATGCCTACAACACTGAACAGGACTGTGGACATAAAATGTGACCCCCTATCACAATGTAATGTATGTGGCACCCACAATGCAAGCAGGCCATGACCATTGTGGCAATGGGGTCCAAAGCCCCATCATCACAGTGACCAAAATGTGAGTGTGGGGTCCATAGCTGAAGCACATATTGAACATTGTGGCAATGGGGTCCAAACCCCCATCATCACAGTGACCAAAATGTGAGTGTGGGGTCCATAGCTGAAGCACATATTGAACATTGTGGCAGTGGGGTCCAGACCCCCATCATCACAGTGACCAAAATGTGAGTGTGGGGTCCATAGCTGAAGCACATATTGAACATTGTGGCAATGGGGTCCAAACCCCCATCATCACAGTGACCAAAATGTGAGTGTGGGGTCCATAGCTGAAGCACATATTGAACATTGAGGCAATGGGGTCCAAACCCCCATCATCACAGTGACCAAAATGTATGTGTTGACAAAGAATAAGCTGCAACTGCCAAACTGCATGGATCATTCCTGGTCACAGAACAACAAGCACATCAGTGGCAAAGTAGTGCTTGTGTCCCATAGCAACATAGAATGGGGGAGGCAAACAGTGCAGTGCAAACAAGACATACCTTTGGCCATGTGCAGACAAACATCACCCATGGGGGCTGACACTGTCAACACTCATCAATGACTCAATGACAGAAGTGACCATCAGAATGCAGACCCACATATTTGCACCAATGGGCACACAAATTCAGATACCCAGTGGAGACTGTAGAAGGGAGGTGAACAGATACCATACCATGGCAGCAATGGGGGACACACACAATGATCATTGTGCTGACTGATGACCTAGGAGTCCCAGGGACAGCAGGGCAAACACACCAAACAACATACAGCCAATGGCACACTAAAGAAATGCCAATGCAGTGGTGCAGATGCAAAAACAGGCAGACCCACACTGCACATCAAACACAACAGGTGAGGGGGGGGTACCAGTGTCCCCAGGGAAACACACAACACATGAGGAGGCCTGAATACCAATTACACAGACGTGCATACAGTGCCACACAAAGGTAACTCATGGATCCAAATCCCCTATGTGGGCAATCAGGCATTGTCAGATGAGTGGGAGCACAAATCACATGTCACACAAGCATGTAGGAACAGCAACTGACACAGCAAGACACACAGACACCACAGCCCCACACCCATGGCCCCCACAATGTGGTGACCCTGGGCTGCATTACAATCCCACTGTGATGACAAAGCTAGATGTCGTTCACACTGTGAACCACAGTCATGTGTCCTGAGCAACAAACTACCATCACACCTACACAAGCACAAATCAACCAGCATGGCCTGTCAGCCAAGGCCAACATGGAGGCAGGGGTCTAGCCGGGCAACAACTCTCATCTGCACACACTCAACACCACACACCTCGACCTCCAACAATGTGCAGCAGTGAAGCTCACATGCACTGGTGACATTGCACATGCACCCATGACAATCCCAGGGGGTGGTGGGAACCAAGGTGCAGGAACACATCACACATGGCCACTCTACCAGACTCCTGAATGTCTGACACACTGCACACTACGCTGTACATGGACATGACGGCAATACCACACCAACCAATGGGATCCCAGCCACAGTCACACACCTATGAAGAAGCCAAGGTCACCCACAAAAGACACACATAGACAACTACCAACATTGCAGCCCTGAGGAGTGCCAGCAGTCACACACACAACGTGTCACAACCAATGAAAACTAACACAAACCAGAAATCACATGACAGGTGTCAACAACAAGTGCAAAGGGGAATCCGGACTGTGACACATCAGCGTCTGTCCACAAACTCAGCCCTGACAGCAAACACACCTATGGGTGACACCCTGATGACCAGTAATGTGCCATGCACCCACATCACAGAGAACCCAGGGAGAAGACTTTGGGGGAACATAGCTCAACTCAGCAAGCATCACAAACAGGAACATCACTAGGGATCCCAGCATGCACAGCAACATGGAAGTGAACACACACACATGCTCATACAACACACACCTTGGGCGCACGAGATGTCACAGGAGTACACACTGCCATGAGGGGACTCCACTCCTGTGTGAGGAAAGCTGTGCCATATGTCGCATCAGTAGGGCTCCATCATGTCAGCAGAACACTTGGTCACACAGTCAACAATTAGCACCAAATGAAGGCTCCCGTCACATCAGCCTGGTCATGGGAATGTCAACGAAATCAACAGCAGAGATCCAACACACATGTATAGCAAGTTGCACTGACAACACAGAAGAGTCCTTCCCCATTGATGCCCAAACCTGCGTGTCCAGTGGAGATGGCCACACGGTCAGGGAACTAGACTAATTGAACAATGGCAAACACAACAGATGTGCATGGGTGGAACCCACAGATGTGACATTGCTAATGTAAGTAGGAAATCCCATTGCCAAATATTGAATACATGACACCCTCAGATGCTGCTAAGGACGACATGGATTCACCACAGGATAGGACACTGTCCCCCTGGAACACATGGGTTCATGCACAGTAACACTTCATTTTCATGAGTCCAAAAATCACCATCACTGCAGCAAGGGCACGGTTAGCATCATCAACATCATGTACATCAGAAGCAAAACCACTAGAGAACAGAAAGTTGCTTTATTCAGCATGTGGGTTCAAAACTTGGAAGAACTGCAAGGTATCAACAAAGGCCAATGGCCAGTCCATCAAGGAAGTCTATACAGGGTGACAGTGGCAGATGTCACCCTATGCATGCCTGCACTGATCACAACCGGGGACAATCCCTAGGAGGGGCATACGGGGGGCAGGCCAGGCACCGCAGGGACAGGATCAGGGCTCACCAGGAGGAGGCAGGGAAGGGGTGGTGGGTGCTGGAGAGCCACTGACAACTGCAGTGGAGGTGTCTGACATGGTGTGTGCCGGCACAACTGGGGGCATGATTCAGATGTTGTGGGTGCCGGCACAACTGCAGTGGACCCTGCAGATGGAGTGGACAGGTCCGCCACTGCAGCGCCCAAGTCAGACAGGGTGATAGTGGACTCCACTGCAGTGCCCACCTCCAGGGGAGGAGAATGGGGATCAGGAAAGGTGGGCAGGACAGAGGGGAGGACACCCTCACCACATCAGTGGTACAGACAAGCGCAGCGGGGGTGTGGGGCCGGAAGAGCAAGTGGCAGGGGAGAAGGCCTGACCCTTCTGGGGATGGTGTATCTGTGGGTGGGGGAACCTGGGGCAGGGTGTGGTGGGGGTACCTGTGAAGTGGGGGCCTGAGGGATGGAGGAAGGAGACTTGGTGCCTGAGCTGCAGGGCGGCGGCGGGGTCTTGCTCTTCCGGGACTGGGGGACTTGCGGGTGGGGGCCTCAGTCGGTCCGCGCCTGGGGGATAGTGTCCGGGGGCCAGGGCACTCCGCTCCGTGTGGGTGGGCTTCCTCTTCCCCCTGAATGCTGGATCAGCTGGGTCGGAGGGGGAGAGGCCAAGGTCACAGAGGAAGAGCCGCTGTGTGTATGGGTTTGCAGGTGAGGCAAGGGAGGGGGCTTTGGAGGGAGAGGCAGCTGAGGACTGCGCAGTGCTTGTGGATGCGTGTGTTTGTGCCTGTGCCCCATCCCCTGTGAGTGTGGTTGCAGTCCCCTGACGGTGCGTGCGTGTGCAGTCTTGTTTCTGGCGTGTGTGTCCGTGTGCTGCATGTGTCTGTGCTGGTGTGTGCCTGTGCCAGTGTGTGTGTGCTTGGGACGGGTAAGGTGCTGGGGAGTGTGGATGGGGCAGAGGCAGGAGGGGTGAGGGACTGTTGGAGGAGGGACACTGCTGCCGTCAGGGAGGAGTCCATGGACCTATTGCCCATCTGTAGGTCAGACATGCCCGATGAGATGCCCTCCATGAATGACACCAGCTGAGTCAACAGACTGGTGTGTGCATGGAGGACACTCAGCATCGCTGTCTGTCCTACATGGAGCTGGCGGAGGAGGTACACAGACTCCTCACTCAGGGCAGCAGGGGACACAGGTGCAGGGGGTGCGGTGCCTGGCCAGAAGGAGACACGCTCCCGAACATGGGAGCCTCCACGGACCTCGGGAATGGGAGCCAACGGGAGGGCGGTGGTGGTGGTGGTGGCGGGGACAGCAACACTAGCTGGGGTGTGGTGGCTGCTGACACCCGCCTCCATAAGGGAGTCATCGTCCGAGTTGCTCTGGTCCTCAGCTGAGGTGGATGGTGCTGAGGACTCCTCGGTGTGGCTCCCCTCGCCCTCCGTGCCACTGGGTCCCTCCGACCACTCCTCGGCTGCTGACCCAGTCTGGCTCTGCGGCTCCTCCTGGTCCGTGGAGCTGTCCCCTCCTGTGGCCGTGGATGTATCTGCAATCAATAGGGAAACAGACAGACATCAGTCACCTGCACCGAACGCACACACCACAGTAAGTACAGCACATTACAGAGCAAGCCCTGGCATCCTTAGTTGAACATTGCTAAAACTGCACAAACAGAACAGGAGAAGTCAATTGTCAGTCTGATGGTCAACCATGGCACTCACATCCCACCTGGCCTTGCACCCATCTGTATGGTGTCTGTGGGATGGCAATACCCCAGTGTGGACACATGCACCACCTACACAGTATTTGGACAGTGCAGAGAACCCGGTGAAGCATGTGGACATGCACACATCACAACTCTTGCCACTGAGTCAGTGCAGGTGTCCGGATGAAAGGGATGCCCAGAGTCAAATAGGAAATGCATGTGATGCATACCAGCGACAGACACCATGATGCACCCATGTCCTGATAGCCATTGCCACAATGGTGTGCATGTAGCAAATGTCACTCCCCTGCAGGATCACTAATAGGAAGTCACATGCCATGGCACAGCCATGCCTGCTAAGTCATACATAACTGTCTCCAGTCACATGGGCAGGGCAGCCAGACAACAACACTCTGCACTGTGTCACAATAGTAGATCATGGGGAATGCAAGTCCTGGAGCTGAACAAGTGCACATGTACATCCCCACACACCACATCATCTGTACCCTCATCTGTCCAGGTTATACCCATTGTACATATGGGAGACCTGTAACACTACCCTCTGCACCTGAGCACATCACAATCTGCTGTGTATGGGAAACAGCTGCCTGAACCTCATATTCGCATACCCCAGTCTGCACGGTCAGGTGATCAAACACCTATGTGTCACACATGTATCATCTCCTATGGTCACATCTCCGGTGGCATGCGGAGCCCCAACCGAGGAACACCCCAGCAGACCTGACAACGAAGCCACAGCACACTGACACAGAGGCAGACACCTGAGGGGACGAATCACTGAGCAAAACGTGTCAGCTGATACACGGCCGTGGGAGTACAGAGTGTATTGTATGGCCTGGAGTAGGCATGACTGTCCTGTCCCACATGAATGAGGGATGAGCCCTGGACAGTAGGCAGCTGGCTAAGTATGTGTGACACACGTTATATACACACTCCTGGGGCACAAACATTGATCCCACCCGCAGCATGGGTGTGTGCCAGATACCCCAGGCACATGTGGTGGATCAGCTCAGCAATTGGGCCACATATCAAAATCACACGCAGAACACATGTCAGAACACAGGCAATGTGTAAGCAATGGACCCACCCATGATGCCCACCACAGAGTCAGGGAAACAGATGCTGTCCCCCACCTTGAGTCAAGCAAACTGGAAGGACACAGTACCCAAGTGACACAATACCCTGACTGTAAGGGCCACACCTGGGTATCAGATGAGGAGTGGGCAGTGCACAATAGAGGGACATGGGTCCTGGACCACAAGACTGATGTACTGTGGAAGTTTAACCAGGCCAGAGGAGGGCACATAGCATGGCAGACATAGTTCACAATGCAGACATGGACTCACCCCCTCCTTGCTGCTCTCTGGCCTTCAGCTGCCCATCCAGATCAGGGAAGACCACCGCCAGGATCCTCAGCATGTGGGGGTCAGGCGTCCGGTGTCCGCCCCTCCTGCGAGGAGGCGACAGCTTCAGCTGGACCCGTGCGATCCTCCGGGTCCAGCCCCGAAGGTCCTGCCACCTCTTCTGGCAGTTGCGGATCCGGCGCTTGTAGACCCCCACGGATCTCACTGCCCGGACGATGGTCAGCCATATGTTCTGCTTCTGGTGGGCATCAACCTGTGAGGATAACAAAGTGAGAATGCCATTACTACACATGCAACATATCCGTGCATTACACAGTTGGATATACATGTCTCAATCACAGGGGCACATGATGTACACAGGCAGTGCAACGATGGCTATGGACAGTATGCCAGCAGTTACTACATGGTATCATTGCCTGGGAAGTAAAACCTAGTTTAAATGCACTGTCACTGCACTATACCTGTCCAGTGCATGTAACTACACACTATGGGGTGTGACAACTACTCAGTGAGCCTGCTAGCCAGTGGCGTGCAGACTGTTAGCCTTGCTAGTCAGACAACATGCACATTTAGAAAGGCAGTGGACAGAACACTCACCTGCTCCCCTGCTTTCCCATACAGCTTGCTGTACTGTGGAAGGAGGCCATCCAGCAGGGCCTGGTTCTCCTCAGTGCTGAAGGCTGGGGCTCTCTCCACAGTACGTGCCATTGCAGGGTCCAGAGGGTGCAGATACAGCAGCAGTGTAGTGGCAGATGTCGTCCTGGAGCATGTAGTGCAGGCAAGTGAGCTCTCAGGGGAACAGCCAGCATTATATGTGTGCTGCAGAGGCAGATACTGTCCCATGTGTCCAAAGTGATAGGTCCAAGTCGTTTGCATCATCTGAATCTGGCCAATCCATGGAATTGCACCACTTACACACGCCCCAGCATCCTTCAAATGTTCAACTTCGTGACACCCATGAAATTGCAACATTGTTGTGGGTGACCAACTGAATTTACAGCATCAGACTCGTTCAAATTTTGAAAACGCGTCCGTTGCCCGGCCAGGCTATAGCCAATGGGTGCGCTCCGATCGGACCATTGCTGTTCAACGCGTACATGGGAAACAACGCGTACCCGCACACATTGAATGCAATGGGCCGGCCGGGCACACCGATCGGACCATTGCTGTTCAACGCGTACATGGGAAACAACGCGTACCCGCACATTGAATGCAATGGGCCGGCCGGGCACACCGATCGGACCATTGCTGTTCCAACGCGTACATAGGATACAACGCGTACCCACACACATTGAATGCAATGGGCCGGCCGGGCACACCGATCGGACCATTGCTGTTCAACGCGTGCATAGGATACAACGCGTACCCGCACACATTGAATGCAATGGTCCGGCCGGGAACACCGATCGGACCATTGCTGTTCAACGCGTACATAGGATACAACGCGTACCCGCACACATTGAATGCAATGGGCCGGCCGGGCACACCGATCGGACCATTGCTGTTCAACAGCGTACATAGGATACAACGCGTACCCGCACACATTGAATGCAATGGGCGGGCCGGGCACATCGATCGGACCATTGCTGTTACACGCGTACATAGGATACAACGCGTACCCGCGCACATTGAATGCAATGGGCCGGCCGGGCACACCGATCGGACCATTGCTGTTCAACGCGTACATAGGATACAACGCGTACCCGCACACATTGAATGCAATGGGCCGGCCGGGCACACCGATTGGACCATTGCTGTTCAACAGCGTACATAGGATACAACGCGTACCCGCACACATTGAATGCAATGGGCCGGCCGAGCACACCGATCGGACCATTGCTGTTCAACGCGTACATAGGATACAACGCGTGCACCGCACACATTGAATGCAATGGGCCGGCCGGGCACACCGATCGGACCATTGCTGTTCAACGCGTACATAGGATACAACGCATACCCGCACACATTGAATGCAATGGGCCGGCCGGGCACATCGATCGGACCATTGCTGTTCAACGCGTACATAGGATACAACGCTTACCCGCACACATTGAATGCAATGGGCCGGCCGGGCACACCGATCGGACCATTGCTGTTCAACGCGTACATAGGATACAACGCGTACCGCGCACATTGAATGCAATGGGCCGGCCGGGCACACCGATCGGACCATTGCTGTTCAACGCATACATAGGATACAACGCGAACCCGCACACATTGAATGCAATGGGCCGGCCGGGCACACCGATCGGACCATTGCTGTTCAACGCGTACATAGGATACAACGCGTACCCGCACACATTGAATGCAATGGGCCGGCCGGGCACACCGATCGGACCATTGCTGTTCAACGCGTACATAGGATACAACGCGTACCCGCACACATTGAATGCAATGGGCCGGCCGGGCACACCGATCGGACCATTGCTGTTCAACGCGTACATAGGAAACAACGCGTACCCGCACACATTGAATGCAATGGGCCGGCCGGGCACACCGATCGGACCATTGCTGTTCAACGCGTACATGGGAAACAACGCGTACCCGCACACATTGAATGCAATGGCCAATGTGTGCGCACTGATCGGTCCATTGCTGTCCAAGGCGTATTGCCAATACAACGCGTACCAGCGCACATTGAATGCAATGGCCAATGTGTGCGCACTGATCGGTCCATTGCTGTCCAACGCATCCCTGTACAAGTCACTGGCATATGTCACCATGCCTGTCACAGGTGAACATATGCCAGCCACATATACTTCCCAGGCAGTGAGGGGCACACCTACAACACCACAGCCTGTCCAAACTGTATCCTAGGGCATGTAAGGCTGCATTACCTATTCCGTGTATGGGGGTGAACATGTTGTTCTGTGGGTGTCACTTGGGGGCAGCCACCCCCAGGCTGTGCACGTGTTTATGGGGACAGAATCCTTGGTGTTTCGTGTACATGACCACTGTGATGTGCAACTGTTCATATCAGTGCATGTGGCATGGTCACAGTTCACGGTGGTGTATGTGTATGTCATGTCACATACCCCCTGAGTCCCATGTGGGACGTTATGTTCAACCCAGGGTGACCCATTGGCACAATGTTGATGGTCCTCCACAGTCTGTGTGCATGTTGTGATTACAATGTCTCTGATTTCATGTGCACAATGGGAGGCAGTCGCCACATCCACGTTGTTTGTGCATGGACTTTGATGTTGTGCGTGTGTGTGTCACAGACGTCCATGTCTGTCCTGCCAAGGCAACACGGACCACTACCTGTGGGGCTCATGGTTGTATTGCTGTGGTGTATACATGATACACCATGTCATGCCAGTGTCCATGTGGCAATACAGGGTCCCTGGGAATCTACCTGTCATTGAGCTGTGATGCCTGGGGCACATCAGTCCTCACATGTCACTGTGGCGTGTGTTTGTTATTTGGCAGCAGGAGATGGGTACTGAGACACGGCCTCATGGTATCCGATGGCATGACCTGGGACTTCTTGATGCCACTTGTTGGACTGTGATGTTAAATATTGGCCATGTATGTGCCATGCATATCCGTACGGAACTGCACACATCATGTACTTGTGCCTCATTATGATGTATCATGTGATGTTGAGTGTGTTCAATGCCACATATGTGGGGTGACTGACAATCTTGCTTTCTTCACCTATGCACTGCAGGGCACCAGCTGTCCATAGACCATTCCCTGACCTGGCAACGATGGTGGAACGGGACAGCATCCGACGGTACCGCTTCACCAGGCAGCTGATTGAGGATTTGGCAGTGCGCTTGGCACCACATTTGCAACCTGGCCGTCCGTACCCTACAGCGCTGACCCCCAAGGTGAAGGTGATGGCAGCCCTACACTTCTTTGCCACTGGTACCTTTCAACACACTCTGGCGACTGCTGGTGGGATGTCACAGACCATGTTCAGCCGTGTGCTCCGGGATGTTTTGGAGGCTATGTTGATATACCTGAACCAGTACATCTATTTCCCTAGACTCCAACGACTCACTGGTGTGAAGAGTGACTTCTATGCCCTGGGGAGGATGCCGCATGTCATTGGCTCCATTGATGGGACACATGTGGCGTTGGTACCACCACAGGCCCAAGAGCAGGCCTACCGTAACCGCAAACACTACCACTCGGTCAATGCACTGGTGGTCTGTCTTGCAGATATGAGCATCACACACGTGTGTGCCCGTTTCCCTGGTTCTGCACACGATGCGTACGTGATGAGGAGTAGTCGCATCCCGAGGATGATGGCACAGATGCGGAACCAGCGTGCCTGGCTTGTAGGTGTGTACTGACTTTGTACCATTGTGTGTGTTCTGCTATGTAGTGTTCCACCCTCTTTTCCAACTCTGCTAATGTGCAATTGTCTGTATGTAGGTGACTCCGGATACCCCAACATGCCGTGGTTGCTGACGCCCCTCAGGAACCCTGTGACACCAGCCCAGATGCGCTACAATGAGGCACATGGTCGGACCAGGAGAGTGATTGAGCGGACATTTGGTCTCCTGAAGAGCCGCTTCCGCTGCCTCGACAAGACAGGAGGGTCCCTCCCATATGCCCCAGCAAAGGTGTGCAAGATTATCATCGTCTGCTGCATGCTCCACAACCTGGCAGTGCGGAAGGAGTTGCCTCTCATCCTGGATGACGATGACCAACGTCCGCCACCTGTGGAGGATCCTGGCCTGGACCACGATGCCAGTGATGATGATGATGATGTTGAGGGTGATGTCCGCACACAGCTCATCACCAACTTCTTCAGCTGAATGTGAGTATCCAGAGATGGCATGTCAATGATGTGAGTTTGCATGATATGTGTTGGTGGTGCTCTGGTGCTGTTTGAGTGTGTCCATGGGCTACATGTCTGTATGCGTGTAGCGATGTGTCCTTGCAGGTAGTCTGTACTCCCCAACAGTGTTGACATGCTAACTTGGTTCTGGGTGGGTATCTTGTAACATGTATTGTGCATCAGTATTGCAGTTCTGTCCTGTTCTTCAGTACTTTTGACTGTGTGTCATTTCTGTCCTTCACAGGGTACTTTCAGAGTCGTTTGGTCAACTGTGATCCCCAACACCGTGATTCGACTTCCCGGGTGGTAGCTGTTGTGTCCCTACAGGTGATGTGCACCACACCCATGGACTTCCTTCCTTCTACACTTGTTGACTATGTGCCCGCTGCCAGGTGGGATTACCTTGCATCTGTGGTGGTTTCAACATGTTGCAAATGTGTAATAAACCTGTGCTTCACTATGTGATGTGCGTTGTCTGTGGTCACACATCTGACTGACATTTGCTTACTGCACCAGTGGGCTAGTTAACACAGACTGTGAATAGGTGTTGGGTCTGTGCAATGCAACGTATTTCCTGGCAACACCAGTGTAGGCGATGAGTCAGATGTCCATGGTGTGTATGTGTTGTGTAGCCCTGGTGGTGTGCCTCCCCATATGTGTGAAGTCGCCATGACTCACATGCCAGTGTTGTACTTGCTGTAGCAGTTAGCATGCACAGTGTCATTTCCCGATCATCATCGCAACTTCTGAGACAACATTGGAATCACAACAGAGGCAAGTATGGTGTATAAGTGAGTTTATTGACATACATGTGTGAGTATAGTGCACAGGTTGTTGGGTGCTGTACATTGTGATTGTGATCCAAAGTTCCTAGATAATTTGGAAGTCCTGGTAGCAGAAATGTCCAGAGTAAAGTCCACAGTAATCAGAGACATTGGTCCAACTTGAGCTCCCCATGTCATGTGGGAGAGTTGTGTTGCAGTCAACAGGGTGAACAGTTTGCGCACAAAGGTTATTCTCCAGAACAGGTTTTGGCTTCCTGGGGGTTGCACATGGCCATCGGCCTCTCACTTGCCCCTCCTCGGACGGCCCCTCTTCTTTGGGGGATCCTCAAGTGCAGGCTGCTGCGGTGCAGGGACTCTCCGCCAGAGTCATCCTGCCTCCCTGTGGCAGTTGCAGTTGTTTCAGCAGCAGATGTTGTGGGCACACAGGGAGGTGTTGACTGGTTGCTGCTCATCTGGCGGAGGCATTGTAATATGTCCCTATGCACCGCCGTCATCTCTTGCAGTGTGTCCCACTTGGACTCCACGCGGGACATGTGTGAGTCCAAGCGGGCATGATGGGCAGCCTGCTGCTGTTTGATGTCCCTGAGGAGCCCCACTACCTGGCTGAACTCTCCGGTGCTGGACTGGTACGCATCGGCTATGCGTGCCAGTTGTGGGTCATCATGCAGTCCAGACCCCTCTGTGAGCAGCGACCTATGTCTCCCACCCCTCCCACCACCCCTGGCGACACGTGCAGTACCTGAGGTGGCAGGCACAGGTGACCCTGGGCCACCTTGTGGGTTGTTGGTGGTGGTGGTGTCCATGGCCCCACGTTGGTCCAGGGTCCCTGTGCTGGTGGTGGTGCTGCTCCTTGGTCTGTCCGTGTCGGCAGGGGTGGTATGTGTGTTGACAGTCGTTGGAGGGGTGGGTGCAGGGGTGCAGCTGGTGGTCCTGCTGGTGCTGCATGATGACTTGCTCCGGAGGTGCCAGGTAAGTCTTCGTCATCCGAGGAGGGCAGAGGCTGTTCCACACCAGTGAGCTCCGTATCCTCTTGAGCCTGGGACGAGGACTCCTCAGCATCTGCTGCTGTGTCCCCATCATCACCTGTTTTTGGGAGACACACACAATGTATGTTATGTTTCTGCAGGCATCAATGGTTGACACACCTGACAGTTGTGACTGTGCCTCTGGATGCGGGCCTGTACAATGCATTGTCCTAAGTTGTCACAGTCAGGGGTTGATATTGGTGTAGCACATTGTCCTGCATTATTTGGGCATTTCTATGTGAATGTTGGGGTGTGTACATGGTCTGCATTGGTTGTATTTGGTTGTCATCCGCTCCTCCTTCCCACCCAGCCAGATATCCCACCATGGACCGTGCTTCCATTGCAGGGAGTGCAAGTTGTCTTTCAGGATGTCAGTCAGTGGTGTCCTGCTGTTGGTTGTTGCACAGTTGCCAGCAGGGCCTTGTGCTCCCCACAGCAGTAGCCAGTGTCAGCCATCTTGTCAGTTGTTTTCCACTCCCTGTGATGTGCGCATGGTTCAGGGTGGTGTTGATGGGACAGTTGTGGGGGTGACCAATATCTGTGCCTACCACTCCCATCATGCTATTGCCTCCACCCCACTTCCCAGCATGCCCATACTGCCTTCCTTTTGACTCTGCTTCCCTGTGGGGTGGGCTGCCTGTGCTGACAGGATGGCTGGGAGTGTTGTCCGGGCAGTTGTTTGGCTAAATGTCCCAGGAGTGTCCCTGTGCTTCACACAGCATGACCCAGGGTGGTGGTTCTTTGTGGGACCTTGAGTTAGGATGTGAGGCATTGCATTCCGCCAGGTGGCTTCTGTGGAGTATGTGTTGAGGGGGTGTGAGGGGAGGTGCTTGTGACTATGGTCAGTGCTGTGAGTCCTCCTTCCCACCCAGCCAGATATCCCACCATGGACCGTGCTTCCATTGCAGGGAGTGCAAGATGTCTTTCAGGATGTCAGTCAGTGGTGTCCTGCTGTTGGTTGTTGCACAGTTGCCAGCAGGGCCTTGTGCTCCCCACAGCAGTAGCCAGTGTCAGCCATCTTGTCAGTTGTTTTCCACTCCCTGTGATGTGCGCATGGTTCAGGGTGGTGTTGATGGGACAGTTGTGGGGGTGACCAATATCTGTGACTACCACTCCCATCATGCTATTGCCTCCACCCCACTTCCCAGCATGCCCATACTTACTTGCTTTTGGGTGGACTTCAGTGTGTGTGAGTGTGAGAGCAATGGCAAGATGGCTGGCAGTGGTGTCCTGCTGTTGGTTGTTGCACAGTTGCCAGCAGGGCCTTGTGCTCCCCACAGCAGTGCCCAGTGTCAGCCATCTTGTCAGTTGTTTTCCACTCCCTGTGATGTGCGCATGGTTCAGGGTGGTGTTGATGGGACAGTTGTGGGGGTGACCAATATCTGTGACTACCACTCCCATCATGCTATTGCCTCCACCCCACTTCCCAGCATGCCCATACTTACTTGCTTTTGGGTGGACTTCAGTGTGTGCGAGTGTGAGAGCAATGGCAAGATGGCTGGCAGTGGTGTCCTGCTGTTGGTTGTTGCACAGTTGCCAGCAGGGCCTTGTGCTCCCCACAGCAGTACCCAGTGTCAGACATCTTGTCAGTTGTTTTCCACTCCCTGTGATGTGCGCATGGTTCAGGGTGGTGTTGATGGGACAGTTGTGGGGGTGACAAATATCTGTGACTACCACTCCCATCATGCTATTGCCTCCACCCCACTTCCCAGCATGCCCATACTTACTTGCTTTTGGGTGGACTTCAGTGTGTGTGAGTGTGAGAGCAATGGCAAGATGGCTGGCAGTGGTGTCCTGCTGATGGTTGTTGCACAGTTGCCAGCAGGGCCTTGTGCTCCCCACAGCAGTGCCCAGTGTCAGCCATCTTGTCAGTTGTTTTCCACTCCCTGTAATGTGCGCATGGTTCAGGGTGGTGTTGATGGGACAGTTGTGGGGGTGAGCAATATCTGTGCCTACAACTCCCATGATGCTATTGGCTACACTGACTTGCCCAGCATACACATATTTCCTTTCTTTCAGTGTGCTTCACTGTGTGCTGGTGTTGTAGTGGTGGCTACTTGTCTGTATGTGTTTGTCAGTTATATTTGTGCCACTGCCTAGCTGTAGTTGTAGTTGTGTTTGTACATGTGATGACACAGTTAAATGTCACTTTGTGATGGCATGTGTTGTGTTTCTCTGAGTGACATACACATTTTGGGATGATTCTGTTCTGGTTGCTGTGTATTTGCTAAGAGTGCATGGTTTGACTCTCCCTTGACAGTGATGTGTGTGTGTAGTCGCAGAATATTGTGTACATTTGTTGTGTACTCACCAGGCTCTGGGATGTTTTCTAGTCCATAGACGCTCACTGGTGGTAGGATGGCCCGCACCTTCTCCTCCCAGGGCCTGAGGTATACTGGCTTGGCAGGAGGGCCACTGCCGGTGTATTGGCTCAAGATGTAGTCCTTCTTCAGCAGCTCCTTGACCCTCCTGCGCACGTCATACCACCTGTTCTGGATGTCTGTCTTTGTGCGCAAACATGGTGATTGTGCGTTCACCCTGTCGACGATCCTCTCCCACATCTTTGTTTTCTGTGACATGGGTGTCTGTTGGACCAGTGTACCAAAGAGCTGTGGCTCTACCCTGAGGATCTCATCTACCAGGACTTCCAATTCACTATCTAGGAACTTGTGATTCTTCTTTGGGGGCATGGTGATGGGTGGTGATGGTGAGTGATGTGTGTGTTGGTGTGCAGGTGAAGGTGTGTGAGTGTGTGTTTTGCTAGGTGTATGTGAGGTTTCTATTTGTTGTGGTGCTGATGGTGTGTGGCTTGTGTGATGGATGAGCTGTGGGTGTGTGGTTGCTGTCTGTTGAGTGCTGGCAGGTAATTTGAATTTGCAAAGGATCATGGTAGGGATTTGTGTCCTTTATATGGGTGGAGTTGTGGGTGTGTCTTTGTTCCCTGCCCCTCCCCCAGTATTTATTGGCTTTGTAATTGCTTGTTTGGCCTTTTTTGTGTATTTTCCCTTTGTACTTTTCGTGCATGTAGGAGACGTTCTTGTGACCGAGTCGGACCCTGCAGTTGTCTGGTACGGGCTTGTCCGTTTCGTTCACGCTGTGTTTGTGCTGTTTTCTATGCTGCGTACGCGTCGGTCGCGGTGTTTTGGGTTGCTTCGGCTCGCAGTTTTGTATGCGTGTCGGTCGTTCGGCTTGTCCTCCGTGCGACTCGGTCGTGTTTACCACGCCTTGCATCGTACTTGGCGGGTGGGAGTCCGCGGGTACGTCTCGTTCGGTATTGTTCCGGGTGCGAGTCGGTCGGTTCGAAGCGCGTGTTTTTCCGGCCGGATTGCAGTTTTCCACGCGGCTCGGTCCTTCGGCTTGTGTTCCGTACGAGTCGGTCGGGTTTTGCTCGCTTCTCATCGTACTTGGCGGGTCGGGCTGCACCGGTACGTGTCGGTCGGAATTAATTCCGGCTCCGAATCGGTCGGTACGTTTTCCGGCCCGAATCGGAATCCGCCCCTAAATAGGGATTTAAAGGTAGCTTTAAAAGCTATTCCCCGGAATAGGGAAGATATTAGTACCCTGCGGAAATTATATAAGCAAGCGTTAATTCACATAAAAACGGAGATTAGAGATATCGCGTGGGACAACTTGATTAAAGCTGCCGAAACCAAAGATTCGAAACTTTTTGGGAAAACTTTGGATCAGCCACTTTTAAAAGATGTTCAGTCCGTTAAAGTTGATATAGTAGTGACTCCTGAAGAATGGCTATCCTATTTTGAAGCTATTTTTAATGTGACACGCCAGTTTACTACAATAGTTGAGAATAATAGTATCATCTTATTAAATAATATCAAACCGGAAAGTATAAGTCATGAGGAGATTAGATCAACTCTTATGAATAGTGCTAGTGGGAAAGCGGCAGGCCCGGACGGGGTCCCAATTGATGTTTTTAAATATAATATGGATTTTTGGGTGCCCATCTTACATACATTTTTTAACGCAACAATTAATGGGGTGATACCTGCAACCTGGGCTGAGAGCGTGATAGTCCCTATATTTAAAAAGGGCGATAGAAGTAGCGCGAGCTGCTATCGCCCAATATCTCTTCTCGATTCAACATCCAAGGTAATGGGCAGAATGATGCTGGCCAGACTGGAACACTGGGTAAAAGAAAAAAACATATTATCTGTAGTACAGTATGGTTTTAGAAGGGGCATCGGAACGATTGAGCAGTGCCTGAATCTTGAGTTGCTGATAGGAAAATATACCCTTGCAAGGGATGGCTCTCTTCACCTTTGCTTTGTTGATTTGTCAAGCGCCTTTGACTTGGTAAATCATTCAAAGTTATGGCAGACAGCTTGAAGGGATGGGCGCCCCACAGGACATAATTAGTTTTTATCACAAATTTATGCACATTTGTCCTCGAGGATACGCTTGGGAAAATGGAGAATGCACAAAGCACTTTAGCATCACACGCGGGATAAGACAGGGTTGTACTCTTGCGCCTCTTTTATTTTCGCTTTACATTAATGGGGTTGACTCGTTATTACAGAATTTGAGAGTTGATGCCCCAAAGGTTGGTAAGCGGGTCACCCCATTATTATTGTATGCCGATGATGCTGTCCTAATTTCTAGGACAGCAAACGGCCTACAATTATTGATGGATAATTTTACTAACTTTATGACGAAAAAGCATTTAAAAATTAATTTGAGTAAAACCCTAGTCATGTCATGCGGGAAAAGGAATATTAAGAATAAATCACATTATATCGATGGTATACTGATAGAGAGGACTTTTTCTTTTTCGTATCTGGGGATTCTTTTTAATAGTAAGGGCACGTGGAGCGCACACATAAATCTATGTAAATTGAAATTTGTGAAATCGGTCGAGGCCATTTTTAGATTCTCCCAAAAAATTGGTAAAAACCAGTTCGGGAAATTCTAAAATTATATGGGGCAAAGTGCATTACTGGGAGCTGTTATGGGGGAGCCTTGTGGGGCTTGGCAGATACTTCCCAGTTACAAACCCTGGAAAATAATTTTTAAGAAGATTGCTAGCCGTACCAGCTTCCACAGCCACTATTATAATACATAGGAGACTGACACTCCTTATATTTACGATTTGATTAGCATAGCTGCCCTAACTTTGTGGCACCGCATTTGGACTAGGAAGAGACACATTTTACGAGGGATATTATATTGGATTGTCTGACCCAAGACCATTGCAAGAAAATAACATGGTTAAGCTATATCTGCGGTCTTTTAAATGAATGTAACTTGGCTGTGAATTTGAAAAACCCTGAGGACATACAAAACTTGAGTAAACTGGAACAAAAAATGAGGCTCCTCAACGTTCGGACCTCATCAAGGGATGTCGTCTCGAGTACTAAACCATGTATATCTTTTTATCTTGAAGGGCCAATATCAACGGGTATTCAGCCATATCTTATTTTTATAACTGATGTACAACATAGATTTTATTTAACCAGATTACGGATGAATACGCTCCACTATCATTTTGCATTTCCCAAGAGGGCCAAGTGGTGTGCTAATTTACCAAAATGCCCGTGTGATGGTAGGTCTCCAGAGTACTCTTCACTTTTACTTTTTGTAATTTTTATAATGATATTAGAAAAGCTTTTACGACCTATTTTTAAAGCAAATAGTCTGTATTCCTTTAAAGTTGCTTTTAATTATATTCGAAATTTGGAGAATGTATTAATTTGTAATGCGGTAATTTGTTTCATATTATTGGCTATTAAACAAAGGAAGGATCTTGCTTATTTGGAAAAGTTGAATTATGAAATAGATTAGATTTTACCTGCTAGTAGATTTGTTGAATTATGAAATAGATTAGATTTTACCTGCTAGTAGATTTGTCCTAAAATTAAAAAAGTAATCCTTGAAACAATTGTACATAAATGTATTTTTTTTTAATCTTATATTGAAACAATTGTACATAAATGTACTTTTTATCTGATATTATAGTATGCTTTTATGGACATTTTGGGGTCGATTCCGATTCGGGCCGGAAAAAGCACCGACCGACTCAGATCCGGAAATAATACCGACCGACACGTACCCGTGGCGCACGACACGCCAAGTACGATGCAAGGCGCGAAAAATCCGACCGACACGTCACCTAAACCAAGTCGACCGACCGAGCCGCACGGAAAACAGCAATCCGGCCGGAAAAACCACGCGAATCCAACCGACCGACACGCACCCGGAACAAATCCGGACCGAAACGTACACGCGAACTCCAAACCGCAAAGTACGATGCAAGGCGCGAAATCCACGAGCGAGTCGGACGGAGGCCAAGCCGTACGACCGACACGCATACAAAACCGAGCCGAAGCAACACAAAACACCGCGACCGACGCGTACGCAGCATACAAAACTGCACAAACACAGCGCGAACGAAACGGAGAACACCGTACAAGACTAATGCAGGGTCCGACTCGGTCACAAGAACGTTTCCAACATGCACAAACAGCACAAAGGAAAAAACACCCAAAAAAAGGCCAAACAAGCAATTACCAAGCCAATAAATACTGGGGGGGTGGGGACAGAGAACAAAGACACACCCACAACTCCACCTATATAAAGGACACAAATCACAACCATGAGCCTTTGCAAATGCCATTCCACTGCCAGCACCCAAGAGAAAGCAACCACACACCCACAGCTCATCCCTCACACAAGCCACACACCATCAGCACACCAACAAATACCTACCTCACATACACCCAGCAAAACACACACTCACACACCCTCACCTGCACACCAACACACACATCACCCACCATCACCACCCATCACCATGCCCCCAAGAAGAATCCCAAGTTCCTAGATAGTGAATTGGAAGTCATGGTAGACGAGATCCTCAGGGTGGAGCCACAGCTGTTTGGCACACTGGTCCAACAGACCCCCATGTCACAGAAAACCAAGATGTGGGAGAGGATCATCAACAGGGTGAACGCACAATCACCATGTCGGCGCACAAAGACCGACATCCAGAACAGGTGGTATGACGTGTGCAGGAGGGTACGGGACATGCTGAAGAAAGACTACATCAACAGCCAATACACCGGCAGTGGCCCTCCTGCCAAACCAATATACCTCAGGCCCTGGGAGGAGAAGGTGCGGGCCATCCTTCCGCCAGTGAGCGTATATGGACTAGAGGACATCCCAGAGCCTGGTGAGTACACAACAAATGTACACAATATACTGCCACAAAACACACACATCACTGTCAAGGGGAGAGTCAAACCATGCACTGATAGCAATTACACAGCAACCAGAACAGAATCATCCCAAAATGTGTATGTCAGTCAGATAAACACAACACATGCCATCCAAAAGTCACATCCAACTGTGCCAACACATGTACAAACACAACTACAACTACAGCTAGGCAGTGGCACAAATAGAACTAACAAACACATCCACACATGTAGCCACCACAACAACACCAACACACAGTGAAGGCCACTCAAAGGAAGGAATTCTGTGTATGCTGGCCAAGTCAGTGTAGCCAATAGCATCATGGGAGTCGTAGTCACTGATATTGGTCACCCCCACAACTGTCCCATCAACACCACCCTGAACCATGCTCACATCACAGGAAGTGGAGAAGGACTCACAAGATGGCTGACACTGGCTACTGCTGTGGGGAGCACAAGGCCCTGCTGGCAACTGTGCACCAACAAACAGCAGGACACCACTGACTGACATCCTGAGAGACAACTTACACTCCCTGCAATGCAAGCACATTCCATGGTGGGTCATCTGGCTAGCTGGGTGGGAAGGGGGACTTGCAGCACTGACCATAGTCACAAGCACCTCCCCTCACACCCCCCAACACAAACTCCACAGAACCCACCTGGTAGAATGCAATGCCCCCCATCCTAACACAAGATCCCACAAAGAACCACCACCCTGGGTTATGTTGTGTGAAGCACAGGGACACTCTTGGGACTTCCAGCCAAACAACTGCCAGGACAACACTCCCAGCCATCCTGTCAGCACAGCCACCCCACCCCACAGGGAAGCAGAGTCAAAAGGAAGGAAGCATGGGCATGCTGGGAAGGGGGTGGAGGCAATAGCATGATGGGAGTCGTAGTCACAGCTCTACATCCCCCACCACATGGCCCAGCAAGCTCACACTCACGCATGCACATCCCACAGAGAGTGGAAAGGCCCATCAAAGATGTCTGACACTGTTGCTGTGTCGTGGGGAGCACAAGGGCATGCTGGGTACTGCACACCAACCAACAGCAGGACACCACTGTCAGCCATCTTGCCATTGCTCTCACACCCACACACACTGAACTCCACACAAAAGCAAGTAAGTATGGGAATGCTGGGAAGTGGGGTGGAGGCAATGGCATGATGGGAGTCGTAGTCACTGATATTGGTCACCCCCACAACTGTCCCATCAACACCACCCTGAACCATGCTCACATCACAGGAAGTGGAGAAGGACTCACAAGATGGATGACACTGGCTACTGCTGTGGGGAGCACAAGGCCCTGCTGGCAACTGTGCACCAACAAACAGCAGGACACCACTGACTGACATCCTGAGAGACAACTTCCACTCCCTGCAATGCAAGCACAGTCCATGGTGGGATAACTGACTGGCTGGGTGGGTGGGAAGGAGGGCCGGCTGTCAACCAAACACAACCAATGCAGACCATGTTCACACCCCAGAAAATACATAGACATGCCCAAATAATGCAGGACAATGTGCCACACCAATATCAACCCCTGACTGTGACGACTTAGGACAATGCAATGTACAGGCCCGCACCCAGAGGCACAGTCACAACTGTCATGTGTGTCAACCATTGATGCCTGCAGAAACATAACACACATTGTTTGTATCTCCCAAAAACAGGTGATGATGGGGACACAGCAGCAGACGCTGAGGAGTCCCAGTCCCAGGCTCAAGAGGATGCCGAGCTCACTGGCGTCGTACAGCCTCTGTCCTCCTCGGACGATGAAGAACAACCTGGCACATCCGGTGCAAGTCAACATGCAGCACCAGCAGGACCACCAGCTGCAGCAGCAGCAGGACCACCAGCTGCACCCCCTGCACCCACCCCTCCAACGGCTGTCACCACGAATACCATCCCTGCCGACATGGACAGAACAAGGAGCAACACCAGCACAGGGACCCTGGACCAACCTGGGGCCATGGACACAACCACCACCACTAACCCCCAAGGTGGACCAGGGTTATCAGTGCGTGCCACTGCACACACTGCACATGTCAGCAGGGGTGGTGGGAGGGGTGGGAGACAGAGGTCGCTGCTTGCAGACGTTGCTGGTGTGCATGATGACCCACAACTGGTACGCATAGCTGATGCGTACCAGTCCAGCACCGGAGAGCTCAGCCAGGTAGTGGGGCTCCTCAGAGACATGAAACAGCAGCAGGCTGCCCATCATGCCCGCTTGGACTCCCACATGTCCCACGTGGAGTCACACATGTCCCGTGTGGACTCACACATGTCCCGCGTGGAGTCCAAGTGGGATGCACTGAATGAGATGACGGCGGTGCACAGGGACATTTTACAATGCCTCCGCCAGATGAACAGCAACCAGTCCACACCTCCCTGTGTGCCAACAACATCTGGTGCCGAACAAACTGCAACTGCCACAGGGAGGGAGGAGGACTCTGGCGGAGAGTCCCCTGCACCGCAGCAGCCTGTACTTGAGGGCCCCCCAAGAAGAGGGGTCGTCCGAGGAGGGAAAAGTGAGAGGCCGATGGCCAAGCGCAACTCCCAGGAAGCCTGAACCTGTTCTGGATGTTCGCCTTTGTGCACAGACTGTTCACCCTGTTGACGGCAACACTACTCCCACACATTGCATGGGGAGTACAAGTTGGACCAATGTGTCAGACAACTGTGGCCCCGATACTGGGGATCCTGTCTACCAGGACTTTCAATTCACCTAGGAACTTGGGATTGCAAGATTTATGTACAGCACTACCCATCCCATGCACTATTAACACAAATGTATCACAATAAACACACTAATACACCATACTTGCCTCTGTCGTGATTCCAACGTGGGTGCTGTTATGGGGATGATGAACTGCAAAATTACACTGTGTATGCGAACTGCAACAGCAAGGACAACACAGGCATGTGAGTACAGGCAACGTGACACACATGAGGGAGACACACCACCAGGGCTACACAACACATACACACCTAGGCCATCTGACTCATTGCCTACACTGATGTTGCCAGGGAAGACGGTGCAATGCACAGACACCACACCCATTCCCAGTTGTAGTCAAGTAGCCCACAGGTGCAGTAAGCAAATGGCAGTCAAATGTGTGACCACAGACAACGCACATCACAAAGTGGAGCACAGGTTTATTACACAGTTGCAACATGTCGTAACCACTACAGATGCAAGGTAATCCCACCTGGCAGCGGGCACACAGTCAACAACTGTAGACGGAAGGAAGACCATGGGTGTGGCACACATCACCTGTAGGGACACAACAGCTACCAGCCTGGATGTGCAATCACGTCGTCGGTGGACACAGTTGACCAAACGAATCTGAAAGTACCCTGTGAAGGACAGAAATGACACACAGTCAAAAGCAATGGAGTACAGGACAGAACAGCAAAACTCATGCACAATACATGTTACAAGATACCCACCCAGAACCAAGTTAGCATGTCAACACTGTTGGGGAGTACAGCCCACCTGTCACCACACATCGCAACACACATCCAGTCAAGTAGCCCATGGACACACTCCAACAGCACCAGAGAACCACCCACACATCATGCCAACTCACATCATTGACATGACACCTCAGGATACTCACATTCAGCTAAAGAAGTTGGTGATGAGCTGTGTGCGGACGTCACCATCACCATCATCATCATCATCGTCACTGGCATCGTGGTCCAGGCCAGGATCCTCCACAGGTGGCGGATGTTGGTCATTGTCATCCTGGATGAGAGGCAACTCCTTCCGCACTGCCAGGTTGTGGAGCATGCAGCAGACGATGATAATCTTGCACACTTTCGCAGGGGCATATGGGAGGGACCCTCCGGTCTTGTCCAGGCAGCGGAAGCGGCTCTTCAGGAGACCAAAGGTCCGCTCAATCACTCTCCTGGTCCGACCATGTGCCTCATTGTAGCGCATCTGGGCTGGTGTCACAGGGTTCCTGAGGGGTGTCAGCAACCACGGCATGTTGGGGTATCCCGAGTCACCTACGGACAGACAAGTGCACATTAGCTGACTTGGAAAAGTGGGCGGAATACTACAGATCAGATCACACACAATGGCACAAAGTCAGTACACACCGACAAGCCAGGCACGCTGGTTCTGCATCTGTGCCATCATCCTGGGGATGCGACTACTCCTCATCACAAAGGCATCGTGTGCTGAACCAGGGAAACGGGCACACACATGTGTGATGGTCATGTCTGCAAGACACACCACCAGTGCATTGACCGAGTGGTAGTGCTTGCGGTTCCTGTAGGCCTGCTCCTGGGCCTGTGGTGGTACCAAAGCCACATGTGTCCCATCAATGGAGCCAATGACATGCGGCATCCTCCCCAGGGCATAAAAGTCACTCTTCACGTCAGTGAGTCGTCGCAGTCTAGGGAAATAGATGTACCGGTTCAGGAAGAGCAACATTGCCGCCAAAACATCGCGGAGCCCACGGCTGAACATGGTCTGTGACATCCCACCAGCAGTCGCCACAGTATGTTGGAAGGTACCAGTGGCAAAGAAGTGTAGGGCTGCCATCACCTTCACCTTGGGGGTCAGCGCTGTAGGATACGGCCGGCCAGGCTGCAAATGTGGGGACAACTGCACTGCCAAATCCTCAATCAGCTGCCTGGTGAAGCGGTACCGTCGGATGCTGTCCCGTTCCACCATCGTTGCCAGGTCTGGGAATGGTCGATGGACAGCAGGAGCCCTGCAGTGCAGAGGAGAAGTAAGCAAGATTGTCAGTCACCCCACATATGCGGCATTGAACACACTCAAGATCCCAACATACATCATTATGAGGCACAACTACATGAAGTGTGCAGTACCGGAAGGACATGTATGGTACATACATGGCCAACATCTGTCAACACGGTCCAACAGGTGGCATCAATTAGTCCCAGGTTGGCCCATTGGATATCATGAGGCCGTGTCACAGTTCCCATCTCCTGCTGCCGTGTCACAATAACCCCCACAGTGACATGTGAGGACAGTTGTGCCCCAGGCACCACAGCTCAACGACAGGTACATTCCCAGGGACCCTGTAATGCCACATGGACACTGGCATTACATGGAGTATCATGTATACACCACAGCAAAACAACCATGACCCCCACAGGTAGTGGCCCCACTTGCCACGGCAGGACAGACATGGACGTCTGTGACACACACACGCACAACATCAGAGTCCATGCACACACAACGTGGATGTGGAGACTGTCTCCCATTGTGCACATGAAATCAGAGACATTGTAAACACTACATGCACAAAGACTGTGGAGGACCATCACTATTGTGCCACTGGGACACCATGGCTCAAACATACCGTCCCACATGGGACTCACTGGGTATGTGACATGACATACACATACACCACTGTGAAATGTGACCATGGCACATGCACAGATATGAACAGTTGCACATCACAGTGGTCATGTACATGTAACACCCAGGATCCTGTCCCCATGAACACGTGCACAGCCTGGGGGTGGCTGCCCACAGGTGACACCCACAGGACAACATGTACACCAACATACACACAATAGGAAATGCAGCCTTACATGCCTTATGATAAAGTTTGGACAGGCTGTCATGATGTAGGTGTGCCCCTCACTCCCTGGGAGCTATCTGTGGCTGGCATATGTCCATCTGAGACAGGCATGCTGACATATGCCAGTCACATGTACAGTGATGCGTTGTACTGCAATGGACCGATCGGTGCCTCCGGCCGGCCCATTGCATTCAATGTGTGCGGGTACGCGTTGTACCCCTGTGCGCGTTGTACCGCAATGGACCGATCGGTGCGCACCCATTGACAATGGGCTTGCCTGGCAACGGACGCGTTTTCGAATTTCGAACGAGTCGGTTGCTGTAAATTCAGTTGGTCACCCACAACAATGTTGCAAAATCATGTATGTCATGAAGTTGAAGATTTGAAGGATGCTGTGGGCGTGTTTTGGTGCTGCTATTCCATGGATTGGCCAGATTCAGAAGATGCAAACGACTTGGACCTATCACTTTGGACACAAGGGACAGTATCTGCCTCTCCAGCACATATATATTGCTGGCTATTCCCCTGAGAGCTCACTTGCCTGCACTACATGCTCCAGGACGACATCTGCCACTGCACTGCTGCTGTCTCTGCCCCTCTGGACCCTGCAATGGCACGTACTGTGGAGAGAGCCCCAGCCTTCAGCCTTGAAGAGAACCAGGCCCTGCTGGACAGCCTACTTCCACAGTACAGCAAGCTGTATGGGACACCAGGGGAGCAGGTGAGTGTTCTGTGCACTGCCTTTCTGAATGTGCATTTTGTGTGACTAGCAAGGCTGAGAGTCTGCACGCCACTGGCTAGCAGGCTCACTGAGTAGTTGTCACCCCCATAGTGTGAAGTGACTTGCACTGGACAGGTATGGTGCAGTGACAGTGCATTTGAACATGGTTTTACTTCCCATGCAATGATACCATGTAGTGACGTCTGGCAAACTGTCCATGGTCAGCTTTGCACTGCCTGTGTACATCATGTGCCCCTGTGATTGAGACATGTATATACAACTGTGTCATGCACGGATATGTTGCATGTGTGGTAATGGCCTTTTCACTTTGTCATCCTGACAGGTTAATGCCCATCGGAAGCAGGAAATCTGGAAGGACATCGTCCGGGCTGTCCGGTCCGTGGGGGTCTACAAGCGCCGGATCCGCAACTGCCAGAAGAGGTGGCAGGACCTTCGGGGCTGGACCCGGAGGATTGCACGGGTCCAGCTGAAGCTGTCGCCTCCTCGCAGGAGGGGCGGAACACGGACCCTGACCCCCACATGCTCCAGATCCTGGCGGTGGTGTTTCCAGACCTGGATGGGCAGCTGAAGGCCAGACAGCAGCAAGGAGGGGGTGAGTCAAAGACTGCACTGTGAACTCTGTAGTACATGCTTTGTGCCCTCCTCTGGCCTGGTTCAACTGCCACAGTGCAGCAGTCATGTTGTCCAGGAGCCATGTCCCTCTATTGTGCACTGCCCACTGCTCATCTGATACCCAGGTGTGGCCCTTACATTCAGGGAATTGTGTCACTTGGGACTGTGTCCTTGCAGTTTGCTTCACTAAAGGTGGGGGACAGCATCTGTTTCCCTAACTCTGTTGTGGGCATCATGGGTGGGTCCATTGTTCACACAACGCCTGGGTTTGGACATGTGATCTGCGTGTTGCTTTGATATGCGGTCCACTTGCTGAGCTGAGCCACCACATGTGCCTGCGGTATGTGGCACACGCCCATGCAGCGGGTGGGAACAATGTTTGGGCCCCAGGAGTGTGCAGATTACGTGTGTCACACATACATGGCCAGCTATCCACTGTCCAGGGCACATCCCTCATTCATGTGGAGCAGGACAGTCATGCCTACTCCAAGCCATGCAATGCACTCTGTACTCCCACTCCCGTGTATCAGCTGACACATTGTGCACAGTGATTTGACCCCTCAGGTGTCTGCCTCTGTGTCAGTGTGCTGTGGATTAGTTGCCAGGACTGCTGGGGTGTTTCTTGGTAGGGGCTCAGCATGCCCCTGGAGATGTGACCATAGGAGACGATACTTGTGTGTCACATAGGTGTTTGATCAGCTGCCCGTGCAGACTGGGGTATGCGAATGTGAAGTTCAGGCAGCTGTTCCCCATTCACAGCAAATTGTGAGGGGCTCAGGTTCCAAGGGTAGTGTCACAGGTCTCCCATATGTCCAATAGGTGTGACCTGGACAGATGAGGGTTAAGATGATGTGTTGTGTGGTGGATGTACATGTGCACTTGTGCAGCTCCAGGACTTGCATTCCCCATGACCTACTATTGTGACACAGTGCATAGTGTTGTTGTCTGGCTGCCAAGTCATACATCACTGAGACAGTGATGTATGACTTAGCAGTCATGCCTCTGCCATGGCATGTGTCAACTTATTGGTGGTCCTGCAGGGGAGTGACATGTGCTACATGCACACCATAGTGGCGCTGGCTATCAGGACATGGGTGCATCATGGTGTCTGTCGCTGGAATGCATCACATGCATTTCCTATTTGACTCTGGGCATCCCTTTCATCCGGAAACCTGTACTGACTCAGTGGCAAGAGCTGTGATGTGTGCATGTCCACATGCTACACCGTGTCCTCTGCACTGTCCAACTACTGTGTACTTGGTGCATGTGTCCACACTGGGGTGTTGCAATCCAATAGACACCAGACAGATGGGTGCAAGGACATGTGGGATGTGAGTGCCATGCTTGGCATCAGACTGACAATTGGCTTCTCCTGTTCAGTTAGGGCACTTTTAGCAATGTACAACTAATGATGCCAGGGCTTGCTCTGTAATGTGCTGTGCTCACAGTGGTGTGTGCGTTTGGTGCAGGTGACTGATGTCTGTCTGTTTCCCCATTGTTTGCAGATACATCCACGGCCACGAAAGGGGACAGCTCCACGGACCAGGAGGAGCCAGAGAGCCAGACTGGGTCAGCAGCCGAGGAGTGGTCGGAGGGACCCAGTGGCACGGAGGGCGAGGGGAGCCACACCGAGGAGTCCTCAGCACCATCCACCTCAGCTGAGGACCAGAGCAACTCGGAGGATGACTCCCTTGTGGAGGCGGGTGTCAGCAGCCACCACACGCCAGCTAGTGTTGCTGTCCCCGCCACCACCAGCACCACCACCGCCCTCCCATCGGCTCCCATTCCCCAGGTCCGTGGAGGCTCCCATGTTCGGGAGCGTGTCTCCTTTGGCCCAGGCACCGCACCCCCTGCCCCTGTGTCCCCTGCTGCCCTGAGTGAGGAGTCTGTGTACCTCCTTCGCCAGCTCCATGTAGGGCAGACAGCCATGCTGAGTGTCCTCCATGCGCACACCGCACTGTTGACTCAGCTGGTGTCGTTCATGGAGGGCATCTCATCGGGTATGTCTGACCTACAGAGGGGCAACAGGTCCATGGACTCCTCCCTGATGGCAGCAGTGTCCCTCCTCAAACAGTCCCTCACCCCTCCTGCCTCTGCTCCATCCACACTCCCCAGCACCTTACCCGTCCCAAGCACACACACACCGGCACAGGCACACACCAGCACACACACGTCCAGCACACAGACACACACGCCACAAACTAAACGCACACGCACGCACAGTCAGGGGACTGAAACCAGACTCACAGGGGATGGGGCCCTGGTACACACACACGCATCCACGGGCACTGCGCAGTCCTCAGTTGCCTCTCCCTCCAAAGCACCCTCCCTTGCCTCACCTGCAACCCCAAAGACCCAGCGCCTCTTCCTCAGTGACCTCGGCCTCTTCCCCTCCGATCCAGCTGCCCCAGCATCCAGGGGGAAGAGGAAGCCCCCCCCACAGAGCAGAGTGCCCCTCGCCCCCGGACACCCTCCCCCAGGCGCAGACAGACTGAGGCCCCCACCCGCAAGTCCCCCCGGAGTGCTAAGAGCAAGACCCCGCCGCCGCCCTGCAGCTCAAGCACCAGGTCTCCTTCCTCCATCCCTCAGGCCCCCACTCCACAGGTGCCCCCACCACACCCTGCCCCAGGTTCCCCCACCCACAGATATACCATCCCCAAGAGGCTTCGGCCTTCTCCCCCTGCCACTTGCTCTCCCGGAACAACACCCCCGCTGCGCTTGTCTGTGCCACTGATGTGGTGAGGGTGTCCTCCCCCTCTGTCCAGCCCACCTTGCCTGTTCCCCATTCTCCTCCCCTGGTGGTAGGCACTGCAGTGGAGTCCACTACCACCCTGTCTGACTTGGGCACTGCAGTGGCGGACCTGTCCACTCCATCTGCAGGGTCCACTGCAGTCGTGCCAGCACCCACAACATCTGAGCCATGCCCCCAGTTGTGCCGGCACACACCATGTCAGACACCTCCACTGCAGTTGTCAGTGGCTCTCCAGCACCCACCACCCCTTCCCTGCTTCCTCCTGGTGAGCCCTGATCCTGTCCCTGCGGTGCCTGGCCTACCCCCCGGTTGCCCCTCCTAGTGGATTGTCCCTGGTTTTGTGCAGGCATGTGTAGGGTGGCATCTGCCACTGTCACCCACTTGTGACTTTGTTGATGGACTGGCCATTGGCCTTTGTTTATGTTCTACTGGACTTCTCCTTTTAATGCCACATATGCTGAATAAAGCAACTTTCTGTTCTCTAGTGCTTTTGCTTCTGATGTACATGATGTTGATGATGCTAACCATGCCCTTGCTGCAGTGATGGTGACATTTGGTCTCATGATAATGAAGTGTTACTGTGCAGGAACCCATGTGATCCAGGGGGAATGTGTCCTATCCTGTGGTGTATCCATGTCATCCATAGCAGCATCTGAGGGTGTCATGTGTTCAGTAGTTGGCAATGGGATTTCCTACTTAGATTGGCAATTTCACATCTGTGGCTTCCACCCCTGCACATCTGTTGTGCCTGCCATTGTTCTATTCGTCTACTTCCCTGACCGTGTGGCCATCTCCACTGGACATGCAGGTTTGGGCATCAATGGGGAAGGACTCATCTGTGTTGTCAGTGCAACATTGCTATACAAGTGTTTTGGATCTGTGCTGATGATTCCGTTGGCACTTCCATGACCAGGCTGATGTGACGGGAGCCCTCATTTGGTGCTAATTGTTGATTGTGTGACCAAGTGCTCAGCTGACATGGTGGGGCCCTACTGAGGCAACATATGGCACAGCTGTCCTCACACAGGAGTGGAGTCCCCTCATGGCAGTGTGTACTCCTGTGACATTGCCTGCGCCCAAGGTGTGTGTTGTATGTGCATGTCTGTGTGTTCACTTCCGTTTAGCTGTGCATGCTGTGATCCCTAGTGTTGTACCTGTTTGTGATGCTTGCTGAGTTGACCTATGTTCCCCCCAAGTCTTCTTCCTGGATTCTCTGTGATGTGGGTGCATGGCACATTAGTGGTCATCAGGGTGTCACCCATAGGTGTGCTTGCTGTCAGGGCTGAGTTTGTGTGCAGACGCAGCTGGGTCACAGTCAGGTTTCCCCTTGGCACTTGTTGTTTGCCCCTGTCATGTGATTTCCAGTTTGTGTTATCTTTCAGTGATTGAGACACGTTGTGTGTGTGACTGCTGGCACTCCTCAGGTTCCGGGCTGCAATGTTGGTTGTTGTCTATTTGTGTTCTTTGTGGGTGACCTTGGCTTCTTCATTGGTGTGTGACTGTGGCTGTGATCCCATTGGTTGGTGTGGTATTGCCGTCATGTCCATGTACGGCGTAGTGTGCAGTGTGTCAGACATTCAGGAGTCTTGTTTAGTGTCCATGTGTGATGTGTTTCTGCACCTTGGTTCCCACCCACCACCCTGGAAT
Organism: Calotriton arnoldi; assembly: GCA_963921515.1. NCBI lineage: Eukaryota > Metazoa > Chordata > Amphibia > Caudata > Salamandridae > Calotriton > Calotriton arnoldi. Next base: position 821,778 of record CAWUFW010001531.1, on the reverse strand, counting down.
AGTCATGGGTGCATGTGCAATGTCACCAGTGCATGTGTGCTTCACTGCTGCACATTGTTGGAGGTCGAGGGGTGTGGTGTTGAGTGTGTGCAGATGAGAGTTGTTGCCCGGCTAGGCCCCTGCCTCCATGTTGGCCTTGGCTCACTGGCCATGCTGTTTGATTTGTGCTTGTGTAGGTGTGATGGTAGTTAGTTGCTCAGTACACATGACTGTGGTTCACAGTGTGAACCACATTTAGCTTTGTCATCACAGTGGGATTGTAATGCAGCCCAGGGTCACCACATTGTGGGGGCCCTGGGGGTGGTGCTGTGGTGTGTCTGTGTCTTGCTGTGTCAGTTGCTGTCCCTACGTGCCTGTGTGACATGTGTGATTTGTGCTCCCTCTCATCTGACAATGCCTGCTTGCCCACATAGGGAATTTGGATCCATGAGTTACCTTTGTGTGGCACTGTATGCACATCTGTATGATTGGTATTCATGTCTCCTCATGTGTTGTGTGGTTGCCTGGGGACACTGGCACCCCCACCCTCACCTGTTGTGTATGATGTGCAGGGTGGGTCTGCCTGTTTGTGTTTGTGCATCTGCACCACTGCATTGGCATATCTTGGGTGTGCCATTGGCTGTATGTAGTTTGGTGGGTTTCCCCTGCTGTCCCTGGGACTCCTAGGTCATCGGTCAGCACAATGATCATGGTTTGTGTGTCCCATTGCTGCCATGGTATGGTATCTGTTCACCTCACATCTGCAGTCTCCACAGGGTATCTGCATGTGTGTGCCCATTGGTGCAAATATGTGGGTCTGCATTCGGATGGTCACTTCTGTCATTGTGTCATTGATGAATGTTGACAGTGTCAGCCCCCATGGGTGTTGTTTGTCTGCACATGGCCAAAGTTATGTCTTATTTGCACTGCAGGATTTGGCTCCCCCAATTTATGTTGCAATGGGACACATACACTACTTTGCCACTGATGTGTTTGTTGTTCTGTGACCAGGAATCATCCATGCAGTTTGGCAGTTGCACCTCTTACTTTGTCAACACTTACCTTTTGGTCACTGTGATGATGGGGGTTTGGACCCCATTGCCACAATGTTCAAAATGTGCTGCAGCTATGGACCCCACACTTACCTTTTGGTCACTGTGATGATGGGGGTTTGGACCCCATTGCCACAATGTTCAAAATGTGCTGCAGCTATGGACCCCACACTTACATTTTGGTCACTGTGATGATGGGGGTTTGGACCCCATTGCCACAATGTTCAAAATGTGCTGCAGCTATGGACCCCACACTTACCTTTTGGTCACTGTGATGATGGGGGTTTGGACCCCATTGCCACAATGTTCAAAATGTGCTGCAGCTATGGACCCCACACTTACCTTTTGGTCACTGTGATGATGGGGGTTTGGACCCCATTGCCACAATGTTCAAAATGTGCTGCAGCTATGGACCCCACACTTACATTTTGGTCACTGTGATGATGGGGGTTTGGACCACATTGCCACAATGGTCATGGCCTGCTTGCATTGTGGGTGCCACACACATATTTGTGTGGCACATGTGCTAGGGGGTCACATTGTATGTTCAAAGTCATGTTCGGTGTTGTAGGCATTTGACACAGTCTACACACGCTTGTCATGGTGTTGGGGGGATGTCTTCTTCTTGCATTCCCTAGGTTGTGGTGTGCTGGTTGTGTCATGCATTGTCCATCCTATGGGTGGGGGTGGTAGTGGTGGTAGGCATCCTGCCCCCCTGGCTGAGGGTGGTAGTAGTGGTAGGCATCCTGCCCCCCTGGCTGAGGGTGGTAGTAGTGGTAGGCATCCTGCCCCCCTGGGTGAGGGTGGTAGTAGTGGTAGGCATCCTGCCCCCCTGGGTGAGGGTGGTAGTAGTGGTAGGCATCCTGCCCCCCTGGGTGAGGGTGGTAGTAGTGGTAGGCATCCTGCCCCCCTGGGTGAGGGTGGTAGTAGTGGTAGGCATCCTGCCCCCCTGGCTGAGGGTGGTAGTAGTGGTAGGCATCCTGCCCCCCTGGGTGAGGGTGGTAGTAGTGGTAGGCATCCTGCCCCCCTGGGTGAGGGTGGTAGTAGTGGTAGGCATCCTGCCCCCCTGGCTAAGGGTGGTAGTAGTGGTAGGCATCCTGCCCCCCTGGGTGAGGGTGGTAGTAGTGGTAGGCATCCTGCCCCCTGGGTGAGGGTGGTGGTGCGCATTCAGGCCCCTGTGTGCATATGTGGCATTGGTGATGGGTATCCCGCCCCTATGGTGCTGCTGTTGCTGGTGTAAGTATATTCTGCATCCCTCTGTGTGTGTGTACGTGTTGTATGTGTTTCGTGGTTGGTGTCTGGCTTACCTTCTGCGCCGTACGCGTCCGTGCCTGTTCCGGTAGTAAATGTAGAATATTGGTATGATCGGGACGAAGGGATTCATGGTTGGTTCGTGTCGTTCGTCCTTCTCGTTGCTTCGCGTCGTCCTCGTCGCTTCGCCTCGTCCTCGTCGCTTCGCCTCGTCCTCATCGCTGCCGTGTTCGTCTCGGAGCCGTGGATCGTGTTGTGGCGCGAATCGGAGCTTATGTGCGCCTCTCCCGGATGCTTTGACGTGCCGTGTGTAGCGACGGGTTCGGCGCGTACGGAAAGCGCATCGTACTTGTCCGGCCGGACGGGGCTGCATTTTTCCTTTTGTGCGACTCGATTCGGCGTTTCCGGATTCGCCTCGGTCGGGGAACAGGACCTGGTTTGGGTGAGTACGGCTCGGCCGGATTCTTTGCTGTTGTGCGCATCGTACTTACTCGTTCGGTGTGCTGTACGGATCGGTCAGGAAACAGGCTTTCGCATGGCTTTTTTCCCGACCGAATGGTGTTGGGTACGCCTCCGACCGAGATCGGAATCGGCCCCTATATCTTTACATTTTAAAACATTGTATACTATATTAAACTGATTTACATCCCACTGGAGTCCTTTATTTTTGTCTTGGTGGGGTCGTTTGGACACTATAAAAATGATGTTGGTTCCTGTAATATTATTTTATCTTTCGAATATGCCTGTGAATATCCCTCACTCTCAATATAGGAAACTATACTCCATTTTGTCTAAATTCATATGCTATAATAAAAAACCTCGAATGTCTCTTCAAAAACTCAAAGACCTAAACATATGGGGGGTTAATTTCCCAAATTTTCATACATACCATGTAGCTTTTTTCCTTAAACAAACTTCTTTTTTGTCACAGGACAACGACTCTTTTCACTCCCCCTTATGGCCTGATCTTGAAAAAGCCTTTTTTTCTTCCCTTTTCTTTTATGGAATTTTTGCCTTTACGTCCAGACCTTCATTATTATCTCTTCTGATTTTTAAGAATACATGTCAGGTTTTACAACCTATATTTATCTCTTATAGAAATCCTAAATACAAATTTTTACAGTCATCAATTTGGTATAATACTTTTATTAAGAAACATAATAAAACTATTTTTTGGAAAGAATGGTATGTAAAGGGTCTCAAACAGGTTCATCAGCTTGTTCAGAATGAGGTTTGTATTCCTTTTTCGGGAGCTCAATCTCGTTTTTCCTTTCCTCTTTCATATCAGTCCAAATACATATCTTTAATTCAAGCAATTCAATCTTCATATAATAATTTTCTCCAAAATACCATTCCTTCTTCCCCAATATCTAGTATCAACACAATTCTGTACACATCTCCTTCTGCATCTCAATTATATAAACATTTGATAGCTCCATCAAATATTAGAGATAAAACAGAGGTGGAACTTGTTTGGGAAACTGATTTAAAGACTACGTTTTCAATTTCAATTTGGAATAAGATCTGGAATAAAATAAGGAAATCCTCTAGAGCCGCTAATGCTACCCAGACTTTATTTTTTATCTATAATAGACTCTTAATTACACCTACTCCATTGCATAAAATTGACCTTGCTACCCCATCTACATGCTGGTCATGTTCGGCTACCTCTTATGCATATGCCATTTGAATGTCCATATACTTATAAATTTTGGTCACAAGTTTGGCAGCAGATTAATATCATTTTTTGCACACATATTCCATTTACTTTTACCAATATTTTTCTTGGAAGTGTTTCTGATGATTGGGTAACTTGATCTAAAACTGTTAAAGTTATTGATTTACTTCTTGCAGTTGCTTTCCAGCAGATTACGAAAGCATGGAAAGATTGATATAAAATATCGTTTCAGGCATGGTGGTATGGAGTCTGTTACAATCATAGATTAGATAGAGCATATGGTCACCCAGTAACTCTTGCTATTAAAAGAGATCTCTTATGGTTGCCTATAACACATTTTTTGAATTGTTCTGCTCGTAAGGCACATCTCCATAATCTTCGAATTGAAGCAGTCCCTAAACTTCCATGAATTTCTTTTTATCATTATTATTGGTTCTATATATACTGATACCATTCTCAATGGATGGTCTTTGCGTTATTGTTATATAATTGTTACGTTTTTTCATTATGGTTTATGCACATTGATTTTCTCTCTCTTTTCTTTTCTCTCTCTCTCCCCCTCTTTTCCCTTTCCATTCATTTCACATTTCTTGTATTTAACAGTTTGTATTTCTATGCATAATAAGTATGTTTTGTATTTTATCTCCTAATGTATATGCATATCTTTTCAATACATTTTACTTTTTCAAACTTAAAAATAATAGGACACTATTTTGTTCAGCTCCAACCCTAGACTTTTATTTTTGATAATTTTTAGTTTCAAAGACATTTAATGATCCAGAGTTAATAGTCCTTCTTATTTTATTTGTATTAAAAGATCTAATACAACCTTTTGTACCTGTTGTTGATTTGCAGATATATTTAATTTTTAAAATGTTTTAATGCTTGCCATATGTGATTGTGTATTCCAGTATGTTGAATAGGTTAACCATTTACCTCCATCACCATGTCTTGATATTTCCTATGTGTTGCATTGCGAGTAATTAATTCCCTTTCATATGTGTGTTTAATGAAATGGTAATGTTGTTGTGAGAGCCTAGTGGCATTCAGAGCAGTAGTGTGTGTGACTATATTTAACTCCAGTATTTATATGATTAAATGTAGAACTACCTTGAGTTATTGGCATTCACATGTAGTCCATGCCAATACCTAGGTTAAGGAGTGTAAATCCTTGCATGTGAGTGTGTGTCCAGCGCTTGATATTATGTGCCAGAATACAGATGAAAGATACAGCTACTGGGCAGTGTAAATATGCACTTGGTGTACATGGTTGCACCATAAGATTGTGGCGTATGTGAAAAGTGGGTAAAGTAGGATGAAGGTTAGTCTGTGCATAGTTGTGTTATTTTAACACTCCAGGTTTGAAATATTAGTATACATTTAATTTGTCAAATAATTGAAAACAGCTTAGCTATATTGTGTTAAAATTGTTTGCCTGACCATGTAGATGTGTTAAAAGTATGCATTGGCATATTGACTTGAGTTGCGGGTGTAGTAAAATTCTATTAGGTGAGTATTTCATATGGGTGTGCAGTGTGAGACATGTTCCAAGAAAGGGAGACACGGTAAATTGCTGTTAGATATGATTTAGTGTCCATAAAGTTAAGTTTAGTTCCATTAATTGTTAACATAGTGCATTTAAAATGTTTTACACATTGTACTTGCCGTCTATTTTATTTTGCTTTGTGTTGTTGTTCATCCAACACTGCCAGATAGAGCCACAGACCTTGGAGTAGCAGGGACATGTTGATAGAGTAGGTTTGTGGGTTTTGTGGATAGTGTTTGCCTATGTGTGCTATTTTTCGAACAAAACAGGTGTGGAGGATAAACAGTCATGTTTCTGTCAACAGAAATTATACACTGAATAAGTTGGCCAGAGTAGTGGCTTTCCGGTGCTCCCTCTATCCTGTTAAGGGTACAACTCCATCAACGGAGAAAAGAAAATGCAGCAGAGATGGCAGATGGATGATGGACTTTCGTCCGTCAACCTGCCATACTCTGAATCTGATGGACAGATCTCTATGGTGTCTAACGGGTAAACAGACATTTTTGACTGCTCTTCCGTATTTGCCAAATTCTAAATAAGGCCTTTACGTTGCTCCAAAGATCACTTGAGAAATAAATGTACACTATTAGGTGATTCAAAAGAAGGAGTTACTGAACTGTCAGATAGTTTCTCCCTTTGATTTAATTTGAGCAAACTTCATTCACTTGCCACCATTTTTAAAGTGCAGTGGTGCATGCTCTTTATGGTAAGGCAACAGCGATGTCATTTAATGATGAAATGCAAAAGGTTTATGGACCACAACATACTAGCTGCACTGAGGATGATAATAGGAATTGAAGTCTGCAGATATGCATTTGACATCTCCTTGTGCTTGAACAATTAATTATTCTGCTGTTAAAATAAGGGAGCCACTTCAGAATGCCGCAGAGATTACCCCTCCACAGACATTCAGTAGATGTGAAAGTTTTTAATCGTGATAATTCAGGAAAGCATTACAATATTCATTGGCATCAGTATTCCTGTTATTGTTTATCTACAAATCCAGTGGATCGGAATCACTGTTTATTGTTTACTATCTGAAAATCCTGTGTATAAGGAAAACAACTTTCACGGCTACAGTTGGAGAATATCAACAAATATGTCTAATAATACAATGTGCAGTTAAGACACATTTTATGTGTCATGGAATCGTGGATAAGTGTAAAAAGCCAATTTGCTAATATGCATAACTTTAATTCAATGGCAAAATATGCAGTTAATGCTTTTATCAAGTATCTAATATGGTAAAGAGTCAGAATATCGAGTAGGAAATGTCGACTTGCACTAATATCGAGTGCAAAATATCGAGATACATAAATATCGACTGCATGAATATCGTGGTCAAGAATATCGAGTTTCAGGTAAGAAATATTGTTTTCTAAAATATCGAAGTAATTAATATCATTTGCAAAAATATAGTCGTAAAAAATACAGTTTTTTTAGTTAGTGTTATGTAATTTAGTATGTTTTTTAAATGTATGTGCTCTATTTTTTTGTCTAAGTACTGCATTTGTTTTTTAAAATATGTGTTAAATTTTTAGAAGTTTTTAATATTATTTTAATAAAATTTTGCGTTTTAGTTCCGTAGCGGGTTGTGGGTTTATACAGGAATAGGGTGGGAAGTAATTTAATTACAATAAATTGAATATTAATTTTTATTTATTAGTATTTATTTATTTTTGATTTTATAGTGTTAATTGTGGGATTTAATTTATAATTATTTAATTAATAATTGGCTGTTAATTTTTGTTGATTAATGAATTGGTAAATATGTTAATTGTGTCATTTTTTTAGGAGCGGGTTGTGGGTTTATAGCGGAATAGGGTGGGAAGTAATTTAATTATAATTAATTTATTAATATTTTTATTAATTAATATTTATTTATTTTATATTTTATATTGTTTGGGGAATTAATTTATTAATATTATTTATTAATTGGTTGCTAATTATTGTTAATTAATTGGTAATTATGTTAATTGTGTTATTTTTGTAGGAGTGGGTTGTGGTTTGATAGGGGAGTAGGGTGGGAAGTAATTTAATTTCAATACATTTATTAATGTTTTTAATTCATTTGATTTTATAGTGTTAATTGTGTGAATTAATTTATTAATAATTATTTATATTTTGCTTGTTAATTGTTATTAATTAATTAATTAATTGTTAATTAATTATGTTAATTGTGTCATGTTTTACAAAATTGGTGGTGGTATTTATAGGGGAATATGGTGGGAGGTAATTTATTTATCATTAATTAATTATTTGTTAATTAATGCTAATTAAGGGGCCCATTACGATACCCGGCGTAAAAAAATCCGCCAGGCATGGAAGCGGCAAAAATCCGCCCGCACACACCGCCTGAACACCGACCACGCCATTTCGATTACACAAACCGAAAACCGCCATCGGCGGAAAAATCACACAAAATACCGCCCGCCAACGTCCGAGTCGGAGTCAAACCGCCCGCCACGGACGGAAACACGCACGACAACACAAAACCGCCCGCCCTCACGGTCCGACACACCGCACGTGAAATTACGATCGCACCGACATGAGCGCGGAAAAACCACAAATATACCGCCCGCCAGAGCAAACAACGCCGATGAGAATCGACACGGCAGAAGCCATGGCGCCCACGTACCTGCACAGAAACCATCCGCACACTAAACCAATAGCACACAACATGGCCAACAAGTCCACACAGCAAGGCACGCACAAATACACAAGCACAGTACACATCCCGAAAACACCCCCCCCTGGACAAACAAAAACTACAAAGGCCAGAACCCCAGACACAACACACCTGAAAACAACAGACCATGAGGATACACCCACATAGGTGAGTACAAAAGCAGCACTCCCACAGACCACAACCCCTTGCTACATTGCAAACCAGAGAGGAGAGGAGAGGACACAGTGACACAGCAAGGACAGCAGCACACCACAGAAACGCACACATCACAACCACCACCACCACCACCACCACCACCAAACACCGGCACCACAAACCCCCTGCACATTACACAACACACACCGCACCAGCACCACAAACACCATGGCACCACAAAGAATGCCCAAGTACACGCCCATTGAGCTGACGGTCATGGTCGACGAGATCATCAAGGTGTACCCACAAATCTATGGGAACATGGTCCAGCACACACCACTAGCCACCAGAAACAGAATGTGGAACCGGATCGTAGACCAGGTCAATGCAGTCGGGACCCTGCCCAGGAACAGAGGAGAAATAAACAAACGTTGGAATGACGTAAAGAGCCTGGTCAAGAAGAAGGAGGGCAAAAACAGAGAGCTGGCTGCCGTCACTGGCGGAGGGAATCCCGCGCTCTTTAAGACCTTCAAAGCGTGGGAGGAGAAGGTGCGAGTCGTAATACATCCGGAGATCCTCGCCGGATTAGCAGGGGAGTGGAGGCTGGTAAGTACAAACTAATGTATACCAGCACACCGCTATGTACTCACATGCGCAACCACCATGCCACAGCTCCCAGGGACAAACACCCCCATGTCCAGCACACAATACACAACACATCACACACACATGCAACAGACACCACCACACACAGCCCAAACCGAACAACTGTAACATACGTGGGGACATGTGTACACTCAGCCAGCCACGTAACCACCAACAGGTCCCCAAATATGCCAGAAGCGCCACAACGAGCACCCACCACACCCATGTGTCCGCCACAGCTGCACTAACCGACAAGTAACAGGTAAGTGGCAGGAACACAAAGTGCAGTGGGTGGGAGGGTGGACAGCCCAAGTACAACACACACCAGGCCCCAGTCCCACAGCACAGCAAGGAGGAGCATCCCCCACACCCCACAGCCACGTGTCAGCCACCGCACTGCACAACGACAGCCGAAAGGCAGACATCACGGTCCACAGCAATCGGTGTCAGTGGGTGTCCAGCCACCCCCACGACCCACAACACCCCCCCACCCCCACAGACCTGCAACATGGAGCACCCCCGCTTAGAGCCATGTGGCATCCAGTACAGTGCACGCACGAACAACTTGCAGGTGGGAAACTGGACAGGGCTGGATTACTGGAGGCATGAGGACCATAACACGACCAACACATGGGACATGTCACGTAGCAGACGAACACGCAGCACCGCCCACCGTCACGAACAAGTGAACAATGTGCACACGGACATGAACAACAGACTCACACCCCACATGACCCATCACATACATAGCAACACCCAAGGAGCCACGTCTGCATGCACAAGCCACACTGAATATAGTACCACACGGCAGCCACTGTGCAACTCATCACACACAACCGAAACACCATTGAAGTCCTGTCCATGTAGCCCCTACTGCCTGTCAACCACACACCCCACAACTACGCCCATGTAAGACAAACAACACTAGACGCAACAGAGCGGAACAACATATATGCACACGAACACCACTGAACCCATCAAACACACAGACACACCATGCACATACAACATACCATCCATCCGTCAGCCCCAGTCTCATGAAAGGCATGTCATCCGCACAGCTGCCACACATACAGCAGTCACGCTAAGATACATGCCCATAACCAACCATGTGCCAGAAGTCAATGAAGCGCACGACACACTGTGAGCAACAACACACAACATGGGCCACACCCCCCGAGCACTGCAGTGATGCACATGGCACAGGGCAGCACGCACACCAAGGAGATGGGACAACTGCAATACGTTGGCTGGCACACAACCATCACTCACTCATAACGATGCGTCCAATGCCATGTCCAGTAATCACAACAGACAGCAAATATGCAGGCCATGTCAAGCATGCACACACCTCAGACCATGCACTGTCATGCTGCCACAACACATGTCACGTTCGGCACCCATGGCTCACAGCATGTACCCCAAAAGCATATCCCCTCCCAAATGCGAATCTGGGGCATGGCCCCCATGTTGCCATATGCGTTCCTAAGCGTTCCATTTGAACCCCAAAAGCATATCCCCTCCCAAATGCGAATCTGGGGCATGGCCCCCATGTTGCCATATGCGTTCCTAAGCGTTCCATTTGAACCCCAAAAGCATATCCCCTCCCAAATGCGAATCTGGGGCATGGCCCCCATGTTGCCATATGCGTTCCTAAGCGTTCCATTTGAACCCCAAAAGCATATCCCTCCCAAATGCGAATCTGGGGCATGGCCCCCATGTTGCCATATGCGTTCCTAAGCGTTCCATTTGAACCCCAAAAGCAAAGTACAAACCAGACCCAGGATGGGCCAGGAGCCCGCATACACCAGAGTCACAATAAGTAGGGGCACAGCAACACACCCATCGGCATGGCCAATCCGTCCCATGCCACATGTGCACAGCACACAGTCCCATTGCCAAGCACACACAACTACAAATGCTACAGCCACACACACGCCTCCGGGAAACCCATGTACGAGATTGCACGAACTGTTAATGTCAGACGACAACTACATACTTCGCCAGGTGCAACACAATAACAAATCTCATTCTCTCCACAGGTGACGAACTGCTGGATGCTGGGGATGGAGCCAGCAGCCAGCACAGCCAGCCTACAAGCCCCCAACGAGGACACACGGATCTGGAGGATCTGTCCTCCTCTTCGGACACGGACCACCAAGCAGGCCCATCTGGTGTGGCAGGGCCCAGCCGCTCCCCAGGACCCCTCCTACCCACCAACCCATCATCCAGGGCTGCTGAACATTCCCAGCCCCTGCTGCCACTGTCGTTGCGGCCACACCCACGGTCATTGTGGCCACTACCACTGCCGCAACCGCCACCATCGCCGCACCGACCACCACCGCCGCCACCACCACCACGTCTTCGCTGGCACCAGCCCCAGCGCAGGTGGTGGCCCGGCCGACTGGATCCACCCTGGGAGCCACAGCGAGGACCGTGGTGAGCAATGTGGCTAGTGGGCAGGCCGGTGGCAGCAGGACTGGTAGGAGGAGCAGGGCCAGGGAAACGCCAGCCTCCCCTGGGAGCCATGCCCTGCCTCAAATGGCCAGAGTCCTTGGGGCCTATGAAGAGGCCCAAGGACAGTGGGTCCGGTCTGCTTCAGACACGCGTGAGGTGCTGGGGGTGCTGAGGTCCATGGACGCCCGTATGGGCCAACTCGTGGACCTCATGGGCCAGCTGGTGGCGGTGAGGTCACTGCCAGGGACAGCAGCTCCCCCTCCGCCACAACCTGCCGGGGCGCAGGGTGGAGCAGCAGTGTCCAGTTCCCCTGCGTCCACAGCCAGTGAGCACACCTCAACCACCAGCATGTCGCAAGCAGGCACCCCCTCGCAAACGTGGAAGGGGCCGTCCGAGTGGAAACAGATCTCCCGGGAGGACTTCGCACGCTCCAAACGCAAGTGAGGCAGCCAGCCAGCCTTCCGCCAGCCTTCCTTGACCAGCCACTGCATTGACTTGGACTACGATCCCACTCCACACAGCCATCTGGATGGCATGTGTGTGTTGGACTATGGACATAGAACCAGTGGGTACACCCTGATCATCACGCAGCCATGACCGACAGCTCATTGTCACTGCACGCACCACTTTTGTCATCACCTTACACACAATCACATGTCACAGTTTGTAATAAATGCACCTTTTTCACTAACTGCTGTTTGTGCCCTGTGTTTTATTTGTACGGAATACAACGGCCACCTTGGGCGGAAAGGCACCTGATGCGTGGCATGGCAATTGAATCCGGAGGGCCTGTAGGGACCTAGGGGTGGGAGACAGAACAGGAGCACATTCAATGAGTGTGTCACACACCCATCACACAGTACATGTCAACAACTACAAGCAATGTACACACATCGCACAGAGCAATAGGGCACAATGCCACAGCCACCAACAGTGGCATACTACCCTGGCCATGGAGCGTTGACACACAGCACGCAGTGAACAAACGGCCACCCTGACACAGCACACACACACCTGCACAGATACAGCCACATCAGCCGTCGTACATGGACACTCACCGTCAAGTGAAGTAGCGGGCGATGAGCTGCTGACGCACATTACCAGCTTCCTCCTCTCCGCTGTCCTCCTCACTCGAGCTGTCCTGGTCTGCGGGCTGGGGCCCTGGTTGATCTCCGTCATCCACGATGAGGGGGATCTGCTTCCGAATGGCCAGATTGTGCAGCATGCAGCACGCCACCACTATCTGGCACACCTTCTGTGGGGAGTACGCCAGCGCACCCCGGTGCGGTCCAGGCACCTGAACCTGGACTTGAGGAGGCCAAAGGTACGCTCGACCACACGTCTGGTCCTCCCATGTGCCTCATTGTAGCGATCGTCTGCTGGGGTGCGAGGATTCCTCAATGGACTGAGCAGCCATGCCCCATTCGGGTACGCAGAGTCACCTGGGTGTGAGGGACACAGAGAACCGTTGCAATTCCAACTGGACAGGGGACAGCATCGCACAACCAGCACGCTACACCACTCCACATACTCACCGACAATACAGGCACGATCCTGTTGCATATTGGACATCAGTCGTGGCAAGATGCTGTTGCGCATTATGTGTGCGTCATGGGCCGAGCCTGGGAACTTTGCACACACGTGGGTGATCACCATGTCCGCAAGGCACACCACTTGCACATTCAGGGAGTGCGTGTGCTTCCTGTTGCGGTACAGGTGCTCAGTGGCCTGTGGTGGAACAAGGCCGACATGTGTGCAGTCAATGGCTCCAACGACGTGTGGGATTCTGCCAAGGGCATAGAATGCACCCTTCACTGCCGCCAATTCACGAGCCCTGGGGAAGCGGATGTACCTGTTTCGGTACAGCATCATGGCTGCCAGTACATCCCTCAGCACCTTGCTGAACATGGGCTGGGACATCCCTCCTCCAATGCCCACTGTGTGCTGGAATGACCCAGTGGCGAAGAAATGCATGGCGGCCATCACCTTAGCCGTGGGGGTGACAGCAGTCGGATACACCCTGCGGGGACGGAGATGGGGTTCTAACATGGCACACAGTCGATGCAGGGTTGGCCTGTCCAGCCGAAACTTCCTAATAACCTCTGTATCGTCCATGTCCGCCAGCAATTGGTATGGGCGGTCAATGTTCGGTCTCCGCCTAGGGACAATGGCAGAGGACACATGTCAAAGCAACACGACACATAGCAATTTCGCATACACATCACTGACATGACTGAGCAAGCACATGAGCCACAGCCCAGCTGTCAAGCTGGGACGGCACGGCCACAATACACTTACACAGGTCTCCCAACAATGGCAATGGCTAGTGATACAAACCACTGCCATGTGCATGCACATGGGGATCTAGGCCCCAATGACTTGCGGGGCGTGCTGATGGGGACTGACTGCATATCCGTCAAGCGGCAACGCCACGGCAACATGAATGTCTGCTGAGCATGGAACTGCTTCCGCGGCTGGATGAGTATGGCACACGACGACGACGATGTGGGCACAGGCTGAGCGGCCAAAACAAGTGGGACCTGTGGCACGAGGGGATATGAGACAGTAGTAGGTGTCAGCACTGCACCCTATGTACAGCACTGTACGGATCACAGCTCCCGAAACATTGACAGGTGTCCACATTGACAGCCCCATGCCAAGACGGCTGTGTGCTTGCAGTCACACGTCACAGGTGAGAGGTTACATTGCACGTGCCAGGTGGCAGACGTACATAGTGGGAGCTGGCATGTGTGTGCATGTGTCTCCTGTTCAGGATCCACCAGATGGGCGCTGACTCTGTACTGACCATTGGACACAGCATGTTCCGTGGAAGGCTTGTGTGTGTGGGATGGTGGCACTGGATGTGCCTCCGTTGGGTGGGGGGCCATGCACAGGGCGGGTACGTCGATGATTGCGCATTGTTGGTCACGGTGGGTGCACCAACTAAGATGTGTTGCCCTGTGTTCAATTCCTATGTCCGCATGATGATGGACTGTAGATGTGGGCAGACTACACATTGGTCGATGTGCTGTCTATATGCATGTGCCTTCACACCAGTCACAGCTGCCCCTGCACATGTGACCCCTGCTGGACTCGCTGCTGGGTCTGTGGAGCTGATGCACCTTCTGCGCGTGGGGCGGACAGCTCTCCTCACTTCCCTCATTGCGCATGTCATGACTTTGCCGCAGGTGACATGGATCATGGAGGGCCCACATGTACGCGTGGGTAGGCTACACATGATTGTTCACTGGTCGCCACCCCCAGTCAGTGTTTCGAATGGGAAGGTTGTCGTGCTGGTGGTATATTCGATGTGGCGGATGGGCGGGCCTAGGTGCGGGCTTACATTCCGGACATGGGGGGTAGTTGGATTGGCGACTAGTTGCAGTACACACGGGACACGTCTCTTCCTTTCCACATCTGGGTCATCCCTTGTACTCACTGACAGTGATACAGTCATCTTCGCCCCAGCCCTCATGTCCTCCGATCGCTCCCCCAATATGCATGCTCACCTGCGAGGCTAGCGCTTGCACAGGCAGCCCCAAGCTCGCACCAGAGAGGGCAAGGAGTGTATGTGTGGGTCCAGTTGCACGAGTGGGCTGTCTCAGGGTATGATGTGTTGCGGGACGCCGTCCACCTGCGTGGTGCCCCAAATGGAGACCCGGCCTGCATGGACTATGCATCACAGTCTTCGCCTTCCGGATCCGCCACCTGCGACACCCAGTGGCTGTGGCTGCCCTTGCGGCCAGGCCGCGTCCGTCTGTGGCTGATGGCCCACACATTCACTCTTTGGCCTCTCTGGGGAGGGCTCGGGGGTGGTGGCGCACGCGCTTGCACTTAGTCGCAATGGCATGTGGCGTGGTTGGTATGATGGGCAATGGATGGGATGGTGCGAGCCACCTCCCGTGACGTCAGTGCTGCTCGTGCTGTGGTGCGTCCCCCTACACTTCCATCTGACTTGTGCCATGCTAGACGTTGAGGTTCTATTGCCTGCGTGATATGACCAGGAGGAGCGCGAGGAGACCTCTCACACACCATGCTCCACTGCCATCCCGTGCCCTGTATCGCCTGTGCGGATTGACTATGTTGGGGTTACACCTGGTCGACTGGGGCTGTGTGTGCCTTGTCAAGGGGCATGGCGGGCGCACAACAGGATCCAGCTTGTCCACAGAGGGTGGGCTGAGGTGCGCCTGGTACCGCTTTGTACGTGTGCCCGGCTGCTGTGCACACACGTGTTCACTCCCCCCGACAGGTGTCCTCTCACAATGCCCAGGGAAGCGGTGGTGTACTGTTCATGACCCCTCCCAACACGGCGTGCTCCAACTTGGCATGTGCGCATCTACCCGTCGCACCCACCCACCTGAGCACTGCGTCCATACGACTTCACACGACACATGTGTGTCTTCCACAGTAGTGCTACTCATTTGCGTTGACATCCAATACCAGTGGACTACATGGTCATGTCACGACTGCCGTGTACTTCACATACTCTCATCCTCTCTCATTCGTACTTGTGAAATGAGTCAGCGGAGACAGTTTTGGTTTCAAACATTATATTGAGTCTTCTGTCCTCTGTGATGCAGTATAGTGGACACTACTGGCAGCGGAATACATGTTGAGGATATACTGAGCATGATTGCAAATGGGATAGGGTGTGGGGTTACATGTGATTGGCTGTTGCATGTGGGATGTGGGCTTCAGAGTGACATCTGCTTGGCCAAGGCTGTGCTAATGTACATTTACGTATTGCTGCGGAGCTGCGGACTTTGACACAGACGGTATACATGTAGCCTACCAGACCGCTTGGCATCATGGGCACAGTCCATCTCAGTTCCATGTGACAGGTTTGCTGCGGTTGTTCCTCATGCACGCGTGCATGTGAGATGACATCAGGGCATGTGCTTGCGTGCATGCAGCGGCGTGCCACTTGTTGTTGCACTGTGGTGGTTACTGGACATGTCACAGTCACTGGGGTCGTGTTGTTGTTGTATGCACTTGTCGTCCATGCAAAGGTCCTGGTATGGGATTCCCGGGGCGGGGGTGGGAGGGGTGCAGCACCCACAGACTCCAGGCGACCTATTCATGTCCACTGAGCGGTGTGTGTGTCCATGGGCGCTGGATCCATGTCGTGTCCTGGTTGTTCGTGCAGTTCCGTCCATGTGGGTGCGATACACAGAGCCCATGCCACTGCCTCCCACGATGCATGCGGTGTTCCTGGATGTGATGGGGAACAGTGTGCATGTCCTGGTCATATCCGATGTCATGGCGATGTCGTTGATGCTGTGGTTACAGTTGCCGGTCGTTTGGTATGGCTGTTGTGGTGGTGACTGGCCAGTCCGTGCGGAAGCTAAGCATGGGTGCGGGGTTGGACATCATAGGTCACTCGGGGAACCTGCGTTGTGGTCCGACGAATTTACAGGTTGTCAGGTATGCGATGCCGTCCAGCAGGGCTTCCATGTCATTGGTGGTGTACATGTTTGCCAGCCAATGTAGCGGATGGTGGCTGTCAAGGTGTTGTTCGTAAGTTGTCCCTTGGAGGACCATGATGGGGCATGCTGGGTGACATTCGATGTAGCTGTTCTCGATGATCCGTCGTGTGGAGGCACAGTGGTCCCATTTCAGTGCGGGTGCGATGTTGGCCACATACGCCATGCCCCCATAGGCAGAGCAGGCCCTGTCGTGTGCGTCCAGAGGGAGGAGTAGTGGTAGCAGGTCCGCCTTCAGACATGCCGGGTTGGAGAGGCATATCTCGACGGGATGCTGGTATGGACACCTCCGACAGTAGAAGACGGGCATGACGCAGCTGAACAATGTGATGCGGTAAGTCAGTCGGTAACTTACGTTCAGCAGGGACAGGAGATCGCATCCCAATGTATGGAACAGGTTGGTTTTGTACAGCTTGAGCTGTTCGGCGTAGTTGGGTAGGTGTGTTGCGGTTGCCATTTCCCAGCGGTGCGTTGTGGTGGCGTGCTCCGGCTGTGTGTGCAGTCTGCAATGTGCACGCTCCGAGGTTGCTGTGAGCTCTGTGTAGTCGTAGGGAGACAGGACTTGTGTTCTGTTTGCTTGTTTGGAGGACACGGGCCCTCTTCCCACATGCTTCTCAGACAGTTCAAGGTCAGTGATGTGTGACTCCTTCCAATTAACTTGCATGTGGCCGACATGGGGAGTGTTTTCTTCTTTCTTCCCCGTCCGTTGTGTGCTTCTGTGATATGCGCTATCTGCCCTGTGGTCGGTCTCTTCGGCATGCCTGTGTTGGTCTATTCTTGGACAATGGCTGTATTCACCGGCTTCTGTCGTAGGGCTGTGGTTTCGGAGTTGGAATGGAAGGTCATTCAGTGCTGTCTGCTCTCCCTTGTGTGGGCGGCAGGCTGCCTTTCCGCTCTGCGTTGGGCCTTGTGTGTGAATGTTATTCTTGGGCCACCTGTTGTCGGTCCCCGGGCTCTTTGGTGTTCCGTTTTATATGTCTTGTTCATATGTGCAGGGTGGTATGGGTGTTTCAGTGTGGTACTGGCGTTCCTCTTCCCGAAGGGGCCCTGCTTCTCCTAGTTGGTGTTGACGCCGCTGTGTGCTTCGCCATGTTTGTTACACTGGGGTGTGTCCTGCTGTTGCGTGTCTTCACTGACATGTGTGCGTCGGTTGTGTGGCGTTGGGTGTTGTCCGTGAATTGGGCGTTGGGGACATGTCTGTGGCCGGCCTGTCACGTGTCATGTGCGTTCGGGGTGGGGCTGATGTGTGTGCTGCTTGGTTGTGTCCCTGTGTCTGTGTGCGACGCATGCATGGCGCTGCGGTTGGCCTCTGCGTTGTGCGCATGTGTGGCGGCGTCATCGGCGCTTTGGGGCCGTGACGGGGTGGTTGGTTCCTAGTCCCAGGTGGTGTGTACACATGTGTTCCGCGATGTTACGATTTGGCCTGTGTGTCATATGTGGATGCAATGGTGGATGTGTTGTGTACACGCGCTGGTGGGGGGTTGTCCGCTTTTTCCGCCCTTGCACTGTGTGCGCTGTTTGCATGCACTTGTTGTGTGTGTGCCTACCTGCGTCTCCGCGGTACGTTGCGTCCTTGGTGGTGCATCAGCAGGAGCATGGGGAGGGCCTGCAGTGCTGGATTCATGCTCGGGGAGCCGCTTCTTCGTTGTCCGTGCTCGGCATCCGTGTTGCCGCTTCGGTTTGTCGTACGGTATCTCTTGGCCGTGGGAGCCGTTTGTTTGCGGCATCGTAATTTATGCGCCGGGCGGGACGTGTTTCGTCGGACGGTGTGTGTCAGTTGGGCTGCGCCGCTACGTGTACGGGCGCACTTTGATGGCGGACGGTGTTGCTGGCTTGCCGGCGGTGTTTGGCCTACTTTTCGCATCGTAATTGGACGGGCGTGTGGACTGCTGCGTGCCGGCGGTAACTGGTGCTTTTTGCATCCGCCAGCACGGCGGTGGTGCTTCCGCCCGCCATCGTAATGAGCCCCTAATTAATTACATTTTAAATATGCCAATTGTGTAATAATTTTGAGTTGTGAGTTGTGGTGTTTATAGTGTTGAATGGTGGGAAGTAATTTTTTAAAAATTAATTAATGATTTGTTGTTAATTGATATTAATTGATTAATGTAAAATTAGTTATGGAAGTTGTGTAAATATTTTTAGGTGTGTGTTTTGGTGTTTTTTGGGATAGAGGGGGGAAAGTAATTTAGTTTAAATGAATTAATAATTACTTGATCATTAATATTCATTTAATAATTGATAAATATCTTTGGTAATTTTTAGTTTTTATTTTGTTTGGGGATTTAGGTTCAATAGCTGTAACGTTTAGTTTGTACATTAATTTGTACATTTTTAAATGTGTTTTATAATTATTAATATTTGTTAAATTGATAATTAATTGTGTTAATTATAGAGGTACACTTTTTGTTTAATTTAGATGTGTGGTGTAAATTGTGTGTTGTTATAGGGTAGGAAAATAAATATTACATTTATGTAATTTTTACATTTTTTTGATTAAGATAAATTTCTATTATAAAATATTTATTTGTTTGTAAATTGTTTAACTTTAAAAAAATTAATATTTTTATGTCAATTTTAGATTTTGCTACAATAAAATATTTTTATATGTATTGTTAATTTTTATATATGTTTTATTTTTGGGTTTTTTATTATATTTTGTATTGTAGTTGATATTTTGTTTGTTTTTAAATTTGAATTTTGTTCTGTGGGAATAGTAATTTTTGCCCCTCCGCTATCCAACACTTTCCCTACTGTTGCATTCGCAGGAGTGGGAATAGTAATGTATACCCCTACTCTATCCAACACTTTCCCTACTGTTGCACTTGCTGGAGTGGGAATAGTAAATTTTACCCCTCCGCTATCCAACACTTTCCCTACTGTTGCACTCATTGGAGTGGGAATAGTAAATTATTCCCCTCTGCTATCCAACACTTTCCCTACTGTTGCACTCGCTGGAGTGGGAATAGTAAATTATTCCCCTCCGCTATCCAACACTTTCCCTACTGTCGCACTCCCTGGAGTGGGAATAATAATGTTTTACCCTCCGCTATCCAACACTTTCTCTACTGTTGCACTCATTAGAGTGGGAATAGTAAATTATTCCCCTCCGCTATCCAACATTTTCCCTACTGTTGCAATAGCTGGAGTGGGAATAGTAAATTATTCCCCTCCACTATCCAACACTTTCACTACTGTTGCACTTGCTGGAATGGGAATAGTAATTTTTTACCCTCCGCTATTCAACACTTTCCCTACTGTTGCACTAAATGTAGTTTAAAATGTAGGTTTAAAAAATATTACATATTTTAATAGTAGCCACCACTCACCTATTGCCACTTGTGGGGTCACTCTGCCTGGAGCTGTGTGGAGCTTCTCCCCCCTGCAGCTCTGCTCGGCTGCCCCGGGATCGGAGGAACGCCAGGAGCCGGGATTGGAACCCGGAAGCACCAGCGGGACTACACTTCCCAGAGTCCTTAGCGCAGAGGGAACGCGCTAAAAGAAGATGCCGGCCCGTGGCGCCCTGTAGCCACCACTCACCTATTGCCACTTGTGGGATCACTCTGCCTGGAGCTGTTTGGAGCTTCTCACTCCCGCAGCTCTGCTTGCCTGCCCCGGGATCGGAAGAACGCCAGGAGCCAGGATTGGAACCCGGAAGCACCAGCGGGACTACACTTCCCAGAGTCCTTAGCGCAGAGGGAACGCGCTGAAAGGAAGACACCGGCCCGTGGCGCGGGACATGCGTGGGGACGTGCCCGGGCGTGGGTGCGGAGCCCGGAGGAGGCTGGGCTGCCCCCCCTTCTGAAATCTGAGCCTCTACATTCAGGTACTGGGTATTGCTATCAGCCTTTCTTATTAGCGTGTTCAATTCCAGACCCCACCTTAGGATGAGCAAGCGTAAGGGCCTGAACGATCGTTTGGGAGATGGAATCGTGGGAACCCTCGACTCCTTTTTGACTAGGGCTACATCAGTCTTAACACATGAAATCGAACTGACAAAATGCCGTTTATCTTTGGAGCCCACCCACAGACAAGAGTCGCTCTGGGGGGTGAGACATCTTTCATCGCCCATAAGCAACCCCTCTTATTAGCTCAGGAAGTAGTAATGGAAACATTTATGGGAGTGATACCCAAGCAGCCAGCACTTACTCCCTCGAAGAAAAGAACATCCATTAGGGCTGCAGGTGCGAAAAAGTTGCTGGGAGCCAACACCGAACACCCAGGCAAGAGAAAAAGGGGAGGTGGTCCTCAGAGCCAAAAACCAGTAAAAGCCCCTAGACCAGCAAAAGCAAGGGGGAACGGCGATGAATTAGTAGTGGTGCAAGTTGCGCTAGGTGGAGAAAATACCTCAGGAATTCCTCCACCAATTGTGAGTCCCACGATAAACGAGGATATGTGGCAGAGACTTGAAACCCTGGTTGCCACTATGCTAAATCCCATTCTATTAAAGTTAACTCGGATCGAAGAGAAGCTGGCAGGCTTAGAAGCCCAGGCCACACGAAACGCCCATATATTAGAGTCATTGTCCGCTAGGACTGAGTCAAGAGCTGGCCAAGAGACCCAAACTCAAGTACAGCCGCATAGAATGGTCCCGACCACGAACTGTCCAAACACTGCGATTACATCTACTGATGCGGCAAATTCGCGACATCCCAAATCTCACATCTCGAACACCCATATGAGTATAACCCCTGGCATAACTGCCCACAGACAGGCTTTGCCGCAACACCCGACTGGAGCAGAGGATGCAACAAACCACCAGAGTCTCCAGTCCAATATAGCATCCACATGTCATGGTGGGATGTGGAATGTGTTGGGTGGCCGTTTTGAGCATCAAAGGGCCGAAAGACTGAACATCGGACAAACGGTGACTGGAACACAGATTTTACATCTCCCACCGGCAGCTGCACCCCTGGTGCTAGGGAATGTACCATGGCTGAGGGAGGGACAACCAGAATCCACAGCTCAACTGATGTCTAAAGCCCTACACTGGCTGATGCAAAAACTGGATAAGGCGGGGGCAACTGCAGGAGTCTCCCAAGTCTCCTAGATCATGGCAAGAAGGGTACCTTGGGTAGGCCCTGTGGGGAAAGAACTGTCGGGAGACTGTGTAGTTCTAAATTTTAAAGATTAATTTGTCGTCAGACACCTTTTAGAGTATCTAGGTAAAGTTCCCCCAAAGAGTTCCCAGATTATTGTGTTACCGCTGGGGTATTTTTACAGACCTTTTCTCTCGCTAGTCCCAAGAAGCAACCGTAACCAGAGGGAGGGCCAGGCGTGGAAGAATTCAGGGGGTTATTCTGGGACACCAGCCATAAGCCTGGAAAATAGATTTGCCCCCCTGTCCGACCTGGAGGCATGTGATTGACTACACACACCGATTTTAAATTCTCCAGCTAATTCCGAAAGTTATGTTATCCCGGCCCCCGCCATTAGAGAGAGCCCACAGTCATCCAATCTGCAAGGGCGGGCAACAAAAAAGGCGCTTAAGATAGCCTCGTGGAATGTGGCCGGTATCGCTCCAAAATTGAGTGACAGAAATTGGCTAAAAACTTGGCAGGACCACGACATTCCATGTTTCCAGGAGACACGGTCTACGGAGCCAATATTTATAAATGGCTACTGTTCTTTTCAGACCCTAGCCAAACCCTCTGTATCAGCGAGGGCAAAGGGGGCTATTTTGACCTTGATTCCAAATAATTTCCCAGGAATGGTAATAAAGTTTGACTCCTCTAACCCAAATTTCCATATCCTCATACTTGAGGTAAAACAGGAAGGCACGTGGTTTCTGATTAATACTTATAATAATGAGTTTGGCCCAAACATGCATTCTATTGTTGGTGAGGTTGATAAGGTTCTGGAACATGCTATAGGCAACATCAGGAATGAGGCACCCAACATCATTTGGTTGGGGGATTTTAACATACACCCCTGCAAGCATAATGTAGCCCCTGTATGTGGCCTAGAGGATTTGTGGGGGAATTTCATATATCATTTCATACATAATGAATACGGTAATTCCTTAAACAGGATACTATCCTCCCGAAATATGGTAATGACCTATGCTCCAGAACCCCCAATAGGTAACCTGGTGGGAACCTTCCAGAGAAATGGGTTAGAGTCAGCCATTGACTATATATTACTTACCACCCCAATCAGTTTAAGGGCCACTAGGTTGGGAAATCAATTCACAATGTTTAGCGATCACGCCATCCTATCCCTCCAGATAAAGGTATGCAGAGAGGATTCCCCCTGCACCCAGAATGTCGGCACTCCAATTGTGGCAAGTAGAAATGGAATACAATTAAAGTGGTCCCATATTGATAAACCCAAGATGACCTCAGAAATCATACTAAGTACAAGTAGTAATATATCATTATGCTTAGAACCAGATGCCGATGCAGGGAAACGGTGACGGTCTTCTGTGGCCTTTTAGAGAAGGTAAAACTGGCACTCACACGCTCAAAAGCGGCAAAGTCCGACGTCCGTAGGGGTTGGTTTAACTCTCTATGCACTAAAGCAAGGAAGGCTTTGATGCACACCCTGAAAATTAGACCTAGAAACCCAGACCAAATAAAGGCCTCGCGGGCTGTGTATAAGCTAGCTCGACGAAATAGAGAAAAGGCTATGAAGGAGGAGATTTGGATGGATCTTATTCTTGACCAGGCAGCCAGAATGGGTAATAGTAGTGAGTTTTGGAGGATAGTGAATGCACCACACTTCAAAAATCCCAAAGATCCCACACTAGACAATAATGTAGATGAGGAAGCATGGGTAACTTATTTTGAAAACATCTTTGCCTCCAGTATTTTCCCACAAACACCCTTTTTGGACATAGAATCAAGCCCCCATATTCCCCTCTCTTTCTCACTTACTGAAGTGAAGACAGGTTTGATTTCGTGTAGTTCCGGTAAGGCTCCAGGAGCGGACGATGTACCAATTGATTTTTTCCAAGAAATGCCTGACCTATGGGCTCCGTTACAAACGAATGTCCTGAATAGCATAGCTATGGTAGGCCCCCCCTCCTTCATGGTCAGCGGGTGTCATTGTCCCAATCTACAAAAAAGGGGACAGGGCAAATCCCAAAAATTATAGACCTATTTATCTGCTGGATACTACATCGAAACTCATGGGCCGGCTCCTCCTCTCTAAGCTAGAGGGGTAGGCCAAGGAGAATAACATCTTAATCCAGCACAGTACGGGTTCCAGCAGGGAAGGGGCACCGTGGACCAGTGCTTGAATTTAGCACTGATCACAGAAAAATATATCAGAATGAAGGAAGGAAAGATCTACATGGCTTTCATGGACCTGTCGGCAGCGTTCGACTGTGTGGTCCATCTAAAGCTATGGAAGATACTGGAGGAGATGGGTTTTGACCCCGCCATAATAAACTTTATAAGACAGATGTACTCAAATGCCATGGCATCGGTTCGCTACACCAAAAATGGCGACTGTACACACCCATTTAAAATCGCCAGAGGAGTAAGGCAGGGATGTTTCCTTGCCCCTTTTCTCTTCTCTGTCTTTACAAATGGAGTCGAACACGCACTCACTAAGGCTACCCGTGATGTCCCCGTTTTTGATTCTCAACTGCTACCCATCTTGGCAGACGCGGATGACACGGTATTGATTGCTAGGACAGGGCGGGGTCTTCAATGCTTGATAACCGCGTATGTATCCTTCATTGACTCCTTAGACCTGAAGGAAAATCATACTAAGTCCTTTGCAATCATAGCTTGGGCTAGGAAAAGAGATAAAACTCCCTACTTACACATAGATAGCAAGAGAATAGAGGTGGTCAATACTTTCCCTTATTTGAGGGTTCTTTTTGACAAAGATTTATCTTGGTGAAAACTGGTGGAAGGAAGAAAGTTGGTAATGGAGAGAAGCCTCTCAGCCATAAAATCTTTCGCCCAAAAATTGGGCGCAAGACCACTAATACCGATAAAAAACATCTATCAGTCTAAAATCAAGGCGGCAGTAACATATGGGGCGGGAGTTTGGGACTTGGTAGCAACGCACACACTCCAAACCACTGAAAATAACTTTTTCAAGTCTTTGGTGGGTCTCCCTCTCTCTTTATCAAATTATATCTTACACCTGGAACTGGGCCTGCCCTATATCGCAGATGCAATTCAACTAGCTCCAATTCTTTTGTGGCACTCAATCTGGTGGAGGGACACAGTGCCACTCACACAAATGATAATAAGGAACTGTCTAAACATGGATAATAGCAGAATGTCGAGATGGCTTGGCTACGTAGAAACAGTCCTGAAGGAAATTGGCCTTTCTGAACTATTTAAGAATCCATTGACCTGCAGAAGGGTTTCGAAGCAAAAGGTCTCCAAAATGTTTTTGTCAATGGCGGACTACAAACGAAGGGAACACCACAAAGAGAAACATTCAGTTGTTACCTATCGTCTGAACCCACCACTGACAGAGAGAGGGTACTTTTACTTAGCAAACGTTACTAGCCCACAACACCGATTTATACTATTGAGGTTTCGCATGAACATGATTCCATTGATGTTAGGATATCCGGAGAAAACCTATAATCATGCAGATTTAAGCTTGTGCCCATGTGATAACCTCTTATTACAAACGGAACTCCATCTAGTTTTATTCTGCAGGCTCTATGAGAAAGAAAGGAACTACTATCTTAAGCCAATTTTAAAGCAAGGGAATTTTAATCAATGCCGAGGTTGCACTTTATTTTTTAAAATTGTTATTCGATCCCTTGGTATGCTTTTCAGTAGCTACGTTTCTATGGGCCTGCATGAGAAAAAGGAAGAGAGGGGCTGTCAGAACCCTTAGGCTGGTCGCTTGCTAATTTGTTTGCACTTTTTTTGGGGCTGATTAGGAAACTAGAGATTTAAAAGGTGGTAATAGTTCGATGCAGTACGGGTCGCTTGCTAATTTGTTTGCACTTTATATGAGGTTGATTAGGAAACTAGAGATGTAAAAGGTGGTAATAGTTCGATGTAGTACGGGTTTCAACTCTTTTATTATTAGATGAAACATGAATTATCCATTGTTCTTATTGACTATGAATTTTTATTGTGTATTTATTGTGTGCTTTTATGATCGTTTTTTAATTGATCGAATAAAGAAGAATTGAATTGAATACATATTTTAATATTTTCATTTATATTATAATTTTTTTATGTAACAGGTGTATGTATATGTATATATATTTATCTTTATTTTTTAATATATTTCCAACATTTTATAAATAATTAACATTATTATTTATTAATTATTTTTAAGTAAGTATGTATATATTACATTTTATATATGTATGTTTAATTTATTTTTAAATTACATTTATTACCTATAATTGTTAAAATTTACAAATAAATCTAAATATTTTTTTTTAAGTAAAATGTATTATTTAATTTATTTTACATTATTTATAATACATTAAAAAAACGATATTTTGTACTTTGATATTTTTAACAACGATATTTTTTTGCCGATATTTTTGTACGTACCATTATGAAGATAGGAGGTTGACATTTTTGACAACGATATTTATGTCCCGATATTTCTGTAGGCCGATATTAGTGTTGTCGATGTTCTGTCAGTGATCCATCCAATACAATAGCTCAAAAGTAACCTAGGCTATATTCAAATTGTCTTCAACCAATCATGAATATTTACTAAAAACAACAATCATTTAAGTAATGGAGAGATTATTCATCAGATAGGATCAAATTGCCAGAAGAGGTGACTATGCACTTCATAAAATGCAAACCTTTGAAAGTATTCTAACAAGGATAAATAATGCAAATTGCAACTTACCGCTTCACTCAATTTAGGTCCTACAACAACCTCTTCCAGAAGGTGTCTCAATGTTTGCATCCCTCTTCATCTAACACAGTGAGTCCAGCATTTGTGCAACCAGAAAGTTAAAGAGGCTATCACTAATCAGTGCCATCATAATTGTCCTTGTTATTGGGTCAGAGACCTTTCACAGCACGTGCATGCCAAGAGAGCAGGAGATATGACAAAAACACAGAGGGCCCGATTCACAAAGGTAAACGTAGACCTGAAGTCTCAGTTTAGACCTAAAGTTCTAACCTTAGACCTAAAGTCTAAGGGGCATATTTATAAGCCCCTTGCACCACTTTTGCGCCGCCGTTGCGTCACGCATGTGACGCAGCGGCGACGCAAACCATGCGCCGCGTTGCGCTATATTTACAACGTGACGCATCTAGGGAGATGCGTCACGTAGTAAACCCCTGCGCCACATGAAACCTGCGTCAGGTTTCATGTGGGCGTACCGGCGCAGGGGGGGTGTTCCGGCGCAGGAACGCCTCGGAAAAGTGACGTAGTGAAATCTACAAGATTTCACGCAGTCACTTTTTCCGGCAGCTGGTAGCGTCAAATCCTTACGCCTGCTTCAAGCAGGCGTAAGGATTGACGCACCATGTTAGGGATAGGGAAGGTTGGAACAGTGCTGGAGTTGCGTCGCGCTTGCGACACAACTTCAGCACTGCGCCAACCTTCCGCCAGGCAGATGCGTCACGCATCTGCTTATCTCTTGCGCCACGATGCGCCGCATTGTAAATGCGGCGCATCGGACGTGGCGCAAGGGTAAACTTGCGTGACGCATTTTCCTGGCGCATCCCTGCTGATATGCAGGGATGCGCCAGGAACGTAAATATGCCCCAAAGTTTAGACCTTAAGTCTATCTTCAGACCTAAACTTAGACTTTGGGTGTAAAGTTAGACTTCA
The DNA here is from genome assembly GCA_963921515.1 of Calotriton arnoldi. Lineage (NCBI taxonomy): Eukaryota > Metazoa > Chordata > Amphibia > Caudata > Salamandridae > Calotriton > Calotriton arnoldi. The sequence goes on along the minus strand of CAWUFW010001531.1, from coordinate 794,126 downwards.
GGTCTAAAGTTAGACTTTAGGTCTAAACTTAGACTGCAGGTCTAATATAGCCTTCAGGCCTAAGTTTACCTTTGCAAATCAGGCCTATAGGGTTTATGTTCTGAACTGGGTCACAAGTGGTCCCACGTTTTATTTTTTATACCTTTGGTTGAGACGGTTTCATGTGTGACATAAATCCATACCCATCATGGTAGCCAGGTGACTTACTAAATCCCTCCCCACTTTGGATTATTTATGCATCTTTTCCACTCCCCTGCTCTCAGTTTCAGATCTTGGAACTTAAGGATTGGGTTGGGGTCCTGAGTTGTACTGATGCCTGGGATGTGATACTTCTTCTTGTTCAGTGAGGGGTGTTGAGTTTTCAGATGGCTTTCTTGGGGACTCTTTCGGATGCTGCAGGCTAGTCTGATCCGCATAGTCACAGGGAATACAGGTGATTCCCCTTTGCCTGCCATTTCAGGATCATACCTTCCCCACACAAGCACTCTGGTGGTTTATTTGTGACTTCCATGGTGTAAGGAAGGCTCTCCAACCATGAGATGTTGTGAATAACAGTCTCTGACCCTCTTTTGGCTGTGACTATTGTTCCTTTAACTGTTACTATGTGCCAAGACTCTTTTGCAGGGGGTGCATAATTTCCATCTTGGATATCTGTCTTTCAGAAGCACTCTCTCACCCTGGTGGTAGCTCTATGGCGCTGTGAAGCGCTGTTGTTCCTCTTTCAGCGCAGCTGTTTCACCTGATGTCTAGGTGGCTCAGCTGTTATGGAGGTGCTGCCAGGAGCGTGTCGCTTACTCAAAAAACAGGGTGGCGGCGGCACATGGAGGGACACTGTGGGGCATGTTCTGACACACCAGCAGAAAGTTGTAAATGGCCCATTCAGGACCCACCCCCCCCTTTGGTCAACTCCTATTTGTAGGGCTTTTTTTAGAATTTGCATGGTCTTGCGGTGGCTAGCATTGAGTCGATGGAGGTGCACTTGAAAGCAGTGGCGTAACGAAGTTTGAGGGGGCCCCCCTGCAAAGTACAGGGAGGGGCCCCCTTCCATACTCAGTCAAGAGGTTTCAGGTCAGGATACTGTGCTGAGGGGACCCCCTGGAGCTCGGGCCCCCCACACCGCAGGGGCTCCGGGGGCCTATGTTATGCCACTGCCTGATAGGGGGAGCGCAATGTCTGTTCACAGTTTGTAAGGTAGGTCATAAGTGGAAAATATATGCAAAAGTGTTGGCCTCTCATGTTCAAAGGCAGTAGAGTTTCCAGCTTGACCACGAGGACGTTTCTGTGCGCATCACTGATGGCCAGGATGTGTCTGCCTTCACATAAGCTCCCAAAGTCTGCACTAAGATTAGTCCCTGGGTATATGCAGGAATGTTCTGTGACTATAAGGGCTGGACATTCAGCTTCACTGTTCAGTTTGCAAATATTTCAATCTCAAACAGTATCTTCTACGTCCCGGTCCATCTCCAGTTTTTCCCATAATCAGACATTTATCTTGGTGACTCCCTGGTGTTCTTTGTGGGGGAGGGCTAATATGGTGTTCTGCAGTACTCTGGGTACCACTATTCCATGGCTTCATAGGAATGGTCCATCACTGGTAGCACTCAACTTAGTCTGGGTTCTCCACAGCACGTAGAAGGTCTCTTCCTTTGGTCATCATACATTTTTCACTGGTTAAGGTATGTCTATCGAGTATTCTGTTTCAGTGTTTCTTTTACTTTCTGTCAGCACTCATCCATATGGGTTTCCTGGGCAATGTCATTCATCACAAGGGCCTTTGGAAAGTTGGCTTGGGCAATCATATTCATGTATTTTTTCATGGAGTCCGCCAGCTTGTTCGTACCTCTCACTGCATGCCTGAGGGAATTCAGGTCAATGGATCACATCCAAATTATACTGTTGTAGTTGCACCACTCACTTCTCAATTATCAATGGGGCATGCTGCGATGTGCCTTGGAAGAGGTTTACCAGATGTTTTTGGTCTGTGATTACTTTGAAACATCTGCCATACAAATAGAGAAGAAAATGTGAACATCTCCATTTGATTGCAAGTGCTCGATTTGGCAATATCATGTCTCTACATCCGTTAACACTCTGCTCAAAAAAACCACAGGGGCCAATTTTGTCTCTTCCTTGCTCCTGTACTAAGACTGCACCCAGTCTAACGGATCTGGCATCTAATGTCGGTTCTCTCTTGTTTGAGGGGTTAAAGTATATCATGGCTGTGTCACTGAGAAATGCTTCTCTGGCTTTCCAGAAGGATTGTTTATGGGTGGTCCTCATTTCCATCTCACTTGTGCCTTGGTGAGGGCTTCCAATTACTCTGTCAGGGTTGCCAAGTTTGGAATAAACCAGCTGCAGTAATTTGCAATTCCCTGGAAGAGGCAGAGGTTTTGGCCTGGGTAATGTTGATGTTGACTGACTTCTTCAGTTCTACTTTTACTCCTTTGCTTGAGAATATGGAGCCAAAGAACTCCATGTTGTCTTTGAATAATGTCCAATTTTCTTGGTGTAGGGTAAGGCTGCGATCTGAGTGTCATTATTGTGAAGGCTGCCATGTATTGATGATTTTCTTCAACTGTTTTGGAGTAAATGACAATATCATCACTTATGTTGAACACAACCTCCAGGCCTGACATGGTCTCTCTCGCTGTGTTCTGGAAATTTTGGCTACAGACAAGATGCCAAACTTCAGCCTCTTGTGTCTTCAGAGCCCTAAGTGGGCTGAGAATGTAGTGATATACCAGTTTGCAGGGTCCAGAAGTACTTGGTGATATTCTGCATTAATAATGATCTTGGAGAACCATTCTGCTCTGGTGAGGTCTGCATTTAAGAAGTCCATGGTTGGCATGATGTTGCCGTTTTGCTGAATAGAGCGATTGGGGTGCCCCATGTCTATGCACAAACATATAAAGTCTGGTAGATTGGGTTTTGGTGCAATAACTATGGAGGACACTTCCGTCCCAGACATTTTTTAGTTACATCCATAGCTTTTAATTGCTCCAGCTCCTGTTCCACTTGAGGAGGCAGGTGAAATGGAACATGCTGATACTACATGGTAATTGGTTTGATTGTGGTGTCAATGTGCAATTTCAAAGTGTAGCCTTTGAGACTCCCAAAACCATGAAACAGGTGTTCAAAGTCTTACAGAATTCTTTCAGTCTAAGAGTTATCGACTTGTTCTACATAGGAGACCAAGCCGATGTCTTCCGCCATGTGGCAGCACCATCAGGGTTCCACCACTTTTGGTGATGACATAGAATTTCACTTCCATTTCATCAACTTTGTGGCACACTTTGTAGTCAAATGTTCCAGCTATAGGCAGTGTGGCTAGACCTCCATGAGCAAACATTTTAGTTTTGGGAGCGCATAGTTTTGGGAGGTGTTTTAGAGCCTTGCATTGGTCATTATCCACAATGTTCACAGATGCCCTAGTGTCTCTTATGGCTTTGATGGCCATTCCTCACAGTTCAGTCTTACTAATGGGCTGGGGCCTTCATGATATTGCTTCCTTCCATACATAGAAAATTAGTAAAACCTTCTCTTCATTATTCTTTGATTCACACTCTGTGGTAGCATTAAGGTAGGTTTTCATTTGCTAACCTGTGTTGGTCATAATGGTGCGTGCTGGAGGACGAGCAGTATTTAGTCTGGGGGATGTTTGATTTCCCCATTCCCTGCACACTCGCACGAAGTAGTTCAGCTTGTTTCATTTCGATTAGGTATTTCCTTGTGCTGGGTGCCTCAATGAATGGTGGGGCTCAAGCCCACAGTTTACAAGTTTTATGTGAGGCGCACTGTTTGGATGTCATTCAAGGTTGTCTTCTCTTCTTAACCATATTCACAACTTTCTCTTTGATTTTCTGCAAGGTATTTGAGTCTGCCTTCAGGGATACTGTTGTGGTCTGTGAAGGTAGACACCAGGAGCCAGGATGTATTTTCAAGTCTTCTTTATTTAGTCTTAAGTCCAAGTTACATTAGCCTTGAGTCCAGCCAGCACTGGTGTGGTACCAGCCCCACCAGGAGCAGCCTGCCTAGCTGCTCAGCTCATCTCTAACTGACCACACTCATCCTCTCAGACACCCAAGCATTCCACGCATCACAGGCACACCAACATTCCATAGCCAACTCACACTCTGGCTGAGCAGCTAGGGGCAGCAGGGCTGGAGTACATGCAAATACAACTTAGTAGGGTACAACAGATACTCTTGAGTGTGCCACTTTCATTTGCTTGCCTCCGCTGCAACTTGTGGGAGCGAGCAAATACTGCCAACTCATCCAGCTTCCTGCCAGATTCTTGCAGGATGACCCCCGCACAACACACGATCTGGAACCTTAGGTTATCAGCACCCGTACTTCCATCTATGTGTCATCAAGGGTGTATGTGCTGGCCATTTCGCACAGACACACATAGAAACAGTCAATGTTTTCTCCTTCTCTACAGTGCACATTGAGGGCTGTAACTTCTGATTTGTATTTGTCATCACCTCCAGTGTTGTGGAAATGCAGCTTGAAGAATTCTTCTCCTACACAATGCTGCTACCTCTTCACTAAGGCATCAGCTTCGCTTGTGGCTCGGAACTTGTTGTTCAGTCCGCTAAAACAATTTTCCATCAACAGCCATTGTGGTGGGGTCTTCACGCTTGGTAAATAGGATTGGATCCCTGTGAGGAAGTGCACCAATGTGCCTGCTTGCACTTGTGTACCAGTTGGTGGTCTTCCTGCTGTCTTCTTGATGCATCCATGCAAGGATGCTGGCCTGTAATTGTTCATCTGCCATCTAGTAACTGTGTAGCTCGAATTGTGGATAGTCGTTTCACCACTGCCAGGGAAACCTGAGATGATTTCAGCACATGCATGTGTCTTCAGATGCTTACAGTTTATTTGAGTTTCTTTGTGGTGTATGGAAGTGCTGGTCCCTAAGGCAAGGGGACTCTAAACCAAAAAGATCACGAACTGGGCCGCTATGCTCATGGCGTGTGGAAAGAGGGCCAACTTAGGATAACGGTCCCTGCTAATATCAGCTCTCTTGGTACAGTTATTATTAAGGAGGATGTGGTTACACCCACTCACTACTTGGTAGTGCTGTGGTGTTGGGAGCCAAGGGCCTGAAAGGCTTACCGAGCTTCTGAGGAGCAAAGTGGAGTGTCCCCCGGTTACTTAGCTAGAGGCAGCAGAAAGTGAGCTTGTGTATCCCCTCACTGCATTTAAGTAAGCTCACAAGATTTGGGAGGTGCACATCCGAGACAGTCCCAGCATCAGTGTAGGGAGGCTAAGAAGGTTAATTTATGTGAGACGGGGCAAGCCCACTCACTTCAAGGAAGATCTCCAGGGAGGATCAGGCAGGTTCGACACATGTAAAGGCCCTGGATCTTCATCAGCAATGTTGGTTCCCAGGCCTGTAGTGGTACGCCCACACTGTGAGAGCAGCAGATTCAACACAGGCACATAGTGGTTATGATCTAGACTAGGCCACAAGCAGTCCTATGTCCCTTTATTTATACCTTTTGCTAAGCTCGCCCCCTGGGTGCATGTGACATGAAGCCATCTCCACAATAGTTGGGGGAGGCCCACCACATATGTTACTATTACTACCAGCAGACCGACAATCAACACTTTCCTTTATGCTAACAAGCACAGCACGAACATGACACTGCATTATTGCGATTCAATAACAACAATTCTCATTTTCCTTCTAATTTTCGTCATTGTTTATGTGGCTTAAATCTATCATTGCTTGACCTCAATAGATGCTCATTATACCATGATAATTTCTTTGGTTTCACTTTTCAGTAATAAATATGCTCATAACTTCACTGAACATCCTGTCAAGGCACATTATCTCATAGATGATCTGTCAAAGCTTCATAAATTGATATGAAATGTAATCGTTTTATTTATATAAAAAAGTTTCTAAAACATTTATATTTCTCTTTCAAAAAATCTAAATAGGAGCATCCTTGAAATTGTTTGAAAAAAGATAGCAAAAATCTTAGACTACTCTAAATACCATTATGTACTTGATCAAAATCATAAAGAATAAAACACTGCATGTCTGGAACATTGTTTCAGTGGCACATTGTTAAATAAATGCCATCCACAGGATTCAATAAATTCCTTCAGTTTCAGTGTTAAAAATGTCCTAGTTGATTTCTCAAACTAATCAAATTCATAATAATATTTCATTATTAATTTGTAGCATATGTTCTCCGCTTGGACTTTGAGTAATTTCTGCATTAGAGTTTCTAAGAACATCTTTACCAGCTGCAAGAAAAGATGGTCACAAAGTAGTCCAAGAAATAAATAACGTGTAGCACAAAGTGAATGCACTAATATATTCATAATTTGTAAGACTATTAGAATGTAGTCTTCAGCAGGATGTAGAGAGTAGACTCAATATAGAAGACCAACCGGTATCAGATGTAGTTGTCAATGATTGACTCATTTTCAGGTGAGCACAGAATGATGGGCTTTTCCCTTTGGTTTACACAGTGTCTGTTTGATGGAAGAAGCATGGCAGATCTTTTGAAGCTTCATTGATGGGATTTTAATAAAACATTGCTTTAGTGTGGAGAACGAAGATGCTAATTAAGATGCAAAATATTTAGGATAACAGCTATATCTGCAATGATTAAAGTAAAATTTGAAGATAAAATGATGCATTTTAAACATGCAAACTGCACCATGCAGATAGAGATATTCACAGAAATGCTTAAATGCAAGTTTTCTTTTAACCAGAAGTTAACTTGACAATGCTGAAATGTGCCAATGGAATTTAGAGGTTTGACCTTAATGTGACATGCTTAGAAATATTCGTCATAACTGCAGAATGTTCCGGTTTAACAAATGCATACAAATTTTACTAAGAAACATCTGATTGTGGTAACTAAACTTCCTATTTACCCGCTATTTCACATAATGCTTGAACTGAATAGTTGTATATTTTAAAAACAGTATTTCTTGTTTGTGGCAATGAAATACATTATTAAAAAGTGGTTTTACAAGTTGATCTTTCTCTTTTTTAGCATAGTTCATCGTTAAGGGAATTAAACATTTAACATTAGAAGGTTAAACTGTGTTCGAAGGCTAATGAATCGAGAAGCTACATACGTAAGATGTCTTTGTGATAAAACTTTGCGAGCTGCATGTTATTTTGTGGGAAAGGCAGAGCTGAACTCGTCCTGAGAGAAATGCTGCTCCCTGATTGGATCCGAAGAGGAGAGACCTGCTACACATTTTGCAACATTATTATTTGCATTTTATATTAGTGCATGTTCCTAGTTAGCCTCATCTCACTTAAACTAGATTATTGCAGTGCTGAGAGGGAGATGGTGAGAAGCCAGACCTGGGCCAATTCTCTTGTCCCTTTTTGACAGTTGTGGCTAATGCTGCTGCTCTTCATTTGTTCTCTTATTATTGATGCTCAATTTGACAGATTACTACTGCAACTGTATGCTTATTTGCACGAATTACTTAGACTCAGCTGAGTTTCATGAACTACTCTAAATGGGAATTTCAACAGCTTTATTTGGATTTTGAGCTACATGCTCTCTTTTATCTCCTTCTTTTCCTTTGAATTCATACCCTTCATGATTTCTACTAACTTTGAAATTCTGGTCCTGTTCTTTAGAATAGAGTATCTGTCCTTCATGGAGCACGCTTGATGGTTTTAACCATATTTTAATGAGATTTCTGTAAATGTACTTGACATTATTGACCAATCTGAATAACAAGAACAAAAAGAATCTTACTAAAGTCTTAATGAAAAATAAAACTTTCAAAACTAATTTAAATTCTAATCAGAGACTGAACTTAGTACTGTCATAGTGATTTAAATTATGATGATTAAATAGCTTCTGATTCAAAACACGGTGGCACGATCTTTCAACTGAAGCAAGTTATACTCGGAAGCCAACACAGAAACAAGGCTTTACCCAAAAATTGATGGTAAAAAATGTTGAAACAAATTATTTAAAATTCTGCCCCAAGTCTGCGCTATCAAGAACAGGATATATAAATGTGTTTCTCTTGACTTTTTCAAAACCTGCAGTGAGTCACATTTTTTTATGTCCTCCAAGATATTTCTTTTTGGATTCTTCATTGGCTGGCATTAAGGTATTTGAAATACTACAGGAAGAGATCTATTTAATGATGGATTTCTTTGTGAAAAGAGTGAAGTGAGGTCTTTGATGATGTTTAGGGTGCATTATTATTACACTAGCTTTTTACCTTAATTTATAATGTCCCACAATTCTATGAAGATTTGATTTGGGCGGGTATGGCTATAAATACCCAGCCATTATATGGGGAGGAGACTTTAACACAGTTCTTGACTCCGTTGGATGCATGATCAACTGGGACGTGACCTATGACTTCAGCAGCTTAATATCTGGCTAAAATTATGAGCCAGCATTGGCTAGTTGATGTGTGCTGACTGAGACATGCCAGGGAAAGAGAATTAATTTTCTATTTTACAGTGCATTATGATGCAAATGCCACCGTCCTCCATCTTCTGCCTTCCTATGCACAAAATGGAAGACCACAGCGGCTACAACACAAAGTCATCCCATTAAGAATTTTGAATCAGAAACCTGGCAGCAGTGTGAGCTCCCATTCAGAATTGTGAGTTGGACACATGAGAGGAGGGTGAGAGGTCCCTTCCCTGACCTTGGGCAAATCCAGCGGTGGGAGTGAGCCATGGGTCTTTGCTTTGGGCTTCGGGCACCCAATCCAATTGCACTGAAGGAACATATACATTTTTGTCCACCCAGGAATTAGCACCATCCCCTCTAGTTACATATCCATTGACCTAGAGTCTCTTTGGCCATTATATCAGGAGGTGCTAATTTTTCAAAGACCTGCTTGTATCTAACACTACCCTTAAAAAATAAGCATATTTCCCTATTCCTCACACCTTGAATGCAGATACACTAAATTCTACTGTGCTGAGATTGTGTTAGCACAATTTTTATTTGGTGTTTTGTACAATTTCTGGTGTTTGTGATTGGGCAGAAACCACACAGTTTTAGTGAGACGATCTCACTCCTCAATGCTCATTCATAAACAGAACAGGTTTTACGTTCAGTTAATAACTAGTGGTTGCAAACAATATATATTGTCCAATAATGTATGCAATGTTTTGTTATTCTGTTTGATTTATTTGATTTGTGTAACTTAGATTGTTTTTAACCATTGTCACTGTGCATATGTACAATAATGCCGGTACTGTCCACTTTAATGTAAATGAAAGCACAACAAACTTCTTTGAACACACCAGATCCGGAAGTTCTGCAGTAGAGAGCCGCAGAGTGTTGAGTCGCTGCTAACCATTGCCGCCACTGAGGGCCGGAGCGACGAGACTGAAGGGGGGGACATGGAGAAAACGGATATCTGGCAAGTGGGCACTGTGGGTCCGTGTCGGGCGGGGTGTCAGAGCTCATCACTCACCACCTTGGCTCCAGCCTCTCCAGCTTCTCTGGCTCCTCTGATTGCCACGTGGCATGTGGCATGAGTGCGACTGGCTTTAGCAAGCCATCACAGTGTGCGTGCTTTGAGGTCTCCACTGAAGCAGCCCAGCTAAATCTGGGTGCAGCTTGTGGAGTCTGGAGTGCCCCACTCAGCCCCACAGCAGCAGCAACTCTGACCCCCTTCTTTGGTAGCAAGCTCCTGTAGCTCAGGGGTAGTAGGAGCAGGCGGAGTCCATCTCAGCCCACGCCTTCCCTACTGCAGCAGTATCAGCATTCGAAGAGCAGCTGAGGAACCTGGTAGTCTGGAAGCTACCACACTAGACTCTAGGTTTCCTCAGCACAGCACATTTAGCACAGTAAGTGCACAAGCAGGTGCAGTGGCAATAGTTGGCCCCTGTGGAGAGCTAGCCCCAGGCCATGCAGGAGCGGCTCAGCTAGGCTGGGTACGGGTTATGGGGCCCACGAGCACCCCACTTGCAGCACCATCATTGGAGTTAGTGCAATAAGACTTGCCACCTAGAACTCTTAGCTTAAAGGACAAGCTGGTGGTCCACAGCAACAAGTTCTAGCAACCCCGAATTCACTACAAAAACAACAGGTGGCATCAGCAAGAGCCAAGAGGGCCTCAATTGACAAGCCAGCGCCGGCCCCTCCTATTACTGACTGTATTAAATCCCCTCCGCAGCTCACATAATGAGCCTTTGTTATAGTATGATGGTGCCTAAAAAAAGACCGGCCCTTCGCTCAAACATAGACCCTGAGAAGAAAGACATCTCACTGCCAATAACCAAAAGGGTCACACAGAGCACTGTTCAGTTGCAGTCCTCAGTGAAACCTCCTTCTAAGTCCCCACAAATAGGCCTCATCACGCCGTTTAAAAAAAATATTTGCAAGATCAAGATCTACTCTACCGCTAGAGAAGCTGAAGGATCAGAAGCACCCACCTCTATGGCTGGTCCAAGTCTGAGCATGACTAATATTCTCCATTCTAGTAAGCTCAATTTGATGCGCAGCTCGCATTCTTGTCCTGAGGAAAGGGGTGCGCCTGAGTTTGGCACAATTAAGGTTAATCAACATCCTAAAGATATCAAAATCTCACTCATAAGTCAAGAGAGGGAGCCTGTGACGTCAATTCCAATGATTGCACACAACTCAGTGCACACCAAGGAGACCTCAAAAAACGAGGGTGGTATTCAAGTCATTTGTGCCCAAATTCATCATCACAGCGCATCCGGATCAGAAGGTTTAAAGTGGGAAATCCTCTCAGCCACTTCAGGGCCAACCCCACCCGTAACTGGCCTGATGGCCGATTCCATCGACATGGGTGATCTCACATTCTCCTTCCTACAAAACTTGGAGTCAAAAATAGAAAGAACACTAGAACGAACTCCAAAGCTGTTCAGAACACTGGAAAGGGCAAGGGAATCACCCCTTCAGACACAAGTCTCCAAAGGCAAGGAAGACCTGCATTCGACAGCCATAAGCGAGACACAAAACACTATAGCAAGAGCCTTAATATGGCAGACCACAAAAATGGAGGTCCAAATAGATCTTCTACAATCGATTGCACAGTGCTTGGAGAACCTAAGATCCAGGATGGAGGTAATGGAAGAGAACATTTCTAGTAATCTGCCCATAATGTCTTGCTCCTGTTTATGTGCAGCAATAATGGATAGGTGGGCCACTCTCCCAGCGATTCTCGGGGAAATCTTAGCGACACTTAAGGTACACCGGCAACCACCAGACCAACAGCTCTGAATGATTTCTTGCAGGCCCCAACAGCACAGGTGGGCCTCCCCCAAGCCCAATAACAAATTCAAGCAACAGCCACAAGCCCATCCAGGGTCAGTTGAGCTCGGTGCCACGGCTAGAATCCCCAACCATCCAACTGGGGGCCAGCCCTAGTAACGTGGTTGAGCTCAAAAGGAACAGCCGCAATATAGTGGCACCCGTCAGCCCAGTGCCACTAGACGCCCGCTATGTAGGCAAGCCAAAAAGAAAGTTGAGGAAGCAGCAAAAAAAGTGAAAGCCAAAAGAAGGATGATTTAGCCACCTACTTTGAACAGACACACCCCAGTAAACAATAAAAAGTCACTATATCCAATTTTCACTCGAAAACACAGGGCTAAACTAGGGGCAACAAAAGAGGGAGCAATTCCAGGGCATAAGATCTCATTTCATCCAGGTAACACACAGGATCCCCAGGCTCTCAGCATGGCAAAACCTGACCTCAAGCTTAAAGAAGCACTGGTGCCAAACCTTACGAAGACAGATGCCAGTACTCAGGCCTTTGCAGCTAACGCCTCAAGCGACGTGGTTCAATGTGCCCGGTAGGGTCTCCCATATTTTCACAGCTGGAGCTCATGACGACAGAGAGGCAGGCCCCTATTTCAGAGAATGGGCCTATCCAGCCCTGGCTCCCCAATCACTAACCAAGGAAATGGCCTAGAAACAGCAGAACCACCAACCCCTAATGAAACCTCATGCATCGACGAAGTTGTGCTTACTCCCAAATATCATATCAAGGGCCCTCACAATATTCTGATTAGGAGTAACATTCTTGGCTAATTTAAACACGTAACTTCTCTTGCTTATATCCATTCAAATGACTTGGAGAGCGTAAGATTCCTGAAACTTCCCAGGGACACTCATGGTGACTCAACTCTGGTGACTCAACTCTGGTGTGATTCTGCCAACAGCGATTTCAACATGCAGAATATGGGGAAATGCCACAGCTGGACGATTGGGGTATAGCTGTCCAATCCCCTTGGCTGGAGAAATGTCCATATGTCCTCAACCAAATTAATGGGGCGGAGGGGTCGTTTCAGTTCTGCGAGGCACTTACAGCAACATCAAAGATGGCAGAATCAGTCAAATACAATCAAGCGCTCCCATTGACATCAGGATCACTTGCTGCAACAACCAACGGGCAGCGCACCTTTGTCGACCTCCGGTTGCACCCACAGAGGTTCAAAGAGCACATATGCAATATCCCTAACAGGCACAGACAGAGGACTAGGGACGAGGAAAGGGGGAAGGGGGAAGCCCCTGCCAACAACATCTATCAATTATCTCCTGGAACATAACAGGGATCATGAAAATGTTCTGGTATACGTTTATTCAGGACTATCTATCCAATGACATAGTGTGCATCCCGGAGACCTGGGCCCTGAAAACTACACCACTTGCAGGCTATTATGAATTCCATGTTGCAGCTTCAAAACGGAACATATTCTGACGACGATCTGGAGGTCTCCCGGTCTTTTGAAAACATGTCCAAAAATTGCTACCACTGAAATAACCATCAGTTCACCTGCTATCCAAGCTCTACTCTTAAAAGGACTGCAGCTTAATTCCAAGCTCTTTTTCTGCTGCTAATTAACTGCTATTTCAATCCCGCACAGCCTCAAAAGAAAGATACTTTGGATTCCCCAACAAGAACGATTTATGGTTTACTGATTAAATACGACTCCTATCAAGCAATTATATGAGGAACCTGGACAAGACACTCTAACCTCCGCAGACGAACAGGTGGGGCTGCTCCTCTGCATGCCTTACTCTACAATCATAAGCTTTGTTCAACCCATTCATCAGATAGAGCCCGCTTACCTTCCTGGTGTTTGAATCTCACTTTTAGGAACGCAGCTACAGCAGACTATATCCTAGTGAGCAATATCATTGCTTCCATGCTTGAAGACTTTGAAATTGATGACATGGGCGAAAGCGACCACAGGCCCCTGCGCGCTATCTTGCAATTAGTGGTCCCCACAGCAATAACATTTCCAGCGATCAGGAAACAACAGGAGAAGAACGCAACACGTTTCTTCAAAGAATCAAATGATCAGCTAATCTAGGAGATAAATTGTCAGCATGAATGGAAAAGAAAAACTCTGCCCTTAAATCATCTAATCCAAATTCAGTAATAGGAGATTGGGAAGTTTTCATTGCAGACCTTCAATAGGCACTGGGGAATGGCCGATGCAAACCATTGAGTAATAGCCCTGCAATTACATTATATACTCCCCGTCGTCCCAAGGATCTAATCAACTGCAAATGTGCTCTTTGCAGGGCTTTGGTTGCCAGGTAAAGAGGTGGCAGATCAACTGACGGCCATTCTATCACCGCTCTTAGAAAAGCTTACAAAAATAAAGTATGGGAGGTTAAAAGGGATCACATTGAATCAGAGAGGCTGACTGTCTTTACTCTACTGAAAGAGAAGAACCACTCCCATCTTTGGAGGCATATAAATCGTCTTGACAACCCAGGAATGACAAAGGAGAATGGCACTGCCGAACAAGTCTGGATGCGGTATGCCGAACACCTATACTCAACTGATTGCCACCGGCATCCATCGAGGTATTTTTATTACCGAAGGAGCAGTAATAGTGACCATCAACAAAAATGAGTAAATGAGGGGCCCCAGGGCCCAAGGGGATTCTTGCCTGTTTTTAAATCAGCACAAGACTTTTGGGTGACAACTCTAATGCCTCTTTTTAACCGCTTGACCGCGGCACGGATTCCGCCGCGGTGCTGGGCGTTCCCTTGAGTGGGCGTGTCTGGGACGGCCCCCGGCCGTCCTCCGCACACGCCCACCGTGACGTCGGACGGCCGGGGGCTGTCCGACGCATGGAAAGGGTTAATCATGCCTTCGCCACTGCAGCCACTGCAACATTGCTGAGTTCTATACTCTTTCCCATCCATAAAAAAGGTGACCGCTCCAACCTAGCAAACTACAGGCTTGTTGCCCTGCTTGATCTAGAAGCCAAGGCTTATGCCCGAGTTCTCTTGCAGGAGTTGGAGACTTGGACAAAGGAAAAAGGAATCCTTCCATTTTTTTAAGTCAGGATTCAGGCCAGACTGCTCAACTATGGACAATATCATAGCAATGGCATACTTATCTACACAAGCTGCCAGGAGGAAGCAACCTCCCTTGCTTTGCTGCCTCATCGACTACAGCCAGCACTGCCTTTGACAGGGTGGATCGTGGAAGACTATGGGAGAAACTGTCTACATGGGGGATTTCGCCCATGTTCCTCAATGCGATTATTTCATTATACCAGGGGACACGGGTACGGGTTAAAACAAGCCCCACCACAGTAACCCTCAGAGTTGCCACAAACAACTGCCTTATACAGGGCTATGTTTTAGCACCCCTCTTCTTTAATCTCTACACTGCAGATCTGGGGCTGCCCTGCAAGTGCTAGTAGAGTTACCCCAAGGCTGGGCAGGGTGTGACTTCCCGTCCTGCAATACACAGATGGCACTGCAATCATAGACCACACCAGAGCTGGTCTACAGAGAGCCCTCAATGCACTCCATCGCTACAATCAGGAAACAATCTACAGGTTAATCAGAGCAAAACCAAGTTAGTAGCGTTTGGTAAATATCCAGCAAAATGCAATCTCACAGGCAATTGGGAGACCTGCAAATAGGAACAGCATCAGCTTACAACTACCTTGCTGTTTGGCTTTCTGAGAGGGCAAACGGGCCACTCATTTAAGCCACCTCAGTATAAAGTCCACCGCGTCATCCACAATTTTAATGCGCCTAAGCAACTGCCTACTAAGTTCAACTGCAGAACCCATGCTGACAGTATTGAAAGCAAAATTGATCCCAGCCCTCAACTATGGCTATCTGGCCTTTCCAGGTGCCCTGGACAGGCCTTTAACAGTTGCTCAGACTAAGGCATACAAGGCACTGCTGTTAGCCCCACGGCAAGCCAGAAGCACCAGGTTGAGGTTGGAGCTAGGCCTTGGGAGACCAGATTTGTGAGCCAGGGAACATAATAAAGTTTTTCATCAGGGTCCCGCGAGCTCCAGAAGACTCACTCAAACACCAACTGAGGAGGATCTTTGAGGAGGAGGGCTCGCCCTGGGAAACTGGGCTCGGACGAGCAATCAACAGCCTGAAGATCAAGGCAGAAAATTTGCTCTCCCTCGACATTCCGCTCTCTGCCTGGAAAAAGGCGGTGAACAGGCAGGTGTTAGAAACCTCATTAGAAAAGGATCATGCAAGTCTTTGTGCTAATCCCATCACAGCGTCATTGGATGCATCATACATCTTAGGGAAGGCACACACCTACTTTCATCATGCCCTGACTGTCCAGGCCCACAGGAAAATACTCTACATGAGGCTTATCATTTTACCAATCTTGGACTTGAACCACGCCTGGGCACGCAAGGCTATGTATGCATCACAAAGAAAACTGGTTGCATTTGCTGTGCTGTTGCCCTAAACTGGCTGACAATCGACACCGCCTTCTTTGCCATATCTTAGGGCAAGGGGAGTCAGGACTTGCTGGGAGGCCTCGGAATTATGCTTCATGGAAAGCCTGACATGCAACCTGGCAAGCCGGAGAAAGTTCACGAGTTCCATCAGGTTTGCACTCACTGAGTTGCCACAGATTAATACAAGTCCCTGACTGGCAAGTACACAGCACTTCATCTTTTTCCTCCCTCAAACCTGAAAGTCATCGATAAACAGGAAGGAGTCCACTCCAGCAACTGTGAGTGATCAATTCAATAATAGGAAGCTAACAGGACAGCACTTCGCACTTTACTCCTTCTACGTTATAACACAGCACGCTCCCTCTCCTACTAGTGTTGTGTAGTTCCTATAAACCTATATAGGATCTGCGTGTTTAGACAACGTACACTGTGGGATTGGTGCCCAGACTGATTCCAGACACCCCCACCGGGTATTTTAGCCTGTATACCAGCTTGCTTACAGTGCCACTATAAAACCCCTCTTACCAAGGAGAGAACAGTTCTTGGCAACTATCGAACATGACAACCCTGATCCCTCAGAATCGTGGAAACAGTACTGTACTTTTCGCTCAGTCACTCGTGCTCACTTCATCTCAGAGAAATGCACAGAACAAACCGTGGGGACGTTTTCAATAAGCATTTATTGAACCAGCGTCATTCTAATGTAAAATAGGTGTGCTGAAACAACCATAAGACAGAAACAGATATAAATGATTGCAAGCACCAATAGAGTAAAAGGATGGTAGATTCCTACCGTAGTGCTAAAACAATGAATACAGGCAGGTATATAAATACATGACAGTAATAATGCGTACTCCTATGATGCAACCCTATCTAGATGTACCTACGTGCACCTAACATGTATGTAGGTGTCGAGCCAAGAATTCCTCTAGGATAAAGCCAACCCCATTACCTGAAGTCAGAGACTGTGGGACCCCGTCTTGGTCTCGAGATGGACACCCCGTACGGGATGTCAGACCACTGCGAGCAGGAACCTCAGCTTCTTACATCAGTGTGTCAGCATGGAAGTCCTTTTTCTCCTCTTCCTGCCTCAGCAAAGATATGGTGTTTCATTTCATTTCATTTATATACCCAAAGTGGTACCCTCGGGGATCTACCTTGCTGTGTCATGTCGGACTAGGATGACGGAAGGAATGACCCTTATACATAGTTTTTATGCAGGAGATGGTAGTCCTGCTGTGATTCCAAGAATCCTCATGCATAATGAATGTGGCTAGTTTTCGGGAAAAAACCACGTAATTTAAGCAGTACTGTAACTAGGTAAAAGGTCAGTACCAAGAACCGTTATGTAGTGTAATGGCAGGGGAAATATAGGTGAAAGGTTTAGTTACTACCTGAGCCTATATCAGGGTACCTGTATGAAACATAACACTAGAAGGAGCTTATAGTAAGGGCCTCAATTGATAATTTGTTTTAAATGGTGTTGGACCTCAAGTGGTTACTTATTTTGTGGTTTAAGAATGTGATATGCTCCTATTCATGTCACACAACTGATTGCATATGAGAACACGCTAATATTAACAAAGAGTCGGCATTCCCATTTATTGCCTTTCACATCTGAAAGTGTAATTCACGCTTGAGACAGAACAGGTGCCCTAGGGTGAGGCAAAAAAGCCCAGTGCAAATTTACCTTTGAAGTACTGAAATTGTGAGGAAATGCTTATTCCTTAATAGAGATGATGACAATGGGTACGAGCAAGAACTGGAAAGCACCCCAGGGCACCATAGAAAGCAAAGTGCAAAAACAGGCTCTGTGCATTACTTATTGAAAGCCCACCTTTGTGGACCTGCTTGTATTTTATATTTGTTCCATGAGAATGATGGTGGGGGGCGCATGGTTGTATATATTTTACTGTAAGGATTTTAATTAAAAAAAATTCTGTACATATATTTATATATTGGTGGTATTATTAAGTTGTTCTTTTATAGAAAACAACAATTTTGGCTGGATTTCCCATCTTTATTGTACTGCATTTAAACTGAAACTTTATATCACCTCGTTTAGGCTACACTTTGACTGCTCAGCAATGCATCACAGAATCAAGAAGGCTTGAGAGGCCATTTTTCCATTCCAGACCAAGCACCTAGTTTTGATATTGCTAAAACCCCATCACTACAGGCATTAGGGAAAAGTTTGACATTACAATGATTGGTTCAATTGCATCTCTTGACTGATTTTTCTAAGATTATTAGGGCTCTTAATGATATGTTTGTCCCCTGTACAAAGTAAGCTTGCCTTGGACATAGTTATGTTATGTTATGTTAATATGTCTTGCATAGCGCACAGCTGCCCCAGCAAAGAGGCGTCCCAGCGCTGAAGCAGAACATAGAGGCTGGAAGTCAGAGAGAACATTAGGCTACAGGGAAGAGATGGGTTTTAATGGCTTTACGGAAGGCCAAGGCCAAGTAATTCTCCATGGCGCGAATGGAGTATGGTAGGGAATTCCAGAGCTTGGCAGCCAGAAGACGGAAAGAGCATCCGCCCGACCGTACCCTCCTCATAAGAGGCACCGTCGCCAGATGTTGTCCAGTAGAGCGGAGCTGGCGCGTAGGGTGGTAAGGTGACAGCAGATTGGTCAGGATGGCATGAGAGGAGAGTTTAAGGATTTTAAATGCCGTACAGAGGACCTTAAATTCCACTCAGTTGGCAACAGGAAGCCAGTGCAGCCGACGGATAGCCATAGAGGTGGGGCAGGTTCTGGGGAGGCCCAGCAGTGTTCTAGCCACCGCGTTTTGGACTCGCTGAAGTCTCAGGGTTTCGATCTTATTCACCCCTAGATACAGTGCATTGGCATAGTCCAGTCTTGATAGGATGGAGGCCTGGATGATCATTTGCCTGACTGGTGGGACAAAGAGCCCGAGCAGCGGTTTAAGCCCCCTAAGTATGCCAAAACAGGTCCCCACAACTTTTTTGGTTTGGTGCTGAAAACTGAGACCAGAATCTGAGACCAGAATCTACCCAGATTCCAAGATCTTTCACTACCTGCTTAGGAATAGGTGCACAACCCAATATGGCTGGCCACCACCCGTCCCCCCATAGCTCTTGATGGTTGCCCACCAGCAGGACCTCTGACTTGCTGGAGTTCAATTGGAGACAATTGTCAGTCATCCACTCTGCAACAGCCGTGAGATCTACCCGAAACTTAAGTGCTGCACTCCCAGAGCTGTCGGAGAGGGCTACCACTAGCTGTGAGTCATCAGCATATGATACGATGGTGAGCCCTCTGCTCCGAGCCAGGGCTGCCAGGGGTTGAACGTAGAGATTGAAAAGCAAAGGGCTCAATACGGAGCCTTGCGGGTCCCCTTGCTTATTGGCATGAGACATAGAGGCGAACGGGGGGGCTATAACCTGAAAGGTCCTATTTGAAAGAAAGGAAGCACACCAGGTCAAAGCTGAGCCCACCACACCTGCTTCTTGTAACCTACGTAACAAAATATGATGAGAGACCGTGTCGAATGCGGCGCTGAGATCTAACAAAACCAGCGCCGACGTATGTCCCTCATCCAGTGCGAGCCTAAGTTGTTCAGTAACAGCAAAGAGAGCAGACTCCGTACTATGACCTGAGTGAAAGCCATTCTGAGAGATGTCCAGACAGCTGTTTTCTTCCAGAAATCTGGCGAGAATGGAATGGACGTAAGTCTCAGTAATCTTGGCAATCCATGGGAGGAGGGAGATCGGATGATAATTTTCCAATTTAGCAACGTCCATAGCAGGCTTCTTAAGCAAAGGAATCACCTTTGCTTGCTTCCAGGAATTAGGGACAGTCGCACTAGACAGAGAGTTATTAATAACCTGTCTTAGAGGTGACAAGAGCAAAGGTAGTGATCTCATAAACTGGTCAGGTTTGAGAGGATCGGAAGGGGAGCCTGATTTGATCTTGGAACACACTGCCCGTAACTCCTCCAAAGAGACCTGCGGAAATGAATCTAGAGTGTGAGCAGGGGGCGGACCCAAAACAGGGTCAGAGCTCATAGCAGTTTGAGTGAAGGACAAATAAATGTTCTCCACTTTTTCAACAAAAAAAGTAGCCAGAGCCTCGCACTGCTCATTAGAGGAAATCGGGGGCACTTCCGGGACCCCATGCTGTTTTAGACTTTTCAGTATGGAGAAGATAGTTTTAGAGGGGTTGCCACTACTCCTAATTTCCCCGGCAAAATAGGCTGCACGCACAGTATGAATGGCCCTATGATAGCTCTTCATTGCTGCTTGATAACACTTTTTCTGTAAAGGGTCATACTCCTGTCTCCAAGACCGTTCCAGCCTTTTGCAGGATTTACGCAGAGTGGCCAAATCATCATTATACCATGGGTTAGATTTGGTGGTCCAACTGACTGACCACTTAGCCAGGATAAGAGCATCCAGAGAACTACAGATCCAATCTGAGAGCGCTTTATCAGCAGCATTAGGGTCGTCAAGCAGGCTGATAGCAGTCCTAGCAAGAAGGTCATGGAATTGGACGAGGTCAAGTTTATGCTAGGGGCGTTTAAAAACAGCCTTCTGACACTGCTTCCGCGGAGGAGAAACCCCTGAGAGAGACATAGTAATCAGATAGTGATCTGACCAGCAGACAGAAGTAGGAGTATGAGCTAACATTCATGTACACCTAAAACATTTTCCTGAGCCGTGTAGCCATGTCCGCTAGAGTCTGGGAGCAGAGCGTAGTCTCCAGCCATGTAATGCATCCAAGCCCAAGAATCCACCGCTGAAAGAGATTGGACTTGAGGATGATTGTCAGTTTTTACCACTTTAAAGTTCTCTGTCATCCAAAAGCACACAGTGTCCTTGCACATTATCCTTTGCCCATCACAGCTGTCTCATGATGATGGCAGAGTTAAGTACACTTCTGTATTTGCTGTAAATGTCATGGTTAGTATTGTGTGTGGTAGGATTTCAGTTTGTACCTTTATGCTCTGCAAGGTAATAATCACACGGGTCTCATCGGTGAGTGGCAGCTGGTGAACTGTGATTTGCTCTGGGCTGCCGCCACTGGTCGGGGCACAGTGATAGAAAGACTTTTCAGGATCAGAAAGATACTTATTCTATGTGAGAGTCTCTGCAAGTCACTGTCAGGTTTCGGGGGGCTGGCTTCAGTGGTGCCTGCCACAGGGAGTACAATAACAGGCCTGTTTGAGGAAGAGAGTACAGAAAGCACAGCGTGTACTTGCCACCACACACACAGACCCTCTCTCCTTGTTGCTGAAAACACAAACCCCGAGGAGGACATGCAAAGTATGATTGTAGGCACTCAGTGGGAATTGTGTGACACTGCTGTTCTGTGCTTTGAATCCTGAAAGCACAAAGTCTTACCTCTCCTCTCCACCTGCATGCTGGTGCTGAATATGGGATGCATTGTTGCTTTCATTGCACACCAGGAGGAAGTATTATTCCGCATCATGCCTGAAACTGATTTTCTGCTTGTTGTTGTTGGATTTATAAATCTATATGGCTTTGATTATTTTATTTTCCCCTCATTTTTTTGATCTTTTCTATTAGACTATGTGGAATTCCTCCATGGCATGGAAAAACATGTTTTTATTTGAATATGTGTATTGGACCTTTCTTACCCCCTGTAAATTAGCAGTTTTACTTGTTCAAGATGTATTTTCTTCTTTCAGTCTTTGAAATTAATAATTGACTTCTCCCATCTCCTGGTACTGGAAGGGTAGCCAGGAAAAAAAGAAGCCTCAGTAGTTGCAGGGTTCATACAGGATCCAAGCCCATTCTCACATGGGAACTGTGTGGTAAAGTGAAGACTTTCTATGAAAGCATACATCATATATTCATGGAGATAGAAAACGAAACAGCTTTTGTTTAAGTTTAAGTTATATGATTTTATTTTTAATTCATCTACCAAAAACTCCAGCCTCTGGTTATATACCGACATGTGATTAAGATAAGTAAGGAGTCATCATTTTCAATTATTTCCAATAATTCAAATATCAGTGTGTGGTCCTTCTGGCAAAAGCTGGTTTGGTGCTTATGCTACAAAATCAAGGATTTTCTGCTTTGCACACAAACGGCATGGATCTAGTGCAACTCACGTCATTCCATAATCCAGGTTCTTTGGATGATTTAAGAGCTGTGGAAGACACAAAATACATAATATATTTACCAGTCTATTTCCAGGATGCCATATAACTAAAGACAAAATTTAAGGATAAACACCAGAAGACATCGGCCCCAGAATTTTCAGAATCTCCTTTTCGATGTTTGTATTGGATGTTTGCATTACCTACCCTGTATTTTATCTCACATTGCTTTTACCATGAGGTTACTACTTCATTCACTCATAGTCTAAAGTGCAAAATATGTTCCTACATATGTGCCCAGTCATTACTTTATGCTTCCAGCCCCTGAGCTGGTCAGCTGTCATTGGTAAAGTAGAGGTCTAGAAGTAGCCTGGCACCAGACAGGCTAGGCACCTGATTCTAGAGCCTATCAAAAAATACCTACACTTATTTCTGAAGGCCATACGCACTAGACTTACACGTCTTGAGGCCGAGCTGCGCACCCTGGAACAGGACTTTTTTCAATCCAATGACCAGAGCACCCTAGCACGCATTCGAGAAACCATATCTGAATACAATGAGGACAAAGAGCGAGAGATACATTATCTAGGGAGAGGCCAAGGCTCGTAGATATGGGGAGGGTGAACAACATAGTAAAGCACTAGCCCACATGCTTAGAACCCCTGTTGCGCAAACCTTTATTACCGACCTAGTGGACGATCACGAGCAACATTACGCTAGATCCACGAAAATACTACACTTCATGACTACCTACTACGCTGATCTTTACCTATCCAAGTCATACATCCCCATAGAAACAATTAAAAACTACTTGGATTTGGTGCAACTCTTGAGGTTGGACGACGCACGTCATCAATACCTAGACTCTCCATTCACAGAGGAGGATGTTCTACATGTAATCCGCAGCCTCCCTAACGATAAGACCCCTGGGTTAGATGGTCTCACTACATCCTTTTACAAAGAATTTGCTGTCACATTGCTTCCGCATCTTCTGGCCATGTATCAGTCCGCTATAGAAACCGGGGAACTACCGCAATCGCTGCAGGAAGCGGTTATCGTCACTGTATTAAAGACAGGCAAATAGGCTACCTCCTGTGACTCATACAGGCACTCTCTATGATCAACGTAGACAACAAGATCTTAGCCAAACTTATATCTAATCGCTTGTCACAGCTTCTCCCTGAAATAATACGACCTGACCAGTCGGGCTTTGTACTGGACCGCTCTACTGAACATAATCTCAGTACATTCTTCGCAGTGATGCGTGGGATGGATCCTGATGTAGCAGCAGTGGCAGCCTTGCTGGACGCCTCTAAGGCATTCGACTCCCTGGAGTGGCCATTTCTCTTTCAACTCCTCCAGCACATAGGAATTAGCTCCCAATTCTTAAATCTCATCAAACTTCTCTACACCACTCCATTAGCCAGAATACGAGTAAATGGCCCACTCTCTGATCCATTCCCAGTCATGTGGGGCACGAGGCAAGCATGCCCTCTGTCCCTGCTTCACTTTGCCATAGCCATGCAACCTTTAGCAGCTAAACTGCATCAATATCACACACACACCGGGGAATCCCCTTCCAAGAGTGAGCAATCCTAGTCTCCATGTATGCGGATGACATGGCTTTATATATCAGGCAGCCTCGAGACAACTTAGATTGCTTTATTAGAGAAGTTGTTAAATTTGGAGGCTTTTCAGGTATAACAATAAACTGGACTAAATCGGTCCTATTTCCCCTAACAAATAGCACACCTCGGAATTTGAGTTACAATGGGAGTGGAACCAGTTCGCTATTTGAGCGTATGGCTTCGCCGAAACACTGACGAGCTATTGCAAGCCAACTATGGCAGAGCCATCACATGGTTGGAGGGAAGAATCCCGATCTGGAGTCACCTCCCTCTCTCGCTCACTGGCCGACTGTCCATCATAAAGATGGTTATACTGCCTAAATTCCTCTACCTTTTCAACATCCTTCCAATTACACTCACACAACACTTTTTCAAACAGTTAAGGACCAACTTAATATCCCTCGCCTGGAATAGCATGGGAAGTCCTTACACTACCCTTCCGCCACGGCGGCCTAAGTGCTTCAGATTAAACACTGTATGCACTGTGCGCCCAGGCCCAATACGTACATTTTTGGCTGTACCCGACTGAGTTTCAGCCACATACCGGTGCTGAGGCGGACCGAATTTTCCCACTGCCACTAAAAGACACCTCCATACCTATTCTGATCTATACACGAATGACCAGTTCCTAGCTGCACCCACGCTGGCTGGCACTCCGAAACCCACAACAATGGATATGCTTCTTTACACTCAAATACGAGTCACATGCCGTGCAAATCATCCCACTTTCCCGGCTCCCCCACCAACATTACATACTCTGGAGCATGTACTTACACACACCTCGCACCGTAAACTTGTCACTAGATTATACGCAATGACACAGGAGAAGACACCAATATACTTCCCCAAGGCACTTGCCCAGTGGCAACAAGATACGGACTCCCCTATCACCACAGACCAATGGTCCTATTGCTGCGCGCAACTCGAGACACTGCCCCCCAACTATAGACTGTGCCTTATACATTTTAAATTCCTGCACAGATTATGCCGCACCCTATTGCAACTGAGACGTATGGGCCTAAACGAAGAGGCACGCTTGAAAGATGCTCATCACCCCTGGCAACATTCCTACATCTGGCTTGGGAATGCCCCAAGATACTGGAATATTGGTGGGAGGTACACTTCAAAAACCAGCAAATAATGGGTCACGAGATCCTTTTACCCCGCAGACCAGTCTTTTGGGATATGTCAAAGATGTGCCCGCGTCCTCACGTCGTTTAATAATTATGCTATTACTACTAGATAAACGGCAAATCGCCAAATACTGGGGGAGATGGGGAGTTCCTAAGGCCGCTACATGGCTAAAAGATGCTACACACTGCCAGAAGCAACTAGCCCAGTACTGGGAACTGATGCCCATGCAAAGTCACCCAAAAGATATCTGGGAACCGCTTCTAGCTCTTTTGCGATCACTGGACACCACACCTCCCTAAATCATTATATGCACAAATATATCCCTATACTCTTATATTTATTTCTGGGGATGAGATCGAAGAAGGTCGGCTGCATAATGTCGAACTGGGAAACGCCCTATAGAA
Organism: Calotriton arnoldi; assembly: GCA_963921515.1. Taxonomy (NCBI): domain Eukaryota; kingdom Metazoa; phylum Chordata; class Amphibia; order Caudata; family Salamandridae; genus Calotriton; species Calotriton arnoldi. Next base: position 769,179 of record CAWUFW010001531.1, on the reverse strand, counting down.
CAGGCTTGAATTGGTTATGAAATCGGAACCTCCTCTCTGTTTTTCAAGACGGTATATGTGACGAATATTTGCTAATGCTGGTTTAAGATGCTCTATTAAACAGACAACTGCAATGCTCTCTATACTCCAGACAATATACACGACAGCACCCCTTTTTCTCCCCCTTCCTTTTCCTTTTTCTCCCCCCCCCTTCTCCCTCTCCCTGTCCATTTTAAGGTCACTGCTCTGTTGTTTTGTAAAAGCATCCTTTGGAATGTATGCTATATTCTCTTAAATGCCAATAACAAAAACAAAAAAAACTACTATACCGCTATTTAACAAGCAAATAATGATACTTCTTTCTACGGTTTGCTCCCTCAGAATATATGCTATCTCAAAATTAATCTATGATGCTAAAACCCTGCATAAAAATTTTGACTGTGACTTAAAACTTCCCAGTGTTGCCTTTCCTTTGTCTGTGAATTACCTTCTTGTTACTTTTCATCCTCTGCCTGTCTCCTCTTTTTGAGTACAGCCTACTCTAAGTCATGTGCATGTTTGTATTAATCTCTATTATTGTATTACCGTAAATTGCTGTAAGCACTCAAATACAATTACAATACAATACATGTTCAAATTGCTCAATAGATTGATACATTTCAGAATTAGGAGAGTTATGTCTAATTGGATCAGTAGATCAAATGTAAAAATACGAAGATGCAAATTACTCCCCAAGTGCTTGCAGTACTTTTGCACCCAATTTACAGGTGGTAGTAAAATATGGTCAACAATAGATACAATAGTGTTGATGTCCATTTCTGCATGCGTTATTAGTGCATGTTTGCTATTTTAAACATGTGGTTACTACAAGCTCAATGTAATTGGTAAGTTTCCTATTCAAATTACAAGCAATTTGAGCTTATTTCTCAGTAGGCGATAGCTCTAATATGGAGGCAAACACCAGACAGATAACAGCACAGGTCTAAATAACTATGTAAGTGTTAAAAAATTGAAGGTCCTTACCAACCCATAAATACATGTGATAGCTTAGGAATCAGTTCTTAGAAGCATGTTTGTAGAAATGGATGATGAGAACTTGATAATGACAGACACCTAGAACTATGCAGATAGTACTGAGTGACAACATGAATTCAAGCAAAGCTGAAACTTGAAAGGGTTCCAACTGAAAGCCTTATTTAGAGTTTGGTGCCAGAATACTCCGTCACAAACATGGCAGATGCCCTAACTGCCATAATGCCAAAACACACGTGCATCTAGCCTCAGGGCCAGGTTTAATTTTGTTTCATGCAATGCAGAAAGGCAACTTGCTGCACTGCATTGTGTGAAAGGGAGAGAACAGAAATGTGCCATATTTACTAAGTGATGGTGCACTTTTGCTCTCCCCTAGTGCCTGTTGTTGTTATGTTATGCTATTGGCTCTTATATAGTTCAGCGACTCACTCCCAAAGGAGTATCTCAAGGCTTGCTACTCCACAGCAGCACAGTAGAAATAAATCAGCCAGGTTTCTAAAGGTTTTTTTAAACTTAGAGAGGTCAGGACAGGATCGCATATGCAGAGGGAGTTTGGTCCAGTGGAATGGGGCAAAATAAGAAAAGGAGCGCCCCCCAAATCTGGCAGTGCGAATGCAAGGGATTGTTAGGAGTGATTTAATTGTGGACCAGAGCAATCTGGTGGGAAGGAGCCTGGAATAGACACAGGAGGGCAGTGAATTCCTTAGTGCTTTGTGGGTCGGGCAGAAAATCTTGAAAATGATATGTTTCTAATGGGCAGCCAATGTAAGGTTTTTAAAATGGGTGCGGAGGAAGACCGTGAGGGGACGTTGCAAACTAGTCACGCTGCTGTATTTTGCACCTGCAGGTTAGACAGCAGGGTGTCATTAGCTGGCACTAGTAGAGCATTTCCATAGTCCAGGTGACTAATAATTAGTGCCTGGACCAGGGTGTTTCTAGAAGTAGAAGGAAGCCAGGGTAAACACTTTTTTAGGAGACAGATAGTGGCGAAGGAAGTGCCGCAGGTGTGCTAACATGGTCTTTCATGGAGAGGGTATGGTCAAGCTTGATACCCTGATTCTTTACAACCTGTTTTGGAGTTGGAGCAGGGCCAAATTCTACAGGCCATCACTTTGCCTTCCAGAGATCCTGCACTTTGCGAAATAGTACTATATTGGTTTTCTTGCTATTCAATTGAAGGCAGTTTTTGGTCATCCAGTCTGCAAATTCTCTCATACAGCTAGCAAACCGAGATTTAGCTATTTCCACAAGGGCTCCAACAACTTTTAAACGACTTTTTAAAGTTCTGTAAGGATAGAGGGCTTAGTTTAAATGAAACAAAAACCAAATTTATGGTTTTTAATAAAGGCAGAGGAGTAGTGAAGACAAGACCGATGTGGGCTGGTAGTACAATCTTAGAGCAAGTTGAAGCATTTGATTATCTGGGTATCCAGCTTACTCCATCAATTAACTGGAGACCCCAGGTTGAAAAATCAAAATTACAACTTATCCACCAGTCTGCACAAATAAGCAAAATCCATAAGAGGACAGTCTCTAGGCAGATTGCTCCCGCCCTTGAGATCTATAACACCAAAGTCCTGGGTGGGGTACTCTATGGTGCGGAGTTGTGGTGTTCCTCCTCCCAAGCCACTCTATCAATAGTAGAAAATCGGTTTCTCAGATCATTGGTTGGCCTTCCGGCTAGCACACCCCTGGTCCCTTTTTACTTAGATCTGGCTCAAAAACAAGTAAAACATAAAGTTAATTTTAAAATGTTATCATTCTGGTATAGGATCTGGACGGTAACTGAGCTGGAGCCCTATCGTGAGGTGCACGAGTATATCAGCTGATGATCTGTGTCCTGCGTGTAAATCTTCCCAGGAATCAATTGTTCATTTACTCTTTTTCTGTCCTTATTATGTATTATTGAGAAAAAGATGGATTGTACCCATATGCAAAGCTATTGGCCCGGAACATTACCTAGCAATTCTGAGGCAATTGTCAATCGATACTAGCAGACTAATAGTCTTTGGCATCTCCAGATTTCTCCATGCTGTGTGGATAAGGCGGGGGAAGCTAATGAAGTGATCTACTTTTTAGCTAATATGCCGAAAGGCGGAAATGAAATGAAATACTGTATAATGTCCAGCCCATAATTTATGATGGATTCTTTCTTTTAAATGTTTTAGTCTTTTAAACATGGTTAATTTTAACTGGTGCTTTTAAATATATTGTATTGTGATGTACTTTTTGGATCTCTGAGATCGTAAATAAAGTTAATGATTCGATTCGCTATTTCCAGCTCTTGGCCACAGGAGAGGAGAAGTTGGGTTTCATCAACTTATTATACAGTCTCAAAGTCACATGATCTTATGATTTGTGCCAGGGGTACTACGTAGACATTAAATAATGTCGAGCTCATGGAGGAACCCTGTGGAACTCCTTTATAAACTAGCAAAGTACCCGATTTAAAGGAGTCAAAAAGGTTAGTTTGGGTTTAATTAATGAGGAAGTCCAAAAGCCAATGTTGTGCTGTGCCATATATTCCTGCTTCATGCAGTCTGTGGGCTAATATCAAATGGGAGACCATATTGAAGGCCACAGACAGATCTAGTAATGCTGGTGTGCCTGCATCTAGTGACTGTCTTATGGTATCGGTGACTACCACTAGTGCGTTCTCTGTGCGGTGCATAGCTCTGAAATCCAATTGTGAGGGATCCTGCATGTTATGTTTCTCCAAGAAAGCAGACAGTTGTCTGTTTATGTAGTGTTCAAGTGATTTTCCTAGCACAGGAAGCAGGGTAATTGGACAGTAGTTAAAGAGAATTTCTGGGTTAGAGGAAGGTTTCTTTAAAATAGGAGAGACTTAAGCGGACTTTCATTATGCCGGGAGTTTGGCGGTGGTCAACGAAAGGTTACAGACACCCATTACTGACGGCACAATGGATTGGGCTGTACAGGATGTAATGCTGGGGGACAAACCACAACCACAAAACTGTATCCCCTGAACCTGCTCTAGAGAGTATGGATCACATTTTTCCAGGACATTAGCGACATTCAGGGGAGGATGGCTAAAATCAACAACATCCTCCTGCTGATCTTGGTCAACTGAAAAGTTGCGATAGATGAAATCTATCTTTTCTTTGAAAAAATTAGCTAAGGAGTCGCATGTTTGCAAGACCTGGGTGGCACTACTGCAAGAATGAGGTTTTATTCAATTATTCAGGGCTTTGAAGAGTTCTTTTGTAGAGTTTCTTGCGTCATTGTTTTTTTGTGTTAAATATAGTTTATGGGTTAGTTTGCATAGCAGAGAGGGCGATTATTAAGAGTATCACCACCTCCCCTTAAAGAAGCGGGCTGCCTGGACCGAGATAGATGCTCGTCCGCCGGGGAGATTGAGCGATCCCTGGAGTGGCCTGCAGGGTAATGGCCACCTGCTACATCGAATGGTCCCCACCCCCCGGTCGTGGAAGAAAATATCCTCATCTAAAGACCCCTATACAGTCAAACGATGACGAAGGACAAAGTGCCAGGCGCGGGATCCAAACAGAGCACGTTAGATAGATACACTGCGACTAGAGCCCCAGCGACAACTCCTGGAGATCAGGCAATCGCCATGCCAGACAACACAGCCCTGATGGCGGCAATCACCCAAACCAGGGATATGTTTGATGCAAAAATTGGTGCGGTGGGCTCTGATGTCATGCACATTCGTCAAGATCTCTGCAATACAGTTGAACGAATCACCGACGCGGAAACTCGGATCTCAACAACAGAAGACACAGTAGTCACCCTCCAAAAGAAAGTCTCTGCCCTGGAATCAATCACAAAAGGCCTGGCAGAGCGGGTGGAAGACGCAGAGGGGCGTGCATGCAGAAACAATCTCCGCTTCGTGGGGTTTCCGGAGGGCAGCAATTCCTCGCGACGTGGCTCATGGAATGGCTTCCCCCTGGCTCCTTGTCACAATGCTTCGTGATAGAAGGAGCTCACTGGGCCCTGCTTCAAAACCCCTGCCCGGAGCTAGAACGTGATCGATCATCGCCAAAATGCTTAACTATAATGATCGAGATGTAATCCTGCGGCAACAAAGGCTCAAAGATTCACTTCTCTACACTTCACACCGCATAATGATATTCCTGAACTATACGAAGATGGTCCAACACTGACGGCAATACTTTGCAGAGGCGAAGGCCCAGCTCCGTGCCTTGATACTCCAATATGCCCTGTTATATCCGGCCAGCCTCAGAGTGTCCTACAAATCGTAGTCTCTATTCTTTGATGCACCGGAGGAGGTATTTGCCTGGACAGATGAAATGATCAAGATGAAACCACAGCCCCCCCAGGCTTGACTTGGATTCATCATCCATTGACAGAAGCTATAAATCATCTAAGCTCAAAGACAAACAAAACCATAGGTCGCGGTCCAAGCACAGATCCAAAAACCGCAACAAATCCCATGCAAGGTCGGAAGATTCCCAGCGAAAATGAACGATTCTACAATCGGTGTCTTAGACCGCAACCAGTTGCAGATGCTGTGGAAGATGCGGCACAATATTCTTTGGCTACAGCCCTATAGTGACCATTTGATTTAAAAGACCTTTCAATGTCTCAGGGAAAGTTACTTGATCCATTGGCAGGAGGGGATCACGGGCCCCCATTGGGGTTGGGACCACCCTTCTGCCGAGACAGATACTTCAACAGTTTTGAGGTACTGGGGAGGGGGAGGAGGGAGGTTCTCTCTGGGCAGTTCTATGCTGTTGTTGTTGTTTTTAATGCCATGCTTCTATACCCAATTTATGCCCGCCCTTAAGCAACTGCCATGTATAAGCCTCCCACATACACTTATTTCTCCTTGGTCTATGCCTCAGGCAGTGACAGAGACCCCCGGGATGGAACTACGTAAAGTCAGTTGGAATGTACGGGGCATTTTAGACAAGATTAAACCTAGTGCCATACTCTGACAGGCCAAGCGGTACAAAGCTGATGTCTTACTCCTACAGGAGACTCACCTCTTGGTTAACAAGGCACCCTGTCTGTCCTGGTTTGGTTATGGTCAGGTTTATCACTTCGGATTTACGAGGGGCTCCCGCGGGGTGGCAACCCTAATCCATCGCAGGGTTCCTTTCATTCACCTCAGATCCTGGCTAGACCCCCCAGGGAAGATATGCAATAGTGACAGGTACATTATATGACGAGTCCGTTACCCTGAGTAGTGTCTATGCCCCTCCACTCCTGACCTGGGCCTTTGTTGAATGCCTGACGAACACCTGGGTCGAGATCCCATGCGGTCTGACAGTAGTTGGAGGAGACTGGAATGATGTGATGTGCCCGTCTCGAGACAGATGGCGTAGGGATGGGAGGTCGGTGCCACAGCGGGAGTCAAGGCTGCAGTCCCTGACATACGGGATAGATTGGGTAGACACATGGAGAAGATTACATCCCAAAGCCCAAAAGTTTACATATTACTCAAACGTACATGATTCCTTCGCCCACTTGGATTATATCTGTATACCGTCGGGATACCTCCACAGAATGATGGGGCGGAGATATTGCCCAGACGCCTCTCCAATCATTCCCCAGTAACATTGTGCTATCACTGGGCCAGCGAAGCCCGGAGTTCCGGTGTTGCCTTTCGGCGTGGCACATGCAGGACCACCATTACAAATTACAAATGCATCAGGCCATCACAGAATACTTTGCGCACAATACCGGATCAGTGGATTCCCTGGAGGTACTGTGGGAGGCCATGAAGCCCACCATACGGGGTGCAGATATCTCCTTCTGTGCGGAAAGTGCCGAAAGAGACCGGAAAACTGACCCAGTTAGAGGCTCAACTCACTGAGTTTGACTATGAGAGAAGGGGGGGCGGAGGGAAGCATAGCACATCGGCAATACTCCTCACACAACAGCTGTACTCCAACGAATTATTAGAAGAGGCCAAGTTGGCATGGCTCGCTACACGTAGCAGGATCGATGAGTGGGGTGACAAGTCAAGCACAATGCTGCATTGGCTTTGCCAGCTGACACTACAGCCTCGCACCATTCCCGATATCCACGGCTCTGACGGCATGATACTGTCTAACCCAGCTCAAATTGCTGCGAGTTTCGCTGACTACATTACAGAACTATAGGCCCCCAAGGAAATCCTACCGATGACCACGATACTTCGCTTCTTAGATGATTTGCCCCCAAAGGAGCTCTTAGATGGGGTGAGGGAAGATCTTGTTGTCCCACTATCAGTTGACGAACTTGGGTCTGCACTGATTGAGTTGCGCTCTGGTAAAGCTCCATGGCCAAACGGCTTCCCAAGTGAATTCTACAAGGCGTTCAGGGCTCAACTCCTTCCCCACTACTTGGAAGCGATTAACACCGCTATGGAGACTGGCTACCTTCCGCGAGACTGGAGACATGCAGAGGTGGTCTTCTGTTTAAAACCGGGCAGGCCCCCGAACACCACTAATCATACCACCCAATCTCGCTATTAAATGTGGAAGCTAAGCTAATGTCCAAGGCCCTCGCGAACCATCTGTTGCCACACATCACAAATCTTTTCCACCCAGACCAGGCACGCTTTATGCCTGGCCACGTTAGGAGACACAACATCCACTATGCCCACAATGCCATCGCGGCGGTAGACCATTTGGAGTGTCCGGCGGCCCTGCTATTAGTAGATATTGATAAAGCGTTTGATTCGCTTAGTTGGACACACCTCTTTGTACTTCTAAGTAGACTGAATTTTGGCCCTCGACTTCTGACATATATACGACTCCTATATACAGATATTACAGCCTCAGTGTGCATGGCAGATGCCACCTCGCAGACCTTCTCTATTGGACAAGCGACTCGTCAGGGTTGCCCCCTCTCCCCATATTTGCTTGCGCTCGCTATGGAGCCGCTTGCAGCATGGGTCAGGATAGATGCCAAATTTCATGGCTTTGAATCGGCCAAGGGCGTCTCTGACCGCATATCGCTTTATGTGGAGGACGTGTTGTTTTCCTCACTGATCCCAATCGGTCAGGGCCTAGGATACTTTGCATCATGCAGATTTTTGGAGAGACATCTGGCCTCTATATGAATGCCCGCAAATCGTTCTTTTGCCCTCTTTGGGGTGGGACAGAATTGGGCGCTTGGTCTGGGGAAGTGATGGTGGTCACAGAGGGGTTCAAATATCTGGGAGCGTTTCTGACCTCCTCCCAATCTGACTTATGCAAAAGAAATATGGCCCCATTGATGACGCAGACCAAAACACAGATCAGAGCCTGGTCCCACTTGCCTCTGTCATTATTCAGCAGATCTGCAATTTTTAAAATGGTCTCCCTCCCTCGCTTACTATGTCAGATACAGAATCCCCCATATCCAATTCCGACCACATGGTTCAGCAGATGAAAGTATTTCTGGGCCAATCCCTTTGGGGTGGGGGTTCTGCCCGGGTTGCCCTGAGAACCTGTTTCCAATGTACATATTGTGGGGGAATAGCCACTCCAGATATTCAGGCATATCATGCAGCATCCCATCTTCTAGTGCTGAATGACTGGTGGTATGAAGATAGACGGGACCCAGCGTACGCGGTAGAACGCTGGCTATTGGGCGATAAAACACTACACACACTTCTGTACTCAGGGGCGACACTTCGTGCCCTCCAGCCAGCGACAAGGACTGTATTCACACTATGGATGCAGGTCCTACGCCACATGGGATGGTGGGGGCGATTAAGCGGAGAAACTCTCCTATGGCATAATGGTCTTCTGCCTCAACTCTCGACGCTCACTGGATTCAGTGGTTGGGAGAACATAGGTATCTCCACGCTGGGGGTGGTCATGTGGGGCCCAATTTTAAAATCATTTCTGGAGCTTCAGTGGGAATTTGATATGCCCAATACACAGTTCTATAAATACCTCCAGTTCCGGCATGCCCTCTCACCTTATATTCTACACCTGGGCGTCCTACCAAAATATAACCCAATCGAAGCTAAGGTCTTTATGGCAGACTTAGGCGATAATAAGATTACAAAAATATATAATACGATAGTAACCAACAGCCACACCACATTAGATACACTTTGAGAGGCCTGGCAGAGTGACCTGGGACCATTAGACGGGGATGACTGGACAGAAGCATTAGAGTCCCCGCGTGGTGCGCAATAGCATAACGTCTTCGACTCATACAATTTAAATACCTTCACCGGGTCTACTTCACTAGGCACAGACTGTGGGGAGCTGGCCTGGTGGATTCCCCTACATGTCTGAGATGTAATTCTGGGGAGGGCACTTGGTTTCATACAGTCTGGCAGTGTACTGCGCTTCAGAGGCTCTAGCAGAAGGTCTTGAGTTCCCTACCGGAGGTTCTGGGATGGGACGTGCCCACCTCGCCAAAACTAGCCCTCTTCCACATCACAGTAGGTATAGGAGGCAATAGGTATAAATGTCACTTACTGTTCCTAGGCCTTACAGTGGCAAAGTGACATAGCCAGGGCGTGGAAGGCAGCATCTCCTCCCCGGGTCGAGGTGTGGAGGAGGGGAAAGGATTACTGCATGGGCTTGGAACGTCCAATTTTGAAAGTAAGAGGATGTCCTCAGAAACATTCTAAGTTATGGAAAAAATGGGCAGATTACCGTGGTCTCTATCTGCAAACAGTCGCCTCGATCTCGAAGGCAGCATGGATAATGGAGTAGTAGTTGGGGAGGAGGTTTCCTTTGTTTCAGTCTTAAGTTGCAAGGACTGGGAGGGCAGCGGGCAGACGATATTGGGGAATGTTTTTAATGGTATGGCGCTAGTTTTTTTATCTGTTTTATTGTTGAACCTGAAGTTATAACTGTCGTTATCAGCAATTCCACTCTATGTACCTATGTATATGTCAATATTCCAGGTGCCACCTGGATATGTATGGCTGTAAGACGTAATAAACTCTGTCTTGAAAAAAAATAAGAATTTTCTAAAGTATGCCAGTATTTTTCCCTGGTTGCCCAATATTCCATGAATTAAGTCTAGCATACTAGTGCCTGTATTTTACTATTGGTGCCCTTTATGCCCAAAATCATCCCCCGTGTGCCAGCGCCAGTATTTTGTCACAGGTGTCTGTCATGCTAAGTATAGCTACAAGCATGCCAGCACCAATGTGCTGCCTAGGGTATCTCTAGAAGACAATAATTACCTTCTGTAAGCCAGGGCCATTAACAAACTGGCAAGCGTCACCCCACATCTCGTTCACATTTACATTCACTCATTCACACTCATTCTCTCACTCACCATCTTTTAAACCCCCATGAGTTCATAGTACATTTGAGTCTCAATGTTATAAAATCTCACTCACCACCTGTCACTGACTCTCCCTCACTTTCACTCAGACACACATGGTTGCATATACAGACACACTTGCTCACACAAACAGAAGTTCTCCAAGTTAAACACACTCTCACCGCAAGCACTCACACAAAATGCGTTTAAAACCATTTCTATTTACTACAGCTGCCACCAAAGATTCCATTCCAGCTAACTTTGCTCCATTTTTTATTACACTAATAGTGAATGATGTAATATTATTCAAAATTAGTATAAGGAAAACAGGCAGATTTTCTGAGGCCAGGGCTCGTAAAAGTAGTGCCAGGAGTTTCAAGGCACAGGTCAAGGGTCGTAGCTGTGACCACTGGCGACCCCTAAATGATGTCCATGATTCTTTGGCTATTAGGTTTATTGGCCTAGAGGATTTCTGGAAACATCTTTTTTTTTTAAAGTTCAAAAAGAAGTTTATTGAGAGAATTCAGAATGACAATATAAGGGACAAGGGACAATAAAACAGCAAATAATCACATAAGTTAAATTAAAATTTAAGAAACAAAATGATTAGATTCATGAGTCAGTTTAGCAAAAGCTGAGATAGAAAAATGACGAGGGTATGCATGTTGATCGGTGCAAATAAAAGAAGACTACAATTCATGTAAAAATCTTAGTACAAAATGCAAAGTGATCAGTTAATATAACAACAACATAAGGAAAGTCAAGGAGGATTAGAAACTTCTTGTTGCACTGGATTCAGGGAGAAAGATCATCTAGCACTAGCATCAATGAACAATGTGATAGGTAACCATAAATTTGAGCGTTTTATTGCCAGGTGAATAGGGTGTACAAAATTTGTATCTAATCTATGGTTATAACATATAGCGTACCACCATGCCTGATAAGATAATTTGGTAAAATCTTTCCAATTTTTAGTTATTTGTTGAAAGGCAACTGCTAATAATAGGTCTATTATCTTTGTGTTAGAATCACAATCTGTCCAGATAGGAGATAAGCTCCCCAAAAAAACATGAGAGATAGAAAAAGGGCAGCTGGAATCAAAAATTGAATTAATTTGAGACCAAACATGTTTCCAAAATTATGAACAGGCGGGCATGTAAAAGTAAGTGATATAGATCTGCACGTGGAGAGGAGCATGTCCAGCAGGCATCAGAGAGCTTGGCGTGTCTTGCATTTAAAGTAACCGGGGATAACAAAAGTCTATTGTATATAAAGGAAAGTGTCTGTGTGGTGTTCGCTGCTCTAGAGGATTTCCTACTTTTTGTCCATATTTTATTCCATTACTCCGTGGGCCAGCAAACCTCCAAATCTTTTTCCCAAGAAAGCTCCACCTTATTTTTTTCTCGTGTAATACATGAAGTGTGTAAATAATTGTAAATAACGGAGGCTTTAGGGTCAACACGTAGAAGGATATGTAATCCGTTAACCGGAGAGGAGGCGGGGTCAGTTGGAGAGATTGGGAGTATGTATTGGGCTTGAGCGTCTAAAATGGCTTGTTTCAGAAGAAGATATTTAGATTGGAAAGAGGGAGGTAGACCAAAGAGTCTACTAGCTTGCGAGAAAGACATAATCTCATCCTGTACGTATAGTTGATGTATCCAGATTAAACCTTTTTGCCTCCAGGATTTCCAATATAAAGGCCTACCACGTAGCAATATCACGTTGTTATGCCATATCGTGGAACCAGAAACAGCAGTCCAATCCATAGGGTCTGACGTAGAATTAAGTTTCAAAATTTTTGATGTATGCTTGAGTACGGAAGTAGATAAAGATGGCGGTTTGCGAGAAAAAGATAAATATTCTTGGAATGAGAAAGGAGATATAAAAGATTGTTTGAGTTCAGCCCAAAGAGGATAATCTGCGGAGGCTTCGGAGAGCCATCTCGAAGCCTGACGCAGTAAAAAGGATTTGTGATACGTGAGGATATCAGGGAAGTTAACACCACCCTCTGATTTTGGATGGGTCAATTTTGATAAGGACATACGTGATTTTTTGTTACTCCATAAAAAAGAGGATAATATAGAATTCATTTTCTTTAAAAATTTCAAGGGGATAGATACTGGAATATTGGAAATTGTATACAAAATTATGGGGGATAACATCATCTTTATGGTATCTAAATGACCCCAACAAGATTAGTATAGAGGGTGCCATCTAGTGGTCAAAGAAGATATTCTCTGTATACAATTCTCCATGCAGCATGCGATTGTGCCTGCAATAGAGGGTGTAAATTGCAAACCTAGATACTTAATATGTTTAGGGCTCCATGTGAAGCTTGAGATGGCGAAATCATCTTTGAAAGTATATTTCGTTAACGGTAAGATTTCGCATTTATCTTTATTTAGTTTATACCTAGAAACGGCTGCAAAACAATCAACTTCTTGTAGGAATGCGGGGAGAGATGTCTGAGGTTGTGAGATAAATAATAAAATATCATCAGCGTAAGCCGGCAATTTGATTTGAGTATCTTTAAAATCAAATCCTCGTATATCCTTCTTCTGACAAATTCTTTTTTTAAATTTTTTTATTGAGCAGAGCATTAGGTTCATGAAGTACATAGTATACTTAAAATCATTATTATTTAAAACCAGTTTCTACAAAAGATCAAAATGACAGCCTCTCAATACATAAGGAAAAAACAAACAAAAAAAAAAAAAAAAAGGCTGAAACTAAAGAAGCTAGTCATATAATCATTCACAAAACAAAGTACAAATTTATCTTACAACATAGCAGCAATGAAGAAAATTCCTAATAAGTCTAAAGTGCAATGCCAATAAAGTGCTAGTGCCATCTTATCACCTAAAGCCATCATGGTTACAACATTTTATTAAAAAACAAGAACTTTTGGCTATAGCGGCTCATTACATCATTGGCCAAACTACAAAATACGTCATTCTATAAAGTGAAAAAACTATGAAAGTGCTAGTGCTACTAAAGTGCAATAAGAAAAAGTGCTAATGCATTTTAGTAAAAGCTGCTACATTGATTTACCAACCCTAGTGTTATAAACTCTCTTTAAACTTTTCTAGTTCATTAAAAAACTTCCAATTTTTTTCAAATTTTTTAGTAGCTCCTACCCTCCTAGCATAGGCTTCTTCGAATTTTCGGGTTCTTTTCATTTTATTGAACCATTTCAAGTAAGAGGGAGCTTCCCTAGATTTCCAATTTTGCAAAATTAGGGAGCGAGCTACCATGCAAGAAATAAATACAAAGGCTTTTTCAGGTTCGGATAGCATCGTTTCATCTCTGCAGATTCCAAACAAAGCAGCTTCGGCCTCGAGCGAAATACTCTTTCCGATTGCTTGCTTAATGTCCGAGAAAACTGCCTCCCAAAAAAACCTGAGTCCTGAACATGCAAAAAAAGTATGATGCCACCCGCCTTCCCCATCTATCTGGCAGCGAAAGCACTTATTTTCAGCTCCCGGAAATCTTTTTTTTAAGGCGGCCGGAGTTAAATAAGAAAGCCATCTCGATAGGAAGGCCATTCTTTTAAAATTTGCAGCACGCAGTGATTTACTTCCTAAATAGCAGATGGACTCCCACTCCTTCCCAGCCAGCCTACATCCGGTCTCCCGAGTTATTTTATCCAAATGCTTTTCTATCACGGGAGCTTGTCCCTGCTTATGTAGCAGCCTATACCAGTTTCCCACCCCTTTAACATTAGCCCCATAAAGGGCTAATACAAATTGGTTAGGGGTATCCAAAATACCACTGGTGTTTTTTAACAAATGAACGACTCGTAAATATTCAAAAAGGTCGAGCTTCCGATGGGTCTCCGCCCTTGCCATTACCTCTTGCCAGGAAATCGGCCTATTTTGAACTATAAAATGCCTTAGCTCAGAAAATCCACAGCCTTCCCAAATATTTATATGCCTTAATTGCAACTGGAGACCGAGACTGGTACATTCTCTTAGTTTTAGATACTGGAAACCCGACGAGCCCGTTTTTTAAAAAAGGACTGAAGTCTAAAAAAATAGTCTTTTAAAGTCTTATAACGTGTTTTTTTGGGAAATTTGGAAGTTTTTAAAAACACTCGAGTTAGTGATTCAATTTCTTGTGTCATTTTATCTATAAAAAAGCTGTCTCTGGTAGAGTTAGATCCCATCAAGCCGGACACTAAATCTAAAAAAGCGGCCTCATAGTAAGTTCTCAGATGAGGCAAAGCTAACCCCCCTTGTACTATTGGTAATTGTACCACGTTCAATTTGACCCTTGGAGCTTTCTTACCCCAAATGAAGGGTGTCAATTTCCCTAAAATATGACTGGTTTATTTTAATCGGGACATTAGTAAACAAAAAAATAAACAGCGGAAGTATGGACATTTTAATCAATGAAACTCTGCCCACTATCGATAGGGGGAGTAGTGTCCATTGTTCCAACAGCTTCTTAATCTTACCCTTCAGTCTTAAATAATTTAATTCAAATAACTGCTGATACTGATTAGATACATATATCCCAAGATATCTTATAGGGTCAGTTTTTGTTGCTTGTATCCTCAGACAAGGTGGAAAAGAATTCAGATCAGCATTGAGAGCAAGAACCTCGGTTTTATTGGCATTTATTTTTCAAACTCCGAAAATTCCCTCAAAACTATTTCGAGGTTTTCTCTATCAGGGGTCAGGTACAAAATAATGTCATCTGCAAAGAGTTTTAGCTTAGCCATGCCAGGGATCGGTGGTTGGATAGCAGCATTGTTTTGTATCTTTAAAACCAAAGGCTCTATAAAAAAGGTAAAGAGTAATGGCGAAAGCGGACAGCCCTGCCTGGTTCCGCGGTTTATTTTTATGGTTCCTGCACGATTTGAGTTTATTATAACCTGGGCTGTTGCTCCCTGGTAAATATTCCGTAGCATATTAACCACCTGTGCAGGAAACCCAAACCAACCCAAGATGACAAATAGGGTTCTCCAGTTCACAAGGTCAAAGGCTTTCTCCGCATCAACCATTACAATACTTGCCGGAATGAGGTTTGTATTAAAATAATCCAGTGCGTGTATTAAAAACTGGGTGTTAGCCGCCATTGATCTACCTGCTATAAAGCCAGTTTAATCTCTGTGGATTATCTCTTGGGCGGCAAGTAAAAACGTTCTGCCCATACCTTCATCAAGATTTTATAATCGGAATTCAAAAGGCTAATGGGCCTATATGAATTCACATCTTCTGGGTTTTTATCTTTTTAACAAAAGAAACGATTATTGCTTCTTTAAAAGCTGCTGGAACAGCACCACCCTTTTGACAAAGTTAAATAAATTTCTCAAGGGGTAGTGAGTTCCTTTAAAAAAACTTTAGAAAACTCGATAGGGAAGCCGTCCTGCCCACAAGCTTTTGTCCCGGCTGTTGATTTAATAGCAACTGAGATTTCGGTTGCTTCCATTCCATTCCAAATTTGCCAATCCGATTATCTGAAAGTTTGGGAACATTCATATTTAAAAAATATTCCTGGATTAGCTCCTCCTCCACTAAATATTCAGTAGAATACAACTGACGAAAGTGGTCAACGAAAGTCTGTGAAATATCACTACCATTCACTACTTCTTGACCGGTCCGAGGGTCTAGAATTTTAGATATTATAGCTGATTCTTGCTTTTTCCTAGTAGAATTTGCCAAGAATTTGCCAATTAACTGGCTTTCTTCATAGACCCTCTGTTGAAATATTTGTGAGTTGCAAACTTCTTCTAAAGTTAAAAAATCCCTCAGCGCTGATCTTGCCTGCTCATATTGGTTTGGGAGAAGCTGGAGTTGGAGAGCATATTCCTGGTCCACTTCAGTTTGCAATTGAGCTATCTTAGTCCTCCGGGTGTTGGACTGGGCAGCCGTAAAGGCTATTATCTGTCCACGGGCTGCTGCTTTAAACCCCCCCCACACCGAAAAAGGGGCTGCCGTATTCTCATTAATCAGAAAATATTCCAGAATCCACTCTCTGAACCTCTGAATCCAATCCTCATTTTGCAAGAGGAGACGATCCAGCTGCCACCTGGGACGTTCCCTACTTCCTCCCCCAAGCACCATTTCTATCCCAACATAAGCATGGTCTGAAAAAGGATTACAGCCTATGCCAGCATCTTGAATCTGGAGGGATCTGGAGGTAAGAAAAAATCTATTTGAGACGCCGTCCGAAAACGGTGCGAATAGCAGGTGTAGAATTCCTTATCTAGATTGATTTCCCGCCATGGATCCACCAATTGATATTCTTGTATAATGGCTCCCACTATTTTTTTTGTATTTGGTTTTAGTTGTTTTTTATTTTTATTCGAGGTATCTTTCCTTACATCCTGTATGAAGTTGAAGTCCCCACCAAATATCACCTGCCGGGGAGATCCTATCAATAAATCATTAATTTGAACCAGGGGTACAGTATCATCTGAGACCGGGCCATAGTAGTTTATAAAATTTAACGTTTTTCCCTGTAACTTAGCTACTACCCATAGCCACCTCCCATGTGTATCCCGATGCACTTGCAGAAATTCCCAGGGTAGTTTACTCGAAAAGTAGATAGCTACTCCTCTAGCCGCAAGACCTGAAGATGCAAAAAAAAACTTTAGAAAAAACCTTGGGTATAAAAAGTTTAGGAGAATTAGATTTCAGATGTGTCTCCTGCAGAAACAGAACTTGGGGATTTAGTGAAGATAACCATCTGATAAGAGCGCCATACTTCTTTTTGTTTAGTATACCATTGGCATTAACTGATAGGATCTTACATTTACTGGTTACCATAATTAACTCTTCCTTGTGTATTTTCTGAACCTTCTGAACCTTCTGCTCGTGCTCTTTTTTCTGCTGTGATACCCACCCTTCCCCACCCCACTCAACCCACCCACCGGGGAGGTGCCCCACCACGCTACCCACCTCTCACTCCCCCCTACTACTTTGGAGGGTGCCATGGAACTGCACCCAGCGTGACCCACCACCCCCCCTCCCTGACAATGGATTACTATAAAATAGCCTGGCCACACAAAAAGAGTGAATTGTATTACACGCATTAACTCACTTAGATCCGAAGTTTTACTTTAAGTAATTCCCCTACCTCATTATACCTTAAAGAGGTATAAAAGGAGGAGCAGAGATAGCCAGCCCAACAATCAACAAATATATCCACAGGTAGAAGAGAGCCCTCCAACACCCCTTAATTCGTTAATTCATTATGGAGCTGACATTTCCTTAAGAAAATCCTGAGCCTCTTGTAAGTTGGAGAACATATGGAATTTCCCTTGACTAACACCCGAAGTTTTGACTGTTGGGCAATAGACGCCTGTGCGCCTTGAGCTTTAAACAAAAAGAGCAACTTAACAAATTCTTTTCGTCTCCGGGCCGCGGCCGCAGACATATCAGGAAAAATTCTACAATTAGAGGTTTCGTTCACAGAAAATTGCCTTTGTTGTATGGCTTTAGTCAGGATCTTCTCTTTTTTATCCGGTAATCTGCAAAGTTGACTAGGATGGTGCGAGGGCCACTCATACTTGGCAAGGGATGGAATGGAACTCTGTGGGCCCTGGTAATTGTAAGATCCCCACCAAACTTGGGGAGAACCTTTTCCTTGATAAAGGATTCCACCCATTGCGGTGTCTGGGAACCTTCCATTCTCTCGGGCACTCCCACTATACGCAAGTTGGAGCGACGAGAGTGATTTTCCAGCTCCTCGAGCTTGCTTTCTAACGAGCTCCTGTCCCTTGTAACTTCGCGTACTTTGATAGTCAGTCCGGTCATCTGGTCCTCAAGCTGGGAGATCCTGGATTCCGCTGCCTGAATCTTAACTGGGAGACAGGCCACCGCATCTTCGATCTTTCCAAGGCGGAGATGAAGGGAAGCAATTTCATTCTCCTGGGACCTTTTCATTTCACGTATTTCATCAAGGATGATATTAAGCAAAGTTTTTATATCTAATTGTTTAGTGGCGATTGACTCTGCAGGAACATTTGTTAAACTTTCAGCTGAATCTAGAGCTGGATCAAAAGCTGGAAGTTGTACTATGGCTGATATTTCTTGATTCTTCTGGCTATGGATCAACTGTAGTATTTTGGAAGATTTTTGCTTCTGAACGGGAGACACTTGCCGATTATGGAGATCCAATTGACCCAATTGATCCTGCTCCGGAAGCCCAGGGGAAAACACTGGGCTGCTGCCAGTCTGTGTCTGATTCAGGGCTGGCTGAGAGCATGGCTGGACTCCAGCCTTTACAGCAGGCAAAGGAGGAGGATTCAAAGCATGCGACTCATTCATCGAGGTAGACAAAGCAGGAAGATTTTGAAAGAGAAGAGGCGCAGGAGAGGCGAGAGAGGTGGCGGGCGAAGAAGATGAGCTGAGATCTAAAGGGGACTGACATAAGCTAGAAAGATCCCCAGCCACCATCTGACGTGGAATTAGCTGAGGAGGAGCTGGCTGCGGTAGCTTTTTCGAAAAGAGGGGAAACTCCTTAACACCCTTTCCGTCCTCTTTACTGCTTTCATTAGTGACGGAAGTGTCCACATTTAACTTGCCCCCTTCACCAATTGCTTGAATTTCTATTATAGGTATCGTAGGGGAAGTTCTAGATCCCTGGCTCAGTCCTGTGGACTCTACTGCCGATTCATCTTCAGAACTCTCAAAACTGGAAATCTGAACGAGGCAGCTCCCCACAAGTCCTTTTCTTCCAGCTCCCGCAGCCAACGCCTTAGCATGTGTCTGCGCCAAGGGAGTCTTTGCCTTTAAACCAGTTGCTGCATCCACCTTGCCGACTGGGTTGCTTTGCTTGTTGTGCCTCCCCATTTCAGCCCTTCTCAATGAACCTGCTCGGGAGAGAGCGTAGTAAACGTAGTGGAAAAGATGCTGTACCCCTAGTTGGCCGGAGTTTTCTCTTTTTTTTTTTTCCCCTTTCGTTTTCCTCCCCTTATCTACTTCGCTTGGCCACCGCTGTGCAGTCCTTTTGTCAAAGTACTCTCCACACAAATCGCCTCAGCTCCAGCTCGCCGCTCCCAACCTCCTCACCTCTCTTTCCTTCTTGTACTGCCCATCGTCCTCCTCTTCCAGAGCCGATTCAAGCACGTAGAACGTTGCTTAGCCGATCAACATCCGGAACCACCGTTAAGCGTTGCTCCGCTGGTCGCTACTCCCG
Organism: Calotriton arnoldi; assembly: GCA_963921515.1. Taxonomy (NCBI): domain Eukaryota; kingdom Metazoa; phylum Chordata; class Amphibia; order Caudata; family Salamandridae; genus Calotriton; species Calotriton arnoldi. Next base: position 749,808 of record CAWUFW010001531.1, on the reverse strand, counting down.
CCGTTATCCCGACCATTTATTCCAAGAATCCAAGATCGAAAATCCCGTCTGGCAGAGCCCTTCTGCCTTTCTGCCTTTCTGCCCTTTCCGTTCTTCTCCGTTTCTTTTCTCCAAGCTGTGCTTAAATTTTCCTCAAGGGCTCCCACGGACTCGCCAAGACGCGAAGGCAAAGGCCGCCGAACTATGCCGCCATTGCCGTCAGGGGGGCGTGGTCACCAACAGCTACTCGGAGGCGTGGTACTCTGTCATAGCCGGCCATATTCTGACAAATTCTTGATAAAAAGGTTCTAAGGCTAAGTTGAAAAGGAACGGGGACAATGGACAACCTTGTCGGACACCTCTACCTAAATTAAAATAAGAAGATGTGCTCCGATTTGCACAGACTGCCGCTCTTGGATTAGAATACAAAATTGATATTAAGGAGATAATTTTAGGACCAAAGCCAAACCACTTAAGTGTGTGAAAAAGGTAAGGCCATTCCACTCTATCAGATGCTTTCTCTGCATCTAAGGCTATTGCTGCCAAGAGATGCGAAACATGGGAGGATTTGAACAAAATGTCAAAAAATAAACGAGTATTGTCTGTAATAAAACATCCCTTAACAAAACCAGATTGTTCCATTGCTAGTAAATCAGGCAAATAGGATTCCAGGCGTAAAGCCAAGGCCTTTGAAATTGTTTTATAGTCAATATTAACTAGGGAGATGGGCCGATAGTTTTTACAATATCTTAAGTCTTTTCCCTCCTTAGGAATGAGACAAATTAAGGCGTCTAAAAAGGAGCCAAGGGATTCGCCTGAGTGTAAAAATGATTCTAAGAGGTTATGTAATTTGGGAATTAGCAAATGTGCGAAGTGTGTAAAGAACTCAACAGTGAAACCATCTGGTCCTGGGGCTTTGTCTTTCTTGAGTGTCTGTAATGCGGCGATGAGTTCCTTTTGTGATAAGTCGGATTCCAAGTGTAAAATCCGGTCGAGTGTCAAAAGGTTGTTGAATGTCAGATAAAAATTGAGAAATATGATGTTCTGAGGGAGGATTTTCTGATGTGTATAATGTCTTATAGAATTGGAGAAATTCATTTAAGATATCAATATCTTTAAATTTCAATGTTTGATCTTTATCCATAATGGACTCTATGTTGAGTTTGTTTGGTTTATCTTTCAAATAATTGGCTAGTACTTTCCCGGCTTTATTCTGACCTCCATAGAATTTTGCGCTGGCCTTTAATGAATATGTTGAAGCATTGTTTGTCGACTCCTTATTAAACTGAAATTTGATGTTTATAAGTTCTGATAAACACTCTTTTGACTTGGAAGAGTAATAAGAGTGCTTCAGTCTCTTTATCTTATTTAGGAGGGTTGTGGTGAGCTCTTTGGATTTTCTACGTTTTTTTAAACATTTCCAATAACAAAATCTCTAGCTGCTGCTTTGAAAGCATCCCACACCACGTGAAAGGGCAAAGTTTCAGATTGATTAAAGAAAAAATATTCGTTAAAAAAGGAAACAAAAGAGGAAGTGAAGGTTGGATCTAAAAGAAGAGCATTGTTAAAACGCCATTTCCGAGGTGTGTTAGGCTTCTGCAAAACATCCAGTTGAATGGTATTAGGAGCATGGTCAGATATTAGAATAGATCCAATGTCAGCTGCCATTAATGACTGAGAGATATTGTGTGATAGAAAAAAATAATCTATTCGTAATTGGGTGTGATGGGCCAGAGAGTAATAGGTGTACTCCCTTAAGGTTGGGTTACAGAGTCTCCACGCATCTACAAGCTTATATTGCTTAATAGTTTGTAAGAAAAGTTTATGTGATTTATGAGGAACAAAGAGGTTCTCTGAATTACGGTCTAAAAAAGGATCAAAACCTGGTTGCAATCTCCTGTAAGAATAAAGTTATCATCAATACAGTTTGCAATCTGTTGAGCCAAGGATATCCAAAAAGAGGAATCCCCAGCGGTGGGTGCATATATATTAAGTAAAGAGACTGGAGCATTTCCCAACATCAGTTTAGTAAACAACCATCTACCATTTTCATCAGAACACTGTGATAACAATTTAACAGGAAGGGATTTACGACAAAGAGTTAGGACTCCATTACGTTTGCCATCTCCTGGCGAGTAAAAGACCTCCCCTACACCGGCCTCTCTTTAACTTTAATGATTCTTCAGCCGTTAAATGAGATTCTTGTAGACAGGCTATGTCTGCCCCTAATTTAGCTAAATGAGTTAACACCCTTTGCCTTTTAATAGGCGAATGTAAACCTCTGACATTCCATGAAATAAGTTTTAAGGACATAAGACTGACATGAAAGTAGATAAAAGGAACCAATCAAAGCAAGTCATCAAACAGCGGAGAGCATACCAAGAGATAAACCAACTACATACAAAGTGAATCAAACAGACTAAAGGAAAAGAGAGAAAAATAAGGGTATGTGTTTAAATACGTCATTAGAGGGATGAGGAGACCCGGAAACATCTTTTATTGGCAAAGATTGGTAAAGATTATGAAGCATTTCTAGGGTTGAGAACCACCAACTGTCTGCACTGCCCTCGAATCGAGTTGGGTTTAGGTGCCTTTTTTTGGACCTTGGATTGCCTTTACACTATTTCTGGAAAGAACCACTTACTTGTGGTCTCCATAGTTGTGTTCTTCAATACTTGATGAGCAAATACAGGGGGTGGCGGACTTGTTGTCGTAAAATATTTTTCTGAAGTTTACTATTCAATTATCTGGCCAGATATTGACGTTTATATTGTTTAGTAGGTTGTTTGTGCGATTTGTGACTAGACTCAAAAATTGGCCTGAATCCTCGGTCTCTGCTGAATTTATTAAGAGGTGCCATTGTGACATTTCAAATTCTCCTTTTCTTGGATTAAGTTTATATATCCTGTTTTTAGTTTTTTACAGTTCATCTGCCATATCCCCCCCAAGGAGACTTACACCTGTTGCCATCATAGGCGAACCATCAGTGTTTGTTTTTTCCACAGATTCTTTTTGGGGTTCCTGGTTGCTGAAATGATATTACACCAGCTCATCAAGCTTCCGCTTGACGTAGAGATGGTCTTCTGATATAAAGAGTGACAATTCAGCCAGTGTAGCTTTTTCTGTTTCTACCTTATATTCAATATTGTTTTTTGGGATTCTTGAAAAGACTCAATATTTTCTTCAGATTGCTAAGGTGTTTCAAGAGGTGCATATATGTTATAGACGATAATGTCTGGTTGGGAGAAAGTCTTTATCAAAACCACTTGAGCAAAATTGGTGGTGAGCTCCAAGGAGATGAATTCCATTCAAAGGTCCATACTGCAGCAAATCTGGAGTCCTACTTTGTTCCCTCTGCATCTTTTTGGAACTGCTTGTAAGGCATCATTCCTCTATAGCTATATGTGAGCAGTCAGTGAAGTCCGGATCTCCCAGTTTGCTTGAAATTCCAGTTGTTGTACTTGGTCCTCTCTGCAGGGTCACCCCCAAACCTTTTGCCTTCATGTGTCCCTAAAACATTGTAAAATCGACCTACATCTGATGACACATTTAATATACTGGGTGCCATATTTACACTTAGTTGTAAAAAGCTGAAAACATCAACCACTATTGATCACACTCTCTCGTGCCAGGTATCATTGTAAACCTCATCCCATAGGCCTTGAGAAATCATGTCCCATCATTCCTGTACACAATCAGCAAGAAGGTCGCCCAAACATGTACAAAGCTCATTACTATATAGTCACTCTTCCTTGTGTCTGAGTTGGCGTTCCGAAAACAGTCGCTGTTGGACTTGGAGCTCTCTGCAGGTTGACACCCAAACATTTTGACTTTACCCCTCCTGTGTTCTGAATTTCGATTTTTGTTGTATTAGGAATCTGTGCACTTTACCACTGCTAACCAGTAATAAAGTGCTTGTGCTCTGTCCTTAAAACATAGTAAAATTGGCTTACACCTAACTTGCACATTTAATTTACCTTTAAATCCCAGGTAAAGTGAGACTATATGTGCCCAGAAATTTCCAACCATCAATGTCTCAAGATGCTCTCAGTCGAAGTCATTTTAAATAGATTCTTTATTGATTATTTCCTTCATATTAAAACAGCTAGTCTGTTTTCCCCATACAAGAGCTTCACCAGGGCTGTAATATAAAAAATTCCCCAAAATTCCAAAAACCTCTAGTTATAAAATTAAAAACATAATCAACATTGTCAATTCAATTAAATTCCAACAATACCAAATGTGATGTATTGGCATATGGACTTTTGGCAGAAAAAAATGATATTTCATCAGATGCAATATGCATAGGGAAAGTATCATACTCGGGAGACATGTTTTCCTTTCATTTATACAAAAACTACAAAAGAGAAAAGTATTTAGAAGTTTGATACAGTTGAGCATATTGAGACATTGTTGGTTGGACTTTCTGAACCAAAGAACTACTAGAAATTAGGGGTGGGTGGTAAGCTCTGCTCCGCAGGTGGAGTTTGCAGAGTTTTGCCCTAGACCCTATCTCCTCGGGACAGGGTTGGCCTTCACGCAGTTTGACATGCGCAGTTCTTGTCATCCTTGTTGTCGAGGGTTAGCTGCATTTCCCACATGAATTCGGGCCGGAGGCATCTCAGCGCAGTGTGCAGCAGGATGGCAGAGGAAGCTAAAAGACTGGCGGGCTGAGCGGTCCTGGATAACCACATGAAAGTAACCATCCTGGGAAACTATGTGATGATAGCATCCATAACGTGTTTATCAGAAGAAATACTTGGAAGCTCGGAGAAACTAGACGTAGTTTCTTATGTGCACATGGGAGGCATGTTCAATGGTCGGAAGAGGCAGTAGCAACCCAGGGGGTTGAACTATCCAAACCAACAGCACCGTGTGGGCTGCACACAGTTTAGACCATGGGATTAGTTGCACCCGCTGCCCAGAAACAATCACATGATGCAGCCTGGGGTCAGCAACCCCAACACATGTGACTGATTGAATCCCAGGGTTTAATAACAAAATCTGACCTTATGTAATGTTATCTGGTGCTGCTGATGTAAAGCGCTCTGATGCATTTGGGCCAAGTTCATGCCAGCCAAAACTACAAAACAAATGCATGCGCAGTTTGGAGTTGTAAGATATCACCCTTTAGCAACCTGTGTCATGTTCCGTGGAGTGGGCCCAGAGTTGGCGCACACAGGCAATGTGATGTGCCATCATGTGGTCTCCGAGCAGCACACCAGTACCTGGCCATAGAAGACACGGAAGGACAGTTGTGCCTGCTCTTCAGAGAGCCCAGACATTTATCGACACAAAGGATCAGTTCTTGGAAGAACGTAATCGCTATCAGATTGATACACCTGCTTTCAATACTTTCACCTCCTCAACTGAGAAATACACCACCCTTCCCCACCTCGCATCTAGGATCGAGTCTGCTATACGCATGCAGCAGCAAAACGGTACATCAACATCACATTCAGATAAAACGGTACTACTATCAGCTGACATGAATCGTGATGTGCATCAAACTGAAATGAGAACTTTCGCCATCCTTCAGGACTCCTGCAGCTGCTCATCTGGTGCTATTAACATCAACGTGGTGGCGCCTCATCAGTATGCAGAGCAGAGCAGAATAACTCTCAGCCATACCCATGGCCTTTAATATACTTGCCATGTATGTACAGAATACAGCACAGAGCACAGGGCAATTCATGGACCTCTGAGCAATTATAGAGTAGGACAAACACACGGATACAAAAACACCAGTGGGTACGGAGGTATGTCGCATATAGGAAGGGAGGCACAGAATGCAGTGCAGCAGGCATCTCTGAACTTCAAAAGAAACCCTTTTTGTAATTGATAGTTAATTGCACCAACAATTACAGATGAGCAGTCTATCACAATGGTGGAGACAATCGCTTTTAAGAATCATATCTCAATACATTTTTAGCTCAATTCCACCATCTACTTGCAACATGTAATGTAGAATGGCTCTTATTTCACACAGTCAATATTTTATGAAAAAGGACTGCATCAATTCAACATCCGCTCAGTTCAATCTCCCTGGTATAAGCTTTTCAGAAATAGGCGGAATTCCAGGTAAACTCATGGGGTTTGATGTAACCCTGCTGAATTCCACTGAGTGAAACTCCACGAGTTCCGTCAAGCGTACTAGAAATGGGTCACATAATGTGCGTTGCCTCTCTGTCCTATTGCACAATAGGGCAGGGTGCACTGTATTTAAAATGTAAGACAGGTGTTTTTAGGTTATACATGTCCTGGTAGTGAAAAACTCCTAAATTCATTTATCACTAATGTAAGGCCTACCTCTATATTAGGATAACATTGAGTTACAGTATTAGATCTAATAAGTGTTAATTTTTTATTGGGAGCAGGTATAATTAAAACGCTTGACTCAAATGAATTGTAATTTAAAATCCTTTTTAATGGCAACGTTGGATTTTAGATTACAATTTTGAAAATGCCACTTTTAGAAAATTGGCATTTTCCTACCTAAAACTTTCAGAGGAATTTCCAGCTGCCTGGGCCTGTTATTGCTCCCCCATCAGGAATGCGAATTAGGTCCAGGCAGTGAACAATAGCATCTGGGTGTAGGTGGTAGTGGGCCATCCTGCCTTGTTCCCCAGAGAAATAACCTGCTGACTTTGGCCTGACTTGTTGCCCAGAAGACTTCCTTGCTGCCTGAGGCCTGCCTTGCTCCTCAGATGACTGCCTTGCTTTTACCAGAGGACTACCCTGCTGCTTGAGGCTTGCCTTGCTCCCCAGAGGACTGCCCTGCTGCTTGAGACCTGGCCTGCTCTCTGTGAATGAAGTCTGAACCTGCTCCCTTCATCCCAGGCTACCTGTGTGACTCCAAGGGTCAGTTGACCAACTTCCTGTTTTGAACTACAGCAACACAAAAGCTCCAGAGGCTCCCCTGCAACTGCCCAGCTGACCTGCTGCAACTGGTCCTGCCTAGACCTGGCTGAGCCCTGCTGGCCTGCTGGCCTCTGCTAACGTGAGCCCCTGATCCCCAAGAGGTGCCTCTCCAGGTCCAAGGCCCTTGGGTGGCAGCAGAGTGTAATACTGAATTTCTGGACTCTTGGTGCATGACTTTGAAACAGTAACTTTTACAACTGGACTAACCTGGTCCCGGGCCCCATAGCTTTCGGCCCAAACTTGTGACTTTTCCCTGGTCTAGCAAGACCAGATGACTGCGAGTGGCGCTTTGTGCTTTTAGGTATTATACGTACCTGAAGCTTTGAAATTGCCTATCTTCGGTTCTACTGACTGGATTTTTTTCACTTTGGTCTCAGTTTATTTATTGAAATGTACTCTATTTTTATAAATTAGTGTGGGATTTTTCATGGGTTGTGTTTTCACATTGTACCTGTTTGTGGTTGCATATATTCTTTACATAGTGCCTCTAAGTTAAATCTGACTGTGTTTGTGCCAAGCTACCAGAGTGTTAAGCACAGCTTAATTTTATGACTTTTGTGGTTCACCCTAACAAGGACTGTGGTTGTTGCTGGAGTAGGGTTTTCACCCCCTCAATCAATAACCCAATTCTGTATACCTGTGATATTCCAGGAGATCTAAAACCACAATTTGGAAGCTACATGTAATCTCCTGTATATGTATTTATTCTTATCCCCTGTTGCTTTGACCTCAGCTGCTCAACAAGTGTAAATGTGCTGTGCGGAATGTTGGAGTGGTGATGATGAATGGAATGTTTGGGTGCCGGTGAGGTGTGACAGTTGGAGTATGGTATGAGCAGCAGACAGGCTGCTCCTGGTGGGGCTGCTCTCTATGGATTTACCAACCTGCAACTAAGACTAAATAAATCATCATAATTTACACTTGGCTACCAGACCTTCATTGTTCCATTTTGGTGACGTTTTAAGGAAAAGAAACCCTGGGTGGTACATAAGAATCTACAGAAAGAAGAACTTTAAAGGAAAATAATTAAGGAAACTAAAAATACAGAGATAGACAGAATGCCCTTCAGCCCTGCAGCCCCACCAGTGACCTCTACATCGGTCGGCCCCAGTCAGGGCGTGCTTCTATTTACATCGTTGGATTCTCTTGTGTGTAATAACAACGTTCAATGTACTGTCCGTGACCAGCCACGTTGGGTTTTATTTAAGGAGCCTGCATATGCTGACAAGGAAAAACTTCCTGTCTCATCATACAGCCCTCAGGCAGCGTGTTTGTGTATAGGTAGTCTGTATTTTTCATACATCTTCAGGCAGAATGACAGGCACAACGTGGACTAAGAAGAACGGTATAATTCCCGGCAGTGCACAGCTACATCTAATCAGCATTGGTGTGTGTGGTTTTAACTAGTTTGTCGGTTTATTTACTGTGTGTGTTCATTACTTTATTTGCATTTCTTTGGAGCTGATCTGTGTACGTTAAAAAAAAAGACTGTTACTTCTGTGCGAGGGTTGAGTGACGCTTATCTCATTCGATATTGCTGCGTGGATGACGTTAGTCACTGTGAAGCCTCGGCGCACATCTCCTTACTGTTTCCATGGAGGCGTGAGAAGGTTGGAACATAGGTTGCTCTGAAACGTTTCGTGCAGGCACACTCCTGGAGCCACAAAATTCATTTTTAAGTGAGGTCATCTTTGTTTTTGCAGCCAGCCAGCTGGCTGCGTTTCATGCCGTTCAACACAGGCTGCGGTCTAGCCCGCTTGGCTGGCCTGCGAGCAGCGTGGGTAGGGGAGGCCAGAGTCCCCACTGACTTCAGCAACCTCAGCACCCAGCAGCTCAGCGAACTGGAAGACGCGATGGTTGAAGCTGGCAGAAATCCAGGTAACATTTGTTACGCATCTGAAGCGGAGGGCCACTATACTTTTGAGGATGGCTTGGAAGTTGATGAAAGCTGGCGTTCAGAAACAGCTTGTACTTTACAGTGAATCATTACAGCATATTAAGGGAATCGGTGCTGATTCTGCTCTGTTTTGTACGTAACCTTCTGTGGGAGACAATGGACATGCCTCAAAGTTAACTAGATAGACTCCAACTGGTCGTGTTCTGCAGTTTTTTTTTCTTCAGGACTAGTGATGTTGTGTGCCAATTCGTGTCAGATATCGCTCAGAAAGAGATCTGGCTGTGTCTTAATCGGATACAGTCCACTTTTAGCAAGAGAAAAAAATGTTTGCTTATTTAGTATTCATTTTGATTCATGTTTCATTTATTGCCTGATGATTTACTTTGTAATGCCATTTTTTTCCCTGGTTTTCAATACATATTATTGTTTTTCTTACTAGTAGGCTCTGTTTTCATTAAGGTCCTGAACGGTATGTTCCTGTGTGCATTTGTATTCTTACTGGTGCGCTAACTTCTTGTGGGTGGGCATTTTGACCATGATTCTGCTGGGTTGATTTATGAACAGAGTATATGTCTTTCCCTACTGTGGTGACATATTTATTTCCATTGTGGGAAATAGATTTCTGGTGTTCAAGTGCTCTTTTAGTGAGTGTCCCCACTTAGTTTTCCATCATGTGTAAAACTACATTTTTTTTACATCTTACTTTACATGCTCTCAAACGAGGGATAGCTGTATGGGTAATGTCACTCATTTCAACATTATAGGCTAAAGGCCCTTATATGAGGAATAGCTGTATGGGTGGTAGTCACCCATTTCAATATTTTACACTACATGCCCTTGCATTAGGGATTCTTTTTGGGTGGAAGTCACCCATATCTACATTGTTTGTTACATGCCCTTTCTAGAGGGATATCTGGATGTGTTGCTAGTTACCCATCACTACACTTTACATTTCAAACCCTTACATGAGGGATGACTGGACAGGGTGTAAGTCACCCATTTCTACATGTTTCTCTTGCTGCCCTTACATGAGGAGTGGCAGTACAGGTGGGAGTCACTCATTTCTACATTGTTAGCTATGTGTCTTTACATGAAGGATGTTTGTTGGGGGTAAATTTCACCTGTTACTTAGGGGCTGATTACGATGGTGGTGAAACCGCCACCGGCAGCCTGCCGGTGGCGGTTTCACTGCCATCGTAAAGCACTTCTCCGCCCGCCAAATTACAAGGCGGGCGGTGTGTTGGTGGACGCAAAGTCTGTCCGCCACGGATCCGCCACAGGCAATCGTTATGATTGCCTGGTGGACCCACCCTGCATCAACAATATGGTGGCGGTGCCTATCAGGCACTGTCTGCCATATTACGATGCTGCCTCCCCACCAGCCATTGTATGGCGGTGAAACCTCTATTCACAGGCTTGCTGGGATTGCATTTGGAGGCCCGTAGCGGGCCCTCCTTGTGTTGGGGGAGGTGGGTATGCATTGGCAGGGTACCCCCCTACATTTCCCTGCACCAGGTGGCAGGCACCGTGTGGAGTCTGCCACGTAGTGCAGGGAAATGCAAACACAGTGTTTCTGACATTGCGGCGGGTGCTGCAGCGAGCGGCACCCGCCACAATGTCAGAGATACACGATGCGACCGCCACGGTGGGGGGGCGCATCGTAATCTTGTGTGCAGGACCGCCACAATCCAGGCAGAGGGTCCCAAGCACCGGCACGATGGCGGATGGACGGAATTCCGTCTGCCATCGTAATGACCCCCTATGTGTCACACTACTTGCCTTTGTTTGGGGATATTTAGACAGGTGTATTTCGCCCATTACTTCTGTGTGATGCCGTGTTTTTGTTGTTTTTTTGTATTTTTCTTCCACTATAGTTTGTGTGTGTAAGTGTTAACCACATTTAGTTATTGTTGTGCTGTGTTGTACCACCGGTCATGCTTGCCTGGCCAGTTGGTGTAGATGGTGGTGATAATAGGGGCGATTGTGTTCTTGTCTTGTATGCTGATGTGCAACTGTCAGGGCTTTTCTTCAGTCTGCTAAGCATGGTGTTTTTTCTGTCAAATGTTATGAGTTTTATAAAGGGAGAAGATGTGTGATATTATTTATCAATATTTATCTCTGCATCTTCTTTATTTTCTCAATGCTTTATTATGGTTCTTCAGGTAAATGCGTTATTCCATCTTGCATTTGTGTATTTTTAGGTATTTACTCTTGTCATGTTTCTTCTTGTCAATGTTTTTTTCCTGTTTGCATTTTAATTTATTTGTGTTTTATAAAGGGGAAGGAAATATGTAATATCTTGTACATGTATTTATGCTTATCCCCTGTTGCTTTGGCCTCAGCTGCTCAGCCAGTGTGAATGTGCTGCATGACATGTTGGAGTGGTGATGATGAATGGAATATCTGGGTGCCTGTAAGATGAGGTGTGACAGTTGGGTTATGCGTTGAGCAGCAGGCTGGCTGCTCGTGGTAGGGCTGCTCTCTATGGATTTACCAACCTGCAACTGAGACTACATAAATCATCATAAACTACACTCGGCTACCAGACTTCCATGGTTACACTATTCATTTAACCCAAGAGGCTTGCTCTGGTGTTACTAGTCAGGTGGCTATGTTTTCCGGGTGCTGTTTACCAGGCATCTGATGTTGGGTACGTGTAAACTGGACTAACCAGTGTAGCTGTTGTTGAACCTTAATTCTTCATTTTGCTCCCCAAACCTGTACCTCAGCTCTCAGAACTTCCTCCAGTGGTGGGCTCACTGACATGCCTGCAACCACTGCAGATTCTGATGATCCTACTGACTTTGTTCATCGTGCCATGGCTCTGCTCAGTTGTGCTCTGCTTCAGTCTTGCCAGGTGGCTAGTGGGGCTACATAAAGTGACAAATGAGTGTTAAGGGCAAACATGAAGGTCCACATGTGGATACATGTGAGCACTATATACTCTAGGTGAGTAGGAGCTGTGTAGTGAATGACGCTTAGTGACAAGGGGACTATGGGAGTATTGGCAATACTGAGGAGGGTCATTTTTGCTAGTATTTTTGCTCACATTCAACATCTTTCCAATGCATATGGAATGCTCCAATTAGGTGCCCAACAGACAGACACTATATGGTTAGGTGTCAGGGGACACTAATCAGACACCAATTCCTGTGCATTTCTTCACCCTCCCAACTACTGTACTAGAATGTAGACTAGCACTTTCTGGTGTTTGTTAGGGAGTTGTGAGGAAATAGACATTTAAACAAACGTCATAGTGTGCTGCAAAATCCAGAAGGAAGGAAAAATGGCTGGGCAAGGGAGCCTGAGCTAGGACTTTTGGAAATAACAAATACAACATGCAACAAAGTGTATGTGGAGAGCTTGGGAGGCTTAACAGAACGGATGCTACAAATTAAGCTTAATTAGTGACTAAGGCCAGATGTATCAAACTTTCATGCAGCGCAATGCGGAAAGCAACCTTACCTTACCTTATTAATAGTAAATCTGGGAATGCGCCAAAATCCATAGGTGAATGCTTGCTAACAGCCACGCTCCACGCATGAAATGCCTCCCCGGGGCAGAGTAACGCAAGACAGCGATTTGCACTGCCTTGCATTACTCCAGATTTATTAAGCCATGCAGGGCCAAGTAAGGTGGCCTTCCATAACTTGATAAATCTGACTTTAGTGTTACACTGCCCTTGTGCCTCCTTGAGTAGCGCAAGGGTGACACAACACTATGATAAGTATGGGCCTTAATACTAGATAAACAATATACAGTACAATAATCAAGGCACTTACTGAGTGGTAATCTATTGGAGATAAACGAAAATCTCACAAATTTGAATTAGTAAGTTCTCACTTACTGACAAAGTTGAATTGCAGACACGGCTCCTGTCCACCACTGTTGCTGGGTTGTCCCTGATGCCATGCCTGGAAGTTCCACGGAGAACCATCCGTCCACAAGAAGATCTTCTTCTGCAGACAAAGGAGATTGAAAATACACAGGTACTGGAATCAGATATGAATTTGTACTTGTTTTAAAATCTACCTAAAGCAGACCTGTGTGCAGTTACATTGTCAAAAGTGAATGAAGCAACATGAGCCGAGTGGCTGTTCATAAAAATAATATTTATCTTAATGTGGCCCCAAAATTCCCAGTTCAAGGCTTAACAGTTTCACCAAATGTAGGGAATCTGGTTCTGCTTAGCAGCAAACTCAGAACCTGCATTCTACCCTGACAAACCCTATGCTGTGCTCAGACAGAGAGGTCAATGTTTATATGTTACAGATATAAGGCTTGCACATGATGCACTTCTGCCAATGCCGCTACATAAGTGAGTATGTTGGAGTGAAATGGAAGATGGAGACGGGATTTGGAGAGAAGGTACTCAAAATTAAATAGAGACAAGGGCAGTAAGTACTGAAGTCACCAAAAAGGTAGGATTTTCTACTATTAGGTGCAAATGACTGGAAAAAATGCCAGGACATGACAGCCAGCAAGGCCTTCTTGCAATATGTTTCTCAGAACTGCCTGCCCATAATGGCAAACACTTCGGCACCATGCATCTACAGAGAGGCAGACATGTATAAAAGGTAATAATTCAGGTTCACATTTTAAAATTTTGAGATGGAAGCGGGTGGAGTGTTCTGGGTAAAGGAAGCCTGTTTGAAAGAATAATTTTTTAATGATGTGGAGCTGAAGAACATCAAAGGACTAGAACTGGGTGTCCGTGGTCATGAATATGAGTTAGGCATAGCGGTAAATTACATGTATGAAAGCAGGTGGTAAAAATTCCTGAAAGTATAGGGAATGAAAGGAAAGCTACATAACAATACATACAATGTAAGACCAACCCAATAATACAAAACAAAAAAAAGTACATGTATGGAGCTAAAAAACATACAATCTCATACACACCGACATGCAGGGCCAGACCTACATAAATAGTCATAGACAGGTGAAGCTCTCAAAGGTTGATTGCAGCAGCTCACACTTCCATTCCATGGTATACCACAATGGATGTAGTACTGCTGGGCCACTATATCATGCTATGCCAGATCAATGTTTCTCTACAACAAACGATGCAGCATAAGGATGGAAACCAGGCTACCAATCAATGACCTCAAATGGTGCAGTAACGCAGGAGACACAGTTCGGCTGGAACCCATTAACATGTCAGCTTGAGATCCAGGGGATACACAAGCTTGGTACGGCAAACGGGCACCATACAAAACATATTTTCATCATTACGCATACCCTAGAGCCCAACATCAGGATCTTCTGCCGCCCCCCCTGCCAAAAATGTTAGCAGCACTAGAATTCAGGCACCACAAAGCAGACAGTAGGATTGGTGTGTGGCATTTGTCAGTCATCCTTTAGCAAAATGCTCTGCTAAGTATTGGAGGCTTTGCAGTGAGTTATTGCACAGCATATACAGTTCTCCTTGGTCACCATGACAGCTAATGCCAGCAAAGCAAGTATTTGTACTAAAGTAGCATTTCCTGGAATCCTGACAATTGACTGCACTCATGTACACCTGGTGACCTCCATTAGACAAGAAAGGGTGCTGAAACAGTATAATGAAGCACACTATCAATGTGCAAATGATGTGTGATCTGGATCTGGGTATACTGAACTGGTATGTTAGGTGCTATGGATGCAACCACAATCAGACTATCCTGACAAGAAGCAACAATAGTCATACTGTGGTAACACTTCACTTTTAAGGTACTGGGTAGACAAATCAATCCTTCATTTTCAAGACTGCAATGCCTTATGATTTTTGTAGTCCAACCTCAATACATCCAAGTAGTACCGTTGGAGAGTTGTTTGCCCCTAGGAAATCACATTCATTGATCAATGTGAATATGTATAACAAATTAACAATGATAATGATTCTCAGCCACGTTACAATTACAAAGTAGCCCCTGACAGGAGAGATTCACACAGAAAACAATGAATATAGGCCTGAGATCAGTGCTATATTAAAGCTGTCCAGCCGGACAGAAATATTTAATAATGTATCAAAACACATAGAACACAAGAATAAAGTGGGACACATTCCTGCGTCCAACGCAACATATACAACAAACGACACAAACAAACAGAAATTCACAAATTCAGAAAAAGGCTCAGGCAGGGCAAGAAATGCTTGTAAATTGTATAAAGAATTGCAACAAGCACACAATATGTAGTGACACAGTTACACATCAGTAATTAATTCAATTGCGTTTACGGTGCATATAAGGTTGACGACGTTTCGATCCCGTAGAAACAATATTGGGATCATCATCAGGATGTAAAAATGACATGCCTGAGGGAATTTTGGCCTGAAAGACAATAGTGAGAGGTAGAAGGGGACAAAGGAAAAGTAAGTAGATAAAAAGGACTTTAGAAAAAATGGTCTATAACATAGTGCTAGTGAGAGACAATGGTGTTACAACTCATCCATCCAGACATCGTGTACTAGGTGTTGATATGATAGACATGCTGGGTGAAAAGAAACAATGATCTCAAAGTGCAACAATGGAGCAAGACCTTAAATTGTTACGAGCGTGGATGCATCTTCAATTTGTCCAGACATGGTAAGAGCTAAACGCATGCTCGTAATGGTTTCAGACCATACAATTGGTGGCTATTCCTGATATTTGTCTCTTTTCACCAGCAACAAGACGCTCGAGTGATCTAACGTGCCTCCGTGCGTCCGCAGTAATCTCTACCTGGCATTATCGCAACCGCCTTATTGCTTGCCCTCTGCTATTACGCTTGGTAAGCTGCACAAACTCACGCCGCTATAGCACTTGTATGCAAGGCTGCCATTTCACCTGATGCATCCACGTGGTAACAATTTAAGGTCTTGCTCCATTGTTGCACTTTGAGATCGTTGTTTCTTTTCAGCCAGCATGTGTATCATATCAACACCTAGTACACGACGTCTGGATGGATGAGTTGTACCACCATTGTCTCTCACTAGCACTATGTTATAGACCATTTTTTCTAAGGTCCCTTTTATCTACTTAATTTTCTTTTGTCCCCTTCTACCTCTCACGTCGTCGACCTTATATGCACCGTAAATGCAATTGAATTTATTACTGATGTGTAACGGTGTCACTACATATTGTTTGCTTGTTGCAATTCTTTATACAATTTACAAGCATTTCTTGCCCTGCCTGAGCCTTTTTCTGAATTTGTGAATTTCTGTTCATTTTGTCGTTTGTTGTATATGTTGCTTTGGACGCAGGATTGTGTCCCACTTTATTCTTGTGTTCTATGTGATTTGATACATTATTAAATATTTCTGTCCGGCTGGACAGCTTTAATATAGCACTGATCTTAGGCCTATATTCATTGTTTTCTGTGTGAATCTCTCCTGTCAGGTACTACTTTGTAATTGTAACGTACTACTACCCAAGGTCCCCGACCATTACAATTGGGTTCCCTTGTTATTTAAACACAATGATTCTCAGCCAAGCAAGCATTTTAACAACTACATGTACTTCCATTACAACTCTCATGTTTCTTACCTTGGATTCCTCCAAACATGACACCTGCTTTCCTGTCTTCCTCATGCTCTAAATGGCACACATCCAGTATTTAACATATGAGCTAAATATTGATTCTGTGGTGCATGATAAAAAATTATAATAAGTGTTATTTAACACGTGTTATTTAACAAACACCATGCTATTAGTCTTTACCCAATGCTATAGTTTGGTGGGGTTTACCACCAAACTTGTAATCAAGCCCTGTGTGGTTTAGTACCAAATTAAGGGGGATATATACAAAAAAATGCCGGAGCTTGGTGTTATGCCAAATTTGGCAATGCCGTGCTCTGACATTTTCAAAAAGCATGGATGTGACAAATTTACAAAAACACGATGTGCCCCTGCATTTCCTCTAGCGCTGGTGCTAAAAAAGCTGCTTAGTGCCAGCACAGGCCCCCTTGCACCATGTTGCAAGGGGGCCTGTGCTGCAGGGGCAATTGTTTATGTGCAGGAAGTGCCTTCCTCCACATAAACAATCAATAATGTCAATTTGCTCTCTCTATCTGTGCTACAGAACGCAGGATAATTTCTCCTCGTATCACCATTCTAAGACAAGGTATTACCTGGCTTTAGTTTTTGGCGCTGTCCCAGCCTTGTAAATCTGGGACAGCATCAAAAAGCAATGTGTGTTGCGGTGGAACGCCGACTGCAACACCCATTGCCTGCCCCTTTGCCGTAGCAGACTGCAGCGGAAAGGGGCATATTTTCAAGGTGGCATTAAGCCACATTAAGTGACTTAGCGCCACCTTGTAAATATGGGGAATGGTGACGCTCTGGTGGTATTAGGGGCTTGTATATATGCCCCCCAGTCTGCTTCTGTGGAAGGCTTTTGAAACTAACACTGAAAGAAGAAAGTCAAATTTCTTGCCACATTCTTGTCGGTCCTCAAATAACACATCGCCAGCAATACCAAGATGAACTGGTACCAGTTTTTGTTTTTCTTTGCTAAAGAAATTGAAACGGCTCCTCTTTGAAACTTACATCAGAACTGCTGCTCAAGGCTACAAGCTCTCACATTTCATGGTGGGAAAACTCTGGCTCATGGCCTCCAAGACTCTATATTGCCTCCCTTACAGGCATCTTACATGCTGCTGTGCCTTAGCAAGGGTCTGAAAGTTATGCCCACATTCCTTTCACCCTGATGGAGCCCCGCTGTCTCTCCTGAAAGCTATGACATGGCATGGTTCGCCATTTTGGTTCAAGACTTGCATGTTAATATATAACCTAGACTCGCAGAACAGTTAATTGCCTTTCTCTCAATCATCTTTAAGAGGTGAACAGAAGAGTTGTCCCTAGACCTTAAGTCTCTTCGGTTCCTGTGCCTGTCGTCAGATGCCTTGAGATGTGCGACTGCTTCAAGGTGTTCCCTTTACTCTACTAAGGAAGTAGACTGGTTATTCTCTACTGTCAGATGTAGCTGTTGAGATGCTAATTCAGGCAGTGAGTTTTCCAGTGCATCTGGGTGCTTAAATTCCTTATTATTCCCATCTGTCTTAATCAGCATCATTGCAGGCTCAAGCAGACTGTTTCGAATGTCCCATTTTTAAGTTTTGATTTGAGTGCTAGGAATTCTCCTTATTTTCTGATTGGTCTCATAAGAAAAATCTTGAGAAATGTAGATCTTATTTTCTCCATACAGAAAAGGGACACATTTCTTCCCTTCCATGATTACCTGGTGTGCTTGCTAATGGCTGATGAAACAGGCAATCACTACCTTTGGATGCACTTTCTTATTGCTGTTGAGGCTTCTGATACTAGGTGCTCTCTGTAGTGCCAGTGGTGGATCAAAGGTTAATTTGGTGAGTCCCAGAATGAAGTGGGTGAGTGTTAGACCTGACAGCCCTAGAGTGGTCTTCCCCTCAACTTTCTGCCTACCTCCTCCATTTATTTGACCTCGTTTTGCTGGCTTTAGGACTCTTGTGCACTTTAGCACTGCTAACCAGTGCCAAAGTGCTTGTGCTCTCAACCCTGAACATGATAATATTGGCTCATCCCCAGTTGGCATATCTAATTTAATTATAAATTCCTAGTAAAATACACAGCATGTTCCTAGGGCCTATAAATTAAATGCTACTAGTGGGCCTGCAGCACTTATTGTGCTACCCACTTAAGCAGCCCTTTAAACGTGTCTCAGGCCTGCCACTGTAGAGTCTGTGTATGCAGTTTAAACTGCCATTTCGACCTGGCAAGATAAAGCTCTTGCGATTCCAACCCTGCCCTTTTTACACTCATAAATCACCCCTAAGGTAGGCACTTGAGTTGCAAAAGGCACTGGAGAGGATGAAGGGATGTAGGATGACCCTTCTGAGAATACACCTGCAGTGGATGAGCCGGTGACCCCTGAATTGGAGATTCCTGCAAGGGCAAGGAGCAGTGTCTCTTCCCGCGACCTGTCCCCTGTGGAACTGGTGGAGAGGAGAGAGGAGAGAGATTTTAAATAGCAGATGGCAAAATGAAAAATGGAGGCAGAGGAGAAAAAAGAGCCTTTTTATGGAAAAGAAAATCTTACTGGCTCATTAACTGAGCCTTAAGGAGATGGACATCAAGGCCACACAGGCACATTCCAGCAGTGATGGGGGCAGCATACCTCCGGTACATGGAGGAGACAAAAAGGTTTGCATACCCAATTATTTGGAGCCCAGTTATGTGGTGGGATAGGACATTGTAAATGGATTTCTGCTTATGAGGATGCACTGAAGGTTCATTGTGTTCCTGAGAAGCACTGGCAGGTGTGGAGGGGGGCTGGACTGTGGAAACACATGCCCACACTGGGGAGAGATACACTTCTCATGCGAGAGATAGGGGACCAAACCAAGTACACCCCTATGAAGGCCATTATAATTGACAAATTTTGACTGTCCACTGAGATGTATCCCAAAGAGTGTGGGGCAGCAAGGTTAGTGATTTTAATGGGATGTACCTTTAATCATGAGGGAGCACATGCTTAGTATCTGTTTTTCAGAGTTGCACCAGCATCTTCAGACAGTGAGCTGACTAGCCCCAGGAAGCTTGCTGAGAAGGCGGACCTCTGGGCTAGCACGAGAGTGTCCAAAAAGGGATCTGGGGGGACTCCCACAAAGATGGTCAGGGTTCCAACCAGAGGAAAGAGGGGGGAGAAAAACTTAAAAACAATGAGAACCCAAAAGGCCCCCCAAGTAATTCTCAAAGGAATATTGGGAACTAGTCCAAGTCTGGTCCTAAGAAGAAGGGTTTATATGATCATAAGACAAGGATGTGTGTACCCCAATGTATTGAGTGCTACACATATGGACACTACGAAGGCAACTCCAAATGGCCCAGGAGGGCACTGCCTCCCTCTGGAGGGCAAATGCAAAAAGAACAATTGACGGACAGAATGCAGAACAATGTCATACATTCACCCCAGTACAGAGATCAGGGTCTAAATCCATCGTTTTTTTACTCCCCATGCCATTCCAGTTTGAACCAGTCATATGCAAATCAGTCTTGACCTAGCCCGAACTGCCAGTCCGTGTTCTCCCTGGACTGGAAACAAGCATCTTAGGACCGGTTTCGGCGTTTCACCCCTCATCATCCAGAATAGCTTGACTCCAGTGGCATGGGGAGCACGGGACCCACACCTGGGCATACCCATCCCATTTGGAGTGACACATGCAAAAAGAACAATTGATGGACAGAATGCAGAACAAGGTCATACATTCACCCCAGTACAGAGTTCTGGGTCTAAATCCATTGTTTTTTTTACTCCCCATGCCATTCCAGTTTGAACCAGCCATATGCAAATCAGTGTTGACCTTACGCGCAGTGAAAACAGTCCAGCCCAGCCCGAACTGCCAGTCCAGGTTCTCCCTGGACTGGAAACAAGCATCCTAGGACTGGTTTTGGGGTTTCACCCCTCATCAGCAAGGATAGCTTGACTCTAGTGGCATGGATAGCACGGGAGCCATGTCTGGGCATACCAGTCCCACTCGGGGTGACAAATGCAAAAAGAATAATTGATAGACAGAATGCAGAACAATGTCATACATTCACCCCAGTACAGAGATCTGGGTCTAAATCCATTGTTTTTTTACTCCCCATGCCATTCCAGTTTGAACCAGCCGTACGCAAATCAGTCTTGACCTTGGGCACAGTGAGAAAAGTCCAACACGAACTGCCAGTCCAGGTTCTCCCTGGACTGGACACAAGCATCTTAGGACCGGTTTCGGGGTTTCACCCCTCATCAGCCAGGTTAGCTTGACTCCAGTGGCATGGGGAGCAAGGGACTCACTTCTGGGCATACCCGTCCCACTCAGGGTGACAAATGCAAAAAGGAGAATTGATGGACAGAATGCAGAACAATGTCATACAATCACCCCAGTACAGAGATCTGGGTCTAAATCCATCGTTTTTTTACTCCCCATGCCATTCCAGCTTGAGCCAGCCATATGCAAATCAGTCTTGACCTTGCTCGCAATGGGAACAGTCTAGCCCGAACTGCTAGTCCAGGTTCTCCCTGGACTGGAAACAAGCATCCTAGGACCGGTTTTGGGGTTTCCCCCCTCATCAGCCAGGATAGCTTGACTCTAGAGGAATCGATAGCACGGGACCCTTGTCTGTGCATACCCATCCCACTCGGGGTGACAAATGCAAAAAGAACAATTGATGGACGAATGCAGAACAATGTCATACATTCACCCCAGTGCAGAGATCTGGGTCTAAATCCATCGTTTTTTACTCTTCATGCCATTTCAGTTTGAACCAGCCACATGCAAATCAGTCTTGACCTTGCGCGCAGTGAGAACAGTCCAGCCCGAACTGCCAGTCCAGGTTCTCCCTGCACTGGAAACAAGCATCCTAGGAGCGGTTTTGGGGTTTCACCCCTCATCAGCCAGGATAGCTTGACTCTAGTGGCATGGATAGCACGTGACCCATGTCTGGGCATACCCGTCCCACTCGGGGTGACAAATGCAAAAAGAACAAGTGATGGACAGAATGCAGAAAAATGTCATACTTTCACCCCAGTACAGAGATCCTGGCCTAAATCCATAGTTTTTTTGCTCCCCATGCCATTCCAGTTTGAACCCAGCCATTTGCAAATCAGTCTTGACCCTGTGCCCAATGGGAACAGTCCAGCCCGAACTGCCAGTCTAGGTTCTCCCTGGGCTGGAAGCAAGTATCCTAGAAACAGGGTCAAGACTGATTTGCATATGGCTGGGTCCAAACTGGGGTGGTGTGGTGAGCAAAAGAATGATGAATTAAACCCAGATCCTTGTGACTGGATGTGAATGTTTGCATTGTCCAGAATTCCGTCTATCAATTGTTTCTTTTGCATTTGTCGCCCTAAGTGGGAAGGGTATGCCCAGATGTGGGTCCTGTGCTTACTGCACCACTGGATTCAAAATAGCCTGGCTGATGAGGGGTGATGCCTCAAAGGTGGTCCCAGGATGCTTGCTTCTGGTCCAGGGAAGACCTGGCTTAGCAGTTCGGGCGGGACTGTTCCAATAAGGAACAGGGTCAAGACTGATTTGCATATGGCTGGGTCCAAACTGGGGTGTTGTAGTGAGCAAAAGAATGATGGGTTAAACCCGGATCCTTGTGACAGGAGGTGAATGTTTGCATTGTCCAGCATTCCGTCCAATAATTGTTTCTTTTGCACTTGTCGCCCTAAGTGGGAAGGGTATGCCCAGACATGGGTCCTGTGCTCACTGCACAGGTGGATTCAATCTAGCCTGGCTGATGAGGGGTGATACCCCGAAAGCGGTCCCAGGATGCTTGTTTCCGGTCCAGGGCAGACCTGGCTTAGCAGTTCGGGCTGGACTGTTCCCATAAGGAACAGGGTCAAGACTGATTTGCATATGGCTGGGTCCAAACTGGGGTGGTGTGGTGAGCAAAAGAATGATGGATTAAACCCAGATCCTTGTGACTGGAGGTGAATGTTTGCATTGTCCAGCATTCAGTCCATCAATTGTTTCTTTTGCATTTGTCGCCCTAATTGGGAAGGGTATGCCCAGACGTGGGTCCCCTGTTCACTGCACCACTGGATTCAATCTAGTTTGGATGATGAGGGGTGAGGCCCCGAAACTGGACCCAGGATGCTTGTTTCCACTCCAGGGAGGACCTAGCTTGGCAGTTCAGGCTGGACTGTTCCTATAAGGAACAGGGTCAAGACTGATTTGCATATGGCTGGGTCCAAACTGGGGTGGTGAGCAAAAGAATGTTGGATTAAACCCAGATCCTTTTGACTGGAGGTAAATGTTTGCATTCTCCAGCATTCCAGCCATCAATTTTTTTTTGCATTTGTCGCACTAAGTGGGAAGGGTATGCCCAGATGTGGGTCCTGTGCTCACTGAACCACTGGATTCAAACTAGCCTGGCTGATGAGGGTTGATGCCCTGAAAACGGTCCCAGGATGCTTGTTTCCAGTCCAGGGAGGACCTGGCTTGGCAGTTTGGGCTGGGCTGTTCCCATAAGGAACAGGGTCGAGACTGATTTGCATATGGCTGGGTCCAAACTGGGGTGTTGTGGTGAGCAAAATAATGAAGGATTAAACACAGGTCTTTGTGACTGGAGGTGAATGTTTGCATTGTCCAGCCTTCCGTCCATCAATTGTTTCTTTTGCATTTGTCACCCTAAGTGGGCGGGGTATGCCCAGACATGGGTCCCGTGCTCACTGCACCACTGGATTCAATTTAGCCTGGCTGATCAGGGGTGATGCCCCGAAACCGGTCCCAGGGTGCTTGTTTCCGGTACAGGGAGGACGTTGCTTGGCAGTTCGGGCTGGAGTGTTCTCATAAGGAACAGGGTCAAGACTGATTTGTATATGGCTGGGTCCAAACTAGGGTGGTGTGGTGAGCAAAAGATTGATGGATTAAACCCAGATCCTTGTGACTGTGGGTGAATGTTTCCATTGTTCAGCATTCCGTCCATCAATTTTTTCTTTTGCATCCCTCTGGAGGGCAGACACCTGGGTTGGTGTGTTTAGCGCTCAGGGTGGAAGTAGTTACAGTCAGCTTTGGGGGAAAGACGGAGGAGAGCCTAGTTTCCCTGGGGCATTAAGAGGTGTCTAAAGCCCATATGCCTGCTAATACTTCAAAGTATAGGCGGTCGGTCACCATTATTGGGCAATAGGTGGAGGCTCTGCGAGACACCGGAGCAAGCATGACTACTGTCAAGTGTGAGCTGGTGTCTGCAGAGCAGGTACCACCAAATAAATTCTACCAAGTTGTAGTCGCAGACAATAGAGAAAGCCACCTACCGGCCATGTTAGGTTACCCAAGAAGATAGTGTCTGAACGAGGCACCAACTTCATGTGTGCATTTATGAAGTCCATGTGGGATGAGTGTAGTGTAACATACAAGTTCATCACAACCTATCACCCCCCAAACCAATGGCCTTGTAGAAAGATTCAACAAGACCCTGAAGGGCATTATTATGGGCCTGGCTGAGCCCATGAGGCACAAAAGGGCTCTTGCCATGCCTTCTCTTTGCCTACAGGGAGGTCCCTTAGAAAGCAGTACCGTTAAGCCCCTTTGAACTCCTTTTTGGCCATCCTGTTAGGGACCTCAGAACATAGTCACGGAGGGGGAAGCAAGCTCCCGAGAACCACGCCCCACCTGGTTGTGGTCAGCTACATGCTGGCCCTCGGCAACAAGATGCATCACTTCTGGAGGAAGGCAAACAATAATTTGGAGGCCAGTCAGTAAGTCATGAAGCTCTGCTATGACTGGAAGGCCACTGTGTTGGAGTTAAGGCCTGGCCAGAAAGTGTGCGTAATGGAGCCAGTAGAGCCCAGGGCTTTCCAAGACTGCTGGACTGGCCAATACTAAAGCAATGAGTGAAAGGAGGAGCCCACCTACTTGGTGGACCACCAGACCCCTAGGAACCCCCTAAGGGTGCTAAATGGAAACTGACTCAAGCCTCACTTCGAGAGGTCTAAATTGAGCAAGCTCTTTGTGACAGATTAGGGGGTGGAAGAGGAGAGTGAACTTCTCCCTCACCTCTCTGCACAGGAATACGATGAGTCAGTGGAGGGTGTCAACCTCTTTTCCACTCTGACCCCAGGACAGCAGGGTGACTGTTACCAGTTGCTGGGACAGTTTGCCTCCCCGTTGTCACTCACCCCTGGACTAACACATCTGTGCATCCACAATGTTGACAACAGAGACAGTCCACCTGTGAAGAACAAAATGTACAGTTTGTCAGACAGGGTGAGAGCCAGCATCAAGGAGAAGTCTCCAAGATGTTGGCATTATGGGTGATTGAACCCTCTAATAGTCCCTGGTTCAGCCCTGTGGTGCTGGTACCAAGGGCTGCCTCACCGGGCACTGCACCAGAACTTCGGTTCTGCGTGGGCTACCGAGGACTTAACTCAGTCACCAGGAATGATGTACACTGCATTCCCCAAGTTGATGAGCTCATTGACAGATTGGGCACCGCCAAATTCCTCAGTACCTTTGATTTGACATCAGGGTGCCAGCAGAACGCTCTCACTAAGGGGGCCAAAAAGAGGTTGGCATTTTTGACCCTAGAGTGCCACTTCTAGCTTTGGATGATGCCCTTTGGCTTGATAAAATGCCCCTGCTACCTTCCAAAAGTTGGCTAACAGTGTACTGCATGGTAAGGAGGCCTTTTGTGCTGCCTACTTAGACAACATTGCTGTCTACGGCTCCAGCTGGAAGGAACACCTGCATCACCTCCACAATGTGCTTTAGGCCCAGCAACAGGCAGGCTTGACCATCAAGGCCAATTAGTGCCATAATTGTCAGGGTTCCGAGATGTACCTGGGACACCTGGTAGGTGGGGGCAAGGTGCAGCCCATCCAGGCCAAGACTGAGACTATCTAGGCCTGGCAAACCCCTAAAACCCAAACAGAAGTGAGAGCCAACCAAGGCCTCACAGGCTACTTCAGACGATTTGTTAAGGGTTATGGCACCATTGTTGCCCCCTTAACTGAGCTGACGTCTAAGACGCAGCCAATATTAGTGATCTGGACAGAGGCTTGTCAGAAAGCCTTTGATTCCCACAAGGAAGCCATTTATACAGCACCTGTACTCAAGGCACCTGATTTCTCACAACAGTTTATCGTGCAAACGGACGCTGCAGGGTATGGCACAGGGGCAGTTTTAGCACAGCTAAATGAAGAGGGCCTAGACCAACCAGTAGCCTTTATTAGAAGGAGGTGACTTCCGAGGGAACAGAGGTGGAGTGCCATTGAAAGGGAAGATTTTTCTGTGATCTGGGCACTGAAGAAGGTGAGACCATGCCTGTTTGGGACTCACTTCCTGGTTCAGTCAGATGAGGGGTGAGACTCCCAAACTGTTGAGGTGGCCCATCTCCATATATAGACTGGACTTTACAGTAGAACACCATCTGGGGACAGACCGCACCAATTCTGTTGGTCTCTCCAGGTTTTTACGCCTTAGTGAAGAGAACTCCCAACTTTAAGCTGGGGGGGGACACGTGTTAGTCCTGACAGCCTCAGGGTGGTCTTATGCCCAACTTGACTACTACAATGCTCTGTACGTGGGTATCCAACAAAGGGGCCGATTCCGATCTCGGCCGGAAGCGCACCCAATCCGATTCGTCCGGAAAAAATACGAGCCGAACGGGGTTTACCCGACCGATTCGTACAGTCGTCCGAGCGAGCAAGTACGATGCGATTGAACGCGAAATCGGCGACCGACTCGTTTCCGGGTCCGAACCGCTCCGTCCGACTCATTCGTACTCGATTCGTACCGCGCAATGGAGATGTTTTACGACCGAGCCAGTACGATCCACAATCCGGACAGCCGGATCGAGTCGGAGCCTCCAACATGAAAAAGCTCTCAGAAGCGGACTTCTGGGGTCCGTGCCGGACCCCCATTCACCCGTAGCCGTACGAGTCGGACACAGGGGGGACCCATGGGTCCCTCCTATACATGCGTGTACGGTGCGGATGGCACCAACGCGTACCCACTACAAGGAGCCCCCTTGTGCGCAACGTACCCATTGAGTCAATGGGAGCCCATGTGCACGTCGTACGACCGGCTCCCATTGACTTCAATGGGAGTCCGAACGAACCGAGTCCGGCAGCATACGGCAGCATCGTACTCGCTCGGTCGGACTGCAGGGGTCCGGCTCGGTCGGAAAACAATCCGGATCCGGAACGGTCGGAGAGCTTTCCGACCCAGATCGGAATCGGCCCCAAAGTCTGTTGAGCAAACTCATGACTCTCCAGAATGCCACAGCTCGTCTGATCATGAAAATTCAGAAATTCTGCTTAGCCTCCCAAGCCATCATCAAACTCCATTGGCTTTCAACTTGAAACCAGGTCAGCTTCAACGATCTGTGCATGGAGCATAACATTATTCACAATGCTTGTGTGGAAGACTTCAGAAAAATCTTTCAATGGTACACCCCCAGGCGCGCGCTTCAATCCTCTGCTGCCAAAATGGTGACCATACCCAGATTCAACAAGACCCACTGGGGTGGTAAAAGATTTTCTGTCTCCACTTGTAAAATGTGGAATTCCCTACCCTTTTAACATAGAGCTCAATCAGATCTTCTGCAATTCAGGAAACAATTAAAAACAGGGCTATTTGCGCGCTCTCACTCACATTAGGTTCTGCCACCGGGCTTGCTGTCTGAATCTAGCGCCAAGACTCCTTCAGGCATTCACGAGCTCTATAAGTCTTTTACTTATTTACTGTGCACTTTACCACTGCTAACAAGAGCTTAAGCGCTTGTGCTCTCTCCCCTAAACATGGTAATATTGGCTCATCACCAATTAGCATATTTAATTTACTTATAAGTCCCTAGAAACACGCACTACATGTTCACACGGCCTGTAAATTAAATGCTACAAGTGGACCTGCAGTACTTATGGTGCCACCCACTTAAGTAGCCCTCTAACCATGTCTCAGGCCCACATTATGGAGCTGCTGTGTGAAGTTTATACTGCCATTTCAATCTGGCAAGATAAACCTCTTGTCAGGCCCAAACCTTCCATTTTTATACATATAAGTCACCCCTAAGGTAGGCCCTAGACAAGCCACAGGACATGGAGCAATGTATTTAATAGGTAGGTCATGTACTCTTAGGTTTTACATGTCCTGGTAGTGAAAAACTCTCAAATTAGTTTTTCACTTCAGATGGCCTATCTCTCCCATAGTATAACAGTAGAATTACCTTATTACATTTTCTAAATGTGATTCCCAATTATTAAAAGGTATACTTTTAAAGTTTAGTGTCCCTGGAATCACAATTTAATATCAAAACGTATGGTGAAGTCGGATTTTAAATTGCAATTCAGAAAATCCCACTTTTAGAAAGTTGGCATTTTCTTACTTTAGCCATTTGGTGCCTGCTGCGTGTGTTTGATACATGTCTGGGATAGGGTGACAGCTGGGCTTTGTGTATTCTCCCTAGAAAGCCATACACAATGGTAAGGTAAAGTACGTTTATTGAACAGTTAACTAAAATATTATGATTGAAGCTAAAAACTTAAAATAAAACTATAATAAAAAACATCCAGCTGTTTGCTTATGATGCTATGTACAAGTTTACCAAAATAATCAACTCATATACAAAGAGTCATAATTGCAATCTAGCCAGTGTAACTTGCATTGGGCAATTTTCTAAGTTAACGTGCTTTGTGCTTTTACAAATACCTGGCTTCTGTATAGTTTGAACTGCAGTTTTGACCTTAAAGAGGGCAAATTGAATTTATATTTAGTTACTGCAGTTTTATGCTTATTCCTTTGTCCTATTTTTTCTTGAGTGGACTTTTCTTCCTCAGTTTTACATTTGCAGAGTGACAGTGGGGGCAGTATCTTTTCTACCTGGTTTAGGAATCTCACAAAGCAGCAGTTTAGTTGCTTAGCGGTTGGATCGAAACAGGCCAATACCGCTTGTTTGCAGGTTCAAATGCCTCTTTGATTGAAGAGGGGATGGAGCATTGATCATCGCTCCTCCAAAGGTTTTGCACAAATGCATATTATGTGCAGACGTCTTCACGCCCGGTCCCACATAGGCGGCAAATGGTTCTATTGTGTTCCACTTCCAAGGCAGTAAATGTGGGAGCATAGGTAGCATGCACAGACGATATCTCTGAAATTTCTCCTTGTCAAGGTATGGTTGCGGCTTTGCTGTGGCCTTGGTGTTCCGTACAAGCCAGCCATGAGACTTGGCCACCACAACTGACTTATCTTCTATTAATGAGTTAATTTTAATGGTTTTGAAGAAACGTTTCTTGAAGCTGGCGTGAGTTACGGAAGTCTCCCATAGTGCCTGTAAACATAGCTGTGCTAAGGAGTCGTGAAGATATTTGCTGGCTGGGGATCTTACTTGTGATGTTAATTACACCCAGAGCTGAGAGTTCAATGGGAGCTTAGGTGTGTATTGAAGGGCCATCCGAAGGAGCTGGACACAGCCTCACACACCAGAATAGGCTGTGTCCTGTCCCCACACAAAGGGCTGCATAGCCCCCTGTAGTGAGTCTATAGCCAGGGCAGGAAGAGAAGACATCTGTACACTTCAAAGGCCTGTCTTTGAAGTATCCCCCACAAAGATACAACTGGGTATATGTACTAGACCTCTGACACCACCACTTCAGTACCCATCTGGACCTGTGAAGACTCTGTCTGGAAGAGGGACTGCTGTGCTGCTGAAAGACTGCCACTCTGCTGGACTCCTGCTTTGCTGTGCTGACCTGCTGGCCTGCTGTTCCCCTGCCTGGATGGGAATGACTGGACCTGAATTGCTTGAACCCAGAGTGACTCCAAAGACTTGTTGATCTGAAGTCTCAAAGACATGGAAGACATCCAACTTACCTGCATTTGAACTTGGACTCTGTCATCTGTGACTCTGCCCTGCCAAGTGTTGCCACTCCAGTCATAGACCCTTCGAAGTGAGGCCTAAGGAGCTTGCTTCAGCAAACCCACGCATCCTCTCTGGAACGGGTGCATTGGTGCCATTGTGTGTATGAGAACTAGTGCATCGCCCCTGTTTGCGTGACCAGAACCGGCGCATCGCCCCTGTTTGCATGGATTGATGCTGATGCATTGCCTTCGGAACCAGCACAGCGTGGTGCCCCTGTCTCTGCATTGCCATCAACAGCAGCCTCGATGAGGATGCAGAGAACTCCACATGTCATTGGTGATGACGCATTGTCACTGATCGGGACAGCACATAGCCACAATTGCGAAGATTGACGTCAACAGCATCCTGCATCTTCTTTGACGTTGATGCAACCCGGATCAAGGCTCTTTTTTTCAGTGGACTTCACTGAATCCCTGTATCCGGCTCGCTCCCCATCGCAGTCGGCCTGAACTTTTAACTTTGTCACAGTCCGGCGCGACCAGGTATCCAAAGTAAATGCTTATTGCTTCTAAGTGCTATTTTAGTTTATTCTGTAAAAATTCATATCTCAAGTTCTACTTATTAAATTGAGAGCTATTTTTCTAAGCAAACACAAGGAGACAATGGAAGGAGCGCTGAAACTTTTCAGACACTCACCCCAGCCACAGATCTGGGTTGAATCCATCATCGTTCTTTAGCTCACTTAGCCACCCCAGTTCAGACCCAGCCATATGCAAATCAGTTTTGACCCTATTCCTCATGGGAATAGTCCAGCCCGAACTGCCAAACCAAGTCTTCTCTGGACCGGAAACAAGCATCCTGGGACCAGTCTCGGGGTAACACCCCTCATCAGCCAGGCTAGCTTGAATCCAGTGGCAAAGTGAGCAAGGGACCCATGTCTGGGCATACCCTGCCAACTTATGACGAACAAAGCAAACACAAGGACACAATGGATGGAGCACTGAAACTTTTCAGATACTCACCCCTAGTCACAGATCTGTGTTGAATCCATCATCGTTCTTTAGCTCACTTCGTCACCCCAGTTCAGACCCAACCATATGCAAATCAGTCTTGAGCCTATTTCTCATGGGAAAAGTCCAGTCTGAACTGCCAAGCCAAGTCTTCCCTGGACCAGAGACAAGCATCCTGGGACCGGTTTTAGGGTAACATTCCTCATCAGCCAGGCTAGCTTGAATCCAGTGGCAAAGTGAGCACGGGACCCACATCTGGGCATACCCTGCCAACTTAAGGTGAACAAAGCCTGGTGTGGAATCATTTTGCATGGTGTTTTCACTGTTTTACTGTTTGTAGTGTTGCGCAAATACTTCACACATTACCTCTAGAGTTAAGCCTGACTGTTCTGTGCCAAGATACCAGAGGGTGAGCACAGATTAATTTAGGGTTGCCTGCTTTTTGCCCTGACTAGGATTGTGGTTGCTGTTTACCTAGGCCTCATACCCCAGTCAACCCACAACCCAACTTCTAACAGTGAGCAAATCCATGATGTTATCTTTCTCAAGGATGTCTGGGATCCCTGAAAAAAAGTGTTATCTAGTGTATTTTGATCTTAGAGTTCATTTATCTTTGTTTGCATATTACAATGATCTTTTTCCTAGTTTGTCAATTCCATCACTTTTTGTGATGTTCAATTGATGATAATTTGCCTGCTGCTCAGAGGCACAGGTTGAATGGCACCAGGTTTTTTCTTATGGAGAGGACGTTGTTTTCTTCCACATTGCTCATGGTAGTTTTAATCACAATCAGTTCAGTATTGTTTCTAGAGTAATTTCTTGTATGATTGTTTCAGGTTCTTTGGCAGCCTTCTGAGATTTGCCTGTGACTGATTCTGTGAAAAGTATTTGTTGTGCTGGTTCCCCTTTCAACATTAGCGTATTTGACTCTTTTGCTGAATTATAGGTCTTTTAAAACATGTTCTGAGATGTTTCTGGTATGATGCCCTTCATAATCCTTCTTCGGTTATGTCTCTCGGAGCTCATCCAGAGATGCCTTCTTGTTCCTTTATGGGACAAAATGTCTATTACATACTTACAATTATACCTGTAGTTTGTTACCCTTATGATCCCGCTTGGCATTCGTGTTTCTTTTACTTGTTGTAGGAAGAACATGGCTTTTATTTTTTTGATCCATTGTTGTTGCCTGCTCCTCCTCTTTCCCATCCCATCCCCTCTTCTGTCCCTAGTCATTGTGTCCTTATGAATGTCTCTATGAAGAAGGAGCTCTTATCCCCATATTTCTGGGGTTTAGTTTTCCATGTAAATTGTCAGCTGTAAACATTAATAATTTTCTTCATGTTTCTTTCTTTCTTTCTTTTTTCTAGCTTTATTGTTGGATTCCTCAAGATCAGTGTTCCTGTGCATTGTTATTGCCGACTATGGATGCTGTCCATTGGCGTAATAGTCCTCTTTCTATTTCAAGTTTCTGTGCCGCTGGACTGATGATTTGCCTGAATGCTTCCTTTTCTCTGTCCTGCAAGGCAAGGCAAGGTAACGTCTCTGTGCTCCCTGTCTGCAGGCCCCTTGGCAGCTGATTGACTTTGCAACCTCAATCTTATTCAGGTGCCAGTATTTCAGGAGCTTCAGAGACCTGGGGTATCATCTTCAGTTGTTCTCCTGCTGGGGAGGGTCTGGCAATGGACAATTGTTCACCAGCCTCCCTGTGGCCAGATCCCGGTGCCAGGCAGCCATGGCCTAATGCTTATTGCTTTGCATGTCAAACCGAGATGTGTGGCATAGTCTCACTGGACGCACCCGATATTTGGTCATTTAACGTGACTCTGGTGAATGGGCCCTGATGGAGCTTCAGAGAAATAATGGCATACTGCCCAGCTGATGGTTTTGCCACCTGCGGGTGCCTTTTGTCTTTTCTCTGTTATCTCAGTGATTTTCCTCACAATGTTGAGTTCCAGTGTCTCTAGGGGGTGATTGTCCCATTGTAGTTGGTTAGCCACTCTCAACTATAGTGAAAACATGCATAGTCAAAAGGGGGTTTCCACTTGGTAAAGGAGAATATGAAACATGTGTCTTGACCTGCTGTTAGCTAAAAGATGGTTTCAATGAAAATGTTTTCAAGACCGGCATGAACCAGTCAAGGTTTTGTTGAAAGCTTAGACATGAAGCTAAGTTTTTAACTGGGGTTCCTCAGTGTTTTGTCAGAATCAGATCAGGAGGGGATACTTAAAGTGCATTTTAGTCTCTAACCTCCAGAAGGCTTCAAGTAATGTACAATGAATTTAAATTGTATTATTTGTTCTACCACTATCGACAAGCCAGTGTAAGTTTTTCTCTCCATTTTTCATACTGACACCAGTGATTGTAGAGGTGAACTTATAAGGGCATTATTTGAAGTCTGTCTTCTTTTCATATTTTATCTTGGAATCTGCAAGCCCCAGAGGAAGTCTCCTGAACAACTAAGCCATAATTTGATAAGAATAACATAAATGCGCCATTATTCTTAATCATGGTACACATTTTTTAAGGTGGAAATGTCAACTCTTGATGGTATCCAAAAAAGGCCCACTAACATGGTATCTCTGATTATGTGGGGGATTTACTGAGAACTATTGGCTAGAAGGGGAGGGTAGGAAGAAAGTTAAACTCTAGCCTTTTTCAGTGATGGTTGCTGGACTAGCTGGTTATTGTAGTGTCTGTGAGCTCCAGGACCCCACAGTTCTTGGTGGACTCAATGAGAGAATTACATAATTCTTTGGGGAGGTGCTAAGGTGTCGTAAATAATGATTAGCAGATATTGAGAAATTCAGTTTAATGTTGTACGCTGATGAGTGAAGACAGCAGTTACATGCTCTGTGTGTGGTATGTTCATTTTGCATGCTCCCAGGCTGGGGAGGACAATACAACTGGTGATGAAGGTGGGATCTGTGCCCCAAAGAAACGAGACCGGTTTCCCTCAGAGTTTGCAACACTACAGCAAACTGCTTGTGTGTGCCATGTGCACCTGTTCAATCAAAAGCAGTTAGAAGTTGGCGTGTGTGAAATTGAAGCCCCGATCCAACCCATATACGGCCCTTGAAATAGTTGAAGGCCCTGCAGAGGAGCACACTCGAAAACCCACCAAAAACTCACTGGTAAGGCAGAAAGAAATGATGCTGTGCCACAGCATAACACAGAGCAATCACTGATAGAAAGTGAACTCTAAAGGGAGCAACAACCAGGTACAACATAAAAGGCAGTAACAACTAGTTACAAGAAGTGAAATTTACTCACCAGCCTGACAACCTCAAAAGTGAGCAAGGTGACTCGAAAGCTAACACTGGGGTTACGCTCGCAATGTTGCTAGTCCCCCGGTAAAGCTGCAGAAGACAGGGGAAGTTGGCAGCGGTGGCCTTCAGCACAACTCAAAAGCTCTTCAAGATAGCAAAGGCTCCTAGTAGTTGCCGCAAGAGATATGGAGTACTGTGCTGACGCCTTTTTGAAACCTCTGCCACCATTCGATACCACCAAAAAACAGATTATTGGTTCCACATGGGTTGAGACCTTTGATGACTTCATAGATGCTCTGGAAGGAGTAAATGACGTGAAAATCGTATTGTGCTGGTGATGGAGTAAATTAAGTGATAACGAAAATCTCACAGACTGAGACAATCTTGTACCGTCAAATCAAAGAAGCATTAGGAGCCAAGTTCAATCCAATGCCAAACGTCGACTATGAAAGATACATTTTCAGTCACTGAGACAACAAGTATGCGGAAAGGAAACCCACTTCATAAACGTTGCACAGCAAAAGAGAAACCATGTGCGTCACAACGAGAAAATAGATGCCAGAAAGTTCCTGAAGCATTCTCGCCATGCCTACAAAGACAAAAAGCAACCTCAATTGTGTCAGGTGGAAATTAAATGAAGTCGATCGTCATCAAGTTCATCCAACAAAAGCTCTTCAATGTCACAATTGAGCAACAGATGCAAAAAGAACAATTGATGGATAGAATGCAGAACAATGTCATACATTCACCCCAGTACAGAGATCTGGGCCTAAATCCATAGTTTTTTAGCTCCCCATGCCATTCCAGTTTGAACCCAGCCATTTGCAAATCAGTCTTGACCCTGTGCCCAATGG
This sequence comes from Calotriton arnoldi, assembly GCA_963921515.1. NCBI lineage: Eukaryota > Metazoa > Chordata > Amphibia > Caudata > Salamandridae > Calotriton > Calotriton arnoldi. Next base: position 715,593 of record CAWUFW010001531.1, on the reverse strand, counting down.
GAACAGTCCAGCCCGAATGGCCAGATCCTCCCTGGACTGGAACCAAGCATCCTAGGACCTGTTTCAGGGTTTCATCCCTCATCAGCTTGACTCCAGTGGCATGGAGAGCACGGGACCCACGTCTGGACATACCCTTCCCACTCGGGGTGACAAATGCAAAAAGAACAATTGATGGACAAAATGCAGAACAATGTCATACATTCACCCCAGTACAGAGATCTGGGCCTAAATCCATCATTTTTTTGCTCCCCATGCCATTCCAGTTTGAACCCAGGCGTATGCAAATCAGTCTTGACCCTGTGCCCAATGGGAACAGTCCAGTCCGAACTGCCAGGCCAGGTCCTCCCTGGACTGGAACCAAGCATCCTAGGACCAGTTTAGGGGTTTCACCCCTCATCAGCCAGGATAGCTTGACTCCAGTGGCATGGAGAGCACGGGACCCACGTCTGGGCATACCCGTCCCACTTGGGGCGAGAGTAAAGAGGGTGAATGTGTGATGATCATATCTGCAAAAAAACGGCATGAACACATAGGTCTTGCAGCTTACAAAGAAGACAAAAAGAAGTGCATAAAGAAGCGAGTCGAGACAAAATAATTCATATGGAGACTGCCTAAAGATCACACGAAGGGTCAATGTTTGCCCCATAACCTTTGTAATTGACAGTGGTACATCAATCAACATCATACCAGTCAAACAGTTTAGCAATTTGTCACCCATACCGTGACTCAACATGTCAGACCCGAATGTGAATATCATGGGCTACTTCGAAACCATTGCAGAGTGAGGGATCATTGACGGCGACATTACTAAATAAAAAGACGTCTGTGAAAGCCCTAATTCACATTCTTCAAGGTACTTTGTCGAGTGCATATCTACTCAGCTTTGCAACTGCTGCTGACATGGGACTCATATCTATCAATTATAACCTACATACATAATCTGAAATTGTGAGTCAGTTCCCTTTGTTTTCATGGTCCAGAAAAAGGTCAAGACAATGGAAGATGCAACTTCACATCAACAAAGACATCTGGCATGTTGCACAGCTACACCACAGAACAGCATATCACCTGGAAGAAGGGATCGAAAAGGAGCTAGAAACGCTGTTGAAGCACAATATCTTTGAGTGCTTTACTTGGCCTGCACCATGGGTATCACTGGTGGAAATGGCATTTCTGGTTGTCAGAGTTTAGAACCTGTACAAGCAGGAACCACCACTCTAGGGAGGAGAAGCTAGATACACACAAAAGAATAACCTGCGCTCACCCTCTGGTAGCTTGGCACAAAACAGTCAAGGATTATTTATAGATGCAATGTATAAAGTGTTTATGCAACAAACACACACTGTAAAACAATGAAAACACTACAAAAATAATCCACACAGGGTTAAGAAACTAGATTATATTTTTGTGAGTCAAAAAAGACTAACACAACAAAAATTCAAGAAGCAGAAGCTGAGTTATGAATTTCTAAAGAATAAATCAAAAAGTAGTGCTTAAAAGCATATAACGTGTAGGGGTTACTTGAGGTCACCCTGACCCGGGATAAATCCAAAGTTCAGGCTGACCGCGATGGAGGACAGGCCGGCTACAGGACTCATGTATGTCCCGCTGAAGATGTACCTTGGAAGGACCATGCATCGATGTCGAAGACTCCATGCATCGGTTCCGAACCCCGCAGGTGATGAAGGCTTTGTTGACAAACCCCTTTGCAGTGCATGTGCTGCCACGTCATCATGCCACCCTGTCCATCATCGCCAAACTGTGCAGTATGTTGAAGCAATGTTGTTGATCGGCTCCTGCATCGGCGTCGAACTACAATGCATTGGTTCCGATCGGTGCAAAGTTGTTCCTGCGTTGATTTTGATGGTTCTTGTTAGAAATTGGGACTCTAATTGGCAGGGGTTTGCACCCTTTCCAAGTAGGGACCACAATCCTAGTCAGGATAAATCAGATACACAACCGAAATTAACCTGTGCTCACCCTCTGGTAGCTTGGCACAGAGAAAGCAAGGCAATGTGTAATGTATTTTTGTAACACTTTATTTACAGTACCACAGGGGAAAACACCACTAAAAGACTTCACGGCAGTTTAGAAAAATAAAAGATATTTATCTCAGTAAAATAAGATCACAACAACAAAAATCCAATAAGCAGAACTTGAGATATTAATTTTTAAAGATGAAATCAAAAAGAAATATGCTTAGAAGTCAATAGCGCTAAAAGGTTACATGAGGCCGTGCTAGAATGGGGAAATTCCAAAGTTCCAGGCTGACTGCAATGGAGGGCAGACCAGCTACAGGACCCATGCAGGGTCCTTGGATTGAGCAAGAATTGGCGTTGAAGACACAATGCGTCGGTTCCGATTCACGCAATCAGTCCCAGAGGTCTGCCTCCTTTGCATGCTCCCTGGGGTCAGAGAACTTACATCCACCAGGTGTTGGCGTAGCTCTGGAAAACAGTTACTGAATATATTGTCTCTAGTACTCAAATAGTACAGCCCCTCAAAAGTGATCACCATACTACCCTTCATCCAACCATCCAGTGCTCTGCGAAAGTGACCCACAAAATCGCCCCAGTACGGGTGACACAGTTTCTTACTGCCCCTGAATCTCAACCTGCACTCTTCTGGCGTGAATCCATATCTCTTGACAAGGGTCTCCTCCAGGGTGGGATATCCCAGCCTGTTTCTGCCATCTAGGGCCAGTAGGGCGTCCCTCCCATCAACATTTATATGACTCTATAGGACAGCCACCCAATCCACCTCAGGGATCCTGTGCGATATTAGAGTGACCTCATACACCTTTAATCACCTGCATATGTCACCCCCACCCCCGAAGTTAGGCACCAAGTCTCTGGGTGTGTGGACCTTTCCTTCAGCACTGGACATGGTACTTTCCCTGCCACCACTGGACTCTACTTACTTTGCTTTTGAGTCCAGTTTTAGACTCAGTTCATGAGCCCACAAGATCTATCTTTCCCCCATGGCTCTCTCAGCCTCAGCTGCCTCCATGGCAAGTTTTTCCTTGGCTAAGACTCTCTCAGCCTCAGCGCTTCTCTCTTCTGCTTCCAGCTGGGCCAGATGAAGCTTCAGGTCCCTCTCAGCCTGTCTGTCCTAGAATTCCTCAGGGAACAGGGTGTGTGAGGAGACACTGCTCCCAGTAGTAGATCCAGCAGGGGACTCCCCCTCCGTGGGCTCCCCTTTCTCCTCGGGAACCTCTCCACAGTAATGTTCCTCCTCCTCTTCCTCCATCTCAGACTCCTCCCCAGAGTCTTCCCTCTTCAAGTCCTCTGCCTTCTTTATCCAGCAAGGTTCCTCATAAGCATACATGGCTTTCTGCAGGTCCTGCTTTGAAGACCACTTCTTCACAGGCAGCCCCCTCTTCTTGCAGAAGTCCTTCGATTCCCTCTTTTTGTAGTAGGCCATGGAGTTGAGAACCATGAACTTTCTGGCAAGGTATCACAGGTACAAAACAAGAGTCTAAGGTGTAGATGAAGATGCAGCTGGAGTAACATTTAGAAAGATGACCAATTGAGAGAAAAAGAAGAACAATTCAAAATAGTCTGAAGATGTGGATAGTAGTGTACACAATATTGCTGTAAGGTATTGCACAAACACAAGTCCTATCCCATCACTGATCACCAACCCAGGCGTGTATTCAGAGACAGACAGAGGCACACTGGGCCCGATTCACAAGGTGATCTGAGACAAAATCCTAACTTTACGACTTTCGGAATTCACAAAGGGCATTTAGGAGTAGTAAAGTTAGGATTTTGTCTCAGTTAAACTTGTTTTACTTAAGTTAGACTTAAGACCAAAACTTAAGTTTAACTGAAACAAAATCCTAACTTTACTACTCCTAAATGCCCTTTGTGAATACCGAAAGTCGTAAAGTTAGGATTTTGTCTCAGATTACTTTTGTAAATCGGGCCCATCAATGGTTAAAGTAAGAAAATGACAACTTTATAAAAGTGGCATTTTCAGACTCACAATTTAAAATCCGACTTCACCATAAGTTGTGATTTTGAATTGTGAGTCTAGATGAACCAAACTCCAAATCTCTATCTTTTCCCTTTTGGAAAAGATGTTTTTAGGCAATCCCAATGTTAACCTAAAGGAGATTAGAGATAGGCCTTGCAGTAGTGAAAAATTAATTTAGCAGTTTTTCACTACCAGGACATGTAAAACTCAAAAGTACATGTCCTACTTTTTAAACACACTGCACCCTGCCCATAGGGCTCCTAGGGCCTACCATAGGGGTGACTTACATGTAAAAATGGGAAGGTTTGGGCCTGGCAACTAGGATAACTTGTCAGGTCGACATGGCAGTTTAAAACTGCACACACAGGCTCTGCAGTGACAGGCCTGAGACATGTTTAAAGGGCTACTGAAGTGGGTGGCACAATCAGTGCTGCAGGCCACCAAGTAGCATTTAACGTACAGGCCCTGGGCACATATAGTGCACATTACTAGGGACTCATAAGTAAATTAAATATGCCAATTGTGGATAAGCCAATGTTACCATGTTTTGAGTACAGAGCATATGCACTTTAGCACTTGTAAGCAGTTGTACCGTGCCCAAAATCCTACAAAAACAAGGTCAGAAAAAAGGGGAGGCGGAAGGTAAAACATTTAGGGATGACCCTGCAGAAAGGGCCTGTCCAACAGTTCTGTACCACAGAAGTCACCTTTCAAGGGCCCAGGACAGGACTGGCACCACTTGGCAGGACAGAACTCACAGATGGCAGAGTCCAGGTGCTGTTACAGGGTTGAAGGAAGTATTTGATGTCCCTGAGACTTCAGATCAGGGGAAAAGCCAGCTAGTCCTTGGACCCATCCTGGGTTCAAGTGAGATGGGCTCAGTCTTTGTCCTCAGCAGGGCAGAGATCAACAGGCAGCAGGGCAGTTCAGCCAAGCAAAGGAAAGCAGAAGAGCAGTTCATCCAGAGCAGCAGTCAAGCAAAGTGGCAATACTTGTAGCACAGCAGTCCTTTATCCTGGCAGAGTTCTTCACAGGTCCAGTAGTGTACTGTCTTGGTAGGGTTAGGGCCCAGGTACTTTTACCCAGCTGTGTCTTTGTAGTAGGGGTGACTTCAAAGAAGGGTATTTAAAGTGCACAAGGCCCTTTCTTCCCAGCCCTGGCTCCGGACTATCAGTAGGGGTAATCAACCCTTTGTGTGGGAAACAGGACACTGCCTATTCAGGTGTAAGCTCCCCCTATCTTCCTGCCCAAGAAGAGCTATCAGAATGCAGATGAGTTCTCTGTCACACCTACCCTTCCTGTGTTTATGTCTTCGAGAGGGAATGCACAAAGAGTAGCTGTCATTCACCCCAGATTTGCATTTGAAACAGGCTGCAAGCGAACAGAGCAGTGGAAGCACAGAAATGTTCACTTCCTGAAAGTGGCATTTCTAAAATAGTAATGTTAAATCCATCTGTAAAATTAAAGAGGAGTTATCATTACCATTCCAAAGATATGAGACTTGAAGTTGCTACTTCTTTCTAGTCAGGAATTACAGCTTAAAACTGTATTAAGGAATTCCCAATGTTAACCTATGAGAGGAGTGGGCCACACAATAGTGAAAAATGCATTTGGATGTTTATCACTACTATAGGACATGCAAAAACATACAAGTGCATGTCCTATCTTTTACTTACACAGCACCCTGCTCTATGGGCTACCTAGGGCCTACCTTAGGGGTGGCATATGAGTAATCAAAGGGGAGTTTAAGTCTCAGCAAGTAGTTTTAGATTTCAAGTTGAAGTGGCGGTAGACTACACACAGGCCCTGCAGTGGCTGGCCTGAGACAGGTTTGAAAGCCTACTTGTGTGGGTGGCACAATCAGTGCTGCAGGTCCACTAGTAGCATTTAATCTACAGACCCTGGGTATATGGTATTCCACTTTGCAAGGGACTGATAAGTACATTAAATATGCCACACAGGCATAAACCAATTATACCATGTCTAGAGAAGAGAGCACATGCACGTTAGCACTGGTTAGCAGTGGTAAAGTGCTAAGAGACCTAAAGCCAATGAAAAGAAAGTCAGAAAAAGAGGTGGAGGAAGGCAAAAAGTTTGGGTTGACCCTTCAGAAAGGGCCATTTTCCAACAGTCACCCATAGTGGTAGTTCCAAAAACGGACAGGGGAGGTTCATGATCATTTGCATGGATATGTGCTAGGCCAACAAAGCAATCAAGAGAGAAAGACATCCAGGTCCGCAGATTGCAGACATGATCATTCAGCTGAACGGAGGCAAAGACTTCACCCATCTTGACCTGAGAAAAGGATACCATCAACTCAAATTGGAAGAAAACTGTAGGTACATTACCACTTTTTTGACTCATGTTGGTTTGTTCAGATAAAAAATGTTGAGTTTTGGAGTATCATCTGCTGCAGAAATATTCCAAGATGTCACAACACATAATAATTCAACCTGTTATGCCTGCTTTCAATTACAGTGATGACATGCTGGAATTTGGGACAACATGGACGGAGCATGATAAGGCTCTGAAACAAGTGTGCCAGTTTCTTACAAATGCAGGTCTCACCCTAAAATGCAGAAAAGTGTGAATTTCACAAAACCAAACTCAAGTTGTTTGGGCACATATTTACTGATGGGGGAATGACTCCTGACCCAGATAAAGTAAAAGCACTGTCAGCCTCCCAACCCCCACAAGATGTCACCATTCTACGATCCTTCTTGGGAATGGCCAGCTATTGTTCAAGGTACATTTGTGACTTTGCCACAGTAAGTGCACCATTGAGAAATCTGACTAATCTAAATGCCCAGTTCAGATGGTCTTCTGAATGCGACCAAAGCTTCAAAAGGATAAAGCATGCCATTGAAAATGCCACTGAGATGGCTTACTTTGATCCTTAATTACATACTGAGATTACTGTTGATGCGAGACCGGTAGGGCTAGGACATCTGGCATGTTGCACAGCTACACCACAGAACAGCATATCACCTGCAAGAAGGGATCGAAAAGGAGCTGATCCTTAATTACATACTGAGATTACTGTTGATGCGAGACCGGTAGGGCTAGGACATCTGGCATGTTGCACAGCTACACCACAGAACAGCATATCACCTTGCTCAGCCTAAGAAACATTGAAATGCTTAGAGACACATTGTGGTGTATGCTCGCCGAAGTATATCTGACACAGAATGTTCCTATTCTCAGCCAGAGAACGTTTGTGACTGCGGTGTGGGCCTGCAAACACTTGCACATGTTTCTGTACAGCAAGCATTTCACAATTGTTACAGACCACCAAGCACTGTTCATCAAATTCGGAAACCCAAAAGCTAAGATGCCCCTTCGTATTGAGAGGTGGGGGGTGCGTTTTCAGAAATTCAACTATACAATTGTGCATAAGCCAGGCAAAATCCAAAACCCTGCAGATTACTTCTCACTAGTACCCTAACATCTACACAGCTCGACATCGAAAACAGCTGAAAAGTACATCACCTTCATTGTGAGGTCCAGCACACCAGTAACCTTGTCCACTGAACAGATCATTTCTGCTACAAATGCAGATGAAGACATGCTTGCCCCTAAAGGCATAATTTCAGCGTAGTCACGGAGACAAAGTGTTCAACCTCTAAGTGATGATCTTGAATGGACATGCGTAGAAAAGAGTGGCTGCTGATTCCTTTTGGCCCCTAGCGAATGGACATCATCTCATGGATGTCATTGATGAGTACTCCCGTTTTTCCTCTGGTGGAGGGAATGTCATCAACAACACATGACCAGGTCATAGAGCAGCTGGATGACATCTTTGCAGCATGGGGTATCCCAGACATCCTGAATTCTGATGATGATTCACCATTCAGTAGCAAGGAGTTTAAGGAGTTTCTAACTAGACTCCTTGTCAAGCATCAAAGAAGTACACCCTTGTGGCCCCAGGCTAATGGTGTCATGGAATGAGTTATGGGCACTCTAAAGAGAGTGATCCAACATGCATCGATGGAGGGATCAAGCTGAGTCAGGCTTTATGTCAGGCCCTCTGTGCCTATCGTTCGACTCCTCACTCCACCACTGATGAGAGTCCTGCGAGTTTGCTGTTTGGGAGAACTGTCAGAACCAAACTACCACAGTGGACCACTGAGCGAACTTGAACTACTGAAGAAGTTCATGCTACTGACACTGCCTGAAAACGATAAATGATGACGTATGCTGATTAACATTGAAGTCAGGAACATGTCTTCGACGACAGTGACTAGGTTCTTGTCAAACAAAGGCAGAAGTGGAAAACAGATCCTTCATTTGTTGCTGAGCCTCTGAAAGTTGTGACGTGCAGGGGACATATGATAACAGCGCAACATCCTGGAAAATCTATCACAAGGGATTTGTCATATTTCAGAAACCATCTCAACATTCATCAGTCCCTGTAATCTCAGATGGGGCTGCCCCACCAGACGGACCAAATCAAACACCAGCTCCTCTACCCTCGGTGTCCACTCATGGGGCATCTCAACTATCTCAAACCACTTGATCTGGCCAAACAGTGCACGCACCTAGATGACTTATCAAAGAAATATAATGCTGCAGTTGTTTACATCTTCTTATTTAACAGGGGGAGATGTAGTGTCTTAAGACTATGAGTGCCAGGACCCCGTGGTTATGGGCGGACTCAATGACAGAATTATATATTAATTTGAGAAGGTGTTAAGGTGTGGCTATTAATAGTTAGGCTATATTGAGAAGTCCAGTTGAATGTTGTACGCTGATGAATAAAGACGTCAGTTACGAGTTTGTGTGTGGTGTGTACCGTTTGCATGCTCCTGAGCTGGGGACGACGCTACAGTTACTTAGTATATGTGTTTACACTTAGTGATGAACACAGGCTGAAGCATGAGGTAACTGTTTTGTGCATTTAGGCCTAACATCAGGGACTTCTCCTGATATTGGTTTTCTCTTAGGACCGGCCTTTAATACTGGCAAAATACATATTGTACATGGATACGAATGTATCCACCTTAATGCCTCCCTAGTAGAGTAAATCCCTCCGCTGAACAGCTGAGAAAACATAGGCCTATATCAGCATCTTGAAATATTTCAAGACAAGAAGTGTTTGCTATCATACAAGTAATCTCTCTGATGACTATATTTTGGATTCTGAAATGTTACTACTTGTCCTTGTCATCTTGTCAGGTTCAAAATAAATTGAGTTGAATGGGGAAGCCAGTCCGACCATTAGAGGTGATGCTATTCACAAAAATTGAACTACACACAAGAACTGAACAGTATAAGGTTTTGATCGACCTATGGTATGACTCCCAGCAGTTAGTTACTCAGAAATTGCAAAAAGAAGGCATTGAGCTCCCAACTTAGAGCCTTGAAAGCTCTTTGATAGCAATGCAGTAGATCTTTAGACCTGCTAAATTTGGAGGAAAGTTTTATGATGGTGGCTTGTTCTGCACCTTAAATGTTTTCATAACATATAAAGGGGAGGAGATTTTTTTTTGCACCACCCAAAAGGGTTATGATAATCCTGAATAGGTTTTCCACATTTTTTACCCCTGTCACTGTACAAGGTTAGCTCCCGATTGGTACAGTTCACGCTGCATGAGTAAGGAGGGCTTCAATATACCCCTAGATGTCTTGGAAGGTGTATCTGTTGTGTTTCCTATTGATTTCAGAACATAGTATACTCTAGGTTGACATCTGAAGAGATCACATGAGGCATGAATAAATCACGCATTCCATGGTTTTAAAAGAAATCAGGCACTGCAGGCAATCGTATGGCTGCTGCCAGCCAAGCTGTAAATGCAGGTCTATGACAGGTTTACCAGCAGCATTTTGGATTATTTACTTAACCTCATGCAGTGATCCGAAGTAGACAAAGTATTAGAATGAGTTCAAAGCAAAGATCACCAGATGCAGAACAGGTAAACATATTATGTTTATCATTTACATTCAGTATGGGGAAAATTAAGGAATTTATATGGAAGAGGGATCTGGCCTAGTTTGGTGCTAGTTCATGTACAGTAAACCGAATTTGAAAATTCAGGATCCCCAGAGGACCAAATGCACCAGCACAGGCCTGCATGAACCTGCATGGCTGTACCAGAAGACATAAAGGTGCAGCAAATTAATATATTTTATTGACACCTCTTACCGTCTGCAGCAGGTCATTACAATTTATAATACGAGCAATACCAACCCAGCCTTCCATCCTTGCAAGATCTGCAAAATGAGTCAAATTAAACTGGAAAAAATATCACTTGTTATTTACAGCACCGAGAAACAACACAAGTGCATTTTGAATACTATATAAAAACAAGATGATATTATCATAACTGATGAGAACCAAAAGTTACATCTGGAGATGTGCGTCACTGCATGCGCATATATGTGGATGAGTAACCACCATTCTAAGGTCAAAAAGCACTCTGTCAAGATTGCACTGTAGAGTCCAAAAAGATTAACTATAACGGTCTCGAATATTCTGGGCCGTTAAACGATCTGCAACAATACAGTGCCATGGGTCAGGGTATGGTTGTGTGTATCAATGGAATTCTAATGCACTGTGGCCCATATTAATCAAGGTTTCACTTCGCCCTTGCGCCATGCAAAGGGATGCAAGGGCAACGCAAAACCTAAATGAGCTTTATCAAGCCATGGAAGGCCACCTTGCGTGACCCTGCATGGCTTGATAAATCTAAAGTAATGCAAGGCAGTGCAAATCACTGCCTTGCGTTACTCCGCAGCAGAGAGGCATGCCATGGGTGGAGCATGGGTTTTCCACGCATCCACCCATGCATTCTGACACATTCCCAGATTTCCCAATACTGGTTGACCTGGGAATGAGTCAGAATTGCGCTCTCCACCAGAGGCGCAACAAGGAGAAATATCTTCATTTCTCCTTGTTGTTTACTCTTTCTAAGTGTGCTGCGTTCTGCATTGTAGTTACAAAGAGGAAAATGTCTCTGAGGTCTCCCTTCCTGCTTACAACGCAGCCGCCCTTGCAACATGGTGTAAGGGTGCCTCCGTTGGCGCTAGGCAGCAGTTTGTTCTCCAGCGCAGGCAGAGAGCAGGAATGCGCCATGTAATGTTAAATACAATGCATTTCTGCCTCCTCCCTTTCACGCATCGCAACAAGGTGGCTTGGAGCGTTGCATTGCATGACATATTGATAAATTTGGACCCGGGCTTATATATGATCCAGCGCTATCAATAACATTTCTTCTCCTATATGTCTTTGGACGTCTAGGTGCTAATATTCCTCTTAAACACAACTATATCCATATGACGGTGGGGCCCATAACACCGCATATACATTCACTCACTCATTTATTCCCTGGATTTCATCCGTTCTTACCTAGGAGAAAAACAGTTAAATGATATGCTGGAAGGAGACGGGATACCTTTTTATAAAGACGACATTACACTTCTCAAGCTCTAAGGTATTCCGCTCATTGGTCGATGGACCAACTAGTAGGAATCAGTTGATGGTGATTAAGACCAGCTCAACCACTATAAACCTTTAAACATTTACATTTATCATTGAGCTAAAGAACCACTGACTCATTGTTTTAAAGATAATAAAGTTTATATAAAGTTTAGAAGCATAAATAAGTTTCAAATTTATTATTCAGATTATTACATTTAGCATCATTATAAGAATAAATTGAAATTGCAATGCATACCTATTAGATGGAAAAATAAAGTTTGTCACAGCAAGAACTCCCGAAAGATCTATCTATCTGTCCTGGAAAAACAGGCCTTCTCGTTCCTTTCCCCTTTAGTATTTTAAGAATAAAAAGTCTAATGTTTTAAATGGAAAAATCTATTAGGATTAAAAAGGTTCTCCAATATCAGCGTCTCATGCTCAATCAAAAATATAAAATAACAGCAGCAGCCGCAGCATCAGTTCGTAAAAACGGCAGCGTTGAAAAATGACAGCATCAATAGCAGCTATCCCACCAATACAACAGCAACTGCAACAACACCAACAACCAACAACCCCTCCCCTCCAAGAGTAGGTCTTCTTATACCCTAATACTAGCTTACTAAGTGAAAATGTTACATCTTTATGGCAAGATTCTCTCTAATTGGTCCATTCGGGTCAGTATACATCTCATCATGAATATCCTTGTTTCAACCAGTTCTTTGTGGCAAATTCATACTTTTGTCGTTTCTCACGGGTTCACGACATTATCCCTTAGTTCATAGTTTTCAAACTGTATCCTTTTCTGATACTTTTCAGTCGGTCAGTTTATTGTCCATTCATTTATTCACTGCGACTTCTCACGCTTTTTGCTGTCTTGCTTTGGCACACGTTTATGCGATAAGGTCATCACAGCCTTGACCACGCTTCCATCTTAGGCTTTTGGAATGATCACATGATCCCTCTTGTTCACGGTCTTTCTTTCTTTCGTAATCCCTCTCGCGCCTGCGTACTCTAACTCATGGCGGCCATTTTATTTCGCTGCTCAACAGACCTAAGCGCACTATTATAAAGATAAACAAAACAGAGTTAAGAATAAAGAATATAAGCCTTTTCATTTCCCTCCCGTCATTCTACATACCCCAATTAGGTATTACCTAGCAAAAGCGACATATAAAGCCATCCCTTACTTACCAACGCTTTGTTTTGCCACTACACAGTTTATTTCCAAGCACAAATCATGAATTTATTATTCTAATTAGTACGCAATTGTCAGACTTATGTTAGTCACGTTAACAATTGTAAGTAAATTAGTTTGCACATATATAGCGTGTTACCTTTAACCCTTTACATGTAACATTCATGGTTGGTTATTCACTAAAACGAACTTGTGTGTTATTTAACGTAAATATTAGGAGGTTAAAAAATTTTCATTTACCCTGCTCCATCAACTCCCCCCTTTGGTGATTTTTAATATCACCCCATAAACCCATGTTATACAATTCTATCAGATAGCATATTTCTTTGTCCGTTTGTTTTTGTTAGTTTACACAACTGTATCTCTTTCAACTTGTCTCTTTGTCTTTTTATACATTATTTCTTCTAGTTCTATTTCACCCATTTCTCTTTCTCTTTCTTTGTTTATCTTATTTTCTTTTTCTATTTTGTTCTGCTTGTCTCATTGCTCGTCCCATAATTATCTCATGGGGACTGAGTCCTGTCTTTCTTTCCGGTATACTTCTGATTGTCATTAAGACTAATGGCAAGGCATCTGGCCATTTGAGTCCTGTGGCTTGACACATTTTACCTAGTCTGTTCTTAATTGTTCCATTCACTTGCTCTACTATTCCAGAAGCCTCTGGTCTGTATGCACAATGCAGTTTCTGTTTAATACTAAGTGCTTCACAAATCAATTGAACCAATTCGTTTTGAAAATGTGTCCCTCTATCTGTTTCAATCGTTACTGGGAAACCATACCTTGGAATGAATTCTCGCAGCATTAGTTTTGCTACTGTAATTCCATCATTCCTTCTGGTCGGGTATGCTTCCACCCAACGGAAAACAAACAGACGACTACAAGGACATACCTTAGTCTATTGCTCGGAGGCATTTCAAAAAATCCATTTGCATTCTCGTGAAAGGACCTCCCTCTCGTCCTATTGTTCCCAGACTCACTACTGTCTTTCTTCCTGGATTTAGCTGTTGACAAATAAGACACCTTTGACAAAGACTCTCAGCTATGGCTCTGAATTTTGGATTATACCATGTTTGTCTAAAAAGTCTGATCATTGAATCTCTCCAATATGAGCTTGTCCATGGTACATCCGTGCCATGTCAGAAATCATGCTATCAGGCATAACTGGTCTGTCATCCCTGTAAACCCAAACATCATTTTCCTCATGTTTTCTACATCCTGCTTTTATCCAGTTATCTTTTTCCTCATCATCTGCTGCTTCCTGTAATTGTCTCACCTCATCCCATGTCTCAACAGAGTTAGTAAAAAGCAAAGGACATGAAATATGCTCTCTTTCTTGGTTCCGGTTCAATGAGACCACATTTTTGGCACAATACTGTGCAATTTCATCAGCAAACTTATTACCAACAGTTATGTAGTCTTCCCCATTTTTATGTGCATTGCACTTCACTACCGCAATCTGTTTAGGCAGCTGTATCGCCTCAAGCAACTTTTTCACAAACTCACCATTTCTTATCGGTGACCCTGCAGACGTCAAGAAACCTCTCTGAGACCAGATCTGGCCAAAGTCATGCACCACTCCAAAGCCATATTGGCTATCCGTGACAACTGTTATTCGAACATTCTTTCCCAACTTGCATGCTTGAATTAGAGCTACCAACTCTGCTACTTGGGCAGAACGTATCCCTTTCAAACACAATGCTTCCATTACAGCAGCTACTGTGCAAACTGCATATGCTGCACTTAGAACTCCATCATTCGTTCTCAAACATGAGCCATCCACGAATAGAATGTAATCTGATTCCTTTAAAGGCTCATCCCGTATGTCAGGTCTCGGTTTTGTACAATACTCGAGTACATTCAGACAATCATGATCAACTTCATCCATTTCAATCACACTCTCCTCATCTGGCAATGATGTTGAAGGATTCACATTCATGCATCTGTCAATGGTCACATTGTCTGCACTCAAAATTACTTTTTCATACCTAGTCAGCCGACTATGTGTCATGTATTGGGTTTTGGTTCTTGTCAACAGAATTTCCACAGAATGAGGGACATATACTCTCAGTGGATATCCCATCACTATGCCTTCACTCTGCTCCAGACTTACACAAGTAGCAGCAACTGCTTTCAAACATCCAGGCAACGCTTTCGCTACTGGGTCTAAAACAGCTGAAAAATATGCAATGGGTCTTTTCATGTTTCCATGTCTCTGCACCAGGACTGAAAACGCACACCCATCTCTTTCACTGCAATACAACTCAAAATCTTTTTCATAGTCAGGCATTCCCAATGCCGGAGCTTCACACAGTTTCCTTTTAGTTCTCTGAATGCTTTCATTTCCTCATCATTCATTTCAAAAGGATCTTTAACATCCTTCTTTGTTAATCTCTGTAATGGTTTTGCAATTAATGAAAATCCACTTATCCATTGTCGACAATATCCAACCATTCCTAGGAACATTCTTACCTCTCTTTGTGTCATTGGATCTCCTATTCCTTGGATTATTTTTATTCTTTCTGTCGTTACCTTTCGCACTCCCTTCTCAATCTTATGCCCTAGATACTGGACCTCTTGTTGACAAAACTGCAACTTCGATGGGGAGTCGGGGACACCTTATGTCCTCTTTTTGCTAAATGATTCAGCAAAGCAATTGTATCATTAACACATGCTTCCTTTGTTTTTGATGCCACCAGTAGGTCATCAATATACTGAACAATCACTGACTTCTCTGGCATTTTCAAATCTTCCAATGATTTCTTTAGAATCTGATTAAAGATCGAGGGCTTTCTGTATACCCCTGAGGAATTCGGCACCATGCCAAAATACGCTCTCCGAACCTGAACGCAAATAATGGCTGGCTATCTGGATGTAATGGAATAGAGAAAAATGCATGGCACAAATCAATAACTGTGTACCATTCTGCTTCGCGTGGAATCTGATATAGAATTACAGCAGGGTTCGGTACTATTGGGCAACAAGGCACAACAATTTTGTTTACCTTTCTCAAATCCTGTACAATTCTATATGTTCCATTCGGCTTTTTCAGTCCCATTATTGGCGAATTACATGGACTGCTCATTATTTCTCTCAGAATCCCTTGCTCAATCATTTTGTTTATTACTGGTGTTATTCCTTCAATTATTTCTGGTGTCAATTTATACTGGGGCGTATTTGGGTAACTCGTTCCTTCTTTAACAGAAATTTTAACAGGGTCTACTTCTTTCATTAACCCTATATCTTCTCCCGTGAAGTCCCACTCTTCCTGTTTCACTGTTTCTTTCAGTTCACTTGGGATTTTCTCTACATCAAATATGGGAAATAAATCGTTCACTTCTGATTCTAACTTTACCATTGTCATTTTATACAATACGTCTTCATCTGGGGTCTGAAATGCAATTCCATCTGGCGTACAATAGATGGTGCAATTCATCTTGCAAAGCAAATCGCGTCCTAATAGGTTCACAGGACTGCAATCACATACCACAAATCGGTGCATTTCACTAAATGGACCAATTTTTACCTCCACTAATTTAGTAAGAGGCGCCTTAATTTGTTGATTCGAAACACCCACTACTTGGATATGTTCACCTGAGAGAGGAAGGTTTGGAATTTCCACTGACCTAACAGTAGAACGGGTAGCTCCAGTGTCCACAAGGAATGTTACATTTGCACCATTCACTTCTCCATCCACAAATGGACCTGCTTGATCTACCTCTAGAGTTGCGCCAAGCACGCACTCTTCCTCCTCTCCTAGGCACCGTCATAAACTTTCATCCGACTCATCACCATCCTGTCGTAGCCAGTACTGAGATATGGCAGCTGCGCGCTGGCAATTGTGTTACCTGCTCTCCTCCGTAGAATCCTGTTTCTGCACTGTATTTCTGTTGATTAACACTCTTGGGAAGTGGTGGTTGTGGCACCTGACTTTGTTGGGTAACTACCTCACTCTGCACCTGTGGATTTAATGATTGATTTTCCGTATTAGGTTTTGGAGGAAATTTACACTCGTTTCTCCAATGCCCTAACTTTCCGCAGTTGTGGCATGGCCACTTTTTCTTTGCCTCTTCTATGCTCATTTGACCTTTTCCTTTACCTATATTTGGTTTAAACCTAGTCGGTCCTGCCTCATTAACAGGATTACTCAATTGAGCTTCTTGCTTCTCTGCAACTTTCACTTGTGCCCACATTGCTTTCTCTTTCAATTTACGCTGTCTGCTCTCAATATCATCACTACAATATTTAGCATACCTCAAAACTTCATCAACTGTGCTATTCTGCCAACAAAGCATGTGCTGTTTAATCATTTCACTTATCTCTGGTTTCAACCCATAAACAAATCTATATACAAAATGACTCATATCCTTCTCATTTAGTGTCTCATAGCCACTATACTGTTTGAAAACTAACAGTAGCCTCTCGTAGTATGCGTGTACTGATTCTTTGCTTTCCTGTGTGGTTCTGTCTATTTTTACCCAGTCCGTTTCTTTGGGTGGAATCTTATTTTTCAAAAGGTAATTACTTGATCATATTTTCTCATCACTTCTGGTCCTGGCGCTCCTGTTTTAGTATCTCTTGGATATTATACAGTTGGCCAATCAATTGTAATCTTACATTCTGTCCACAAATCAGCTGGTACTACTATATCAAACAATCCATCCAAATCTATCCATAACACCTTTGAAACTTTAACAAATCTCTCCACTTGTCTGTACCATTCTACTGGTTTCTCTCTCAATTTTGGAAAATCATTCGTAAATGACAATATATCCTGTCTAGACCATGGGACATGCACATAACTACCTCCTGGAGTTTCTCTCATCGGGTACTCCCTTACAATTGATTCCTTGTCTGTCACTGCAAAAGCCAAAGACGCTTTGTCTGTCACTTTCTCATTCTTTTTAGTCCATCTGCTTCTCCATCTATCCACATCACCCCATTTCCTCAGTAAAACTATTAGTTCTTTTATTTGTGTTAATCGTCCTGATGTGTTCAAATTTTCTATATCTTTCTCGCAAACATCTACTCTATACGGTTTCTGCAATGTTCTTACCTTTACAAATTCCACTCCTAGTTCATTTGCTGTCTCTTCTAATTTGTCATGTAAATTTCTAGCTCTCCATGTAATGCTCTTGCATAAGAACATAATTTCGTCATCCTGATAAGATTTCAGTTTTTCTGTGCCAATTGTCCCTAAAATCAATTCTTCCATGTCTATTTTTAACCTAATTACATCTAAGGGTTTTGTTTCTATCTCTTTCGTTTTTAGAGTTTTCATCCATTCATTCAATTCATCTGGAGTCGGACCTACAGGCGTACTATTTAATTCTATCCAATTTTTACTTCTTTCTGGTGTCTCTGATGCAGACTCAGTTACCATAGGTATTCTCCTAAACTCATTCTCATTTATCGTTAAATTAGTAGGTGGGCTTGGTCTATATGTACTAACAAAGTTTCTTGCACCTTCACCGTCTAATTTCATCCCTTCTTTCCTTCTTTGCAAGTGTGAATTCATAGGAATGACTAAAGAATGCTCTTCAATTTTCTGATTCTCAAAAACTGGTATTACTGGACCTATCGTTACTGGTACAGTTACAGCTTCCATATTCATTGTTAATTCTCTTATCTTTTCAGTTAATTCTCTTGTGGTTTTTGCCAATTCAGTTGTATTGTCACTTTCTGTCTTCTCATTTTGTGGAGTTTTCAACTGATCTTGTGACCTATTTATCTCATATCCTCGTTCTGGATTTTTATTCCTCCCAGTTTCCATTGGCGGTGCATTAGGTGTCACCACCGCAGAATTCTGTTGGTATGGAGGTGGGTTTCTGTTTAGAATATCTTCCAGCAATTCATCTTCTGTCTCACTACCACCATACCCATACTTCTCAGTAACCACATGTTTCTTTTTCTCTGTACACTTTCTCTTTGCTTCTTCCTCAACTGTAAAAGCCGGAAACAAACCTCCTGTCATATTAGCATATCTCCAACGCTTTATTCTGTCCTCATGATTCACTCCCCACAACCTTCCGGGTACAAACTCATGATTTCTTAATCCTCTGAATCTTTCTCGTTCATACATCTCATCTTCCCATTCACTTAATGCTTCAAACTGTGTCGGTCTAGGTTTAGGTTCAAGCATTGCCATTTTCTCTCTCAAATTCCGAAGTACATCTACACTAAATGAACCATTCTCAGGAAAAGCCAATGCTCCATCATTTTTAGTATATTTAGTCCAATTTTCTAACCATATGCAGGTATGATATCCGTACTTCAACATCATGTGCGAAGCTGGTGACTTCGGCGGAGGAATTACTTGTCCCTCTCTAGTCACTACCTTTTTGTCTTTCTTAACCCCTTCGATGCTCATGACGAGCTCAGCTCGCCATGCTGCGCGGTCGGGCTGTGCGCATGACGAGCTGAGCTCGTCACGACCACACCCGCGATCGGAATGTCCAGCACCTGGGCGGAATTCCGATCGCGGCGAAGCGGTTAAAAAAAAATCTTAATTTTTGACATCCACGACGTTTTCTCTCTACCATACTCATAATAAGCCATGATTCACAATTTCTTTCCCTTCTCAAAAGTCTGCGATTCAACACTGTTCTCTCTGCGTTATTCGGACCTATCCCAGCGCGACTCACACCAACGCTCCAATCCTAAGATTCTACGTCACTGGTTTATCTGACCAATCCCAGCGTGACTCACACCAACGCTCCAATCAGAGCTGCTTCTGTATGACAGCGCACTGTCCAATCCCAGCGCGGCTTTTGTCTACGTCAGTTTTGTATGACTAGCGCACTGTCCAATCCCAGCGCGGCTTTTGTCTACGTCAGTTCTGCTCCTGACCCCTCCTTTACAAAAATTATCGGCAATTTACTTTTCAACAATTCTTTGTTAGTTTACAACATTAAAACACATTTCCATTGTCTGATTTCGCTAAACAAAAGTGACAGTTTATTCTAGCTCGCAAGAATACAGTTTCGTTCGATAAGTGTAGCACTTCCCTCTACCTTACCCTTCTTTCAAGCAAGGAGTAAACCCGTTTCTCTGGGGATAAAACACATGCGGAGACTACACTGCTCCTGAGAATTAAGGCCAGAGTTTCACAAGAAAACCGGTTGCTATTTCACTCACACACCTTTTATACAGAAAATGTCCCTATCATAACACAACTTGTGTTATCACCAATATGAACTCAGACAATGCACTATTCCATGTGACGTCTCTTGCCACACGTTTTCCACTTCCTACTTCCCGGAAGCGTTAAAACTTTGACTTACATATAACATAACGCGACTTAACATAGAATGTTAGACATGAAATAATCAATAATCAATAATCAATAATCACCAAACTAATCTATAGTAACCATAACTCTGCTACCAAGAAATCTGATCCAGCGCTATCAATAAAATTTCTTCTCTTATATGTCTTTGGACGTCCAGGTGCAAATATTCCTCTTAAACACAACTATATCCATATGACGGTGGGGCCCATAACACCGCATATACATTCACTCACTCATTTATTCCCTGGATTTCATCCGTTCTTACCTAGGAGAAAAACAGTTAAATGATATGCTGGAAGGAGACGGGATACCTTTTTATAAAGACGACATTACACTTCTCAAGCTCTAAGGTATTCCGCTCATTGGTCGATGGACCAACTAGTAGGAATCAGTTGATGGTGATTAAGACCAGCTCAACCACTATAAACTTTTAAACATTTACATTTATCATTGAGCTAAAGAACCACTGACTCATTGTTTTAAAGATAATAAAGTTTATATAAAGTTTAGAAGCATGAATAAGTTTCAAATTTATTATTCAGATTATTACATTTAGCATCATTATAAGAATAAATTGAAATTGCAATGCATACCTATTAGATGGAAAAATAAAGTTTGTCACAGCAAGAACTCCCGAAAGATCTATCTATCTATCTGTCCTGGAAAAACAGTACTTCTCGTTCCTTTCCCCTTTAGTATTTTAAGAATAAAAGTCTAATGTTTTAAATGGAAAAATCTATTAGGATTAAAAAGGTTCTCCAATATCAGCGTCTCATGCTCAATCAAAAATATAAAATAACAGCAGCAGCCGCAGCATCAGTTCGTAAAGCCGGCAGCGTTGAAAAACGACAGCATCAATAGCAGCTATCCCACCAATACAACAGCAACTGCAACAACACCAACAACCAACAACCCCTCCCCTCCAAGAGTAGGTCTTCTTATACCCTAATACTAGCTTACTAAGTGAAAATGTTACATCTTTATGGCAAGATTCTCTCTAATTGGTCCATTCGGGTCAGTATACATCTCATCATGAATATCCTTGTTTCAGCCAGTTCTTTGTGGCAAATTCATACTTTTGTCGTTTCTCACGGGTTCACGACATTTTCCCTTAGTTCATAGTTTTCAAACTGTATCCTTTTCTGATACTTTTCAGTCGGTCAGTTTATTGTCCATTCATTTATTCACTGCGACTTCTCACGCTTTTTGCTGTCTTGCTTTGGCACACGTTTATGCGATAAGGTCATCACAGCCTTGACCACGCTTCCATCCTAGGCTTTTGGAATGATCACATGATCCCTCTTGTTCACGGCCTTTCTTTCTTTCGTAACCCCTCTCGCGCCTGCGTACTCTAACTCATGGCGGCCATTTTATTTCGCTGCTCAACAGGCCTAAGCGCACTATTATAAAGATAAACAAAACAGAGTTAAGAATAAAGAATATAAGCCTTTTCAATCAATCAATCAATCAATCAATCATGTCACTTATAAAGCGCACTACATACCCGCGAGGGTCTCAAGGCGCTGGGGGAAGAGGGGGGTGGTGCTGCTACTGATCGAAGAGCCAGGTCTTGAGGAGTCTTCTGAAGGCCAGTAGGTCTTGGGTCTGTCGGAGGTTGGTGGGGAGGGTGTTCCAGGTCTTGGCGGCGAGGTGGGAGAAAAATCTGCCGCCGGCGGTCGTTTTCCGGATGCGGGGACTGTGGCGAGGGCGAGGCTGGTCGAGCGGAGCTGGCGGGTGGGGGTGTAGAAGCTGAGTCGTCTGTTGAGGTAGGCTGGTCCGGAGTTGTGGAGTGCTTTGTGTGCGTGGGTGAGGAGCTTGAAGGTTATCCTCTTGTTGACAGGGAGCCAGTGCAGGTCTCTCAGGTGGGGTGTGATGTGGCTGCGTCGGGGGATGTCGAGGATAAGACGTGCAGAGGCGTTCTGGATGCGTTGCAGCCGTCTCAGGAGCTTAGCCGTCGTTCCTGCGTAGAGGGCGTTTCCGTAGTCCAGCCTGCTGGTGACGAGGGCCTGGGTGACTGTTTTTCTTGTTTTGGTGGGGATCCACTTGAAGATCCTGCGGAGCATTCGGAGGATGTTGAAGCAGGATGAGGAAACGGCGTTGACCTGCTTAGTCATGGAGAGGGTGGGGTCGAGGATGACCCCTAGGTTGCGTACGTGGTCGGTGGGTGGCGGGGCTGTTCCCAGTGATGTTGGCCACCACGAGTCGTCCCAGGCTGAAGGGTTGGAACCAAGGATGAGGACCTCCATCTTGTCCGAGTTCAGCTTCAGGCGGCTGGTCCTCATCCATTCGGCGACAGCCTTCATTCCTTCGTGGAGGTGGGCTTTGGCGGTGTGAGGGTCTTTGGTGAGGGAGAGGATCAGCTGGGTGTCGTCGGCGTAGGAGATGATGTTGAGGTTGTGCTGTCGGGCGACGTGGGCGAGGGTGCCATGTAGATGTTGAACAGCGTTGGGCTGAGGGAGGAGCCTTGGGGTGCGCCGCAGATGATCTTGGTGGCCTTGGATCGGAAGGGGGCGAGGCGGACGCTTTGTGTTCTGCCGGAAAGGAAGGATGTGGTCCAGTCCAGGGCCTTCTCTTGGATCCCGAGCGTCGTGAAGGCGTGTTCGTAGTGTGTGGTGGCAGACCGTGTCGAAGGCGGCTGATAGGTCCAGGAGGATGAGGGCTGCTGTTTCTCCGTTGTCTAGCAGGGTCCTGATGTCATCGGGGGCGGCGATGAGGGCGGTTTCGGTGCTGTGGTTGCTGCGGAAGCCTGACTGGGAAGGGTCCAGGATGTTGTTCTTTTCATTTCCCTCCCGTCATTCTACGTACCCCAATTAGGTATTACCTAGCAAAAGCGACATATAAAGCCATCCCTTACTTACCAACGCTTTGTTTTGCCACTACACAGTTTATTTCCAAGCACAAATCAAGCATTTATTATTCTAATTAGTACGCAATTGTCAGACTTATGTTATTCACGTTAACAATTGTAAGTAAATTAGTTTGCACATATATAGCGTGTTACCTTTAACCCTTTACATGTAACATTCATGGTTGGTTATTCACTAAAACGAACTTGTGTGTTATTTAACGTAAATATTAGGAGGTTAAAAAAATTTCATTTACCCTGCTCCATCATATAAGACAAGCTGAAACTAGTAACGGGTGCAGTGCTAACATCTGCAGTCCAATACACATTTGAAGTGAGTGGCTAACATTGTAATGAGCAATGTGTTAAGAAGGAACACAGAGAGAACAGACATTTTGAGTCTGTGAAAATTGGAAAGGTGAAGTGAGCGCTCTCATCATAAGAATGCGGTATATTAAAAACTGCAATAATGTCCTTGTACTTGACAGAAACCCTCAAGCTGGTCTAAGATCATTCTAATTCATTTTTTAACTTATACCAGAGCAAATGAACCTAGTGAAAAATACATCTTCACAGTGTGCGTGTCCTCTGAGAAGTCTCTAGCAGGACATCCATGAATGGTTCCTTACGGATCTTTGTAAAAATATTAATAAAATGCAGAACGTTTTCTTCTAGTGGGAAAGAAGCCTTTGGGATTCTTTGATGTAATTCTCTGAAAGTAGAACTGAACTCCTAGAATGACTGAACACAGAAATGTCAGAAGCATTGGAAGCATGGACTTGGAACAAGAAAAATATAGCCCATGAGGTTTCAAGGAAGTTTACTAAGAGGTGGTTTAGAAATTAAGGTGAGAAAATGTGGTGTAATGGCCAGAGCTGCCGCCTCTGGAGCAGTGGAACCAGGTTTGAGTCTCAGCATCGGCTCACCATCCTCCCCGTGCCTGAAAGAAAACAACAAAAACTAATGCGTTCTTGTGCAATGTAACTGGTGCTCATGTAAAGCGCTCCAATACCGCAGGGGTCGAGTTCGTCTCATATATTTTTTTAAAGGCAAATGAAACAGGCTGCGGGAGGCCTGCTTTAAAGAAGAGGGGAGAACCAAGTACTAGAACGATTGCCGATAATAAGCCTTATATACTGTAGATTACATGAGCCATTGACTTTCGCCATGAGTAGAGGCCCTGGTATCCAGCCAGTGCTCACACATATATGGGCATTTGTTCACAATGTGCTGTAAACTTGGTTCAATTTTCAAATTTCCTTGTAGGTGGCCTCCGCTCCTGTATTTGGATATAGTGGAAGCACAAATAGGTTTTAAGTTTCGCTGTTTGACTTCTAGTTTCTATTTATCAGTTAGTATCACATCTAATGTTTCCATCTTTAATCGAAATACCTGCTTCTATTCCTTGTAACAGTCTATTTTAATTCTGCAAACTATTCTGAAAGATAATCGTTAGTGCCAACACGTGGCTTATTGTAGAAGCCAACATAGAAAGAAGAAAGGAAATAGTTATCAAAACCTTAAACAAATGAATGATTTTTTTAAAACAAGTTTTCAAAGGCCTTCATTACACGTTTGTTGGAATAGCGAGGGGTAATTACATGTGGTAAACACAATTACTCCAGGATGAGGTATTTACCATGTGTGGTAAATACCTCCTATTCCGAGTTGAAAATGAAAATGAGGCATAACATGCGTAATTGTTGCTCCTATCCTCAAATCTTAATCTAGTGATCCACTTTGCTTTGTTATTTCATAGCGTGGGCATCTTGTTCCCACCTTATTTGGGTAACAGTGGGCTCTTATCAGTTAAATCAGGCTTTGCGAGCATTTCCCAAAATGTTAATATGGACTGTATCATGCATTTAATTCCAGTTCTTGTACTTAATACCAATTTTATTACTGTTTCTTTCACAGAGCTTTGTGTACCAAACTAACATTTCTGCCACTACTGACCACTTATGTCTGAACATATCTGTGAAAAACAAGGATCATCAGTCCTTACAATATGCACTTTCAAATCATCTACCAAACCATTGACTATGAGTATCTGCTTACTGTTCCATGACACGTGTACTTATGATTGTTATAGTTTTCTAGGAATTTCCCTTGATTCAAATTAATGTCTTTTTTGGGGGGAAAATGGGCAGATGTATCAAAGGGATTTACCAATTCTATGTCTATGGAAAAATGTTTTAGTACATATGGCCCAATATTCATTGTTCCTCGTGGCACATTCTGTGTAATTCCTCACATTCTGGAATATTTATATACTGTTGGCTTGATATGGGCACAAACATAGGTACAGATGCTACCTTTCTTCTCACGCATGATTTTACAATTGCACAAACTAGTGAACTCAGTACCTTTTTAGTTTTATCATGGCTACAATCTCTACAACTATCTAATTCATGAAATTTATGGACAGTTTGTGGTTATTCTGTACCACTACTACCTCTAATAGTATTTCAATAGAAAAGCAAGGGTCTGCCCTTTATAGGTAAGACCTTCTTGAAATACTTTAAGGCTAATTCTATTTGTGAACCTTCATTTGAGTCAATTGTAATAAAAAGTAAAGACTCTCGGCCTGATTCACAAAGAGCCTCCGCACTCGGGGAGGAGGCTCTGCAGTTGTAGAGTAATCTCCGCTACGGGAAACGGAGGTGCAGAGATCCCGCCACCAGCGGCGCCTCCGTCCAGAATATGGAGGCTCTCTGTGAATCCGGACCTCTGTTGGGTCTTTCCATCCTGTGTGGTGAAATGCAACCAATTTGCTGATGTTTTCATAGATAGGAGTTCAGCTACTTAAGCTCCGTTGTCCCAAGAGCAACATATGCAGTGCTTCCTCCTGCTGACTCTCTTTCAGATCCGAGGGAAGTTTAGCCTCATTGTTCCCCTGGAAGCCACTTCACAGTAAATCTTCTGGCTTGCAGCGGGATCTACTTCCCCCTAAGGTGCGCAAGAACTATCTGCTGTTAGACTCTAGCACACCTTGAGTGATTATTGATGGCTCCTTATCCACTGGTTCTGAACCCAACTCTCAGAAATTGGCCTGTGTCACCCCTTTACTAAAAACCTCTTTGGACCCTACAAACTGGCCTAATAGCAGCTGATTTCTCAGTTGCTCTAGCTGTCT
The DNA here is from genome assembly GCA_963921515.1 of Calotriton arnoldi. Taxonomy (NCBI): domain Eukaryota; kingdom Metazoa; phylum Chordata; class Amphibia; order Caudata; family Salamandridae; genus Calotriton; species Calotriton arnoldi. Next base: position 689,734 of record CAWUFW010001531.1, on the reverse strand, counting down.
AAGCTGTTAGAGAAGTATCTCCTCATTCAACTATCGCAGTTCGTGAAGCCCAGCCATCTTCTGCATTGTGCCCAGATGAGCTTCCATCCAGGGCAGAGTGCCTTTTTTTGTCAGCCTTGGACAACCTTCCCCTCTGTACTGATTCTAACATCTCTGTGACTTTAATTTTATTAAACCTCTCAATGGCCTTTGACACCATCTGCCATTAGACTCTTTTATCTAGACTGTCTGACTTGGTGAAAAAGAACTTTTATTTTTCTTGGTTTGCCTATTTTCGCTCAAAGCTATCTTTTCACATCTTTCATCAACTCTTAACTTCTTAAATCATGCACTGCCACTGTTGTGACCCCAAAAGCTCCTATTAACCTACTTGATTAAATCATTTCGATTTTGAATTATTTTGTATGCTGATAACACTCAAATTATTGGAAAGCCAACAGGTGATCCAGGCAGTGTGGCAGACAAACAGCACGATTGCCTTTTAAATGTCCAACGGTGGATGAATTTAGACTCATAGAACTTAATGGTGACACATCAGAAATTCTCTGTCCTTCAAAATCTTCCACTTTTTGGGACCATGCATTCTGGTTCTAGTCTTTGGGACTGATGCCTTCTCCTGTGCCAATGTTAAAAAAAAAAACAGCAATTAAAATACTTTTCCTCTAACAATGGCTGCCAAAATACCATCTGTAGTTAGGTCCTGTATGTTTCAACATCACTCCTTAAATGGATCTTACATTTCTGTTCTTTCAATCAGAGAGTTCAAATTCTTAATGCATTTGTCACTGCTGGATTATATTACTGCAACTCGGTTTATCTAGCTCTTTCATCTTATTAGATTCAGAAGTTGCAGTTGATCCAGAGCTAAATATCAAGATTGTCCCTAGACCTGGACGCTTGTTACCTTATCACTGTAGCCCTTGCATCGCAACATTGTCTACCTATAGGGTAGTGGAATTCATTAAAATGTTAGCCCACAATACAGAAAACCATATTCTTCCCAAACTTACCACCTTTATCACAGTGATTTCAGTGGTACAAAAGTCTTGTGAGTATTCCCAAATATTATCATAAAACCCTAGGTAGAGGAAAGTTCTCTGTTGATGCTGCCTCTAAGGGGAACTTGTAGCCCCTCCATCTCCATTAAGAGTCCAATCTGTGGAACTTTAGGAAATTATTGAAAACATGGCGGTTTCCATCTTGCCTTTTGCTATGGGTGAAGTATTGTTTAGCCTTACCTTATCACTTGGCTTCTTTAAGAGCCCTGATACCCTTTCCTGCGTGAACGTTACCTAGATAAAAACACTAACCTAACCTAGGAGGGGAAGCTAGATTGCCTAGTTTGTCTCTAGAGCACCTACAATTCCCCATTGACAAGACTGGCCACCAAAATATCAAGGTACCTAGGTCCTCAGAAATGATTGTACCTATCCTCAAATTAACATATATTAAGAGTTTTCATGGGACTCGGTTTAAGTGTTCATGGAGCTGTGCCTGCCTGTCATTGTAAACATTTTTTATTGGCTTATAATTAATCACATCTGAACGTTGCAAAGTGTCATATACTAGGTTGAGTAGTATGCCAATGAGGTTAGGTGGAGAATACTTGACAAACAACGGTATGATCCTGTTGGACTTGGCCCTTTTTCAAGGGTCATCCCTGAACTTTTTGCCTTCCTCGTGTATTTTTTCTGACCTGTTGTTGGCTGTTTTATGACTCTGGGCACTTTACCACTGCTGATCAGTGCTAAAGTGCATATGCTCTCTAATATAAATTGATGTATGGATTAGTGATTCCATGATTGGTTGGTTTGGTTTACTTGTCAGACCCTAGTACAGTGCACTGAGTGTGCCCAGGGCTTGTAAACCAAATGCTGCTGGTGGGCTTGCAGCACTGGCTGTGCCACCCACAGAAGCAGCCTGTAAAGTGTGTCTCAGGCCTGCCATTGCAGAGCCTGTGTGCAGTCTGGTACTGCCATGTCGACTTGGTAAGTGCACCCACTTACCAGTCCCCAAACCTTCCCTTTCCTGCATATTAGTCACCCCTAAGGTAGGCCCTAGGGCAGGGTGCATTGTATGTGTAAGGTAGGACATGCCCTGGCATGTGTGGCATGTCCTAATAGTGAATTACAGCCATTTTCGTTTTTCACTATTGCAGGGCTACCTGTTCCCCATAGGCCAGAATGGGCAGTTTGACTATTACATCTTATAATCCTTACTGACCCAGGGAACTAGGTAGAAATTCGAGTTTAGTATGCCTGAACTCAGAATGATAAAATAAATCTTTTAGTGAAGTTGGTTTTAACATTCTGTGTTTGAAAATACCACTTTTAGAAAGTGGGTATTTTCTTGCCTAACTATCCAAGCCTGCCTCTGCTAGGTTGTGTATTCCTTGTCTGGAGTTTGAGTGACAGGGGCTGGGGGATTCCAGGAGACAGGGTGAGTCAGCAAAGGGCTGAATAGAGAGATCTGCATGTAGATGGGTGGGAGGAGTTGCACCTGGGACCTGAATAGGGCTGTGCCTTCCCTCCACAATGCTGGCTCCACCCCCTGTGGTGCGTCTGATGTCCCTGGCCCACACTGTCAAAGGAAAGAAGGAGTCCTGTAAACAAAGTGCTCCAAGACTGACCAGAACTGGTTTGGACTAGGTACAGACACTCTCTGCCTTCAGAGACAAAGGATTTTGGTGTATAAATACTGGGGCCCTGACCCCAAGACTTTAGATCACTTTTGGGAAACAAGAAGAACCTTTGCTGAGGAGAGGAACCAGAGAAACTGAGGAGGAGACTATCCCTAAGCGTGAGGGATTGGCCTGCAGTGGTTGCCTGACTGCCAAAGAAAGGAGAAAGGACTTTTGTGCTACTTTCATTCAACTTGTGAAGGATCTCCAAGGGCTTGAGATAGACCTTGCCTCCTGCTGAAGTCTCAGGGACAACAGACTTCACCCACCAGCTCCCCAAGAGTTTTTTGGAAGTGCCTGCTGTTGCATTGGGCCTTCTGAGGGACTGCGTGTCGCAAGGAGCTGGAAGCACGACTCACGAAGAAGAAGCGTGTCGCAGCCGCTGTCGTCGCATCGCTGAAGAAGGGTATTGCCGCTGTCGCTTCGCAACGCAGAAGCGCCTCGCATCGCCGGAGCAGATGATCGACGTCGCATCAGACGCCGCCGCATCATTGAAGAAGCGTGTCTCCGCCGCAGCCGCTGCAGCTGTCGCATCGCCGAAGCGCCTCGCATCGCCAGAGAAGAGGATCGACGTCGCATCAGACACCGCCGCATCACCGAGAAGCGTGTCGCAGGGCCTGTCACGGCTCAGAAGAATCGTTGAGTCCCCGCACGGCCGTCGGGCGTGCACGCATCGTGTCGCATCAAGAAGAAGACGCCATTTTTGTTTCATTGCACCGCATCTTCATCGCATCACGGCGCTGCTGGTCGCTTCGCCACGGAAGCGCAGTAAGAAACCGACGCATCACCTCCCCACGCGGAGAAGAACCGACGCATCCCCTACGCATCAGTAGGGACCCGACGCATCACCGTTCTTGCGTGTAAGAAACCGACCCATCACCTTCCCTGCAACACTTTCGTTGTATAGCGTTACGCATCCAAAGGTACATTGAACTCAAAGTGTCGCATTTACTATCTAAAGAGAACTAAGCTAATTCTACAATTTTTAAGTACAGTATTGTGGATTTTTGTCGTTTGTGGTCTTGTGTTAAGTCTAAATAAAAATACTTATTTTTTTACTACAACTTGTGTGGTGTCCATCTGTAGTGTTGTCACTGGGTTACTGTATGTGTTCACAAATGCTTTACACACTGCCTCTGAGATAAGCCTGTCTGCTCGTGCCAAGCTACCAAGGGGGTGAGCAGGGGTTATTTTAGGAGTGTACCCCTCTTACCCTGACTAGACGCAAGGGTCCCTATTTGGTCAAAGGTACCTACCTCTGCCAACTAGAGACCCCCAAATCTAACAGTACCCACACACCAATAATGGCACATGTCGAGGAAGGTAGAATAATGCTGAGAGATTGTCCATTATGAAAGGATTCAAGAGGAAGGGGTGGGGGGAGAAGAGAGAGTAAAGGAGAAGCCAAGGAAGAGTAGACAACCTCAAGAGTCAACCTGATAAGGAAAAATAAGTGCCTGTGGGCCCCACATGCCACCACCAGCTCAAATAAATGCTGTGTGTGTCACATTTGGTCAAAGCTAATAACATAAACTATGTATAATCAGTGTATTCTCGAAAGTCACTTTTCAGTGTAGTAAATATTTTATTTTTAACATAGCAGAAGCACATGTACCACAAACTTTCATGCACTTCTGACTGCACTTACCTGATATTTATCACGGGCACCAATCCATATTTCAGGGTTGCGTTTTGCACTGTTGAATACCAGCTGCTGAATATAACTATTTTCTTTTTGTGAGTGCACAGAAGCAAGATGGGCACCGGGAGTAAGGCTCTGGCAATAAATCTGAGGAAACAAACGTTACTTACAGCATGTGGAAGAGATGCAAAGTGCAATACCACAGTAGACACAGACTACAGGCATGACAAGCATTACGATAGAAGAGGGTCACAGATTGTAGACCTGCCAGGTGAAACCTATTGTGTTATGTGGTTACTCAGTGAGTTAGAGATTGCAACGCAGCAGTCTCAATTACTTTGAGAGGTGCAGAGTTAAAAGTATACAAAGTAACTCTAATTGACAGAAGCAGACTGACCAGAACAACAAAGTACCACTCTCAGGGCCCATTTGCCAAAATCACAGGGCACATGAAGGGGCATACCAGTAGCATCCTTGCAGCAGTTTGGCAGATAAAACTCTCAAATTCCACAGGATACTCCAATTTTTTTAACCAAAGTATGATGTCCTCCAAAATATGCCTTGTCTGCGGCCCCAAACATCCCAAAGATTACAATGTTTCTTTTCTCTCATACATCACAAAGCATGTGACAAAGGTAGGAGAAAAATCAAAAGCAAAGACCCTGCCTGGTAGATAGGCCACTTAAACCCATCTCCAAATCGTATGACTGCCTTCTATTAGCTTGAAGCATCTTGGAGGTGGTTTTAGCTGTTAGCCATGGTGGCAGGAACCTCAACCAGAGCAGACGCATGAGGAAGGATCTGTTAAGGGCTATTGGAGACCTGCAATAGGAGGATGGAGGAAGATACATCCACAAAGAAACTTCAAACTTTCCAGCTCAACAGATCTACTTATGATACCATGCTTAGCCGAGTTAAACGTATACTGCTTGTAAGTCTGGAGTCCGATTTCCACAACACAGGCCTCTGCTGTGCCTGAACTCTGACTCTTGCACTTTTTAATCTTTTTAACTAGGCACACAGTTTAACCCTGTTCCTCGCTGGTCAAAAGTGCACTCAATTAGTTTCATTTTAGTACTGTAGAATATGTTTTCTGCTACAATACTGAAAGACAAACCACTTAGTGCATCTCAATCCTTCAGCAACCTCTTACATATCTTGGTTTCTCTGGCAACGTTGTTCATATCTGACAGAATTCAGCCCGTTACTATGCCAACGTTTGTTTCCTAGAGTAGGAGACTTAACAATGGTGTGCCACTAGGCTACAAGCTTTTGCCTTCTTTGTGTAATCTATTGATGGGGTCTTTGGCTTTCTTACTTTGTCAGCTTGAAATATTTTTCTATGTGTTCGCTGATGATTTGGTTACTTACCGGTAATCTTCATTACTCCGAGTCATAGTCTTCCTCGTCCCAGTCTTTGCCAGAGAGCACTTTGCTTCTCATCCACAGAATTCACCAGTAGCAAAAATAAATAAACTGTGCACCAAACAATCTGAAACCCCACTAAGTGGATGATCCATGACCTATAAAGGAAAGCCTAAAATGACTGACATATCAAGCAATAAAATATATCACCATTTTCTCTTTCTTCTTTCTCACAGGGAGGTAGGAAGGGAACCTAGGACTGTGAGGAGGAAGACTATGACTCGTAGTAATGAAGATTACTGGTAAGTAGCCGGGCCATTACCTACCTCGTCCATCTTACTCGTCCCAGTCCTTTCCAGTGACCGTATACCAATGCTTTTAAAAAAGAAATGACACCATGCCACTAGAAGTAATGAAATACCCAAGTGATTTATTAAATCAACAAATTCAAAAGTCTTAATGAGCTGAGGACAGAACAGCTGTCCCAAACTCAGAAGAAAAAACCTCCTAATTTTTAATCTGAAGTGAGTAATCAATGTGTGAAGGGAAGACCAGAATGCATCAGCACAGATATCTTTTAAAGAGGTGCTCCTGAAAGCTACCCAAGAGGAGGACATAACCCGAGTGGAGCATCTCGCTATGCCAGTACAAAGGTTGACTATGGAACTCTGATGGCCTATGAAAATACCATCCATTTATAACGATTTAAGGTTGAAGTAGTATAGTAGTGGCCCTTGTTGGATAAGCCAAAAGTAACAAAGAGAAAGTTCACCTTTCCAAAACAGGAAGTTATTTCAATACAGAGAAAGGGCTCTATGATCTCTATAGTATGCAAAAGTGTCCCTTGCTCTGTAGATGGACATGGGAAAGGAATGGTAGCACAAACTCCTGGGACAAATGAAAGGTAGAGGATACCTAGGGATGCGAGGGTCTGTGCTGAGGATGCCTCGCACAGTGGCAGTTCTGATGAGGATGCAATACATTGCAGGTCTTTGTGATGGGCTCAATCCATGCAGCAGTTCGTTGGTTCTGCTGGATCCACAGGTTGGCGGAGCACCTTAAGCCCACTTCCAAGGGTCCAGGATTGGGGTGGCACCACTTAACATGATAGACTCACCGGAGGCAGAGTCTAGGTGCAGGTGCAAGGTTGTTAGATGCCAGTTATGATCCTGAGGCTTCAGATCAGAAGGCCAGTCAACTAGCCCTTGTAGTTACTCTGGGTTCAAGAGATGCAGGTCTAGTCCTTCTCACCCAGGCAAGAGAGCAACGGGCAAGCGGTCAGCACAGCAGGGCAACAGTTCCTTCAGAGCAGCAGTCCAGTAGAGTGGCAGTCCTTGTAGCAGCACAGCAGTCCCACTTCCTCATTGAGTATCCACAGGTCGATAGACGTTGTACTGAATTGGTGGTGTCTGAGGTCCAGTATTTATACACAGTTGTGCCTTTTAAGTGGGGAGAGGCTTCTAGAAGCCTGCCTTTAAAATAAATGCACAGGTACCCTGCCTTTCTGGCCCAGGCTCCAGACTAAATGCTAGTGGTATACAGCCCTATGTGTGGAGATAGGACACAGCCTATTCAATTGTAAATGGAGCTGGGCCCGGTTTATCCCTCCATCCTGCTAGTTATGGTCCATCCGATCAACACCTAAGCTCCATATTGTGTGTGAGAAATACACAAAGCCCAACTGTCACTCACCCCCAAGTCATGCGACGCAGAGACAGGCTACAGGCACCAAATAGCTAATGCAAGAAAATGGCAACTTTCTAAAAGTGGCATTTTTAGAATTGTGACTTAAAATCTGACTTCACCATAACTTAGTTAATAATTTTAAATTGTGATTCCAGAGACACCTAACATGAAGGGGTTACCTGTTCCTATTTGGCAATTACACTTTTAAAACGTAATATGGTAATTCCAATAGTATCCTATGAGAGGTAGGCCTTGCAGTGCAAGAGTTTTTCACTACCAGGACATCTAAAATGTAAAAGTACAAGTTCAACTTTTTCACTACACTGCACCGTGCCATTAGGGCTGTCCAGGACCTACCTTAGGGGCATTTCTATGTATTAAAAAGGAAGGTCTGGGCATGACAACATTTTATTGTTCCGGGTCAAAATGGCAGTTTAGAACTGCACACACACGGGCTGGAATGGCAGGCCTGAGACATGTTTAAAGCACTACTTAAGTGGGTGGCACAGTCATTGCTGTAGGCCCACTAGTGGCATTAAATTTACAGGCCCTGGGGCAGGTAGTGCCACTTTACTAGGGACATACAAGTAAATTAAATATGCCTATTGGGTGTAAGCCAATCTAACATGTTTTAAGGAGAGAACACAATCACTTTAGTACTGGTTAGCAGTGGTAAAGTGTGTAGAGTCCTAAGGCCAGCAAAAATGAAGTCAGCAAAAACATAAGGTCTGAAGGGAAAGTTAGAGGGAAAACTACACCAATGATGCCATGTGTCCTCCTCAGCTAAAAGTGGGAAGAATTTTCAAACACCTTGGGAGTTCTCTTCACTAAGGCAGAGGAACCTGGAGAGGCCATCAGCATTGGAGTGGCCTGATCCAGGACAATGTTCCATGGTAAAGTCCATTCCATGTAGGTAGCTTGACCACCTTAACAGTTTGGGATTCTCAACCCTCATCTGCATTAACCATGTGAGTGGTCTGTGGTCTGACTGAACCCGGAAGTGAGCACCAAATAGGTATGGTCTCAGGTTCTTCAGTGCGCAGATCACTACAAAGGCATCCATCTCTTTTTGCACTCAACCTCACTTCCCAGGGAAATAACCTCCTACTAATGATGGCTACTGGTTGATCTAGACTCTCTCTATTTGGTTGTGAGAGCACAGCCCCTATTCTATGCTATGAGGTATCTGTCTGTGCAATAAATTAATTGTAGAAGACAGGGGCCTTGAGCATGTGTACTCTGCACATAGCCTCCTTCAGGGTGTCAACAGCTTTCTGCCACGCCTCTGTCCTGATCACCTGATGTGGCTGCTTCTTGGAAGTCAGCTTTGTCAATGGTGCAACAATGATACCGTACCCCTTGCCGAATCTCCTATAATAACAAGTGATGCCAAGGAAGGCTCTCAGTTCTGTCTGGGTCTTAGTGTGTTCCCGAGCCAGAATCGTACGGATTTTGGCCTGGAGGGGCTGCACCTTGCCACCCCTCACTTGGCAACCCACCTAGACCACTGAACCTTGCCCCATCTTGCACTTACTGGCCTTGATAATCAGGCCTTCCCTCTGCAGAGCCTGAAGCACTTCTCTGAGGTGGTACAAATGGTCCTCCCAGCCAGGTTTGAAGACTCCAATGTCATCTAGATAGGCGGCACTGAAGTTCCTGAACCCAGACAGAACCTGGTTGACCAACTTCTTGAAGGTAGCTGGTACGTTCTTCATCTCAGAGGGCATGAGCCAGAACTGGAAGTGTCCTTCTGGGGTAGAGAACGCAGACCTCTCTTTAGCCCCTTTGGTCAAGGCAATCTGCCAGTACCCAGACATTAAGTAAAACGTGCTGGGGAACTTGACAGCTCCCAACCGATCCATGAGCTCATCAGTTCTGCTGATGGGGAGGGTGTCAGTCTTGGTGATCACTTTGAGCCCCTGGTAATCAACACAGATGCTACATTCTGGGGTGACAGAACTTCTCAGGGGTACCACCATATTTCCTGATATAGGCGTCCTACATGGGAGAATGGAAGGGCTGGACCAAGAGCTGTTTGAGGGCTAACTCCAGAATCTTGTAAACTTCTTCAATAATGCTAGCTCTCAAATTATCAACCAGTAGATTTTACTCTTCACCGGTGTGCTGTCCCCAGTGTCAATATCATGGGTACCCCATGTAGTGAGTCCTGGGGTAAGGGAGAACCAAGAGGCAAACTGTCCCAACCATTGGCGGCAGTCTCTCTGTTGTTCTAGCATCAGTGTTGAGGAGAGGCTGACACCCTCCACTGAACCTCACATATGAAAATATCCCCATCAGTAACACTACGGCACTGATTTTACTCGATCTGAGTGCGGCCTTCGACACGGTCTCCCATAAGATTCTGCTTCAACGACTTGGGGAGATCGGGGTCAGAGGCAAGGCCTTGGCCTGGTTTGCGTCTTTTCTATCTGAACGCTCCTTTCAGATCCACGCCCCTCCCTACTTGTCCAGCATCTACCCCGTCAGCAGTGGTGTCCCCCAAGGCTCTGCCCTGAGCCCTACGTTGTTCAACGTGTATGTCCGCCCTCTGGCCCTCCTGGCCAAAACCCGGAATATTAATATGATATCGTATGCTGACGATACGCAAATGATATTCACCTTTTCCAACAATCCGGATCTAGACCAACTGAAATTCCGCGAAGATGTTTTGGCCATCTCAGACTTGATGGCGGATAACTATTTACAACTCAACTCCTCAAAAACGGAGGAGCTCCTGGTAGGTCGCGATACCCATAAATGGGACTATCATTGGTGGCCTACGTCCCTGGGCACCCCACCCCAACTGAAAAGTGTAGTCAAGAACTTGGGGGTCCTGATGGACAATGCCCTCTCATTCGAGCTTCACGCCAAAAAGGTGGCAGGTACATGCTTCGGCCACCTAAGCGGTCTGAAACCCATTCTGGGGTTTTTCGATGCTCCCACTTGACAAGTGATTATTCAATCGGTGGTTCAGTCGCGTCTTGACTATTGTAATGGACTTCTACTTGGCGTGAATAAAACTGTCACTAAGAGACTCCAACGGGCACAGAACGCGGCTGCCCGCATTCTCTTTGCCCTCCCTAAGCACTGTCACACTTCCCATCTTCTGCGCCGTCTTCACTGGCTGCCAATTGAACAGAGAATCCAGTTTAAAACTCTCTGCACCACTCATAAAGATCCTACACGGCCAGGGTCCCCAGATACTGCAGGGGCTTTGTACATCATATGTTCCAGTGCGAGCACTGTGCTTCGCAGACCTGCATCTGGCTTGCACTCACCGGGTACGTAGGTGTAGAGCTGGGGGGCGCTCTTTTAGGGCTTTGGCCCCAGCCCTATGGAACTCCATTCCACTTGCTGCACGTAGCACACAAGATCATTGGGCATTTAGAAAACAGATTAAAACCTGGCTGTTTTCGTCCTTCTAGCTTCACTCTCCTTGGCCTCTTGTCCGCTTGCGCTGGGACACCTCGGTGTTGGGGCAGCCATGCGCTATTCAAATGTATCTAACATAACATAACATAACATAACAGTGTCCTGGTCACTGTAGGTGCAGTCACCATTCTCAGAGGAATAGCCCCTGGATATCAGGTGGCATTGTCCACCAAGACCAGGATGAACCTGCTGCCCATATTTGTCTTGGGTTCCAGTGACCCGACAATGTTGATGTCCATTGTTTCAAAGGGAGTGCCAACAACAGGAAAAGTTGTAGAGGACCCTATTGCTTCCCTCCTGATTTGGCACTGGTCTGGTTGGTGAGACAGGACCTGCAGAAAGCATCTGAGGCCCTCCCCATTTGAGGCCAATAAAAGTGGGTGACAAGCCTGTCAAAGGTCTTGTCTTGCCCCAAATGACCTGCCAGGGGTACATCATGAGTAATGTTAATTAATAAATTGACAGTATTAATTTAATATAATATTTGTAAAAAAAATAGCATTAACATATGTAAAATATAGATAAAATAAGTAAAATCAACATAAATAGAAAACACACTATTTTTATTGTAGTTGTTATAATTTTTTATTGTTTATTAATATGAGTAGGATAATACAGTAAAATATTTTATTACATTATAATTCAATAGAAACATATTAGTGCATATATTTCAGAAAATATGTTATGTTCATTTCCTATATTTTTTACATTTTTTTTAAGTACATATTAATTATTAACAAAACAGTAGAATTTTGTGTTTTAAATTATATTTAATACAGTAATAGGTATTGTATATATTTATACATAGAAAGTGCAAATTGTTTACATATAATATAAATGTTTAACATTTTTTTATTTTTCTTACATACATTTTACAATTTTTAAATTAATATTAATATTAAAAATATTAATATTAATTATTTTTACAATGTTTTTAACTTAAAACATGTTTTTAACAGAAATATATTTGTATAATGCATGAAAAATATTTATAACAATTTTTTGTACATTGTTTTATTGTATTTATTATTTCATGTAATTATAATAATAAATAATATATTTATTATATTATTTATTTTTATAATTTTACAAATTAGGTACATTATATCACAATTTTTTCTTACATCAAAAAAATTGAACAGTTTTATTTAAACAGTTGTACATTTTTTGTATGTAAAGTAACATTTTACTGTATTAAATGAGTTAAATTTTATATGGTTACACTTTTTATTATGTTTTGGGCGTGTTATTTTGTAACCGGGTAATGTCGTTTTGTGTCATTTTGGTTGAAGAGAAGCTCGCGGTTGGGAGATACTTCACGTCGCTGAAGGTAAGGTTTGTTTTCTTTGTTTTAACTAAGTTTTAAATATATTTTGAACCTAGTTAGATACTGTTTAGTGTAGTTAGATGTTTATTAGTTATATTCGGAAATGTTATATGTTATAGTTACGTGTCGTGTTTTTACGTATTGTTAACGTTGTGTAGGCCTGTTTAGAGAGTTACGATTTCGGTGTTTAATGTATATTTTTATCAAATTTAAAGCTAGTAGTAATGTTAGTAACTGTTTATGTGTTATTTTATGTGGGTGGGAATGTATGTGCTTTAGTTTTCACACTATTTTCTTTTCAGGAGTTCTTCGTATCGGAAGGAGTCGTTTTTTTTTTAAACAAGTGTTTGTTAGTTTTATTGACTAATATATTTGTAACACTTCTTTAAATTTTTCGGTTTTCCTGGAGCGTTTTTTACTATTTTATACATTTTCGGGTTTTTTATGGTTTTCCTATGGACATTTGCTACATGGATTATTATTTTTTCCTACAGTTGTATTTTTTCATTTTTTTTGGGGAAACTGTATTTTTTAATCTTTCTATTGTGTTAGTGGAAAATGGAATTTATAGCATTTGGGCAAAAACTGGTAAGTTTATTTATTATTATTTATTGTGGGTGGGTAATGTTTATTATTATTGTTGTTGTATTTTATTTTATTCCAAATATTATTAATGTGTGTTAATATATATTTTTAAAATCTAAATATATGTTACACACAGTAATTATTTTTGTGATAGAATAAATAAATTTTACTTTTATGGTATGTTTGATAGATGAGTAATTTGTCATTTATTTGTATTAATGCTTTAAAGAAGAGTTTTGGATATTATGTTTAGGTATTCCAGGCCTTTTGTACTAGGATACAATTTTACTTGTTGTTCTAGATATTTATGCATTTGTTTAGTTTGTTTTGATGTTTTTGGAGTTAATTGAGTTATGGATTGTTCCATTCGGAACTCTTGATAACTCTGTTCTTTTTGTAGGCATGATATAAATTTTTCTAGTGTTGGTTTTGTTCTGCCTGTTGATTGAAGAAAGGCATTATGCCATCCTTCGACTGCGTTATTAGTTTTGGATTCCCCATTTAATGTGCTTCTGTATACGTTCCACCAGGGTATTAAGAATTTAGGGTTTCTTCTGTGGCCAGATCTGTGTAGTCTCCCGACCCATGTATCTTCAAAATAGTCTAATAGTGGACTTAGTTTTGCTTCATTTTCTTTGTAGAAGGCGCTGTCTATTAAGATGTTGTAATGTTCTGTGACGTCTGTATCAGGTACATAAGCTAGGGCTGTTAATTTTTTTATTTGATATGCAAAAGAAGAGTTAGTTGCATATTCTATGCTTAGTGCAGATTTTTGCATGTGTCTCCATAAGCACTGATTAAAATGATAGTAACAGCCTTGGATGCAGGTATGGGGGTGTGTTTTTAATATAGTATTAATCATTGACTGTTCAAAATCTAGGATTATTTTTTGTGGAGAAAAGTCATTAGTTTTTTGTTTTATTGTATTTAATAGTTCCATGTATGTGGAGTTCTGTTTGTTTGGTAATAATGCGTAAATTAATGGTATATTGCAATTGTGATGTAGCCCATGTATTGTGTACAGTTGGAAAAAGGGTTTGGGACATATAGTAAAAGTACCATCCATCATCCAGTATTGACATTCTTGTAGTTTTAATAGATTAGTTGCAGTTCCAAAAATTATTAATCTTTTGTCATTGCTTTTATTATCAAAAATGACAAATGGTTCTTTGTTTAAAGTGATACTTTGTTTAGGACTTATAATAACTTCACTGTATGTTTTAGGAATTGGGGTGGAAGTAGTAGTAATTTTTTTAGTACGTGCTATAGTTCTCTTTAGTGAAGCTACAGATGGCATTTGTGTAGTAGCAGTTTTAGGAATTTTGGGAAGCTGTTCTTTTAAAATTACACTTGTAGGTTTTTGAGAACTTGTACTAGCTTCCTTTATTGTTTCTAATGCAGATCTGACTTCTATTTCTGTTATGTTTGGTGGGTGGTTATGTTCTCTAGTATACAGTACTGTTGTTTCCCTAGTTGTAGCACGCCCATAACATTTATCAGAGTAGTATTTACAGCATTTCCAGTTCACTTTTAATCCAAATTGTTTTTCTTGTGTGTAAGTGTATCCCATATAGCATAGTAACATTTTTCCTTTCTGGCTTGTTATAAATTCAGCTCCTTCAGTCATTTTGATGTATGTTTATCTATGAAAAATATATATTATTGTTATTAACTATGTTGTTCTATGTATTTCAATTTAAGTAAAAAAGCATTTGTTTACAATATACTTACAAAGTTGGTCTTTATGTATTTTAGTTTGATGACTTTTCTTGGTTAGTTGTGGAATGTTCTTTCTGTATTTTGTTTGTCTGGAAAAAAAAATACATTTGTTTTATTATTTGTTTCTATAATTTTTTATACGGTGTGGGTAGGGGATTTGGAATTGATTTTGACTTTCTGTTGTTGTTTAATAAATTTGTTTAAAATTTGTTGGTAAATACTTACTTTGTTACGTGTATATTTATTTTGGTGTTTTCTGTAGTTTGTTAGTTTCCTGTAGAGTTTCCTGTAGTGGTAATATAAAATAGAAAGAAGACATTCATTAATTAATAGGTTATGTATATTATTAATTACAGTTTTTTACTTTTAGTATTATATATTTTTAATTTAGTTTACTTACTTTTGATAGAGTTAATTATTTGGTATATGTTGATCTTCTTATATCTGTAGTTGAATTCCTGTAGAGTTTCTCCTTCTTTAGTTTTCTTTCTTTTGGGTGTGGAGTAGAAATGAAGTTTAACTGTTTATATAGTGTGTTGGATGTTGTAATTTCGATTTTATTGGTTAGTTTGAATTTGCAGTTTTTCTATTGGTTAATTTGTATTTTTTTAAAATCATTTAGTAGTTAGTTTCCAAATAAGGAAAACGCTAATTAGTAGTAAGTTATGTATAAATTAGTATATATTTTTAAATAGCTTTTGTTATGTATTATATATTATATAATTGAATTATAATAGTAATATTTTATATTATTAATGTTTAATGTATTAGTATTTTAAATAATATTTTAGTAATGTTATTGCTGTGTTAAATTATTTTTAAATTTAGTAAAATAGTTATTGTGCTTTATTAATTTAGTGTTGTGTTTTTAGTAAATTAGGGGCCCATTACGATACCCGGCGTAAAAAAATCCGCCAGGCATGGAAGCGGCAAAAATCCGCCCGCACACACCGTCTGAACACCGACCACGCCATTACGATTACACAAACCGAAAACCGCCATCGGCGGAAAAATCACACAAAATACCGCCCGCCAACGTCCGAGTCGGAGTCAAACCGCCCGCCACGGACGGAAACACGCACGACAACACAAAACCGCCCGCCCTCACGGCCGACACACCGCACGTGAAATTACGATCGCACCGCCATGAGCGCGGGAAAACTACAAATATACCGCCCGCCAGCGCAAACAACGCCGATGAGAATCGACACGGCAGAAGCCATGGCGCCCACGTCCCTGCACAGAAACCATCCGCTGACACAAACCAATAGCACACAACATGGCCAACAAGTCCACACAGCAAGGCACGCACAAATACACAAGCACAGTACACATCCCGAAAACACCCCCCTGGACAAACAAAAAACTACAAAGGCCAGAACACCAGACACAACACACCTGAAAACAACAGACCATGAGGACACACCCACATAGGTAAGTACAAAAGCAGCACTCCCACAGACCACAACCCCTTGCAACATTGCAAACCAGAGAGGAGAGGAGAGGACACAGTGACACAGCAAGGACAGCAGCACACCACAGAAACGCACACATCACACACCACCACCACCACCACCACCACCAAACACCGGCACCACAAACCCCTGCACATTACACAACACACACCGCACCAGCACCACAAACACCATGGCACCACAAAGAATGCCCAAGTTCACGCCCACTGGAGCTGACGGTCATGGTCGACGAGATCATCAAGGTGCACCCACAAATCTATGGGAACCATGGTCCAGCACACACCACTAGCCACCAGAAACAGAATGTGGAACCGGATCGTAGACCAGGTCAATGCAGTCGGGACCCTGCCCAGGAACAGAGGAGAAATAAACAAACGGTGGAATGACGTCAAGAGCCTGGTCAAGAAGAAGGAGAACAAAAACAGAGAGCTGGCTGCCGTCGACTGGCGGAGGGAATCCCGCGCTCTTCAAGACCTTCAAAGCGTGGGAGGAGAAGGTGCGAGTCATCATACATCCGGAGATCCTCGCCGGATTAGCAGGGGAGTGGAGGCTGGTAAGTACAAACTAATGTATACCAGCACACCGCTATGTACTCACATGCACTACCACCATGCCACAGCTCCCAGGGACAAACACCCCCATGTCCAGCACACAATACACAACACATCACACACACATGCAACAGCACACCACCCACACACAGCCCAAACCGAACTCAACTAGTAAGATACGTGGGGACATGTGTACACTCAGCCAGCCACGTAACCACCAACAGGTCCCCTAGTACTCCAGAAGCGCCACAGAGCCCCCACACCCATGTGGCAGCCGTAGCTGCACCAGCCGACAAGTAACCAGGTAAGTAGTCGCAACACAGAGCGCAGTGGGTGGGAGGGGGACAGCTGAAGTACAACACCCACCAGGCCCCTAGTCCTACAGCACAGCAAGGCGGAGCACCCACCACACCCATGTGGCAGCCGCAGCTGCACTAACCGACAAGTAACAGGTAAGTGGCAGGAACACAAAGTGCAGTGGGTGGGAGGGTGGACAGCCCAAGTACAACACACACCAGGCCCCTAGTCCCACAGCACAGCAAGGAGGAGCATCCCCCACACCCCACAGCCACGTAGTCAGCCACCGCAGTGCACACCGACAGCCGACAGGTAGACATCACGGTCCACAGGACAATCGGTGTCAGTGGGTGTCCAGCCACCACCACGACCCACAACACCGCCCCCACCCCCACAGACCTGCAACATGGAGCACCCCCGCTTAGAACCATGTGGCATCCAGTACAGTGCACGCTCACGAACAACCTGCAGGTGGGAAACTGGACAGGGCTGGATTACTGGAGGCATGAGGACCGGAACACGACCAACACATGGGACATGTCACAGTAGCAGACGAACACGCAGCACCGCCCACCGTCACGAACCAAGTGAACAATGTGCACACGGACATGAACCACAGACTCACACCCCACATGACCCATCACAGACACAGCAACACCCAAGGAGCCACGTCTGCATGCACAAGCCACACTGATATATAGTACCACACGGCAGCCACTGTGCAACTCATCACACACAACCGAAACACCATTGAAGTCCTGTCCATGTAGCCCCTACTGCCTGTCAACCACACACCCCACAACTACGCCTATGTAAGACAAACAACACTAGACGCAACAGAGCGGAACAACAGAAATGCACACGAACACCACTGAACCCATCAAACACACAGACACACCATGCACATACAACATACCATCCATCCCATCCGTCAGCCCCAGTCACATGAAAGGCATGTCATCCGCACAGCTGGCCACACATACAGCAGTCACGCTAAGATACATGCCCATGACCAACCATGTGCCAGAAGTCAATGAAGCGCACGTCACACTGTGAGCAACTAACACACAACATGGGCCACACCCCCGAGCACTGCAGTGATGCACATGGCACAGGGCAGCACGCACACCAAGGAGATGGGACAATCTGCAATACGTTGTGCTGGCACACAACCATCACTCACTCATAACGATGCGTCCAATGCCATGTCCAGTAATCACAACAGACAGCAAATATGCAGGCCATGTCAGGCATGCACACACCTCAGACCATGCACTGTCATGCTGCCACAACACATGTCACGTTCGGCACCCATGGCTCACAGCATGTACCCCAAAAGCATAGTCCATCTCAAATGCGTATCTGGGGCATGGCCCCCATGTATGCCATCTGCGTTTCCAAGCGTTCCATATGAACCCCCAAAGCATAGTTCATCTCAAATGCGTTTCAGGGGCTGACCCCCATTATGCCATCTGCGTTTCTATGCGTTCCATATGAACCCCAAGAGCATAGTACATCTCAAATGCGTTTCAGGGGCTGGCCCCCATGTATGCCATCTGCGTTCCTAAGCGTTCCATTTGAACCCCCAAAGCATAGTTCATCTCCCAAATGCGATTCTGGGGCATGGCCCCCATGTATGCCATCTGCGTTCCTATGCGTTCCATATGAACCCCAAGAGCAAAGTACAAACCAGACCTCCAGGATGGGTCAGGAGCCCGCATACACCAGAGCCACAATAAGTAGGGGCACAGCAACACACCCATCGGCATGGCCAATCCGTCCCATGCCACATGTCCACAGCACACAGTCCCATTGCCATGCACACACAACTACAAATAGCACAGCCACACACACGCCTCCGGGAAACCTATGCACGACTGATTGCACGAACTGTGAATGTCAGACGACCAATACATACTTCGCCAGGTGCAACACAATAACAAATCTCATTCTCTCCACAGGTGACAAACTGCTGGATGCTGGGGATGGAGACAGCAGCCAGCACAGCCAGCCTACAAGCCCCCAACGAGGACTCACGGATGTGGAGGATCTGTCCTCCGATTCGGACACGGACCACCAAGCAGGCCCATCTGGTGTGGCAGGGCCCAGCCGCTCCCCAGGCACCCTCCTACCCACCAACCCATCATCCAGGGCTGCTGACCACTCCCAGCCCCCTGCTGCCACTGTCGTTGCGGCCACTACCCACGGTCATTGCGGCCACACCACTGCCGCAGCCGCCTACGCATTGCGGCCACTACCACTGCCGCAACCACCACCACGTCATCACTGGCCCCAGCCCCAGCGCAAGTGGTGGTCCGGCCGACTGGATCCACCCTGGGAGCCACAGCGAGGACCGTGGTGAGCAATGTGGCTAGTGGGCAGGCCGGTGGCAGCAGTACTGGTAGGAGGAGCAGGGCCAGGCCAACGCCAACTGTGCCTGGGAGCCAAGCCCTGCCGCCAATGGACCAGAGTCCTTGGGGCCTATGAAGAGGCCCAAGGACGAATGGGCCAGGTCGGCTAGCGACACGCGGGAGGTCGCTGGCGGGTGCTGAGGTCCATGGACGCCCACATGGGCCGAATCGCGGACCTCATGGGCCAGCTGGTGGTGGCGGGAGGGCACAAGCAGGGCCAGCAACACCACCTCCGCCACCACCTGCTGTGGCGCTGGGTCGTGCAGCAGTGTCCACGTTCCCCTGTGTCCACAGCCAGTGAGCACTCCTCAGCCACCACCAGCAGGACACATCACACACCCCCCTCCCAAACGTGGAAGGGGCCGTCCGAAGTGGAAACAGGTGTCCCGAGAGGACTTCGCACTGCTCCAGACGCAAGTGAGTCAGCCAGCCACCTTGACCACCTACTGCATTGACTTGGACTACGATCCTAGCCCACACTGCCATGTGGATGGCATGTGTCTGTTGGACTATGGACATAGAACCCAGTGGGTACACCTTGACCATCACGCAGCCATGACCGTCAACTCATTGTCACTGCATGCACCACATTTGTCATCACCTTGCACACAATCACATGTCACAGCTGTTGAAATAAATGCACCTTTGATCACAATCTGCTGTTATGTGCCCTGTGTTTTATTTGCACGGATATGCAATCGGCCACCATGGGCAGAATAGGCACCTGATGCGTGGCATGGCAATGGGACAGGAGAGGCTGCAGGGACCTAGGGGTGAGAGACAGAACAGGAGTACATTCAATGAGTGTGTCACACACTCATCACACAGTACATGTCAACAACTACAAGCAATGTACACACATCTCATGAGAGCAATAGGGCACAATGCTACAGCCACTAACAGTGGCATACCAACCTGGCCATGGACCATTGACACACAGCACGCAGTGAACAAACGGCCACCAGTAACAGAGCACACATACACCTGCACAGACTACAGCCACATCAGCCGTCGTACATGGTCACTCACCGTCAAGTGAAGTAGCGGGCGATGAGCTGCTGCCGCACATTCACAGCTTCATCCTCTCCACTGTCCTCATCACTGGAGCTGTCCTGGTGTGCAGGCTGGGGCCCTGGTTGATCTCCGTCATCCACAATGAGGGGATCTGCTTTCGAATGGCCAGATTGTGCAGCATGCAGCACGCCACCACTATCTGGCACACCTTCTGTGGGGAGTACGCCAGCGCACCCCCGGTGCGGTCCAGGCATCTGAACCTGGACTTGAGGAGGCCAAAGGTACGCTCGACCACACGTCTGGTCCTCCCATGTGCCTCATTGTAGCGGTCATCTGCTGGGGTGCGAGGATTCCGTCAATGGACTGAGCAGCCAGGCCCCATTCGGGTACGCCAGAGTCACCTGGGCGTGAGGGACACAGAGAACCGTTGCAATTCAAACAGGACAGTGGACAGCATCGCTTAAGCCAGCACGCTACACAACTCCACATACTCACCAACAATCCAGCCACGGTCCTGTTGCAGATTGGTCATCAGTCGTGGTAAGATGCTGTTTCGCATGATGTGCGCGTCATGGGCCGAGCCTGGGAACTTTGCACACACGTGGGAGATGACCATGTCCGCAAGGCACACCACTTGCACATTCAGGGAGTGCATGTGCTTCCGGTTGCGGAAGAGCTGCTCAGTGGCCTGTGGTGGGACAAGGCCACCATGGGTGCAGTCAATGGCACCAACGACGTGTGGGATCCGTCCAAGGGCATAGAATGCACCCTTCACTGCCGCCAACTCACGTGCCCTGGGGAATCTGATGTACCTGTTCCTGTACAGCATCATGGCTGCCAGTACATCCCTCAGCACCATGCTGAACATGGGCTGGGACATCCCACCTCCACTGCCCACTGTGTGCTGGAATGACCCAGTGGCGAAGAAATGCATGTGCAGCCATCACCTTAGCCGTGGGGGTGACATGCTGTCGGATACACCCTGCGAGGACGGAGGTGGGGTTCCAACATGGCACATAGTCGATGCAGGGTTGGTCTGATCCAGCCGAAATTTCCGGATGACCTCAGAATCCTCCATGTCCGCCAACAATTGGTATGGGCGGTAAATGTTCGGTCTCCGCCTAGGAAAGATGGAAGTGGACACATGTCAAAGCAACACGACACATGGCAATTTCACATACACATCACTGATATGACAGAGCAAGAACATGAGTCACAGAACAGCTGTCATGCAGGGACAGCACAGCCACAATACACTTACACAGGTCTCCCACCAATAGCAATGGGCAGTGACACAAACCATTGCTATGTGCATGCACATGGGGATCCAGGCCTCAATGACCTGTGAGGCGTGCTGATGGGGACTGACTGCATATCCGACAAGCGACAACACCACAGCAACATGACTGGCTGCTGTGCATCGACACTGCTTCCGAGGCTGGATGAGTATGGCACACACCGACGACGATGTGGGCACAGGCTGAGCGGCCAAGACAAGTGGGACCTGTGGCACGAGGGGATATGAGACAGTCATTAGGTGTCACCACTGCACCCTATGTTCAGCACTGTACGGATCACACCTCCAGAAGCATTGTCAGGTGTACACATTGACAGCCCCATGCCAACACGGCTGTGTGCTTGCAAATCACACATCACATGTGACACGTAACCTTGCACGTGCCAAGTGGCAGATGTACATAGTGAGGATGACATGCGTGTGCATATGCGTATACCATGCACCCATGCCAATGTGCAGATGATGACATGCTAACAGACATGTGGGGGCCGGCCACTGGCCGTCCCTGCCTATGCACCACGGCATGTTGTGGCCCCGTCCATTGTGCACCTGCACCCACACGCACATCATGGCCACACCTGCAGATGCAGTGCGCACATCATACTGTGTGGTGCACATGGCATCAGCGGACTGTCACCAACATGGGCCAGGCCATTACGGCCAACTCCGATGACCCTCGCGGTTGCACCCTGCGTGTTCCACTATGGAGGTAGGCGTCCCGGGCCAGCTGGGTGCAGGCCAACGTCTGCAATTGCCAGTGCAGGTCTCCAGTGCACTTGTTGCTCGTGTGAATGTCAGGCTGGGCCATGCTGCCCTCTCAGTCCCAGCAAGCCTGGCCTGCACATTGACTGCACAATGCCAGTAGGTGACAGCACCGACTGCCTAGTGGGTTACATGTGTCTCCTGTTCAGGACCACCGGATGAGCGCTTACTCTGCACTGTCTATTGGACACACCATGACTCGTGATAGGGATGTGTGTGAGAGATAGTGGCACTGAATGTGACCTTCGTTGCGGGGTGGGCCATGCACAGGGCGAGGTACGCTGATGGTTGCGCAGTGTTGGTCACAGTGGGTACACCCACACAGATGTGTTGCCTTGTGATCTTCTTCCTAGGTCAGCCTGACAATGGACAGTAGATGTGGGCAGGCTACACATTGCTCGATGTGCTGTCTATGTGCATGTGCATTCACACCAGGCACAGCTGCCCCTGCACATGTGACCCCTGCTGCACTCTGTGCTGGGCCTGTTGAGCTGATGCACCGTCTGTGCGTGGGGCAGACAGCTCTGCTCAGTTCCGTCATTGCCCATGACATCACTTTGCCGCAGGTGACATGGTTCATGGAGGGCCCACATGTACGCGTGGGTGGACTACACATGACTGTCCAATGGTTATCACCCCCAGTCAGTGCTTCGAATGGGAAGGTATGTGGTGCTGGTACTCATTTCGCTGTGTCGAGATGTGCGGGCGCTAGGTGCGGGGCTACATGCAAGACATGGGTAGGTCATCGGCTGATCTACTAGTTGCAATGCACACGAGACATGTCTCTTTCTGACCACATCAGGGGCATTCCTTAAACTAACTGAAAGTCAGACAGTTATCTTTTGCACTGTCCTCATGGCCTCCCCTCGCTCACACCTATATGCATTTGCACATGAGAAGCTAGCGCATGCACAAGCAGCTCCAAGCTCGCCCCAGAGAGGCCAAGGAGTGTATGTGTGGGTCCAGTTGTACATGTGGTCTGTCTCACGGTATGATTAGTGGCGTTACGCCGTCCACATGCGTGGTGCCCCGACTCGAGACCCGGGCAACCTAGACAATGCATTGCAGTCTCCGCAGTCCGGATCCACCACCTGCGACACACAGAGGCTGTAGCTGCCCTAGCGGCCCATGCCGCGTCCATCTGGGGCTGATGGACCCACACATTCACTCTTTTGCCTCACTGGGGCGGGCTCGGGAGGTGCTTGCGCATGCGCTGGCTTCTCTGTTGCAACGGCATGTGACGTGGTGTGGGGATGTAGGCAATGGGTGGGATGGTGCGAGCCACCTTCCGTGGCATCACTCCTGCTCGTGATGTGTGCGTCCCCCAATACTTCCATATGACTTGAGCCATGCTGCACATTGAGGATGTTTTGCCTGCGTGATGTGTCCCGGAGACGCGCGCCGAGTCCTCTCCCACACCATGCTCCACTGCCATCCCGTGCCCTGGATTGCCTGTGCAGGTTGACAATGTTGGGGATACACCTGGTCGGCAGGGGCTGTGTGTGCCTTGTCAAGGGGCCTGGCGGGCGCACAACAGGATCCAGCTTGTCCACAGAGGGTGGGCTGACGTGTACGCCTGATACCGCATTGTTCGTGTGCCCGGCTGCTGTGCACACACGTGTTCACATCCCCCCGACGGGTGGCCTTTAACATTGCCCATGGAAGCGGTAATGTGCAGTTCCGGACCCCTCCCGACACAGCGTGTTTCAACTTTGCATGTGCGCATCTACCCGTCACACCCACCCACCTGAGCGACAGCGTCACTCCGCTTCACACGACACATGTGTGTCTCCCACAGTTGTGCTACTCATTTGCGTTGACATCGAATGACAGTGGACTACATAGTCATGTCACGACTGCCGTATACATCACACACTCTCATCATCTCACATTCGTACTTGTGAAAGGAATCAGCAGAGACAGTTTCTTTCTTCAAACCATGTATTGTGACTTATGTCCTCTGTGATGCAGTATAGTGGACACTACTGGCAGCGGTATGCATGTGGAGGATATACTGAGCATGATTACACATAGCTAAGGGTGTAGGGGTACATGTGATTAGCTGTTGCATGTGGGATGTGGGCTTCAGAGTTACATCTGCTTGGCCGTTGCTGTGCTAATGTTCATTTGCAAGTAGCTGCGGTGCTGCGGACTTTGACACAGACGGTATACATTTAGCCTACCAGACCGCTTAGCATCATGGGCACAGTCCATCTCAGTTCCATGTGACAGGTGTGCTGCTGTTGTTACTCATGCACGCGTGCGTGTGAGTTGACATCAGGGCATGGGCTTACGAGCATGCAACGGCATCCCACTTGTTGTTGCCATATGGTGGATACTGGACATGTCACAGTCACTGGGGTCGTGTTGTTGTTGTATGCACTTGTCGTCCATGCAAAGGTCCTGTTACGGGATTTCCGGGGAGGGGAGAAGGGGTGCAGCTCTCACATACTCCAGCCGGGCGATTCCTGTCCACTGTGCGGTGCATATGTCCATGGGCGCAGGATCCATGTCATGGCATAGTTGTACGTGCAGTTCTGTCCATGTGGGTGCGATACACATATCCCATGCCACTGCCTCCCCGGATACATGCAGGGTTCCTGGATGTGATGGGGAACGGAGTGCATGTCCCGGACACATCCGATGTCATGGCAGTGTCGTTGATGGTGTGGTATCAGTTGCAGGTCGTTTGGTATGGCTGTTGTGGTGGTTACTGGCCAGTCCGTGCGGAAGCTAAGCATGGGTACAGTGTCGGACATCATGGCTCAATTGGGGGATTGTGTCGGGGTCCTACGAATTGACAGGTTGACAGGTATGCGATGGCTTCCTGCAGGGCTTCCCCTTCATTGGTGGTATACATGTTTGCCAGCCAATGTAGCGGATGGTGGCTGTGACGGTGTTGTCCGTAAGTTGTCCCTTGTAGGAGCATGATGGGGCATGCTGGGTGACATTCGATGTAGCTGTGATCCATGATCCGTCGTGTGGAGGCACAGTGGTCCCATTGCAGTGTGGGTCCGATGTTCGCCACATACGCCATGCCCCCATAGGCTGAACAGACCCTGTCGTGTGCGTCCAGAGGGTGGAATAGTGGTAGCAGGTCCGCCCTTGGACATGCCGGGTTGGAGAGGCACAACTTCACAGGATGGTGGAAGGGACACCTCCGACAGTAGAAAGACGGGTATGACGCAGCTGAACAATGCGATGCGGTAAGTCAGTCGGTAACTTACGTTCAGCAGGGATAGGAGTCCGCATCCCAGTAGCTGTATCAGGTTGTGTTTGTACAGCTTGACCTGTCTGGCGTAGTTGGGTAGGTGTGTTGCAGGTGCCATTTTGCTGCGGGGCGATGTGGTGGCGTGCTCCGGCTGTGTGTGCAGTCTGCAGTGTGCAAGCTCCGAGGTTGCTGTGAGGTCTGTGATGGTCGTAGGGAGGCAGGACTTGTGTTCTGTTAGCTTGTGCGGAGGACACGGGCCCTCATCCCACGTGCTTCTCTGAATGTTCAAGGTCAGTGGTGTGTGACTCCTTCCAGATGACTTGCATGGGAACGGCATGGGGAGTTTTATACTTTCTTCTTTCCCGTTCGGTATGTTCTTAGGTGATATGCGCTATCTGCCCTGTGGTCGGTTTCCTCTGCATGCCTGTGTTGGTCTTTTTTGGGACAATGGCTGTATTCGCCGGCTTGTTTAGTCGGGATGTGGTTTCGGAGTTGGAATGGAAGGTCATTCAGTGCTGTCTGCTCTCCCGTGTGTGGGCGGCAGGCTGTGTTTCCGCTATGCGTTGGGCCTTGTGTGTGGGTGTCATTCTTGAGTCCACCTGTTGTCGGTCCCCGGGCTCTTTGGTGTTCCGTTTTGTATCTCTGGTTCATGGGTGCAGGGTGGTATGGGTGTTTCTGTGTGGTACTGCCGTACCTCTTCCCGGCGGGGCCCATGTTCTACTGAGTGGCGTTGCCGCCGCTGTGTGCTTCGCCATGTTTGTCACACAGGGGTGTGTCCTGATGTTGCGTGACTTCACTGACATGTGGGCGTCGGTTGTGTGACGTTGGGTGTTGTCCGTGGATTGGGCGTTGGGGACATGACTGTGGCAGGCCTGTCACGTGTCATGTGCGTTCTGGGTGTGGCTGGTGTGTGTGGTGCTTGGTTGTGTCCCTGTGTTGTTTGTGTGCGACGCATACATGGCGTTATGGTTGGGCGCTGAGTTGTGCGCATGTGTGGCTGCGTCATCGCCGCTGTGCTGCGGTGCCGTGACGGGGTCGTTAGTTCCTGGTCCCAGGTGGTGTGCCCATGATAGTTGCGAGATGTTGCACTTTGCCCTGTGTTACATTTGTGGGTGCAGTGGTGGATGTGTCTTGTCCACGCAGGGATGTCGGGGGGCATATACAGTTTTCCCGCCCTTGCACTGTGTGCGCTGTTTGCGTGCCCCTGTTGTGTGTCTGCCTACCTGCGTCGCCGCGGTGCGTTGACTCCTGGGTGCTGCATCCAGGTAGAGCATGGGGAGGGCCTGCAGTGCTGGATTCATGCTCGGGGAGTCGCCTCTTCGGTGTCTGTGCTCGGCGTTTGGGTTTCCGCCTCACTTTCACGTGCGGTGTCTCTTAGACGTGGGAGCTGTTTGTTTGCGGCATGTCGTAATTTGTACGCCGGGCGGTACGTGATTTCGTCTGGCGGTGTGTCTCCATTGGGCTGCGTCGCTACGTGAGCGGGCGCACTTTGATGGCGGACGGCGTCGCTGGCTTGCCGGCAGTGTTTGGCTGCCTTTTCACATCGTAATTTGGCGGGCGTGTGGGCTGCGGCATGCGGGCGGTAACTGGTGGTTTTTGCATCCGCCAGCACGGCGGTGGTGCTACCGCCCGCCATCCTAATGGGCCCCTTAGTGTTGTGTTTTTAGTAAATTAATTATTTATATGTTGTTTAATTTTGTATTTATTAGAGTTTTATATAGTCGATATATTTAAATTTACGATATTAGTGTTGTCGATATTTTTGTGTACGATATTTTTAACCTATTTAATGTATTTTAATGAAGGTCGATATTTTTGAATTTCGATAGGTATGTTAGCGATATTAGTGAAATAGATATTTATGTACTTCGATATTGTATTCTCGATATATTTGTAATTTTTTAAATAGGTATATGATGTCGATATTAATGTTATCGATATAATTGTAGCTCGATAATATGTCTTTCGATATTTTGTCAGTGATTCGGCAACTTCATATGTTATGTTAAGGGAAACTTGTAAAGCGCAGCTATCACCACATGGGTCTCTTGGCTCCATTGAAGGTAATGAGAAATTACCTTAAAAAACAATGCAGACTGAAAATAAAGGTCTTAAGTTTGTCCTGTAAATAGAGGATGGGAAGAGGTGAATCTCGAATCAAGCAGAAGATTAATATAAACATTTGAGAAGGCCTTATCTCCGAATAAGGATTCACTACAAATTGGTTGATTAAGTGATTGAACTGAGGTAAACCGAAGAATCTGTGATGGCTCATAGCAGCTAAGTTTACATCTTGATATCAGAAGCTTCACGGTATAAACATTTATGTACTAGGCAGAGTGTCTTGAAGGAAATTCGATTTTGATCCGCGGTCAGTGAAGGGCAGCAAAAAGAGGCTTGGCCGATGAAAAAACATGAGCATGATCAACCAATCTGGCTGCTTTATGCTGGATTACTTGAAGTCTAGGCAGTAGATGTTTTGAAATTCGTAGATAGATGAAGTTACCATAATCTAGTCTAGACCTCTTGAGGCTGCTACAACAGTTTTACAGTTGTTGATGGAAAGAAGGGGCATTATAAGTTTCAATTTCCACAACCAGGGAGTGCAGAATGAGACCACTCCTGTATGATTTTTCTATAGTGTGATCGCTCTTCAATTTGATTCCAAAGTTCTTACTTACAGCTTTATGTTAAGGGAAGGATGCTGCCAAAAAAGTGGGGGAGTTACCTGAAAAATATCTACATTACTGCAACTGGTGAAGAAAACTGCTACTCATATCAGCACCATTACCGTTTGCCTGACTCATAAGAGTGGTCGTGAAGTCGCTCCATAGGCTACCCATACACTCCAAAATTAAATTTAAGGCCTAAACAATTATTCATAAAGATGTCTATCACAGCAGTCCCACATTACTAACCAGCAAGAGTCCTTTCCTTATCTCTCCTGCACACTCCATTCCTCCTCGCAAAATCATCATAGCATCCCAAGGTTTCACACAATCACCTATGGAAATAGAGCCTTTTCAATTCCGACAGCCATGTTGTGGAATTTTGTTCCTTCCATGTTAGGAGCTGAAACAAACCTTCTTCATATGAAAAAACTGTTCAAAAGTGGCTATTCAATTACTAATTAGCACCTCCCCCTCCTATTGAAGGCTCTGTTTATACAATGTGAGAAATTGGGTTGCTGGTTGATTGGGGTGTTAGCCCTGGTCAAGCAACAGCCACAGTCCCTGTTAGGGTGAACCACAAAAGTCACTAAATTACCTCTGCTTAACCGTCTGGTACCTTGGCAAAAAAACAGTCAGGCTTAATTTAGAGGCAACGTGCAGCACACAAACAGTAATGAAGTGAAAACACAAAACAAGATAAATCCCACACCAATTTACAATTTAGTAACATTTAATAAATTATTTGACACCAAAACAATACAATCACTAGAAGCAGAGTTATGAATTTCTAAACCTTAGGTTAAAAACTAGTGCCTAAAAAACCAAAGTGCCAACCGCAGACATCTAGTCACGCAAGACCAGGTCAAAGTCCAAAAATATGTCTGACCGTGATGGAGCACTGGTCGCATGCACAAAGTGGACTGGGCCCGGTTGGCACTTACCTTCGGAAATAGAAGAAATTCTGTTGAAAAATTACTAATAAAGTAAAGTTCAGTGGGGCAAGGCTGTAGGCGGTGTCCAAGGTGGGAGCGTTGTCGTCGGGGAGCCGCTGGGCAAAGTTGCGGTGAAGATTTCTACGTTTGGACTTAGTCTCATTTTTGGAAGTCAGGCGTCTCCAGCAGGATGAGGCAGGAGGCTGTAGCCGACGAGAGTTCTAGGAGGCAGATACCTCTTTAGCGAAGGACCGCTGAACAGGATTTGCTGCTGCGGACAAGAACAAAGAGGGAGCTGCCATCAAGTCTGGCCTACCGGTGATGCACCTTGGGCAACTAGACGAGCAGGTTGGTCACAGTCTTCCCCCAGTTCCCAGAGCAGTTTTTAGCCCAAAAATATCAAAGAGTCAGGTTTGGGAATATGGTTATCTGGGCACCTTTAACACCACCACCAAAGGTCCAGGACTGGAGGGGCACCACTTGGGTGTTAGGACTCACTCAAGCTGGGTCCAGGTGTGGGTTCAAGATGGTGGGAGCCTGTTATGTCCCTGTACCTCTGAACTGGAGGCCAGCAAACTAGCTTTTGGAGTCACTCTGGCAGTTCTGGGTTTAGGTGAAGAAGCAGGGCAGACCTCTGAGGGTTTAAGGCAAGCTCCAGGCAGCAAATCAGTCCTTCTAGGTGCAGCAAAGCAGTCTTGTGGAGTACATAGTAGGCCACAGCAGCAGGCAGTCCTCTGAGAGTCCTTCTGCAGGTCCAGAAAAAGCACTGACAAGTGGGTTTGAAGGTCCTATTTTGATAACTGGTGCCTTCTTTGAAATAGGAGAAGTTTCAAGAGGCTTCTCTTTGAAGTGCTAAGAATTTCCTGACCCCCCGTCCTGGCTCCAGGCTGGCTTCAATGACAATGCAGTGGAGACAAGCCCTTTGTGTGAAGACATAGTACAGACCATTTAAGTTGTAATTGGGGCTGTCCCCAGCTCTTCCTTCCCATCCTGTAGGAAAGTAGGTTTCTGTTGCAGTAACACCCCCATGTTTTGCCAGATTTCTGATGCACTTTGACTTGATGTGCCCTGGGTCCCTGTCAATCAGGTTCCCAGGGCCTGTGTTATTTCCCAAAACTGTGCTCTCATACCACCAATTGGCACCTCTCTGGCCACATGTAAGTCCCTTGTAAAAGGTACCTTGGGTACCAAGGGCACTGAACCAGGGAAGGACTCAAAGGGCTGCAGCACATATTGTACCACCCTTAGAGGTCCTGTACCTTAACACACACACACTGCCATTGCAGGCTTCATGCTTTAGTGCAGAGAAAAGTGAAGAGTGGACATGGCACATATACCTGTGTGTCATGCCTGCAACCTACTGCCCATGGTATAGGTAGGACACCCCTCTAGCTGGGTGCATTATACCACTGGTGAGGGTACAGTTGTATGAGTACCGTACCCCTACAGTGTCAAGTCCATTCTTAGACATTTTAATGTAGTAAAGGTATAAAGAATATATGGTCTGGGAGTTTGTCATTACGAACTCCACAGCACCATAATGGCTTTACTGAATTATGGAAAGTTTGGTAGCAAACCTCTCAGCATAATAAACCCACACTGATGCCAGTGTGGGACTTTTTATACAATGCACTCAAAGGGCATCTTAGAGATGCCATTGAAAAAAGACCAGCCTCTGGTGGGTTACCTGACTGGTAAACACCAGCCTGCCACCACGAGACATGTTTCTGGACCCCTGGGGTGGGAGCCTTTGCTCGCTGAGCACAGAAACAAAGCCTTTCCTGGGCGGAAGTGGTCACACTTCCCCCAAGTCAAAAAGAGCCATCTGTGGCAGGAGAGCTTCAAAGGTCTTGCCCCCTTTGTAACACGACCACCAGCCTCTCCTGCTATCAGGAGCAGGCCCCCTTCCTATCTCACCCCCTTTTCAATGGGAAGACAGGCAGGACAAATTAGAACAGCCCAGAAGGTGTGCCCAACTCTGCCAACCCCACCCCTCACGTGGGGGAAGCAGAGCACTCTTCAGTGCCTGCCATCTTGCAGATGGCAGGCGCTCTCCAATCAGTGTTAGAAATTGTGCCCACTCCCCCACATGGGGTGAGCACACCAATGGTGTATTCACCCTAAGGTCAGTAGCCCATTGGCTACTGACCTCGAGACCCCTAAAACGCCCCGTAAATACAGTATTTAGGCAGCAGCCCTGGACCCAGAAGGAGATTTCCCCAACCAAGAAGCAGGAGGACGAAAGAAGACGCACAGCAGAGGGGACTGCAGAGAAGAACTGACTTGGCCCCAGTCCTACTGGCCCGTCTGCAGTTTCCAAAGATCCTCCGCCAAAAGTCGCCTTGTCCTGCAGCCAGCAACCTCCAGAACCCATAGGAGGACTGACTGCCTTCAGCAAAAAACGGATCTCCTGTGAACAGCAGCTCTGTTCAAAAGAATCTCCAAAGAAAGACTCCGAGCCTGCTGAAGACAAAAAAGCCAGACGCCTGGAAACACCACTTCACCCATTGCCTACGGCCCAAGCCTGAGTGGCCCTCCTGTCCCAGCGAGGTTCACCAGCACTCCAGAGTCCTAGTCCACTGTGGGTTTACACCTCTAAGACTCCCCGACGTCACCTGCAGCCTCTGCACAGAGACCTACCCAACCGTGAGTGGCCAGGTAAGGTGAAATCCGACCTCAAAAGGCACCCATGCATCCAGCCGCCCTGCACCCTGGTGAAGAAGGCCTAAGGTGCACCTACGTCCCCGAGCCCTCCTGCTCAGCTGTTGGTTCCTTCCGGAAGACTTCCTGGAAAGAGTCTGCAGCCAAAACCCAAAACGGACAACTCCCATTGAAAACGACAGGACACCCAATGCCAAATCAACACCCTGCACTCGGCTGCCCCTGTGCCACTGTGGGTGCACCTTGTGTGCTAAATTGGATCCCCCTTTGCCCTAAGCTTACCTCTAGGAGCTTTGCTCCCACATCTAAGTGACATGCCTGTGAGCAGCCACCAACCTGAGGCCCCCTATCCCCCCTTGGATATTATTAGGCCTCAGCACTCTGCACCCAGCTGGCCTAGTGCCGCTGAAGGTGCTCTTTGAGTGCATCCTTGACCCTGGGTAAACCCTGGTTCGAATCCCAGAAATTTAACTCCCAAGACCGATTACTCACCTTAAAAAAACAATAATCTGATTTTCTCCCCTAGGACTACAGTCATTGCTTTTCTGTGAAAAAAGTGTGGAGTTGAAAAGTGTATGAAAATCTAAGAAACTGTTTTAAGAAAAACTGTTTACTTACTTTTTATCCAGTAAATGTCCTAGTATGATATATAGGCAGATCACACAGTAGAAAAAGAAATTCTTAAAGTAATCAAAAGCAATTACAACTGTATTTGTACATTTTTACAAAGCTGTAAGAAAAGTCTCTATTCATCCAGCTTCCTTTTTTTAACAATCTGTCTTGAAAAGTATAATCATTTTTATCTGTACCAAGTCCTGCGTGGTTCTAAAATAAAAAACACCTAAAATATTTTCATATACAACAATTGGTCAGAGTTCAGTCTTTGAGTGTGGGAATTCATTTCTTGCCTGAGTGTGTACAATAAATGCTTAACACTACCCTCTGATAAAGCCTTACTGCTCGCCCACACTACCACAAATATAGAGTAAGGTATTATCTACTTTAACCACTGTAAGCCTTTGGGGATCCACTGGACTCTGTGAACACCATACCTTACTTCGGTATAGTACATACAGATCCAGCTTCCTACACATCCTACCAGCAGATGGCCCATTCTGGCCCACCTAATCTCTCTATTGTGTGGCTGGGTGGAATTCATAACTGCCAACTACACCCAGTCATGTGACCTAGGACAGACTGCAGGCACCAAATAGGAAAGGGCATTTTCAAAATTGAATTTTAAAATCAGGCAGGCTGAAAAAGGTTCAACATCATTGAATAGCAACTGGATGAGGTCTCAGTGAAGCAATTGACTTTTGTTGGGAAAGCTTGAAGAGGGTGAAACGTGAATCTTGTGGCCATAGAAGGTCCCTTGTCGCATGATAATTTTTTCGCCTTCAAATATTCCCACCTTGGAACTTTTTTGAAGTTTGGAGAGGCCAAAGAGGGCTCCACGAGGCTTGATACCATCTCTGCAAGGTCCCACTGAAAAGAATTTGCTGCTGTGGAAAAGCGGGAGCAAACTGAATCTTTGGCCCAGTGGCAAAGCACCTTCCCCGGATTGGCTTGGCAGTTTGGTCCCGGTCCTCTAGAGGTCTTTGGAGCCAAACAGTTTCCAAGTCCTAGGTTTAGGAAAAAACTTTGATATTATCATGAGTCCAGAAACTTGGGGGCAGCTCTTGGTGCATAATACTCTGGCAGAGGCCAGTATCGGGGTCTAAGGCAGGTCCAGTTGGAACTGGTCATCTGGGAAATTGAAGGGAGTGCCTTATGTAGCTAGTTGTGTCCCTGTAGTCTGAACTGGAGTTCAACCTTATGACCCTTGGCATCTAATGCTTTGTCCTGAGTGCGAGAGCAGGTTCAATATTCTTGGATCTTCTCAGGTCACAGACCGTTGGTTCAGTCCTTTTGTGATCTTCCACATATCCAGAAAGTGTTCTGCGTAGAGTATTATGCTTGGAACTTTAATGCCTGGTCCCTGCCTGTGGATGGGGAAACTCTTGGACACTCCCAAAACAATGGGACAAAAGTGACCCTAATCACTTTTGCAGCATTTTATGTGTGCCCTATTACAAGCAATCTTACATGAAGATGGCAGAAACATTCTTCATCTGTGCCTACCCTAGAGCTGTGGCCAGAAAAAATGAGCAGCCACTCATTTGTGCTCATTCAAAACTGATTCTGGGGCAGCTCCTCTCCCACTGAGAGTGGTACCTGGCTAACAAGAGGGACAAAGAAGGGGAAGGCCCATGTGTTAGCTACAGTTGATTATGGCAGGATAGGCCTCCTTGAAGTTAATTAGGTTCTTCTCCAACAAAGTCCTTTGTCTCAGTTCTGGGAACAAGTTTTCACCTTATCCAGGGGGCTTTTCAACTCCTGGTTGATAGCTGTACCACATGCAAAAGGGCCTTAGGTGCTTTAGGGAGGGAAAAGTAAACTTTATAAAAGTACCTTTTCCATAATATATATTACAAATCAAACTTCATCATTAAAGTAGGCTTGTAATGAATATTTCAAAAAGTCCAAAATTAACTATGTATGTGTGTTCTAGCTGGAGATAATAATTTTCAATTTAATGTTGGATCCCGATGCTTTCACATCGAACAGCCAAATTTGCCGCAATGAAAATAGCTTTTGGGCCTTTTCACAGTAAGGACGTCTAACATTAAACGTTTACATGGATTACTGTTAAATACCATGCACCATGCCTTATGGGCAGTAAGTCTGGCTTGTTGGTGACTTATTTATAATTAAAAGGAAGGTTTTGTCCTGTCAAAAGGAATTATGTTGATTGATAGAAGTTGCTGTTTAAACCTGTAAAGGCAGGTTACAGATGGCAGGCCTGCAGTCATGTGTACGCTGTCACTGCAGTGGATGGCTAAGTGGGTGCTCCAGTCCACTGGTGACATTTATCTTACAGGCTTTGGGTACATTTTTATACTATATACGAGAGACTTAAAAGTAATATAAATATGCCAATCTGGAGTATGCTGTTTGTTAGCAGGGTAGAGTGTGCAGAGTTATACAGCTAGTAAAAACAGTCAAGGCAAAAATCTGGAAGTACACCACATTTAAGATTGGGATTTCCAATTATGCAAAATCAATTCTCAGAGGGAGTCAGTGGGGGTTAGAGTATGAGAGGTAATTTCAGTTCAGTTGACATAGAATCTTTCAAAATTATTGTAAGACTTGTTTTTTCAAATACATCTACCAAAGTTTTATATGAATATTATTATGTATAGTATTATAATATTAAGTGAAGTAGCAAGTATTTGCAATTTTATTTCCACTGTGTGTTTTCTTATTCAGTGCAAAAATAACAAGGTTTCATTTTTAGAAGATTATGAAATCTGACGTGCCCACCACCAGGCATTTCAGTTGGAGTGGGTTCGTACAACCACTAAAGAGTAAAATAATGCTGTATTCCAGATTAACCAACAAAAGCAATATATCTCATCTATGTTCATTGTGGATATTCAGAAAAATAGAAAAATTCAAAAAAGTTCCTCATATTTTTCTGTGCCTTTATTTTGGACCTACGCTAAGGATTAAGGCCAACAGATGTTTGCTCTAAGATATATCAGTTTAAATTCATATACTTCTGTTTAAGTGGCCAAAACCATTTGCCACAATAGAACCACACTGCTATGAGAGAGAGGTTCAATGTTAGACGGTGGATGATAAAATTGTTTATATTAAAACTGCACCTGAAGGAGCATTCCCTACCAAATATTACGCCTTTTTAGAAAGAGGAAGATTTGAAATTGAGCTTTTATCAGAGGTTGCAAAATATTACTTTATTTCAGTCAGCAGGCATTGTAGTTCTTTATCGGGTAAGCTGAAATATGGAGACCAACATAGACTGAATAAAGGCATTCATCCCTGGGGGATATATGCTATTTTCAAAGTAGAGTAGACTTTTTTAAGGATGCGATGATGATAGGAGAAGGTTGTAGTTGCTTTGAAATACTGAGGGACAAAAGTCAAGTGGAAGTGAAATAAAAGTCTAAGATTGTGAACCACCTCAGATGGACCAGGTGGTGAACTCATAGTCTGTGGCAAATATTTGAGCACTCAAGTGATTAATGGGGATGCTGCTTTCAATAGGACGCACTGCACACTCGGCACAGTGGAAACTCTAGGAAGCTTGAAATATAAATCTGCAAATGTTTACACCTTGCAAAGAAATATTAGAGCGAGGAAACATACAACTATGTACTCCCACACAGGTGACCCCCAATATATCCTGTGGTATGCTTCCAACCTAAATGTCTAGGGTTGTTGTGCAATTTTGTTCTTTGCTGACATAGATGGTGCACTGTGAGCGAAGATGAATTGTAAGGTTTGAGGCACTGACAAAGAGAACAGTTCAGAAAGGAGAGATGCCACGGGTGTTGACTATTAGCTTGAAAGAAGGGGGCTTTGATCTGAGTTCTTCATCAGTTGGGGGTGGATGAATGCCAAAAAGAAATTGCAGGATAACAATTAGAAACAGCATTGTGTATCTACATAATATTTGGAGGTAAAACAGCAATTAAGCTATCTATTAAGTCTAGGGAGCCACTGAACTAAGTTGTAGTTTAGGGTCAAGAATAAAATCCTGATGCATGCAGTCAGAACAAGAGACATGTCTATTAATAATGTTCTATTTAGCGCTGTCCGTACCCAAGATATCTGAAGGGAGCAACCTCCTGATCTACCACCTGGGATAGTACTCTGTCTAATTTTGCTAAACACTCAACTGATTGCTCCTGGGGTGTACAGAAGCCTCTAGGTCTTGTAAATGAGGAGCCCAGGGAAAAATGGAGGATGAGAAGATTGCAGATAGCCCTTCAAGATGCTTAAAACCTACCAACTGTAAGAAACGTGCTTGCCTCTGCATAGGAGGAGCACAAGTGATATTGATACCTCAGTGATCAAATGGTATACCAGAACTTTTCAGTAGTATATTCAGCCTTTCTTAAGAGTCCTGCCTCATGCAGAATTGAAAGTTCATAAAACCATTATCCACAAGATTTCTTTCAGGAATATCCCACAACCGCTCTTCACAAGGTCATGGGTGTGAGATGAAGAAAAAGCACTTGTCAGGAAAAGACACAACTTCACCAGATCTCTAAAGGGTGTACCTTTTTCCTTTTCACAAACCCTCTACACCAATGACTACTACACAGCTTATATGACCCTCACAAACCCTAATAGTATAGTATCCTTCAGACAAACTCAACTGGAGATGAGTGACGTCCATATGTACGAGTAAATCAAAAGGTACTTTTGTTCATCCTGTTGCCCTGTCTTTGCTACAAATATGCAATACTTAACATTTTTGCAAACTGTAACATTAATTTTGAACGACTTGCATGTTAACTATATCCTTCATTAACTTTTTTTTTAAATACCTGAAGCTGCCTTTCTTCAGTATATCTCTATTGGTTGATTTTTGAACATTTTGTGGTAGTAAACTAATAGCTTTTTTTGCTTACTTTATTCTATTAATTGTATTGCTTTTGAGGTTAGTTTTTACCAACTTAATTACCTCCCTCACAGCAAGCTGCAAGCTTTTGGAAATGTTCAGTTTTGCTGAATCATGTTTTCACACAGTTCAGTCAGGAAATATACGGAAATGGAATTCTTGCAGAACATAACAAATATAATAAAACATATTTGTAGGAAGTGTTGTATTAGAAATGCTTCTATGATTGCTTTTATAAAGTTCCCACATTTCTGCCTTTAAGATGACCCGTCTCTATATGTAGCTTAATCTGCTTAATGTGGTAAGTGGCTCACATGAAATTGTTGTTATTCACACCTTATTCTTCTGCAGGACATATGACCAACTGATATTTTTCAAAGGCTTCAGAATACCATCTTCTTCTTCTAATGTTTGCTTATCAGCAAGGACCACATGCCGCTTTTGAAGAAAGGATGGAAATCAAAGATAAGAGTCTACCATTTCATCGTAAATGAAAGCAGTTGTGTTCATGGAAGGTGAGATTTTTCTTTGATCTCAAGGGCTGGAGAAAGCTGGCTTTTAGAAGGAGTTTGTCTAGAACTTGAGAAGACTCCAAGTATGATTCAGATCTGCCATTTTGAAATTTTGCAGCTTAGGGAACACTGGGATGCCTTGATCTTTAAAGTCCCTAGCAGAAATAGGAACTGTGTCACACTACTGTAAAATATACATAGGGTTAGTGCAAGAACATTAGTCTAATTTGTTTAAGAGTGAGGGAGCCCGTTAAAATGTTGCTCAGCTACTGTGTTAGGACTGTGCAAAGGAATCTCAAACTTAAGTTGTTGTGGGTTTCTGGAACCAGAAAAGCTGTTCTGATGGCTAAAGGGATTGATTTCATGCATGTACCACAAGAACAGCGGGGCCCACGGTCTTCAATTGGAAAAGTCTGTTGCTGGAAAATTGTGAAACATCCAAAGGATGTCCTACTAGCAAACATGATGGATAGCGAGAGAGATAAAAAGAGCGAGTTGGAGAAGGAGAGCTTCTTCAGCTGACTGAGTCCAAAGTTAGGTTTTTGTGCAAAGATGCACTGGCAAGGAGATTCAGTGAAGGAAACCGGCTGGGTCATAGCCTTTCTTGTTTCACAGTTCAGAGTGCATCATGTTGTAGCCATAAAAGATGAACACAAAGATACAAAACTTCAAACCGAGGAGATGTTGAAAGTATTTGCATCATATCATGAGGCCAGGTACACTCCTCACACTTTGGTGCAATCAATGATGGCTTTATGACAATATCTAGAAGACGTGGAGATGGCTTGGGGTTGAGAAGGAGCATAGATAGGCACTGAACAGGCTTATATAAGTATAGAAGGTATACATGGCTATTGACAGGCTAGCTTCTGGGAAGGCCCCTGACTCTGACACCCTAGCTGCAGAGTTTTATAAGGCATATAAGACTTAACAAGGCCCACAGAATTTCGTGTTGTATGAGAAAACCTTAGAATGTGGTGAATTCCCTCCATCCATCAAAGAAGCAATCATTATAACTCTTTAAAACCCGGCACGGAATAACTAATGTGCCAATCATATCGACAACTGTTGCTAATCAATATAGTCAGTAAAATTATGGCACAAATATTGACCAGTAGGATAGTGCCACTTTTCTTATTGCCTGATCAGTCCAGGTCCATCCACGTTAGAACCAGGTTTTTCAATCTACAAAATATATTTGCAGTCATATATTCAAATTAGATTGGACATCTTTTCATTCTGTGTGTTTATTGAAACATAGAAGATGTTTGACTCATGAGAATGGCCCTTACTTAGAGTAATGTTGGAAATGATGGAGGTGGGGGTCTTTCTTCCTGCAGTTAATTGCTGTATAGCTAGCCAACCATCAGAGTAAAAAATAATGGCCATCTCCATTAATTACTGCTAAAGGGCCCTGGCAGGGATGCCCCTTCTCCTGCTCCTTTTTGCCATAGTTATGGAGCTTTTAAACTGGATGAACTTCATTCACACAGGAGTATATTATTTTCAACTCATCACCTGATAATATATGTGTATGTGCACCACATTCTATTATTCATTAAAAGTCCAGATAAAAGATTTCCCCTAGTAATTCAGGAAATTATAAAATTTGGATTTGATTTAGGGATCTGTATTAACTATGTCAAGTCAGAACTATTTACGGGTTCAGGTTGAAGGTCTATAGGTTGTATGATGTAGTTCTTACTGATAACTATGGCCAAGTGATGAGCAAATTATCTAAACAAGTAGATAAAGTACCCACTCGCAATTGTGGGTAGGGTCCTTATAATACAAATCACAGTGTTGTTGAAATTCTTATACCTATCTAAAGTAATACCCATTCTTCTCAAAAGGTTCTTTTTTTCTTTCACTTAAGTTCAGTAACTTCGATGAGTGTGGGCAGTAAGCAGCCAAGGGTTCTTTGGGACATTCTCACCTTATCATATGGTAGGGGAGTTCATCGCTATAATACCTGTTAACATAATGCTCAAATATGGTTTAACGAAGTCTAATTCTGATGTTGTAATTGCACCATTCGTTTTTGTGGTACATTGGTATGTATTAGTTGTTACCTTTAACTCAAAATACATAAAAAAGAAAATTATTAAGAGAGAAAATTTGCAACAGTGACACCAGAAGAAAAAAAGATAAGAGGATCATTTAAAAGATGAATAAAGAGATGTAAGGATAAATGACCAAAATGAGGAAATTAATAAGGCAAAAAGAAAGTTAGAAAGATGGATAGAATTATAGAAAGAGGCAAATTGAAATGGGAGAAGACTGAGCGAGAGAGAGGAAGGCAAGAAAACTATTACAACTGTTGCAGAAAGGCTGACGTTCAGTCTTTCCCCAGCCAGAGAAATTCTTGTCTTACCTCTGCTTCCTCCCATGTAGTGGGAGTGGGAATATATTTGTAGTAGCTAGTAAATCCGGTTGACCATTCATCTGGGAAGGCGGCATGTCCTGTTAGATAAATTGAGAACAATAGTTTTCACAGGCACTCTTAGTTTTCTGTAGAACCTGAGTATGCTAAGAACCTTGTTACATCTTTGTTTGTGAATGTTCATAGCACTATTTTGTTTTGATATAAAAAAGCATGTTTGTCAGACACAAACTGGCTTTGAATTCATTCTAAAAACTGCACATTCATTAATGTAAAAAATGTAGATAAAAATCTAACTTGGATTGAGAGTAGTTATTTCCACACAATCAAACAACACTTGGTGAGGGGGGCAATATATATAGTTTACAACCATCATTCACTGTCTAGCGTAGCACTTGTGGGTTTCTCATTATGCGTACAGACATCTGCTCATTCTGGGCTCCATAAGGAAATGGGTTGTGTCACTTTTTCACCAAGCCCATGTGAGTGAGTTCTATAGGGTTAGCATGTTATTTATAGCATGTGGTGTGTGTGTGTTAGTGTCTTCCTCTCTCAGTTAGCAAGTCAAGTGTTCATTCTTTTCTTAGTACCACTTTATTCCTTATCCTAGTGATTATGAGCCAGACGTACGAAGCCATTTTGCAATTGCAAACTCTGTGGTTCACAAAGTCTCATTGTTTGCCACTAAACAAATTTTGCAAGTCAGTAAAGTATTTTCGACTTATAAAACTGTTATACTGATAGATACCGAACCACAATTAGGAAGTGGCATTGAAGGGGAAAGTTCCTCCTAATTGTGATTTGGTATGATATGTGTCAGTGGTTTGCTATTGCAATTGCAGTTGTAAACTACTAACCTCAAAAACTCAGTTAAATTAATTTGCACACTGGAGGGTGTCCCTTGGGACAGCTTAGCCTTTGTGACTAGTGTTGCCAGCCTCTGAGGGATACATAATGGTCCAGAGTTCCACTGTTTACTGCTCCTCAATAATTTCCCAACCAGGAACCCATTTTTGTATTTTTCTAAAAGGCAGTAGTGGTTCCTATCAGGAAAAGAGGCTGCTTTAAAGCAGGCATTTGCAATGCAATAGGTCTCGCATTTGCGAGAGTTTAAGCTATTGGCATTGTAAATGACAATGCATTTTAATGCTCTGTTTTGATAAACAACACATAAATAAAAGGCATTGTCATTTACAATGCCAATAGCTCAAACTCTGGTAAATGCGAGCCCTATTTAATTTCAAAGAAGCGGCTTCCATTGTCCCGGCCTGCTTGGAAAGTGAAAGCGCACATGGTGCGCTGAATGTAGCAGGAAAGCGTTTCGTGCCTGTAGTAGGGTAAACTCTCTAATGAAGATTGTGCTTATAGACTAAATAAGGCATGCTATGTAACAGCAGAAGTAAAAGCGCCAGTCCTCATGGTAGGTTACAAATGAAGACAAGGCAGTACTAAGGAGGGACTAACGAGCCTAATAACGAATCAGAAGCCAGCATTTACGAAGGACAATGGCACAAGCCAATGGAAAATATGGGCAGAGAGTGGGTGGGGCTTCAATTCTATACTCCAAAACAGCATGCCTCGCAGAGCAGCGCATGCGCTGCCTAGGCTCGACCTAAAAAGTTTCCATTTAGAGAATGCAAACATTATTAAGATGGCAGTCTGCTGCTCTTTGCAGACCACCATCCTTGTGTTTGCAGCCAATCACACAGGGATACAAATAGCGAACTGCCTAAATAATGCTCATTTGGCAGTACATTCTGTGACTGCCTGTAACTAAAGATTTTGTAAGGTGCCCGTTCAGTGCATAGGACACATCACAAAATTAAAGACTGGTTTCAAAAAGTTTCTGCATGATTTGCAACTTTTTTTTTTAGTACATTTGGATCTCTGTATTCCCTGCCTCATTGCTGATGCATCACTTCACTTTTTCAGTGCATTCAATATCACAGGTTGTTCCCTGTGTTAGTGTGTCCCCGAGTCAGGGAGCTAGTGCAGTCCCGTCCCGTGTTCAAGTATTCCCTGCTTTAGTGTGCAATTCTCCCTGTCCCAATGTTGCACTATAATTGGCTTGCTATAATAGTCGGTGAGCTGTGGTTTGTATGCTTTCGTTGCTGTGATCCCAATTCCCCTGTCACTGTATTCAGTGCCCCACTGCTTGCTTGTTCTCTATTCGTAGTAGAGTGGATCACTGGTTAAAGCATTCCCTTTCTCTGTGTTATGCTGTATTCAGCTTGATGTAGTTGTCCCTCTTCTGCTGAATTATTATTGTCATGCTGTCATTGGCGTGTTGTAGTTCATTGCTGTTATTGTGGTAGTGTTTTAGTCAGGGAAGTGTTCAAGTCTGGGAGCACAGGGCTGGGTCAGTATTGTAGATTTAATGCTAGTGTTATGTTGTTACAGCACTGCTGGTGCAGTGCTACAGTTGCAATTCTGCAGATGCATGGCCATTGTTGCAGTGCTGGAGTATTTTAATTAGTGTATAACTGTGAGTAGTTCAGTGCTTTGTGCCTTAGTGTCAGTGTTGTTACGTAACTCTAGTGTTATTTTTGTAGTATTATAGTTTCATTGCTGTAAATTCAGTGTTGGGGTTGTAGTTGTAATGTTGTAGTG
This sequence comes from Calotriton arnoldi, assembly GCA_963921515.1. Classification (NCBI taxonomy): domain Eukaryota; kingdom Metazoa; phylum Chordata; class Amphibia; order Caudata; family Salamandridae; genus Calotriton; species Calotriton arnoldi. The sequence continues at coordinate 647,040 of CAWUFW010001531.1, read as the reverse complement.
ACATAGTGATATATTGATGTAATTTTGCAGGTGTAGTTATGTAGTGAGCCTTGAAGCTGTAGTGTTTTAATGATGCAGATTTGCAGTAGTAATAGTGTCATAATAATGTTATTGATGAATATGCGATGTTACATCGCATGCGGTACAACGCATGCGATTACAACGTGGTCGCTACAACGACCGCGTTGTTACGACGCATACCATTACATTGCAAGTCGTTTCTACGAATTGCTGTAGGGGGCGCGCTGGATTTAGGAATAGTATAATTTACTATTCCAACTGCAGCGTGCGCAACAGTAGGGAAGGTGTTGGAATAGTAAATTACACTATTCCTTAGTTTCGAGCGCCCCCTACAGCAAGTCGTAGAAACGACTTGCATTGTAATGGTTAGCAATGTAAAAACTGTAATCACATGCGTTGTACTGCATGCGATGTAAACGCTGCTTCCCATTATTATAGCAGTTGTGATACATGTTTTAGCTGTGGTCATGTTGTAATAGTTGTGCTGACATAGCAGCGCTGCAGTAGTGTTGTTAATGTAGTGCATTAGCTCATAATGGGCACATCATTAATACGTTTGAAGAGAAATCAGTGGCATTGGCATTCAGGTGTTTAGAGATCCCTCAACTTTTCTTCAACTCTTAAATCAGAGGCTCTGCCAAGGTGGCAGCCATAGTGAAATTAGAACTGACAGCAGCCTGTGACTGACCAATAATTTCAACCCTATCTCCCCAGGGGCGTTTAGTACTATCTTGGCTGATTCCATTCGTGTGGGAGGCCGTCTGTGAGACAAAGGTTGTGAACTACAGAATATGTGTGAATGAGCTTAAGGCCAGTATCTAGGCATTGGGTGCAGTAAGCTTCTCTTCCTTGAGATTACAGATCTGTTTTGTGGGTCTGGCTGTATTTAAAAGCTCGTAGTGTGATGAATTGAGTTCCTCTTTTTTAGTATGAACTAGTGCATTAATTGAAAGTAGCCCTTATGCGCCCAGTACTTTTGAGTGGAATGTGAGTGCCATGATATGGATTGGAGATATTGGGTCATCTTACTCACCTAAAAACCTAGGTGATATAATGAGAGGGTTCTTTGGAAACATATAGAAAATAGTTTAACATTCAGAAGAGACCATATAAATGTGGAGAAATTGCACAGTTGTAATCAGTAATTCAAGCATACATTAATTTTTCTAGAAAATAGGACTCAAAATATCAAACAAGTTTCATGAATAAATCTATGCATCACAGGGTAACAGTACAAAATGTACTACATATACAACAAGTAACGTGGTGATCCAGTGTGCAGGTGAGTAAAATGTGTAATTCCACATATGTTATCATGGCAGTGAGCTAATCATCAGCACATTCAATCATATCCAATAAATACTATTATATGCGTGAAAGATAACTTGTCCCAAACTTCACCAAAGATGGCTTCTGAACTTGGTTACCAATATGCTGCAAATGTGGGTCTGATCAGATTTATATATCAAACATTAAAATGTAAAGTCACATTTAATTTTACATAGCAGTGATACTCAATGAGCTCCTAGGACATTATGCAGTCTAAACTGCATACATAATATATATTCTGGCCAAATGTACAAGGATTTACAAAAACGACAGTTATGGCTATGTAAACAATATGTAGAAAAACAAGGGGGAGTGAGAAGCTAAATTGGGGCTAATCCTCAGCCTCCCTTAAATGTTGTAATCAGTACACAAAAGAGGAAAAAGCCTCACAATTGTTGAACTCCTCACATTAGTTCATCAGTTGTGAAACTGATATCACCATTAAATTAGGCCTGGGCAGTGAACTCCACTCCGTTCGCAGAGTTTGTGGACATTTCTGCACTCCGCGGAGCTCACGGAGGGCAGAAAACTCCGCTCCATGTAGTGCAGCGGAGTTTTTTCTCCGCTCGTACTCGCCAACGGTAAGTTGGCGAGCGCGAGCTGCCACTCAGGTAGAATTTCTACTCAAGCGGCAGGAAGATCAGCGCAAATGGTAGTTTGCACTGCACTCCGCCGCTTGCTGAACTCCGCTGAGTTTTTTTGTTACTTTGCGGAGTTCCACGTAATGGAACTCCGTGAACTCGACCAAGGCCTGCATTAAACCCTCCGACAAAGGCAGTGGGATTGTCTTACAGTTGGCAACAGTCTACAGAACAGAATGCCTTAGACTATTGACAGATTAACACAACTACAAGATTCTTGTTGTTGATCCCATGCCCACACTGAAATTAGAGATTTACTCTATGGTAGAGGAGACAGAGTGTGAGGGGTGGATCACAAAGCACGAAGGGGATTTTTTGAGAAACACCAATTCGGTGATACCATATCTTTATACTCTGTCAAAGGTCCACAAAAATTGTGACCCGCCACCGGGCATGCAAATTGTATCAGAGATAGGCTGCTTACTGTAACTCTTGCCACAATTGTGTGACTTTTTCCTAAAGTCAATACAACAGAAGAAGGAGACCTACATAAAAAACACAAAGGGCCAATTGATCCATGTCAGAAACATTGAATTTGTTGACCAACAAGACCTCCAAATGAGTTTGGATGTAGAGAGTCTGTACACCATCCTCCCCCAAGAAGAAACTCTAGAGGTCATTAATGGGGTACTTGAGAGTGCAGAATGGACCTATTCCACCCCCCAGAAATTTGGTGATGGACTGCGCACGACTAGCTCTGACAAGAAACTACTTTGAGTTTGAAGGCACCCTCTTTCTACAACCCACGGTACTTCGATGGGGAGTACTTTTGCCCCTAGTGTGTCAGGGTTATATGTACACAACTTAGAAAAGTGAAACATCTTACATGAGGCCAACCCATATTGGAGTAACATCTCTATATGGAAACAATATATAGATGACATTCTGATGATATGGAGAGGGGACATACAGACTGCCTCCGACTTCATTACTTGGCTCAACAACCAGGATAGGAACCTTAATTTCACACATACTATCAGTAGAGAATCATTTACATTCCTGGATGTGGAATTCTTCCCAGAGGGGCCCTACAGACAGATACCCATCAGAAATCCACTGCTAAGAACAGTTTGTTATGCTTTGACAGTATCCAGAAGCGACCATTGCAGGAAAATCTTCCTTATGGCCAATTCCTTTGCCTGCGGTGGAACAACAGCTGTATAAACGACTTTAAACAACAAGCAGGCCATCTGTCAGCCAAACTGAGCGCAAGTAACTTACCTGAGAAAATAATTCAGAAAACAAAAAACGTGCGAGAAAGCAGAATCGAGATGCACTACTAGAAACACAAGCAAAGGAAAAAACTGAACACCCTCTAGTATGTGTCACCACATACAACATCGCCTCAGACTGCGACTAAAAGATCATTAAATGCAATTGGCGCATTCTAAACACATGACCCAGACAGTTGGACTATCCCCTCTTTTCTAACAAAAGAACAAAAACGTGCAGGATACACTTGTCTCCACTATATCCAGAGCCAAATTAAATCGGAGAATACGATTCACAGTGCACTAGGCCTTCCAGGAGTAATAAGTCACTTACCCGTGTGGTCAATGCAGTGTCTGCCAACTTACCGCACCAACAAAAAAGATTGACCCAGGCTTACACACTCTTCGGCAATTACGAAGACATACAAACTGCAACACTAAACAGGTCATATACCTGATAACCTGTGAAATCAAACTCAGATATGTAGGCATAATCACTTTAAAAATAAGCACAAGAATCTGCAAATACAGGAGTAACATCAGATGTAGACGCAATACCACCAAAATGGCAGAACATTACATCACCACCGGACACTCTGCAAAAGACCTTAAATGGGTCATTCTGAAACATGTCATAGCAGAGACGAGGAAATTGGAAATAATTTTATTTTAGAAGGAATAGTGTTGAATTTATAAGTTATCCATGCAGAAAAAAAAGAACTGAATGATGAAATTCGCTGGTGCAAAGTGCTACAATAATATTTATTGCAGCTCACCATCCAGTAGCTTATACTAATGAATACGGACTGATGTCTGACACTGTGTGTGTAGATAGGTGTATGTTTTCACCATATTATTCACAGCATTACTCCGTAATTTTTTTTTATCTTTCCCATTAGTACAGGGCTTTTTCCTTTTCTCCTCCCCTTTTTGTTGTTGCCTTGCACTGCTCTCCATAGATCAACAAGACCACATATATGGTGAGATGGGACTACATTTCCCATCCCTCCCTCCACATGACCCCTTCTCCACCAATAGCTACGCTTGGGAGTCCTTCGCCAGACTCTTTCCTTTAGGAACGAAGGAAAATTTGGAAGTGAATCTACATTTCCCAGGATTTCCACACATCAGCACTCCTCCTTTAGGGACCATGTGACTTTGGTCACATGACTTCCTCCCTAGACATAAAAGACAGCCCAGTTCAGGGCCGGCTATCATCGGAGGAGTGCGGGGAGCTGAATAGGTGGAAGGGAGGATGATTTCCCTTGCTGTAATAAGTGCTGGGTGGAACAGGATAATTAAGCCCTTTCTTTAGGAACCCCCTCCTTTTTATGAAGCAAAGGGTCAACACTGTGTTTTCTATTCTCTTCGAGTGTAATGGCAGGGATCGCCCCACCCCCACTACCTCATGGAGACTGAATTTTTAGGAATCATGTAGGTGTCATAGACATAACGAAAATTGTTTGAAATACACTAGCGTGTTCATGCTTCACACTACGGGCTATTATAATTTCGATATATTTACTTTTAAGTGTGTGTTTTTATGTGTGTACATATATAAACTTTTTTGGGAAACCGACACGCTGTGTGCAGGCTTTTTGAACCATGATTATCTGTCAGGATCACCATATATATATATATATATTCACTGAAAAAACCATAGGTTTTAGGGACAGTTATAGTTACTTGGACATTGCACTCGTACAAAACCCGTGAAATTCCCTGTTATAGTTAGTTCAGCTAACTATAACTCGCGCCCGCAATGCACTGCTGATGACGTCACATATTACATCACTCATGACATGGTCAGTGACATCACTGATGACATCACTGATGACATCTCAAATGACATCACTGATGACATCATCCAGTGACTGTGTGTTTCTGTAAAGTTTAAATATTTTTAATATATATAGGGAAAGGCGTATTAAAGAATGAGTGGGTGTATAAGTGTGTGTATGGATGATTTAGTAGGTGCGTGACTAATTCTATAAGTGAGTGATTAAACGTATCTTACTGAATGCATGGGTTAGTGACTAAACTGGGTGAATGTCTGTATCTGTCTGTTGCTGTGTAAGTGGCTGCATGGGTTTGTGAACAGCAACATGAGTGTCTATAAGAGTTATTGATTTGTTGTCTGAGTATCTGTATGGGTGCCTGAGTGTTTGTGTGGATGGGGTGTGTGCGACTGTGCATAGATGTGTGAGTGGGTGATTCACTGGGTGGATGGTTTCAAGAGTGCATCTGTGATAGACTGTATGGGTGGGTAAGTGTGTGTAACAGTGTGTTAGTGAGTGAATGTATGTCCCAGTGGTACATGTGTGTGTAACTACATATGTGAAAGGCAGTATATATGTGTGTTAGAGTATTTAAATGGCTATAAGTGAGAGTGTGTTATTGTGAGAGTGGCTGTATGGATGAGTGTGTGCTTGTATCAGTGATTGTATAAGAGCATAACAATGTGCTAGTATTTGTATGTTTAAGTGAGCTGGTGTGTGTATAACTGTATAGGTGAGTAAATGGCAGTGTGTTTAATTATTTGCATGACTGACTAGGTGTGTGAGTACCTCTATGGATGAGTGGCGGTGTTTGAGTGTCTATATAGGAGTAAGAGTGCATATGATAGTCCTGTACTGAGTGACCATAAGTATGAGTGACTGTACGGGTGAGTGAGTGGATGTGTGTGTGTAGACCTAAGAATCAGTGAGTGGGTATGTAGTTATTGGTGTTGGAGTGTCTATGGTTTTGCGAATGGCAGTCTGTAATTTAGAGTGGGTGTATCAAAGGTTATATTAGGGTGTGAGGAGGTGCATCAGATTATCACGTGGATGATGTCATCAGTGATGTCATTTGAGATGTCATCAGTGATGTCATCAGTGATGTCACTGACCATGTCATGAGTGATGTAATATGTGACGTCATCAGCAGTGCATTGTGGGCGCGAGTTATAGTTAGCTGAACTAACTATAACGGGGAATTTCACGGGTTTTGTATGAGTGCAATGTCCAAGTAACTATAACTGTCCCTAAAACTTATGGTTTTTTCAGTGAATTTCAAAGGTTTTTAAATGCTAATTTGTAACTATAACGTGTCTGAAACCTATGGTTTTTCAGTGAATTTCAAAGGTTTTTTAAATGCTAATTTCTAACTATAACGTGCCTGAAACCTATGGTTTTTTCAGTGAATTTCAAAGGTTTTGTAAATGACAATTTTTAAATGTATTAATTGTTATATTAATTTTTTCATACTGATTTACTACATTTTTAGAATTTTTTTTTACATATTTTATTTTTTAAATTACATTGTAATTACATTATACATTACATTACAAAAATACTTTCTCAGAATGAATTACTTTAGTTTAAATACTTTGCACATAGGCAATAGACTTTTAAGTACAGTAGTTACAGTTGTTGCAATGGGCAACACATTTTCAAACACAATGCAACATTCAGCTCAATGTGAATTTCTAGTTAAATGCAATTAGTTACTTTATGGATTACTTTTCTAACCACAGGACTGGATCCTAGATTCAGTCCTGGGACATCTCCTGTAAACAGTTGAGTAAAAGCGTTTTGGTTACAGTACTGATTTTTAAGGAATATTATTGTATTTTAAAAGTTGACACTTAGAAACTTTTTCTCATATAGTCACCAATGTTATCCTATGGAAGGAAATTCACTTAGCAGGTAAAAACTGTTATCGTTACTTTTTCTTACTCAGTGTTGGATCCTGGATCCAGCACTGGTGCATCTCCTGTAAACAGTTGAAAGAATGCGTTTAAGTCATACAGGTGATTTTTAAGGAATATTTGTAGTTTGTAAAAATCAACACTTTGAAACTTTTTGCTGAAAACCAGACAATGGATTCCTATGGAAGAAAATATAAGTTACTGGTAAGTACGGTTAAAATTACTTTTCAGGGTCAGTGCTGGGCTAAAAGATGCAGCACTGGGTTCTCTCCTGATAACAGGTGAGTAAATCGGAATTTGTATTTCGGCTGATTTTAGAGGAATATTTTAAAGTTCCAAAACTCCACACTTAGAAGAATTTCCAAGTGAAACCAGTCAATGTTAGCCTATGGAAGGAAATTCAAGTTACTGGTAAGTACGGTTAGAATTACTTTTCAGGGTCAGTGCTGGGCTAAAAGGTGCAGCACTGGGTTTTCTCCTGATAACAGGTGAGTAAGTCGGAATTCGGATTTCGGCTGATTTTAGAGGAATATTTGTATGTTTCAAAAATCAACACTTAGAAACTTTTTCAGCAAAAGCAGGCAATGATATCCTATGCAAGGAAATTCAAGTTACTGGTAAGTACGGTTAAAATTACTTTTCAGGATTAGTACTGGGCTGAAAGATGCAGCACTGAGGTCTCTCCTGATAACAGGTGAGTAAATCGGAATTCGTATTTCGGCTGATTTTAGAGGAATATTTTAAAGTTCCAAAACTCCACACTTAGAAGAATTTCCAAGTGAAACCAGTCAATGTTAGCCTATGGAAGGAAATTCAAGTTACTGGTAAGTACGGTTAAAATTACTTTTCAGGACCAGTACTGGGCTGAAAGATACAGCACTGAGGTCTCTCCTTATAACAGGTGAATAAATCGGAATTCGTATTTCGGCTGATTTTAGATGAATATTTTAAAGTTCCAAAACTCCACACTTAGAAGAATTTCCAAGTGAAACCAGTCAATGTTAGCCTATGGAAGGAAATTCAAGTTACTGGTAAGTACGGTTAAAATTACTTTTTAGGACCAGTACTGGGCTGAAAGATACAGCACTGAGGTCTCTCCTGATAACAGGTGAGTAAATCGGAATTCGTATTTCGGCTGATTTTAGAGGAATATTTGTATGTTTCAAAAATCAACACTTAGAAACTTTTTCAGCAAAAAGCAGGCAATGATATCATATGGAAGGAAATTCAAGTTACTGGTAAGTACGGTTAAAATTACTTTTCAGGACCAGTACTGGGCTGAAAGATACAGTACTGAGGTCTCTCCTTATAACAGGTGAGTAAATCGGAATTCGTATTTCGGCTGATTTTAGAGGAATATTTGTATGTTTCAAAAATCAACACTTAGAAACTTTTTCAGCAAAAAGCAGGCAATGATATCCTATGGAAGGAAATTCAAGTTACTGGTAAGTACGGTTAAAATTACTTTTCAGGACCAGTACTGGGCTGAAAGATGCAGCACTGAGGTCTCTCCTTATAACAGGTGAGTAAATCGGAATTCGTATTTCGGCTGATTTTAGATGAATATTTTAAAGTTCCAAAACTCCACACTTAGAAGAATTTCCAAGTGAAACCAGTCAATGTTAGCCTATGGAAGGAAATTCAAGTTACTGGTAAGTACGGTTAAAATTACTTTTCAGGACCAGTACTGGGCTGAAAGATACAGCACTGAGGTCTCTCCTTATAACAGGTGAGTAAATCGGAATTCGTATTTCGGCTGATTTTAGAGGAATATTTGTATGTTTCAAAAATCAACACTTAGAAACTTTTTCAGCAAAAAGCAGGCAATGATATCCTATGGAAGGAAATTCAAGTTACTGGTAAGTACGGTTAAAATTACTTTTCAGGATTAGTACTGGGCTGAAAGATGCAGCACTGAGGTCTCTCCTGATAACAGGTGAGTAAATCAGAATTCGTAGTTCGGCAGATTTTAGAGGAATATTTGCACAATGGTGAAGGGAGGGGTGGGTCCTGAGGTGACATCTGTGCAAACGCGCCCGTGGCGCGTTTTAAGTTGGGGGATTAAGTCCCCTTGAATCATGAGGGTCCCTAGGGGCCAACTAGCCCACCAGGAACCTCCAGTATGTGCCAGGGGCTGCGTTGCAGAGACGTGTAGAGAGGCCACACCCCTTTACACCTCTCTGCAACGCAGCTCTGTTGCGCTTTCTGGATGTACCTGTTGGGCTGGTTGGCCCCCAGGACCCTCAGGATTGAAGGGGATTTAATTCCCCATCTTAAAACGCGCCACGGGGCCTGTTTGCACACATGTCACCTCAGGCCCCGCCCTCCCTTCACCACTGTGCAAACGCGCCCCGTGGCGCGTTTTAAGTTGGGGATTAACTCCCTTGAATCCTGAGGGTCCCTGGGGTGCAACTAGCCCACCAGCTACCTCCATTAAGCGCCACAGAGCTGCGTTGCAGAGAGGTGTAAAAGGGGCATGGCCTCTGTACACCTCTCTGCAAGGCAGCCCCTGGCGCATACTGGAGGTTCCTGGTGGGCTAGTTGGCCCCCAGGGACCCCCAGTATTCAAGGGGAATTACTTCCTTCTTAAAACGCGCCAGGGGGCGCGTTTGCAGAGTACTGCAGGGAGGGGGCAGGGCCTCCCGGCACGATGCCGTTTTTTTTTTTTTATGGGAGGGGGCTGCGTGGCCCTCCTTCCCTCAGACACTTTTGGCCCCGGGGACCCCATCCCCGGGGCCTGAGCATTTTTTTTGTTTTATTTTTAAAAAACGGGAAGGGGGCCGCGTGGCCCCCTTCCCTGGGCTTCTATTGGCCCCGGGGACCCCATCCCCGGGGCCGGCCTTGCCCTTATTTATTTATTTTTTTTTATTTGGGAGGGGGCTGTGTGGCCCCTCCCGGGTCACTTATGGCCCCGGGGACCCCATCCCCGGGGCCTGGCCTCTGGTTGGGGACTGTGGGGGTCCCCAATCCCCCACAGTCCCGCCGGCTCCCGCGTCCTATGGGAGCCGGCATTGCTTTCCACATGGGGAGCAGCTAACATGCTGCTCCCCATGTGGAAAGCTAATTGGTTTGCATTTTGAAAGAGAGAGCAGGTTTCCTGCTCTCTCTTCAAAATGCAAACCAAGTTTGCTATGACAGGACGGGAGCCGCGAGGCTCCCGCTCTGTCATAGCAAACAGCAGTGTCCCGGGGTAGGCACCCCGGGACACTGCAGGAGCCGGCCCTGGGGGTGGCGGTCCCCAGGGCCATCAAGGGCTCCAGGAGGGGGCCGCACGGCCCCTCCCTACATTTTGAAAGCCCCGGGGAGGTGGTGGTCCCTCGGGCTTGGGGTCCAAACGGACCCCCATTTTCAATTTTCTTACTGCCCCAGGGAGGTGGTGGTCTCGGGCGTGTGGGAGGCTGGAGCCCCCCACACAGGTTTTAAAAAGAAAAAAAAGCCCCGGGAGGTGACGGTCCTCGGGGCTGCGGGAGGGCTCAGAGCCCTCCCGCACCATTTATGATAAAGCCCCGGGGGTGGTGGTCCCCGGGCTTGGAGGCCCTTAGAGGCCCCCATACATAAAATAAACACCCCCAGCATGCCCCCGGGACTTCGCCCACCCGGGGGCAAATTAGCATCAAAGCGCGGGAGACCGCGCTCGATTTCTTTTATCGGCAGGATCCGCGCACCCTGAGCGCATCCTGCCGATTTTTTTTTTTTAAATGCTTTTTCTGCCCAGGGGTCCTTGTGGGACCCCTGAGCAGACCTAGGCGGTCAGGGTGTTTCTACCCTGCCCCCTTTGTGCGTTTGCGCACTTTTTTTACTGCTTTCTTGTTCCTCGGTTCTACCGAGGAACAAGATGGCTGCCAACACTTCCTGGTTTGGAGTGTTGACAGCCAATTAGCAGACAGCTCGTGATCGGGAGGGTGCGCGAATCCGACGCGGCCATAGATATATATGTACTTTTACTTTTGATTTTCTCAGCAACTACTGAACGGATTTACACCATTTAACAAAAGGGTTCTTTCTGAACCAAGAACTACCTCTTTGCCAAATTTGGTGTAATTCCGTTCTGCAGTTCGGGCTGTAGCCGTGTCTAAAGTTTCCTATGGGAAATTGATTTTTGACTCTTATTTTTTTAATTTCTCCGCAACTACTGAACGGATTTACACCATTTAACAAAAGGGTTCTTTCTGAACCAAGAACTACCTCTTTGCCAAATTTGGTGTAATTCCGTTCAGCAGTTCGGGCTGTAGCCGTGTCTAAAGTTTCCCATGGGAAAATGAATGGGGAAAACACGTTTTGGGACCCCCTTTTTTCTCGGCCCCCGCTTGACGAATCACCCTGAGACTTTCAGGGTAGGAGCGGACCGGAGCGGGCCATAAAGTTTGAAAATTTCGCGAAGATTCGTCAACCGACGCAAGAGTTATTTCAAATAGAATGTCGAGGATTTCTGATGGAAAATAGGTCCTAACTATAACTATCTACTGGCGACCGCCAGTAGATAATATATATATATATATATATATATATATATATATATATATATATATATATATATATATATATATATATATATATATATATATATGCCACCAGTAGGATATATATATGAATCTTAATTTTACATCGCACATTGACAAATCCAAAATTGAATTTCTTGATGTTAGAGCCTATATTAGTGATGGGAAATTCGAAACAACTTTATTTAGAAAGCCTACATCAGGTAATGTAACGCTCCATGCAAATAGTGCCCATCCTAAGCACCTCATAGCAAGTATACCCTATGGGGAAATTTTAAGGCTGAAACGTATCTGTAGTGTAGAATCTGACTTTACTAAGTGCTCTGTTTCCGTCATCTGTAAAGTGCACTCCGTCACTCCTGTAGATGCCCTCCATATGAAAACGTTGTTACATATGGAGCCCATTCTATGGTCTCTATGATAAGCAGAAACAACTTTATTGACATTTTTTCTAGCTTTCTCAATCTGTGGACAGAATCGATTTGACCTCTTTCATTTTTGTCTTTGGCATATGTTAGAGTATACAAAGACAGTTTGATGTAAAAGCAACATCAATTGTGCAAAGGTGTCCTTCATTAGCATTTCCAGACCTACCCCAGTGAATGTGCCTAGGTCATTGCCACCACAGTGCACAATCATGAGGTCAGGGGGTTGGAGATGCAAAGAGGTTTTAACCAAAGGCATCAATTTAATCCTCTCTGTGCAATCCATTTAATGTCCACATTTTGCAAAACTAGGTCTTTGTCAATACCTCTGCGTTCAGCATACCTTTTGCACCAGAAAATATAGCTGTGCCCAACAATCCACACTGTAAGCATTTTGAAGGGATGTCTGGAAGTAATGAAAAGATGTCTGTAGGTGAGGTAGTCAGTTGGTAGAATGAGAGGTATCTAAAATGGTGGACAAGATGCTGTTTTTTTAAAAAGTATAGAATTGATTGGGTGTTTAAGAACATTGTATATTCAAAAATAGGGTGCATTTAACTTTTTTTAAAAGCATATTTCTTATTGGTTAGAAAAAATGTTGGAAAGGTACAGTAGAAAGGATAAGCTCATATTTTGGAAATGTCAACCACACCTGCTGTTTGCATTTGCAACATTGTGTGGTGAACTTGAAAATATGGTGAACTTGTGACCTGTCAGTTCAGTTGAGTGTTCCATGAACTGTTACTATGGAAACTGGGATTAAGCAGAATGGGGGTAGGTTTAAAAGTTAACAGTGGTATTAAAATGTGAATTTGTAATTTATATAAAAGTAATATGTTATTACAGTGACATTTCCCAAGTTAGTGCTATCTTTAAAAGTGGTGTATTACTAAAAAATAGTGGTAAATTTATGTGTGATATATTTTTGAACTCCCGTATAGATTCGCGGTTCCATCGCTTTGCTGCACGGAGTCGCGACTCCAAAAAAAAATCCAGAAGCAGTTTGGGTACTTTTAGAAGCCAGTTGGTAAGGGTTGATATGTCTAACCAATAGAAATGTGTTTTAGAATTTGAATTAATCTGGGAAGCAATGTGATTTGTTACTTACATGTATATGTGTGGAGAAAGTGAGGGAAACTTTGCCATTACTGGTTTTGCCTTGCTGAGAGCAGTGCATTACATTGATTGTGTGCATAAGAAAATCCATTCTGAGTTTCTGATATTTCATATTCTACAAATCAATTTGGAAGGTGAGTTATAAATTTGTGAGGTGTATTATGTGTTACCTTTATTTTTAAAGGTAAAAAATTATTCCTGAACTTTGATGTTTGAAATATATTATTAAATGTAGAGATGTTTATTATAGTTTGTTGTAATGTAGTTAAATGTTGTTTGAAATAGATTTTGTATAGTATTATGTGTATATTGGAATATGGATTACTGATTATGGTAGTTTGTTTTAGTGTGTGGATATGTATATTTGTAGTATACCGCATAATTTTAGCTGTTCCTTTAAGTTTGGAGGTGGACTCTGTCAAATATTAAGGTATGCATGGAGTTCAGTCTCATGTATGTTTCTACTTGTATATGTATTTTCATATGTCTTATACATTTTATGGTGCATGATGTATAAGAAAGAGCTGGTGTTGCTTTTTATGTGGTAGGGTCAAGAGTGTGAGTACTAGTAGAATGGTGAAGATGCAGCACAAAACTGTGCTTTGAAGGATGCACACATAAGGTATTATTAATTAGGCTTCTTTTTTGTAGTTTGTACAAAGGTATAGTTGAATGATGCCGTATAATTTTAGATAGAATGGTGAAGATGCTGCACAAATGTGTGCTTTGAAAGATGCTCATATAAGGTGTTATTAATTAGGCTTCTTTTTTCTAGTCTGCAGAAAGGTATAGTTGAATGATGCCGCATAATTTTAGATAGATTTGTGAAGATGAAGCACAAATGTGTGCTTTGAAAGATGCTCATATAAGGTGTTATTAATTAATCTGAATCGCTGATCTGACCTGAGGACTACACTGGCCATAATTCCTTGCTCCCAGGAGGGGTGGAGCATTGCTGCTACCAAGCGCTCAAAAGCGCCCATCACTACCGCGGCGCGGGACGCGCTGGAATCGCTGATCTGACCTGAGGACTACACTGGCCATAATTCCTTGCTCCCAGGAGGGGTGGAGCATTGCTGCTACCAAGCGCTCAAAAGCGCCCATCAATACCGCGCCGCGGGACGCGCGCGGGCGAAGCCCGGGCCAAGGGCGGGCCCGTCCTTGCCCGTCATCGACAGGAAGAGGCAGGGCAGGGCTATCCCTCTTCTAAGTGTCACGCAAGAGTCTTATAGTCACGAACACAAGGTATTGCCTCCTCGGATTTTGGTTCTATGTTTGCTTTGGGACTATATTATTGGGTTTTATAAACGTTCAAGACTTGTTGCTGCTTTAGTCGCCTTTAACTTGCAACCCTTATTCGGTTTGACATATTTATGGGTGATAATCGGGTAATTGGTATTGCTTCGTACTGTGGCTACTAAAGTAAATTGTTTTCTTACGTAAGGTATGGGCAAACGGAAAACCATGGAGTGCGCAGAAGTGGGGGGATTGGGAGTCGTGGGCTAGGCAAGGGAAAAAGGCCAAGAAATCCCGTAAACATGCCGCAAGCAATTGTATACTCGATAGAATTGACACATTAATTAATGAGTGCGAGAACATACTGGTGTCAGATCCTGTGCTTCTGCCTTGTAACAATATTACAAACCCCCCAGACCCACAATCCCCTGCCCGCCCGCTCACGGTTGCCCCCATGTTCCACAAACACGTCAGCAAACGTATTACTAATCTAAGCGCTAATAAGGGTTGTGATGTTGCTGGGGTCCAGGAGAAGGCTGTTCCTGATTTTGACGTACTTGTTTGTAAGCAAGCGACTCCAGAGATGCATACCATCCCATGTTCAAACAGATTTGCCCCACTTGCATCTTTTTCTGACGCAATAGGCGAGCAAGCAGTATCACTAAGTATATCGCAAGGAGGCAGCAATATTGAACAGCTATCTCCTGACACACTTGGGCCTATTGCTTTACTTAGGGCTGAGATTATAGCTTTAAAATGTTTGATTAACGAGCTTACACACCTGGTTAAAAGTCTACTTCCTTCTGTTCAATCTGCATCTCAGGAGCAGGCACCTGTACAAATTCTCACCCAGGTTGGCCCACCAAGCACTGCAGGGGACGACTTGGGGCAAAGTGCATCTATAGTCTTAGAAAACCCAGCAGGTCACAAGCTCTCTGGCCCAACATTGGCAAGAACTATAATTCCTGAACATAAGATAACTAACAAATCTTCCATCGTTCCATCTGTGCCTAATAAGGGCCAAATAGCCCTGGCGGGACCCTGCAAATTGAGAAACATCGCGAGGCCTGTGGAGGTCCCATCACAATCCCGACAACGGAGAGATGCATATCCATTACCATCCCTGCAGGGCCCCAATATCTATATGATAAATGTACCTAAGCTTGGCCCACTTAATGATATGGAAAGTGTGGACTCTCTGACTAATAAGGTCATTCATTGGATACGCTATACAAGAGGTTGTCGCTCTGTGATCCGTGAAGACATCGCCCGGGCACGTAGACTTACTATTCCTGCCCAATGTTATGATTGTATTGAGCTTACCTTGTCAAACACGATTCTGGCTGAAAACCTTTTGGCTCTGGAATTTAGAACTAGCGCCCCAGCTAGTTCTGCCATACAGTTTAGGCGAGCTCTAGCACACCCAAGGGAAGGGTTGCAGTCCAGATTAGAGGGGGGCTCCACGCTCGAAAGAGTAGATTGACTGCATGATGAGCCTAGTTTCTCATCACGGCATGAAACAACGGTCAGCCAACCCCCGGAATTGCACGTGCCCTTTGTTTCCACCCCTTGTAAAAGCTTATTTGGGGAAACTGGGGTGGGGGTGGTCCATTCTCCTCAGGGCTCACAAGAGATTATCCCCGATATGCCTCCCGATCTTCAAACAACATCAGACCTTTTAGTTTCTTCATGCTCTTCAATTCCAAATTGTACACATGAGGGGGTCTTGGCCTCACAGCAACAACAGCTAAAAATCTTATCATGGAATGTGGCAGGCTTATTAAATAAGTTATTGCTGCCACATTGGAACCATTTTGTAGAAAGCTTTGATATTTGCTTATTTCAGGAGACGTGGAGCCTGGTCCCACTCTACAAATCAGGCTATGCTTGTTACTGCATCCCGGCCATTACAAAGGGGAGAGGGCGCCCGTCAGGAGGGTTGATTATTTGGGTGAGCATCACTTTAGGTTGTCGCATCACCACATATCCGACTACAAGCCCTGACATTTTGAGATTATCTGTCAAAGGTCCCAGGGGAGGGGGTACATTGGAGGTGTTTAATGTCTATATAAGAGGAACAAAGGGAGGGCAACAATCTCCCATTGTCACGCTTTTAGACCATTCTCTATCCAGTTGTAAGCCTGAAGCAAAAATCATAGTAGCAGGAGACTTTAATTGCACCTTCGAGCCTTTGAGCTCAGAGGATATGCTGGAGTTAGAGGACGGCGACGCTAAATGGTCGGTCCCTACTCTTAATATTTCCCCTATTAAAAAGTGGTCACCACTTGCAATTCAACTGAATGCACTGACCATCGAACATGGTCTTAGAGCTGCCAATGGCCGATCCCATTCAGATATACTTGGTGCAAACACCTTCAACAGAATAGGTTGCCCTTCACGCATTGATTATATCTTAGTGGACGTAAAACTGTGGGCCCAAATGATAGATATGTATGTGGGCACCACAACAGATAGCGATCACAACCCTCTTTGCTTGTCATTGGCGATGCCCTGGACCACTCTGCTTTTGCATCAAATAAGGGGGCCTACAGCACTAGCTATAAACATCGTTCCCTCTAATTGCAAGAGATTTTTGAAATGGCACAATATCAGTCCACATGATATAAAATTATCTCGTGTCAAGGAAGTTGTTTCTTCAGGTATTGAAGCACTTCAGGCAACATTACTGGCTGCCGATCCTTGTGTAGAAGCTTCTTTAGCACATTCCTGTACTATAGATCAGCTGAGCACTCTGTTTTTAGTCACCCATAATCATACCATTACCAAGCTACCGCGGCTAAGACAGCACTCGTGGTACACTAAAAAATGCAGACTATCCAGGCAATCACTGGCAGCCGCAATCAGGTCTAAGGATACTGATCTGATTAAACTTCTGAGAAAGGAGTATAGGGAAGTACTTCATGAGGCTAAAATAGAGTGGGATGAATCTCATTGGAAGAATTTGAAAGAGGCTAGCCTGGAGAAGAACAAATCCCAGTTCTGGTCCCTTGTCAGCAAGGGCACTAGTCGAGATCCTGCCACCTTGTCTAATCATATTACCAGCCGAGAATGGTACGATCATTTTAGGAAATTGTATTCCGTTCTCGCTGATGAATGTCTGGAGGAGTTAAGCGACTCCACAGACATTCCTCCGGGTGGGAATACAAATAACCCCTTCTCGTTGCCTGAAATTAAAATGGCAATCTCTAAGATAGTGCCGGGTAAAGCTCCCGGACCAGACGGTCTCCCAGGTGACCTCTTTTTGGCTGATCCGGGGAATTGGTCACGTTATATTCAACTCTTGACCAACAGTATAGCTAACGGATCCCCAATTCCCGATTCTTGGAAAGGAGCGCTGGTGGTCCCGATTTTTAAAAAAGGAGACCGGGAAGATCCATCCAACTATAGACCTATAAGCCTAATAGATGCCATGCAAAAGTTGGTAGGCAGGGTCCTCCTCCAACGTATACAGATTTGGGCTGAAGAGGAGGACATTTTATCCCAATACCAGGCTGGGTTTAGAAGAAACACTGGTACGATTGACCAAGTTTTCAAGCTACTACTTATTTATTGGAAGGTTGTTGTCATAGGCAAGGGAAGTCTTTATTTAGCCTTCATCGACCTAAGAACAGCCTTTGATCTTGTACCTAGGCTAAAACTATGGCAATTGCTGAGGGACATGGGTATTCCCCCTCTCCTACTTGACTTTTTAATTCGATTACACGAAGGTAACTTCGCCCAGGTCAGGTGGGCCCCCAGGGGAGGTTACGGAAAAATCCCAGTAAATAGAGGAGTCCGCCAGGGGTGTGTTCTGGCACCCACCCTGTTCTCTTTATATATTAACGGGGTGGTGAAATTCTTGCAAGAAACCCCGACAGACGCGCCTACCCTGGCGGGCGAGAAAGTCCCCACACTTTTGTTTGCTGACGACACCCTTCTGGTGTCGAAAACCCCGTCAGGGCTACAAAAACTCCTTACTCGATACCAGCTATTTTGTGATTCCCGGGACTTGGTTGTCAATACAGATAAAACAAAATTTATGGCTTTTAATCCCCACAAGACATTTAAAAATAATTTATTTTTAAATAATATCCGACTAGAGAGGGTAAATGTGTTTGATTATTTGGGCATTCGCCTTTCTGATAAAATGCATTGGAAGCCGCACCTAGCCAAGATGCTACTAAACCACAAACGTGTAGTTGGGGCTCTTAGTAAAGAGCACCGGGCCTCTTATAGTAGACCGGTAGCTCCTGCACTTGTAATATATGATGCAAAGGCTGTTGCCGCTGCTTTGTACGGGGCAGAGTTATGGGGCTTCGAAAACACTGAAGACATTGGCAGGTCTGAAAATAAGTTCCTGAGGGATTTGGTGATGCTTCCTAGTAATACTCCATTAACTCCCTTGATGTTTGAGATGGGCAGACGGCCACTGAGGGATATTGCTAAACTGCGCCCCCTTCTTTTTTGGGCACGTATGATCCGTACCCCTGAGCTTGCTAACTATGCTGCAGCCCTAACAGAGGTGACCATCCTTGATATGGGGCACAGGGTCAAGTGGATAGCCAATGTTAAAAGGTTACTGTCTGAGTTGGGTCTCACGGAAGCATGGGAATCTCACGCACTACCCAGTAAGGTAGAGCTAAGGAGTATCTACTGGAACTGGGTTGATAGTAAAGTGCTGTCTAACCCAGAATTGGGCAGCTTGACAGAAGAGTTCTTTCGCCATAAACAGTCTAGAGGTTTAGAGCCTTACTTGGATATCATCCAGATTCCACGTGACAGGCAGTTATACATCCAATTCAGGCTGGGTACACTACCAATCCATG
This sequence comes from Calotriton arnoldi, assembly GCA_963921515.1. Lineage (NCBI taxonomy): Eukaryota > Metazoa > Chordata > Amphibia > Caudata > Salamandridae > Calotriton > Calotriton arnoldi. The sequence goes on along the minus strand of CAWUFW010001531.1, from coordinate 628,045 downwards.
CAACCACCTCAAAATGGCATTCTCATAAATATCAAAGCGAGGCATGTCCCTGCTGCAGAGCCCCGTTGGAAAGCATGTCCCACTTTCTGTTCGCTTGCCCGGCTTATTCCACTGTTAGGTCTAGCTGGTTAAAACCGATTTGTAAAATTATGGGTACATGCGACTATAGGACTGCTCTGCGTATTCTAAAACGGATCCAGGTGTGCTTTACTCGTGTGGGGTGGCGAAATTCTTGAGCAGAGCCTGGATTATCAGAATTAAAGCACTGAAGCACTTTAATACGTTTGCGGAGCGATAAAAGTTCCTTTATGGCAGCTAGCTTTTTATTATTTTTTACTATTTTACCGTAATAACACCTAGAGTTTTTTTATTCATGTGTATTGTGGAGAAGCTCGTGTTCTGTGGAATGCCTTGCCCTGAGTTATACTTCCCTACTTGTGGTGGATTTTGTACATTTCCTGAGTTATCTTTGTACAACTGTTTTAATCTTCCATGCCTTGTATTTTAATTTTGGTTCTGTGTCTAATGTTTATTCTCTCACTCATTATTTCACAAGGACTTATAAAAGAAAAAAAGTGAAAGAAGTTTTTAACTTTCAACCTTTTAAAAAAAATTAGAAACTTTTAGGTCATAAATTCATTATCAGTGTTTTTACTTGTCTTGACAATTCCGCCAACTCATGTATTAACAGTGTGGTGATATATTGTATATATTACTTTTTCTCCTTTTATTCTTTTTTGTTTCTTGTTTGTTGCTTTTATGATTCTAGTAATCGAAATAAGGCATTTGATTGATTGGTTATTAATTAAGCTTTTTTTTCAAGTCTGTACAAAGGTATAGTTGAATAATACTGCATAATCTTAGATAGAATGGTGAAGATGCTGCACAAACGTGTGCTTTGAAAGATGCTCATATAAGGTGTTATTAATTAGGCTTCTTTTTTCTAGTCTGTAGAAAGGTATAGTTGAATGATGCCGCATAATTTTAGATAGATTTGTGAAGATGAAGCACAAATGTGTGGTTTCAAAGATCATCATATAAGGTGTTATTAATTAGGCTTCTTTTTTCTACTCTGTACAAAAGTATAGTTGAATGATGCCGCATAATTTTAGATAGAAAGGTGAAGATGCAGTATAAAAGTGTGGTTTCAAAGATGCTCATTTAAAGTGTTATTAATTAGGCTTCTTTTTTAGTCTGTTGAAAGGTATAGTTGAAAGATGCCGCATATTTTTAGATGTATGGTTGAAATTGTAAGTTTGTTCTTTGAATTTTTAAGGTTTGGATAGTGTTATGATACAGATATATTTATGTTTGCTTTTAGTAAAGATATGGGAAGAATTCCTTATTTGTGTTTGGGTATATTGTACCTCAGTAGTCCTGCAATCACGGAAGAAGTGCACATGCACTTATAAAATCAGCCAGTCACTTGTTATGTAGTCATGTAAATCCCCAGACATTATCCCTGCAGTCATGCAATTGCCGACGTGTTACTGATGTAGTCCTTTAATTCACTTGTACTGTTTCAATCACATACGCACTTTTCTTGTACTTATGTAATCATTCAGCCAGTACTCATGTACTTTTAACATCACCCATTCACTACCTTTCCACACCAGTAATCACTCAGGCAGTATCTTACTAGTTTGGTAATCACCCAGGCGGTACTCATGAACTTATAAAATCACCCACTCTCTTGCTATCTACTTCAGTAATCCCCCAGATATTACACTTGCAGGCATGTAATCATCCAGGGTCTAGTTATGTTCTTTCCCTACAGTCATGCAATCATGCAGACTGGACCTATGCAGTCATGTAATGTCCTACACACTACCCTTGCAGTCATAGAATCACCCATGCCCTTCTCTTGTATTCATCTATTCACCTAGGCAGTACTCAATGACTTATCGATCCCATCAGGTGCTATTTATACACTCATGCATGCTGTCAATGTGTATGTTTGCACTCATGTAATTAGCTAGTCACTATCCGTCTTCTCCTGCAATTATCCAGTGACTATCCTTGCACTCATACAATCACCCAAGCGCTACTCACAGAGTTTTGGAATCACTCATGCAGATCTAGTACATGTGTCAGTTTCTAGGTTTTACTATATTTCAGAAATATTGTATACATATTTGTTTTCGAGATCATGATGATTTGGAAAGGTAGACACATATTTATGCGTGCTTTTAACAATATGGAGAGACTTATAGTTGGGTTATGTAATCGTGTGCTGCTTTATATTTAGCTAGGCCCAACTGTCATGCAGTTATAAAAACACCCAAGTAGTCGCCATGCAGTCTTACAATGATGCAGGCAATACATATGAAGTGCTGTAATCACTCAGGCATTACTTCAGCACTGATGCAATCATTTAGGCACTATCTTTGCACTTATGCAATCACTAAGGTATAGCTCATGTAGTTATATAATCAACCAGGCACTACTGTTGCACTCCTTGAATCACGGAGGCACCACTTTTCCACTCTTGTAATCCTCTCAGCCAGTAGTCATGTTGTTATGAAATCATCCAGGCAGTACTTTTGCAGTCTTTTATTTACTCAGGCTCTACCTCAGTAGTCCTGCAATCATCCAAGAAGTACCCATGCACTTATAAAATCACCCAGTCACTTGCTATGTAGTCATGCAAATCCCAGACATTATTCCTGCAGTCATGAAATCGCTGACGTGTTACCCATGTAGTCCTTTAATCCCCTTGTACTCCTTCAACCACATACGCACTTTTCTTGTACTTATGTAATCACTCAGCCACTAGTCATGTAGTTTTAAAATCACCCAGTCACTACTTTTCCACACCAGTAATCACTCAGGCAGTATCTTACTAGTTCGGTAATCACCCAGGAGGTACTGATGAACTTATAAAATCACCCACTCACTTGCTATCTACTTCAGTAATCCCCCAGATACTACCCTTGCAGGCAAGTAATCACTCGGGGTCTAGTTACGTACTACCCCTACAGTTATGCAATCATGCAGGCTGTTGCTGTGCAATCATCTCATTGCCTACACACTACCCTTGCAGTCGTCAAATCACCCATGCCTTTCTGTTGCATTCATGTATTCACATAGGCAGTACTCAATGACTGATGAATCCCTTCAACTGCTATTTATACACTTATCCATGCACTGAATGTGTATGTTTGCACTCATGAAATTAGCCAGTTACTTTTCATCTTGTCCTGTACTTACCCAGAGAGTACTTTTGCAGTCATACAATTACACAAGGACTACCCATTGAGTGTTGGAATTACTTAGTGAGGTCTATTACGTGTCTTAGTTTCTAGGTTTCAACATGTTTCAGAAATATTGTATACATATTTCTTTTACATATCATGGTTTGATAACATAGAGAGATATGTATGTGTGCTTTTAACAATTTGGATATAATGAAAGAGTGGATTGTGCACTCCTGTTTTTAAATCAAAGGTAAAGAAAGTTTCACTATGTTTTAAACTATGTTGCGTGCTTCGTTTGGTCAATGTCTGCCTAACATGCAATCAATGATCAAAGGGGGCCAGGTTACACAAAGTCAACCTGGACACAAACGAGCACAGCGAGGGGATTAAATACTCACTGGATACAAATCTTTCCAATTTACACAGATTGTCAGAAGAAAATCTTTGAATGTACAGTATACATTTTATTCTTCATTATATAAAATGTGAACGTGGCAAAACTTTACAACATGCGGTTGTAGCCACTATGGCTTATCCAAATTCAATAAACAATACAAAATTATAAAACGATTGAGGTTACAAAATACAATCCAGCCCAATGCATTTCGGGACTGCCTGTCCCTTCGTCAGGGGCGAACCTGTAAGAATGTCCAAAATAAGAAAATATTTTTCAGTGCACAAAAATGCAACCAACTAAGTGTCTACAACAAATACATTAGAATGTTACATATATCATCCATAGATAATAGATGAATCAGACTACACATGTCAGAAGTCCAGCATCGAGAACCACACAAGCATCATGCACTCCATGTTTAAATCTAAGTGACAAACCAAACCAGTGTCCCCACACCGAAGTGGCAAATATACACAAAGCCGTCAAGTGAACACATCTACATGGAAAAAACGTACTCATGTGATGTTGATAAGATGTGACACACCACACTGAGAGTAATCAATCTTTAACCGATGAACCTCGAGCAAGATTAGCTATCATTCAATTGACGGTCGCGTCGTAGCTGTAAATCACAACAACAAACATGTGCATCTGGAAATTCAACAAACCTAAAAGAATCAATCATCGCCTGTATCATCAGTGCTTACCATAAAGATTCAAAAATTCCTCAAACTTTTCGTGAATGTCTGGATAACGTATATCACCTAGACAACAAACAACACAATGTCATGGTGCTATTTACTAGATACTGATACTCAGACCTTATACTAACTAACTGTTACAAACAGTTGAAGTCTTACCTTCACAAGATATCCGTTCTATCCACTATCCCCACTCTAAATCACAAAACACGACACCGCCTCTTTCAGCATACTCCGATTTTCCAGACAACATCTTTTAACGTCATATACTCTCGCGAGAACACGTCTCATTGTGAGCGCCATCTTAACATGGACCGAAAACAAAATAAAGCTGAAATTCTTACCACAACACTAGTGTCCTAACCAATCCTATCGATCATATTTTCTCATGTGTAACTAAAATAACCAAATGCTAAAAACTTTTAGTATGGTAATGTCGTGCCTTTCTGTAATGCGAGTGCGATGAAACAATCTCGCCGCCATCATGGATTGGGCTAATGCCACTGAGTTGAATAACCAGTAAAACAGCTTCCTTCTCGTGCTAAAATACGCGAAATGCAATCAGCTCAATGATGCCAATACTGGACCTCTGATATGTTTACAAAAAATCAAATTAAACGAAGTGAAAAAATGTTGTCCAAAGATGCTTCGTGAACAATACTCTTCACAATCAACCAGCATTATGTGTATAATGGCATGAACAATGAAGACAAAAACATTTACTGCTAAATGCAACTTCATGTATAATCCTTAAGTATTCTGTTGTGAAGAAACAACCAGAAATGTGTTAAAAAAATGTTTTCCAAGATTACTTCATAAGCGATACTATAAACCATCAACAACTTTAACTGTGAAATGACATGAACAATAAAAAATAAAAAATAAAAATGTTATTAAACTCCTTCCTGCCGCATACAGCTTCCTGTGTGATACTGATCTTTGCGATGGACATGAGTATTCTATTATAAAGACCACCAAAATGTATGTTATGATATATGTCTTAGAGTAAGAATCATTAATAAACAATGTGAATCTACATAAATGCAACCCTGTCATACCTCATAGGAAACAAGACATGTCCAATTTGTCATTTAGCCCAAACGGCATTAAGGTATTAAGGGGCCCATTACGATGGCGGGCGGAAGCACAACCGCCGTGCTGGCGGATGCAAAAACCACCAGTTACCGCCGGCACGCAGCAGTCCACACGCCCGCCCAATTACGATGCGAAAAGTAGGCCAAACACCGCCGGCAAGCCAGCAACACCGACCGCCATCAAAGTGCGCCCGTACACGTAGCGGCGCAGCTCAACTGACACACACCGTCCGACGAAACACGTCCCGCCCGGCGTATAAATTACGATGCCGCAAACAAACGGCTCCCACGGCCAAGAGATACCGTACGACAAACCGAAGCGGTAACACGGACGCCGAGCACGGACAACGAAGAAGCGGCTCCCCGAGCATGAATCCAGCACTGCAGGCCCTCCCCATGCTCCTGCTGATGCACCACCAAGGACGCAACGTACCGCGGAGACGCAGGTAGGCACACACACAACAAGTGCACGCAAACAGCGCACACAGTGCAAGGGCGGAAAAAGCGGACAACCCCCACCAGGGCGTGTACACTACACATCCACCATTGCATCCACATATGACACACAGGCCAAATCGTAACATCGCGTAACACATGTGTACACACCACCTGGGACTAGGAACCAACGACCCCGTCACGGCCCCAAAGCGGCGATGACGCCGCCACACATGCGCACAACGCAGAGGCCAACCGCAGCGCCAGACACAGGGACACAACCAAGCAGCACACACATCAGCCCCACCCCGAACGCACATGACACGTGACAGGCCTGCCACAGACATGTCCCCAACGCCCAATTCACGGACAACACCCAACGCCACACAACCGACGCACACATGTCAGTGAAGTCACGCAACAGCAGGACACACCCCAGTGTAACAAACATGGCGTAGCACACAGCGGCGGCAACACCAACTAGGAGAAGCAGGGCCCCTTCGGGAAGAGGAACGCCAGTACCACACTGAAACACCCATACCACCCTGCACATATGAACAAGACATATAAAACGGAACACCAAAGAGCCCGGGGACCGACAACAGGTGGCCCAAGAATAACATTCACACACAAGGCCCAACGCAGAGCGGAAAGGCAGCCTGCCGCCCACACAAGGGAGAGCAGACAGCACTGAATGACCTTCCATTCCAACTCCGAAACCACAGCCCTACGACAGAAGCCGGTGAATACAGCCATTGTCCAAGAATAGACCAACACAGGCATGCCGAGGAGACCGACCACAGGGCAGATAGCGCATATCACAGAAGCACACAACGGACGGGGAAGAAAGAAGAAAACACTCCCCCATGTCGGCCACATGCAAGTTAATTGGAAGGAGTCACACATCACTGACCTTGAACTGTCTGAGAAGCATGTGGGATGATGGCCCGTGTCCTCCAAACAAGCCAACAGAACACAAGTCCTGTCCCCCTACGACTACACAGAGCTCACAGCAACCTCGGAGCATGCACATTGCAGACTGCACACACAGCCGGAGCACGCCACCACAACGCACCGCTGCGAAATGGCAACCGCAACACACCTACCCAACTACGCCGGACAGCTCAAGCTGTACAAAACCAACCTGATACATATATTGGGATGCGATCTCCTGTCCCTGCTGAACGTAAGTTACCGACTGACTTACCGCATCACATTGTTCAGCTGCGTCATGCCCGTCTTCTACTGTCGGAGGTGTCCCTACCAGCATCCCGTGGAGATATGCCTCTCCAACCCGGCATGTCTAAAGGCGGACCTGCTACCACTACTCCTCCCTCTGGACGCACACGACAGGGCCTGCTCTGCCTATGGGGGCATGGCGTATGTGGCCAACATCGCACCCGCACTGAAATGGGACCACTGTGCCTCCACACGACGGATCATCGAGAACAGCTACATCGAATGTCACCCAGCATGCCCCATCATGGTCCTCCAAGGGACAACTTACGAACAACACCTTGACAGCCACCATCCGCTACATTGGCTGGCAAACATGTACACCACCAATGACATGGAAGCCCTGCTGGACGGCATCGCATACCTGACAACCTGTAAATTCGTCGGACCACAACGCAGGTTCCCCGATTGACCTATGATGTCCAACCCCGCACCCATGCTTAGCTTCCGCACGGATCTGGCCAGTCACCACCACAACAGCCATACCAAACGACCGGCAACTGTAACCACACCATCAACGACATCGCCATAACATCGGATATGACCGGGACATGCACACTGTTCCCCATCACATCCAGGAACACCGCATGCATCGTGGGAGGCAGTGGCATGGGGTCTGTGTATCGCACCCACATGGACGGAACTGCACGAACAACCAGGACACGACATGGATCCAGCGCCCATGGACACACACACCGCTCAGTGGACATGAATAGGTCGCCTGGAGTCTGTGGGTGCTGCACCCCTCCCACCCCCGCCCCGGGAATCCCATACCAGGACCTTTGCATGGACGACAAGTGCATACAACAACAACACGACCCCAGTGACTGTGACATGTCCAGTAACCACCACAGTGCAACAACAAGTGGCACGCCGCTGCATGCACGCAAGCACATGCCCTGATGTCATCACACATGCACGCGTGCATGAGGAACAACCGCAGCAAACCTGTCACATGGAACTGAGATGGACTGTGCCCATGATGCCAAGCGGTCTGGTAGGCTACATGTATACCGTCTGTGTCAAAGTCCGCAGCTCCGCAGCTATACGTAAATGTACATTAGCACAGCCTTGGCCAAGCAGATGTAACTCTGAAGCCCACATCCCACATGCAACAGCCAATCACATGTAACCCCACACCCTATCCCATTTGCAATCATGCTCAGTATATCCTCAACATGTATTCCGCTGCCAGTAGTGTCCACTATACTGCATCACAGAGGACAGAAGACTCAATATAATGTTTGAAACCAAAACTGTCTCCGCTGACTCATTTCACAAGTACGAATGAGAGAGGATGAGAGTATGTGAAGTACACGGCAGTCGTGACATGACCATGTAGTCCACTGGTATTGGATGTCAACGCAAATGAGTAGCACAACTGTGGAAGACACACATGTGTCGTGTGAAGTCGTATGGACGCAGTGCTCAGGTGGGTGGGTGTGACGGGTAGATGCGCACATGCCAAGTTGGAGCACGCCGTGTCGGGAGGGGTCATGAACAGTACACCACCGCTTCCCTGGGCATTGTGAGAGGACACCTGTCGGGGGGAGTGAACACGTGTGTGCACAGCAGCCGGGCACACGTACAAAGCGGTACCAGGCGCACCTCAGCCCACCCTCTGTGGACAAGCTGGATCCTGTTGTGCGCCCGCCATGCCCCTTGACAAGGCACACACAGCCCCAGTCGACCAGGTGTAACCCCAACATAGTCAATCCGCACAGGCGATACAGGGCACGGGATGGCAGTGGAGCATGGTGTGTGAGAGGTCTCCTCGCGCTCCTCCTGGTCATATCACGCAGGCAATAGAACCTCAACGTCTAGCATGGCACAAGTCAAATGGAAGTGTAGGGGGACGCACCACAGCACGAGCAGCACTGACGTCACGGGAGGTGGCTCGCACCATCCCATCCATTGCCCATTATACCAACCACGCCACATGCCATTGCGACTAAGTGCAAGCGCGTGCGCCACCACCCCCGAGCCCTCCCCAGAGAGGCCAAAGAGTGAATGTGTGGGCCATCAGTCACAGACGGACGCGGCCTGGCCGCAAGGGCAGCCACAGCCACTGGGTGTCGCAGGTGGCGGATCCGGAAGGCGAAGACTGTGATGCATAGTCCATGCAGGCCGGGTCTCCATTTGGGGCACCACGCAGGTGGACGGCGTCCCGCAACACATCATACCCTGAGACAGCCCACTCGTGCAACTGGACCCACACATACACTCCTTACCCTCTCTGGTGCGAGCTTGGGGCTGCCTGTGCAAGCGCTAGCCTCGCAGGTGCACATGCATATTGGGGGAGCGAGGGGAGGACATGAGGGCTGGGGCGAAGATGACTGTATCACTGTCAGTGAGTACAAGGGATGACCCAGATGTGGAAAGGAAGAGACGTGTCCCGTGTGTACTGCAACTAGTCGCCAATCCAACTACCCCCCATGTCCGGAATGTAAGCCCGCACCTAGGCCCGCCCATCCGCCACATCGAACATACCACCAGCACGACAACCTTCCCATTCGAAACACTGACTGGGGGTGGCGACCAGTGAACAATCATGTGTAGCCTACCCACGCGTACATGTGGGCCCTCCATGATCCATGTCACCTGCGGCAAAGTCATGACATGCGCAATGAGGGAAGTGAGGAGAGCTGTCCGCCCCACGCACAGAAGGTGCATCAGCTCCACAGACCCAGCAGCGAGTCCAGCAGGGGTCACATGTGCAGGGGCAGCTGTGCCTGGTGTGAAGGCACATGCATATAGACAGCACATCAACCAATGTGTAGTCTGCCCACATCTACAGTCCATCATCATGCGGACATAGGAATTGAACACAGGGCAACACATCTTAGTGGGTGCACCCACCGTGACCAACAATGCGCAATCATCGACGTACCCGCCCTGTGCATGGCCCCCACCCAACGGAGGCACATCCAGTGCCACCATCCCACACACACAAGCCTTCCACGGAACATGCTGTGTCCAATGGTCAGTACAGAGTCAGCGCCCATCTGGTGGATCCTGAACAGGAGACACATGCACACACATGCCAGCTCCCACTATGTACGTCTGCCACCTGGCACGTGCAATGTAACCTCTCACCTGTGACGTGTGCTGCAAGCACACAGCCGTCTTGGCATGGGGCTGTCAATGTGGACACCTGTCAATGTTTCGGGAGGTGTGATCCGTACAGTGCTGTACATAGGGTGCAGTGCTGACACCTACTACTGTCTCATATCCCCTCGTGCCACAGGTCCCACTTGTTTTGGCCGCTCAGCCTGTGCCCACATCGTCGTCGTCGTGTGCCATACTCATCCAGCCTCGGAAGCAGTTCCATGCTCAGCAGACATTCATGTTGCCGTGGCGTTGCCGCTTGACGAATATGCAGTCAGTCCCCATCAGCACGCCCCGCAAGTCATTGGGGCCTAGATCCCCATGTGCATGCACATGGCAGTGGTTTGTATCACTAGCCATTGCCATTGTTGGGAGACCTGTGTAAGTGTATTGTGGCCGTGCCGTCCCAGCTTGACAGCTGGGCTGTGGCTCATGTGCTTGCTCAGTCATATCAGTGATGTGTATGCGAAATTGCTATGTGTTGTGTTGCTTTGACATGTGTCCACTGCCAATTTCCCTAGGCGGAGACCGAACATTGACCGCCCATACCAATTGCTGGCGGACATGGACGATACAGAGGTCATTAGGAAGTTTCGGCTGGACAGGCCAACCCTGCATCGACTGTGTGCCATGTTGGAACCCCATCTCCGTCCCCGCAGGGTGTATCCGACAGCTGTCACCCCCACGGCTAAGGTGATGGCCGCCATGCATTTCTTCGCCACTGGGTCATTCCAGCACACAGTGGGCAGTGGAGGAGGGATGTCCCAGCCCATGTTCAGCAAGGTGCTGAGGGATGTACTGGCAGCCATGATGCTGTACCGAAACAGGTACATCCGCTTCCCCAGGACTCGTGAATTGGCGGCAGTGAAGGGTGCATTCTATGCCCTTGGCAGAATCCCACACGTCGTTGGAGCCATTGACTGCACACATGTTGGCCTTGTTCCACCACAGGCCACTGAGCACCTGTACCGCAACAGGAAGCACACGCACTCCCTGAATGTGCAAGTGGTGTGCCTTGCGGACATGGTGATCACCCACGTGTGTGCAAAGTTCCCAGGCTCGGCCCATGACGCACACATAATGCGCAACAGCATCTTGCCACGACTGATGTCCAATCTGCAACAGGATCGTGGCTGTATTGTCGGTGAGTATGTGGAGTGGTGTAGCGTGCTGGTTGTGCGATGCTGTCCCCTGTCCAGTTGGAATAGCAACGGTTCTCTGTGTCCCTCACACCCAGGTGACTCTGCGTACCCGAATGGGGCATGGCTGCTCAGTCCATTGAGGAATCCTCGCACCCCAGCAGACGATCGCTACAATGAGGCACATGGGAGGACCAGACGTGTGGTCGAGCGTACCTTTGGCCTCCTCAAGTCCAGGTTCAGGTGCCTGGACCGCACCGGGAGTGCGCTGGCGTACTCCCCACAGAAGGTGTGCCAGATAGTGGTGGCGTGCTGCATGCTGCACAATCTGGCCATTCGGAAGCAGATCCCCCTCATCGTGGATGACGGAGATCAACCAGGGCCCCAGCCCGCAGACCAGGACAGCTCGAGTGAGGAGGACAGCGGAGAGGAGGAAGCTGGTAATGTGCGGCAGCAGCTCATCGCCCACTACTTCACTTGACGGTGAGTGTCCATGTACGACGGCTGATGTGGCTGTATCTGTGCAGGTGTGTGTGTGCTGTGTCAGGGTGGCCGTTTGTTCACTGCGTGCTGTGTGTCAACGCTCCATGGCCAGGGTTGTATGCCACTGTTGGTGGCTGTGGCATTGTGCCCTATTGCTCTGTGCGATGTGTGTACATTGCTTGTAGTTGTTGACATGTACTGTGTGATGGGTGTGTGACACACTCATTGAATGTGCTCCTGTTCTGTCTCCCACCCCTAGGTCCCTACAGGCCCTCCGGTTCCATTGCCATGCCACGCATCAGGTGCCTTTCCGCCCAAGGTGGCCGTTGTATTCCGTACAAATAAAACACAGGGCACAAACAGCAGTTTGTGTAAGAGGTGCATTTATTTCAAACTGTGACATGTGATTGTGTGTAAGGTGATGACAAAAGTGGTGCGTGCAGTGACAATGAGCTGTCGGTCATGGCTGCGTGATGCTCAGGGTGTACCCACTGGTTCTATGTCCATAGTCCAACACACACATGCCATCCAGATGGCTGTGTGGAGTGGGATCGTAGTCCAAGTCAATGCAGTGGGTGGTCAAGGAAGGCTGGCTGGCTGCCTCACTTGCGTCTGGAGCGTGCGAAGTCCTCCCGGGAGATCTGTTTCCACTTCGGACGGCCCCTTCCACGTTTGCGAGGGGGGTGCCTGCTTGCGACATGCTGGTGGTTGAGGTGTGCTCACTGGCTGTGGACGCAGGGGAACTGGACACTGCTGCTCGACCCTGCGCCCCGGCAGGTGGTGGCGGAGGGGAGCTGCTGTCCCTGGCTGTGACCTCACCGCCACCACCAGCTGGCCCATGAGGTCCACGAGTTGGCCCATACGGGCGTCCATGGACCTCAGCACCCCCAGCACCTCACGCGTGTCTGTAGCTGACCTGGCCCATTGTCCTTGGGCCTCTTCATAGGCCCCAAGGACTCTGGCCATTTGAGGCAGGGCATGGCTCCCAGGGGAGGCTGGCGTTTCCCTGACCCTGCTCCTCCTACCAGTCCTGCTGCCACCGGCCTGCCCACTAGCCACATTGCTCACCACGGTCCTCGCTGTGGCTCCCAGGGTGGATCCAGTCGGCCGGGCCACCACCTGCGCTGGGGCTGGTGCCAGCGAAGACGTGGTGGTGGTGGCGGCGGTGGTGGTCGGTGCGGCGATGGTGGCGGTTGCGGCAGTGGTAGTGGCCGCAATGACCGTGGGTGTGGCCGCAATGACCGTGGGTGTGGCCGCAATGACCGTGGGTGTGGCCGCAACGACAGTGGCAGCAGGGGGCTGGGAATGTTAAGCAGCCCTGGATGATGGGTTGGTGGGTAGGAGGGGTCCTGGGGAGCGGCTGGGCCCTGCCACACCAGATGGGCCTGCTTGGTGGTCCGTGTCCGAAGAGGTGGACAGATCCTCCACATCCGTGTGTCCTCGTTGGGGGCTTGTAGGCTGGCTGTGCTGGCTGCTGTCTCCATCCCCAGCATCCAGCAGTTCGTCACCTGTGGAGAGAATGAGATTTGTTATTGTGTTGCACCTGGCGAAGTATGTATTTGTCGTCTGACATTCACAGTTCGTGCAATCTCGTACATGGGTTTCCCGGAGGCGTGTGTGTGGCTGTACCATTTGTAGTTGTGTGTGCTTGGCAATGGGACTGTGTGCTGTGCACATGTGGCATGGGACGGATTGGCCATGCCGATGGGTGTGTTGCTGTGCCCCTACTTATTGTGACTCTGGTGTATGCGGGCTCCTGGCCCATCCTGGGTCTGGTTTGTACTTTGCTTTTGGGGTTCAAATGGGACGCTTAGGAACGCATATGGCAACATGGGGGCCATGCCCCAGATTCGCATTTGGGAGGGAATATGCTTTTGGGGTTCAAATGGAACGCTTAGGAACGCATATGGCAACATGGGGGCCATGCCCCAGATTCGCATTTGGGAGGGAATATGCTTTTGGGGTTCAAATGGAACGCTTAGGAACGCATATGGCAACATGGGGGCCATGCCCCAGATTCGCATTTGGGAGGGAATATGCTTTTGGGGTTCAAATGGAACGCTTAGGAACGCATATGGCAACATGGGGGCCATGCCCCAGATTCGCATTTGGGAGGGAATATGCTTTTGGGGTACATGCTGTGAGCCATGGGTGCCGAACGTGACATGTGTTGTGGCAGCATGACAGTGCATGGTCTGAGGTGTGTGCATGCCTGACATGGCCTGCATATTTGCTGTCTGTTGTGATTACTGGACATGGCATTGGACGCATCGTTATGAGTGAGTGATGGTTGTGTGCCAGCCAACGTATTGCAGTTGTCCCATCTCCTTGGTGTGCGTGCTGCCCTGTGCCATGTGCATCACTGCAGTGCTCGTGGGGGGTGTGGCCCATGTTGTGTGTTGTTGCTCACAGTGTGTCGTGTGCTTCATTGACTTCTGGCACATGGTTGGTCATGGGCATGTATCTTAGCGTGACTGCTGTATGTGTGGCAGCTGTGCGGATGACATGCCTTTCATGAGACTGGGGCTGACGGATGGGATGGATGGTATTGTGTATGTGCATGGTGTGTCTGTGTGTTTGATGGGTTCAGTGGTGTTTGTGTGCATTTATGTTGTTCCGCTCTGTTGCGTCTAGTGTTGTTTGTCTTACATAGGCGTAGTTGTGGGGTGTGTGGTTGACAGGCAGTAGGGGCTACATGGACAGGACTTCAATGGTGTTTCGGTTGTGTGTGATGAGTTGCACAGTGGCTGCCGTGTGGTACTATATTCAGTGTGGCTTGTGCATGCAGACGTGGCTCCTTGGGTGTTGCTGTGTCTGTGATGGGTCATGTGAGGTGTGAGTCTGTGGTTCATGTCCGTGTGCACATTGTTCACTTGTTCGTGATGGTGGGCGGTGCTGCGTGTTCGTCTGCTACGTGACATGTCCCATGTGTTGGTCGTGTTACGGTCCTCATGCCTCCAGTAATCCAGCCCTGTCCAGTTTCCCACCTGCAGGTTGTTCGGGCGTGCACTGTACTGGATGCCACATGGTTCTAAGCGGGGGTGCTCCATGTTGCAGGTCTGTGGGGGTGGGGGGGTGTTGTGGGTCGTGGTGGTGGCTGGACACCCACTGACACCGATTGCTGTGGACCGTGATGTCTACCTTTCGGCTGTCGTTGTGCACTGCGGTGGCTGACACGTGGCTGTGGGGTGTGGGGATGCTCCTCCTTGCTGTGCTGTGGGACTAGGGGCCTGGTGTGTGTTGTACTTGGGCTGTCCACCCTCCCACCCACTGCACTTTGTGTTCCTGCCACTTACCTGTTACTTGTCGGTTAGTGCAGCTGTGGCGGACACATGGGTGTGGTGGGTGCTCGTTGTGGCGCTTCTGGCATATTTGGGGACCTGTTGGTGGTTACGTGGCTGGCTGAGTGTACACATGTCCCCACGCATCTTACAGTTGTTCTGTTTGGGCTGTGTGTGGTGGTGTCTGTTGCATGTGTGTGTGATGTGTTGTGTATTGTGTGCTGGATATGGGGGTGTTTGTCCCTGGGAGCTGTGGCATGGTGGTAGTGCATGTGAGTACATAGCGGTGTGCTGGTATACATCAGTTTGTACTTACCAGCCTCCACTCCCCCTGCTAATCCGGCGAGGATCTCGGGATGTATGATGACTCGCACCTTCTCCTCCCACGCTTTGAAGGTCTTGAAGAGCGCGGGATTCCCTCCGCCAGTGACGGCTGCCAGCTCTCTGTTCTTGGTCTCCTTCTTCTTGACCAGGCTCTTGACGTCATTCCACCGTTTGTTTATTTCGACTCTGTTCCTGGGCAGGGTCCCGACTGCATTGACCTGGTCTACGATCCGGTTCCACATTCTGTTTCTGGTGGCTAGTGGTGTGTGCTGGACCAGGTTCCCATAGATTTGTGGGTGCACCTTGATGATCTCGTCGACCATGACCGTCAGCTCAATGGGCGTGAACTTGGGCATTCTTTGTGGTGCCATGGTGTTTGTGGTGCTGGTGCGGTGTGTGTTGTGTAATGTGCAGGGGGTTTGTGGTGCCGGTGTTTGGTGGTGGTGGTGGTGGTGGTTGTGATGTGTGCGTTTCTGTGGTGTGCTGCTGTCCTTGCTGTGTCACTGTGTCCTCTCCTCTCCTCTCTAGTTTGCAATGTTGCAAGGGGTTGTGGTCTGTGGGAGTGCTGCTTTTGTACTTACCTATGTGGGTGTGTCCTCATGGTCTGTTGTTTTCAGGTGTGTTGTGTCTGGGGTTCTGGCCTTTGTAGTTTTTGTTTGTCCAGGGGGTGTTTTCGGGATGTGTACTGTGCTTGTGTATTTGTGCGTGCCTTGCTGTGTGGACTTGTTGGCCATGTTGTGTGCGATTGTTTTTGTCAGCGGATGGTTTCTGTGCAGGGACGTGGGCGCCATGGCTTCTGCCGTGTCGATTCTCATCGGCGTTGTTTGCGCAGGCGGGCGGTATATTTGTAGTTTTCCCGCGCTCATGGCGGTGCGATCGTAATCTCACGTGCGGTGTGTCGGTCGTGAGGGCGGGCGGTTTTGTGTTGTCGTGCGTGTTTCCGTCCGTGGCGGGCGGTTTGACTCCGACTCGGACGATGGCGGGCGGTATTTTGTGTGATTTTTCCGCCGATGGCGGTTTTCGGTTTGTGTAATCGTAATGGCGTGGTCGGTGTTCAGACGGTGTGTGCGGGCGGATTTTTGCCGCTTCCATGCCTGGCGGATTCTTTTACGCCGGGTATCGTAATGGGCCCCTAAGTCTCTTAATCCAATAAATCTCCTGGCCCCCTTTAACAATTTGGAGACACTTATAGTTGAGTTATGTAACAGTGTACTGCTTCATTTTTGACTAGGCCAACTCTCATGCAGTTATAAAAACACCCAAATACTCACCATGCAGTACCTTACTTGCCTCTTTTCCACCTATATTGTCTGTTTCTGCACATCTCTTGTATCCTTCTGCACTTCACTTGCCTCTTTCTGTAACTGTCTTGCCTTTTTTGGCACCTCTCCTACCCCTTTCTGTAGTGCTGTTACCTATTTTCCACCTCTGATACTTCTTTCTGCACCTCTGTTGCTTCATTCTGCTCTTCACTTGCCTTTTTCTGTACCGCTCTTGCCTGTTTGTGCACCTATGTTGGTTCTTTCTGCACTGCTCAGTCTTCTTCCTGCACCTCTGTTCCAAATTTCTTCAGTTCTTTTTCCTTTTTTCTGCACCTGTCTTCCCTCTTTCTGCACCTCTCTTGCCTCACTCTGCCCACCTGTTCCTCCTTTCTGCACGTCTTTTGCCTGCTTCTGCAACTCTCTTGCCTCTTTCTGCACCTCTGTTGGTTCTTTCTGCACTGATCTGCCTTCTTCCTGCACCTCTGTTTCAAATTTCTTTATCTCTCTTGCCTTTTTTTGCACCCCTCTTCCCTCTTTCTGCACCTCTCTTGCCTTACTCTGCTCACCTGTTTCCTCTTTCTTTACCTTATTTGCCTCTTTTTGCACCTCTGTTGATTCTTTTGCACTACTGTTGCTTCTTTCTATCACCTCTCTTGCAAATTTCTGCACCCCTCTCATACAGTTATAAAAACACCAAAGTAGTCGCCATGCAGTCTTACAATGATGCATGCACTAGATATGTAATGCTGTAATCATTCAGATATTACTGTTGTATTTTTTTCTGCACCTCTTTTCACTTATTGTGCAGCTCAGGTGTAATTGTTACCATATTCAGAAAACCATATATGCATTTCTTTGTAGCTTTTGAAATAGAAAGTGTTTCTTTAGTAATAGATAAGTATATATGTATATAATTATTTTAATAATATTAAATTATTTAAAAAAAAAATCAGATATTCTGCATTATTATCAAGAAAGAATAACCATGACAAGAAAAGCGCAAAGGAAAAAACAACAAAGAAAACAGTACTATTTAAAGAGAAAGAAACGCAGGAATTAGATGAACTTCAACATGTGGCAAAAAAGAAAAAGTCTTGTGGTAAGAGAACAAAGGAATTTATTAAAAGAATTTCAAGGAGAGGAAAAGATTTTGGAAATGATGAAAATAGAAAGAATACTTGTAGAATAAAAAAGAATGAAATGAAAAAAAGACAAATTAATAGAAGTTCAGGAAATGAGAAAAAAATCTATGTTGAAAGAAGAATGAAACAATTTCATGATATTAGGAAACGAATGTATAAAAGTAGAGTACTACAAAATTTGTTGAAACATGGCAAGAAATATAAAATAAGATGAGCATTTTATAAAAAGAAAAAAAAGATTGAAAGTATAGTCGAAAAGGCTTTTGAATTGAAAAGAAGATTGTTCATTTTAGTTTTAAAGAGAATGCGAACATTAGATAAACCAATGCATTCTATGAAGAACAAAACTAAAAGGAAAAGACTAATCAACAGAACTAACTTTTGTAAAAAAAAATTGGGTGAATGGAAGCATGCTTCTAGTTCAGAACCTTATTTTAATGAAGAGAGCTATTTTCAAACAATACATTAGTTCACGCTTTTGATACCAGTGGTCGTACTTATGAAGTGAAGAACGGTTGTGCAATTGACAAAGAAAAGATGGTTCCTAGAAATGTGGAAGAAGTGATAGCTGAAGAAGTTCAAGGGAGACGTACACAAGCTCCAGTGTATACGTGGGATTGTAGTAGTATTTGTAGTATACGACAGGAGTCTATTGATATTTTACAAAATTTCTTATGAGATTATACTAAAAAAAGAATTAAACAAAAGATTAAGATGTTGCAAGGACTAGATCCTTGTAAAGTGAAAAAAAAATACTGGCTTGCAAGGTCATTCTCTGGCTTGACTTTCTAGAAAAGTGTGTCAAAGTGTTTTTCATCATTTGAGAATGTTAGCAGTACATCACTCTGCAATGTGGAAGTTAGTAAGACGATTGTACTATGTAAAAAGTCCAGCATTATTTTTAAGTGAAATAAACACTGCTCTTTTGCATGGGACAGTATCAGATGTAAAAAAAAGTTTGTGATGATATAGAGTTTCGTTTCTTTAGTACTGGAGAAGAGTGCACACAAAGTGAGAATTTGATAAGTGTAGGTGTTGAAGAGGAGGTGGAAGATAGTACTACTGAGAAGTTTGTAGAAGAAATTACAAAGTTTAAGGTAATTTGTTCGGCAAAACCAAGCTATGGGGCTGATTAGGATGGCGGTCGGAAAACCTCCCCGACTGCCATGGCAGCGGGAAAAGACCGTCCGCATGGACCGCGACATAACCGCTGGTCGAATTACGATGGCCCGCGGTCGAAATCCGACCGCGGCGGTACGATTGCGGGCTTTAACATTGGGGCGGTTGCTGCTGCCCGCAGCACCGCCGCAATGTTCAAAGGAGCATGTCCTGCATTTCCCTGCACTGCATGGCAGGCTCTGCACAGTGCTTGCCACCTGGTACAGGGAAATGTAGGGGGGACCATGGGTACCCCCCAGTGCAACCACAACACATTGGGGGCCCGCAACGGGCCACCGAAAGACAATCTCCGCCAGCCTTTCCATGGCGGTTTGACCGCTGCGGAAAGGCTGGCTACCGCCGGCATCATAATCGTGCCAGCGGAGCCTGCTCGGCACCGCCACCATTATCCTGGTCCTGCTCCGCCCGCCAGGCAGGAGTGCGGATGGCAATCGGCGGAAAAGAGGTGGTCGGAATTTCCCACCGCCGCGGTCGCCACCGCCATCCTAATCTGACCGGCGGTTTTCTGGCTTGCGATCGCGGGCGGATGTCCACCGCCGGCCCGGCGGTCACCACCGCCGGCCCTGCGGTGGACATCCGCCCGCCATCCTAATCAGCCCCTAAGTTTGTATTTGTTGTCGACGTACTCACTATAGAAATCAAACCAGGAATGTTGATCTGTATTTAAAAAGTGAAAAGGAAAACAATGATAAGTGGCAGGAATTTGGTAGTTATTTGTTTGTTGAAGGTCGTTTTGAGTTGGGTAGTGATCAACGTATTTGTAAATATTGTTACAGCAAACTAGAACAGAACAAAATGCCAGCTAGAGCTTTACATAATAACCTAGAGTTGGTAGCTATTCCTGTGGAACTGGTAGATTTAAATACGTATGAGTCCATTCTGATTCAATCTGTGCACCCGTTTCAGGCTATTGTTCGTGTGGAGCCTAAAACAGGTAAGCTGCCTCCATCAGATTTACAAAGAGGCTTAAAAGGAAGAGTTGTGTATTTACCTTTAGATTTAAAGAAAAATATTGAAACTATTGGTGTAGAGAAAGAGGAAACTGAACCTGTAGTTATTCTAGTCATTGGTGTGCCTACGAAGAGTCGGAAAATATGGCAAGAATTAGTAGATGTCACCAAAGTGCAAAAGGCTACGTTATATCTCATGAAAAACAATCTTTATTACAAAAATGTGTATGTGGAAGAAGAAGAAATAGTTTTATGAGATGATAGCGAAGTTTCAAGTGGCCAAATTGAAAAAGTGGACATCTCCAAAAGTGAAGAAATTTATGAACATTATAGTGTACATCCTTTACATTCAAAGGAAGTGATTGGAAATACTATTGAATTATTCCAAATGAAGAAAGCGAAGGGAACTCCCATGAGTGTTTGGGAAAGAGGTTTGGAAGCTCGTTGTTTTCCACAGCTCTTTTTCCCACTGGAAAAGGTTGACGATATGACGAACGACCAGTACAGATTCCAGCGTCAGAATATCGTACAACAAGATTGTACTCAGAAGATCCAAGATTTCGACAATGTATTCCATATATATTTCATCTTTTGTTTGAAAGTGACTTGTCTGGACTTTCATATGAAGGGAACCACATATTTAAAACAGGAGTTCATCTTCAACATGTTTCTGCAAAGGAATTCATGGACAAAGTACAACAGAGAGACGATCATTTAGAATCTCAATTGATTAATTTGATGGTGTGTCAATGTGGTACTAATGAGTATTGGTATCGTCGTCACAGAGAACTTAAATGTATGTTAAGGAACTTAGGAACCCCTACATGGTTTGTTACACGAAGCTGTGCTGAATACGCATGGGACGATTTACTTGAATTTCTATGAGAAGCAAATTCAAATATTAAAAACATTGAATTCAAGACAGCTGGAGAACTGTGTTCCTTGGATCCTGTAAACGTGTGCAGATATTTTAATCATAGGTTTCAAGCTATGATGTCTTTTATCTGCAATAAAAACAACCCACCTCTTGGAGAAGTTATTGATTTCTTTTGGAGAAAGGAGTACCAAGCAAGAGGTGCTCCTCATATACATATGCTTTTATGGATCAAGGATGCACCTAAATTTGGAACTGATTCTGATGAGACTGTTTTATCTTTCATTGAAGACTATGTTACATGTGGAATTCCAAAAACGGGAGAAGAAAATACCTTAAGAGAACAACTTTTACGGTTTCAAACTCATCGATGTGGGAAATATTGTCGACGGAAATACAAGTCAAAGGAAAATTTTTATACAAAATGTTGTTTTGGATTCCCGCGAACAGTAATTTCCAAAGGAAGAGTCAACAGTTTCATGTCAGCAGTGAGGCATACTATAACTCGAAAATCTCCAAAGAATACTTACAATATAAAAAGAAGTCAAAATTCAAAGTATATTAATGATTATAATCCAGTAATTTTGACGATGTGGAATGCAAATATGGACATCCAGTATGTTGCAGAAAATTTGATTGCTGTTGCTTGCTATGTGACGTCATACATAACAAAATCTGAAAAATCGGGGTTGAAAGAAATTTGGGAAGAAATTTCACAAGAGAAGACTCTTAGGGGGTCATTACGATGGCGGGCGGAAGCACAACCGCCGTGCTGGCGGATGCAAAAACCACCAGTTACCGCCGGCACGCAGCAGTCCACACGCCCGCCCAATTACGATGCGAAAAGTAGGCCAAACACCGCCGGCAAGCCAGCAACACCGTCCGCCATCAAAGTGCGCCCGTACACGTAGCGGCGCAGCCTAACTGACACACACCGTCCGACGAAAACACGTCCCGCCCGGCGCATAAATTACGATGCCGCAAACAAACGGCTCCCACGGCCAAGAGATACCGTACGACAAACCGAAGCGGTAACACGGACGCCGAGCACGGACAACGAAGAAGCGGCTCCCCGAGCATGAATCCAGCACTGCAGGCCCTCCCCATGCTCTTGCTGATGCACCACCAAGGACGCAACGTACCGCGGAGACGCAGGTAGGCACACACACAACAAGTGCACGCAAACAGCGCACACAGTGCAAGGGCGGAAAAAGCGGACAACCCCCCAGCCGCGTGTACACTACACATCCACCATTGCATCCACATATGACACACAGGCCAAATCGTAACATCGCGTAACACATGTGTACACACCACCTGGGACTAGGAACCAACGACCCCGTCACGGCCCCAAAGCGGCGATGACGCCGCCACACATGCGCACAACGCAGAGGCCAACCGCAGCGCCATGCATGCGTCGCACACAGACACAGGGACACAACCAAGCAGCACACACATCAGCCCCACCCCGAACGCACATGACACGTGACAGGCCTGCTACAGACATGTCCCCAACGCCCAATTCACGGACAACACCCAACGCCACACAACCGACGCACACATGTCAGTGAAGTCACGCAACAGCAGGACACACCCCAGTGTAACAAACATGGCGAAGCACACAGCGGCGGCAACACCAACTAGGAGAAGCAGGGCTCCTTCGGGAAGAGGAACGCCAGTACCACACTGAAACACCCATACCACCCTGCACATATGAACAAGACATATAAAACGGAACACCAAAGAGCCCGGGGACCGACAACAGGTGGCCCAAGAATAACATTCACACACAAGGCCCAACGCAGAGTGGAAAGGCAGCCTGCCGCCCACACAAGGGAGAGCAGACAGCACTGAATGACCTTCCATTCCAACTCCGAAACCACAGCCCTACGAAAGAAGCCGGTGAATACAGCCATTGTCCAAGAAAAGACCAACACAGGCATGCCGAGGAGACCAACCACAGGGCAGATAGCGCATATCACAGAAGCACACAACGGACGGGGAAGAAAGAAGAAAACACTCCCCCATGTCGGCCACATGCAAGTTAATTGGAAGGAGTCACACATCACTGACCTTGAACTGTCTGAGAAGCATGTGGGATGATGGCCCGTGTCCTCCAAACAAGCCAACAGAACACAAGTCCTGTCCCCCTACGACTACACAGAGCTCACAGCAACCTCGGAGCGTGCACATTGGAGACTGCACACACAGCCGGAGCACGCCACCACAACGCACCGCTGCGAAATGGCAACCGCAACACACCTACCCAACTACGCCGGACAGCTCAAGCTGTACAAAACCAACCTGATACACATATTGGGATGCGATCTCCTGTCCCTGCTGAACGTAAGTTACCGACTGACTTACCGCATCACATTGTTCAGCTGCGTCATGCCCGTCTTCTACTGTCGGAGGTGTCCCTACCAGCATCCCGTGGAGATATGCCTCTCCAACCCGGCATGTCTAAAGGCGGACCTGCTACCACTACTCCTCCCTCTGGACGCACACGACAGGGCCTGCTCTGCCTATGGGGGCATGGCGTATGTGGCCAACATCGCACCCGCACTGAAATGGGACCACTGTGCCTCCACACGACGGATCATCGAGAACAGCTACATCGAATGTCACCCAGCATGCCCCATCATGGTCCTCCAAGGGACAACTTACGAACAACACCTTGACAGCCACCATCCGCTACATTGGCTGGCAAACATGTACACCACCAATGACATGGAAGCCCTGCTGGACGGCATCGCATACCTGACAACCTGTAAATTCGTCGGACCACAACGCAGGTTCCCCGATTGACCTATGATGTCCAACCCCGCACCCATGCTTAGCTTCCGCACGGACTGGCCAGTCACCACCACAACAGCCATACCAAACGACCGGCAACTGTTACCACACCATCAACGACATCGCCATGACATCGGATATGACCGGGACATGCACACTGTTCCCCATCACATCCAGGAACACTGCATGCATCGTGGGAGGCAGTGGCATGGGGTCTGTGTATCGCACCCACATGGACGGAACTGCACGAACAACCAGGACACGACATGGATCCAGCGCCCATGGACACACACACCGCTCAGTGGACATGAATAGGTCGCCTGGAGTCTGTGGGTGCTGCACCCCTCCCACCCCCGCCCCGGGAATCCCATACCAGGACCTTTGCATGGACGACAAGTGCATACAACAACAACACGACCCCAGTGACTGTGACATGTCCAGTAACCACCACATTGCAACAACAAGTGGCACGCCGCTGCATGCACGCAAGCACATGCCCTGATGTCATCTCACATGCACGCGTGCATGAGGAACAACCGCAGCAAACCTGTCACATGGAACTGAGATGGACTGTGCCCATGATGCCAAGCGGTCTGGTAGGCTACATGTATACCGTCTGTGTCAAAGTCCGCAGCTCCGCAGCTATACGTAAATGTACATTAGCACAGCCTTGGCCAAGCAGATGTAACTCTGAAGCCCACATCCCACATGCAACAGCCAATCACATGTAACCCCACACCCTATCCCATTTGCAATCATGCTCAGTATATCCTCAACATGTATTCCGCTGCCAGTAGTGTCCACTATACTGCATCACAGAGGACAGAAGACTCAATATAATGTTTGAAACCAAAACTGTCTCCGCTGACTCATTTCACAAGTACGAATGAGAGAGGATGAGAGTATGTGAAGTACACGGCAGTCGTGACATGACCATGTAGTCCACTGGTATTGGATGTCAACGCAAATGAGTAGCACAACTGTGGAAGACACACATGTGTCGTGTGAAGTCGTATGGACGCAGTGCTCAGGTGGGTGGGTGTGACGGGTAGATGCGCACATGCCAAGTTGGAGCACGCCGTGTCGGGAGGGGTCATGAACAGTACACCACCGCTTCCCTGGGCATTGTGAGAGGACACCTGTCGGGGGGAGTGAACACGTGTGTGCACAGCAGCCGGGCACACGTACAAAGCGGTACCAGGCGCACCTCAGCCCACCCTCTGTGGACAAGCTGGATCCTGTTGTGCGCCCGCCATGCCCCTTGACAAGGCACACACAGCCCCAGTCGACCAGGTGTAACCCCAACATAGTCAATCCACACAGGCGATACAGGGCACGGGATGGCAGTGGAGCATGGTGTGTGAGAGGTCTCCTCGCGCTCCTCCTGGTCATATCACGCAGGCAATAGAACCTCAACGTCTAGCATGGCACAAGTCAAATGGAAGTGTAGGGGGACGCACCACAGCACGAGCAGCACTGACGTCACGGGAGGTGGCTCGCACCATCCCATCCATTGCCCATTATACCAACCACGCCACATGCCATTGCGACTAAGTGCAAGCGCGTGCGCCACCACCCCGAGCCCTCCCCAGAGAGGCCAAAGAGTGAATGTGTGGGCCATCAGTCACAGACGGACGCGGCATGGCCGCAAGGGCAGCCACAGCCACTGGGTGTCGCAGGTGGCGGATCCGGAAGGCGAAGACTGTGATGCATAGTCCATGCAGGCCGGGTCTCCATTTGGGGCACCACGCAGGTGGACGGCGTCCCGCAACACATCATACCCTGAGACAGCCCACTCGTGCAACTGGACCCACACATACACTCCTTGCCCTCTCTGGTGCGAGCTTGGGGCTGCCTGTGCAAGCGCTAGCCTCGCAGGTGCACATGCATATTGGGGGAGCGAGGGGAGGACATGAGGGCTGGGGCGAAGATGACTGTATCACTGTCAGTGAGTACAAGGGATGACCCAGATGTGGAAAGGAAGAGACGTGTCCCGTGTGTACTGCAACTAGTCGCCAATCCAACTACCCCCCCATGTCCGGAATGTAAGCCCGCACCTAGGCCCGCCCATCCGCCACATCGAATATACCACCAGCACGACAACCTTCCCATTCGAAACACTGACTGGGGGTGGCGACCAGTGAACAATCATGTGTAGCCTACCCACGCGTACATGTGGGCCCTCCAAGATCCATGTCACCTGCGGCAAAGTCATGACATGCGCAATGAGGGAAGTGAGGAGAGCTGTCCGCCCCACGCACAGAAGGTGCATCAGCTCCACAGACCCAGCAGCGAGTCCAGCAGGGGTCACATGTGCAGGGGCAGCTGTGCCTGGTGTGAAGGCACATGCATATAGACAGCACATCGACCAATGTGTAGTCTGCCCACATCTACAGTCCATCATCATGCGGACATAGGAATTGAACACAGGGCAACACATCTGAGTGGGTGCACCCACCGTGACCAACAATGCGCAATCATCGACGTACCCGCCCTGTGCATGGCCCCCCACCCAACGGAGGCACATCCAGTGCCACCATCCCACACACACAAGCCTTCCACGGAACATGCTGTGTCCAATGCTCAGTACAGAGTCAGCGCCCATCTGGTGGATCCTGAACAGGAGACACATGCACACACATGCCAGCTCCCACTATGTACGTCTGCCACCTGGCACGTGCAATGTAACCTCTCACCTGTGACGTGTGACTGCAAGCACACAGCCGTCTTGGCATGGGGCTGTCAATGTGGACACCTGTCAATGTTTCGGGAGGTGTGATCCGTACAGTGCTGTACATAGGGTGCAGTGCTGACACCTACTACTGTCTCATATCCCCTCGTGCCACAGGTCCCACTTGTTTTGGCCGCTCAGCCTGTGCCCACATCGTCGTCGTCGTGTGCCATACTCATCCAGCCTCGGAAGCAGTTCCATGCTCAGCAGACATTCATGTTGCCGTGGCGTTGCCGCTTGACGAATATGCAGTCAGTCCCCATCAGCACGCCCCGCAAGTCATTGGGGCCTAGATCCCCATGTGCATGCACATGGCAGTGGTTTGTATCACTAGCCATTGCCATTGTTGGGAGACCTGTGTAAGTGTATTGTGGCCGTGCCGTCCCAGCTTGACAGCTGGGCTGTGGCTCATGTGCTTGCTCAGTCATGTCAGTGATGTGTATGCGAAATTGCTATGTGTTGTGTTGCTTTGACATGTGTCCACTGCCATTTTCCCTAGGCGGAGACCGAACATTGACCGCCCATACCAATTGCTGGCGGACATGGACGATACAGAGGTCATTAGGAAGTTTCGGCTGGACAGGCCAACCCTGCATCGACTGTGTGCCATGTTGGAACCCCATCTCCGTCCCCGCAGGGTGTATCCGACAGCTGTCACCCCCACGGCTAAGGTGATGGCCGCCATGCATTTCTTCGCCACTGGGTCATTCCAGCACACAGTGGGCAGTGGAGGAGGGATGTCCCAGCCCATGTTCAGCAAGGTGCTGAGGGATGTACTGGCAGCCATGATGCTGTACCGAAACAGGTACATCCGCTTCCCCAGGGCTCGTGAATTGGCGGCAGTGAAGGGTGCATTCTATGCCCTTGGCAGAATCCCACACGTCGTTGGAGCCATTGACTGCACACATGTTGGCCTTGTTCCACCACAGGCCACTGAGCACCTGTACCGCAACAGGAAGCACACGCACTCCCTGAATGTGCAAGTGGTGTGCCTTGCGGACATGGTGATCACCCACGTGTGTGCAAAGTTCCCAGGCTCGGCCCATGACGCACACATAATGCGCAACAGCATCTTGCCACGACTGATGTCCAATCTGCAACAGGATCGTGGCTGTATTGTCGGTGAGTATGTGGAGTGGTGTAGCGTGCTGGTTGTGCGATGCTGTCCCCTGTCCAGTTGGAATAGCAACGGTTCTCTGTGTCCCTCACACCCAGGTGACTCTGCGTACCCGAATGGGGCATGGCTGCTCAGTCCATTGAGGAATCCTCGCACCCCAGCAGACGATCGCTACAATGAGGCACATGGGAGGACCAGACGTGTGGTCGAGCGTACCTTTGGCCTCCTCAAGTCCAGGTTCAGGTGCCTGGACCGCACCGGGGTGCGCTGTCGTACTCCCCACAGAAGGTGTGCCAGATAGTGGTGGCGTGCTGCATGCTGCACAATCTGGCCATTCGGAAGCAGATCCCCCTCATCGTGGATGACGGAGATCAACCAGGGCCCCAGCCCGCAGACCAGGACAGCTCGAGTGAGGAGGACAGCGGAGAGGAGGAAGCTGGTAATGTGCGGCAGCAGCTCATCGCCCACTACTTCACTTGACGGTGAGTGTCCATGTACGACGGCTGATGTGGCTGTGTCTGTGCAGGTGTGTGTGTGCTGTGTCAGGGTGGCCGTTTGTTCACTGCGTGCTGTGTGTCAACGCTCCATGGCCAGGGTAGTATGCCACTGTTGGTGGCTGTGGCATTGTGCCCTATTGCTCTGTGCGATGTGTGTACATTGCTTGTAGTTGTTGACATGTACTGTGTGATGGGTGTGTGACACACTCATTGAATGTGCTCCTGTTCTGTCTCCCACCCCTAGGTCCCTACAGGCCCTCCGGTTCCATTGCCATGCCACGCATCAGGTGCCTTTCCGCCCAAGGTGGCCGTTGTATTCCGTACAAATAAAACACAGGGCACAAACAGCAGTTTGTGTAAGAGGTGCATTTATTTCAAACTGTGACATGTGATTGTGTGCGAGGTGATGACAAAAGTGGTGCGTGCAGTGACAATGAGCTGTCGGTCACGGCTGCGTGATGCTCAGGGTGTACCCACTTGTTCCATGTCCCAACAGACACATGCCATCCAGATGGCTGTGTGGAGTGGGATCGTAGTCCAAGTCAATGCAGTGGGTGGTCAAGGAAGGCTGGCTAGCTGCCTCACTTGCGTCTGGAGCATGCGTAGTCCTCCCGGGAGATCTGTTTGTACTTCGGACGGCCCCTTCCACGTTTGGGAGTGGGGGGTGTGTGGTGGCGACCTGCTGGTGGGGGGTGAGGTGTGCTCACTGGCTGTGGACGCAGGGGTACTGGACACTGCTGCTCGACCCTGCGCCCCGGCAGGTGGTGGCGGTGGTGGAGCTGCTGTCCCTGGCTGTGACCTCACCGCCACCACCAGCTGGCCCATGAGGTCCACGAGTTGGCCCATACGGGCGTCCATGGACCTCAGCACCCCCAGCACCTCCCGCGTGTCTGAAGCAGACCTGACCCATTGTTCTTGGGCCTCTTCATAGGCCCCAAGGACTCTGGCCATTTGAGGCAGGGCATGGCTCCCAGGGGAGACTTGCGTTTCCCTGACCCTGCTCCTCCTACCAGTACTGCTGCCACCGGCCTGCCCACTAGCCACATTGCTCACCACGGTCCTCGCTGTGGCTCCCAGGGTGGATCCAGTCGGCCGGGCCACCACCTGCGCTGGGGCTGGTGCCAGCGAAGACGTGGTGGTGGTGGCGGCGGTGGTGGTCGGTGCGGCGATGGTGGCGGTTGCGGCAATGGTAGTGGCCTCAATGACCGTGGGTGTGGCCGCAATGACCGTGGGTGTGGCCGCAATGACCGTGGGTGTGGCCGCAACGACAGTGGCAGCAGGGGGCTGGGAATGTTCAGCAGCCCTGGATGATGGGTTGGTGGGTAGGAGGGGTCCTGGGGAGCGGCTGGGCCCTGCCACACCAGATGGGCCTGCTTGGTGGTCCGTGTCCGAAGAGGAGGACAGATCCTCCACATCCGTGTGTCCTCATTGGGGGCTTGTAGGCTGGCTGTGCTGGCTGCTGTCTCCATCCCCAGCATCCAGCAGTTCGTCACCTGTGGAGAGAATGAGATTTGTTATTGTGTTGCACCTGGCGAAGTATGTATTTGTCGTCTGACATTAACAGTTCGTGCAATCACGTACATGGGTTTCCCGGAGGCGTGTGTGTGGCTGTAGCATTTGTAGTTGTGTGTGTTTGACAATGGGACTGTGTGCTGTGCACATGTGGCATGGGACGGATTGGCCATGCCGATGGGTGTGTTGCTGTGCCCCTACTTATTGTGACTCTGGTGTATGCGGGCTCCTGGCCCATCCTGGGTCTGGTTTGTACTTTGCTTTTGGTGTTCAGATGGGACGCTTAGGAACGCATATGGCAACATGGGGGCCATGCCCCAGATTCGCATTTGGGATGGAATATGCTTTTGGGGTACATGCTGTGAGCCATGGGTGCCGAACGTGACATGTGTTGTGGCAGCATGGCAGTGCATGGTTTGAGGTGTGTGCATGCTTGACATGGCCTGCATATTTGCTGTCTGTTGTGATTACTGGACATGGCATTGGACGCATCGTTATGAGTGAGTGATGGTTGTGTGCCAGCCAACGTATTGCAGTTGTCCCATCTCCTTGGTGTGCGTGCTGCCCTGTGCCATGTGCATCACTGCAGTGCTCGGGGGGTGTGGCCCATGTTGTGTGTTGTTGCTCACAGTGTGTCGTGCGCTTCATTGACTTCTGGCACATGGTTGGTCATGGGCATGTATCTTAGCGTGACTGCTGTATGTGTGGCAGCTGTGCGGATGACATGCCTTTCATGAGACTGGGGCTGACGGATGGGATGGATGGTATGTTGTATGTGCATGGTGTGTCTGTGTGTTTGATGGGTTCAGTGGTGTTCGTGTGCATTTATGTTGTTCCGCTCTGTTGCGTCTAGTGTTGTTTGTCTTACATAGGCGTAGTTGTGGGGTGTGTGGTTGACAGGCAGTAGGGGCTACATGGACAGGACTTCAATGGTGTTTCGGTTGTGTGTGATGGGTTGTACAGTGGCTGCCGTGTGGTACTATATTCAGTGTGGCTTGTGCATGCAGACGTGGCTCCTTGGGTGTTGCTATGTCTGTGATGGGTCATGTGGGGTGTGAGTCTGTTGTTCATGTCCGTGTGCACATTGTTCACTTGTTCGTGACGGTGGGCGGTGCTGCGTGTTCGTCTGCTACGTGACATGTCCCATGTGTTGGTCGTGTTACGGTCCTCATGCCTCCAGTAATCCAGCCCTGTCCAGTTTCCCACCTGCAGGTTGTTCGTGCGTGCACTGTACTGGATGCCACATGGTTCTAATCGGGGGTGCTCCATGTTGCAGGTCTGTGGGGGTGGGGGGGTGTTGTGGGTCGTGGTGGTGGCTGGACACCCACTGACACCGATTGCTGTGGACCGTGATGTCTACCTTTCGGCTGTCGTTGTGCACTGCGGTGGCTGACACGTGGCTGTGGGGTGTGGGGGATGCTCCTCCTTGCTGTGCTGTGGGACTAGGGGCCTGGTGTGTTTTGTACTTGGGCTGTCCACCCTCCCACCCACTGCACTTTGTGTTCCTGCCACTTACCTGTTACTTGTCGGTTAGTGCAGCTATGGCGGACACATGGGTGTGGTGGATGCTCGTTGTGGCGCTTCTGGCATATTTGGGGACCTGTTGGTGGTTACTTGGCTGGCTGAGTGTACACATGTCCCCACGCATCTTACAGTTGTTCGGTTTGGGCTGTGTGTGGTGGTGTCTGTTGCATGTGTGTGTGATGTGTTGTGTATTGTGTGCTGGACATGGGGGTGTTTGTCCCTGGGAGCTGTGGCATGGTGGTAGTGCATGTGAGTACATAGCGGTGTGCTGGTATACATTAGTTTGTACTTACCAGCCTCCACTCCCCTGCTAATCCGGCGAGGATCTCGGGATGTATGATGACTCGCACCTTCTCCTCCCACGCTTTGAAGGTCTTGAAGAGCGCGGGATTCCCTCCGCCAGTGACGGCAGCCAGCTCTCTGTTCTTGCTCTCCTTCTTCTTGACCAGGCTTTTGACGTCATTCCACCGTTTGTTTATTTCGACTCTGTTCCTGGGCAAGGTCCCGACTGCATTGACCTGGTCTACGATCCGGTTCCACATTCTCTTTCTGGTGGCTAGTGGTGTGTGCTGGACCAGGTTCCCATAGATTTGTGGGTGCACCTTGATGATCTCGTCGACCATGACCGTCAGCTCCATGGGCGTGAACTTGGGCATTCTTTATGGTGCCATGGTGTTTGTGGTGCTGGTGCGGTGTGTGTTGTGTAATGTGCAGGGGGTTTGTGGTGCCGGTGTTTGGTGGTGGTGGTGGTGGTGGTGGTTGTGATGTGTGCGTTTCTGTGGTGTGCTGCTGTCCTTGCTGTGTCACTGTGTCCTCTCCTCTCCTCTCTAGTTTGCAATGTTGCAAGGGGTTGTGGTCTGTGGGAGTGCTGCTTTTGTACTTACCTATGTGGGTGTGTCCTCATGGTCTGTTGTTTTCAGGTGTGTTGTGTCTGGGGTTCTGGCCTTTGTAGTTTTTGTTTGTCCCGGGGGGTGTTTTCGGGATGTGTACTGTGCTTGTGTATTTGTGCGTGCCTTGCTGTGTGGACTTGTTGGCCATGTTGTGTGCGATTGTTTTTGTCAGCGGATGGTTTCTGTGCAGGGACGTGGGCGCCATGGCTTCTGCCGTGTCGGTTCTCATCGGCGTTGTTTGCGCTGGCGGGCGGTATATTTGTAGTTTTCCCGCGCTCATGGCGGTGCGATCGTAATCTCACGTGCGGTGTGTCGGGCGTGAGGGCGGGCGGTTTTGTGTTGTCGTGCGTGTTTCCGTCCGTGGCGGGCGGTTTGACTCCGACTCGGACGATGGCGGGCGGTATCTTGTGTGATTTTTCCGCCGATGGCGGTTTTCGGTTTGTGTAATCGTAATGGCGTGGTCGGTGTTCAGACGGTGTGTGCGGGCGGATTTTTGCCGCTTCCATGCCTGGCGGATTTTTTTACGCCGGGTATCGTAATGGGCCCCTTAGTAACAAATTGTACAGCTTTAGTTTGAAGATGCTTTCCCATTGAGAGATTGGATCCTACGAATGTTCGGATCGGTTGACATCTACAAGTTTATATTCAAAGTCAAGAGGAATAATTTGGGTAAGTCTAGGTCTTGCTGCAACACAAAATCGAGTATTGAAAACTGTACAAGAAATTGAATACTTAGCACTGAATGAACCGGAAAGTACAGATATTGTTAAAACAAATATGTTGGATACGTACTATCCTAAAAGAAGTCTGCATCTTGAAAACATATGTCTCTATGAAATATTGCAATATTACAGCTTTAAGAGAAATATTATAGAGAATATAAATGAAGAGAAATATGAAGTCATTGGCTGTGATGGATGTTTGGTGAAACATACCAAAGGAAGTCTCATTAATCACAGGAAACTCAGATGCGAAACTCCAGATAAAAGGGAATTTTACTATTTAGCACTTCTGCAACTGTTCAAGCCTTGGCGTACTGAAATGGAATTACTTGGAGATTTTCAGTGCTATGAAGATTCTTTTAATGCATGTAAAGATAGCATTGAATGCACAGTTTTTCCAAATTATCTACAAATGTTGAATGAAGAGATTCAACAAGAAGCTACTAGTGCAGCTGAAATTGCTAGAGACAGTTCTCAAGATAGTCAAAGTTCTGCTCCACTGAGTCAAGATCCACTAGGAGAACCAATTCTTGAAAATGAAGCAGCAATCGCCATGAGTGAAGTAGAAATGGCAATGCATCAAGCTCAACAGGATATTATGGTGTTGGAAAACTTGGAAGAACAACTAAATATTGAACAGAAAGAAATATATCAGCAAGTTACACAACAGATAGACCATGGTTTACGTCATGAAAAAAAGAATGCAACTGCACATCATTTAAAGCTATTCAAATGTATATCAGCGGTCAAGCTGGTACAGGAAAAAGTTTCTTAATTAAAGTTTTGACCAGTTGTCTACAAAAAACCACTGAATCACATTTATCTTGTGTTGTAACCGCTCCAACTAGGTTAGCAGCACACAACATTAAAGGGATTACATTACATCGTTTACTAATGCTACCTGTTGAACATGAAAACAAGTTGGAATATCACAAGCTATCTGGAGAAGCTTGTTATGAAGTTTCAAGAGAACTAAAGAAAATGAAACTTCTGATCATTGATGAGGTGAGCATGGTCTCAAACTTAATGCTTGCCTTTGTACATTTAAGAATGCAGCAGATTTTAAAAACAGATTATGATGTTTTAATTGGAGGAAAACATCTAATTGTATTCGGCGACCTACTACAACTTACTCCTGTAAAAGGACAACCAGTTTTTAAAACACTTGTGCATGAAGGCACCAGGAAATCTTTGGGAAGTATTGGAAATGTCAACATTTGGAATTATTTTGAATATAAAGAACTTACTAAAAATATGAGACAAGCAAGTGATGAACATTATGGAAGCATTCTTCAAGATATAAGAATTGGTGTTTTGTCGAAACATGGTAAAGAAGCTTTGCAAAGTCGACTACTTAGAAACTTGTTTCCAAATGTTGCTCCTGAAATAATATATAAAAAAATTGGAGAAAATAAATCTATAATTTGCCTAATGCCAACACTGCAAGAGTGTTCTACAGTCAATGAAGAACTTTTAAAGCTAGAAAAACAACAAATAATAAAAATGGAAGCCATTGATAAAATAGAACACGAAGGAATAACTATTATATTGTCAGAAAATTAAAATCAAAATTGGATTCTTTAGAAAAATCTATATCTAAGACTGCTGGTTTAGAAAAGAATTTATATGTATGTGAAAGCTGTCGGGTAATTTTACGGCGTAATTTGGATGTAGAAAAAGGTTTAGTAAATGGAGCAATGGGGAAAGTTGTTGATTTTGTTAGTTATCCAAATAGAGATGGAATTGAATTTTTGAAGATTAAATTTGATCAGATTGAAGAGGTAAAACTGATTGGACGTTGTGCTGTTCGTTTTTTGCTTGTTAAAGACTTGTATGTTCGTAGAAAACAGTTTCCTCTGTCTTTGGCATAAGCGGTGACCATACATAAATCTCAAGGTTTAAGTGTAGATAATGCTTTAGTAAATATTGGAAGTACTGTGTTTAAAGAGGGACTGCATTTGATTGATTTTGATGAGAGAAAGATTAGTGCAGATGCAAATTGTGTGAGAGAGTATAATCGGTTAAGAAGACTATATGCTCCCAATTTATGTGAATATCCTGTATATGAAAAACGTGTAGTATGTCCAAAACGAACATATGAGAAACACTATAGTGAGGTTGGAAAGAAGAAAAATAATCAAGAGAATGGTGAGACTCCAAAGAAAATGAAAATGGACACTGTTGATGATATTGTAGGATACCAGAAAAATAGTTCAGGTATCAACTGCTATGCTAATGTAATTCTGAACGTCGTGTATTTTCCTAGAAAACTTACATCATCAAATTATGGAGAATCAAGAAAAAAGATTTTGTTCTTTGTTGCATAATATTTTTGAAAAGTTCACAACTGATAAAACTAAAATCCAAACTGCTTCTGGCATTCGGCATCTTTTGGACATATGTTCTGGTTCTTCACAATTTACACTTAATGTACAACAAGATGCTCAAGAATTTCTTAGGTTTATGCTTGCAGTATTAGAAGATGAAGGAATACAAATTGAAAATCTGTTTGGACTACGTTACAGATGGGATCATAAATGTGATAGCTGTTCTTTTTCTTCTATCACTGAAATAGACACTGAACGATTCATATATTTGACAACACCAGATTGCAAAACAGTGGGGGATATTCACAAGAACGTGCGATAATCATCGCCAAAATGGGTCAACGCAATTTCACATATCGCTGTCCATCGCGGGAAAATAATACTTTGTCAATGCCCCATTCTCAACACGGCGGTAACATGCGATAGTGACCTGATAACGCCTCAAATGTCCGTGATAAAATCCCAGGGACGGCGATAAAAATCTAAAGCCGAACATGAAAAAAGTTGCGATGGGCCCAACTGCGAAAAAAAAACACAGCGACAAGCAGCGCCAGGCCTGCAAGTCCCACAAGTCAGGCGGGAAAAACCACCACAAAAGCGCCAACAAAAAACACAAACAAAACACAAACAACTGCAAAGCACCATGGAGGTAGCCGGAGCGAGTACAGAGGACAAACAGAACCCCACAAGCCCCACGGAGGACCAGCCTGGGACCTCGGGGTCAGGAAAGGGCAAGGAGAAGAAGAAGAGGAATACGCCTTACAGTACGCAGGAAAACCAGATCCCCATTACGGAGGTCATAGAACACCACCACCAACTGTGCATCACCTCCACTGTGTCATTGGTAACTAAAAACACAATATGGCAGTCCATATTGGCCAAGGTGAATGCAGTCGGAGTGAAGAGAAGGGAAGTGGACGACTGCAAGAAGCGCTGGACTGATGTGAAGTGCAAAACCAAGCTAAAACCCGCAGTCAACCTGAAAGCAGCAATGCAGACTGGAGGTGGGAGTCCAGCGACACACCAGGAGCTGGATGAGATGGAGGGAATGGTGACCTGAGTCATCATTGGGGGGGACGCTGGCAGCAGTTGGGGGACCGAACACTGCACAACATGACCTGAGCCAACAGCAACAGGGTGAGTAACGACTAGGGACTGGGGAGACGGGGGAGATGGGCACAATGGCACACATGCACATTTAAGTATAGCACATCTGCGAACAAACCATGCCCAAGAGTCACAATTCCGACCAAGAGCCCAAGTCACCCAAGTCTGCAACATCTCAGCACTGTATAAGCACAGAAGTCAAAGGCACACCGCCTGAAAGGGATAAGGGCCAGCCAAATCAGAGCTGAAAGGGCAACACACCCACAATGCTGCACACACACAAAAGAATCAGAGCACCTCAACATTGATAACAATGTGGTACAAACTGCAACACTTTCACAACAGAACAGAGGACACAACTGCTGCCGCTTGTGTGTAGAAAATGGCCATTCGCATTTGGCATAGCAGGTAACTGTGAGATGACAATGTACAAGTACAACCTCACATCCCTGATGGTGTAGAAATGTCAACTGTCCCGCATCACATAGGCATCTCCTCACAAACAGTCACAATGTACATTGTCATGCAGCCTGCAAGTAAACTTGTCCAATGCGTCAACATACATGTGAACACAATGTCAATCTGCATCTCCCCTTCACATTGCAGAGGGAGAATCAACACCTCCTGCAGAGCAGACCCAACAACTCAGCACTGATGATGACTCCTTTTGAATCACTATTTCACTAAACTGCTTCCTCACTTGGGATACTCCATGCCAAGCCCAACTTGGTTGCTGAAGCCTGGACCTGACTTCTGATCCCTAAAAAAAGGTCCGACCTCTACTGGCCCCGATCTGCCTTGTCGTCACCCAGGACCGAGGCGTTGTGACTGGCCCAGCCTCTCATTCTCTACTGCAACCTCGCGGACGGCCTCTCCAGACCTTTGCAAGTACGCTTGGGCCTTTGCACCAATGATATCCGACAGCTCACTCACTCAAGACAGTTCACCCTGGGACACACCCCTCCTTCCATAACACAGCTGTGATGTGGCTACCCTACCTCCCTGCTCTGAAGAGACCAAGCTAAGTTAGCCCACTTTAACTTCCCCACGCCCTGGTAGGTGGCGACCCTGCCTCGCTGCTGTTTAACTGTCCCTTGTCGTTCCTATAGTACCCCACCCCAGCCACCATGGCAAGTCCTAGCCTAACTGCTGCAGGGGAAAACTCTTTTACTCTGGTTTACCCTCCCAACCTCTCCAAAACCGCTGCAAAATCTTTCAAGCATTCCACCCTGAAAAGTCACCCTGAGACATTGATTTCCGACCTGCGTTACAGCACGGACAATGGCACAGTCATTAACGACCTTATCTTCTATTCCAGAAGAACCTCCTCCTGGCGCAAAACCTTTGCGCACCTCCTCAATGTACGCGCAACCAGGAACATTCCTCATGGCACTAAGCTTACAATAGCGCCCTCTGCAACCCTGCGAGCTGACCTCACAATCACCCTCTACAAAAATGGCATTGTCCTAATCCAAGCCTCATCCAAAAACCTTAACAAATTTGCGGACCTCTTTACCCTCCTCAGTAACCATGTGCACGACACTAACAAGGCACCTAACACCCGCCCCTCCGACCCGCCGACCAGCCTGTCTAGCGTCCCTAGTCACCCACAAACCACCCCTCTAAGGGTTTCCAACACAGGTCATCCTATCCCCTCTTGCACACCTCCCAGCCTTGCCAACAGATGCACCCCTAGACCTTTGGTCTCCTCCCCGCTAGCTCCCCACGCTAACTGTAAGACCGTTTTGCCTCCAAAAACCTCCGATACAGGTCGAGCCACCCCTTCTACCCGATCCCCTTTGCATGCCGATAGTATTGCTCCTGAAATACCGCCCTCCTGCCCTCTAACGCCTCCCTCTTATTTGGATATCGAAACCCTGCACTCAAGAGCTGCCAAATTAACTCAGAGCATCCATATCTCCATTCTGGATCTAATGAACCTCCTTCACCTCGCTGAAC
Source organism: Calotriton arnoldi (assembly GCA_963921515.1). NCBI lineage: Eukaryota > Metazoa > Chordata > Amphibia > Caudata > Salamandridae > Calotriton > Calotriton arnoldi. The sequence goes on along the minus strand of CAWUFW010001531.1, from coordinate 590,061 downwards.
TCTCCTTAGCCAACCTCAAACCCCAGCGGAACTCCACCCCTCCTCACACCACAGAGCCCCCCATGCACCCACTACCGCTATCCCAGAGACACCTCCGCCCTCGCAAGCAACTATTCCACCTCTCTGAGGAAGAAACCCTAGCTCTCGTCCTCTCCTACAACTCTACACTCGACACCCCAAGTCCGCTAGACCTCACTGAAGAGGAAATCCTTGCCATCCTCCGTGACTACAACTCTACCCCAGCTACCCTTTGTCATCTAGACATGAGTGACGAACATGCCATCTGCACGGTCACTATTAACCCCAACAGATCGGCTACCCTCCGCAACAGAAGTGTGGTCAAAAGCAACCTAGCGCCAGTTCTCCTGTCCGCCCTGACTCCCAACACTCCCTCTGATCCCTCTCTATCTGGTCTCCTAATCAATTGCCGATCGGCCTTTAAGCACGCCGCCGATATTGCTGATCTCATCCTGAACAAAAACTTCGACTTAGCAATTCTAACAGAATCTTGGCTCAACGATTCCTCATCTCCATGCCTGGACCTCTTAGTCCCTCCCAACTACAACATTGCAAGACTGGACAGGCAATCTAGCAAAAAAGGAGGAGGCATCGCATGCATCTACCGCTCTAACCTCCTTGTCACTGAACTCCTGGCGGTTTCCACTGACTCCTGCGAATACCTCGCCCTTTCCATTTGCAGCAACTCCACCCAACTGTGCAATTTGCACATCTTTTACCACCCCCCAGGCATGAACGACTCCTTCACTGACCATCTCATGGAACTCATCACAGCTAAGATCTCCTCCAACGCTAAAGATATTTTCCTGGGTGATTTCAACCTGCACTGGAACGACCCCAAGGATCCTCATGTCAATGCCATCAAAGACCTCTTGAATGATCAAGCCCTGACCCAAGCCTGCTCACTCCCAACACATACGAAAGGGGCCACCCTTGACTGGATCATCTCTAAGGAATCAACAGTCAAGCTTATCTCTATAGACCCTTGCGACTGGTCTGATCACCATGCCATCACCTTCCTACTACCTAGCACCCACAAGACAAGGGCACCGCAACCAGTGATTCCTAAACGCTGGGTCAGAGACACTAAAAACCTGGACCACAGGGAACTGGAAGCTCGCTGCAAATCAGACCTCCCCCTCGCATATCACAACGGTCAGTGACCTCAACGATCACTACTCTACAACTATATCGAACATTCTGGATGACCTAGCCCCACTAAAACTAAAGAGAACCCAAATCAAAGACCGGAACCCCTGGTTCACTGGATCCTTCAACAATGAGAGGAGAGCCCTCCGACAATCCGAAAGAATCTGGAGACAGCACCCCTCTGTAGCACATCTAAAAATTCTCCGCCAGGCCAGAAATGCCTACAACAGGAACATCATCAACTCAAAAAAAGAATTCTTCAGATCTGAACTGGGGAACGCCAAGAATAGACCCTGCAAGCTCTTCGAATTGGTCAAACACCAATCCAATAAACTGGCCAAAACCGCGAAAGAAACCCCCAAGTCCTTAATATCATCCGAGGAATTCTCCTCCTTTTTCGCTGACAAAGCCACAGCCTTAGGAAACGAACTTAGTGCCGCCACATACTCTCTATTCCCTCCAGACCTGCCTCCTCCTCCGGCGCTGCCCCCACAGACTTCACCTAAAAATCAAGCACTCTGGACCGATTTCAAACTCTATCACGAAGACTCCGTCGCTAAAATCCTATCGACCTTAAACCCGAACAACCATTTTAATGACCCTCTCCCCCCCAACTGCCTAGTGGCCGCCGTCCAGTCCATTATTCCAAGCTGGACTGCAATAATTAACGCCTCTCTGTGGCAGGGATCCATTCCTGACTCTCTGAAAGCAGGCCAAGTCCTCCCCATTTTGAAAAAGCCGTTGCTGGACCCAGCTTCCCCCGACAACTTCAGACCTATCTCCAACATCCCTCTCTTAGCTAAAGTGTTGGAGAAATGTGTACAACAGCAACTAAGTCAACACATCAACAACTTCCACCTACTTGATGACTTCCAATTTGGATTCAGACCCGGGCACAGCACCGAAACGACCATGCTCCACATCGTTGACGATGCCGTCCAAGCCCTTGACCAAGGGAAAACCTGCCTCCTAATCCTCCTAGATCTATCCTCGGCCTTCGACACGGTCAACCATGTAAAACTACTCGAACGCCTCAAACTCAGGATGGGATTGGATGGCTCCATTCTAAAATGGTTTAGGTCCTTCCTCCAAAACCGATCACAGAGATTCCTAATCAACGGCAACCTATCGGCTCCCTCTCCGGTCACGGTTGGAGTCCCTCAAGGATCAACCCTGTCCCCTACCCTCTTCAACCTTTACCTTGAACCTCTTGCCGAAGTTCTACGCACAGCGAATATCTCCTACCATATGTACGCTGACGACACTCAGATCTACATCAAAACCTCATCCCTCGAGGATATTCTCTCCCTGAATGAGGCCCTGAAAGAGACTGTCCAATGGCTCGCCTCCAATCAACTCAAACTCAACGCAAAGAAAACAGAATTTCTCTTAATTTCCCCCCCAAAAACCAATCCCGAGATGCAGACATGGATTAAGGCTATCACAGCCTTAGATTGCCCACCGACCATCGTGGACTCGGCCAAATCTCTGGGAATTACCCTGGACAGAAATTTGAACATGCGGGACCACATCAACGCGATGGCCAAATGAGCCAGATTCCACCTGAGCTACCTTAGGAAACTGAAACCCTTCCTTGACACTGCCGACCTAAAAATGGCAGTCCAAGCACTCGTCATCTCCAGACTGGAATATGGCTGCTCTACCCTCTCAGGTTTACCAAAGATCTCCCTGGCACCTTTAAAAGCCTGCCTCAACACTGCCGCCAGACTTCTTACCAGCTCAAGAAAATTCGACCACATTTCTCCACAACTGAAAGCTTTGAATTGGCTTCCTCTTGAGGCTAGAATACAGCTTAAACTGGCCTGCATCACACACAAGGCCTTATACTCAAACTCCTCTGCTTATCTTGCACAGAAACTTGTGGTATCCGGAGGAATCAGAAACTCCCGATCCGCCAGAGACCTCGTGCTACAACCTGCACGCTTCCGGGAAAAAAAAACGTACAATCGGGCTTTCTCTGAGGCCGCTCCAAGAATATGGAACTCTCTCCCGCCCACCATCAGAAGAATCCCTTCTCTGACACGCTTCAAAAAGGAGGCCAAAACCTTCCTTATGGGTAAATTCCTCGTTTAAATGTTGCCTCCAACCAGCACAGAGACCCTGATCAACTCCTGACTAGCGCCTCCCCTCGGATTACCTAGTCACCTCTCCTAGAAACCTGGGGACTTGTCTCGAGCAACTATAAAATGCAAACTGTACATACGTGTCCTCTATCCTTTATATATCCTGCACCCTGCCCCCTTTTACCTTTTGTATATTATTGTGATTCCAAGCCTATTGTACATTTCTATGTTTCCTGTAAAGCGCTCTGATACCCTAACGGGTCAAGTTCGCGCTCTATAAAACACAAAAATAAATAAATAAAAAAATAAAATGAAGAGGACCTCCCCAACATCGACACCGACGCCCTCCAACAGCCCATGGACAGCTTCGGCACCCCACCTCCAGGAGCAGTGCAGCCCAGCTGCATCGAGGAGACCCCACCCCCTGCACAGACCACACAGCAGGAAGCACCCACAACCACTGCTGTCTTCCAGGACCCCCACGACCAACACATGTCATTCCAATGCCGTGTGTTAGGGTGCCAGGAGAAGATGGCTGATCAGCTGCGGGTGGGGTTCGACCTCATGGCAGCCAAACTAGATACCATACGTGGATGTCTACGTCCCATCAGGGACCACTTACAGTCCCTAACGGACACCCACTGTCCGCTCCATGCTCTCCAACAATACATGGCTGACATCGCTGGAGTCATGACTCTGAGCCAAGAACAACTGTCCAGTCAGAGTGGCTCCAGCGATGCCAGCTGGGAGTTGGGACTCATGCGGAGGATCATGTTGAACATGGAGCGGATGCAGGCGGAAAGAAAATTTGCCACGGCTGCACACAAGCCAGATGTAGCTGTGATCTTCCAAGCCCTGCAGATCCTCATCATGGCATTGCCGCCACAAGGCCTGGCGCGGATGAATGCTGCTGCTACTACTCCATCCACATCTCCGCCCCCTGAACTGTCAGTGCCACACAGTGATGCAGACTAAACACCGCCGCCCACATGTGAGGCACCTGACACATCAGAGGACGAAGATGATGATGAATCTGGCACTGTGGTAAGAATGAAGTGGTAGCATTCATCTCCGCCATATGGCCTGTTTCAGCTTGGTTCTGCCCTCTGCATCATGCCCTGGATTAACACCATCCACTGTCCCCCGATACACTCAGCGACACTCACCTTGGACCTCGACAGGGACTGCCATATTTGGTTTGGTTACCAATGACACAGCAATCACACTGCGGACTGAAGTCTGACTCTTCCGATGAACTTGTCAATCCCTAATGGACTCTGGCTGGCCCTCCACGGGGCAACAATGTAAAGTGGGGTGTACATGGCCCTGTACTGCTCCAGCTTCAACACTCCACTGAATGCGAAAAAAACATACTGATTCACATAGATGTGTCGTGTCTATGACCAATCAAGTATGAAAGTATGGATGAATGTAGGGACAGTGATTCCACAAAAAGGTACTCCCTGGGTGATGCTACCAATGCGCATGTCTGGCAGTGACCCAGATAGGCAGTGAGACACACATTGTCATTCAAATCAACACTCATCACAGATGAATACAAGTGAAGGTGCGTAGACTTTATTAGCATATGCGTGTCAGTACGGGCAAGAGAAGTGCCACAACATGCAGAGCAATGCAGCAGTATGTCAGGAATATGAGGAACGTTGCCAAGCGCCGCTGTCCACTCCGGGGGACTGCCTCACCCTTCACAGGTGTGTGTAAACCCGTGTTGTTGCCTGCTCATGTATCCAGGCAAATGCAGCCATGTCCACTGTTGTCGTGGGATATGTGACCAGATCTCCAAGATGCAACAAGGTGTTGGGACATGTGCAATGGGTTCCAATCTGTTGAGGCTGCAGGTACGTAGTTACTCGTCCATGAAAGCGATTGCAGCTCCGTAGGCTATCATTTCCAACATGAGGTCGTTGTCGACTTCATCAAACAGGATGGCGAGGTGATCCATTAGCAGGTCCAGACAGATGTGGTGCGTCTGCCCCCTTTCACCAATTAGCACTACAGCCCAATAGGGGAGCGGTTCAATGTGGTCACTGCACACGAGGAGTTGTGCAATCTCCCAGGTCCAGCTGCCAGCATGCATGCCAAGTATCAAGGCATCCCATAAACGGGTATCACGGTGACACTCCTGGTCGTGGGCCAACAGGGGGCACACACACATGTCAATATCCAGTTCAGCTACTGTCCTGTTGGATAGGCAGACATCCATGGGCCACTCGAATATGCACGAACGGCAATGCAACACAGGCTGAACGCAGGTGACGTTGGCAAGGCGGAAGCTTAGCCGGTAACTGATCTGCAGCACTGCCAATGGCAGTGCCCCCAGTAAACGCAGCATACGTGCACGGTACAGTGCCACCTGACAGGGGTTGTGCAAGTGTCCGGGATGTTCTGACATTGTGTCAGTGGCTCTGGTTGAAGCGGCACTGTTCTGACCTGCGCCAGTTCTGTGGATGAAATGCCACAGCTCGGATCAATGGGTTGTTTTAGTGTGCAACGGTTGTACGCCTGGGATGGTGTGGGAGTAAGTGTGAAGGCCATTCCATGCAAGATAACTTCGAGAAAGGACTTCTGTGTGGGGGGTGTGTATACGTTGGTCCTTCGTCGGGCTGTGCGTAGTGTGGGAGTAGGCATCAGCTGCTCTAATATCTGTCAGGGGGTGCCGGGCACATGCAATTCTGAGGTCGGAGGTGCAGATGTGCTTCTGCCTGATAGTCCAGACAAAGGAGCTTTCATCCCTAATGTAAGTTTCTCATCTGCTTGCAGTCAGGAAATATGAAGTGGCTTGTTGAGGGTGGGGTGGGATGTGTGCGACTTTGAGATTCAAATTTGACATGTCTTGCATGTGGCAAATGAGCGGCATCACTGTGTGTTACGTTGCCTCACAGCTGCTCCTCCCTGCCCCCGAGCCAATTTACTTGTGTGCGCTGCACGGTTGAATCACTTGCACTCCTACGGCACACCATTGTCATGCCTGTCTGCACATGTCCACAAGCCTGACAACAACACTGTGATGTTGGCCGTTGAAGGTGGGCGGCCACGTGAGTGTAGGCCTGTGGGGAGGATAAGGCGGACACAGATGTAGGGTTCATGCCTGGCTGAACTCGCGCTGCGATTAAGGCTAGGCATTTGGCTCATGCTGCGGCATTACAGATGCACACAACACTTGGCATGTATGAGCCAAGACCCCAAGCGGTCTTGCACTCCTTCATTTACCCGTTCGTGCGAGCCCGCCCTCCGGGTGCATGCTACATTGCAACATTGTCGATTGCGGACTGGGTGGCACCGACACTACAACAGTGACACACTCATTAGTTACTTCCTTGTCCAGGCCAGGACTGAACCACGCCCAGAGCCCTGGACAAATCCTTCACACCCCTACGCTGGCTTGGCGTACGCCAGCCCAGACCAGTCCGCTTACACTTACAGGGGGGGACGACACAGCTACATGACCGGGGTCTTCCCCACTGCCTGAGGCAGCATGGTTGCGTCCACTGTCCACAACACTACACACACCATCAGTATATGTCCACATGGACATGTCTGTGTTCTGCATACTGAAGTCAGTCCAGCACATCACCGCCACACTTGGCATTGTGTACATTCTTATTGATGGATCACTTGCCTCCTTCGCACATACTTGGTTCCCACCTCTCCCCACATTCTGCAGTTGTGTGGCTGAGGGGCCATGCCGTTTTCGGGAGGTCAGCTGTCTTGTTCTGCGCTGCCTTGGTGGTAGTTTGGAGGGGTTGCAGGGAGGGGGGCCTGGGGGTGGTGGCGGTGGTGTTGTGGCCCTCTTGGGTCTCCGTGCTGCATGGTCAGAGGCTCCATGACATGTGTTGGTCTTCAGATGTGGCTCTGGGCTGGGATCCCTTTCATGCTGCAGGTTGTCGTCCTGCTTTGCACCAGTAAGAGGCAGGTGTTAAGTCCCTGCTGCTAACGCGCCTTATCGCCTGTTTTTGGGTCGCAGCGCAGATCTAGCTGATCGTTGAGAATATCGCGGAGTGGTGTTTTCATGTGTTTTTGCATGGGAACGCCTACTCTGCATATCATTAGTGTTAGTTGTCGCTCTCATCCGTGACGATGTTTTTTGCGCCAGCTATCGCTGGGTAACTGGCGATGTCAGCAGTTTGCACCAGCTTGAGAATGGGGCGATGGATCTGTCGCCACTTTTGCAGCGCTAAAGTGGCATTAAATCAGCGATTAGTCCTTGAGAATATGCCCCAGTGTCTTTTAACAAATTAGTAAAAACAGCTAATCAAGATATGAAATGTACTCACTGCAAATCAGAAATGTTGTCAACATTATTTATAGAAAGATTTGGACAATATGTCATTTTAATGCTACAACGTTGTAGAGCAGATGGAACAAAATTGGAAACAAGAATTAAACTTTTTGTTGCAAGTCAAGTGTCAATTTCAGGAAGAAGTTTTAAAGCAGTGGCTATTATTTTCCATGATGGACCTAGTACAACATCTGGACACTATACTGTGTATTTAAAATGCAATAAAGGATGGACACATTGTAATGACGCCCATTTAGAATTCAAATGTCGGTTGCCTTATGAATTACCAAATTCATATCTAATATTTTTGATGCCAAAGTTCTGAAAACATCATTCGTCCTATTGGGAAGATGTCAACATGAATAAATGAGTTTATTTTGGATATTTTCAATACAAACAAATTCGGTAACATCATTCGGCCTATTGGGAAGATATCAATATGAATTAAGAAGTTTATTTTGGATATTTTTAATGCAAATGATTTCGGAAACATCATTTGGCCTATAGGGAAAATGTCAACAATTACTGTTTCAATTATCATTTCTCTTCTTTGATATTGTATTTAGAACATTGTGTTTGAAAGAAGCAGTTCATATATTTGATCTTTGTATTATATGCAATGTTAATGAGAGTGTTTATTTTTGAAAATGTAAACAGATAGTTGAGTTTCTTGTAAATATTTTGAACACAGATTTGTTTTTTTTTAACAATCCTATTGATTGTATTTTTTGCCCGCTGTTACATGATGATCAACATTGAAATCACTGTGTATGGTGAAATTCAATAGAATCTGAAAACAGCAAAAAAGGCAAACTGAATATGTTATGTAATTCTAAAATTATGTTGTGTTCTTAAAACTATAATATTATATGCAATAACAGTATTTTTTCTTCTCTTTTACAGAAACTAATTCTAAGGTTTGAAAATATTTTAAATTTAGATTATAATAAAAAAACTGAAGAAATTGTTTAAATGAGTTTCATATCTACTTCAATAAAGAAGGTAAGATAAAGTAATGTAATAAGGATAATGTTATGAATTTATATTTAGAATCACTTTTATTGCAGTCATTCATTTTTTTTTAAATTAATTATCTCACTCATCAAATTACTTTACAGGAACATATGGTCTTCTTCAATCTCTGAAATATAACCTCTGTAGTTACAAAATCACCTATGCATTACCAATATACAGCTTTGTTCACTGTGGTAGTACCTGTACAGCTCTGTAATCACCCAAGGAATACCCGTGCACTTACAAAATTACTCAGGCACAACTGATGTATTCCTGCAATCACACAGGCACTAGTAATCCACCCATACAATAACTCAGGCATTATCCATGTACTGTTCCAATCATCTATCAACTACCCATGCAGTTTTGTAATCATCTAGACACTACTCATTTACTCTTTCGAATACCTAGGCACTACTGATGCACTCATCTAATCCCCCAATCACTAGCCATGCACTTATCCAATCACTCTGCCAATACCCAAGCACTTATAAAATCACGATGAACTATCCTTGCATTCCTCTAATCATCCAGTCAGTACCCATGTACTCATGCAATGACCTAGGTACTAACCATGTATTCAAGCAATCATTCAGACATTACCTATAAAGTAATGTAATTACCCAGGCATTAAGCATACACTTGTAAAATGAACCAAGCAATACCCATGCACTAAGAAAATCATGCAGGCACAACACATGTACTCCTGCTATCACCCAGGCACTACTCATGCAGTAATGCAATAACCCAAGCACTACCCATGCACTGCTCCAATCACCCATGCACTACCCTATGCAGTCCTCTAATCACCTAGACTATACTCATTCACTTCTTCAATTATGCAGGCAATTCCTATGCACTCCAGCAATCACCCTGTCACTACTCATGCACTCCTCCAATCACCCAGCCAGTACCATGTACTTATCCAATTACTCCACCAATACCAAAGCACTTTTGAGATCACCATCCAGTATCCCTCCACTCCTTGAAGCATCCAGGCAGTACCCATGTACTCATGCAATGACCCAGACACTAACCATGTATTCAATCAATCATCCAGATATTACCTATAAAGTAATGTAATTACCCAGGCATTAAGCATACACTTGTAAAATCAACCAAGCAATACCCATACACTCACAAAATCATGCAGGAACTACACATGTACTCCTGCTATCAGCCAGGCACTACTCATACACTTATGCAATAACCCAGGCACTACCCATGCACAGCTCCAATCACCCGTGCACTACCCCATGCACTCCTACAATCACCCTACCAGTACCATGTACTTAACCAATCACTCCGCCAATACCCAAGCACTTATAAATACACTATGCACTATCCTTGCTTTCCTCTAATCATCCAGTCAGTATTCATGTATTCATGCAATGACCCAGGCTCTAACCATGCAGTGCTACAATCACTTATGCACTATCCATGCTTTCCCGTAATCACCTAGCCACTACTCATTCACTCCTTCAATTATCCAGGTAGTATCCATGCAGTCCAGCAATCACCCTGTCACTACCCGTGCACTCCTCCAATCACCCAGCCAGTACCATGTACTGATCCAATCACTCCGCCAATACCCAAGCACTTATAAATTCACCATGCACTATCCTTGCAGTACTTTAATCATCCAGTCAGTACCCATATACTCATGCAATGACCTAGGCACTAACCATGCACTGCTACAATCACCTCTGCACTACCCATGCAGTCCTCTAATCACCTACACACTATTCATTCAGTCCTTCAATTACCCAGGTAGTACCCATGCATTCCACAAATTACCATGTCAATACCCATGCACTCCTCCAATCACCCAGCCAGTACCATGTACTTATCCAATCACTCCGCCAATACCCAAGCACTTATAAATTCACCATGCACTATTCTTGCAGTACGTTAATCATCCAGTCAGTACCCATATACTCATGCAATGACCCAGGCACTAACCATGCAGTGCTACAATCACCTGTGCACTACCCATGCAGTCCTCTAATCACCTAGCCACTACTCATTCACTCCTTCAATTATCCAGGTAGTATCCATGCAGTCCAGCAATCACCCTGTCACTACCCATGCAATCCTCCAATCACCCAGCCAGTACCATGTACTTATCCAATCACTCCGCCAATACCCAAGCACTTATAAATTCACCATGCACTATTCTTGCAGTACAATAATCATCCAATCAGTACCCATATACTCATGCAATGACCTAGGCACTAACCATGCACTGCTACAATCACCTGCGCACTACCCATGCAGTATCCAATCACTCCAGCAATACCCAAGCACTTATAAATTCACCATGCACTATCCTTGCAGTACTTTAATCATCCAGTCAGTACCCATATACCCATGTAATGACCTAGGCACTAACCATGCACTGCGACAATCACCTGTGCACTACCCATGCAGTCCTCTAATCACCTAGCCACTACTCATTCACTCCTTCAATTATCCAGGTAGTATCCATGCAGTCCAGCAATCACCCTGTCACTACCCATGCAATCCTCCAATCACCCAGCCAGTACCATGTACTTATCCAATCACTCCACCAATACCCAAACACTTATAAATTCACCATGCACTATCCTTGCAGTACTTTAATCATCCAGTCAGTACCCATGTACTCATGCAATGACGCAGGCACTAACCATACACTGCTACAATCACCTCTGCACTACCCATGCAGTCCTCTAATCACCTACACACTACTCATTCACTCTTTCAATTATCCAGGTAGTACTCATGCATTCCACAAATCACCCTGTCACTACCCATGCACTCCTCCAATCACCTAGCCAGTACCATGTACTTATCCAATCACTCCACCAATACCCAAGCACTTATAAATTCACCATGCACTATCCTTGCAGTACTCTAATCATCCAGTCAGTACCTATGTAGTCATGCAATGACCTAGGCACTAACCATGCAGTACTACAATCACTTGTGCACTATCCATGCAGTCCCGTATTCACCTAGCCACTACTCATTCACTCCTTCAATTACCCAGGAACTACCCATGCACTCCAGCAATCACCCTGTCACTGCTCATGCACTCCTCCAATCACCTAAGCACTACCCATGCACTCATGGAATCACCCTGGCACTACTTATACACTACTCTATTCACCCATGCACTACTGATGCACTCCTGCAATTACCCATGCACTATGCTTTTACTCCTCCAATCATCTAGGCACTACCCATGCAGTCCTGCAATCACCCAGGTACTACCCATGCACTTCTCCAATAACTCAGGCAGTACCTATGCACTCATGCAATCACCCAGGCATTACCCATGCCCTCCTTCAATCACCCAAGCACTACCCATACACTCAAGCAATTATTCAGCCAATACCCAAGCACTTATGAAACCATCCAATCACTATCCATGTACTCCTCCAATCACTCAGGCACTACTTATCCACTCATACAATAACCCACGCATTATCCATGCACTCCTTCAATCACCCAGATGCTATCCTTGCACTTATATAATCACCCACACATTAATCAAGCACTTATAAAATCACTCAGATTCTATCCATGTATGTTATGTTAAAAATATTTGTAGAGCGCACTTACACCAAGCGGTTTCATGGCGCTGAAGGCAGGAGGGCGACAGTGGTATGATGACAGAAGCTTTACTCATATACCTGAGAGAACAGAAGGGTCTTAAGAAGTGGTCTGAATTGGGCGTAAGAGGTTACTGACCTCAGTCCAGGGGGAAGAGAGTTCGAGAATTGAGGGGCCAGGAAAGAGAATCTGAGGCCACCGTGTTTTTTGCGTTTGAAGGTGGGGGTGGTGAGCAGGTTAAGATGGGAGGAGCGAAGTTCACAAGACAGGGCATAACGATGGATCCTAGACGAGATAAATGCTGGGCCATGGCCGGCAAGGGCTTTAAAGATGGTGCAGCCCAATTTAAATGCACAGCGTTTAGCCACCGGAAGCCAATGGAGGCTCTTCATCAGGGGGCGGACATGTTGGTATCTGGGTTGATGGAAAATGAGCCTGGCTGCTTGGTTTTGTACCAGTTTCAAACGCTGGAGTTGATATGCCGGAATACCGACATAGAGCGAGTTGGCATAATCAATACGAGAGATGACCAAGGCCAGGATGACTAAGGTCAAGGCCTCGGTGGTCAGAAATCTACAGATCTTCTGGATTCTGCGTAGGTGGAAGAAGCAGGTAGATACCACTGCGCTAATCTGAGGTTTCATAGACAGGTCATTGCTGATTATGACCCCTAGGCTTTATACAGATTCTACTGGGCGAGGCGGACTACCTAGGAGAGGGGGACAGAAATTGGAACTCCAAGGGTTGGTGGTGCCTCCAGTCAGAATCAACTCAGTTTTGTCGGGGTTAAGTTTTAGTTGGTTAGCGTACATCCATTCGCTAATATAGCTCATGGTGTATTGAAAGTTGGATACTGAGGTGTTGGAAGAGTCAATTTCGAACACCAGCTGGAGGTTGTCAGCATAGTTGAAAGTTACAACTCTACTTTTGCGTAAGGACCAGATCAAAGGTAGCATGTACAGATTAAACAGGAGGGGCGAGAGGGAGGAACCCTGGAGGACCCCGCAGGTCAACCTAGCTTTCTTGGCTGAGAAGTTGGCGAGACGGACTGCCTGGAATCGGTTGTGTAGGAAGGAGGAGATCCACTTCAGAGCCAGACCCTGGATGCCAGCATTACTGACACGATCAATCAGGAGGTCATGATCGACTGTGTCAAAAGCGGCTGACAGATCCAAAAGTACCAGGGCCTGGTGATGTTTTTATCAGCCCCTCTCCTAAGCTCATCCATAACTGCTAGGATGACTGACTCCGTGGAGTGTGCTGGTCTAAATCCTACCTGATGGGGGTCGAGGAACTGAGAATGCTCAATGAATGAGCTCAGACAGTTTGCTACGTGGGCCTCTAAGATCTTACTAAGGTAGGGGAGTAAAGAAATTGGGTGGAAGTTGCTCAGGACCAGGGGGTCAGCGTTGGGTTTCTTCAGGATTGGGACAATTTCAGCATGTTTAAAGGTGTCTGGGACAATGCCTTGTTTAAGAGAGTTGTTGAGGAGTGAGAGGGGCGGGTCTGGGAAGGTAAGGAAAGCCTCTTGTAGGATGTGAGGGGAGCAGCAATCGGTAGGGGAGCCTGATCCAATTTTTTTTAGTAAGACAAAAAACTCTTCCCTGGAGATCGGGGGGATTTGGTCCAGCACAAGGGGATTTTTGCATGTGATAGGGGAGGCAGTTGAGAGTGTGGGAGGAGGGATGCTGCTTTTAATGGTGGCAATTTTCTCGATGAAATACGAGTTCAAGGAATCACATAGTGATTGTGAGGGGACAGGTTTTGCTATCACTCTATCAGGTTGTAGTCCTTCAATCAGTCAGGCAACAATTCATACAACACTCAGAATTTTTTTCTTCTTTAAACCAAATAGGCGGTTCTGAAAAGAACCATTTTTTTCCTTCTTTTGTTGTTTTCTTCTTTTTTTTGTATTTTTTAAACTATTTTTTACATTTTTTTGGTGTTTTTTTTATTGAAAAAGTGAAAAGAAGCCAACAACAAAAACATGGCAAAAAATATACAATTTAAAGTCATTGCATAAAGGAAAAAAAATAAAATAACATTTGTGACTCTGGATTGCAATCATTGACTGCTCCCCAACACAAACAGTCTTTCTGCATTTAATGTACACCTGCTCTACTCGAGCCAAATCTGGATGAATGTTGATTGTGGCAGGTGTTGTGCCACTAGAAGAAGTACTGGGCCCATCTTGTGCTTCTTTGTCTTGTTGCTGCCTTAGTTGCTCTCGGGAAGCCGTCTTGGGTGAATCGTTTGCAGATGCTTGAGCATCGATGATGTGCCACAAGAGTATTTCTTGTCAGATCCACGCAAAAGCACTTGCTCGCAAATTGTGCAAGTAACTTTCCTGGCATTAACTTTCTTTTCACCAGGAGGTATGCTAAAAAATGCCCGAACAACACTTTCATACCTCTTCTTCCGGGGTTCTTCCAGGTCTTCCTCTTCCTCTGGTGGAAGTTGCTGTGATGGTGGTACAGCAGCCATTTGGAGGAAAAGTAAAATAAACACCAAAAAGATATAAAAACACACCTAAGAGAGAACAGGTCTGTCTCTATAGATGATCCTGAAAGAATGAAACAAAAATGGGTGGGGTCCTTCAACTTCTAGAATAAAAAGCCTGTAAACCAATGAAAACCTTTCTTTTGAAGTCACATGGGATCCACGCAGGGAGCGCGCTGCAGCGCGCAACATAAGCGCACCCGACGCGATTCCGGAAAAATACATTTTAAAATAATATATCTTTATTCCAGTTACAAATACATGACATTTATAATTATCTTAAATCATGTCTTGGTGGAATATATACAATAAAGTTATATATACATACTTTTAAAAGTTAAAAATTTACGATAGAGTTGCGCACCCAGCGCGACATCGCAACTCACGTACGTGACGTTACGCGGGGCTGGAACCGCGCACCGGTCGCTTATGATACGCGCAACGTACACGACTTAACCAATATGGCAGCGAATTACTTGAATTCGCGCACCAATTGAGACAGGTGCACGATGGGTGCGCGAATCATTTAAAAAAAAAAAAATTTAAATGTATATTTTAATTTTTGAAAAGTAAAAACATAAATTTTACAAGAATTTTGAAAACAAAAATAACATTTCTTGCACATTATACTTAGATATTAGCATTAAAAAAAAACTTTGAAATTTAGTAAAAAAAACATAGGTTTCAGGAACATTATAGTTAGAAATTAGCATTAAAAAACTTTTGAAATTCACTGAAAAAACCATAGGTTTCAGGGACGTTATAGTTAGAAGTTAGCATTTAAAAAACCTTTGAAATTCCCTGAAAAAAACCATAGGTTTCAGGGACGATCTAGTTAGTAATTAGCATTTAAAAAACCTTTGAAATTTACTGAAAAAACCATAGGTTTCAGGAACGTTATAGTTAGAAATTAACATTTAAAAAATCTTTGAAATTCCCTGAAAAAACCATAGGTTTCAGTGACGTTATAGTTAGAAATTAGCATTTAAAAATCTTTGAAATTTACTGAAAAAACCATAGGTTTCAGGAACGTTATAGTTAGTAATTAGCATTTAAAAACCTTTGAAATTCAGTGAAAAAACCATAGGTTTCAGGGACGTTATAGTTAGAAATTAGCATTTAAAAAACCTTTGAAATTCACTGAAAAAAACACAGGTTTCAGGGACGTTATAGTTAGTTGGACATTTCGCTTGTACAAAACCAGAGAAATTCGGCCGTTATAGTTAGTAGAGCTAACTATAACTCGCGCCCCCGCAATGCACTGCTGATGACATCACATATTACATCATTCATGACATGGTAAGTGACATCACTGATGACATCACAGATGACATCTCAAATGACATCACTGATGACATCACTGATGACATCATCCACGTGATAATCTGATGCACCTCCTCACACCCTAATATAACCTTTGATGCACCCACTCTAAAATACAGACTACCATTTTTGAAACCATAGACACGCCAATCCCAGTTACTACATACCCACTCACTGATTCCTAGGTCTACACACACATCCACTTATTTACCCACACAGTCATTCATACATGCAGTCACTCATCAATACAGCACTATCATATGCACTCATACACCTATACAGACACTCACACATTGCCACTCACCCAAAGAGTTAGTCACACACCTAGTCAGTCATGCAAAAAATCAATCACACTTCTATTTACTCACCTATACAGTTATACACACACCACCTCACTTATTCATACATACACTAACACATAGTTACTCTCTTATACAATCATTGATACAAGCACACACTCATCCATACAGGCACTCTCACAATAACTCACTCTCACATATAGTCATTTATATACTCCAACATTCACATATACTGCCTTTCACATATGTAGTTACTCACACATGTACCACTGAGACATCCATTCACTCACCAACACACCCATACACACACTCACCCAACCATACAGCCCTTCACAGATGCACTCTTGAACCCATACACCCAGTGAATCACCCACTCACACATCTATGCACAGAGTCACACTAATACAGACACTCAGGCACCCGTACAGATACTCAGACAACCAATCAATAACCCATATAAACAGTTATGTAGCTACTCACCAACCCATGCAACCGCTTACACACCAACTGACAGACTGATACAGACATTTACACAGTATAGTCACTAACCTATGCATTCACTAAGACACGTTTAATCACTCACTTATACAGACAGTCACGCACCTAGTAAAATATCCATTCAAACATTTATACACCCACTTACTCTTCAATACACCTTGGCATATATATATATATATATAAAACATACTTAAACCTTTTAGAAACACACAGTCACTGGATGATGTCATCAGTGATGTCATTTGAGATGTCATCAGTGATGTCACTGGCCATGTCAAGAATGATGTAATATGTGACGTCATCAGCAGTGCATTGCGGGGGCGCGAGTTATAGTTAGCTCTACTAACTATAACGGCTGAATTTCTCTGGTTTTGTACGAGTGAAATGTCCAACCTACTATAACGTCCCTGAAACCTGTGGTTTTTTCAGTGACTTTCAAAGGTTTTTTAAATGTTAATTTCTAACTATAACGTCCCTGAAACATATGGTTTTTTCAGTGAATATTCATATATGTCTTGTCTGTCGTCTGAGAGAAAACGTATGTGTCTACATGCCCCGTTTTCGAGACGCTTTACTCGTCCACCCGCCGGATTAAACCCGGATACGCGGTACACGTTACATTGCAGAAGTATTCACTCCTTCCTCCGGACATCGGCTCCCATACTACCGTTTGGATTCATCCCTAAGCCTGCAGCCCAGCCTTGCACATGCTGCCTCCTAAAGATGTGGATTTGATGCCCTAGACCGCAGCCCAGCCATTCTTGAGGCTGCCCCCATTCAGTGACGCCTCTACAGTAGTTCCTGAGTTACAGACTCCTGCCCTTCCTCTTCTTGATTCTCTGCTCCTCAGTTACAGTGCCAGCAGAGCACTTTTCAAGAATTTTGTAACCATCGTCCTGATGATGACCTTAATTTAACTAGGTCGAAACGCCGTCGACTTCCCAACGTCATTCGCGGCACCCAAAAGGGGTCATTTACAAACAATGTAATTGTACCTGTAATTGTAAATACTTTTGTTTGACCTACGTTATTGTTTCACATTGTTTTCTCCGCCGCCTCACGTTGTTCCTTAATCACTTGTGTCTCTGCGCCGTTTACTCACTGCAACACTTCCAGTGCACAATTGGTTGTTATGGTTACTGCAATTTAGTTGTATTATAGTGCTTCTATATGCAAATAACAACCCTCTCACTCTTTTTGGTCTCCCTCATCCCCTTTTTTCCCTGTGCTATGTGATTGATGCACTTTCTATGAACAGTCCCCCCTACATGATATACCAGTTGAGACGTTGTTTTATTTTATATATATACATGCCCCGTTTGGCACGCAATAATCTAAGTGTGCATAAGCATGAGACAATTACCTGATCAGGGGTGTGATTCACTCCTTAACAAAAATGCTTTTGTGTTTTCTATTATAGAGACCATTTGAGGGAAAATGTCCTATATGGTATGTATGAATGCATGCTTCATGTTTAGCGTACTGTGTAAACCAGCATTAGGTGTTGGTATTTAACACAATCTGTTGAAAATCTATGGATTTAGTCAGTCCTGAAGAAAGCCTGATGACCCTGAGTGGCACTAGTAACAGGCTGAAACATGTCGACCGTACTGAGCTATAGATGTTAAGGTTCATTGCACTCATAGAACATCACACTGTTTTTATCCTAGCTAAAGCACCTTATTAATAAACAAGAATTAGAATCCCGAAAGCTTATTTAACTTGCACTTAGGTTTCAGTAAGAGCTCTGCCTATAAACTGCGTTGAGCCCACCCACTCACACTAGGTGCAGCGGGTGAGGATCCAATGATGAAGCATGCCACTGGTGGTACTAGGGGGTGAGGATCCTACTAATATATCCATGTGATGCAAGTGCGGCACCGAATCACCTGGGTGCAGATCCCTTTCTACTGTGTTAAATATTGAAACCAGTTAATTTGACCTCTTACAATCTTAGGAGCTCATCAGTTGTGAGGCTTTCCCTCTTTTGTGTACTGATTTTTGCTATGTAAAGAATAGACAAGGTTTATGTGGTATTTGGAAATGAGAAATTCCTTTTGATTATCCTGGTGCTCACCGGAAGTAATGGTACTGAGAAGCTGGAGAGAGACTGAAAGCGCTCTGCATAATTGCTCATAATCCATGTGATTTTTGCCTGTTTTCATCTGAAGACATGCAAAAAACATATAAACAACAAGCAACATACTGACACATGAAAGTATGAAGCCGCAGATTGGGAAACTGAATTTTTGCTTTTAAGATTAAGTAACACTAGAAGTGCTAAAAATGCACATCTCTTGATAAAGCACATACCGCTTCTTGCACCTTGTGAGAAACATATACACACCTGGCTAAAGCTCACAGTCTTACCTCTACCCGGGTCTGCTGTTTGTTTTTGTCCAGACAGACCACTTCAATATGATCCAATACTAAATGAACTACATGATAAAATTCTTTGTATGCCAAAAAAACACAGAAATGTCGAGATTTATTAGTATGATTTGAAAATCTCTGATAAAGCTAAACATTTCAACTTTAAGTAATCTGTGCTGTTGTACGGACATTCTTCGTAGGCATGTCAGCCCTTCACAGAGTGCTTACAGTAACTCCTTCAGCTTGCAAGCCCCTTCAGCTACTTTGATGGTAATTTTTTTTAAAACTAAGGGGCATATTAGCAAGACCGGCGATAAAATTATCGCCGTTTTAGCGGCAGGAAACTGCCGCAAAAACGGCGATAATGGGCTTGATAATATGCGTTATAGAATTCCAATAGAAGCCCATGTTAGATGTGCAGGACATCTAACCTGGGCTTCTATTGGAATTCTGTAACGCATATTAGCAAGCCCATTATCGCCGTTTTAGCGGCAGTTTCCTGCCGCTAAAACGGCGATAATTTTATCGCCGGTCTTGCTAATATGCCCCTAAGTCTGTCTTTTCCTTTTCCCACATCCATTTCATGAAGCCCTTAGGACTCTCCAAATAAACTTTTTGTAGTGTCTCTGTACCTTAAGTTTGATCCTCCTCATCCCTTAACACATACGCTTGTATTGTAATTGTAATTGCATTTATATAGCGCTTACTACCCCTGATGAGGCATCATAGCACTTTTTGGTGAGTGGCATGCTACTCCAGAACCCAAAAAGAATTATTAGTGAATTAGTATAAGGAAATATGAATTAATTTGAGCAGTGGACATGTCTGTTAGCTAGATTAAAAAGGATAATGGAGGGATAGAAGAAGGAATGGTCTAGAAAAAGTGTTTATTTTTAAATCAAAGCAGTGGGAGGAGGTTTGGAATGAGTAAAGCTGAGATGGAGGGGGAAGAGTCTCTAGAAGTGGATTAGAGGAAAGATATAAATGTAAATGTCCAGTATTTGTAAAGCGCGAACAATTACCCGAAGGTGTCAAGGCGCTGGGGGCCGTCGGGAAGATTAAGCGAGCTATTGCCCAGAGTCACATGGTGCTGGGCTATTCTGACACCGGCGATCGAACCGTGAGCCCCCGGGTTCTGGAGTCAGATGCCCTGGCCGCTGCGCCACACCTCTTTGAATGAGTCTAAGAGGGATACATGAAGGAAGGGTTTATAAAGGCTTTTTTGGGAGATCTGAATAGTAAAAAGTTGTTTGGGATGATGCAAGGAAGGATAGAGGAGGGAAGAGTCTAGAAAAGGTTATTTTGGGATCATAGCAGTAGAATGACATTTGAGTTGAGTTGGAGAGAGGAGTTAAAGGATATATGTAAAGAGGTATAGAGTGAGATATAGGGTGGTGCATTGGAGATTCTGAATTTTATTTATTTTAACAGTAGGAGTAAAGTAATAAATATACAGATACAAAGGTACATGGAAGGTATACACGTATAAGGAAGGTAATATATCAATATTTAAGTTGGATTTAATAAACTCGGACTTTCAAGTATTGCTGTACTTTAAGCTAATTTATTTGTGTTTATGTGTTTATTTTATTTTTTCTGTTAATAATTTAATAGTAAAGCAATTGTAGCTAAACAGTTCTAATAAAATGTACATATTGAATAAAATGTACATATTGTGATAGATAAATACTTGGGGTGCCTTAAGCATCTAACTGAATAACTTATATGAAAACTATGCAGTGACCCATATACATGTTAAGCATAGAATAATATAACCATAAGTAAGAGGTACATTTGTTAAGCAGACATAACAAATATCTATGTATCTATAAACATAATTATTATACACATTTATGCAAAGGAATACACATATCTAGATACATACATATGATCAAATTATATGCTTATATACACAGGGATATGCTGTACATTTGAGTATGGTGGGAAGAGCCAACTCTTGAGTTGTCTTCTGAAGATGAGGTAGTTATCCGTGGATCTTAGGTTTAGGGGTAATGAGTTCCATAGTTAGGTTGCTTGAAAAGAGCAGGATGTGCCACCTATGTTTTTTTTCTTGTATGGTGGGATTTTGAGTTGAGATGATAATCTACAATGGAGGTTCCTTTGTTGAATGTATTTGGTGATTTTAATCCTGATGAAGGGTGGCCCTGTTCCATGTATTGCTTTGTAGGTGATACAAAGCAGCTTAAATTTTGATCTTCTGGCAACCGGTAACTTTTGGGCCTTAAGGCAGGGGAAATGTGGTCGTGTGGCTTTACATGTAGGAGTAGTCTGCCAGCAAAGTCCTGAATCCGTTGTAGTCTTTCCATAGTTGATAAAGATGATTTGTGGTAGAGGCCATTGGCGTAATCAAGTTTAAACATTACAAGACAGTACAAGAGATATAGTAGGTTGGACCTTGTGTAATGAAGCTTTATCTTGCTAATTTGTCCACCTGGCATTCATTGATAGCCAAGGTTTCTTACTTCCTTAGATTCTTAAGGTGGCGTCCCCAGGTCGTCAGGCAGGCGGCTAGTGGGTCAATGATGCATTTGTAATCTGACACCCAGCAGAGATGGTTGACACACTGATGTGAGTAGTGCAGAATTTGGTAAATTAGTAGAAAATGTGAGTACGCTCAACAGTCTGCGACTGGAGACAATGTTGGCTCTGAGGAATGCCAAATCTCATTTTACCCAAAGCAGCAAAAATCTTTGTGCCTGCTCTGCTTTGACATGGACTCTGGCCTTTGAGAAACCAAAATTACATCTTGGGAATACTGTGTGCTTTGTATTAAGCGATGTTTACACCTTTTCTAGGAATGCATGAGATTTCCTTTATCACTCTAAAGATTTATGGTTCTTTTAATAATGTCCGCAGATACTGCTCTATTTCCCCCATTCTTAAAACATATCCCTAAATACTTCTGGAGTATGCCAAACTGGCTTTGTTCGCATTGTGTTTTATTACATGCATTTCTTGGTGGAGCATTTGCCAGGGCCTCCAGTTGAAGGAATTATAAGGATGATAGTGGGTTAGTTAACCTATTGTGTATATATATATATATATATATATATATATATATATATATATATATATATATATATATATATATATATATCTGATACATCTGTTGATGTTTTTACTGCATTAAATGCTGTGTTATAGACCCATGAAATAAGCTCAATATTTCACGTGCCCCTTTGATATTTGAGTTTCATAATCATAATGGTAGCCCTTGAACTACTCTGCTGAGTTTTACCCTTGAGAGGGGCACTCAAATCATGTAGCAATACAGAAACAAATTAAATGAAAGGATTATCTAGATTAAGCCACAAGAAAAGGCAAATTATTTGATGCATTCTCTGGCAGTAGTATATTAATCCAACTGAGCTACAGGCATTTTTATAGAAATAACTATGTGACAAGGGAGGTAAGTCCATCATTTTGTAGTGATAAATGCCCAAGAATCACATAATTCCACTGTCCCTGACTATTGTCTATTGTTTTAATAGACAATCTACTCAGAATTGATAAATCATAAACAAATATCCTAATTCCAATTACGGTCCATTGTTTGCTGCACCTGGGAGAGAACAGCTTCAACAATATCTTCCTTCTACAGACAGAACGGGTTTTTAAACTCTAAGGGTGTCTTTTTCCCGAAATTCTTCATTTATACTACGTAATAAAGTATGGATAACTAATTTCTACTCCAGACAGCCAAACAGTGTAGTTTAGTATTTCATTTACTGTGCTCTATAAACATTTTCCTTTTTAAACAACCTCCCTTTTGAAGTTAAGTATCCTACAATTAACATTTAATATAAAAAATACGGTCCCGTAATATGATTCTACATGAGCAAGTGGAGCTTCTGGTAACATTTACATACTTCTCTTCCTTTGGCTGAGAGGCTTACGGTGTCATCAGATCCCCTCAACAGAAGTATTGGACTATATTACACTGCTGCAAGTCAGGTTACCCTTGTCTGCCTACCTTTTTTTTTTCTCTAGCTCTGTATATCCACATAATTTGACAGACAACACAACTGGCTATGTTTTAGCATGTACGGTTTTTGTCACAAGGTTTGCAGGGGAAGGTTCAGGTTTAGCATTTTTTAAAAAAATTTGTTAGAACTAGGGGTCTCTAGTTGGCAGAGGTAGGTACCTTTGTCCAAATAGGGACCCTTGCTTCTAGTCAGGGTAAGGGGGATACACTACTAAAAATAACCCCTGCTCACCCCCTTGGTAGCTTGGCACGAGCAGGGAGGCTTATCTCAGAGGCAGTGTGTAAAGCATGTACACATGCTACAGATGGACACCACACAGGTTGTATTATAAAAATAGGTATTTTTATATAGACTTAACACAAGACCCAAAAAGACAAAAATCCACAATACACTATGAAAAATATGACTGTCAATGGTAGAAAATAGTTCAGTTCAAATGCAGGTGGTAAATGCGACACTCTACGTTCAATGTACCTTTGGATGCGTAACGCGAGACAAACAAAAGAGTTGCAGGGAAGGTGATGCGTTGGTTCCTTACACGCAAGAACGGTGATCCGTCGGTTCCTTGCTCCGGGGGAGGTGATGCGTCGGATCCCTACTGCTGCGTAGGGGACGGTGATGCGTCGGTTCCTTACCGGAGAGGATGTGATGCGTCGGTTCTTCACTGCGTGGGGAGGTGATGCGTCGGTTTCTTATTGCGCTTCTGTGGCGATGCGACCAGCAGCGCCTCGATGCTATGATGACCCGGTGCAATGAAACAAAATGGCGTCTTCTTGATGCTGCAACGAAGGGGGCGATGCGTGCACGCCCGATGGCCATACGTTGACTCGGTGAATCTTCTGAGCCGCGACAGGTCCTGCGACACTCTTCTCCGGTGATGCGTGGCGCTTCGGTGATGCGATGGCGACAGTGGCGGCACGCTTTCTCGGCGCTGCGATGACAGCTGCTGTGGCGGCGACACACTTCTTCTTCGTGAGTAGCGCTTCCAGCTCCCAGCGACACGCAGTCTCTCAGAAGGCCCAAAACCACAGTAGGCACTTCAAATTCCCAGCAAGGGAATTCAGGGGACCTGGTTGGTGAAGTCTTGTATCCCTGAGACTTCAGCAAGAGGCAAGCTCAATCTTCAAGCCCTTGTAGACTTTCTGCAAGATGATGAAAGTAGTCACAAAGATCCTTTCTCCTTTCTTTGGCAATCAGGCAACCACTGCAGGCCAATCCCTCAAACAGCACACAGCATAGGGATAGTCTCCTCCTCCAGTTTCTCTGGTTCCTCTCCTCAGCAAAGGTTCTTCTTGTTTCCCAGAAGTGATCTAAAATCTTGGGGTCTGGGTCCCAATATTTATACTAGCACATTCTTTGTCCTCTGAAGGCAGAGGGTCCTGTACCTAGTCCAAACCAGTTCTGGGTGCATTCTGCCAGTGCACACCTTCTTCCTTTGTCAATGGGGGCCAGAGACATCAGACGCACCCTAGGAGGTGGAGCCAGCATTGTGGAAGGCAGGCACAGCCCTATTCAGGCCCAGGTGCTACTCCTCCCGGTGAGCAGTCAAAATATCGAAAATTAAATATCGACCTACACTAATATTGAGGTGACAATATCGAAGGGACAGAATATCGATGTTAAGAATATCGATGGACAGAATATCGACCCTAAGGTAAGTAATATTGATTTTTTTTTATATCGATGTAAGTAATATCGAAGTTAGTAATATCGATATCAATTATATCGATGTTACTAATATCGATGTTACTAATATCGATATTTATATTATTGTTATGTATTTTATTATGTATTGAATATGTTTGTGTTATATGTGTTTTTGTTAAGTGTTCTACTTGTCTAAAAATATATGTATACAATTTTTATATGTTAATGTTTTTTTAAGTTATTTTAGTTTTTTAGTACCGTAGCGGGTTGTGGGTTTATAGGGGAATAGGGTGGGAAGTAATTTAATTATACTAAATTAATTATTAATTTTTAGGAATTATAAATTAATTTTAATTATTTTTTGCGTTTAAGTTCTGGAGCGGGTTGTGGGTTTATAGGGGAATAGGGTGGGAAGTATTTTAATTGTAATTAAGTAATAATTTATTTTAATTAATTGGTATTGATAATTATATTATTGTTAATTAACAAATAATTGGTAATTAATTTTTATTAATTGGTTATTAATTTTTATTAATTGATTAATTGATCATTATGTTAAGTGTATTATTTTATTATTGGAGTGTGTTGTGCGTTTATAGGGGAATAGTGTTGGAAGTAATTGAAATTTAATTAAGTAATTATTACATTTATTGTTGGGTATTGATAATTAATTTATTGGACATTAATTATTAATTGGTAAATATTTTAAATTATAATTTCTTTGTTATGAAAATTAATGTATTGTTGTTTTATTATTAATTGGTAATTAAATAGTAAATATTATTTATTGATAAATTTAATTAATATATTAATAAGTAATTATTAATTGGTAATTAATGTTTAATAATTATTATTATTGGTATAAAAAAGCATGTAATTGTTCAATATTTGTTAACTGGTAATTACGTTTTAATAATTAATATGTTTTTTGTTATTAAAAATATTTTATTGTTCAATGTTTATTATTTGATAATTAATATGTATTAATTAATATTTATTGTTATTTATTAATAATTTATTGTTAATACATTTTTCATTGGTAATTATTTTTTAATAATTATTTATTGGTATTTATAAATAGTTTAGAGTTATTTAATAATTAATTCATTAATTATTTTAAATATTATTTTATTTATAAGTATGTTATTTTTAACTTCTACGCTATACAACACTTTCCCTACTGTTGCACTCTCTGGAGTTGGAATAGTAATGTTTACCCCTACGCTATCCAACACTTTCCCTACTGTTGCACTCACTGGAGTGGGAATAGTAATTTTTACCCTTACGCTATCCAACGCTTTCCCTACTGTTGCACTCACTGGAGTGGGAATAGTAATTTTTACCCTCCCGCTATCCAACGCTTTCCCTACTGTTGCAATCCCTGGAGTGGGAATAGTAATTTTTACCCCTACGCTATCCAACACTTTCTCTACTGTTGCACTCTCTGGAGTGGGAATAGTAATTTTAAGCTCTACGCTATCCAACATTTTTCTTACTGTTGTTTTTTTGGAGTTGGAATAGTAGTTTTATTCCCTCCGCTATTTAATATTTTTTGTATTATTTTAGTTAATGTAGTATATAATTAATTTTAAAAATATTAAAAGTAAAAAAATTATTTTTTAATTTGTTATACATAATTATTTAATTTTTATTTATGTTATTGTTTTATGTGTATAGATGTATTTGTAATTTATAATATTTTTTAATAATTTATAATTTATTAAAATAATTATTAAAACTGATTATTAAGGGGCCCATTACGATACCCGGCGTAAAAAAATCCGCCAGGCATGGAAGCGGCAAAAATCCGCCCGCACACACCGCCTGAACACCGACCACGCCATTATGAGTACACAAACCGAAAACCGCCATCGGCGGAAAATCACACAAAATACCGCCCGCCATCGTCCGAGTCGGAGTCAAACCGCCCGCCACGGACGGAAACACGCACGACAACACAAAACCGCCCGCCCACACGGCCGACACACCGCACGTGAAATTACGATCGCACCGCCATGAGCGCGGAAAAACAACAAATATACCGCCCGCCAGCGCAAACAACGCCGATGAGAATCGACACGGCAGAAGCCATGGCGCCCACGTACCTGCACAGAAACCATCCGCACACAAAACCAATAGCACACAACATGGCCAACAAGTCCACACAGCAAGGCACACACAAATACACAAGCACAGTACACATCCCGAAAACACCCCCCGGACAAACAAAAAATACAAAGGCCAGAACCCCAGACACAACACACCTGAAAACAACAGACCATGAGGACACACCCACATAGGTGAGTACAAAAGCAGCACTCCCACAGACCACAACCCCTTGCTACATTGCAAACCAGAGAGGAGAGGAGAGGACACAGTGACACAGCAAGGACAGCAGCACACCACAGAAACGCACACATCACAACCACCACCACCACCACCAAACACCGGCACCACAAACCCCCTACACATTACACAACACACACCGCACCAGCACCACAAACACCATGGCACCACAAAGGATGCCCAAGTTCACGCCCATGGAGCTGACGGTCATGGTCGACGAGATCATCAAGGTGTACCCACAAATCTATGGGAACATGGTCCAGCACACACCACTAGCCACCAGAAACAGAATGTGGAACCGGATCGTAGACCAGGTCAATGCAGTCGGGACCCTGCCCAGGAACAGAGTCGAGATTAACAAACGTTGGAATGACGTAAAGAGCCTGGTCAAGAAGAAGGAGGGCAAAAACAGAGAGCTGGCTGCCGTCACTGGCGGAGGGAATCCCTCGCTCTTTAAGACCTTCAAAGCGTGGGAGGAGAAGGTGCGAGTCGTAATACATCCGGAGATCCTCGCCGGATTAGCAGGGGGAGTGGAGGCTGGTAAGTACAAACTAATGTATACTAGCACACCGCTATGTACTCACATGCGCAACTACCATGCCACAGCTCCCAGGGACAAACACCCCCATGTCCAGCACACAATACACAACACATCACACGCACATGCAACAGACACTACCACACACAGCCCAAACCGAACAACTGTAAGATGCGTGGGGACATGTGTACACTAAGCCAGCCACGTAACCACCAACAGGTCCCCAAATATGCCAGAAGCGCCACAACGAGCACCCACCACACCCATGTGTCCGCCACAGCTGCACTAACCGACAAGTAACAGGTAAGTGGCAGGAACACAAAGTGCAGTGGGTGGGACGGTGGACAGCCCAAGTACAACACACACCAGGCCCCAGTCCCACAGCACAGCAAGGAGGAGCATCCCCCACACCCCACAGCCACGTGTCAGCCACCGCAGTGCACAACGACAGCCGAAAGGCAGACATCACGGTCCACAGCAATCGGTGTCAGTGGGTGTACAGCCACCCCCACGACCCACTACACCCCCCACCCCCACAGACCTGCAACATGGAGCACCCCCGCTTAGAGCCATGTGGCATCCAGTACAGTGCACGCACGAACAACTTGCAGGTGGGAAACTGGACAGGGCTGGATTACTGGAGGCATGAGGACCATAACACCACCAACACATGGGACATGTCACGTAGCACACGAACACGCAGCACCGCCCACCGTCACGAACAAGTGAACAATGTGCACACGGACATGAACAACAGACTCACACCCCACATGACCCATCACAGACATAGCAACACCCAAGGAGCCACGTCTGCATGCACAAGCCACACTGAATATAGTCCCACATGGCAGCCACTGTGCAACTCATCACACACAACCGAAACACCATTGAAGTCCTGTCCATGTAGCCCCCACTGCCTGTCAACCCCACACCCCACAACTACGCCTATGTAAGACAAACAACACTAGACGCAACAGAGCGGAACAACAGAAATGCACACGAACACCACTGAACCCATCAAACTCACAGACACACCATGCACATACAACATACCATCCATCCCATCCGTCAGCCCCAGTCACATGAAAGGCATGTCATCCGCACAGCTGCCACACATACAGCAGTCACGCTAAGACACATGCCCATGACCAACCATGTGCCAGAAGTCAATTAAGCGCACGACACACTGTGAGCAACAACACACAACATGGGCCACACCCCCCCGAGCACTGCAGTGATGCACATGGCACAGGGCAGCACGCACACCAAGGAGATGGGACAACTGCAATACGTTGGCTGGCACACAACTATCACTCACTCATAACGATGTGTCCAATGCCATGTCCAGTAACCACAACAGACAGCAAATATGCAGGGCATGTCAGGCATGCACACACCTCAGACCATGCACTGTCATGCTGCCACAACACATGTCACGTTCGGCACCCATGGCTCACAGCATGTACCCCAAAAGCATATCCCCTCCCAAATGCGAATCTGGGGCATGGCCCCCATGTTGCCATATGCGTTCCTAAGCGTTCCATTTGAACCCCAAAAGCATATCCCCTCCCAAATGCGAATCTGGGGCATGGCCCCCATGTGGCCATATGCGTTCCTAAGCGTTCCATATGAACTCCAAAAGCAAAGTACAAACCAGACCCAGGATGGGCCAGGAGCCCGCATACACCAGAGTCACAATGAGTAGGGGCACAGCAACACACCCATCGGCATGGCCAATCCGTCCCATGCCACATGTGCACAGCACACAGTCCCATTGCCTAGCACACACAACTACAGATGCCACAGCCACACACTCGCCTCCGGGAAACCCATGTACGAGATTGCACGAACTGCCAATGTCAGACGACTAATACATACTTCGCCAGGTGCAACACAATAACAAATCTCATTCTCTCCACAGGTGACGAACTGCTGGACGCTGGGGATGGAGACAGCAGCCAGCACAGCCAGCCTACAAGCCCCCAACGAGGACACACGGATCTGGAGGATCTGTCCACCTCTTCGGACACGGACCACCAAGCTGGCCCATCTGGCGTGGCAGGGCCCAGCCGCTCCCCAGGACCCCTCCTACCCACCAACCCATCATCCAGGGATGCTGAACAGTCCCAGTCCCCTGCTGCCACTGTCGTTGCGGCCACACCCACGGTCATTGCGGCCACTACCACTGCCGCAACCGCCACCATCGCCGCACCGACCACCACCGCCTCCACCACCACCACGTCTTCGCTGGCACCAGCCCCAGCGCAGGTGGTGGCCCGGCCGACTGGATCCACCCTGGGAGCCACAGCGAGGACCGTGGTGTGCAATGTGGCTAGTGGGCAGGCCGGTGGCAGCAGGACTGGTAGGAGGAGCAGGGTCAGGGAAACGCCAGCCTCCCTGGGAGCCATGCCCTGCCTCAAATGGCCAGAGTCCTTGGGGCCTATGAAGAGGCCCAAGGACAATGGGCCAGGTCTGCTACTGACACGCGGGAGGTGCTGGGGGTGCTGAGGTCCATGGACGCCCATATGGGCCAATTCGTGTCCCGTATGGACCAACTCGTGGACCTCATGGGCCAGCTGGTGGTGGCGGTGGGGTCACAGGCAAGGCCAGCAACACCACCTCCGCCACCACCTGCTAGGGCGCAGGCTCGGGCAGCAGTGTCCACTTCCCCTGCGTCCACAGCCAGTGAGCACACCTCACCCACCACCAGCAGGTCGCCACCACACACCCCCTCCCAAACGTGGAAGGGGCCGTCCGAAGAGGAAACAGATCTCCCGGGAGGACTTCGCACGCTCCAGTCGCAAGTGAGGCAGCCAGCCAGCCTTCCGCCAGCCTTCCTTGACCAGCCACTGCATTGACTTGCTCTATGATCCCACTCCACACAGCCAGCTGGATGGCATGTGTGTGTTGGACTATGGACATAGAACCAGTGGGTACACCCTGATCATCACGCAGCCATGCCCGACAGCTCATTGTCACTGCACGCACCACTTTTGTCATCACCTTACACACAATCACATGTCACAGTTTGTAATAAATGCACCTTTTTCACTAACTGCTGTTTGTGCCCTGTGTTTTATTTGTACGGAATACAACGGCCACCTTGGGCGGAAGGGCACCTGATGCGTGGCATGGCAATGGAATCCGGAGGGCCTGTAGGGACCTAGGGGTGGGAGACAGAACAGGAGCACATTCAATGAGTGTGTCACACACCCATCACACAGTACATGTCAACAACTACAAGCAATGTACACACATCGCACGGAGCAATAGGGCACAATGCCACAGTCACCAACAGTGGCATACTACCCTGGCCATGGAGCGTTGACACACTGCACGCAGTGAACATACGGCCACCCTGACACAGCACACACACACCTGCACAGATACAGACACATCATCCGTCGTACATGGACACTCACCGTCAAGTGAAGTAGCGGGCGATGAGCTGCTGGCGCACATTCCCAGCTTCCTCCTCTCCGCTGTCCACCTCACTCGAGCTGTCCTGGTCTGCGGGCTGGGGCCCTGGTTGATCTCCGTCATCCACAATGAGGGGGATCTGCTTCCGAATGGCCAGATTGTGCAGCATGCAGCACGCCACCACTATCTGGCACACCTTCTGTGGGGAGTACGCCAGTGCACCCTCGGTGCGGTCCAGGCACCTGAACCTGGACTTGAGGAGGCCAAAGGTACGCTCGACCACACGTCTGGTCCTCCCATGTGCCTCATTGTATCGATCGTCTGCTGGGGTGCGAGGATTCCTCAATGGACTGAGCAGCCATGCCCCATTCGGATACGCAGAGTCACCTGGGTGTGAGGGACACAGAGAACCGTTGCAATTCCAACTGGACAGGGGACAGCATCGCACAACCAGCACGCTACACCACTCCACATACTCACCGACAATACAGGCACGATCCTGTTGCAGATTGGCCATCAGTCGTGGCAAGATGCTGTTGCGCATTATGTGTGCGTCATGGGCCGAGCCTGGAAACTTGGCACACACGTGGGTGATCACCATGTCCGCAAGGCACACCACTTGCACATTCAGGGAGTGCGTGTGCTTCCTGTTGCGGTACAGGTGCTCAGTGGCCTGTGGTGGAACAAGGCCAACATGAGTGCAGTCAATGGCTCCCACGACGTGTGGGATTCTGCCAAGGGCATAGAATGCACCCTTCACTGCCGCCAATTCACGAGCCCTGGGGAATCTGATGTACCTGTTCCGGTACAGCATCATGGCTGCCAGTACATCCCTCAGCACCTTGCTGAACATGGGCTGGGACATCCCTCCTCCACTGCCCACTGTGTGCTGGAATGACCCAGTGGCGAAGAAATGCATGGCGGCCATCACCTTAGCCGTGGGGGTGACAGCAGTCGGATACACCCTGCGGGGACGGAGATGGGGCTCTAACATGGCACACAGTCGATGCAGAGTTGGCCTGTCCAGCCGAAACTTCCTGATTACCTCTGTATCGTCCATGTCCGCCAGCAATTGGTATGGGCGGTCAATGTTCGGTCTCCGCCTGGGTTAAATGGCAGAGGACACATGTCAAAGCAACACGGCACATAGCAATTTCGCATACACATCACTGACATGACTGAGCAAGCACATGAGCCACAGCCCAGCTGTCAAGCTGGGACGGCACGGCCACAATACACTTACACAGGTCTCCCAACAATGGCAATGGCAAGTGAGACATACCACTGCCATGTGCATGCACATGGGGATCTAGGCCCCAATGACTTGCGGGGCGTGCTGATGGGGACTGACTGCATATTCGTCAAGCGGCAACGCCACGGCAACATGAGTGTCTGCTGAGCATGGAACTGCTTCCGAGGCTGGATGAGTATGGCACACGACGACGACGATGTGGGCACGGGCTGAGCGGCCAATACAAGTGGGACCTGTGGCACGAGGGGATATGAGACAGTAGTAGGTGTCAGCACTGCACCCTATGTACAGCACTGTACGGATCACAGCTCCCGAAACATTGACTGGTGTCCACATTGACAGCCCCATGCCAAGACGGCTGTGTGCTTGCAGTCACACGTCACAGGTGAGAGGTTACATTGCACGTGCCAGGTGGCAGACGTACATAGTGGGAGCTGGCATGTGTGTGCATGTGTCTCCTGTTCAGGATCCACCAGATGGGCGCTGACTCTGTACTGACCATTGGACACAGCATGTTCCGTGGAAGGCTTGTGTGTGTGGGATGGTGGCACTGGATGTGCCTCCGTTGGGTGGGGGGCCATGCACAGGGCGGGTACGTCGATGATTGCGCATTGTTGGTCACGGTGGGTGCACCAACTAAGATGTGTTGCCCTGTGTTCAATTCCTATGTCCGCATGATGATGGACTGTGGATGTGGGCAGACTACACATTGGTCGATGTGCTGTCTATATGCATGTGCCTTCACACCAGGCACAGCTGCCCCTGCACATGTGACCCCTGCTGGACTCGCTGCTGGGTCTGTGGAGCTGATGCACCTTCTGCACGTGGGGCGGACAGCTCTCCTCACTTCCCTCATTGCGCATGTCATGTCTTTGCCGCAGGTGACATGGATCATGGAGGGCCCACATGTACGCGTGGGTAGGCTACACATGATTGTTCACTGGTCGCCACCCCCAGTCAGTGTTTCGAATGGGAAGGTTGTCGTGCTGGTGGTATGTTCGATGTGGCGGATGGGCGGGCCTAGGTGCGGGCTTACATTCCGGACATGGGGGTAGTTGGATTGGCGACTAGTTGCAGTACACACGGGACACGTCTCTTCCTTTCCACATCTGGGTCATCCCTTGTACTAACTGACAGTGATACAGTCATCTTCGCCCCAGCCCTCATGTCCTCCCCTCGCCCCCCAATATGCATGCTCACCTGCGAGGCTAGCGCTTGCACAGGCAGCCCCAAGCTCGCACCAGAGAGGGCAAGGAGTGTATGTGTGGGTCCAGTTGCACGAGTGGGCTGTCTCAGGGTATGATGTGTGGCGGGACGCCGTCCACCTGCGTGGTGCCCCAAATGGAGACCCGGCCTGCATGGACTATGCATCACAGTCTTCGCCTTCCGGATCCGCCACCTGCGACACCCAGTGGCTGTGGCTGCCCTTGCGGCCAGGCCGCGTCCGTCTGTGGCTGTTGGCCCACACATTCACTCTTTGGCCTCTCTGGGGAGGGCTCGGGGGTGGTGGCGCACGCGCTTGCACTTAGTCGCAATGGCATGTGTCGTGGTTGGTATGATGGGCAATGGATGGGATGGTGCGAGCCACCTCCCGTGACGTCAGTGCTGCTCGTGCTGTGGTGCGTCCCCCCTACACTTCCATGTGACTTGTGCCATGCTAGACGTTGAGGTACTATTGCCTGCGTGATATGACCAGGAGGAGCGCGAGGAGACCTCTCACACACCATGCTCCACTGCCATCCCGTGCCCTGTATCGCCTGTGCGGATTGACTATGTTGGGGTTACACCTGGTCGACTGGGGCTGTGTGTGCCTTGTCAAGGGGCAAGGCGGGCGCACAACAGGATCCAGCTTGTCCACAGAGGGTGGGCTGAGGTGCGCCTGGTACCGCTTTGTACGTGTGCCCGGCTGCTGTGCACACACGTGTTCACTCCCCCCGACAGGTGTCCTCTCACAATGCCCAGGGAAGCGGTGGTGTACTGTTCATGACCCCTCCCAACACGGCGTGCTCCAACTTGGCATGTGCGCATCTACCCGTCGCACCCACCCACCTGAGCACTGCGTCCATACGACTTCACACGACACATGTGTGTCTTCCACAGTAGTGCTACTCATTTGCGTTGACATCCAATACCAGTGGACTACATGGTCATGTCACGACTGCCGTGTACTTCACATACTCTCATCCTCTCTCATTCGTACTTGTGAAATGAGTCAGCGGAGACAGTTCTGGTTTCAAACATTATATTGAGTCTTCTGTCCTCTGTGATGCAGTATAGTGGACACTACTGGCAGCGGAATACATGTTGAGGATATACTGAGCATGATAACAAATGGGATAGGGTGTGGGGTTACATCTGCTTGGCCAAGGCTGTGCTAATGTACATTTACGTATAGCTGAGCTGCGGACTTTGACACAGACGGTATACATGTAGCCTACTAGACCGCTCGGCATCATGGGCACAGTCCATCTCAGTTCCATGTGACAGGTTTGCTGCGGTTGTTCCTCATGCACGCGTGCATGTGAGATGACATCAGGGCATGTGCTTGCGTGCATGCAGCGGCGTGCCACTTGTTGTTGCACTGTGGTGGTTACTGGACATGTCCCAGTCACTGGGGTCGTGTTGTTGTTGTATGCACTTGTCGTCCATGCAAAGGTCCTGGTATGGGATTCCCGGGGCGGGGGTGGGAGGGGTGCAGCACCCACAGACTCCAGGCGACCTATTCATGTCCACTGAGCGGTGTGTGTGTCCATGTGCGCTGGATCCATGTCGTGTCCTGGTTGTTCGTGCAGTTCCGTCCATGTGGGTGCGATGCACAGAGCCCATGCCACTGCCTCCCACGATGCATGCGGTGTTCCTGGATGTGATGGGGAACAGTGTGCATGTCCCGGTCATATCCGATGTCATGGCGATGTCGTTGATGGTGTGGTTACAGTTGCCGGTCGTTTGGTATGGCTGTTGTGGTGGTGACTGGCCAGTCCGTGCGGAAGCTGAGCATGGGTGCGGGGTTGGACTTCATAGGTCACTCGGGGAACCTGCGTTGTGGTCCGACGTATTTACAGGTTGTCAGGTATGCGATGCCGTCCAGCAGGGCTTCCATGTCATTGGTGGTGTACATGTTTGCCAGCCAATGAAGCGGATGGTGGCTGTCAAGGTGTTGTTCGTAGGTTGTCCCTTGGAGGACCATGATGGGGCATGCTGGGTGACATTCGATGTAGCTGTTCTCGATGATCCGTCGTGTGGAGGCACAGTGGTTCCATTTCAGTGCGCGTGCGATGTTGGCCACATACGCCATGCCCCCATAGGCAGAGCAGGCCCTGTCGTGTGCGTCCAGAGGGAGGAGTAGTGGTAGCAGGTCCGCCTTCAGACATGCCGGGTTGGAGAGGCATATCTCGACGGGATGCTGGTAGGGACACCTCCGACAGTAGAAGACGGGCATGACGCAGCTGAACAATGTGATGCGGTAAGTCAGTCAGTAACTTACGTTCAGCAGGGACAGGAGATCGCATCCCAATGTATGTATCGTGTTGGTTTGGTACAGCTTGAGCTGTTCGGCGTAGTTGGGTAGGTGTGTTGCGGTTGCCATTTCGCAGCGGTTCGTAGAGGTGGCGTGCTCCGGCTGTGTGTGCAGTCTGCAATGTGCACGCTCCGGGGTTGCTGTGAGCTCTGTGTAGTCGTGGGGAGACAGGACTTGTGTTCTGTTGGCTTGTTTGGAGGACACGGGCCCTCTTCCCACATGCTTCTCAGACAGTTCAAGGTCGGTGCTGTGTGACTCCTTCCAATTAACTTGCATGTGGCCGACATGGGGGAGTGTTTTCTTCTTTCTTCCCCGTCCGTTGTGTGCTTCTGTGATATGCGCTATCTGCCCTGTGGTCGGTCTCCTCGGCATGCCTGTGTTGGTCTATTCTTGGACAATGGCTGTATTCACCGGCTTCTGTCGTAGGGCTGTGGTTTCGGTGTTGGAATGGAAGGTCATTCAGTGCTGTCTGCTCTCCCTTGTGTGGGCGGCAGGCTGCCTTTCCGCTCTGCGTTGGGCCTTGTGTGTGGATGTAATTCTTGGGCCACCTGTTGTCGGTCCCCGGGCTCTTTGGTGTTCCGTTTCATGTGTCTTGTTCATATGTGCAGGGTGGTATGGGTTTTTCAGTGTGGTACTGGCGTTCCTCTTCCCGAAGGGGCCCTGCTTCTCCTAGTTGGTGTTGCCGCCGCTGTGTGCTACGCCATGTTTGTTACACTGGGGTGTGTCCTGCAGTTGCGTGTCTTCACTGACATGTGTGCGTCGTTTGTGTGGCGTTGGGTGTTGTCCGTGAATTGGGCGTTGGGGACATGTCTGTGGCCGGCCTGTCACGTGTCATGTGCGTTCGGGGTGGGGCTGATGTGTGTGCTGCTTGGTTGTGTCCCTGTGTCTGTGTGCGACGCATGCATGGCGCTGCGGTTGGCCTCTGCGTTGTGCGCATGTGTGGCGGCGTCATCAGCGCTTTGGGGCCGTGACGGGGTGGTTGGTTCCTAGTCCCAGGTGGTGTGTACACATGTGT
Source organism: Calotriton arnoldi (assembly GCA_963921515.1). Lineage (NCBI taxonomy): Eukaryota > Metazoa > Chordata > Amphibia > Caudata > Salamandridae > Calotriton > Calotriton arnoldi. Next base: position 553,165 of record CAWUFW010001531.1, on the reverse strand, counting down.
TCTGCGATGTTAGGATTTGGCCTGTGTGTCATATGTGGATGCGATGGTGGATGTGTAGTGTGCACGCGCTGGTGGGGGTTGTCCGCTTTTTCCGCCCTTGCACTGTGTGCGCTGTTTGCATGCACTTGTTGTGTGTGTGCCTACCTGCGTCTCCGCGGTACGTTGCGTCCTTGGTGGTGCATCAGCAGAAGCATGGGAAGGGCCTGCAGTGCTGGATTCATGCCCGGGGAGCCGCTTCTTCGTTGTCCGTGCTCTGCGTCCGTGTTTCCGCCTCTCTTTCACGTGCGGTGTCTCTTTGCCGTGGGAGCCGTTTGTTTGCGGCATCGTAATTTATGCGCCGGGCGGGACGTGTTTCGTCGGACGGTGTGTGTCAGTTGTGCTGCGCCGCTACGTGTGCGGGCGCACTTTGATGGCGGACGGTGTTGCTGGCTTGCCGGCGGTGTTTGGCCTGCTTTTCGCATCATAATTGGGCGGGCGTGTGGACTGCTGCGTGCCGGCGGTAACTGGTGGTTTTTGCATCCGCCAGCACGGCGGTTGTGCTTCCGCCCGCCATCGTAATGGGCCCCTAAGTAAGTATATATATTATATATTATATGTATATGTTTAATTAATGTTTTATTAAATTATATATATATTACTTATTAATTTTAAACATTATAAAATATTTTTAACTATGTTTATTTTATTTATAAGTATCATTTAGTTTATTTTACATATTTTTTTAACAAAAAAACAAGATATTTTTATTAACGATATTTTTGACATCGATATTTTTTTCTCGATATTTTTGTACTTACCATGTTGTAGATAGGATATCGATATTCTTGACATCGATATTCTTGCTCCGATATTTTTGTAGGTCGATTTTTTGACCTTCGATATTTTGTCAGTGATCCCTCCTCCCACCAGTCTACATGCAGATAGGTCTATTCAGCCCTGTGCTGACTCACCCTGTCTCCTGGAGTCCCCCAGCCCCTGTCACTCACAAACCCAGACATACAATGCACAAGCTAGCAGAGGCAGGCTGGATGGTTAGGCAAGAAAATACCTACTTTCTAAAAGTGGTATTTTCAAACACAGAGGGGCCGATTCCGATTCGGGCCGGAAATCTCTCCAACCGAGCCGGACCCAGAGAGATTTCCGACCGAATCGGACCCGTGCAACCCGACCGAACGAGTACGATGCGCACGTATGCCATCGGACTCGATTCGGTCGGACTCCCATTGAAGTCAATGGGAGCCGGTCGTACAACGTGTACGCGGGCTCCCATTGACTCAATGGGTGCGAGGCGGACAAGGGCGCCCCCTACAGCGTGTACGCGGTGAAGCGACTTGCGCCATACACGCACAGGTAGGGGGGACCCATGGGTCCCCCCTGTGTGCGACTCGCACGGCTACGCGTACAGGGGGGTTCGACACGGACCCCCAAAGTACGGCTCCGACTGCTCTTTCGAGCCGGAGTGCGCGGCTCGGTCGGACTGCTCGCGGCGCGCATCGTACTTACCCAGCCGGGGAACGTCTCCATTGCGCGGTGCGAGTCGAGTCCGAGAGAGTCGGTCGGTGCGGTTCGACCCGGGAACGAGTCGGTCGGAGCGGTCGGGACGCCCAGACGAGTCGGTCGGCGAATTCGCATCGTACTCGCTCGCCCGGACGCGCGTACGAATCGGTCGGGAAATAGGGCTCCGAATCGGATCCGGTTAAGCCGAATCCGATTCGGAGCCCTACCGGCCGAGATCGGAATCGGCCCCAGATTGTTAAAACCAACTTCACTAAAAGATGTATTTTATCATTCTGAGTTCAGGCATACTAAATTCGTTTTTCTACCATGTTCCCTGGGTCAGTTAGGATTATAAGATGTTATAATCAAACTGCCCATTCTGGCCTATGGGGACAGGTAGCCTTGCAATAGTGAAAAACGAAATTGGCTGTAATTCACTATCAGGACATGCCACACACACCAGGGCATGTCCTACCTTACACATACAACGCACCCTGCCCTAGGGCCTACCTTAGGGGTGACTAATATGCAGGAAAGGGAAGGTTTGGGGACTGGTAAGTGGGTGCACTTACCAAGTCGACATGGCAGTACCAGACTGCACACAGGCTCTGCAATGGCAGGCCTGAGACACACTTTACAAGCTGCTCCTGTGGGTGGCACAACCAGTGCTGCAAGCCCACCAGCAGCATTTGATTCACAGGCGCTGGGCACAAACAGTGCACTGTACTAGGGTCTGACAGTGAATCAAATAGGCCAAACATGGAGTCACTAATCCACACGTGCCTATATAATTTGCTGATGATTGTATGGGTTTGATTTGTTTGGAAACAATAAAAAAATATTTTAAAAAAAAAAAAAAAAATGGAGTCACTAATCCACAAATTAATTTACCCTAGGGAGCACTTGCACTTTGGCACTGAATAGCAGTGGCAAAGTGCCCAAAGCATCTAAACCAGCAAAAACATGTCAACCACAGAGGAGGCATAGCGAAAAAATGGAAGAGAGACCCACGCCAATGGTACATGGTCTAACAATTTTGTATTGTATGAAAAATGTTTTTAAAAGAAAAATTCATGTTTTGAAAATACAATTTCATATCTTCAATGTGCACAAAACTAGTGCAGTGAGGATGGTGGGCATGGAGCCTGAAGCAGGACTGGGGCATATATGAGGACTTCTGTCAAAAACCTGCTAGCATAGCTAAGGGCCTAAGGATGTGCACAACTGGTTCAGTGTGATGCGAGAGGTGCAGTACCCAATGCAAGCTCACCCCTGTGCCTACAGCATGCTGCAAATAGGGCATCCCACTTCCATTACCTTCCAAGAACACTGTGCACTAAATACAGTTTTATTACATTTAAAAAAAAGTATTGAAAAGGCTGCTGTGTTCATAATAGAAAACCTTACCAGTGCTGAATGAGAACATCGCACAGAGCAGAATTATTTTGCAAGCAACTTCCCACATGTTTGGGTATCTTCTGAAAATAGGAGCAACAAAGAGTCAAAATACATACTATACTTACTGTCCGTATCTTATATACAAAATTGAACTCATTGGTGTAGATGCTAAAACACTGGAAATTTTAAAATGGCTCACAATTCCATATTGCGCAGGTTTTAATGTTGATATCTCTCAGTATGGGTGTGTAACAAACAAAACGTGTACAGGGAGAGGAGGGGACCATGATGTGTTAGCAGACAGATCAACTTTGGGCTGGAGTCAAAGATTTGGCAGCAGGCGGGGAGAACACCGAGTACATTTTGAAGGTGGGGTAATAGGGTAAGTGGGAGGGAGGGGTAATAAGGAGACTGAAGGAAAATACAACCCATGGAACATAAAGACAGAGTTGCTGGTGCAGGGCCATCCTTGAGGATGCTGAATGTCTTGTGACAGGGGAAATAGGGGAATATAATACTTGCACGAAAATGACAGGAAAGTTCAGGAAATATGCAAGGGAAAGGGGCCTTGGATGTGACTTATAAATATCAATTTACATTCAGTATGAGAGACCTCTTTGCCCATCCACAGCCTTTCCCTCGGGATACAATGTAAACATATAACAACAGGTGCTTCTGCAATCACCAATGCATTGTCTAGGCATTACAGATAACAGACGATGGCCCCAGACTAGTCTAGAGAGAAACATTACAAATACATTAAGTAAAACGTTTATATGATCTCTAAAATAACTGTAAACTGTGAAAAAGTTTCTAAACAAATTATATGTAAACAAACAAAAGTACCAGCACTCCGTAAACAGTTTCCCAAATTCTTCAGGTGAATTGTTTCTTCTATATCTTCTCCAGATGATGTGTGATTTCTGGACAGACCCCAAATTAGGAGATTACGTGGGTCTTGGATGGATTTGAACACGAGACTCACCATACGCGTAGCTCATGGGCTTAGGGGAAGAGGCCTGCAGCTGTGTATCTAAACTCAGGGGCGACACAAACTGCAAAGTTAACAAATGGCAGGATGGCACAGCTCAGTAGACATTAGGTCAGTATATGTCAGCATTCTTCTTGGCAGGAGACCAAATATGGAAAAATTATGGACTAAAATGATCCTAATCATTTTCAATCACTTTGCCTATGCTGGCCACACCACAGGAATTCCGTGAAATGATCCATGAGTGGGAGAGTTTTCAGTAAATGGTTAGTAGATTTAAGGCCTCATTTAGAGTTTGGGGATGTTTTACTCCATCACCAAAGTGTGCTTTACTACAAAGGCCATAGAATACAAAGCACTTGTAATAAGGTGGCAGGGTATCCATCACGTTTGTGATTGAGTAACCCTTGTGCCAACCCCTAAATTAGGCCCTTAGTCTGATAGCCATTCTCTTTCTCTCCACATACATTAGAGTTTCTGTGACACAACCCTCACTGGTCCCGTCAAGCATTTTAGTGTTTTCGTTCCCCTCTTTTCTACAATGCTCTAGTTACTGTCAATGAACATGCATACTTTCCATTCCAGTTTCTCATTCTCTCAGTGCTATGTTTTCTCTATTGTGTTGAACCCTTTAGCCCCTCCTCACTCAACCTCAGATCTCCTCACAGATCCTGCCAAGGCCACTGTCCTCTCACTGAGCTCCATGAGGCTCACTTGGACTCTGCAGCTAGGGGAGTCTTAGGGCCTGATTTTGAGTGGCTCGGTAAATTCCGACCCTATGCACAAACCCCCGTTTGTGCTTGGGACGAAATTTCAAGTTTGTGTGTATGTAATGCATCTGATAATTATTGGATGTGTTGAATACCTCAACCGTTGTTAAATTTTGGCAGGTCAAACCTCCGAAATTTTATGTGGGGAAAATCATACGGTATTTACAGTGCCAAAGGGATTTTGTTGTGTAAAGCACCAAAACCCACATGTTATTCCCCACAAACTCGTAATAGGTGTTATTTATTGCACCCATTGACTAATGTACCTCGTGGTGTCGTTATATATCAGGTGCCTTCTCTTTGACTCTCTGTAGCTACGATGGCCCTTCTTCCTCATGTTCCTTTCCTCCTTGTCAGAGGCACAGTTCCCAGGCCCTGTCCCTCATTCTCACAGTGAAGTGTTGCTACACTGCAAGATCCATCTGTACACCTAGCCCAAACATTGGACTTAGCTACCCCACGAGCCCCAGAGTTGCCACCGATACACAAAGCATGGGTAAATAACAAAAAGGCACTTTTGGAAACGTAATTTGCCTTTATGTGTGCTTGTGGGTATTCTTTCTACACACCGGTTAAACATGGAGGCTTAAAGGGTCAAAATGTAAGTAATGAGGAATGGCACCGGAACATGCATTGATTGTCACATAATTTTTTTACAGTCAGTAATGCGGTACTTAGTTTATTAAAGTTCACGAGCACACCATCACCCTACTTCCCCTCTCACCTCTCTGAAATCTTTGGTCTCTTGCGGCCTCTGGTTATAGCCTACATGTTGGTGATTTGCAGCGTCACATTAGATCCGTGCCGTAAGCTACAAAACGCACTTTTTGCAAACATATTCACAGCAGTTGGACACACATCAATTTCATTCAGATCTAGCTTCGTGATTTATAAAGTGTGGCAACGTAAATAAAGCCCTGCTTCCCTGCACCCACCGGCAGAAGCGCAAATAACAGCCTCCTGCCTCTCTTACATAATTGTGTCAATGCAAACCCGTGGTCTTACCTTGCACCTTGGAGCAAGAAACCATTTGGAAGAGAAGATCCCGTCTGTTCTGAGCTTCATGGTCGAAGGGCTCTTATTAGGTGACATCAGCCACACCTCTCGTTCACCAGCCAATCACTGAAACAAGGCTACTGAGCAATAAACCTGTCTCCAGAACGGACTCGAAGAACATACTTTTGGCCCTGTGCCATCAAATGTTTCTAGACGTCTCCCTGCATATATTCTTGTCTTTCATTTAATTTACTTTGACCTACTGACTGACGCACAAGATATTCCATGTTGGAACAAAGCCTCAGACTTTTGGATTCCCTTTCCTGTAGCGCTATCTTTTTTCCACGTCTCCTGCATGAAAAAACCCTCTCACTAGATGGTGTCAAATGTGATGTCATGGATCAAGTCATTGGTAGTGATATATATCACATCAGCCATTGTGTCATTTTTATGTCATTTGTTATCATATTTGCAGGGTATCGTGTACTAATATGTCTATTTTTCAAACCTCATATTTCTCATTTCCATCCATCTGGGTGTTTACAGATGAAACCTTAAAAAACGGAGCAACATTATTTCACTTGCTTTCCAATCATTTGTTGTCTAAGTTTTGATCGGCAGCGACGTGTTAAATCCGCCAAACCTGGAGCGGCACAGCAAGCATCTTTGTCTAATGTTTGTTGGACCAGGACATTGTTGTCTAGAGCTTATGTCATGAAGACAACACAGATAGAGATAAGGGCTTTGAGACTCCTCCAGCAGCCATTGGTTGTGATCGAGCAGAGATGTTATCATTCATCTAATTTCGACAATTTTTCATGGAAATGATTGTGACATAATATACATGAAACAGCAAAAATGAATATTAGACTCTATGTTTTAAGAATTTCACCAATGAAGTCTTGATTTAGGTACTGCACTGTAAAAAGCATGCTGAATTGTCAGAAGTAGATTTCTGATAACACCTAACAGTCAATTAGTTAATGTGAAGGTTGACATTTTAGTAATGAGAGTACTTATGCTTAGATAAACATGACAAATATACAATAACATAAGTACAATTTTTTTTATAAGTACCATATACTTATACAAAGTAATTGGAATATATATTAAAATGAAAATATTCTGTTTAAAGGGGTAATTAGTGCATTATTCTGTGTAATGCAAGATTCATATTTTAGCACAAATTCATCGTGTATAAGCGGTATTTCATGAGGGCCTCAAACTTTGGTACCTACCCCAGTATGAGCTCATGAACTGAACAGTCTGAAGCCTATGGGAACAATCTGTGAAGTTTTCACTTGTGTTGTAACATTCAATTGCCTCTTACACGTTTGTAGCTTACTTGACTAGACTTCCAACAAAAGTGTTACTTCTTAGAGCAATGTTTGAGAACGGACTGATAAGTGATGAGAGCATGAACTCGCCTACTTTCCAAATGCAACAAACAATCATACCACAAAACTACAGTGGTCCTAAGGAAATTTGCAGCAATGGATTACTTAATTCTTCTGGATTTGTATACCTTTTACTTACTACATCATCTCATCCTATCGGAAGTGACCAATGGGACATATTGGCCCGACAAATTTGGTGATGTCAAGGGGTGTAAACCTGGAATTGATGGCGTATAAGTGCCAAATTTTCAACTAAGGGGCATCTCCACCTTTTACCCATCTTGCGGTACAGAGACTGATGATTTGGGATCTCAAGAACAAGTGAACTTTGATGAAATACTGTGTTGCTGCCGGCTGGTATGCTATCGTAGTGGGACACTTTTCGGCTGAAAGGGTCCTTAACGGAGTGGCTGTGGCAGTTGATGATGCAGTGCTGACAGAGGCAGATTAATATGTCTATTGAACTGGAACTGGTAATTTGGTAATTTGCTGAACTTTCCTACTTGGTTGGTATGAGACTCGACTGATGTCCTTTTCTTTGGTCTCTTTAGGCTACAACCTCCCCTGGCTGAGGAAGATAGATCCTTAGTATTGAATCTCACAGATATGCAACTGCTTATTAATTCTGATGGAATTTGAAATTAAGACTGTATGCTAATCCTTTGATCCTCAAACTAAAATATATATAACATTCTCTGCTGACTCCTTTTCATTTATTTGGTTGCAGCTAAACAAATTAATTTAATGATTCAAGGGGTTTAGGGTAGTTCTGTAAAGAAGCTGTTACGGTTATTGAATATTAGCAATTATCTATTTTAGGTCCTCATATGATAAATGCTCATCCTCTTAATATTCCAATCCCTTTCAGCACAGAACAAGATCCTTCCGCGGACCTAAGTGTCTGTTATGGTAGCTGAGGTTTATAGGGATAAGGAATTAAATTGAACAATATAAATAAATCATAGAGCCAAACACCTTAATGCTACAACAGTTGCTAATGGGTCAGTCTGCTTCATGACCGCTTGTTGGAAGTGTCAGTCACATTTTTTATCCGCCCGTAGAGTATATCCTCTTTACTGGTCTGATTGGTCAGTTAGTTCATTAGAGCATTAGGTGCATCAATTCACCTATGGACTGCTCCAATTGTAATGTATGGACTAAGAAGCGTCCCAACATTCCAATGAAATCCCACAGTTACTATTTCCTAGGCTGACTGCAGAGCAAGTGAGCAGTGCCGTTATACTTAACAAATATGAGGGTAACAGTGGCCTGTAAAGTTGCTAGCACATGCAAAATTTTCAGGAAACCAATCTTAACACACCCACAGTAAAGTGTGCTCAATGGAACAAAAAAACACTAGGCCCCCCTGATAGTGTAAAGTAAATCAGAGACATTCCCCGATATCCAAAAACTATTTATTGGATGTCCGGAGCAACACCGATCAGACTGTAAATAGTCTGTAAGTTAGACAGGTCCATAATTGTAAGACAGACAAGAGATCGACGTACATTTCACCAAATAGGATGATAGAATGCTAGTACAAAGAAGAATATATTCAGAACAATTCACAGAAAACGATTGTTTAAAACACATAGAAATATTTAGATGAATCGTCCAAAAGAACATCAAAAATCACAGGGCAAGCCTGACACATGGATTGAATACAACAGATAGAAAGTGCATAAACAATATCCCAAGCTTGAAAATATAATTCAAAAATTCCGATAAAAACCAAATTAGTATGTGAACAAGGTGAAGCTAAAGAAGATAAAGAAGAAAAAAAATATGTGAAGAAAAACTTGTGGACATACTTGAAAGAAAAGTCAAACCGAAAAGTGATGTAGACCCCAACCAAAACAAGAAGAAAAGGCACAGAAAGACCTCAGTGATTACACTTGGATATAGAGCTGAAAATATGCAGTCCAAGGATCAATTAATCGAATCCTCCATCAATGCACCAACTTATTCATCCATGCACTCAGTTACTTAGTCATTCAGCCACCCTGGTTCAAGGCACATATGTATCTCTCCATTCATCCAAAGCATTGACTATTACTCACATTCATCCTCTCACTCATCGATACAACCATAGACGTAAACAATGAATAAATAAACACTTTCATTTGAAGCCCAGACCTGTTGACATTGACAATGCTTGCTAGTTTATGTTACACTAACTGTGTACCACCACTACAGGAAAAACTCAGGACAGTTGTATCTGGATGGTAATTATTTTTAATGAGAATGTTCTGAAAAAACCCATTCCCTCTCACAACCTGCTTACACTACCTTACATCGTAGGGATATTGGGGGATGGTTGGGCTAAGTGCCACTCCAAATGCACTCTATGTGCAGCACTATTTCCATGTGCAAGACTACAGCAGATTTAACCATCATCACCAAGTTGTACCTGAGTTTGAGTGTCAGAATAAGGTGTATTCATATCATCTGACATAAATATTGTTTCCTGAATATATTTACAAAAAACAAAATTACCAACAATTTTTACAAAAATATCTCTTATTGGGTGTAGATTTAGATATATAGGGGCCCATTACGATACCCGGCGTAAATAAATCCGCCAGGCATGGAAGCGGCAAAAATCCGCCCGCACACACCGCCTGAACACCGACCACGCCATTACGATTACACAAACCGAATACCGCCATCGGCGGAAAAAGCACACAAAATACCGCCCGCCAACGTCCGAGTCGGAGACAAACCGCCCGCCACGGACGGAAACACGCACGACAACACAAAACCGCCCGCCCTCACGGCCGACACACCGCACGAGAAATTACGATCGCACCGACATGAGCGCGGAAAATCCACAAATATACCGCCCGCCAGCGCAAACAACGCCGATGAGAATCGACACGGCAGAAGCCATGGCGCCCACGTACCTGCACAGAAACCATCCGCACACAAAACCAATAGCACACAACATGGCCAACAAGTCCACACAGCAAGGCACGCACAAATACACAAGCACAGTACACATCCCGAAAACACCCCCGGACAAACAAAAAATACAAAGGCCAGAACCCCAGACACAACACACCTGAAAACAACAGACCATGAGGACACACCCACATAGGTGAGTACAAAAGCAGCACTCCCACAGACCACAACCCATCGCTAGATTGCAAACCAGAGAGGAGAGGAGAGGACACAGTGACACAGCAAGGACAGCAGCACACCACAGAAACGCACACATCACTACCACCACCACCACCACCACCAAACACCAAACACCGGCACCACAAACCCCCTGCACATTACACAACACACACCGCACCAGCACCACAAACATCATGGCACCACAAAGAATGCCCAAGTTCACGCCCATGGAGCTGACGGTCATGGTCGACGAGATCATCAAGGTGTACCCACAAATCTATGGGAACATGGTCCAGCACACACCACTAGCCACCAGAAACAGAATGTGGAACCGGATCGTAGACCAGGTCAATGCAGTCGGGACCCTGCCCAGGAACAGAGTCGAGATCAACAAACGTTGGAATGACGTAAAGAGCCTGGTCAAGAAGAAGGAGGGCAAAAACAGAGAGCTGGCTGCCGTCACTGGCGGAGGGAATCCCGCGCTCTTTAAGACCTTCAAAGCGTGGGAGGAGAAGGTGCGAGTCGTAATACATCCGGAGATCCTCGCCGGATTAGCAGGGGAGTGGAGGCTGGTAAGTACAAACTAATGTATACCAGCACACCGCTATGTACTCACATGCACTACCACCATGCCACAGCTCCCAGGGACAAACACCCCCATGTCCAGCACACAATACACAACACATCACACACACATGCAACAGACACCACCACACACAGCCCAAACCGAACAACTGTAACATACGTGGGGACATGTGTACACTCAGCCAGCCACGTAACCACCAACAGGTCCCCAAATATGCCAGAAGCGCCACAACGAGCACCCACCACACCCATGTGTCCACCACAGCTGCACTAACCGACAAGTAACAGGTAAGTGGCAGGAACACAAAGTGCAGTGGGTGGGACGGTGGACAGCCCAAGTACAACACACACCAGGCCCCTAGTCCCACAGCACAGCAAGGAGGAGCATCCCCCACACCCCACAGCCACGTGTCAGCCACCGCAGTGCACAACGACAGCCGAAAGGCAGACATCACGGTCCACAGCAATCGGTGTCAGTGGGTATCCAGCCACCCCCACGACCCACAACACCCTCCCACCCCCACAGACCTGCAACATGGAGCACCCCCTGCTTAGAGCCATGTGGCATCCAGTACAGTGCACGCACGAACAACTTGCAGGTGGGAAACTGGACAGGGCTGGATTACTGGAGGCATGAGGACCATAACACGACCAACACATGGGACATGTCACGTAGCAGACGAACACGCAGCACCGCCCACCGTCACGAACAAGTGAACAATGTGCACACGGACATGAACAACAGACTCACACCCCACATGACCCATCACAGACATAGCAACACCCAAGGAGCCACGTCTGCATGCACAAGCCACACTGAATATAGTACCACACGGCAGCCACTGTGCAACTCATCACACACAACCGAAACACCATTGAAGTCCTGTCCATGTAGCCCCAACTGCCTGTCAACCACACACCCCACAACTACGCCTATGTAAGACAAACAACACTAGACGCAACAGAGCGGAACAACATAAATGCACACGAACACCACTGAACCCATCAAACACACAGACACACCATGCACAAACAACATACCATCCATCCCATCCGTCAGCCCCAGTCTCATGAAAGGCATGTCATCCGCACAGCTGCCACACATACAGCAGTCACGCTAAGATACATGCCCATGACCAACCATGTGCCAGAAGTCAATGAAGTGCACGACACACTGTGAGCAACAACACACAACATGGGCCACACCCCCGAGCACTGCAGTGATGCACATGGCACAGGGCAGCACGCACACCAAGGAGATGGGACAACTGCAATACGTTGGCTGGCACACAACCATCACTCACTCATAACGATGCGTCCAATGCCATGTCCAGTAATCACAACAGACAGCAAATATGCAGGCCATGTCAAGCATGCACACACCTCAAACCATGCACTGTCATGCTGCCACAACACATGTCACGTTCGGCACCCATGGCTCACAGCATGTACCCCAAAAGCATATTCCCTCCCAAATGCGAATCTGGGGCATGGCCCCCATGTTGCCATATGCGTTCCTAAGCGTTCCATTTGAACCCCAAAAGCATATTCCCTCCCAAATGCGAATCTGGGGCATGGCCCCCATGTTGCCATATGCGTTCCTAAGCGTTCCATTTGAACCCCAAAAGCATATTCCATCCCAAATGCGAATCTGGGGCATGGCCCCCATGTTGCCATATGCGTTCCTAAGCGTTCCATTTGAACCCCAAAAGCAAAGTACAAACCAGACCCAGGATGGGCCAGGAGCCCGCATACACCAGAGTCACAATAAGTAGGGGCACAGCAACACACCCATCGGCATGGCCAATCCGTCCCATGCCACATGTGCACAGCACACAGTCCCATTGCCAAGCACACACAACTACAGATGCTACAGCCACACACACGCCTCCGGGAAACCCATGTACGAGATTGCACGAACTGTGAATGTCAGACGACAAATACATACTTCGCCAGGTGCAACACAATAACAAATCTCATTCTCTCCACAGGTGACGAACTGCTGGATGCTGGGGATGGAGCCAGCAGCCAGCACAGCCAGCCTACAAGCCCCCAACGAGGACACACGGATCTGGAGGATCTGTCCTCCTCTTCGGACACGGACAACCAAGCAGGCCCATCTGGTGTGGCAGGGCCCAGCCGCTCCCCAGGACCCCTCCTACCCACCAACCCATCATCCAGGGCTGCTGAACATTCCCAGCCCCCTGCTGCCACTGTCGTTGCGGCCACACCCACGGTCATTGTGGCCACTACCACTGCCGCAACCGCCACCATCGCCGCACCGACCACCACCGCCGCCACCACCGCCACGTCTTCGCTGGCATCAGCCCCAGCGCAGGTGGTGGCCCGGACGACTGGATCCACCCTGGGAGCCACAGCGAGGACCGTGGTGAGCAATGTGGCTAGTGGGCAGGCCGGTGGCAGCAGGACTGGTAGGAGGAGCAGGGTCAGGGAAACGCCAGCCTCCCCTGGGAGCCATGCCCTGCCTCACATGGCCAGAGTCCTTGGGGCCTATGAAGAGGCCCAAGGACAATGGGTCCGGTCTGCTTCAGACACGCGTGAGGTGCTGGGGGTGCTGAGGTCCATGGACGCCCGTATGGGCCAAATCGTGGACCTCATGGGGCAGCTGGTGGTGGCGGTGAGGTCACAGCCAGGGACAGCAGCTCCCCCTCCGCCACCACCTGCCGGGGCGCAGGGTGGAGCAGCAGTGTCCAGTTCCCCTGCGTCCACAGCCAGTGATCACACCTCAACCACCAGCATGTCGCAAGCAGGCACCCCCCCTCGCAAACGTGGAAGGGGCGTCCGAAGAGGAAACAGATCTCCCGGGAGGACTTCGCACGCTCCAGTCGCAAGTGAGGCAGCCAGCCAGCCTTCCGCCAGCCTTCCTTGACCAGCCACTGCATTGACTTGGACTACGATCCCACTCCACACAGCCATCTGGATGGCATGTGTGTGTTGGACTATGGACATAGAACCAGTGGGTACACCCTGATCATCACGCAGCCATGACCGACAGCTCATTGTCACTGCACGCACCACTTTTGTCATCACCTTACACACAATCACATGTCACAGTTAGTAATAAATGCACCTTTTTCACTAACTGCTGTTTGTGCCCTGTGTTTTAATTGTACGGAATACAACGGCCACCTTGGGTGGAAAGGCACCTGATGCGTGGCATGGCAATGGAACCGGAGGGCCTGTAGGGACCTAGGGGTGGGAGACAGAACAGGAGCACATTCAATGAGTGTGTCACACACCCATCACACAGTACATGTCAACAACTACAAGCAATGTACACACATCGCACAGAGCAATAGGGCACAATGCCACAGCCACCAACAGTGGCATACTACCCTGGCCATGGAGCGTTGACACACAGCACGCAGTGAACAAACGGCCACCCTGACACAGCACACACACACCTGCACAGATACAGCCACATCAGCCGTCGTACATGGACACTCACCGTCAAGTGAAGTAGCGGGCGATGAGCTGCTGCCGCACATTACCAGCTTCCTCCTCTCCGCTGTCCTCCTCACTCGAGCTGTCCTGGTCTGCGGGCTGGGGCCCTGGTTGATCTCCGTCATCCACGATGAGGGGGATCTGCTTCCGAATGGCCAGATTGTGCAGCATGCAGCACGCCACCACTATCTGGCACACCTTCTGTGGGGAGTACGCCAACGCACCCTCGGTGCGGTCCAGGCACCTGAACCTGGACTTGAGGAGGCCAAAGGTACGCTCGACCACACGTCTGGTCCTCCCATGTGCCTCATTGTAGCGATCGTCTGCTGGGGTGCGAGGATTCCTCAATGGACTGAGCAGCCATGCCCCATTCGGATACGCAGAGTCACCTGGGTGTGAGGGACACAGAGAACCGTTGCAATTCCAACTGGACAGGGGACAGCATCGCACAACCAGCACGCTACACCACTCCACATACTCACCGACAATACAGGCACGATCCTGTTGCATATTGGACATCAGTCGTGGCAAGATGCTGTTGCGCATTATGTGTGCGTCATGGGCCGAGCCTGGGAACTTTGCACACACGTGGGTGATCACCATGTCCGCAAGGCACACCACTTGCACATTCAGGGAGTGCGTGTGCTTCCTGTTGCGGTACAGGTGCTCAGTGGCCTGTGGTGGAACAAGGCCGACATGTGTGCAGTCAATGGCTCCAACGACGTGTGGGATTCTGCCAAGGGCATAGAATGCACCCTTCACTGCCGCCAATTCACGAGCCCTGGGGAAGCGGATGTACCTGTTCCGGTACAGCATCATGGCTGCCAGTACATCCCTCAGCACCTTGCTGAACATGGGCTGGGACATCCCTCCTCCAATGCCCACTGTGTGCTGGAATGACCCAGTGGCGAAGAAATGCATGGCGGCCATCACCTTAGCCGTGGGGGTGACAGCAGTCGGATACACCCTGCGGGGACGGAGATGGGGTTCTAACATGGCACACAGTCGATGCAGGGTTGGCCTGTCCAGCCGAAACTTCCTAATAACCTCTGTTTCGTCCATGTCCGCCAGCAATTGGTATGGGCGGTCAATGTTCGGTCTCCGCCTAGGGACAATGGCAGAGGACACATGTCAAAGCAACACGACACATAGCAATTTCGCATACACATCACTGACATGACTGAGCAAGCACATGAGCCACAGCCCAGCTGTCAAGCTGGGACGGCACGGCCACAATACACTTACACAGGTCTCCCAACAATGGCAATGGCTAGTGATACAAACCACTGCCATGTGCATGCACATGGGGATCTAGGCCCCAATGACTTGCGGGGCGTGCTGATGGGGACTGACTGCATATCCGTCACGCGGCAACGCCACGGCAACATGAATGTCTGCTGAGCATGGAACTGCTTCCGCGGCTGGATGAGTATGGCACACGACGACGACGATGTGGGCACAGGCTGAGTGGCCAAAACAAGTGGGACCTGTGGCACGAGGGGATATGAGACAGTAGTAGGTGTCAGCACTGCACCCTATGTACAGCACTGTACGGATCACACCTCCCGAAACATTGACAGGTGTCCACATTGACAGCCCCATGCCAAGACGGCTGTGTGCTTGCAGTCACATGTCACAGGTGAGAGGTTACATTGCACGTGCCAGGTGGCAGTCGTACATAGTGGGAGCTGGCATGTGTGTGCATGTGTCTCCTGTTCAGGATCCACCAGATGGGCGCTGACTCTGTACTGACCATTGGACACAGCATGTTCCGTGGAAGGCTTGTGTGTGTGGGATGGTGGCACTGGATGTGCCTCCGTTGGGTGGGGGGCCATGCACAGGGCGGGTACGTCGATGATTGCGCATTGTTGGTCACGGTGGGTGCACCCACTAAGATGTGTTGCCCTGTGTTCAATTCCTATGTCCGCATGATGATGGACTGTAGATGTGGGCAGACTACACATTGGTCGATGTGCTGTCTATATGCATGTGCCTTCACACCAGGCACAGCTGCCCCAGCACATGTGACCCCTGCTGGACTCGCTGCTGGGTCTGTGGAGCTGATGCACCTTCTGCGCGTGGGGCGGGCAGCTCTCCTCACTTCCCTCATTGCGCATGTCATGACTTTGCCGCAGGTGACATGGATCATGGAGGGCCCACATGTACGCGTGGGTAGGCTACACATGATTGTACACTGGTCGCCACACCCAGTCAGTGTTTCGAATGGGAAGGTTGTCGTGCTGGTGGTATGTTCGATGTGGCGGATGGGCGGGCCTAGGTGCGGGCTTACATTCCGGACATGGGGGTAGTTGGATTGGCGACTAGTTGCAGTACACACGGGACACGTCTCTTCCTTTCCACATCTGGGTCATCCCTTGTACTAACTGACAGTGATACAGTCATCTTCGCCCCAGCCCTACATGTCCTCCCCTCGCTCCCCCAATATGCATGCTCACCTGCGAGGCTAGCGCTTGCACAGGCAGCCCCAAGCTCGCACCAGAGAGGGCAAGGAGTGTATGTGTGGGTCCAGTCGCACGAGTGGGCTGTCTCAGGGTATGATGTGTTGCGGGACGCCGTCCACCTGCGTGGTGCCCCAAATGGAGACCGGCCTGCATGGACTATGCATCACAGCCTTCGCCTTCCGGATCCGCCACCTGCGACACCCAGTGGCTGTGGCTGCCCTTGCGGCCAGGCCACGTCCGTCTGTGACTGATGGCCCACACATTCACTCTTTGGCCTCTCTGGGGAGGGCTCGGGGGTGGTGGCGCACGCGCTTGCACTTAGTCGCAATGGCATGTGGCGTGGTTGGTATGATGGGCAATGGATGGGATGGTGCGAGCCACCTCCCGTGACGTCAGTGCTGCTCGTGCTGTGGTGCGTCCCCCTACACTTCCATTTGACTTGTGCCATGCTAGACGTTGAGGTTCTATTGCCTGCGTGATATGACCAGGAGGAGCGCGAGGAGACCTCTCACACACCATGCTCCACTGCCATCCCGTGCCCTGTATCGCCTGTGCGGATTGACTATGTTGGGGTTACACCTGGTCGACTGGGGCTGTGTGTGCCTTGTCAAGGGGCATGGCGGGCGCACAACAGGATCCAGCTTGTCCACAGAGGGTGGGCTGAGGTGCGCCTGGTACCGCTTTGTACGTGTGCCCGGCTGCTGTGCACACACGTGTTCACTCCCCCGACAGGTGTCCTCTCACAATGCCCAGGGAAGCGGTGGTGTACTGTTCATGACCCCTCCCGACACGGCGTGCTCCAACTTGGCATGTGCGCATCTACCCGTCGCACCCACCCACCTGAGCACTGCGTCCATACGACTTCACACGACACATGTGTGTCTTCCACAGTAGTGCTACTCATTTGCGTTGACATCCAATACCAGTGGACTACATGGTCATGTCACGACTGCCGTGTACTTCACATACTCTCATCCTCTCTCATTCGTACTTGTGAAATGAGTCAGCGGAGACAGTTTTGGTTTCAAACATTATATTGAGTCTTCATGTCCTCTGTGATGCAGTATAGTGGACACTACTGGCAGCGGAATACATGTTGAGGATATACTGAGCATGATTGCAAATGGGATAGGGTGTGGGGTTACATGTGATTGGCTGTTGCATGTGGGATGTGGGCTTCAGAGTGACATCTGCTTGGCCAAGGCTGTGCTAATGTACATTTACGTATAGCTGCGGAGCTGCGGACTTTGACACAGACGGTATACATGTAGCCTACCAGACCGCTTGGCATCATGGGCACAGTCCATCTCAGTTCCATGTGACAGGTTTGCTGCGGTTGTTCCTCATGCACGCGTGCATGTGAGATGACATCAGGGCATGTGCTTGCGTGCATGCAGCGGCGTGCCACTTGTTGTTGCACTGTGGTGGTTACTGGACATGTCACAGTCACTGGGGTCGTGTTGTTGTTGTATGCACTTGTCGTCCATGCAAAGGTCCTGGTATGGGATTCCCGGGGCGGGGGTGGGAGGGGTGCAGCACCCACAGACTCCAGGCGACCTATTCATGTCCACTGAGCGGTGTGTGTGTCCATGGGCGCTGGATCCATGTCGTGTCCTGGTTGTTCGTGCAGTTCCGTCCATGTGGGTGCGATACACAGAGCCCATGCCACTGCCTCCCACGATGCATGCGGTGTTCCTGGATGTGATGGGGAACAGTGTGCATGTCCCGGTCATATCCGATGTCATGGCGATGTCGTTGATGGTGTGGTTACAGTTGCCGGTCGTTTGGTATGGCTGTTGTGGTGGTGACTGGCCAGTCCGTGCGGAAGCTAAGCATGGGTGCGGGGCTGGACATCATAGGTCACTCGGGGAACCTGCGTTGTGGTCCGACGTATTTACAGGTTGTCAGGTATGCGATGCCGTCCAGCAGGGCTTCCATGTCATTGGTGGTGTACATGTTTGCCAGCCAATGAAGCGGATGGTGGCTGTCAAGGTGTTGTTCGTAGGTTGTCCCTTGGAGGACCATGATGGGGCATGCTGGGTGACATTCGATGTAGCTGTTATCGATGATCCGTCGTGTGGAGGCACAGTGGTCCCATTTCAGTGCGGGTGCGATGTTGGCCACATACGCCATGCCCCCATAGGCAGAGCAGGCCCGGTCGTGTGCGTCCAGAGTGAGGAGTAGTGGTAGCTGGTCCGCCTTCAGACATGCCGGGTTGGAGAGGCATATCTCGACGGGATGCTGGTAGGGACACCTCCGACAGTAGAAGACGGGCATGACGCAACTGAACAATGTGATGCGGTAAGTCAGTCGGTAACTTACGTTCAGCAGGGACAGGAGATCGCATCCCAATGTATGGCACAGGTTGGTTTTGTACAGCTTGAGCTGTTCGGCGTAGTTGGGTAGGTGTGTTGCGGTTGCCATTTCGCAGCGGTTCGTTGAGGTGGCGTGCTCCGGCTGTGTGTGCAGTCTGCGATGTGCACGCTCCGGGGTTGCTGTGAGCTCTGTGTAGTCGTAGGGAGACAGGACTTGTGTTCTGTTGGCTTGTTTGGAGGACACGGGCCCTCTTCCCACATGCTTCTCAGACAGTTCAAGGTCAGTGCTGTGTGACTCCTTCCAATTAACTTGCATGTGGCCGACATGGGGGAGTGTTTTCTTCTTTCTTCCCCGTCCGTTGTGTGCTTCTGTGATATGCGCTATCTGCCCTGTGGTCGGTCTCCTCGGCATGCCTGTGTTGGTCTATTCTTGGACAATGGCTGTATTCACCGGCTTCTGTCGTAGGGCTGTGGTTTCGGAGTTGGAATGGAAGGTCATTCAGTGCTGTCTGCTCTCCCTTGTGTGGGCGGCAGGCTGCCTTTCCGCTCTGCGTTGGGCCTTGTGTGTGAATGTTATTCTTGGGCCACCTGTTGTCGGTCCCCGGGCTCTTTGGTGTTCCGTTTTATATGTCTTGTTCATATGTGCAGGGTGGTATGGGTGTTTCTGTGTGGTACTGGCGTTCCTCTTCCCGAAGGGGCCCTGCTTCTCCTAGTTGGTGTTGCCGCCGCTGTGTGCTACGCCATGTTTGTTACACTGGGGTGTGTCCTGCTGTTGCGTGTCTTCACTGATATGTGTGCGTCGGTTGTGTGGCGTTGGGTGTTGTCCGTGAATTGGGCGTTGGGGACATGTCTGTGGCCGGCCTGTCACGTGTCATGTGCGTTCGGGGTGGGGCTGATGTGTGTGCTGCTTGGTTGTGTCCCTGTGTCTGTGTGCGACGCATGCATGGCGCTGCGGTTGGCCTCTGCGTTGTGCGCATGTGTGGCGGCGTCATCGGCGCTTTGGGGCCGTGACGGGGTGGTTGGTTCCTAGTCCCAGGTGGTGTGTACACATGTGTTCTGCGATGTTACGATTTGGCCTGTGTGTCATATGTGGATGCGATGGTGGATGTGTAGTGTACACGCGCTGGTGGGGGTTGTCCGCTTTTCCGCCCTTGCACTGTGTGCGCTGTTTGCGTGCACTTGTTGTGTGTGTGCCTACCTGCGTCTCCGCGGTACGTTGCGTCCTTGGTGGTGCATCAGCAGGAGCATGGGGAGTGCCTGCAGTGCTGGATTCATGCTCGGGGAGCCGCTTCTTCGTTGTCCGTGCTCGGCGTCCGTGTTACCGCTTCGGTTTGTCGTACGGTATCTCTTGGCCGTGGGAGCCGTTTGTTTGCGGCATCGTAATTTATGCGCCGGGCGGGACGTGTTTCGTCGGACGGTGTGTGTCAGTTAGGCTGCGCCGCTACATGTACGGGCGCACTTTGATGGCGGACGGTGTTGCTGGCTTGCCGGCGGTGTTTGGCCTACTTTTCGCATCGTAATTGGGCGGGCGTGTGGACTGCTGCGTGCCGGCGGTAACTGGTGGTTTTTGCATCCGCCAGCACGGCGGTGGTGCTTCCGCCCGCCATCGTAATGAGCCCCATAGTTTGTTCGATCAATAAAGATCATTCACATATAAAAACAACTCACAACATACATTAAAACATTTGAAGAAAGCAATAATATTTCCATCATAAAAGCTTCATGATTAAAAAGTAATATATGTAATATTTGTCTGACTAAAATTCATTAAGATCTCATAAAACAATTTAAAATAGTCATTTAGAGTCCTGCAAAAAAAGCATCGTCAGTTCAGTTACATCAATAATTACAATATTCCCCATGTTTAAACGTTGGATCATTCCTCACAACATTATTCACACACATGACTAAATAGATACCTCATGGCCTAGACCTGTGCCACCTAGCATACAATAAGTATCTAGATAGTGTCAACACAAGCCACCTAGTTGTGTCAGATCTAAACACATAAGTGAGGACAAGTGAACATAAAATGTTCTATGGTTTCAGGGCTTGACCCGCACACGGGGCACAGTGGGGTTACATTAGCAATCGCCCAGCTTCTTTTCATAGCATTCAAGGGAAAAGCCTCAATGCCTAAATTGTATATAAAGTGCTCGTCCCTAAGGGGGTTCAACTTTGTCCATGTAGTTATCAAACTGAAAACAATTAAAAAAATGTAAGAATCTATGTGTTAAAGTGCCTGGTGTCATAACATTAGTACGTGTGAACTCAATATAGTCCCAGTTTCTTTTTCTGAGGTTGTGAAGCATTTTTTTAGTCATGGACTTTTGGTCATCCCACAGAGTCCACAACCCCTGTTTGAAAAGCCACTGCCTGACCTTTCTAACCCAACCCAGTTGTCCGGCCTGTCTATCAAGGATTAATAATTCTTTCACTGCATCATTAACTGGAATCTGGGTATTGCTAGCCCAAAGTCTCACCCAAAGCACAAGAACCTTCAAAACAGAGGAATGAGTGATAGACTTTCGGCCAAGGTCAAGGTGTACCAGTAATAATGGGGTGTTAATTGGTAAGCTTAGAATTGATCTTAAAAATTGTTTTTCGGCAACCTCTAATTGACTTAGTTGTTCTAGTCCCCATAATTCAGCTCCATAGAGCGCTGCGCCCAACCATCTGGCCCGAATTATTTCTATTGGGGGGTGAAATCGGGCTAGAAGCTGATCGTTTTATTTTCTTTACTTTTGCACTATCCACATGCTTGAGTGTGAAAGTGCTCTTTTTATCTGGGATGACCATGCCAGGTTGCCAGTAAGTCTAACCCACAAATAATCAAAAACCTTGACCTGGTCAAAAGAGTTTGGGCCCAGCCTCAGTTTCCCCTTGAAAGAAAAACCATGAACTTCGTTTTAGAACAGTTAATTTCAATGCCCGATACTCACACACTAAGACAAACCTATTTTAAATATTCTGAATGCCCATTGGGTTTTTGAAATGAGCAGCGTATCATCCGAGTCAAATGCTGATTTAAGATTAAAAAAAACACAACGTACGGGTGTCCCTAATTAATCGTAACTTCCTTCCAGATAAGCATAAAGAAGCAGAACACCTGATCCAGAGTGCTTGTAGAAGCCCTAAAACCAGCCTGCAGATGGGAGGGTATATTATTATCCTGTATCCGACAATAAAGATGTATAAAAATAATTTTGCTAAACACTTTCTGTGTAACATCTATAAGGCTAATAGGCCTATAGTTTGAGGGATCCCCTTTGTCCCCTTTCTTGAATATGGGGATTATTTCTGCAAAAGAAAATCCTCAGCACACGAAAGTAATGTCACAATAATTATCAAAATGCGATGTGTGAGCATAAAATTCAACACAGGAAAGTAAATTCTTGTTCTTTTCTTTTTATTCCTCGGATCTTCCAACAGCCGACACGTGTTTCGTCGCTT
Organism: Calotriton arnoldi; assembly: GCA_963921515.1. Classification (NCBI taxonomy): domain Eukaryota; kingdom Metazoa; phylum Chordata; class Amphibia; order Caudata; family Salamandridae; genus Calotriton; species Calotriton arnoldi. Next base: position 530,716 of record CAWUFW010001531.1, on the reverse strand, counting down.
ACAAGGGAAATCCCGCGACTTTATCAAGGCTATGTTCTCTGTATGTTCCTCCTTTTATTGTGGTGATAATTCCAACCCACAAAGGGGTTCTGTTTCTTGCGACGTCCACTATAATTGTGTATATATCCAAATGGTCCAAATGTATCACACAGTCTCTGATTCGTGATGTGTGGTGACTGGTCCGGGGACGTCGCTCCTCGTGTATGTCCGAGCACCCTTCCAGGTCTCAGGGATATCCCATCTCCGTGTAATGGCATTGAAGAATAGGGGGCCGATTCCGATCTCGGTCGGAGGCGTACCCAACACCATTCGGTCGGGAAAAAAGCCATGCGAAAGCCTGTTTCCCGACCGATCCGTACAGCACACCGAACGAGTAAGTACGATGCGCACAACAGCAAAGAATCCGGCCGAGCCGTACTCACCCAAACCAGGTCCTGTTCCCCGACCGAGGCGAATCCGGAAACGCCGAATCGAGTCGCACGGAAGGAAAAATGCAGCCCCGTCCGGCCGGACAAGTACGATGCGCTTCCGTACGCGCCGAACCCGTCGCTACGCACGGCACGTCAAAGCATCCGGGAGAGGCGCACATAAGCTCCGATTCGCGCCACAACACGATCCACGGCTCCGAGACGAACACGGCAGCGACGAGGACGATGCAAAGCGACGAGGACGCGGCGAAGCGACGAGGACGACGCGAAGCAACGAGAAGGACGAACGACACGAACCAACCATGAATCCCTTCGTCCCGATCATACCAATATTCTACATTTACTACCGGAACAGGCACGGACGCGTACGGCGCAGAAGGTAAGCCAGACACCAACCACGAAACACATACAACACGTACACGACACATCACACACACACAGAGGGATGCAGAATATACTTACACCAGCAACAGCAGCACCATAGGGGCGGGATGCCGATCACCAATGCCACCTATGCACACAGGGGCCTGAATGCGCACCACCACCCTCACCCAGGGGGGCAGGATGCCTACCACTACTACCACCCTCACCCAGGGGGGGCAGGATGCCTACCACTACTACCGGCCTCACCCAGGGGGTGCAGGATGCCTACCACTACTACCACCCTCACCCAGGGTGGGCTGGATGCCTACCACTACTACCACCCTCACCCAGGGTGGGCTGGATGCCTACCACTACTACCACCCTCACCCAGGGGGCAGGATGCCTACCACTACTACCACCCTCACCCAGGGGGGCAGGATGCCTACCACTACTACCACCCTCACCCAGGGGGCAGGATGCCCTACCACTACTACCACCCTCACCCAGGGGGGCAGGATGCCTACCACTACTACCACCCTTAGCCAGGGGGGCAGGATGCCTACCACCACTACCACCCTCACCCAGGGGGGCTGGATGCCTACCACTACTACCACCCTCACCCAGGGGGCAGGATGCCTACCACCACCCTTAGCCAGGGGGCAGGATGCCTACCACCACTACCACCCTCACCCAGGGGGCTGGATGCCTACCACTACTACCACCCTCACCCAGGGTGGGCTGGATGCCTACCACTACTACCACCCTCACCCAGGGGGGCAGGATGCCTACCACTACTGCCACCCTCACCCAGGGGGGCAGGATGCCTACCACTACTACCACCCTCACCCAGGGGGGCAGGATGCCTACCACTACTACCACCCTCACCCAGGGGGCAGGATGCCTACCACTACTACCACCCTCAGCCAGGGGGCAGGATGCCTACCACTACTACCACCCTCACCCAGGGGGCAGGATGCCTACCACTACTACCACCCTTAGCCAGGGGGCAGGATGCCTACCACTACTACCACCCTCACCCAGGGGGCAGGATGCCTACCACTACTACCACCCTTAGCCAGGGGGGCAGGATGCCTACCACTACTACCACCCTTAGCCAGGGGGCAGGATGCCTACCACTACTACCACCCTCACCCAGGGGGGCAGGATGCCTACCACTACTACCACCCTTAGCCAGGGGGACAGGATGCCTACCACTACTACCACCCTCACCCAGGGTGGGCTGGATGCCTACCACTACTACCACCCTTAGCCAGGGGGCAGGATGCCTACCACCACTACCACCCCCACTCATAGGATGGACAATGCATGACACAACCAGCACACCACAACCTAGGGAATGCAAGAAGAAGACATCCCCCCAACACCATGACAAGCGTGTGTAGACTGTGTCAAATGCCTACAACACCGAACATGACTTTGAACATACAATGTGACCCCTAGCACATGTGCCACACAAATATGTGTGTGGCACCCACAATGCTAAGCAGGCCATGACCATTGTGGCAATGTGGTCCAAACCCCCATCATCACAGTGACCAAAATGTAAGTGTGGGGTCCATAGCTGAAGCACACTTTGAACAATGTGGCAATGGGGTCCAAACCCCCATCATCACAGTGACCAAAAGGTAAGTGTGGGGTCCATAGCTGCAGCACATTTTGAACATTGTGGCAATGGGGTCCAAACCGCCATCATCACAGTGACCAAAAGGTAAGTGTGGGGTCCATAGCTGCAGCACATTTTGAACATTGTGGCAATGGGGTCCAAACCCCCATCATCACAGTGACCAAAAGGTAAGTGTGGGGTCCATAGCTGCAGCACATTTTGAACATTGTGGCAATGGGGTCCAAACCCCCATCATCACAGTGACCAAAAGGTAAGTGTGGGGTCCATAGCTGCAGCACATTTTGAACATTGTGGCAATGGGGTCCAAACCCCCATCATCACAGTGACCAAAAGGTAAGTGTGGGGTCCATAGCTGCAGCACATTTTGAACATTGTGGCAATGGGGTCCAAACCCCATCATCACAGTGACCAAAAGGTAAGTGTGGGGTCCATAGCTGCAGCAAATTTTGAACATTGTGGCAATGGGGTCCAAACCCCCATCATCACAGTGACCAAAAGGTAAGTGTGGGGTCCATAGCTGCAGCACATTTTGAACATTGTGGCAATGGGGTCCAAACCCCCATCATCACAGTGACCAAAAGGTAAGTGTTGACAAAGTAAGAGGTGCAACTGCCAAACTGCATGGATGATTCCTGGTCACAGAACAACAAACACATCAGTGGCAAAGTAGTGTATGTGTCCCATTGCAACATAAATTGGGGGAGCCAAATCCTGCAGTGCAAATAAGACATAACTTTGGCCATGTGCAGACAAACAACACCCATGGGGACTGACACCGTCAACAATCATCAATGACACAATGACAGAAGTGACCATCCGAATGCAGACCCACATATTTGCACCAATGGGCACACGCATGCAGATACCCTGTGGAGACTGCAGATGTGAGGTGAACAGATACCATACCATGGCAGCAATGGGACACACAAACCATGATCATTGTGCTGACCGATGACCTAGGAGTCCCAGGGACAGCAGGGGAAACCCACCAAACTACATACATCCAATGGCACACCCAAGATATGCCAATGCAGTGGTGCAGATGCACAAACACAAACAGGCAGACCCACCCTGCACATCATACACAACAGGTGAGGGTGGGGGTGCCAGTGTCCCCAGGCAACCACACAACACATGAGGAGACATGAATACCAATCATACAGATGTGCATACAGTGCCACACAAAGGTAACTCATGGATCCAAATTCCCTATGTGGGCAAGCAGGCATTGTCAGATGAGAGGGAGCACAAATCACACATGTCACACAGGCACGTAGGGACAGCAACTGACACAGCAAGACACAGACACACCACAGCACCACCCCCAGGGCCCCCACAATGTGGTGACCCTGGGCTGCATTACAATCCCACTGTGATGACAAAGCTAAATGTGGTTCACACTGTGAACCACAGTCATGTGTACTGAGCAACTAACTAGCATCACACCTACACAAGCACAAATCAAACAGCATGGCCAGTGAGCCAAGGCCAACATGGAGGCAGGGGCCTAGCCGGGCAACAACTCTCATCTGCACACACTCAACACCACACCCCTCGACCTCCAACAATGTGCAGCAGTGAAGCACACATGCACTGGTGACATTGCACATGCACCCATGACTATTCCAGGGTGGTGGGTGGGAACCAAGGTGCAGAAACACATCACACATGGACACTCAACAAGACTCCTGAATGTCTGACACACTGCACACTACGCCGTACATGGACATGACGGCAATACCACACCAACCAATGGGATCACAGCCACAGTCACACACCAATGAAGAAGCCAAGGTCACCCACAAAGAACACACATAGACAACAACCAACATTGCAGCCCGGAACCTGAGGAGTGCCAGCAGTCACACACACAACGTGTCACAATCACTGAAAGATAACACAAACTGGAAATCACATGACAGGGGCAAACAACAAGTGCCAAGGGGAAACCTGACTGTGACCCAGCTGCGTCTGCACACAAATTCAGCCCTGACAGCAAGCACACCTATGGGTGACACCCTGATGACCAGTAATGTGCCATGCACCCACATCACAGAGAACCCAGGGAGAAGACTTTGGGGGAACATAGCTCAACTCAGCTAGCATCACAAACAGGTACAACACTAGGGATCACAGCATGCACAGCTAAACGGAAGTGAACACACAGACATGCACATACAACACACACCTTAGGCGCAGGCAATGTCACAGGAGTACACACTGCCATGAGGGGACTCCACTCCTGTGTGAGGAAAGCTGTGCCATATGTTGCCTCAGTAGGGCCCCACCATGTCAGCTGAGCACTTGGTCACACAATCAACAATTAGCACCAAATGAGGGCTCCCGTCACATCAGCCTGGTCATGGAAGTGCCAACGGAATCATCAGCACAGACCCAACACACTTGTATAGCAATGTTGCACTGACAACACAGATGAGTCCTTCCCCATTGATGCCCAAACCTGCATGTCCAGTGGTGATGGCCACACGGTCAGGGAAGTAGATGAATTGAACAATGGCAGGCACAACAGATGTGCAGGGGTGGAAGCCACAGATGTGAAATAGCCAATCTAAGTAGGAAATCCCATTGCCAAATACTGAACACATGACACCCTCAGATGCTGCTATGGATGACATGGATACACCACAGGATAGGACACATTCCCCCTGGACCACATGGGTTCCTGCACAGTAACACTTCATTATCATGAGACCAAATATCACCATCACTGCAGCAAGGGCATGGTTAGCATCATCAACATCATGTACATCAGAAGCAAAAGCACTAGAGAACAGAAAGTTGCTTTATTCAGCATATGTGGCATTAAAAGTAGAAGTCCGGTAGAACATAAACAAAGGCCAATGGCCAGTCCATCAACAAAGTCACAAGTGGGTGACAGTGGCAGATGCCACCCTACACATGCCTGCACAAAACCAGGGACAATCCACTAGGAGGGGCAACCGGGGGGGTAGGCCAGGCACCGCAGGGACAGGATCAGGGCTCACCAGGAGGAAGCAGGGAAGGGGTGGTGGGTGCTGGAGAGCCACTGACAACTGCAGTGGAGGTGTCTGACATGGTGTGTGCCGGCACAACTGGGGGCATGGCTCAGATGTTGTGGGTGCCGGCACGACTGCAGTGGACCCTGCAGATGGAGTGGACAGGTCCGCCACTGCAGTGCCCAAGTCAGTCAGGGTGGTAGTGGACTCCACTGCAGTGCCTACCACCAGGGGAGGAGAATGGGGAACAGGCAAGGTGGGCTGGACAGAGGGGGAGGACACCCTCACCACATCAGTGGCACAGACAAGTGCAGCGGGGGGTGTTGTTCCAGGAGAGCAAGTGGCAGGGGGAGAAGGCCGGAGCCTCTTGGGGATGGTATATCTGTGGGTGGGAGAACCTGGGGCAGGGTGTGGTGGGGGCACCTGTGGAGTGGGGGCCTGAGGGATGGAGGAAGGAGACCTGGTGCTTGAGCTGCAGGGCGGCGGCGAGGTCTTGCTCTTAGCACTCCGGGGGACTTGCGGGTGGGGGCCTCAGTCTGTCTGCGCCTGGGGAGGGTGTCCGGGGGCGAGGGGCACTCTGCTCTGTGTGGGGCGGCTTCCTCTTCCCCCTGGATGCTGGGGCAGCTGGATCGGAGGGGAAGAGGCCGAGGTCACTGAGGAAGAGGCGCTGGGTCTTTGGGGTTGCAGGTGAGGCAAGGGAGGGTGCTTTGGAGGGAGAGGCAACTGAGGACTGCGCAGTGCCCGTGGATGCGTGTGTGTGTACCAGGGCCCCATCCCCTGTGAGTCTGGTTTCAGTCCCCTGACTGTGCGTGCGTGTGCGTTTAGTTTGTGGCGTGTGTGTCTGTGTGCTGGACGTGTGTGTGCTGGTGTGTGCCTGTGCCGGTGTGTGTGTGCTTGGGACGGGTAAGGTGCTGGGGAGTGTGGATGGAGCAGAGGCAGGAGGGGTGAGGGACTGTCTGAGGAGGGACACTGCTGCTGCCAGGGAGGAGTCCATGGACCTGTTGCCCCTCTGTAGGTCAGACATGCCCGATGAGATGCCCTCCATGAACGACACCAGCTAAGTCAACAGTGCGGTGTGCGCATGGAGGACACTCAGCATGGCTGTCTGCCCTACATGGAGCTGGCGAAGGAGGTACACAGACTCCTCACTCAGGGCAGCAGGGGACACAGGGGCAGGGGGTGCGGTGCCTGGGCCAAAGGAGACATGCTCCCGAACATGGGAGCCTCCACGGACCTGGGGAATGGGAGCCGATGGGAGGGCGGTGGTGGTGCTGGTGGTGGCGGGGACAGCAACACTAGCTGGGGTGTGGTGGCTGCTGACACCCGCCTCCACAAGGGAGTCATCCTCCGAGTTGCTCTGGTCCTCAGCTGAGGTGGATGGTGCTGAGGACTCCTCGGTGTGGCTCCCTCGCCCTCCGTGCCACTGGGTCCCTCCTACCACTCCTCGGCTGCTGACCCAGTCTGGCTCTCTGGCTCCTCCTGGTCCGTGGAGCTGTCCCCTTCTGTGGCCGTGGATGTATCTGCAAACAATGGGGAAACAGACAGACATCAGTCACCTGCACCAAACGCACACACCACTGTGAGCACAGCACATTACAGAGCAAGCCCTGGCATCATTAGTTGTACATTGCTAAAAGTGCCCTAACTGAACAGGAGAAGCCAATTGTCAGTCTGATGCCAAGCATGGCACTCACATCCCACATGGCCTTGCACCCATCTGTCTGGTGTCTGTTGGATTGCAACACCCCAGTGTGGACACATGCACCAAGTACACAGTAGTTGGACAGTGCAGAGGACACGGTGTGGCATGTGGACATGCACACATCACAGCTCTTGCCACTGAGTCAGTACAGGTTTCCGGATGAAAGGGATGCCCAGAGTCAAATAGGAAATGCATGTGATGCATACCAGCGACAGACACCATGATGCACCCATGTCCTGATAGCCAGCGCCACTATGGTGTGCATGTAGCACATGTCACTCCCCTGCAGGACCACCAATAAGTTGACACATGCCATGGCAGAGGCATGACTGCTAAGTCATACATCACTGTCTTAGTGATGTATGACTTGGCAGCCAGACAACAACACTATGCACTGTGTCACAATAGTAGGTCATGGGGAATGCAAGTCCTGGAGCTGCACAAGTGCACATGTACATCCCCCACACAACACATCATCTTAACCCTCATCTGTCCAGGTCACACCTATTGGACATATGGGAGACCTGTGACACTACCCTCTGAACCTGAGCCCCTCACAATTTGCTGTGAATGGGGAACAGCTGCCTGAACTTCACATTCGCATACCCCAGTCTGCACGGGCAGCTGATCAAACACCTATGTGACACACAAGTATCGTCTCCTATGGTCACATCTCCAGGGGCATGCTGAGCCCCTACCAAGAAACACCCCAGCAGTCCTGGCAACTAATCCACAGCACACTGACACAGAGGCAGACACCTGAGGGGTCAAATCACTGTGCACAATGTGTCAGCTGATACACGGGAGTGGGAGTACAGAGTGCATTGCATGGCCTGGAGTAGGCATGACTGTCCTGCTCCACATGAATGAGGGATGTGCCCTGGACAGTGGATAGCTGGCTATGTATGTGTGACACACGTAATCTGCACACTCCTGGGGCCCAAACATTGTTCCCACCCGCTGCATGGGCATGTGCCACATACCCCAGGCACATGTGGTGGCTCAGCTCAGCAAGTGGACCGCATATCAAAGCAACACGCAGATCACATGTCCAAACCCAGGCATTGTGTGAACAATGGACCCACCCATGATGCCCACAACAGAGTTAGGGAAACAGATGCTGTCCCCCACCTTTAGTGAAGCAAACTGCAAGGACACAGTCCCAAGTGACACAATTCCCTGAATGTAAGGGCCACACCTGGGTATCAGATGAGCAGTGGGCAGTGCACAATAGAGGGACATGGCTCCTGGACAACATGACTGCTGCACTGTGGCAGTTGAACCAGGCCAGAGGAGGGCACAAAGCATGTAATACAGAGTTCACAGTGCAGTCTTTGACTCACCCCCTCCTTGCTGCTGTCTGGCCTTCAGCTGCCCATCCAGGTCTGGAAACACCACCGCCAGGATCTGGAGCATGTGGGGGTCAGGGTCCGTGTTCCGCCCCTCCTGCGAGGAGGCGACAGCTTCAGCTGGACCCATGCAATCCTCCGGGTCCAGCCCCGAAGGTCCTGCCACCTCTTCTGGCAGTTGCGGATCCGGCGCTTGTAGACCCCCACGGACCGGACAGCCCGGACGATGTCCTTCCAGATTTCCTGCTTCCGATGGGCATTAACCTGTCAGGATGACAAAGTGAAAAGGCCATTACCACACATGCAATATATCCGTGCATGACACAGTTGTATATACATGTCTCAATCACAGGGGCACATGATGTACACAGGCAGTGCAAAGCTGACCATGGACAGTTTGCCAGACGTCACTACATGGTATCATTGCATGGGAAGTAAAACCATGTTCAAATGCACTGTCACTGCACCATACCTGTCCAGTGCAAGTCACTACACACTATGGGGGGTGACAACTACTCAGTGAGCCTGCTAGCCAGTGGCGTGCAGACTCTCAGCCTTGCTAGTCACACAAAATGCACATTCAGAAAGGCAGTGCACAGAACACTCACCTGCTCCCCTGGTGTCCCATACAGCTTGCTGTACTGTGGAAGTAGGCTGTCCAGCAGGGCCTGGTTCTCTTCAAGGCTGAAGGCTGGGGCTCTCTCCACAGTACGTGCCATTGCAGGGTCCAGAGGGGCAGAGACAGCAGCAGTGCAGTGGCAGATGTCATCCTGGAGCATGTAGTGCAGGCAAGTGAGCTCTCAGGGGAACAGCCAGCAATATATATGTGCTGGAGAGGCAGATACTGTCCCTTGTGTCCAAAGTGATAGGTCCAAGTCGTTTGCATCTTCTGAATCTGGCCAATCCATGGAATAGCAGCACCAAAACACGCCCACAGCATCCTTCAAATCTTCATCTTCATGACATACATGATTTTGCAACATTGTTGTGGGTGACCAACTGAATTTACAGCAACCGACTCGTTCGAAATTCGAAAACGCGTCCGTTGCCAGGCAAGCCCATTGTCAATGGGTGCGCACTGATCGGTCCATTGCGGTACAACGCACACAGGGGTACAACGCGTACCCGCACACATTGAATGCAATGGGCCGGCCGGAGGCACCGATCGGTCCATTGCAGTTCAACGCGCACAGGGGTACAACGCGTACCCGCACACATTGAATGCAATGGGCCGGCCGGAGGCACCGATCGGTCCATTGCAGTTCAACGCGCACAGGGGTACAACGCGTACCCGCACACATTGAATGCAATGGGCCGGCCGGAGGCACCGATCGGTCCATTGCAGTTCAACGCGCACAGGGGTACAACGCGTACCCGCACACATTGAATGCAATGGGCCGGCCGGAGGCACCGATCGGTCCATTGCAGTACAACGCGCACAGGGGTACAACGCGTACCCGCACACATTGAATGCAATGGGCCGGCCGGAGGCACCGATCGGTCCATTGCAGTTCAACGCGCACAGGGGTACAACGCGTACCCGCACACATTGAATGCAATGGGCCGGCTGGAGGCACAGATCGGTCCATTGCAGTTCAACGCGCACAGGGGTACAACGCGTACCCGCACACATTGAATGCAATGGGCCGGCCGGAGGCACCGATCGGTCCATTGCAGTTCAACGCGCACAGGGGTACAACGCGTACCCGCACACATTGAATGCAATGGGCCGGCCGGAGGCACCGATCGGTCCATTGCAGTTCAACGCGCACAGGGGTACAACGCGTACCCGCACACATTGAATGCAATGGGCCGGCCGGAGGCACCGATCGGTCCATTGCAGTACAACGCATCACTGTACATGTGACTGGCATATGTCAGCATGCCTGTCTCAGATGGACATATGCCAGCCACAGATAGCTCCCAGGGAGTGAGGGGCACACCTACATCACGACAGCCTGTCCAAACTTAATCATAAGGCATGTAAGGCTGCATTTCCTATTGTGTGTATGTTGGTGTACATGTTGTCCTGTGGGTGTCACCTGTGGGCAGCCACCCCCAGGCTGTGCACGTGTTCATGGGGACAGGATCCTGGGTGTTACATGTACATGACCACTGTGATGTGCAACTGTTCATATCTGTGCATGTGCCATGGTCACATTTCACGGTGGTGTATGTGTATGTCATGTCACATACCCCGTGAGTCCCATGTGGGACGGTATGTTTGAGCCAGGGTGTCCCAGTGGCACAATAGTGATGGTCCTCCACAGTCTTTGTGCATGTAGTGTTTACAATGTCTCTGATTTCATGTGCACAATGGGAGACAGTCTCCACATCCACGTTGTGTGTGCATGGACTCTGATGTTGTGCGTGTGTGTGTCACAGACGTCCATGTCTGTCCTGCCGTGGCAAGTGGGGCCACTACCTGTGGGGGTCATGGTTGTTTAGCTGTGGTGTATACATGATACTCCATGTAATGCCAGTGTCCATGTGGCATTACAGGGTCCCTGGGAATGTACCTGTCGTTGAGCTGTGGTGCCTGGGGCACATCTGTCCTCACATGTCACTGTGGGGGGTCATTGTGACACGGCAGCAGGAGATGGGAACTGTGACACGGCCTCATGATATCCAATGGGCCAACCTGGGACTAATTGATGCCACCTGTTGGACCGTGTTGACAGATGTTGGCCATGTATGTACCATACATGTCCTTCCGGTACTGCACACTTCATGTAGTTGTGCCTCATAATGAGGTATGTTGGGATCTTGAGTGTGTTCAATGCCGCATATGTGGGGTGACTGACAATCTTGCTTACTTCTCCTCTGCACTGCAGGGCTCCTGCTGTCCATTGACCATTCCCAGACCTGGCAACGATGGTGGAACGGGACAGCATCCGACGGTACCGCTTCACCAGGCAGCTGATTGAGGATTTGGCAGTGCAGTTGTCCCCACATTTGCAGCCTGGCCGGCCGTATCCTACAGCGCTGACCCCCAAGGTGAAGGTGATGGCAGCCCTACACTTCTTTGCCACTGGTACCTTCCAACATACTGTGGCGACTGCTGGTGGGATGTCACAGACCATGTTGAGCCGTGTGCTCCGCGATGTTTTGGCGGCAATGTTGCTCTTCCTGAACCGGTACATCTATTTCCTTAGACTGCGACGACTCACTGACGTGAAGAGTGACTTTTATGCCCTGGGAGGATGCCGCATGTCATTGGCTCCATTGATGGGACACATGTGGCTTTGGTACCACCACAGGCCCAGGAGCAGGCCTACAGGAACCGCAAGCACTACCACTCGGTCAATGCACTGGTGGTGTGTCTTGCAGACATGACCATCACACACGTGTGTGCCCGTTTCCATGGTTCAGCACACGATGCCTTTGTGATGAGGAGTAGTCGCATCCCCAGGATGATGGCACAGATGCAGAACCAGCGTGCCTGGCTTGTCGGTGTGTACTGACTTTGTGCCATTGTGTGTGATCTGATCTATAGTATTCCGCCCACTTTTCCAAGTCAGCTAATGTGCACTTGTCTGTCCGTAGGTGACTCGGGATACCCCAACATGCCGTGGTTGCTGACACCCCTCAGGAACCCTGTGACACCAGCCCAGATGCGCTACAATGAGGCACATGGTTGGTCCAGGAGAGTGATTCAGCGGACCTTTGGTCTCCTGAAGAGCCGCTTCCGCTGCCTGGACAAGACCGGAGGGTCCCTCCCATATGCCCCTGCGAAAGTGTGCAAGATTATCATCGTCTGCTGCATGCTCCACAACCTGGCAGTGCGGAAGGAGTTGCCTCTCATCCAGGATGACAATGAACAACATCCGCCACCTGTGGAGGATCCTGGCCTGGACCACGATGCCAGTGACGATGATGATGATGATGATGATGGTGATGTCCGCACACAGCTCATCACCAACTTCTTTAGCTAAATGTGAGTATCCTGAGGTGTCATGTCAATGATGTGAGTTGGCATGATGTGTGGGTGGTGCTCTGGTGCTGTTGGAGTGTGTCCATGGGCTACTTGACTGGATGTGTGTTGCGATGTGTGGTGACAGGTGGGCTGTACTCCCCAACAGTGTTGACATGCTAACTTGGTTCTGGGTGGGTATCTTGTAACATGTATTGTGCATGAGTTTTGCTGTTCTGTCCTGTACTCCATTGCTTTTGACTGTGTGTCATTTCTGTCCTTCACAGGGTACTTTCAGATTCGTTTGGTCAACTGTGTCCACCGACGACGTGATTGCACATCCAGGCTGGTAGCTGTTGTGTCCCTACAGGTGATGTGCGCCACACCCATGGACTTCCTTCCGTCTACAGTTGTTGACTGTGTGCCCGCTGCCAGGTGGGATTACCTTGCATCTGTAGTGGTTACGGCATGTTGCAACTGTGTAATAAACCTGTGCTTCACTTTGTGATGTGCGTTGTCTGTGGTCACACATTTGACTGCCATTTGCTTACTGCACCTGTGGGCTACTTGACTACAACTGGGAATGGGTGTGGTGTCTGTGCATTGCACCGTCTTCCCTGGCAACATCAGTGTAGGCAATGAGTCAGATGGCCTAGGTGTGTATGTGTTGTGTAGCCCTGGTGGTGTGTCTCCCTCATGTGTGTCACGTTGCCTGTACTCACATGCCTGTGTTGTCCTTGCTGTTGCAGTTCGCATACACAGTGTAATTTTGCAGTTCATCATCCCCATAACAGCACCCACGTTGGAATCACGACAGAGGCAAGTATGGTGTATCAGTGTGTTTATTGTGATACATTTGTGTGAATAGTGCATAGGATGGGTAGTGCTGTACATATATCTTGCAATCAGAAGTTCCTAGGTGAATTGAAAGTCCTGGTAGACAGGATCCCCAGTATCGGGGCCACAGTTGTCTGACACATTGGTCCAACTTGTACTCCCCATGCAATGTGTGGGAGTAGTGTTGCCGTCAACAGGGTGAACAGTCTGTGCACAAAGGCGAACATCCAGAACAGGTTCAGGCTTCCTGGGAGTTGCGCTTGGCCATCGGCCTCTCACTTTTCCCTCCTCGGACGACCCCTCTTCTTGGGGGGCCCTCAAGTACAGGCTGCTGCGGTGCAGGGGACTCTCCGCCAGAGTCCTCCTCCCTCCCTGTGGCAGTTGCAGTTTGTTCGGCACCAGATGTTGTTGGCACACAGGGTGGTGTGGACTGGTTACTGTTCATCTGGCGGAGGCATTGTAAAATGTCCCTGTGCACCGCCGTCATCTCATGCAGTGCAACCCACTTGGACTCCACGCGGGACATGTGTGAGTCCACACGGGACATGTGTGACTCCACGTGGGACATGTGGGAGTCCAAGCGGGCATGATGGGCAGCCTGCTGCTGTTTCATGTCTCTGAGGAGCCCCGCTACCTGGCTGAGCTCTCCGGTGCTGGACTGGTACGCATCAGCTATGCGTACCAGTTGTGGGTCATCATGCACACCAGCAACGTCTGCAAGCAGCGACCTCTGTCTCCCACCCCTCCCACCACCCCTGCTGACATGTGCAGTGTGTGCAGTGGCACGCACAGATAACCCTGGTCCACCTTGGGGGTTGGTGGTGGTGGTGTCCATGGCCCCAGGTTGGTCCAGGGTCCCTGTGCTGGTGTTGCTTCTTGTTCTGTCCATGTCGGCAGGGATGGTATTCGTGGTGACAGTCGTTGGAGGGGTGGGTGCAGGGGGTGCAGCTGGTGGTCCTGCTGGTGCTGCAGCTGGTGGTACTGCTGGTGCTGCATGTTGACTTGCACCGGATGTGCCAGGTTGTTCTTCATCGTCCGAGGAGGACAGAGGCTGTACGACGCCAGTGAGCTCGGCATCCTCTTGAGCCTGGGACTGGGACTCCTCAGCGTCTGCTGCTGTGTCCCCATCATCACCTGTTTTTGGGATACACAAACAATGTATGTTATGTTTCTGCAGGCATCAATGGTTGACACACATGACAGTTGTGACTGTGCCTCTGGGTGCGGGCCTGTACATTGCATTGTCCTAAGTCGTCACAGTCAGGGGTTGATATTGGTGTGGCACATTGTCCTGCATTATTTGGGCATTTCTATGTATTTTCTGGGGTGTGAACATGGTCTGCATTGGTTGTGTTTGGTTGACAGCCGGCCCTCCTTCCCACCCACCCAGCCAGCCAGATATCCCACCATGGAACGTGCTTGCATTGCAGGGAGTGTAAGTTGTCTCTCAGGATGTCACTCAGTGGTGTCCTGCTGTTTGTTGGTGCACATTTGCCAGCAGGGCCTTGTGCTCCCCACAGCAGTAGCCAGTGTCAGCCATCTTGTGAGTCCTTCTCCACTTCCTGTGATGTGAGCATGGTTCAGGGTGGTGTTGATGGGACAGTTGTGGGGGTGACCAATATCAGTGACTACGACTCCCATCATGCTATTGCCTCCACCCCCCTTCCCAGCATGCCCATGCTTCCTTCCTTTTGACTCTGCTTCCCTGTGGGGTGGGCTGGCTGTGCTGACAGGATGGCTGGGAGTGTTGTCCTGGCAGTTGTTTGGCTAAAAGTCCCAAGAGTTCCCTGTGCTTCACACAACATATCCCAGGGTGGTGGTTCTTTGTGGGATCTTGTGTTAGGATGGGGGCATTGCATTCTACCAGGTGGGTTCTGTGGAGTTTGTGTTGGGGGTGTGTGAGGGGAGGTGCTTGTGACTATGGTCAGTGCTGCAAGTCCCCCTTCCCACCCAGCTAGCCAGATATCCCACCATGGAACGTGCTTGCATTGCAGGGTGTGTAAGTTGTCTCTCAGGATGTCAGTCAGTGGTGTCCTGCTGTTTGTTGGTGCACAGTTGCCAGCAGGGCCTTGTGCTCCCCACAGCAGTAGCCAGTGTCAGCCATCTTGTGAGTCCTTCTCCACTTCCTGTGATGTGAGCATGGTTCAGGGTGGTGTTGATGGGACAGTTGTGGGGGTGACCAATATCAGTGACTACGACTCCCATCATGCTATTGCCTCCACCCCCTTCCCAGCATGCCCATGCTTCCTTCCTTTTGACTCTGCTTCCCTGTGGGGTGGGCTGGCTGTGCTGACAGGATGGCTGGGAGTGTTGTCCTGGCAGTTGTTTGGCTAAAAGTCCCAAGAGTGTCCCTGTGCTTCACACAACATAACCCAGGGTGGTGGTTCTTTGTGGGATCTTGTGTTAGGATGGGGGCATTGCATTCTACCAGGTGGGTTCTGTGGAGTTTGTGTTGGGGGTGTGTGAGGGGAGGTGCTTGTGACTATGGTCAGTGCTGCAAGTCACCCTTCCCACCCAGCTAGCCAGATATCCCACCATGGAACGTGCTTGCATTGCAGGGAGTGTAAGTTGTCTCTCAGGATGTCACTCAGTGGTGTCCTGCTGTTTGTTGGTGCACATTTGCCAGCAGGGCCTTGTGCTCCCACAGCAGTAGCCAGTGTCAGCCATCTTGTGAGTCCTTCTCCACTTCCTGTGATGTGAGCATGGTTCAGGGTGGTGTTGATGGGACAGTTGTGGGGGTGACCAATATCAGTGACTACGACTCCCATCATGCTATTGCCTCCACCCCCTTCCCAGCATGCCCATGCTTCCTTCCTTTTGACTCTGCTTCCCTGTGGGGTGGGCTGGCTGTGCTGACAGGATGGCTGGGAGTGTTGTCCTGGCAGTTGTTTGGCTAAAAGTCCCAAGAGTGTCCCTGTGCTTCACACAACATAACCCAGGGTGGTGGTTCTTTGTGGGATCTTGTGTTAGGATGGGGGCATTGCATTCTACCAGGTGGGTTCTGTGGAGTTTGTGTTGGGGGTGTGTGAGGGGAGGTGCTTGTGACTATGGTCAGTGCTGCAAGTCCCCCTTCCCACCCAGCTAGCCAGATATCCCACCATGGAACGTGCTTGCATTGCAGGGAGTGTAAGTTGTCTCTCAGGATGTCAGTCAGTGGTGTCCTGCTGTTTGTTGGTGCACAGTTGCCAGCAGGGCCTTGTGCTCCCCACAGCAGTAGCCAGTGTCAGCCATCTTGTGAGTCCTTCTCCACTTCCTGTGATGTGAGCATGGTTCAGGGTGGTGTTGATGGGACAGTTGTGGGGGTGAGCTATGTCTGTGACTACGACTCCCATCATGCCATTGCCTCCACCCCACTTCCCAGCATTCCCATACTTACTTGCTTTTGTGTGGAGTTCAGTGTGTGTGGGTGTGAGAGCAATGGCAAGATGGCTGACAGTGGTGTCCTGCTGTTGGTTGGTGTGCAGTACCCAGCATGCCCTTGTGCTCCCCACGACACAGCAACAGTGTCAGACATCTTTGATGGGCCTTTCCACTCTCTGTGGGATGTGCATGCGTGAGTGTGAGCTTGCTGGGCCATGTGGTGGGGGATGTAGAGCTGTGACTACGACTCCCATCATGCTATTGCCTCCTCCCCCCTTCCCAGCATGCCCATGCTTCCTTCCTTTTGACTCTGCTTCCCTGTGGGGTGGGCTGGCTGTGCTGACAGGATGGCTGGGAGTGTTGTCCTGGCAGTTGTTTGGCTAGAGGTCCCAAGAGTGTCTTTTTGATGGCATGGGTTGTGTTTATCTGACTGACATACACATTTTGGGATGATTCTGTTCTGGTTGCTGTGTAATTGCTATGAGTGCATGGTTTGACTCTCCCCTTGACAGTGATGTGTGTGTTTTGTGGCAGTATATTGTATACATTTGTTGTGTACTCACCAGGCTCTGGGATGTCCTCTAGTCCATATACGCTCACTGGCGGAAGGATGGCCCGCACCTTCTACTCCCAGGGCCTGAGGTATATTGGCTTGGCAGGAGGGCCACTGCTGGTGTATTGGCTGTTGATGTAGTCTTTCTTCAGCATGTCCCGTACCCTCCTGCGCACGTCATACCACCTGTTCTGGATGTCGGTCTTTGTGCGCCGACATGGTGATTGTGCGTTCACCCTGTTGATGATCCTCTCCCACATCTTGGTTTTCTGCGACATGGGGGTCTGTTGGACCAGTGTGCCAAACAGCTGTGGCTCCACCCTGAGGATCTCGTCTACCATGACTTCCAATTCACTATCTAGGAACTTGGGATTCTTCTTGGGGGGCATGGTGATGGTTGGTGATGGTGAGTGATGTGTGTGTTGGTGTGCAGGTGAGGGTGTGTGAGTGTGTGTTTTGCTGGGTGTATGTGAGGTAGGTATTTGTTGGTGTGCTGATGGTGTGTGGCTTGTGTGAGGGATGAGCTGTGGGTGTGTGGTTGCTTTCTCTTGGGTGCTGGCAGTGGAATGGCATTTGCAAAGGCTCATGGTTGTGATTTGTGTCCTTTATATAGGTGGAGTTGTGGGTGTGTCTTTGTTCTCTGTCCCCACCCCCCCAGTATTTATTGGCTTGGTAATTGCTTGTTTGGCCTTTTTTGGGTGATTTTTCCTTTGTGCTGTTTGTGTATGTTGGAAACGTTCTTGTGACCGAGTCGGACCCTGCATTAGTCTCGTACGGTGTTCTCCGTTTCGTTCACGCTGTGTTTGTGCAGTTTTCTATGCTGCGTACGCGTCGGTCGCGGTGTTTTGTGTTGCTTCGGCTCGGTTTTGTATGCGTGTCGGTCGTACGGCTTGTCCTCCGTCCGACTCGCTCGTGGTTTTCGCGCCTTGCATCGTACTTTGCGGTTTGGAGTTCGCGTGTACGTTTCGGTCGGATTTGTTCCGGGTGCGTGTCGGTCGGTTGGATTTGCGTGTTTTTCCGGCCGGATTGCTGTTTTCCGTGCGGCTCGGTCGGTCGACTTGGTTTAGGTACGTGTCGGTCGGATTTTTCGCGCCTTGCATCGTACTTGGCGTGTCGTGCGCCACGGGTACGTGTCGGTCGGTATTATTTCCGGATCCGAGTCGGTCGGTGCTTTTTCCGGCCCGAATCGGAATAGACCCCTAGGTGGAATAACGGGCCCCATATGTTAGGCTCGGTGCGATATAAATCTCCCGGTATTCTATCCAGCCCCAGTGCTTTCCTAGACTGAAGTGAGCTAATTGCAGACACAGTTTCATCTACGGTGAAGCTCACTATGTCCCCTACTAATGGCTCTAAGGGGCAATCCCTCCCAAGCAGTGCATTCTCAGTCTCAGACTCCCAGTCGTCTACAGAATATAGGTTCTGAAAGTGATCTTCCCAGACATGGGGCTGTATGTAAAAGTCCTCTTCTTTTACCAAGTGTGTTACCCCTTTAGAAAGTAAGTGCCAAAATAACTGGCAATCCTTCAGTCTGGAAGCCTCTACTGGGGTGCACCAGTTCTCTACCTCCCAGTTCCTTTTTGCCTCATTCTGCATCTTCCTGTAGATTCTTCTTCTCTTTGTTATGTCACTCCTAATTCCCTTCTTTACAGCTGCACTTAGCTCTATTCTAGCGTGCCTACATTCCTCATTATACCAGGGAGCAACAGTTCGCCTATTTATATTTATTTGACACTGTCTGTTGAAGTGGCACTTTAATCTATTTAATAAAAGACAGAAGCTAACCATGATGCTTCCATCATTTAGGTTAGAATTTCCCAAAGCAATAAGAGTTTGAGCCACCTCTGTATAAATGCCAGAAAGCATCTTCTCATCAGCAGCTACTTTGGGCCATTTAATTCTCCTGTTATTATTGGTAGTAAACAACAGGAACCAACACTGGGTTAGTCTGAGAGGGCAAGATTGGGATACCAGCCAGCCTCAGGATCAGTGCATTGTGGTCACTATCCTGGCAATTTAAAACAACCATATCATAAACATTAGGTTAGAGGTCCAAGTTTACCATAATAAAATTCATCCTGCTCTTGGCATTACCCCTTTTAACCCCTTTGCTGCGTCCGTCGGCCAACGGCCGTCGCAAGCACTACCTCGGTAGTGCTGCGCACGTCCGTTGGCCGCTGCGGCCCCGCCCACTGGTTCAAACCGCCGCACCGCGGCGGAATTCGCGCTGCGGTTAAGCGGTTAAAGGTAATATTTGCTACTGGATCTGAGGGTGTTCGCCCATTAAAAGCGCTCACCCATAAGTAAGTGTAGAGGACAGGACTTGTTGACCAACCTTTGTGCATCTTTTATTGGGCGGTATCTGCAATCTTTTAATTCCTCTAGCTAGCTTTTCCCCCTGCATTATTTCCTGGACAAAGTCTATGAGTTCGTATGTTGTATTGAAATCCCCAGCCGCCATAAGATAGTATTCTTTTCTTGAGCTATCCAGGAAACTGGATAACATTGCAATGTGTCTGAGACCTTGTGTTGGCTACTAAAACGCTTATATAAATAATTAATTTTAAATTAAAACTCCCTTTAAGGGGTGCCAAATCTATTCCCACTTTGTCCTGTGAGCCTATTTCTAGCCTATTTATTTTGCATACCAAGCTAGTCTTAATCCAGATTAACAAGCCTCCAGCGGGTCTGCCTGCGGGTGATGGTCTGTCTTCAACACTAAGGGGTTGATTCCGATCTCGGTCGGAAGGCCTCCGAATCGGATTTGGCTTTACCGGATCCGAGTCGGAGGCTCTGTTTCCGACCGAGTCGTACAGAGGTCCGGACGCCCAAGTACGATGCGAATGAACGCGAAATCGACGACCGACTCGTTTACGGGTCCGAACCGCTCCGTACGACTCGGTCGCAGACGAACCGTACCGCGCAATGGAGTCGATTTCCGACCGAGCCAGTACAATGCACGATTTGGACAGCCGGATCGAGTCGGAGTCCCCGGGACAAAAAAGCTCCAGGAAGCGGACTTCGGGGGTCCGTGTCGGACCCCCTTCACCCGTAGCCTAACGAGTCGAACACAGGGGGGGACCCAAGGGTCCCCCCTTCACATGCATGTACGGTGCGGATGGCACCAATGCGTACCCACTGCAGGGGGCGCCCTTTTGCGAGACATACCTATTCAGCTGATGCGAGGCCATGCACGCATCTTACGACCGGCTCCCATTGACTTCAATGGGAATCCGACCAAGCCGAGTCCGTCAGCATGCGGCAGCATCGTACTCGCTCGGTCGGACGCCAGGGGTACAGCTCGGTCGGAAAACACTCCGGATCCGGCTCGGTCGGAGGGCTTTCCAACCCAGATCGGAATCGACCCCTACATGTGGTACACCCCACCTTATGGATTTGCTCGGTTGCCCAGGTTTCTTGAAACATGGAAATGTGGCTGCGGTCCATCATCTTGCACCACTGCAGGTCATTTAATTTGGACCTTAACCCAGCAACATTCCACAAGATAATTTTGACTTGTTGATCATCATTTATACTTCCCTGAGATGAGTATCCTGCTGTTGGGTTATCTCTGCTTAAGGTTTAGACAAGCATATGTTGTACATGCGGGGAGACTGAACTTTGAGTCTTATTTTCTATCGTAGAATTATTATGTATAGTGCCCCCCAAGTTTGACCAGTTAAGATCATGGCAGGAGTTACCACAGATTCAGCATTACCAGGCTTGAGTCAATCAGGATTGTCTAGCTCGGTAAATGCATGATATCTATTGTTAATTTTTATTACAAATTGCTCCTTATCCCTCTGCAGATTCTAAGCTATGTGGGCATTGGATATAATTGGTGCGCTTGAAGACTTAAGGAGTCTATAAAAAAAACAGTGGCATAATACCAATCCCCTGGTCAAAACCCTACCCACATGGTTTCCCCACTTTTAATCAATGTTCCGGCTAAAACTGGGGATCTACAATTAATCACTATGCAATCCCCACGGATAGATTTGCATAGGGGGCCAATCCATCCTACTCTTCTGACAAATAAAATGTCATGATAACTGGAACTTGTAAAATCAGAATTGTGAGATAACCCATGGCACACTTTATTTTTCAATTGGCTTGTGGTTTCTTTATTGTTAACCAAAAGCATAGGGACATTTGTTTAAAATTGCCACATAAGGGCAACACTCGGGTGGAAGATCCAAATTCACCTGATTTGAATAGTCATGTATGTCATGTGTGTCAGTGGCTAATGTGTTTAACTGCCCAGGGTTTGATTTATCGTTTGCACTGTGGGGGGCCATCCACCCTTGCCCTTAATCTGGTGGTGGTGGACCCACCTACTGTTAGTTGACGATCTTGCTGCAAATCTCTTTCTTTAGCCAGACCCTTCCCAGGTCCATAACCCTCTTTTTGAGTGGTGACTGCCAGTATGGACCATTTAGCTGTACTAGATTGACTCCTTGTCAACATGTTAGGCCCATCAGACTCTTGCACACCCACAGAGTTGCGTCTTTCACAACCTATTGGCCTCTCCTGGCCTTCCCTGGGCCTTATACTATTAATAGACTTTTGAATGGTTGACACAGTAACCTCAAGCTTGTCAAGTCTATCTAGTATCGGTGAGAGATTTTTTGACAGCACACACTCAAGGCGGTTGATTATGTTTTTTAAATCTCGGTTAGACAATAAAGTATGGACAGGTATCAAGGTTGTGGATTTGATTGGGGTTATGGGTGCTGGTACATTGCAATTTATCCCCACCCCCCCTTGCTGTTGGAAGTCCAAAGTTTTTTTTTTAGATCTAGTACTTGCACCCAGTGTTGACATCACATGTTTCACCTTCTTCTTCCTTTTAACCGCTGGTTCCATCAATGATGACGCTGAATGATGGGGTAAGGACTGTGTAGTAGAAGGAAACTCCATTGCTGTTTCAGCCTGTTGTGTAGTGCCTATACATTCTATACAGTATCTGCGCGTTTGGATAACATAAACTGTGGGATTGGTGGTGGACTGAGTCCGTGCACCCCCACTGGATACGTTAGCATGTCTGTATCAGCTAGCTCACAGTGCCACTAGAATCTCCTCTTATCGGGGAGAGAATAGTTTCTGGCAACCTCAGAACATGACAAACCTGATCCCCCAGGATCCTGGAAACAATATACCGGTGGAGACAGCGAGAGGCACACAGGTGACACAGCCCAGATGCACCAAGAGAACCAGAAAGAACCCTCTCAAGTGACCCTCACTGATCTCATGGGATCTTACCCTACCTACTAAGGGAAGTTCTACTCCCTTCGTTTATCCAGGGGCACCGAAAACTTCAGGCCACCGTAGATACAACGTTCTTACTCGGTCATGACGAAGCGTCCTGGATCTCCCCCCGAGACCACTAAAGCGCGAAACATGTTGACCAGAACATATGCCCACTAGGGACATATAGTTACTCAGCTACCAAGGGACATAATACCCCTTAAAGCAGCACCATACACTTTGTTTTAATAATGACAGAGGGATCACCTTAATAAAAATTAATCACTCTCCCTCCAGCCATTTTTTAATACACCTTTTAGGACTTCACTGCTACTTACACCCACGCACCCATACGGCTTCATCAAAAGATCTCCGAAAAAGAGACCTTTCAGGGGACCTGTAGGGCATTACAGCGCCGGCCCGACGAGGAGCAAAAGCCCAATGATGAAGCATGACATCCTTCGGGGTTATGAGGGCATCAATATGAGGACACACTGCCTCCCACAATTAGAGTATCACACGACGAGAGTACCTCATACTTCCCTTCTTTTTCTCTCTACTTAGGAACGGTGACTCCCTTTTGGTGTAAGTTTAACTTCGGGAGCACGGGTCACCAGACCTTTTGAATAGCTCCTAGAGTCCCCCTCTTTTGATAAATAGGATACCTGCTATTAGAAACAGGATTAGTGGAAGTCCTCCAAAGATGCTTCCGAATGCGGAGTGTATGAAGTTTGGTATAACTCCAAGTACCATCTGAAAGGTGCTTAGAAGACCAGAACCTATGGTCCTAAATAGGTGGACAATGCCAGTCGTAGCAGACATGTTAAAGATACGATTTACCATTTCTACAAAATGGAAAGGGCAGTTCGTATGAATAAGCGCCTGTATCTCTGCTGAAGACCTTGTGATCTGGAGATCAAAAGTCTCTCGAGCGGAGGTTAAGTTAAGGGCACAGACTTCTGTAAAACAATGGCTTTCATTCTGCTTAGAGTATCAAACCGTATTAAAGAAACATTCAGTGAAGGCCATAACAGTGCCTCCCTGACTGTATGTGTCAGTGGAAACAATACTTGCATACAACAAGTAACCCTGGAGCTCACGGTTACCAGATATGCGATGCCCGGAAACATTCCGCAGCAGCCTTGATCGTTCAGCATCAAGTAACTCCCATTTGAAAGTAGCCCGAATGCTGGAGTAATCACTGCAGCTGGGGAACCCCTCAGATGACAGGACAAGTTTGCTACAGAACCATTACAAGCCCCGTGAAGCATTATATTCTGACATATGAGTGATCCACTTAAAGCGTTCTTGCAGTTAGTACCACTTAGAAACACTTCTCGATCCCCACTCCGGCATCGAAAATTGTATGGTAATTCCCAAGATTCCTTAATGTATTACTTACCCATTTTTTCATATCTGCCTGCCTGCTCTTGTTCAAGGCAATATTGAAACTGAAAAGTAGTGACCGGTAGAGTTATGTGGCCATGGGTTAGCCATTCTGTGGATGGTGATTCTGCCACTGTAAATGGTAATCTATCCAGTTTTTCGATATGCAGCATTGTATATTTTGCTCCCCTTTGTGCCATTTCTATCTGTTTATCTGTTAGATTGTATTCAGAAAACAGGTACATGCTGTTGATAAAACGCCATGGCACGTAGCCTGCACGCAAAGATTGCAGCGTCCAGCTTAACAACATGATAGAACGTAATTGAGATTGCCTGTGTTGTAATATGGCCAAATCTTGTTCTAGTAAGTCTATCACAGAAGATACAATGTTGCCTAAGGAATATATCCTGGAGGTCAATGTAGTTAACCCATTGTCTACCACTGCTAGAGATTTCTCTAGATTTATACGGTCTATTTCCCGTAGTCTCTCTGCGTCCTCTTGTTGGGATATTTTCCATATTTCATGGTAGGCAGCATAATTGCCAGCATATATGAAACATTTCTGACGTGGTTTCCTTGGACCTAGTAAAAAATCCCTAAGATCCATGTCCTGAGTGAGTAAGGATAAGTGTTGTTTCACCTCTGTGAGTGTTGAGGTTTTTAGCCAATCGTGGCACAGCTTCCCAACACTGTCTGACGTCACTACCCCTGGATGTTGTCTCTGTACATAGCGCGGATCTGGCCTATGGATCGTGAAACCTTCGGTTTTACCCATGAATCTTTTCTGATAACCATTGGTGTCTGTGGGCCAAATCAACCATTTCTTCCAATCGGGGTCTGATCTATTGTATTGTCTGATGTCATCTAATGTAATCCCTGCCTCTGATGTTCCGTTACCCTTGGTGTGTGATGGTGTTCGCAGCCGAGGTGTGTTCAAGTCTTTGTTCTCGGCTAGTCCAAGGCAAGACGTCAGTTGCACTGTCTTGTTCAAAAACATGAGTTGTTGAGGGATGAGGAATGCTCTAAATAAAGCTTCTATCCCCTGCCATTCTCTAGTACCCCAGACTGATTTCAAGTCTATGGTGTCTTTCCATAAGTTGAAACCTTGTTCAGACAACTGGGTAATAAAGGATGCAGAGTAAATCTGTTTGGCGTTTGTTAACATATTTTTCTGTGCTGATATTGGTGCAACCTTATAATAAAATGAGGCTGGGTCGGACATATTAAACCCTGAAAAATATGGAAACTTTTGTGCAAAGGTTTTTGAAATGCCTTTTGGCGGTGTTGGACAATGTTCCCACCGGTGGTATGTGAACACATTTCTAGGATTAGATGATTTATGCAGAAAGTGATGACCATAATGTTGATAACAATACATGGTTTCGAAATCTGTCGTGCCTTCCAATGTTTCACTATTAGAAAACGCAGCAGATTTTTCCAAATCAGACAACATGTTATTTACAGTCTCAAAATCCCAATCATCGGAAAATGTACTTGAGGTAATGATATCACTTAATGATATTTTAAATAAATGTGGAATTTTTAAAAGTTTGGTCGGGCCAAATATGTCGAAATCAACCTTGTCCCAAGCTATACCATCAGGTATAGGAACTGCTGCAATGTTCACTGATGACAAGCCTCTTTGTTCTCGATGAGATGATTGATGTGGTTTTAAAAGTAAATTTACATTTTGGGCTGCAGAGCTTTGACAAATGTATTGCCCATTAATAAGCATGTTAAAAACTATCACTAAGCCTAGCCAGAAAAGAAAGAAAAGCACCCTGGTAATTATCCATAGTTCTACCCATGGTGATACCAGGTAAGTCTTTTTAAGAAAGTTCAAAAAGTCTTTAACTTGCTGCTTGCGTGATTTTTTGGCTGGCGTCCTTTCTGGTACACTTGGATCCAAAGAAAATGTATCTAAGTTTATGAAGTAGCCAGAAGCAGTTCGATCAATTGTTGGAATTGCATCAGGATTTGTTGAAATCGTAGTTTGCTCTTGTCGAGGCATGATGACGTAGAAATTTGTATTTGGTCTAATAGCAATTTGTCTGTCATTTTGTTGAGTTTGATTTTGAAGTTGAACTTCAGGTTCAAGAGGAACGAGTTCCATAGCATTGTTGCATACTCCACCATTCCGTACAGGAGGCTCTTCGAACGTGATGAGTCTTTCCGTTTGAACTTCTTGAATTGTAGCGAGGGGAGGGCGTCTGCTACTTTGGAGTCCATGAGGCCTACTACTTAGTATTGTCCACATAGTGTGGTTTGATTAGGTCGATTGGGACAAATCTTTTCCCCTTTTTTTCGGCAAGAGGCAGAAGAAGTACAGTTCTTGTTCCTTCAACTGCTAGGACCGGTACAGGTTTTCTGTAAGATGGCCCAAATTCTTTCTTGTCCGCTATTTTCTCTCTGACCAGATTCCCAACTTTTGGGATCCAGACAGGTCTTCCCGTGACTAATTTGACTTCCCCAGTGGCGGTCTGCTTCAGGTGGACATTACTTTGTTGTGTCCTGGATTCATTTAGATCCTGTAAAACAGCCAAACGATCATGGATGTCAACTGGTTTTTCATCCGCCACTGCGCATTCACAATCAAGATCAGGTACCCACATTCTTGTCCCAAATATGACCTCATATGGATTGACGCCCCCTAGAGAACTTCTTGGCATATTGTTAAGGGCCCGCTGGACTCCATACAGATGTTTTACCCAGCTCTCACCCGTGCCTAATACTCTAGCTGTCAAAGACTGCTTTAAGTCTCGGTTTTTCCTCGCCACGACCAAATTTCCCTCTGGATGGTACGGAGAGGAGTACCGCAATGCTACACCCAATCCTCGCATGGCCTGCTTGTAAGCCCGAGAGCTAAATCAGGGCCCTGGTCAGAATATAATGTGCCAATTGCGTATGTCCCTATGAAGAATTGCAGATCTTTTATAACAGTTCGAGCGTCAGCCGAGCGCTGGGGCCACACCCATAGGAATCTTGAGCAGGAATCCCCTGCAACCATGATATATCTGTAAGCCCCATCTCTTTTTAAGGGGCCGCAGTGGTCCAAGTAAACACACGCTTATGGTTTGTCAGATATTAACAATGGTGTCTGTGCAGGACGTGTTACGGTGGAGCCTTTCATCTGCTGGCAGATGTCGCATTTCAAGACATAGGGGCCGATTCCGATTCGGGCCGGAAATCTCTTCGACCGAGCCGGACCCGGAGAGATATCTGACCGAATCGGACCCGTGCAGCCCGACCGAACGAGTACGATGCGCACGTATGCCATCGGACTCGAGTCGGTCGGACTCCCATTGAAGTCAATGGGAGCCTGTCGTACAACGCGTACGCGGGCTCCCATTGACTCAATGGGTGCGATGCGGACAAGGGCGCCCCCTACAGCGTGTACGTGGTGAAGCGATTCGCGCCATACACGCACAGGTAAGGGGGACCCATGGGTCCCCCCTGTGTGCGACTCGCGCGGCTATGCGTACAGGGGGGTCCGACACGGACCCCCAAAGTACGGCTCCGACAGCTCTTTCGAGCCGGAGTGCGCGGCTCGGTCGGACTGCTCGCGGCGCGCATCGTACTTACCCGGCCGGGGAACGTCTCCATTGCGCGGTGCGAGTCGTGTCCGTGCGAGTCAGTCGGTGCGGTTAGAGCCGGGATCGAGTCAGTCGGAGCGGTCGGGACGCCCGGACGAGTCGGTCGGCGATTTCGCATCGTACTCGCTCGTCCAGACGCGCGTACGGATTGGTCGGGAAATAGGGCTCCGAATCGGATCCGGTTAAGCCAAATCCGATTCGGAGCCCTACCGGCCGAGATCGGAATCGGCCCCTAAGTCTTTAGTCTGCTTTGTTAATCCAGGCCACCAATAGCGTTGTTTCAACAAAGAAACTGTCACCGTAACTACTGCATGTGCAGAACTGATCCCCTCGTGTGCTGCTAGAATTAAACCTAACCTACGATCCATGTTTGGAATTACTCTACCCCTCACCCCAGGAATCTGAGCAAAGGGAATGTTATTTGCATCTAACTTGTAGGAGTACTTGCGTGGAAATCTTTTTGGTACTGCACCACTGTTTTTGCGTGAAGCAATAACAGCCACCATAATCTCACTGTCTATTTTCGTTTTAGAACAAATGAAGCAGCTACGGAAGCCGTGCGTACAGACCCCTTTGCGGCTTCATCAGCCAATGAATTCCCTTCAACGTGAACGCCATCACGCTGATGACTCAGTGCATGTATCACGTGAGTCCTTCGTAGTTCCGATTTAAACGTCACTCCCTGTTCCCATAGCATTTTATGCTTAATTGTGCCACCTTTTGCGTCTTTGAACCCGTTTTGAACCCAGTATTGCAAGAATTCATTATATGATTGCACACAGTAAAAGGAATCGCACACAATTAGTGTGGGGAATTCTCGAGCCGTATTTACCAGTGCCAGTATCAAGGCTTTTAACTCTGCCAACTGTACCGTGCAGTCTCCTAGAGATTGCGTTTTAGTGCAACTTGGATGGAACTTTCCATCCCGCATGCAACCTTTAACGATAGCACATGCTGCGCTATATTGTTGCTTACTCCCTATGGCCAGTTGAGCAGATCCGTCAGTGTAAATAATATATTCATACTGATCTAGAGGCATTATTTCATTTGGTAGAGGATATTCTTGTTTGTATTGCAGAAATGCTTGTGTCTTTAAATTTGGGGCGTACCTTATATTCTACATCTGTTGCAGTGAGAGAATTAGCCCATTGTATCCATCTCAGATGTAAGGCTTTAGCGTTAGGGACGCTTGCCTTTGTTGCAGCCGCTAAGGCTGGAACTGGAGTCACTACTTTTATTTGTTTCCCCCGAGCTAGTGTTCTTTCTCTCACTACAGCAGTCTGCACCGCTGTTAGAATCTTTTCTGTGGATGCAAAGCGCATCTCAGCATTTGTGTACAAATGTGATTTGTATGCAATTGGTACTGTTTAACCTTCATTGTATGTCAAATAGGTGTACCCAGATTGATACGCAATTATACGGATCACCAGGTTGCGTACGTTTACACGTGTCTGTAAGTGTTTGGAAGCTATCATGTCAGCTTGTAAGGAACAAAGGGGCTCATTACGATGGCGGGCGGAAGCACCACCGCCGTGCTGGCGGATGCAAAAACCACCAGTTACCGCCGGCACGCAGCAGTCCACACGCCCGCCCAATTACGATGCGAAAAGTAGGCCAAACACCGCCGGCAAGCCAGCAACACCGTCCGCCATCAAAGTACGCCCGTACATGTAGCGGCGCAGCCCAACTGACACACACCGTCCGACGAAACACGTCCCGCCCGGCGCATAAATTCGATGCCGCAAACAAACGGCTCCCACGGCCAAGAGATACCGTACGACAAACCGAAGCGGTAACACGGACGCCGAGCACGGACAACGAAGAAGCGGCTCCCCGAGCATGAATCCAGCACTGCAGGCACTCCCCATGCTCCTGCTGATGCACCACCAAGGACGCAATGTACCGCGGAGACGCAGGTAGGCACACACACAACAAGTGCACGCAAACAGCGCACACAGTGCAAGGGCGGAAAAAGCGGACAACCCCCCACCAGCGCGTGTACACTACACATCCACCATCGCATCCACATATGACACACAGGCCAAATCGTAACATCGCAGAACACATGTGTACACACCACCTGGGACTAGGAACCAACCACCCCGTCACGGCCCCAAAGCGCCGATGACGCCGCCACACATGCGCACAACGCAGAGGCCAACCGCAGCGCCATGCATGCGTCGCACACAGACACAGGGACACAACCAAGCAGCACACACATCAGCCCCACCCCGAACGCACATGACACGTGACAGGCCGGCCACAGACATGTCCTCAACGCCCAATTCACGGACAACACCCAACGCCACACAACCGACGCACACATGTCAGTGAAGACACGCAACAGCAGGACACACCCCAGTGTAACAAACATGGCGTAGCACACAGCGGCGGCAACACCAACTAGGAGAAGCAGGGCTCCTTCGGGAAGAGGAACGCCAGTACCACACAGAAACACCCATACCACCCTGCACATATGAACAAGACATATAAAACGGAACACCAAAGAGCCCGGGGACCGACAACAGGTGGCCCAAGAATAACATTCACACACAAGGCCCAACGCAGAGCGGAAAGGCAGCCTGCCGCCCACACAAGGGAGAGCAGACAGCACTGAATGACCTTCCATTCCAACTCCGAAACCACAGCCCTACGACAGAAGCCGGTGAATACAGCCATTGTCCAAGAATAGACCAACACAGGCATGCCGAGGAGACCGACCACAGGGCAGATAGCGCATATCACAGAAGCACACAACGGACGGGGAAGAAAGAAGAAAACACTCCCCCATGTCGGCCACATGCAAGTTAATTGGAAGGAGTCACACAGCACTGACCTTGAACTGTCTGAGAAGCATGTGGGAAGAGGGCCCGTGTCCTCCAAACAAGCCAACAGAACACAAGTCCTGTCTCCCTACGACTACACAGAGCTCACAGCAACCCGGAGCGTGCACATTGCAGACTGCACACAAAGCCGGAGCACGCCACCTCAACGAACCGCTGCGAAATGGCAACCGCAACACACCTACCCAACTACGCCGAACAGCTCAAGCTGTACAAAACCAACCTGTGCCATACATTGGGATGCGATCTCCTGTCCCTGCTGAACGTAAGTTACCGACTGACTTACCGCATCACATTGTTCAGCTGCGTCATGCCCGTCTTCTACTGTCGGAGGTGTCCCTACCAGCATCCCGTCGAGATATGCCTCTCCAACCCGGCATGTCTGAAGGCGGACCTGCTACCACTACTCCTCCCTCTGGACGCACACGACCGGGCCTGCTCTGCCTATGGGGGCATGGCGTATGTGGCCAACATCGCACCCGCACTGAAATGGGACCACTGTGCCTCCACACGACGGATCATCGATAACAGCTACATCGAATGTCACCCAGCATGCCCCATCATGGTCCTCCAAGGGACAACCTACGAACAACACCTTGACAGCCACCATCCGCTTCATTGGCTGGCAAACATGTACACCACCAATGACATGGAAGCCCTGCTGGACGGCATCGCATACCTGACAACCTGTAAATACGTCGGACCACAACGCAGGTTCCCCGAGTGACCTATGATGTCCAGCCCCGCACCCATGCTTAGCTTCCGCACGGACTGGCCAGTCACCACCACAACAGCCATACCAAACGACCGGCAACTGTAACCACACCATCAACGACATCGCCATGACATCGGATATGACCGGGACATGCACACTGTTCCCCATCACATCCAGGAACACCGCATGCATCGTGGGAGGCAGTGGCATGGGCTCCGTGTATCGCACCCACATGGACGGAACTGCACGAACAACCAGGACACGACATGGATCCAGCGCCCATGGACACACACACCGCTCAGTGGACATGAATAGGTCGCCTGGAGTCTGTGGGTGCTGCACCCCTCCCACCCCCGCCCCGGGAATCCCATACCAGGACCTTTGCATGGACGACAAGTGCATACAACAACAACACGACCCCAGTGACTGTGACATGTCCAGTAACCACCACAGTGCAACAACAAGTGGCACGCCGCTGCATGCACGCAAGCACATGCCCTGATGTCATCTCACATGCACGCGTGCATGAGGAACAACCACAGCAAACCTGTCACATGGAACTGAGATGGACTGTGCCCATGATGCCAAGCGGTCTGGTAGGCTACATGTATACCGTCTGTGTCAAAGTCCGCAGCTCCGCAGCTATACGTAAATGTACATTAGCACAGCCTTGGCCAAGCAGATGTCACTCTGAAGCCCACATCCCACATGCAACAGCCAATCACATGTAACCCCACACCCTATCCCATTTGCAATCATGCTCAGTATATCCTCAACATGTATTCCGCTGCCAGTAGTGTCCACTATACTGCATCACAGAGGACAGAAGACTCAATATAATGTTTGAAACCAAAACTGTCTCCGCTGACTCATTTCACAAGTACGAATGAGAGAGGATGAGAGTATGTGAAGTACACGGCAGTCGTGACATGACCATGTAGTCCACTGGTATTGGATGTCATCGCAAATGAGTAGCACTACTGTGGAAGACACACATGTGTCGTGTGAAGTCGTATGGACGCAGTGCTCAGGTGGGTGGGTGCGACGGGTAGATGAGCACATGCCAAGTTGGAGCACGCCGTGTTGGGAGGGGTCATGAACAGTACACCACCGCTTCCCTGGGCATTGTGAGAGGACACCTGTCGGGGGGGGAGTGAACACGTGTGTGCACAGCAGCCGGGCACACGTACAAAGCGGTACCAGGCGCACCTCAGCCCACCCTCTGTGGACAAGCTGGATCCTGTTGTGCGCCCGCCATGCCCCTTGACAAGGCACACACAGCCCCAGTCGACCAGGTGTAACCCCAACATAGTCAATCCGCACAGGCGATACAGGGCACGGGATGGCAGTGGAGCATGGTGTGTGAGAGGTCTCCTTGCGCTCCTCCTGGTCATATCACGCAGGCAATAGAACCTCAACGTCTAGCATGGCACAAGTCACATGGAAGTGTAGGGGGACGCACCACAGCATGAGCAGCACTGACGTCACGGGAGGTGGCTCGCACCATCCCATCCATTGCCCATCATACCAACCACGCCACATGCCATTGCGACTAAGTGCAAGCGCGTGCGCCACCACCCCCGAGCCCTCCCCAGAGAGGCCAAAGAGTGAATGTGTGGGCCATCAGCCACAGACGGACGCGGCCTGGCCGCAAGGGCAGCCACAGCCACTGGGTGTCGCAGGTGGCGGATCCGGAAGGCGAAGACTGTGATGCATAGTCCATGCAGGCCGGGTCACCATTTGGGGCACCACGCAGGTGGACGGCGTCCCGCGACACATCATACCCTGAGACAGCCCACTCGTGCAACTGGACCCACACATACACTCCTTGCCCTCTCTGGTGCGAGCTTGGGGCTGCCTGTGCAAGCGCTAGCCTCGCAGGTGAGCATGCATATTGGGGGAGCGAGGGGAGGACATGAGGGCTGGGGCGAATATGACTGTATCACTGTCAGTTAGTACAAGGGATGACCCAGATGTGGAAAGGAAGAGATGTGTCCCGTGTGTACTGCAACTAGTCGCCAATACAACTACCCCCCATGTCCGGAATGTAAGCCCGCACCTAGGCCCGCCCATCCGCAACATCGAACATACCACCAGCACGACAACCTTCCCATTCGAAACACTGACTGGGGGTGGCGACCAGTGTACAATCATGTGTAGCCTACCCACGCGTACATGTGGGCCCTCCATGATCCATGTCACCTGCGGCAAAGTCATGACATGCGCAATGAGGGAAGTGAGGAGAGCTGCCCGCCCCACGCGCAGAAGGTGCATCAGCTCCACAGACCCAGCAGCGAGTCCAGCAGGGGTCACATGTGCAGGGGCAGCTGTGCCTGGTGTGAAGGCACATGCATATAGACAGCACATCGACCAATGTGTAGTCTGCCCACATCTACAGTCCATCATCATGCGGACATAGGAATTGAACACAGGGCAACACATCTTAGTGGGTGCACCCACCGTGACCAACAATGCGCAATCATCGACGTACCCGCCCTGTGCATGGCCCCCACCCAACGGCGGCACATCCAGTGCCACCATCCCACACACACAAGCCTTCCACGGAACATGCTGTGTCCAATGGTCAGTACAGAGTCAGCGCCCATCTGGTGGATCCTGAACAGGAGACACATGCACACACATGCCAGCTCCCACTATGTACGACTGCCACCTGGCACGTGCAATGTAACCTCTCACCTGTGACGTGTGACTGCAAGCACACAGCCGTCTTGGCATGGGGCTGTCAATGTGGACACCTGTCAATGTTTCGGGAGGTGTGATCCGTACAGTGCTGTACATAGGGTGCAGTGCTGACACCTACTACTGTCTCATATCCCCTCGTGCCACAGGTCCCACTTGTTTTGGCCGCTCAGCCTGTGCCCACATCGTCGTCGTCGTGTGCCATACTCATCCAGCCGCGGAAGCAGTTCCATGCTCAGCAGACATTCATGTTGCCGTGGCGTTGCCGCTTGACGGATATGCAGTCAGTCCCCATCAGCACGCCCGCAAGTCATTGGGGCCTGGATCCCCATGTGCATGCACATGGCAGTGGTTTGTATCACTAGCCATTGCCATTGTTGGGAGACCTGTGTAAGTGTATCGTGGCCGTGCCGTCCCAGCTTGACAGCTGGGCTGTGGCTCCTGTGCATACTCAGTCATGTCAGTGATGTGTATGCGAAATTGCTATGTGTCGTGTTGCTTTGACATGTGTCCTCTGCCATTGTCCCTAGGCGGAGACCGAACATTGACCGCCCATACCAATTGCTGGCGGACATGGACGATACAGAGGTTATTAGGAAGTTTCGGCTGGACAGGCCAACCCTGCATCGACTGTGTGCCATGTTAGAACCCCATCTCCGTCCCCGCAGGGTGTATCCGACTGCTGTCACCCCCACGGCTAAGGTGATGGCCGCCATGCATTTCTTCGCCACTGGGTCATTCCAGCACACAGTGGGCATTGGAGGAGGGATGTCCCAGTCCATGTTCAGCAAGGTGCTGAGGGATGTACTGGCAGCCATGATGCTGTACCGGAACAGGTACATCCGCTTCCCCAGGGCTCGTGAATTGGCGGCAGTGAAGGGTGCATTCTATGCCCTTGGCAGAATCCCACACGTCGTTGGAGCCATTGACTGCACACATGTCGGCCTTGTTCCACCACAGGCCACTGAGCACCTGTACCGCAACAGGAAGCACACGCACTCCCTGAATGTGCAAGTGGTGTGCCTTGCGGACATGGTGATCACCCACGTGTGTGCAAAGTTCCCAGGCTCGGCCCATGACGCACACATAATGCGCAACAGCATCTTGCCACGACTGATGTCCAATATGCAACAGGATCGTGCCTGTATTGTCGGTGAGTATGTGGAGTGGTGTAGCGTGCTGGCTGTGCGATGCTGTCCCCTGTCCAGTTGGATTAGCAACGGTTCTCTGTGTCCCTCACACCCAGGTGACTCTGCGTATCCGAATGGGGCATGGCTGCTCAGTCCATTGAGGAATCCTCGCACCCCAGCAGACGATCGCTACAATGAGGCACATGGGAGGACCAGACGTGTGGTCGAGCGTACCTTTGGCCTCCTCAAGTCCAGGTTCAGGTGCCTGGACCGCACCGGGGTGCGCTGGCGTACTCCCCACAGAAGGTGTGCCGGATAGTGGTGGCGTGCTGCATGCTGCACAATCTGGCCATTCGGAAGCAGATCCCCTCATCGTGGATGACGGAGATCAACCAGGGCCCCAGCCCGCAGACCAGGACTCGAGTGAGGAGGACAGCGGAGAGGAGGAAGCTGGTAATGTGCGGCAGCAGCTCATCGCCCGCTACTTCACTTGACGGTGAGTGTCCATGTACGACGGCTGATGTGGCTGTATCTGTGCAGGTGTGTGTGTGCTGTGTCAGGGTGGCCGTTTGTTCACTGCGTGCTGTGTGTCAACGCTCCATGGCCAGGGTAGTATGCCACTGTTGGTGGCTGTGGCATTGTGCCCTATTGCTCTGTGCGATGTGTGTACATTGCTTGTAGTTGTTGACATGTACTGTGTGATGGGTGTGTGACACACTCATTGAATGTGCTCCTGTTCTGTCTCCCACCCCTAGGTCCCTACAGGCCCTCCGGTTCCATTACCATGCCACGCATCAGGTGCCTTTCCGCCCAAGGTGGCCGTTGTATTCCGTACAATAAAGACACAGGGCACAAACAGCAGTTAGTGAAAAAGGTGCATTTATTACAAACTGTGACATGTGATTGTGTGTAAGGTGATGACAAAAGTGGTGCGTGCAGTGACAATGAGCTGTCGGTCATGGCTGCGTGATGATCAGGGTGTACCCACTGGTTCTATGTCCATAGTCCAACACACACATGCCATCCAGATGGCTGTGTGGAGTGAGATCGTAGTCCAAGTCAATGCAGTGGCTGGTCAAGGAAGGCTGGCTGGCTGCCTCACTTGCGACTGGAGCGTGCGAAGTCCTCCCGGGAGATCTGTTTCCTCTTCGGACGGCCCCTTCCACGTTTGCGAGGGGGGGTGCCTGCTTGCGACATGCTGGTGGTTGAGGTGTGATCACTGGCTGTGGACGCAGGGGAACTGGACACTGCTGCTCCACCCTGTGCCCCGGCAGGTGGTGGCGGAGGGGAGCTGCTGTCCCTGGCTGTGACCTCACCGCCACCACCAGCTGTCCCATGAGGTCCACGATTTGGCCCATACGGGCGTCCATGGACCTCAACACCCCCAGCACCTCACGCGTGTCTGAGGCAGACCGGACCCATTGTCCTTGGGCCTCTTCATAGGCCCCAAGGACTCTGGCCATGTGAGGCAGGGCATGGCTCCCAGGGGAGGCTGGCGTTTCCCTGACCCTGCTCCTCCTACCAGTCCTGCTGCCACCGGCCTGCCCACTAGCCACATTGCTCACCACGGTCCTCGCTGTGGCTCCCAGGGTGGATCCAGTCATCCGGGCCACCACCTGCGCTGGGGCTGGTGCCAGCGGAGACGTGGCGGCGGTGGTGGTCGGTGCGGCGATGGTGGCGGTTGCGGCAGTGGTAGTGGCCACAATGACCGTGGGTGTGGCCGCAACGACAGTGGCAGCAGGGGGCTGGGAATGTTCAGCAGCCCTGGATGATGGGTTGGTGGGTAGGAGGGGTCCTGGGGAGCGGCTGGGCCCTGCCACACCAGATGGGCCTGCTTGGTTGTCCGTGTCCGAAGAGGAGGACAGATCCTCCAGATCCGTGTGTCCTCGTTGGGGGCTCGTAGGCTGGCTGTGCTGGCTGCTGGCTCCATCCCCAGCATCCAGCAGTTCGTCACCTGTGGTGAGAATGAGATTTGTTATTGTGTTGCACCTGGCGAAGTATGTATTTGTCGTCTGACATTGACAGTTCGTGCAATCTCGTACATGGGTTTCCCGGAGGCGTGTGTGTGGCTGTAGCATCTGTAGTTGTGTGTGCTTGGCAATGGGACTGTGTGCTGTGCACATGTGGCATGGGACGGATTGGCCATGCCGATGGGTGTGTTGCTGTGCCCCTACTTATTGTGACTCTGGTGTATGCGGGCTCCTGGCCCATCCTGGGTCTGGTTTGTACTTTGCTTTTGGGGTTCAAATGGAACGCTTAGGAACGCATATGGCAACATGGGGGCCATGCCCCAGATTCACATTTGGGATGGAATATGCTTTTGGGGTTCAAATGGAACGCTTAGGAACGCATATGGCAACATGGGGGCCATGCCCCAGATTCGTATTTGGGAGGGAATATGCTTTTGGGGTACATGCTGTGAGCCATGGGTGCCGAACGTGACATGTGTTGTGGCAGCATTACAGTGCATGGTTTGAGGTGTGTGCATGCTTGACATGGCCTGCATATTTGCTGTCTGTTGTGATTACTGGACATGGCATTGGACGCATCGTTATGAGTGAGTGATGGTTGTGTGCCAGCCAACGTATTGCAGTTGTCCCATCTCCTTGGTGTGCGTGCTGCCCTGTGCCATGTGCATCACTGCAGTGCTCGGGGGGTGTGGCCCATGTTGTGTGTTGTTGCTCACAGTGTGTCGTGCACTTCATTGACTTCTGGCACATGGTTGGTCATGGGCATGTATCTTAGCGTGACTGCTGTATGTGTGGCAGCTGTGCAGATGACATGCCTTTCATGAGACTGGGGCTGACGGATGGGATGGATGGTATGTTGTTTGTGCATGGTGTGTCTGTGTGTTTGATGGGTTCAGTGGTGTTCGTGTGCATTTATGTTGTTCCGCTCTGTTGCGTCTAGTGTTGTTTGTCTTACATAGGCGTAGTTGTGGGGTGTGTGGTTGACAGGCAGTTGGGGCTACATGGACAGGACTTCAATGGTGTTTCGGTTGTGTGTGATGAGTTGCACAGTGGCTGCCGTGTGGTACTATATTCAGTGTGGCTTGTGCATGCAGACGTGGCTCCTTGGGTGTTGCTATGTCTGTGATGGGTCATGTGGGGTGTGAGTCTGTTGTTCATGTCCGTGTGCACATTGTTCACTTGTTCGTGACGGTGGGCGGTGCTGCGTGTTCGTCTGCTACGTGACATGTCCCATGTGTTGGTCGTGTTATGGTCCTCATGCCTCCAGTAATCCAGCCCTGTCCAGTTTCCCACCTGCAAGTTGTTCGTGCGTGCACTGTACTGGATGCCACATGGCTCTAAGCGGGGGTGCTCCATGTTGCAGGTCTGTGGGGGTGGGAAGGTGTTGTGGGTCGTGGGGGTGGCTGGATACCCACTGACACCGATTGCTGTGGGCCGTGATGTCTGCCTTTCGGCTGTCGTTGTGCACTGCGGTGGCTGACACGTGGCTGTGGGGTGTGGGGGATGCTCCTCCTTGCTGTGCTGTGGGACTGGGGCCTGGTGTGTGTTGTACTTGGGCTGTCCACCGTCCCACCCACTGCACTTTGTGTTCCTGCCACTTACCTGTTACTTGTCAGTTAGTGCAGCTGTGGCGGACACATGGGTGTGGTGGGTGCTCGTTGTGGCGCTTCTGGCATATTTGGGGACCTGTTGGTGGTTACGTGGCTGGCTTAGTGTACACATGTCCCCACGCATCTTACAGTTGTTCGGTTTGGGCTGTGTGTGGTAGTGTCTGTTGCATGTGTGTGTGATGTGTTGTGTATTGTGTGCTGGACATGGGGGTGTTTGTCCCTGGGAGCTGTGGCATGGTGGTAGTGCATGTGAGTACATAGCGGTGTGCTGGTATACATTAGTTTGTACTTACCAGCCTCCACTCCCCTGCTAATCCGGCGAGGATCTCCGGATGTATTACGACTCGCACCTTCTCCTCCCACGCTTTGAAGGTCTTAAAGAGCGCGGGATTCCCTCCGCCAGTGACGGCAGCCAGCTCTCTGTTTTTGCCCTCCTTCTTCTTGACCAGGCTCTTTACGTCATTCCAACGTTTGTTGATCTCGACTCTGTTCCTGGGCAGGGTCCCGACTGCATTGACCTGGTCTACGATCCGGTTCCACATTCTGTTTCTGGTGGCTAGTGGTGTGTGCTGGACCATGTTCCCATAGATTTGTGGGTACACCTTGATGATCTCGTCGACCATGACCGTCAGCTCCATGGGCGTGAACTTGGGCATTCTTTGTGGTGCCATGATGTTTGTGGTGCTGGTGCGGTGTGTGTTGTGTAATGTGCAGGGGGTTTGTGGTGCCGGTGTTTGGTGGTGGTGGTGGTGGTGTTTGGTGGTGGTGGTGGTGGTGGTTGTGATGTGTGCGTTTCTGTGGTGTGCTGCTGTCCTTGCTGTGTCACTGTGTCCTCTCCTCTCCTCTCTGGTTTGCAATGTAGCAAGGGGTTGTGGTCTGTGGGAGTGCTGCTTTTGTACTCACCTATGTGGGTGTGTCCTCATGGTCTGTTGTTTTCAGGTGTGTTGTGTCTGGGGTTCTGGCCTTTGTATTTTTTGTTTGTCCGGGGGGTGTTTTCGGGATGTGTACTGTGCTTGTGTATTTGTGCGTGCCTTGCTGTGTGGACTTGTTGGCCATGTTGTGTGCTATTGGTTTTGTGTGCGGATGGTTTCTGTGCAGGTACGTGGGCGCCATGGCTTCTGCCGTGTCGATTCTCATCGGCGTTGTTTGCGCTGGCGGGCGGTATATTTGTGGTTTTTCCGCGCTCATGTCGGTGCGATCGTAATTTCTCGTGCGGTGTGTCGGCCGTGAGGGCGGGCGGTTTTGTGTTGTCGTGCGTGTTTCCGTCCGTGGCGGGCGGTTTGTCTCCGACTCGGACGTTGGCGGGCGGTATTTTGTGTGCTTTTTCCGCCGATGGCGGTATTCGGTTTGTGTAATCGTAATGGCGTGGTCGGTGTTCAGGCGGTGTGTGCGGGCGGATTTTTGCCGCTTCCATGCCTGGCGGAATTATTTACGCCGGGTATCGTAATGGGCCCCAAAGTGTATCTGTGTGTTCCTGTGTCCAATGTCTTACTGAAAAATCAGGTTTTATCAAGTCGTAGAAAGGTTTTACTCTTTCTGCTTAATCTAAAATGTATGTTCTACCAAAATTTAGGAATCCCAGTATTGATTGTAGATTTTTTTATGATTTTGGAGGTTGAAGCAGCACGCATTTTTCAAAAAAATTGTCTGCCAGACTTTTCCCTTCACTTTGAAAGCTCATATCCTAAAAACAGGACACTGAGGTGGGCAATTTTTGATTTTTTAAAGTTGAATTTGTAGCTCTCAGATGCAAATCCCAAAATTATGGTATTCACTCTGTTCAAGTGTTCCTCTAGGTCATCGTCCGTCAGATCAATATCATCCACATAGGACAATGCCTCTTCATTTAACTTTTGAAGTAACTCAGTTACTCTGGCCGAAAACAGCCCCAGGCTGTTCTTATACCCTAGGGGGAGTCAACGAAATTGCTGCTGGGACCCTAGCGCTGAGGATGCTGTTAGATACCTGCTTTCAGGCACTATATTTTGGCAAAAAAATCCATTTGAGATATCAAGAGTTGTTTTATATTTTTTCAACACAATGTTATTCATTAATGCGGCACTGTGTGCATTTTGGACTGCAAATGTCTTAGTGCAAGTGTTTAAATGTCTGTAATCTAAAACTAGACGATATGTATTGTCGGGCTTCATGACAGGAAACAAAGGATTGTTCATTTGAGAGGTACAAGTTTCAATCACTCCTTGGTATTCAAGTTGATCTAAGATCTCCCTGACCTGTTTTTTAGCTTGTTGCTTTATTGAATACTGCCTCTGTGCAGTTGGAGTATTTTTTAAAGGAATTATGTGGTGGGTTGAATCCTCATCCTATCCAACATGGTTTTTGTATAATGCTGGAGCTTGGGCTACCGCCCACTCCTGCGCATATGTGTGTTGCAAGTGCCTGGGAATATGATCTGAGAATGCTGGTAGAATTACCGTTTCTCCTTTAGGGCAATCCATGACGAATGCTGGTGGCCAATCTTGTTCAGCTAACAAAATGTCATAGCCAAACGTAAGGTTCTCCCAAAAGAGACCTCTCACTTTCCTACTTTTGTCCCCCTCCATTTGGAGCGTTATTTCATATACTTTATGTGGGACACGCACCCTAGTATCAGGTGTTTCCACCGTGATATAATCATTCAAGTCCGCTGTCACCAGAAATTCCATCAGGTTCTGGCGAGCTATTGTTACTTCTGCCGCACTGTCTAGCATCGTCAGAGCCCATTCCCCGTTCAGTAGTCAAGTCCTCAGAATTCTGGGCATGTCTGATCTTTAGACCTGCAACTTTCTTTTTCTTGAACTGTGGCTTTTGGTTTGGCTTTTCTTCTTTTTTGGAAGTATAATCTTGAGCGTGCTGCTTGTCTCTGGACTTCTTGTCTGTCTGACCGTCCATCCCTCTCAGAGTTTTTTGACAAACCCTGAAAGGAACGAGAGGAACGTGTATCAGTATCCTGATACCTGTCAGGCCTCCTAATATTATCCCTATTCCTAAGGTTATACATTTTTTCAGAGGGCTCCTGTGGAGGAGATCTACCTTGGGATTGAAATCTGTTCTTTTTGAAGTTTTGTTGTTTTTTATTATCCCACGTCTTCTTATTTGAAGCAGGTTTCTGCTTGTAAGTGTCCTTTTCAGGACTGCCCATTAGTTGTGGTTTTAAAGCTTTTCCACCCAAACTATCTCTGCCTAATTCTGCATATGCAGTTTCAATTATTTTGGGTAGTTTGTGTTCCTATTCTAAAGGACTGAACTCCCTTAGGTGTTGGCGGATTGCCACTGAAGCTGCTTCCCCTTTAATATTAGCTAATATTATGGCTGATACCTGGGCATAGTTACCTAGTAACTTCATCCTTAAGTTCAGAGCAGGCTCTGCTCCGTACTCATTTTGTATTTGTCTTAATACATCTGGTATCACTGCTAATGAAGGAATACCATGAGTCCTGATATAAATGGCAGCAAAGACTGTACCCCAAGTGGTACAATCTTCTACTTGTGGTGGTATCCCCATGGGCAAGCAGATTGTTAGCATTCTGTGTATTTCATATGGGGTAGTATTTGGGAATACTGCCTCGAGCTGTGTCATTTTCTGAGCTACCCAGAATGGCATTTGTTCACGTTTAGAGGGCATTTTACCCATCACTGCGTGTAATGTTTGTGGTGTGATTTTAGTTGCTGTACCCTGAGCTTGAGTTCCATTGGTTGCAACTATTGCTGGTTGGACTGTAAATGTCCTCATGACTAATTCTGTATATTTTTATCAAATCTTTATGTTGTATGAGTAAGTCTCCCTGTGGCATTGTGTCAATGTCAGGATGTGGTGTGTAGGCCACTAATACCGGCCATGTTGCCCCTTCTCCTCCGAGCGGGCCGAGTCTTACTCTTCTTCTTATGTGGGGTAAGGCGCCTTTAAACCAATATAAATGTTCCTGGTACGTGAATGGAACTTCAATGTCCTCGAACAGACAATATTCCACTGGTGCATCTCCTTCTGTGTAAGAGTGAAATGTTTTTGTTCTTGCATTTGCCGCTGGTAATGTAACCCACGAATAAAATACCTCTGTTTTGTTTGATTTGTGTGCCTCAATCACGAAAACTACTAAGCCACCTCTAGATGATAAATCCTTCTCTAGCAGCCTCAGGGTAACCGTATTTCTGAAGTTTAGTAAAATTTGTATTGCATCTGCATCTTCCCCCTCAGAGAGGGGCAGTGCTTGTTGCATTGGGTCTAATTCCTGGTTAGTCATTGTTTTTAGAACACTAAATAACTTTTCAAGGGAACCGAGATAAGGTGTTTATGCACAATTTTAGGAACAATGTGTCCTTCAAGCTTGATTAACCAACAGCTAATAAATAGGATTTTTCGCCTGCTCAGCTGTGGCGGAGTTTGTGCCCACCCACTCCAGACGTCTCTGTTTTATATGAGATGGGGTCTCTGAGAATAGCACAACTAAACTACTCAGGTTCTACTGTTAAATAAGTACCCAACCAATGTTTGCAGTGCCAT
The DNA here is from genome assembly GCA_963921515.1 of Calotriton arnoldi. NCBI lineage: Eukaryota > Metazoa > Chordata > Amphibia > Caudata > Salamandridae > Calotriton > Calotriton arnoldi. The sequence continues at coordinate 487,874 of CAWUFW010001531.1, read as the reverse complement.
GTCGTGTAGTTCCTATATATCCTATACAGGATCTGCGCGTTTGGATAACATAAACTGTGGGATTGGTGGCGGACTGATTCCGTGCACCCCCACCGGATTCGTTAGCCTGTCTTTATCAGCTAGCTCACAGTGCCACTAGAATCTCCTCTTATTGGGGAGAGAATAGTTTCTGGCAACCTCAGAACATGACAACCCTGATCCCCCAGGATCGTGGAAACAATATACTACTTTTCGCTCAGGCACTCGTGCTCACTTAGTTGGTCTCAGAGATACACAGAATAAACAGTCTGGGCGTTTCAATAACAATTTATTGAACAGTTGTTATTCTCGTGTAGAATAGATGACCTGCAACAACCATTAGACAGTAGCAGAGATATATGATTAGCAGTACTATGAAAGTAAAGGGATGGTACAGTTCAACCATTTTGCAGTAATCATAAATATATACAAGCACATAAAATACATGATAATAAGTGCGTACTCCTACGATGCCTCCCTAACGAGATGTACCTAAATATATCTAGCATCTATGTAGGTGTTATGCCAAGAATCCCTCTAGGATCTAGTCAACCCCATTACCTGAAAATGAGAGAATATAGGACCCCATCCTGGTCTCGAGTTGGACACCCCGCAAGGGATGTTAGACCACTGCGAGCTTGAGCGTCTGCATGCAGGAACCTCAGCGTCTCTGGTCAGTGTGTCAGCCGGGAAGTAACGGTCTCCTCTGTCTTTCTAAAGCAAGACATGATGTATATATACCCACAGGTCTCCCCAGGGGTCCTACCTTGCTGTGTTACTGTGTTGGCCGAAAGGATGACGTCGGGCCTGAACTTTATACAGAGATATTATACAGGAGATGTTAGTCCTGCTGTCAGTCCTGCTGTGCTTCCAAGAAGCCTCATGCATAATGTATGAGTTTCGAACTAGGGAAAAACCTGCGTTCTGAATGCATTGTCGTATCTAGGTAAAAGGTCATTGCCTAAGAACCATTATGTATGTAATGTAGGGAAGAATATAGGTGAAAGGTTGTGATGTTACCTGCGCCTATATAAGGTACCTATATGGAATATAACAAGCCCTATGTGTGTATACATGTTGAGTGTCACCAGAAGCCCTGCAAGAGGTTAAGTCCAGATTCAAATCTATAGGAACTCCCCCCTCCAGTGATAGGCGTCTTTCTACCACAGTAATTTCATTGTCTATTGCTCTAGCGGCTCGCACAAAAAATTAATCAAGGGTGGAGTTCTGAAAGCTCTTTGTCTCCCATTAAATTCCGTTTGGCCATTTTTGAAATCGCAGTCTCGAAATATAGTCGGGGAGAAGAAAGAAAAACAAAAAAACAAAAAAACTTAAACCAGGTGCATATAATATGTAACAGATTTACAGTGTAGAGTGGGCGGGGAAAAATAGAGCCAAGAAGGGTGGCCCAGCCCGGCCTCGTACAGCTGCGGATGGACACAGAGGGGCCCGTCCTAGGCCCGTGCGCGTGCCGCTCTGTGGGAGAGCCCAGCCGGTTTTAGGGTGTCGGGAGGACTGGCCTCGCCTCCCGCGGCCCTGCTGTGAGAGCTGGGGGACCAAGTCACAGCCCAGCAACCAGGAAGAACAAGCGGGCCTCCACTGGCCCAAGAAATGGAGTGTCCCACGCTACGGGAGTGCCCAGCCGGTTTAAAGGTGTCTGGAGGACTGGCCCCACCTCCCGTGCCGCCGCTGTGAGAGCTGGGAGACCGAGTGCCACCCCTGCAACCAGGAAGAACAAGCTGGCCTCCACTGGCTCGAGAAATAAAGCGTCCCACAGCACTATAGTTTTCTTTGCTTACCATATGTGTACATTACAAAGTTGTTTCAATGCTCCATTTTTCAACCTATGGATAGCTAATGCAGCAACAAATGACAGGATGGATTAATCTGCATGATTTTCACTCAGTTGCTTTGTCTACCCGCTACCACCTTAGTGTCTGTGGACGCCGGCCCCCACACCGAGTATTTAATTGGACTATATAAACTCCACATCTTTGTAATGCTCAGGGAGAGTGCTCCTCATGAGCAATGGTGTATATTATTAACTACAGCAAGGCAATATTTTGTAGACGATATTTAGGACATGATATTTATTATAGACAATATTCTGCCAACAATATTTTAGTACAACAAGGTTAGGTATTTCTGTTACTATTTGTTTTTCACGTTATTGTGAACCTTACATTCAAGAGCACAAATATACTTTACATCTGAATTAGTAGCCAAAGAAATAAAATGATTGATCTCAGGCTCTACTGATATTCATATTTGAAAAACAAATGCTGAACATAGTTATTAAAATATTCTAATATTTGTTTTATTTATATAATTTCTATTGTTTTGCTATTTTTTTGTTGAATTTTGAGTAAAATAAATGCATAGGTTTGCCAAGAAACAAAAGCTAAGAAAAAACGGAAGCTTAGAAGTCTTTGGCATGACTAACTCATTCTCATCCCATTCATTTATTTTCAAGTTCTAAAATATTTTTATATTACTTCATTGTGGATCAGCAGATTAACCATTCACTAAACAACAGCGAGCTATTATCAGGTATTCAATGTCTTCCTGATACATGCTGTTGTGTGTTTTTTAAGGTGTAGTGGAACACATTAATATATCGTAGGTCAGACTAATTAAATCACACCATCGCTGATGTACTTCTAGACTACAAAGAGTGCACAGGTGTAATATTCAATGAATATTTGAAACAATTGGACGCTACAAAATGTCACTTTTACCCTGATTAGTCTATGCAATTGTAATTTTTGCATTTGTCAGGTCATGCAAATATTAGTACAAAAGAATAAAATGGCGTTTCAATCAACACCATATGCAATAACAGAACACTCAAAACCACAATAATCAGAGTAGAAACATTTCCTATCTGCATACAAAACATCATCCCACACTAGTTAAATTTGTAGATTTGCACTGCTTGCATATAAACATGCATTTACATGCATTAAAATTACACTTCTGAGGTAATCTTAGAGGGGGGCCCTCCAGCATTAACCTGAGCTTAATGTTGACATATTACCACTGGTGAACTTTCCACACCTGACCGTCTAGAGGATATTGTTAGATAATGCAGTCGGGCTTATCACCCGCTTGGTCCTGGAATGCCACAAGCATTGAGAGGCTAGCCAGCATTAGACCCACAACAAGGTTTAGGACATGCTTGGAAGGTCAACCCAGCTCCACACCAGGTACTGCCTGCTGAACCCAATGAAGAGGAGGGTCCTGAAGACTACCTACCCAGATCTCCATTATCAGATGGAATAACATCAGCAGCAGGACAGTGGTCAGTAAAGTGTACATTTTTTTGAGATCCCACAACTGTAGATTGCATGTTTTGTTGTCTCATATGTGGTTCGGTTTGTCATATCTATGTGTCAAGGTACCAAGGAGGAATGCAAGTGTCAAAATAACCAAGTAGTAGTTAACAAATGAAGAGTGATTAACCCTGGGTGGCGAACTCCGCTCCGCCAGCGGAGTCTGCGGAGCTTTGCCAACTCTGCGCTCCGCTGGCAGAACGGAGTTCAGCAGAAAACTCAGATTCCACCACAAGGCGGAGTTTGCCCCATCGTCCACCCCTACAATCAACAGGCAAAAGCTAACATGCTCCAAAGCTGACGTTGCCCTTGCCAGAAACTCCTCAAACAATGCCCCGGTACTAGATGAGGGGGTCGGAATCGTGAACACTCTTAAAGAAGTAAAAACTAATTATTCGGGAAGGGTCACTCACTGTGTCCTAATGTTTAATTCAAGTGCCTGCATATTCCACGTTATCCCCTCTATTTTTCCACATATCGAAACCAGTGTTTTTTCCAAGCAGCTCCCACAAGCGACTGCCCTCCCACATTCCTCTGATTGGCCCTTGCCAGGTCATGTGATCCCTGCCAAGTAGGAGCCTCACTCTGCTTCCCTCAATTCCGATTGGACCAGTACACTACTAGGCAGCAGACCCTGATGTGTCAGATGGGCCTTTGATTTGCCGAGCCGCCATTGCATGCCATTTGCTTACTGCTGAGACTATGCTTGAATGCGCTTGGAAGATTCAAGCTGCTGGACTGGTGCTGCCACTGGCTCACACTGGAAAGCAAGGATAGAGGTAAACAACACAAGAACATGTAGGTGGGTTGAGGGAGGTCTAAGCGACGGAGTCAGAGTAGGGTTGTCCTGATTCAGGCTGTTAGTTACAGAAGGCGGTAGACAGGCAACAGGGCACAATAGTTTCGCAGAAGTATTTGCACGAATCCGGAATGTCAGTGTCACTCACATGATTTACGTCACACTTCGAGTGTCATGAAAAACTGAAATGGATGCGTGCATGGTTCTTCTTTCCAACACATTGCATTTAAAACCACCAAACAAATGTGGCAGCCGCGGAGAGCCAAAGATAACAGCGCATGTAATATCAGTGTGGTGAGTAAGCGCAAGCTTCATCTGACATGGTAGTGGACCGGGCACTGAAGGGCCCCTGCTCTGCTTGGCAGCATTGGCACTTTTGGGGGGCCAGGGAGCAGGTGAAGTGGGGTGGATACTGTGCGGCCTGGACACTGCAAAAAGGGAAAACGTGTTCGTCATTAATAGTGTGCGCAGCTCTGCCGGCTGTGTGGTGTCTTTACATAGGCACAAAGTAGTTAAAAGCATAATACGGGGAGCCCTTCCCGCCCGGGTTATCGAATGTGGAGGTACAGAGACAGACAGCCTTCCCTGCCTCGCCCTGTGCAGGCAGTATGTGCTAACAAACCTGGGCCGGCAAACAACGTCCGGCAAACTCATGCAGGTAGGAAGTATGGGTCCATGTGCCACCTCCCACTGGCCCGTGCAGGCACTGTGTGGTAGCAGAGCTGGGCCGGCTCCCACACCCCCACCTCTCTGTGCCTCCAGCCCTGCAGGTAGTGTGTGGTGGCAGAGCTGGGCCGGCACCCACCGTGCCACCAGCCATGAAGGGCTCCTGAATGCAGTCCAGCTCCAGTCCCAATGAGAACCATATGATGTCTGCAAAGGTGGCTCCTTATCTCACAGAATGCAGCCCCAACTGTGCCATACTAAATTTATCACCTGAAGCTGTAACAGGCGATGCATGTTGTGAACTTGTAGCGAGTTGGTAGTTTTAGGTTTCAAAGTCAGGGATCAGATGGAAAAAAACCTTTAGGAAATGAGCGGAATTTGCATATTTGACAGTCTAAAACTTTTAATGAATCAGAAACAACTTTTTCTTGAGTGCTGCCTATGATTTTTTTTTTTAATTCTTTTTATTAACCAGAAGAAGAAGAAAAAAGAGAAACAAAACATTTGCTTCAGAAATCATTACAGCATACATAGTATGGAGACCGGCATGCACAAATACAGAAAGAGCAGAGCAATTCAAAAACCCCCAGTGTCCCACCCTCCCACCAAGTAAACAGAGATTATAGCCACACTCCGTGTATTTTAAAGTGTCGAAAATATTCTTATTATGTTGTGGACTGATCAGTTCTGTAGTTCATCCAGCCCCCATCTCTTCTCCCATTTACGTGGGCATCCCCTGCTCTGGTATACTGTCTGCTCAGCCCGCTGGCACCAGTCTAAATCCTTCTCCCAGGCTTGCAATGTTGGGGCTACATTGGCGCCCCATGCTCAGGCAATATTTCGCTTCGCCACCACTCCCGCAAGGGCTAGGCACGTTGTGGCCCATTTAGGCCATACTATATCTCCTGTCACCCCCAGGATGTGCCATCTCACCTCTACAGGGACCTGCTCACCCACCACTGCTGCCATTACTTGCGCCACCTGCCTCCAGAATATCTGAATCTTGGGACAGTTCCACAATATATGAAAGAACGTTCCTATCTCCCCACAGCCCCGAACACACTGTGCTGACATACAATGGCCCATGCGGTACTGCACTGACCGCGAAGCGTAAGATCTATGTAGAATACGGAGCTGGATCAGTCTGAACCTAGCTCGTACAGCTATCTCTCTAGGGCTCTGGATGGCCTCCCCCAATCCTCGTCTTCCAGGAGACCCACGTCAGACTCCCACGCCACCCGTAGGGGTCCCAAACAATCAGGGGTATTATTTATACGTTTTTTGTACGTAAGGGATATTGCTTTGTCAATCATTGGGTCAAGGAGGAGTCTGTCTTTAAGTGGTGTGTACTCCGGCAGTGAAACTCCTTCTTTTAAGTGGCAATGGAGTGCGTGCCGCAACTGTAGGTACCGAAAATTTGGAATTCTGCTCGAAAACTATCAAACGAGATCATTTTCCCCTTTTTCCAGATATCACCCAGGAGATCAATGCCAATGCTGCTCCAGCCATGGAACCCCCTCAGGCGGCTAACCTCACTCAAAATTCTCCCTCCCAGAGGGGGGTCTGCTCAGTCAGCCGGGCCTCCCATCCAATCATTTTAGTCGCCTTCCGGCAGGCCGTGACCACGGTCTGTGTGTGGGTCGGGAAGGGAGGAAATCACCTTTCTTCCCCCATATAGGATCGAAAGAAAGCTACCCCTGTCCATAGCATGACGGTCGACCCGGTAGGCCGGTTCATCAAGTGGCGAGAAGACCCATCCATTGACGTTGACCAGCTGCGACGCCCAGTAATACTTCCTTATATCCGGTACCGCTAGTCCTACTTCGTAAACCCCCCTCTACAGTTTCTTCAGAGCGATCCTAGGGCAGCCGCGCCCCCCCCATATTAGTGTCTGCTGTTCGGACTCAACCACCCGGAAGAAAACCTTTGAAATCTGGAATGGGGTGTTTTGTATGGCATACAGAAGACGCGGTAGAGCCATCATTTTAAATAAAACCGCTCTCCCCATAAGGGAGACCGGCAAGCGCCGCCAATGGACAACATCCCCTTTCAATCGTTCTAACTGTGAGTGTACGTTCGAGCGAATAAACTCCTCTTTCATGTTAGTAATCCATATGCCTGCATGCTGACGTCAGCGCTGGTGGCTCCCCCGCCAAGGTGAATACCAAGGACTTATCCCAGTTAATACGGTAACCGGAATATTGCCCAAATGATTGTATAATGTGAATAAGTCTATGAAAGGTCTGTCTGGGTCTATGGGCATACAATAGGATATCGTCTGCGTACAGGGAGATATGCTCTTCCCCCCCCCCCCCACGTCAATGCCCCTCACTATCGGATCTGCACGCACCCATGAGGCCAACGGTTCAAGAGCCAGCGCAAAGAGTACGGGCGAAAGCGGGTGGCCCTGTCGCGTGCCCCTATGAAGCCGAAAAATTCTAGATACCGACCCATTAACCCGAACACGTGCCAACGGGGCAGCATATAAAAGCTCGATCCAGCTTCGGAAACCAAGGCCAAATCCAAATTTAGCAAGGACAGCAAACAAATACGCCCATTCAATACTGTCGAATGCCATGTGGGCATCAAGTGAGAGGAGTGCTGCCGGAACGTCTGGCCTCTGCCGTACTACGTGCATAACCCCGTATAATCGACAGAGATTCAATCTAGTACTTCTGTGAGGCATGAACCCGGACTGGTCCGGGTGAATCAAAGACTGTATTATTGGAGTCAATCTGTTCGCGATCGCTTTGGCAACTACTTTGGCCTCAAAGTTCAGGAGCGAGATCCGTCGATACGAGCTACAGAGATCCTGCGGTCTGCCCTTCTTAGGAATGACCACAATAGTAGCCGTTCTCAAGTCCGGAGGCAACTGTCCCTCAGTCCGTGCCTCGCGAAACATATTAAGCATATGCGGCGCCAGTTGACCTACCACACATTTGTACAATTCCGCGGGGAACCCATTAGGACCCGCTGCTTTCCCTGACTGAAGATCTCGCATGGCGCCCTCAATTTCTTCTATCGTAAAGTCTGAGTCCGCTGTCTCCCGGTCCCCATCAGTCAGTGTCGGTAAAGCAATATCCTTCAAGAATTCCATGCACTCCTCTTCACCCCTGTCCAACTGGGACCGGTAGATCCCTTCGTAATATTTTGCAAAGGCCTCGGCTATAACTGCACCCGTTCCCCGTGCCACACCCTCCGAGGTCCGAATCTCAGAGACCCAGTTGCGACCTCTGTCCCTCCTTTCCAACCATGCAATAAGTTTATTCGCCTTATCTCCAAGGTCATAAATACGTTGTTGCGTGGCAATGGCAGAGGTACGGGCTGTATTCTCCTCTAAATCCCTAAGTTCTTTCTGTTTGAGTCTGAGTGTATGCAGGCGTTTAGCCTCGCCCCCCTGAATCAATCCAGCCGCTGAGTCAAGTAATGCTATCTCCTGTTCCAGACTATCGCAATTCGCCCTTTTTTCCTTTCGCCTAGCCCCAGTCGCCGCCTGCACGTGGTCCCTGGCTACTGTCTTGTATGCCTCCCATAATATGCAATGGGAGCGCACAGATCCCATGTTTTCAGTGAAATAAAGTTCAGTACGTTCCTCAAACTGTTCCCTAAACTCCTGATCTTTAAATAGGTAGGGATCTAAGCGCGGGGGTAGAGTCCAATCCCTCACCGGGCCCCGTATGAGTACCTCCACTGGGGAATGGTCGGAGATTCCAAGGGCCCTATGACAACACGCCTGAAAGAGGCCAGTCAAGCAGCATGCGTAAAGATATAGTCTAAGCGTGACCCACTACCGTGCGCCGCGGAGATGTGAGTGTATTGTCTGGTCGCGGGATTATGTAGTCGCCAGAGGTCCACCAGCCCCATTGCAGTCGCAAATCACTTTAACGGTTGCGGCCCCCCTGTCCTGTGGGAACGAGAGTCACGGTCAAGGGCCAACTCCATAGTCTCGTTCATATCCCCACCCAGGAGGAGAGCGCCCACTGGCATATCTAGGAGGAGGTCACTAAGATTTGGGAATGTTATCCCGTGCAATCTAGGAGGGATATATGCTGAGCTGATATTAAGGGTGAGACCCTCCAATGTCCCTGACAGTGCAGCATAGCGCCCCATTTGATCAGTCCATGAGCGAACAATCAGCAACGGTAGCGTGTTCTTAAGCAAAATCGCAGTCCCTCTGGAACCCGTTGTAAACCCTGCATGAACTGCAAGCGTGTACCCAAACCTGTTGAGGGCAAGATAGCTATTCCCCTTCAGGTGCGTCTCCTGTAGGAGCACCACGTCTGGAGAGTGTCTGCGCAGGTATTGTAGCACCATGGTCCGTTTAATTTTATCACCCAGACCATTCACATTCCATGATAGCACCTTCAAGTGTTTACTATGCTGCGAGACCATCTGAGAGAAACAACTGTCGAATCACCTCCCCCCCCCTGCCCTCCCTGCATACGGCCACCCGCCACCCCCATGTATCTGTATATTACCATGCGTCCGAAGACCCAGGTCAGTGCAAATGCCATCAATGATCTGAAGCAAGTAAAACACAACTGTAAAGAAAAAGACCCCATGAACTACTTCCCCCCTCCCTGCTACCCTGCTACGTAGGCTTAAAACTACCCACATCCCCAACTAGCAGAGCGCCTGTTGCCCAAAAAACAGTCAACTAGTAAAGGGGCTGCCGAGCATCTCCTTCCCAAGGCTCCGCGAGTCCCTACTTCAGCCCAAGTCCAGGAGAAAGCTGTTGCAGTATAGTAGCAAGTCTGCAGTGTCAATCATCTTAAAGGATACAATCACCAACTTACTACCCCAAACAATATACATTACGTGGTACAACAATGAGTCCTAGAACCAGGCATCTACGGCGGCGGGATCATTTTCTGCGAGTCTCTGAGATCGCGGGGCTCATGGATCTGGACCGCAGGGAACGCTTATCACGCATGTCCAGACCTTCACGCCCACTTGAGGAGCCTAGTGAGCGCTCGCGAGTATCTCTCCAGCCATCCACCACACGGATATTGTCTTTCTGTGGGCGCCCCTTGTCCAGCCAGGCCTGCACTTCCGACGGAGTTGTGAAGAACCAGGACCTCCCATTAGCAATAATTTTAAGTTTTGCAGGAAAGAACATCATGTACTTAATGCCCCTATCTCTTAGGGCTCGCTTCACTCCGTCGAAGGTGCGTCGCTCCTGTTGCACCTTTAAAGTAAAGTCCGGGAAGAACCTCACCGTCGTGTTCTCATACGGGATTTCACCATGTTGTCGAGCTGCTTGCAAGATGGCGTCCCGGTCCCTATAGTTGATGATCCTGGCAATGATCGCTCTGGGGGGAGCCCCAGGTTTCGGTGAAGGGACCGGAGCCCTATGATCCCTCTCTAATGTGAAGAAGTGGATAGCTGTTTAGGCTTCAGGTGATTCAGTATTAAGTCCTCAAGAAAATTAATATCACTAGAGGCACCAGACAGGGCTGCCCACTTTCACCTTTGTTGTATGCACTTGTGGCAGAACCCTTATTATGTGCCATACGCGAATATCATGCATTCCGTGGCATTAGATCACCACACTACAACCTGACAATAGCAGCTTATGCAGACGACACGGTGTTATATATGCGGGACCCAGACACAAATTTAATACCCATGCTGCAGGAAGTGGAAAAGTTCAACATCATCTGGCATAAATCCATTATATTTCCTTTAACCCCAGCTACTACCCCAGTACAGACCACATATTCACTAAAGTGGACTACTGACCCAGTGCGTTATCTTGGGGTCAAGGTGCACACGGACGCAGACCTGGTCATTTCCTACAATTATGGTTGTGCTATACAGAGATTGGAGGAGGTAATAGACAAATGGATAAAGCTGCCACTCTCCCTCTTAGGGAGGATCGCCTTGGCAAAGATGGTGGTGCTGCCACGCTTTTTGTTCTTGTTTGTAAACATACCTATTGACATTCCAAAATCATGTTTTAGCACACTACGCACGTTACTAATAAAACTAGTCTGGGCTGGTAAACAACCCAGAGTGCAGTGGGATACTTTAACTAAATCTTATTCAGAGGGAGGGTTGAACGCTCCCGATATGGAACGCTACTACAAAGCCGCCCAGGCGTTACATACACATTGCTGGGTACATGGGCCACGTGATCTACCGCATCTTTTACTAGAACAGAATATAACTTCCCCTGCACCGTTACCTTTACTTATGACAGGGGCTGCACGTCACTCACTGAGGAAGATTGACCCGGTACATTGCTCGGGACAGCAATTTTTCAAATTGGCACAGAAATGTGACTTACCAGTGATATATTCTCCTAAACTGCCTTTGGGATGGTGTAATTGGCTACCCTTGTGTACAGATAACGCTGTAATGCGTACCCTTACTAAATTAAACATAAGGTGCTTCAAGACTTATTCCTAAATGGAGAAGTAAAAACATGGGAACAGGCTTCGCCCCTACAATATTGACCACACAACTGGACGTCTTCCAATATCATAGGTTCCATACTGCCCTGCGAGATGGCTTGGGTGGCAGCACGTCTGAACCGGAGGCACTGCCCCCTTACATATATGTTACAAACCCCAACTACAAAACAAGGTATCACATTATTGTATAAACTATTCACACAGAGCGTAGTACAGGCCAAAGAAAAATACCAAAGGGATTGGGAGGAGGAGCTGGGAATAGATGTGTCTCCATCGCAGTGGTCATGGTGCTTTCGGCAGATTAAAACGATTTCCTCCAACGGCCGACATCGCTTAGTTCATTTTAAGTACATTCATAGAATATATTATACACCGGTACGACTTTGTAGGTACGGGCTTAGAGACACTGATAATTGTTTACGTTGTGGAGCCCCGGGTGCGCATTTTAAGCATCTGGCATGGGACTGCCCAGGTATACGTAACTTCTGGAAGGGAGTGTTTGAGATCCTAAATGCAATGCTGGGATGTGAAATTCCAGAAACGCCGTTAACGGCACTACTGGGTTATGATAAGCCAATTTCAAAGGGGGTGCATAGACTAGCGGCCATTGGACTAATGCTAGCTAAAAGAAGGGTAGCGATGAGATGGATGAAGGGTCCATTACCAACGATTGCTGACTGGAAAACTGACTTGGCCTACTGCTCCACTCAATCTGATGTCTACAATGAACTGCAGCCGGTGCGATGTGCACCAAAAGATATATGGGGACCATATAGGGCTTACTTGCTAGATACAATAGTGGATGTGGAAGATGAGGCGGAGCCACGCACTGGTGTGGGATAGTATGTTATGAACGGTGGATACATAATGTGCCCCCATAGACGGAAACAATGATTTGCTTATGTTACAATGGTTATTGATTATCACCCGAAGTACAGGAACATAACTGTTTAGTCAGCACGAACTAACCACTGCTATGTTAATATTGAAATGCTGATTAGAATATAGCACTTAACAGAAGGTACTACGAACATTTGTCAACAGTTGGTGTTAATTGTGTATTATATCAAGATTCGGAATGTCCTCCAAAGGGGTAATGTAATTGTATTTTGTTATGATGAAGCATCTGAAAATAAAGTTTAAAAAAAAAAAAAAAGAACATAACCCTTGTGGTGAAAAAACATGCGCACATCTGATGTTCAAACAGGGTTGTTGGGCAGGCTCCTCAGGGCAGTCCACTTTGAAGGAGAAAGGACTTTGCAGTTGCATGGATATCTGTTTTGCATATGCACATAAATAAGGTAATTTAAAAATAAAAAAATAAAAAGTCCTCAAGAAAAGGTCCATATTGGGGCCTTCTGCCCCCTCCGGGATCCCCACCACGCGGATATTGTTCCAGTGGACCCGCCCCTCCAGCTTCAGGGCCACCTGACGGTGTTGTCGAACCAGCTGCTGGACTTTCTCCTCCAGCTTACGTGTGGTAGATTGGAGCTCAATGATGTTCGTCTCCGCCACTGTGACTCGCTCCGAAGTCTTGTTCATATCAGCTCTGAGAAGATTCATTTCGATCGAGACTTTATCGATTTTTGTTTCCAGCGTCGTTCCCAGAACCTGAATCGCTGCCATAATTGAACTAAGAGACGGCTCCAAGGTCTCGGCTTGGCCACCTGTAGAGCCCTCCTCCAAGGGTGGCTGTTTCGGAACCGCATACTTGTCCATCTTATTCGACTGCACCGGTGGGGCCCCTTTCGGCTTCATTGTGCAAAAATCCCAGACGCAGTATAATCAACACACGATAAGCCTCCAACGCAGTCCCGTCTCCCTCCACCACTTACGAATGGCGCTGGTCGCGCGGGCTGGCTACCGTCGAAGTAGAGACCCCAGTGGGAGGGGGGTCACCGCAGGATTCGCACGCCCTTCAGGTATACCAAATCCACAGGCTGGAAGTGAGGGCCGGGGCGTGGATTCGGGTGCACCACATGGATCGGATGCGCAGATGGGTTCCGCCCAATAGCAATAATGTTACAGCTGTACAAAAAGTAACGTGGGATGCAAGGGCCCCAAGCCACACACCGCTGTGCAATCAGTCACATGGGGCCAACGCCCCGCTGATCAAACTGGCCACCAGCCAAAGTTGAGGGCCACGGAGCAAGGTCGGTGGGAGGCACACACAAGAAGCAAACCTCCGGGGCCAGTCTTAAATGTGGGGGCCCTTGGCATAGTCGCCAACTATATATATGCAGGCCGTTGGATGGGGTCACCCTCTCACCTTCAGGGGCCCAGGATCCCAAGCCAAAGATTATAACGAAAGCGGAGGACGCCACTCAGCACATGGGATGTCCGCCGCGAGTGGTCCACGCGTTATTGGGGCCAGAATATCAGTGCGGGGGGGCTCCTCCGCTCCACCCACTCAGGGCCGTAACCAAGTGGCAGCCAAATACCTTTAAATTATTCTGACGGCTACTCGCCATGATCCGCTCGCCCGGCACCTCAATCCCCATCGGGCGGGTGCGGCTGTTCACTGCTGGATCTTCACCGCCGCGCAGGGCCCAGGCAGCACAGGGGCGATATCTCGGTGGCGAGGAGTGCCCCCCACCGCATCAACAATAGCGGGGCTGCCCCTCGCGTATCTCTCAGACGTCGTCGGAGGACAAACACTCTCACTGGGGGGCCCAATCCGCCCCGATCACTTGGGGCACTCACAGGGGGTCGCCGCCCCCGCCGGTCTCGCTGCAGTCCCGCAGCCACCCAACACCGCCCGGTGCCCAAATTCATACCGGGCGGGTACGGCAGCGCGGCACACGAAATTAAGGGACCAGCTCCGGCACCCACCGGATACACACGGCGGCGCCTCCACCGCACGCGACAGGATATTGCAGCTACGTGCTGCTCGAGCACCACCCAGCCGCTCCGGAGGCCTCTGCGCACGTCCGCTCCCCCGGCTTCGTCTTCGTGGAACTCGGCGATTACAGGGCACAGCTCCCTATTGTTAGCCGCATTCAGTAGCGTTTTCCTCCCCGCTAACTTGCAGACAGTATTGACGCTGCAACTGGAGGAGAAATGCAGGATATCTCTGGCTTTTGTCTCGGCCCCGGCGGAGCTCGTCTCCTACGCTGCCATCTTGACAGACGCCAGGCCATGCCCCCCTGCCATACAATTTTTATGCAATTGTATTCATTCTCGAGTCCAGAGTAGGGCGGAGCGGAACTCCGTGGAATTCCACAGAGTTTTTCTGCAACACCGCGGAATTCCGCGTAGTGCAACTCAGCAAACTCCACCCACCCTTACAAGTGATGTGTACTACTTAAATGTCCCCCATTGCTAGACATATACATAGGCATACATGTGGGAACACAAGAGATTGGTTTAGGCGAGTATGCCTTGACTGTCGCATTCCCACCATGTTATCATATGTTGCAGTCATTATGACCGTGCTTTGCCACAATGTTGTGAACAATCAGTTAAGAAGAATGCCTAATGACTTGAGAAGTTAATTTGGGCAATGGTCATATGCATTATAAACATGACATACATTTCTCTGATAGTGTGGAATTCACACATACATACACAGTGCAATTGTCTCATGTATGACATGTATGCCTCATTTTAGCAACTTTTGTATGTAAGGCAAATTGGTTGGCATAACACTGTCATCTGTTGCCTCACACAGACCTCTGATTAAGACCTACATGCCAGTGTGCCATCATAAGGGTACTTCAGTGTGACGTGGGTTGAATAAGTGGAACCATTGCTTTCGCCAATATGACTTGTGGAAATTGTCAAGTGTGGTACATGGATATGGGGGTGTGGAAAATATGATACATCTGCTCCTTTGTTGGCCAAAGTAAGCCACTGGATAATGGGGTATATGAGAAATCCATCTTTGCAGGGGATAGGGGAGTGTAGCAAGGGCCAATGGGAATGCATCGTATAGGAACTATAGTGGGTGTGAAAACAAAAAATCTACTCAAACCTCAGCTGCAGGGCAGCTGCATGAGAATACAACCAAGGAAAAGGAAGGCAATTGACTCCATAAATGGAGAGTGTGTACCCATCCAGAAACAGACACTCACAAAGAGGCACTGGGTGGAGGTTTCAGCCGTTGCTCAGGGGGTAGTCAGACTTGACACCACATGCCAAAAGAAGTCTGATGACAGAGCTCCTCCTGGCCATAAGCAGCGTGCTGCATCTGAAGATGGCTCCTCCACCTTTTGGTTTCATGTCAAGCCCAGGACTACCAACTAGGCCCAGACACTGACACTGTAGCATTAGTTTGCTTCTACTGTCAAAACTCCTTTCATGTAATTTCCTGCCAAGCATTTCAGCACATGAGGGTGCACTTTGTCCTTTACACCCTGTGCACTCATATGTTCCCCCTCGGCAGAATCATTGGCAGGATTTGCAGAACTTGTGTGTCAGAGTCTAATGACAATCCACCCTATTCCCCAGGAGGTAGGAAGGAAGGAAGGAAGGAAGGAAGGGAGGAAGGGAGGAAGGGAGGGAGGGAGGGAGGGAGGGAGGGAGGGAGGAAGGGAGGGAGGGAGGAAGGGAGGGAGGGAGGGAGGAAGGAAGGGAGGGAGGGAGGGAGAAATGGAAATGAGGAAGAAAAGAGTTCTTACAGGTGCGAAAAACAACAAACATTCAATATAGTTCACAGTCAGACATAATGAGTACATGAGTAAGCATGCATAGCAGAAGGGCCAATCTCTGGAAGGATGGAAGGAGAAATGGAAATGAGGAAAAAAAGAGACATGGAGTACCACAGTCTTGTCTAGCCTACATCTCTTAAACTTCAGGGGACTCACTGTAGAGTTCTTACAGGTATGAAAAACAAACAAACAAACATTCACTATAGTTCAGACATAATGAAATGATTAAGATGGTTTTCATTATTATGCTTATTGGCTTTATAATGGTGGGCCGCAGCTAACCAAAGCCAATGTTGAGGAAGCCAGTAGTGGAAATGATTAACTCAAGGTTTAAAGTAATCCTGGAAACTGGTAAGAGGAAGCAATGAGCTGGGCCAGACTGGGAACCCAAAGCAACCCTGGAAACGTTTGTCAGGCCATACCCCATACGGTCCATAGCGAGTGAGCCTGACCACTACAAGGAAGTTTGGGGGATTTCTCAACCCCAAAAAAATGGCAAAAATGGCAAAAATGGTGCATTCAAAAAAATAATTCATTACATATTCAATTGTATTAAATTATAAAGCATAGTAAATGATGACCTTACAGTGCACCAGGATTTGAGTGTCCGTACCTCATATTCAAAACAGTTTTTTTCATCACCAGCCTTTATTTCTGCTAAATTATTAACTCATCAGAAATCTAACTTGGTGAAAATGTTGGTGGTGTGGCTTGCTTTAAAATTTCTGAAATTAATGGCAATTCATTACCGTGATAGCATTCAATGCTCAATAATCCATACTTGGTCTCAGATCACCATTTGATTTTATGATGAAAGAATAAAGTGCATTCAAGTTGATGAAAGGAGAGTGAAACCCAACTAAACAATTCTAATTCAGAAGTGCAGCAAAATGTTTTCTGGAGACCTTCACCCACTAGTGTGTGCCAGTGGTGTATAATATCACAACTGGTGTATCCTTGTGGCCTGTTTCATCATCGGGTCCCCTACCCAAATACGTGAGATGTCCAGGTAGGTAAAGCCTCCACCAGGAGGGAGCACTTCTGGATACAGAATTTTGTGGGAACTGTGAAAAATTATTAAAATTTCCTACAACTCCTAAATCTATTCTTTATTGTGCTACTGGGGTTGGGGTAAGATTAAAAGCAAGGAGGGATGTGTATAGGGACAATCGAACGATCCCTTCCATTTAACACATGCAGAAAAACTAGTGGTCTACATGTTCAAGCCATTCTTGCCCTGTTGAGTCATGTGGCTTTCGTCAGTAGCTTGCAAAAACAGATCCCTATTCCAGGTGTTGGTATACTGCCTTAGAATTTTATACCTGTTGTGGTAAGTACATATACTTACAGTTCGTCCGGGATATTTTCTGTTGCCCACATTCTAAGGGAAAAGAACTGGAGAATTGAAATAATGCAAATATCGCTATTTTAAAGGACACCATATGTCCTGACCGAATGTGCAATCCACCATTAGTGCATTGTATTTGTCATAAGTGTGATTATTGTCACTAATAGTGAAGCGATCATTCAACTGTGCGGATGCCCCACAAACATTTGCACTAAATGAGTAAAGACCATGGGGGGCTGGTGTAAACATGTTCGTCTAAGCGCTGGCACCCTGTGGTCTTGAGTTGTGACTGTTGTTTTTTGCTCCAAGGGACTCGTGTTTAAAAAGACAATTCCAAACTGTCCGTGCTTAATATGGTTGGGGGGAAGTAAAGTGTTGCTTTTCTTCTACCTAGATTGTACCAAGTCTATATAACATAGAGCAGCGTTGTCTTTTCCATAAAGTCTAGGTTGGCAGTGATTGTTAATAAAATGCCAAAAATTCCTTAATGATAAAAAATAGATGGCGCATATCAGCATTGTTGAACATTATACATCCTTACGTATGAATGCAAAAGTGATAAACATGTTGCGACTATCACCAGGCATTGTGTCTATGAGTCGATATAGTGCTCAACTACACCAAAATTACCAAAATTGCCTTTGAGTGGGCTCACTTGTGCCCCATATGTAACAGTAGGAGGTGGGCGGCCCTTTAGTCACACACTGTACATTAGAGGAAAAAACAAACATTAGCAGATAAATGTCTGCTAACAAGCGTGTCCATCTCCTCCCCCCGCACTTACTTTGTCATGGTTTCCAACTGGCATCCGCACCCAGCGTGACCTCCCATCCTGCATGTTGTCTATGATGCGAGTTGCGCTGGGTTTTAAACCCTATCATAATCTATTAATTGGTCAGGGTATGCCTCTCTCATAGTGCGTAAGAAGCATCAGATGCTGTATGGGTGAAGAATCACAGAAAAAGACAGCACACTGTGCATCTCTGTGATGTAACATATTATAGTATTATGGGAAATATATAGTAAGCAACACAATGCATGCATACTACTTATAAATAAAAGTGTTGTTAACCCCTTCGATGCTCATGACGAGCTCAGCTCGCCATGCTGCGCGGTCGGGCTGTGCGCATGACAAGCTGAGCTCGTCACGACCACACCCGCGATCGGAATGTCCAGCACCTGGGCGGAATTCCGATCGCGGCAAAGCGGTTAATGTAGCTCAAAAAAATAATAGAGCTGAGGGGAGTTGTTTTCATGTATTGTCAATTGTTCTTCACAGGAGGCAATTTCTTGTTGAGTGTGTGCTTGCGTTGGACATCAACCAGGGACCGAAGTCTATTAATTTTTTAATATTGTAAAGCAAGTATAAGAGTCTCATAAAGAAGTACATGTGTTGGCCACTCTTATGTTGAAGATAGGTGGGCATATGGTCATTAGTGTTTACACAAAAGGGCTGGCTGGTATCCTGAAGTACTTTAGATATGGTACTGAAACATAGGAACTTGTATGGTTCAATTTATCATGGTTACAGAGAACACCTAAGAAAATTAAAGTTAACTGACTTATTGTGTAGAAAATTCATATTCAGGGATCTCTCTCCTTGGGATGAGCATTCACAAAGATGTTTCCTTCCATATGTTTAAGGAAATTACCTCAGTATTCAAGAGGGTAAGGCCAACCAGGGGATGTTTTCATTGACGCCAGTCTTAAAGGTTTGTACATGGCAAACCTAGCATTGCTCTTTCTCTATAAGGATTCTATTTGCATTTTTATTGGCGTGATCTAGTGTTTCTAAGACTACCCATTGTAGATTGTTTGCCGTGTGGTTAGCCGGCAAGTAATGGTTACTCATACAACTGATGTTGCTCCTGTGTTCCCCTATTCGAGCCTTTATCTTCCTACTGGTCCCCCAATGTACTTTAAACTGCATGAGCAGGTGATCATATAGATTACGTGGGTAGTATTGCAATTAGTGTGTTTCCGGAGGGTCCACTGGGTATTGAGATCAAGATCTAAGACCTTCGTGGGTTCTGGTAAGTGGCACACATTACATGATCCACACGGATGATAGCCTACTAGTGGTTGTAAACCCCTTGACTAAGACACAGTATTTGTTCTTTTTGGTGGGATGTATGGTTGTGTGTTTACTATGTGGTCCTGTATGTCTCTAACTCTCTTGTGAGCGAAAATTGGTTTTTCACTGTTTAGTGACCCAGAATTGATTATGCACCAGTTCTTGATAATCATTTTCTTGATATAGTTAGAGGCAGCATTGTATGTGGTCACGTAAGTGTGGATATCCGTCTCTGAGATGCGTTCGGATGGTTCCAACAGACTTTCTCTGACTATATCCAGCTCGTTTGTAACATTTCTCCACATAATGGTCAGGGTAATCTCTGTCTTTTAGTTTCTCTGTGAGATTGTTTGCTTGCAGTTTATAGTTCTGGATATTGCTACAATTCTTTTGAATCTGTAAGACCTAAATGGGCGGGGGGTTCTCTGGTGAAGAGTGTGGGTGAAAACTGCTACATTTGAACAGGCTGTTTCTGTCGGCCGGCATGTAGTATGTTCTCGTTTTTAATCCAATGGGGTGCACCTGCTAGTTTTGTGAAATGGCTAATGAGCCTTTAGCTAAATTCATATCAACATATTTCTTGTACTGGCTATCCCCCTTCACTGTCAGAGGATGTATCTGACCATGTGTAATCTTGGCATTCAGAACCAACTATAATGCAGAGTGAAAGTCAAGTTTATTTGCATATTTAGCTAAAACCATTGCAATGCCAATTAAAAAACATTTCTAATACATAAAACCAACCATAAATACAGGTGTGAATAAAGTATAAATAGGTGAAAGTGCAAATCCAATGTTAGTCCTGTAATGCACCTGTGCTTACTCAATTTGCGGGAAAAAGTACAAGTCCCTTGAGTAAGCCTGTGGTCTAACCGGTCATCAGACCTTGCTGATTCACTTCCTCCTTGCATCAGATAATTAGGGGTCGATTCTGATCCGGGTTGGAAAAGCTTCCCGACCGAATCGGTTGGGAAATAGTGTCCGACCCACTCGGATCGGGAAAGTCCGACCGGCGGAGTAGGATGCATCCGGATGCTTCCAGATACGATTTGGTTGAACTCCCATTGACTTCAATGGGAACATTTGTTCCTAACCGCATCAGAATTGGGCCCTCGGTCGGGAAGACACGTTCCCGATCCGATTTGGAAGGAGCAAATGCCGTTAGGAGGCCTTCCTAACCGCATCAGAATCAGGCCCTCGGTCGGGAAGCTTTTCCAACCCGCATCAGAATCGGGCCCTAAATATATATTTTTTACAATTTTAACAACCTCACCATTTTCCCCTAATAACCCAACATCCCAGTACTAAAAACAACCTATAATTTCTATTTTTAATTAACTTTATTTCTTCAAATAAATTTCAATTTTTTTAATTTTAATTTAATAATTAATTTTAAAATAATATTTAAATAACACTCTCCACCCTTATCCCCTAATAACACAACATCATACCTCTAAAAAATAAAAAATTTCCTTTTATAATTTCTTTCTAATTTTTTTTAATTTTCTATTTAAAGATTTGTATTTAAATATATCAATTCATATAACTAATTTTAAAACACTGCCCAACTTTCTCCCCTAATAACACAATATCCCACTCTAAAAACAAAAAAATATTTTTAAATTTTAAATTTAAATTTCATATTTTAAATTATTTCCAAAATTCGAAATTTTCATTTCATATATCAATTTTATACTAATATTTTTAAAATACTACCCACCCTTATCCCCAATTAACACAACATCCCACTCCTAAAAAAAAAACATACTTTTTATATTTTTATTCTAAATTTGGATTTTATAAATAATTTCTAATTTTAAAGAAATGTAATTAATATGTAAATTTTATCCTAGTATTTTTAATACACTACCCACCCTTATCCCCTAATAACCCAACATCCCGCTCCTAAAAATAAAAATTACTTTATATTTTTTATATAATGTCCTTTTTTCAAATTAATTTCTAATTTACAAAATATTAAATTATTAGCTAAATTTAAACTAATATTTTTAAAATACTCCCCAACATTATCCCCTAATAACCCAACATCCCGCTCCTAAAACAAAACATATATTTTATATTTTTAATATAAATTTCGTTTTTTAAAATAATTTCTAATTTAATTTTTTTTAAATTAATATCTAAATTTACATTAATATTTTTAAAATACTCCCCACCCTTATCCCCTAATAACCAAACATCCCACTCCTAAAACATATGTTACAAAAAATTTTTTTATACAATTTAAAAATAATATTCAAACAATTAAAATAATACAAAATTAATAGCAATACAAAATATTTAAATATTAACTAAAAAATGATATTTTACATGTTCTATAAATTTTTGTCGATATTTTTTACAACACTAACAATTCGATATTATCTACTGACGATATTACTTATTCGATATTTTTTAAATAAAAAAAGAAACGATATTTTTGACTACGATATTCATGTATACGATATTATGTGACATTCGATATTACAACTTCGATATTACTGCAATTCGATATTTGCAATTCGATATTATGTCTATTCACCGGCAGCAGCAGCAGGTGTTGTTGAGGGATGCCAGGCTGCAGTCCCTGGAAGCTGTGTTAATGCCGGTCTCCCTCCCACACTCATATAGCCCCCTGGGGCTGTTTCAGTGGGTCCAAGCTGCTGCAATTGGTGTACCATGTCTGCCTACTTCAAATGTACCCAATGGCCTGCTCCGACCTGTCCCGGTACGCTTACCTCTATAGTCGAACACGCAAGGTGCAACCGCGAGGGCCATTAGAGTTGGCCTCAAGGGCCTGGCCCATGGCGGGTACAGTCCGCTGGTGCCATGTGGACTCCACAGTTCAATGTGCGCCATGCATTTGCAGGTGTGGCCATGACTTGTGTGTGGGAGCATGTCCACACTAGACAGGGCCACTTCATGCTGTGTGCATAGGCATTGACGGACAGTGCTCAGCCTCCACATGTCTGTTGGCACATCATCATGTACACATTAGCATGGGAGCATGGGATGTGCATATGCACACACATGCCATATTTCTCAATGTACATCTCCCACTTGGCAAGTGCAACGTTACGTGTCACTTGTGATGTGTATTTGCATTCACACAGCTGTGTTGGCATGGAGTTGTCAATGTGTACACCTGTCAATGTGTGTTGGAGGTGTGATACGTACAGTGCTGTACATTGGGTGAACTAGGGACATCATTGACTGTCTCATATCCCGTTGTGCAACAGGACCCACTTGTTTGGGCCGCTCAGCCTGTGTACACTGTGTTGTTGGTGTGTGCCATACTCACCCAGCCTCGGAAGCTGTGTCAGGCACAGCAGCTAGGTATATTGCCGTGGTGTTTCCGCTTCCCACATATGCAGTCTGAAATCATCATCATGCCTTACAAGCTATTATGGCCTAAATCCACATGTGCATGCTAATGGCAATGGTTTGTGTCAGTGGTCATTGCTATTGGTAAGGGGACCTGTGTAAGAGTATTGTAGCTGTGCTGTCCCTACTTGTCAGCTGTTCTGTGATTGTATTGCTTTGTCAGTAATTTTAGTTTTGTGTATGTGAAAATGCCATGTGTTGTGTTGCATTGACATGTGTCCACTTCCATCTGTCCTAGGAGGAGACCAAACATACATCGCCCCTACCAATTGCTGGCAGACATGGCAGATGTGGAGGTAATCCGGAAATTCCGTCTGGACCGACCCACCCTGCATCACGTATGTGCCTTGTTGGAACCCCACCTTCGTCCTCGCAGGGTGTATCCAACTGCATTCACCCCCACGGCTAAGGTGATGGCTGCACTGCATTTTTTCGCCACCGGATCATTCCAACACACAGTGGGCAGTGGAGGTGGGATGTCCCTGCCCATGTTCAGCATGGTGCTACGGGATGTCCTGTCAGCTATGATGCTGTACAGGAACCGTTACATTCGATTCCCCAGGGCTCGTGATTTGGCGTCAGTGAAGGGTGCTTTCTATGCCCTTGGACGGATCCCCCACGTTGTTGGTGCAATTGATTGCACCCATGTTGGCCTTGTTGCACCACAGGCCTTGGAGCACATTTATCGGAATCGCAAGCATTTCCACTCCCTGAATGTGCAAGTGGTGTGCCTGGCGGACATGGTCATCACACACGTGTGTGCGAAGTTTCCAGGATCCGCACATGACTCGCACATCATGCGCAACAGCATCCTTCCACGTCTGATGACCAATCTGCAACCGGACCGTGCATGGATTGTTGGTGAGTATGCATACTCGTGTAGCGTGCTGGGTGTGACATGCTGTCTTGTATCCTGTTGGAATTGCAACGATTCTCTGTGTTTCTCACACCCAGGTGACTCAGCATATCCTAACGGGCCTTGGCTGCTGAGCCCATTACATCATCCTCGGACACCAGCTGATGTCAGATACAATGAGGCACATGGGAGGGCCAGACGTGTGGTGGAGCGGACTTTTGGACTCCTGAAGTCCAGATTCAGATGCCTGGACCGCACCGGGGGTGCACTGGCGTACTCACCACAGAAGGTGTGCCAGATAGTTGTGGCATGCTGCATGCTGCACAATCTGGAGATTCGCAGGCAGATCCCCCTGATAGTGGATGACGGTGATCAGCCAGGGCCCCCGCCTGCAGACCAGGACGGGTCCAGTGACGAGGACAGTGGAGAGGAGGAAGCTGTGAATGTGCATCAGCAGCTCATCGCCCGCTACTTCACTTGACAGTGAGTGACCATGTACGACGGCTGATGTTGCTGTAGTTGTGTAGGTGTATGTGTGCATTGTCACGGCGGCCTATTGTTCACTGAGTGCTGTGTGGCAATGGTCCATGTCCAGGGTAGTATGCCACTGACAGTGGCTGTAGCATTGTGCCCTGTTGCTCTGTGTGATGTGTGTACATTGCTTAAACTTGATGACAAGTACTGTGTGATGAGTGTGTGACACACACATTCAATGGACTCTTGTTCTGTTTTTCACCCCTAGGTCCCTACAGCCTCTCCTGGCCTATCGACATACCACACTCCAGATGCATTTCTGATCATGGTGATGGTTGCACATCCTTGAATAAACACAGAGCAGATACAACAGAATGTGATCCAGGTGTATTTATTTTAAGCGGTGACGTGATTGTGGGCAAGGTGATCACAAAAGTGGTGCATGCTGAAACAATGAGTTGACGGTCATGACTGCGTGCTGGTCAAGGTGTACCCATGTTGTTCTATGTCCACAGTCCAACAGACACATGCCATTCACATGGCAGTGTGGGATAGGATCGTAGTCCAAGTGAATGCAGTAGGTGGCCACCGTGGCTGGCTGACTCACTGGCGTTTGGAGCGTGCGAAGTCCTCTCTGGACACCTGTTTCCTCTTCGGACGGCCCCTTCCACGTTTGGGAGGGGGGGTTGTGTTGGTGGGCTGCTGGTGGTGGCTGAGGACTGCCCACTCGCTGTGGACGCAGGGGAACTGGAAGTTGCACGACCCTGCGCCACAGCAGGGGGTGGCGGAGTTGGTGTGGCTGGCCTTGATTGGGCCCTCACCACCACCACTAGCTGGCCCATGAGGTCAACAAGTTGGTCCATACGGGTCACGAATTGGCCCATATGGGCGTCCATGGACCTCAACACCCCAAGGACTTCCCGCGTGTCGGCAGATGACCTGGCCCATTGTCCTTGGGCCTCTTCATAGGCGATTTGCGGCAGGGCTTGGCTCCCAGGCTCTGATGGCATTGGCCTGACCCTGCTCTTCCCACCAGAACTGCTGCCACCGACCTGCCCACTCGCCACATTGGTCACCCCGGGCCTCGGTCTGGCTCCCAGGGTCGAGCCCGACGGGCGTACCACCCCTTGCGCAGGTTGAGTGGTCAGGGAGGGCCTGGTGGTGGGGGTGGTGGTGGTGGTGGTGGTTGCGGCGGTGGTGGTGGCCGCTCTGACCGTGGCAGCAGGGGTCTGGGACTGGTCAGCAGCCCTGGGTGATGGGTTGGTGGGTAGGGGGGGCCTGGGGAGCGGTTGAGCCCTGCCACACCAGATGTGCCTGGTCGGGAGTCCTCGTCCGAAGAGGTGTCCAGGTCTTCCACATCTTTGAGTTCGGGTCGGGGGCTTGTGGACTGGCTGTGCCTGCTGCTGTCTCCCTCTCCAGCATCGAGCTGTTCGGCACCTGTGGGGCGGATAAGATAGGTTATTGTGTTGCACCTTGCAAAGTTTGTATTAGTTGTCTGACATTCACAGTTTGTGCACTGTTGTGCACAGATTTCCCAGATGCGTGTGTGTGGATATACAATGTGTGTATGCGTGGGCAAGGCAATGGAATTGTGTGATGTGATCATATGGCACGGGACGGATTTGGAATGCCAATGGGTGTGTGTTGCTGTACACCTACATTTTGTGGCTTGGGTGTATACGGGGTCCAGCCCCATCAACGCTTTTGTGTTGTAATATGGTTTTGGGGGTCATATGAAACGCTTCGACACGCAGATTGAAAATGGGGTACAGCCCCATCAACGCTTTTGTGATGAAATAGTGTTTTGGGGGTCAAATGGAACGCTTAGATACGCTGAATGAAAATGGGGTCCAGCCCCATCAACGCTTTAGTGATGAAATATGGTTTGGTGGTACGTAATGTGACATTTGGGTGCAGAAGGGGACATGTGGCTTGGCCACACAACACTACAGGGACAAAGGTGTGTGTATGTCTGACACAGCCAGCATATCTGCTCAGTGTTGTCATTTAGGGACATTACGCTGCAAGCATTGTAGTGAGTGAGTACTGGTTGTGTGCCACACGACGTATTGCAGATAGGACAATTACTTGGTGTGCGTGCTACCCTCAGCCATGTGCAGCAATGCAGTCCTCTTGGGGTGTTGACTATATTGGGTATGTTGTACATCACAGTGTGACGTGCGCTTCAGACACTGCAGACACATTTGTGGTCATCTGCAGGATTCTTTGCTGCACTGCTGTATATGGGTCAGCTGTTTTGATGATATACCTTTCATGACACTGGGGCTGAGAGATGAGATGGGTGACATTTTGAATGTGCATTGTGTAGCTGTGGGGTTCATGGGTCCAGTGGTGTATGTGACATTACTGGGGTTCCACTCTGTTACATTGAGACAAAATAGACTTACATGGGTGATATTGTACAATGTCAACGGAAAAAGCAGACACAACTACATGGACTAGACTTCGGTGGTGTTGCTGATGTGTGTGATGAGTGGCACAGTGCACGCCATGTGGGTCAGTACTCCAGTGAGACTTGTGCATGCAGACGTGACTCCTTACGTGTTACTGTATTTGAGATGGCTCATGTGGGCTATGACTCTGTAATTCATGTCCATGTGCACATTAGTCACATGATTATGACAGGGAGCAGTGCTACCAGTTGCTCTGCTACGTGACATGTCCCAAGTGTTAGTCGTAGTACAGTCCTCATGCCTACAGACACCCCGCCCTGTACAGTAGTCTACATACTTGTTGGTTTGGAGGGCGCAATGCAATGGATACCACATGGTTATGACAAGGAGGGGTGCTCCATTTTGCTGGTCTGTGGGAGTGGGGGCGGTGTTGTGAGTTGTAGTGATGGCTTACCACCCACAGACACCCCTCCATGTAGGGAAAGATATCTACCTGTCGGGTGAAGGTGTGCACTGCAATGGATGACACATGGGTGTGGGGAGTGCTCCATCTTGCTGCGCTGTAGGACTAGGGGCCTGGTGGGTGTTGTACTTCAGCAGTCCCCCTCCGACCCACGGACTTTGTGTTAAGGCTACTTACCTGTTACTTGTTGGTTAGTGCAGCTATGGCTGACACATGAGTGTGGGTGTGGGCGGTGCTCCTTCTGGCGCATCTGGAGTACAAGGGGACCTGGTGGGAGTTGCAGTGCTGGCTGACTGTACACATGCCCCCATGGTTTTGTTAGTTGGTAGCTTTGGGCTGAGTGTGTGGGAGTGTCTGTTGCATGTGTGAGTGATGTCTTGTGGATTGTGTACTGGACATGCGGGTGTTTGGCCCTCGGAGCTGTGGCATTCTGGTAGTGCATGACAGTTCATAGCGATGTGCTGGTATACATTTGTTTGTACTTACCAGCCTCCACTCCCCCTGGTATTCCGGTGAGACTCTCCGGATGTAGGATGCCTCGGACCTTCTCCTCCCACGCCTTGAAAGTCTTGAATAGCGCGGGATTTCCGCCGCCAGTCCTGTCAGCCAGCTGACGATTCTTGGCCTCCTTCTTCCTGACCACGCTTTTCAGGTCGTGCCACCTCTTTGTGATTTCAGCCCGGTTGCGTGGCACGTTCCCAACTGCATTCACCTGGTCTACGATCCTGCTCCACATTCTGTTTCTGGTGGCTACTGGTGTCTGTTGGACCTGGTTCCCATAGATTTGTGGGTGCACCTTGATGATCTCGTCGACCATGACCGTCAGCTCAGTGGCAGTGTACTTAGGCATTCTTTGTGTTGCCATGGTGTGTGGTTTGGTATTTGTGGTGCTGGTGCGGTGGGTGTGTGGTGTGTGGTGTGTGATGTGCAGGGGGTTAGTGGTGCCAGTGTTTGGTGGTGGTGGTGGTCGTGGTGATGGGTGTGATGGGTGCGTGCGTGTGGTGCGCTGCTTTCCTTTGTGGCTCTCTGTGTTCTCTGCTGTCGTCTTTGCTTTGTAGTGGTGCAAGGGATTGTGGTCTGTGAAGGGGCTGCTTTTATACTTACCTATGTGGGTGTGTCATGATGGGCTGTCGTTTTCAGGTGTGTTGTGGCTGGTGTTCTGGGATTTGTAGTTTTTTTGTTTTGCCAGGGGGGATGTGTCTTTGGGATGTGTTCTGTGTTTGGATATTTGGGTGTGGGTTGCTGTGTGGACTTGTTGGCCATGTTGTGTGTGTTTCTTTGGCTCCGCAGATGATTTCCGTGCACGGACGTGTCCGCCAGGGCTTCCGCCGTGTCCATTTTCATCACTGTTGTAAACGGTGGCGGGCGGGGAATATGTGGATTTACCGCGCTCATGTCGGGGAGATCATAATTTCACGGCCGGTGTCTCGGTCGTCAGAGCGGGCGGTTTTGGGTTGTGGTGCGGGTTTGCCTTGATGATCTCGTCGACCATGACCGTCAGCTCAGTGGCAGTGTACTTAGGCATTCTTTGTGTTGCCATGGTGTGTGGTTTGGTATTTGTGGTGCTGGTGCGGTGGGTGTGTGGTGTGTGGTGTGTGATGTGCAGGGGGTTAGTGGTGCCAGTGTTTGGTGGTGGTGGTGGTGGTGGTCGTGGTGATGGGTGTGATGGGTGCGTGCGTGTGGTGCGCTGCTTTCCTTTGTGGCTCTCTGTGTTCTCTGCTGTCGTCTTTGCTTTGTAGTGGTGCAAGGGATTGTGGTCTGTGAAGGGGCTGCTTTTATACTTACCTATGTGGGTGTGTCATGATGGGCTGTCGTTTTCAGGTGTGTTGTGGCTGGTGTTCTGGGATTTGTAGTTTTTTTGTTTTGCCAGGGGGGATGTGTCTTTGGGATGTGTTCTGTGTTTGGATATTTGGGCGTGGGTTGCTGTGTGGACTTGTTGGCCATGTTGTGTGTGTTTCTTTGGCTCCGCAGATGATTTCCGTGCACGGACGTGTCCGCCAGGGCTTCCGCCGTGTCCATTTTCATCACTGTTGTAAACGGTGGCGGGCGGGGAATATGTGGATTTACCGCGCTCATGTCGGGGAGATCATAATTTCACGGCCGGTGTCTCGGTCGTCAGAGCGGGCGGTTTTGGGTTGTGGTGCGGGTTTGCGTCCGTGGCGGACGGATAATCTTCTACTCGGACATGGACGGGCGGTATTTTGTGTGTTTTTAACGCCGCGGGCGGAGTTCGCTTCGCGACATCATGATTGCTCGGTCGGTATTCACACGGTGTAGGCGGGCGGTTTTTTAAGGCTATGGTAGATGGCGGATTTTTTACCGCCGGTTATCGTAATGGACACCTTAGTATCTAAATCAAAATTAATAGAGGAAAATGTCAGTCCATGTCTGCTCTATGGGAGTGTCTACTGATACGATCCCCGCCTCACCAAAGATTAAATCTAGTGTGTGCCCTCCTCTATGGATGGGGCCAGATACCAGTTAGTGGATACCAAGAGACTCCATATCTGCTAGTAGCTGGGTAGTGTCCGGATCTGTTTGGATGTCTATATGAAAGTTAAATACCCTAGCAGCAGAAAATGATCTGCCGCCAGGATTTAGGGTGCTAAATGTTCCAACAACTTGGCGCTGAAGTCCTTTCTCACGTCCGGCGGGTGGTAGACAAGGGCTCCCTTCCAAGTTATACCATTTGATCCCTTTAGTTGAAAGATTAGCATATCCTGCATGGGTGAGGAACAGGAGTCTAACATATGTATTCTTAGAGGGATTTTAGTTGCTATGGCTACCCCACCCCCCTTTTATGTTGTCTGTCACATCTAGTTAGGGTGTAGCCTTGTGGCAGTGCTAAGGCTATGGCGAGGAGAAGGACTGTGTTAACCAGGTTTCTGAAATAAAACATATGTCTGGCCTAGTAGAGTCCAAGAGATCCCATAGTTCTGCTGTGTGCTTGGGGATCGAGCGCACAT
Organism: Calotriton arnoldi; assembly: GCA_963921515.1. Classification (NCBI taxonomy): domain Eukaryota; kingdom Metazoa; phylum Chordata; class Amphibia; order Caudata; family Salamandridae; genus Calotriton; species Calotriton arnoldi. Next base: position 458,015 of record CAWUFW010001531.1, on the reverse strand, counting down.
TAAGTTATATACACTGGAGCCTGGTCAGGGTGCTTACCGTAAATGGAGGATTTAACTCTGACTTTCCGAATCGGTCTGCCCGACATGGAACGGCTGTCGGAAACTGACTTTGGGGGCCTCTAGCAGGCCCCCCTTCACCCGAGTCCTCCTGTTGGGGCCCATGGGGGTACCCATGTGACCCCTTTTTAACACCATGCACAGAGTGGCAGGCACCATGGGGTGCCCGCCACAGGGTGCAGGGTTTTCCGCAACCACCCCTTTTTTTCAATGGAAGCCTGTGTTGTCGGTCGGAACTCAGGCTCCCTTTGAAGTCAATGGGAGTCCGACCGAAGGGTGTTCGGAACCATCATAATCAGTTGGATTCGCCGAATCTAAGTCAGTCATAAATGATTCTGACAAGAAGTCCATCAAATTGCTTTCCAACCGACATCGTAATGAGGCCCTAAGTTCTGCATGCAACTGTACAGTTATCGACTATACCTTAATTCATGTGTCAAATTTCCATCTGTGCTCAGATTTTCAAATTATTAAAAGCTTATAGAGTGACCAAAACCCTCAGAGGGGTTCTCTAGCGTTGGAAATCAGCCTACACAACAAGGAAAACAGGCTCTAAGATAGTACTGAACTAGAGCAGAGAAGTATAATCTAGAATTATACCTTTTCAGCTCGCCTAACGCAAATCTGGAATAAATGCACAGTCCTGAGAGCAATGACAGTGATTCTTTCCTCATCTCCACTAGACAAAAACTGGAGAAATAGATGGGATGTATTATGGTCTACAATCGTTTCCTTTCTATCCTCAGTGGTGAGTCGTAAAACATGGGTCCAAAAATACAATCATGTTGACAGACTGTATGTGAATGAAAAATGATTATATAGGAAAATGTTAGGAGCCTTAAAAAAAAAAAAGTCTACCTCTGAGCACATAAAAAGGATACAAATAATCTATCAATTAAGTGTTAAGCAACAGGCTGACAGCTGATTAGCCTTACAAATGCAATTAGAACCAGGAATAATCATACATTGTGGTCATTAATAGTATCAGGCCTACAGCAACGCAGTTATAACTCTAAATACATTTTACCTTGCGGCACATGGGAACCTTCCTTGCATCTCTTTATGGCCGTCATTTGGGAGTAGTCAGGGGTCACAGCTGTGACCTCTAGCTTGCTCACTGCTACTCTTGGCACTTCCTTTGCGACCCCTGGCATCAGAGGAGGCATTTGCACCCTCTAGGCCACGGGTCGCAAAGGAAGTGCCCGGAGTAGCAGGGAGCAAGCTAGAGGTCACAGCTGCGACCCCTGACTACTCCCAAATGACATCCACAGCTGCACCCCAGACTTAACTTTGAACTCATCTGGATTGAAGGACGTTTTGCCTTTCATTATTACTGCTAAAGGTGTAGAATTATTTTTTATGAAAAGTCGAGATTCCCAGGCTGCAGAAACTGTGCAGTATTTCCTGGTGTAGCTTTTTAATCAATCTATCCTTAACAGGCAAGTTCAACAACTTGGAAAGGCTTATATATTCAACCAATTTGTAAAAAAAGGCCTCACATCAGAGGCCAGTAGTTATCAGCTTATGCGGATGACAAGTTATTTGCCAGTCATTCTAAACCTTTTTATTAGCTTGGGCCAAGGGAGGCAAACATCTTCTGGTTAATCAAACTGGCTTTAGATCTAATTGCTCCACTATGGGCAATATATGCATTTTAACTACTTTAATTCATTTGATACTGAAATTAAAAGAATACATTTATTTCTCTGTTTTGTAGATTTTTCTACAGCTTTGAATAAGGTTTTAAGACACAGGCTATGACCAAAGTTGTCCCAATGGGGAATTGATGTGGCTCTTTTGCAGTCATTAATTTGACTCTATACAGATACCTGGATACAAGTGAAGTTAACCAGAGCCCAAGGGTTAATACCAAAGATAGAAACCGATAACGGCCTTAAACAAGGTTGTATATTGGCACCCTTGCTGTTAGCACTTTATTTTGCCAACATAACCCCAGTACTCAATAAGAATGGCGGGGATCCTCCAAAATTTGGCAACAAGATAATTTCACACATAATTTATGCTGATGATCTAATCTAATCTCGAAAACCCAGATGGGTCTCGAAAAGCAGTTACTGCACCTGGGAAATTATAGTGCAGATAGTAGATGAATTACTCTAGAACAAAAAATTGTACTTGGATGAAACAAAGTCAAGATCCTTCTGGAAATTGGATAAAGTAATCAAACAGGTCACAGAGTATATGTATTTATAAGTGACCTACGGTCTAAAACTCACATGGTCGTTACATCTGGAATGGATCAAGGACAAATTAAAATCTACCATCAGAGCCATTGCACGTTTTCCACATTTATATGGGGGTCTGCTATGGGCTCAGTGATAACGCTGCTAACAGTGAAAATATATCCAATTATTTGTTATGGGGCAATTGTATTTAATAAAAATATTATGAAGCACATTATGGAGGTTTTAAATATAGCTTTAATGAAAATTATATGACCAATATTTAAGTTACGACTTTGACTCCACATGCTATGATCAGACCAGAATTTGATCATACTTAGCTTACTGCTTCAAATAATGTAAACGTGGTTAATCATTTATATGACTGTCAAAATGCATCTTTGCACAATCTAAAGGGTCTAATCAGACAGGATCAGGAAATGTACCCATATGATCAAGTGATCGCAATGGATATGGAGCTAAAATTTCTAACAGGAAATCATCAACATCCTACAATAAAAACCTTAGCAGCAATCCCTAAGATGACAGGTAAACTGCTTATCAAAAAAAAAAAGATGAGACTGGTATCATATGAAAGTGATTTACATTTTCATTAACATGTGCAACTTTATAAATAAGAGACAACCCTATTTAGATTCCAAATTATATACGTGGTTAAAAAGGCTTTTTTATGTTTTAGACCATTTTATATCTCATTGCTGCAGTTTCAGGGCTTTTGGAATAAGACTGCGGATAACAAAAGACAATGCCACTTGTGCAATTTATTTCCTGAAGCAGTAGAACGTATCCTTTCCCATTGTCCACTTATACAGGATTTGAGAAATACATTTTTGAAACCCCTTTTCCAACAAGCACGCACAAGGACACTTAGAGACCCTATGCAGTTCTGTTATGCTGGGGGCTCCGATAAATGCATTGGGTGTCTTACTAAATTTATTTCATTGGTAGAGTTGTGACGGAAGGCCCAGATTAAAAGAACTAAATCTAATCTGTAAGGGACACAACTTTATGATTATGGTTTTTAAATGATGATGGGTTGCTAGTGTGAAGTTGTTTTGTCATTATTTAAGTTATTGTATTGAATTGATTTTTAACATAAATAACACAATTATTTTTATCTACCTACCTACCATTGGCCTAAAATTTATATTAAATATTTCCATCTGTTCCTCCGTATAGAAAACCCCTAAATACCATTTTAGGCTTTCTCTATCATTCTCCCTCAAGGTAAAGGGAAGGGTTTCTGCGTTAGTGTTAAACAAAAGGCACTCTGTTTTACCTCGTTGCTTTTGTAGCCCCCCCAGGCTCATGAAAGCTTTTATGGTTTATTTTATAGTTTGCAAAGTGTTCAAACCGGCACTTTCTGCATGGTCATACCTAGACTTTTTGAGCCTGATTCACAAAGGGCCTCCGCAGTCGTGCCGGAGGCAACGTAGTCGCGGGGGAGTCTTTGCACTCAAGGCAGAATCTCCACAATGAGAATTCTTATTCAGGAGATTCTGCCCCAGTATGGAGACTCCCCCATGACTGCAGGGCCTATGTCACCAGTGTGGAGGCCCTTTGTGAATCGGGCCCAAAAAGTCTAAATCAGGTCCTATGTCTTCTTCCTCCTTTTTTTTTTTTTTGCTTAATTTGTTTTTGTTGGCTTTAGGACTCTGTACTCTACCACCGTTAACCAGTGCTGAAGTGTTTGTGCTCTCTTCTTAAAACATAGTAGAATTGTCTAATACCCAATTGGCATATTTCATTTTAAAATGTCCTATTAAAGTGGTACTATATGTGCCCGATGCCTGTAACTTAAATGCTACTAGTGGGACTGCAACACTTATTGTGCCACCCACTTTAGTAGTTCTTAAACATGTCTCAGACCTGTCATTGCAGAGCCTGTGTGTGCAATCTAAACTGCCATATCGACCTGGAACAATAAGCCTTTTGCTGGACCAAACCTTTCTTTTTAACACATATGTCACCCCTAATGTAAGCCCTGGACAGCTTAGAGGGCAGGGTATAATATATTTAAAAAGTTAGATGTGTACTTTTAAGTTTTACATGTCCTGGTTCTGAGAAACCCTTAAATTTGTTTTCCACTACTGCAAGGCCTATCTCTCCACAGAATAACATGGGAGTTGCCTCATTACATTTTATACGTGTAATTTCCAAATGGGAAGTTCATGTTTGGTGTTTCTGGAATCACAATTTAAAATCCTAAATGATGGTGAGGTCAGATTTTAAATTGCACCTCTGATAAGGCCACTTTTAGAAAGTTGGCATTTTCCTGCCTGAGCCATTTAGTGCCTATAGCCTGTCTCGGGTCACCTGACTGGGTGTGGGTGACAGTAAGGCTTTCTGTATTCCTCCTAGACAGCCAGACTCAATAGGGAGGTTAGGTGTGCCTGGATGTGCCATCACTGACAAAATGGGAGGGAGGAGCTGGGCATAGCCCCACTCACACCTAAAAAAATGCTGTGTCCTGCCTCCACACAAAAGGCTGCATACCCCCCTGTAGTTCATCTGGAGCCATGGAAGGAAAGGCAGGATGCCTGGGGACTTCAAAAGGAAACCTTCAGAAGCTTGTACCCAACTTCAAAGGCACAACTGGGTATAAATACCGGACCTCAGACACCAACTCTTCAGTACATTTCTGGACCTGTGGATACTCTTCCAGGAAGAAGGACTGATGTGCAGCAACGAGGACTGCCACTTTGCTGGACTAAAGCTTTGAAGGAACTGCTGCCTGTTGTGCTGACCTGCTGCCTTCTTGCCTGGATTAGAAGGATTGGACCTGTAGCTCTTGAACCCAGAAAACAGAGTTACTCCAAGGGCTAGTTGGCTGGCCTCCTTATCTGAAGCCTCAGGGACACAACATGCTTCCAACAACCATTCATCTGCACCTGAACCCTGCTCTCTGTGTGAATCTACATTGCCAAGTGATGCCAACCCAGTACTGGACCCTTGGAAGTGATATTAATATCCTTATCAGCCTCTGTAAATCCTGCTGAAACTACGCATCTCCTCTGCCATACAATCCGAGCAGAACCCTACTCACATCCGCTGCTGCGTGCATTGGACCCATCACAAAGACTCACATTGCCGCTGCATCCCGCATCACCTTTGGAACCACTGATGTGCAATGCATCCTCGGTGCTGGCCCTCGCATCTCTCGTCGATGGTGGCCTCAACGACAATGACAGATTCCACACAGCAGCGTTGCAGCTCTTTGGATCTGATGCATCGCCCAACTGTGTGCCACATCCTTGACGCCGGACTTCGCATCGCAAGCCCCTTCAAACAGATCCTAGATTATTGACGAAGGCCCTCACATCGCAGTCTGGAACCCATGTATCGTTTTGGCTGCGCAAAGCAGCTTCAATACTGATCCACACAAAGCTCCTCAAACCAGGATTGAAGGTACTTTTGTTCAGCTGGTCTAACTAGTTCCCTGTAGCTGGCCCGTGCTCCATCGTGGTTGGCCTGAACTTATGATTTTGTCCAGATCTGGCGCGACCAGATAGCCACAGTTGGCGCTTTACACCTATTACCGCTATTTCCACTAGAACCTTAAAATTCAATATCTCCAGTTCTACTAATTGGAGTTTTGTCACTTTGATCGTGTTTTATTTATTAAATTAAGCTCTAATTCTCTTACTTGGTGCGGTATCCTTTTTGTGTATTGTTTTCACTGTTTTGCTGTTTGAAGTGTTTTACACATTGCCTTTAAGTTAAGCCTGACTTCTATGTGCCAAGCTGTCAAGGGGTGAGCATGGATTAATTTGGTGTTTGCTTGTGCATTACCCTGACAAGGATTGTGTTTGCTGCTTGACCAGGGTTCACACGCCAGTCAACCAACAACCCAATGTCTTAAACAAAGCAACCTTATGGTGTCTCACACCCCCTTCTCCGTTATTGACTCTAATGAAATAGAGACAGCTTTGTCCATCAGAGCAGGTCAGTCAGTCAGAACTAACTTTATTTCGCCAACACAATGATTGCATAAAAAGTATTCTACAAATAAATCAATTTCCATTGTTTTTACGAATTAAAATTACATGTATTACAACAGGATTCTAAAAAAAATAAGATCAAGTTAAAACATTATTCATATTATACAAATGATGATAACTCATGAATATACACACAGTTATTGCACAGTTCAATAGCTTAATTTACAAGTTGAATGTCAGATTGGCAATGTAGTCTTCTTCTTTTCAGGGCAGATAAGAGGAATAAGGCCAGAGAAAAACATGAAAAGGGATCAGACAATAACTGTAGGTAATATAAAGCCACACGACACTGTTTAAAATTCATTTTACGGATAAGAGGGACAATAAATCTTTTCCTTTCTTCACCATAGAATTTACCTAAAAAAATAAAAAATGTAGATCATTCTGAGTGGATCGATTGTCACAAGCGCAAGGTGGCAGTTCGGAGATCACATATGTTTTGAAAGGAAGACATAAAATCAGGGGGATATAATTTAAACGAAATCTCACTAAAATATATCTATGTTGTAAATTTATAACAAATGATAGATAAGTTAAATTCAGGTCAATCGACGTTATACTCGGGACAGCGTGATATGCTCTAACTGTCAACAGCTTAAGGTTAGAATCCTGCCTCCTTGTCTGTAACTTGGTCAGTAAGTGGATTTTCAGCTCTTTCTTAGAGATAGACCGACACGTCATTGGATCTACAAAAAGATGGTGTAACCCAACTGTCTTAAGGGTAGATTCAACGTATTTTAGCCAGCTGATATTTTTCACACCATCTAAATTCAGAGCATCATTTATGATATCCCTGGTCAGTGAAAGGGTCTCCTTACGCCAAACCGAGTGCCACATCAGAATGGGTGCAATACAGATTTTATCACTAATATAAGGTACTCTCAGCTCCATGTGACAGTTAAAATTAGAGCATGACTGAGGCAGGGAGGCCAGGTTTTTCAAAAAGGCATCTTCTATACGTTGCAATTTGGAAGAATCTGAGATGCCCCAGACAGCTGCCGCATAGGTGACAGCAGATACAGTTTTTGCTTTATAAACTTTCTTTACCACTTCAATAGGTTTGGTCCCGATTTTTTTTTGCAAATTTAAAAAGAGCCCCAATATTTTTTTCCATCTGTAATCCCCTATTAGAAACCATGTTTCGCCAATTCTTATGTCGGTCAAACATGATCCCTAAGTAATTAAAAGAGTCCACAACACCTAGCTTCCCCCCTTCAATATAAATTTGGGGCTGTTTCTGCTGTTTTGGACCTGCAACAAGAACAAAAGACTTAGATTGATTAATTTTCAGGTCCATATTATTCATACATTTTGTGTATTCCGTTACGAGTCGGCGCAGCGCGTTACTAGTACGTGCCAAACTCACCGCGTCGTCCGCGTAAAGGAGTATCAGTACTTGTAGTGATTTAATATGGGGGACATCTGGGGTGGACCCTAACAAAGCAGATTCTACGCCGTTTGTGTAAAGTGCAAATAAAAAGGGCACAAGGACGCACACCTGCCTCACACTTCTAGTGATTTTAAAGTGTCTAGTGCATTCTCCTCCCTTGCCAAAGCGGACACAGGCAGTAGCTCCGGCATACAGGTCACGGATTATATTAATAATCTGTGTATCAATCCCCATTGCCTCCATGATCTGCCACAGCCTAGACTGCGCCACGCAGTCTAAGGCTGCCGACAGATCCATGAAGGCAAGGTATAAGTGGCCATTCTTAGCTGCCATATATTTGGCTATTATTAGAATCAGTTTCAAGCACTGATCCACTGTGCCTTTTCCTTTTCTAAAGCCTAATTGGCATGGAATTATAATGTTCTTTTCCAAAGCCCATTCCTCAAGCCTATTTAAAAGTAGCCGGCCCATTAATTTAGCAGTAGAGTCTATCAGAGATATGGGCCTATAATTTTTCGAAATTGTTCTATCCCCCTTTTTAGGTCGAGCCTAGAGTAGCGCGCAAGCGCTGCTTCTGGCGAAGACTTTATGTAGTGGGCATTTGAAAGCTGACCACACGCTCGTGCACAATGGCCTTTTCCCTGCGGTTACCCGCAGGGCAGACATCTGTTTCCAATTATCGTGCCCTGACGCGGGCGCGATAATTGAAAACACATGGCCATTGTGCACGAGCGTGTGGTCAGCTTAGGAGGCTGCCGCGCTCGCTCGCCCCCGCTCCTCTCTGACGCTGCCGATGTCTCAGCGCTTCACTTGTTTTTATTGTGTTCCACTCCGTGAAATCGTCCAGATCTGAAGGGCCATAAATCTACCGACTGCAACAGCGCGCGATCGCGATGTTGATCAGTTGCACTTTCACGGCCGTGAAACTGATGCGGCCGCACGATCTTGATCAGTTTCACTTTCACGGCCGCGCGGCCGCGTCAGTTTCATGGCCGCGCGGCCAATGCTTGTTACTTCTGTTGCGATAGTCTCAGCTGCACTGAAATGATGTTTCATAAATACATTGTTGGTGAGAAAAAAACAGATGTCTGGTTGCCAGTCTGTGCAGTTCTGGACAGTGCTCCAATTTCCATGCCAATATTTCGATGGACTATCCTTTACCAATCGCTTTTAACTTTAAATTCCCATTCACCCTTCATTACACCCATGTCAGACCTCCTCGTTATAGTTCTTACACTATGAGGCTGCCAGGCCTCCCGCAGAACCCTTGCAAGCGCTTTACTATTTCTATTAAAAACTAAGCACTGCATAAGATCCCAACCTCTTCCTCTGTTCTTGTTTCTCTGTCCTTCACACAAAACGCTGCACGGAAACGAGGTAAGACACTGGCTATTGTTTATGTTTTACCTTTGTCCGCTACTGCTTTAGCTCTGGCGGTTGGTGCATGCAATTTCTCCCGCGTTCTCACTCAGGTGCATTAGCTGTGGGTGGGCCGGTCATTGTGGGGGTCAGTCTGGCGTTGAGGTTGCTCGGGGGCATGCTCTTGCTGTGGTGTGGTGCTCCTGGGAGCGTGCGTATCATAGTAGGCGTGCACCAAGGTATTTTTTTTACACCGGGTTTTGTCTCACGAGATGAGACCTAGGTGTCAAGGTTGCCAGTAAACCTGATGCTCATGCTGTAGCGGGAGTCAATGGCTGCTCGTAATGGAGGAGCAACTGGGTAACCTGGCAGCAAGCATATCCAGTGAAGAGATAACCACTGTATCCAGGGCAGACTTACAAGCCCTGATTTATGATGCAGTTTCCTCTGCTTTGGCACAGCCTGCTACAAAGAAACTGAGATCTATGCCAGATGATGACGATGACGGGGAATCATCTTCAAGAGGGAGATATGTGCAAGGAACACATATGCAAGTATTGCGTTGCTAAACACATAAGGTAAATGTTGGGGGTTGCCACAAAAAAGAGATTCATTCGGATGACAATTTTGCCCAATTCAACACCCCCCACCGGCTGACGATCTTCCAATTCATGATGTCATCCAAGACATATATCTGTAAGAGTGGCTATAGACAAAACAAGTTTTCCATGTTTCCTCTCCAAAAGATACCCATTAGAGACATTTGATGACAAATTTTCACATGTTCCAAAAATAAATACAATCCTGGTCAATATGTCATCAATGGCATCCTTGGCTTCAGAAGAAGCTTTATCAGATGCTATTGACAAGAAAATAGATGCTTCTCTGAAATGCTGCTATGCAGCCTCGAATTTTCCTCTTCAAACAGCCATATATGCTTCTTACTCTTTGCAGATGCATTAAAAAAGCTTTCCAGCTTCTTTTTTATTGTTTGCAAGACTACTAGGATCCAACAGACATTCTTACGTACATGGAACTCTTGGCTCAATTTTTATCAGATGTCTCTTTTGACTTCTTATGGTCCTCAGCAACTTTGACAGGAGCCTCGATTGCAGCCAGGCAACACTTGAGGTTTAAATCATGGAAAATGGACCAATCACAAAAGAATGTTGTTCTATGTCTGCTTTCACAGGGGATTAACTCTTTTGTCTTAGCTTCATGATTTGGTTAAAAAGGCACCAGAAGAGAACAAGCATTGGCATAGCTAATAGGTCTGCCTTTGGGACCGTATAAGTGTTTAGCCATGCAACAGTTGATGTTGTTGCACCAAGGATATTATGCTGCATAACTAAATACTTATAAGGTCCCAAAGGCGAGACCTATTGGCTATGCCAATGCTTGTTATAAATAGGCACAATTACAGTTGTCTCCCATGAAGGAGGAGCACCTATTTGAACAATTTTATTAAAAACATTTGTTAAAAGTGGGGCCCAGAGATCTTGGTTATTTAGAAAAAGATCAATTGGGGCACCGTCGGGTCCAGGTGCCTTCGCTCTTTTACACTGGTTAAGAGCGTATTTTGTTTCTTCCAGCGTGAACAAGACATTGCCTCCTGTGCCAGCTAGACTTGAGAGGGGGAGTTGGGTGGTTACCTCCTCGGTATTTCCAAATAGGCCTTCAAAGTGTGTAACCCATGCCTCCTGTTCTACATGTGTATCTGCTCGTCTCTTAGAAAAGGTGCATTGATCAACAACCAAAATGCCTGTGGGCTGTTTAATACAGCAGCCCTTTGCAGGCTTTCCCACCAGTCTTCTTTTAAGGTTTTTAGCATTGATAGCCTTGCTTTCTTGTAAAGCTGGCGTAAGGACTTGACCAAAAATTGGTTTCGAGGTTTGGTCTTTAAGGCTGTATGAAGATTCTTAAGTGATTTTGCACATTCATCATCAAACCAATTAGGGTTCTTACGGTGCCCATTACGTATAAAACGTATTAAATTGTTTTTAATTTCCAATAAGATTTGCTCAAATGCTGTAATTATGCCATCATCAGATATTGGGTCTAGACATGTCATTATCTCTGATGTTTGTTTGGAGACTGTGGGGCAGATGTATCAAAGATTTGATTAGCGATTCTCAATTTGCGAGTTTTAGCGATTCGCAATTTGAGAATCGCTACTCGCGATGTATCTAGAAAATCGCTAAAAATCTGCGATTACTTAAAAGTCTAAGAATTGTCTGCGAATCCCGATTTTGCGATTCCTTATTAGCGAAATTCGCAAATAAGGAATCGCAAAATCGGGAAGCAGCAATTCAGGTGCAGCTTGATGACATCACACCCAGGAAGTGGGAGTGATCTGCTGCACCTGAGTGCCTGAGGCTGGGTCAGAGGCTGTGAGGAGAGGCAGAGGAGTGAGCACAGCAGTCAGAAATAGCAAAAATGGATTCCCAACACAAAGAGAAGGACAAGGAGAGGGCAGTGAGGAAGAGGAAAAACAAGTTCAGTGAAAGGGAGCAGGAGGTCTTGATTGAGGAGATGGTGTGCAACCATGAACTCCTATTTGGAAAAAAGGCACTCCGTGTACCTGAGTCCAGGAAGCGCAAAATCTGGCTGGCCATCCAGGAAAAAGTAAATGCTGTAGGTGTGACCCAGCGCACGGTCGAAGAGCTGAGGAAGAGGTGGTACGACATGCGCCAAAGGTCCAAAGAGAAGGTGGCAACCAGGCTGGCGCAGTCCAGGAAGACAGGGGGTGGAACATCCACAGCAACCGACTCAACACCCCAGGAGGAGTTGGTGGAGAGCACCCTCCTGCCAGAAAGCATCAGTGGAGTGGCTGACATAGACAGCTCAGAGCCTGCAACCACCAGACAAGGTAAGAGGCATTCCAAATGCAGCCCCCCACAGCACCATCCTATCCCCACACACAGGAATGCACCCAACACACACTACAAATGCCACTCCGGTCCACTTATTCCAGCACACACAGCAATGCATCATGGGAGACGCAGTCATAGGCACAACACAGTGGGGCAAGTACACACAGCAATGTTGAAGCAGTATGTGAGACCCTGTAAAGGCAGGAATGCTATAGATACCAGTTAGCCAATCCAAAATGTGAAAACTTTATTAAGTGAGAAATGTAGACAATGTCACAAAATCAATTTTCCTGCTTCATCCACAGCACAGCACAACCTGGGCCACTGGATGACAGTGCGGGAGATGAGGAGGTGGAAGTTACAGCTGAACAGGCAGGGCAGGGGGAGCCAGAACACAGCAGAGAGAGCACACCTGTCCCAAGGAGGAAGCACACCATTCTGCCACCACTGCCACCCCTGGAGGCAGATACACAGTCCACAGGCGAGGAAGAAGCACAGGCAGAGCCAGGGCAGGGTGTGACACAGGTCCCGGCACATGCCACACTGCGACATAGAGTGCATGGATATGGGAGACGCAGGCCACGTGCCAGCACCAGCTTTGGCATGGATGATGAAGACACAGTGTTTGCTGGACTGGAGGGCAGCATACTGCAGGTACAGCGCCTGCAACAGAAATCACTGCGGTCCATAAATCGGCAGCTGTGCACAGTGAACAAAAGCCTATGTCACATGGGGGAGGGCATCATGGCCATGGCAGGTGCCATCCATAAATTGTGTGCCACATTCAGGAGGGACAAGGCAGACAGGCACAGACTGAGGCAACGTGCGGACAGCCGACTGCACAGCTACACCAAGGCGGTGAACCGCCTCTGCACTGCCACTAGCCAGCTGACACGTCGCACCATCAGCATGCAAGTGGAGATGTCCCACTGCTGCCAGGATGTGGCGAAAGGCCTGGTGCTGGTCACCAGTGCCGTGGAACACATGCAGACAGCCAACACAGGTGGCCCAGCACTTCGGGTCTCAGAGGATAGCGAGGAGGTATCCAGCAGGAGCAGCATGACACCACCAGTGCCTGTGCCAAGACGGCGCAGTGGGAGACAGGGAGCTACACATGTGGAGTCATGGGAGGCCATTCAGCACCCAGAGCAGGCACCAGCAGGCCGCAACAGGAGAAGATGAGCTGCCCAAACTGAGTTACGCCAAAGGGTGAGGTAACCCATTACAACAGGACTCCTGGCTTGCTCACAGACCTGCACTCTGGACATAACATGTGCTACACATAGTGGGCTGCATGGAGTCTCTCAGGCTGTGTGACGTATTCTATCCTGCATGTAAGGGCTGAAATAAACACAGACCTAAAACCAAATAACACATGCCTCATGTCATTATTACTCACCTAGAAGTAGTTATGGGTTATCTCATCCCGTCTCTGTCGTCCCGCAGCTGCCCCAAATCCAACTGCAGGTCTTCCAGGGGGGCATGGGTCTTCATCGTCAGAAGTGTCACTGTCTGACAGTTCAACTGGGATGCCTTTCCTCACCGCAATGTTGTGTAGCATTGCGCAGGTGGCCACAATCTTGCAGCTTGTCTCCGGGCTGTATTGGAGTGCGCCACTGCTTTTATGCAGGCAGCGGAACCTGCTTTTGAGGATGCCAAATGTCCGCTCTATTATGCATCGTGTTGCTGTGTGAGCACGGTTGTAACGCCGCTCCCTGGCATTGGCTGGGTTCAGGTATGGCGTCAGGATGAACTCTTGCACCGCATAGGCACTGTCACCTGCAGGGACAATCATGAGAGGTCAGTCAATGGCCCACAGACCAGTGATGTACCTGTATATGGGAGGTCAGACATGCACTTACCTAGGAGGTAGCCCTCACCAAACTCGCCAGCAGTGAGACGTCCGTATATCCCACTGTGCCTGAAGATGAAGGAGTCATGGCTGCTCCCTGGGAATTTGGCAACAATGTCCATGATGAGATGCCTGGCATTGCATATGATCTGAATGTTGAGCGAATGGTAGGACTTGCGGTTACGGTACACATATTCATTGGTTGATGGGGGTGTGAGAGCCACATGGGTACCATCAATACAGCCAATTACGTTTGGGAAGTGTGCAATCTGGTAGAAGTCCAGTTGTGTCTGATGTAAATCCTGTTGTGTGGTGGGGAATTGTATGTGGTTGCGTAGCCTTTGTACCATGGCATCTACGAATACACGAAAGAACCGTGACAGGCAACTCTGGGACACCCCACCTGCCACAGCTATCACCCCTTGGAAACTGCCTGTGGCCAGCAGGTGCAGTGAGCACAGTACCTGGACATGGGCTGGTATACTTTGGGTCCTGCCTGTTGGGTGTTCCATGTGGGGTCTCAGCTCCTCTATCAAGTCCAGGATGCTCTTTGTGTCCAGCCTGTACTTGTTGTGGATCTCCTCCTCAGTCTGCATGAAGAGTGTGATGCGCACCCTAAACACCCGTTCTTGTCGCATCCTTCTCTGTGCTGCCGCACGCAGTCGCAGCCTCCTTGCTATCAGGTAGAGTGAAGCCATTCTGGAAGTGACTGCTGCATTGTGGGCATGTTAATATAGCTTGCACCTGGTTACCACCTGCATTGTGTTGGTGTTAATTCTGTGGTGCAAAATAGCGATTTCTTAGGATTCGCTATTAGCGAATTTATGATACATTGCATTGCGATTCCTTACAGAGCGAATTCGCAATTTGCGTATGTCGCAAACATTTTGGAGCTGTTTGAGAATTTGCATGAGGGATACGCACATTTTAAGAATTCGCTAAATAGGAAATCGCTTATTTAGCGATTTCTTATTTTGCACTGCGAATATTGCTCATACATCGGGTTCTCGCTTTTTGAGGTCGCAAACGCTGTTTTTTAGCGAATCGCTATTTTTGTGACCTCAAAATCGTTTGATACATCTGCCCCTATGTTACCCAGAAACTTCACAGCATCAACTCTCTCCCACTTCAAGACAATCCCATTCTCCCTTGCAATCACTGGTTTGATATGGAGTTTAACAGGATATTGCCTTTTTGGTAGAGACGGGATAAGAAACGTGATTGCAGCATGGTCACTGAAAGCATAAAAGTTAATCTTAAATTGGGTAAAGAGCTTCCTTATAGGGTCAGAGACCAGGACATAATCAAGCGTTGAGAAGTATTTAAGAATATGAGATTATTTATAATTAATAGCCTATTTAAGTCATTACCATAATCATTATGACTAAAATGGGCAACAAAATCCCCATCTTCGTCTACTAACCCACACACTGGTGTATTAATCTTATTACAAGGATGAGTGTTGAAGTCCCCAAGCCAGATTATATCGCAGGGTTTGTTACATACTTTCTCCAAATTAACAATCTCTCTTCCCAAAGGGTCCAAAATCGCTGCATGATTACTACCAAAGTTGTTATTATAAAAGTTTATAAGTAGCCAATCTTTGTCACTATAAAACTCTAAGAGGATAATATGATAGTATGGAGATGTGCTTAGAAAGGTTTTCACCTTTAAGGGAAAAGTATTGGAAAGTAATGTCAATAGACCACGTTTTGCACAGCCAGCTGATGAGGGTATAGCAGGCGTATGAAATGAGCGATAACCGTTCAGGTAGATCTGGTCAACCTCCCAGGTCTCCTGAAGGCACAATATGTCATTAGACATTAACAAAGACAGCCACTCCAAATTGGACTTTTTTTGGTTATACCCAGCAATGTTCCAAGAAATTACTGCAACAGATTCTGGGGTGCTCTCTAAATGTATCGAGCTCTGAGGCAAGATTGAATTACCTGTCTGCAGGCTTGAATTTGGTTGAAAGTTTACAGGGGGGAGAGAAACTACAGAAGACCCATTATGTAATGCTGTATCATCAACATTATTAACTATTAAACTCTGCTCATCAAGTCAATCACATTCGGCCATGCCTTCCAATAAAGTAAATCTATTGCTAAGAGGTAAAGGTAAAACAGGTTGTGGGAGATGTTGGTTAAAAAAACGCGAGGGCAATTGGCCAATATTTATTTTGTGGAATGGGACTTGAAATGAGGTGCAGGGTTTATAAAAGAAGCCAAGCTGGAGTGCACACATTTCAGAATAGAGAGTAGGGGTGCTTGGTAACAACCTTAGTAGGTCACCTACCACATAGTGGTTGTCAAAATTAATGATGATGCAGTCCCCTTTAAGGGTTTTGGGGGCCCTTCCTACCCAGTTTACCCTCCTGGCCATAATAATATGTTGATATAAATTGAAATTATCCCCTGTATGGTTAAAAAGCCAATACTGAGCTTTGTGAATTAGCTGCTCTGTTGATTCTTCTTGGTTCGCTTTCAGTTCTGGTACATTCACTAGCACTATAACATAAGGGCAGGCTGCTGGTTGAAGATCTAACCTTACTCCAGATTTCACGGCCTCAACTGGCTGGTGAATAGCCTCCCTCCTGGGATGAAAAGCTAAAATGCCACCTTCTAAAGAAGCGGGACTTATAGGCGGTTCAACACAAGCTTTATAAGTTACCGGAGGAACCAGGAGGGGGGTAAAGCTGAGGGATAGCATGAGGGGAGACGCGTATTCGAGGTGATATTAGCTAATGGTCTTAGTGAGTTGGTTAAGCCTCTTGAATTTCCTTGAAGTTCACCTTGTAACAGGGAAGGATTATGGGTATGAAGGGGGGCATCTAAATTTGTTTGGCTCAAATTCTGATGCTGATTAGGTACAATAGCTCTCGCCCTATTGGTTGATTTTTGACCAAGGCCCACCGGGTGAGCGGGCAACCCTACTACCTGCTGGGGGACATGGCATCCCATCTTATCAGTTGTCAAGAGAACCGCCCCGTCTGGCTGAGGAAACATCCCAACTTCCTCATTTGGTTGGGTTATATTTGGAGGAGTTTGGTTCAACGAGCACAGGGCCTCCATAGAAACTAACCTTTCTTCAATTTGGGATAATTTATATAGAATGGGGTTTAAAAGCACAGTCACCTAGGTTCTATCCTCTTTAGGAGCTCAGGGTCATATTTGGTCACCAATTTGGGTTGCGTGATGGTGTCCTTAGGCCTTGTTGATACAGGAAGTCCTGAGGCCAGATCACCTTTCCCAATAGTTTTCTCTGGGTGTGTCCCTTTCAATGTTTTTTGCTTTGGGGCTCCGCCTCCCCTTCTTTTCTTAACCGGAGGCTCTGAGTTACTGTTCTCTAACTGAAAAGACGCTGCCTGTCCCCCCGTCGGTATACGGCATCTAGATGAAAGATTAGTAGGGGAGCATGGGCTCGACACTGTGACTGTGACAGGCGCAAGTGTAGGTTGGACAAAATTCGGAGGGTCAGCATCCAGAGATTGTCCTCCGAGGGATGAACGTTTTTGAGCAATAAGTGTGTCCAGGGAGAGCCTTCTCTCTGTTATCTCAATTTCGTGAGTAAGTACGGTCTCAGCCCTTGTTAGAAAGGCATCAAGGGTCCCAACAACCCCACTCCCTCGCTTTTCCATTTGACCCTTCCTTTTGCTCATTTTGATAGTTGAATATTTCCAAATATTCCCAAACAAATCAAGTGTGGCTACAGATATAGTCTACGGGGTTCAGGGAGGCGACAGTACCTTTAAACTGATCTATGCCGCAGGAATCCAATTCTTAGAGGGTTGGCCCAGCCTCCTCCGGGTTCCGACGGGCGTGGACGGGCCCACCCTTGGCCCGGGCTTCGCCCGAGCATGGCCCAGGCGCGTCCCTGCGCACGTCCGGCGCTGCGGGCCGGTGGTGCTCCTTTATGCGCGACCACACGCAGGGAGTGATGGGATGTGTAGTTTCCTTTCCGGGTGCTCCCGGTGATTCTGCCCATCTCCAAGACCTCCAATCGCCCCAAACGAAGCTGCGGCTACACCCGCCGCGGGCCAGCGGTGCTCCTTTATGCGCGACCTTGCGCAGGGAGTGATGGGAGGGGTAGTTTCTTTTCCGGGTGCTCCCGGTGATTCTGCCCATCTCCAAGACCTCCAATGCCCCAAACGAAGCAGGCAACTGTAAGCCCTTAAGACAATCAGCAAATGCTGCTCCAGCGCAAAGCTCCCAGCTTGTTCATTCTTGTACAGTTTCAAATATTAATCCCAAAAAAAAAAAACATTTCCTCGCTTCTAACTTTTCGATATTTTGGCTAGTCTGGCGTATTGCCCAATATCCTTCGCTGTCTACAGTTGGCAGGGAGTATTTCCTTAGTGTGGCCCTTTTTATCATAATAGACATCCTCCTTTGAGTAGATTTAGCTGACGGGAAAAGGCCCTCCCAGGAACGCAAGTGCTTTATTGTATTCACATCTCTTTCCCCTTGATCCAATGAGTTTCTTGTTGCATGCTTATGCTTGGGGTGAATTGTCCACACCAGGTGTAAACAGCCACCCTTTTTATCCTATTGTTCAGCTCATTCCCATTGAGGCTTGTAATTGACAAACCTCTTATTGCTAAATGTATCATTTACCAAATAATGGTCACTCTGCGCTGCCTGTTTAAAACGTTTCATTCACCATTCTTCAAACCCCTTAGATACCTAATCAGGATTTCTTTTCTACCAACAAAAGCTCACATCCTTCCACCTCACTAGCCTCCCCAATATCCACACCTCCCCCTCTCATCTCCCTCTAAGTTGTTACCCCCCTTAACCACCCTCACCAGCCCCATAAATCTCTCATACCCCCCAAGGAGCACCCTGCCCCCAATTACAAGGTCCTCCCACGTTATGTGTGCATTGATTAGGCACCCATGGCAGCTTCATCCGTCAGGCCTCCCCAAAAGAACATTTCTTATCCTCCTCAAAGTCAAACCTTCTACTTCCATAAGAAATTCCCTAGCCTCATGCATCAAACCTGACATCTACATTCCTATAACATTTTTATCTTTGCTGGTTGAATAAGTTGGGATTGCACTCCCTAGTTTTGAGCTTGCTTATCATCTGTTTGACTCCCACTGGCAACAGATAGTCTCATAGGAGGCATCAGGATAGATTTTAAAGGAAAAATCTCTCTCCACATTTATGGACTTAAGCTGTAGAGCCTTTCGCAGGACCCTGTCATGTTTCATGTAATCCTGAAACTGGACCAGTATAGTCCAAGGCTATTTCCCATTCATAGGCAGTGCTCCAAGGAGTATTCTATGCACTCTGATAATTGACAAGTCTAACACAGGTTCATTGAGCATATAAGACTGCCTTCGTCATTTCTGAGTCCGTTTTCCACTTCCCGGGAATTCCAACTAAGCGCAAGTTAGACCTGGAAGAGCGATTCTCCAGATCTTATAGCTTCACATTTACACTTTTTGCTTCTTTCTGTATTGTTTGAATCAACTTAGTCTGAACAGAGATCGTATCCAACAGAGCTGACACCCTTTGCTCTACTTCTAATTGATGGTCACTCAGATCTGAGATTCTGGTTTCTAACAAATCTCGCTTCCAGTTTGCTAATGAGATTCTCTTGGGCTATTTTGAACTCTTGAACTTCTTCCAGAATAAGCTGATTCAGGACAAAAGTTTCCTCCTGCTTCTCCCAATTCTTTTGGATCTACCATCTGGTGAAAATCTGAGGAGGCTAGTATCATCTGTACCAGGTCCTCTGGCCCATTTACTAGGTATGTCCCAGTTAGCTCCTGGTGGATGGATAGGCGTGTGCATCAGAGCCCCGAACACTGCTCCTACTCTCCTCCTCCGTAACAACTGGTTGATGGTTGGCCAGCTGAGATTAGGGGACCATTCCCTTTTTCTCTTGGTCCAATATAGCCTTCTCTATAAGGATCTGCTGGCCGGGCTGTGACTCTTTTCACCCCCTACACTTTTCATGCTGATTGAAAAATCGGGTATTGACCCCCCCCACTCAGGGTGACTTCCTGTGCTGCCTTGGGGCTGACCTTTGGGGAGGATAGTTGTGAGCTAATGTGGGCGCCGTACTCTGCTGGGCTCTCCTTCCCTACCAGCTCTTGATCTTTAGCCTGCTGTCTGGAGTTTTCAGACTTGTCTTTGCATCTTTAAAGCCTAATGCCTAAGGCAGCGATATCTTCAATGTCATTTGCTCCTTTTTCACAGTGGTGGGCTGCCCTAGTGTGATCACTGTTTCCCCCTCTTTCCCATTGACTGAGCTATTATCGCTGACCACCATGGTCTTCAAATCCTTAGGGTGGTTTAGCTTAAGATTTCGATGGAGAGGAAAGACTAATTTGCCTCTCTGATTTAGCACCAGCAAATGCGGACTTTTCTCTTTAGAAAGAGAGCTGGCTTGATAAGGCTTCATTTTGTTCATTGAGGGCTTCCTCCTTTACACAACTCTGGCCCGTCTGCTCCAAATTTAAAAAAATTAGAGCGATCCACTTGGTTTGGTTAGCACCTGATCTAGTGCCTGATCCCAATATCACAAGCTTTTGCCACCCGCCAACTCCTGGTCGTCCCATAAAGCTTCTTTTTGAGGAAGAATAATGGCACATATAAGCCCATATTAGCCAATCATAGAATGCTCACTCAGATAAGGACCAGGGAATCCAAATTCACCAGGGAGCCCCAGTGAGGGAGCTCCCCTTGAAATCTTATCTCAATCATTTCTTTTTAGGGGGAGAGCAGGTGCATGAGCATAGCAAAATTGTACGCACAACAGCAGTCTCAGCAGCTCCCCGAAGAAAGTCTGGTCCTCTTAATTTTGTGCCCGCACTTATAAGAAAACTAAGAAATCTGAGCTTTTTGGTTGGTGAGCATAAGCGAGCACAAATTTACAGAGTACCTATTGAGAGGCAGGGAACAATTCTCCTTCAGCGGATCTCCTTTCCTCGTACACCCCATTGCCATTTCTCTCTCCTCCCACGAGGTGTCAATTCTGTCGACTACAGTTGACGGTGGCCATGCTCCGGCTCTCCCACTCATCGCTTCTTCCACACCTACTCCAGGGGAAGCTAGGAATGGCCTGCTCACTCACAAACACCATCTCTTGTATTTCGCTTCCCTTCTTTCCTACATATCAATTCAATATACCAGCTTTAGGCTAAACTGCAGGCACAGATCCCCTTGCAGCCTGCTGCAGTCACACCATGGGAGAGTGGTTGAACGTCGAAGTTGCCATGACAGGATCCTTCTTAGGTGCACAGCGTGTCAGAACTCCTTCTCCAGTCATTCCATGTTGTGCTAATTTCAGTTTTAAATTCCTCACCTTCAGTGTTATCCTCAGGTTTGAATCCAAAATATAGAGTGTTGTGTCTTCTTAAATGTTACATTCATCAGGAGTTTTGACTTCCTTTCTAATATTGTGTCCAGTTCTAAGACCTTACTTCCAGTATAGTTTCCATTTCTGAAGGTGTCTTATGACATAAAGTGCCTACTTCTTAAAACATTATCTGAAGAACAGTGTGTGGTATTCCTTATTTCATTACATGTTATGCATAGTGTTCAGAATCCTTAGATGTCATGGGGTTCTGAGATAGAATCAGTAAGTGGTCAGTTGAAGCTCTGCCTAACTTGACGTTGGAGGCTTGCTGATGGATGGGATCTTTCTCCTGAAATAAACTCCATTGAACTAGCCTTCCTGTGTCTTCAATTCATCCAGGAATGCTTCACTGGCGTAGTCGGCAGGATGGAGAAGATCCCAACTCGATAGATTGGTGAGAGATAAGCTTTCCTATCCTCATTAGCTGTCAAGCCCTCCCTACATCCAAGGTACTATCTCCTAGAATTATACCATCAAGTCTGCGATATTCATTGACTTGTAACTTCAAGCGTCTATCAAGTCCAGCTCCCATCGCAGTCCACGTTTATTCTTATGCCTGTGGACCAACTTGCCTATTTAACATGGCAGCTGGCAAGCAATGTTCTGCTTATTGCACTGGTTATTGCGCCTCCGTTATCGTTTCGGAGTCGGTGTAATCGACCTGGCAGTGAAAGAATTAATCGGAGCTTCAATCTCTGACCCAAGTCTTGTCCCATGTCAGTTGAAACCGACTGTGTTATCCTCGGCAAGTGTATGCCTTAAGCCAAGGACCATGTCGTAATACCAGACATTTCTGTTATGGGCTATTTGTGAGTGGTGACTGTAAAACGCTGTGAATCTGTGGCTCTTGTAGGTTAATTCACTACGCTAATGAATGAACGCGTAGCGCTTTGCACCGTTTGAAAATCAACAGTCATAGTTTAAACGGTAACCTGAGACACTCACCTTTAGGATTGTAGAGTGTTGGAGTTTCACCGTTCTTCACCAATGTCGCCGCCATGGAGCCCTGTGTCATAATGCGTCCGAAGCCAAGCACGTCACGACGTCCTGTACGTGGAGTCAAGGGGCCATCTTGATTCTGTTGCTAAGCTACCAATACCTCAGACGCTAATATCGCAGGGAGTGTTATTCTTCAAGTGTATCATGGGAAAGCGTAATGAAGCAATCCGCATTTAAATAGATGCAACTCAGTGACGCGCTCACTTTTGGATTAGCGTGTCTTGAGCAGAAAGGGGTGTGTTCAACAAGCATTAACCGAATTTCTCTTCAGTGACACACTCACTTCTCAGTGTGTCAAGAAGCATAAAACGGATGTCTTCAGTGACACGCTCACTTCTTAAGGTGCCATAAGCGTGTCTTGAATCATTTGCTAAAGCGTATGTGTCTTCAGTGACACGCTCACTTCTCAAGGTGACATAAGCGTGTTTTGAATTTAGTATCACGGTGACACGCTCACTTCTCAAGGTACCAAAAGCGCGTTTCCAATTCAGTGACACGCTCACTTCTTAAAGTGCCTAAAGCGTGTTTTCAATTCAGTAACACGTACCAAAAGCGTCTTTCAATTTAGTGACACTGTGACACGCTCACTGAATTAAGGTGTATTCCAAGCATGTTTCCTATTCAGTGACACGCTCATTTTTTAAGGTTTTCAACAGCGCATTTGTCTTCAGTGACACACTCACTTCTCGGTGTGTCAATAGCGTGTTTTCAACAACACAGTGATACACTCACTTTATGGAATAACTTTTATCACAGTGATCTTGAGCTTGGCACACAAATTAATTATTTGTATTATATTTAAAACCATGCAGAACGTTACGGCAGCTCCGTTTTTTCTATCTTGTCCTGGTTCTCCACCTATAAAGTGGAAAAAATGGAAGGTTGTTTTCGAGAGGTATGCAAGGGTATGCGGGCCATCGCTTAGTGCTGAAAGAAAATCCTCTTTACTTCTTCATTGTTTAGGGTCAGAGGGTCAGGATGTTTTTGACCATTTGCCTGATCTTTCTATTTCTGATGCGAGAGACCTAAATGATTATGAAATATGCATCAAAAAACTTGATAATCATTATCTCCCCAAAATCAGTACTATTCTGGAAAGATATCAATTTGCAAAGTGTGTGCAAGCAGATGAGGAAACCGTTGAGGCTTATGTAACTCATCTAAGGAAGCTTGCCTCTTCTTGTAAATTTGATGGTCTTACTGATGAGAGAATTCGGGATCAGTTTATGTTCGGATGTCATATAGAGAAGGTTAGAGAGGAACTCTGGTTGAGAGATGAACCCACATTGGATGAGGTTTTAACTGTGGCAAAAAGAATAGAACATTCAATTAAATGTGTTGCGGTTATAAAAAAGGATCATAATAAAGTGTTAAAAGTACAAGTGGTTAGAGATAAGAGCGAGAAGAATTAATTTCAAAGTAGGAAAGAAATAGGAATGTCTATTTATGAAAGGAAGTGTTATAGGTGTGGAAAGGCAGATCACCTTGCAAATGATAAGAAATGTCCAGCACTCAGAAACACTTGCATGAAATGTAAGAAAAAGGGACATCTTACTATATTGTGCAAAAGCATTATGAAACCTAAGGTTAAAGAAGTGGATGTTTATGACGATAATATGGCTGGTTTTAGCTTAGATAGTCTTGAATGTGGGCAGGTTGTGGTTCAGGTTGAAAGCAAACCTAATGGGAAAACAAGTCCATTTGATGAGATTTTAATTGAGGGTGAAACCACTAGAGTTCTTTTTGACTCTGGTGCAAAAATCACTTTAGTATCTAATGAATTTTATGATAGAAAGTTAAAAGATAAAATTACATTGTTAAAGCCTGACATAATTCCGCTAGCTTATGGTGGAGAGCCTATCAAATTACATGGTTATTTTAATGGCCTCATAGAATATAAAAACAGATTTGTCTCAGGAAAAATCTACGTGTCAAAGAGAGGTGACAGCATAATCAGCTGGATGCACCAAGGCGAGTTGGGTGTTTATCTTGATCCCAATGCTAATCCACCCATTCAATTGAAAGACGGTGTGTATTCTGTGATAAGTAGTGAGAATGATGGATTTGTAAAGGATTTAATGGTGGAATTTCCCAGGGTTTTCAGACAGGTCTTAGGGTGCTTGAAAGGATATCGTCACAAAATAATACTAAAAAAGGATGCCTTTCTGGTATGTAGTAAAGTGAGGAATGTGCCTCTTTCTGTTAGGGAAGATATGCAGAAAGAGATCTTAAAACTGAGAGAGGGAGGTATTATTGAAGAGGTTGAAGGAACGGAATGGTTGGCTCCGGTTGTAGCAGCACGCAAACCCAATGGGGACCTTCGTCTCTGTATTGATTTGAGACAACTCAACAAGAACGTAGTAGTAGATCGATATCCTTTGCCGAATATTACAGAGCTTTTAGTTCTTCTTGGGGGGGCAAAGGTTTTCAGTACAATCGATCTAACATCTGCTTACCATCAGATTGAGTTAGATGAAGCTTCCAGAGATTACACTTCTTTCATTACGCCTTTTGGCACATTTAGATTTATACGCATGCCTTTTGGCTTGGTATCTGCTTCATCTGTGTTCCAGCGTGTTATGGAAGGAATTCTTAAAGATCTTCCTGGTGTGTGTGTATATCAGGACGACATCCTAATTTTTGCAAAGGATGTA
Organism: Calotriton arnoldi; assembly: GCA_963921515.1. Classification (NCBI taxonomy): domain Eukaryota; kingdom Metazoa; phylum Chordata; class Amphibia; order Caudata; family Salamandridae; genus Calotriton; species Calotriton arnoldi. The sequence goes on along the minus strand of CAWUFW010001531.1, from coordinate 433,255 downwards.
GCTGAACATGATGTTAGGCTCAAATCTGTTTTAAAGAGTTTAAGTGATCACAATCTTACCATAAAAGCTGAGAAGTGTACATTCAGATCTAATTCATTAAACTATTTGGGTCACTATATAACAGGAGATGGGGTTAAACCAAAGGCTGATTTGATTAATGCCATAAACAATATGTGTCCCCCCTCGAGTAAAACTGAGCTCATGAAATTTTTGGGCATGATTGAGTACTATGCAAAATTTGTGAAGGGTTTTGCTGCCTCTACGGTGAATATGAGAAACTTGTTAAGAAAAGGGATAGACTTTGAGTGGTCTTCTCTTTGTGAAGAAGAATTTGTTAACATTAAGAGTAAACTCAATAAAGCACCATCCCTTAGTAGCTTTGATCCCAATATTAGACCTATTCTCATTACAGATGCAAGTGAAAAGGGGTTGGGAGCAGTCCTACAACAACGTGGTCCTTTAGGTATTCACACTATAATGTTCTTGTCCAGGAGCTTGAGAGATCCCGAAACTCGTTACTCCGTAGTAGAAAGGGAATCCCTAGCAGTGTTTTGGGCAATCAAAAAACGAAAGAAATTTCTTTGGGGAGTTGATTTTGTAGTACACACAGATCACAAGCCATTGGTTGAAATTTTTGATAAGAAAGGGTTGGATGCCATTTCAAGCAGGATTACTAAGTGGATCATTGGTTTGCAAGAATACAGCTTTACACTTAAATATTTACCTGGGATTGAAAATGGTGTGGCAGATGTGTTGTCCCGACTGGTCTCCTCTGAGTCCCTACAGGAAGATACAGTTGATGAAGATGAGGAGTGGGTTTGTGTTGTGGATAGTAGCATTATTTCTGAGGAAAGATGGTGTAAGGAGATTGGTAGCGATCCCATTTTATGTGAAGTAATGTCTCTTATGCAAAAGAGGTGGAATAGTAGTAAGGATGGGTCTGAGTCTACAAAATCGTATTGGATAATGCGTAACGAGCTGGCAGTGGACAAAGGCTTATTATTTAGAGGTACCAAACTGATTCCTCCCTGCAGTCTTAGGAAGGAACTCATTGATTTAGTGCATTCATCTCACGCAGGTATTTCAAAATGTAAAGAAAGATTACGCATGTCATATTGGTGGCCCGGAATGGACAAGATGGTTGAACGTATAATTAGAGATTGCATCCCATGTGTGCTAAGTGATAAATCTAAATGTACGCATGAACAACCAATGATTTTAAGAAAGCGTCCTAATAAACCTTGGCAAGATATTGCTTTAGACATTGTCGGGCCAATTCACAGTAAGGAGTCTCAAACGTACATATTATCTGTGATTGACATGTATTCAAGATGGCCTGCAATTTTCTTCTTATCTAATATTGACTCCAATAATGTAATTCAATGTTTGAAAAATCTGTTTGCAGAGGAAGGTTTTCCTGAATCGCTTTTAACAGATAATGGAGTGCAATTGATTTCAAAGGAAATGGAAGATTTTCTGATTTCTAAGGGAATCTTGCATAAAACTTGTTCTCTTTATCATCCCGAGGCAAATGGCATGATTGAGAGATTTAATAGGGTTATTAAGGAAACTATTCACTTGGCTAAATCTCAATCATTGGACTGGAAGAAAGAGGTGGTTAAAAAGGTGGAGGAGTATAGACTCTCTCCACATGCAACCACAGGGAAAACACCTTTTTTGTTATTCAAGGGTAGAGTACCTAATACTACAGTTGAGCCACCGTGGGTCAATAGATATGAGTTGGGTAAAGGAAAGGAGAGTGTGTGTGATGGTTTGATGATGCAAAGGAAGGACGAAGAGAAAGCCATACTGAGGAAGAAGTATTTTGATGAAAAGAAGTCAGTGAAAAAAACAATTGTAAAAGTTGGTGATTGGGTGATGATAAAGCGTCCTGGTCTTCTTGGAAGTTCATCATCTAAATTCATGAAACCTATAAAGGTCATAAAAAATTTTAATAATGCCATTCAGACTCAAGACCATCGTATTTGGAACTTAAACAGAGTGGTAGCAGTCAAATGAAAACTTGTGGTTAATTCACCAAATGATGATCACTTCTGTACTGACAGTTCTGGCGGTGCTGGAAATTGCATAGGGAATCCACGACGGTCATCTAGATTCCCAAAACGTCCTGCACATCTCAATGACTTTATATAATGCTTGGTTTTGGTTATATTATTGTTCCTGTTTTTACAATATGCTGTTTGTTTCTTTGTTGAAGAGGGGAGATGTGTGGTATTCCTTATTTCATTACATGTTATGCATAGTGTTCAGAATCCTTAGATGTCATGGGGTTCTGAGATAGAATCAGTAAGTGGTCAGTTGAAGCTCTGCCTAACTTGACGTTGGAGGCTTGCTGATGGATGGGATCTTTCTCCTGAAATAAACTCCAATGAACTAGCCTTCCTGTGTCTTCAATTCATCCAGGAATGCTTCACAGTGTCCCACAATGAAGGTCATATCTAAAGTGGCCAGTTCAAGATACCTTGTATGACACAATGTGTCCATATCTGAGCCCTCAACCAGAGCATTGTGTCAATCCTGAAGACCTCGCTTCTAGAATTGTGTATTGTTTCTGAAGCCCACATTGTATATTGTGCCTCTTTCTAAAGCATCAACCTCTATGGGCTGCATATAGCATTTAGTGCCAAATAATGAGGGGTAGCTGGAAGTATGGTATCTATTTCCTTTCTAAATATTTTTTATCAGTTTGTTACATATATTGGGTATATGCACAATAAATCATTAATAAAATAAGTTCTATTGTTAGAAGATAAAATAAAGATTTCTAAACTAGGCAAGTAATAGAAATAAAGTAAACAGAGCTGCAGCACTCATTGTGGCACCCAATAAAGTTGTACTTTAAAGAAAGTCTCAGGCATTAGCAACTTCGGTCTGTGGTGCAGTTTTAAACTTCCATTTCAACCTGGCAATATTAACCTTTTGCCATGCCTAATCCTTCATTTTTAATACTTATGAGTCATCCCTAAGGTAGTCCCTTAAGGCTAATAGGACAGTTTGCATGGCATTTAAAACGTAGCACTTGTGTACTTAAATTTTACATGTCCTGACAGTGAAAAACTCCTAAAGTCAGTTTTCACTGTAGCAATGCTATCTCTCCCACTGGGTACCTTATTAAATTTAATAAGTGATACCTTCAATTTGGGAACATATACAGAAATGCTTCTTCCACTCATTTGAATTGTAATTTACAATCCTCTTTAATGGTAACGTTGGATTTTAGATTACTATTCTGCAAATGCCACTTTAAGAAAGTTGCCATTTTCCTGCCTAGACTAAATGTACCTTTTTGCCAATGTCCAGGGTCACATGACAATTAATGGCCCGCCTGTGGCATGTTGTGTATTCCTTACAGATATATGGACAAAAAGGCCTTGGATGTGGGGCACAGTGTTCCTGTCCTGAGCAGGATGGCCTGGCTGTTGTATCAGCATTTTCAGAACTTTAAAGGGTAGCCTAAGGGATGTGTCCACCACCTTCTTGATTTCTGAGATTACCTGCTGTGTCACTGGCAAACGCAGCTGACAACTGGGCCTGCCTGCCTTTTGTTAACCTAGACAGTTTGGAGTCAAATTTCAAAACTGACCATAACCAGTCTGGAGGTAGAGAAGGTGAAGGACCCCCCCCTCCCCCACACACACAGGCTTCTATAAAAGTGAAATCCTCAGAACCTCTCATCAGAACATTCCTGGACTTGTGGAAGATTCGAAAGAAGGACTAGCCTGCTCTCTGAAGAAGGAAGACTGCATCCTGCTTGCCTTGAACCCAGGATCCCCAGAAGTGACTCCAAGGGTGAGTTGGATGACCGCCTGTTTGAGCTACAGGGACACAACAAGCTTCTAGGTGCAATCACTGCAACTGCCCAGCTGACCAGCACCAGTTGAACCTGCCTGAACCATGCTGCTGGATTCTGCTTGAGTAAGTCCTTATCCCCAAAAGGTGCTCCCAAGGTCCTGGATCCTTGGCTGGCATCAGTGTGCACTCTTCCTGCTTCAAACTGTATCCCAGGTAAAAATCCATAAGTTTTGAGCTCTTCATGACTGTGAGCGGGCTCCTTGTGTTAGCATCTATTGCTGCATATTGCGTCAATGCAAAGTTTATATGGCAACATACTCTTCAAGCAAAACAATGCCTGCCTGCGTCTCCTGGCAATGCTAAGTTCCAACAACAACCTACACCTCGCGCCAACAACAACCTCCTTGTGGTCCCTGTCAATGCGAAGCTCCAGCTGAAGCTCCTCATGTGGACTTGGACTTTGAGAAAGAAATCTCTTTATCAGCACGAACCGGGTCACTGTGTCCGACCAATGCTCCATCGCAGTCGGCCTGAATTTGTGATTATGACCCGGTGCAGCATTACCCCACATCCGCAAGTGGTGCTTTGTGCTTTTCGGCACTATTTTCACCTAAAAATTTCAAAATTAATAACTCCGGTCACACTGATTGAATTTTTGTAGTTTTGGTGTCATTTTTAAAAAAAATGTAATCTATTTTTCTAAATTGATTTGGGATTTTGTCTGGGTCTGTGTTTTCATTTTAATACTACTTGTGTGCTGCATAAATACTTTACACATGGCCTCTAAGTTAAATCTGAGTCCTTTTGTGCCAGGCTAACAGAGGGTTAAGCATAGGTTTATTTTGGGATTTTGGAAAGCAAAGTTTAGATGTCTGGTTGGCTGTTAGAATGCGAGAAACCTTCAGTGGTTGTTGGTCTCATGGCCATGGATGTGTTGATGGAAGTCTTGAGTTAGATTGCAAGTTTAACTGTTCACTACATTTCCCCTTTTAAAACCAAATAAGAGGTGGACAGGAGGGTTCTGTATTTGCTATAATGTATGTCGGACTGTGGCCTCAAGGCCTGCATAGAGCTGCCTAATGTATTCATGAACTTGAAAAAAATACTTTGCCACTTATTGTGATGATGTCAGGAATCGGGGGAGTAGAACAATCACATGAAGAAGACTCATGGCTGAATACTGTCTTAAAAATGGTATTGATTAGAGGCATACAGACTAAACAGTATCAAGGTTGACCATCATGTCTGTGGACCAGTAGATTTAGGGTTGTATTGTGCACGCAGTGTGGATGCCCACAAAGCGAGGGGAACTGGGTCCTAATGTCCAAGACATGTTAGCTCAGTCTTTGAGATTTTCAGGCAGCTTGAATTCATCAGCACCGTATAAACCAACCTTAACTAATGCTATCCCATGCAAGTCTGAATTTGATGCATTCCCATCGCTGGATTAATACAACGCACCAGGTATAACAAGCATTGGCAAAGACAATAGGTTTGTCTACACGCAAAATGTAACCCGGGTCTATTGATTTTTCTAATGCTTGTTTAGACATGGAATTGTAAGAAATGCTATTATGCTTTGTGGGTTATCCTTTGTTTATGTGTCTATGCGTGTGTGTGTGTGTGTATGTGTGTGTTGGGTTTGCCTCTTCCTGTTTGCTAGAGCTTACATACAAAATAGGATGCACTGATGGAGGAATGTCCACATTAACAGAGGTTGAACAGGTTCTAATCACAGTTCTAGAATCACTCACAATTGAAAAAATAATTTCTTGTGAAAATTCATTAGACCAGTAGAAAAGCCTATCTACTGGAAAGGCCTCATAGGAGTACTAAATGGAGGTGTTAACAGATACATTGTGTACCAATCCTGCACTTCTTATCATCTGTGTTCTCCCTAGACAAAACTCAAAACTCAATCTATACACTTGTCTAGATATAAGAGAAATCTGAAATGTGAGGTGGGAACTATAATGTAGTCTCGCACATATACTAAACACTACTACTGGCTCTAATTGTATAGTGTACAGTGGTGTGGCACCTCAAGATAAGCCCTAAAGTCCAAAATCCTAGATCAGTGATAACGCCGGGAAATGAAGCAGTTTTTGAATTAAAATAAGTATCTGAACACACAGAGAAATATTTAATCAGTGTGTATCAGTCCAATTGAAAAAGTACCCAGTCGATGCAAGGCATGAATACCACTCACCAAGGGGCCCATTACGATGACTGGCAGATGCACCTCCGCGATGCTGGCGGTGGGAAAAAACGCTGTTTTCCGCCCGCCAGCAGTGGGGCACACGCCCATCATATTACAATGGCCAAATACAGCCCATTTTCCGTCCGCCGCGGTGCAACGTGAATCGCCATCAAAACGCGTCCGCCACCGTGGCGGAGTTAACCAATCGAGAGGCACCGCCGTGCGGAATGACGTCCCTCACGCCGTACAAATTATGATGCGCCAAACAGCCAGGCACACCGCAGCGGAGAAACCGGCCAATCTGAGCAGGCGGAAGCACCACAGCGGAGCGCAAAAGTGAATCCCAGAGCCGAACGCCATGGACCCTGCACTACACGTCTTCCCGGTGCTGTACATGATACTCCTCTAGCAAGCCATGGACTGTGGCAGACGCCGCCGCAGGTACGCGATCACACAACTCTGCACACAAACACGACCCACAACTCCATGGCAGATGTAAGGTTCCCATCCCCACCAGACACCCTGGTGGGGACAGGAACACAACCACAGGTGTAGCCACACATGTCCTATGTGCCACAAGTTCAACCCACCTCATCCATGGCACCATGTCCGCAATCGAAAAAAAATGTCACGGTCACGTGACCGCAGCGGTGAATCCGCCTTAAAAAATGCGCACAATGTAGTAGGCAGGGCCACCGCAAGGCATGGGCAGTGCACAAAGTACACAGGGAAACACCTCCACACAACACACACTAGGCCCACCCACAACATGAAGGGACATGCCATGTGACCCTCCTGTGCTGCCACATTCCCAATAATCAGCCAGGTGAACACACACACTGCACCACACAACAAACAACTAGGGAGACAGTCTCATCAGGTGTGGCTGCAGAGTAACACAGAGCGTAGAAGCACAGGGCCAGGGGAACTCACAGACCACAACAACACCACACTCATGGCAGGTAAACTGAGTCCAAGCACAAAATAAACACACACAGGTAATGAACAAACACTCTAATGGACACACAGCCTGCCAAGTCACACAGACATACCCCACACTGACACACAGCAACAAACACAGACCACATGCCAGCAGCAATGGAGGACAACAGATAAGAAACCTAAAGTGAGGTGCACACAAATGGAATGGCAAGGAGCTGAACACCAAGCATGTGTACAACACATGCAAGGGAAGGAACATATAACAACAACCCCACCCTAAAAATACACACATGGCTGTTACAGTGAGTGAAGTCAAACCACAGTCAACTCACTGCAACAACTCAGGAAGACAGCAAGGCAACCCATGTATAGGCACAGGGATGAAAGGAAGGGTATGAAGTCTAACACTGAACAGCCACACATCTGTATCCAAATACATCACAGGAGTATGTCAGCAGCACAACACACAGGGCCCATTGCAACACCCCATGACTGACAAACACAAGTATGAACCTTCACACAACACCCACACCCATCACACCTGCAGCACACAACACCAGTAACAAACACACAGAAGCTTGCCAATAATGTCCAGTCAATACACTGACAAGCAAACACACCCCCTGGGGGGCATCCACAAACATCACAAAAACACAGGAATGGCAGAACCACTGTACGCACAAAAACAACTGTCAAACACAGAACACACTCAAAACACACACACAGAACTACTACAACAACAGACAAGACCTGTGCAGTTAAACTGTGGAAATTCAATGGGAGCACAGACACAACAGGAGTACACAACCTCACTAGTCAGTAAAAATGCACAGACAACATACCACAACACATATAAGAAGTGCATCCACACAAAACAATAATGGAGACAAACAGGGAGAAATGGGCCTACAATGACACACAGACAGACATACCACACCACCCATCAACTCAAAATGGTGTCATAGTGTACCAAATGCCTGCGCATGCACAAGAATGTCAAGAGACACATCAAATATGAGAGGAGAAAACACCAAGGATGCACCTAAAACAAGCACAGGAACTACAATAGACCTCAGTTCATGTGACAGGCACACAAGTAAGGCACACCACAATGGCAACACACATCTGAATCAAACACAACAAAACACACACACTGACAGGCAAATAGAACACCACACACAGAGCATCTGTCAACTGCATGAGACAACACAACACAAACACTGCATACAGCCACATCAGACACAACACATGCACATGCAAAGATATCAATATGCCACAAAAGCTAAACATCAGGGGGTGCACACCAGGCAAGGACAAGGCAACATACACTCACAGCACTGCATGCACACCAAGCAGTGTGTGCACAACAGACATACCAGTTACAAACAGAGATGAGTGACACACCATGAACACACACAACAACAATCTAAACATCACACAGACAACAACACACCCAGGAAGTTAAACCGTCCACAGCAAACACACCTACATCTAAGCCAACACACACAGATGCACAAGTCTGGGACACCAAAGTTGAAACAACATGATCAGAGGAGACAAGACATTGGCAATGTTGAAGTGGCATATAGAGCATGTGTCACAGTAAACCATACCCACACAGTAACCCTTCATTTAGCAAGGACACTGACAAGGCAGACAACAGGAGTAATCTTCTTTTTTATTCACATTTTACACAGTTATGCAGCAAATATTAGACAAGAGCAAGGCCAGTGGCCAGTCCAAAGTGCAGGTGAGGTACATGAGAAGCTGCACAGGCAAGGGGCAAACAGCAGTGAACAGCAAGGCCAGTGACCAGTCCAAAGTGCAGGTGAGGTACATGAGATCCTGCACAGGCAAGGGGCAAACAGCAGTGAACAGCAAGGCCAGTGACCAGTCCAAAGTGCAGGTGAGGTACATGAGAAGCTGCACAGGCAAGGGGCAAACAGCAGTGAACAGCAAGGCCAGTGACCAGTCCAAAGTGCAGGTGATGTACATGAGAAGCTGCACAGGCAAGGGGCAAACAGCAGTGAACAGCAAGACCAGTGACCAGTCCAAAGTGCAGGTGAGGAACATGAGAAGCTGCACAGGCAAGTCTAGGACACCAGTCGACAACAAGGCCAGTGGCCAGAACACAGTGCAGATGAGGAACATGAGAAGCTGCACAGGCAAGGGGCAAACTGCAGTGAACAGCAAGGCCAGTGACCAGTCCAAAGTGCAGGTGAGGTACATGAGAAGCTGCACAGGCAAGGGGCAAACAGCAGTAAACAGCAAGTCCAGTGACCAGTCCAAAGTGCAGGTGAGGTACATGAGAAGCTGCACAGGCAAGTCTAGGACACCAGTCGACAACAAGGCCAGTGGCCAGGACACAGTGCAGATGAGGAACATGAGAAGCTGCACAGGCAAGGGGCAAACAGTAGTGAACAGCAAGGCCAGTGACCAGTCCAAAGTGCAGGTGAGGTACATGAGAAGCTGCACAAGCAAGGGGCAAACAGCAGTGAACAGCAAGGCCAGTGGCCAGTCCAAAGTGCAGATGAGGTACATGAGATCCTGCACAGGCAAGGGGCAAACAGCAGTGAACAGCAAGGCCAGTGACCAGTCCAAAGTGCAGGTGAGGTACATGAGAAGCTGCACAGGCAAGGGGCAAACAGCAGTGAACAGCAAGGCCAGTGACCAGTCCAAAGTGCAGGTGAGGTACATGAGAAGCTGCACAGGCAAGTCTAGGACACCAGTCGACAACAAGGCCAGTGGCCAGGGCACAGTGCAGATGAGGAACATGAGAAGCTGCACAGGCAAGGGGCAAACAGCAGTGAACAGCAAGGCCAGTGACAAGTCCAAAGTGCAGGTGAGGTACATGAGAAGCTGCACAGGCAAGTCTAGGACACCAGTCGACAACAAGGCCAGTGGCCAGGACACAGTGCAGATGAGGAACATGAGATCCAGCACTGGGAATGGGGTGGCACTGTACCCTGCCATGGTCAGCAACACACTCAGGGTGTCAAACATGGGCAGTCCATGGCACCACTGTGGGAGAGACGTGTGTGAGGGGGAATAACACTCAGACTTGGCTGGCAGCATGACTGGGAGGTGGCTGTCTGTCGGGCCAGTTGGGGTACTGGCTCGGGAGAGAGAGGCCCAGCTGGGGGAGAGCCATCAGTGGTCAGGGAAGCCTGAGGGCTGCTAGGACCAGGTGTGGCAGAGTCATCAGTGGTCTGGGAAGCCTGAGTGCTGCAAGTACCAGGTGTGGCAGAGCCATCAGTGGTCTTGGAAGCCTGAGGGCTGCTAGGACTAGGTGGGGTGGTGGCACATGGAGGTGGACTCATGCTTGCATGAGACACAGTGTGTGTGGGAGAATCTGGAGGGGTGCCCTTGCGCTTCTTGGGGATCTGATATGGCTTCCCTGTCCTGGGATTAATGCCAAGTGGGGTGTATACAACAGGCACACTCATCACAAAAGCAGGATCATGTGCAGATGCTGCTCCTCCCTCTGGGGACGTGCTGGATGCTGCAGGACCCTTGCCCCCGGATTGCCTCTGCCCCTGCATCACCTGTTTACCAGGTGTCCCCCCTACAGTGGCTTCCTTTCTCTGCTTAACAGGGCTCTGGATGGGAGTTGATGTTGTGGGTGAACTTGCCTTGGAGCTCTTCCTACGTGTACTCTTTGCAGGCACCTGTTTGTCACTGGGCACGGAAACTGTGTGCTTGTCTATGCGAGACACTTTTGGGACAGGTGAGTCCTTGGCTGGGGATGCCTCTGAGGCATGTGAGCCTGAGGCCTGCTTCTTGCCATCCTTGCCCTGTGTGTGGCCTGAAGGGCTTTTGCCTCTGCGCTCTGGTGTGGGTTTACCTTTCTGTGGGGATGGTGTCTGCGCCCTGGACTGCTTGAGCTGCTGCTGCCGTGTGCTGCGTGTGCTGTATCTTTCCCTTGATGTCTGGTGTGTGTGGTCACTATCATCAGATGTGGCCACTGGCAGGGTGGTGGGCCTAGGGACTGGAGCAGGACTATGTGATTGTGCAAGTTGAATGGCTGCTGTCACTGCAGAGGACAGAGACTGTACAGTCCGGTGTAGCCCACCCACATCGGAATGAACGCCCTCCATGTAAGCCACTACCTGTGCCAATTTTTTGTCATGGTCCAGGAAGGCATTGAGGAGAGCTGTCTGACCCACACACAGCTGGCGTAAAAGGTCCACAGACTCAGCACTGATGGCAGCAGGGGGGACAGGGGCAGCGGTGCCTGGGGTGAAGGACACTCTTCTCTTTTTTGTGGTGGGAACACGGGCAGCAACAGTGGGAGTAGCAGGGAGGGTGGGCACTGAACGCTGTGTGGTGGTTGAGGAGGCAGAGTCCCCGTTTCCTGTGGCCGTAAACATAGATGCGTCACCGCCGTCGTCAGATGACGTAGAGGTCTGCGTCTCTGGCTGTGAGTCCTCTAGAAGACTACGGTCCCCCTCTGATGCGCTGGTGACATCCATGTCACTATGCTGGTGTGCAGCAGTTGTGCTTGATGCCTCACCACTGGTGTCCGTTCCCTGTCCTTCCGTGCCCATGTGAGATGCTGCATGAGAGAGGTAGGATCAGTACATTGGCATCAAGATTACAAAACTCTGCAAGGAAAGCATCACTCATGATGAACAATCATCCATGTTGGGCAACACCATGGGCAGTAACATTGTGCAACCTCAATCCAAACATATGAATTACTGTGGCATAATGCAAAATTTGCATAATTCAACCATGTGATGAACACACAGCCAATTAGCCTGTTGTTGGCTCCATCTAACCAGACACACATATACCTCTGTGCACACCTAGGGCCCTGAGGGGGTAAGAGTTTCGACTCACAACATGTTGCCACTGTCACATCTTGAGCCAGCAGAAGTGTCCAATACAGAGACAGACTCCAACATATACGCCCACAATGGACATGAGCACATGCCATCCACCATGTCGTATCTTGGGGCACAACTACAGTTGCACATTGGTGTCAGATGTGCAGTCAGCACAAATCTGACGTCAGGCAATGCACACATTGATGATGGCACACTCAGATTATGCACTCTGCCGGACCCTGACATGGGATGTTTGCGACTACCCCAATGAAGATGATACCAGAAGGCCACAACTACAAATATGAAGTCAAGGGCCATTACACCAATGACATGGAAAGGTACATGTAGGGGGAATGCATGACAACTGCACCCAACACCGCGGCCACTTACACGCCATTGCATCACACTAGCAACATCACAGCCCTGCACTAGCCCAGGCTTGGAGCACATGCAGCCAAACAACATCCAAAGTCACACTCACAGAATACTCACCACCAGCTTGCTGCTGATGCCCCTTCAGACGTACATAAAGTTCAGGCTGCGTCACAGCTAAAATGCGTGCCATTAGTGGTGTCATGCTGCGCCGCGCCAACCTGCCGGCCCGAGGGATCAGCCCCAGTGTCATCTCGGCCACGTTCCTGCTCAGCCGGCAGATGTCATCCCACCTCTTGTGACAGTGGGAGCGACGTCAGTTGGAGACACCCAGAGCACGCACCTTACATGCAATGGCCCTCCACATGGCCTTGCGCTGGTTGACTCTGAGCTGCAGACATGGGAGACAAGAGGGTGCACTAATCAGAGAAACCTACCACCATTTCCCAGGGCAGGAGCATGACACTGACTCATCCCAACTTCAGCCATAACTTTAGCAGAGACAATAAATCTGCAACATTCAAACATCATCATGTGTGAAACACACATTAATGCATGCAGGTATGAGGGTGGACACAGTACATGCCCATCTCATAGCCATGCATGATGCCAGCAGGGAGCAAAATGTGTATGCTGAGCACATCTACTGCACAATCTTGGGAATACCAAGACATGCAGGACATCACTACATATGTTACTGTGAATACTCACTGTGCCCAACACTGCGCAGCCCTCAAAGCACTTGCCCTTGAACTGCCACACTGTGTCATGGAGGTCACATTGAGGGACATGACCTCACAAACGCAAACCCTCATCACAAGGCCTGTCGTGTGCAATCTACATGTCTGTAATGGCTCATTGATGGCGAGTCAATAGGAAAAGCACAGAGTTGACACTCTGTACATTCAGTGTTGTGTCACTGTCAGATTGGGCGGTGAATGTGCAGGCCAGTTGGGGTCACACCGAGGTCCAACGTGGGGCATCTGATATTTTAAATGGAGGGATCATTTGGGCACACAAACAGTGACAACACATGAGAGTATGTGCACATGCTGGTGGTGATGGAAGGGTCTTGGCACGATAATGTTGAAATGTACAGTGTCATAGGTGAATGACCAACAAGAGTGTCACCCTGTGGGATTGAGGTCCTGAGCTTAGTGCAGAACTAGAGATGAGGCACATATTGAGTCAGAAACAATTCCCTCACTAGCCTCTGGACAACAACCCTAGCCAAAGCCACAGATGGGCCTGTGAAGGACATCAGGGACACACACAGACATTCAGACTGGCAATCACTGTCCTGACTCCTAAATTGAAAAGTTGCAGCCTCACTGTATGTCTGACAAGACATTACATTTCACTCGCATCTGGATGTGCAGGCAGGGAAACGGGTTGAATAGGGTAAACACACCTTCCCCCTGGAAACAGCATGCTAGGCAGTGCATGACCCAACCCCACACTCTCACGCACATACTGCAGCAGATCAACGTCATGTGTGCCCCCCCTGCACTCTCACTGACACTCTGAGATACTTACCACGACATTTGGCGCACCAAATAGCCTTGGATACTGGGTGAGCACCTCGTCCACCAGGACCTCCAGCTCCTCGTGGTGAAGGGAGTGGCACGGATCTTCTCAGTCCTCGACATCACTGTGGGCAGGAGACAGCAGCAGCGGCAGTTGGTGGTGAGGGGTCTCAGGCAGCAGTCCCTGGAGACTGCAGCAGGTGAGGGGTCTCAGGCAGCAGTCCCTGGAGGCAGCAGCAGGTGAGGGGTCTCAGGCAGCAGTCCCTGGAGGCAGCAGCAGGTGAGGGGTCTCAGGCAGCAGTCCCTGGAGGCAGCAGCAGGTGAGGGGTCTCAGGCAGCAGTCCCTGGAGGCAGCAGCAGGTGAGGGGTCTCAGGCAGCAGGCTCAGTGAGCTGTGGAGATGTGTGGCTCTCACACACACATATATAGCCCCCAGGGCTAGTTTCTGTGGTACTGAGCTGCTGCAATTGGTGTTCCAGGTCTGCCTCATTCAAATACATCCAATGACCGCATCCGCGGTGGCGGAGCACGCCTACCACGGTTTTCAAAATTGCATCAGGCTACCGCGATAGCGCTTCCCATTGGCTGTCAATGCAAGGGCCATGGCGGTGACACACCGCAGGGGACAGGCGTGCGGGACCGCGGTGGTTCATCTTTCAAGTGCATCCAATGACCGGCCCCGCGGTGGCGGAGCATGCCTACCGCGATTTTCAAAATTGCATCAGGCTACCGCGATAGCGCTTCCCATTGGCTGTCAATGCATGGGCCATGGCGGTGACACACCGCTGGTGCCAGGCGGTAGCTACCGTGATTCCGGGACATGCATTGCTATGAGTGGCCGGGATCTGGGTGGCGGAGCATGCCAACCGCCATTTGCCCATGTGTATATGCCTATCACTACGGTGAGTGTGTTTTGGGACATTGGCGGTGACACACCGCTGGTGCCAGGCGGTAGCTAGCGCGATTCCGGGCACATGCATTGCTATGAGTGGCCGGGATCTGGGTAGCGGAGCATGCCAACCGCCATTTGCTCACGTGTATATGCCTATCACTATGGTGAGTGTGTTTTGGGACATTGGCGGTGACACAACGCTGGTGCCAGGCGGTAGCTACGGCGAGGGTGCAGCATTACATTGTTGGCTAAGGGCGTGATAGTGTTGTGTGAGCAAGTTTAAGGCACCAATGGAACACATCGTGCTGTGTCAATGCCATGGGTCATATCTGTACTTCGAACAGTGGTCACTTACAAAATATCATGCCACTGGATTGGATTTAAATGGGCTATAGTTAGTAATGACAGCCTCAACTTCATATCTAACACCATATGCCACAGTGAAAGAACTAATGGGGCACATCACTTCGACACAAATTCATATCTGAGCCCACATTTGGCCCCAATTTCATATCTGTCCACACAATTTACCCCCAATTTCATATATGACCCCCAAATTGATCCCCAATTTCATATCTGTCGACCCAATTTCATATATGACCCCCAAATTGATCACCAATTTCATATCTGTCCACCCAATTTACCCCCAATTTCATATATGACCCCCAAATTGATCCCCAATTTCATATCTGTCCACCCAATTTACCCCCAATTTCATATATGACTCCCAAATTGATCCCCAATTTCATATCTGTCACTAACAACTTACCCCCGATTTCATATCTGATCCCAATATTTACACACATATACATCTCTCACACAATATGTCACAATACGTTACATGATTTTACAAACATTTCAGCATTCTTTACATTAATCACCACATGTCACACTGTTGTCTGTGGTGTAACCCCTATTACAGCCTTCATTTAATGTTATTGTTCACAGTAGCAAATCCAACAGTATATGTCCACATGGACATGTGTGTGCTCTGCATGGTCAAGGATGTTAATTACCTCACCGGCACACTTGGCATTCTGTACATCCTTATTATTTTTCACTTGTATCTATGCCTTTGGGTATGTTTTGTCTCCATATCTGCCATATTATATCACCATTACTTGTGTCATTGTGTCTGGTATGTGCTCATGTTGTTCGTCCTGTCATATGTGAATTTGTTACATGTATATTTCCGCAGTTGTGGGTATGTTGATAGTGGATTCGATGTGTGTGGTGTGTTACGTTGGTACTCACCAAGGACAGGTGCGTTGACCTTCTTCACATGAAGATTGTTGCTTTGGATGATGGACTGTAGCCAAAAGTGGTGATGGTGCTCACTGACTGAGAACTTTGATATGGCATCTGTGAACAGTAGACGGTGTGCCACAATTGGCTGCACATTGATGTAATGCGTGTGCTTTCATTTGCAGTAATTGTGTGCAGTGTTGGCAGGGTGCACAAGTAGGACACGTGTGCAGTGATTTTCAACCAACACGAGTAGATAAGCATGCAATGGCGTAGTAGCCTTTCTGGGGCACAAGCTGTTCCTGCGCAGTGTGGGTGTACTGAAGATGCTGTTGCATCAAGCTGATGATGGCATCCAGGATAGGTGAGGTATGCCTTGATAGGTCTGGCTGTGACACTCATCCAACTCTAACTTTTGTTGTTTTGAAGGTACCAGAGACCAACAAGTGATGCACAGCCAGCATCTTTGTCTGCGGAAGGATGTTGATAGTCCGCTGTGTTGGTCCTGACAGCCTGTGGGTGATGTGGCTCCGGATGCTTTTGATGTTTGTCCTTTAGGACCTGTGTTGTGCAATGACATCCGCTGGTGTTATGTGTATGAGGCTGTTGTGTTTGTGTTATGTACTCAGTATATTCATGCGCTGACTTGTAGGTATACTGGTGTGGGTTTGTCCTGGTGGTGTTGTGGGTTGTTTTTTGTGACACTGTTGCATCTCCAAGCAGCTGGATGATTAGCTCCATGGCATCTGTTGTATTTCAGTTGTGTGTTTGGGCAGTGCTACCTTCATACTGCATGTCAAAGTGCAACTTAAGTGCAGATTAACGTTTGTCTACAGTCCTTTTGGATCACGTACCTTATCCACTTTTTGTTTGCCACATTGACAATCTGTCTGCTTGTTGATGATATTGTGCAGTGGTGTCATTGTGTCTTGATCCACAGCGACACAGATTCTGAAAATGCTTTACATCATTAGTCATTGACTGATGTGGAATTGTGATTAGCAGCATGTATGGCATGTCTACTGATGACAGTGGATATTAGCACAGGCTTGTGAATATGTATGTGAATGTCTCTAAACTTGTGTGGATTAGAAGTGGCTCAAATTACATGATGAGTCCTTCAGAACTAGACAAATTGTGTTGTTAATGTGTCCCCTGTCATGATTACACATGAATGTGTGGCAGGTACAGCAGCCACTTGGAACCCAGCAGTGTTTCTGTCTCACACATGTCCTGTATCATATGCTGTCAGGGCTGTTTACACTAGAGTTTGAAATGTGACTAATAGCATTCACAGAGACAGTTTCCATGTTGGTTGTTCTCACTGTGCGAATACTAAACAAGTGTACAACAATGTTTTCTCAAGGTGTCACAACATTTGACTTGCACTGTATGCTGCATTGTGATGCCAGTCAATGTTTGCGCTGCGTCAATCACAGGCTACGGATTTGTGCACATCTCATGTTCTGTTGCAATGACGTGTCCCCTTTCATCTCACCTATGAGGCGACCTAATGTGTATCGTCCAATCACCCTGCTGGCTAACATTGAGGATGATGACGTAATACGCAGATTCCGTCTGGACCGCACAAACATCCAAGACCTGTGTGCCATGTTGGAGCCACACCTGCGGGCTGGCAGGACATACCCAACAGCATTAACAACTGAATCGAAGGTGATGGCAGCACTGCATTTCCTGGCTGGTGGGTCATTCCAGGAGATGGTGGGCATTGCAGGGGGGATGCCTCAGTCCACCTTCAGCATGGTGCTACGTGATTTCCTGTCGGCCATGATGCAATACAAAGACCGATACATAAGTTTTCCCAGGAGGGCGACTTTGGCGGCTGTGAAGGCGGACTTTTATGCCCTTGGTCGCATCCCTAATGTTGTAGGTGTTATTGACTGCACACATGTTGGCCTGGTTCCACCACAGGCACGGGACACATATATCGGAATCGTAAACATTCACATTCCATCAATGTGCAGGTGGTGTGCCAGGCCGATATGATCATATTGCATGTCTGTGCCAAGTTTCCCGGCTCTGCACATGATTCCTACATCATGCGCAACAGCATTGTGCCCCAGCTGATGGCCAATCTACTTCTGGAGCGGGCATGGATTGTGGGTGAGTGGGCAGAGTCAAGTTGTGTGCTGTGTGTGCCATGCTGTCCTCTGCCACAGTTGTATCACTTAATCTGTATGTGTTTTTCACACCTAGGTGACTCTGCATATCCCAACAGACCGTGGTTGCTGAGCCCACTACGCAATCCTAGGACACCGTCTGAAGTCTGCTACAACAATGCCCATGGGAGAACACGTCGGGTGGTGGAGCGAACCTTTGGTCTCCTAAAATCGAGATTTTGCTGCCTGGACAGGACCGGGGGGGGGCACTCATGTACTCACCCAAAAAGGTGTGTCAGATAGTGGTAGCATGCTGCATGCTGCACAACCTGGCCTTACGGAAACAAATCCCCCTGATCCTGGACGATGATGACCAGCCGAGGCCCCCACCTGCGATCCCACAAATGTCCAGTGACGAGGATAGTGGAGAGGAGGAAGGTGTCGACCAGCGTCAGCAGCTCATCAACCGCTACTTCACTTGAAGGTGAGTGACAATGTACAACTGGTCCATTGTCTGTTGATGTAGTTGTTTGCGTAAAGGTCTATGTGATCTTTGTGCCTGCATCCTGTTGTTGACTCAGTGCTGGTTGCCTATGTGTTGGGTACAGGGTAGTTTGGCACAGCTACAGGATGTCTATGTTGGTACTGTTGCACATTGTAATGTGTGCATATTGGAGTACGTTGATGACATGTGTTGTGTGATGGCCGTGATGCCACCACCTGACTAGTGACTCTTGTTCTGTTGTGTTTTGCTAGGTCCCTTCTGCCTCTCCTTGCCTACAGAGAATCCATGCTCCTGTGACATTGTAACCATGGTAAACATTGCACATACTGTGATAAACATGGAGCAGACACAACTACATTGGTGCGTTATTGTTGTTTATTTTCAATGGGTATTTGTGAGGAGGAAGTGGATATTTACATAAATGTGAATGGTGAATCAATGAGTTGGCAGTGATGGTAGATGAGACAATCGAGTAGGCACCACATTGATGTGGTGACACAGTCCAACAGACGGATGCCATTACCATGGCAGTGTGGGTAAGGACAGTGTACAAAGTCAATGGCAGGGTGAAGAGTGTTGCCATCATGGCTGGCTCCTTGACTGGCGTATGGCAGGTGCTTAGCCACGGGTGAGTCCCAAGTTTTTCTTTGGACGGCCCCTTCTTCTTCTGGCGGGGGGGCATCGTCTGCTGGGCCAGTGGGGTCTGAGGAGTCACCCCTCTCTGTGCCCGCAGGGATGGATGATGAACTGTCATCCTGCGTGACAACAGGGGGAGGTGGAGGTGTGTGATGTGGCACTGGCCTGTCCCTCAGTACCGCCACTGACTGGCCCATGAGATCCACAATTTGTCCCATACTGTTGTCCATGGACCTCAGCAGACATTGGAGCTCCAGGGCATCTTTGTGGGCCTGGCCCATTTGTGCCTGTGTGTGTTCATAGGCACACACAACTCTGGTGATGTTAGCCAGGGCTTCGGTCACAGTGTCCTGTGGGGTTGGAGTCCCACTTGTCCTCCCACCTGCCCTGCTATCACTGACCTGTTGCCTCACCACTCTAGGCACACGCCTACTCTCCCTGCCCTCCGCAGTTGTTGGTGTGGGCTGGGCATCCTCTGGGGCAGGGCGAGTGTTGCAGGCAGCAGTGGTAGTGGTGGTGGTGGAGGCACAGGTCGTTCCAGCAGGGGTCAGCGTTGATGTTGTTGCTGAGGGTGGGGGGGCAGTGGAGTCATGTGACCGGTTGCACCCTGGCACACCAGATGGGCTGGCTTGGAGCTCCTCGTCCAAAGAATCCAGGGACTCCGCATCAGAGTCCATGTTCCGGGGGAGGAGACTGGCTCTGCAGGTTGAGGTTGTCGTCCTCTGCAGTCAGTTGTTGGTCACCTGTGGAACAGAGGGTACATAGTCAGTGACTTACACCCATCAGGCTTGCTGTGTTTGATGTCTCTTATTTACATGTTATGCAACACACATTTACGTATTTCATAAATTGTATGTCTGCACAGTGATGTGCGTCATGACATGATGTGGAGGTACATACATCTTTTTCCATGGTGTGACAAGTCATTGGATACCATGCCCCACGTGAAGCTCTTAGTATTAAGCTGAAAGGCTGTCATCTGACAACTGGCTGCTGTACAACTTGATGTGATGCATCTTTGCTGATTGCTCTTCCTGGCAGATGTTACATATGCACATGTACTAGCCACTGTACCATTGTTATCTCATGCATACCTTTGTAATGTTCTGTGCTAGGATTTCATTATTCAACAGACCATGCCCGTTTATTGTTACTATGGTCCTTCATGCTCAGCACCCATGGAATTTACAGATGGCATTCGGTGCAGTGCATATATGGTCCCTGATTTGCTTACACATGGGTTTAGTTGAGTCACAGTTCTGTTTCTGTCACAGTTACATACGCTTAGCTGTCTGCATACTATCAATTGCTATTTTATTGGGGTGTATTTTGTTGTGATGTGAGGCCTTGTGTTGTCATATAGCTCAATGCTTTTGTTGAGGAATGGTGGGGTGCATGCACTGTCTGCTTGCCTGTCATGTTGTCATTCTTAGGTGGACTTTCTGACACATGCTTCTGGGTGGGGGGAATGCTCCTCCTTCTGAGAGGTGGGACAGGGGTGGCTGGTGGGAGTTGCGGGGCAGGCCTCCCACACCCAAACAGCCCTCCCTGGAAAGATGGCTACCTACCTGTTAGGTGAGGGTGAAGCACACAATGGCTGAGGCATGCTTCTGGGTGGGGGCAGTGCTCCATCCTGCTCAGCTGTGGGACAAGGGGGCCTGGTGGGAGTTGTAGTGCAGGCCTCCCTATTCCAAACACACCTCCCTGTAAAGATGGCTCCCTACCTTTTAGGTGAGGGTGAAGCACACAATGGCTAAAGCATGCTTCTGGGTGGGGGGAGTAATCCATCCTGCTCAGCTGTGGGACAAGGGGGCCTGGTGGGAGTTGTGGGGCAGGCCTCCCACACCCAAACAGCCCTCCCTGTAAAGATGGTTACCTACCTGTTAGGTGAGGGTGAAGCACACAATGGCTGAGGCATGCTTCTGGGTGGGGAGAGTAATCCATACTGCTCAGCTGTAGGACAAAGGGGCCTGGTGAGAGTTGTAGTGCAGGCCTCCCTATTCCAAACACACCTCCCTGTAAAGATGGCTACCTACCTGTTAGGTGAGGGTGAAGCACACTGTCATGGCTAGACAGAAATAGGCACACTGCGCACGATAAATTTGCATGGTATGAATGAAATGGGCACACAAACTACAACTCCCATAATCCTTGGAGACGGCTGTGCAACACCTGACTATGGGTACTTAAGCCCCGCCCTGGTAGAACTCGGTGCTTGTCACTCGAGTTAATGTTTTGTATCGGAGAGACTAAGTGTTACCTGTGATTGGGACGTCCTGCCTGAACATGGAGAGAAGACTCGCAAAGGCCTGAACCTGATGGAAGGCAGCAGTAGTACTTGTATCGGAAACTCTCCTTCCCGCTAATATCCGCTGTTCCTCGGCTTCTCTACACCCTGGAGCGGTATTGAGGCGAACTCCCTGAGAGCCTCCCTGTGATCACGGGGGTGTGTTCAGGACGCATCTGACTGAGTAAAGCGGATCGGCACAATTCCGGAACTCCCGAGTGTTCCGTGCCTTGAGACGAACGTGGGGGGGGCCATTAAGAATACTGCAACTATTTCTTGGAGCCGTGTTTAACTTTCCTCGAGTGAATCGAGGATGAGACTCAGCGCTGGATAAAGCGCTTATATTTTTTGTTTCTATGTTCACTTAACTAACCACCCAGAAAACGGAAGGGTTGTTTTGCATTATCAGCGCTGCATTGTGGATATACATTGCCATCTCGCCTAGCCACGCTCTGGAGAGCTCATCAAGGTGCGCAGAGAGATTTTTTATCTGCAGGAGGTTCTGCGCAACGGCACAAGATGCAAGATTCAGCAGCCAGAGAGGTTTATCTGCAATAAGATAAGTACCTCATTCTGATCCAGAACTATGATGTCATTTTGTTTTCTTTATTTTTCTCTTTTTGTGCCTTTGTTAATTACGAGAAGCACCGCTAGACTCTAAGTAAGTACATGACACATAGGGGGATAGGGGTGCTACAGATAGAAAGGGGGAGTAGTCTAATGTGTGTACTGTGTTTTCACTTACAGGGCAGATGGGGTGGATTGTAGAAGAGAGAGGTCTACATCTTCTGATGACATCCCTAGTCTGAGCCTAACAGCGGCAGCGTTATTGTTTCTTTTGTCCCTTTTTTCCCTTTCCCCTATGGTGGTTTTATCTCTGAAGTGTTAGATATATCTACTCCGAGGTATTCCCATATTGGGGCTGGGATTAACTAGCTTCATCCATCGTTCCTGCTGTACCCGGCTGTAAGGTTAGTGTTAACCATTCTCTGTGTATGACAGAGTGACAAGCCCACGGTAACCTACGGCCCGAACGATGGATACTAACACTGTTCTTACATCTGTGTTGGAAACACTAACAGCCTTAAGGATGGAAGTAGATGCCTTCAGGGGTGAGAACCTAGAATTACGAAACGAAATGAGCACTATGAGACGTGAAGTGGCAGTATTGTCTCGCTCTAGTCCTACGGGGACGCGAGGGTCTCAGTACATTAGAAATTGGACACTACCTCCTCCTGCTTCTCATGATACCGTTACGGGGCAAACGACACATACATTGGGAAGCGGTACGGGTCCTTCTACCATACAGGTCATACAGCCCGCACAGTTACCCTTGGCCCCTCCTGAAAGATTCTTTGGGGATCCAAAGAAATTTGGTATCTTTTTAGGGCAGTGTAAATTGCATTTTATGTGCAAACCAGCAGTATTTCCCACTGACCAAGCTAAAACGGCCTTTGTGATGTCCTATCTTGGGGGTAATGCAGCCAGTTGGTCTTTTCCCCTGATAGAAAGAGACGACCCTGCCTTGCGTAATTTTGACACCTTCTGTGAAGAAATGCGTAAATTATTTGATAGAAAGACACACTTGCTCTCACTAGATAGGGAATTAATAACACTCAAGCAAGGCAACCAGGATTTATTGTCTTATATTACAACTTTCAATAGACTCATAGCTGAGACTGACTGGCCTATGGAAAAAGAACATCGCTGTATTATCAGGGGTTGAGAAGCGAATTAAAAGATGTTTTGGCACAAGTGGTACACATGCCAACCACTTGTAGTGAACTCATTGATCTCACCGTACAATTAGACCACAGACTACAGGAAAGGAGAGGAGACAAACAGCGTATCGAAACCAGATATGTAACCCCTCGTCCCAGAGCAATCGCAGAAGGACCCTCCACGGGTTCGGATGGAACAGAACCCATGCAGATTAGCGGCATAAGAGGACCTCTAAGTGCAGACGAAAGAGAGCGAAGGAGGAAACAACGGCTCTGTATGTATTGTGGAAAACCGGGGCACTATATTGTGGACTGCAAGGCGAAAACTAGAACGCCTTTTAAGGAATTCCGTGGAATACAGAAGGTGCCCGTGGTGGAGTACCTACATGAGGATTCGGAAAACTAGAACGCTCAAACAAGTCCCAGATCCCTTGTATGAGGTCTCAGGAAGAAGAGGTCTGTCCAGCAGTGGTAAATACTGTTCAAAACTCTGTGGCACATATGAATGTGTGTGTTACATTGGATATACCCGGGGCCGGATTGGTGCTTGTACATGCTTTGTTAGATTCAGGGGCTACAGGTAACTTTATCGACCAAAACTATGAACAGGATATAGGCATGCCCTGTATTAAGAAAAAGGTCCCAGAACCAGTAAAAGCAGTAGACGGCACAGAACTAACCTCAGGCCCTATACAATATCATACTCAGCAAATTCAAATGCAGGTGGGCTTGAATCATTATGAGTACATCCACTTCGACTTGATAGACGCCCCCCATTTCACTCTTATCTTGGGCATGCCATGGCTTACTCTATATGATCCCCTGGTGCAATGGGCAGCGCGAACAGTTACAATGAATTCCACCTACTGCAAGGAACACTGTACCCAAGCTAGGCTTCAGGAAACCCCTCAAAAGACGAACCCTGCGGAACTGCTCGCCAACAGTTGTCAAACACAAAGCGTGGGATGTGTTGCCACACTGCCTAAGGAATACCAGTCATATCACACAGTATTCAGCGAGCAGGAAGCAAACAAGTTGTCCCCACATAGGGCGTACGATTGCGTGATAGATCTGGAACCAGGAGCCAGCATTCCGTGTAGCCGCATTTATGCCTTAACCGAAGCAGAAACCACCTATTTACAGCAATATTTGGAGAAATTACTGGCTAATGGCTTCATTCATCCTTCATCTTCTCCGGCCTCCTCGCCTCTTTTTTTTATACCGAAACGTGAAGGGGGTCTAAGGGCTTGCATTGATTATAGGGCAATCAATCGAGTAACCAAGAAGAATAGATATCCCCTTCATTTAATACCCGTTTTGTTGGACCAGCTGAAAGGTGCTACTGTGTTTACTAAGCTAGACCTTCGTGGAGCATACCATCTGGTGAGAGTGCGGCAGGGGGATGAATGGAAGACAGCCTTTAGAACTAAATTCGGTCTATACGAATATCAGGTGATGCCTTTCGGGCTATGCAATGCCCCTGCCGCATTCCAATACTTCATGGATGAGGTATTGAGAGGATTATTAGATGTGTCATGTATAGTCTATATTGACGACATTCTTGTGTATTCAGCCTCAATGGAAGAGCACATACCACACGTATCAGCAGTTCTAGAACGACTACAGCAATACTCCCTTTATGCGAAATTGGAGAAATGCTTTTTCCATACATCAGAAGTAGAGTTCTTGGGTTATGTCATCGGCCCTAATGGACTCTGTATGGATAAAAGAAGACCCAAGCCATCCTGGACTGGAAATCCCCTTCCTGTGTGAAGGCCCTGCAAAGCTTCTTGGGGTTTGCGAACTTCTATAGAAGATTTATACGGAACTTCTCCTGTATTATTCAACCCCTGACAATTCTTCTACGGAAGGGAGCTATCTTCGAGTGGACTGCGGCAGCAGACGAAGCATTCCAGACGTTAAAATCTTGTTTCACCAGTGCTCCCATACTGAGACATCCTGATGCATCCCAACCATTCATACTCGAGACAGATGCCTCTTATTATGCCTTAGGAGGAATTCTTTCTCAAAGGCACCCAGACACTGGCCAGCTGCATCCAATAGCCTTTTTCTCAAAGAAGTTATCCAGTTGTGAGGTGAATTACAGCATTACCGACAAAGAGCTGTTGGCCATCAAACGCTCCTGTGAAGAATGGAGGCACCATCTACTGGGGGCCAAATACACAGTAGAAATATATACTGATCATCGTAATCTGCTGTTTTTAAAGAGTGCTCGAGCCCTAACACCTCGACAACTAAGATGGTCTCTGTTTTTCGCTGACTATGATTTTGTAATTAAGTACAGACCAGGGCCACAAAATGGGAAAGCAGACGCTCTCTCTAGACCTTTGCCCATTCCGGTTGGCAATAATGATTGTGTAGAAGAACCGCCCTGCATACTACAGAAGGCTTCCTTTCCAATGAAGACAGTGGTGTTAACTACCACTCATGACTTCCTGAATGAAGTTAAGAAACAAACCACTAGTATTGATAAAGATGCATGGGTCCAGGAAAAAGCGTCACACCGTTCAGTAAAAGATGAGTTATTATTCCATGAAAACAGACTGTATGTTCCTGCTGGTCCGCTCCAGGAACAAGTCCTACAATGGATCCACGACACAACCTTCGGAGGACACATGGGAAAACACAAAACACTGCAAACCTTGACTCGTTACTTCTGGTGGGAGTCACTTCGAAGAGATACTGTAAAATACATTTCGGAATGTTCTGTTTGTACTCAAGCCAAAGCACAACATCAACGACCCAGCGGTTTACTCAGGCCTATACCCTCACCTCCGGCTCCTTGGCACACAGTGTCCATGGACTTTATCGTGGAAATGCCTCCTAGCTCTGGTTTTGACACTATATTAGTAGTAATAGATCATCTGACTAAAATGGGACATTTCGTCGCTCTTACCAAATTGCCCACATCAGCAGAACTAGCCACTGTCTTTTTGCAACATATAGTAAAACTCCATGGAATTCCTTCAGTCATCATCACGGACAGAGGAACCCAGTTCACCTCCAAATTCTGGAAGGCTCTGTGTGCGATCATGAAGATCGATGCTCGTCTGTCAACAAGCTATCATCCACAGACAGATGGCAAGACAGAAAGACTAAATCAAACATTAGAGCAATATCTGAGGTGTTTTACATTATTACAGGAAGATGACTGGAGCAAGCTCTTGTGGACAACTGAGTTCACCTACAATAACGCTGATCATACAACTTTGGGATGTTCCCCTTTTTACTGCCTCAATGGCTTCCATCCCAATATCTTACCTTTTGAAAGTCCTGTGGCCTCTACTCACCCCTCTATCCAAGAGCACCACCCACACCTTAAGCTAGTACTGGATAAGGCCAAAAGACACCTAGAAGAGGCACGAACACGAGACAAACGACATGCAGATAAAAAGAGAACAGTGGAACCTTCTTATAAAATAGGAGATAGAGTATGGCTCAGCACTAAGTATTTAAGACTTAAAGGGAACAACAGGTTGCTACCTAAGTTTGTAGGGCCTTATTCCATAGAGAAGATCATAAACCCCGTTGCAATGAAGCTAAGACTACCTTCTGTTTGGCGCATCCACCCAGTGTTCCATGTATCCCTCCTGAGACCCTGTCTTCAGGGTACACGTTTACCAGTAAGGCCGCAATCTGTAGACATAGATGGGGACAAGGAATACGAAGTACAGGGTATTCTGGATTCCAAATACATCAGAGGGAGAGTACACTATCTCATTGAGTGGAAAGGGTATGGCCCAGAGGAACGATCTTGGGAGCCAGTGGCTAATCTACACTGCCCTGGTCTTCTGAGGCGTTATCATTCACGTTTCCCTACCAAGCCTGGAGGACCGCCGAGACGTCGGTCAATGAGAGGGGGTACTGTCATGGCTAGACAGAAATAGCACACTGCGCACAATAAATTTGCATGGTATGAATGAAATGGGCACACAAACTACAACTCCCATAATCCTTGGAGACGGCTGTGCAACACCTGACTATGGGTACTTAAGCCCCGCCCTGGTAGAACTCAGTGCTTGTCACTCGAGTTAATGTTTTGTATCGGAGAGACTAAGTGTTACCTGTGATTGGGACGTCCTGCCTGATCATGGAGAGAAGACTCGCAAATCCCTGAACCTGATGGAAGGCAGCAGTAGTACTTGTATCGGTAACTCTCCTTCCCGCTAATATCCGCTGTTCCTCGGCTTCTCTACACCCTGGAGCGGTATTGAGGTGAACTCCCTGAGAGCCTCCCTGTGATCACGGGGGTGTGTTCAGGACGCATCTGACTGAGTAAAGCGGATCGGCACAATTCTGGAACTCCCGAGTGTTCCGTGCCTTGAGACGAACGTGGGGGGGGGCCATTAAGAATACTGCAACTATTTCTTGGAGCTGTGTTTAACTTTCCTCGAGTGAATCGAGGATGAGACTCAGCGCTGGATAAAGCGCTTATATTTTTTGTTTCTATGTTCACTTAACTAACCACCCAGAAAACGGAAGGGTTGTTTTGCATTATCAGCGCTGCATTGTGGATATACATTGCCATCTCGCCTAGCCACGCTCTGGAGAGCTCATCAAGGTGGGTAGAGAGATTTTTTATCTGCAGGAGGTTCTGCGCAACGGCACAAGACGCAAGATTCAGCAGCCAGAGAGGTTTATCTGCAATAAGATAAGTACCTCATTCTGATCCGGAACTATGATGTCATTTTGTTTTCTTTATTTTTCTCTTTTTGTGCCTTTGTTAATTACGAGAAGCACCGCTAGACTCTAAGTAAGTACATGACACATAGGGGGGATAGGGGTGCTACAGATAGAAAGGGGGAGTAGTCTAATGTGTGTACTGTGTTTTCACTTACAGGGCAGATGGGGTGGATTGTAGAAGAGAGAGGTCTACATCTTCTGATGACATCCCTAGTCTGAGCCTAACAGCGGCAGCGTTATTGTTTCTTTTGTCCCTTTTTTCTCTTTCCCCTATGGTGGTTTTATCTCTGGAGTGTTAGATATATCTACTCCGAGGTATTCCCATATTGGGGCTGGGATTAACTAGCTTCATCCATCGTTCCTGCTGTACCCGGCTGTAAGGTTAGTGTTAACCATTCTCTGTGTATGACACACACAATGGCTGAGGCATGCTTTTGGGTGGGGGGCAGTGCTCCATCCTGCTCAGCTGTGGGACAAGGGGGCCTGGTGGGAGTTGTGGGGCAGGCCTCCCACACCCAAACAGCCCTCCCTGGAAAGATGGCTACCTACCTGTTAGGTGAGGGTGAAGCACACAATGGCTGAGGCATGCTTCTGGGTGGGAGGGAGTGCTCCATCCTGCTCAGCTGTGAGACAAGGGGGCCTGGTGGGAGTTGTGGGGCAGGCCTCCCACACCCAAACAGCCCTCCCTGTAAAGATGGCTACCTACCTGTTAGGTGAGGGTGAAGCACACAATGGCTGAGGCATGCTTCTGGGTGGAGGGCAGTGCTCCATCCTGCTCAGCTGTGGGACAAGGGGGCCTGGTGGGAGTTGTGGGGCAGGCCTCCCACACCCAAACAGCCCTCCCTGTAAAGATGGCTACCTACCTGTTAGGTGAGGGTGAAGCACACAATGACTGAGGCATGCTTCTGGGTGGGGGGAGTGCTCCTCCTTCTGAGAGGTGGGACAGGGGTGGCTGGTGGGAGTTGTAGTGCTGCTTGCCTGGACACATACAACACAGTTGGTGTTGTGTACCTTTGTGATGATTCAGATGGGGTGAATGTTAAATCAGTGAGCCCTGTGTTTGGTATTGGGGTGCAGATTAATGTACTTGTGCCTCAGAGATGTGGCTTTGTAGTTGTGCAAGACAGTACATGGCAGTTTCATGGGATACATTAGTTGGTACTTCACAGCCTCCACTCCCCTGACTATTCCTTCAAGACTCTCTGGATGCAGTATGGCAAGCACCTTCTCCTCCCACGCAGAGAATGGTTTTGGTGGAATGGGAGGGCCTCCACCAGTCACATCAGCCAGCTCACGGTTCTTGGCCCTCTTCTTCTTGACAATACTCTTCAGGTCATGCCACCGCCTCTGGATTTCATTCTTGTTGCGGGGCACGTTCCCTACTGCATTTACCTTGTCCACTATCCTTACCCACATGTTTTTTCTTGTGGCTAATGGTGTCTGTTGGACCATGCTACTGTCAACTCAGTGTCTGTGAATTTTGGCATTTTGTGTGGTGCAATGGTGTGTGCTTTGATGATGTTTTGGGGTGCAGTTGTGAGGGTGGTGTGGGTGGTGTAGGTGGTGTGTGTGTGTGTTGTGGTGGTGGTGTGATGTGTGCAGGTTTGGTTCTCCTTAGTGCTCTGGTGTTTCCTTGTGTTGAGTCATTTTGCAAAGGATTGTGGACAGGGAAGGGGCAGGTTTTATGCTCAGCTATGTGGGTGTGTCAAGATGGTGTAATGCTGTCAGGTGTGCTGTGTGGGTTGTCCTGTGATTTGTATGTTTGAATTTGCCATGGGGGTGTGTCATTGGGATGTTTCTGGTTATTTGGGGGGCAGGGCTAGTTGCCTGTGTGCATTTGTTGGCCTTATTGTGTCTTTATTTCCTTGACCGCCATTTTGTTGACGGAGCATCCGCAGCGATGGTTATGCTGCAGGCCTTCCGCCGTATCTCCCATTCATTGCTGTTTGCGTCCGCGGCAGTCGGATACAGTGGAACGTACCGCTGTGACATCGGGGATATCATAATATCATTGGCGGTCACTCCGCGTGCCTGGCGGCGGTTTTGTGTGGTTGCGCTGTGTGACCGGCTGACGCGGTTGAATTTTCCCCATCTCCGCCGTCTATGGGCGCTTTTTCGATGCCTCCTACCGCCGCAGTTGTAATTTTTGGGCGGTTGATCCTAATAGGGTCGGCAGTGTTTCCGCGGTACCTGCGGACGGTAATTTTCCGCTACCATGGTGGTTGGATTTTTTTCCGCCCGCCATCGTAATGACCCTCCAAGTTGCTGAAGATTCTGTGAGAGTACATGATTAATTTATCAGAAGGGATGTTGTAAACATGTGTGGACAAACTGAACAAAGAAGGAGGACAGAATGACATCAAGGTATCAAAACTGACATACACACCTGGGTGTCGAGAAATGACTTCAGGATCCATGAATACCCCACCAGGTCCATACTCTAAAATAGCTGCTCCAAAATGAATGCAGAATACCACAATACGGAGTAGGGGAAAGGAGGATGAGAAGAGTATAGTGCGAAAGAGAGGGTTTCTGGTACTGAGTGCCAAGGCCCACAGTTCGTTAGGGTCAGGCCGATCCTTTATAGTTTCTTCACATTACTTTAATCGGACAATGACATTACTATACCATTGATTAGTATGAATAGGTTAGTTTTAGTGAATAATGTTATTGCAGCCATCTAGTCTTACTAAGGAATCTGCTAGCACTCACAGTACCCATGTTTACTCTGGGATTTATACAGCAAACTCACCCATCAGCTGCAATTCTAAATCTTCTAGTGAAACTAACTTTCCTGAAAATGTGAAAATACAACTTTAGTTATAAATTAAGCTTCTTTCTGTGACTTTACACCTTATTCAGTTCTTGAATGTGACACACTTTATAATTTTATTTTGCAATCCTCTCTGAATAGCCTCTGTTAGATTTGTGAGTAGTTCAATAAATCTTAGCTGTTCTTGCACTTTAACATTTCTTGTCTTTCTTGTTGAAGGAGCCCTGGCCACCACCTTCCCAAACAATTGGAAACACCCTGAGATCAACCCTCTGCGAAAGAAACCACCCGCTGTCCTGACAGACCTCAAGAACTTAAGACCAATCTCCCTGCTCTCCTTCCCAGCCAAGGTCATCGAGAAGACGATCAACGCCCAACTCTCTGAGTTCATCAAAGCAAACCACGTCTGGACAGTATGCAGACATAATATCGAGTTTTAAATATCGATATGCCATAATATCGATGTTTAAATTTCGATGTGACAGAATATCGACCTGCAAGAATATCGTCAACAAGAATATCGACATGCAGGTAAGAATTATCATTTTACTTAATATCGAAGTTAGTAATATCGTAAGTAAAAATATCGTTGTTTATAATATCGATTTTTTTTTTTAGTGTTTTGTATGTTAGTATATGTGTTAAAAGTATAGCTTATTTTTCTCATGTATGTTTGAATTATTTACAAGTAATTAATTTTATGTTAATTAATTTTTGCGTATTTTAGTTCCGTAGCGGGTTGTGGGTTTATAGGGGAATAGGGTGGGAAGTAATTTAATTATAATATATTAATTAATAATTTTTTAGAAGTTATTAATTTTTTTTTTAAAAACACATTGCGTTTTAGTTCCGTATCGGGTTGTGGGTTTATAGGAGAATAGGGTGGGAAGTAATTTAATTGAAATTAATTAATTAATGATTTTATTAATTAATATTTTTGTATTTAATAATTTATATTGTTAATTGTGTAAATTAATTGGTTATTAATTAATTTCTAATTGGTTATTAATACATTTCTAATTGGTTATTAATAATTAATAATTAATTGGTAAATATGTTAATTGTGTAATTTTTTTAGGAACAGGTTTTGGTTTTATAGGGGAGCAGGGTGGGAAGTAATTTAATTATAATTAATTCATTAATAATTTTATTAATTAATATGTATGTAATTAATATTTTATATTGTTAATTGTGTTGAAAGAATGTTATTAATTAGTTATTAATTGGATATTAAATATTAATAATTCATTGGTAAATATGTTAATTGTGTAACTTTTTTACGAGCGGGTTGTGGGTTGATAGTGGAGTAGGGTGGGAAGTAATTTAATGTTGATGGTTTTTAATTTGCTTGTTAATTGTTATTAATTAATTGATAATTAATTATGTTAGTTGTGTAATATTTTATAATATTGGTGGTGTCGTTTATAGGGGAATATGGTGGGAGGTTAAATATTTTTGACAAATTAATTATTTGTTAATTAATGTTAATTATTTTGCAGGAGTGGGAATACTAAATTATTTCCCTCCACTATCCAACACTTTCCCTACTGTTGCAATTGCTCGAGTGGGAATAGAAAATTATTCCCCTACGCTATCCAACATTTTCCCTACTGTTACACTTGGTGGAGTGGGAATAGTAAATTATTCCCACCCGCTATCTAACACTTTCCCTACTGTAGCACTCGCTGGAGTGGGAATTGTAATTTTTACCCACCCGCTATCCAATACTTTCCCTACTGTTGCACTCACTGGAGTGGGAATAGTAATTTTTACCCCCCCCTATCCAACACTTTCCCTACTGTTGCACTCGCTGGAGTAGGAATAGTAATTTTTACCAACCCGCTATCCAACACTTTCCCTACTTTTGCACTCATTGGAGTGGGAATAGTAATTTTTACCTACCCGCTATCCAACACTTTCCCTACTGTTGCAATTACTGGAGTGGGAATAGTAATTTTTACCCCTCTGCTATCCAACACTTTCCCTACTGTTGCACTCACTGGAGTAGGAATAGTAAATTTTACCACTCCGCTATCCAACACTTTCCCTACTGTTACACTCGTTGGAGTGGGAATATTCATTTTTACCTCTCCGCTATCCAACACTTTCCCTACTGTTGCACTCACTGGAGTGGGAATAGAATTTTTTTTACCCACCCGCTATCCAACACTTTCCCTACTGTTGCATTTGCTGGAGTGGGAGTAGTAATTTTTACCCTGCGCTATCCAACACTTTCTCTACTGGTGCACTCAAGTCAAGTCAAAAACTCTGTTTATTTAGACCATAGTCTTTTAAACACAATAAATTACAATATATTAATAATGCATAATTTCTCCAATTTCATTACCAATAAAACATACAATAAAAATTCAGCACACTTCTTCTACTCCCAATGACAGAGTCTACAGTCCCAAATGAATTCTTTCTAGTTTTAAAATTTTTATATAACGGGAAGAGCATCTAAAACTTATAAAAGCCGACTAAAATCATTGACTCCCCTTCATTTTCTCTCTTACGGACCCTTTTACCGCTTTCATATAATTTCCCAGAGCAATAGCAATATCGAGATTTGGCAGCTCCGTAAATAAAGCTATTGCTTTGGCTCGTGATCTTATTTCATATTTGGCAAATATTGAACGTAAATACAGTTTCCGAAATGAGATAAAAGAAAAACAGTCAACCAAAATATGCCAGATATCACTTTTTGATCCTAGCCCACATTTACATTTACCATCTGGCTGTATCATTTCTACTTTTATCTTTTCCTCCATTAGCCAGGGATTTATGCCAATTCTTACTCTTAAGATCTCACATCTTACCCCATAATTGGGCAAAGTGTCCAAATACGGGTACCAAGTTTCATTCATCCAGGAATTTCTTAGGCACTGTACCGATTTTTTTGTTTTCAGATATTCCAGATCTATATTCCTTGAGGCTTCTTTACCCTGAATCCTAAGAGAACTTTTGGTGAATTCTACATCCAATGTAGATTGCGATTACTGGTGCACTCACTGGAGTGGGAATAGTAATTTTTACCCTCCCGCTATCCAACACTTTCCCTACTGTTGCAATTACTGGAGTGGGAATAGTAATTTTAACCCCTCCGCTATCCAACACTTTCCCTACTGTTACACTCCGTGGAGTGGGAATAGTAAATTATTCCCTTCCGCTATCCAACACTTTCCCTACTGTTGCACTTGCTGGAGTGGGAATAGTAAATTATTCCCCTCCGCTATCCAACACTTTCCCTACTGTTGCCCTCTCTGGAGTGGGAATAGTAATTTTATCCCCTACGCTATCCAACATTTTCCCTACTGTTATAGTTAATGTAGTGTAAAATATTTTTTTACAAATGAATATTAATTTTAATATTTTAATTTATTATATATATATTTAATTTTTATATTTATATTACAGGTTTATGTATATATATATGTATTTATAATTTTTATTATGTTTCTAACATTTTATAATTAAATTAAATAATTATTTATTAATATTATTAAGTTAATATATATATATATTTTTTTTAAATATGTATGTTTCATTTTTTTATATATTACATTTATTATTTATCATTTTTAACTTTTTAAAATAATTCTAACTGTGTTTTTATTAATTATATGTATTATTTAATTAATTTTATATTATTTTAAGACATTTTAAAAAAACGATATTTTAAACAATATTTTAACTAACGATATTTTTGTTTCGATATTTTTGTACTTACATTTGTAGAGATAGGATGTCGATATTCTGTCCATCGATATTCTGTACTCGATATTCTTGTAGGTCGATATTCGGTCCGTCGTTATTCTGTCACTGATCCGTCTGGACATCTCCCAATCTGGTTTCAGAAGCACCCACAGCACAGAGACGGCACTTTTCGCTGCCTCCCCTGGCGACCTCTACACACAAGCAGTAGCAGGAACAGCCACAAACCTTCTATTTTAAGTTTGAGAACCTTTGTAATACCTCCAGCCAAAATGGAGAAAAGCGTGGATCAGAATGACAGTTCTCAAAGCCTTTTCAAGTCAACTGTTACAGGTAAATGAGGGTGGAGGGAGGGATCCCTCCCTGGAACTGACGTCATTGTAGGTGTGGTGTTTGAATACACTTTATGTATGATTATTTTTTAATGACAGTCTGTGATGTCCTTCATGAATCATTGTTTCAAGAATAATATTCTGTTTGATACATGAGGGACATGTTTCTAACTGAGCAAATGAATTTGTAAAAACAAAAAACAGTTATCAATTTAATTAAATATAAGTTCATAGGAATTGCTGATGTTTTATTGCTGCTTTGCATGCACCCATTTTATTTCCTCATTCCCTGTCCATGTGCCTGTGATGGACCGTAGCCCTTCTCTCCAGCTTGGGCACAACTGGAATGGTCACATCAACTTCACTCATCCGTCAATGCAGGGCCTATTTTTTTACTTTGGTCCAGTCTCCCATGTTTGGGGAAATGACACTCTTCACTGCTGCACATAGAACAGCCTTTATCAAAGTTTAAAACAGTTTAATCAAGGGTCAAGTTCCAACTTGTAAACACACACCACACCCTATACTGAAAGCACAGGTGGTTTATTTGCTGGACTAACACATAAAGTGTTCCATTAAAGTGAATGGTAGCAGTCAACGTCTTTCATTATTACACTTTTAGAGGCAGTCACTCTGAACAAGCAAGCACGAGATGAGCTGACAAATTGTGGCCAACCAGGATGGAAAATTACTTCCAAAGCAAGCACTGTTGTACAGGGCACATTGATTGCAAAACAAATGCAAACACCACAAGAATGATGCTTTCTTTGGAAGGCATTGATAGGCAAGAAGCACTTATAAACCAGAGAAAGACATTTTGTTCTTCAATGCTTCAGAACCTGAAATCGCAGGGGCGTGGGGATGGGAAGAAAATCATGTAGACACGCAAAAAATATTGATGCATCCAGTGGGTGTCCTACAGTATCCTTTGTCCACCTAGACTTTTCTCTGATTAATTGAATGTTCTAGTAGTTGCCAATAAATTTGCCATCAAGTTCTATTACAAAAACAGGTGGCTAAGAAGTTGTTTTTCGGTTCTACCCAAAGTCATCTTAGTTGCTCTGCAGATGGTCTCGTGATGTTTTCCAAATAGCTGATAGTGACATGATTACATGTAGATACTTTCAAAAGTTATTCATTGCCCATTGGGCCTACAGAAAAAGGCCTTGGTATCGGATATCCACCTCCAGTGATGTCATCTTGTGGCAAGGGTCTGAGTTGCTTCATAGATTCTCTTCAGAAGATTGTCTGCTCTCTGATCAAATCTCGTTAGTAGAAG
The DNA here is from genome assembly GCA_963921515.1 of Calotriton arnoldi. Classification (NCBI taxonomy): domain Eukaryota; kingdom Metazoa; phylum Chordata; class Amphibia; order Caudata; family Salamandridae; genus Calotriton; species Calotriton arnoldi. The sequence goes on along the minus strand of CAWUFW010001531.1, from coordinate 397,366 downwards.
GGAGGGATACTTTTCACATCAAGCAAAAGCGACAGTTGTCCCGCCGCCGGAAGTGATGCCATAATTGACTATGACTTCCAGTCCTCTGGGGCTCCCTACCTCGGACTGCCGTCAGTGTGGGTGTGATGCCATGTGACCATGTGGGGTCAAGTGTTTTGTGACATTACCCTGGTCGCATGTTGGTCATGTGCCTGGGCCATGGGAGGGATACCTTTACACAGCAAGCAAAAATGACAATTGTCCCGCCTCCCCGGAAGTGAGGTGATCATTGACTGGCCCTTCCAGTCCCCTGGGGGTCCCTTCCTGGAACTGACGTCAGTGTAGGTGTAGTGTCCCATGACGGTGGTGGGGTCAAGTACAGACTCTATCAACGACAGCTAAAACCACAAGATATAGATGTCTTGATGAGGGGAACTCTGTGTAAAGCGCAGATAAGTGAGGCCAACACTGCCGTGGGGGGTTTCATGCCAATACACATTTTCCAGAGGAGTTGCTCCCACACCCCTATTATCTTATTGTCTTGCTTGTTACTGTTTACTTCAAATAATGAACTTTCATCCTCTGTTTTTTGTAATGCTTTTCTAATTAGCAACCAGGTGATTTGAAGTGAAACCCAAACCTCAACACATATTTCTGTGACACCCCTCACCAAAATGAGGCCTATGCATAATTAGAAAACGTCCCCTACCATGTATAAAAATGCCTCTCCAAGCAGCCTCTACACAGGAGCAATAGCAGAAAGAGCCACAAACCTTCTATTTTAGGTTTGAGGACCTTTGCAACCCCCAGCCAAAATAGAGAAAAAGTGCGGATCAGAATGGCAGGGCGCAACATGTTGCTACAAGTCAACTGTTACAGGTAAATAAGGGAGGGATACCTTCACACATAAAGCAAAAATGACAGTTTTACTTCCCCCGGAAGTGACATCATCATTGACCAGAACTTCCAGTCCCCTGGGGTCCCTCCCCGGAACTGATGTCAGTGTAGGTGTGGTGTCACGTGACCGTGTAGGATCAAGTGTGTTGTGACATCACCCTGGTCACGTGTTAGTCAAGTAGTTTATGGTCCTACAGTTGGGGTTGGGGCTATGCGGCAGCCCTCAGTGAACCAGAGCCCTTGGAGATCAGGTGTCCATGCTGTGATGTAGAGGTGTACGCCTCTTTTGGGGTGTTTTCAATACATATAAGGAGCTACTAAGCGGTCTATGTACCAACCAAGAGCTGTCCTACAGGAAGAGATCACCTTGTCATTATGAAGAGATACAGACCCCTCATCATAGGACACCCTTGGCTGGCGGTCAGGGCACTATCAATAGATATTATCGTAGCCTGGCACCAGAGGTAATGGAGCAGAATGCTCAGCAGAGCGTAGTTAAAGAGGCTGGTCATGACGTAACAGGCTTTAACGAGGAGACATGCCGCCGGCTGGAAACGCTCCGCCTCAACGACCCCAACCACACCGCACCCCAACAGATCCTACTCAACTGGACCCCACTCTGAAGCCCCCCTCAGACCCATATCCACACCACATCTTCCATAGAGCAGCCACCACCATCGCCCCCAAACTCTGCCACACCATAAACTGCTCCATCAAAACCACAACCTTCCCCGACGACTGGAAACATGCTGAGATCAACCCTCTGCTAAAGAAACCACTTGCCGACCCGACAGACCTTAAGAACTTTAGGCCATCTCCCTGCTCCCCTTCTCAGCCAAGGTCATTGAGAAAGCCATCAACACCCAACTCTCTGAGTTACTCGAAGCACACCACGACCTGGACATCTCCCAATCCAGTTTCAGAAGCAACCACAGCACTAAGACCCCACTTCTCGCTGCCACCAACGACATCAGCTCCCTCCTCGGCCAAGGCCAAACCACAGCCCTCATCCTTCTGGACCTCTTGGCCACCTTCGATAGCACCTCCCACGAGACTCCAGAACGCCGGCATCCGCAACAAGGCCCTGGACTGGATCCACTCCTTCCTCACCAGTCGAACACAACAAGTTAGACTACCTCCCTTCCTCTCCGAACCCATGGAGATCAGCTCTGCAGTACCCAGGGCTCCTCCCTGAGCCCCACCCTCTTCAACATCTACATGGCCCCTCTTGCAGCAATCGTCAGGAACTACAGACTCAACATCGTCTCCTACGCCGACGACCCACAACTGATCCTCTCCCTCATAAACAAACCCACAACTCCCACAGCAGGATGAAGGCCGTTGCTACCGGGATGAAAAACAGTTGCCTTAAACTCAACTCCGGCAAGACCGAAGTCCTCATCCTGGGACCCACCCCCTCAGCATGGGACAACTCCTGATGGCCCTCCAAATCGGAAACCCCGCCCACCCTCACAGACCACGCATGAAACCTTGGCATCATACTGGACTCCTCCCTCATAATGAACCATCAGATCAATGCCGTCTCCTCATCTTGCTTCCACACCCTTTGCCTGCTTCGAAAGACATTCAGATGGATCCCCACTGAATCCAGAAAAACGGTCACACACACTCAGCAGCAGACTTGACTACAGCAATGCACTCTACGCCTGCATCACCTAGAAACTCCTCAGGAAACTACAGAACGTTTAAAATGCAGCAGCCTGACTGGTCTTCGACATCCCCCACCGCAGCCATATCACCGAACACCTCCGAGAACTCCACTGGCTCCCAGTCAACAAAAGAATCACTTTCAAGCTCCTCACACACACCCACAAAGCTCTCCACGACGCAGGACCAGCATATCTGAACTACCGCCTCTCATTCCACGTACCCACCAGACACCTCTGCTCCGGCCAGCTGGCCCTGGCCACCGTCCCTCGGATCCACAAGACGAGAACCGAAGGAAGATCCTTCTCTTACATTGCCACCAAGACCTGGAACACCCTGCCTCTCCACCTCAGGTAATCCCCGTCTCTAACCTAGTTTGGGAAGGATCTCAAGACCTGGCTCTTTGACTGAACCCCAGTGCTCAGACCGTCCAGCAACCCCCATTGCCCTCCCAGCACTTTACAAACTCTGATTGATTGACTTTTGAGCAGGTTTACACTTTTGAGCAAGTTTACTACTTTTCATTATTCACAAAGCCCCTTTTGTAGTAACTTACTCTTTTGTAGTAAGTCCAAAAGTACACATGGCCAACCACTGGTAATGCAACACCCTCCCACAGAAAATATAGAAGGCAGTGACTGGTAAGTTGCTACACAAGGGAAGTTTGTGAGTACTAAAAAGTAGTAAACTTATTCAAAAGTGTAAGTTAATACAAAAGTGCAGTTTGTGAATAGCACTTTGTAGTAAGGTTTGTAGCACTACTGTAGGACTACAAAATGTACTACAAAGTGCAGTTTGTGAATCAGGTCCTCCAGGTCTTGGGCACATCTTTATACAAACAGCACCCAAGATTGCCGCCTAAGCCATGTGACTGCAGGTAGGCTCATGAAGTCTTGTGAATGCTTCTTCTGGAACTACTAAGTCATTCTTAATGTTCCTGATACATGCAGGGAGACATGGAAATGACTCTAAGGACAGAGCAGGTTACAAACTGGGCATCCATGACAATAAATCTAGAGGGGCAGGGCTACACACCTGCATCCACTACAACCAGAAAGTAACAGATCATCCCAAAATAAGCACATTTAAAATAAGCCCATATGTGAGAGTTACAGACACCCAACATCGTCCCTAAACAAAATCAATTATACTTTCACAACAAGTCCAAAAGATGGTTGAGACCACATAATAAAAACAATGGTTCCATCTAAGAAGCCAGTGTATGTCCCAAAATAAGTATTGGGATAGCATTATTTTTCCTTAGCAAACCTTCACATTTAGCATTCACATTCTATTTAAGCGCATTGAAATACCTGAATGATAACTTTTCTATACTTCTACAAAATCGTCTCCCTGTTAGAGCAGCAGAAGTTCACCTACAATTTAATTTCCCATTGCTTGCCTAGTCAAGTAGTGTGTCTAGACTGGTGAAACAATATATATTAGTTGATAGGCATGAATGCTAGGAGTTTATATCCTTAGACATGAGTTTTACTTTAGTGACCTTTAATTAAGCGACTCACTTCTATGTCTGGGAGACATTATCATCTTTCTATAATTCCATATCTGCCAACTGTTGCGTTTTTGAGAAGACAGTCCCGGCAAGTTGAAGACTGTCCCGGGTAAGTCACTATCCTGGGACAGTCCCAGCAATTGCACTTCCAGCCCTGCCAAGTGTGACACATCTCGCGTGAGCAACGTATTTTAAGTCACTGTGCAGCATTACCGCAAGTAAAAGGATTGTCATGCAAATCTGCCTAATGCCTGAATATACTGGAGGGAGTGTTTTTTTGTGCTTCTGATTTCTTTTCCTCCCACTTCTTCCCCCAGCTGCAGCTATCATTTTGAAGCAGGGAAGTGAAAGCAATGTGCACCCTCCATTCGGCCCAGAGAACAGCTACAGCACAAGGAGAAGGAACCACCAATCAGGATGGTAACTAAGGGGGTGATTAGGATGTCGGGCGGATCGCCACCGCCCGACATTTACCTCCGCCCGCCTCCCATTTTCCACCTGCCATATTAGTATGGCGGGGGGACCCCGGCGGACGGAAAGACCGTCCGCCGGTTTTCCGCCAGTCGACCAGTCGACTGTGCGGAAAAGGGGCTGGATATGGTGGTGTGTCTGCTAGACACCGCCATCCATATTACGAATGGGCAGCGGTGCAGGGCTTTCCATGGCGGAGACCCCACCATGGAAAGCCAGGCGGAGTTTGCTTCCGGGGGCCCATTGCGGGCCCCCAGGGAATTGGGGGGTGGGGGGTGCACATGGACCTATGGTATCCCCCTGCATTGTCATGGACATGGTGGCAGGCACCTCGCGGTGCCTGTCACCTTGTGCATGACAATGCACACAGTGCATTCCCAGCATTGTGGCTGGCGGTGCTGTGAGCACCACCCGCCACAATGCTGGGAATGGAGGATGCCACGGTGTCGGTGGCATCCTAATCACTGTTGCGGGACCGCCGCACCACTGGCGGCCGGTCCCAGCACCGCTAGGGTGGCGGGTGGGCGAAAGTCTGCCCGCCATCCTAATAGGCCCCTTATTGTCTCTGCTTCAGAGGGAAGAAAGCCAGGTCCTCATCTAGCAACCTCTAAAGTCTGAACAGGCGCATTTTGTGACCAAAAGATGAAGGTTTTTTTCCCGCCATTGAAACGCGGGCATTTTAAAACTTCCCATTGAAAGACGCTGTGGGGAGAAAATTTACGCAATAATAATGGCGATTGTTGGGTGCCAGAAGAGGGGGCTTCGCGGAGCCCCATTGCTTAGGGACGGGTAAAGCTCCTGTGGCACCCAGCTCTGAGGGGTGCAGTTCCGCTCTGTGTACACTGACTTTCGGGTCCGGCTGGTTAACGGGAGAAAGTGTTGCTGTCAAAAGAGCCCCCTCCCCCGTTCTCCAACTTCATGACCATTGGGACAAGGCTGACGCATCCAGTGTGAATGGTGGCAAACGCCCCCCCCCCACCCTCCACACCCAACTGAGGTGGTGAGGATGCAGGGAAAGGGGCAATAGCACCTTTAACTGTACAGTACTGGAAGTCTTCGATAGCGGCAGTTGGTTTACGGGGTGCAGTTTGACAGGTTTGGTTTTTTTTTAATCAGAGCTCCTAAGTATATGTGACATGTGACTCCTACAACTTGTAATCATCATTGTTTTAATGAACATTTCCAAGACTGATTTACACAGGTATGATTCATTGTCTCTGTGTAATGTGTCCATGATGTAAAGTGCTCTGACACCCTGCACTGGTACGAGCAGCGGTATAAAACAAATTAAATATTTATGACTGAGGGACTGTGGAGACATGAGGGGCACTGTTGGCCTGTGAATGTGAGGGAAGCTGTGGAGAACGAGGTCATGGGGCACCAAAATGATGGTTGCACTGGGCGCCATCAGCTAGTCCTAGGAGAGTGAGAAAGTAATTTCTTCCCCAGTGCTGTTTGAGATTGATAGCTTTGTACAGTGGCGAAGGTGTTGTTATCAGTCTTGACTGTATGTATGTATAAACTTTACTAGCACATTACTTATTTTATAATGCAAGTGACAATCCATGAGAGTATTTTAAGTAGGCAGAGTTAAATTATGCTAATTATGTGGGTTGGGCGGAGTGGGCGGAATGGGTGGAGCTTTGGGTCAGTGGTTGTGGTAACTTTTAAAGTAAGTAATTGATAGCGTTGCTGCAAAGTGTCCCTGGAATTTATTTTCAAATGCTGGCAACTATGTACCTCGTTTTCAGAGGAATTCACAGCAGGAGTTTTTTAAAAAATATAATAAGCTAGCTTTTCAGAAAAGAAATGTCTAAAAGTCCCTTATTTACATTTTTAAGCTCTTTTAATTTGACTTTCCTGTGTTTTGCTCCTTTCAATAGGAAAACCAAAAGCATCATGACACAATAAGGACTCAGCATTTGACACATCCTTACAAACTGAGGATAATGGATTATATGTCAAGACCCGCAGGCTAACATTATGCAATACCTTTGTTATTCCTATCACTCACAGCAGCTCCCTTAAAGAACATAAAACTTCACATTCCAGAGTTTTTTTAATGCTGCTGTTCCCTAAAATAAATGTCAGAACTTTTCCTGTTTGAATGCACTTTATGCATGATTATTTTTTAGCAGCCATCTGTGATATCCTTCATGAATCGTTGTTTGAAGAATAATATTCAGTTTGATCATTTTTTTTGCAGAGGGACATGTTTTTAACTGAGCATATGAATTTGTAAAAAAAATAGTTAGTTTCATGAAGTATGAGTTCATAGGAATTGTTGATATTTTATTGCTGCATTACATGTACCCATTTTATTTCCTCCTCCCCTGTCCATGTGCCTGTGATGGATAGTAGCCCTTCTCTCCAGCATGGGCACAACTGGAATGGTCACATCAACTTCACTCTTCAGTCAATGCAGGGCCTATTTTTTTACTTGGTCCCAAAAAAACAATCAGTCTCCCATCTTTGGGGAAATGAAACTTTCCACTGCTTCACGTAGAACAGAATTATCAAAGGTTAAAACATTTTAAACAATGGTAGAGTTACACCTCATAGACACATAGAGCACCCTAGACTAAAAGCACAGGTGGTTTATTTGCTGGACTAAAACAGAAAATGTTCCATTAAAGTAAATGGTAGCTGTCAGCGTCTTTCATTATTAAGGTTTCAGAAGCAGTCACTCTGAACAAGCAAGCACACGATGAGCTGACAAATTGCAGCAAAACAGGACAGAAAATCACTTCCAAAGCAAACACTGTTGTACAGGGCACATCAATTTGGCAGGCATTGAGAGGCAAGAAGCACCTATCAACACAAGAAAGTCATTCTGTTCCTGAAGGCTGCATAACCTGAAAACGGAGGGGTGTGGGAGTGGGAAGAAACTCATGTAGACACACAAAAAATACTGTTCTAGCCAGTGGATATCCAATGATATCCTTTATCCACCTAAACGTTTCTCTGATTAATTGAATGTTCTAGTATTGCCAATAAATTTGCTACCAAGTTCTATTAGAAAAACAAGTAGCTAAGACGTTGTCTTTCGGTTATAACCAAGGTCATCTTAGTTGCTCTGTGGATGGTCTCATGATGTTTTTTCCAAATAGCTGATAGTGACATGATTACATGTAGATACTTTCAAAAGTTATTCATTGTCCATTGGGCCTACAGAAAATGGCCGTGATGTCATCATGTGTCAGTGGACTGATTTGCTTAATCGATTTACCTCATAAGATTGTCTGCTCTCCGATCAAATCTTGCTAGTAGAAGGGAGGGATACCTTTCACATCAAGCAAAAGTGACAGTTGTCCCTACCCCGGACATGACGCCATCATTGACCAGGACTTCCGGTCCACTGGGGGTTCCTCCCTGAAACTGACGTCATTGTAGGTGTGGTGTCAAGTTACTGTGTAGGGTCACATGTTTTGCGACATCACCCTGGTTCGTGTTAGTCATGTGTTCTTCGTACTACAGTCGGGTTGGGGTTATGCGGCAGTCCTCAGAAAACCAGAGCCTTCGGGGATCAGGTGACCATGCTGTGATGTAGAGGTGTACTCTCTTTTGGGGTGTTTAGAATACATATAAGGAGCTCCTAAGCGGGGTATGCACCAAACACGAGCCGTCCTACAGAAAGAGCTTGCCTTGTCATTATGAAGAGATGCGGACCCCTCATCAAAAGGACACCTTCAGCTGGTGGTCAGGGCAGTATCGATAGATATAATTGTAGCCTGACACCAGAGGTGATGGAGCAGAACGCTCAGCAGAGCATAGTTGAAGAGTCTGGTCATGATGTCATAGGTTTTAACGAGGAGCTCTGCCATTGGCTGGAAACGCTCAGCCTCAATGATGTGCCGAAATGGATATGCCCTATCAAGCGTTCAAGCAGCAGCAGTGAAGCTTTGAGTAACTAATCAAATGTTGGAAACAATTTAATCGACATGGAAGATGCTGAAGAATCTATAACAATTCCTAACTCACCGGTCTATGAAGATATGGTGTTTCTGGAGGAAGAGACTGTAGTCATGCAGCAGCAGCGTGCAAGCTCAGACTCTGGTTATGCTTCGATGAACCTCAGCGAGTCTCAAGATTTCAGAGCAGCCACAGAGTCCCACAAAAATGGCGAGGTTAGTAAAATTGTTATAGTCACTTAGCATATATACAGTTATAATTTATTTGTATTTAATAGTTTATTATTCTTTCTGTTTTTGAACCGTAGAAAACATCAGCAAAAAGAAGCTCTGTAGAGGGGGTGCAGCCGAAGGTTAACTTTGTACATTTTTACTGCTTATGCTGTTCAAAATAGACTGAAAGTTCCACAAACCAAAACAAAGAGCTGTGTAAGAATTCTGCTTCTACCTATAATATCGCGATTTTCAAAAGGAGGCTCCAGACGTCCCCTCTGAGTCTATATGACGTGTTAAAGGTTTTGCTGCTACTGTTTTGAACGCTTATGTTAAACATGACTATTATAACCTCAGTTACTGGCATAAAATTAACGATCTGCAGTAAGAGGCTCATGAGTGGCTATATGCCTCACAAAGTATATAAACTGTCCAGGGTGGGGTATGATTTGTCAGAGGAAAAGAAAAATGTCCATCCTGATATGATTAATGTCTTGTCGACCACCCTCAAAGAGATTCGATGCTCAAGCAAGACAAGCTCAAAACTCAGGTGTCTGCAAGGTTTGTGTATGTATTTTGATACAAGGATGGTTGAAAGGTTCAAAGAAAGATGTGTGTGCGATATTTATTTAAAAACTTGAAGAAAAGGCTGTTTAGCCACACACAAGCTGTTTTAAAAATGTGGAGTCCCCCCATTATTGTGTCATTAATGCATTATTTAACATTACATACTTGCTCACTTTTAGGACAAGCATCGGAATGTCGGTGCGCAAGATGCTTCTGTGTTACCCCCGGGCTACATTTATATTGCCAGATTAATATATGTGTTGCTTAAAGAAAGAATAGCCAAAATACAGTCTGTAATGCTGCGCCATCTTAAGCTCGGTGAGCCTCCCATGACGATTCCGTGTGACAGCCCTATGTGCATAGCCAGCTGGTATGTCAATGCTTGGATGCCTACCATGGATGAATACTGGAACGCATACCAAGACTGCATGCAGGAGTTAATACTATAGCCGGGCAAACAGCTTACATGTTGCCTTGGAGGTTCTGACCGACGAGTATTTCAGAAATAAAGGTTTCATATTGTACGCCAGAGAACTGCACGATCTTTTGAATGCCATCAGTATCCTTAGCGTACAAAGTTATAGGCGAGGTGAACGTGAAGTCTTGTTAGAGCCGTTGAGTTTATTGCTCTAAAAATATCAAAACTTGTAATGCTGAGGCAAATTATCTGTAGGGTTCCTAGTAATATAAGTAGCATGTGTTGTGTTATGTATACGTAGTGAAACAGCCTGCAAACTATCCAACAGGGCCAAGAAGTGTACCATGAAATTGTAAATATAATGTCCTTACACAAAACCAGAGTCTTTCATTACATGGGCTGCATGGGATGAAGAGGTCTGGTTAAGGAAGCTTTATTACGATACAAGCGGGTTCGGAAGCTTTGGAAGTGCTGAAGCTCTATTTAGAAGGGCTCTAGTTGATAATATGTCAGTGAACAGAGTGCAGGTGAAAACGTGATTTTCTGGGGAAACCAGCCAGGAGGTGTTTTAATGCGCTGCTAGATTATCAATGGCAGGCAGACATAATCAGTCTACAAAATCTAGTCAAACATAATAACGGAGCTCAATATATATTAAAGGTCATAGATGTATTGTCCAAGTACGCCTTTGCAAAAGCGCTAAGCGATAAAGGGGGTACAAGCGTCACCAGTGCCTTTAAAAACATCTTCAGGAAAGGGCTAACCCCTCATAAACTACAAACAGATGATGGAAAATAACTCTTAAACAATTTGTTTCAAAAAGTTTCAAAACAACGCACTGTTCATCATTCCGTAACGCATGCGGAGGTGAAAGCTGCTGTTATAGAGCGTACCGAAAAAGGCGATCAGCACCCACCATACATCCAACTCATTCTGTTGATGTATTAAATAATGCAGGGTGTTGAATTATTTAGAGAAAAGACAAAGTAATGTTTTTATGGATTTCCCTGACTGAATGGAATATCATCGGTTAGGAGAAGTATGGAGCTTCTTTCTCTTTTCTTTAGTATAATATCAGGGATGGATGCCTACATTGGCTTAGATATTTTGCTTGTGTGAAACACTGACAAAGAGGGAAGAATGGAATTTTGACAAAGAAGGCAGGGATACCATGATCTAAATGGAGTCACACATAGACAATACATGATATATCAATGTTTGGACAAGGCGAAGAAATGTAATTTCTGTATTTTGGTTGAATTGCACCATACTCCAAGGTACTCTTTCTTTGGATATATATTTTTTTTCAAAGCTCTACACTTGCATAGTATAAATTAATGAGGCAACCATGTTTGAGTCAATAGAGAGAATTTTCTCTGAGCATTTGATGAGATCTTATACTAAATAGAGAACACAATTAATGAGAGAATAATGTTCTGTGCTCATTCTATGAACAGATAGAATTGATATACATTTGGTTGTAAGCCTTTCAACAAATCAGGCCAATTCCTGCCATATTAGAATGATCACAAATGTGTTATATGGAATGTTTAATTAATGTGGAAACTGATATTCATATAAGTTTACAATGTTATGAGAGCTAATAAAAAAGAATGAAATGAAAGTTCTAAATGTCTCCCAATATCTAATAACAAAAAGTCTTTTTAGGTCAATTAATAAAATTGTAGGTTGGGTAATAGGACTATGGTGAAATTTCTTGGAATTATATTGGCATTTATGCACAGCGAACATAATTGTCCTATGTCTACATATGGGCTATAATGTAAGTAAGCAAGTTTCATGGATCTTGTTGATCATTATGGCGTAGTGTGTTGCAAAATTATTTTAAAATTGTGTTTTTATTCTTGTTTGTATTGTTGTAGCCCTGATGAAGTCTCTGTTAAGGGATGACATGTGTTGGCTACAGGAAATTTTACAAAAAAGACAAGAAGTCATAAATAAAGGAAATCCTGATGAAAAACTGAAAAGGAGTCTGTGCCATATATAACAATTGTGTGTTACTGTGTAGCCTATATAATTAATTGAATGTATGGTGGGTGCTGTTCGCCATTATTTATTGTTTCTGTGGAACTTTGTTCCCGTATGGGAAGCTTGGAGGCTGGTTTCCTACATTGTTGCACCACAGGAGTGCACATACTTTATTAATGGTGATAGGTGCGATTCAGCTGTCTCAGCCTCTTTCTTGTAAATCATTTGTTATAGAGCGTTTTAACAGAACTTTAAAATCTAAGATGTGGAGATATTACATGGCCTACATCACCTACCGATATGTGAATGTTTTACAGGCTTTTATAGAGGTTTATAACACCAGTTATCACAGAAACATCAAAATGTTGCCCGTAGAGGTAATGACAGACCTTTCCTTAGAGGTGTGGAGAACAGTGTACGGGAGTCGCTTCACAGCTTGGGTAAAGAAACCTCTTTTAAAACAAGGTGATCACGTTAGGGTTTCAAAGTTGAAAGGGGTTTTTATGAAGGGTTACCAGCAGACTTTATTTAAGCGGCGAGATATTTATAGTGTAAATTGTGGAGCTTAAAGAAGGTATATATATTTACAGGTTAAAGGATGCGACGGGACAACAGTGGCTGGTGGCTTTTACAACGAAGAGTTACAAAAGGTACCTGATGATCCACACAGGGTGTACAGGGTTAAAAAGATTTTGAAATGTAAGGGAAGCAGGACTAACAGAAAGGCCTTTGTCAAATGGCGGGGGTGGCCAGTGAAATGTAAAAGTTGGGTACCCTACTGGAGTCTCTCTGAAGGTGACAAAATGGAGACAACGCCATTTTATATTACACTCCCATCCAACGCCTCCAAGGACATGTTCCCCGACAATCAAATTTCTAATTACAACATGAAAATTGGCTAAATCCGTCGACCTAAAAGGGGACTGGGAGGTAGCCCTAACCAAAATATAATACCCAAGAACATGGAATACATTTACAAGGATGAAGGCTAATTTAACATAAAGCGTGACCAGGACCCCTTGGGCATCCATGCTGGCTTTCCTCACGGCTATTACCCCACCATTGTAGCGGTTGTTGAGGCCATCAACAAATCCATAGCCAACATTGATACCTATTCCAATGTCCAGCTAGTGTTAGATAATGTTAGAAGAAAGGTGTTTCTTAAACCTCCAAATTGCGATACAGAGTTTAGGTGTATGGGTAAATTAAGAAGAGTTTTTAGTACAACACATAAATAGTCAGGTAGAGCCAGATCCTTTGTGCCCGATATTAACACGGGGTTTATACACTCTATGCGGCATATTCTCAAGGATCTATCGCCGAGTTATTGGCACTTCATTGCAGCCAAAGTCGCGAGAAATTAATCGCCCCATTCACAAGCTGGCGCTAACAGCCCATAACACCAGTTTACCTGCGAAAGCAGTCGCAAAAAACATCACCACAGCTGACCCCGGCAACTAACGCTAATGAGATGCAGAGTAGGCATACCCGTGCAAAAATCTGCGACAACACCACTCCACAACATTCTCAACGACCAGCCAGATCGGCGATAAGATCACAAAACATGCGATAAGGCGTGTTAGCAGCAGGAAATTAACACCTGCTCTTAACTGGTGTAAAGTCGGACGACAACCGGCACCAGACAAGGGAGCACAGCCCATAGCCACACATGAAGAACAACAGATGCCCTTGAGCAACCGATCATGCAGCCCTGAGCCCCAATAGGCCAACAACACCCACCGCCACCACCCACCAGTGTGTCTCCAAGAGGGCCCACCACGTTCCGGTGGGATCTCCAAGCCGGGGGCCCGTGACCATGGCACCCTCCACATCATGCAGCCCCGCACCGCGGGCCACCAGGTCACACACCTGATTCTGGGTCTTGATTTCGCAATGGCAGAGACCACATCAGTGCAGACGGCATCATCGCAGGCTGCACACCCGCTCAGCGCTTGAGGTGCCACTAACTCTGTGAACCGCGAGGCAACGCCACGTGGCAGGAGGCCCGCACTGCCTGCTGGGTCAGGCCTACACTGCAGTCCAGCAGGGCTCACACTGATCCTTGCCAGTCCGGACCGCCAGGACGGTGCATCATCGCAGGCTGCACATCCGCTCAGCACTTTAGGTGCCCCGATCTCACTGCACCGCAAGACACAGTCACGTGGCGGTGTGCCTGTGCCTGCCGCAGTGTATCCGGTGCCACCAAGTCTGTGCACCGCTAGCCATGGACCCTTAATGATTGAGTGCCGTGGTGCGGATGCCATCATGTCACCCCCGGCACTGGGCAATGTGAGGTGGCAGGGCCCTAGGCCCTCATGCATACATGAGAACTACACGGAGACACCCAGTTAGAGAGTGGAAATGTCATCCAGCAAGTGCGCCAGGCCCTTTTTATTGGCAGGGTCACATGTCCTGTGACTCCTGTGCTGGATGGGTGTGGTGTGGGTGTACACCAGCCATGAGGGAGTGGCTGTGGCATGCTGACAACTAGACCTGTGAGCTGCAGATCCCTACATTGAAGACCTTGGACATGTGGTGTTGTCGTCCCCCCGTGTGCGTAAGCAGAGTGGGCTGTCCTGGCGTATGCCAGTCCAGCGTAAGGGTGTGAACAATGACCCCGGGGCTCTGGGCGTGGTTCCGTCCTGGGCTGGACAAGGAAGTGACTAATGGATGTGTCTCTGTTGTAGTGTCGGCGCCACCCGGACCGCAATCGGCAATGTGTCACCCTGTGACAAAAGTCCCACAACATGAGCAACATGGACGTAAGGGGGAATCACTGACCCTACAATCATCCATACTTCCACACTTGAAAGATCATAGACATGACACATCTGTGTAAATATGAATGTTTATTGCACATTCAGTGGAGTGTTGCAGCTGGAGCAGTACAGAGCCATGCCAACCCCACTTTACATTGTTGGCCCGTGGAGGGCCAGCCAGAGTCGTTCAGGGAATGACAGGTACATCAGGAGAGGAGGAGTTCAGTCCGCAGTCTGATAGCTGTGTCATTGGTGACCAAACAGAATATGGCAGTCCATGTCGAGGTCCAAGGTGAGTGTCGCAGAGTGCATTGGGGGACAGTGGAAGGTGATGATCCAGAGGGCAGAACCAAGCAGAAACAGGCCACATGGCAGAGATGAATGCTACTGTGTCCTTCTGACCACGAAGGCAGATTCATCCTCATCTTCATACTCTGCTGTTGCATGTGCCTCACATGTGGGTGGTGGTGTTTTGTCTCCAGCACAGTGCGGCAGTGACACCTCAGGGGCCGGAGGTGGAATGTCTGCCGCACTGTGTGGCACTGACACATCAGGGGCCAGAGATGTGGATGCGATGGTAACAGCAGCATGCAGCAATGCCATGAGGAGGGTCTTTAGGGCCCCAGCTACCTCTCGCTGGTGTGCAGCCATGGCAGCCGCTCTTTCCGCCTGCGTCCGCTCCATGTTCTCCATGATCCTCTGCATGTATCCCAACTCCCGGGCGAGATCGCTGGAGGCACTCTGACTAGACAGTCGTTCTTGTTGCAGAGTCAGGACTCTAGCGATGTCAGCCATGGTCCGTTGGAGAGCATGGAGCGGACTGTGGGTGTCCGTTAGGGACTGTGAGTGATCCCTGATGGGACTTAGACACCCACGTATGGCGTCTAGTTTGGCTGCCAAGAGGTCGAACCCCACCTGCACCTGTTCAGCCAGCTTCTCCTGGCACCCCAACACACAGCGTTGGAAGGCCATGTGTTCATCGTGGGGGTCCAGGAACCAGGCGTGGTGGTGGGTGCTGCCTGCTGTGTGTTCTGTGCAGGGGGTGGGTTCTCCTCGCGGCAGCTGGGCTGCCCTGCTCCTGGAAGTGGGCTGCGGAGGCTCTCCACGAGCTGTTGGAGGGCGTCGGAGTCGAAGGTGTGGTGGTCCTCTTCGTCATCAGAGAAGGGAGGTTCGGACTGCTCCACAGGAGGTGTTGGATTTCCCCATGCAATGTGAAGGGGAGATGCAGTTTAACATTGTGTTCACATGTATGTTGACGCATTGTACATGTTTACATTCAGACTACATGACAGTGTACATTGTGACTGTTTGGGGGGAGCTGCCTATTTGATGCGGGACAGTGGACATTCCGACTACATCACGGATGTTGTACATTGTCAACTCACATTTCCCTGCAATGCCAAATGTGATTGGACAGTTTCTACGCACATGCGGCACCAGTTGTGTCCTCTGTTCTGTTGTGGACGTGTTGCGGTTTGTACCACATTGTTGTCAATGTTGATGTGCTCTGCATGTAATGTGTGTGTGCCGCATTTTGGGGGAGTCGCCCCTGCAGCTCTGATTTAGCTGCCCCTTATCCCTTACATGCGGTGTGCCTCAGGCTTCTGTGGTTATGCGGTGCTGAGATATTGCATACCTGTGTCCATTGGTCTCTTGGTGGGAGTTGGGGGTCTGGGGCATGGTTTGTCCGCAGATGTGCTATGCTTAATTGTGCATGTGTGCCATTGTGTCCATCTCCCCCGTCCCCCAGTCCCTGGTCGTTACTCACCCTGTTGCTGTTGTGTCTGGTCATGTTGAGCAGAGTCCGGTCCCCCAACTCCTGCCACCGTCTCCCCACTGATGACAGTGGACACCATTTCCTCCAGCTCCTCCTGTGGCGCTGGACTCCCACCTCCAGGCTGCATTGCTGCCTTCCGGTTGTTTCTGCTTGGTTTTGCGCTTCACATCATTCCAGCGCCTCTTGACCTCGTCCATTGTCCTCCTCAGCACTCCGACTGCATTCACCTTGTCCACGATGGTCTGCCATATTCCATTTTTAGTTGTCAGTGACACAGTGGAGGTGACGAACAGTGGTTGATGGTGTTCTATCACCTCCGTTATTAGGATCCTGTTTTCCTGCGGACTGAACCGCTTCTTCCTACTCTTCTTGTCCTTGCCCTTCCCTGACCCTGAGGTCACAGGCTGGTCCTCCGGGGGGCTTGTGGGGTTCTGGTTGTCCTCTGTACTTGCTCCGGATGCCTCCATTGTGCTTCGCTGTTGTTTGGCTTTTGTTTGTATGTTTTTTTTCTACTTTTATAGTGCATTTTCCCGCATGACGCGTGGGTATTGCAGGCCTGTGGCTGGTTTTCGCAGATTTTTGTATCGCGATTGGCGTCATCGCTACTATTTTCACGTTGGGGTTTCGGGTTTTTGCGGCGTCGCGTTGATTTTAACGCGTTCATTTGACGCGTTATCGTGTAACTATCGCATGGTACCACCGTGTTGGGAATACCACGTTAACACGGCGTTATTTTCCCGCGATGGACTGCGATGTTAAGAGTTGCGTTAAGCTGATTTTGCGGTAGTAATCACACGTTCTTGAGAATATGCCCCACTGTGTATAGTGATATTGTAGATGCGGAGGGTATCAGAGATAGTTATTCACCATTGTTAAGATGGGTCCAGTTGAAGGGGGTAAATAACACGATGAGTAAAACTCAATTTAACAAGGCTGGCTAGGTAGAAATTTCTAAAAAACCTTTTGACATTATATTGGTCATGATCTTCGATGATCAATCTGAGCCGGTGTCCTTCAAATACGGGAAAGTTATTGTTAAACTTCATTTAAGACTGTGACGCTCCAGTGAGTATTAAAAAGTCATCATGGTGATCATGAAAACATACATCGACCCCACTCTGCACAGGGATAATTAAAGACTCCAGGCAGGATATGGGGGACCACCATTCTTTCAAGGGGCCCCTGTTATGTACGGGGCAAGTCTGGGGGGTTTCTTCCATAGTTTGTTTAGAGGAGCCATGCCTTTCTTGAGAAGGGGCTATGAAAATGTAAAACCCCCATGTTAAAGCGGCGGCGGCTTACAACATTGCCCAGGATGTGGTGAGATCTGTGACTTCCGCTGTCACGAAGCGCATGAACAAATATGCCCAAGAAGGAGCAGGACTTGTGTACAAGCCGCACGCAAGTAACAGGAAGCGAAGGTCTTTGAGGCGTCGGGGTCCATCTGCTCCCTATAAAAAAAGGACTCCCAATTCAAAAAGGACTCACAAAATAAGATCTGCAAGGCTGAAGAGAGCCTTAAAGAACAAGGGAAAGTCTGCTAGCGTAAATATTTTTTAAATCCCAACAAGCTGAAACATGGCCTTCGTACATTGCGCACCGGGCAATTGCGCCATATCAAAGTTAGACCTGTTTTCTCTAAAGCCCACTCAGACCAGTATCGAAGACAGTTTCTTCATGGAAGTATCACCTCTAGCCACTTTGACCCTTTGGCCCCAATAGAGTTCTTTGTGTCAAGGAACACTGATATGTATCGGTATCTCAAAAATTTCTGCTGCATCTTGTTTTCAAAATCGTAAAAGCCGATGGGGCCAACATACCAGCTACTGCCAAAGTGGCGATGATCGCTTACCCCATCACGACCATGTTTAATCAGGTGGACATCACCCTTGGTGATCGACTCATCACGCAAAGTGATAACATGTGTGCCTACAGAGCATGCATCAAGAGTATTCTAAATTACAGCTGTGATGCCCTGGACACACATCTTTCAGCTGGGCTCTTCTACAAGAATTCTTATGCACATTTTGAAGACAAGGATCAAGGTTTTGTAAAAAGAGCAAGCTTTGCCGCCGGCAGTAGACAGTTTTACCTCCTCGGGCCTATACATTCAGGCCTTTTCTTCCAAGATAAACTGCTCATCAATCGTATCGATCTTAACATCAAACTTAACCACAAAAAGGACTCATTCTCTCTCTCTTATCAGTGGGGATGTGGAACAGTATAAACTGGTCATACTGTCCCTAGTTTGTTTGTAAAGAGAGTGAAAGTGTCACCAACCATCAGACCGGCTCACGCCAAAACTTTACAGTTATCAAACGCCAAATATGTTGTTGAAAGCGTAGCTCTTCAACATCCCAGCTAGTACCAGATTAACACAGCAGCAAAATTTATTTTTGGGGCAACTACCAAAAAGTATTTTATCATAGGTTTTGTCGACAACACAGCTTTTAGAGGTCTCTATGCCTCAAACCCCTTCAATTTCAAACACTACGACATAAACTATGCTGCGCTGTTCCACGAGGGGGCTGTGATACCTACAAAACCCTACACACCCAGCTTTCGAGACGCTAATTTTATCAGGGACTATCTGGGGTTCGTTTTGATAATAAGGAAGAATCTGAGGGACTCAGGAGATGTCGTGTCAAGAGAAGGTTATGGGACAGGCTACACGCTGGTCGCTTTCGACCTGACCGATGACCTGAAAGACGGCGACTATTACAGCTTGATCAAAAATGGAAATCTAAAAGCAGAAATATGTTTTAGTCACCCCTTGGCTGCGATTGTGAAAATGTTTGTATTCTCTGTATTCGATACCATCATTCAGATCGACCACGCCCAACAGATTTTGTTTGACTATATCTGAAATATTGTAAAATGGACACTGTTCAGATTTGGGATTTCTTAAGCCACCATAAACACTCTAAGAGATACTTTTTAGGTGTTTTTCCAAGTGATGGTCTACCTGGTGAAATAGGGTCCAAAAGACCCAGCACACTCATCTTTAACACAGATCTGCACTACAAGGAAGGACCTCACAGGCTGGCCCTTTTTTTTGTTAATGACATGATTACACTCTTTGACTGTGCAGCAGCGTTCCCACAGCATAGCATCTATACAAAACCTATATTCAAGTATGTAAAACAAAAGCTGCTACAAGGGTGGAGTATAATAAAATATAGGTACAGTATTCTCTCTCCATCAAATGCGGGGAGCATTGTATATATTTTATTAGTAAAATGTCGTTTACGATTTATTTTAAAGAAAACTCCAGGTCTACAGCAAGCGCTGTTAAAACAGAATACCTAGTTTGTCAAAAGTGGAAGGTTATGTAAACAACTTTTATGTGTAATGATGGATATCTAAAATAAAAGGCTAAAAAAACTTGAATGCAGACTCACCCTTTTTTTCTGACGCAAGGACACACATTTAAAAATGCTTTAAAAGATGACAGAAACAAGATGAGAAAATAAAAAAGATTATTAACAAAACTGGTTTTTTTGTAGTACAAGCAACACACTGATAAACTTACTAAAGAAATAAAAGAAGAGAAATGTCAAAATGATAACAACTGTTTTACCAGTTTCTTCTTAGAAATGAGGGACGATCTTTTATTACTAAGCTACTTGTTAAGGTGGCGCTTCTTCTTCAAAACATGAAACTAGCGCTCTGATATAGCTTTTAGGGTGTTTAGGGCGATTTCTGAAATGACAGCCACTAAATTGCCTGAAGCTGCGCACAGGATGGGCTTTCTTTGCTGGGGGTTAGCTGTAACTAGCAATTTTAGCAGGGCTAGATTATGCCATAGACGCGCCGACATGGCCAATGCCGGGTATTATAAGGTCTAGAGCGTAAATCTTCCTGGAGACTCTTTAACGATTCTTTTGATAGGCTTTAGGCTTGATTTTAAGTGGGTAAGCGACGGAGAGATCGGGTGAGAAAATACTAGTATGCAGTCTATAGTCTTTAGAGTATTGGGTTTTAAGTCTACCAGTAAATAATCGTGGGGTTTCTTGGTAGTGTCGCTAAAGGCTTCCAAGAACAACTGGGTGTTTCCTGGGTACATCTGTTTAGCTATAATGGATATCTGTTGTTAGTCACGGGGTTTTAAATAAAACCAGGTATTAGGCATTGAGAGCTATGAAACGATTGCTCTTACCCTTGTAAAAACAATTTCTGCATGATGTAACTGTTGTGCTTAAAAGACACCTCATAGTCCATGTAGGTATTAAGTAGGTTTATTCAAGATAGATGTTATGATGTAGAGCCCCACCAGGAGCAGCCTTCCTGCTGCTCAGCCCATCCTCCAACTGACTCTCTCACTCACCAACATTCCACAGCTACCTCACACACCAACATTCCACCACCACAGTCGCACTGGCTGAGCAGCAGGTATAACACATCTCCTTTCTTTACACAAATCACATTGGAATTCTAGGAAGAATGACAATAAAACTAATGCATGTAAAAGAACGACATATGAACTATTGAATGCAAAAGAATAGCATTAGAACAATTGCAAGCACATAAGCAATGTAGCAAAGGACTAATGCAAATGCATGAAACTAACAGATGCAAACATTTCACGCAACAACAAATATTAAAATGAGACAAGCAAAGAAAACACAGTGAAAGGTAAAGAGAATACACTCACATCATCTCCCTTTCTAACAAACCAAAAAAAAACACCCACACTACCACAACACTAAACCTCAAACCGAACCCTGATATTACAAACATGTCAGCTGACCAGGCTGACATAAAAGTGGTACGTAGGGCACCGACCACAGGTCGCGGTAGGGAACCATCAAAAACTTAGAAAGTGTGGAACACCACCCCACACGAACCATATGACATCTAAATTGCCCTTCACCCAGACCCGAAGTAAGGGTGGAAAGTGTGGAACACCACTCCACACCGAACAATGTGGCATCTAACTGCCCTTCACCCAAACCCGTAGTAAGGGTGGTAAGTGTGGAAAATCACTCCACACCAAACATGTAGGAAGATTGAAACAGCAATCACAAGTGATAAAAAATGCTCACACTCCAAAAATCTGGCTTACTCTCTGCCCTTCACCCATACCCCATAGGCAGGGTGGAAAAACGCTACAATCCTATGTACTGTGGCTTCACACTGCCACACAACACTAACAAATTTTGGCATCTCCACTGCCCTTCACCCTTACCCATAGTAAGGGTGGTAAGAGTGGAACAACACACCACAGTAAACAAGTAAAAACAGAAAATAGGCTTCTACTCTGCCCTTAACAACAGCAACAAACCCAAATAAGCAAAAGAAAAAAACGTATGCACTGCACCAACCCACGATTGCAACTTAACCCACACCCCATAATGCACAACATCATAAAATATAAAGTTAGAGATTCCCTCTCTGAAATGAAAAACAAGGCACTCTCCCAACACAAACACTGGCGTGCCAGTGAAGAAAGTATTCTGCACACAAACATTGCAATCTCTGAAACAACAAAATATAGTAGTGATACCACACCATAGAAATCAATTAGAACACACTGTCCAAAATCTCCAAAAACTGCTAAAGTAGAAAATAATAAATGTTCCTTTCCTAGTTTTGCTAAGAAAGACTCCATGTAAGTAAATGGAGAACTACACACAAAATGAATGTAAAAAAAAACCAGCATGTCCCCACAGCAAAGATGTAAACTGCCCACAAACCCCAAAACAAGTGTATATTTTGCTGCAGAAGAAGTGAAACTTGTTTCTTCATACATATGTTAAATAATAAAATTCTTCATGCATTTAAAACATAGACACCAGGAGTTAAGGTCTTCCATGTTCAAAAAAACAACAACAACAGGTCGCTCCTTAAGAAATAAAGTCAAGTCAGGTAAAAAAAATCCTCAGCAGAAAATAAGTACCGATGATGGGGTCGCTCACCGTTCCCAGAACTGTGCGCATGTATGAAGATGTTACAAGAAGCCACCAATGGTACCTTTACTCTAAAAGAAATGGAGGAGCAGAGCACTGGGATCAACCCGCACTGCACGCGGTTGACAGAAAGGGATCCAAGACTTGCTGGAGGAAGCAGGACACACAGTGGCTTGTGCACTACCACCAACCCCAATACGGCGGCACGCTGTCACGCCAGCGCAGGATGGCTCACAGCGCATCCGTTCAGCAGGGCGTCCCTCAGCAGCCATCAGCTGTGTAGAAGCAACGACGTCAGAGTCCCACGGAGGTACTGCATGACTCCAGGTACAGGTGATGAGCACGCGCTCGAATATAAAATTCAAATCGCAGCAAAACGGTTCAACTGGCATCGTAGTGGGCATGTCTTTAAAGTAAAGACAAAATACATTAAAAACAGAATTAGTCTCACCCTCGATGGCAATAGGCCTCATGCTCGCAAAGCAAACACAAATGATGGTCTCCACCACTCATGTAAATCTCAGCTCCCAGCCGCACGCCAGTGACGGTCAACTATAAAAATGCTGTACTACTTTGCCCAGCCGCACTCCAGTGACGGTCAACTATACAAATGCTGTACTACTTTGCTGGAAAGATCCTAATTTGAACCAAGATTGAAACAGTAAAAAGTCGTAGTTTACGAACAGAGTTCCTTCATTCTTGCCAATGTAACCCAGGTTGTAGCAATGGCAACGGAGGTAGTCAAAGTGTACAAGTCAAATGTCTGCTTCATGAAAGGGCTTGCAACGCTGGGGTCCATTCTTCCTTGAACGATTTGCACTGCTGGAGTCCAAGCTTCAACTTAAAGCCACAATATGTTACACCAGAACTTCATGCGCATTGTCACGGCTGGCAATGAATGAAAACTGATTAACACCCTGGGCTGTCCAGATGACAAGGACACTGGTGGGGCACATGGCGTTTGAAATCTGTCTTGTACACTTCACCATAATTTCCCAGCACTTCTCTAGACACTGTTGCTTGTCTCTCAGTTTCTCCATGTTTTTCTTCACCAAATCATATCCTGTAACTTCAATCTGATTGTTTCCTCTCTCAGTCCACTTGCATGCGTAGTTCTTCTTCAAAATAGTTGACAAAATGTAGTGAATAAAAGACGCCTCGTAGTCCATGTAGGTATTAAGTAGGTTTAGGGTTTACAACGCTGCCATTACATCGCGTTCCTTTACAACGCCGGCATTACAATGACCGCGTTGTTAGAACGCGATGCCTTTACATCGCAAGTTATTAGATCGACTTGCTGTAGGGGGTGCTCTAACCTAAGGAATAGTATAAGTTACTATTCCAACACCTTCCCTACTGTTGTTCAGGCGGGATTTGGAATAGTAAATTATACTATTCCTAAGTCCAGCGCACACCCTACAGCAAGTCAATCTAATGACTTGCGTTGTAAAGGTATCGGGGTGTAATAGCATGCGATGTAATATGCTATATTCGTAGGTTTATTCAAGATAGATGTTATGATGTAGAGCCCCACCAGGAGCAGCCTTCCTGCTGCTCAGCCCATCCTCCAACTGACTCTCTCACTCACCAACATTCCACAGCCACCTCACACACCAACATTCCACCCCTGGCCACACTGGCTGAGCAGCAGGTATAACAGTAGCAAATGCTTAGATTGCGATGGTGTGAATATTGAGTAACTGAGTTCTCTAGTTCTGGGTGATCCCCCACCTTTGCGCATAAGAACGTCTAAATCACAATGTTTAAAAGGTCTGTAGGTAACAAGGTATCATCACTGAGATTACTGGGTATACCTTCTATAAATTTTATGTGCAGGACCCTTAGGGATAGTTGCATATAAAAATATTGCCAGCAAGAAAAAAGCCAGATAATATTGTTAGGGGTTTGGGATAAAACATTGGGAGCATTTTCCAAGAGTTTCTTTATCAAGTAGCTTTTACCACAATTTGAGGGACCTGCTAAAATGCAGGAAAAGGGGTGTTGCAGCCTAGGGTTGCAAGACTCTAATGTAGCTTTAATAACCATACGGTAGGGTTTTAAAGGGGCATATTTACAATGAAGTGGCAGAGCGTGGTGATAGCCTCCTTGGCTTAACGCCATGCTTTGCCACTTCTGAAACGCAGGGCTGCACCATATTTACATCAGTATGGTGCAGCCCTGCTTTTTCCTCTGCGCTGGCGTTAAATTTAGCGGCCTAAGGCCAACGCAGGCACCCTTGCGCCATGGTGCAAGGGTGTCTGCATTGAGGGGAAGATTGTTTATGTGCAGGAAGGTAGACATAAACAATCTTTAAATTATGCTTTGTCACTTCTATGTGTGCTGCTTAATGCAGCACACATAGTGTGAGAAGTTGGCCTGGCATATGCTGTCCACTAATTATAGTGGGCACCTTGCACCAGTCCAAATCGACTCTTATGGTAGATAGGTTAAAGACAACCTTATTGAAAGCTATCCTAGTGGTAGCTATGGAGAGCAGCCTTCAGGCTAAGTCTTGAAGGAATGTAAAGCAGCTTGTTTTACCAGTCTATAATCTCTTGAGTGACCAAATGAAAGAGCACCACACCAGGTATATATTCAAAATATATGTATTTATTACTAAACACACCCCTCTAGTCTCTTTATGAGGCTAGAGTTCGAAGTACATAAGTTATAAGATATTTAAACACAGTAATAGCACAAATACACGTTTGGGCCCTAGGGGCGTACCAAACCATATACCAATAAAGTGGTATAAGAACCACGACTGAACTAGACACTAGGCCTAGAGCCTCTAGAAGTGCTTGGACCACAAGGAACCACCCAAGGTAGTGACACAGGGGACCCACGGGGGACGCGTGCAGTGTAAATACACAACCGCGATACGCCGTTTACTTCTATGGAGAAAGTCGCGGTCAGGAAATTAAAGGAAAGGGACACTTAGAGGAGGACTAGGAACAAACCCTTTGAGATCTAGGACTTTGAAGAGTCTCTACCCACGGGAGCACTGGAGTACTCGTGTTACCTCACCCAGGGAAGCCGGGTGCATAGGTGCCGTTCGGGGTCGGGTTTCGCTGTCGATTCCTATGAAGATCTGCTGCAAAGTGCTGCTGGCGACCAGGAGGAAAGTGTCCGGGTGGATCCAAGAGTGGATCGAGGATCTGAAGTACCTGAAAGCAGAGGGGACAGAGTCTGGGTCACTAGCCAGTGACCAGGAAGGCGATGAGCAGATGCCCACCGATGTCGGGTGCTTCAGGTGCGTCGTCGGTTGTCTTGACTCCACAGTCACGAGGTCCAGGAGGCGTTGTCGGCGTCCAGGAGCAGGATTCGGACTGTACCACGACGTCTGCTGCTTGCTGAGGTGTCGGCGACCGGATTGGACCCAACAAGCCTTGGCAACAGCAAATCTCGTGGAAGTGAAGAAAAGTCGATGGCGCAGACCAGCAAGGGCTGGGGAACTCACCCAGCGAGGGTAAGTCAGGGCAGGCCTGGAGCAACCAGGGGAGTCCTTTGGTTTCTTTAGAAAGTCTTCTGGGGACCCCCGAGCCGGCTGGCAAGGGATCGCGAAGACACCTCGGTCGGAATCACTCAACAGGGGCCCACGGTCACTCGGGACAGTGTAGGCCTCTGAGCTTCGGAGGGATTCCTGCTGGAGGCCAGGACCACACGTGATCCAAAGCACAAGTTCATAGAACGTTGAGAAGGGGTTGCACTTGACAATAGTGCACGGTACCCAGGGGTCGCGGTTCCTCATCACTCGTGGGGTCCACTTGCCTCAGCTTCGCTGGGGACTCACGATGGCCTTGGAGAAGTCAGGAAATCCACTTCTTGGGCTGCAGGGACTTCGGACTCCGGCGGGAGCGGCGTAGTTTGCGACTGTTGTTGTCGTTTTTGGTGCCTGCCAAGCAGGGGAGTCACTCCTTGACTCCAAGGGAGATTCTTCAGTCCTCTAATCGTGATGTAGAGCGTCGAAGGTCCAGGATTCAGTTTCAAAGTTTAGTCCAGGGATATCTAATCTTGCTGTGGCAAGGGTTCCCCATTTTAACCAGTAAAACAGGGAGGGACTAACTCTATGACCCCACCTATGGGAGGGTCAAGGGAGGGGTGGCTACACCCACTTCCCTTTGTCCAGTTTCGCGCCAGAGCAGGGGCAGGTAGCCCCTGAGCTGGTTTGAACTGGCATATGCACAGAGGAGCCTTTTGCTCCCCCAGTGCAGGACTTCAAAGCACTCTAAGAGTGCACCCACCCAGCCCCAATACACATTATCCTGTCTGGGGAGGTGGTCACACCTCCCTGCAACAGGAAACCTATTGTCCAGGCCTCCCCTGCCGGAGTTTCGTCCAGCAGCAGGAGGCCAGACTTGTGTCTGTGGCAGCAGCATCCATTTTGTGATGCCAGGGCTTCAGAAAGAAGTTACCGGGTAAGCCAGAGTTAACATGTCTTTCCCTCTAGAAGGGTGGAATGCTACCCCCGCCACCAGGATTGGCTGGGGGTAGTATTCCAAGATGTTTGACACCAAACACGACATGTTTAGGTGCAGCCATTCCAAAGTTAGCATTTTACCGCAAGGATATAATGCGCTTAAGAGTATATGGTCAGGCTGCACTACAAACAGCATCAGAGATGGTCTCCGAACGCTGCAGAGGGGCCCTGCTCACGCAGGGACACCCTCTCACATAGGAACCACGCACTCTGCCTTTAGGATTGATAAGGCCTGCCTTAGGAGTGACTTATAGGTTTATATGTGTGTATGTATTTCGTGATATAGGTAACCTATATCACAGTAAGGGGTGCATGCACCACCTTACCCAGGCTGCAGTAGCAGACCTGTGGTGTCAGTTTGGATGGCCTTCCAGGGGTGGCATAATACATGCTGCAGCCCCTGGCAGGCCTCTGAGGTACCTATGCCCTTGGTACATAGTATACCATATACTAGGGACTTATAAGGGCACTCCAGATTCCAATCAGAGATGTGCCTAAGGCACATGGAAACCATTTTACAGAGAAAGCAGATAGACTGGGGCCCTGAATAGCAGGATCCCAGTCCAACTAAGTCATAAACCAGCAAAACACCATAAAAAAAAGTGGGGGCAACCATATAGTCAGATTCCACCTTCCTACACATAGAAGTTACAAAATGTCATTTTTTTAAAAAGATTGTTTATGTGTAGGAAGGGAAACCTTCCTGAACATGACCAATCAATGGCCTTTTGCGCTTTCTATGTGTGCTGCACAACGCAGCACACATGGAAATAGTAAAAACGAGGAAAAATAAAGCATTTCTCCTTGTTTCGCCTGTTTAAGACCAGGTTTTCCCTGGTCTTCATTTTTGTGGTGCCTCCTATTTATGCTGCCCTTGTAAATAGGGGACAGTGTCAAAATCAATGGGTGTTGCGGTGGAACGCCCACCGCAATACCCATTGCCCTCCCCTTTCATGCTAAGTACAGCGTGAAAGGGTGCCTTATTTACAAGGCTTCGTTAAGCCATGTTAAGTTTCTGTGGCGATAGGTGCTTGAAATATGCACTATAGTCTTCTGTCAGGACCCTCTTATCAAACACTACGTGCAAGGTTTTATGCAGCAGCTGGGTTGTAATTTCCCACCCTTTCTGGACCGGACTATGCTAGATTGCTTTACAACGATTATTTTATCATTTTCACAATCGTTGGAGGTTGAGCATTTGTTCAACAGATCTTTTAGACTGTCAAAATTGATTTTGACAGTGTTGTTTAGATTTAGGGTGATGCCTTTGATCTTTATACACACTGCATTGTTATATGTTTTGTAAGAATATGTTTTGGGTCCAGATGGGGTGAACTCAATGATGTACTCATCCTTTTCTGGCTCGCTGGTCAAATCACCTAGATAATAACCGAGTGGGGATATTCATCCTCTAGTTTGCGATACAGACACCGTTCCTGAAGTTTATCCATCCCATTGTGAAGCTCCAAACGAGCGTGCGCTGTAGAGAAACAGGCTATGAAGATGTTTATATTGTTACATGTTGTGGGGTACTCTTTTGTGTATTTCAAACAGAGAGCTGCGGTCTCGTCATCAATAAACTTGCAGCTGGACACCTTGTAACAAGGTGCAAAAAGATAATCAAACAGTTCATCAGGATCTGTGTTGTTGGTAGTGTTTGGTAAGTTTGTACGCTGAGCGAATTTTTCCCATATTGAATTGAGGCAGAGCTTAGCTAACTGCCTTCTTGCGAGTTTGAACTCTATGGACTCGGGTCCTAAGCATATTCCTTCGTGAACATATTAATCATCAATGTATTTTTGCTTTGAGGCATAGCTAGTGCACCATTCTGGAAACTCCGATACCTCCTGCTTGTCTCTGAGAAAGAAGTTAATATACTCAGAAAAGAGTTGGGTTGTGGTCCTCTGAAAATGCTAAACTTCATGTACTCTTCTTAGCTGGAATCCTTTCTTTAGGGCCGCCTGTACCTAAATGCTACACCAGGTCCCTGTGAGCATCCTTTGCTCTTCAGGTTGTATACATTCGCTAGTCTGTTTACTTTCAGCACGTGTTCAACACAGGAGGAACATTAGCTTACCATCTACTCTGTAGGGTAGCGCAGGGAAGTAAAGCCTCCTTGAAGGTTATATTTGACATTTAACTAGACCAAAATATTTGTCTATGGCATTAACCCCTTCGCTGCTAGGCCTTTTCCCACCCTGTGCTAAGCCTTTTTTTGGCATTTTGGGGTAGTGCGCGCTTAGGCCCCTGTAACTTTTTGACCACATAAGGTATCCACGCCAAATTTGCGTCCTTTTTTTCTAACATCATGGGGATTGTAAAGGTACCCAGGGTTTGTGGATTCCCCTGGAGGGGACCCAGAAATTAGCCAAAATACAGCAAAATTTTGTTTTTTTGGGGAAAAATGCGAAAAAGGGCTACAGATGAAAGCGTCTTGTTTTTTCCCTGCAAATGGCATCAAAAAGGGGTTGTGGTGCTGAAATCACCATCTTCCCAGCTTTCAGGGACAAGCAGACTTTTGTCAGAAAACTAACTTTTCTTACACAGTTTTGGAATTTTCTGGGACATAGCCTATTTTTGCTATTTTTTGTGCTTTCAACCTCCTTCCAGTTAATGGTAGAAATGGGTATGAACCCAATAATGGATCCTGGAAAGCCATACATTTCTGAAAAGTAGACAAAATTCTGAATTCAGCAAGGGGTCATTTGTGTAGATCCTTAAAGATTTCCTTATAGAAACTAACAGTTAAATAAAGGAAAATATGAAAATTAGTTGAAAAAAACAGCCATTTGTGTCAACGTTTTCACCTGTAACTTCTTCTAATTATGACAGCTATTTGAAAGCAATATACCGTTATATCCGCTGGACCTTTCTGGTTGTGAGGATATATAGGACTTGTAGGTTCACCAAGAACCCGACGAACCCAGAGCCAATAACTGAGCAGCATCTTGCAATGGTTTTTTATTATGTACCGGGTATATAGCAATTATTTTGGGAAAATGTATACATGGAAAAATTGTTATGAAAGACACCTATGTATTTATGAAATGGGAACAAAATGTAGATTTTAGAAACAGTAGATATTTGCACATTTCCGAAATTGGGAGTACCTATACTAGCATGAGAATTATAGGTCATTTTTCAAAATGACTTATTTTTTACACATTGTCTTTCATTTGGAAGGCAGAAATGCATCGAAAGTCAATAGGTAATAACAGTTGCTCTACAATTCTGTGTTACCCTAAGTCTCCCGATAAAAATGGTACCTCACTTGTGTGGGTAGGCTTTGTGCCCACAACAGGAAATGGCTCAAAATGCAACGTGGACGTACCACATTTTCACAATGAAAAATTACTCTTTTTTTGCAAAGTGCCTAGCTGTAGTTTTTGAACCCTAGCTCTGCGGGCACTTAGGGAAACCTAGAAAACATTTTTGAAAACTAGACACCCAGGGGAATTCAGGATGGGGTGACTTGACTGGCTCTCACCAGGTTCTGTTACCCAGAATCCCTTGCAAACCTAAAAAATTGGCAAAAAAAACACATTTTCCTCACTTTTCTGTGGTGGAAAGTTCTGGAATCTGCGTGGATCCACAAAATTCCACCCACCCCGCGTTCCCCAAGGTCTTCCAAAAGAAATGGTACCTCACTTGTGTGGGTAGGCCTAGTGCCCGCGACAGGAAGCAGCGCAAAACGCAACGTGGACGCACCACATTTTCACAGTGAAAAATGACCCTTTTTTTGCAAAGTGCCTAGCTGTAGTTTTTGAACCCTAGCTCTGCCGGTACTTAGGGAAACCTAGCAAGCCCTATACATTTTTGAAAAGTAGACACCCAGGGGAATCCAGTATGGGGTGACTTGACTGGCTCTCACCAGGTTCTGTTACCCAGAATCCCTTGCAAAACTAAACAATTGGCAAAAAAAACACATTTTCCTCACTTTTCTGTGGTGGAAAGTTCTGGAATCTGTGTGGATCCACAAAATTCCACCCACCCCGCGTTCCCCAAGGTCTTCCAAAAAAAATGGTACCTCACTTGTGTGGGTAGGCCTAGTGCCCGCGACAGGAAGCAGCGCAAAACGCAACGTGGATGCACCACATTTTCACAGTGAAAAATGACCCTTTTTTTGCAAAGTGCCTAGCTCTAGTTTTTGAACCCTAGCTCTGCCGGCACATAGGGAAACCTAGCAAACCTATACATTTTTGAAAAGTAGACACCCAGGGGAATCCAGGATGGGGTGACTTGACTGGCTCTCACCAGGTTCTGTTACCCTGAATCCCTTGCAAACCTAAAAAACTGGCAAAAAAAACAAATTTTCCTCACTTTTCAGTGGTGGAAAGTTCTGGAATCTGTGTGGATCCACAAAATTCCACCCACCCTGCGTTCCCCAAGGTCTTCCAAAAAAAATGGTACCTCACTTGTGTGGGTAGGCCTAGTGCCCGCGACAGGAAGAAGCGCAAAACGCAACGTGGACGCACCACATTTTCACAGTGAAAAATGACCCTTTTTTTGCAAAGTGCCTAGCTGTAGTTTTTGAACCTAGCTCTGCCGGCACTTAGGGAAACCCAGCAAACCTATACATTTTTGAAAAGTAGACACCCAGGGGAATCCAGGATGGGGTGACTTGACTGGCTCTCACCAGGTTCTGTTACCCAGAATCCCTTGCAAACCTAAACAATTGGCAAACAAACACATTTTCCTCACTTTTCTGTGGTGGAAAGTTCTGGAATCTGCGTGGATCCACAAAATTCCACCCACCCCGCGTTCCCCAAGGTCTTCCGAAAAAAATGGTACCTCACTTGTGTGGGTAGGCCTAGTGCCCGCGACAGGAAGCAGTGCAAAACGCAACGTGGACGCACCACATTTTCACAGTGAAAAATGACCCTTTTTTGCAAAGTGCCTAGCTGTAGTTTTTGAACCCTAGCTCTGCCGGCACTTAGGGAAACCTAGCAAACCTATACATTTTTGAAAAGTAGACACCCAGGGGAATCCAGGATGGGGTGACTTGACTGGCTCTCACCAGGTTCTGTTACCCAGAATCCCTTGCAAACCTAAAAAATTGGCAAAAAAACACATTTTCCTCACTTTTCTCTGGTGGAAAGTTTTGGAATCTGCGTGGATCCACAATATTCCACCCACCCCGCGTTCCCCAAGGTCTTCTGAAAAAAATGGTACCTCACTTGTGTGGGTAGGCCTAGTGCCCGCGACAGGAAGCAGCGCAAAACGCAACGTGGACGCACCACATTTTCACAGTGAAAAATGACCCTTTTTTTGCAAAGTGCCTAGCTGTAGTTTTTGAACCCTAGCTCTGCTGGCACTTAGGTAAACCTAGCAAACCTATACATTTTTGAAAAGTAGACACCCAGGGGAATCCAGGATGGGGTGACTTGACTGGCTCTCACCAGGTTCTGTTACCCAGAATCCCTTGCAAACCTAAAAAATTGGCAAAAAAAACACATTTTCCTCACTTTTCTGTGGTGGAAAGTTCTGGAATCTGTGTGGATCCACAAAATTCCACCCACCCCGCGTTCCCCAAGGTCTTCCGAAAAAAATAGCACCTCACTTGTGTGGGTAGGCCTAGTGCCCGTGACAGAAAGCAGCACAAAACACAACGTGGACGCACCACATTTTCACAGTGAAAAATGACCCTTTTTTTGCAAAGTGCCTAGCTGTAGTTTTTGAACCCTAGCTCTGCCAGCACTTAGGGAAACCTAGCAAACCTATACAATTTTGAAAAGTAGACACCCAGGGGAATCCAGGATGGGGTGACTTGACTGGCTCTCACCAGGTTCTGTTACCCAGAATCCCTTGCAAACCCCAAAAATTAGCAAAAAAAACACATTTTCCTCACTTTTCTGTGGTGGAAAGTTCTGGAATCTGCGTGGATCCACAAAATTCCACCCACCCCGCGTTCCCCAAGGTCTTCCGAAAAAAATGGTACCTCACTTGTGTGGGTAGGCCTAGTGCCCGCGACAGGAAGCAGCGCAAAACGCAACGTGGACGCACCACATTTTCACAGTGAAAAATGACCCTTTTTTTGCAAAGTGCCTAGCTGTAGTTTTTTAACCCTAGCTCTGCCGGCACTTAGGGAAACCTAGCAAACCTATACATTTTTGAAAAGTAGACACACAGGGAATCCAGGATGGGGTGACTTGACTGGCTCTCACCAGGTTCTGTTACCCAGAATCCCTTGCAAACCTAAAAATTGGCAAAAAAAACACATTTTCCTCACTTTTCTGTGGTGGAAAGTTCTGGAATCTGTGTGGATCCACAAAATTCCACCCACCCGCGTTCTCCCAAGGTCTTCCGAAAAAATGGTGCCTTACTCGGGTGGGTGGCTCAAGTACCCGCGACAGGCAAGGGCCCACAACGTATTGAGGCGACCTCAAAATGGCCTATCACAAAACGACCTGGTTTTGCAAGGGGGTCCCATGACGTTTTGGCCCGGGGCTCGGCGGCCACCTAGGGAAACCTAGCAAACCCACACATTTCTGAAAAGTAGACACACAGGGGATTCCAGGGAGGTATGGCTTGCGTGGATCCCCCAACATTTTCTTACCCAGAATCCCCTGCAAACCTGACATTTTGCTGAAAAAATCCCTTTTTTCACACATTTTTGTGAGGTAAAGTTGTGGCATCACAGGGCTGACACAAATTTCCTACCACCCAGCGTTCCCCCAGGTCTCCCGATAAAAATGGTGCCTCACTCGGGTGGGAGGCCCAAGTACCCGCGACAGGCAAGGGCCCACAATGTATTGAGGGGACCTCAAAATGGCCTATCACAAAACGACCTGGTTTTGCAAGGGGGATCCCATGACGTTTTGGCCCGGGGCTCGGCGGCCACCTAGGGAAACCTACCAAACCCACACATTTCTGAAAAGTAGACACCCGGGGGATTCCAGGGAGGTATGGCTTGCGTGGATCCCCCAACGTTTTCTTACCCAGAATCCCCTGCAAACCTGACATTTTGCTGAAAAAATCACTTTTTTCCCACGTTTTTGTGTGGTAAAGTTGTGGCATCATGGGGCTGACACAAATTTCATACCACTCAGTGTTCCCCCAGGACTCCCGATAAAAATGGTGCCTCACTCGGGTGGGAGGCCCAAGTACCCGCGACAGGCAAGGGCCCACAACGTATTGAGGCGACATCAAAATTGCCTATCACAAAATGTTTTGGGCCCTTGCCTGTCGCGGGTACTTGGGCCTCCCACCCGAGTGAGGCACCATTTTTATCGGGAGACCTGGGGAACGCTGGGTGGTAGGAAATTTGTGTCAGCCCCATGATGCCACAACTTTACCACACAAAAATGTGTGAAAAAAGTGATTTTTTCAGCCAAATTTCAGGTTTGCAGGGGATTCTGGGTAAGAAAATGTTGGGGGATCCACGCAAGCCATACCTCCCTGGAATCCCCCGGGTGTCTAATTTTCATAAATGTGTGGGTTTGGTAGGTTTCCCTAGGTGTGGCCGCAGAGCCCCGGGCTAAAACGTCATGGGACCCCCCTTGCAAAACCAGGTCGTTTTGTGATAGGCCATTTTGAGGTCGCCTCAATACGTTGTGGGCCCTTGCCTGTCGCGGGTACTTGGGCCTCCCACCCGAGTGAGGCGCCATTTTATCGGGAGACCTGGAGGAACGCTGGGTGGTAGGAAATTTGTGTCAGCCCAGTGATGCCACAACTTTACCACACAAAATGTGTGAAAAAAGTGATTTTTTCAGCCAAATTTCAGGTTTGCAGGGATTCTGGGTAAGAAAACGTTGGGGGATTCACGCAAGCCATACCTCCCTGGAATCCCCCGGGTGTCTTCTTTTCAGAAATGTGTGGGTTTGGTAGGTTTCCCTAGGTGGCCGCCGAGCCCCGGGCTAAAACGTCATGGGACCTCCCTTGCAAAACCAGGTCGTTTTGTGCTAGGCCATTTTGAGATCGCCTCAATACATTGTGGGCCCCTGCCTGTCGCGGGTACTTGGGCCTCCCACCCGAGTGAGGCACCATTTTTATCGGTAGACCTGGGGGAACTCTGGGTGGTAGGAAATTTGTGTCAGCCCCGTGATGCCACAACTTTACCACACAAAAATGTGTGAAAAAAGTGTTTTTTTCAGGCAAATTTCAGGTTTGCAGGGGATTCTGGGTAAGAAAACGTTGGGGGATCCACGCAAGCCATACCTCCCTGGAATCCCCCGGGTGTCTACTTTTCATAAATGTGTGGGTTTGGTAGGTTTACCTAGGTGGCCGCCGAGCTCCGGGCTAAAACGTCATGGGACCCCCCATGCAAAACCAGGTCGTTTTGTGATAGGCCATTTTGAGGTCGCCTCAATACGTTGTGGGCCCTTGCCTGTCGCGGGTACTTGAGCCTCCCACCCGAGTGAGGCGCCATTTTTATCGGGAGACCTGGGGGAACGCTGGGTGGTAGGAAATTTGTGTCAGCCCAGTGATGCCACAACTTTACCACACAAAAATGTGTGGAACAAGTGATTTTTTCAGCCAAATTTCAGGTTTGCAGGGGATTGTGGGTAAGAAAACGTTGGGGGATTCACGCAAGCCATACCTCCCTGGAATCCCCCGGGTGTCTACTTTTCAGAAATGTGTGGGTTTGGTAGGTTTCCCTAGGTGGCCGCCGAGCCCCGGGCTAAAACTTCATAGGACCCCCCTTGCAAAACCAGGTCGTTTTGTGCTAGGCCATTTTGAGATCGCCTCAATACGTTGTGGGCCCCTGCCTGTCGCGGGTACTTGGGCCTCCCACCCGAGTGAGGCACCATTTTTATCGGTAGACCTGGGGGAACTCTGGGTGGTAGGAAATTTGTGTCAGCCCCGTGATGCCACAACTTTACCACACAAAAATGTGTGAAAAAAGTGTTTTTTTTCAGGCAAATTTCAGGTTTGCAGGGGATTCTGGGTAAGAAAACTTTGGGGGATCCACGCAAGCCATACCTCCCTGGAATCCCCCGGGTGTCTACTTTTCAGAAATGTGTGGGTTTGGTAGGTTTCCCTAGGTGGCCGCCGAGCCCCGGGCTAAAACGTCATAGGACCCCCTTGCAAAACCAGGTCGTTTTGTGATAGGCCATTTTGAGGTCGCCTCAATACGTTGTGGGCCCTTGCCTGTCGCGGGTACTTGGGCCTCCCACCCGAGTGAGGCACCATTTTTATCGGGAGACCTGGGGGAACGCTGGGTGGTAGAAAATTTGTTTCAGCCCCGTGATGCCACAACTTTACCACACAAAAATGTGTGAAAAAAGTGATTTTTTTCAGCCAAATTTCAGGTTTGCAGGGGATTCTGGGTAAGAAAACGTTGGTGGATCCACGCAAGCCATACCTCCCTGGAATCCCCCGGGTGTCTGCTTTTCAGAAATGTGTGGGTTTGGTAGGTTTCCCTATGTGGCCGCTGAGCCCCGGGCCAAAAAGTCATGGGACCCCCATTGCAAAACCAGGTCGTTTTGTGATAGGCAATTTTGATGTCGCCTCAATACGTTTTGGGCCCTTGCCTGCCGCGCGTACTTGGACCTCCCACCCGAGTGATGCACCATTTTTATCAGGAGACCTGGGGGAACGCTGGGTGGTAGGAAATTTGTGTCAGCCCGGTGATGCCACAACTTTCCCACACAAAAATGTGTGAAAAAAGTGAATTTTTTCAGCAAAATTTCAGGTTTGCAAGGGATTCTGGGTAGGAAAACGTTGGGGGACCCACGCAAGCCATACCTCGTTGGACTCCCCCGAGTGTCTAGTTTTCAGAAATGTGTGGGTTTGATAGGTTTCCTAAGATGGCCGCCGAGCCCATGGCCAAAAACCTCACTGGTGTGGGTGCTTCAAGTCCCCGCAACAGGCAAGGGCCCAAAACGTATTGAGGAGACATCAAAATGATCTATCACAAAACAACCTGGTTTTGCAAGGGGAGTCACCTGGGTTTTTGGCCCCGGGCTCGACGGCCATCTTTTTCTCGGAAGACTTTGGGGAACGCGGGGTGGGTGGAAATTTGTGGATCCATGCAGATTCCAGAATTTTCCACCACAGAAAAGTGAGGAAAATGTGGTTTTTTTGCCAATTTTTTAGGTTTGCAAGGGATTCTGGGTAACAGAACCTGGTGAGAGCCAGTCAAGTCAGCCCATCCTGGATTCCCCTGGGTGTCTAGTTTTAAAAAATGTATAGGTTTGCTAGGTTTCCCTAGGTGCCGGCAGAGCTAGGAACC
The DNA here is from genome assembly GCA_963921515.1 of Calotriton arnoldi. Taxonomy (NCBI): domain Eukaryota; kingdom Metazoa; phylum Chordata; class Amphibia; order Caudata; family Salamandridae; genus Calotriton; species Calotriton arnoldi. The sequence goes on along the minus strand of CAWUFW010001531.1, from coordinate 360,641 downwards.
AAATTCAACAGTCAGTGCCTAGTGATCTTTCTGCCGCCCTGGGGAGGGGGGAAATCAGGGGCTATTGCCCCGATATGCCCCCGAGGGGGGCAGAAAGACTGTGGCTATTCTTTTGGGGGGGTCGGGGGCATTGGGATGCCCATTCTGGTCAGCCCCCACCCCTGCATATAAAAAAGCCAGCATAATCGCTGGCACATAGTGGGCTTTCTGCCCCCAGGAGGCAGATCAGGGGCTACTGCCCCCATCTGCCTCCTGGGAGGGGCAGAAAGACAGTGGCATCTTTTTTGGGGTGGATGGGGGCATTGCCATGTCCATTCTTGGCAGCCCCACCCCGAACTTTGTAAAAAAAAAAATCCCTGGTGGCTAGTGGGCTTTCTGCCCCCCGGGGGGTGCAGATAAGGTGCTATTGCCCCATCTGCCTCCCAGGGGGGGGCAGAAAGACTGTAGCATTTTTTTGGGGTGGGGGCATTGACATGCCCATTCTGGGCAGCCCCCACCCCTTCCTATATAAAAAAAAATCCCTGGCGCTTAGTGGGCTTTCTGCCCCCTTCCCGGGGGGGGGCAGATCAGGGGCTATTGCCCCCATCTGCCTCCTGGGGGGGGCACAAAGTCTTTTTTTTCTTTGGGGGGTAGGGTGGGGGCATTTGCATGCCCATTCTGGGCAGCCCCCACCCCGGGCCTATAAAAAAAATAATCCCTGGCATCTAGGGTGTTTCTGAACCCCCGGGGGGGGGCATAAAGACTAGAATTTCGTGGGGGGAGGGGTGGGGGCATTGGCATGCCCATCTTGGGCAACCCCCACCCCTAAATTTATTGAGGGGAAAAAAAAACCTGGTGTCTAGTGGGCTTTCTGCCCCCCGGGGGGGCAGAAAGACTGTACCTTTGCGTCGGGTGGGGTCATTGGCATGCCCATATTGGGCAGCCCCCACCCCTAACTATAATTTTTTTTTAAATCCCTGGTATCTAGTGGGCCATCTGCCCCTCGGGGGGGCAGATTGGGGGCTACTGCCCCATCTGCCCCCAAGGGGGGGCAGAAAGACTAATTTTGTGGCCGGGGGTGGGGGCATCGGCATGCCCATTTTGGGCAGCCCCCACGCCTAATAAATATCACATAAAAAAATCCCTGGTGTCTAGTGGGCTTAATACCCCCCCGGGGGGGCAGAAAGACTAATCATGCCAATTTATATGGGGGAGCAAAGGCCCTTGCCCAAGGGGCCGCTCCCCTCCCTAGTGCCTAGTGGGTGGATCCCTGCTTGGGGATCGCCCTCCTGGGGCGATCCCCAGGCAGGGATCCACTAGGGAAGGGTACCATTGGAAAGGGAGATTCTCCCTTTCCAACGATACCTCTCCTGAGTTTCTACGTGCTCAGGGGGCTGAGATAGCCCCTGAGCACGTAGAAACTGAAACTGAAATGAGCCTCTTGGCTCATTTCAGTTTCAGTTTCACTGAAATGACATCAGCGCGACGTGCGCGCCGATCGTCATTTCAGGGAAACCAGGGGGGGCCTCAGGAGCTGGGAAGCTCTTCCCCAGCTCCCGAGGCTTTAGGGAAGAAAAGGGAATCCCTCTGGTGCCCGCACCAGAGGGATTTCCTGTGCAGGAGTCATGACGAGCTGGACTCGTCATGGGCACACGACCACTGTGTGCCATGACGAGTCCAGCTCGTCATGAGCATGGAAGGGGTTAAAGGCCCTATATATGATGGTGGGGTGCCCTAGGGGGTATAACTTCATCTTGTTCACAAACAGATACAGGCTCGTGAAATCGTAGTAATGTATTTTCTCACCCTCTTCCACAACCCTGTACAACTGTATATCAGTGTACGACCCCCAAATAAGGTGTCACGGAGCTCCAAAGGTTGGGGTAACTTGCGGTTCTTAATGAAAGAGCTGAGTTCTGCATCAGATGTTAAAATATCTTGCCACTCATGCACCCAGAGGGATCTCAGAACAAAACCACAGTTTTCAACATATTGCGTCTTTAACAGAGTACGCCTGTGAAAGTATTCAAATTTGGCAACCAACAGTTTATTAAACTCTTGTTGTTTGCAACAGCTGGGGCAACCATAGTAAAAGCACCCTTTGAATTCAAAGGCTGTTGGTACGCCGTTAATGTTAATCTTGGCATACCCTTTTAGGAAATAAGGGCCTCTGGTATTTGCTGCCCTGCAAGGTGTGTTGGATGAAGATGTTTTCATTGTCAGAGACGTACATGAGCCATTGAATAGACAGAGTAGAATAAGGCTTCTGTTTACCATTATAGAGGTCGGACCGCACTAGAGCTATGCTTTCAGGTTGTAAAAACATGCATTTGTAGATAGCCTTACACATGGAAGCCAGTGTGACATGTTGAAAAGGGTCGATGTACTCTATGGATTTTGTCATCTTTGGGGTGTTGGGTTTCAGAACCTTTTCTTGTTTTCTCATCTCTACAACAACGTTTCTGAGGAGGTTGCAAGCTTGTCTCAAGATCATTACATCAGCCTGACAGTATGCTTTCAATTCTGTTTGAAAATGAAACGTCTTTTCACGGTTTTCACCTTACCACTGTAGAAAACTCCCTTTCTCAGCAGGCATCATATACTCAACACCGTAGCTGTCAGGCGGAGGCATTGGGCCCTCATAATTCTGATTCCCCCAGGTGTTAAAAAGTGTGGGAAATAACCTTCACAGCCTGGAATCCAAAGGCTTTAGGCAACTTGCTCAGTTTCATGGGCATACAATTAAAAGTATCTATGAACCTTATATGTAAAGGTTCAGCCTTTAAAAGCATCAGTTTGGAACCCTGGGTGATGAGCTCTACAGTAAACACACACTCAGAAGGGGGAGAGGCAAAATCCCAGTACTCCAACCTCCCCAGTCACACCTATGACACCCCCAGAGGAGTAGCGGATAGCAAACAAAATGTGGCACGTGCTCCGTGAAAAAATACTGCCCTCATTCACAACATTGTGACATGCTTCATCATTGGGCTTGCTTCAGTACACCCCTGCGCAGACCAACGCCTGGGGTGGAGCAAAAGGAGGGGTAGACAATACAAACAGAGAAATATATACAAATAAACATTGGGATCACCGAAGGAAAAGTGGAATGCAGCTAACACGGCGAGGGCTGGAAAATTTCCAGGCAGAGCTACCCACCTTGACGAAAGTATGACTACAGGGAGTCTCTTCCATTTACTCGCCAGTTTTAGCACTACATTGATGAAACTCGGATATTGAGTGTGTGTTACTTAGGGGTACCCTCTCCTTGGAACAGACTGATTCCTAGGATACAGAACTGTGGTACAGAGGATAATCACGAGTTGGGATCCAAAAGGGTCCTGAGGAATGCCGGTGTGAACCAATACTATGGGCACTCGCAAGACAGCAGAAACATGTCAACACTTTGGCAGAAAGGAGGGATGAAGGAACTCTTAAAACTTCTCATATCACCTCCATCCTTCACGCTATTAAGCCTAGCCGGTGGGTCCAGGAATAAATTGTTGAGCATAGACACCACCAAGCTAGTTTTAACCTTCACTGCACTTTTCTTTCAGTGATCCCAACTTTTATTTGTATATATTTCTCTGTTTGTATTGTCTACCCCTCTCTTTGCTCCACCCCAGGCGTTGGTCTGCGCAGGGGTGTACTGAAGCAAGCCCAATGATGAAGCATGTCACAATGTTGTGAGTGAAGGCAGTATTTTTCACGGAGCACGTGCCACTTTTTGTTTGCTATCCGCTACTCCTCCGTGTGTGTCATTGATGAGCTCTACAGACATCTTTTCATGAATCATATTTTGCAAAATAAAGAAAGAGTCATACGCTTTTGAGTTGTGGGTTAACATGGTGTAACCTTTGAATTTTGTATGCATGAATGTATTAAGGAAATAGTGCACACATGTAGGGACTTCAAACTCCCAATTTTCATCAGAAGTTTGATGGTATGTGTAAATATAGTTAGGCTGATGCACACCAGCCTCTTGGGTACACTCTATCTCGAACTTTATGTAGTCTTCTGTTTTTGTCTGGGGCCTGCCTTTAGTCATGTAACACATGTGTTCTGTTCTGGGCTGAAAAGACGCCTTACACCTAGGGCATTTCATGCCTTTACATTTGTGATAGACAGCTGTGTAGTGCCCGCACCCCACATAATCTGTTTTAGTGATGCAGTGAATAACTGCCCTGTGTATGCTCAAGCAGTTTTGGGAGCGACAAAATAGATTACAATTAGGACCCTGTGCCTTCTGATCAGCGGCAATGATGCTACCATCCCTTTGACACATTTTACAATACATTTCCACTGTTGAACGGTCTGTGTGTTGTAGATGTGATCACAATAACCGCACACATACTTGACCACTAGAAAACCATTCAGGTTCAAGATATGTAAAAGGGATTTTCATGATGTAGAATGTAAACCGTCTTGTTTTTCACAAGCTCTCCGGTTGTGAAGAACTTCCACAAACCGCTATGGTATCGAAATTTTACAATAACAGCAAAATGTTCTCAAAAAGTCCTAGGTCTCTAAAGCCTACCGATCTGTTGGGAGGTATTTTAAGTGCTGCATGGCCATCAGTCGCTCTAGACAGAATGATTGCATCACTGGTACTGCGATCCAATAGTAACCCTGCAATACTAGTCTCCAGAGCAGGATTACAGTCAGTATAGTGATAACAACAGGTCTTGCAGACAGCGCATGCGCACTGATGCTCGACCTTAAAAGGGACTACTGTTCATCTCAGGCACATTTCCTTGTGTGCTGTTTCTCTGAGTGCCTTCGGGATTAGCCCAAATGTTGCAGTTTTGGATGGGGAGCAGGATCAGACAACTGGATTAAGCTGTAAAGTGGGTTAATTGATGACAAGTCTCTTAAGCATCCATTACTAGACTCCTTAAGGCTTTTGGCCTGGCAGACACAAGGAGATGATGGACGGAGCGCTGAAACTTTTCAGACACCCACCCCCAGTCACAGATCTGGGTTGAATCCATCATCGTTCTTTAGCTCACTTTGCCACCCCAGTTCAGACACAGCTATATGCAAATCAGTCTTGACCCTGTGCCTCATGGGAACAGTCCAGCCCGAACTGCCAAGCCATGTCTTCCCTGGACTGGAAACAAGCATCCTGGGACCGGTTTCGGGCTAACAGCCCTCATCAGCCAGGCTAGTTTGAATCCAGTGGCAAAGTGAGCAAGGGACCCACGTCTGGGCATACCCTGCCAACTGGCGGATTCAGGAATCACAGAGCCAACCTCATGTTCCACTCTTACCTTGAGAAAAGGTGAAAGCTCTCCATGAGAAGTGGTGGAGCGAAGGGGTGAAGTCCTACTGTCTGTGGCCCTTGTTGTTGTTACTTCTGCTTAGAGCCAGCCCAATTTACATTTGCTGCTGAACCCTTGAGAACCAGGATCATAAGTAGACTGGGAATGCTAGCCCCTTAGCACCTACTATGTGGCATGGTGTCACCATGATGTAGTGCCTCTGAACACTTGATGAGCATGCCAGATACATTCATCAAGCTCACAGTGGCCCAGAGTCAGACTTTGTTATATTCCATATAGGTACCCCATATAGGTGCAGGTAACATTGCAACCTTTCACCTATATTCTTCCCTACATTACATACATAACGGTTCTTAGGGACTGACCTTTTACCTAGATACGACACTGCATTCAGAACGCGGGTTTTTCCCTAGTTCAAATCTCATACATTATGCATGAGGTTTCTTGGAAGCACAGCAGGACTACCATCTCCTGTATAATATCTCTGTATAAAGTTCAGGCCCGACGTCATCCTTTAGGCCGACACAGTAACACAGCAAGGTAGGACCCCTGGGCAGACCTATGGGTATATATACATCACATCTTGCTTAGAAGGAGAGAGGAGACCGAGACTTCCTGGCTGACACACTGACCAGAGACGCTGAGGTTCCTGCATGCAGACGCTCCAGCTCGCAGTGGTCTAACATCCCTCGCGGGGTGTCCAACTCGAGACCAGGACGAGGTCCCATATTCTCTCGTTCTCAGGTAATGGGGTTGACTAGATCCTAGAGGGATTCTTGGCATAACACCTAATTAGATGCTAGGTACATTTAGGTACATCTAGTTAAGGAGGCATCGTAGGAGTACGCACCTTTTATCATGTGTTTTATATACTTGTATGTATTCATGATTATTGCAAGATGGTAGAACTTTACCATCCCTTTACTTTCATAGTACTTCTAATCATATATCTCTGCTACTGTCTAATGGTTGTTGCAGCTCATCTAATCTACACTAGAATAACAACTGTTCAATAAATCCTTATTGAAAAAGCCCAGCCTGTTTATTCTGTGTATCTCTCTGAGACAAACTAAGTGAGCACGAGTGACAGAGCGAAAAGTAGTATATTGTTTCCATGATTCTGAGGGATCAGGGTTGTCATGTTCTGAGGTTGCCAAGAACTATTCTCTCCCCGATAAGAGGAGATTCTAGTGGCACTGTAAGCTAGCTGATACAGACAGGCTAACATACCCGGTGGGGGTGCACGGAATCAGTCTGCCACCAATCTCACAGTTTATGTTATCCAAACGCGCAGATCCTGTATAGGTCATATAGGAACTACACGACATGGCTCCACCAACATTGGTTGGGTACTTATTTAACAGTAGAATCTGAGTAGTTCAGTCGTGCTATTTTCAGAGACCCCTGCCCACAAAACACCAGAGACGTCTGGAGTGGGTGGGAACAAACTCCGCCACAGCTGAGTAGGCTTCAAAATCCTATTTATTGGCTGTTGGTTAATCAAGCTTGAAGGACAATTGGTTCTTAAAATTGTGCAAAACACCTTATCTTGGTTCCGTTGAAAAGCTATTTAGTGTTCTAAAAACAATGACTAACCAAGTCTTAGACCCACTGCAACAAGCACTGCCCCTCTCAGACGAGGAGGAAGATGCAGATGCAATACACATTGCACCAAATTTTAGAAATACAGTCACCCTGAAACTGCTAGAGCATGTTTTAACACCAAGGGGTGGTATAGTAGTATTCGTGATTGTGGCGCACGAATCATACAGAACAGAGGTATTTTATTCGTTGGTTACATTTCCAGCAGCAAATGCAAGAACAAAACATTTCACTCCTACACAGAAGGAGATGCACCAGCGGAATACTGTCCTTTTGAGGACATTGAGGTTCCGCTCACGTACCAGGAACATTTATACTGGTTTAAAGGCGCCCTAACCCCATGTAAGAAGAAAAGTGAGACTCGGCCCGCTCGGAAGAGAAGGGGCAACATGGCCAATATTAGCGGCCTACACACCACATCCTGACATTGAAACAATGCCACCAGGAGACTTACTCACACAACACAAAGAATTGATAAAAATCTACAGAAACTTGACGCAAATCGTCATGAGGACACTTACAGTCCAACCAGCAATTGTTGCAACAAATGGAACTCAAGCTCAGAGTACAACAACTAAAATCACACCACAAACATTACACTCAGTGATGGGTAAAATGCCCACAAAACGTGAACAAATGCCATTCTGGGTAGCTCAGAAAATAACACAGCCAGAGGCAGAATTCCCAAATACTAGCCAGTATGAAAAACACAGAATGTTAACAATATGCTTGCCCATGGGGATAACACCACAAATAGAAGATTGTACCACTTGGGGTACAGTCTTTGCTGCCATTTATACCAGAACTCATGGTATTCCGTCATTAGCAGTGATGCCGGATGTATTGAGCCAGATGCAAAACGAGTACGGAGCAGAGCCTGCTCTGAACTTAGGGATTAAGTTACTAGGTAACTATGCCCAGGTATCAGCCGTAATATTAGCTAATATTAAAGGGGAAGCAGCTTCAGTGGCTACCCACCAACGACTAAAGGAGTTCAGTCCTTTAGAAAAGGAACACGAACTACCAAAAATAATTGAAACTGCATATGCAGAATTAGGCAGAGACAGTTTGGGTGGGAAAGCTTTAAAACCACAACTGATGAGCAGTCCTGAAAAGGACACTTCCAAGCAGATACCTGCTTCAACAAAGAAGAAGTGGTACAATAAAAAACTACAAAACTTTAAAGGAAACAGATCTCAATCCAGAGGTAGATCTTCTCCACAGGAGCCCTCTGAAAAGAGGTATAACCTTAGGAATAGGGATAATATTAGGAAACCTGACAGGTATCAGGATACTGATACACATTCCTCTCGTTCCTTTCAGGGTTAATCGAAAAACTCCGAGAGGGAGGGACGGTCAGACAGACAAGAAGAGCGTACAAAGTCCAGAGACAAGCAGCACGCTCAAGATTACACTTCTAAAAAAGAAGAGAAACCAAAACAAAAGCCACAGTTCAAAAAGAAGAAGGTTGCAGGTCTAAAGATCAGACATGCCCAGAATTCTGAGGACTCGACTACTGAATGGGGAATGGGCTCTGACGATGCTAGACAGTGCGGCAGAAGTAACAATAGCTCGCCAGAAGCTGATGAAATTTCTGGTGACAGCGGACTTGAATGATTATATCACGGTAGAGACACCCGATACTAGGGTAAGTGTCTCACATAAAGTGTATGAAATAACGCTCCAGATGGAGGGGGACAAATGTAGGACAGTTAGAGGTCTCTTTTGGGAGAACCTGACGTTTGGCTATGATATTTTGTTAGCTGAACAAGATTGGCCGCCACCATTCGTCATGGATTGCCCTAAAGGAGAAATGGTAATTTTACCGGCATTCTCAGACCATATTCCCAGGCACCTAAAACACACATATGCGCAGGAGTGGGCAGTAGCCCAAGCACCTGCATTATACAAAAACCATGTTGGATGGGATGAGGATTCAACCCACCGCATAATTCCTTTAGAAAATACTCCAACTGCACAGAGGCAGTATCCAATAAAGCAAGAAGCTAAAAAACAGGTCAGGGAGATCTTAAATCAACTTGAATACCAAGGGGTGATCGAAAATTACAACTCATCGATGAATAATCCTTTGTTTCTGGTCATGAAACCTGACAATTCATTACATTTAGTCTTACATTATAGACATTTTAAACACTTGCACTAAGACATTTGCAGTCCAAAATGCACACAGTGCCGGATTAATGAATAACATTATGCGGAAAAAATATAAAATGACACTTGATATCTCAAATGGATTATTCTGCCAAAATATAGCGCCTGAAAGCAGGTATCTAACAGGATTCTCAGTGCTAGTGTCCCAGTGGCAATTTTGTCGACTCCCTCAAGGGTATAAGAACAGCCCGGGGTTGTTTTCGGCCAGAGTAACTGAGTTACTTCAAAATTTGGATGAAGAGGAATTGTCCTATGTGGATGATATTTATCTAACGGACGATGACCTAGAGGAGCACTTGAACAGAGTGAATACCATAATTTTGGGATTTGCATCTGAGGGCTACAAATCCAACTTTAAAAAATCAAAAATTGCCCACCTCAGTGTCCTGTTTTTAGGATATGAGCTTTCAAGCGAAGGGAAAAGCCTGGCGGCCAATTTTTTAGAAAAATGCGCGCTGCTCCAACCTCCTATATCATTGAAAAATGTACAATCAATACTAGGATTCCTAAATTTTGGTAGAACATACATTTTAGATTACGCAGAAAGAGTAAAACCTTTCTACGATTTAATAAAACCTGACTTTTCAGTTAGATGATGGACACAGGAACACGCAGATATACTTCATTCCTTACAAGCTGACATGATTGCTTCCAAACACTTACAGACACGCGGAAAGGTACGCAACCTGGTGATCGGTATAGTTGCGGTTCAATCTGGGTACACCTATCTGACATATAATGAAGGTGAAACAGTACCAATTGCATACAAATCACATTTGTACACAAATGTTAGGATGCGTTTTGCATCTACAGAAAAGATGTAGTGAGAGAAAGAGCACTGGCACAGGGGAAACAAATAATAGTAGTGACTCCGGTTCCAGCCTTAGAGGCTGTGACAAAGGCAAGCGTTCCTAATGCCAAAGCCTTACATCCAAGATGGATACAATGGGCTAATTCTCTCACTGCAACAGATGTGGAATACAGGTACGACCCAAATCTAAAGACACAAGCATTCCTGCAATACGAACAAGAATATCCTCTACCAAACAAAATAATGCCTCTAGGTCAGTATGAATATATACTTTACACTGACGGATCAGCTCAACCAGCCATAGGAAGTAAGCAACAATATAGCACGGCATGCGCAATCATTAAAGGTTGCATGCAGGATGGAAAGTTCCACCCAAGTTGCACAAAAACGCAATCTCTAGGAGATTGCATGGCACAGCTGGCAGTTAAAAGCCTTGATACTGGCACTGGTTAATACGGATCGAGAATTCCCCACACTAATTGTGTGCGATTCATTTTACTGTGTACAGTCATATAATGAATATTTGCAGTACTGAGTTCAAAACTGGTTCAAAGATGCAAAAGATGGCACAATTAAGCACAAAATGCTATGAGAACAGGTAGTGGAGTTGAAAGCCCAACTACAGAGAGCTCACGTGATACATACACTGAGTCATCAGCGTGATGGCGTTCACGTTGAAGGGAATTCATTGGCTGATGAAGCCGCAAAGGGGGCTGTACACACTGCTTCCGAGCTGCAATCACTCATCCTAAAACGAGAATAGACGGTGAGATTATAGTGGCTGTCATTGCTTCACGCAAAAACAGCAAAGCAGTACCAAAAAGGTTTCCACTCAAGTACTCCTACAAGTTAGATGCCAATAACATTCCATTTGCTCAAATTCCAGGAGTGGGAGATAGAGTAATTCCAAACATGGATCGTAGGTTAGGTTTAATTCTAGCAGCACTAGGGATAGGTTCTGCGCAAGCAGGAGTTATGACGACTGTTTCTTTATTGAAACAACGCTATTGGTGGCCTGGATTAACAAAGCAGACTAAAGACTATGTCTTGAAATGCGACATCTGCCAGCAGATGAAAGGTTCTACCGTAAGACGTCCAGCGCAGACAACTTTATTAATATCTGAGAAACCACTAGCGTGTGTTTACTTGGACCACTGCGGCCCCTTACAAAGAGATGGGGCTTACAGGTATATCATGGTTGCAGTGGATTCCTGCTCACGATTCCTATGGGTGTGGCCTCAACGCTCGGCTGACGCTTAAACTGTTATAAAGGATTTGCGAGTCTTTATAGGGACATACACAATTGGCACATTACATTCTGACCCGGGCCCTGCATTTAGCTCTCGGGCTTACAAGGAGGCCATGCAAGGATTGGGTGTAGCATTGCAGTACTCCTCTCTGTACCATCCTGAGGGAAATTTGGTCGTGGAGAGGAAAAACCGAGACTTAAAGCAATCTTTAACAGCTAGAGTATTAAACATGGGTGAGAGTTGGGTAAAACATCTGTATGGAGTGCAGCGAGCATTGAATAACATGCCAAGAAGTTCCCTAGGGGGGGGGTCATTCCATATGAGGTCCTATTTGGGTCAAGAATGTGGGTACCTGATCTTGATTGTGAAGGCGCAGTGGTGGATGAAAAGCGTTTTGACATCCATGATCGTGTGGCTGTTTTACAGGATCTAAATGAATCCAGGACACAACAAAGTAATGTCCATATGAAGCAGACCGCCACTGGGGAAGTCAAATCAGTCATGGCAAGACCTGTCTGGATCCCAAAAGTCGGGGATATGGTCAGAGAGAAAATAGCGGACAAGAAAGAATTTGGGCCATCATACAGAAAGCCTGTACAGGTCCTAGCAGTTGAAGGAACAAGAACTGTATTTCTACCGCCTCTTGTCGGAAAAAAGGAGGAAAAGATTTGTCTCAATCGACCTAATCAAACCACACTATGTGGCCGATACTGAGTAGTAGGTCACTTGGACTCCAAAGTAGCAGACGCCCTCCTCTCGCTACAATTCAAGAAGTTCAAACGGAAAGACTCATCACGTTCGAAGAGTCTCCTGCACGGAATGATGGACTATGCAATAATGCTATGGCACTCGTTCCTCTTGAACCTGAAGTTCAAATTCAGAATAAAAATAAAAGACAAATTTCAATTCGACCAAATACAGATGTCTACATCAATATACCTCGACAAGAGCAAACTACGATTTCTACAAATCCTGATGCAATACCAACAATTGATCGAACTGCTTCTGGCTACTTCATAAACTTTGATACGTTTTCTTTGGATCCAAGTGAACCTGAAACGATGCCAGCCCAAAAATCACGCAAGCAGCAAGTTAAAGACTTTCTGAACTTTCTTTAAAAGACTTACCTGGTATCACCATGGGTAGAACTATGGGTAATTACCGGGATACTTTTCTTTCTTTTCTGGTTACGCTTAGTAATAGTTTTTAGCATGCTTGTTAATGGAAAATACCTTCGACAAAGCTCTGCAGCCCAAAAGGTGAATTCAATTTTAAAACCACACCAATCATCTCATCAAGAACAAAGAGACTTGTCATCAGTGAACATTACAGCAGTTCCTATACCTGATTGTATAGTTTGGGACAAGGTTGATTTCGATATATTTGGTCCGTCCGAACTTTTAAGAATTCCTCATTTATTTAAAATATCGTTGAGTGATATCATTACCTCAAGTACAGTTTCCGATGATTGGGATTTTGAAACTGTAAATAACATGTTGTCTGACTTTGAAAAATCTGCTGCATTTTCTAATAGTGAAACATTGGAAAGCACACCAGATTTCGAAACAATGTATTGTTATCAACATTATGGTCATCACTTTCTGCATAAATCTGCTAATCCTAGAAATGTGTTCACATACCACCAGTGGGAACATTGTCCAACACCGCCGAAAGGCAGTTCAAAAACATTTACACAAAAGTTTCCATATTTTTCAGGGTTTAATATGTCTGACCTAGCCTCATATTATTATAAGGTTGCACCAACATCAGCACAGAAAAATATGTAAACAAACACCAAACAGATTTACTCTGCTTCCTTTATTGCCCAGTTGTCTGAACAAGATTATGACTCATGGAAGGACACCATGGACTTAAAATCAGTCTGGGGTACTAGAGAATGGCAAGTTCAGGGTACGGAAGCCTTGTTTAGAGCACGCCTTATCCCTCAACAGATCATGTTTTTGAACGAGACACTGCAACAGACGTCTTGCCTTGGACTAGCCAAGAACAAAGACTTGAGCACACCTCGCCTGCCGACTCCATCACACACCGAGGGTAACATAACATCACAGAAAGAGATTACAGTAGATGACATTATACAATATATCAGATCAGACCCCAATTGGAAAAAATGGTTGATTTGTCCCACAGACACTAATAGTTGTCAGGTGAGATTCATGAGAGAACTGAAGGGTTCAGTATCCATAGGCCAGATCCACGTTATGTACAGAGAGAACATCCAGGGGTAGTGACATCCTACAGTGTTGGGAAGTTGTGCCTTGATTGGCTAAAACCTCAACACTCACAAAGGTGAAACAACACTTATCCTTACTGTCACAGGATGTGGATCTCAGGGATTTTTTATTAGGTCCCAGGAAGCCACGTCAGACACGTTTCATTTATGCTGTCTACAATGAATTATGGAAAATATCTCAACAAGAGGCCGCAGAGAGATTACGTGAAAAAGACCATATAAATCTAGAAAAATCTCTAGCAGTGGTAGACAATGGGTTAACTACATGGACCTTCAGGATATACTCCTTAGGCAACATTGTATCTTCTGCGATAGACATACTGGAACAAGATTTGGCCATATTACAACACAGTGCAATCTCAATTACGTTTTATTATGTTGTTAAGCTGGACGCTGCAATCTTTGCGTGCAGGCTATGTGCCTTGGCATTATATTAACAGCACGTCTCTGTTCTCTGAATACAATCTAACACATAAACAGATAGAAATGGCACAAAGGGGAGCAAAATATACAATGCTGCGCATCGAAAAACTGGATAGATAGCATTTACAGTGGCAGAATTACCGTCCACAGAATGGCTAATCCATGGCCATATAACTCTACCGGTCACTACTTTTTAGTTTCAGTATTGCCTTGAACAAAATCAGGCAGGCAGACATGAAGAAATGGGTAAGGAATACATTAAGGAATCATGGGTATTACCATACAGATTTCGATGCCAGAGTGGGGATCGAGAAGTGTTTCTAAGCCGTACAAACTGTGAGAACACTTTCAGTGGAACACTCATATGCCAGGATACAATGCTGCAATGGGCTTGTAATGGTTCTGTAGCGAACTTGTCCTGCCATTTGAGTGGTGCCCCAGCTGCAGTGATTACTCCAGCATTCAGGCTACTTTCAAATGGAAGTTACTTGATGCTGAACAGTCAAGGCTGCTGCCGAATGCTCCCGGGCATCGCATATCTGGTAACAGTGAGCTCCAGGGTTACTTGTTGTATGTAAGTATTGTTTCCACCGACACATAGTCAGGGAGGCGCCGTTATGGCCTTCACTGAATGTTTCTTTAATATGGTTTGATACTCTAAGCAGAATGAAAGCCATGGTTTTACAGAAGTCTGTGCCATTAACCTCCACTCGAGAGACTTTTGATCTCCAGATCGCAAGGTCGTCGGCAGAGATACAGGCACTTATCCATACAAACTGACCTTTCCATTTCGCAGAAATGGTAAATCGTATCTTTAACATGTCTGATACGACCAGCATAGTCCACCTATTTAAGACCATAGGTTCTGAACTTCTGGGCACCTTTCAGATGGTACTTGGAGTTATACCAAACTTCATACACTCCGTATTCGGAAGCATCTTTGGAGGACTTCCACTGATCCTGTTTCTAATAGCAGGTATCCTGATTGTTTTCCACCTGCTATGCAATGGACATCCCAGTCACCAAGGAGATGTAAAAAGCACTCCTGGAGCGTAAATACCGTGACCGCATGGTACAACATCTAGGCACGCATCGCTTAACTGAACTAAGTGCATCTTGGTTCTTGTCATTTCAACCAGTCTGAATAGACTGCATCTTACCTGTCCTCCAATGCCTGTTTTGCTGAGAAGAATGCATGTTAGACCTTTGTTTGACACTCCCATCATGTGCGCAACTTGACGTGAATGCTTTACTGGACCCGATAACGGCCCATGTTCTGCAGTGTCCTCAGCGTATTCCAATGTTGATTGCGGCATTCCTTGAGCCACCGCAGGTAGTAACTGCACCTGTTGGTATGGACACCGGCTCCTCCTCTGTCACCCAGGCTTTGGACGGCGCACAGGCTGCCCCAGCACCGGCTGCGGACAGTGTGGAACATCATCTGTGCTCAATTGACGTACTCTGTGAGGTGTTACAGGGGCCATCTACTGCGGAAGCAAGCAACGAAAATGTTGCGTCTACCAGCCAGGACACATAAACATTTGACTCATTTTGGCTCGTCGTGTTCTGAAAGAAATTCGCCCTTTTTTTAAACAAGCTCAAATTTGGAACTCAAAAACAAAATTGACATTCCTTTCATTTATTGGGCATACAAGGCTTTCTAATGCTTATAGTGGTTCGAACTATAACTACGGACACTTTAGAGCTATGGTTTGCATAATTTAAAAAAAAAACATTTGTAAATTTTTAGATTTTTTTTTTTTTTAGAAGTATTATACATTTTAGCAAAACAAATGTTTTTATAAACTATGTGCGTACCTATATCTAGTTAGCCTAGTAGTGCAGTAATAAGTTACATATGTCTTCCAGTCGGAAGAGGAGTGGGTGTTATATTCCATATAGGTACCCCATATAGGCGCAGGTAACATTGCAACCTTTCACCTATATTCTTTCCTACATTACATACATAATGGTTATTAGGGACTGACCTTTTACCTAGAAACGACACTGCATTCAGAACGTCGATTTTTCCCTAGTTCGAATCTCATACATTATGCATGAGGTTTCTTGGAAGCACAGTAGGACTACCATCTCCTGTATAATATCTCTGTATAAAGTTCAGGTCCGACGTCATCCTTTAGGCCGATACAGTAACACAGCAAGGTAGGAACCCTGGGGAGACCTATGGGTATATATACATCACATCTTGCTTAGAACGAGAGAGGAGACCAAGACTTCCCGGCTGACACACTGACCAGAGACGCTGAGGTTCCTGCATGCAGACGCTCCAGCTCGCAGTGGTCTAATATCCATCGTGGGGTGTCCAACTTGAGACCAGGACGGGGTCCCATATTCTCTCATTCTCAGGTAATGGGGTTGACAAGATCCTAGAGGGATTCTTGGCATAACACCTACATAGATGCTAGGTACATTTAGGTACATCTAGTTAGGGAGGCATCGAAGGAGTACGCACCTTTTATCATGTGTTTTATATACTTGTATGTATTCATGAATATTGCAAGATGGTAGAACTTTACCATCCCTTTACTTTACGTAGTACTTCTAATCATATATCTCTGCTACTGTCTAATGGTTGTTGCAGCTCATCTAATCTACACTAGAGTAACAGCTGTTCAATAAATCCTTATTGAAAATGCCCAGCCTGTTTATTCTGTGTATCTCTCTGAGACCAACTAAGTGAGCACGAGTGACTGAGAGAAAAGTAGTATATTGTTTCCACGATTCTGAGGGATCAGGGTTGTCATGTTCTGAGGTTGCCAAGAACTATACTCTCCCCGATATGAGGAGATTCTAGTGGCACTGTGAGCTAGCTGATACAGACAGGCTAACATACCCGGTGGGGGTGCACGAAATCAGTCTGCCACCAATCCCACAGTTTATGTTATCCAAATGCGCATATCCTGTATAGGTCATATAGGAACTACACGACAACTTCATTCGTGGGGCCACAAGGCAGACAGAGCCTAGTGGGCCCCAACTGTGGTGGTTGAGGTTGTTTACCATAGGTGTCCTGGTGTTCAACCAATTATGGCTCCACAAACTGGGCCAAGTACAATTATTTCTGCTCTTAACTCTCGAAGTAGTGAGGGTGAACTGTCATAGCGTCTCAGAGAGGGAGTGTTGTGAGGGGTTTCAAGAACTCAGAACTCAACAATCAACTTCGAAACACAACATCTTAACTTTCAGCACTGTGCTTGTCTTCTAGCACAAACAAGTACTTTACTCACTCTACAGGTTTAAATATTACACAATTCAATCATGGTAAGCAAATGCAAGGGGGTATCACTTGGTGCGTTCTTTAAAAGGTGCCTATATCGTCCCATTGCTCTGCACCTTTGCCCACCATAAATTATGTACATGCACAGATTATATCACTCCTGTGGAGCTTAGAAAAGCAACTCCATCTCAAATCCTCGCACTCTCTTCCTAGGAGCATGTCTTAGTCTTTTTTCTCCAGTTGTGAGTGAAGCCTCGTGAAATCTGTGTGCTGATTCTCACACATCGGGGTGATGAGACAGGCATTGCCTTCCCTCATTGTGGCAGTCTTTGATGCTGATGTCCCTGGATGAAAGACTATTCACTTTTATTCATAATACAAAGACATACCCACAGCTTCATCTGCATTGAAGTTGGAAGAGAATGATGTATTTATGAGTGACTCAAAAGCACTGCAAAGTAGCCTGTGTTTGATAATCAGTGTTTTAGCTGTCTCACTTTCTTTTGGAAAAATAGTCTTCTACAAAATATGTAAGAAAATAGGGATAGTGTTGCACCACTCCTGTATATCAAGCCATAAGACCAAATCTATCAAAAGGGTGGAGTGGCAGGGAACCAGCTAGCCCAGGTGTCTTTGAATCCAACTGGAATAATACTTAATAGATATGTATTTGTTTTATTTATAATTAATATAGAGCTGCTATTTGTCTTCAAATTCAAAATGACTCACTGTGATTGTTCATTTATTAAATTGAGCATAATATGACTTCAATGTGGAAACCATATTGTGCTGTAGGTCCTTACTAAACCCAATAAAAAGGCTGGGATTCTTCTGCATCTAAATTATTGACATACAAGAGTTTGTGTGACTCAAAGTCACACAGTATGGTCAAGGCATAGTAGAATGGGCTCTGTGGTTGGAGAGTCAGACACTGCTAGGTTTGAGAGCTCACACACAGTATTGCAGTACTGAAGTGTAAAACCACAAAGAACCTTACTCCACTCTGTATCATTCACCCTCAACATTTTGTAGATTAATCTCAAGGTAAACATTTTTATGGACTCCTAATCGGATCAATAGCTTTAAAAATAATTGTCGAGCAGTTTGAAATCAATAAAGTTCAGATGTTTTTTGGTTAATATATTGCGTAAAATGCTATAAACTATCAGTGTCTAAAAAGTGTATTTTTTCATTTTTACAAGGTGCAGTAGCAAGGTCTCACCCATCAGGCTCAACTGTGTTGGTCATTCTGCCTTAGGAAAGAAGATCACAAACATTCAGCGGGATCTGTTCTGCTGCCAATGAGCACCCTGACCTTCAATAGCACAGGCAGCAGACTTCTGAGCACAACCCTTTGACACTTATTCCTTTACAAATTAAGCACTGGATCAACCACTGTGAAACAATCAAGTAAAATAGGAACAAGCTCGGGTGTGCATTTACAGAACAGATTATGTAATGCATAAACTTATAAAAGAAACATTATCACAGGAGAGTATGTGAGATGGTTGAAGGTGTGAAGGGAGGCATCACATTGTAGATTTGAGGCCAGCCTGCCACATCAGGTTTAAGTGCCCAGCGCCCTATGCCTCTCCCTCTCCCTCAGGACACAAGATCTAATACTTCCAGCAGAGTCCTGTTCCCATTAAACACATCATTGCCCCTATGAGCCCCCTTTGGCCCTACACCAACAACAACTGTGGCCACCCCAGCCCTGACTCCTGAGACAACCAAAGCAATATCATCTGCTGTGCAGCCACGTACACTAAACATGTGACTACCCACTCAAGGTCATAGGCCGGTTTGGAAAGTACTGGGGCAGGACCTCCTGAAGGGTGGAAGGCTCAGAGTGGGTCACCAATGTCACCACAATATGTAGAGGCCTGATGGGTGCAGGTATGTAGCCATGTCTGTGGCCTCTAGGAGGGGTCCTTTACCTGCCCCAGTTGAGGACAACACTCAAGAACCCACCACCAAGAGATGCAAAAAGTAATGTCCTAATGTGAGCATCTGGACTATTCGTCTTATCCATCCTATGTTCACACATTTACAATACAATCGTGGACTGGTGTCTGGAAAAGGACTCTAAGCAATTGTTGACTCACTTTAATTCTTGATGCAAAATGTAAGGTAACTGATTTTCAGAGAAACTGAAATTTTAATTTGTGTTTTATTTTATATATTAAAGAAATTGAATGAAAATATTGCATGTTACACCCTTCTTCACATAAAATTAATTAACTGTTGCATTGATGTGCTATAAAAATATACACAAAACTTGAGTGATTTCCAATATTTCTAAACATTTATACATTTATACATGTATAATCAAAACACATATTTTAAATTACTGACCTCTCATTATGATCAACTACATCTACAGTGGTTTCTTACATTTTCAGTTAATAGGCAACATTTATACATCAAAATTGCCAGCAGGGAGAAGGATACGTCACCAATATATATAAACGAGGTGGAGAAATCCCTGTTTCATTTCTGACAACGACATTGTGACAAAGATATAATGCTGGTGGGGACGAGCTCTGCCAATCTCAGACCAGCTGAATCTAACAGAACAATCCCAGCATTTTGTAACTCTAACAGAGATCTAATATAACACCAGACAGCATAATGAGAGGATTCCAACATTAGTATGAGGCTCTATATACCACAGATATACATGCTGACGTGAAAGCAAAGGCAGCCTTCTTTAGGGACCTACAGATACTTTGACTGACTAAAGTATAAGCTAAGATAATTGAAGGGAACATAGAACAGAACATTGTGACAGCACTTGACAGCATAACCAATACTAAGCATCTGGGGAGGACAGCTTTTCTATAGAGTATTTTAAGATAACCAAACCTTCAATAGCCCCTATATAACTTTAGCCTTTCAAGAACGAGGACATTTGTAACAATGAAATTGCCAGAGCCAAGATATCTGTCATACCTAAACCTGGTAACGACCCCCAGAGTGCTCAAGCTTCAGACCTATCTGACTTATAAATTCAAATATCAAAATATTAGCCAAAGTTTTAGCAAAGCGATTGAAAATATGAATCTTTTTATTGATCGTCTAAGTGCAAGTAGGATTCATACCTGGTCACTTCTCCTTTAATCATCTCCATTCCCCTCTCTCAAGTAATATAGCAAGTTAGAGAAGACATGAGAAAAATATTTTTCCCTAAACGCTGAAAAAGCACTCCATAGGGTGAAGTGGGGTTATTTATTCTGAACAGTGGAGCAAGTGGCTGTTGGACAGAATTGTATTACTTTTAACAAAGGGATGTACCACAATACAATGACCTTGGTCACCTGGGGTGTTACCCTTCACCCTTCTTTCAAATGCACTGCATAACTAGAAAGGGTGGCTTCCTATCACCCCTACTATTTCTCTTTGCATTAGAACCCATTGTGGTCTAAATAAGTTGAGATGAACAGAGTCAGCACACATAAAAAGAGGAAAAAGCCTCCCATAATTGTTTTTGTGCATGAAGGTGTCCTTTCCTGCACAAAAACAATCCTGCCAAAAACACAGGCACCGTTGCACTATGGTGCAAGGGTGCCCACATTGGCACTAGGTTGCCAAAACGGCACCAGCACAGGGGGAAAGGACAGGAATGCACTGTATCAGATAAATAAGGTGCATTTCTGCCCATTTACTGTACTGTAGGGCAGTGTAGCAAGATGACTTGCTGTTCTGCCATATGCCAAATCCCAATACATCTGCCCCTTAGTCTCTAAAATGGAAGTTGAAAATCTACAGCGGGACAAGGCAGAGGGTTGTAGCCAAAGACCGTTCCATGAGGTTGGGTGCCCCTGTGGCGAAGACCGCTGAAATGGATTTGATGCTGTGGAGAAGAGCGTAGAGGGAGAAGCCGTGAAGTCAATCCGACTAGCGATGCACCTTGCACAGATAGGTGAGCAGTTTGGTCTTTGTTCTTAAAGCAGTTTTTAGCCAAAAAACGTCTACGTCCCCACTTATGGATTTTGGCTATCTGGGCACATTTAGCACCAATTCTGAAGGTCGAGGACTGAAGGGGCACCACTTGGAAGTTCAGGACTCACTCAAGCTGGGTCCAGGTGCGGGTTTAAGATGAAGGAAGCATTTTGCATCCCTGTGGTTCTAAACAGCAGGCCAGCAAACTAGCCCTTGTGAGTCACTCAGGAGGTCCTGGGACAGTTGAAAATCCAGTCGTTGTCCCAAGACAGAAGGTAGCAGAGCAGCAGGGCAAACAGGGCAGCAATCAAGCAGGTCAGCAGTTTGTTAGAGCAGTAGTCATTTAGAGTGGCAGTCCTTCCCTGGTTCTGGAAGGTGGGAGAAGTTTCTAGACAGTGGCTTTGAAGTGCCTGGAATTTCCTGCCTCCCCTGCCTGCAGGAACAATGTGGGCTTGTTAGGCCCTTAGTGTGAAGGCAGAGCACAGGCTATTCAGGTGTAAGTGGGGTTGTGCTCAGCTACGTCCCCCACACTGCCAGCAGGTGGCCCATTCAGGCACATCTAATCCTTCTATTTTGGGATTGTCTGGGAGGAATTCAAAAAGTCTGTCAGTTACACCACGTCATGTGACCTATGCCAGGCTATAAGCGCAAAAGGGCTAAAGGCAAGACAATGTCAACGTTCTAAAATTGCCATTTTTATATAGCTGGGATCAAAAACCTGACTTTACCATTAAATAGGGGTCTTCACCACAATTTCAAAGACACCAAACATGACATAGCTGCCAGATCGCAAATGAAAATTACAGCTTATTAAATGTTATCCTATGGGAAGGGTAGGCCTTACAGTAGTGAAAAACGAATGTAAGAGTTTTTCACTACCAGGACATGTAAAGCTTAAAAGTACATGTCCAACCTTTTAATTACAGAGCTCCCTGCCCTATGGGCTGCCTATACCAACCTTTGGGGTCACCTATATGCAATGTTCCCTCTAACCTTTTTCCTCTGTGTGCGGCAATGAAGGGCCTCTGTGCACTGCAGCCAAGACTTTTTGCATCAACTCACCATGTCAACGATTACTTTTCCCAAGTACATGACATTCAAAAGGGGCACGGAGCACCCTGATAGTAAAATTGTAGTGAGTGAAGTACCTTGTTTCAGTGTGTTGTAAACTGGGGTGCAAGTCCATTAAGATTTATATTAAAGAGCGAAAAAAACTATTAAGAAAGAACTGTTGATTTTAAAATAGTTCAAGATGAACAATTTAAAAACTAGTGGCCAAATAGCTCGCCATTCAGATCGATTCTGTGTGGGTATGCTGAACATTCTGGATACAGTAAAAAACAAAGGGTCTTATTTACAAGCCCCTTGCGCCACAAGTACGCCACGTTTCCCATTTTAAAAGTGGCGCACTGGCGGCGCAAGGGCCTTGTAAATAAGCCCCAAACCGATTTACATTTTTATTGATCTGTTAATAACACCTCTTACATTTACCCAATTCAGTGGTGGTTATTTTATTAACTTTTAATGGATGACGGGTTCAGTGAATCTTGGCAGGATTTGACACTGTTGTTTGTAGAATAAATAAGACTTCAGTAGAGCACACTTAGCTCACCAAGCTACCTCAATAGCTTCAAAATGTATTTTGGTTAAGGTGCCATGCTTTCACACAGCAAATGGTTATTTAAATATAATGAGAAGAAAAGAGCGCAGTTGAACAATTCAATGTAAACTGAACTTGATTGTTAGATGTTTTAACACAATGTGACAAAGCAGTAATAGATGTCAAACATGATTAATTTGGAGAGATTGCCATATATCTGGCCCTAAAGGTGCTATTTTGGGTGTATCACAATTTCTCAGAAAATTAGTTAGGCCCTTTTTCATGGAACGAACCTACTTCTGCATTCAACTGAAAGCAATGGGGTGTCAGAAAGTACATCACAACACTTCAGTGGACTGGTTTTCACTAGCCAAAGAGCTCTAAGCAAGTGAGCAGATAATGCATTCTCTTGCCCTGTTAACAGATTTCATTTTCTTTCACCACTCACAAATAGCAGAAGGAGAATAGCCTGAAAGTCTCAATCAGGGACCCTGTGTTATGCTGTCATTCCTAAAGTCTCTCAGTCTGTCTTTCACATTAAATGTAAATTACAATAGACAAGTATTTTACCCTGTATGCTCTACAGAGAGGACAATGATTGGTTGATCATGTAGGGTGAGCATTACAACCTACTGACATGTACAGTGGGACACTACCATTGCATCCAACCACAGATCTATCAATTGTGTCCAGTTAAGAACATCCATCTACAAGTTCAGCACACCCAGACACTTAAAAGTCCCTAAATGCACAGTATGTTTCGGGGAGAGAGCACTAAAGCATTGGTTTAGCAGTGTTAAAGTGCACAGAGTCCTAAGGCCAACAAAAGCTAATTCAGCAAAAAATGGAGGGTAAAAGGTGAAATGTTTGGGGTGACCCTGCAGAAAGATCAACGTCCAACAATCTAAATGTGAGGCTTGGCCTTTGACCTCCCCTCCCACACTACCACAAAGGAAGGACTTCTCTGTGATCTCTACCCTTTAAAAGGCTACCCCACAGTTTGAAATATCTGAGGTGTTACATCAAAAAAGGCCTTGGAGACATGATTCAAGACAACCTCTCCCTTTAGTCAACAGAATGAAAATAGACATTCAGAAATTAATTGCCATGTTTAAACCTCTTAAAAAGAACATAGCACTAAGGTTCAAATGAAGGTTTCGTATGATACCTATCAAATGCATGAAAACTTTATTAGGTGAGATTGAGAAGACGATCTTTTAATTAGGGTGGAGCGGAGAGAAACCCAGACTAAAATTAAATTGGCCCCATCTTTTTCTTTCTGGTGCTCTTATCCAAATTGCCACATTGACACCCTGCAAGAATCTGCCTATGTAATTGGTCAATTTTCTCTTCATTATTTCAACTTTACTGTCTTAGGCTATTTTAACTTACACATGAATGATCCCAATTGTAGTACAGCAAATCAGTTTAATGCAGTTTTATAAGGTCCCACCTTAAGACAATTAGGGGCTTATTTAAAAGCCCCCTGCACCCCCTTGGCCACCATGGCGTCACTTTGTTTTGCGAAACGGCAGCGCTTAATTTTTTCCATATTTACATGGATGCAAATGCGTCACTTTTTTGAAGGTTTCGATGGTGTCAACCTGCGTCGGAATCGGATGAGCCAGGTTAGGATTTAATTTATGCAAGGTAGGCATTCCATCGGCAACGCCTACCGTAAACGTGATGCAGTAGTACTTACCACTTTTTTTTCTGTTACGGGCTGCGATGTACCGCCAATGCGCCACAATCCCAATGCCTGCTCAACCCAGGCTTAGGGATGACATATTGGCTGTGCCCTAGGGACCACACCAGCTGCAGTATGCAATCAAGTCATGAGGTCAGTGGGTCACAGAAGGTAGTTATGTGCAAGCAATGTCACTATTTGTGACATTACATGCTGATGTCACACATACAAGTGGGCAATATGCCCACTTGTATGTTTCACATCTAGGACCAATATGTTTGAGCGCAAGGTGACTTTGTCTCCTATTCACACTCTAACACATTGGTCCCCATTCAATCAGTGATGCATCAGTTAAAACTGAAGCATTGCCTTTCTATTGGGACGCATTGCAGGATTTCCGTTGGTTTTCCTACCAACTCCAGCAATGCGCCAAAAAACCCTGCGCCATGGTGCGCCGTTGTGTAAATATGGCGAATCTATGGTGAAGCAAGGGTTTCAGCTTTAGGCACCAGTATACTGGCTCCCCATTGCTTTACTGAGGCCTTAGTCTTGGCCCTACGCATAAGGCAGTTCACACCTTGGATCTTATTTTTAAAAACCTTCCTAATTTTCAAGTCAATCCTGCTTTAAATTTTTTTTGAGGTGTCTATTTTTTGGTTCCTTTTTCTTTCACCATCATGATAAGTCAAAAACTTCAAAGAGCCTAGCAAAATAAATCTGAACCTCTTCTTGCTGATGCCCTTCAATCTATTTCGCTAAGACTAAAGGGCTCCCCTAATATTTCTGTGGAAAATCTCAATAACTATCTATCTGAGACCTTAGACTGCATTGTCCTGAAAAAATCCACATCTCAGGAAGATCTAAGTTTTCCGCTCCTTGGTTCTCAGCAGCTCTGACAGAGGAAAAAAGTCCTTGTAAAATATTAGAGAGGAAATAGATAAAAACATATGAAGATGATGCAAAAACTATCTAAAACATGGCCTTAAAGAAATTTAATAAATCTATACACAAGCCACAAAGCTCAAATTTCATCAGGCATCTAGTATGCCCCGTGAGCTCTCCTAAAATATTGGTTCTATTCTTTATCACGCTGCTGTTGAAATTAAATTACTTCTTCAGCCAAATTATGTGATGATCTCTCTGATTTCTTCTATGTTAAAATCAAAACAATATATGCTCAATTCTTAGGAGAAGGTTGACTCATTAGCTTTAATGCTTCTTGTTCTCCCTCCGGACCTTCTTTATCAGCATTCGTTCCTATATATCAAGATGATTCGGACAAAGAACTTGCCAGGTGGAAATCTGGATCCCCTCCCGATCCATGTCCCCCTTACATTTTAAATCTTTTTTCCACCTCCATTACTCCAATACTTAATTCAATTTAAATTCTTTCTTCGGTTAAAAACCATAGAAGATATATACAAATAAAATCACATAAAATCAGTGTTGCAGAGCATCACATTAGTTGTTGTTTTTACAATAATCAGTCCATATACCTTTTTCATAAAATCATTATTCACATAATTCAGCAATTCCCACAGCCCAACAAACCCAGCTCAGTATAATTGACCTAAAGTACAAATGTAAACAGAACCTACTCAAGATAGACAGAAAATGTTACCAGCTGAATCAAACCAACCCAACCAAACTCTATTGTTAAAAAGCTCAGGTGTGATTAATCATATACCAAACTGAGTAACCTATTTCTTTTGTTACAGTCATAGAATGCCTCATACGGGCATTAACATTTTATGTCATCACCGAGTCAATTATCATGTACTCAACTCTACTAGGTGACCCATTAGTTTGATTGAAATCAAAGGTGCTATTCGCAAACATATACATAGCATTTATATTTTGGTGGATTATTTTTGATTCTTACCCTGTTTTACTTAAGAGATATCACAACCTGAACAAATATCATGCCAAGTAGCCTGTGCAGTTGATTCGTTTCATAAAGTGCCACGTGCAACCGTAAATGTAATTGTCAGTTTTACATCACAAACTCTACCACATATTAATCAGAAAAGTATCTCAAAATGAAGTCAAAGCCAATACTCATTAATAAATTTATAATTCTCTGGATACTGCGACTGTTCCCAGGAGTTGGAAACGGGCCTTACTGCTTCCCTTACTAAAGAAGCCAAAAGCTGACCCAAATATTATAAGTAAATATATAATAATTTCGCTCCGGCCAGCTGTCTCAAAGAAGCTGGAGAATGTACAAAAAAGCGACAAACTCATTTTTTAGAATCTTATAATCTTTAGTATGATTGTCACTCCATGTTTCATGCCAGTGGTAACCCTCCCATTAGGGCAGCGGAGAGCTGCACTCCTTCTGCAAGTGCAGCAAAAGTGGAAAATAGAACGGTAATAAAATGAATTACCATTTTATCTTTCACTGCTTCCAGCCCGAGCAGTGTTTGGGGGCGGGACAGTTCTGCTGACTGGCAGCAGGGGAGTGGTGCTCACTCCACCAGTTTACACTGCGCAAGTCACTTAGGCGGGCCGTCTTGCGACGGCCAGCCTGACGTGTGCAGGGTAAACCTCTCCACCCAGCTGTCTGAGACAGCTGTGTGGAGAGCTGGCACAGGGATACTGTGCCTGCTGGAGTAGCGTAGCAGCCCTCTCCAGCCAATCCTGGCACTGCAATCATGCTGCTCATCTGCAGCATGAGAGCAGCGTCAGGATTTGCAGAAGGGGATTGTCTGAGGCTCCATGAGGTGCGGTGGAGCTGACTGCGAAAGAAAAAAGAAAACACAAAGTGAAACGTGAGTAAGTACATTTGTTTTAATGAGCTCTCTGCCCCCCCACTGGGTTTGTCTGTCGGTCTTCCCGATGCCCCTCCAGTGTTCAGGGTCATGGCCCACCAATGATTTCATCTAGGTTTCAGTCCCGAATCTTAAAACCAGGCCATCACTTCTATTTGCTTTGCCAAACTCAAGTCATTAAAAAGAATTTTGCGTTTAGTCCCAGAAAATACCTCAAAGATTATTGTCCAAACTGTTGGAACTTCTTCATTGGACTATGCCAATAGCTTGCACCTGAGTCTTTCGGTCTATTTGATGCAGCTGCTCCAGATTATTCAAAATGCAACTGCCTGACTGATCCTGAGAATACCTTTTTGACAAGTGATTACTCCTTATTTGAAACATTTGCACTGGTTGCCAGTGTTTAAGCACATTCTATTCAAGGCGCTAACCCCAACCTATAGAGCTTTCAACCAGAAAGGCCCTCTGTACGTAAGGGACAGACTCAAACCTTACCATCAAGCCAGGGACCTTAGATCCAAGAACCTTACACTGTTGCAAGTCCCCAAGGGTTGCAAAGCCAGAAGAGGGGGCAGATCCTTTTCTTACCGTACATCCAAACTTTGGAACTCTCTTCACCTTTGTTTAGATCTGGCCTCCTCCAAATCCATCTTTAAAAGGAAACTAAAGACCTTTCTTTTTAACTAATTCTTTCTAATCTGCACCTTTCATCCTGCAGCACCTGATCATCCCTATGCTGCTAGCGCTGGGACGCTTGCTCTGATGCTTTGCAAATTGGATTATTATTATTTATTATTGTTAAAAGATTCAAAGTTAGATGTTAGCATGACAAAGGGATGGACTGTGTTTACCTCGCATGGAGAGTTACTGGTTGGCCCACAAATGGGTATATTCTTCATGCATGCTGCCCACACACAGAGCGACCCCATTGTGGGTAAACATAGAATGACACAGCCTAAATATTAGAACTAAAGAAGACGTAATACCTTAAATTGCAAGGACACTCACAAATGACTGTGACTGCTAATCCATCATAACTGCATCCCGTTATGCCTTGCAAAAGGCCCACAGTTATGTCCGAAGGGAATTAGACTCAATTACATTTTCTTTCAAGTCATTTACCATCAGGCAATTTGGTTTTCAATGAGTTCACAACTGAAGTCACTGCCGTCATCCTCCTCAATGATCATCATCAGGGATGAATAGTATATTTCTCTGCAGGGCAATGTTGTGAGGCACACAACCTAACACAACAAACTTGCAGAACATCCCAGAAGATTAGTGTAGGATACCTACAGTCATATCCTGGCACCTGATCTGGGCCATCAGGAGCCCAAAAGCTCACTCCAGAAGACCTCTTGTTTGCACATGGGATTCATTAAAGGGTACTTTCCCTGGCATTGTTGGTTTTTTTTTGTGATCGTAAAAGCCATGTATGACTGGGATAAGCTGAATCCCCTGAAAAATATGATCACAAAGGAAAACACAAGTTCTACTATGTTTGGAAGACCATGTATTTTTGACAAATTATCAGATCAACACAATTTCTACACTTACCAGCGAGCCAGGTCCTCCTTATTGCAAGGTCTACATTCCATTGCGGTGTAGAACTGTTGCACAGCATTAATGATCCATAGAAAAATTTGAAATAGAGAAATCTGCTATGCAAACCACCTGCATACTGATGGAGTTAAAATGCTTTCAGCTGCACTACACTTGCTCTCAGTCATAAGGTGGCACAACTGCAGTGTGGGTTTCATCTGCGGTACCAACCACATGTGACATGCATCCCAAACCTTAGATTTCTGCCTAGATATTGCTCAGTATAGCATTATCTGTAGGGAAGTGGATATAGTCACTCATAGGTCTGAGCATAGTATCCTGGGCCTGGCTAAGGACAGCTGAACATGTTGACTTCGACATCCCATTGGAGTCAACCAACTGTGTACTTGAAGAAGTCACTTGCACAGAAATATAACACTGCCATAATCTTTTACAAAAGGTAGGATGGCAAACATGCAAAACTATGGCAGCTGTGGTTAGAGATCACATCCAAAACCTCCAACAATTCGGTTCCCGTACCGATAATCCTTAAGGCTAAATAATGGTGTTCACATGATATCTTACACCCTGCTACCACTAGAGTGTATGTTGATCATAAACCAGAGGTTTACAACCCCACAACAGGAAACAAAAAATACCAAAGCACACATAACATTCATTCCAATACATAAACAATCGTAGCAAAGTCAATTTGTGAGTTCCAGGAGTTTTACTCCAAAGTCGTTTCAAACATTTACATGGGTCTTGATTGTGAATTTGTGTACAACATCAGGCAGCCGATGTGTTTTGTATAACAATGATTTTTTAAAGGCTCAGCACAAGTCGTCAGTAGTAATAGCATGAAGAATAACCCTATTTTCAGTAATTGACACAAAAGTGAAGTGAAAAAGGTTGGCACATCCAAAGATTAAATTGACTAGGAACTGGTTGATTGAAAAGGATCTTCTAAAATGTGTAGTTGTCTGAGTAAACAATACCATAAGTAGTGGACATCAAATAATATATCAAGATGCAAAGTTGTACATTGACAAATACGGTCCGTTATAAGCCCCAGCTGTCTCTTGACATCCACTGAGTACCAGTAACCTTCTAATGTATCAATCAATCAGTCAGACATTTGTAGAGCGCACTACATACCTGCGAGGGTCTCAAGGCACTGGGAGGGGGGGGCGCTACTGGTCAAAAAGCCAGGTCTTGAGTAGCCTCCTGAAGGTCAGCAGGTCTTGGGTCTGTCGTAGGCTCAGTGGGAGGGTGTTCCAGGTCTTGGCGGCGAGGTGGGAGAAGGATCTCCCACCGGTGGTTGTTCTTCGGATGCGAGGGACGGTGGCGAGTGCGAGGCCGGCGGAGCGGAGCTGGCGGTTAGGGATGTAGAAGGAAAGTCGTCTGTTGAGGTAGGCTGGGCGGGTCTTGTGGAGTGCCTTGTGTGCGTGAATGAGGAGCTTGAAGGATATCCTCTTGTTGACGGGGAGCCAGTGCAGGTTTCTCAGGTGGGGGTGATGTGGCTGTGGCGTGGTATGTCGAGGATCAGTCGTGCAGAGGCGTTTGGATGCGTTGCAGTCGCTTGATGAGCTTGGTCGGGGCTCCCGCATAGAGGGCGTTTCCGTAGTCGAGTCTGCTGCTAACGAGGGCCTGGGTGACTGTTCTTCTTGTATCTGTCGGGATCCACCTGTAGATCTTGCGGAGCATGCGGAGGGTGTTGAAGCAGGAGGAGGAGACGGCGTTGACTTGCTTGGTCATGGAGAGCGTTGAGTCGAGGATGATTCCCAGGTTGCGTGCGTGGTCGGTGGGTGTCGGGGGTGCCCCCAGTGTCGTCGGCCACCAGGAGTCGTCCCAGGCTGAGGGGTTGGAGCCGAGGATGAGGACCTCCGTCTTGTCCGAGTTCAGCTTCAGTCGGCTGATCTTCATCCAGTCGGCTACGGCCTTCATTCCTTCGTGGAGGTTGGATTTGGCGGTGATGGGGTCCTTGGTGAGGGAGAGGATCAGTTGAGTGTCGTCGGCGTAGGAGATTATGTTGAGGTCGTGCTGTCGGGCGACGTGTGCGAGCGGGGCCATGTAGATGTTGAACAGTGTTGGGCTGAGGGAAGATCCCTGGGGTACGCCGCAGATGATCTCGGAGGCTTTGGATCGGAATGGGGGGAGGCAGACGCTCTGGGTTCTGCCGGAGAGGAAGGAGGTGGTCCATTCCAGAGCCTTGTTTCGGATCCCTATGGCGTGGAGGCGTGCGCGTAGTGTGTGGTGGCAGACGGTGTCGAAGGCGGCGGAGAGGTCCAGGAGGATGAGGGCCGCGGTCTCACCGTTGTCCAGCATGGTCCTGATGTCATCGGTGGCGGCGATGAGGGCAGTCTCGGTGCTGTGGTTGCTGCGGAACCCTGACTGGGAAGGGTCCAGGATTCTGTTTTCTTCGAGGTATCAGGTTAGCTGTCTGTTGACGATCTTCTCAATGACCTTGGCCGGGAACGGAAGCAGAGAGATGGGCCGGAAGTTCTTGAGGTCTCTTGGGTCCGCCTTGGGTTTTTTGAGTAGGGCGTTGATCTCGGCGTGTTTCCAGCTCTCTGGGAAGGTTGCGGTCTCGAGGGAGAGATTGATGACGTTGCGCAGATGGGGTGCGTTGGAGCTGCTGGCTTTGTTGAAGATGTGGTGCGGGAATGGGTCTGACGGGGAGCTGGAGTGGATTGTGCTCATGATCTTGATGGTGTCATCGATGCTCACGTTGGCCCAGGCTAGCAGGGGGTCGTAGTCGATGGTGTGCGGAGAGTCTGTTGTGTTGATGTCTGTTGGGGCTGTCTGGGTGTTGAAGCTGTTGTGGATGTCTGCTATCTTGCGGTGAAAAAAAGTGGCGAGGGAGTCGCACAGGGCTTGCGACAGCGGGATGTCGTTGGTGTTGGAGCTGGGGTTGGAGAGTTCCTTCACGATGTTGAAGAGCTCCTTGCTGTTGTGTGCGTTGTTGTCGAGGCGGTCTTTGAAGGAGGTCCTCTTGGCAGTCTTGATGAGGTGATGGTGGTTGCGGATGGCGTCCTTGTGGACTGCGTGGCTGTCCGGAGTCTGCTCACTGTGCCATTTCTTCTTTAGTTTCCGGCAGGCTCGCTTGGAGGCTAGGAGTTCTGGGGTGAACCATCTGGCCCTCTTGCTGGTTTCTCTGTAGGAGGATTTTTTCAGCGGGGCGAGGGTGTTGGCGCAGTCGTCGATCCAGCGTCTGAGGCTGTGGGCAGCGTCGTCGGTGTTGGAGGGTTCGGTGGGTGGGCTGAGAGCGAGGTTTGCGTGTAGTTGCAGTATAGATTCTTATATCTGGCAAACGTTTGGATTAAATGAACGTAATGGTGGTGTGGTTCAGCCTGTACTTCTTAATTATGTGCCTTTTCTGTGCTGTTTCCAGATTGGGATGTGGTTTGTACACTTGCTCATCACATTTATGTATCTTAGGGTGGTTGACAGACATATCTACAACATATGAGAGCAATGTGTCAATGTTGTATGTTTAAACCCAGTTTCTGAACTTACCACAATAATTTTTTACTTTTGCCCAGGCAAAATTACGAAAATATATAAGATTTTAAGAACATGAATCAGTTGTCTCTACACTTGGTGCTATTATATTTATTGTTTTTTCAAACATATATAAACATATATTGTCAACACTACAATCCATTAAAAATAACCAAAAATCAAAAAAGAATAATAACAAATGTGTACATTATACAAATAACAGTTTGTATTGTAAAACTATCTATCCTAACGAGAAATATTTTCTTTTAACATATTTATGGTCACATATTCATTGTTTTTTTTCTCCATATTTTTTTGCAAATACTATCTCAAGGATGACAGATTGCACAGCTGATGGTGTACATTATAGTTGTTATTGATTGAAGCAATGTCATGGATGATGGATCCACAATTTGCCTCATAAAATAATATTTATATTTTATCTATGTATCATTTAAAAAAAAAATGTTTTTCGGAGTTTTATATAGCGCAAACTTGACCCGAAGTTATCAGGGCACGTTACATGAGCACTAGTTGCGTTACACATGGACACATTCATTTTGGTTTTTGTTAGGCACAGGGAGATTAAGTGATTTGCCCAGAATGACAGGATGTTGAGCGTTGTTGCTGAGGCTCGAACCCGGTTCCCAGATTCAAGGTCAACCACCCTAGCCGTTAGGCCAGACCCTCTTCCCAGAGAATTACATGAAATATATATATATAGAGATTGACAAAGGCTTCTGTGAAGCCGAAACGCGTCTCTCCTGTTGCGGGGTCGAGGGAGACCCGAGAAAATAAAAAGGCCATATTCCTGCAGCTTTGGGTGCGTGCCTTCTTCTTTGTTGAAGCTGGATTGTATCTTTGATATATATAAATATATATATATATATATATATATATATATATTTCAAAAATAAGCCTCCCAGCTTTAAAGACGCACTCCACGAAGGTACGTTCTGCCAGAACCTTTTATTGCAGAAGCGGCATAAACACACCCAGTTAATGCATTTCCCTTACGCGTTTCGGTGCCGCTTGCACCTTAATCATAGGGTGGGCAAATTGGTAAACCTGTAATAGACTTCCACTGTCTTTTCCACTTTGGGCATTCGCTTTCCAGTAAGCGGCATGCCGGGAGTGGAAGTCCCGATTTTTCCCTTTCAGTAGGGTCAGTTTACCAGCTTCGTTTCACTGCCAATATTCAATTAATGTTTTTCCACAGCCCTCCAGTGGGCTACAGGTCTGTTTGTCCGCTTCAAATTGCCACTACCTTCGTGCTGCAAAAGGTGCTGCGAATCAATTACCAGCCTCGCAGATCTCAGTCCAGTTCAAAGGGCGGTACAGTCTTCCACGGCCGGAGCCGCCGTGCGTTAACATTTCAAAAATAAGCCTCCCAGCTTTAAAGACGCACTCCACGAAGGTACGTTCTGCCAGAACCTTTTATTGCAGAAGCGGCATAAACACACCCAGTTAATGCATTTCCCTTACGCGTTTCGGTGCCGCATGCACCTTAATCATAGGGTGGGCAAATTGGTAAACCTGTAATAGACTTCCACTGTCTTTTCCACTTTGGGCATTCGCTTTCCAGTAAGCGGCATGCCGGGAGTGGAAGTCCCGATTTTTCCCTTTCAGTAGGGTCAGTTTACCAGCTTCGTTTCACTGCCAATATTCAATTAATGTTTTTCCACAGCCCTCCAGTGGGCTACAGGTCTGTTTGTCCGCTTCAAATTGCCACTACCTTCGTGCTGCCAAAGGTGCTGCGAATCAATTCCCAGCTCCGCAGATCTCAGTCCAGTTCAAAGGGCGGTGCAGTCTTCCACGGCCGGAGCCGCAGTGCGTTAACATTTCAAAAATAAGCCTCCCAGCTTTAAAGACGCACTCCACGAGGGTACGTTCTGCCAGAACCTTTTATTGCTGAAGCGGCATAAACACACCCAGTTAATGCATTTCCCTTACGCGTTTCGGTGCCGCTTGCACCTTAATCATAGTGTGGGCAAATTGGTAAACCTGTAATAGACTTCCACTGTCTTTTCCACTTTGGGCATTCGCTTTCCAGTAAGCGGCATGCCGGGAGTGGATATATATATATATTGCCACCAAGTAGAAAGAATCACTCGCACTCCAGGAGATTGGTATCAAGACTTCTGTACTTCAGTATGATACAGCCAACCCCAACAAGTCCTCTCACAAACCAACGCGTTTCGACCACTCTGGTCTTGCTCACGGTATATATATATATATATATATATAGCACCGTTCTCTGCACTTCCGTTTCAGGCGAACAGAGGAACACGAGCCCAGCAGATATATGGCATTGATTTTTATTCCTCAAGATTGACGCGTTTCAGACAACTCGTGTCCTTGCTCACATGATATATATATTTATTTATTTATAATTTATTCTTCAGCAACCATCATCTTTTGACGATCCAGCTGCACTCTCCTCGCAGATCCAAAGAAGGCGACACACGATATCCGGATGCTTAATTTAAAAAAAAAAAATGTCAATGTGTACCAACACCCAACACAGGAAGCCAATGCGTTTCAGCTTACGCCTTCAACCGGGCAACCCCGTGACTCACAACCACTGTGATTAAAACGATATCACATGATCCTTGTTCATTTCCTGTCAACAGCGTCTAGACTGCCTGCCTCTCAGTCCTGTGTCAAGACAGCAGCCATATTGGAGTAACAGATAGCCACATACCTCCTAATAGGGCAACACTACATTGCATTTTCAATCTACGTGAGACAGATCTAAACCACATGTCCAAAGACAATTTTTTCATATCATATCACAACATTTCTACACTTGTCTTCACATTGAAATTAGAATTGAGGTTATAACGCCAGATATTCACAACAAAGTGCAAATGCATATGTTTTTCAGGGCCTTCACATCAGTGTAACATAAAAACTTATATCTATTGCACATGTTCTAAAATGCCTAATTTTCTATGTAAAGTTCCTGTGCATAGATCTAAAGCACCTTCCTCAGACTACTAAAGTGGACACATTTATAAATGCCTTGCACATGCGCTTAAGTAATTAATTATCCATATGACAAAGTTAATAAGTAAGTTTGAGGTATCTACCTCGAACTACCAGAGTGTCTACTTATGGACCCACCCGGGCACTGCAATGTGTACCCCATATACACTACAATGGTTACCAAATGCGTGATGTCCATGTGTATTGCACAATCCTACATCTACTGTTGTCTCTCAATAAGGTGCCAGTGCTTTCAGTATGTATTAGTTTTTACATCAACTCAATATTTCATACTCCCTATTGTTACATCCTATTAATGTTGCACCATCCACCTAAAGTGCCAGTGCATACAGTATGTATTAGTTTTTACTTGGGATCAACTCAATATCTCACACTCCCTTTTGTTATATCCCATTATTATTGCACCACCCACCTAAAGTGCAAATGCATATTTCTAGACAATTTTTCAAAGGCATCACTCATATCCGAATTAAAGTGCATGTGCTGTTTGTAAACAATTGTCTCTAAGATCTCATTTCTATCTAAGGTACACATCATTTTATCCAGTCATAAGCTCTGCAACAATAGCGTAGTGACCACCCAACCATAGTTATCAGTGCGATTTCATTCCTGAGAACACTAACATGTCCCCTTATATGTATTCTAGCATCATTACTTCACATATAGTACAAGACACATTCTAGCAAGATGCTGTGACAGAAACGTATATATGTCCCCCTCAACCTTCAATAAAAGTGCAACTGCTGTACAGTACATCAAATTATCAATATTAAAAACCATTACATGCTCGATTTAGTCTCAGTTCACAGACTCAGTGAGGGCCTCGAGGGTCTGCCAATATGCTATTCAAGATCAGATTCTAATGACACACTTGGATATTGCTCATAAGTGGACATGCAGTTCCGCATCAAGATTATGGCCCCAAAGTTTCTCAGTGGCCAAAAGGACAGTCATATTCGATTCACATTGACGCAGTTCTGTATCCCTATTGCCTCTGTGTGGATGGACCCTGATGTGCTTTATACCATAGTACTGCAAAGATGTTAGATTGTATGTATTTAAGTCAAAATAAAAAAGTCTAAATAAATTAATTTATTTTACCATTGTTTGCTATGGGGTCTATTTTAAGTCCCGGCCTCCATTATTTCCTATGGGTGGGTGTTCCAGTGCCAGTGGTTGGCCATGTGGGATCCTGGATTTACTCCAGCGTCATTTTTGGTTGCTGCAACTTTATACTTGTAGATTTGGTCCAAACCCTGTTTCAGGGGGTGAAGACATTTAAGTCTACACTTTGCAGGACATTTACACTTGGAAATGGAGAATAGCAAAAAGCAGTTAAATATAGTACAAAGTGTAAGAGTAAATGTACACATGTAGATTTACTCATGTGTAAATTTACCTTTGTGAATAGGCCCCGTCGCCTTGTCACAAATGTGTTTTAGTTAATACTTCTGGCTGTCTTTTGTATAAAACGTACAGGTCCTGGTCCAGTGTATGAACAAACTGTTGCAAAAAGGTGGCCTACGTATTAAAATACACAGAGGGGCATATTTGTTAAAGGTCAGGCAATGCAGGGCAGTAAGCAAAGTTGCTGCACTGTGTTGTGTGAATGGGAAAGAAATGAACAGCACCATATCTACAGAGATATGCCGCTCTTTACCTCTCTGCCTGCGCTAGTGCACTTTAGGTTGCCTACCGCCAATGCAGGAACCTTTGCAATGTGGTGCAAGGATGCCTGGTTCACGAGCCTGATTGTTTTTCTGCAGGAAAGAATACCTTCCTTCACAAAAAGCAATCCTAAAAGTCAATTTCTCCTTTCTATGTGTGACAGAAAGAAGAAGTAACAAGGCATAACATATTTCTCCTTGTTACGGCATGATTGGGGTGTTGCACTATTTTGTGCAATCCCAGGTTTACTGCTTTCAGTAAATCTGGGAGTGTGTCAGATTCAATGGGTGGATGCACGGGAATGCCCATGCTCTATGCATCAAATGCCCACCACTACAAAATGTATTTCAACGCAGCACAAGCTGCTGCATTGAGTTACATTTCTATATAATGTCACGCAAGGTGGCACTAATCGCCCACTGAATGGCTTTAAAACATTTATTTAAGCATCTGCATTGCCCTTGTGTTGCCTTGCACGACCCAAGGACAACCCAAAGGCTTAGCAAATCTGGGCCCAAGATTTTATCTTCTGTGGCCCATATAGTTGTGCAAATGTGACAACAGATATGTCATCATAAAAGTGACAGATTTTCCATTCACCTAATTACAAGTTCTAGACAATGTAATGCAATTGTAATAAAGCAAGCAGAATATCCCGGACATTTGGTATGGAGCAAACAATCTTCCAAAATAAAAATCAGACCCTTTACGATGTCGCATTGTTTACCCAAAATTGAGATTAGTATAGTAAAATCTCTTATAATTGGCCCTCTTTATACCATTTATAATTGACCTATTTACAATGTAACTGATGTGTGCTTATGTGCGCTTTCAGCTTCCTCCATAGCAAGCGATTGAGACACTAGCCAACCATCAGAGAACATGCAGGAGAGCCACATAGAGTCCGAAGGTGGAACCACTCACTCATAGGGACCCAGTGGCAATGAGGGTTATAAAGATGGCCAGGCTGCCACTATAACATGTGAATATGAGGCTTCTGACTCAGGCCAGCTCCTCGTGGCAGTCAACAAACCAGCACAGGATGTACCATCTTCTCCTGTGCCTGCATCACCACTATGAGCAATAGCACTCTTACTCCTGTCGCCCTGTTACAAAGCCAGCATCAAGTCAGTATATGGGCTGGGGGCTCCTTGCATCCCACCAACACTGGCACTGGAAGTTCTATAGAACCTCTATGTGGGGCAGATGCCATTGATGCCTGTCATCCACAACCCCTCCCATATCCTAAATAATCACTGTTTCTGTCACCATTCCTGTCCAGCACCATCCTAAAAAGTAGGTGCCTGAACATCCATCTGCTTCATTAGGATGGGCAGTCCCCTGAGGAGGACATTGCTGCAAATGGTAGCAGGGAAGCGCAATGCCTGAAGGCAATTGCATATAGATTATAATAGGACACTAATTTGTTCTGCTCCAACCCTAGACTTTTATTTTAGATTTTGTTTTGTCTCAAAGACATTTAATGATCCAGAGTTAATTGTCCTTCTTATTTTATTTTCACTAAAGGATCTAATAGAACTTTTTGTACCTGTTGTTTATTTGCAGATATATTTCATTTTTTTAATCTTTTAATGTTTGTCATATGTGATTGTGTATTCCAATATGTTAAATAGGTTAACCATTTACCTCCATCACCATGTCGTGATGTTCCCTATGTGTTGCATTGCAGTAGCGAACGGCACGGATCGGGAGTGTATGGGCAAGGCAGGCGGGGGGTCAGGGCATTGGAGGGGGCAATGTAAAACAAAAACAAAAGTTTAAAAACTTGCTTTCTTGTCTCTCTGCTACACGCACACTCAGCATCTCTTCTCCTGGGCCGGAACAGGAAGCATCCAGGGTCCCTCCCCTAAGTCAATCACAATGCAGCGTTGTGATTGGTTAGAGCGCCGTGGATCAGCGCTCAGCCAGGGAATGGGGGCCTGGACATGTTCTCCACTTAGGCTGTAATGCAGCCTGCATGGAGAACATGCGAAGTGCACATGACTGTTATGGATGGCCCCAGAGGGCTGACCAAACAGTCATTGCGCACTTGGAATGGGCAAACCAATCCTCCCTTGCTCTGAGTGCAGAGCAGCCCCGCCCGTCCCGCAAAGCTGCACATCAGGAACAAATACAATGATAATAACCACTAGTTATTATCATTGTATTTGTTCTTCCTTTCACTGCTTTGCAGCAGTGGGGCGACGCTCCTCCACCTTAGTGGAGAGCCGCCACTGTTGCATCGTGAGTAATTCATTCCCTTTCCTTTGTGTGTTAAATGAAATGGTAATGTTGTTGTGAGGGCCTAGTGTGAGTGGCATTCAGAGTGGTAGTGTGTGTGACCACATTTAACTCCAGTATTTATATGAATAAATGTAGGACTACCTTGAGTTCTTGGCATTTACATATAGTCCTTGCCATACATTAGCTATGTCAATACCTAGGTTAAGGAGCGCAAATCCTTACATGTGTGTGACCAGCACTTGATATTATGTGCCAGAATACAGATGAAGCATACAGCTACTGGCTAGTGTAAATATGCACTTGGTGTACATGGTTACATCTTAAGATTCTGGTGTATGTGAAATATTAGTATGCATCGATTTTGTCAAAAATTGAAAACGGCTTAGCTGTATTATGTTAGCATTAATTGTTTGTCTGACCATGTAGATGAGTTAAAAGTATGCATTGGCATATTGACTTGAGCTGTGGGGGTAATAAAATTGTATTAGGTGCGCATTTAATATGGGTGTGCAGTGTGAGACATGTGCCAAGAAAGGGAGACAGGGTAAATTGCTGTTAGATATGATTTAGTGTCCATAAAGTTAAGTTTAGTTTCATTAATAGTTAACATAGTGCATTTAAAATGTTTTGCACGTTGTACTTGCCGTCTATTTTGTTTTGCTTTGTGTTTTTGTCCATCCAGCACTGCCAGATACAGCCACAGACCTTGGAGTAGCAGGGACATGTTGACAGAGAAGGTTTGTGGATGTTGTGGACAACGTTTTCCTATTTATACTCTTTTTCCACCATTACAAGTTTGAAGGATCTGTCATATTTCTGTCAACAGAAATTATACATTAAATAAATTGGCCAGAGTAGTGGATTTCTGTTGTTCCCTCTATCCTGTTTAGGGTACCACTCCATCAATGGAGAAAGAAAAATGCGGCAGAGGTGGCAGATGGATGATGGACTTTCGTCGTCACCCTGCCATACCCTAAATCTGACGGACACATCTCTATGGCGGAAGACGGGTAAACAGACGATATTTGGCAGCCCTTCCGTATCAGCCAAACTCTAAATCAGGCCTTTTAGTTGCTCCAAAGATCACTTGAGAAATAAATGCAGACTATTAGGTGATTCAAAAGAAAGAGCCACAGAACTGTCAGATAGTTCCCCCCCTTTAATTTAATTTGAGCGCACTTCGTTCATGTGCCACTATTTTTAAACTGCTGTGGTGCAAGCTCCACATGGTAACGCAACAGCGATACCATTTTGTGTTGACATGCAAAAGATTTATGGACCACAACAAATTAGCTCCACTGAGGATGATAATAGGAATTGGAGTCTGCAGATATGCATTTCCCATCTCCTTATGCTTGAACAATAATTTATTGTGCTGTTAAAATAAGGGGGCCACTTTGGAATGCGGCAGAGAATACCCCTACACAGACATTCAGTAGATTTGAAAGTTTTTAATTGTGATCATTCAGAAAAGCATTACAATATTCATTTGACATCGGAATCCCTGTTTATTGTTTACTATCTGCAAATCCAGTGAATAAGGAAAACAACTTTTGTGGCTACAGTTGGAGAATATCAATAAATATGTCTAATAACACAATGTATAGTTAAGACACATTTTATGTTTCATGGAACTGTGGAAGAGTGGAAAAAGTCAATTTGCTAATATGCATAATATTTATTAAATCGCAGGTATTGCTTTTATCAAGTATCCAATAGAACAGCTCAAAAGTAACCTAGGCTATACTCAAATTATCTTCAACCAATCACGGATATTTACTAAAAACAGCATTAATTTAAGTAATGGTAAGAGTATCCATCAGATAAGATCAAATTGCCAGAAGAGGTGACTGTAAACTTCATAAAATTCAAACTTTTGAAAGTATTCTAACAAGGATAAATACTGCAAATTGCAGAACTGCAACTTACTGCTTCACTCAATTTAGGTCTTACAACAAGCTCTTCCAGATGGTGTCTCAATGTTTGTGTCCCTTCATCTTACACATTGAGTCCAGCATTTGCGCAACCAGAAAGTTAAAGAGTCTATCACTAATCAGTGCCATCATAATTGTCTATGTTGTTGGGTCAGAGACCTTTCATGGCACTTGCATGCCAAAAGAGCAGGAGATACGACGCAGACACTGAGGGCCTAATTCACAAAGGTAAACTTAGAGCTGAAGTCTAAGTTTAGACCTAAAGTCTAACCTTAGATCTAAAGTCGCAGTTTAGACCTTAAGTCTATCTTCAGACCTAAAGTCTAACTTTAGACCTGAAGTCTAAACTTAAACCTGAAGTCTAAACTTAGACTTTAGGTGTAAAGTTAGACTTCAGGTCTAAAGTTAGACTTTAGGTCTAAATTTAGACTGCAGGTCTAAAGATAGCATTCAGGTCTAAGTTTACCTTTGTGAATCGGGCCTAGAGGGTTTATGTTTTAGACAGGGTCACAAGGGGTCCCACATTTTATTTTTTATACATTCGGCCTAGCTGGTTTTATGTGCGACATAAATCCATCCCAATCATAGTAGCCAGGTGGCTTACTAAATCTCTCCCCACTTTGGATTATTTAATGCATCCTTTCCACTCCCCTGCTCTCAGTTTCAGCTCATGGACTTTATGGATTGAGTTTGCTCCTTGAGTTGTACTGATGCCTGGGACGTGATACTTCTTCTTGTTCAGTGAGGGGTGCTGAGTTTTCAGATGGTTTTCTTGAGGACTCTTTCAGATGCTGCAGGCAAGTATGATCTGCAAAGTCACAGGTACTACAGGTGATGGGCGTTTTAACCATTCCCCTTTGCTTGCCATTTCAGGATCATACCTTCCCCAACACAAGCACTCTGGTAGTTAATTGATGACTTCCATGATGTAGGGAAGGTTCTTGAATGATGAGATGTTGTGAATAACATTCTCTGACCCTCTTTGTGCTGTGACCATTGTTCCTTTTAATGTTACTATGGGCCAGGCCTCTTTCGCAGGGGGGTGCATAATTTCCATCTTGGGGCATGCTGTGATGTGCCTTGAAAGAGGTTGACCAGAGGTTTTTGGTCTGTGATTACTTTGAAACATCTGCCATATAAATAGAGAAGAAAATGTGAATGCCTCCATTTGATTGCAAGTGCTCAATTTGGGAATAACATATCTCCACATCAGTTAACACTCTGCTCGCAAAAGCCACAGGTGCCAATTTTGTCTCTTCCTTGTGTCTGTTCTAGGACTGCACCCAATCCAACGGAGCTGGCATCTACTATCAGTTCTCTTTTGTTTGAGGGGCTAAAGTGTACCATGGTTGTGTCACTGAGAACTTTTTCTCTGACTTTCATGAAGGTTTGTTTATGGGTGGTCCTCATTTCTATCTCACTTGTGCCTTCGTGAGGGCTCACAATTGCTCTGTCAGGGTTGCCAAGTTTGGAATAAACCAGCTGCAGTAATTTGCAATTTCCTGGAAGAGGCAGAGGTGTTAGCCTGGGCATTTTTGATGTTGTCTGACTTCTTCAGTTCTACTTTTACACCTTTGCTTGGGAATGTGTAGCCAAAAAACCCCACGTTGTCTTCGAATAATGTCCACTTTTCATGGTGTAGGATAAGGCTGTAACCCGAGTGTCATTGTTGTGATGGCTGCCATGTATTGATGATTTTCTTCAACTGTTTTGGAGTAAATGAGAATATCATCACTTATGTTGAACACAACCTCCGGACCTGACATTGTCTCTCTCACTGTGTACTGGAAAACTTTGGCTGCAGACGAGATACCAAACTTCAGCCTCTTGTGTCTTCAGAGCCCTAAGTGGATTGAGAATGTAGAGATATATCAGTTTGCAGGGCCCAGAAGTAATTGGTGATATTCCGCATTAAGAATGACCTTTGAGAACCATTGTGCTCTGGTGAGGTCTGCATTTAAGAAGTCCATGGTTGACATGATGTTGCCATTTTGCTTAATAGAGCTATTGGGGAGCCCCATGCCTATGCACACACATATAAAGCCTGGTTAATTGGGTTTTGGTACAATAACCATGGGGGACACCTACGTCCCAGACAATTTTTAGCTATGTCCATAGCTTTTAATTGCTCCAGCTCCTGTTCCACTTGAGGAGGCAGGTGAAATGGAACTTGCCGATGCTACAGGGTAAGGTTTGATTGTGGTGTCAATGCGCAATTTGACAATGTGCCCTTTGAGACACCCAAGCCTGTGAAACAGGTGTTCAAAGTCTTAGAGAATACCTTGGGTCTAACACTTATCGACTTGTTCCACATAGGAGACCAAGCCAAGGTCTTCCGCCATGTAGCAGCTCCACAGGGTTCCACCCCTTTTGGTTGTGCCATAGAATTTCACTTCCATTTCATCAACTTTGTGGCACACTTTGTACTCAAAGGTTCCAGCTATCGTCAGTGGGGATCGGCTCCATAAGTATACATTTTGGTTTTGGGAGCGCATAGTTTTGGGCAGTGTTTTAGAGCCTTGAAATGGTCATAGCCCACAAGTTTAACAGAAGCCCCAGTGTCTTGTATGGCTTTGATGAACATTCCTCACAGTTCAGTCTTACAAATGGGCTGGGACCTTTCTGATATCACTTCGTTCCATTCAGAGAAAATTAGAAAAAACTCCTCTTCATCACCCTTTGATTCATACTCTGTAGTAGCATCAGGGTAGGTTTTCGTTTGCTAGCTTGTGTTGGTCATAATGGTGCATACTGTAGGTGGGGCAGTATTTCGCCTAGGGGATGCTTGATTTCCCCCATTCCCTGCTAACTTGCACAAAGTAGCTCAGCTTGTTTCATTTGGATTAGGTTTTTCCTTGTGCTGGGTGCCTCGATGAGTGGTGGGGCTCTAGCCCACAGTTTACACGTTTTTTGTGAGGCGCACTGTTTGGATGTCATTTGAGGTGGTCGTCTCTTCTTAACCACATTCACAACTTTCAGGGATACTCTTGAGTGTGCCACTTTCATTTGCTCGTCTCTGCTGTTTGATAACTTGCTGGAGCAAGCAAGTACTGCCATTTCATCCAGCTTCCTGCCAGATTCCTGCAGGATGAGCCGCCGCACCACAGATGATCTGGACCCTTGGATTATCGGCGCCCACACTTCCATCTATGAGTCATCACTGGTGTATGTGATGGCCATTTTGCACAGATGCACATAGAAACAGTCAATGTTTTCTCCTCCTCTACAGTACACATTGAGGGCTGTAACTGCTGATTTGTAGTCTTCATAACCTCCAGTGTTGTGGGAATTCTGAAACAGCTTGAAGAATTCTTCTCCTACACAATGCTGCTACCTCTTCACAGTGGCATCAGCTTCACTTGTGGCTCAAAACTTGTTGTTCAGTCCGCTAAAAGACGTTTCCATAAACAGCCATCATGGTGGGGCCTTCACGCTTGGTAAATGACATTTGATCCCTGTGAGGAAGTGCACCAATGTGCCGCCAATGTGCCTGTTTGCCCTTGTATGCCTGTTGGTGGTCTTCCTGCTGTCTTCTTGATGCACCCATGCAAGGATGCTGGCCTGTAATTGTTCCTCTGCCATCTTGTAAGTGTGTAGCTCGAATTGTGGACAGTCGTTACACCACTGTCAGGGAAATCTGAGATGATTTCAGCATGTGTGTGTCTGCTGCTGCTTACAGTTTATTTGAGTTTCTTTGTGGTGTATGGAAGTGCTGGTCTCTAAGGCCAGGGCACTCTAAACCAAAAAGATCAGGAACTATGCCGCTATGCTAATGTCGTGTGGAAAGAGGGGCCAACTTGGAACAACGGTCCCTGCTAATATCAGCTCTCTTGGTACAGTTATTATTAAGGAAGATGTGGTTACACCCACTCACTACCTGGTAGTGCTGTGGTGTTGGGAGCCAAGGGTCTGAAAGGCTTACCG
Organism: Calotriton arnoldi; assembly: GCA_963921515.1. NCBI lineage: Eukaryota > Metazoa > Chordata > Amphibia > Caudata > Salamandridae > Calotriton > Calotriton arnoldi. The sequence goes on along the minus strand of CAWUFW010001531.1, from coordinate 315,805 downwards.
AGCTTATGAGGAGCAAAGTGGAGTGTCCCCCGGTGACTTAGCTAGATGCTACAGAAAGTAAGCCAGTGTCTCCCCTCACTGCATTTAAGTAAGCCCACAAGGTTTTGGAGGTGCACACCCGAGACAGTCCCAAGCCCACTCACTTCAAGGAAGTTCTCCACTGAGGATCAGGCAGGTTCGGCACATGCAGAGGCCCTGGATCTTCATCACCAGTGTTGGGGCCCAGGCCTGTAGTGGTACGCCCACACTGCGAGAGCAGAATATGCACAACAGGCACATAGTGGTTATGATCTAGACTGGGCCACAAGCAGTCCCAAGTCTCTTTATGTATGCCTTTGGCTGAGCTCGCCCTCTGGGTGCGTGTGACATGAAGCCCTCTCCACAATAAGGGGCGGGGGGGGGCCACCACATATGTTACTGTTACTACCAGCAGGCCGACAATTAACACTGTTTTATATGCTAACAACTCAGCACAAACATACCACTGCATTATTGTGATTCAATAATAACAACCCTCATTTTGCTTCTAATTTTCGACATTGTTTATGTGGCTTGAATCTATCAGTGCTTGACCTCAATAGATGCTCATTATACCATGATACTTTGTTTGGTTTCACTTTTCACTAATAAATATGCTCATAACTTCACTGAACAACCTGTTGAGGCACATTATCTCATAGATGATCTGTCAAGGCTACATAAATTGATATGAAATTTAATATTTTTATTTATATAAAAAACGTTTCTAAAATCTAACTAGGAGCATCCTTGAAATTGTTTGAAAACAGATAGCAAAAATCACAGACTACTCTAAACACCGTTATGTACTTGATCAAAATCATAAAGGATAAAACGCTGAAGGTCTGCAACGTTGTTTCAGTCGCACATTGTTAAATAAATGCCGTCCACAGGATTCAATACATTCCTTCAGTTTCGGTGTTATAATTTTCATAGTTGATTTCTCAAACTAATCAAATTCATAATAACATTTAATTATTAATTTGTAGCATATGTTCTCCGCTTGGACTTTGAGTAATTTCTGCATTCGAGTTTCTTAGAATTTTTTTTACCAGCTGAAATAAAAAGATGTCCACAAATGAGTCCAAGAAATAAATTATGTGTAGCACCAAGTGAACGCACTAATGTTTTTATAATTTGTAAGACTAATAGAATGCAGTCTTCAGCAGAATGCAAAGAGTAGACTCAATACAAAAGACCAACTTGTATCAGAAGTAGTTGTCATGATTGACTAGTTTTCAGGTGAGCAAAGAATGATGGGCATTTCCCTTTGGTTTACACAGTGTCTGATTGATAGAAGAAGCATGGCAGCTCTTTTGAAGCTTCATTGATGGGATTTTTAAAGAAATTAGCTTTAGTGTGGAGAATGAAGATGCTAACTAATTAAGATGAAAATAATTTAGAATGACAGCTATATGTGCAATGATTAACGTAAAATTTGAAGATAAAATGACGCATTTTATACATGCAATCTGCACTATGCAGATATAGATATGCACAGAAATGCTTAAATGCAAGTTTTCTTTTAACCAGAAGTTAGCTAGACAATGCTGAAATCTGCCCAATGGAATTTAGAGGTTTGGCCTTAATGTGACATGCTTAGAAATATTCGTCATAATTGCAGAATGTTCAGGTTTAACAAATGCATTAAAATTTTACTAAGAAACATCTGATTATGGTAATTAAACTTCCTATTTTACTCGGGGCGCTATTGAGCCTAGCAGCAAGATGGCCGCTCTTTGGTGAGACTCTGCTGGCAGGACTAGAAATTCTGCATTTATCTGGCGGTTTTGGCTGACATCGCCGAGTGAATTGCAGGGGGAAGGTGCCAGGACACCGTTGCAGTCCGTTTGCTGCCTACAGGTACTCGGACTTGCGTCCTGGAGAGGAAACTAGCTGAGACAGTTCCATGGGTGGCGTAGTCCCGGACCAGCCTAATCTGGGGCAGAGCGACGTCGAAGCGACTGCATTGCCCTGCACAAATCCGAGAGGAGCGCTGCTATGGTAGGGAATTGAGAGGTGTCCCCAGCGCTTGTCTTCACGGGTGCCGTCGCTTAAGGCAGCTGAGACGCGCTGCCTATTGGCAAACTCAGCAGCAGCGAACCCGACAGAGCACTGCGAGCCCAGGAGGGCGGAGCTCCCAGAACTGCTGCTGGACCATTGCTGAGAGCAACAAGTGCAAGAGACTGGCCTGGGGGACCTGCAGGAGGCCTGCCACAGCCACCCCTTGGTAACCATCGCGGACTGGGAGCTGTGATCGGCGAGGTGAGGCAGCGACTCGCTGGAGGAACCAGACCCCGGGCTGCGCTGTTAGTACGCCCACTGCCAACTCGCTGGGGGGAGGAGCGGTGCTTAGTTGCCTAACGTGGCTGCATTGCCAGGGCAGGCACCTGAGCAGTCGGGGCATACTCCTGGGGCTCTGCCGGCTCCGCCCACGGCGAGTGGCTGCATTTGCAGAGGATCCCATGTTAGGGGGGAAGCGCAGCTGAGTTTGCAGGCCCCTGGAGGCCCAGAGCCCCTGAGACCACTACGGTACCTGCCTTGGGGGGGCTCTTAGCTAGAGACTGTGAGCGGCCTGACTGGGGCCTCCAGGCTCATCAGCAACTGTGGTGCCCCACAAAGAGTGCAGGCACGACTGCCGGCGCCTTGGTTCATGGGTGGCGCAATGAGTAGAATGGGCCATGGGGTGGATGGCCCTGCGCAGGAACTGTAGCTTTGTCGCCTGTGAGGAGCGGGACAGGAGGAGCTGGCTCTCTGACCTCGCCCTAAGGAACTCCTAGGGGCCCCTCTTGGACTGTGTTGCTGGTGGGTAACTGCTCTCCCTCTGAGATGCGGAAGGAAGCTCCTATGAAAGTCCCTAGACCGCTCCCGGCGCTGACCCGCTGGACTTTCTTCTGAGTGGTGAAGTGGTTAGGAGGCCCCCCTTTCACTCCCAGCAGTATTTGTGGCGCACAGCCCTTCGGAGGGCCGGAACACATTGACATCATGGGGAAGAGCGTCACCAAACAGTCCAAGCTCACGTTTGAACAATGCAGACCGCCTAGGGGCCTTGTCTCCATGGAAAACGATCAGCAGGACACTGGGGCGGTGGAGACCTCTCCACCTGAGCAAGACATCCGAGAAATGTTCGGTGACTTGAGGTAGTCCCTAACCGCCATCGACCACTAAATTGACTCCTTAAGCGATAGATTTGATTGTCTGAAGGAGAAGGTCTCTACCCATCAAGAACACATTGTGCAGGTTGAGCTGCGCACTTCGGCACTGGAGGATGAAAGTGATGCCACTAAAGAGAAACTTCTCAGCATGGAGAAGGGGCTGGAGGTGATCAGGAACAAGAACGAGGGCTTGGAGGTGAGGTCACACCGCAACAATCTGTGGATAGTGAGCATCCCAGAGCCCACCGCTATATCCCGAGTCGAAGACTATGTGGAGGAGATGCTCTGAGCTCTGTTTTGTGCCCCGCTCTCACCTGTCTGCACTGTTGAAAGGGCACATAGATCGCTCGGCCCCAGACCACCTCTGGGCATGCCTGCCAGACCAATTATCGCACAACTGCTAAACTATCGAGACAGAGACACAGTGCTATGTCTAGCCAGAGACCAACAGAATTTTGTCTACCAGGGAAACTCTATCTCCTTCTATCCTGATTTTACTCCAGCAGTGCAGGCTGCCAGGAGAGAATTCCTAACAGTGAAACGCTCTCTGCAGAAACTTGACGTCAAATACTCTCTTCTATACCCAGCGAAGCTGCAAATATTCCACGCCAGCAAAACATCATATTTATCGGATCTGGAAAGTGCAGCTAAATATTTCAGAGATCTTCGTACAGTCAAGCAGAACGCCGAGTTCTGACAGAGCTGCAGAAGCAGAGAATTGCACAAGTGACAATGACTGGCCGTGCGGCTGCAATGCTGGAGCCGGAGGGGACACCCCCTCTCCTCAGACTGGGCATTGGGTGGCGCTACATGGCACGGTGCCCCCCTCCCTTTTCTCTTCCCCCGTAAGTTGTGTATCCAGTTGACAACAAAGATGATGCCGCCGTGGCTGCCCGGAGGCGCCTTCGCCTCCTTGCACATGTTTGTCCAGCCACCTTGTTTCTTCCGCCTGCTGGGTTCTGTTGGGCTCCGGCGGTTGCCCCTCGGGATGACTCCCAACTGCTTCATGACTTTAAGTTACACTTGTGGGCGGGGAGGGAGACTGGGTGGAACTTTTCAGCTGATTTGGGGGGCTGAAGTGGGTGGCGGGTGGGGTCCTGGGTGGGGTTGTTTGCCTTTAAAAGTTCTACGGCTGCCCCTTTCTCTTTATTTCTCTGTCTTCCCTGACCAGCCTACGACTCTTATGCTAATCTGCATGCACCACTCTTGACAGAAGGTGAACACCTACTTCTGTAAAGCCAGGACAACAGTTATGAGAGATGACTAGACTGAATAGCATCACGCAGAATGTACGTGGTCTCAATGACTGGCGCAAAGTAAGGCTGGTCGCAGCGCATCTTGAGCGCCACAGGGCGGACATTTGCATTCTGCAGGAGCTCCACTTCACGGAGCACATGCGTGCGTGCTTGCGGGTGGGGTGGGTGGGTGAGAAACACGTTGCATGCTACTCAAATTATGCATGCGGAGAAGCCATACTCCTACGGAAGGGCCAACACCGATGCATGTGCACAGTACTTTGTGACACACAGGGGCGATATTTGATGCTGGCGGGTGTATTGGGAGGGCACCCTGTGAAACTGATCTCAATATACGGGCTGAACTCGGATGACCCGGACTTCTTCACAGGCATCTGGAGACTAGCGGACACCCTTGGTCCGGGCGTGATACTCTGGGGAGGGGACTACAACGTCGTGCTTGACCCTACCCTCGACTGATTGACCAATTCACACTGACCCCATCCTAGGGGGGCCACTCTCTTACAGTCCATCATGGCTGACTTTGGTCTGGTAGATGTCTGGCCCAGCAGGAACCTGTGTATCATTGCCGAACCCTCATGGGGCGGGTCGACTATTGGCTGACCTCACGGGATGTGGCTGCCTGGACGGTGGAGGTGCACCATCTGCCCCACACCCTCTCGGACCACTCCCCTGTACTGCTCACTCTGGACTTGCCTGATTATCTGAACAAGGCATTCAGCTGGAAACTCCCTCCTGGTGCATCCAGGTTTTTTGGGAATCCATCAGACAGACGATAGTTGAATATTTTGCGCTCAATGAAGGATCGGTTGACTCCCCCTTGACTTTGTGGGAGGTGTTTAAGACCGTTGTATGGGGTGAGTGCATTGCCAAGCAGGCCGTGTGCTGAGCTCGCTCCGTAATGATATCCAAAGACTAGAGAGTGAAATACGTGCCCTAGAGATTGAGTTTTTATGCCACCAAAAGTGAGGCCACACTGAGGCTCATTAGGGAGAAGATCGACGACTTCGAAGAGGCAGCCACTCGCGAGACACACTACCTCAGCAAAGACACCAGAGCCCGTAGATATGGTGAAGGAGATTTGGCCGGCAGGATGCTAGCGGGTCTCCTTAGGAAGCCATGGGCCAGCGACTACATAACTGAGCTGCGTACTCCGGAGAACACGCTGGTCTCGAGACAGGCAGCTGTACAATCCGAAATGGTCTCCTTCTATGAGTCCGTATAGAGCTCTCGACAGAGGGCACCTCCACCGGACCTTGAGCCATTCTTTGATTCCATAAAACTGCTATGGCTGAAGAGCGGACACAGAGCCTACATGGATGAGCCATCCTCGGTAGAAGAGGTAGTGCGGGCCATCAGGTGCTGCCAGGCAATAAAAACCTGGGTTTGGACGGCTTGTCTGCTGCAGTTTTATAAGGAATATGTGACAATACTTGCCCCACACCTGATGTACATGTACGAGGAGTCCCTGGAGCGCGGGACTCTCTCCATCTCATAATAACAATCCTAAAACCAGATAAGGATGCGACTCGTACTGCCCGCTCTCCATGATCAATCTTGATAATAAGATACTCGCTAAGCCCATTGCTGCCCGGCTGCTCCCTTTGCTACCTCAAGTGCTGAGACCTGATCAATGCGGTTTTGTGCCGTGTAGATCCACTGCGCACAACCTGCGTATACTCTCCGCAACTGTGCAGGAGGTGGACCCGATTGCTGCAAGCTGTATCAGTTTTCCTTGACGCCACCAAGGCATTCGACTCACTTGAATGGCCATACATGTTTGTGCTTCGTGCCCGCATTGGGCTAAGCGCCAAATTCATTAAACTTATCTCCCTGCTGTACTCCTCCCCCTCCACTTAAATCCGGGTGAATGAGGTAGAGTCCCCCTCATTTCCAGTATCAAGGGGCACTCACCAGGGGGGCCGCTGTCGCCCTTATTATTTGCCATAGGCATGGAGCCCTTAGCGGCGTGCTTGCGACAACACCTTGCCCACCGTGGACTGGCATTCACCCCGTGGGTGATACGTGTCTCACTGAACTCGGACGATGTCACACTGTACCTCAAACGTCCGGAGGAGAATTTGGCCCCCCTGATCAGGGAATTTCTCAGATTTGGTGGACTCTCTGGTATTCTCATTAACTGGGCCAAGTTGGTGATTTTCCCACTAGCGAACGTAACAAAGCACTTTCAGGCAGAGTTTCCGCTGCAATTGGCCGAAGGCCCAGTTCGTTATCTCGGCATTTGGGCGAGCCGTAATGTTAAGGAATTGTGGAGATCTAATTGTGGATGATTGATGGACTGGCTCGAGGCCCGTTCTATTGGCTGGACCAAACTCCCATTGTCATTAATGGGGTGCTTAGCCATCGCAAAAATTATAGTCTTACCCAAGTTCCTTTGCCTTTTTGCCAATCTTCCACTCAACGCCGTGTTCAGACTCAGATTGCGATCTAGTATGATCTCGCTGGTGTGGGCTGGGAGACAGCCTAGGATCTCCTGGGAAATTCTGACGCTCCCTTTTGAAAGGGGTGGGTTGGCCTCCCTTGATTTAGATTTTTATTACTACTGCGCCCATGTGCAGTTCGGCTTTCATTGGGTGTTCCCGGCGCAGTTCATGGCACACACAGCTCCTGAATGGGATCAAGCAACACCGCACCCGCTCCACACGGTCCTTTATAGGAAGCAAACTTGGCCGCGCTAGGAGATTGACACTGTGGGATGTACTGTGTGGGCATGGCACGCGCTGTGCCATAAGGCGGGGCTGCAAATGCTGTATGCTCCCTCGATCCCTCTACCCAAACACCCTGGCTTGCTGTCGCTATCAGATGCGGACCCATGCATGCGATTACAGCGGCTTCATATCACCTCAATGGGCAACGCATTCCCTGAGGGGACCTTTATAGAGCTCCAACAGGTGCGGGAGGGAGGGGAAATTACTGCTCTAGAGAAAATGACCTAATTGTAATACGGTGGTCGGACCAGTGTCGCTATGCCAAGTGAGTCTTCCCACTCTCTGTGGGCCCTTGCGGTGCATATGGACGCTGCATGTCGGTGTATAGCCATGTACCCAACTTGTGAGGTGAAGGATTTTTCCTAAGGTTTTCGAGTGCATGGAACGTGGTCGGTGCAGCGGGGAAAACAGCTATGTAGTCTCGCAGTGCCCCCCCGCAATTAAAAGTATGGTCCTTCTGTTGCACACAGATAAAAGACCTGTCCCCACACTATCGGCTGCGCCTCCTTCATTTCAAATTTCTGCATAGAACACCTGACTGGCTCCTCAAAATTGGCCTGGCTGGTGAAGCACGTGCATGCGCTGTAGATCTCCTGAAGCTACTTTCCTTCATCTTGCATGGGGCAGTCCTAATATATACCAATACTGGAGACTTTTTTTCTGACTATTGAGGAGATGCTCAGCGAGCGCCTGGACCACTCTTCCTTAATTGCCTTGCTGGGATATGTCAAGGAAACGCCAGTGCATTGTAGGAGATTGGCGGCCATGCTACTGCTGCTTACCAAGAGGTGCATCTCAATGTATTGGGGTAGAAGTCGGGTCCTGCTCAGGGAGGAGTGGCTCAGGGATGTTGTGTTTTGTCAGGAGCAGCTGTCTGCGTATTGTGCCCGCCCACACCCGCCCAGAAACATATGGGAACCATTGCTGGCATACCTGCGGTCACACACTAATGATATGGACCCCACCCCACAATATCACTCTGGAGAAGCCTCATAAGAGAGTGTTCTTAGTCTGTCTCCTGATATGCGTGCGTACGCCTGATCCCTTAGTCGCATTCAGGTAGGCTTCCCCCCCCCTCTCTTGTCCCTCTTCTTTTCCTTTCCCCCCTTCTTCCTCTAGTTTTTTGCTAGGTGCTCCCTTCTTTCGGGTTGGGCTTTGCTGCCTTTCGCCATGAGGCTTTGTACACTGTGAGATGAACATTGAACTGTATCAAGCACACTGTGAATCCTGGAAAATGCTTGCTATCATCTGTAATCCATAGCGTATGTCTCTAAATGCTACTTCCCGCAGCTCTCAACCAGCGGCGGATGTAAATCCTTGTGAGTATATTATGTTTGCCTACCTGAATGTACTCATGTAAATGTTAATAAAAATAATTTTTAAGAAAAGCCTTCCAATTTACTCGATATTTCACATAATGCTTGAACAGAATAGTTGTATATTTTAAAACAATATTTCTTGTTCGTGTTAATGAAATACATTACTAAAAAGTAGTTTTACAAGTAGTTTTTTCTTGTTTGTTGGCATAGTTCATTTTTAATGCAATGAAACATTTAACATTACAAGGTTAAACTGTGTTCGATGCCTATAGAAACTGAGGCTTATGAATCAAGAAACTACATACGTAAGATGTCTGTAACAAACTTTTTGATAAAGCTTTGTGAGCTGCATGTTTTTTTGTGGGAAAGGAAGAGCTGAACTCATCCTCAGACAAATGGTTTTCGCTGATTGGATCCGAAGAGGAGACCTGCTACACATTTTGCAGCATTATTTTTTGCATTTTATATTAGTGCATGTTCCTAGTTAGCCTCACCTCACTTAGACTAGATTATTGCAGTGCTGATAGGGAGATGCTGAAAGGCTGAGACCCGGACCCATTCTCTTATCCCCATTTAACAGTTGTTGCTACCGCTGCTGCTGTTCATCTGTTGTCTTATTATTGATGCTCTATTTATCAGATAGCTACTGCAACTGTAGTGCCAAGAACTACTCTAAATAGGAAGTTCAACAGCTTTAATTGGATTTTGAGCAATATGCTCTATTCTATCTCATTCTATTCCTTTGAACTCTTCATGAGTTCTACTAACTGTAAAATTCTGGTCCAGTTCTTTAAAATAGAGTATCTGTCCTTCATGAATCGCCCTTGATGCATTATTTGATGATTTGTTCTAAACATATTTTAATGAGATTTCTGTACATGTACTTGAATTTATTGACTAATTTGAATAACAAGAACAAGAAGAATCTTACTAAGCTCTTAATGAAAAAGAAAACTTTTAAAACTAATTTAAACTTTCATCATAGACTGAACTTATAATTGTCATTGTGATTTAAATTATGATGATGAAATAGCTCCTGAATGAAAACATGGTAGCAAGATCTTTCACTTGAAACAAGTTATACTCAGAAGCCAGCATCTTGCAGATGGCAGGCACTCTACAATCAGGGTTAAGGATTTTGCCCACTCCCCCACGTAGGGTGAGCACACAAAGGGAGTAGTCACCCTAAGGTCAGTAGCCAATCTGACCTTGAGACCCTTAAAACGCCCCCTAAATACAGTATCTAGGGGGCAGCCCTGACCCAAGAAGGCAGAGTCCTGCAACCTACAAAGAAGAGAGATGAAAGAATTCGCCCAGCAGAGGAGACTGCAGAGAAGAACTGACTTGGCCCCAGCCCTACCGGCCTGTCTACAGTTTCCAGAGATCCTGCACAAAAAGTCGCATTGTCCTGCAGCTAGAAACCTCCAGAACCCCTGGGAGGACTGACTGCCTTCCACAAAGACCAGATCTCCTGTGAACAGCAGCTCTGTTTAAAAGAATCTCCAAAGCAAGACTCAGAGCCTGCTGAGGACAAAGAAACCTGACACCTGGAACCACCACTGCACCTGTCACCTATGGCCCGAGTGATAGTGGCCCACCGGTCCCAGGGAGGTCCCCCAGCACTCCAGAGTCAGAGTCCACAGTGGGTTGACCCCTCTAGGACTCCCTGACGTCGCCTGCAGCCTCTGCAAGGAGACCCGCCCAACAGCGAGTTGCCCGGTAAGGTGAAATCTGACCTCAAAAGACACCCATGCAACCAGCCGCCCTGTGTCAGAGGTGCACCTATGTCCCTGAGCCTTCCAAATTACCTGCTCAGCTGTTGGTTCCTCTCGGAAGTCTTCCTGGACCGAGCCTGCAGACAAAATTCAAAAACCGGCAACTCCCATTGATAACAACAGGGCACCCAATGCCAAATCAGCACTCTGCACCCAGCTCCCCTATGCCGCTGTGGGTGCACCTTGTGTGCTAACTCATATCCCCCTGTGCCCTGAGCCTAAGTCCAGGAGCTTTGCTCCCACAACCTTGTGGGCTGCTCGTGAGCAGCCATCAACCAGAGGCCCCCTATGCCCCATTGGATAACATTGGGCCTCAGTACTCTGCACCAGGCCACCCTAGTGCTGCTGAGTGTGCTTTGAGAGTGCATCCTTGACCCTGGTGGTACCCTTGTTCTAACCCCAGAAAAAAAACTCCCAAACCTAAGTATTTACCGTTAAACCGATAACCTGATTTTCTCCCATAGGACTGCATTGACTGCTTTCTTGTGAAAGTGTGGAGTTGGTTTTTATGAAACCTTAAGAAACACCATATGTATAAAAACTGATATACTTACCTTTTATCTAGGAAATGTTCCAGTGTGATATCTACACATATCACACTGAGTAGAAAAAGTAACGTAAAAATGAATCTGAAAAGTAACGTACTAAGGGCCAGATGTACGACCATTGGCATTAGCTACTCGCAAATTGCGGAAAATTGCAAGTCGCAATTCCCAATGGGGTCGCAAATTGCATGCCTTAACAATATTCATGAGGCACTTGCAATTTGCGACCCCATTGGGAATGGCTGGCCCTCCCAGGTATGGTGGCCTGCTAGGCTCAGCAGACCTCGATGTCTGGGATTGCTTTTAAATAAAGCAGTTTTTTTAAAAATGCAGTCCGTTTTCCTTAAAGGAAAACGGGATGCATTTAAAAAAGAAAAATGAAACGTTTTCATTTAATTTTTTAAGGGCAGGTAGTGATCCCTGGGACCGCGGCCTGGCCCTAAAAATTTTTTTTTTTCCTGCATTCACAAAGGGGAAGGGGTCTCCTGGGGGCCCCTTCCCTTTTGCGAGTGCTTTACCACCCTCTTGAAGAGGGCGATAAATTGCGAGTGTGTGGCAACCGCAATTGCGGTCGCAAAACATTCTTACATAGGGTAGCGAGTCGCTATTAGGAGGGGACGCCCTTGAAACGCCCCTTCCTAATAGCGAGTCGTAAATCCTACTTAGCGAGTCGCAAATCCTATTTAGCGAGTCGCAAATAAATTGCGACTTGCTAAATAGGGGTTGTACATGCCCCATTGGTATTTTTGCATGCGCAAACAGGTCGCAAACCAGTTTGCGCATGCAAAAATGGGTCTACATCAGGCCCAAAGTAATCTCAATAGTAACTGAAAAGTAATTGCAACTGTTTTATGAACAAGTGACTTACCTGTAACCAACCCAATTGCATTCAACTGCAATCAAACTGTATTTAACTGCATTATTCTTGCAAAATACTATTACACTTACCTGTACCAGGCCTGGCTTGGTTCTAGAATTAAAATACAACTAAATATTTTTTATACAAAACAAATTGGTCAGAGTTCAGTCTTTGAGTGTGTGAAATCATTTCTTGCCTGAATGTGTACCCACACTACCACAAATAGAGACTAAAGTGTTATCTACTTTTACCTATGCCTACCTTTGGGATCTACTGGACTCTGTGCACTGTATACTTACTTTGGTATAGTATATACAAAACCAGCTTCCTGCAATGCCTCCCGGAGACCTGGGCCCTGAAAATTACACCACATGCAGGGTGTTATGAGTTCCATATTGCAGCTTCAAAACGGAATATATTCTGACAATGATCTGGAGGTCTCTCGGTCGTTTGGAAACATGCCCAAAAAAACGGCTGCCACTGAAATAACCATTAATTCACCTGCTATCCAAGCTCTACTCATAAAAGGCCTAAAGCTTAATTCCCATACCCTTTTTCTGCTGCTAATTAACTGCTATGTCAATCCTTCACAGCCTCAAAAGAAAGATACTTTGAATTCCCTAACAAGAACAATTGATTTTCTGATTAAATACGACTCCTATCAAGCAGTTATAGTGGGGGACTTCAATACGAGGCACCTGACAAGAAACCTAACCTCCTCAGACGAACAGGTGGGGCTGCTCCTCTTCATGCCTTACTCTACAATCATAAGCTTAGTTCGACCCATTCATTAAAGGGAAACCGCTTACCTTCCTGGCGCCTGCATCCCACTTTTAGGAACATATCTACAATAGACTATATCCTAGTTAGCGATATGATTGATTCCATGCTTGAAGACTTTGAAATTCATCACGTGGGCAAAAGCGACCACAGGCCCTTTTGCGTTATCTTGCAACTAGCATTCCCAACAGCAATAACATTTCCAGCAATCGGGGAAACAACAGGAGAAGAACACCACTCAGTTCTTCAAAGAATCAAATGCTCAGCTAATCTAGGAGATAAATTGTCAGCCTGTTTGGAGAAGGGAAACTCTGGCCCTAAGTCATCTAATCCAAATTCAGTAATAGGAGATTGGGAAGCTCTCGTTGCAGACCTTCCACAGGCACTGGGGAATGGCCAATGCAAACCATTGAGTAATAGCCCTGCAATGACATTATATACTCCCTGTCTTCCCAATCAACTGCAAACGCACTCTTCGCAGGGCAGTTGCCAGGAAAAGAGGCGGTGAATCAACTGAAGGCCATTCTATTGCTGTTCTTTGAACAGCTTACAAAAAGAATGTATGGGAGCTTCAAAGGGAGCACATCGAATCAGAGTGGCGTAAAGGCTTTACTCTACTGAAAGAGAAGAGCCGCTCCCGTCTGTGGAGGCATATAAATGGCTTGACAATCCAGGAATGACAAAGGAGAATGGCGCTGCCAAACAAGTCCGGATGCGGTATGCCAAACACCTCTACTCAACTGATTCATTGGCAGTGGTTGACGCTCCAACACACTGCTCGGAACTAGCCACCGGCATCCCCCAAGGTATTTTTAATGCTGCAATAGTGACCAACAAAAAATGAGGAAAGACTGGGCCCCAGGGCCCAATTGGATTCCTGCCTCTGTGTTTAAATCTGCACAAGACTTTTGGGTGACAACTCTAACACCTCTCTTTAATCATGCCTTCACCACTGCAACAAAGCCGAGTTCTTGGAAAGGTTCAATAATTTTCTCATCCATAAAAAGGGTGACCGCCCCAACCCAATAAACTACAAGCTTGTTGCCCAGTTCGATCTAGAAGCCAAGGCTTATGCCAGAGTTATCTTGAAGGAGTTGGCGACTTGGGCAAAGGAAAAAGGAATCCTTCCATTTTTTCAGTCAGGATTCAGGCCAGACTGCTCAACTATGAACAATATCATAGCAATGGTATACTTATCTACACAAGCTGTCAAGAGGAAGTAATCTCCCTTGTTTTACTGCCTCATCAACTACAGCACTGCCTTTGACAGTATGGATCGTGGAAGACTATGGAAGAAACTGTCTGCATGGGGGATTTCGCCCATGCTCCTCAAGGACATTATATTATTAAACATGGGGACATGGATTCAGGTTAAAACAAGCCCCACCACAGTAGACCCCAGAGTTGCCACAAACAACTGGCTTAAACAGGGCTGTGTTTTGGCCCCCCTCCTATTTAATCTCTCCACTGCAGATCTGGGTGCTGTCCTGCAAGGCGCTAGTATAGTTACCCTAAGGCTGGGCAGGATGAGACTTCCCATCCTGCAATATGCAGATGACACAGCAATCATGCACCACACCAGAGCTGGCCTACAAATAACCCTCCATGCACACCATTGCTACAATCAGGAGAACAATCCTAGGTAGTAGCGTTTGGTAAATATCCCCACAAAAAGCCAGTAGGAACAGCATCAGCTTACAACTACCTTGGTGTTTGGCTTTCTGAGAGGGCCAAACCGGTTGCTCATTTAAGGCACCTCAGTATAAAGTCCAACCGCATCATCCACACATTGAAGCGCCGAAGCAACCGCCTACTAAGTTCAACTGCAGAACCCATGCAGACTGTCTTGAAAGCAAAATTGGTCCCAGCCCTCAACTAAGGCTATCTGGCCTTTTCAGGTGCCCTGGACAGGCTTTTAACAGTCGCTTAGACTAAAGCATACAAGGCAGTGTTGTTAGCCACACAGCAAGCCAGAAGCACAAGGTTGATGTTGGAGCTAGGCCTCGGGAAACCAGACTTGGCGAGCCAGGGGGACCTAATAAAGTTTTTCATCAGGGTCCTGTGAGCCCAAAAAGACTCACTCAAACACCAACTGAGGAGGATCTTTGAGGAGGAGGGCTCCCCCTGGGATACTGGGCTTGGACGTGCAATCATAAGCCTGAAGATCAAGGCAGAAAGTTTGCTCTCCCTCGACATTCCGCTGTCTGCCTGGAAAAAGGCAATGAACAGGCAGGTGTTAGAAACCATTTGAAAAGGATCACGCAAATCTTCATGAGAATCCCATCACAGCATCATTGGATGCATCAAACATCTTGGGAAAAATTCAACCCTACTTTCGTCATGCCCTGGCAGTCCAGGCCCACAGTAAAATACTCTACATGAGGCTTATCGCATTACCAATCTTGGACATCAACCCCGCCTGGGTACACAATGCTATGTACGTATCGCAAAGAAACCTGGCTGCATTAGATGTGATGTTGCCCTAAACTGGCTGCCGATGGACGCCGCCTGCTTTGCCTTGTCTTTAGGGCAAGGGGAGTCAGGACTTGCAGGGAGGTTCCAGACTTGTGCTTCATGGAAAAAGCGACATGCGGCTTGGCAAGACTGGGAAAGTTCACGAATTCCATCAGGTTTGCACTCTACGAGTGGCCACAGATTAATATCAGTCCCTGACTGGCCAGTACACAGCACTTTATCTTTTTCCTACCTCAAACCTGAAAGTCATTGATAAACCGTAAGGAATCCACTCCAGCAACTGTGAGTGATAAATTCAATAATAGGAAGCTAACACAACAGCACTTCGCACCTTACTCTTTCTACGTTATAGCACAGCACGCTCCCACTCCTACTAGAAGGAGCTTATAGTAAGGTCCTCAATTGACAATTTATTTTAAATGGTCTTAGACCTTAACTGTCTACTTATTTATTGGTTTTAGAACGTGATATGCTCTTATTTATGGCATACAACTTATTGTATATGAGAACATGTCCATATTAACAAAGAGTGGGCATTCCCATTTATTGCCTTTCATAGCTGCAAGTGTAATTCATACCATCTTATGAGCACGCTTGAGGCAGGGCAGGTGCCCTTGGGTGAAGCAAAATAGCCTAGTGCAAATTTACCCTTGAGGTACTGAAATTCTGAGGAAATGATTATTCCTTAATAGAGATGATGACAATGGGTACAAATGAGAACTGGAAAGCACCCTAGGGCACCATAGGAAGCAAAGTGCAATAACGGGCTCTGTGCAATACTTATTGAAAGCTCAATTTTGTAGATCTGATTGTATTTTATATTTTTTCCATGAGAATGAAGGTGGGGGGTCGGTGCACAGTTGTATATATTTTACTGTAAGGATTTTAATAAATCAAACAGGTAATAGATTCTGTACATATATTTATATATTTGCGGTATTATTAAATTGTTCTTTTAAGCAAAACAACAATTTTGGCTGGATATCCCATCTTTATTGTACTGCATTTAAACTGAAACTTCATATCACCTCATTTAGGCAACACCTTGCCTGCTCAACAATGCACCACAATGCAACATTGAATCAAGAAGGCTTGAGGGGCCATTTTACCATTCTAGACTAAGTACCCAGTTTTGAAATTGCCAAATTCCACCCCCACCCCACGTCACTACAGGCATTAGGGAAAAGTTTGACATTACAATGATTGTTTCAATTACATTTCTTGACCGTTTTTTCTAAGATTATTAGGGCTTTTAATGATATGTGTGTCCCCTGTACAAAGTAAGCTTTCCTTGGACATAGTACATGTACACCTAAAACATGTCCTTCAGCCGCCTAGCCATGTGCACTGGAATCTGGGAGCAGAGTATAGTCTCCAGCTATGTAATGTATCCAAGCCCAAGAATCCACTGCTGACAGAGATTAGACTTGAGGGTGATCCCCAAGTTTTTACCACTTTGTGTTCTTTGTCATGCCAATGCACACAGTGTCCTTTACACATTATCCTTTGCCCATCACAGCCATCACTATATGAAGGCAGAGATAAGTACACTTTTGAATTTGCTGTAAATGTCATGGTTATTGTGGGGTCATAGACCAGGCCCACAAAGGACGGCACGTACAAACTGGTTCAGTGGTGGTCTCTGACTGGAGCCACACCCGGTGCACTGGGATATTTATTATCTTACGCTGGCATAAGCCAGCCTTCACCACTGCCATTACGCGCACTGGGTTTTACCAGTTTCCCCCTGTGTGCGGATCATTCTATGGTGTGGCCCATGACCCACCATCACTACCTTCCTCCTTTTCCAGGAGACACAAAACATATCAAATGGTTAAACAGGAAAACATCAAACAACAATAGTTCTTCGCCACAGTCTAGATCCTGACACACATTTCACTTCATACTCTTACTTTGTGTTGTGGTACAAAGCACCTACTCATGAATGTAACACCGCCATCATTCTCTGGTTAGCCGGATACAAAGTCTTTGTACTTCTGAGATGGCTTAGAGTAGGGCCACAGCAGATTACGTCCTTGGTCACCCCTGGATGAGAGTTCTGGTAAAGATCCTCTCTGGCTTGGGGTATCGGAGGCTCTTAGGCTCCTGCTGAGTGACACCAAGGGCGTTCTCTCTGTGCTTTGAGATGGGCTGGGTGGTGGGGCTGAGAGCAGTTCCTCTGAGAATGCACCTGGCTCTTGATCCGGATCGTATTCGCTGTCAGTGTCTGGGGACCTGCTTGTTGTGGCATCTCCATGCGGGGCAGCTAACATGGTTGTGTTGGCGGGTCTCCATGGGACTTCCTGAACTGGGAGATGTTCCGCGTAACACACTTGTGGCCTCTTTTGGCCGTCACTCTAGTACCTTTGATGTCAATGACAACCCATGGATCCAGTTCGAAGGGTAGTCTGATCTTTCCGCCTGAGTGGCGATCTTTCACAAGTACTTGGTCGTCGAACTTGATGTGGCTCTCCTGAGCCCGTCAATTTCGGGAGGTGTACTCATTAGTACGGGTTCTTTGGAAGGCCAATTGGTTAGGGGAATTTGGCATTTCCTCCCACGCAGGGTGATGGGGAATGGTATCCATCACCGACCGGCCAAAACATATCTTGCTTGGGTAGATATTAATAATATTATATTTGTTAGGCGCACAAATCATCCCCGGGGGATCTCTCAGCTCTAAAGCCATCTGTTGGAGATTACAGTTCCATAAGGTGATTAGAGATTAAACAACCATGTTTTCAGCAGTTTCTTGAAAAGGATTAGGTTTGAGCAAGAGCGAATGGGCAAGGGTAGCTGACTCCAGTATTTGGGGCCAAAAATGAAAAAGAGCAGCCACCATATCTGGCTCTATGGATACGTTTAGGGAATCATAGTAGAAGCTTGCTGGATCCGAGCTGACGTACCAGGATATAGGGCTGCAGTCTATTTTTAAGATAACATGTGGTCCCTTCCCATGTAGTGATTTAAAAACCAAACACATAAGTTTGAAGAGCGCTCTTTTTTATGGGGCGCCAATGAAGGGAGCATAACACAGGTTCAGATGGAGATTGTGGAGGAAGATTACAGACGAGACGGGCAGCCATGTTCTGTAGCACCTGAGGTCTGGAGAACAGGCCTTCATTCATTCCAACCAACAGAGAATTCCCATAGTCCAGACGGCTCATTATTAAAGCCTGGACCAGGGTTTTCCTAGCATTCAGAGATGCCCATTGAAAAGCCTTCCTAAGCATGCGCAGCAGACCAAAACAAATTCCAGAAATGGATTTGACATGTTCGTTCATAGAGAGATTGTCATCTGAAAAGATACCCAAATTTTTAACCAATTTTCTAGGTATCCGGTCGGTCCCAGTTTGGTTGGCCACCAGTCCATGGACCAGATTGATTGAGCCTTCCCAAGAAGTAGGACCTCCGTCTTACTGAAGTTGAGCTGAAGGAGGTTAGCAACCATCCATGATGCAATTTTTAACATGCAGTGTTTGAATTTGACTTTGGTAAGTTCCGGATTTGGATCCATGGTGATGATCAGTTGAGTGTCATCAGCATTTGAGATTGTGTCAGAGCCGCAAGACATGATAAGCCTGGCAAGGGGAGCCACATATATGTTAAAAAGAGTAGGGCTCAAAATCGATCCCTGTGGAATCCCTTTATCCAGGGCCATGGATTTAGAGTTATAAGAATCCATATGTACACTATGAGTTTGTTCTGATAAAAAGTTTTCCACCCATTTCAGAGCTTTGCCACTGACACCAATCTCCTCCAATCTTTGAATTTGAATTGGGTGGGAGATGGTATCAAAAGCAGCTGATTGATAAAGGAGAATCAGCATAGCTGAATTCCCCTGGTCTAACGCGAGTCTAATTGTGTCGGTGACCTCCATTAGCGCTGACTACGTGCTATGATATGCATGAAAGCCTGACTGGGAGGGTTCCAACAGAGAGTTGGATTTAAAAAAAGACACCAATTGGTGGTTTACCAGTGACTATGAAACTTTGGCAATGAGAGGGAGCAGTGACATAGACCTATAGTTTTGCATATCTGTAGGATCCCCCAAAGGTTTTTTAAGAATGGGTCTAATCCATGCATTTTTCCATTTTGATGGAGAAGTTGACAACTTAAACGAAAGATTGCATAGATCTGTGATGAGGGCAAGAATGATTGGAGCCAGAGTGATAATGAGGTAAGGGGGGCAAGATCCAATGGGGACCCAGATTTGATCCTATGTAACCTATCCAAAACTTGATATGGGGTGGCGGGATTGAAAGACTCTAGGGTGGAGGACTGGGAGTTAACACAAACTTCAGAAGAGGCTAGTTTTGTAAATGCCACATTATTTGAAAGAGGTAAATAGATTTTATTAATCTTTTGTTAAAAATGAGCTGACAGGTCATCACAAAGCGCCTGCGATGCTGGGATAGTAGAGCTACAGGTGGTCGGAATAGTGAATTATTTTAAAATTTTAAAAACCTCTTTAGAGGAGTTTTATGCTGAATTGATTCTGTCCACTATGTGAGTCCTTCTTGCAGTATTGCATATTTTTAGATATTTTCTTAATGCCATTTTAAAAATGAGTCTATCCTAATTTAGACTTTCTCCATTTCCGCTAATGCTTCCTACATATTGATTATTCCTTTTTAGGGATTCAGTATACCAAGGAGCGGGAGTGTTTTTTGTTTTTGTTTTGCTCAATTTCAGGGGAGCAATAATGTCTAAAGCCTGTTTACTGAGTCCTCAAACACTTTTAATGCAAGATCCCTATCTTCATACTCCCTCAGAAGAGGAGGAGTAAACACAGAGGAAAAAGTGGAAGGAACTACCTTCCTCCAGGGTCTGGTAGGTTTAGAGCCATTGGAATAGCCAGCACTGGGTTTCTGAAATACTAAATAAAAATGTAGAGAGAAGTTGTCAGTCCACACTAGAGGAGTCGGGGGATCAACCACTAAGTCAGGGGCATTGGTAAACATGGCATCCAAGGTATGTCCAGCGATATGGGTGAGACCAATTACCTTTTGATAAAGACCAAGGGATTCTAGATCTGCAAGAAGACAGATAGAAACAGAATCAGATTGATTTTACACATGATGGTTGAAGCCCCTAAAACAGATACTTGTCTGCTGCTAATATATGGGGGAGGCAAACCGTTCCATAAACTTACCACTGAAATTTTTCTTTTTTTTCCAGGAGGGCGGTAGACCAGGGCCCCCTCCCAGATTAAATCTGAGGTGGTTTCAAGTTGAAAGATTATCATTTCCAACCAGGTAGTGGAACAGGAGTCTAAGCATTTTATCTTTAATGGGCTACATACAGCAATGGCCACTCCTACCCTCCTTTTTAACTGCCTGTCCAATCTAGTCAGATTATAATCATCAGGGAATGCTACTGCAATAGATGAGGAGGCAGTTGATTGAAGCCATGTTTCAGTGATAAAGCATAAGTCAGGTTTGGTAGTATCTAAAACATCCCAAAGCTCTGAAGCATGCTTTGGAATGGAACGCGCATTGAGATATAAGCTATGTAACTGAGAGGAGGTATACCTAGAAGTACCAGAGGAAATCCTATTTTTACCGATTGAAGGGTTATGTCCTGTGGTGCAAGGTGATTCTAGCTTGGTCTGAGAGGGGGAAGGAGCACAGGAGAAGTTGCATATGTTACAGTGCCATGGACCTTCCTCATCCAAAGGAAATAATATCCCTAAACAAGGGGTACTGACATTTAAATTCTTTATCATGGTGAGCGGCGAACTAGTATAGGATAAGTTGCCCATGGCTTACCCGTTAGAAAATATGCAGCCTTTCTGGCGCCAGGTGGCTACCAGGTGCGGATTGGCGCAGATGGGCTTGGCTTTGGCGTGCTTACAGCGTGCCAGCGACTCGCCCTCTGCACGCATCCCCTCTGCGTTCGCGTCATTGACTGCCCAAGATGGTGGCAGCCGATGCCCCAGAGAAGAGATTACCTGGTGCTTCTTCTCTCTGCACAAGCCGCAGCAGTACAGAGAACAGCACTGTACAGGTGAAGGGGTAAGTGGGAGATGCCTGTCGTGCAGTGGCAGTGGGGTGTGAGTCTATACTCCCATAAAAACTGGTACGAGGCATGTTCACTGTTAGTCTTCCCCACCACTGCAATTTTGATCACTTTAGTAAGAGGTTCTCATCAGGCACTCTACCCCCCATTGGTTTGGGGCCATCGAAGGGTTATGCGGCGGTGCTTGATATTGTGAGAGACCAGATACTCCGCTAGGTCAGAGCTGCTGAAGGGAGGCCCATTGTCCATGCGGCTCTCTTCGAATAATCCATGCATAGCCATGAGCTTCTCCAGCTTCGGGATAACTTCTGAGACAGATGTTGTCGCCATGATTTCTACTTCAGGATAGCGTGAGTTGTCGCCCACAATGACCAGCATGTGTTGTCCTCCGGGTAGACGTCCAAAATCTGCACTTACTCTCTGCCATGTGGCACTGCGGCCTACTTCGATAAGAACCAGTGCTGTGCAGTCGGATGGGCTCGTGGGAGGCAGATTGGACAGCTTTGCACAACAGCCTCCACTTTCTGGTCCAAACCCGGGAATCAGACCTTGCTCCTGAGCCGGTTCTTGAACTTTACGATGCCTTGGTGTGCTCCATGTGCAAGGAGCGCTGCTTTCTGTGTAAGACATTCTGGCAGTACGAGTCGTGGGCCTCTCAGCAGACACCCATCGCTGGTTACAAACAGCTCCCGGTGGACGTGATACAATGCCTTGAGGATTGACTGGGCTGCATCTGTGTGGAAAGATGCTGGGTTTTGCAGCAGCAGCCAATCTCTGGTGGCGACCGCCTTGATGGTGATCTGCAAGCAGTCATCTTGTTGGATGGCGCCTACTACTTCCACCAGGGACATGGGAAGAGGCTTGGAGCGATCCACAATCATCTTCACATACTCTCTGGTTTCCACAGCTTCCGCGGCCTCAGGAGGAGGGGCAGGTCAGGCATGCCTGGACAGGAAATCGGCAGGATTTCGGGTGCCATGTCAGTATTTAATGGTAATTAAACTCTTGCAGCTGCTGAATCCATTCCTCAATCCTCGAAGGAGGCCTCAGCGAGGATCCTTGGAAGAGCAGGATCAGTGGCTTATGGTCTATGATGACGAAGAATGGGTGGCCAAATAGGTAGATGTAGAAATGCCTGCAGCCCCATTGAATGGCAATCGCTTCACGCTCTATTTGAGAATAGCGCTGCTCTGTGGGTATGAGAGTGCAGCTGGTGTAGGCCAGCAGAGCCCATTCTCTGTATTCCTACCGTTGAGCCAGTACTGCTCCCTGGCCGGAGGAACTATCATCTACGACTACCTGTGATGCTCTCTGGGGGTTAAAGTACACCAGAGTGGTATCTGCAGACAAAGCAGCCTTAGTCTGTCAGAACGATTCTTCCTGCTCAGGTCCCCAGACCCATGGGCTGGTTGACTTGGTGAGATCCCTGAACTGGCCGGTGATGTCTGACAGGTTTTTCATGAAGTGTCCGCAGTATGACACCATGCCTACTAAATTGCTGACTCCTGACATGGATGACTGGGCCTCTTGAATGTCCTTTACCATGTCGGGGTCAGGGCTGATGCCTTTGTCCGAAAAGCGGTACCCAGAGAAACTAATGTCCCTCAGTAGGAATTCACACTTTTGTCGATGTTGTGTGAGCCCACGTTCCTTGAGCCGAGTGAAGATGGCATGGAGATGAGTTGGATGCTCTTCAACCGTGGGGGTGTGAACGAGGATGCCATCGCTCACGTTGAGCACCCTAGGCAGGCCATGGAGGATGTTCTTCACAATGTTCTGGAAGACTTCGGCGGAGCCGGAGATTACAAAGTTGAGCCTTGTGTATCTCCAGAGGCATAAGTGGGTCGAGAAAGTGGTGATGGGATGGGAGTCTGGCTGCAGCAGGATTTGGTGGTAACCGGAGCTGAAGTCCCTTTTGGATAATCATCTGGAGCCCGACAGCTCCCCAATGATGTCATCTATGGTTGGTGTAAGATGGCGTTCTAGCTTGATCGCTAGGTTCAGACCCTCATGTCGACACAAATGCAGACTGGATCTGGCTGCTTGGGCTTCGTTGCCACTACGATGGAGAATTCAATGGTGTGGGGCCTCGTAGCCGCTCAATGATGCCTGATTTCTCCAGTAGCTTCAGCTCAGCTTCTACCTTGAGTCGAAGGTGGAAAGCAATCTTTCTATGCTTGAGGGCCACAGGAGCAACGGACTCGTCAATATGCAGTTGGATGGCGGGACCTGTCAGGCAGCCGATTCCGTCGAATAGCAGTGTGAAGTCCTGCAACAGACAGTCTAGATCATACGCATGCACGCTAAAGGCAAATGGTATGCGGTCAAGACCTTGAGGCGTGTAGCAACCAAGCAGAAATCTTGACCCATCTTGCAACATATAGACCTTCGCTCTTCAGTGTACGGAGTCATGGGGCAGGTCTGCCTGAAATATCCAGCGAAGCAGCAGCGGTGTGCAGTTGCTAAAAGCGTATACCTGCATGCTAGTGTTCCGGAGTGCCGGTGGGTCAGGTAAGCTGTGGTAAAGATCCACTACCATAAGATGAATCGTGGCTCCTGTGTCTATGAGAGCAGAGACAGGGTGGTTCTGTACTTCGATCCTGCACATAGGAGTAGTCTGGTGCGTGGCCCTGAGGGTATCCAGTGTCCTCGCCACATGGACAACCGATGCGTCATCTTCGTCCAGGTCAATGTCCGACAGGTTATCTGGTTCCACTGTGCGCACCACTTTCCGTGGGACTTTGGGTCATTGCCCTTGCGAAGAGCTTTGGAGAAGGGATTGTGTTTGCCCCACAGACTGCACGTCTTGCCGTTGGCGGGGTAAGTTCTGGTGTGAGGGTATGGGCCATGCACCATCCGCAGGTGCGACCTTGCAGTCCTTGTTTGGCGGGGCTTGGAAATGGCTTGGTGGACTCTGGCTTTCCTCTGCGCGCCCCTTTTTGGACAGCATTAACTGGTTCTTCCTAGATAGGGGTATAGGAGTGTGGGTCCATTTGGGCTGCCAAAGCTATGGAAAGTTCCATAGAGCGCCCAAATTTTAGAATGTCTCTCAAGGACATGTTGGGCTCTTACAAGACAAGCTCAGGCAGTTTCGAGGAGGTACCCCCTTGAATGAACTGGGCTCGGACTTCATCGTCTTCATCCGGCAGAGTGCAGGTACTGGCAAGATCTCTTAACTGCCCAGGGAAAACATCCACTGATTCGTCCGGTAGCTGTCGAGCTTGGCACAGAAGGAAACCTTCCTAGTCTTGGTTGGTGTAAGGTTCAAAGTGCGCAGTGACGGTGTCCCTCATGGTGGCGTAGTTTTGTGTCGGACCTGCTTCAACCACTCAATTCGATATTTTATGAATGTCGGCTCCTTCTAGGTGGAAAAGCATGGGGCATCTGCGACCAGCAGGGACCTCTATAGCTTCAAAGGAATTCTCCAGGAGTTCCACCCATGCTTTACAGGGAGCGGCTTGAGAGGGGGGAGGCCCCGTGATCATGAAAGGCTCTAGTGGAGGGATGGATGCCATGTGGCTGAGGTGTGATGCGCAGCGGAGGAGATCAGGGGTCCCAAGAGGTCACAGTCCGGGTTTGAGGGTCGGCGCAGTTAGGATGCGCAGTGAATAACGGATGCATTGACCTGTGGAACCTGCCAGTGGGCGATACGTGGAGACACTCCTCTAGCAAGGGAGTACTGAGGTGGTGGCCTTATCTCCCTCTTAAGTATGCTGTGCCTTGATCTCTTCTTCTTTTGTCAATGATGGGTAATTTTCACACTTGAGTGTTATTTTCGTTATATATTTTTTTTTATTCCTGTGTGCTCTGAAGATACCCCTCGGCCTCTTGACTGTTGAGCTTGCAGACTGGAGCCCCGCTGAGATAGGAAGCAGCAGGGGGCAGTCACTGCGTTACCTAGCCGGCAATGTGATAACCTGGTGAGGCAGGACATGCCGATGTGGGGATAGAGCCCCGCCCCTTGGGCATAGCGGAGCCAGGCGGGGCAGGGACACAGCAGGCTGAGAGCTCCACAGGCCTGGGAGTCTCCGTCGGTGAAGCACCGCAGGGTCTTCGCGAGAGACTGCAGAAGGCTGGAAGGATGAGGGAGAGCACACATGAGTACCGTGGCCCCATTCTCGCCAGTGTAGTGTCGTAGACCAGGCCCACAATAGACCCCTACAAAAGGACGGCATATACAAACTGGTCCAGTGGTGGTCTCTGACTGGAGCCATGCCCGGCGCACAAGGCTTTTTTAATATCTTAAGCTGGCGTACACCAGCCATCACCACTGCTCTTACACGCACTGGGGTTTTAGCAATATCCCCCTGTGCACGGATCACTCCAAGGTGTGGCCCATGACCCGGCAACACTATAGTTATTATTGTGTGTGGTAGGTATCTTCATTCTCTCTGCAAGGTAATAATCACACGGGTATCGTCTGTGAGCGGCAGCTGGTAAATGGTGATTTGCTCTGGGCTGCTGCCACTGGTCTGGGAACAGTGATAAAAAGCCTTTTCAGGATCAGAAACATATTCTATGTGAGACAGTCTCTATGCAAGTCACTGTCAGGTTTGGGTGGCTGGATTCAGTAGTGCCTGCCTCCGGCAAGACAATCATAGCAGGCCTGTTCGAGGCAGACAATGCAGAAGCCACTGAAAACACCATCCCGGAGGAGGACATGCACTCAGTGAGAATTGTGTGACACTGACGTCCTGTGCTTTGAATCCTTAAAGCACAAAGTCTTACCCCTACATCTACATGCTGGTGCTCAGCTGGGGCAGGGAAGAAATATGGGAGACTTTGTTGGTTTTGTTGAGAACCAGGCGGAAGAATTATTTCGCATACTGTCTGAAACTGCTTTTCATCTTGTTGCTTGATTTATAAATTTAAAAGGCTTGAGACCCTAACGGGTGAGTAGTCACGCTATACAAGCCACTTGAGTGATTGATTGGTTGATTGATTATTTGAGTTTTCCCCACATCTTTTGATCTTTTCTGTTGTGTGGGATTCCTCCATGGTATGGAAAAACATATTTTTATTTTAATATGTGTATTGGTCCTTTCTTCCCCCTTGTAAATTAACAGTTTTACTTTTTCAAGGTGTATTTCATTTGTTCAGTCTTTGGCATCAATAATGACTACTCCAGCTCCTGGTACTGGAAGGGTAGCCAGGAAAAAAACAGAAGCCTCAGTAGTTGCAGGGTTCATACAGGATCCAAGCCCACTCTCACATGGGAACTGTGTGGTAAAGTGAAGACTTTCTATGAAAGCGTACAACATATATTCATGAAGATAGAAAACAAAACAGCTTTTGTTTTCAGTTTAAGTGCTATGATTTTATTTTGAATTCAATTACCAAAAACTCCAGCCTCTAGTTATATACCGACATGTGATTACTATAAGTAAGGATTCATCATTTCCAAATATTTCCAATAATTCAAATATCAGTGTGTGGTCCTTCTGGCAAAAGCTCGTTTGGTGCTTTTTCTACAAACTCAAGGACTTGAATCACTTTGCACACAAAAGGCGTTGATGTAGTGCAACTCTCGTCGTTCCATAATCCAGGTCCTGTGGAAGATTTAGATTCTGTGGAAGATACAAAGGACATAACATATTACTGTCTTTTTCGAGGATGCCATATAACTAAAGACAAAATTTAAGGTTAAACATCAGAAAACATCGGCTCCAGAATTTTCAGAATCTCCTTTATCGATGTTTGTATTCGATGTTTGCATTCCCTACCCTGTATTTCTTCTCACTTTGCTTTTACCATGAGGTTACTACTTTGTTCATGCATAGTCTAAAGTACTAAATATGTCCCTAAATAGGTGCCCAATCATTACTTTATGCTTCCAGCTCCTGATCTGATCTGCTTTCCATGGTAAAGTGGATGTCTAGGAGTAGCCTGGCAGCAGACAGGCTAGTCACCTGATTTTAGAGCCTATCAAAAAATACCTACTATACCGCTAGTTCACAAGCAAATAATGATGCTTCTTTTTACGGTTTGCTCCCTCAGAATACATGCTATCTCAAAAATAATCTATGTTGCTAAAACCCTGCCTGAAAAGTTTGACTGCTACTCACAACTTACCATTATTGCCTTTCCTTTCTCTTTGAATGCCTTCTTGTTACTTTCCATCCTCTGCATGCCTCCTCTTTTTGAGTACAGCCTACTCTAAGTCATGTGCATGTTTGTATTAATCTCTATTATTGTATTACCGTAAATTACTCCCACCTCATCTCAAATATAACATCTGTTCCTCCTTTAAAAGACATACCCTGTAATCTAGCAGTACCTAATCCCCTCTAGCTCATCTACTAATCCCACCATCCATCAACTCACATTCCCTACACTAATGTTGACAGCTCACTCCAACTAATTTAATACAACACAAAAACAACAGAGTAAATGCATGTAATGGCCTCCTTGAGAGCACAAGACTAATCCCAATGCCACCAGTAAACATTAACCTTGGGTTCTAGAGTGACTTTCTGGCTAGTGTAAAGCACTTCAATGCCTCCTTAGGAGTAGTAAGCACTATATAAATGTAATTAAAATACAATACATGTGCAAATTGCTCAATAGATTGATACATTTCAGAATTAGGAGAGGTATGCCTAATTGGATCAGTAGATCAAGTGTAAAAATACGAAGATGCAAATTATCCTTGCTCTCCAAGTGCTTGCAGTACTTTTGCACCCAATTTACCGATGGACAGTAAAAGATGATGAACAATGCATACAATTTCGAATGTGTTATTAATGGATGTTTGCTATTTTAAACATGTGGCTACTACAAGCTCAATGGAATTCGCATGATCCAATGCAAATTACAAGAAATTTGAGCTCATTTCTCAGTAGGCAATAGCTCTAATATGGAGGTAAACACCAGACAGATAACAGCACAGGTTTAAATAAATATGGAAGTGTTAAGAAATGGAAGGGCCTTATAAACCCATAAATACATGTGATAGTGTAGGAATTAGCTCTTAGAAGCATTTTTGTAGAAATAGATGATGACAACTTGATAATGACAGACACCTAGAAGTATGCAGATAGTACAGAATGACAAGATGATTCAAGCAAAGCTGAAACTTGAGAGGATTCTAAATGGAAGCCTTATTTAGAGTTTGGTGCCAGAATACTCCGTCACAAACATGGCAGATGCCCTAACTGCCATAATGCCAAAAGACAGGTGCATCTAGCCTCAGGGCCAGATATAATTTTGTTTCAGGCAATGCAGAAAGGCAACTTGCTGCACTGCATTGTGTGAAAGGGAGAGAACAGAAATGTGCCATATTTACTAAGTGATGGTGCACTTCTGCTCTCCCCTAGTGCCTGTTGTTGTTATGTTATGCTATTGGATCTTATATAGTGCAGCGACTCACTCCCAAAGGAGTATCTCGGTGCTTGCTACTCTGCAACAGCACAGTAGAAATAAAACAGCCAGGTTTTTAAAAGTTTTTAAAACTTAGGGAGGTCAGAACAGGATTGCATATGCAGAGAGAGTTTGTTCCAGTGGAATGGGGAAAAATAAGAAAAGGAGCGCCCCCCAAATCTGGAAGTGCGAATGCGGGGGATCGTTAGGAGTGCTTTGATTGTGGACCGGAGCAATCTGGTGGGCTGTTAGTGGAGGAGCCTGGAATAGACATAGGAGGGCAGTGAATTCTTTAGTGCTTTGTGGGTCGGGCAGAAAATCTTGAAAATGACACGTTTTCTAATGGGCAACCAATGTAAGGCTTTTAAAATGGGTGCGGAGGAAGACCTTGAGGGGACGTTGCAACCTAGTCATGCTGCTGTATTTTGCACCTGCAGGTTAAACAGCAGGGTATCATTAGCTGGCACTAGTAGAGCATTTCCATAGTGGGGGTGACTAGTAATTAGTGCCTGGACCAGGGTGTTTCTAGAAGTAGAAGGAAGCCAGGGACTTTTTTTAGGAGACAGATAGTGGCGAAGGAAGTGCCGCAGGTGTGCTAACATGGTCTTTCATGAAGATGGTTGGTCAAGCTTAATACCCAGATTCTTTACAACCTGTTTTGGAGTTGGAGCAGGGCCAAATTCTACAGGCCATCAGTCCGCCGACCAGAGCTCCTGCACTTTGCCAACTAGTACTGTATTGGTTTTCTTGCTATTCAATTGAAGGCAGTTTTTGGTCATCCAGTCTGCGAATTTTCTCATACGGCTAGCAAACTGAGATGTAACTATTTCAGGGTCTTGCCCACAGGAGATGAGAAGTTGGGTTTTGTCAACTTATTATACAGTCTCTAAGTCACATGATCTTATGATTTGCGCCAGGGGTGCTACGTAGACATTAAATAATGTCGGGCTCATGGAGGAACCCGGTGGAACTTCTTTATTAACTAGCAAAGTACCCGATTTAAAGGAGTCAAAAAGGTTGGTTTGGGTTCAATTATTGAGGAAGTCCCAAAGCCAATGTTGTGACCTGCCATATATTCCTGCTTCATGCAGTCTGTGGACTAAGATCGAATGGGAAACGATATTGAAGGCCGCAGACGGATCTAGTAATACTGGTTTGCCTGCATCTAGTGACAGGCTTATGGTATCGATGACTGTCACTAGTGCATTCTCTGTGCTGTGCATAGCTCTGAAACCGATTGTGAGGGATCCAGGATGTTATGTTTCTCCAAGAAATCATCCAGTTGTCTGTTTATGTAGCTTTCAACTGATTTTCCTAGCACAGGAAGCAGGGTAATAGGACGGTAGTTAGAGAGAATTTCTGGGTTTGCGGATGGTTTCTTTAAAATAGGAAAGACTTGGGCCGACTTTCATTCTGGCGGGAGTTTGGCAGTGGCCAACAAAAGGTTATAGAGAGCCATTACTGATGACACAATGGATTGAGCTGCACAGGACGTAATCCTGGGAGGACATAAGTCCACAGGAGAGCCCGATTTTGCACAAACCAGTATCTCCCGAACCTGCTCCAGAGAGCACTGATCACATTTTTCCAGGACATTAGCGACATTCAGGGGAGGTTGGCTAAAATCGACAACATCCTCCTGCTGATCTTGATAGACTGAAAAGTTGCGATAAATGGCATCTATCTTTTCTTTGAAAAAGTTAGCCAAGGAGCTCGAGGCTTTATGAAATTATTCAGGGCTTTGAAGAGTTCTTTTGTAGAGTTTTCTGTGTTATTGATTTTTTGTGTTAAATATAGCTCATGGGCTAGTTTGACCATATTGTGAAAGCTGCTAAGCGTCGTCCTGGAAGCTTCTTTGTCCAGAGAAGATTTGGTGGCAGGCCACCTACATTCTAGACATTTACAGTTGGATTTCTCCAGGCGCAAGTGATTAGAGTACCAGGGGGCTTGGCCTCTGTGGAGAAGGATGGCTTCTTTATAAATGGTGCAATCTGATCAAAGGCCTGAGAGAGGGCATCATGGTATGTTGCTGAAGTCACATTTATATTGGTTTGCAAAGAAGTTGTAGTAGGTGTAAAAATCTTGGAAAAGGCATTAAGAGAGACCGCCTTCCATTGACATCTAACTGTACCAGCCCCTGAACTGGTCTTAATCGTTACTTTGTTGCATGGAATGAGAAACGTAATCATATAGTGGTCTGTCTACGTTATGGGCAGTGGGAGATCGCTTCTTACTTCAATAGAGGTTTTAAAAATTAGGTCCAAGGTGTGACCTGTTTTGTGCGTGGGTGCACTTGCGCACTGTGTGCTGCCTGGCTCCAACACAAGTGCCTGCATTATGAGCAGGATTACTTTTGTTCAGGAAGGAATATCTTCCTGCACAAAAACAATCCTTAGAAGTATATTCCCCAGGTTTACTACTCATTGTAAATCGGGGTTTGCATCAAAATGCATGAGTGGATGCATCAGAACGCCAGTGCTCCACCCATGTAACGCTGACCTGATGCAAAGTAACACAAGGCAACATTATGCACTGCTTTGCATTATGTTGTATTTACTAAACCATGCAAAGCCAGGCAAATGGACTTTTGAATGGCTTAGTAAATGGCAAAAAGGATTTAACCTCTGGGCTGCACTACAAAAGTGACGCAACACAATGCTAATCTTAGTAAATCTGGGCCTAAGGCACTTGTAATACCTCACGTGGGCTATCTGTCATGTTGTGGCTGAGTATCTTGTGTGCCAAACTCTACATAAGGCTCTGACCTTTTAGCAAAACCTATTTACTCACTACTGACTATGAACCTGATTCGCAAAGATTTTGCTATGCCTTAACAGGCATTAACAGTTACTACATCAATGCCACCACTCCTGTGGAGAGGAGTGAGGGCAAAAGGACTGGGTTGAGGAAAAGTAGGACTGAGGGTATTGAAGATTATCTATAAGTAATCTGAACATTGCTGCATTGTCCGTCTTGCTTGTCCTTTTCCTTACCTGCTGAGGATATCACAAGTAGTTTAAGGCAATGATTAGGAAGGACAATATATAATCAGAAAGAAAGTGTATTCTCTTACACTGTTAACACAAATTAGTTCATAACAGTACTCAGAACTGTGGAACAAGGATCTTTACCCATTCTGGAACACTATAAGCTATAAGGTTTAACAAAAGCGATAGGAGTAGCCCATGTTGGTGCATTAGACATACCAAAAAAGACAAGCATTTGCAATGCAATAGGTCTCGCAGTTACCCGAGTTTAAGCTAATGGCATTGTAAATGACAATGCCTTTTATTTATGTTTTTAAAACGAAAACAAAAATAAAAGGCATTGTTAGTTGGAATGTCAATAGCTCAAACTCGCATAAATGCGAGACCTATTGCATTGCAAATGCTTGTTCATATGTTGTATTGGCAGTGCCCGGTCACCAGAGGGCTGGAAGGAGCTTGTGCGAGCACTGCTCTGATGACTGTTTGACGCGGCTCATGCACAGGCAGTGGTTGGTATTGGTACTAAGAAAGTTTTTGGGAAAAAAATTGAACTCAATTACTAGCTCATTCATCTCTGACTGCAGCCTCTTGATATTTGTAAAATAAAGTTCTGTTTATTGAACGCCTATGTTTTTTTTTTTAAACAGTGATTGCAACTTGTATCAGTTCTTTATTTGTAAATAAAGCATACTTCATTACAACAGGCTTCGCATATGAAGTTAGCCAGTGATGTTCTGAGACATTGGAGTGGCTAAGCACACTCTTCCACACAAAAAAGCATTCCTGTGCAACCACACTCTTGCCACCCCGGCCAAGTTCAGTGCGACGTGACGAGAGCACACTTGTGTACCTTAAACACAGCGTCAAACGGTTCCCATATCGGACACATTGGACACGTGGGCCTTCCAAGCCCACACCACCTCTGCCTTGCAGACCCTACAGGTCAGATAGTACATTCAAGTCAAAGAATTCAAAGAAAAGAAAAACCGGCCTGGAGCAGCACATCAGGCATGGACCTGGGAAACTTGGCAGCTACTACAAGGGCGCAATGCACAAGTGACACACGTCCGCTACACAACTGACAATTGCAATGTCAAGGCCTCCATTTCTTTTCCTCAAGATTAACTACGTTAATTGACCATAAAACAATGGCAGGAAGAATGTATACATATTGGCGACCTGTTCATACCTTATAATTTTATGTTGTCTTTGACTTGCAATGCAAATAATGCCAGTTACCCTGTCTGAGCTGCATCTGTTTAAATGCCAATAAAATATTTTAGTAAAAACGGTAGTGCAGCTTTAAAGGCCTGTCTGTAAGACACCTGGCCACAGAGGTCTTTCCTGCCCATAAGAGGAGGCGGGCATGCTTCTTACGGATGCTTCAGATCCCTGCTGTCTCGCGGAGCTTGCAGTTCCGGCCTCCACTCGAAATTTAAATTCATATTCTCCAAACCCACTGGGCCGCGCGAGTCAATACATTCCACTGTAGGTGCTAATTAAACTACAGTTTTACCGCAATTGAACAGGGAATGGGAGGGCGATTTTTTTTTACCTCCCATCTAATCAAGTCTGACACGCCTCTGCTTCATTCCCTCAGGCCCGTTTCTACTACAAAATGTCCCCCCTTTATCTGCCAAAATGTGAGGCAGCGTTTACGTGGTGGCAGAGAAAGGCCCTGTGCAGGGATGTAGGTGGCTACAAGTCAATATTAATTAAAAATGACAGGTTTGTTCCACTAGTTCCACAGAAAAAAATGCTAAGTGTCCAATAAATCATGAGATGTGGCGAGGTAAAAACAGCGTGCATAGTGCAAGGCAATACATCACAAAACAGTTCCACAGAAAAAAATGCTAAGTGTCCAATAAATCATGAGATGTGGCGAGGTAGAAACAGCGTGCAAAGTGCAAGGCAATACATCACAAAACAGCTACCCGCTTATAACACCGTGGTAGGCCTACCTGCTTCCCACCCATAGCGGTTGCCCTGTGAAGTAGCGCTCGGTCTCTCTGTGACGGGACTCGCTGTACTGGGTCTATGTGGGCTACTGTATCACTGCTCCAGATCTCAGACTTCTCTCCAAGCACTCGCCGGGCGCAAGCTGAAAGAGACGCCATGAGCGTGCACATTGGCTGTCCGGGCGAAAGCTGAAAGAGGCGCCGTGAGCGTGCACATTGGCTGTCCGGGCGAAAGCTGAAAGAGACGCCGTGAGCGTGCACATCTCCTGTCCCCCTTCGGACGCAAAACCCACAATAGATCTCGCCAAGGCAAGCAGCGCATGCGCTGCGTCGCTAGGCGAGGCCTAATAAACCATGTGCTACCATTCAAGAAGGAGAGACTTACCTTATTAAATGAGTCAATGAATGAATAAATTGCATTTGTGTCAATTATTAAAATTGACAGATTAATCACAATAAATCAGTTAACAGGATAAAATCAGATAAGAACATATGAGCAGCTATCCCAGAGTAGAACACAACTATGTGAGACAACTCTATAGCAAAAGAAGTAAAATTAATTAATATAGTTTTAAATAACTGTCCTGTGGCAGTGACAATAGTCGGGGTATTCAAGTCCATTGCTGCCGCATGGCGGTAAAGATGATGTTAACAAATTTCCCAAAACATGCCAAGTACATGGGAACACTGATAGTCATTCAAAGTTCTAGCACATCATTACAGGTGGAGATTCCTTACATCCTAAACATTGGGTTTAATAAAGTAGGGCATGCAGTTAAAAATTCTGGGCAAGAGCGTAGCAGGTGAATCATTAACTCTCTTCTATGCTCGCAGAATCTACAAGGCCGGCTGTCAGATGTTGCTGCCCCGTCTGGTCGGAACTCATTGATTAGAAGGACCATGAGTCGCACCCTAAGAATACAGAGCTAGGTCTCCTTGCTTAGAGCTGACTTTAAGTACGGTTGCAATCTTGCTTCCTTATATGATTTTATAATTGGGCTGCATATATGATGGTATGTGCAGTTGCTAAGTCGACCTTCCTTGAGACCTATGCAACCTGTTTCTTCAAGATGGACTTTATACTCGAGTAAAGAACAGTAAGGGCCGTCAGTGTGTCGGCGTTAACATCTGGATCCAGAACCACCTTTTTAAACTATAAAGACCCTGGGTTGGTCGAGGTGGTAAAAATCACTTGACATACCATTTTTAAGATATCTGGTTTGGCTTTTTGTATGGGTTGTTTTAGTACTTAAGGAAGGTTGCCTTACATTCAAGATCCTGCCCATTCAGACCAAACTCCAGGTGAAATAGAGAGCGACGAGGGTATTTTGGAAGGTGGAACATCATCCTAAAAACATTGCCCTTGTTAAATGAGTCTTAAGAGCAGACAGTATTGGTATACATAGTGCATCATAAGCCACAGAAATCGCTACGCGTACCCACCGACTCAAGGCCTGAGTCACAAAGGTAAACTACACTTTTCGCAAAGGTATGTTAATAGTAGTATCTTAACGGCTGTGGAGTCTCCGCACATAAAAGATAGGGCAGTCCTAACTTTTTATGTGCGGCGACTCCACAGTCATATAAATACTACTAGTAACATACCTTTGTGGATAACAAACAATCGCAAACTTACACAAAAGTGTACATTTACCTTTGTGAATCAGGCCCTCAGAGTGTCTACAGATGACTTAAGACTCAGACAAGTAGTGCTAAAAGAAACAAAAACAGAGTCCCATTTGCGGAATTCACCTATCCTTTTTAGGTATACCTCGACCGTCCTACCCATGTCCAAGGTATGCAAAGAAAAATTTCATCAGATAGAGGAGAAGGACAGAAGTAGGGAAGAAATATTTCCTGGTTCAGATTGAAATCAGAAGTTACTTAAGGGAGAGGAGTATGTAAAAGATGTAAAGCAAGACCCTCAGGAACAAATTGAAGGTAGGACTCTGAATCTGAAAGCACACCAATCTCTTCTAATCTTCTTGGAGTGGTTATTGAGATTTTAAAAACTTACATTGATAGATAAATGTTTTATGGATGCTTCCTCCTATGATTCAAATGGAATAGACTGTTAAGTCCTTAGAAACAAATAGAGATTCCAAGGTGTTATAGGGTTTTGGATTCTGGGGTAGGGTAAGTAAAAACTTTTTAGGAGGCAAGGAACCAACTCAGGTACAGAACTTAAATTCTCCGAAAGAGATGTAAATACTGAAAAGGCTGCCAACAAGCACGTTAGAGTAGGGACAGCTAACCCCCACAAAAACCCTGTCTGAGAAAACCCACAAAAGATAGAGGGCTGTAAGATAGCGGATTCCGATCTTTGGAGTCTTACCAATGCCCGAATGAGGCCCAATGTTTATTGTATGATTTTAAAGTGTAGAGGCGATGAGCCTGTTGTATTGCTTATGCAACCTCCTGAGTAAGAT
Source organism: Calotriton arnoldi (assembly GCA_963921515.1). NCBI lineage: Eukaryota > Metazoa > Chordata > Amphibia > Caudata > Salamandridae > Calotriton > Calotriton arnoldi. The sequence goes on along the minus strand of CAWUFW010001531.1, from coordinate 280,140 downwards.
CCAATCTACAAAGGCCTAGTCTCTCAAAAGCCAAACCTTCTGCTTAGCATGCTCAGTGTAGATGGAGGAAGACTCGGCAACCTCAAGGGTAATGGATGGTCTAGGAGAGTTCACCCTTTAATTTGGCCCATCCCTGCTCCCTAAAAAGCTCATTTGTTAGATCATTTGATCATTCAGTGTTGCAGGTTTACCTAGAGATCACTTTGGTTTAGAGACTCAGATCATCATTTTCGATTTTGATGGATGTATTTTCTGGGAGCTTTTATGCAGTATGTTTCCATTATCTCTAGTATGAGCTATACAGTGTTTTATGTTCTTTCTAGTAGTATAGAGACATATGTATGCAGGAGTAACAAGATGTCTACATTGTTAATTCACAGGACATCTGCAGAGGATTCAAGGAGAACATTATGCATTTGATTTGTGTAATGGTGTGACAAAATTGGGAAAAAACATAGCCCTGTTTAGCTCATTTGTATGTAGTGAACTTTTTTATTCTTGCCTGTTCTTATGCTATTAAGGCCTATCTTAAATTGTGCTTGCTATGCATTTTAGCTTGCTTCAGACTAGTTAGTGATTGACAAGGTTGAAAGCTTGAGTAAAATCTAGAAATGCATCGAAGAGTGACATCTCCCTATCAGCGGAGGATTCGCAGACAATATTCTACAGATTGAAAAATCTGAAGCCACCCTGTACAGGGTTTAGGATGTTGTTTTCTTCCACCGAGTCATTCAGAAGTTTGAGAATTATTTTTGAGAATATATTCACCTCTTTGCATGGGCGTCAATTTACCAAAATGCCAGTGGTAGCAGAAATGATATCACCAACTCTTTGACCATAATGACATCACAGGAAGAACATCATAAAACTCTTGACCTTGATTTTTTCCAGGAAGGCATGTCACATGACCCTATCATCACAACAATTGATATCACTGAAGTTCCAATATTAGTATACCAGCATAACGCAGACAATTGTATGTTTTATAAACCACCTATATTTTGGTGCTGATCTGATCACTGAAAGTTCTGGGGCATGATACTCGCCCTTAATTGTAGTCAGTAAGCAAAGCAAGTAAGCCACCCCTTTTTTAAGGGGTTTCTTTCCCCGAGAAAATTTGAAAAGAATGGGGTGAAATCGTGCATTTTAAAGCACAATTTCACATACATTTTCTAAAATGCCATAGGCTCGGAAAGGGCACTCATTAAATATTTAAATACTTTCATGGTGTGCCAAGGCAATGAAATGTGACGTTCCCCAGGATTTGACGCCATGTTTTATCAAAATATGGTATGCACACCCCCATATGTAAAAATTGTGCTGGGTGCAGCATTTTGTCATGGTTGCCCCCAAAGTCCATGGGTGCCCCCTTATATAAACAAGCATTGGCATAGCCAATAGGTTTCGCCTTTGGGACCTTATAAGTGTTTAGCCAGAGCTATTGGCTTTGCCAATGTCTTTAAGCTATGGTGTAGAGCAGTGTGGCTACTGTGCAGCATTGTTTAAAGTTATAATAAAAGTGTTGTAAGCATTTTTTTATTTTATATATCACCAAGAAGATATTATGTAGAACTGAACAACCCTATTAAAAAAGTTCTAACATAAAAAATGTCTTCTAGTTTTTTTGTCCTTGTAATGCTGGCAAATTCTTCCTGCCTGTTCTAATGCTTGTTTGTTATAGTTTTTTTTGTTATGGGGGGGGAGAATGACCATAAACAGCGCTGGTAGTGAGGTGGTGCTGCACTGGTGCTGCGCTTGTGCAGAGGTGGTGCTCTCGTAGTGCTGCACTGTTGCTGAGGTGGTGCTGAGATGGTGCTGTGCTGGTGCTGAGATGGTGCTGTGCTGGGGCTGAGTGATGCTGTAGTGGTGCTTTGGTGGTGTTGCGGTGATGCTCAGGTGCTGCTGAGTGATGCTCAGGTGATGCTGCGGTGGTGCTGCTGAATAATGTAGAAGTGGTGCTGAGTGACACTGACTGGTGCTGCACTGATGCTGAGGTGGTGCCACATCCTCTCCCCCACTGAACACCATACAGCCCCACTGAGAGAAATTTGCATTGCCTTCAACTACAACCCAATTGTGCCCTACTATAAAGACCTTTATGTGATTCAATTCAAATTATGCACTAGACAAGAGTAATATGCTGCCTGAAAAAAATAAAAAGTAATATCCTGGAAAAAGCAAACACTCATAGGGAATGCAAGATTAAGTAAAGCATGTGAAATGTAAGCAGGAAGAGCATGATTACCTTAACGCTTTTAAACTCATTATTCAGAAATTAGTGAGTGTTTTTGCCTGAAAAGTTAAGGACATGACTACAGGGCCAGTAAGGGACCCATTTCAATGTGCATAGGTTATATCCTTACAAAACGTTAGCAGTATGGTTTAAAAAGACCACATCCCTGAACACAGAGCCGCAGTACACACTATATAAACTAAATTAAGGAAAAGAGCTGAAAAGGATCACATTAAAGGTTTTCTAATCCATATATCAACCAGGTATTGCAGGACCGCCAGGAATGGTGCACTTCTCCACCCCGGGAAAACAATGTTGTTCACAGAAAGACGCGAAAACTAAAGTAGCGCTTCACTGGCAAACTCCATAAAGTGGTGCTTAATGTGTTTGGGTGTGAATAGAACCAATCTGCCCACTTTGCAACCACTCTGACTTGCTTTATTTAGTTATTTTTTGTTACTTTTTGTATTTTGAAACGTTTTTTCTCTCCGTCCCGAGGCTGCACTTTGGAATAGCAAAATGACAGAAAAAGACGAAATTGCCAGCAAAAGTGTTCCTTTCTTTTTTGGATCCATTTCACAGGGGAACGAATGAAGGAAAGGAGAGGAGAGGAAAGACAGGGTAAGAGCCGTTTCTTGAAGTCAAGGTTTTCTTTCAGCAAGTGAGAAGGAGCGAGACAGAGACAGAAAGAGAGGGAGGAAGAGGAAGAAAGAGAAAGAGAGAGGAGGGACAGCTGCCAGAGGCAGAGCAGGAGATGTGGACAATGTCGTTTTTATGCAGCCCTCGCGCATAATATAAAGTGGGAGGAGGAGGGAGGAAGCGGATGATGAAGCAAGGGTGTGGGAGGGTTAGCCGAGCCCTATTCCTCTGCCGCCTGCTGCTGCTCCTGGGCCCTCCCCCCCCCACCCCCACCCCCCTGTGATCCAGTGAGCACATTGCCTCAACAACAAGGCCAGTGCTCATTGAAAATGCTGGTGATCCGTCGAAGCGCTGAGATCATGGGCTAGGGAACAGCAAGGAGGAGGCAGTGGGGCATCGGCACTGCTGATGCTACGATTGGAGGTCGGGAGCCGGGTCAGGCCACATTGAGAGGCCTGCAGGTGAATTGAGCCAGGGAGGGGGCCACTGAGTGTGCACCGGAACTCAAGGGGCACGGATGGTGCAGTAATGCCATGGACACTGGCAGACAAATGCGTCCCATTTTTGCACCTTTGCTGTCAGTGCTGGTGAAGCAGAGAGCAACAAATAAAGGCACGCCCGCACATAGCCACTGAAAAAATGGTGAAAAAAGCCCTTAAGCAGAAAGCAAAAAAAGCGGAAGCAGACGAGTTCTGCAGCTTTACTCCAGAGCGCACAAAGTACATACAACAGATTATCCTGCAGCGCAAGCGCTGTAGGCTTGACCTAAATATGACATCAATTAATAAAGTATTGTGTTGAAATGTGAATGGGCTGGCTGGTAAATTAGCCGGCATGAGTTTCTGTCTTTTATTAAAGAAATTTAATATAACATGTCTTCAAGAAACCTTGGATGTAGGCACCAATTTTTTTTATAGCTATAATGCTATCCCTTGCACTCCCTTTAAATTTGGAAGGAAACAAGGTGGTCTCATTATCTTGATTGCTTTAAACCTGTATAGCAAAGTTGAGGTGATCAATACTGGTTTACAGAAATTGGCTGCACTTCTAATAATATTTCTCAATTCTCCTAGACTGGCAATTGTTACATTTTACAATGCTTTCTGCCAGCTGTGTCACCCTGATCACAAATGTTCTCTTAGAGCTTTTAGAGAGATTTTTAACCTTCAATGGTGCCAACGCTCTTGTCATTTTAATGGGCAAATTTTTACTTGCATCTTTGTACCTGGTGTTGCTTTCCTCACATTGTGCGCATTCACGTAATAGCCAGCTCACCACCCACCTCACACTTGGGGTAAGTTCCAGGTCTGTTCCAAGTTGCAATACTATGTCATGTCTCCAACCCCCACTTTTTGAATGCTAATTACTCGTTTCTCTCACGTGTGTAGCTCCCGGCTGGGACCCATGTGAGTATCCCTTTCGTTATCCCTTGCACAGTGCCACACCCTCCACACGAGCCGGTCCATTACCCTTCAGGTACTATACAAACGAAACCTTAGTTCCACCACATAATACAAGTTGCTTAAAATGAGCCACATACTGACATTATCCCTCATCTTCTCATAGGTGTCCCTACGATCATAGGTCCTGAAGAGACCCTACACTGCACACAGGGTCGAAACGCTGTCGACAAGTTGCATAAACGAACCATTGTTCACCAGCACTGATCACTGTATCTAGCGCTGTACACTGTACATATATATGTATATGGTCGTTTATATGAAGCATTGGAAACCTTGTATATATTTCACATATATGTCACTAATGTTCTAGGTTCCGTTTTTCACTGGGACACCTTTCACTCAGAACTATATGTGCAAATGCACTATTTTGTAACAGTATTTCATTTCAAGGATTATATAAATATTTTTGATTCAAAAACAAATCAGAGGTGTATTTGCTTCCTTCTCTCTCCAATATCACTATAGCCCAATATATTGCCATTGTGCTCATATACATTGAGATTACTTCATTAAGTGTCCACAGGAGCCTTTGTCCTTTGATAATACGTTTATTACCCTGGTTCCACGTGAGTAGGGTTCCCTTGTTCCTGTCCTGCTTTCCTAAACATAGCACCTTCAAGGCCACTTTATATAATGCACCTTACATTAACCGCAGGCCACATTGTGAACATATGAATTCTATCATTATTGATCCAAACTTTCATTCATTAATAACTTATGCCTTGAGGAAGTGTCCCCTACAATCATTTCCACTTTCACAAGCAGAGGTTGCTCCATGGTGATCAATTTATCTTTGTCTGCCCCTCCCTATTGCATTTACTCAAAGATTTTGAGGTACTGTGGGACACTTGGAGTCACAATACTCCTTTATCTGCGTCCTTTGCATGGGGTCTGAAAAAAAGCCTCTCCATTTGCCCTGTTAGCAGTGAAGTGAGAATCCAACACACAGTCGACTTTTACAATGGGACAAGGTCTTGCTGGATGTTTTTCACCTTGAACTCTTTTCTGATTGTGCCTTGTGTTTTGAAACGTGCTTGAATGTTACCCCTTATGATGAATTGTCAGCTCTTTACATCTATTTGTGACAAAGTCAAATCATTGGTGACCATCATGCTAAAACCTTCATGACCTAAGCCCTTTAAATGCTTGGATGATTGTGTTCTTGGGGCCACCGTGATCTAATTTAGGCCTTGAAAGAGATACAGAGGGGCCGATTCCGATGTCGGACGGACTCAGGTCCGTCCGACATTGTCTAGGAGCCGTAACCGACCGACCTGCTGTCGTCGGTTACGGCCCTGCAAGTAGCGATGCGACCGAACCCTGTTCGGTCGCACTCGTATACTGCACAATGGGAGCATGCATTCCGAGCGGAATGCATGCTTGCATGTGAAAAGCAGGGTGCAGTTCATCCCTGCACCCTGTGGCCGGCACCCCAAGGTGCCTGCCACCGGGTGTAGGGATCAACAGAGGGGCACCATAGGTGCCCCCAGGCTGCCATTCGGCGGCCTCGCACCCATGGGGGCCCTACTGGGGGCCCCCAAAGACAGTTACCGACTGCCTTTTCATGCCGGAAAGACCGACACGAAAAGGCAGTGAAATACTGCCATCGTACTCCCTCGGTCGTGAAGAGGCGGCCGGGGGAGTACTGAAGGATTTCCGGACGGCGGACGGCGAGCCCGTCGTAAGCCATCTGGAAATCCGAGTCGGATTCCTTTCCGACCGAGCCCATCGGAATGGCTCGGTCGGAAAGGAATCCAGCCGGCACGTTCCGATTCGGTCGGAAGGGCTCCGACCATCGTTCGGTGCCCTTCCGGCCGAAATCGGAATCGGCCCCTAAGTGACTAATCAAAAGCTGTCAGTTGTCATGCTGCTTCCAAACAAATTCTTGCAAACCGTAAACTCTTTTTGCAATGTGAGGAATGGGGCCAACTCATTCATTCAAGCAGCACCATGGACAGCTCTATGTTTTGGGAGATTATTAACTGGTCTTTAATCAAACAGCAAGCAGATCCCCATCTGTATCTTCAACCATCCTGCTCTACTCATGGGTTAGTCACTTTAAAGCTGTCTATGACGCACCCAACCTTGTTTCTGAGGCCGGTGATTATTCCCTGTATTCAAGTATACCAAGTATCAACTTTCGGTGGGAAGAAAGAGGTGAGAGACACTATTATTGAACTGCCCTCCAAAAAAGCTCCAGTTCCTGATAGTGTGCCCAATGACTTATTTAAATTCAATGTCCCATTCTGGATTCCACTGATCACCAGGTACATTAATGCCGCTGTTAGGCAGTCATTATCTATAACTAGGTCTTCATCAGTGATTGTGCTAGTTTTCAAGAAGGGGAGTAATTCTGACTCTGGATGCTGCCATCTCATTTCTTTGATATGTTCTGTAGAAAAGATCATTGAGCACATGGTCCTGAAAAGGCTGATGACATGGGCCAAAAAATGTAAAATCCTATCAGATGTTCAATATAGTTTCAAGCCTGGTTAAGTGACGGTTAATCAGTGTCTCAATCTATATTCCATAGTCAACAAATATACAGTTGCTAAGCAAGGATCCATACATATGGCCTTTATGGACTTGAGACCAGCATTTGACAGTGACTTTAGGGACAAACTCTGGGGTATTATGCTCTGCATGGGTGTTGAGGCCAACATAGTCTATTTCTTGCATGATTTGCTCTCAAACCCATCTGTTATGGTCAAGTATGGGGAAAATGGGGAATGCACTGAGCACTTTAGTTTCTAATGGGGTATGCATCAAGGCTGCATTCTGGCACCCTTTTTGTTCACACTATATATTAATCATCTGGAAAAGGCCTTATTGATGGGTGGGGGGATTGCCTCTTATTGGTTAACGACCCATACCTGCATTACTTTATGTCAATGACGCTGTCCTCCTTTCTAAGGCAGCACTGAGTTTACAGTGCTGGGTTAAAAGTGCTTACTCAGCTCTTTTGTGTGGTTTATGGACTTTCTAAATTTGAGCACTAATTTTAAGAAATCCCATATAATGGTGGTTGGTCCCAGGTCTACTAAATTAGAGCCTTTTTTTCAAAAGCCAACCCCATCTGTGAAGTAGCAACATTTCCTTACTTAGGTGTGATGTTTGTTTCCGCCATGACCTGGTTTTCCTTGGCAGCCTCCAGAAGACATATCTTTGCCAGTCCATTTATGACTTTTTAACCAGATTGGGTCGCAAACCTATTAAGGCTGCGTTGAGCAATTACAAGGCTAAATGTGTCACTTTGGCAGCTTGCAGCAGGGAGATCTGGGATCATACCAACTCCCTCATGTTATTGCAGCTGAGAACATGTTTTTAGGAAGACTCTTTCCCTCCTTCTAAGTTCCACTTCATTTATCATACCTGAGGAATTGGGGCAGGGGTATCCGTCAGATGTCTTGCAAATGGAGCCTTTGCTCTAATGGCTTTCTATATGGCTGAGATCAGAACTGGTACTCAACCGTCTCATCTTAAGGGACTGTATTTCACTTGATTATGCCCACAGAGTCCCATGGTTGAATTATGTCAAACTATGTTTTGAAAAGATGGGGCATCCTGAGATCTTTGATCGCACCAAGGACATTGTCAAAGGCAATGTCGTTTTGACTAAAAAGAAATTCAAGGCTTGGAAATCAGAAGGGAGAATATTGTATGAATTAAACAAGCAGTCTGTAAGAGGCTATGGGCCAGATGTACTACCCTTTTTTGCAGTCGCAAACAGGAGGATCTCAAAGGGCAATGGCATGTACAAATGCTATTTTGCGAGTCATCGAATCGCAAAATAGCATTTGCGACTCCCGCTATTAGGAAGGGGCGTCCCTTCCTAATAGCGAGTCACCATGCCATGTACAATTGTTTTGCGACTGCCGCGATTTGCGGCCGCAAAACAATCGCAGTTTCCACCTACTTCAAGTAGGTGGTAAATCACTCGCAAACAGGAAGGGGCCCCCAGGGGACCCCTTCCCCTTTGTGAGTATGTGAGAAAATATTTTTAAGAGCAGGCAGTGGTCCCAGGGACCAATGCCTGCCCTTAAAAAAATGAAACTGAAAAGTTTCATTTTTCTTTTCTAAATGCATCCCGTTTTCCTTTAAGGAAAACGGGCAGCATTTAAAAAAAAAAAAAGACTGCTTTATTTAAAAGCAGTTCCAGACATGGTGATCGTCTGACGCAGCAGGCCACCATCCCTGGGAGTGCTAGCCGTTCCTAGTGGGGTCTCAAATTGTGACAGCCTCATTAATATTCATGAGGCATGCAATTTGCGACCCCACTAGGAATCGCTAACAGTTGTCTGAGACACTGTTATACATCCCAATTTGCGAGTCGCAAATTGTGAGTCGCAGATGCGACGCAATTTGCGAGTCAAAATTGGTGGGTCGTACATCTGGCCCTATGTCTTGCTAAGATCTTCTTTGCTCACAGAACCACATTCATTGCTTGAACTGCCTAACCACTGTTATTTTTAGGTCGAGCCTATAGCAGCAGCGCGCATGCGCTGCTCGCTCTGCGAGGCATGCAGTAATGGAGTATGCAGTGGAAGCTCCGTCCACTCTCTACCCATGTTTTTAATTGGCTTGTGTCATTGTCTTTCATAAATGCTGCCTTCTGATTGATTATGAGGCTTGTTAGTCCCTCCTTATTCTGGCCATGTCGTCATTTGTACCCTCCTATGGCTACTGGCCCCTTTACTTTGAGTGTTACACGATACAGTATGTGTTATTTAGACTGTGAGCACTACTTTGTCTGCGCCTTCTCGCCCCCTTCTCCCCCCTCCCCCCACCCGCACTCCCGTTGTCCGTGCTCCCCCCTCCCGTTGTCTGTGATGCAATGCAATAGGTCTCGGGTATATGCAAGTCCTATTGCATTGCAAATGCTTGTTTGTATTAACCGTGGAGCCCGTTTCACAGCCGTAATACACGTTAAATTGCAAGGTGCCATGCTTTATATTCTAATTTCTTTCAGCTGTTTGACGGCATTGTGTGTGAGTTCCCGCTGTTCCACATCTTCATGATGATTGATGGTACGTACGATGGAACACTTCTTATCTTGATAGCGAGCAACACGGGCTTGGGTCATCATAGAAGACAGAAATAAAATGTGCTTTATACTGCCTGGAAAATAGGATCCATAACTTAGAGATAAAAGTCAGAGTGAGTTAAGTCCGTCTGTGTCAGCAGTAACAGTTTAAGAACTGTTTCTGTTACTGCGTTATAAATAATGTTTAAAAAGTGCATGAGTTTTGGCATATCATGGTACTGGCTGGCAGACTGATCATTACTGATATTAAAAACGCTTGTCTATTTCTTCAGGAATGTGCAAACCTAGCTCCTCGAAGGCCATGACTGGATAGGGACTGCAGATTAGGCATCCTAGGTGTTCAGCAGCGCCAACGGCACTTTTTTTTTTATTTTGCAGAGTAAGCACTGATGTTTGAGACACGTTGAGGCTTTGGACAGGGGTCAGTGGGAGGTTATGGTGGACACTGCTTACCTCACCAATCATCTATTTGTCGCTCCTGACCACGTTTTACAGCAATAAACCCAAATGTTGCAGAGTACTTTTCTATGAGATATGTTACATGACCACCGGGAACTAAACAATAATCTCGCGTTTCTACACTGCCAAACTGCGCCTGTGGGACGGGACTGCATGTTACACCGTGCAACCAAAACACTTTTTGTTTCCCTGGTGAAATATAAGCCATTTTGCAACGAAAACGACTGATAAAAGGCCTGTCACTCTGAAACTTGTTTCATCTTCTGTTTTTCTTCAAAGTATACTTTTTGGGATTCAGGAAATTACTGGAAATGTACCTACTTATGAAAAGTTGGTTTACAGCACAACTGTGTACTTTAATTTTCCTATAGACACTTTTGTGTTCTAAATGTTTATTTTTCTCCAAGGCCTTGTCTCACTCTGCTCAGGTTTCACTACTTAATAACCAGTCATGAGCAGTTTATGTAGCATCAATATCCGTGACAGTTTTCCTGTCCTGAGTAGCTATCCAGAAAGCCATTTCTAAAATAATGCTTAACATTAAATGAAAGCAGGCCTCTTTGATATCATAGTAATCCTATTTTGACCCTGTACCAGTGGGTTTGTTGTATGGATGATGCCATGTCTTTTGTTGGAAGTTACATGATGTTCAAGCTCCCGCTTGACCTCTGCTGAGTTGGTATATTGAGCTGGGTAACTGTTGATTCCATATATCATATAAAGCATGGTGTGATAACTTCCTAATGTGTTGTGTCTTAATTTGGGCTTCTGTTTGGAAATTAGTCACAAACTATGCTGTACTGTGTGTGCTTGTTTGCCTCTCCCTTCACAGTCATGCTATGTTTTTTCTCAATAGTTTTAGTTTCTCCACACATCATCACAGTCATCCCTATGTTATTTACAGGTGTTTTTAGGTCGAGCCTGGCCAGCGCATGCGCAGCTCTGCAAGGAATGCTGTATTAAGGTATGGATGTGAAGCTTCACCCAATCTTTGCCCAGTTTTTTCTTTGGCTTGTGCAATTGTCCATTGAAAAGTGTGACTTTTCATTAGTCAATAGGCTTAGTAGTCCCACCTTAGTGCCACCTTTTCCCATTTTGTAATCTCCCATGAGGACACCCCCTGTTACGTGTGTTGTTTCTCGGTAGGCTTTAAATACAGCCTCCGAGCACTATTTTCTCAAATAGCTTTGTCCTGCCTGCTCTTGCCGGCAGGAAAAGGCAGGACACGCTCTCTCCTAACGCATTTGCAATGCAATTCGTCTCGCATTTACGAGAGTTCAAGTTATTGGCATTGTACATTTTCTGATAGTTCTGTGATGTCAAGTTATAACAATAACTTTGTCTTGTCTGAATTTCCCTTTAAATATCTTGTGTACAGAATGCCTTATTTTTAAACATGAAATTAATTTTATGAATTGTTTATTATGATGAATTGTTTTTATGTAGTATGCTTTTATGGATATATTGTATATATTCCGAATAAAGCTGATTTGATTTGACATAACACATAAAAGGCATTGTCATTTACAATGCCAATAGCTCAAACTCTAGTAAATGCGAGACCTATTGCATTGCAAATGCTTGTTTTACTCGTTTTAGGTTGAATATGATTAACTTTCTGTTGGCCATTCCTAAGGGAAGACGGAACAATTTTAATCCTGTACGTGTAAATATGATCAAGTCTCAACTAGAACACTTTGCACTTTGTTAAGTTTTGTCCTTTTTATCAGACTTTGCAGATGTCTTTTATTCTCCCACTGTTGGCTAATAAGCATTTTAAACAAGTGAGACCTGCGTTGCTGTACTTACAGTTAATTATCTGATGTGCATATGAGTTTGTATTTGTCTCGTTTGTTATCTGGGGCTGTCACATTGAGGAATCGACTGCAAAGTGATTGATGTATTGTATCTTTTTATTGATGTCTTTTATGTTTTATTCTGTTCCAAACTGAATAAAGCTGAATTGAATTGACATTAAATAAATGCAAGTGCCAGGATTTTGTAATTTATGTTAAACGTTATGCTAAACATTACCTCCATTGTGCTAGTACAAGCATTCTAGCACTGGTGTCTATATGCCAAGAATTTTCTAAAGTATGCCAGTATTTTTCCCTGGTTGCCCTATATTCCATGAATTAACTCTAGTATACTAGAACCTGTATTTTACTATTGGTACCCTTTATGCTACAAGTTATCCCCTGTGTGCCAACGTCAGTATTTTGTCACAGCCGTCTGTCATGAAAAGTATAGCTACAAGTATGCCAGCACCAATATTTTGCCCAAGGTATCTCTAGAAGACAATAATTACATTCTGTAAGCCAGGGCCATTAACAAACTCACAAGCGTCACCCCACATTCTTGTTTACACTTACATTCACTCATTCACGCTCATTCTCTCATTCACCATCTTTTAAACCCCCATTACACTGAATCTTATTTGTTCTGACTCACTCACTCGCATTCCCTCTTAATCACACCCATTCTCACTCTGTCATAGTTATTGACACTCAGACCAAGGTTTACTAATGCATTACGCTGGGTTTGCATCACTTTTGTGATGCTAATCCGGCACAAATTGTTAGGGTGGGGTTTACTATAAAGACGCAAATCAGGATTTGCATTGGATAGTATCCCAAAGTATCGCAAAGTTGCGCTATGCACTGCTTTGCATTATTTTGCTCCGAGGGGCGTTCAATGGGTAGTGCATGGGGGTTGCCATGCAACTACCAATAGGTTTTGATGCAGATCCCTAGCTACAACATTGGTAGACAAGAATTTGTGCCAAAATCGTATGCCTTCACAAGGCAGGTGTATCGAGGAGAAATGTTTTAATTTCTCCTCATGTATCCAACTTGCATGTGTGCTGCATTGTACATCACACATACAAAGTGGGAAACACTGCAAAGCATAGTTTTTGTACTGGAACGGACACCTTCCAGTACAAAAACAATACTTCGGAGAACGTATACACCCTTGCACTCTGGCACAAGGTTCTGTGCATTGGTACATGGCTGCCAAAAGTGTGCCGACACACAGAGAAAGAAAATATGCAACATATCTTGATAGCTATGGCACATCGTTTCTCTATCCATTTGATGAACAGCAGCTCAGCAATTTTGGTTCTGCTCTGCCTTACACCAAAAGTTGTACATTTGAGTCTCAATCTTATAAAATCTCACTCACTACCTGTAACATACTCTCCCCCACTTTCACTCAGACACACATGGTTGCATATACAGACACCCTTGCTCACACAAACAGAAGTTCTCCAAGTTAAACACACTCTCACCCACCAGCACGCACAGAAAATGTGTTTAAAACCATTTCTACTTCCTACAGCTTCCACCAAAGATCCCATTCCAGCTAACTTTGCTCCATTTTTTATTACACTAATAGTGAATGAAGTAATATATATAAAATTAGTATGAGGAAAACAGGCAGATTTTCAGAGGCCCGGGGTCCCAAAAGCAGTGCCAAGGTTTTCAAGGGGCAGGTCAAGGGACGTAGCTGTGACCGCTGGCGACCCCTAAATGATGTCCATGATTCTTTGGCTATTACGTTTTTTGGCCTAGAGGATTTCCAGAAGCATCTATTATTGGCAAAGATTGATAAAGATTATGAAGCATCTTCTAGGGTTGAGAACCACCAACTGTCTGCACTGCCCTGGAATCGAGTTGGGTTCAGTTGTTATTTTTAAACTTTGGATTGTCTTTACACTATATCTGGAAAGAACCACTTACTTGTGGTCTCCATAGTTGTGTTCTCTGATACTTGATGAGTAAATACAGAGGGTGGCGGACTTGTTGTAAAAGATTTTTCTGAAGTGTACTTTGCAATTATCTGCCCAGATATTGATGTTTATATTGTTTAGTAGGTTGTTTGCGCTATTTGTGACTAGATTCAAGTATTGGCCTGAATCCTGGGTCTCTACTGAATTTATTAAGAGGTTCCATTGTGACATTTCAAATTCTCCTTTTCTTGGGTTAAGTTTATGTATCCTGCTTTTAGTTTTTCACAGTTCATCTGCCATTTTCCCCCAAGGAGAATTACACATGTTGCCCTCATAGGCGAACCATCAGTGTTTGTTTTTTTCCACTGAATCTTTTTGGGGTTCCTGGTTGCTGAAATGATGTGCGTCAGCCATGGATATATTTTTTACATGAGTTCATCTTCAGCCTCTACATGGAGCACTTTGGATCGATTCCCACAGATAACTGCATCAAGAGTCATCAAACTACTGTACCTGAAAGTCTCCTTTACTCCAGACATCCAATGCCTTACATACTGCCTGCATCTTATCCAGGCCTGGATGTCCAGCACCTACCTGAAGCTTAACCCAACTCTGACACAATTCCTGTTATTTGCCAAGAACAAGAAACAAGAAACCATACAAACCTGGCTTGATGAAATGAACTATGACAGTTTCGAAGCCCACCTTTCACTGACTGGCAAGTCACTTGGACACTCCCTGGATACCAACCTCACCCTGAAGGAACACATTGCCAAAAAAACAAAAAGACGGCCTGGCACCAGCTCTCTATTCCAAAGAAAGCAAAACCTTTTCTTTCAGAAGCAACTTCAGAACTGCTGTACAGGCACTTGTATTTTTGCATCTCAGTGTTTGTAATGCTGTGATCCATGGCTCCAACACTTGACACTGGCACCCTTTAATGGCATCCTGCAGATCGTCTCAAACAGAGCCGTAAGAAATATGTTTTCATCACCCCCATCCTAATGAATCTCTATTGCCTCCCCTTGCCAGCCCAAACCATCTTCAAAATCATCTGCAGTATTTACATAGTCATCATGACCAGCATCCCTGCTTACGGTGCAGACAAGTTCACCATCTCTTGTGTCTCTCAGCAGACTGGCAGCCAAGCCACCGTCACACTAGAGACTAGGAAATTTAAATAGGAAACAGTAAGTCAGCAGTTCTTTTCTATCTATGCACATGTAATCTGGACAAAATCCCTGTATCCATAAGGACTACCACAACACTGCTCCAGCTTAGGAAAGAGTTGAAGACACACCTCTTTAAAGAACACTACATCACAATGCAGTAATAATCTAATAACCTGCTATCTTTTGTATTACTCATTGTCTGTATGTTTGTCTTTGACCCTGAATAGTGCTCCGCTGCCTTTTTGGCTAGGCTAGCGCTGTACAAATACCACATGCCTACATCAATACATATATACATCAATACAAACATACATAAATACATTCATACACACATACATACATGAGTTCTTTGTCTGTTCTCATGAAGAGACCTGGATAGATTACACTAGCTCATCCAGCTACCGCTTGATGCAGTAAAGGTCTTCTGATATAAAGAGTGCTGATTCAGCCAGCGTAGCTTTTTTCTGTTTCTACCTTCTATATATGCACTGAGTCTCAATTAATGACCTGTATCCTTTATATTTAGCTTCAAGTTCAATCCCTTTGGGTTGCTTTCCAGGTGCCAGTGAACTGATTTTGATTCAAGGTGTTTCTTATGGTGTGCTTAGTCTCCTTGGAACTACATCTTGGGAGCTGAAAGTTGGTATTGCTGGAGTGGAAGCCAGCAAAAGACACACACGCCAGAGCAGAGATCAATACTGAAACTAGTTATTTTCTAGGAGACCATATTGCACTTTTCTTGTCCACACCTCTTTGGTTTCTTGTTTTCGGGTTCAGACTTTACACCTTTCACTTCGCATTGTATTACCGCATCGACTTGCACTAACTTCACCGTTCACCATGTGCATTTTCCTTCACTATCTGAAATCACATTCCGATTCAAACAGGTAGTCCCACTGATGTCCTGTTTCTTCTACGTTACAGATATTGAGACCCTGAAGAAGGGCTATTGCCCGAAATGCATTGGGCACGTGAAAAAGATACAATGAGACATTGTTATTTATCAACAATATAATTTCTGCTACAATTAAACAATCTACGATTTTTCAAATGAAGTGTTTATGAATTGAATAAACTATTGAATTCATCAAGAAAAAATCAGGATAAATTGATTGATCTTTATTCGAGTGCTAGTTGGAGACGCTCCTCAAATCTTGAGGATAGCGTGGTTTGTTTGCTTTATTGATTATCCTCACACTCAGGAGGATTCACCTACTAGCACCACCGACCTCTCTTGAACATAGCTATGCCATTTCCATACAGAGTGCGTCAGTTAACCCATGATTTGCAGTTTTCAACTTTTAGAAAATTGGCATTTTCCTACCTAAAACTTTCAGAGGAATTTCCAGCTGCCTGGGCCTGTTATTGCTCCCCCATCAGGAATGCAAATTAGGTCCAGGCAGTAAACAATAGCATCTGGGTGTAGGTGGTAGTGGGCCATCCTGTCAGGATGCCTGGGGCACAGCTGTTCCCTGCCCCACTTACATTTCAAAGCACTTGCCACCAGCACACACAAAGGAATGTGACACTAGTCTTTGGTCACCACTTACTTCTTGGAGCCTTGTCAAGGGAAGGGAAGGACTTTACAGAACCAGATGTTGGGAGTTGCCTAGAAGATTCCCCCACTTCAAAGGCTAACACCAGGTATAAATATAGGACCCTCATTGCAGCTCTTCAGTGCACCCCTGGACCTGCAGACATTACTGAAAGACTGTCTTGTTGCCCAGAGGAATGCCCTGCTGACTGAGGCCTGACTTGTTTCCCAGAAGACTGCCTTGCTGCCTGAGGCCTGCCTTGCTCCTCAGAGGACTGCCCTGCTTTTACCAGAGGATTACCCTGCTGCTTGAGGCTTGCCTTGTTCCCTAGAGGACTGTCCTGCTGCTTGAGGTCTGGCCTGCTCTCTGTGAATGAAGGCTGGACCTGCTCCCTTCTTTCCAGCTACCTGTATGACTCCAAGGGTCAGTTGACTGACTTCCTGTTTTAAACTCCAGCAACACAAAAGCTCCAGAGGCTCCCCTGCAACTGCCTGCTGACGTGCTGCAACTGGACCTGCCTAGACCTGCCTGAGCCCTGCTGGTCTCTGCTAACGTGAGCCCCTGTTCCCCAAGAGGTGCCTTCCCTGGTCCTAGGCCCTTGGCTGGCAACAGAGTGTAATCCTGAATTTCTGTACTCTTGGTGCAGGACTTTGAAACAGTAACTTTTACAGCTGGACTAACCTGGTACCGCGCTCCAAAGCGTTCGGCCCGAACTTGGAACCTTTCCCTGGTCTACCAAGACCGGATGACTGCGAGTGGCTTTTAGGTATTATACCTACCTGAAGCTTTGAAATTGCCTATTTTCGGTGCTACTGACTGGAGTTTTGTCATTCTGGTCTCAGTTTGTTTATTGAAATGTACTCTATTTTTCTAAATTAGTTTGGGATTTTTCATTTGTTGTGTTTTCACTTTGTAACTGTTTGTGGATGCATATATTCTTTACACAGTGCCTCTAAGTTAAGCCTGACTGCTTTTGTGCCAAGCTACCAGAGTGTTAAGCACAGCTTAAATTTGTGACATTTGTGGATCACGCTGACAAGGCTTGTGGTTGTTGCTGGAGTAGGGTTTTCACCCCCTCAAACAATAACCCAATTATGAACACCTGTGATATTCCCGGAGATCTAAGACCATAATTTGGAAGCTATATGTAATATCCTCTATATGTATTTAAGCGTATTCCCTGTTGCTTTGGCCTCAGCTGCTCAGCCAGTGTGAATGTGCTGTGTGGAATGTTGGAGTGGTGATGATGAATGCAATGTTTGGGTGCCGGTGAGGTGTGACGGGTCGAGTACCAGTGTAGTTGTTGTTGAACCTTAATTCTTCATTTTGCTCCCAAACCTGAACTTCAGCTCTCAGAACTTACTCCAGAGGTGGGCTCACTGACCTGCCTGCAACCGCTCGGGATCCCGATGATCCTACTGACTCTGTTTATCGTGCCATGGCTCTGCTCAGTTGTGCTCTGCTTCAGTCTTTCCAGGTGGCCAGTGGGGCTCCATAAAGTGCCAAATGAGTGTTAATGGCAAACATGAAGGTGCACATGTGGATCCATGTGAGCACTATGTACACTAGGCGAGTAGGAGCTGTGTAGTGAATGACGCTTAGTGATAAGGGGACCAAGGAAGTATTGGCAATACTGAGGAGGGTCATTTTTGCTAGTATTTTTGCTGACATCCAACATCTTTCCATTGCATATCAAGTGCTCCAAATAGGTGCCCAACAGACAGACACCATATGGTTAGGTGTCAGGGGACACTAATCACACACCTATTCCTGTGCATTTCTTCACCCTCCCAACTACTGCACTAGAAAGTAGACTAGCATTTTCTGGTGTTTGTGAGGGAGTTGTGAGGAAATAGACATTGAAACAAACGTCATAGCGTGCTGCAAAATCCAGAAGGAAGGAAAAATGGCTGGGCAAGGGAGCCTGAGCTAGGACTTTTGGAAATAACAAATTTAACAAGCAACAAAGTGCACGTGGACAGCTTGGGAGGCTTAACAGAACGGATGCTACAAATTAAGCTAAATTAGAGACTAAGTCCCAGATGTATCATACTTTTACGCAGCTCAACACGGAAAGCTACTTTGCTGCACTGCGTGAAAGGGCAGGAATGCACAGTATTTAACATTATACGGTGCATTCCTGTCCTTTCCTTGCGCTGGAGCACAATGTGTTGCCCTGCGCCAATGCAGGCCCCGTTGCATCATAGTGCAAGGGTGCCTGCATTGTAGACATGATGTTTTTTGTGCAGGAAGGGACACCTTCCAACACAAAAACAATCCTCAGAGGCATTTTAATTTTTTTATGTGTGCTGCAGAATGCAGCCCACATAGAAACAGGAAACAACGAGGAGAAATAAAGATATTTCTCCTCAAAATGCCTCCCCTAGGAAGGAGTATCATTTTGACGCATTCCCAGGTCTTCCACTAATGGTAAATCTGGTAATGCGCCAACATCCATGGTTGAATGCTTGCGAACACCCACGCTCCACCCATAAAATGCCTCTCTGGGGCAGATTAACGCAAGGCAGCAATTTCCGCTGCCTTGCATTACTCCAGATTTATCAAGCCATGCAGGGCCACGTAAGGTGGGCTTGCGTAGCTTGATAAATCTGACTTGAGTGTTGCATCGCCCTTGTGCCTTCTTGCGTGGTGCAAGGGTGACACAACACTATGATAAATATGGGCCTTAATACTAGATAAACAATATACAGTACAATAATCTGGGCACTTACTGAGTGGTAATCTATTGGAGATAAAATAAAACCCCACAAATTTGAATGAGTAAGTTCTCACTTACTGACAAAGTTGAATTGCAGGCACGGCTCCCGTCCACCAAAGTTGCTGGGTTGTCCCTGATGCCATGCCTGGAAGTCCCACAGAGAACCATCCGTCCACATGAAGGTCCTATCCTGCAGACAAAGGAGATTGAAAATACAGTTACTGGAATCAGATATGAATTTGTACTTGTTTTAAAAACTCCCTAAAGCAGACCTGTGTGCAGTTACATTGTCAAAAGTGAATGAAGCAACATGAGCCTATTGGCTGTTCATAAAAATAAAATGTATCTTAATGTGGCCCCAAAGTTCCTAGTTCAAGGCTCAACAGTTTCACCAAATGTAGGGAATCTGGTTCTACTTAGCAGCAAAGTCAGAACCTGCATTCTAACCTGACAAAAACTTTGCTGTGCTCAGACAGAGAGGTCAATGTTTATATGTTACAGATAAAAGGCTTGCACATGATGCACTTCTGCCAATGTCGCTACATAAGTGAGTATTTTGGAGTGAAATGGAAGATGGAGACGGGATTTGGAGAAGAGGCCCTGGAAATAAAATAGAGACAAGGGCTGGAAGTACTGAAGTCACCAAAAAATTAGGATTTTCTACTATTAAGTGCAAATGACTGGAAAAAATGCCAAGACATGACATCCAGCAAGGCTTTCTTGCAATATGTTTCTTAGAACTGCCTGCCCTTAATGGCAAACACTTTGGCGCCAAGTGCAGAGAGGCAGACATATATAAAAGGTAATAATTCAGGTTCACTATTTAAAATTTAGAGATGGAAGTGGGTGGAGTGTTCTGGTAAAGAAAGCCTGTTTGAAAGAATCATTTTTTCAATGATGTGGAGCTGATGAACATCAAAGAACTAGAACTGGGTGTCCTTGGTCATGAATATGAGTTAGGCATAGTGGTAAATTACATGTATGAAAGCAGGTAGTAAGAATTCCTGAAAGTATAAGTATAGAGAATTAAAGGAAATCTACATAACAATACAAAAAATTCAAGACTAACCCAATAATACAAAACAATAAACACAGTACATGTATGGAGCTAAAAACTTAAAATCTCAAACACACAGACACGCAGGGCCAGACCTATATAAACAGTCATGGACAGGTGAAGCTCTCAAAGGTTGATTGCAGCAGTTCAGACTTCCATTCCGCAGTAGACCACCATGGATGTAGCACTGCTATGCCACTATATCATGCTATGCTAGATCCATGTTTCTCTAAAACAAACTATGCAGCATAAGGATGGAAACCAGCCTTCCAATCAATGACCTCAAATGGTGCAGTAACACAGTTAGGCTGGAACCCATTAACATGAGTCAGCTTGAGATCCAGAATACACAAAAGCTCGATACAGGCACCATACAAAACATATTTTCATCATTACGCATACCCTAGAGCCCAACATCGGGATCCTCTGCCACCCCTCTTGCCGAAAATGTTAGCAGCACTAGAATTCAGGCACCACACAGCAGACAGTAGGATTGATGTGTGGTATTTCTCAGTGAACCTTTAGCAAAATACTCTGCTAAGTGATGGAAGCTGTGCAGTGAGTGATTGCACAGCATACATAGTTCTCCTTGGACACCACCACAGCTAATGCCAGCAAAGCAAGCATTAGTACTACAGCAGGATTTCCTGAAACCCTGACAATTGACTGCACTCATGTACACCTGGTGGCATCCAGCAGACAGGAAAGGGTGCTAAAACAGTATAATGAAGCACATTATTTATGTGCAAATTATGTGTGATCTGGATCTGGGAATACTGAACTGGTATGTTAGGTGCTCTGGGTGCAACCGCAATGTGATGATCCTGACAAGAAGCAACAATAGTCATATTGTGGTAACACTTCACTTTCAAGGTACTGGGTAGACATATCAATTCTTCATTTTCAAGACTGCAATGCCTTATGATTATTGTAGTCCAACCTCAATATATCTAAGCAGTACTGCTGGAGAGTTGTTAGCCCCTATGAAATCACATTCATGGATCAATGTGAATATGTGAAATAAATTAACAATGATAATGATTCTCAGCCAAGCAAACTTTTAGCAACCACATGTACTTCCATTACAATGCTCATGTTTCTTACCTTGGATTCCTCCAAATTTGAGACCTGCCTTCCTGTCTTCCACTTCAGAAGTGCTGAGCATGGTCATAATAGTTTTTCCCACAGCTTGAGGTAGAGCCGAGGTGGAGAACTGCCACCAGTTGCCATGCTTTAGTGTGTGTGAGTGCTTGGCAACTCAATTAAGTTCCTACAATTTCAAGGTTTAGAATCTGTTTTTAATGTTCTCAACAGCATGTGGATATGTTGACTCGGTTTTGATTTTTCCATGATCTCCTTCCACAAGCATGTTTTTGTTTATTTTTGGTGGCATCTTCAGCATGGGATGGCACATTAGATTGCCATGATGTCTTACCACCTCCTTGGCCAGGACCTCCAGCTCAGGATTTGAAAACTCTTACTTCCTTACCCTTCCTGGGTCTATGATAGAAGAGTCTGGCAGGTTTCTACTTGTGATGTTTAAGTGATATCAGAGGATGGCAGTGGATTCTGTGTGTTTCAAGGCATTTTGTCCACACAAAATGAATGTCTGCACACTCCCACACAGGAAAGAGTTGGTGTACCTTTGGGGTAACCTAAGGACCTTTTCTATTTTGCTCTGGTTGTTTCTGTTCTCTAGTGATTAATTTCCACACTCCAGGAACTTCCAGTGCCTTAAATTGGGCACTTAATGATGCTTTTTACATTTGCTATTTATCGGTTGCGGTATTTGACACATGCTCTAAGTGACACACATCCAGTATTTAACCCATGAGCTAAATATTGATTCTGTGGTGCCTGATAAACACTTATAATCAGTGTTATATAAGACATGTGTTAATTAACAAACACCAGGGTATTGGTTTTTATCCAATGTTATTGTTTGGTGGGTTTTACCACCAAACTTGTAATCAAGCCCTGTGTGGATTAGTAACAAATTAAGGGGAATATTTACAAGACAATGCCGGAACGTGTTGTTACGCCAAATTTGGCAATGTCGCGCTCTGACATTTTCAAAACGCAGGGATGTGCTGAATTTACAAAAATACGGCACGCCCCTGCATTTCCCCTAGTGCTGACGCTAAAAAGCTTCTTAGCGCCAGCGCAGGCACCTTTGCACCATGTTGCAATGATGCCGGCGCTGCAGGGGCTATTGTTTATGTGCAGGAAGGGCCTTCCTGCACATAAACAATCAATTATGGCAATTTGCTCTTTCTATCTGTGCTGCAGAATGCCATTTTTGCCATTCTAAGACAAGGTATTACCTGGCCTTATTATTATTGGTGCTGCCTCACCCTGGTAAATCAGGGGCAGCGTCAAAAAGCAATTGGTGTTGCGGTGGAACACCCACTGCAACACCCATTGCCTGCCCCTTTGCCGCAGCAGACTGCGGCGGAAATAGGCATATTTACAAAATGCCATTAAGCCACATTAAGTGGCTTAGCGCTACCTTGTAAATATGGGGAATGGCGCAACGCCACCAGAGCGTCAGAAAAAGTGACGCTCCGGTGGCATTAGGGGCTTGTAAATATGCTCCCCAGTCTGCTTCTTAGTCTGTGGAAGACTTTTGAAACGAACATTGAAAGAAGAAAGTAATATTTCCTGCCACATTCTTGCCTGAAGCAGCACACATGAAAGTGACAGAATGGCATTTTAGGGTAGTTTATGTGCAGGAAGGGACACCTTCATACACATAAACAATCCTCCCCTGCACGCAGACGCCCTTGCACTATGGTGCAAGGGTGCCTGCGTTGGCGCTAAGTTGCTACACTTAGTGCCATCACAGGGGGAAACGCAAGGCTGCACCACATTCTTGTAAATAAGGTGCAGCCTTGCGTTTCAGAAGTGGCGGAGCGTGGCGTTAAGCCAAGGAGGCTAACTCCGCGCTCCGCCACTTCCTTGTACATATCCCCCAATGAGTTCTCAAAAGGCCCCCAAATAATTCTCAAAGGAATATTGGTAACTAGTCCAAGTCTGGTCCTAAGAAGAAGGGTTTCTATGATCATAAGACAAGGATGTTTGTACCCCAATGTACAGAGTGCTACTCATACGGGCACTACAAGGACGACTCCAAATGGCTCAAGAGGGCACTGCCTCCCTCTGGAGGGCAGACACCTGGGTTGGTGAGTTTAGTGCTTGGGGTGAAAATGGTCACAGTCAGCTTTGGGGGAAAGACAGAGGTGAGCCTAGTTTCCCTGGGGCGTAAAGAGGTGTCTAAAGCCCACATGCCTGCAAATACTTCAAAGTACAGGTGGTGGGTCACCATTAATGGGCAACGGTCGGAGGCTCTGCGAGACACTGGAGCAAGCATGACTATGGTCAAGTGTGAGCTGGTGTCTGCAGAGCAGGTACCACGAACATATTCCTCCAACTTGTAGTTGCAGACAATCGAGAAAGCCATCTACCGGTGGCTCTGGTTCCATTTGAGTAGGAGGGTGTCTCAGGTTCTCTGAAAGTTGTTGTGAGCCCTGCCATGCCAGTTGATCGTTTGCTCGGCAATGACCTGGATCACACTACCTGGAGGGAGATAGGGATCAGGTCACACTTGGAAATGATGGGATTACCTGAGTGGGTCTGTATGACCACACGGTCCATGGCTGCCCGTGAAAGGAGTCAAGGGCCTCTGAAGCCTGGAGCAATGGCCCAAACAGCTGCCAAGGAGAGGGGCAAAAGGCATAGAAAACCAGCCGCTGAAGTTCCCACAGTGGAGGTTGACAGAGTCCCTGAGGAGGAGGCCCCTGAGCCAATTGTGGTGGAGATCGCCGCCGTAGGTGACCTATCTGACCTTACTAGCTGGCAAGTTGTGAGTGGGCCCACCAGGGAGGAGTTCTGCAGAGCGCAGAAACAGTGTCCCACTCTTGAGGGCTTGAGGCGACAGACCTCAGCCCATGCAGCTGTGAAGCCTCTGGGGTTCACCTAATCTACTGGGAGGATGATCCGCTTTATAGAGAGCCGAAGGTTCCTGCTGCTGGGGCAGCCCATGTGCTGGTGGTCACCCAGTGTTACAGGACCTTCCTACTGGGTTTAGCTCACAACATCATCCTGGCAGGACAATTAGGGCAAGACCAGACCTTCGCCAGACTTGTCTCCCACTTTTAGGTCCCAAAATGAGGACAGCCTCAGATGCATTCTGCAGGTCCTGTCCCACCTGCCATGCCACTGGAAAATCAGGGAAAAAGTAAAAATCTCCCCTGATACAATTACCAGTTGTTGGCACCCCCTTTGAAAGGGTGGGCATCGACATCATTTGACCTTTAGATCCCAAGACAGCCTTAGGTACCAGGTTTGTCCTGGTCTTGGTGGACCATGCCATCCGCAACCCAGAGGCCATCCCTCTGAGGTCAGTAAATGCGCCTGTGGTGGCTAGAACTCTGATGGGGATCTTTACCCATGTTAGGTTACCCAAGAAGGTAGTGTCTGACAGAGGCACCAACTTCATGTCTGCATACATGAAGTCCATGTGGGATGAGTGTAGTGTAACATACAAGTTCATCACACCCTATCACCCCCAAACCAATGGTCTTGAAGAAAGATTCAACAAGACCCTGAAGGGAATTATTACGGGCCTGCCTGAGCCCATGAGGCATGAGAGAGATGTCCTCTTGCCTCTTTGCCTACAGGGAGGCCCCTTAGAAAGCGGTAGTGTTCAGCCCCTTTGAATTCCTCTTTGGCCACCCTGTTAGGGGACCTCAGAGCCTTGTCAAGGAGGGGTGGTAGCAAGCTCCCAGGAACAATCCCCCCCCCCCCCAACCAGGTTGTGGTCAGCTACATGCTGGCCCTCTGCAACAAGATGCATCACTTCAGGAGGAAGACAAAAAATAATTTGGAGGCCAGTCAGGAAGTCATGAAGCTCTGCTATGACTGGAAGGCCACTCTGGTGGAGATTAGGCCTGGCCGGAAAGTGTGGGTAATGGAGTCAGTAGAGCCCAGGGCTTTCCAAGACTGCTGGACTGGCTGATACTAAAGAAATTAGTGAAAGGGGGAGCCCACCTACCTGGTGAACATTCAGACCCCTAGGAACCCTCATGGGTGCTCCATGTAAACCGACTCGAGCCTCACTTCGAGAGGTCCGAATTGAGCAAGCACCTTGTGACAGATGAGGGGGTGGAAGAGGAGAGTGAACTTCTCCCTGAGCTCTCTGCACAGGAATATGATGGGTCAGTGGAGGGTGTCAACCGCTCTTCCACCCTGACCCCAGAACAGCAGGGTGACTGTTACCAGTTGCTGGGACAGGTTGCCTCCCTGCTCTCACTCACCCCTGGACTGGATACATCTGTGCATCCACGATGATGACACCAGAGACAGTCCACCTGTAAAGAAAAAATTTACAGGTTGTTAGACAGGGTGAGAGCCAGCAGCAAGGAGAAGTCTCCAAGATGTTGGCATTAGGGGTGATTGAGTCCTCTAATAGTCCCTGGTACAGCCCTGTGGTACAGGTCCAAAAGGCTGCCCCACCGGGTACCGCATCAGAACTCCGTTTCTGCATGGGCTACCGAGGATTCAACTCAGTCACCAGGAATGATGCACACCGCATTCCCCAAGTTGATGAGCGCATTGACAGAGTGGGCACTGCCAAATTCCTCAGTACCTTTGATTTGACATCAGGTTACTGGCAGATCCTTCTCGCTAAGGGGGCAAAAACAGGTCGACATTTTCAACCCTAGGGGGCCACTTCTGGCTTTGGATGATCCCCTTTGGCTTGAAAAATGCCCCTGCTACCTTTCAAAGGTTGGTTAACAGGGTCCTGGATGGTAAGGAGGCCTTATGTGCTGCCTACTTAGACAACATTGCTGTCTACTGCTCGAGCTGGAAGCAACACCTGCATCACCCCCACAATGTGCTTTAAAAAGGCCCTGCAACAGGCAGGCCTGACCATCAAGGCCAATAAGTGCCATATTTGTCAAGGTTCCGTGGTGTACCTGGGACACCTGGTAGTTGGGGCAAGGTGCAGATTGAGACTATCTTGGCCTGACAACCCCTAAAACCCAAACAGAAGTGAGAGCCAACCTAGGCCTCACAGGCTACTTCAGACGATTTGTTAAGAGTTACGGCACCATTTTTGTCCCCTTAACTGAGCTGACTTCTAAGAAGTAGCCCAAATTAATGATCTGGACAGAGGCTTGTCAGAAAGCCTTTGATTCCCTTAAGGAAGCGATTTATACAGCACCTGTACTCAAGGCATCTGATTTCTCACAACAGTTCATCGTGCAAACATACGCTGCAGAGTATGGCACAGGGGCAGTTTTAGCACAGCTAAATGAAGAGGACCTAGACCAACCAGTAGCCTTCATTAGTAGGAGGTTACTTCCAAGGGAACAGAGGTGGACTGCCATTGACTGCCATTGAAAGAGAAGATTTTGCTGTGGTCTGGGCATTGAAGAAGGTGAGACCATACCTGTTAGGGACTCACTTCCTGGCTCAAACAGACCACAGACGCCTCAAATGGCTCATGGAGATGAGGAGTGAGACTCGCAAACTGTTGAGGTGGTCCATCTCCCTACATGGAATGGATTTTACAGTAGAACACCATCTGGGGACAGACCACACCAATCCTGCTGGACTATCCATATTTTTTGGCTTTAGTGAAGAGAACTCCCAATGGGTTGGGTAGCTCTCCCCACTTTTAGCTGGCAGGGACACATGTTATACCTGACAGCCTCCGGATGGTCTTACCCTCAACTTGACTACTGCAATGCTCTGTACGTGGGTATCCAACAAAGTCTGTTGAGCAAACTCCAGACTCTCCAGAATGCCACAGCTCGTCTGATCCTGAAAATTCAGAAATTCTGCTCATCCGCCCAAGCCGCCATCAACCTCCATTTTATTCCAACTTGCAACCGGGTCAGCTTCAACTATCTGTTCATGGAGCATAAAATCCTTCACAATGCTGGTCCAGAACACTTCAGAAAAATCTTCCAATGGTACACCCCCAAACGAGTGCTTCAATCCTCTGCTGCCAAAATGGTGACCATACCTTGATTCAACAAGACCCGCTGGGGTGGTAAGAGCTTTCCCGTCTCCACTTGTAAAATGTGGAATTCTCTACCCTTTGAACATAGAGCTCAGTCAGATCTTCTACAATTCAGGAAACAGTTACTAACAGGGCTATTTGCATGCTCTCACTCACATTAGGTTCTGCCACCGTGCTTGCTGTCTGAATCTAGAGCCTGACAGTGGGGGCAGTATCTTTCTACCTGGTTTAGGAATCTCACAAAGCGGCAGTTTAGTTGCGTAGCAGTTGGATCGAAACAGGCCAATACCGCCTGTTTGCAGGTTCGAATGCCTCTTTGATTGAAGAGGGACGGAAAATTGATCATCGCTCCTCCAAAGGTTTTGTGCAAATGCATGTTATGTGTAGACGTCTTAACGCCCGGTCCCACATAGGCGGCAGGTGGTACTATTGTGTTCCACGGCAGTAAATGTGGGAGCATAGGTAACATGCACAGACGATATCTCTGAAATTTTTCCTTGTCAAGGTATGGTTGCTGCTTTGCTGCGGCATAGGTGTTCAGTACAAGCCAGCTGTGAGACTTGGCCACCACAACTGACTTATCTTCTAATAATGAGTTAATTTTAATGGTTTTAGAGAAAAGTTCCTTGAAGCTGGCGTGAGTTACTGGAGTCTCCCATAGGGCCTGTAAACATAGCTGTGCTAAGGAGTTGTGAAGATATTTCCTGGCTGGAGATTTTTCTTGTGATGTTAATTACACCCAGAGCTGAGAGTTCAATGGGAGCTTAGGTGTGTCTTGATGGGCCATCCGTAGGAGCTGGGCACAGCCTCACACTTACACCAGAATAGGCTGTGTCCTGTCCCCACACAAAAGGCTGCATACCCCCTGTAGTGAGTCTAGAGCCAGGGCAGGAAGGGAGGACCTATGTGCACTTCAAAGGCCTGTCTTTGAAGTCTCCCCCACAAAGATACAACTGGGTATATGTACTGGACCTCTGAAACCACCACTTCAGTACCCTTCTGGACCTGTGAAGACTCTGCCTGGAAGAAGGACTACTGTGCTGCTGAAAGACTGCCACTCTGCTGGACTCCTGCTATGCTGTGCTGACCTGCTGCAAAAGAAACAATTGATGGACGGAATGCTGGACAATGCAAACATTCACCCCCATTTGTCACCCCGAGTGGGACGGGTATGCCCAGACGTGGGTCCCGTGCTCTCCATGCCACTGGAATCAAGCTATCCTGGCTGAAGAGGGGTGAAACCCCGAAACCGGTCCTAGGATGCTTGTTTCCAGTCCACGGAGGACCTGGCTTGGCAGTTCGGGCTGGACTGTTCCCATGAGGCACAGGGTCAAGACTGATTTGCATATGGCTGGGTTCAAACTGGAATGGCATGGTGAGCAAAAAACGATGGATTTAGGCCCAGATCTCTGTACTGGGGTGAATGTATGACATTGTTCTGCATTCTGTCCATCAACTGTTGTTTTTGCATTTGTCACCCCGAGTGGGACGGGTATGCCCAGACGTGGGTCCCGTGCTCTCCATGCCACTGGAATCAAGCTATCCTGGCTGAAGAGGGGTGAAATCCCGAAACCGGTCCTAGGATGCTTGTTTCCAGTCCAGGGAGGACCTGGCTTGGCAGTTCGGGCTGGACTGTTCCCATGAGGCACAGGGTCAAGACTGATTTGCATATGGCTGGGTTCAAACTGGAATGGCATGGTGAGCAAAAAACGATGGATTTAGGCCCAGATCTCTGTACTGGGGTGAATGTATGACATTGTTCTGCATTCTGTCCATCAACTGTTGTTTTTGCATTTGTCACCCCGAGTGGGACGGGTATGCCCAGACGTGGGTCCCGTGCTCTCCATGCCACTGGAATCAAGCTATCCTGGCTGAAGAGGGTGAAACCCCGAAACCGGTCCTAGGATGCTTGTTTCCAGTCCAGGGAGGACCTGGCTTGGCAGTTCGGGCTGGACTGTTCCCATGAGGCACAGGGTCAAGACTGATTTGCATATGGCTGGGTTCAAACTGGAATGGCATGGTGAGCAAAAAACGATGGATTTAGGCCCAGATCTCTGTACTGGGGTGAATGTATGACATTGTTCTGCATTCTGTCCATCAACTGTTGTTTTTGCATTTGTCACCCCGAGTGGGACGGGTATGCCCAGACGTGGGTCCCGTGCTCTCCATGCCACTGGAATCAAGCTATCCTGGCTGAAGAGGGGTGAAACCCCGAAACCGGTCCTAGGATGCTTGTTTCCAGTCCAGGGAGGACCTGGCTTGGCAGTTCGGGCTGGACTGTTCCCATGAGGCACAGGGTCAAGACTGATTTGCATATGGCTGGGTTCAAACTGGAATGGCATGGTGAGCAAAAAAACGATGGATTTAGGCCCAGATCTCTGTACTGGGGTGAATGTATGACATTGTTCTGCATTCTGTCCATCAACTGTTGTTTTTGCATTTGTCACCCCGAGTGGGACGGGTATGCCCAGACGTGGGTCCCGTGCTCTCCATGCCACTGGAATCAAGCTATCCTGGCTGAAGAGGGGTGAAACCCCGAAACCGGTCCTAGGATGCTTGTTTCCAGTCCAGGGAGGACCTGGCTTGGCAGTTCGGGCTGGACTGTTCCCATGAGGCACAGGGTCAAGACTGATTTGCATATGGCTGGGTTCAAACTGGAATGGCATGGTGAGCAAAAAACGATGGATTTAGGCCCAGATCTCTGTACTGGGGTGAATGTATGACATTGTTCTGCATTCTGTCATCAACTGTTGTTTTTGCATTTGTCACCCCGAGTGGGACGGGTATGCCCAGACGTGGGTCCCGTGCTTTCCATGCCACTGGAATCAAGCTATCCTGGCTGAAGAGGGGTGAAACCCCGAAACCGGTCCTAGGATGCTTGTTTCCAGTCCAGGGAGGACCTGGCTTGGCAGTTCGGGCTGGACTGTTCCCATGAGGCACAGGGTCAAGACTGATTTGCATATTGCTGGGTTCAAACTGGAATGGCATGGTGAGCAAAAAACGATGGATTTAGGCCCAGATCTCTGTACTGGGGTGAATGTATGACATTGTTCTGCATTCTGTCCATCAACTGTTGTTTTTGCATTTGTCACCCCGAGTGGGACGGGTATGCCCAGACGTGGGTCCCGTGCTCTCCATGCCACTGGAATCAAGCTATCCTGGCTGAAGAGGGGTGAAACCCCGAAACCGGTCCTAGGATGCTTGTTTCCAGTCCAGGGAGGACCTGGCTTGGCAGTTCGGGCTGGACTGTTCCCATGAGGCACAGGGTCAAGACTGATTTGCATATGGCTGGGTTCAAACTGGAATGGCATGGTGAGCAAAAAAACGATGGATTTAGGCCCAGATCTCTGTACTGGGGTGAATGTATGACATTGTTCTGCATTTTGTCCATCAACTGTTGTTTTTGCATGCTGTGCTGACCTGCTGGCCTGCGGTTCACCTGCCTGGATGGGAATGACTGGACCTGCATCGCTTGAACTCAGAGTGACCCAAGGACTTGTTCATCTGAAGTCTCAGGGGCATGAAAGAAATCCAACTTACCTGCATTTGAACTTGGACTCTGTCATCTGTGAGTCTGCCTTGCCAAGTGGTGGCACTCCAGTCATGGACCCTTCGAAGTGAGGCCTAAGGTGCTTGCTTCAGCAAACCCACGCATCCTCTCTGGAACGGGTGCATTGATGTCATTGTGTGTATCAGAACTGGTGCATTGCCCCTTGTTTGCTTGACCAGAACCGGCGCATGGCCCCTGCTTGCATGGATCGATGCTGATGCATCGCCTTCGGAACCAGCACAGTGTGGCGCCCCTGTCTCCACATTGCCGTCAACAGCAGCCTCGAGGACGATGCAGAGAACTCCACATGTCATCGGTGCTGACGCATCGTCACTGATCGGGACAGCACATAGCCACAATTGCGAAGATCGATGTCAACAGCATCCCGCATCTTCTTCGACGTTGATGCATCCCGGATCAAGGTTCTTTTGTTCAGTGGACTTCACTGAATCCCTGTATCCGGCTCGCGCTCCATCGCGGTCGGCCTGAACTTTTAACTTTGTCACAGTCCGGCGCGACCAGGTATACAAAATAAATGATTATTGCTTCTAAGTGCTATTTTAGTTTATTCTGTAAAAATTCATATCTCAAGTTCTACTTATTAAAATAAGAGCTATTTTCTAAGCAAACACAAGGAGACAATGGACGGAGCGCTGAAACTTTTCAGACATTCACCCTCAGTCATAGATCTGGGTTGAATGCATCATCGTTCTTTAGCTCACTTCACCACCCCAGTTCAGACCCAGCCATATGCAAACCAGTATTGACCCTATTCCTCATGGGAATAGTCCAGCCCGAACTGCCAAGCCAAGTCCTCTCTGGACCGGAAACAAGCATCCTGGGACCGGTTTTGGGGTAACACCCCTCATCAGCCAGGCTAGCTTGAATCCAGTGGCAAAGTGAACAAGGGATCCACGTCTGGGCATACCCTGCCAACTTGTGATGAACAAAGCAAACACAAGGACACGATGGACAGAGCGCTGAAACTTTTCAGACACTCACCCCCAGTCACAGATCTGGGTTGAATCCATCATTGTTCTTTAGCTCACTTCGCTACCCCAGTTCAGACTCAGCCATATGCAAATAAGTCTTGACCCTATTCCTCATGGGAATAGTCCAGCCCAAATTGCCAAGTCTTCCCTGGACCGGAAACAAGCATCCTGGAACCGGTTTTGGGGTAACACCCCTCATCAGCCAGGCTAGCTTGAATCCAGTGGCAAAGTGAGCATGGGACCCACATCTGGGCATACCCTGCCAACTTAGGGCAAACAAAGCCTGGTGTGGAATCATTTTGCATGGTGTTTTCACTGTTTTACTGTTTGAAGTATTGCACAAATACTTTACACATTACCTCTAGAGTTAAGCCTGACTGTTCTGTGCCAAGATACCAGAGGGTGAGCACAGATTAGTTTAGGGTTGCCTGCCTTTTACCCTGACTAGGATTGTGGTTGCTGTTTGCCTAGGCCTCATACTCCAGTCAACCCACAACCCAACTTCTAAGAGTGAGGAAATCCATGATGTTATCTTTCTCAAGAATGTTTGCGATCCCTGAAAAAAGTGTTACCTAGTGTATTTTGATCTTAGAGTTCATTTATCTTTGTTTCCATATTACAATGATCTTTTTCCCAGTTTGTCAATTCCATCACTTTTTGTTCAATTGTTGATATTTTGCCTGCTGCTCGGAGGCACAAGTTTAATGGCACCAGGTTTTTTCTTACGGAGAGGACGTTGTTTGAAGTTTTGGCTATGTTTTCTTCCACGTTGCTCATGGTAGTTTTAATCACAATCAGTTCAGCATTGTTTCTAGAATAATCTCTTGCATGATTATTCCAGGTTCTTTGGCAGCCTTCTGAGATTTGCCTGTGACTGATTATGTGAAAAGTAATTGTTGTGCTGGTTTCCCTTGCAACATTAGCGTATTTGACTCTTTTGCTGAATTCTAGTTCTTTTAAAACATGTTCTGGGATGTTTCTGGTATGATGCCCTTCATAATCCTTCTTCGGTTATGTCTCTAGGAGCTCATCCAGAGATACCTTCTTGTTCTTTTATAGGACAAATGTCTATTATATACTTACAATTATACCTGTAGTTTGTTACCCGTATGATCCCACTTGGCATCTGTGTTTCTTTTACTTGTTGTAGGAAGAATATGGCTTTTATTTTCTTCCTCCTCTTTCCCATCCCTTCTTCTCCCTTCTTCTGTCCCTAGTCATTGTGGGGCATATTAGCAAGAAGCTCGTTAAAATTATTGCCGCTTTAGCGGCAGGAAACTGCCGCTAGAGCGGCGATAATGGGCTTGATAATATGCGCTATAGAATTCCAATAGAAGCCCAGGTTAGATGTCCTGCACATCTAACCTGGGCTTCTATTGGAATTCTATAGCGCATATTATCAAGCCCATTATCTCCGCTAAAGCAGCGATAATTTTAACGAGCTTCTTGCTAATATGCCCTGTGTCTTTATGAATGTCTCTATGAAGAAGGAGCTCTTATCCCCATATTGCTGGGGTTTAGTTTTCCATGTTAATTGTCAGCTGTAAACATTAATAATTGTCTTCTTGTTTCTTTCTTCATTTGTTTTTTTCAAGCTTTATTGTTGGATTCCTCAAGATCAGTGTTCCTGTGCCTTGTCATTGCCAACTATGGATGCTGTCCATTGGCGTAACAGTCCTCTTTCTATTACAAGTGTCTGTGCTGCTGGGCTGGTGATTTGCCTGAATGCTTCCTTTTCTCTGCCCTGCAAGGCAAGGTAACTTCTCCGTGCTCCCTGTCTGCAAGCCCCTTGGCAGCTGATTGACTTTGCAGCCTCAATCTTATTGAGGTGCCAGTATTTCAGGAGCTTCAGAGCCCTGGGGTATCATCTTCAGTTGTTCTCCTGCTGAGGAGGGTCTGGCAATGGACAATTGTTCACCAGCCTCCCTGCAGCCAGATCCCGGTGCCAGGCAGCCATGGTCTAGTGCTTATTGCTGTGCATGTCAAACCGAGATGTGTGGCATAGTCTCACTGGACGCTCCCCGATATTTGGTCATTTAACGTGACTCGGGTGAATGGGCCCTGACGGAGCTTCGGAGAAATAATGGCATACTCCTCAGCTGATGGTTCTGCTACCTGCGGGTGCCTTTTGTCTTTTCTCAGTTATCTCAGTGATTTTCCTCACAATGTTGAGTTCCAGTGTCTCTAGGGGGTGATTGTCTGATTGTAGTTGGTTAGCTGCTTTCAGTTATGGTGAAAGCATGCATAGTCAAAAGGGGTTTACCACTTGGTAAAGGGGAATATGAAATTTGTGTCTTGACCTGCTGTTAGCTAAAACATTGTTTCAACAGAAATGTTTTTAAGACTGGCATGAACCAGTCAAGGTTTTGTTGAAAGCTTAGACATGAAGCTAAGTTGTTAACTGGGGTTTCTTCCTCAGTGTTTTGTCCTAAATCAGATCAGGAGGGAATACTTAAAGTGCATTTTAGTTTCTAACCTCCAGAAGGCTTCAAGTAATGTACAATAAATGTACATGTTATTATTTGTTCCTCCACTATGGACAAGCCAGTGTACACTTTTCTCTCCTTTTTTCATACTGACACCAGTGATTGTAGAGGTGAACTTCTAGGGGCATTATTTGAAATCTGTCTTCTGATCATATTTTATCTAGGAATCTGCAAGCCCCAGAGGAAGTCTCCTGAACAACTAAGCCATAATTTGCTAAGAATAACATAAATGTGCCATTGTTCTTAATCATAGTAAACATTTTTTGAGGTGGAAATGTCAACTCTTGATGGTATCCAAAAAAGGCCCACTAACATGGCATCTCTGATGATGTGGGGGACTTACTGAGAACTATTGGCTAGAAGGGGAGGGTAGAAAAAAGATAAACTCTAGCCTTTTTCAGTGATGGTTGCTGGACTAGCTGGGTATTGTAGTGTATGTGAGCTCCACGACCCCACAGTTCTTGGTGGACTCAATGAGAGAATTACATAATTCTTTGGGGACGTGCTAAGGTGTCGTAGATAATAGTTGGAAGATATTGATAAGTTCAGTTTATTGTTGTACGCTGATGAGTAAAGGCAGCAGTTACATGCTCTGTGTGTGGCATGTTAATTTTACATGCTCCCAGGCTGTGGAGGATGATACAACTGGTGATGAAGGTGGGATCTGTGCCCCAAAGAAACAGGACCGCTCTCCCTGAGAGTTCGCAACACTAAAGCAAACTGCTTGTGTGTGCCTTGTGCACCTGTTCAATGAGAAGCAGTTAGAAGTTGGCATGTGTGAAATCGAAGCCCCGATCCATCCCATATACGGCCCTTGAAATAGTTGAATGCCCTGCAGAGGAGCACACTCGAAAACTTGCCAGAAACTCATTGGTAAGGCAGAAAGAAATTATGCTGCGCCACAGCATAACACAGAGCAATCACTGATAGAAAGTGTACTCTAAAGGTAGCAACAACCAGGTACAACATAAAAGGCAGTGACAACTAGGTACAAGAAGTGAAATTTAATCACCAGCCTGACAACCTCAAAAGTGAGCAAGGTGACTCGAAAGCTAACACTGGGGTTACGCTCATGATGTTTTTAGTCCCCGGAAAAGCTGCCGAAGATAGGGGAAGTTGGCAATCGGTGGCCTTCTGCACAACTCAAAGCTCTTTAAGATAGCAAAGGCTCCCAGTAGTTGCCACAAGAGATATGGAGTGCTGTGCTGCCGCCTTTTTGAAACCTCTGCCACCATTCGATACCACCACCACCAAAACAGATTATTGGTGCCACATGGACCACATGGATTGAGACCTTTGATGACTTCATAGATGCTCTAGAAGGAGTAAATGACGAGAAAATCGTATCGTGCTGGTGATGGAGTAAATTAAGTGATAAAGAAAATCTCACAGACTGAGACAATCTTGTACCATCAAATCAAAGAGCATTAGGAGCCAAGTTCAATCCAATGGCAAACGTTGACTATGAAAGATACACTTTCAATTACTGAGACAACAAGTTTGTGAAACGATGGATGAGTTTGTTGGGAGACTTGTGATGCATATCAAACATTGTAAATTTAGTGAATTTAATGATGAAGAAGCCATGCGCCTCAGAGTCATTGATGGATGTCTGTTGGGCTCATTCAGAAGATGCATGTTGAGAGAAACGCTCAGTTTAGAAAAAGTGTTAATGACTGCTATTGACTGCAAAAGCTGAGGAAAGAAAAGATCGGCAAGCTGTTAACATGGAAGCTGAAACAGTGAAGAGTGAATCGGGACTAATCATGAAGCGCAAACCCAAGCACAAGCACAAAGTAGACACACGTAAGATGGCATCCTCAGAGAAAGGAAAGGTTTGTTTCCAATGTGGATTTTCATTTTCACATGAAAGCAAATGTCCAGCTATTGTGCATACGTGCAAAGTTTGCGGAAAGGAAAACCACTTCATAAAGGTTGCACAGCAAAAGAGAAATCATGTGCGTCACAACGAGAAAATAGATGCCAGAAAGTTCCTGAAGCATTCTCGCCATGCCTACAAAGACAAAAAGCAACCTCACTTGTGACAGGTGGAAATTAAATGAAGTCGATCGTCATCAAGTTCATCCAACAAAAGCTCTTCAATGTCACAATTGAGCGACAGTGAAGAGGGTGAATGTGTGATGATCACATCTGCCAAAAACCGACATGAACACATAGGTGTTGCAGCTTACAAAGAAGACAAAAGAACGGCAAAAACAAGTAAGTCAAGAGACAAAATAATTCATATGGACACTGTCCAAAGATCACACGAAGGGTCAATGGTTGCCCCATAACCTTTGTAATTGACAATGGTACATTGATGAACATCATACCAGTCAAACAGTTTAGCAATTTGTCACCCATACCGCGACTCAACATGTCAGACACAAATGTGAATATCATGGTCTACTTCGAAACCGTTGCAGAGTCAAGGATCATTCAAGGTGACCTCACTACATAAAAAGATGTCTGTGCAAGCCCTAATTCATGTTCTTCAAGGTACTTCGTTAAGTGCATGTCTACTCAGCTTTGCAACTGCTGCTGACATGGGACTCATATCTATCAATTATAACCTACATACATAATCTGAAATTGTGAGTCAGTTCCCTTTGTTATTTCATGGTCTAGGAAAGGTCAAGACAATGAAGGTGCAACTTCACATCAATGAAGACGTTTGGCATGTTGCACAGCTACACCACAGAATAGCAAATCACCTGCAAGAAGGGGTCGAAAAGAACTAGAAACGCTGTTGAAGCACAATATCTTTGAGTGCTCTACTGGACCCGCACAATGGGTATCACTGTTGCAAATGGGATTTCTGGTTGCCAGAGTATACAACCTGTACAAGCAGGAACCACCACTCTAGTGAGGATAAGCTAGATACACACTAAAGAATAACCTGCGCTCACCCTCTGGTAGCTGGGCACAGAACAGTCAGGCTTATTTATAGATGCAAAGTGTAAAGTATTTATGCAACAAACACACTGTAAAACAATGAAAACACTACAAAAATAATCCACACAGGGTTAAGAAACTGGATAATATTTTTGTTAGTCAAAAAAGACCAAAACAAAAATGAGTCATGAATTTCTAAAGAATAAATCAAAAAGTAGTGCTTAAAAGCATACAGTGCTTAGGGGTTACTTGAGGTCTGCCTGAACCGGGAAAAATCCAAAGTTCAGGCCAACTGCGATGGAGGGCAGGCCTGCTACAGGACTCATGTAGCTCCCGCTGAAAAAGTACCTTGGAAGGAGCATGCATCGATGTCGAAGACTCCATGCATCGGTTCCGATCCCCACAGGTGATGAAGGCTTTGTTGACGAACCCCTTTGCGATGCAGGTGCTGCATTACCGTCAAGCCACCCTGTCCATCACCGCCAAAGCGTGCTGTCTGTTGAAGCAATGTTGTTGATCGGCTCCTGCATCGGCGTCGAACTGCAATGCATTGGTTCTGATCGGCGCAAAGTTGTCCCTGCGTTGATTTTGATGGTTCGTGTTAGAAATTGGGACTCTAGTTGGCAGGTGTTTGCACCCTTTCCAAGTAGGCACCACAATCCTAGTCAGGATACATCAGATACATAACCTAAATTAACCTGTTGCTCACCCTCTGGTAGCTTGGCACAGAGAAGGCAAGGCAATGTGTAATGTATTTGTGTAACACTTTATTTACAGTACCACAGTGAAGAAACACCACAAAAAGACTCCACACCAGTTTAGAAAAATAAAAGATATTTATCTGAGTAAAATAAGACCACAACAACAAAAATACAATAAGTAGAACTTGAGATATTAATTTTTAAAGATTAAATCAAAAAGAAATACGCTTAGAAGCCATTAGCGCTAAAAGGTTACATGAGGCCGTGCTAGATGGGGGCAATTCCAAAGTTCCAGGGCGACTGCGAGGGGGGACAGACCGGCTACAGGACCCATGCAGGGTCTGCTGAAATAGTACCTTGGATGGAGCAACAATTGGTTGAAGACTCGATGCGTCGGTTCCGATTCACGCAGTCAGTCCCAGAGGTCTGCCTCCTTTACAAGCTCCCTGTGGTCAGAGAACTTACATCCACCAGGTTATGATGTAGCTCTGGAGAACAGTGACTGAATATATGGTCTCTAGTATGCAAATTGTACAGCCCCTCAAATGTGTTCACCATACTACCCTTCATCCAATCATCCAGTGCCCTGCGAAAGTGACGCACAAAATCCCCCCAGTACGGGTGACACAGTTTCTTACTGCCCCTGAATCTCAACCTGCACTCTTCTGGTGTGAATCCATATCTCTTGACAAGGGTCTCCTCCAGGGTAGGATATCTCAGCCTGTTTCTGCCATCCAGGGCCAGTAGGGTGTCCCTCCCATTAACATTTATGTGACTCTATAGGACAGCCACCCAATCCACCTCAGAGATCCTGTGCGACCTCATACACCTCATACACCTTAAATCGCCTGCCTTTGTCACCTCCATCCCTGAAGTCAGGCACCAAGTCTCTGGGTGTGTGGACCTTTCCTTCAGCACTGGACATGGTACTTTCCCTGCCACCACTGGACTCTACTTACTTTGCTTTTAAGTCCAGTTTTAGACTCAGTTCATGAGCCCACAAGATCTTTCTTTCCTCCATGGCTCTCTCAGCCTCAGCTGCCTCCATGGCAAGTTTTTCCTTGGCTAAGACTCTCTGAGCCTCAGCTCTTCTCTCTTCTGCAGCCAGCTGGGCCAGATGAAGCTTCAGGTCCCCCCCAGTAGTAGATCCAGCAAGGGACTCCCCCTCTGTGGGCTCCCCTTTCTCCTCTGGAACCTCTGCACAGTAATGTTCCTCCTCCTCTTTCTCCATCTCAGACTCCTCCCCAGAGTCTTCCCTCTTCAAGTCCTCTGCCTTCTTAATCCAGCACAGTTCCTCACAAGCATAAAGGGCTTTCTGCAGTTCCCGCTTTGAAGACCACTTCTTCACAGGCAGCCCACTCTCCTTGCAGAAGTCCTTCAATTCCCTCTTTTTGTAGTAGGCCATGGAGTTGAGAACCATGAACAGTCTGGCAAGGTATCACAGGTACAAAAACAAGAGTCTAAGGTGTAGATGAAGATGCAGCTGGAGTAACATTTAGAAAGATGACCAATTGAGAGAAAAAGGAGAAACATTCAAAATAGTTTGAAGATGTGGATAGTAGTGTACACAATAATACTGCAAGGTACTGCACAAACACAAGTCCTAACCCATCACTGATCACCAACCCAGCTGTGTATTCAGAGACAGACAGAGGCACACAATGGTTAAAGTAAGAAAATGTCAACTTTCTAAAAGTGGCATTTCCAGACTCACAATTTAAAATCCGACTTCACCATAAGTTGTGATTTTGAATTGTAAGTCTAGAGGCACCAAACTCCAAATCTCTATCTTTTCCCTATTGGAAAAGATGTTTTTGGGCAATCCCAATGTTAATATATGGGAGAGATGGGAGATGAGAAATAGGCCTTGCAGTAGTGAAAAATGAAAGTAGCAGTTTTTCACTACCAGGACATGTAAAACTCAAGAGGACATGTCCTACTTTTTAAATAAACTGCACCCTGCCCATAGGGCTCCTAGGGCCTACCTTAGGGGTGATTTATATGTAATAAAAGGTACAGTTTGGGGCTGGCATCTAGGTTAACTTGTCAGGTCGAGATGGCAGTTTAAAACTGCACACACAGGCTCTGCAGTGACAGGCCTGAGACATGTTTAAAGGGCTACTGAAGTGGGTGGCACAATCAGTGTTGCAGGCCCCCTATTAGCATTTAATGGTCAAGCCCTGAGCACATATAGTGCACTTTACTAGGGACTCATAAGTAAATTAAATATGACAATTGTGGATAAGCCAATGTTACATGTTTTGAGTACAGAGTATATGCACTTTAGCACTTGTAAGCAGTGGTAACGTGCCCAAAATCCTACAAAAACAAGGTCAGAAAAGGGGGAGGAGGAAGGTAAAACATTTAGGGATGACCCTGCATAAAGGGCCAGGTCCAACAGTTCTGTACAGAAGAAGTCACCGTTCAAGGGCCCAGGACAGGACTGGCACCACTTGGCAAGGCAAAACTCACAGATGGCAGAGTCCAGGTGCTGTTGCAGGGTTGAAGGAAGTCTTTGATGGCCCTGAGACTTCAGAACAGGGGATGAGCCAGCTAGCCCATGGAGCCATCCTGGGTTCAAGTGAGATGGGCTCAGTCTTTGTCCGCAGCAGGGCAGAGATCAGCAGGCAGAAGGGTAGCACAGGAAAGCAGAAAAGCAGTTCATCCAGAGCAGCAGTCAAGCAGAGTGGCAATACTTGTAGCACAGCAGTCTTTTATCCTGGCAGAGTTCTTCAATGGTCCAGTAGTGTACTGTCTTGGTAGGGTTAGGGCCACAGTACTTATACCCAGCTGTGTCTTTGTAGTGGGGTGAATTCAAAGAAGGGTCTTTGAAGTGCACAAGGCCCTTTCTTCCCAGCCCTGGCTCCAGACTATCAGTAGAGGTAATCAGCCCTTTGTGTGGGAAACAGGACACTGCCTAGTCAGGTGTAAGCTCCCCCCTCTCTTCCTGCCCAAGAAGAGCTATCAGAATGCAGATGAGTTCTCTGTCACACCTACCCTTCCTGTTTTTATGTCTTCGAGAGGGAATGCACAAAGAGTAGCTCTCACCCACCCCAAATTTGCATTGGAGACAGGCTGCAGGCACACAGAGCAGTAGAAGCAGAAAAGTGTTCACTTCCTGAAAGTGGCATTTCTAAAATAGTAATGTTAAATCCAACTTTAAAATTAAAGAGGAGTTATCATTACCATTCCAAAGATATTAGACTTGATGTTGCCACTCCTTTCTAGTCGGGAATTACAGCTTAAAACGGTATTAAGGAATTCCCAATGTTAACCTATGAGAGGAGTGGGCAACACAATAGTGAAAAATGAATTTGGATGTTTATCACTACTAGGACATGCAAAAATGTACAAGTGCATGTCCTACCTTTTACTTACACAGCACCCTGCTCTATGGGCTACCTAGGGCCTACCTTAGGGGTGACATATGTGTAATCAAAGGGGAGTTTAAGGCTTGGCAAGTAGTTTTATATTTCAAGTTGAAGTGGTGGTAAACTACACACACATGCCCTGCAGTGGCTGGCCTGAGACAGGTTTGAAAGCCTACTTGTGTGGGTGGCACAATCAGTGCTGCAGGCCCACTAGTAGCATTTAATCTACAGGCCCTGGGTATATGGTATACCACTTTGCAAGGGACTGATAAGTAAATTAAATATGCCACACAGGCGTAAACCAATTATACCATGTCTAGAGAAGAGAGCGCATGTATGTTAGCACTGGTTAGCAGTGGTAAAGTGTTCAAAGTCCTAAAGCCAACGAAAAGAAAGTCAGAAAAAGAGGTGGAGGAAGGCAAAAAGTTTGGGGTGACCCTTCAGAAACGGCCATTTTCCAACAGTCACCCATAGTGGTAGTTCCAAAAATGGACAAGGGAGGTTCATGATCATTTGCTTGGATATGTGCCAGGCCAACAAAGCAATCGAGAGAGAAAGACAACCAGGTCTGCAGATTGCAGACATGATCATTCAGCTGAACGGAGGCAAAGACTTCTCCCAGCTTGACCTGAGAAAAGGATACCATCAACTCAAATTGGAAGAAAACTGTAGGTATATTACCGCTTTTTTGACTCATGTTGGTTTGTTAAGATAAAAAAGGTTGAGTTTTGGAGTGTCATCTGCTGCAGAAATATTCCAAGATGTCATACACATAATAATTCAACCTGTTACGCATGCTTTCAATTACAGTGATGACATACTGGTATTAGGGACAACATGGAAGGAACATGATAAGGCTCTCAAACAAGTGTGACAGTTTCTTACAAATGCAGGTCTCACCGTAAAATGCAGAAAAGTGTGAATTTCACAAAACCAAACTCAAGTTGTTTGGGCACATATTCACTGATGGGGGAATTACTCCTAACCCTGATAAAGTAAAAGCACTGTCAGCCACACAACCTCCACAAGATGTCACCATTCTACGATCCTTCTTGGGAATGGCCAGCTATTGTTCAAGGTACATTTGTGACTTTGGCACAGTAATTGCACCATTGAGAAATCTGACTAATCTAAATGCCCAGCTCAGATGGTTTTCTGAATGCGACCAAACCTTCAAAAGGATAAAGCATGCCATTGAAAATGCCACTGAGATGGTTTACTTTGATTCTTAATTACATACTGAGATTACTGTTGATGCGAGCCGGGTAAGGCTGGGAGCAATCCTTGCTCAGCTTAAGAGACATTGAAATACTTAGAGACACATTGTGGCGTATGCTCGCCGAAGTATATGTGACGCAGAATGTTCCTGTTCTCAGCCAGAGAAAGAGTCTGACTGCGGTTTGGGCCTGCAAACACTTTCACATGTTTCTTTACAGCAAGCATTACACAATTGTTACAGACCACCAAGCACTGTTCACCAAATTCGGAAACCCAAAAGCTAAGATGCCCCCTCATATTGAGAGGTGGGGCTTGCATTTACAGAAATACAACTATACAATTGTGCATAAGCCAGGCAAGATCCCAAACCCTGCAGATTACTTCTCACTAGTACCCTAACATCTGCACAGCTCGACATCGAAAACAGCTGAAAAGTACATCACCTTCATTGTGAGGTCCAGCACGCCAGCGACCTTGTCCACTGAACAGATCATTGCTGCTACAAATGCAGATGAAGACATGCTTGCCCTTAAAGACATAATTTCAGCGTAGTCACAGAGACAAAGTGTTCGACCTCTAAGTGATGATGTTGAATGGACATGCATGGGAAAGAGTGGCTGCTGATTCCTTTGGGCCCCTAGCGAATGGACATCATCTCATGGATGTCATTGATGAGTATTCCCGTTTTCCTCTGGTGGAGGGAATGTCATCAACAACACTTGACAAGGTCATAGAGCGGCTGGATGACATCTTTGCAGCATGGGGCATCCCAGACATCCTGAATTCTGATAATGATTCACCATTCAGTAGCAAGGAGTTTAAGGAGTTTCTAACTAGACTCATTGTCAAGCATCAAAAAAGTACACCCTTGTGGCCCCAGGCTAATGGTGTCATGGAATGAGTAATGGGCACCCTAAAGAGAGAGTGATCCAACATGCATCGATGGAGGGGATCAAGCTCAGTCAGGCTTTATGTCAAGCCCTCCATGCCTATCGTTCGACTCCTCACTCCACCACTGATGAGAGTCCTGCGAGCTTGCTGTTTGGAAGAACTGTCAGAACCAAACTACCACAGTGGACCACTGAGCGAACTCGAACTACCGAAGAAGTTTGTGCTACTGACACTGCCTGAAAACATCAAATGATGACGTATGCTGATTAACGTTGGAGAAGTCAGGAACATGTCTTCGACGAAGGTGACTAGGTTCTTGTCAAACAAAGACAGAAGTGGAAAACAGATCCTCCATTTGCTGCTGAGCCTTTGAAAGTTGTGACGTGCAGGGGACATATGATAACAGCGCAACATCCTGGAAAGTCTATCACAAGGGATTTGTCACATTTCAGAAACCATCTCAATATCCATCAGTCCCTGTAATCTCAGATGGGGCTGCCCCACCTGACAGATCAAATCAAACACCAGCTCCTGTACCCTCGGTGTCCACTCAAGGTGCATCTCAACTATCTCAAACCACTCAATCTGGCCGAACAGTGCGCGCACCTAGATGACTTATCAAAGAAATATAATGCTGCAGTTGTTTACATCTTCTCATTTAACAAGGGGGAGATGTAGTGTCTTAAGACTATGAGTGCCAGGACCCCGTTGTTATAGGTGGATTCATTGAGAGAACTACATAATCATTTGGGGAGGTGTTAAGGTGTGGTTATTAATAGTCAGTCTATATTGAGAAGTCCAGTTGAATGTTGTACGCTGATGAATAAAGACGTCAGTTACGACCTTGTGTGTGGTGTGTACATTTTGCATGCTCCCGAGCTGGGGACGACACTACAGTTACTTAGTATATGTGTTTACACTTTGTGATGAACACAGGCTGCAGCAAGGGGTAGCTGTTTCGTGCATTTAGGCCTAACATCTCTTAGTTCAGACCTTTGATACTGGCAAAATACATATTGTACATAGATATGAATGTATCCATCTTAATGCCTCCCTAATAGAGTAAATCCTTCCACTGAACAGCTGAGAGAACATAGACCAATATTAGCATCTTGAAATACTTCAGGACAAGAAGTGTTTGTTATCATACAAGTAATTTCTCTGATGACTATATTTTGGAATCTGAAATGTTACTACTTGTCCTTGTCATCTTGTCAGGTTCAAAATAAATTGAGTTGGTAGGGGAAGCCAGTCCGACCATTAGAGGTGATGTTATTCACAAAAAATGAACTACACACAAGAACTGAACAGTATAAGGTTTTACTCGACCTATGGTATGACTGCCAGCAGTTAGTTACTCAGAAATTGCAAAAAGAAGGCATTGAGCTTCCAACTTAGGGGGATATTCACAAGAACGTGCGCTAAATATCTCCAGAAAATGTTAATGCAACTTCACACATCGCAGTCCATTGTGGGAAAATAACCCTGTGTTAACTTGGAATTCACAACACGGCGGTACCATGCAATAGTCTCCCAAAAACGCGGACAATGTCCGCGATACAACACCTGCGACGGTGATAAAAACACAAACCCCACCGCAAAAAAACATGCGATGGGCCAAACCGCTATGAGGAAATCAAGGATAAGCAGCGCCAGGCCTGCAATACACACACGTAAGGCGGGAAAATCACTACAAAAGGAGAAAAAACACACAAACACAAAATAACCAACACCGAAGCACC
Source organism: Calotriton arnoldi (assembly GCA_963921515.1). Lineage (NCBI taxonomy): Eukaryota > Metazoa > Chordata > Amphibia > Caudata > Salamandridae > Calotriton > Calotriton arnoldi. Next base: position 235,213 of record CAWUFW010001531.1, on the reverse strand, counting down.
ATGGAGGCATCTGGAGCAGGCGCAGAGGACGAGCGGAACCCCACAAGCACCCCGGACGACCAGCCTGGGACCTTGGGGACAGGGAAGGGCAAGGACAAGAAGAAGAGGAAGAGGCGGTTCGGTCCACAGGAGAACAGGATCCTGGTCACGGAGGTGATGGAACACCATCAACAACTGTTCGTCACCTCCAACGTGTCATTGGGCACTAAAAATGGAATATGGCGGCCCATCGTGGACAAGGTGAATGCCGTCGGAGAGCACAAGTGGTCAATGGACGAGGTCAAGAGGCGATGGATTGACATCAAGCGGAAAACCAAGGAGAAACTCGCAGGCAACCAGAAGGCAGCAATGCAGACTGGAGGTGGGAGCCCAGCGCCACAGCTGGAGCTGGATGACATGGAGGAGCTGGTGTCGACAGTCATCAGTGTGGAGACCGTGGCAGGAGTTGGGGGAGCGGACACTGCTCGACATGACACAACACCACAGCAACAGGGTAAGTAACCACCAGGTACTGGCCACAATGGCACACATGCACAATCAAGCAGACAACAGTGCACACCCACCATGACTCTGGATCATGGCCCTGATCTACAGACTGTCAAATGTACATTGCCATGTGGAGAGGTGTGGTGCAGCGGCCACGGCAGCTGACTTCGGAGCACAGGGTTCACGGTTCGATCCCCGGCTCCGGCGGCAGCTCAGCTCAGCACCTTGTGACTCTGGGCAATAGCTCACTTAATTTCCACTACGGCCCCCAGCGCCTTGAGACCCGTAAGGGTGAGTAGCTGCGCTATATAAAAACGGACTTACTTACATGCTGTCTGAATGTGAACATGTACCATGTGGCTACATACATGTGGTCACAAGGTAACACAGCATCTCCCCTTCACATTGCAGAGGCACCGACAACACCTCCTGCAGAGCAGTCCCAGCCACTCTTCACTGATGACGAGGAGGACACCCCCAGCATCGACACCGAAGCCCTCCAAGACATCATGGAACTCATCCGCCAATCACCTCCAGGATCAGGGCAGCCCAGCTGCATCGAGGAGACCCCACCCACTCCACAAACCACCCAGCAGGAGGCACCCACAACCCTAGCTGTCTCCCAGGACCCCCGCGAACAACACATGGCCTTCCAACGCCGTGTGTTGGAGGGCCAGAGGGAGATGGCTGAGCAGGTGCGGGTGGGGTTCGACCTCATGGCTGTCAAACTGGACGCCATCCATGGGTGTCTGAGTCCCATCAGGGACCACCTTCAGTCCCTAACGGACACCCACAGGCCGCTCCATGGTCTCCAACGAGCCCTGGCTGACATCGCTGGAGTCATGACTCGGAGACAAGAACACCTGTCCGCTCAGAGTGGCTCCAGTGATCTCAGCCAGGAGATGGCACACATGCGGAGGCTCATGGAGGACATGGTGCGAATGGAGGCGGAAAGGATGGCAGCCACCGCTGCACATCAGCAGAATGTAGCTGGGATCTACCATGCCCTGCAGATCTTCATCATGGCATAGCTGCCACAAGGCGTGGCGCAGATGAATGCTGCTGCTCCTACACCATCCACATCTCCGCCCCCAGGTGTGTCAGTGCCTCACAGTGCGGCAGACATTTCCACTCCAGCACCTGATGTGTCACTGCCACACAGTGCGGCCGACAATCCACCTCCGGCCCCTGATGTGTCAGTGGCACACAGTGCTGCAGTCGGAACTGCAACACCCACAGGTGGGGCAGGGCACACATCCGAGGACGAGGACATGGCTGGCTTTGGGATCAGAAGGAGGCACTAGCATTCATTTCTGCCACCTGGCCTGTTGCTTCTTGGTGCCGCACATGGCCCCATTACCTTCCACTGACCCCCGATACACTCTGCGGCACTCACCTTGGACCGCGACATGGACTGCCACATTCTGTTTGGTGACCAATGACACGGCGACCAGACTGCGGACTGTACTCTTCCTCTTCCGCTGTACTTGTCATTCCCCGAGGGACTCTGGCTGGCCCTCCACGGGCCCATATTGTGGAGTGGGGTTGGCATTACCCTGTACTGCTCCAGCTGCAAAACTCCACTGGATGTGCATTAAACATGCAGGAACGCACTGCTGTGTCATGTCTTTCATCATTCAAGTATGAATGTGTGGATGAATGTAGGGTCAGTGTTTCCCCCTAACGTCAATGATGCTCATCTAGTGGGATTCCAGTCACAGTGTGCTAAATTGCTGATTGCGTTCCAGGTGCCGTAGACACTACAACAGAGACACACGCATTAGTCACTTCCTTGTCCAGACATGGACTGCACCACGCCCAGAGCCCCCGAGTCATTGTTGCAAGCCCTGCGCTGGTCCGGCGTATGCCAGGCCTGACCACTCCGCTTACGCTCCGAGGGTGGGGCCACATAACACAATGTCGCAGGTTTACACGCTAGTGGTCTGCAGGTCACTGGTCTAGTTGTCAGCATGTCACGGCCACTCCCTGAGGGCAGGTTTGCACACACACCACATCCATCCGGCTCAGGCGTCACAGGCCATGTGACCCCGAGAATATAAGGGGCCGGCAACATCACATTCCCTACTGCCGGAGGTGACTGGATGACGGACGTTCCACGGGGCTCAATCATGAAGGGCCCATGAGTTGTTGCGCACAGGGTTAGTGGCACCCGAGGCCTTGCGGCTGTCACAGGCCTACCACCACGTGGCGCTGACTGGGGTTGCACAGGGTTAGTGGCACCCGAAGCCTTGCGGCCGTCATGGGCCTACCACCACGTGGCGCTGACTGGGGTTGCACAGGGTTAGTGGCCCTGAAATTGCTGAGCGGGTGTGCAGCCTGCGATGATGACTGGTGCACTGATGTGGTCTCTGCCATTGCTGCCTCAGGACTCAGCATCATGTGTGGGACCTGCTGGGCCGCGGTGCGGGTCCACATGATGTGGAGCATGCCATGGTGGCGGGACCGGGGCCTGGAGCTTGCACGGGCACGTGGTGTGTACACTGGTGGACACACCGTTGGCGGCAGGTGAGCAGTGGGGCTTGTGTGCGCAAGGGCGGACAGCCAGCGCTGGCCGGCGGAAGGGGGTAGGGTGCGGCTGCATGTGTGCACGGGGGCGGACAGGCATTGTTGCCGTGTGCAGTGAAATGGACTCTGCCATGATTGACTCTTGCCTCGATTACAGATTGCAGACTTGGTGGCTTGCAGTGTATATCGGCACTTGGTTGGAGACACACCGGTGGCAGCAGGTGAGCAGTGGTGCCTGGGTGCGCGGGGGCGGCAGTGTCCCTCCCTCTCTCTCTCTTTCCCTTCTTTTCCTTCTCTCTCTCTCCCTCCCTACCTTACCTTCTCTCTCTCTCTCTCCCGTTCTTTCCTTCTCTCTCTCTCCCTCCCTTCCTTTCCTTCTCTCTCTCTCTCTCTCTCCCTTCCTTTCCTTCTCTCTCTCTCTCTCTCTCCCTTCCTTTCCTTCTCTCTCTCTCTCTCCCTTCCTTTCCTTCTCTCTCTCTCTCCCTTCCTTTCCTTCTCTCTCTCTCTCCCTTCCTTTCCTTCTCTCTCTCTCTCTCCCTCTCCCTTCCTTTCCTTCTCTCTCTCTCTTCCCCTTTCTTTCTTTCTCTCTCTCTTTCTCTCTCTGCCTTTCATTCATTCTCTGTTTCTCTGGGTCTCGCTCCTTTGATGTGCGCATGACACACGTTCTGATTTTGTGCTTTATTTTCCAGGCTGTGACATCAAGATTGTCCCGTACTGACCCGACAGGAGTCTTCCGCATTGGTGTTTTGTGTTGTATTTCAATAAAGTTTTTGGTTGTTACTTCAATGATGAGTGACTGTTTCTCGTTCTTCTGACCACACGTGTGTTTCTTCTTGTCATTGTGCGACATCATGTGCTTTTTGTGGCTCTTGTGTCGTGCACGATATGTGTTTGTCAGGGGGTGGTCCGGGGAGGGGGGTGCCTGGGAGTGGTGGCGGTGGGTGTTGTGGCCCTCTTGGGTCTCTGAGCTGCATGATCATTGTCTCCATGGCATCTGTGGGTCTCCCGATGTGGCTCTGTGCTGGGCTCCCTTTCGTACTGCAGGTAGTCGTCCTGCTTTACACCAGCAGACGGCAGGTGTTAAATCCCGGCTGCTACCGCGGCTTATTGCCTGTTTTTGGTTCGCATCGCAGATCTGGCAGTTCGTTGTGAAAGTGGTGTTGTGGTGTTTTCGTGTGTTTTTGCACGGGAACGCCTACTCTGCATCTCATTAGGGTTAGTTGGTGGTGTCACACGTGGAGATAAGTTTTGCGGCAGTTATCGCGGAAATACTGACGATGTTTGCAGTTTGCACCCACTTGTAAATGGGGCGTTAAATCTATCTCCACTTTTGATGCGTTAGGGTAGCGATAACTCGGCGATAAGTCCTTGTAAATATGAGCCTTGAAAGCTCTTTGATAGCAATGCAGTAGATCTTTAGACCTGCTAAATTTAAAGGGAACATTTTATGACAGTGGCTTGTTCTGCACTTTAAATGTTTTCATAACATATAAAGGGGAGGAGATTTTTTTTTGCACCACCCAAAAGGGATATGATAATCCTGAATAGGTTGTCTACATGTTTTACCCCTGTCACTACAAGGTTAGTTCCCGATTGGTACAGTTCGGGCTGCATGAGGAAGGTGGGCTTCGATATACCCCTAGATGTCATGGAAGGTGTAACTGTGGTGTTTCCTATTGATTTCAGGACATAGTATACTCTAGGTTGGAATCTGAAGAGATCACATGAGGCATGAATAAATCACGCATTCCATGGTTTTAAAAGAAATCTGGCACTGGAGGCAATTTTATGGCTGCTACCAGCCAACCTGTAAATGCAGGTTTATGACAGGTTTACCAGCAGCATTTTGGATTATTTACTTAACCTCATGCAGTGATCCGAAGTAGACAAAGTATTAGAATGAGTTCGAAGCAAAGACTACCCGATGCAGAACAGGTAAACATATTATGTTCATCATTTACATTCAGTCTGGGGAAAATTAAGGAATTTATATGGAGGAGGGATCTGGCCTAGATTGGTGCTAGTTCATGGACAGTAAGTCGAGTTTGCTGATGCAGGATCCCCAGAGGACCAAATGCACCAGCACAGGCCTGCATGAACCTGCATGGCTGTACCAGAAGACATAAAGGTGCAGCAAATTAATAATTTTATTGACACCTCTTACAGTCTGCAGCAGGTCATTCCAAGTTATAATACCAGCAATACCAACCCAGCCTTTCATCCTTGCAAGATCTGCAAAATGAGTCAAATTAAACTGGTAAAAATATCACTTGTTATTTACGGCACCGAGAAACAACACAAGTGCATTTTGAATACTATATAAAAACAAGATGATATTATCATAACTGATGAGAACCAAAAGTTAAGTCTGGAGATGTGCATCACTGTATGTGATATGTGGCTGAGTAACAGCCATTCTAAGGTCAAAAAGGACTCTCTCAAGATTGCACTGTAGAGTCCAAAAAGATTAACTATAACGGTCTCGAATATTCTGTGCAATTAAACGATCTGCAACAATAAAGTGACATGGGTCAGGGTATGGTTGTGTGTATCAATGGAATTCTAATGCACTGTGGCCCATATTAATCAAGGTTTTGCGTCGCCCTTGCACCATGCAAAGGGATGCAAGGGCAACGCAAAACCTAAAGGAACTCTATCAAGCCATGGAAGGCCACCTTGTGTGACCCTGCATGGCTTGATAAATCTAGAATAACGCAAGGCAGCTCAAATCACTGCCTTGCGTTACTCAACAGCAGAGAGGCATGCCATGGGTGGAGCATGGGTTTTCCACGCATCCACCCATGCATTCTGACACATTCCCAGATTTCCCAATCCTGGTTGACCTGGGAATGAGTCAGAATTGTGCGCCTCTCCACCAGAGGCGCAACAAGGAGAAATATCTTCATTTCTCCTCCTTGTTTACTTTTCCTAAGTGCGCTGCATTCTGCATTGCACTTAGAAAGAGGAAATTACCTCTGAGGATTTTTTTTTTGCAGGAAGGTGCCCCTTCCTGCACAAAAACAATCCTGCTTACAACGCAGGCGCCCTTGCAACATGGTGTAAGGGTGCCTCTGTTGGCGCTAGGCAGCAGTTTATGCGCCAGCACAGACAGAGAGCACGAATGCACCTTATAATGTTAAATACAATGCATTTCTGCCTGCTCCCTTTCACGCATCGCAACAAGGTGGCTTGGAGCGTTGCATTGCATGACATATTGATAAATTTGGACCCGGGCTTATATAAGACAAGCTGAAACTAGTAACGGGTGCAGTGCTAACATCTGCAGTCCAATACACATTTGAAGTGAGTGGCTAACATTGTAATGAGCAATGTGTTAAGAAGGAACACAGAGAGAACAGACATTTTGAGTCTGTGAAAATTGGAAAGGTGAAGTGAGCGCTCTCATCATAAGAATGCGGTATATTAAAAACTGCAATAATGTACTTGTACTTGACAGAAACCCTCAAGCTGGTCTAAGATCATTCTAATTCATTTTTCACTTATACCAGAGCAAATGAACCTAGTGAAAATACATCTTCACAGTGTGCGTGTCCTCTGAGAAGTCTCTAGCAGGACATCCATGAATGGTTCCTTACGGATCTTTGTAAAAATATTAATAAAATGCAGAACGTTTTCTTCTAGTGGGATAGAAGCCTTTGGGATTCTTTGATGTAATTCTCTGAAAGTAGAACTGAACTCCTAGAATGACTGAACACAGAAATGTCAGAAGCATTGGAAGCATGGACTTGGAACAAGAAAAATATAGCCGATGAGGTTTCAAGGAAGTTTACTAAGAGGTGGTTTAGAAATTAAGGTGAGAAAATGTGGTGTAATGGCCAGAGCTGCCACCTCTGGAGCAGGGGAACCAGGTTTGAGTCTCAGCATCGGCTCACCATCCTCCCCGTGCCTGAAAGAAAACAACAAAAACTAATGCGTTCTTGTGCAATGTGACTGGTGCTCATGTAAAGCGCTCCAATACCGCAGGGGTCGAGTTCGTCTCATATATTTTTTTTAAAAGCAGGGCCAAAAGGCAAATGAAACAGGCCGCGGGAGGCCTGCTTTAAAGAAGAGGGGAGAATCAACTAGTAAAAGGATTGGCGATAATAAGCCTTATATACTGTAGATTACAGAAACCATAGGCTTTCGCCATGAGTAGAGGCCCTGGTATCCAGCCAGTGTTCACACATATATGGACATTTGTTCACAATGTGCTGTAAACTTGGTTCAATTTTCAAATTTCCTTGTAGGTGGCCTCCGCTCCTGTATTTGGATATAGTGGAAGCACAAATAAGTTTTAAGTTTCGCTGTTTGACTTCTAGTTTCTATTTATCAGTTAGTATCACATCTAATGTTTCCATCTTTAATCGAAATACCTGCTTCTATTCCTTGTAACAGTCTATTTTTATTCTGCAAACTATTCTGAAAGATAATCGTTAGTGCCAACACGTGGCTTATTGTAGAAGCCAACATAGAAAGAAGGAAGGAAAATGTTATCAAGAGCTTAAAAAATGAATGATTTTTTAAAACAAGTTTTTAAAGGCCTTCATTACACGTTTGTTGGAATAGCGAGGGGTAATTACATGTGGTAAACACAATTACTCCAGGATGAGGTATTTACCATGTGTGGTAAATACCTCCTATTCCGAGTTGAAAATGAAAATGAGGCATAACACGCGTAATTGTTGCTCCCATCCTCAAATCTTAATCTAGTGATCCACTTTGCTTTGTTATTTCATAGCGTGGGCATCTTGTTCCCACCTTATTTGGGTAACAGTGGGCTCTTATCAGTTAAATCAGGCTTTGCGAGCATTTCCTAAGATGTTAATATGGACTGTATCATACATTTAACTCCAGTTCTTGTACTTAACACCAATTTTATTACTGTTTCTTTCACAGAGCTTTGTGTACCAAACTAACATTTCTGCCACTACTGACCACTTATGTCTGAACATATCTGTGAAAAACAAGGATCATCAGTCCTTACAATATGCACTTTCAAATCATCTACCAAACCATTGACTATGAGTATCTGCTTACTGTTCCATGACACGTGTACTTATGATTGTTATAGTATTCCAGGAATTTCATTTGATTCAAATGAATGTCTTTTTTGGGAATAAAGGGACAGATGTATCAAAGGGATTTACCAATTCTATGTCTATGGAAAAATGTTTTAGTACATATGGCCCAATATTCATTGATCCTCGTGGCACATTCTGTGTAATTCCTCACATTCCGTCATATTTATACACTGTTGGCTTGATATGGGCACAAAAACAGGTACAGATGCTACCTTTCTTCTCATGCATTAAAATTGCACAAACTAGTGAACTCAGTACCTTTTTAGTTTTATCATGGCTACAATCTCTACAACTATCTAATACATGAAATTTATGGACAGTTTGTGGTTATTCAGTAGCACTACTACCTCTAATAGTATTTCATAAGAAAAGCAAGGGTCTGCCCTTTATAGGTAAGAACTTCTTGAAATACTTTAAGGCTAATTCTATTTGTGAACCTTCATTTGAGTCAATTGTAATAAAAAGTAAAGACTCTCGGCCTGATTCACAAAGAGCCTCCGCACTCGGGGAGGAGGCTCTGCAGTTGTAGAGTAATCTCCGCTACGTGAAACGGAGGTGCAGAGATCCCGCCACCAGCGGCGCCTCCGTCCAGAATATGGAGGCTCTCTGTGAATCCGGACCTCTGTTGGGTCTTTCCATCCTGTGTGGTGAAATGCAACCGATTTGCTGATGTTTTCATAGATAGGAGTTCAGCTACTTAAGCTCCGTTGTCCCAAGAGCAACATATGCAGTGCTTCCTCCTGCTGACTCTCTTTCAGATCCGAGGGAAGTTTAGCCTCATTGTTCCCCTGGAAGCCACTTCACAGTAAATCTTCTGGCTTGCAGCGGGATCTACTTCCCCCTGAGGTGCGCAAGAACTATCTGCTGTTAGACTCTAGCACACCTCGAGTGATTATTGATGCCTCGTTATCCACTGGTTCTGAACCCGACTCTCAGAAATTGGCCTGTGTCACCCCTTTACTAAAAACCTCTTTGGACCCTACAAACTGGCCTAATAGCAGCTGATTTCTCAGCTGCTCTAGCTGTCTAAGCTGTTAGAGACGTATATTTTCATTCAACTATCACAGTTTGTGAATGCCAGCCATCTTCTGCATCGTGCCCAGATGGGCATCCACACACTGCAGAGTGCCTGTTTTGTCAGCCTTGGACAACCTTCCCCTCTGTACTGATTCTAACATATCTGTGGCTTTAATTTTATTAAACCTCTCAGCGGCTTTTGACACTATCTGCCAGTAGACTCTGTTGTCTAGACTGTCGGACTTGGTGAAAAAGAACATTTATTTTTCTTGGTTTGCCTATTTTCACAAAAAGATATCTTTTCACATCTTTCATCCCCTCTTAGCTTCTTCAATCATGCACTGCCACTGTTGTGCCCCCCCAAGGCTCCCATTAACCTACTTGATTAAATCTTTTCGATTTTGAATTATTCCTTTATGCTGATAACACTCAAATAATTGGAAAGATAACAGGTGATCAAGGCAGTGTGGCAGACAAACAGCAAGATTGCCTTTTAAATGTCCAACGTTGGATGAATTTAGACTACGTAAAACTTAATGGAGACACATCAGAAAGTCTCTGTCCTTTAAAATCTTCCACTTTTTGGGACCATGCATTCTGGTTCTAGTCTTTGGGACTGATGCCTTCTCCTGTGCCAATGTTAAAAAAAACTAGCAATTTTCCCTAATAATGGCTGCCAAAATACCATCTGTAGTTAGGTCCTGTATGTTTCAACATCACTCCTTCAATGGATCTTACATTTCTGTTCTTTCCATCAGAGAGTTCAAATTCTTAATGCATTTGTCACTGCTGGATTAGATTACTGCAACTCTGTTTATCTAGCTCTTTCATCTTATTAGATACAGAAGTTGCAGTTGATCCGGAGCTAAATAGCAAGATTGTCCCTAGGCCTGGACGCTTGTTACCCTAACACTGCAGCCCTAGCATCGCAACATTGTCTACCTATAGGGGAATAGAATTTATTAAAATGTTTGCTAATAGTACAGAAAACCATCTTCTTCCCAAACTTACCACCTTTATCACAGTGATTTCAGTGGTACAAATGTAGTCATCTACTAAGATCCAAAGACAAAAGTCTTTTGAGTATTCCCAAATATCATCATAAAACCCCGGATAGAGGAAAGTTCTCTGTTGATGCTGCCTCTAAGGGGAACTTGTTGCCCCTCCATCTCCATTAAGAGTCCAATCTGTGGAACTTTAAGAAATGATTGAAAACATAGTCGTTTCCATCTTGCCTTTTGCTATGGGTGAAGTTGTTTTAGCCTTACCTTATCACTTGGCTTCTTTAAGAGCCCTGATACCCTTTCCTGCGTGAACGTTACCTAGATAAAAACACTAACCTAACCTAGGAGGGGAAGCTAGATTGCCCAGTTTGTCTCTAGAGCACCTACAATTCCCCATTGACAAGACTGGCCACCAAAATATCAGGTTACCTAGGTCCTCAGAAATGATTGTACCTATCCTCTAATTAACATTTATTCAGAGTTTTCATAGGACTCGGTTTAAGTGTTCATGGAGCTGTGCCTGCATGTTATTGTAAAAAAAATTTTGTTAGCTATAATTAATCATACCTGAACTTTGCAAAGTGTCATGTACTAGGTTGAGAAGTATGCCAATGAGAAGTTAGGTAGAGACTACGTGACAAACAACGCTATGACCCACACACCAATAATGGCACATGTCTAGGAAGGTAGAATAATGCTGAGAGATTGTCCATTATGAAAGGATTTAAGAGAAAGGGGTGGGGGAGAGGAGAGAGACAGGAGAAGCCAAGGAAGAGTAGACAACCTCAAGAGTCAACCAGAAAATAGGAGATATTGTAAGTGAAACTAGGATAAAAAACTTGTTAAATATTTGGACATAATAGATTAAAAAAATACAATCCCAGGGTAGGTTAAGGATAAATGATGATGTAATGGATGTGTGGCCTTCCTCTAAAGTCTTTAAAGGGATAACCCAATAAAAATACTAATTAAATCGAATTTGATAACCAAGCTTCTCCCTTTGTAGTGTTGATTCTCCAAAGGCAGCGAGGGTAAGCGGTGAGGAATTACTGGTGAAAGAGGGGTGCAACTCAGATAGTGCATGACACAAATAAGGACTCTCATACGCTCAAAAAATGCAATAGCCATTCAGAATAATTTCTTTCAAAATGAGAGGGCTGTAGTTGGCTTGTGACAACAGGCCTCCCAACAATATATTAGGGTTGATGTGGCCTTTGTTTGTAATTCTTTTACTCCGTTTCAGTGCGATTTATGATACTGCTGAAGATGGAACATTTTTAGAAATCTCCTTTATGTTTCAAGAACATTTCCACCCATCAGCGGGGAACAATTTTAAAGTTTAACTGTCTGCATGGTGCCATGCATTTGGCTGTGGTAAAATACATCCAAAAATATCCATCATTTGCATAAAGGAAAATTGGGCTGTCAAGACAAGAGAATGCACAACATTTTTTTTTAGAGTTTTACATGGCGCAAACTCGACCCAAAGTGTATCAGAGCGCTTTACATTAGCACCAGTTTCGTTACAGACCGACACATTAATGTTTTTTGTGAGGCAAGGGGAGATCAGGTGATTTGCCCAGAATCACAGGATGTTGAGCGTAGTTGCCGAGGCTCGAACCCAGTTCCCCAGCTTCGAGGTCGACCCCTCTATCCCTCAGGCCACATCTTCTCTCCAAATGTAAAAAATCTTCCTGCCTTCTGGGACCAAGATCAGGGCCGGACTGGGAACCGAAACCGGCCCTGGCAAACTGCTCGGCTGGCCCCCGTGGGGGGGGGGGAGGTGGAGTGTGGCGGAGCTGCTTGCTAGAGCCAGTTTCAGACGATTTTGTTACAGGGGGCAGATATTGCTGGCCCCGGTAACAAAAACGGCCCCCCAGGGGCCTAAAACCGGCTCCCAACCTGGCGGCCCACCGGGGAAAAGCACGGTGCCCTCTACGGCCAGTCCGGCCCTGACCAAGATACGGACACAAACACAATTAAAGTACCAGAAGGGAGCATTGTCAGACATATAACATTGTGGCATATGGACAACGTGATTTTAGAGGGATCAGGTCTTCAGCCTTTTAACGTCCTAGTTTTTACAGTTAGTACTCAGTGGCGAAAAGGTGTCTGCTATAACACAGCAATGCTTCTAGTTAGCTATAGGTATGCCTTATGAGTCTCAGGAAATGAGAATATGCCCCAAATAGCCCAAAAGTTAAACATCTTAGTCACTTAAAATTTCACCACCTAAAATAAGGAATGGATCCCACCCAGGTAGAATGTAGGAATTCAGGATGACACAGGACTCCTAAAAGTGTTGACGTCTACTTCAAAATAGACGTTTGGACATCAGGGGGGAATGTTGCGGCACAAGCCAGAGATCATGATTACACAGATGAATCCGAAACTATGATAACCAATGTCAGCCACAAAATCAGGACTAGGTTGGAGATGGTGCACACTCATCTTTTTATGTTGTAGAGGTCTTGTGTATACTCTCTCCAGTTGGTCTAAAAGGTCCTGAATGTCTCACTTGCTCTAGAGGACCACCATGCACACATAAGTCTGCTGAGTTTTGGTCTTTGGCGTCAGTAGTCTGTGCCTCTCCACGCTTCCTCTTTTTCCAGGGCTGGTCACAACACTAGGGGGTGTATTTACAATCCCCTATCGCCAACAGAGCTTCACTTTTTTGATGTGATGGTGGCATAGAGCCATTTTCTATATTTACAAGGTGGCGCTAAGCCACTTAACATGGCATAACATGACCTTGTAAATATGCCCCTTTCTGCCGCAGACCTCTGTGGCAAAGGGGCATGCAGTGGGTGTTGCTGTGGGCGTTCCACTGCAACACCCATTGCTTTTGACGCTGCCCCAGATTTACAAGGCTGAGGCAGCAACAAAAACTAATGCCATTGAATATAAGGTGTTAGAATGGCGATACGAGGAGAAATTATCAATTTCTCCTCGTTTTTTGTTCTTTCCATGGGTGCAACATTCTTAGGCACACATAGAAAGAGTAAATCACCATTATTGATTGTTTATGTGCAGGAAGGTGTCCCTTCCTGCACATAAACAATCATTCCTGCAGCAGAGGCACCCTTTCAACATAGCGGCGGGCTGTCTGCGCTGGTGCTAGGCAGCTTTTTTTGCGCCAGCGCTAGGGGAAACACAGGGGTGCCTCGTTTTCTTGTGAATACGGTGCATCCCTGCGTTTTCAAAATGTTTGGGGAAATATTCCCCCAGGACTTTTAGAGTCCTAAGTTTGGTCCTGTCCTTGATAGTACCAGCAAAAGTTGGTGAGGTAGAACTTCTCTTTGAAGTGCAAAAAAGTATGACATACTGGCTCGGTGTGTCCATCATACTGGCAAGCAGCCAGGGTAAACCAAGTCTGAATCTAGATTTGAATTGTAAAATTCTTACCTATTTATTTATAAATCATTCATTCACTTGAAAGCATCTTGGTGCTTAGTGGAATCTTGACAATGAGCCATGAGAGGGATTAGATAAAGACATTCATGAAAATGGTACTGTTTTCAATACCTTTCTGGAGGCAAAATAATAAAACAATTTTCTGAGATGAATGGGTGGTGTGTTCCATGTGTTCAGGCCAAGGTTGTGCCCACCTACCACTCCTCACATTTAAATTTGGAACGTGAAGCAGTAGGTGAAAGCTAGAGCGCAGGACCGTAGGGTACCATGTCAAGAGATTCTGGGCCCGATTCACAAAAGTAATCTGAGACAAAATCCTAACTTTATGACTTTCGGTATTCACAAAGGGCATTTAGGAGTAGTAAAGTTAGGAATCCTAACTTTACTACTAAATGTCCTTGTGAATACCGAAAGTCGTAAAGTTAGGATTTTGTCTCAGTTTAGAAGTAGTAACGTTAGGAACCCTAACTTTCCTACTCCTAAATGCCCTTTATGAATACCGAAAGTCATAAAGTTAGGGTTTTGTCTCAGTTTAGGAGTAGTAACGTTAGGAATCCTAACTTTACTACTCCTAAATGCCTTTTCTGAATATCGAAAGTCGTAAAGTTAGGATTTTGTCTCAGTTTAGGAGTAGTAAAGTTAGGAATCCTAACTTTACTACTCCTAAATGCCTTTTGTGAATACCAAAAGTTGTAAAGTTAGGATTTTGTCTCAGATTACTTTTGTGAATCGGGCCCTCTGTCCTTGGGGCATGGTTTATCAAGGCCCTAGTAGATCTTATGTATCATGCATAGCCTCTTGAACTGGTCCCTCTTCTTAACAGATAGCCAGTGAACCATTCTTCTGGCAGCAATCACTTGTTCAAACCTGTTGCCACAAACTTACAGCTAGCTGCTGCAGATGCTGTGGTATGGCAAATCCAGGGCCAGGCAGCCATAAATAGCAGCTTTTGAAGTCATTTAGTCAGGAATCCGCTTCCACTTGCATCTTTGAGGATTTTTAAAGTGTGATATGAACATTTGGAGGATTTTTCTTTTAGCACAAGTGTATACCAAAAGACAACAGGGATTTGCAAACACCATAAAGATGTGTACTTGATAGTTGATTACTTTCTAGTGAAGCTATATCGTGCGTGCAGTACCTGATTTGTAAAAGAATAAGTCTGGGTCCCAAAGTTTGGCTCATAAGCCTGCGGCCAGTGCTATTGAATATAAATCGATCAATATTTGTATAGCGCAATTAATCACCAGTGAGGGTCTCCAGTCACTAGGATGCAGGGCTCAGTCAAAAAACCAGGTCTTTAGTCTCTTCCTGAAATCTGTCAGTGAAGGTGATGTCCGGACATGGAGGGGAAGGTCGTTTCAGGACTTGGTGGCATGGTAGGAGAAGGAACTGCTTCTGCTGCGGCCTGGTGGATGTACGGTGTTAGTCCTGGCATCCTTGTTGTGGTTTTCCCTGACTTTTTGCCTCTACCTCCTGTGTTTTTGTTGCTGTGCTGGATTTCGTTTTTGCTGGCTTAGATGCTTTGGGCACTTTGCCACTGCTGATCAGTGTCAAAGTGCAAGTGCTCCCTGTGTAAATTGATATTGTGATTGGTTCTCCCTGATTGGCATATTTGTTTTACCAGTAGGTCCCTAGTAAAGTGCACTAAGTGTGTCAGGGCGGGTAAATCAAATGCTACTGGTGGGCTTGCAGCACTGATTGTGCCACCCACATGAGTAGCCCTGAAAAGATGTCTCAGGCCTGCCACCACAGTGCCTGCGCACAGTTTGTTAACTGCCATGTCGACCTAGCCAGTGCACCCACTTGCCAGGCCTTACCCTTCCCTTTCCTTACACATAGGACACCCCTATGGTAGGCCCAAGGTACCCCCCTGGGCAGGGTGCAGTGTATGTGAAAGGTAGGACATGTACTGGTGTGTGTAACATGTCCTGATAGTAAAATACTGCCAATTTTGTTTTTCACTATTGAAAGGCTCTCTTGCCCATAGGACAGAATGGGGAATGCTTTCTAACATTTTACAAGCATATCTTCCCATAGGGATAAGATGGAAAAATGGAGTTTAGTACCCCTGAACTCAGAATTTAATAACATATTTTAGTAAAGATGTTTTTTAAATTGTGTGTTTGAAAATACCACTTTTAGAAAGTGGCTATTTTCTTGTTCAACCTTCCTGTGTGCCTCTGCTTGTTTGTGTATTGACTGTCTGGCTTTGGAGTGACAGGGGCTGGGGAGGTGCCATGGCTCCAGGAGTCTGGATGAGTCAGCACTAGGCTGAATAGGCTTGATCTGCATTTGGAGTGGTGGGAGAAGTAGCACCTGTACCTGAATATGGCTGTGCCTGCCTTCCACAATGCTGGCTCCGCCCCCCTGTGGTGCGTCTGAAACCAAAGCTCACACTGACAAAGGATTTTGTTGTGCACTGGCAGAGTGCCCACAGAACTGGTTTGAACTGGGCTCAGAGCCTCTTGCACAAAGAGAACAAAGACATTTTGGGGTATAAGTATTATACCTAAAACCTCTGAACATTAGATCACTCCTGGAATTCAAGAGGAACCTTTGCCAAGGAGAAGAGCTGGAGAAACTGAGGAGAAGTACTGCCCGTGCTGTGTCTCTGGGGTTGGCCTGCAGTTGCTGTTTCTGCCAAGGAAAGGAGAAGGACTTTGCTGTGTGCTGTGTCCTCTGCTTGAAAAAGATCTCCAAGGGCCTGAAGTGAGCTGGCCTCCTGTTTAGAAGTCTCAGGGACACAAAGACTTCACCCCCAGCTCCCCTCAACTTTGATGTGGTGAGTTCTGACCTGCCTTGAGGTGCCTGTGCCAGTTTTGGGCCTCTGGAGGTCGTTTTTGCTGTTGGGAGCTGGAAGAAACCCAAGAGAAGCAAGAAAATCCATTTCCGACGCTGTCGACACTGCAGCTGTGATGCTGCAACGTGCACCGAGGCCCGGGGAGCTACTCGTGAAGTGAACGACGCAACACCCGGCCTGCTCCGGAGCTCCGATGCTCAACGACGCCCGCCAACACCGGCAGTGATCGGCCGTGCCCAACGCCAGCGCTCGCATCGACTCCGTCATCCCCAGCGCCTACATCCTGTTATCGCGGCGCCGATAACCGCCGAGGGCGACTCTACGAACTTGCCGATGTCGCATCGTCAACGGAGCCGACATCGGCCATCTTCGACGCCGGGCATCTTCACCGACTTCGTTTTCCAAGGTACTGTTTCTTTGGGAGTCTGTGTGACTCCGCGCCCGATGCCGCGATCCTCGTGGTCTGCGCCGTATTTTGGATTTCTTGCAAGCACAACGTCGCAATAGCCACAGTTGGTGCTATTTGATTTCTACAACCTTATTTTTGCAATATCCTTTTGAAAGTCATTTTTCTGAATATCCGTATGTTGGATTTTTGTCGTTTTGGTCGTGTTTAGTTTAGATAAAGATACTTTATTTTCTAAACTCGTGTGGTGTCCATTTGTGGTGTTTTCATTGTGTTACTGTGAGTGTTGGTACAAATACTTTACACATTGCCTTTGGGATAAGCCTGTCTGCTTGTGCCAAGCTACCAAGGGGGTGAGCAGGGGTTATCTAAAGTGTGTATCCCCCTTACTCTGACTAGAAGCAAGGGTCCCTATTTGGACAAAGGTATCTACCTCTGCCAACTAGAGACCCCCATTTCTAACATAAGGTGTCTTTGCAAGGGCGGCTGCGCAAAGGTCTGTGGATGGTTGGTGGAAGTTCAGGTGGTGGTTGATGTATGCTGGTCCTAGTTCATTGAGGGGTTTGTAGGCATGTTTGCCAATATCTTGAATTGGCATCTTTTCTGGATGGGGAGTTAGTGGAGGTTCCTGAGGTCTGGGCTGATGAGGGTCAGTTTAGGCAAGTTGAGGATGAGTCTGGCTGCTGAGTTCTGTATCGTCTGTAGTCTCCTCATGAGTTTGGTGGTGGTTCCTGCGTTCAGTGTGTTGCAGTAGTCCAGCTGGCTGGTCACTAGGGCTTGAGTGACGGTTTTCCTCATGCTGATGGGGAGCCATTTGAAGATTCTTCGGGCATGAGGAGAGTGTGGAAGCAGGCGGATGAGACTTCATTGATCTGTCGCTCCATATTGAGCTTGATGTCCAGGATCATGCTGAGGTTGGAGGCGTAGTCTGTCAGTGTGAGAGTGGGTCTGAGTTCAGTGGGCCACCAGGTGTCGTCCCAAGGAGAGGTGTTGTTGCTAAAGATCAGCCCTTCTGTCTAGCCAATGACGATCTTCCAACAGTTGGTCTTCTTCTATTCGGCAACGTTCTTCATGCAGTTGTGGAAGTTGGTCTTCGTTGTGGTAGGGTATGTTGAGAGCGAGATTATGAGCTGGGCGTCGTCGGCGTAGGACGTGAAGGTCAGACCCTGGGTTCAGATGATCTTGCCTATGTATGTCATGTAGGTGTTAAAGAGGGTAGGGATGAGGGATGAACCTTGAGGATCTAAGCAAATGGGGCTCTTGGGTTCTGAGGAGCAGGGGGGTAGGCGGATTCTCTGCATTCCTCCCATGAGCAATGATGCGATCCATCTGAGAGTGACGCCCTGGATCCCGATGTGGTGCATTCTCGTGATAAGTGTGTGGTAGGATACAGTGTCGAAAGCTGCAGAGAGGTCGAGGCGGATCAGGGCTGCCAATTCTCCTCTGTCGAGGAGGGCGAGGATGTCATCAGGTAATCAGGGCAGTCTCGGTGTTGAGGTTGGCATGAAAACCAGATTGGGAGGTATTGGGCAGGTTGTTTCTCTCCAGGTGTTCGGTGAGCTGCAGGTTGATGGCATTTTCGAGGACTTTGGCGGCAAAAAGGAGCAGTGAGATTGGGCGGTAGATCTGGAGTTTGCTGGGGTCGGCGGACAGTTTCTTGAGGAGAGGTCTGACTTCTGCGTGATTCCAAGCATCAGGAATGGTGGCTATGGTGATGGATATGTTAAAGATGGTTGTGAGTTGGTGGCTGACAACCCTGCTTCTGAGGTTGAAGAGGTGGTGGGGGCAGGGGCCCGTGGGTGCTCCAGAGTGGATAGAGCTTATGATGGCTACGGTGTTCTGTGTGGTGAGCTGTTTTCAGATGGTGAGGGGCTGATCGGGCGGAGGCTTCCATTGGAGCAAGGAGGATGTGGGGGTCACATTGGGTACTGAATACCAAGGCTGTGTAGTCTTGATCCCAGCTCGTGATTACTCTTTAATCTCCCACCAGATGCTCCCTGCCTATTTATTACACTCTTTCAGGTTCTTCTGCATCCCTCCTTTCTTTCTTGGTCACTGTTTTTCTGGATTTCTGTTCCACCTTTTCCCCCTTCTTTATTTTCTTCTCTCTTGCTCTGAGCAAAAGTCTGATGAGGAAAAATAAGTGCCTGTGTTCCCCACTTGCCACCACCAACTCAAATAAGTGCTGTGTGTGTCGCATTTGTTCAAAGCTAATAACATAAACTATGTATAATCAGAGCATTCTCGAAAGTCACTTTTCAGTATAGTAAATATTTTATTTTTAACATAGCAGAAGCACATGGACCATAAACTTTGATGCACTTCCGACTGCACTTACCTTATACCAATCACTGGCACCAATCCATATTAGAGGGTTGCCTTTTGTACTGTTGAATACCAGCTGCTGAATAAAACTATTTTCTTTTTGTGAGTGCACAGAAGCAAGATGGGCACCGGGAGTAAGGCTCTGGCAATAGATCTGAGGAAACAGATATTACTTACAGCATGTGGAAGAGATGTAAAGTGCAATACCACAGGAGACACAGACTACAGGCATGACAAGCATTACAATCAAAGAGGGTCACAGATTGTAGACCTGCCAGGTGAAACCTACTGTGTTATGTGGATAATCAGTGCGTTAGAGAATGCAAAGCAGCAGTCTCAATTACTTTGAGAAGTGCAGAGTTAAAAGAATACAAAGTAACTCTAATTGACAGAAGCGGACTGATCAGAACAACAAAGTACCACTCTCAGGGCCCATTTGCCAAAATCACAAGGCACCAGAAGGGGCATACCAGTAGCATCCTTGCAGCAGTTTGGCTGATAAAACTCTCAAATTCCACAGGATACTCCAATGTTTTTAACCAAAGTATGATGTCCTCCAAAATATGTCTTGCCTGCGGCCCCAAAAATCCTAAAGATTACACTGTTTCTTATCTCTCATATATCACAAAGCATGTGACAAAGGTAGGAGAAAAATCAAAAGCAAAGACTCTGCCTGGTAGGTAGGCCACTTATACCCATCTTCAAGTAGCACGACTGCCTTCTATTAGCTTGAGGCATCTTGGAGGTGGTTTTAGCTGTTAGCCATGGTGGCATGAACCTCAACCAGAGCAGACGAATGAGGAAGGATCTGTTAAGGGCTCTTGGCTGTCGACCTGCAATAGGAGGATGGAGGAAGAAATATCCACAAAGAAACTCCAAACTTTCCAGCTCAACAGATCAATTTATGATACCATGCTTGACAGGGCTAAAAGTATACTGCTTGTAAGTCTGGAGGCTGACTTCCTGAACACAGGCCTCTGCTGTGCCTGAACTCTGACTCCTGCACTTTTTAATCTTTTTAATTATACACATAGTTTAACCCTGTTCCTCGCTGGTCAAATGTGCACTGAATTGGTTTCATTTTAGTACTGTAGAATATGTTTTCTGCCACAAAGCTGAAAGACAGACCACTCAGTGCATCTCAATGCTTCAGCAAACTCTTACAAATCTTGGTTTCTCTGGCAACGTTGTTCATATCTGACAGAATTCAGCCCATTACTATGCCAACTTTTGTTTCCAAGAGCAGGAGACTTAACAATGGTGTGCCACTAGGCTGCAAGCTTTTGCCTTCTTTGTGTAATCTACTGATGAGGTCTTTGGCTTTCTTACTTTCAAGCAATGAAATATATCACCATATTTTCTTTCCTCTTTCTCACAGGGGGGTACGGAGGGAAGCTAGGACTGTGAGGAGGAAGACCATGACTCATAGTAATGAAGATCACTAGTAAGTAGTCGAGCCATTACCTACCTCGTCCATCTTCCTCGTCCCAGTCCTTTCCAGTGAGCGTATACCAAAGCTTTTAAAAAAGAAATGGCACCATGCCACTAGAAGTAATGAAACACCCAAGTGATTTATTAAATCAACAAATTCAAAAGTCTTAATGAGCTGAGGACAGAACAGCTGTTTAAGGTTGAAGTAGTAGAGTGGTGGCCCCTGTTGGATAATTCAAAAGTAACAAATAGAAAGTTCACCTTTCCAAAACAGGAAGTTATTTCAATATAGAGAAAGGGCTCTATGAAGCTCTATAGTATGCAAAAGTGTCTCTTGCTCTGTAGACGGACATGGAAAAGGGATGGTAGCACAAACTGCTGGGACAAATGAAAGGTGGAGGATACTGAAGGATGCGAGGGTCTGTGCTGAGGATGCCTTGCACAGTGGCAGTTCTGATGATGCTTTGATACATTGCAGGTCTTTGCGATGGGTTCAATCCATTCAGCAGTGCGTTACTTCTGCTGGATCCACAGGTTGGCAGAGCACCTTAAGCCCACTTCCAAGGGTCCAGGACTGGGGTGGCACCACTTGACATGGTAGACTCACAAGGGGCAGAGTCCAGGTGCAGGTGCAAGGTTGTTAGATGCCTGTTATGTTCCTGAGGCTTCAGATCAGAAGGCCAGTCAACTAGCCCTTGGAGTTACTCTGGGTTCAAGAGATGCAGGTCCAGTCCTTATCACTCAAGCAAGAGAGCAACAGGCAGCTGGTCAGCACAGCAGGGCAGTAGTTCCTTTAGAGCAGCAGTCCAGCAGAGTGGCAGTCCTTGTAGCAGCACAGCAGTCCTTCTTCCTGGATGAGTATCCACAGGTTGATAGACCGTTTACTGAATTGGTGGTGTCTGAGGTCCAGTATTTATACACAGTTGTGCCTTTTAAGTGGGGAGAGGCTTCTAGAAGCCTGCCTTTGAAATAAATGCACAGGTACCCTGCCTTTCTGGCCCGGGCTCCAAACTAAATGCAGGTAATATACAGCTTCAGTTTGTTTCACAGTTACTTTGTTTGGAAAAACGAATTCTTCTTGCAAAGAACTGGTACATCGATGGGCTTTCCTGGGGCACCTTCCTATGCCAATATTTTCATGGCCTCTTTTGAACATACTTACATTTTATGCAAGGAAGCTTGGACAAGGAATCTCATTATTTATATGAGATACATAGATGACATTCTAGTCATCTGGAAGGGCAACCGGCAGGAATTGGAGTACAACATCATGGTACTTAACAATCAGAATCCAGGCATTAAATATACACACCAGATACATCAAAACTCAATACATTATCTGGACATTCAGATGACCAACACAGGTACTGGTTTACAAACAACAGTTTACAAAAAACCTACAGATAGAAACAATGCATTACATTATTCCAGTTTTCATCCCCCGTCTTTGAAAAAACATTTACAGTTCATCAGAATAAAAAAAATCTCATCAACACAGGCACAATCGGATGAAATGATTGAGGAGGAATATTTAAGATACACCAGGTGAGGTTATCCATTGGACATATTGGATGCAGCAAAAAGCAGAGCAGCACTTAAATCTCGTGAGAACCTATTAACTCCAACACAACAACTGAAGACTAGGAGCGAGGTCTGTGTTTTAAAATTCTCCACTCAAGCTTCGTTAATAAAAGGGATTATATCACAGAGATGGGAAGTGTTGGAGCAAGAGCCTGATTTCAGTACATTATTCGTTTCCAAGCCTATGTTCGCACATTCCTGCTCAAAGAATTTAAGAGAGATTCTGAAATCAACAACTCAGCATGATAAACACACTCACACTGGGATGAGAAAATGTTGGAATTGTAGCCATTATGGGAATGTTATACTAAGGAATGCATTCTTACACCCCCAAACAGGCAAGAAGATAGCACTTAAACATTCTTCTGATTGTAACGTGGAATCAGTGATCTATGCTATAAAATGTCGATGCGGGCTCACATATGTGCGACGCACCTGATGCAAGATCAGAGTAAGGATCACTGAACACAAGAGTAGGATTCGCACTAAAAATAGAAATTCCTGTCTGGCAGATCATTCGCTAGACGCACAACATTCCATACCCCAACTTCGCTTTACAGTTTTAGAGAAGATACCTGTCATGTTAGGTAAGGACACACAAAAACAGCTTGCGCACAGGGAGACATTTTGGATAAAATATCTAGATCATGGGTACTCACAAACTTTCTCTCGGGGGCCAAATTTACAGTGTGGTTTGTGGCCGAGGGCCGCACCGGTGGGGGCAGGGTCAGTGTGGGAGGGGGGCGGGGCTAAAGCAAAAAAAAAAAACTATGACCATGAGGTTGAACACAGGCCCCTGCAGCGGACGCCTTCGTCCACTGAGCCACCAGACCCAGCATACACACATCTCTCTCTCTCTCTATCTCACTCTCTCTCTCGCTCTGTCTCCCTCCCTCTCTCTATCTCTCTCTCCCTCCCTCTCTCTCTCTGTCTCCCTCGCTCTCTCTCCCCCCTCTCTCTCCCTCCCTCTCTCTCTCTCTGTCTCCCTCCCTCTCTCTCTCTGTCTCCCTCCCTCTCTCTCTCTGTCTCCCTCCCACTCTCCCCCTCCCTCTCTCCCCCTCCCTCTCTCTCCCTCCCTTTCTCCCTCTGTCTCCCTCCCTCTGTCTCCCTCTGTCTCTCTGTCTGTCTCCCTCTGTCTGTCTCCCTCCCTCTGTCTCCCTCTATCTGTCTCCCTCCCTCTGTCTGTTGCCCTCCTCCCTCTGTCTGTCACCCTCCTCCCTCTGTCTGTCTCCTTCTCTCCGTCTCCCTCCCTCTGTCTCCCTCTCTCTCTGTCTCCCTCTCTCTGTCTCCCTCTCTGTCTCCCTCCCTCTGTATGTCTCCCTCTCTCTCCCTCTCTCTGTCTCCCTCTCTCTGTCTCCCTCTCTCTGTCTCCCTCTCTCTGTCTCCCTCCCTCTGTCTCCCTCTCTCTCTGTCTCCCTCTCTCTCTCCCTCTCTGTCTCCCTGCCTCTGTCTGTCTCCCTCTCTCTGTCTCCCTCTGTCTGTATCCCTCTGTCTCCCTCTGTCTGTCTCCCTCTGTCTGTCTCCCTCCCTCTCTCTCTGTCTCCCTCTCTCTGTCTCCCTCTGTCTCCCTCCCTCTGTCTCCCTCCCTCTATCTCCCTCTGTCTGTCTCCCTCTGTCTCCCTCTGTCTGTCTCCCTCTCCCTCCCTCTGTCTCCCCCTGACTCCCTCCGTCTCCTCTGCCTCCCTCCCTCTGTCTCCCTCTGCCTCCCTCTGCCTCCCTCTGCCTCCCTCTGTCTCCCTCCCTCTCTGTCTCCCTCTGTCTCCCTCCCTCTGTCTGTCTCCCTCCCTCTGTCTGTCTCCCCCTCTCTGTCTGCCTCCCTCTGTCTGTCTCCCTCTCTCTGTCACCTCACCCCGCGTGTGTATCAGCCCGGGCTGAGACACTTCCCGGGAACACACACAGCCGCACCCGAGTACTTCACAGGTCTTTAAAAGACCATTCACTTGTTAATGAGGCTTTGTTGTATTTCACCTCTTCTTAGCGCCCCTGCATCTCCACTCAGAGTGGAGATGCAGGCTAAGAAGAGGTGAAATACAACAAAGCCTCATTAACAAGTGAATGGTCTTTTAAAGAATCGCCCCGCCCCCATAGAGCAGAATCTCTCAGAGTCCGCGCTGCTGCAACCGGTGGTGTTTGCTGACAATTTAAAAAAAAAGAAAAAACACAGGTAGGATGTCTGCAAGGTCCGCGGGCCGCCAAGGAAGGCTTGCCGGGCCGCTGGCGGCCCGTGGGCCGTACTATGAGTACCCGTGATCTAGATACTCTTATTCCTAAGGGTCGCAATGATAAACTTGAAATGATTTGTTTCTGCTGATTACTTGTGCAACAGTTATGATATCACCATGTGTGTTTTACATCATTGCACTTGTATACTTTCAACGTGTTTTCTAGTATGAAGCATTACAGCTTTATAGGTTACCTTTGTAATTCCATTGCATGCAAACATCGGTTTGACAAAGCACTTTTAACATTAATGCATGTTACTTAACCCGAAAGCACATTTCTGTTGCTTTTTTTCACGCACTGGACCCCCAGGGTTTTTGTTTTTGTTTTTAAGACTGGACATTTTGCATGATTGCACACGTGACGAATACGTGGCATACACTGGATACATCCTGCGGCTTGAAACCTCGTGCTTTGAAATAGCTCTTTTTATGTAATTCCTAAGATAGACTCACGAGGTGGTATAACTATGTTTTCCAGGTGTATGTTACTTGGGCAGACAGATGCGGTAGTAAATAGGTCTCAGGATTGTTCTATCAATTCGGAATGCAGCGTAAAGTTTTGGATGTTGCCAATGTTTTTTTAAGAGGATGTAAAGCAGCAGGTTTAAATAGACGGTAGTCTGTTAACTTTGTTTACTACATGCATCACGGTACTACGTAAGGTGGTCGAAGCAGATCAGAAAGCACTCACACACGGACGTGCACGCACAGCGGTTTGGTGGGTAAGACTAAATGCAATTGTTGATTGTGCATACTTGCCAACTGGATTTTGTGAATTTTTGGCAAGGGAGGCTTTTTTGTATCTGTTCAGATAGATTACGAAGGAACGACTAGTGGCGGGTGTTCAGAAATACAATTGTCAACTTGAGCTGTAAGTGTTTTTGTTACGCACGGGTGACATTGGCAATATAAGATGGTGAATTTGTGAGGGGTGACACTATTTTTTCTCCCTTTTTAGGTCTCGCCTAGGCAGCGTATGCGCTGTCTCGTTGAGACATGCAGTATATGCTTTACTATGTGAGTCACCGCCTCCTTTTTAGGTCGAGCCTAAACAGCGCTTGTGCTGTAGGCGATCTATTGTATTACTTTGTGGAGTGATGGAGTATTGGCTTGGGCACGAGCAGGGGCGCGCACGTGCCTTTATCTTGTTTTTGTACTGGTCTCTTTTTTAGTCCCTTTGCTGCACGAGGTCACAGGCTGCAAGCCACCCACGTGCAGATGAATCCAACTTCGAGGGCAGGCAACACTAAAATAATCTTGACAATGCCATGAATAATGTATGTGGGAAACAACCTTTAGAACGCATGCATTACATCGCATGCCATTAGATCGCAGTTTTTACAACGAAAGTCGTTACAACGACTTGCACTGGAGGGCGCTACAGGACAAGGAGTAGTTTAAATTACTATCCAACACCTTCCCTACTGTACGTAGGCTGGAGTTGGAATAGTAAATTAAACTACTCCTAAGTCCAGCGCCCTCCAACGCAAGTCGTTGTAACGACTTGCGTTGTTAAAACCGCGATCTAATGGCATGCGATGTAATGCATGCGTGGTATCGTCATACATCCATGTATGTCTTTGCAGAAGCCCCCTCCACTCGACTCACAAAGGGGGGATGCTGCGCTTACAAAAGGAAAGCCCTGCTCTTTGTTGCGGTTCAACCCTTGCACGCAGTTACACTCCCGCCGGCTGAAAGCATCATGGCGCGTGTCCTAGGGGTTGCGCCTACAGGAGGGGGGCAACTTTAGATTAAAAGTCACAAGAAAATGCAGGACTTGGAAAGTGGGTCGGGGCTCCGAACAGCCCCCCACCTCTCAAATCCATTCTCATAAAGGAAAAGCTCACATCCGTGACAACCTTCAGCTCGCCTTCCCGCCCACGGTGTAAATAATACACACTACCGGTTGGAAACATTTACAGCGAGTAACTGTGAAAAGGGCTTGCAGGGACAATCATGACTGCTGTCACGCAAGGCAGTATGCAATGTATATTTTTATCTCAGGGCTATCACAAAGTGCATTAGGGACTGAAAGTCGAATAGATAGGAGGTGACAGAAACAGGCCTGTGAACTTGCCTGCATTAACAGCTGTCACCCTCTTTTTACTTCTGTTCATATACACAACCACACCACAAGCACAGACGGTCAAACCACACATACCCAACACTCAACCCACCCACACACACCACCCAGAAGACTGACACCTAGGCGCACTCAGCAACACACATCCTACACACTTCCAACGAACAAACCCACCAGTCCCAGGAATCCCTCACATGGTGTGATAGCAAGCTGCACGCACAACAACTCCTTGTGCCTAATGAACAAAAACAGTCTAAACACAGAAGACACCTGAGGGCGTGAGGACAAGATATCATTGGTCCTCGTGTGATTGAAGATACAGATGACTAAAGAGCTCTCACTGTAAAAAGTGTCTGCAAAGCGATCGCACAGCAGTGGTGTGACCTCGTGTTGATTAAGGACTCACATAGTTCTATGAATCCCACACTGCGACTACAGCTTAATAGCAGGTGTATTAAGAGGTGTACTCAGTGCCTAATTTATAATAAAAACAAGCATTTGCAATGCAATAGGTCTCGCATTTACGCGAGTTTAAGCTATTGGCATTGTAAATGAAAATGCCTTTTATTTATGTTTTGAAAACAAAAATAAAAGGCATTGTTATTTGCAATGTCAATAGCTCAAACTCGCGTAAATGCGAGACCTATTGCATTGCAATTGCTTGTTTCTATTTGTTATTGAGTGTGTCTTTCAAAATGTAGTACTTGCTATTGGCTAATCGTGTTCCAAGTCCCTCCTTTTTTCCTGTTGGGCACGCCTATGGCTATTGGCCCCTTTACTTGTATTAGTCCATTTTTTTGGGGTCTCTTGTTTTGGGGATCTCTTTTTTTAATGTGCCTTGCTTTTTTTTTGTTCGAGTGCTTGTTTTGAAACATTATGTGTTTTTTTTCACAGCACGGGATAACCGTAATGGCGCCCTCGTGTCTTCTGCTTAAAATGCGAGGCTCGCAAGGGCGCCCGCACGTTTTCTTTTTAAAATGCACGGCTCGCTGACTTGAACCGCTCATTAAACATGTTAATTTCCTCCCCAATAAACTATATATATATTTATTTTTGCAGCGCGGCACGCTTTTAGAATAGTGTCCGTGTGCCTTCATTTTGACCGGCGTAAGCAAGGGGGTGCGACCGGTCCCTCGCCACAGCTTGAGGAGGAGTCCTTAAAACACACACTAGGACCGCGATCTCCTCCAGGGCATCTGACGCTGCCTCACAGCCCCCCTCCGTGCCGATTCCACAACAGCAATGCGGTGCAAGGCACAAGATGGAGCCCGCATGTGCGCAGCTTCAACCAAGTCCTCCCTCTCAAATGCTATTCACCTGTTGTTGGAGGCATGTGGGGACAATGAAACGCTTTCTAAAGGGACGCTAATCACACGGTAACTTTATTTTTTTCATTAATGTATTGATATCACTTTTAGTCCGCCCTCAAATATCACCACGTTAAAAAAGCATGTTTAGTGACTGCTTTATTTGGGGTGGGCTAGAGTCAAGGAGTTGCCAGGTGCGAACCTGTGGTTCCAAAGTTTACCAGAAAAGTGTGTGGGTGAATTGAATCTCTTCCAGTTGAGCTGTAGACTCTTCGCCAACCAGCAGATCTTTAAGCCCCAGGGGCACCAGTAGGGACGACTGCTCTGTTTGAATAATGTGGTGTTCGAGCCCTAGATGTGGCAACGCCAGAGCTTCCCGCTCTCCACCACCGCTCCCACCCGAATACTTGCCTCCAGTCCCTCGTTCATGTAGCGTCCAATTTTACGGAGTTAGGTGGTAGTCTAGAGCTTCCTGTGCATTACAGCTTATGGCTAATAGATTCTCTCAAAATATTTATTTTTTAAAATAAATAATAGTGGGTTTGAAAGAGTTAGGGGCATGTCCTTCGAGTGAGCTGTGCAATTAGTGCATTGATGGGTTATTTTGTGTGACGTTTTACCTGTCTTTTAAATCTTTTTGATTTCATGCTGGTTGAAAAGGTGGACAGGGGCCGGTCGATAATTGGAAATGTCTGTTTGTGAATTGATGAATAATGTTCTCGAACATCACTTTGAGGGGCGGGGGGCGATTTGCAGCTATACACAGCCATGCAGGTGACTTCCGGCCGCAGCTGAAACAGTCCATAAGCTGTACTTTGGCTGCGCCCTTCAGTTAGTTGTGCATGTAGGGCTTTGACTCGTCGGAAGCAAGGCTGTAACACTTTCTAAATTGAAGGGCACCAATGTCAGGAGCATACCAATAAGGAGGGGCGTGCAAGTCGGTGACTTTCCTCCTGCACCACAGATCGTGTTCTCTTAACACAAGCCTTTACTGATCTACATGCTGTACTGCCACCAAGGACTAAAACGTCAGCAGAGCTCATGCAATGCCCCTCTATACCCGCTTTCCTCATGCGAAGCACCCATCGAGTCCTCATAATGCACCTCTGTCCCAGCCTACAGTCTGTACTGCCATCGAAGTACGGAAACGTTAACAGAGCTCAAGCAATGCACCTCTATGCTCACTTTCCTCGTGCAAGCGCCCATGGAGTCCTCCTAATGCACCTCTGTCCTGACCAGCAGTATTCACTGATTTTCCAGTCCTGAGTCACCCGTAGATATACTGAGACATTTGTAGTACTCTGACAATCCACTTTCTCCACTGTGCACAACTATGACCTCTCAAAGCTCTCTCAGTGCACCTCTACTCAACAAGCATTTGCAATGCAATCAGTCTTGCATTAGCGAGAGTTTGAGCTATTGGCATTGTAAATGACAATGCCTTTTATTTATGTGTTTTGAATATCTGCAAGCGATGCGTAAACACACACTTTGTACTTGTAGTCCTTGCTTACGAGAAGCCTTGATTATGAGAAGCAAGGCTGGCAGTAACTGTGCATTTTTTACTGCTAGCCTTGCTTCTCGCAAGCAAGGACTATAATTACAAAGTGCGTGTTTACACAACGTTTGCAGGTTTTTAAAACATAAATATCACGCATTGCCATTTACAATGCCAATAGCTCAAACTCTCGCAAATGCGAGACCGATTGCAATGCAAATGCTTGTTTTCTACATTGCAGCTTCTTTGGACACGATGCATTAGATGTTTCGAGCGAAGGTACGCTAGGGCTCACTTGAACACAGAATGGCACTTATAGTGAAACACTTCTGTATTAACTCGCGCATCACTAGACATTTGTGAAGTGGCGGCACGGGTGTGGTGCACTCATCTTAATATTCTTTTTCAACTTTGGCACCAATATTATTTTTTTCTTTTTCTTTTTGGCACCATTATGATTATTTATGACATTCTCATTTTTCACTTGTTCACTAAGATGTTAGCAGGCAATGGGACTCTGATCTAAGCACAATGTAACTTTCATGAAATTGTGGATATTGATGGTGTTGTAATTATGTTTTAATGATTGGCATTTCTTTGTATATGTTCCGGCAGGTGGCCGATCACTGTTTCATTTTCTCTACAAACTGCTCCCCTGAAGAAGGGTTTCTCAAACCCGAAATCCATTGGGGGCATCACAAGAAATATATGTGTTGAGCTGTTCATGCATGGTTACAAGCATTTTTGATTTGCACAGATGTTTACTCAGGAGCATGAGTATCGACTGTAATGTACGCCAATGTATTGAGTTGTTTATGTGTAAAAGTTGAAATTAAACAACAAATGTAAAGAGAAATTGTTTTTTGTTGAACATCATTGATTTTTGTTTCATATAAATTGTAAGCGTATTTGAATCACTTTGAACCCTTTGGGGGTCACTGTGTAGTGCGCTTCGCATAAAGTGTGCAGGTTTCTACACACTGAGCTTAGCATAATGCAAGAAAATGCCAACTTTCTAAAAGTGGCATTTCTAGAATTGTCACTTAAAATCTGACTTCACCAAAATGTAGGATTTTAAATTGTGATTCCAGAGACATCTAACATGAAGGGGTATCTGTTTCCATTTGGCAATTACACTTTTAAAATGTAATATGGTAATTCCAATGTTATCCTATGAGAGGTAGGCCTTGCAGTGCAAGGGTTTTTCACTACCAGGAAATCTAAAACTTAAAAGTACATATTCAACTTTTAAAATACACTGCACCGTGCCATTGGGGCTGTCCAGGGCCTAACTTAGGGGTGATTTTTATGTATTAAAAAGGAAGATCTGGGCATGACAACATTTTATTTTTCCAGGTCAAAATGCCAGTTTAAAACTGCACACACACAGGCTGTAATGGCAAGCCTGAGACATGTTTAAAGCGCTACTTAAGTGGGTGGCACAATCATTGCTGTAGGCCCGCTAGTGGCATTTAATTTACAGGCCCTAGTGCAGGTAGTGCCACTTTACTAGGGACTTACAAGTAAATTAAATATGCCCATTGGGTATAAGCCAATCTAACATGTTTTAAGGAGAGAACACAAGCACTTTAGTACTGGTTAGCAGTGGTAAAGTGTGTAGAGTCCTAAGGCCAGCAAAAACAAAGTCAGCAAAAACATAAGGTCTGAAGGGAAAAGTTAGAGGGAAAACTACTTCAATGATGCCAGGTGTCCTCCTCAGCTAAAAGTGGGAAGAAGTATCAAACCCTTTGGGAGTTCTCTTCACTAAGGTAGAGGAACCTTTGGAGTAGTCTCATCCAGAACAGTGTTGCACTGTAAAGTCCATTCCATGTAGGGAGCTGGACCGCCTGAACAGTTTGGGATTCTCAACCCTCATCTTCATTAACCATCTGAGGGGTCTGTGGTCTGACTCACCCCGGAAGTGAGCACCAAATAGGTATGGTCTCAAGTTCTTCAGTGCACAGATCACTACAAAGGCATCCCTCTCTCTTTGCACTCGACCTCACTTCCCAGGGAAGTAACCTCTTACTGATGAAGGCTACAGGTTGATCTAGACCCTCTCCATTTAGCTGTGAGAGCACAGCCCCTATTCTTTGCTCTGAGGTGTCGGTCTGTGCAATAAATTATTTGGAGAAGACAGGGGCCTTGAGCATGGCTGCTGTGCACATAGCCTCCTTCAGGGTGTCAACAGTGTTCTGCCATGCCTCTGTCCGGATCACCTGATGTGGCTGCTTCTTGGAAGTCAGCTCTGTCAATGGTGCAACAATGATACCATACCCCTTGATGAATCTCCTATGATAACAAGTGAGGCCGAGTGGTCTTGGTGGGTTCCCGAGCCAGAATGGTACGGATTTTGGCCAGGTGGGGCTGCACCTTGCCACCTCTCACTTGGCGACCCAAGTAGACCACTTAACCCTGCCCCATGTGGCACTTACTGTCCTTGATAATCAGGCCTGCCCTCTGCAGAGCCTGAAGCACTTCTCTGAGGTGGTACAAATTGTCCTTCCAGCTAGGTCTGAAGACCGCAATGTTATCTAAATAGGCGGCACTGAAGTTCTTCAACCCAGCCAGAACCTGGCTGACCAACTTCTGGAAGGTGGCAGGTATGTTCTTCATCCCAGAGGGCCTTACCCAGAACTGGATGCGCCCTTCTGGGGTAGAGAATGCAGACCTCAGTCAAGGCAATCTGCCAGTACCCAGACATTAAGTCAAATGTGCTGAGGAACTTGGCAGCTCCCAACCGATCTATGAGCTCATCAGCTCTGCTGATGGGGCGTCTGTCAGTCTTGGTGACCACTTAGAGCCCCTGATAATCAACACAGATCCTACGTTCTGGGGTAGAACCTGGAGGGGCTGGACCAAGGGCTGTTTGATGGCTCAATATCCCCTAACACCAGAATCTTGGAAACTTCTTCAATAATGCTAGCTCTCAAATTATCAACCAGTAGATTTTACTCTTCACCGGCTTGCTGTCCCCAGTGTCAATATCATGGGTACACCATGTAGTGAGTCCTGGGGTAAGAGGGAATAAAGAGGCAAACTGTCCCAACAATTAGCAGCAGTCTCTCTGTTGTTCTAGCATCAGTGTAGGGGAGGGGCTGACACCCTCCACTGAACCCCACACATGAAAATATCAACATCAGTGCCCTGGTCACTGTGGGTGTAGTCACCATTCTCAGAGGGATAGCCTCCGGGTACCAGGTGGCATTGTCCACCAAGACCAGGATAAACCTGCTGCCCATGGTTGTCTTGGGTTCCAGCGACCGACCCAACAATGTTGATGTCCATCCTTTCAAAGGGAGTGCCAACAACAGGAAAAGGTGTAGAGGAGCCTATTGCTTCCCTCCTGATTTGGCACTGGTCTGGTTGGTGAGACAGGACCTGCAGAAAGCATCTGAGGCTCTCCCCATTTGAGGCCAATAAAAGTGGGTGACAAGCCTGTCAAAGGTCTTGTCTTGCCCCAAATGACATGCCAGGGGTACATCATGAGCCAACTCCAGTAGGAAGGATCTGTAACACTGGGGGACCAGCAACACACGTGTTGCCCCAGGCTCAGAAACCTTAGGCTCGCTATACAGGTGACCGCCCTCCCAGTAAATCAGGAGACCAACAGAGGTATCGCCAACTGCCTGGGCCTGATGCCATAGCCCCTCAAAAGTGGGGCACTCCATCTGTGCCTAGCAGAACTCCTTCCCGGTGGGATCCCCTTCCTGTTGCCAGATGGCAGGATTCCTGGGGTGCTCCAGGTCCTCCTGCTCACCCTCTTGGTCAGCCATGGACTGTGTGGTCATGTTCACCCACTCAGGCAACCCTAACATCTCCAAATGTGACCGTAGCTCTACCTCCTTTCAGATGTGTGCTCCAGGTCATTGCCGAGCAGACAATCCACAGCCATGGATGGACTCACAGCTTCCTTCAAGAAACCTGAGACCCTCCCCCCCACTCAAAGGGAACCAGAGCCACTGGATAGTGAGTTTCATGGTTGTCAGCTTCAACAACTTGGTGGAATGCATTAGGGGCTACCTGCTCTGAGGTCACCGGTTGACATCTGATGGTTGTCATGCTGGCTCCAGTGTCTCTCAGAGCCTCCACCCTCTGCCCATTGATAGTGACCCACGCCTGTATTTCCTAGTATAACTAGGCATGTGAGTTCTCTGCACCATCTCTCTGTCACCCTGGGATAATCGGGTAACCTCTATACTGCTCCCACCACTAGCTGGGACAATCTCCCCAAGACCTATACAACTCAACCCAGTGACTGCTCACCAGTGAGAGGCTATGCCTGCTTGGGACACCTGGCATACCCTTTTGAAGTGCCCATCCTGTTGGCACTTGAGAATGCCTACCCTGATGAGTTACAATAGGGGAACCACTTCTTCTTCTCAGTTGGGGGATGGGAGTCCTTACTTATGGAATTATTTTGGGGGCCTTTAAAGAACTCCATAGTTTTATTTTGTCTCCCCCTCCTTCTTCTGTTGGAAACCCTGCCCACCCTTATGGTGATCCCAGTGGCAGCTGCTCCCAGGAAGCAGCAGTGGGGTGAGGAACAGTGGGGCGACGGGGGCTACAATCACTTACCTGCGGGCCTTCCGGCAGGCTGCCCACCACCTCTCCTCCATTCTCTCTGTCCTCTTCCAGGCTTCTGGCAAACAGAAAGCAGGAAGCACCCGGGCTCCCAGGCTTCCCATAGCCAATCTCAATGCTGCAATGCAGCATTGTGATTGGCCTGAGCGCCGTGGGTTGGCACTCAGCCAGGGAATGGGAGCCTGGGCATGTTCTCCAACCAGGCTGTAATGCAGCCAAGGTGGAGAACATTCATGTGCATTTACTTAGTGACCCCCACTCCTCCCCCTGCTTTGAGAGCAGAACAGATCCACCCCACCAAGACTCTGCAGCAGAAAGAAATAAAATGATAATAAGGTTGAGTTATCATTTTATTTCTCCTTCTTTTCACTGCCAAAAGCAGTGGGGCAATGCTCCTCTGCCTTAGTAAAGGAGCCTCCACTGGGTGATCCACCCCCAGATACCTTCTTGTGGACCCTGGTGCTGACTAGCAGTCTGCCTCCTTAGCAAGCTCCCTGGGATCAGTGAGCTTATTGTCAATCAAGTATTGGCGTGGATCTGCAAAACAAAGACTGAACATGTGCGCCTTTGCAATCAAATTGTACAGCCCTGATAATACTTGACTTCACTGCCTTTCACCCAACAATCCAGTGCCTTGCAAAAGAAATCCACACAATCCACCCAGGTCTGTTGGAGAAGCTTCTGACTATCCCAAACATTCTGCCTGTACTTCTCAGGGGTACCGCCATGTTTCCTGATAAAGGCTTCCTTCATGGAACAATACCTCATCCTGTCCCCTTTCTCTAGGGCCAGTAGGGGGTCACACCCTTAACTAGGGATGTGGTTCTACAGACTAGCCCCTCAACCCCCCTCAGGGATCCTGTGCATCTGTAAAGCAATCTTATAAACCTCAAACGACTTATCAGTACTGTCCCCCACAACAAAGCAGTCACTAGGCCCCAGGGAATATGGACCCTCTTCTCTCCAAAGGGCACTGTAGAAATGCTGCTACCATCACTGCTGGACTCTGCCTGCATGGCCTTGATGTCCAGCTCCTTAAGACTCTGTTCATGAGCCAGTAACAACTTTTTCTCCTCTAAGGCTCTCTCAGCCTTCTTCTGCTCCATGGCTAGTTTCCTTCCCTCTATCCTCAACTGGGCCATCTGCAGCTTGACTGCCCTCTCCTCCCTCCTCTCTGCCAGCTCCTCTGGGGACAGGCTGTGGTGAGAGACACTGCTCCCTGTCCTGGCAGGAGGCTCCACTTCAGGGGTCAAGTCATCCCCCTCAACTGCAGGTAGTAACACAGGAAAATTCTTTTCAGGACCTTTCATTCCATTATCCTCTCCTGTGACTGATGAGCTTCTGCCCAGGCCCTCAGAACTCCACCTTGCTGGTGGTGCTCTTAGCTGGCAGTCCCCTCTCTTTGCAGAATTTCTTGAGCTGGGCCACAGTGTAGGACTCCATGCTAGCCAGATCAAACTCCATGCTTGAAGAGTTGGATTCAGGTACTACAGTCAGAGAGACAATTTAGAAAAATCAAAATGGCCAATTAGGGAGAATTTAAACTCGAATTGGTCTCAGAAATGAGATGGCAGTGTACACCAAATCACTGCATGGCACTGCACAAACACAAGTTCTGATCCTCACCACTGATCACCACTGTAAGAAATTGGATTGCTGGTTGACTGGGGTGTGAACTCTGGTGAAGTAGCAACCACAATCCTTTTCAGGGTAAGGCACAAGAAAACCCCAAATTAACCTGCACTCACCCCCTGGTAGCTTCGAAGAGATCAGTCAGGCTTAACTTAGAGGAAATGTGTAAAGTATTTGTGCAGCACTTCAAACAGTAATAAAGTAAAAAACACCACACAAAAAGGATCCCAAACTAAGTTAGAAAAATAGAGAACATTTTAATACATCATTTGACACAAAAACAACAAAAATTCAATCAGTAAAATCGGGCTATGAATTTTTTAAGTTTTTAGTACAAACTAGAACCTAAAAGATCAAACCAGCAACCGCGGACTACTAGATGTGCGAGACTGGATCAAAATAAAAAAATATGGCCAACCGCGATGGAGATCAGTACGGATTCAAGCAGTGGAGTGAGCCCAGTCAGCAAATAGATCTTTCTTTTATAAATAGAGCCCAACCAAAACAACAAAAATCCAATCAGTATAACCAGATATATTCAATTTTATAGATTTTAGCGAAATAGTGCCAGAAAAGCACAAAGCGCCAACTGTAGATATATGCTTATGCCAGACAGGGACAAAGTCACAAGTTCAGGCCGACCACAATGGAGGGCAGGCCAACAATGGGAACGCAGTGAACACAGTAGCATTAAATCCTGCCATTAAATCCTGGTTTGCGGAGCGTTGCATGGATCTGCGGTGACGATGCGTCATGCAGCCAAAAACAAGTGTCGGCTCTGATGCTGTGATGCAAGGATCTGTGTCATCGTTGAGGATCCCATCAATAACGCTTCAATGTGAAGTCCATCACTGAGGATGCGGCGCGCAGTCGAGGCAACGCGTCGGTTCCGAGAAGTTTGCGAGGTTGTGATGCGGAGTTCGGCATTGTTGTTGAGGCTTCCTTCGATGAAGGATGTGAGGTCCAGCGCCGAGGATGTATCTGGCAGTGGTGGCTCTGATGAGGCTGCAATGCATTGAGGATCTTCGTGACAGGTCCAATCAACACAGCAGTGGTGGGGCAGCGGTTCTGCTAAGTTTTGCGCTGTGCAGCAGAGGAGATGCATAAGTTCCGCTGGATCCACAGATTGGCAGAGCTCCTCAAGCCCAAGGGTCCAGGACTGGGATGGCACCTCTTGGCAGGGTAGACTCACAGAGGGCAGATTGCAGATGGAGGTGCAAGGTTGTTGGAAGCTTGTTATATCCCTGAGGCTTCTAATCAGGATTCCAGCCAACTGGTGTGATACTTGCCACTGACCTAAAGACCAGGATTTTCCACAGGGGCAATGTGTTGCCCCCCCTCTCCTATCCCTTCTCTTGATGTTGCGGTTACAGCACTCAACCAGCAAGAGCCCTAGAAGGGGGTTAGGGGGATGGGACAAAATAACAGAAGAAACCGTGGTGGTTCAGCTACTGGAGATTTGGATGCCCCCTTTTATCAAGTGCTGCCGTCTGTAGTAGACCACCGACTTCAAGGTACGTATTTTAAAAGAGTGAAACACTATTATTAGGTGCATCATAGTACTATTCAATATTTTCCTGTTCGATGCTATTACTTGTTTTAATGTTCATGACCCACCTCTTTCAGAGACTATGTAAATATAATTCCTTGAGTATCTGTCTCTAGTCTTAAAATACTATCAATCTTCTCTTAATGTGGGCAATCCTCTTGGATTTGATTCTGAATTGTAAATGTGACACATATCCTGCTTCAAGGGTCCTGCAAGCAAGTTTTAAAATCCATAATCCTTTTAGTGCACTTGCATGAGTCACAGACCACTAGCCTTGGATATCGCTTCCATTCAAACAAAGCTGCTTTCCCGTCAAGTCAAATGTTATCTGTGCTGTAGAACCTCCTTGAGAGAAGTTTAAATTAGCTTACTTGACTTTTGTTGTTTTCCTTCTTTCTCAGGGCCGGTAAAGCAGTGCTGAGCTCAGCAGGGATTCCAGCTTGCATCCGATCTTGGAAACTCCAGCTGGAAGTTGATGATCTGGTAATTATTCTCAAATTCTGAGAGAGTGAGCAGAGTGCAGCTCTCCTCTCCACCATCCGCGAACCCGAGCAGGTTTCTGATGCAAGTGTGCATTTATATAAACACCCCTATGACACAAGAACTATCTAGAACTGTCTGGCTCCTTCCGGTTATGCTAGAGGCAAGTCTTTAATAAAAACAACAGATGTCAAAACAATGTGAACTGTATGGCTTCTTCCTGTTATACAGGTGGCAAGTGTTTACAAAAACAACAGCTGGCAAAACAAGTCTGATTAAACAGGTGGCGCCATCCTGTTATGTAAGAAACAGTATTTGACTATGGGCAGCTGGTAAAAACAAGTCTGGGTAAACAGGCAGCTGGTGAAAACAAGTCTGGATAAACAGGTGTCTCCGCCCTGCCTGGTGAAACTAAGTCTGAATAAAAAGTTGGCTCCATCCTGTCTGTTAGAATAGCGGAGCAATAGTAAACCACCAAAGACCATAGCGGGAGAGGTGAGAACAGGGCAAACCTGTGGGCAGAAACAAAACCTGACAGGAAGGACACAGAATAGGATGATGGGTTGAAAAAGCCAGGGGCAACAGGAGCAACAGAGATAGCTGGGGCAAGAGATGCAAGTGCATTCCTTCTCCCCCAGGTGAGAGGGCAGCAGGTGGCAGGTTGGTATACAAAGGCAGTATTTCCTTCAGAGCAACAGTCCTGCAGAGTGGCAGTGCTTGTAGCAGCACAGTAGTCCTTCTTCCTGGCAGAGTACCCACAGGTCCCGAAGTGTACTGAAGTGGTGGTGTCTGAGGTACAGTATTTATACACAGTTGTGCCTTTAAAGTGGGGAGAGGCTTCTAGTGGGATGCCTTTGAATGCACAGGTGCCCTCCCATCCTGGCCCTGGCTCCAGACTAACTAGACAGGGTTTGCAGCTTTTTTGGGGTAGAAAAGACGCATCCTATTCAAGTCTAAATGGGGCTGGGCACAGCTCCTACCTCCCATCCTGCCAGTGATGGCCTAAGCTTCCCATTGTGTGTGACTGTCTAGAAGGAATACACAACGCTGAACTGTGCCCCATACCCAGTCATGTGAACCAGAGACATGCTGCAGGCACCAAATGGCTAAGGCAAGAAAATGCCAACTTTCTAAAGGGCAATTTCAGAATTGTAATTTAAAATCCAACTTCATCATAAGTTAGGATTTTAAATTGCGATTCCAGAGACATCAATTATTAAGGGTTTACCTCTTCTCATTTGGAAATTATACTTATAAAGTGTAATACGGCCATTCCAGTGTTATCCTATGGGAGAGGTAGACTTTGAATTAGTGACTCCCAGGACATGTACATTTTAAAAGGACATGTCCAACTTTTTAAATACACTATACACTGCCCTGGGGGTTGTCCAGGGTCTACCTTATGGGTGGCTTACATGTATTAAAAAGGAAGGTTTGGGCCTGGTAAAAGGTTTTTTTACGATGTAGAAATAGCAGTTTAAAACTGCACACACACTGGCTTCATTGGCAGGCCTGAGACGTGTTTAAAGTACTACTTAAGTAGGTGGCATAATTAGTGCTGCAGCCCAATTAGTAGTATTTTATTTACAGGCCCTGGACATAGGTAGT
The DNA here is from genome assembly GCA_963921515.1 of Calotriton arnoldi. Taxonomy (NCBI): domain Eukaryota; kingdom Metazoa; phylum Chordata; class Amphibia; order Caudata; family Salamandridae; genus Calotriton; species Calotriton arnoldi. The sequence continues at coordinate 196,176 of CAWUFW010001531.1, read as the reverse complement.
GCCACATTACTAGGGACTTACAAGTAAATCCAATATATGCCAATTGTGTAAAAGGCAATCTAACATATTTTAAGGAGAGAGCACAAGCACTTTAGCACTGGTTCGCAGTGGTAAAGCGTGACGAGTCCTAAGGCCAGTAAAAACAAAGTCAGCAAAAACAGGAAGTCTGAAGGTAAAAAGTTAGGGGTAAAACCACACCAAGGATGCCGGGTCTAAAAATCATCAGCTGTAGAAGTCCACATTCACAAAGGAATTTTCTTCTGAGAAGAATGTATTGGAGCAGAACCTTACTCATCTTCACAAAATTCATATGGATGCCTCTCCTTAACTGCTCGTTTTTCCTCCATTATGACTGCTTCTAAACTTCAGCAGCAACAGAAAGAAAATGAATGGCTTTTAATAACTGCAGAGAACCGACAGGCAGGCCTTACTTCCCATGCTTAGCAATAGAGATGCAAATTGTAAATCGCCACTGGACCACAACCAAACAGGGCTGGCTTTAGCACTGGTGGCGCCCAGTGCGATAATCATTTTTGGCACCCCCACACTTCATGACCTCCTCCTCGAATTCTCTCACTAACACCAGGCAAAAGTGCCCCTCATCTCTCCAATCATAAATTATTGCTAAATACAGTTCCCCCCTGAGGTCAGCGGCCCCTGCACAGCGCAGCGCCCAGTGCGGTCGCACAGGTCTCATTGCCCTAAAGCATGTTAGAATCAAAACGTAAAATTGCTATATTACTCGTATTTTATCCAGTTTTTATGTTAGCATTATATTGCTAAATCATTATATATGCATAATGTATGTATACACAATTAGTAAATGCAGCTGTTATGTCTGTTAGGTTGACAACTGTGCCACCATTTTAGATCTCGAAGACGCCATTTTGTATCTGAATCGAAACTGTTACTTGCTCATTTACGAGAAATGGCCCTTGGTGAGTTTCGTTTCTCAAATGTTGAATCTTGCTCATTAACGCATGCCTTTCCTGTTACATGGAGGCCTTCTCCCACCTGTTTAGAGGGGAGGATAGGCCAGACTAACAGATAACTTGTACCAGGCTGCAGTATTGAAACCTCTGTTCTGTACCCCCATTGTATTACGACATCTCCCAGTGTTTTTCCATGAGAGGCGGGTCTTCTTGGGCTCTGCAACATACATAATGTAACTGTATGCTTGTTAGAGTCAGTCCCTCGTCAGCCATCATTGGAGGCTGGTCAGATTGGACTCCACTGCAGTGTATTTTTGTGAATAAACTAGTTTCCTTGTATTCTCTACTGTGTCATCGACTCTTCATTAGAGGAAGGCAAGAGGAGGTCAAGAGCGACCCGGGTGGCCCTAATCGGGTCACTTCCTTCAGTTGGCGCCCGAACAGGGACCCCACCAGGTGGCCCATACCGCCCGTAGTCGGGTTGTGGGGTCGGAGTTGCGTCCGGTCGGATGGGCGGTTCGGGGTACCCCACACGACCCAGCCTAGTTCTCGCAGCTGCCCCGCCCATTTGATCGGGCGGCTCCTCGTCTAGTGGTCATCTCGGCTGGGGTCCTGAAAAGGCAAAACCCTTGGATCTGACCGTTTGGTCTGAGGAGTCAGTAGTAGAGAATAACCTTGTTTGACCTGTGTGCTACAGGTGAGTTTATCTTGCTTTGGGTTTGGTTAAAGCGGCGCTGTCTTGATTTACTTGGTGGGTCTGTGGACCCTTGTGATACGGAGCATTTTTAAACGCCAGGCCACTTGTTGAATTTGACTTATTCTTGAAAAAGGTCTGGGGCTAGAGCCTATCTTTTTTGGAACAGTCTGCAGACTGACTTGTCTTGGTGCAGTCTGAGGACTGACTTGAGAGCTCTCTGTTTGTGTGTGTTTTTATTGTGTGTGCGTGTCGAGTGAGTGAATGCGTGAACGTGTCTGATGGCAGGATGCCTTGTTGGAGTAAAGTGTGGTGCTTGGGGTGCCGCTGTTGTTCTGTGGAGCATCCGCTGGAGCAAAAGGCAGCCTGCACCTCCAGAAGTCACTCCGAATTTCGACATGTATGTGAAGCATGGTATTGGCCCTATTATGTTTCGTACATTATGGCACAAGTATACGAGGGACAATGCTGAGCTTCAGTGGTGACTGTATGGTACTTTTGACGAACAAAAATTGAATTATGTGCAGGACAAATTATTCGCTAGAAGAAGTAGACAGTCGATGTTTGATACTTTGCAAGTATGGCAGAAGGAAGCTAAGCAGAGGCGTATACGGGCCAAGAAGGAGTCTCAGAAGAAGGCAATGCAGACTGTGGTGCAGAAGCTCTATTGTATGATAAAGAACAAACAGAGAAAGGTATTAAATGTGCAGATAGGAAGTTTTGATTACAATGTAATAAGTCTTATGTGGTTCGAGAGGATGAATATCCTTTTATGGAGGATCTGTTGGAAACTCGTCCCCCACCTCCCTATGCCCTGCAGAAAATTGATCCTGTTGTTTCGTCATCTCAGTCTTCTGTTGCTTCCCTGCCGTCTACTGGTCCGTCTACAGCCTCGACGGCTTCTGCTACAGCCCTGCCTGCCTCTTCTCCTGCTTCGCAAGCTGCGAGTGTGGCGACTGCAGGCACCCCCGCAGCGTCTGCTGTTCCTATCTATGTATCTTCCCCTTCTCTTACACCTACAACTCAGCCTTTTTTAACATTGTCACCTATGTCTCTGTCTCTCATGTCTTCCCTGAGTATCTTGTCACCAGTGTTGGTTAGTATTGGGACACCGGTACGTGGATCAGACGCAGGAAATTGGGCGGCAGCACGGGAGCGATTGGAGCGGGTATTGATTAGATTTGATGTGGGTGAGGAGGAGAAAAATATGGTGGCAAATCAGGCAGCGCAATGGGCTCAGAGTCCGATTTATACTGTGGAGGATATATGGAGTGTGATGAAGGATTTCGACCGGTTTGTACAACAGCATGCCCTTCAGCATATGTCGGCTAAATTGATTAGTTTGTGGGAACAATGTATTGGTGGTACAGCTCCTCAGATTATTTATGACATTCGAGACCGTGTTTATTCAGCTGATATGGCCCCTACAGAAGTTTTCAATAATGTTGGGATACTTCTCGGTTATCGGAAAAGATTGTCTCACCAAACTCCGACTACTGTGTCCCAATTTCCAATGAGAGAGGTACACCCTATTTTTCATCCTGTGATCCCAGAGCAACTGAACCAAAGAGATGAAGTGGTCCAACAGCGGGTGGCGGCTCATTTTCAGGAGCAGTGGGTTTATACTCTGTGGAAGAGAAGTGAGGTATTAGCTCTTAAGAGTCAGTTACCGGATCGTAGGAAAAATCCTACGGCTTATTATATAGAGTTAACAGAGGCCGCCTCTTCGTCGGTTATGACCCTAGCAGATATAGAGATGTTTTTCGGGCTGTTGGTGCCAGTGGACATATGAAGGCAGGTGCATACGCAGGATCACAGGGTGGAATTGGGTGGCTCTTGGGATGAGATTAAGGCATGGGATAAAGAGCGAAAGCCTGGTGACAAACCTAGGGCTGAGATTTTGGCTTTGCCAGGTCGTATCATCACTTATATGCATTCTCTTATCCCACCCAGATGAGTAGATTGGGATAAGTTGACGGCATGTCGCCAGAAGAAAGACGAGAGTGTGTCTGATTTCTTCACTAGGTTTGAAGGGGTGTTCTTGGATTTTAGTGGACAGGATTTGTCAGTTGAAGGTGGTGTTCATTTGTTTGTCAATAGATTTGTCACAAATTTGCTTCCGGAGATTGCAGCTTGATTGCAAGCTTTGGAGAGCACTTGGACTACCTCTTCCCCTTTGGTGATATTGAGTATGGCTCAGTACTATGAGCATCGAGAAAATGAGGAAAAGGACAAGGTGGACAAGAAGACTCAGGATTTGAAAACGAGGGTGTTGTTGCAGCAAGTTGCAAGAGGGTCCGGAAGGGGGTGAGGCACTGGTCCGGCTTAGAGGTCACAGGGGTGCTGGTAGAGGTGGTGCACCCCTAGAGCCGAATCAGTGTGCGTATTGTAAAAAGGAGGGACATTGGTGAAGTGAGTGCCCAGATTTATTACAAAAACTTGCAGCCCCTGGCAGGAGAGGTTCGAGAGGTATGGGCCATTATGAGGTTGATCGGAATGAGGTTCAAGCAGGTGCATCCTCAGGGGGTAGTTCTGATCAGAACTATTTTGATGACCCCCGAGGAAGGCAGTACTATCATGATGTTTCTGATATGGACGAAACTGTAGGGATGTCCTATGGCTAGGACAGCCAAGGACAGGGAAAGGGACCAGTTCAAATTCCTGTAGATCAGCGTGGTCCTTATGTCACAGCAGATTTGCATGGTTCGGCACAGAAATTTTTAGTGGATACAGGTGCATTGAATAGCTCTGTTTCTCGTTCGCTGGTCCCCGGGGCAGCTCTGTCTGGCCGCAATAATGTTTCGGTAGGTTTTTCAGGCGTACCGGTTGTGAGCCCATTTCCAAACCTCTTGCTTTGACTGTTGGTCCTTTTACTGTGGACTCTTCATTTTTGTTGACGGCGAATTGTGGGGGAAATTTATTAGGATTGGATTTGTTGAAAAAGTTACATGCTACTATTTCTTGTTCCCCGGATGGTGTTTACATGACTGTTGGACCTAATGTGGTTAGTGCAAAACAGTGTTTGGCAAAGGATGCGCCTCTCCCTGTTGAGTTTAAAGATGTGCCGTCCTCATTATGGGCCACAGGGATACGGATGTGGGGTTGTTGCAGATACCACCAGTTTCTATAAAGATCAAAGATAATGCTGTGCTTCCTCGTATTCCTCAGTATAAAATATCTCAAGCAGGGAAGCAGGCTTTGATGCAGATTATACAGGACCTGATCAAACCGGGGGTGGTTGAGGAAACAGTATCGAATGTATGCAATAGCCCCATTCTTCCTATTCTTAAGAAGGCACCTTTGGATTCCCCTGACGTACATCCTGATGTTTATCGTTTTGTGATTGATCTTCGGGAAGTTAAAAGATTGTTGTTCCTCAGTTCCCAGTGGTACCAGATATCACTGTACTTTTGACAATGATTCCTTCTACTGCTAAATTCTTTTCTGTGATTGATTTTAAAAATGCTTTCTTTAGTATTCCTATTCATCCAGATAGTAGATATTTGTTTGGCTTCGCTCTGGCTGGTAGAAGTTTCCAATTCTGTCGAGCTCCTCAGGGGTATACAGAAAGTCCCAGTATTTATAGTCAAGCTTTGAAAAGTCAATTGGACTCTCTCTCTCTTCCTGCAGGTAATGTATTACTGCAGTATGTGGATGATATTTTGATAGCCTCCGATACCGAAGAGGGTTGTCGGGATGCGACGGTACGATTGTTAAACCATTTGGCGAACAAAGGGCATAAAGTGTCCCTTTCCAAATTCCAATATTGTCAATAGCAGGTCACCTATTTAGGTCACCTGCTGTCGAAGGAGGGTCGGAGGCTAACACCTTAACGAGTTGATGCCATTGCTAAGATGCCTGTCCCTGTAACCCAGAGGGATGAGGTGCTTTCATAGGCATCACCTCGTATTGACGGCACTGGAGTCCCGCTTATTCTCTATTAATACAGCCCTTGCTTCGCTTAACAACTAAAGATGTGCATGAACCCCTGCCCTGGACGCATGAATGTCAGCATTCTTTTGAGCAGTTAAAAGTTGCGCTTTGCTCTGCACCTGTGCTTGGTACGTCTGATTATAAGAAGCCCTTTGTGCTGTACGTACACGAAGCGGCTGGGTGTGCGGTTTTGGTGTTAACACAAGCCTTTGGAGGTGAGCAGAGGCCGTGTGCATATTTTTCTGCTACGCTTGACCCTGTCGCCAGAGCCCTCCCAAGTTGTTTAAGAGCCACTGCGGCTGCGGCGGTCTCTATTCGACAATCGCCAGGGCTGGTTCTCAATCATGACCTCACAGTAATGGTACCTCATGCTGTGGATGTACTTTTAAACAAGACAAAGACGCAGCACCTCACCAGTGCTTATCTGACTGGCTATGAATTAACATTATTTGCACCTCATATTGCCATCAAAAGATGTGCCACTCTGAACCCAGCTACGTTACTACCCCTCCCTTCGGAAGAAGAGGACAAAGATGTCCATTAATGTCTGTTCCGGACAGAAGAAGATATGAAAGGACGGGTAGACCTGACTGATGATCCCTTATCTGACCCACAAGGGGAACTATATGTCGATGGTTCTTGTTTCAAATTGTCAGATGGCACCACTACAGCGGCGTATGCTTTTACCACTCTGCGCACTGTAGTTGAGACATTACGTATTCCTTACCAATCTGCGCAGGCTGCGGAGCTGATAGCCCTTTTGCGAGCATGCGAATTGAGTGGGGGCCTGACTGTCAATATTTATACTGACAGCCAGTATGCCTTCAGGGTGGCCCATAATTTTGGACGCCTCTGGGCAGAGAGAGGATTCTTGACCTCACATGGGACCAAAATCCAAAACGGTCCGTTGATAGAAAGACTCTTGACAGCTTTCACCCTTCCCAAACGATTGGCAATAGTGAAGTGTAGTGCTCATAAAGCAATTACTGATGACATGGGGAGGGGAAACGCGTTTGCAGACCAGATAGCGAAAGAGACTGCCAGGTCCAAAACGACAAGGATGTTTGTGGCAGGACCTGCTAGATGGGTAACAGACGTTAGCATGTTCAAAAATTCACTGGAAAGTCTTCGTGAAATACAGAGTGAAGCAACAATTGGGGAGTTGGCAGTGTAGCAGGAAAGTACAGGGCATCTAGATGATGAAGGGTGTTGGACTGATAGGTCCGAGAAGCAGAGATGGATGTTGCCTAATGCATATGTTTTTCCTGTAGTTACCATGGCACATGGTCCAGCTCATATTAGTTCTAAGGGGATATGTAAATTATGGGATCCTGTGTCGCATTTAGTGAAATATTGTATGATATGCATGAAACATAACCCTGGAAAGGGTACCCCTACACCTTCTGGTAATTTTGCGCCACCTTCTCTCCCTTTCGAGGTGGTCCAGATGGATTACATCGAGATGCAATGAGTTAATAACTTGAAATATGTGTTAGTGGTGGTTTGTGCATTTAGCAAATGGATTGAGGCTTACCCAACAAAGGAAAATACAGCCATGGCTACGTCAAAAGCTCTCGTTAAAGAGTTCTTCCAGCGCAATGGTTTGCCCTGTTTGCTTAGGAGTGACAATGGAAGTCACTTCAACGCAAAAGTTATCCAGTTGGTGTGCGATGGTTTACACATCAAGCAGAAATTTCATGCAGCAAATCATCCTCAGTCAGCAGGTTTAGTTGAGACGTACAATGGTGTGCTCAAGCTAAAATTGGCAAAGATTAAGGAAAGTATTGGGTTACAATGGCCAGATGCACTACCCCTTGCTCTATTGTCCACCAGAATGACAGCCCATTCTAGAACTGGATTATCGCCATACGAAGTGGTCTTTGGCCATCCCGTGAATGTGTGGGGCGTCCCTAGACCGAAAAAAAATTCTGATATTGATTATCCTCTGTTAGTCGATTATTTATATGATCTTACTAAAAGTCTGCGTTCTATTCACCAACAGATTCATGAGGCTTTACCTTCAGCACCAGATGGGCCCGCGCATGCAATACAGCCCGGTGAGTATGTCCTCGTACGAAACTTCCAGAGATGAGACAGCTAGGAGCGTAGGTGGAAGAGTCCATATTTGGTCCTCATCACGACAAGGACGGCAGTAAGAGTGGATGGTCGGAAATACTGGATTCACGCCTCCCACTGCCGGCACGTGCCGCTTCCCCTCCCCTATGATCGGTGGATGAAAGAGGGGATAGGGGACAGCGAAACTGAGAAAATTCCTTGTTTTGTTTCCTTATCCGATGCCCAGTTGTTTGGGGCACAGCCGGAGGAAGAGAGCGAGGCGGCCCTGACAACTGCAGTTCCCCCAGAAAGTAGGGCTACACATGCTTCTTCTTCATCTGATTCGCAGGAGCCTAAGTCTCGATCTCCAACACTCCCTGAATTGCAGATCCTTCTTTGTGATGATACAGGACCTGGAGTAAAAAGGTACAATTTGCGTCCTCGACGGAAGGATAGTGCACCAAAAGAGAAGTGAGTGCAGCAGGGATGGACTTTGTGGATAAGATTAATATAACACCCCTTGTTTCTGCTTTTCATTATTAGATTAGGGATCAGAAGATTGGTGCACTATCTGAGACGCAGGACAGGATGAGTTGAGGGTATCTTCCAAGGAGGGAGAGTGCCCTATCCTGAGAACAGTGAACATTTGCTGATGGGCTGCAACAGTGTGGCTCCACAGCGTAAGTGCTCAATAGCACCACCGAGGATTGAACAAAAGAAGCATGCCAGGGAGGCGTGTAACGGACCCTGAACTTCTCACTGTTTTTATTTTTTTCCTTTTTTTGTGTCCTTTCCACCGTTGGTTCCATTATATAACGTCTCTTTCTCTGGTATTTTCATTTGTAATTCTATAATGAATAGGTATATTTTTGGTCGTCCTCGTGTAGAAGATGAACAGTTTTTTGTTGCCCTGCGACCGGGGCAGATCAGTTTTGAATGGTTGCTCAGGAAGAAAATGTTTTGGGCTGTGGTTATGTTGCTGTTCTTCCTAGTAGGAGGGGGGTTGTTCGGGACACTGGAGTGTTTTTCTGGGGCTACCTCGTCATGTGTTTTATATCAAACAGTCTCCTCAAATAATAGTAAAAGATCAACATATAGCAATGTTTTCTTAGACACCCATCGGAAATTCTTTGGAGATAACACAGCTTGTTACCCCACTGATTCTGTTACAAGTTTATGGACCGCTTATCCATTGTCATTGGTCAATTATACATATGTTCGCCCTCCCCATTTTGTAGAGGTAAAAGGTGAATTCAACCTGGGATATCCTGGACCTTGCTTATATTATAGAAAGCCAAAGGGGACAGGGTACCCAGGGTGACTCAGCTGATTTGGGTCTACGGCGGGAGCTTTGTTCCCCGCTTGCCGCTGGATGGCTATGGCTGCCGCGCATTTCACCGTATCCCGGATGAACTTTTAATCTTGCAAATTTAATTGGACCCTTGGAGCCGGGATCAATGTTATTGCATCGTCATCTTTTTCATTAAATTGTGGATCCTGACCACTCTCTAGCTGTATTCATCTAATTACCTCGACCCCCTGTATTGAATTCTCCACTGTTGTATCTCTTGACCACCTGTGTTCTTCATAGACGCTTCAAATTCAGGCGCATCTGTTCCTATGTCCCACACTTGATCTGACAGCCCTGATGAAGGTGTGACCCATATTCGGGTTAGACACCGAAACACGCGTTGGCGCTGGAGAACCACGTGCCCCCGTTGTTTCCACCTTCCCTAATAAGAAGATATGTGATTATGGACTACATCAACCCATCAGATTATTGATTTTTTGATGTTCACTATGTACTTGTTGTTCTGAATTTTGATTAATCTAAGCATTGAAATGAATATGTTTTTTGTGCCTGTCAAGGTTTGATATTGTCGAACTCACTTTGAGTTTTCAGAGTGCATGAGGTTGTCTGGGTCTGTGGTTTGTTGTCTGTGTGTATTGAGAGAGTGTAAGTGTGGGACTTATTATATGTCTATCTATGTTGGAATTTTATCATGGTACATGTCATTTTTTATAAATTCTGATAAAATGTTATAAATAAAGATTATATATTTCTTAATCCCCTTTTTTCCTACTTCTTGGGGGAATTTCTCAGTTTGTATGGCGATTTCTTAACAAATCAGTGACTCTTTGAGCGCTTCATAAGTATTTTTCAGGCAGTTTTGGTCTTTTTAGACTGTATGTTGTCTTTCTCCCCTGTCCAATCTGCCTGTTATTCGCCTTCAGGGGCCCCCTTCTGTGTGAGTGGTTACCCAGGGTGTATGTCCGAAATGTATTGCGGTGATTTGTACCTTAGTAAAAGAAACATTACCTTGACAGGTTGGACCTATCAAGATTTGACTGTCACTCAGGAGGCGGGTATTTATCCCGCATGTTGCCATGTAATAAATAGTACTGATGCTTATTTGTATATCAATTGCTCTGGAGAAGTAGTGTATAAGAACATACAGCGTTTAGATAGAAAGGATGATCCCAGTATGAAGGGAATGAGTACTAGATATGCCCCATTAGACTATCAAGGTCCACTCTATGCACACCCAGGTTTTTATTTTTTATCAAATGGTAAGTATACTAATATGTATAATGGTACAGACGACGTGGCCTTGGGCATGGTTTTGCCTCTTGGGGTGCCTTGCAAGTTCAGTAGACCAAATATAAGATGGGTAAAAGGAACATTGTCCAAGGAACAGTGGCGGCTCCTCCATAGGGGCGTTTGGGCGTCGCCCCACTGCTTTCTCGCAGTGCGAGAAGCAGAAACATAAAATGGTAAAAACTACCATTTTATGTTTCTGCTTCTCGCACTGCGAGAAAGCAGAAGTGCCTAGTTGGGGGCGGGAGGGTGGGCGGTCGTGCTCGAGGGCAGGGGAGTGAGCTACCCACTGTTGTGGATACTGACTGTTTGGTCCGCCCCTGGAGCCGACCAAACAGTTAGTACCCACAACAGTGGGTAAGCCACTCCCCCCCTGCCCTCGAGCACGACCGCCCACTCTCCCTTTTTCTATATGTAGGAGAAAACGGCGCGGCTGGGGCGCTCTCCCCTGCGCCTCACGAATCACAACGCTGCCATTGCAGCGTTGTGATTGGCGGAGGGGGGGAGGGAGGCAGGCTGCCTTTCCGGATGACGAGGAGCTGCAGGAATTGGCGCTGGACGGCGGGAGTCGGGAGTCGTCGCCGGACCCATCCAGAAGCTGAGTAAGTTTTAGTTAATATTTTTATTTAATTAAACCCCTCCCGCCTCCCCCCGCAACGACCCCATTTCCGCCCCCCGCCCGTAATGCCGGCCGCGACTGGTGGTGGGCCTCATTGTGACTGAAGCGGGATTGGAACGGACACCTCATCGTTACTGGAGTGGGATTAGAAGTATTGAGTTTAACGTATGCCACTATTCTGCTTTAATTTGTATAAATATTTTCACTGCTGGCTCCCCTCTTTGCTCAACTCCTCTTTGCTGGACTCGAGATTTATCTAATTGATTTAAAACCATTTGGCGGGGCAGCCTGTGTGAAAACAGTAAACACAACTGTTATTTTGATGCAGCCTGGCTCGAGTGCTACGGATCCACCTTCCAGCACTTTCTACCTAATTTTTCTCAGATCCAAGTCTCAGACACCGGCTGTATCATGAGGCCGTTTTCATCCTGACTTTAACACTATTTATTTTAAATTATAACTTGAGAACGGGTTATCGCCCATTGGATATCACAATTAAAATGGATCAGCAGAGAGAAATACCAATTGATCCATGAAGCAGTCTGCTGATCTGTTAAAGAGTTAAATTATGCCCGGGAGTGAAAACACTGATCATGATATGGATCGATAAACAGAGCCAAGATAGCGCCATGTTGCAGGCTCTGAGGCTTCCACTGACATTTACATACTTAAGAGTGCTTCTAAAGAGTGGCTGAGTACAAAACTCTCATGTGGAACACGGCACATGCCTGTGGCGCACATTTTCCCAATGAAGCCCCGCCATGATACAGTAATATCTCCCCGCTGCTGTAGCACCCCTCTCTAGGTTTGTCCAAGTGCGAGTATTCTCACTTTGAGCGGCAAACTAATGCAGAACAAAGGGGTTTGTTTGCGGTTTACATTTTACTTGATGTGCGATCTGAACTCTAAGGCAGCGTTTTGTTTGTCATGTGTCATCAGTGTAACGTATCTGATTGGTCTGCAAGCGTGAGCTACATTGTGTAGGACGCTGACATCGTTTAAAGTTAGTGAAATCATTTTTTGTTGGAGCAACGGGCACCAGAAAGCAGATCAATTTACTGTGCACTTTACAGCTTCTAGGAATGCAATGGCATTGTTGTTATATATGGGGCCACAACTATGTTTGTGTTGTATTATAGCGGCATGTATCCTCCGCCATTGGCACCTCCAGCTTTGTGTTGTATTTGCTTTTACGCCCCACCACTTTCAAATGTCACTAGCCGCCACTGCCAAGGAATTTTGTGAGGGTGTTACCGATTTGGAAGTTAATAATTATAGTAATGGTATCACTTTTATATATATCCTTTCCTCTATTATTACATTTGATGGTACCGCCATGGCCAGGGGTGAACGAGCTTGAGAGTATTTTGGGTGTAAGTTGCATATTTTATACAATTCTACAGTGGCAGCTTTACGGGACATCACCACTCAGTTGGAAAGTATGCGCATATACTCCGAACAAACAAGATATGCGGTTGACTTTATTTTAGCTAAGAATGGTGGTGCATGCATAATCATAGGAGAGCAGTGTGTGGTTGGTATCACCAATATGGAAAAGAATATCCCTCTGCATATTCTAGATATTTTGGAAAATGTCAAAGGGATGGAGAGCGGTAATTGGAGCTGGTCCTTATTTGGTGGTTGGGGTTGGATTCTAGAAAAAGTGATATATTTCATTGTCCTTTTGATTTGTTGCTGTGTTTTGATTCAGTGCCTTCCCTTATGCTGTTCATACTGTGCTACTTATCTCACTCCCAAAAGGATTTCAGTTCATGATACAAATGCTACTATAATGCTCCAAAAGGAGTTTGATACCATTATGCAGATTGACGAGGGTCTTTGGTTCTACTACTTCTCTTGCAGGTGCAACTCCTGATGTCACCCTTACTACTGATGTTTCATGTCATTTTCTTCTTTATATTGGTTATACACATATAATAGTATCTGACATATTACTGTTTGAATAACTGTATTCCTCTTTTATTGTTAGAATTGTAAAGACTCGTACCTGATAGCAAGAATAAAGGTGTCCGTATTTAGCATCTAATGCTAAAAGGAGGGTCTTGTAGAATCGAAACGTAAAATTGCTATATTACTCGTATTTTATCCAGTTTTTATTTTAGCATTATGTAGCTAAATCATTATATATGCATAATGTATGTATACGCAATTAGTAAATGCAGCTGTTACGTCTGTTAGGTTAACAACTGTGCCACCATTTTAGATCTCGAAGACGCCATTTTGTATCTGAATCAAAACTGTTACTTGCTCATTTACGAGAAATGGTCCTTGGTGAGTTTTGTTTCTCAAATGTTGAATCTTGCTCATTAATGCATGCCTTTCCTTTTACATGGAGGCCTTCTCCCACCTGTTTAGAGGGTAAGATAGGCCAGACGACCTTGAGTAGTAGATAACTTGTACCAGGCTGCGGAATTGAAACCTCTGTTCTGTACCCTCATTGTATTACGACATCTCCCAGTGTTTTTCCATGATAGGCGGGTCTTCTTGGGCTCCGCAACATACATAATGTAACTCTATGCTTGTTAGAGTCAGTCCCTCGTCAGCCATCATTGGAGGCTGGTCAGATTGGACTCCACGGCAGTGTATTTTTCTGAATAAAATAGTTTGCTTGTATTCTCTACTGCGTCATCGACTCTTCATTGGAAGAAAGCAAGAGGAGGTCAAGAGCAACCCGGGTGGCCCTAATCGGGTCACTTCCTTCAAGCAGGCCCTGCAACCAAAATGGAAACAGGCAACACGGTCCGGCTTACTCATTGGAATATGTGCAGAATGCAATGGTACCTGCTAATCTCTCTGCAGAGGAGGCAGAATGCCAAAAAGTAATAGGGTCACGTGTGATGTGCAAACCCGCTTGCAACCGGGAAAATTAAATCAACTTTGACTGCTATAGCAGTCCATTGCTCGCATTAAACGAACAAAGAAAATATTATAATAATAAAATTAAAAGTACACTTATTTTCTTGCCATCTTGGGTGAATATTGTGTTATAAACATAGGAGAAAAAAACAGGACATTATGTCATTTTAGTCCCTCTTTTTTAGGTCAAGGATTATATACTTCCTGGGAGCCTTATTGGTTGGGGCACAGTATATCTATTTTTGCTATGGGTGAAATCTGTTGGTGAGACATGAAGTCCTCACTGGTAAAGATCAGGACAAGAAAGACGGAGGTAGGTAATGTTACTCAATTCATCATTACACTTCCTTATTGAGCAACTCCAGCCACAAAACAGCTGATTTAATTAGGAAGTGTCTTTCCTTAATCCGTTTTTGGATGTCTGTCAACTTTCTCAAACTTAACCTATCAAAGATTGAAATTCCTATTATTGGACCCTGCTTCAATGACTGTGTTCTTACAGCTTGGCCACTCACTTGGCCTTCTCGATCTGAGGTAATACAGAATTTTGGAGTTTTATTCAACTCCAAATCCCCCTTGGTCCCTTAGATTTACAATGTGGCCACTACCAGCTTCTTCCATCTCAGCACCCTGAAAATATTCTCTCCTACATTGAAAATAGCTGGCATATGCCAGTGATAAATGCCTTTATTCTGTGTAAATTGGACTATGGCAACTTCATATATGTTATGTTAAGGGAAACTTGTAAAGCACAGCTATTACCACATGGGCCTCTTGGCTCCAATGAAGGTAATAAGAAATTACCTTAAAAGACAATGCAAACTGAATATAAAGGTCTTACTTTTTTCCGTAAATAGAGGATGGGAAGAGGTGAATCTCAAATCAAGCAGAAGATTATTTTTAAAGAGTTGAGAAGGCTTTATCCCTGAATGAGGATTCACTATTGAATTTAGGTAAACCGAAGAATCTGTGATAGCTAATAGCAGCTTAGTTTACATTCTGAAATCAGAAGCTTCACGTTATAGACATTTATGTACTAGACAGAGTGTCTTGAAGGAAATTCTATTTTGATCGGCAGTCAGTGTAGGGCTGCAATAAGAGGCTTGGCCGATGAAAAAACATGAGCATGTTCAACTAATCTGGCTGCTTTATTCTGTATTACTTGAAGTCTAGGCAGTAGATGTTTTGAAATTCGTAGATAGAAGAAGTTACCGTGATCTAGTCTAGACCTATTGACATTTTTACAGTTGTTGATGGAAAGAAGGGGCATTATAAGTTTCAATTTCCACAACCGGAGAGTGCAGGATGAGACCACTCCTATATGATTTTTCTGTAGTGTGATTGCTATTCAATTTGATTCCAAAGTTCTTACTGTAGCTTTATGTGAAGGGAAGTTACTGAAGGATGTTGCCAAAAAGGTGGTGGAGTTCCTGAAAAATATCTACAGTACTGCAGCTGGTGAAGAAAACTGCTACTCACATCAGCACCTTTACCATTTGCCTGGCTCACATAAGAGTGGTCATTAAGTCACTCCATAGGCTACCCATACACTCCTGAATTAAATTTAAGGCCTAAACAATTATTCATAGAGTTGTCTGTCACAGCAGTCCCACATTACTATCCAGCAAGTGTCCTTTCCTTATCTCTCCTGCACACCCCATTCATCCTCGCAAAATCACCATAGCGTCCCAAAGTTTCACACAGTCACCTATGGAAATAGAGCCTTTTCAATTCCCACAGCCATGTTGTGGAATTATGTTCCTTTCATATTAGGAGCTGAAACAAACCTTCTCCATGTGTAAAATCTGTTCAAAAGTGGCTATTCTATTACTAATCAGGACCTCCCCCTCCTCTCAGGACCTTTGGTTTACAAAAACGAAGTGTAACAAAACAAAGATGAAAATATTGAAGGCTCTGTTTCAACAATGTGAGTTATTCAGTTGCTGGTTGATTGGGGTGTTAGCCCTGGTCAAGCAACAGCCACAATCCCTGTTAGGGTGAACCACAAAAGTCTCTAAATTACCTTTGCTTAACCTTCAGTGGGGCAAGGCTGTAGGCGGTGTCCGAGGTGGGAGCATTGTCGTCGGGGAGCCGCTGGGCGAATTTGCGGTGAAGATTTCTACGTTCAGACATAGTCTCATTTTTGGAAGTCAGACTTCTCCAGTGGGATGAGGCAGGTGGCTGTAGCTGACTAGAGTTCCAGGAGGCGGATACCTCTTTAGTGAAGGACTGCTGAACAGGATTTTCTGCTGTGGACAAGAACGTAGTGGGAGCTGCCGTCAAGTCAGGCCTACCGGTGATGCACCTTGGGCGACCAGGCGAGCAGGTTGGTCACGGTCTTCCCACAGTTCCCAGAGCAGTTTTTAGCCCAAACTTTTCAAAGTCCCAGGTTTTGGATTTTGGCTATCTGGGCACCTTTAGCACCACCAGCAAAGGTCCAGGACTGGAGGGGCACCACTTGGGTGCTAGGACTCACTTCAGGCTGGGTCCAGGTGTGGGTTCAAGTTGGTGGGAGCCTGTTATATCCCTGTGCTTCTGAACAGGAGGCCAGGAAACTAGCTTTTGGAGTCACTCTGGTAATTCTGGGTTTAGGTGAAGAAGCAGGGCTCAAACAGCAGGGCAGGCCTCTGGGAGTTCAAGGCAAGCTCCAGGCAGCAAATCAGTCCTTCTAGGTGCAGCAAAACAGTCTTGTGGAGTACACAGCAGGCCACAGCAGCAGGCAGTCCTCTGAGACTCCTTCTGCAGGTCCGAAAATGCACTGAAGAGTGGATTTGTGGGTCCTATTTTATACCTGGTGCCTTCTTTGAAGTAGGAGAAGTTTCAAGAGGTTTCTCTTTGAAGTGCTTAGATTTTCCTGTCCCCCCTGCCCTGACTTCAGGCTGGCTTCAGGGACAATGCAGTGTTGACAAGCCCTTTGTGTGAAGACATAGTACAGGCTATTTAAGTTGCAAGTGGGGCTATCCCCAGATCTGCCTTCCCATCCTGTAGGAAAGTGGGTTTCTGTTGTAGTAATCCCCCATGTTTTGCCAGATTTCTGATGAGCTTTGACTTGATGTGCCCTGGGTCCCTGCCAATCAGGTTCCCAGACCCTGTGTTCTTTTCCAAAACTGTACTTTTATACCACCAATACGCACCTCTCTGGCCAAATGTAAGTCCCTTGTAAAAGGTACCATGGGTAACAAGGGCACTGTGATCAGGGAAGGCCTCTAAGGGCTGCAGCACATATTGTGCCACCCTTAGAGGTCCTGTACCTTAACACACACACACTGCCATGGCAGGCTGCATGCTTTGGTGCAGAGAAAAGTGAAGAGTGGACATGGCACACATACCTGTGTGCCATGCCTGCAACCCACTGACTATGGTATAGGCAAGACACCCCTTTAGCTGGGTGCACTATACCACTGGTGAGGGTACAGTTGTATGAGCACAGTAACCCTACAGTGTCTAAGTCCATTCTTAGACATTGTAATGCAGTAAAGCCATAAAGAGTATATGGTGTGGGAGTTTGTCTTTACGAACTCCACAGCTGGAAAGTTTGGTAGCAAACATCTCAGCATTATAAACTCACACTGATGCCAGTGTGAGACTTTTTATACAATGCACTCAGAGGGCATCTTAGAGATGCCCCCTAAAAAATGACCAGCCTCTGGTGGGTTCCCTGACTGGTAAACACCAGCCTGCCACCACAAGACATGTTTCTGGACCCCTGGGGTGGGAGCCTTTGCTCACTGGGCCCAGAAACAAAGCCTTTCCTGGGCGGAGGTGGTCACACTTCCCCTAGGTCAGGAAGAGCCATCTGTGGCAGGGGAGCTTCAAAGGCCTTGCCACCTTTGTATCATAGCCCCCAGCATCTCCTGCTATCAGGAGGAGGCCCCCTTCCTGTCTCACCCCCTTTTCAATGGGAAGACAGGCCCTCTCCAATCAGTGTTAGGGATTGTGCCCACTTCCCCACATGGGGTGAGCACACTAAGGGTGTATTCACCGTATGGTCAGTAGCCCATTAGCTACTGACCTAGAGACCCCTAAAATGCCCCCTAAATACAGTATTTAGGGGGCAGCCCTGAACCCAGAAGGAGATTCCTGCAACCTATGAAGAAGGAGGATGAAAGAAGATGCACAGCAGAGGAGACTGCAGAGAACTCACTTGGCCCCAGTCCCACCAGCCCGTCTGCAGTTTCCACAGATTCTGCGCCAAAAGTCGCCTTTTCCTGCAGCCAGCAACCTCCAGAACCCCTAGGAGGACTGACTGCCTTCAACAAAAACCGGATCTCCTGTGAACAGCAGCTCTGTTCAGAAGAATCTCCAAAGAAAGACTCCGAGCCTGCTGAAGACAAAGAAACCGGACGCCTTGAACCACCAGTGCGCCTGTCGCCTAGCCCAAGCCCGAGTGGCCCACCTGTCCCAGCGAATTCCCCCAGCACTCCAGAGTTCTAATCCACTGTGGGTTGACCCCTCCAGGACTCCCCGACATCACCTGCAGCCTCTGCACGGAGACCTCCCCAACCTCGAGTGGCCCGGTAAGGTGACATCTGACATCAAAAGGCACCCCTGCATCCAGCCACCCTGCGCCCTGGAGAAGAAGACCTGAGGTGCCCCTAAGTCCCTGAGCCCACCAACTTACCTGCTCAGCTCTTGGTTCCTCCCGGAACACTTCCTGGCCTGAGCCTGCAGCCAAAACCCAAAACCGGCAACTCCCATTGAAAACAACAGGGCAGCCAATGCCAAATCAACACGCTGCACCCGGCCGCCCCTGTGCCACTGTGGGTGCACCTTGTGTGCTAAATCGGATCCCCCTTTGCACTCAGCTTACCTCTAGGAGCTTTGCTCCCACATTCAAGTGGCGTGCCTGTGAGCAGCCACCAACCGGAGGCCCCCTATCCCCCACTCGATAACATTGGCCTCAGCACACTGCACCCGGCTGCCCTAGTGTCGCTGAGGGTGCTGTTTGAGTGCATCCTTGACTCTGGTTGTAACACCAGAAAATCTACTCCAAAGACCGATTGCTCACCTTAAAACCGATAACCTGATTTTCTCCCATAGGACTGCATTGCCTGCTTTTCTGTGAAAAAAGTGTGGCATTGAAAAGTGTATGAAAATCTAATAAACTGTTTTAAGAAAAACTATTTACTTACTTTTTACCCGGTATAGGTCCTAGTGTGATATCTAGGCAGATCACACTAAGTAGAAAAATCTATTCTGAAAAGTAATCAAAAGAAATTACAACTGTATTTGCACATTTGTACAAACCTGTAAGAAAAATCTCTATTCTTCCAGCTTCCTTTTTAACAATCTATCTTGAAAAGTACAATGATATTTATCTGTACCAAGTCCTGCTTGGTTCTAAAATAAAATACACCTAACATATTTTTATACAAAACAATTGGTCAGAGTTCAGTCTTTGAGTGTGTGAAATCATTTCTTGCCTGGGTGTGTACAATAAATGCTTAACACAACCCTCTGATAAAGCCTTACTGCTCGCCCACACTACCACAAATATAGAGTAAGGTATTATCTACTTTTACCACTGTAAGCCTTTGGGGATCCACTGGACTCTGTGAACATCATACCTTACTTCTGTATAGTATATACAGATCCAGCTTCATACACATCCTACCAGCAGATGGCCCATTCTGGCCCACCTAATCTCTCTATTGTGTGACTGGGTGGAATTCACAAAGCTTAACTGTCAACTACACCCAGTCATGTGACTGCAGGCACCAAATAGGAAAGGGAATTTTAAAAATTGAATTTTAAAATCAGGCAGGCTGAAAAAGGTTCTACCTCATTGAATAGCAACAGGATGAGGTCTGAGTGAAGCAGTTGACTTTTGTTAGGAAAGCTCCAAGAGGATGATATGTGAATCTTGTGCCCATAGAAGGTCCCTTGTCACAGGATAATTTTTTCGCCTTCAAATATTCCCACCTTGGAACGATGTTCGGAGAGGCCAAAGAGGGTTCCACGAGGCCTGATACGTCTCTGCAAAGTCCCTCTAAATAGAATTTGCTGCTGCAGAAAAGCTCTGAGTGGGAGCAAACTGGATCTTTGGCCCAGTGGCAAAGCACCTTTGCCAGATTGGCTTGGCAGTTTGGTCCCGGTCCTCTAGAGGTCTTTGGAGCCAAAAAGTTTCCAAGTCCCAGGTTTTGGGAAAATCTTTGGAGGAGTACACTTTAATATTATCCAGGAGTCCAGAAACTTGGGGGAAGCTCTTGGTGCACAATCCTCTAGCAGAGGCCAGAATCAGATTCCAAAGCAGGTCCAGTTGGAACTGGTCAGCTGGGAAATTGAAGGGAGTGTCTTTTGTAGCTAGTTGTGTCCCTTTAGTCTAAACTGGAGTTCAACCTTATGACCCTTGGCGTCTAGTGCTTTGTCCTGGGTACAAGAGGGAGAACAGGTTCAATATTCTAGGCTCTTCTCAGGTCACAGACAGTTGGTCCAGTCCTTGTGTGATCTTCCACAGATCCAGAAAGTGTTCTGTGGAGAGTACTATGCTTGGAACATTTATGCCTGGCCCCTGCCTGTGGATGGGAAACTCTTGGACACTCCCAAAACAATGGGACAAAAGTGACCATACTCACTTTTGCAGCGTCTCTTGTTTGCCCCATTACAAGCAATCCTACAGCAAGATGACAGAAACATTCTTCCTCTGTGCCTACCCTAGAGCTGTGGCCAGAAAAATGAGCAGCCCCTCATTTGTGCTCATTCAAAACAGGTTCTGGAGCAGCTCCTCTCCCACTGAGAGTGGTACCTGGCTAACAAAAGGGACAAGGGAGGGGAAGGCCCATGTATTAGCTACAGTTGATTGTGAAAGAGGAGGCCTCCTCTAAGTTAATTCGGTTTCTCTCCACCAAAGTCCTTTGTCTCAGTTCTGGGATCACATTTTCACCTTATCCAGGGGGCTATTCAACTCCTGGTTGATAGCTGTACCGCATGCAAATGGGCCTCTAAGTGCTTTAGGGAGGGAAAAGGTAACTTTCTAAAAGTACCTTTTCCATAATATTTATTACAAATCAAAAAGTCGAAAATTAATTATGTATATGGGTTCTAGATGGAGATAATATTAAATTTAATTTGGATCCCGATGCTTTCCCATCAAATAGCCAAATTTGCTGCTGTGAAACTAGCTTTTAGGGCCTTTTCACAGTAAGGAAATGTCTAACATTAAACGTTTACATGGATTACTGTTAAATACCATGCACCCTGCCTTATGGGCATAAAGTCTAGCGTGAGGGTGACTTATTTATATTTAAAAGGAAGGTTTGTCCTGTCAAAAGGGGTTGATTGATCGTATTTGCTGTTTAAACCTATACAGGCAGGTTACAGACGGCAGGCCTGCAGTCATGTGTACACTGTCACTGAACAATGGATGGCGCAGGGGGTGCTCCAGTCAACTTGCGACATTTAACTTACAGGCCATGTGTACATTCCTATACCATTTACTAGAGACTTAAAAGTAATTTAAATATGCCAATCTGGAGTATGCTGTTTTTTAGCGGGGTAGAGTGCACCGAGTTATAAAGTTAGTAAAAACAGTCAAGCCAAAAATCTGGAAATACACCACGTTTAAGATGGCCATTTCCAATTATGCAAATTCAATTCTCAGAGGGAGTCAGCAGGGGTTAAAGTATGAGAGGTAGTTTAAGTTGAGTTAACATAAAATCTTTCTAAATTATTGTAAGATTATTTTGTCAAAGACAGCTAACAAAGTTTTACATGAATATTATTATGCATAGTATTATAATATTTAGTGAAGTAGCAAGTATTTGGAATCTTAATTTTATTTCCACAGTGTTTTTCTTATTTAGTGCAAAAACAACAAGGTTTCATTTTTAGAATATTACAAAATTTGACGTGCCCACCACTAGGCATTTCAGTTGGAGTGGGTTCGTACAACCACTAAAGAGTAAAATAGTGCTGTACTCCAGATTGACCAACAAAAGCAATATATCTCACAAATGTTCATTGTGGATATTCAGAAAAATATACAAATTCAAAAAAGGTTCCTCATATTTTTTGTACCTGTATTTTGGACGCACACTGATGATTAAGGCCAACAGATGTTTCCTCAGCTCTCATGTACATCAGTTTAAATTCATATACGTCTGTTTAAGTGGGCAAAACTATTCCCCACAATAGAACCACACTGCTATGAGAGTGAAGTTCAATGTTAGATGGTAGATGATAGAATTGTTTACACCTTGCAAAGAAATATTAGAGCGACGAAACACACAACTATGCACTCCCACACAGGTGATCCCAATATATCCTGTGGTATACTTCCAACCTAAACAATCTAGGCTTGTTGTGTAATTTTGTTCTTTGCTGACATAGATGGTGCACTGTGAGCGAAGATGAATTGTAAGGTTTGAAAGGAGAGATGCCACGGGTGGTGACTATTAGCTTGAAAGAGGGGGGCTTTGATCTGAATTCTTCGTCAGTTGGGGGTGGATGAATGCCCAAAAGAATTTGCAGGATAACAATTAGAAACAGCATTGTGCATCTGGATAATATTTGGAGGTAAAACAGCAGTTAAGCTACCTATTAAGTCTAGGGAGCCACTGAACTATGTTGTAGTTTAGGGTCAAGAATAAAATCCTGATCCATGCAGTAAGAACAAGAGAAATGTCTATTAATAATGTTCTATTTAGCACTGTTCGTACCCAAGAGATCTGAAGGGAACAACTTCCTGATCTACCACCTGGGATAGTACTCTGTCTCATTTTGCTAAACACTCAACTGATTGCTCCTGGAATGTACAGAAGCCTCTAGGTCTTGTAAATGAGGAGCCCAGGGAAAATGGAAGATTAGAAGATTGCAGATAGCCCTCCAAGATGCTTAAAACCTACCCACAGTAAGATACATGCCTAACTCTGCATAGGAGGAGCTCATGTGATATGTGGGACGCGCTGATCTTCTGTGGGTCTGTTTTACTGTCCCTGCTGGTCCTGTGAGGGGGCTGTGTTCCTCTTTGAGCCTCCTGTCCCCTTGACATCTCAGGGGCACTTTCTCCTTGTGCACGTGAGCACTACCGCCGGACCACACACTCTGGTGGGACTCTAAGTCCCAGAGTGCAACGTGTGTCTCTTGCCCACAGCCAGCTGAGAGGGAGGAGTCAGCTGAGCCCTTATCAGCGCTGGAGAGACCCCGCGGCGTGGGACGCGCTGATCTTCTGTGGGGCTGTTTCACCGTCCCTGCTGGTCCTGTGAGGGGGCTGTGTTCCTCTTTGAGCCTCCTGTCCCCTTGACATCTCAGGGTCACTTTCTCCTTGTGCACGTGAGCACTACCGCCGGGACACACACTCTGGTGGGACTCTAAGTCCCAGAATGCAACGCGTGTCTTCCGCCCACAGCCAGCTGAGAGGGAGGAGTCAGCTGAGCCCTTCTCAGCGCTGGAGAGACCCCGCGGCGTGGGACGTGCACGGGCTGCGCCCGGGCAAAGCCCGGGCCAAGAGCAGGCGCGTCCTGCGCCCGTCATCACCAGGAAGAGGCAGGGCAGGACCACCCCCCCTTGCAGAACTCACCATTATCCATCTTGTTTCAAAGTCAGTGAGTAAGCCTTCCAATACTACTTCCTCCTCCTTGGACTCTGCGCCAAAGTGGCAGAGACAATAATAAGCAGCTATGACCCATTGCCGTGTGACTGCGACTGTGATAGTCAATTATAACATTGTTCTACCTATTGCGCAGACTGCAGCTGGACAGGTCAACAAAGCTACCAAATCCTGGGACTTGGCGAGGCCACGAACGATTAGGGGGTTGTTTTTGACACTGACTAATGCTTTAATTGTGGTGTTGGGTGTCTTTTTTTTGCTCAAACTCAGGCTAAAACTGTGGGTATTAATTGAGTGACAGGTGGAGATAAAATGGGAAAAAGGGTAGGACTAAGTAGAAATAAAATCACTAGCGCTTCCTCACTTCCCCCAACATCAATAGACAAAATGCTACAGAGGGCCATTGGGGTGGTGAACACTGAAATTGAGCTAACGGAACGGCGGCTGTCACTCACCCCTGACATATTCATTCAAGCGCCGGATCCATCCACACCGACAAGCACGACTCAATCACAGTCAGTTGAGCCCATCATTTCACCCCCACGGGATGTCCCACCAAAGAAAGCATTGTGCAAGGGTAGAACATGCACAAACAACCCCAAGAATGGTAAACGCAAACTAACAACTGACGTCGGACCTAGGAAAAAAAAATTCTGTAAGGGCACCACAGCTGACCATGAGGGGGGCACTGAGCAAGAACACAATTGGGATAGCCCTCAATCTGTCAGTGTAGATATGACTCATCCACCGTGGGCATGGAATTTGATGGCAGTACTACATGACAATTTGAGAACCACTATCAAAGAAGAACTAGCCCCGCTAATTAGTCGACTAGATAAATTGGAGAAAACATTGGCAGCAGGGGATGAAGGGCCATTAGCACGACACAATCATTCTTCCAACAAAGTGAGAGGAGGGACTGAAATAGGTTGCCAGGCGGATATCTCAATCACAACACACTCATCTGGGGGGGGAAGGGGGGGGTGTACCACTGAGGGTCCTTCTACTAGCCAAGAGACAGGGGAAGTAAACACCAGCAAGGAGAAGAGAAATAGGATTGTTAGTCAAGAGCCTAGTGTTGAAACCGCACCCCCTGCTGATAGAAATAGTGATAAATCTGTCCCCCCAGTCATGGATGCTACTAGAAAAAAGAGCAGGCAACCAGAGCAAGGCCATAATGTAGAGAGGAATGTGTTTGTTGAAACCCACTTGCCCAATATAAATCTTCCCCCGGCGTGTGCCCCATATGTAGTTATATTGACAGGAACCCCACCTATCGCACCCAACGCAAAGGAAACCCAACTCGAACTTAGAAATAAATGCCTGTTTTGGCTTGCAAGATATAAACACTTTGAGCATGACAGAGCTGGGGAGATCATAATGGTCCGAAGAGTAGGGTGGTTGGGAAATTGCCGGAAAACAGATACAGGGGAGTGTGTTGTCATTAATTTTAAAAATCCTAACACTGTCAGAAACCTACTGAACACTACCATTAATTGCCACAACGTACCAACAGGAATTAGACTCCGTCCCTTAGATTTCTTTTATCCTCAACATCAAACAACCCCAAGAGACAGTGTAATACCTGCAACTCAAACGATGGGACCAGGGACTCCAATGGAGAGAAGCTGGGACATATTCAATAGGCACCCCCAATTTAATATCCCGGTGAATAATAGATTTGAAAGTCTGGAGGAGGTAGACTGACTGGGGGAGGGGCCCCCGGTTGGGGATAATCCTAAAATATTGTAGCAGGCCCAAGGGGCAGAAGTAGAGCTTAGTGGGAGTCGACTACTTGGGGGTAGTAGCTCGGACAATGCCCAGCGGATCAGCCCACTAAGAGTCAGGACTCAATTGAGTAGGGTCGCTGATGCCTCACCCTCACTTCCTCTGATGGGTATAAACAGAGAAGGTGAACCTGGCGGGGTACCCATCAGTCATCTCGGGGTCCAACCAGGTGATCTTCCGCCCCCCGTGCCACTGCCTTTGAGGTACCGAGTGGGATAAGAGCACAGGGTGGCGGTTTGCGGATCTTGTCCTGGAACCTGGCAGGACTCAAAAACAAACTGCCCTGCCCTGAATGGGGGCGTTTTGTGGATAACCAGGATATCTGTATATTTCAAGAGACCTGGGTGAGGGAAGAATTCCAGAGGCTGGGTTTTGCATCTTTCAACATCATGGCCACTGCGAGGGGGAGGGGGAGACCGTCCGGTGGATTAACTATTTGTGTAGGTATACACCTTGGCTGTAGAGCCGAGCAGATGACATCTCCCACTAACGATATTCAATGTGTCTTGTTGACTTTTCCCACAAAGACAAAAATAGCCTTAATTAATGTGTACTCTAGACCCGTGAGCTACAGACAGGAATCTGTCGTCATAGACCACTTGGGGCGTTTTATACTAACCTTGGACCCAGCGATTTTGTTGATCGTAGGAGGTGACTTCAATTGTCAATTTGAGCCACTTACCGATCCAAATCTCTCTGCGCCCACAGAAGAAGATCTGCATTGGTCGATACCTGACCCGCAGATCACTCCGATCAAAGTATGGTCTCCATTGGCACTGCAACTCCACTCACTTACTTTGGCCCTCTCATTGAGGGCATGTAATGGGAGGACTAAATCCGACCAGCCGGGCCAGTTCACATTTAACAGAGAAGGGCAGGCCTCCTTGCTTGACTATATCCTGGTGGAAACCAGATCCTGGGAAAAGGTCTCCAACTTCTTTGTTGGGCAGAGACAGGACAGTGACCACAATGCCCTGATAGTGATTCTAAAAACAGGGAACCTGGGTATGTCCAACCCGTCATCCCTTACTACAACTGAGACCAACGCATTAACGTTATCTAATAACAGAAGGAGAGTTAGATGGAGCCACATCCAGCATTCTCCCTCAAAGCTGGCTAAAGTATACCAGCTAGCATTACCTCTGTTAACTGAAATGTGGGAGATAGGACAGGCGGAGGTTCATACACGGGGTAGAGACAAGGCATGCAAAATACACGAGGAGTTAATTGAAAAATTGGTTGATGTATTCTAACCGGTGTTGCAACTGAGGGAAAACAAACGTCCCAAATGCTCCTGGTTTAACACTAATTGTCGTAAAGCCAAACAGGATTTACTGGATGTGGTGAAGGCGAAGGACAGGCTACAAATTAAACTTGCCAGGGCCAGGTATAAAGGGATAATCCAGCAGGAAAAGAAAAATTGGGAATTAGATAGGTGGGAAGCCCTTAGGACAGCCCTGAACGACAAAGATTTGAAATCATTCTGGGCAATAGTAAGTTCAGGGGACAGGGAAGGACGACCTGCCATAGAGCCTAACATAGCGCCCAAAGTTTGGGAGACGCATTTTGGGTCACTGTATGACTGGGAGGATGGAGTAGATGTTACCATTGGCTCTCAGAGCTCACCCTTGGAGTTCCAACAGGAGGGGATGTGGGAGATCACCATGACTGAAGTGGGAAGTGCTATCAACAATCTGCATTGTAACAAAGCGCCAGGTCTAGATAAACTTCCAGGGGACCTTTTCCGGATGGAACCCAAAATTTGAGTCCCCTATCTGTGTGCCCTATTTAATGCTATCATGAAGGGCATGGATCCCCCCGACACCTGGCGCAGGGCAGAGATAGTTCCCATATTTAAAAAAGGTTGCCCTCTCCTACCCTCAAATTATAGACCCATCAGTTCGGACAAAACGGAGGTCCTCATTCTCGGCCCCACCCCCTCAGCCTGGGATGACTCCTGGTGGTCGACTGCACTGGGAGCAGCACCGACACCCACCGACCACGCACGCAACTTGGGGTTCATCCTCGACGCAACACTCTCCATGACCAAGCAAGTCAACGCTGTCTCATCCTCCTGCTTCAACACCCTCCGCATGCTCCGCAAGATCTACAGATGGATCCCCACCGAAACAAGAAGAACGGTCACCCAGGCCCTCGTCAGCAGCAGGCTGGACTACGGAAACGCCCTCTATGCAGGAGCCTCGGCCAAACTCCTGAAACGTCTACAACGCATACAGATTGCCTCTGCACGTCTGATCCTCGACATCCCCCGCCACAGCCACATCACACCCCACCTGAGAGACCTGCACTGGCTTCCCATCAACAAGAGGATCACCTTCAAGCTCCTTACCCACGCACACAAGGCACTCCACAACACCGGACCAGCATACCTCAACAGACGTCTCACCTTCTACACCCCGAACCGCCAGCTCCGCTCCGCCGACCTCACCCTCGCCACCTTACTCCGCATCCGAAGAGCGACCACCGGCGGCAGATCGTTCCCCCACCTCGCCGCCAAGACCTGGAACACCCTCCCCATCCTCCTACGGCAGACTCAGGACCTACTGACCTTCAGGAGGCTACTCAAGACCTGGCTTTTCGAGCAGTAGCAGCACCCCCTCCCCTCCCCCCCCCCAGCACCCTGAGACCCTCACGGGTGAGTAGTGCGCTTTACAAATTTCTTGATTGATTGATTGATTGATCAGTTTAATTGACATCTCCCAAAAACTGATGGGACGGGTCCTTTTGGACAGCTTACAGGGTTGGATCGAGGAGGAGGAGATCCTAAGTCCCTATCAGGCCGGCTTCAGAACAAATATGTCAACCGTAGACCAGATTTTCAGACTTCAACTACTATACTGGAAAACGGTGACTATAGAGGGTGGCAGCCTTTATCTCCTATTTGTTGATCTGAAGTCGGCCTTCGATCTTGTTCCCAGGGAGAAACTCTGGAAAGTACTAAGCGATCTTGGGATACCACTTTACCTCCTCAATGTGCTAGTGAGGCTTCATTCAGGGAACTATGCACAAGTAAGATGTGAAAAACACGGGGAACTTTCTGCTCATTTCCCCGTCAAAAAGGGCGTACGCCAGGGATGCGTCCTTGCCCTTACTCTATTCTGTCTCTTTATCAATGGGCTCATAGACTACCTTAATAACATCAAGGATAATGACGCCCCTAAGCTAGTCTTGGGGAAGGTTCCCGCGTTGATGTTTGCGGATGATACCCTGCTACTGTCCAAATCGCCAACGGGTATACAACGCACCCTGGATGGCTTTGCGGAGTTTTGTAATATGAGGGCTTGGAGATCAATCTAACCAAGACCAAATATATGGTCTTCAATCCCCCCAAAACTACTCGCCCAAATCCTTCCTTAAATGGTACACTCTTGGAAAGGGTGAGGATATTCAAGTATTTGGGTATCACTCTATCAGAGCACTTTGAGTGGGGGTCCCAGATGGCAAAGGCAAGACTTAGGTTAACCCAGACCATGGGCGGTGTGAGAAGTTGGCCTGGTATATGCTGTCCACTAATTATAGTGGGCACCTTGCACCAGTCCAAACAACCCCTTATTGGAGATAGGTTAAAGACAACCTTATTGAAAGCTATCCTAGTGGTAGCTATGGAGAGCAGCCTTCAGGCTAAGTCTTGAAGGAATGTAAAGTAGCTTGTTTTACCAGTCTATAATCTCTTGAGTGATCAAATGAAAGAGCACCACACCAGGTATATATTCAAAATATATGTATTTATTGCTAAACACACCCCTCTAGTCTCTTTATGAGGCTAGAGTTCGAAGTACATAAGTTAGAAGTTATTTAAACACAGTAATAGCACAAATACACGTTTGGGCCCTAGGGGCGTACCAAACCATATACCAATAAAGTGGTATAAGAACCACGACTGAACTAGACACTAGGCCTAGAGCCTCTAGAAGTGCTTGGACCACAAGGAACCACCCAAGGTAGTGACACAGGGGACCCACGGGGGACGCGTGCAGTGTAAATACACAACCGCGATACGCCGTTGACTTCTATGGAGAAAGTCGCGATCAGGAAATTAAAGAAAAGGGACACTTAAAGGAGGACTTGGAGCAAACCCTTTGAGAGCTAGTACTTTGAAGAGTCTCTACCCACGGGAGCACCGGAGTACTCGTGTTACCTCACCCAGGGAAGCCGGGTGCATAGGTGCCTTTCGGGGTCGGGTTTCGTCGTCGATTTGAATGGCGATCTGCTGCAAAGTGCTGCTGGCGACCAAGTGGAAAGTGTCCGGGTGGATCTAAGAGTGGATCGGAGATCTGAAGAACCTGAAAGCAGAGGGGACAGAGTCTGGGTCACTAGCCAGTGACCAGGAAGGCGATGGACAGATGCCCACCGATGTCGAGTGCTTCAGGTGCGTTGACGGTCGTCTTGACTCTTCAGCCACGAGGTCCAGGAGGCGTTGTCGGCAACCAGGAGCAGGATTCGGGCTGGTACACGATGTTTGTCGAGTGCTGAGGTGTCGGCGACCAGATTGGACCCAACAAGCCTTGGCAACGGCAAGTCTCGATGAAGATGTAGATCGTCGATGGTGCAGACCAGCAAAATCTGGAGAACTCACCCAGCGAGAGTAAGTGAGGGCAGGCTTGGAGCAACCAGGATGCCAAGTAAGAAAAAGATTGGCCTTCGTTAAGGGCTACTAGCCAACGGGCTAGCGACCGTGAAGGAGCCTCGAGACGTCGCACATGGATCTGGCTCACAGGACACTCGTGGAGTGGAGGCCAGTGATCTTTGGTGCAGTTGGTGCTGGAGGCTAGGGTTACTCGGAGCCCAAAGCACGACTTCGTGGGAGACCCAGAAGAGGATGCACTTGCAAATGTGCTTGGTGTCCAGGGGTCACGGTCTCACGTCACCCACGATAGCTACGGGCCTCAGCTTTGCTGGGGACTCAGGGTAGCCTCGGGGAAGTCTGAGAATCCACCTCTGGTGATACGATGACTTCGGCATCCGACAGGAGCTTCAGAAATGCGAACCGGACAGATGCTTCTTTGGTGCCTGCCAAGCAGGGGAGTCACTCCTTGACCCCAAGGGAGATTCTTCTGTCCTCTAATCGTGAGTAGAGCGTCGAAGGTCCAGGATTCTGTTTCAGAGTTTCGTCCAGGGATAATCTAAAGTCCTAAGGACTGGGTTCCTATACTTATACTAAGTTTAGGGTTGGACTACTCTGTGGCCCCACCTATGGGTGGGTCAGGGCAGAGGGGTGGCTACACCCTTTCCCTTTGTCCAGTTCACGCCAAAGCAGGGGCTGCAAGCCCCTGATCCGGTTTGAACTGGGGTATGCACTAGGGACACCAAGTGTGCCCCCAGTGCAGGACTTCAAAGCACCCGAAAGTGCTCCCGCCCAGCCCCAATACACATTATCCTGTCTGGGGAGGTGGTCACACCTCCCTGGGACAGGAAACCTATTGTCCAGGCCTCCCCTGCCGGAGTTTCGTCCAGCAGCAGGAGGCCAGACTCGTGTCTGTGGCAGCAGCATCCATTTTGTGATGCCAGGGCTTTGGAAAGAAGTTACCGGGCTAGCCAGAGTTAACATGTCTTTCCCTCTAGAAGGGTGGAATGCTACCCCGCCGCCAGAATTGGCGGGGGGTAGTATTCCAAGATGTTTGACACCAAACACGACATGTTTAGGTGCAGCCATTCCAAAGTTAGCATTTAACGCGAGGTTATAATGCGCTTAAGAGTATATGGTCAGGCTGCACTACAAACAGCATCAGAGAAGGGTCTCCGAACGCTGCAGAGGGGCCCTGCTCATGCAGGGGCACCTTCTCACATAGGAACCATGCACTCTGCCTTTAGGATTGATAAGGCCTGCCTTAGGAGTGACTTATAGGTTTATATGTGTGTATGTATTTAGTGATATAGGTAACCTATATCACAGTAAGGAGTGCATGCACCACCTTACCCAGGCTGCAATAGCAGACCTGTGGTGTCAGTTTGGATGGCCTTCCAGGGGTGGCATAATACATGCTGCAGCCCCTGCTAGGCCTCTGAGGTACCTATGCCCTTGGTACATAGTATACCATATACTAGGGACTTATAAGGGCACTCCAGATTCCAATCAGAGATGTGCCTAAGGCACATGGAAACTTTTTACAGAGAAAGCAGATAGACTGGGGCCCTGAATAGCAGGATCCCAGTCCAACTAAGTCATAAACCAGCAAAACACCATAAAAAAAGTGGGGGCAACCATATAGTCAGATTCCACCTTCCTACATAACCCCCCCAAACGAAAGGAGATAAGGCTAACCTTGGCCAGTTGAGCCTTCATTGACTAAGTGGCCATATAAGGAAGCACCTGCACTAGCATGGTTGCCCCCTGTCTTATGGTCCACTAAGCAATCCCTCACCCTAAGGGTATGAGAGGGTCTCCACCATGGGGAATCACTACCTGTGGTGTGCTTAGGTAAAGTACAAGGCTGGTGAGGTGTCTGAGTAGGGAAGTGAGGCCCTAGGAATGTTGGTCTCAGCTTCCTCAGATCACTGGTCACCATGTATGCCTGTCTTTCCATGACTGAGTTGCACTTTGCTCTAAGGGTCAACCTTTGGCTGCCTACAGCTGGGGGTTGGGTCCCTTTGGATGGACTACTGGAGGGACATGGCAGGTTTGGAACCTTCTGGTCCCAGGTTTGCCCTTGTCTACCAGAGTCCTTCTGGGGGAGGTCCCTACATAAAGGTATGGGGGATCCCTCAGTGTGTAGAGGAATTTTCACCTGGCTAGGGCTACTAGACTGGGTGCCCCTAATCTGCTGATGGGGGTTCCTCTGGACAGGGGGCCCTGGGGGTCCACTGACCTCCCTGACCTCTGCAGCCCTGGGCTGGCTGAGGCAGGGTAGAGAGGGGCAAGTTACCTGCTCCAGACTGGGTACCACCTTGGAAGGGTCCTCTGCCATCAGGGGTGTGGCCAGGCCAGGCCTGACTACCTCTGGGGCAGTTCCTTCACTAGGGGTAGGGTCAGTTCCCTGAGGAGGCTGACCCTTACCTACTGTCTGGAGGGAAGAAGACTTTTCTTCAACCCATGTGCTCTCTTTTGGGGGAGAGTGGGCCATTCTTTCAGGCTCCATCTCTCCAAATTCTTGGGCTGGGGCTGTGGCCATTACAGCCCCACTAACCTTTACAGGGACGCCCAACATCCTAAGGTGGGTTTGGTGTTCAACTTCAGCCCAGGCTGAAATTTCCAGATCATTGCCCATCAGGCAATCTACAGGTAATGTGGGGGACACTGCCACTCTCTTTGGGCCTGTGACCCCCTCCCAGCTGAGATTGACTAGGCCATGGGGTGATCTGTTCTGACACCATCAATGTTGGTCACCTGGTATTTAAACTCAGGTAAAAGCTGGTGAGGGGGGACTAGTTTCCCTGCCACCATGGTGACACTAGCCCCTGTGTCCCTAAATGCCACAGCTTTCTGACCATTAATCATTGGCTCCAGTCTGTACCTGCCCATTGCTGTGGGACCCATGGTAAAGGTGGCAAATCCTACACCACCATCAGAGTCAGAGGAGTCTGTTGAGGGGTCCCTGTCTGAACCAGGGCCCACCTCTGTTCCTGTTGCAAAAGCACCTAACTTTTTGGGTGCACTACTCCGAACTGGAGGATTACTACTGGTAGTACCAGGAGGGGGGTAGTAGTTGCTGGGGAACATTTTCTTTATTGCCAATCCTGGGGCAACTGGGATCAGATTTCCAGTGCCCAGGCTTTTTACAGACATGGCAATATGGTTTCTTTTCAGGAGAGGAAGGAGTTTGGGACTCACCCCCAGAAGAGGAATTTTGGGGCCCTGTAGTGGACTTATCCTTAGATTTATCCCCACCTTTCTCTTGAGACTTAGTAGAATCTTTCTTCTGGTCACCACCCTGATTTTTAGTTTTTACTCTGGTTCTGACCCATTTGTCTGCCTTCTTTCCCAATTCTTGGGGAGAGGTCAGATCAGAGTCCACCAGATACTGGTGCAAAAGCTGGTTTTGACAATTATTAAGGATCTGCTCCCTCATAATTAAATTGTACAATCCTAAAAAGTCATGCACTTTGTTGCCATGTATCCAACCTTCCAGAGCCTTAGTAGCACAGTCTACAAAATCAACCCAGTCTTGAGTCTGAGCTTTTTGGGTGTCTCTGAACTTCAACCTATACTGTTCAGTGGTTAGGCCAAACCCATCTATCAGAGCACTCTTCAAGACTGTGTAATTGTCAGCATCCTCTTCTCTTACAGTGAGGAGCTTGTCTCTACCTTTGTCTGCAAAGGAGAGCCACAAGATTGCTGCCCACTGCTGCTGGGGGACCTTCTGAACTTTACATGCCCTCTCCAGTGCAGTTATCCATTTGTGGATGTCATCCCCACTCTGGTAGGGAGGGACAATCTTGTTTAGGTTTCTATGGTCATAAGACCTTTCCCTATCTTTAGGGATATTGCTGCCACCATGGGACTCTAGTCCCAACTTTTTCTCTCTCTAAAGAGATCTAGGGACTCCCTGTGTAAGGCTACTTGCTTCCTTCTGAGTTCAAGCTGAGCTTCCTCATACTGAATCAGCCTCTTTCTTCTCTCATGAGAGGATTCCCTCCTATGAGATGAGACAGAGCTCCCTATTGAGGTGCCAGAGTGGTTAGACTCCTGAGAAGGAGATCTAGACTTTCTGGGCACACTCATAATCCTTCCTGGGGGGACAAAGAGGGCATCATCCTGATCATCCTCTTCATCTTCCACAGGAGGGATTGGGTTATCCAGGTCAGGGTCATTGTCACCCTCCTGGCCAGTTTCAGAGGGGGCTGGGGGTATTGGTACCCCTGGTCCCTTCCTCTTCTTCTGCCCCACCCTCAGCTCCTACCCCATCAGTCCCCAAGGGCTTACTAAGGTCATAAGCCACCAACAACTCTTTAAGGTGTTGGGTGGTGGGACTTTGGCCTGTCCTTATTTTTCTCAAGTTACATAATGCTCTCAATTCCAAGAATGGGAGTGTATCATACTTGGAGGGTGGAAGCTCAGTGGCTTCCTGCAAGGATTCTTTAGATCCTACCCTTAAAGACATTACTAGTGTGGTGTGGTGTATGCACTACCTACTCTAGTGTGGCCTACTAAACTCTCTTGAGTTGTAGAAAGGGTTGTGCTATCCCTTAACACACAACTCTAAGTTCAGTAGAACTTACTGTATTCTAAGCTTAAATTATATGTACCTTAGGTACCTTTAGTGGTTTTCAGTTGATCAATTCAATTGAGATTATCTGGTAAAACAATAGCAAGCTGGAATCCCACACGCTGCACACCAATGTGAGAAGTTGGCCTGGTATATGCTGTCCACTAATTATAGTGGGCACCTTGCACCAGTCCAAACAACCCCTTATTGGAGATAGGTTAAAGACAACCTTATTGAAAGCTATCCTAGTGGTAGCTATGGAGAGCAGCCTTCAGGCTAAGTCTTGAAGGAATGTAAAGCAGCTTGTTTTACCAGTCTATAATCTCTTGAGTGATCAAATGAAAGAGCACCACACCAGGTATATATTCAAAATATATGTATTTATTGCTAAACACACCCCTCTAGTCTCTTTATGAGGCTAGAGTTCGAAATACATAAGTTAGAAGTTATTTAAACACAGTAATAGCACAAATACACGTTTGGGCCCTAGGGGCGTACCAAACCATATACCAATAAAGTGGTATAAGAACCACGACTGAACTAGACACTTGGCCTAGAGCCTCTAGAAGTGCTTGGACCACAAGAGTATATGGTCAGGCTGCACTACAAACAGCATCAGAGAAGGGTCTCCGAACGCTGCAGAGGGGCCCTGCTCATGCAGGGGCACCCTCTCACATAGGAACCATGCACTCTGCCTTTAGGATTGATAAGGCCTGCCTTAGGAGTGACTTATAGGTTTATATGTGTGTATGTATTTAGTGATATAGGTAACCTATATCACAGTAAGGGGTGCATGCACCTCCTTACCCAGGCTGCAATAGCAGACCTGTGGTGTCAGTTTGGATGGCCTTCCAGGGGTGGCATAATACATGCTGCAGCCCCTGGTAGGCCTCTGAGGTACCTATGCCCTTGGTACATAGTATACCATATACTAGGGACTTATAAGGGCACTCCAGATTCCAATCAGAGATGTGCCTAAGGCACATGGAAACCTTTTTACAGAGAAAGCAGATAGACTGGGGCCCTGAATAGCAGGATCCCAGTCCAACTAAGTCATAAACCAGCAAAACACCATAAAAAAGTGGGGGCAACCATATAGTCAGATTCCACCTTCCTACAGGCGGGATTATGAAATTGCACAGAACCTCTACATTCAAGCCAGCTGCCTCTGTGGTGGAAATATATAAAACTCAAGCAAAGGGGCCACTCTATATGGGGCGGAACTGTGGGGGCATTGTTCTTCTTCTAATCTCATGAAAGTGGAGAACAATTTCATGAGGTAGCTATTGGGCCTTCCTCGTAGCTCCCCCGTAGTTCCTCTTCGTATGGACTTGGGCATGAGGCACATTGACGAAGAGATTGCCCTTAGGCCTATTACATTCTGGCGCCGGGTGTGGGTGACCCCGGAGTTGTCCCTCTATAAAGCCGAGCTTAAGGAGATCCTGTCCATTTCAATTACTAAGAAAATACCGTGGTTTAGCCACAAAA
Source organism: Calotriton arnoldi (assembly GCA_963921515.1). Classification (NCBI taxonomy): domain Eukaryota; kingdom Metazoa; phylum Chordata; class Amphibia; order Caudata; family Salamandridae; genus Calotriton; species Calotriton arnoldi. The sequence continues at coordinate 160,480 of CAWUFW010001531.1, read as the reverse complement.
GGGATCTCTTTGTGAGGCTAGGCAGGAAGGACCTCTGGAAAACCCCTGAGACATCATGTCTACTGACATCCAGGCTGGATCTAGTGCAACACTATAGGCAATTTAACTTAATGTCCCTACAGGAAAGTTCTTGTGGCGGTCGGATGACAGCAGAGTTCCTTCAAGTAAAGGATGTATATAGAAAAGAACATTTCCTGGATGTGCTCTATCCTCCACTGGCCAGGAAATTGTATATGCAATTTAGACTAGGGAACCTGCCATTAATGAGTCTTACTAGCAAATGGGCCACAGAGAACATGGGAGATTGTCCTGCGTGTAATTACAGGGTAGAGTCTGAAATCCATGTATTGTTTTTCTGCCCTGCATACCACCTGCCGCGCAAACGCTGGTTAATTCAAATTTGTAGAAACCTAGGGTTTGGGCGTTGCTCTGAGGCCTATAGAGTCTTAAAATACGATACCAATCCTCCAATCGTATTTGCTGTATCACGTTTTTTAAACACTATGTGGCATATGCAGCGGGGCTTCCTAAAGTAACATTCTGGGATGTACCATGTAATGAAATTGTAAAAGATGATATCAGGGTTCATCAAATAGGGAACCTTCTCTTAGTTTTCTGTTTTATTATTGTTTTTAATTGTGAACATTTTGTCTGTCATTATCCTACATGGTTGCTTTTTAATGGATTTTAAGATAATTGGAGGATGCCATTTTATAATCTGCATGATTGTAGATATACGATTGTGAGTGTACATATTTTTTATCTTTTTTAATGCTTGTTGTGTTTTTTGTAATGATGCACTTTTATGGTCCTAGTGGCTGAAATAAAGTTTTTTGACTGACTGACTGATATCTCAGTGGTCAAATGGTTTACCAGAACTTTGCAGTTGTATATTTAGCCTTTCTTAAGAGTCCTGCCTCATGCAGAATTCAAAGTTCATAAAACCATTATCTGCGAGATTTCTTTCAGGAGTATCCCACAACCGCTCTTCAAAAGGTCATGGGAGTGAGATGAAGACAAAGCACTTGTCAGGAAAAGACACAACTTCACTAGGTCTCCAAAGGGTGTACATTTTTACTTTTCACAAACCCTCTACACCTAAGACTACTACACAGCTTATATGACCCTGACAAACCCTAATAGTATAGTAGCCTTTAGACAAACTCAACTGGAGATGAGTGACAGCCATATATACAAGTAAATCAAAAGGTACTTTTGTTCATCCTGTGTGCCCTGTCTTTGCTACAAATATGCAGTACTTAACATTTTTGCAAACTGTAACGTTGATTTCAAACGACTTGCATATTAACTATATACTTCATTAACTTTTGTTTTAAATATCTAAAGCTACCTTTCTTCAGTGTATCTCCATTGATTGATTTTTGAACATTTTGTGGTAGTAAGCTAATAGATTTCTTTTTGCTTACTTTATTTTATTAATTGTATTGCTTTTGAGTTGAGTTCTTACCTACTTAATTACCTCCCTCACAGCAAGCTGCAAGCTTTTGAAAATGCTCAGTTTTGCTAAATCATATTTTCACAAAGTTCAGTCAGGAAATATACGGAAATGGAATTCTTGTAGAATATGAATAATACATTTAATAAAACATATTTGTAGGAAGTGTTGTATTAGAAATGCTTCTAAGATTGCTTTTATAAAGTTCACACATTTCTGCCTTTAAGATGACCAGTCTATATAAGTAGCTTAATCTGCTTAATGTGGGAAGTGGCTCACAGGAAATTGTTGTTATTCACACCTTATTCTTCTGCAGGAGATATGACCAACTGATATTTTTCAAAAGCTTCAGAGTACCAACTTCTTCCTCTAATGTTTGCTTATCAACAAGGACCACATACCGCCTTTGAAGATAGGATGGAAATCAAAGATAAGAGTCTACCATTTCATTGCAAATGAAAGGACTTGCATTCATGGAAGGTGAGATTTTTCTTTGATCTCAAGGGCTGGAGAAAACTGGCTTTGGAAGGAGTTTGGATAGAACACGAGAAGACTCTAAGTATGATTCAGATCTGCCATTTTGAAATTTTGCAACATTGAGAACTCTAGGATGCCTTGGACTTTAAGGTCCCTAGCAGAAATAGGAACTGTGTCACACTATTGTAAAATATACATAGCGTTAGTGCAACATTAGTCTGATTTGTTTAGGGGTGCGGGAGCCCGTTAAAATGTTTCTTAGCTACTGTGTAAGGACTATGCAAAGGAATCTCAAACCTAAGTTGTCGTGGGTCTCTGGAAACAGAAAAGCTGTTCTGATGGCTAAAGGGGTTGTTTTTATGCATGTCCCACAAGAACAAAGGGGCCCTCGGTCTTCACTTGGAAAAGTCTGTTGCTGGAAAATTGTGAAACATCCAAAGGATGTCCTACTAGCAAACATGATGGATAGCGAGAGAGATAAAAAAAAGAGCGAGTTGGAGAAGGAGAGCTTCTCCAGCTGACTGAGTCCAAAGTCATGTTTTTGTGCAAAGATGCACTAGCAAGGAGATTCAGTGAAGGAAACCGGCTGGGTCATAGCCTTTCTTGTTGCTTGGCTGTTGAAGTCACAGTTCAGAGTGCATCATGTTGTAGCCATAAAAGATTAACACAAAGATACAAAACTTCAAAGCGAGGAGATGCTGAAAGTGTTTACATCATATCATGAGCCCAGGTACCCTCCTCACACTTTGGTGCAATCAATGGCTTTATGACCATATCTAGAAGACGCGGAGACGGCTTGGGTTGAGAAGGAGCATAGACTGGCTCTGAACAGGCTGATATAATTATAGAAGGTATACATGGCTATTGACAGGCTAGCTTCTGGGAAGGCCCCTGGCTCTGACACCCTAGCTGCAGAGTTTCATAAGACTTAACAAGGCCCACAGAATTTCATGTTGTATGAGAAAACCTTAGAACGTGTTGAATTCGCTCCATCCATCAAAGAAGCAATCATTATAACCCATTAAAACCCAGCAAGGAATAACTAATGTATAGATCACTGTCGCTAATCAATATAGTCAGTAAAATTATGGCACAAATATTGACCAGTAGGATAGTGCCACTTTTGTTATTGCCTGATCAGTCCAGATCCATCCACATTAGAAACAGGTTCTTTAATCTACAAAACAAATTTGCAGTGATACATTCAAATTAGATTGGACATCTTTGCATTCTCTGTGTTGTTTGAAGCATAGAAGATGTTTGACTCATGAGAATGGCTCTCACTTAGAGTAATGTTGGAAATGATGGGGGTGGGGGATCTTTCTTCCTGCAGTTAATTGCTGTACAGATAGCCAACCATCAGAGTAAAAAATAAAGGTAATATGTCATCTCCATTAATTACTGGTAAAGGTCCCTGGCAGGGATGCCCCCTCTCCTGCTCCTTTTTGCCATAGTTATGGAGGTTTTAAACCAGATTAACTTCATTCACACAGGAGTATACTATTTTCAACTCATCACCTGATAATATATGTGTATGTGCACCACATTCTATTATTCATTAAAAGTCCAGATAAAAATGTTCCCCTAGTGATTCACGAAATTATAAAATTTGGATTAGATTTAGGGATCTGTATGTCAAGTCAGAACTATTTACGGGTTCAGGCTGAAGGTCTATAGGTTTTATGATGTAATTCTTACTGATAATTATGGCCAAGTGATGAAAAAATTACCTAAACAAATAGATAAAGTACTCACTCGCAATTGTGGGTAGGATCATTATAGTACAAATCACAGTTTTACTAAAATTCTTATACCTATCTAAAGTAATACCCATTCTTCTCAAAAGGTTCTTTTTTCTTTCACTTAATTTAAGTAACTAGATGAGTGTGAGCTGTAAGCAGCCAAGGGTTTCTCACTGTATCATGTGATAGGGGAGTTCATTGCTATATTACCTGTTGACATAATGCTCAAATATGGTTTAACAAAGTCCAATTCTGATGTTGTAATTGTACCATTAGTTTTTGTGGTACATTGGTATGTATTAGTTGTTACCTTTAACTTAAAAAACATAAAAAAGAAAATTATTAAGAGAGAAAATTAGCAACAGTGACACCAGAAGTAAAAAGATAAGAGGATCATTTGAAAGATGAATAAAGAGATGTAAGGATAAATGACCAAAATGAAGAAACAAATAAGGCAAGAAGGAAGTTAGAAAGATGGATAGAAAGATAGAAAGAGGCAAAGTGAAGAAGGAGAAGGCTGAGTAAGAGAGAGGAAGGCAAGTAAACGATTACAACTGTTGCAGAAAGGCTGATGTTCATTCTTTCCCCAGCCCAGAAATTCTTGTCTTACCTCTGCTTCCACCCATGTTTTAGGAGTGGGGATATATTTGTAGTAGCTAGCAAATCTGGTTGTCCATTCATCTGGGAAGGAGGCATGTCCTGTTAGATGAATTGAGAACATCAGTTTTCACAGGCGCTCTTAGTTTTCTGTAGAACCTGAGTATGCTAAGAACCTTGTTACATCTTTAATTGTGAATGTTCATAGCACTATTTTGTATTGATTTGATAAAAAGCATGTTTTTCTGCCACAAACTGGCTTTGAATTCATTCTAAAAACTGTATTTGCATTAATGTAAAAAATGTGGATAAGAGTCTAACTTGGATTGAGAGTAGTTATTTCCACACAATCAAACAACATTTGGGGAGGGGGCAATATATATAGTTTACAAGCATCATTCACTGACTATCGTATCACTTGTGGGTTTCTCAGTATGCATACAGAGATCTGCTCATTGCGGGCTCCATAAGGAAATGGGTTGTGTCACTTTTTCACCAAGCCCATGTGTGTGAGCTCCATAGGGTTTGCATTTTAATTATAGTGTGTGGTGTGTGTGTGTGTGAGTGTGTGTGTGTGTGTCAGTGTCTCCCTCTCTCAGTTAGCAAGTCAAGTGTTCATTCTTTTCTTAGTACCACTTTATTCCTTATCCTAGTGATTATGGGCCAGACGTACGAAGCCATTTTGCAATTGCAAACTCTGCGGTTCACAAAGTCTCATTGTTTGCCACTAAACTAATTTTGCAAGTCAGAAAAGTATTTTTGACTTATAAAACTGTTATACTGACAGATACCGAAACACAATTAGGACGTGGCATTGAAGGGGAAAATTCCCTCCTAATTGTGATTTGGTATGATATGTGATATGTGTCAGTGGTTTGCTATTGCAATTGCAGTTGTAAACTACTGACCTCAAACACTGTGTCAATTAATTCGCACACTGGAGGGTGTCCCTTGAGGCAGCTTAGCCTTTGTGACTAATGTTGCCAGCCTTTGAGGGATACGTAATGATCTAGAGTACCACTGTTTACTGCCCCTCAATAATTTCCCAACCAGGAAGCTATTTTTGTTATTATAATAGACAGCAGTGGTTCCTTTCAAGAACAGAGGCTGCTTTAAAACAGGCATTTGCAATGCAATAGGTTTCGCATTTGCGAGAGTTTAAGCTATTGGCATTGTAAATGACAATACCTTTTAATTATCTGTTTTGATAATTAACACATAAATAAAAGGCATTGTCATTTACAATGCCAATAGCTCAAACTCTTGTAAATGCGAGCCCTATTTAATTTGAAAGAAGCGGCTTCCATTGTCCCGGGCTGCTTGGAAAGCGAAAGTGGCATGCTGAATGTTGCAGGGAAGCATGTCGTGCCTGCAGTAGGGTAAAATCCTTATAGAAGATAGTGCGTACAGACTAAATAAGACATGCCGTGTAACAACAGAAGGAAAAGGGCCAGTACTCATGAGAGGTTCCAAATGAAGACAAGGCGGTGGTAAGGAGGGACTAACAAGCCTATTAACAAATCAGATGCCATCATTTACGAAGTGCAATGACACAAGCCAATGAAAAATATGGGCAGAGAGTGGGTGGGGCTTCAAGCCTATACTCCAATACAGCATGCCTCGCAGAGCAGCGCATGCGCTGCCCAGGCTTGACCTAAAAAGTTTCCCTTTAGAGAATGCAAACATTATTAGGATGGCAGTTTGATGCTCTTTGCAGACCACCATCCTTGTGTTTGCAGCCAATCACACAGGGATACAAATATCGAACTGCCTAAATAATGCCCATTTGGCAGTTCATTATGCGACTGCATGTAACTAAAGATTTTGCAAGGTGACCTATCAGTGCATAGGACACATCACAAAATTAAAGACTGGTCGCAAAAAGCTGATGCTTGATTTGCAACTTTTTTTTTGTACATCTGGATCTCTGTGTTCCCTGCCTCATTGCTGATGCATCACATCACTTTTTCAGTGCATTCAATATCACAGTTTGTTCCCTGTGTTAGTGTGTCTTTGAGTCAGGGAGCTATTGCAGTCCCATCCCGTGTTCAAGTATTCCCTGCTTTAGTGTGCAATTCTCCCTGTCCCAATGTTGCACTATAATTGGCTTGCTATAATAGTCGGTGAGCTGTGGTTTGTATGCTTTCATTGCTGTGATCCCAATTCCCCAGTCACTATATTCAGTGCCCCACTGCTTGCTTGTTCTCTATTCGTACTAGAGTGGATCACTGGTTAAAGCATTCCCTTTCTCTATGTTATGCTGTATTCAGCTTGGTGTAGTTGTCCTTCTGCTCCTGTATTACTTTTGTCATGCTGTAATTGGTGTGTTGTGGTTCATGTGCTGTTATTGTGGTAGTGTTTTAGTGAGGGCAGTATTCAAGTCTGGTAGCACAGGGCTGGGTTAGTATTGTAGATTTAATGCTAGTGTTATGTTGTTACAGCGCTGCTGGTGCAGTGCTACAGTTGCACTTCTGCAGATCCATGGCCATTGTTGCAATGCTGGAGTATTTTAATTAGTGTACAACTGTGAGTATCAGTGTTGTTATGTAACTGTAGTGTTATTTTTGTAGCATTATAGTTTAATTGCTGTAAATTCAGTGTTGGGGTTGTAGTTGTAATGTTGTAGTGAAATAGTGATATACTGATGTAGTTTTGCAGGTGTAGTTATGTAGTAAGCCTTGAAGCTGTAGTGTTTAATGAAGCAGATTTGCAGTAGTAATAGTGTCATAATAGTGTTATTGATGCAGATGTAATGCATGTTTTAGCTGTGGTCATGTTGTAATAGTTGTGCTGACATAGCAGCACTGCAGTAGTGTCGTTACCATAGTGCATTAGCTCATAATGGGCACATCATTAATAGGTTTGAAGAGAAATCTGTGGCATTGGCATTCAGGTGTTTAGAGGTCCCTAAACTTTTCTTCAACTCTTAAATCAGAGGCTCTGCCAAGGTGGCAGCCATAGTGGAAGTTACAACTGGCAGCAGCATGTGAATGACCAATAACTTCAACCCTATTTCCCCAGGGGTGTGTTTGGTACTATCTTGGTTGATTCCATTCGTGTGGGAGGCCGACTGAGAGACAAAGATTATGAACCATAGAATATATGTGAATAAGCTTAAGGACAGTTTCTAGGCATTGGGTGCAGTAAGCTTCTCTTCCGTGAGATTACAGGTCTGTTTTGTGGGTCTGGATGTATTTAATAGCTCGTAGTGTGATGAATTGTGTTCCTCTTCATTAGTATGAACTAGTGCATTAACTGAAAGTACCCCGTATGTGCCTTGTCCCTTTGAATTAAATGAGAGTGCCATGATATGGCTTGGGGATATTGGGTCATAATATTCACCTAAAAACCTAGGTGATATAATGAGAGGGTTCTTTGGAAACATATAGAAAATAGTTTAACATGCAGAAGAGACCATAGAAATGTGGAGAAAGTGCACAGTTTTAATCAGTAATTCAAGCATACATTAAGTGTTACTAGAAAATAGGACTCAAAATATCAAACAAGTTTCATGATTAAATCTATGCATCATGGGGTAACAGTACAAAATGTTCTACATATTCAACAAGTAATACCGTGATCCAGTGCACAGGTGAGTAAAATGTTTAATTCCACATATGTTATCATGGCAGTGAGCTGATCGTCGGTACATTCAATCATATCCAATAAATTCTATATGTGTGGAAGATAACTGATACCAAACTTCACCAAAGATTGTTTCTGAACTTGGTTACCAATATGCTGCAAATGTGAGTCTGATCTGATTTATATATCAAACATTAAAATGTAAAGTCACATTTAATTTTACATAGCAATGCTACTAAATGAGCTCCTAGGACCTTATGCAGTCTAAACTACATACATAATATATATTCTGGCCAATTGTACAAGGATTTACAAAATAGCGACAGTTATGGCTATGTAAACAATGTGTAGAAAAACAAGGGTGAGTGAGAAGCTAAATTGAGGCTAACCCTCAGCCTCCCTTAAACTTTGTAATCGGTACACAAAAGAGGAAAAAGCCTCACGACTGATGAACTCCTTACAATAGTTCATCAGTTGTGAAACTGATATCACCATCAAACTAGGCCTTGGTAGTGAACTACACTCTGTTCGCGGAGTTTGCAGAGTTTTCTGCACTCCCCGCTCTGCAGAGCTCGCGGAGTGCAGAAAACTCCGCTCCACGTAGTGCAGCAGAGTTTTTTTCTCTGCTCGTGTTCGCCAGCGGTAAGTTGGCAATTGCGAGCTGCCACTCGGGTAGAATTTCTACTCAAGCGGCAGGAAGATCAGCGTAAACAGCAGTTTGCAGTGCACTCCCCCACTTGCGGAACTCTGCAGAGTTTTGTTTGTCACTTTGCGGAGTTCCGCATAGCAGAACTCCGTGCACTCCACCCAGGCCTGCATTAAACCCACTGACAAAGGCAGAGGGATTGTCTTACAGTTGATCACAGCCTAACGAACAGAATGACTTAGACAATTGGCAGATGAACACAACTACTTGTTGTTGATCCCACGCCCTCAATGAAATGAGAGATTCACTCTCTGGTAGAGGAGGCAGAGTGTGAGGGGTGGATCACAAAGCACGAAGGGGATTTTTTGAGAAGCACCAATTCGGCGATACCATATTTTTATACTCTGTCAAAGGTCCACATAAATTGGGACCCACCTTCGGGCATGCCAATTGTATCAGAGATAGGTTGCCTTCTGTAACCCTTGTCACAATTTTGTGACTTTTTCCTAAGGCCAATACTACAGAAGAAGGAAACCTACATAAAAGATACAACAGGCCTATTGGTCCATATCAGAAACATTGACTTTGATGACCAACAAGACCTCTGAAGGAGTTTAGATGTAGAGAGTCTTTACACCATCCTCCCCCAAGAAGAAACTCTAAAGGTCATTAATGGGGTATTCCAACGCCTAGAAATTTGGTGATGGACTGCGCACAACTTGCTCTGACAAGAAACTACTTTGAGTTTGAAGGCACCCTCTTTCTACATACCCACGGTACTTCAATGAGAAGTACCTTTGCCCCTAGTGTGGCAGGGTTTCATGTAGACAACATAGAAAAGAGGAACATCTTCCATAAGACAAACCCATATTGGAGTACATCTGTATATGGAAACAATATATAAATGACATTCTGGTGATATGGAGAGGGGACATACAGACTTCCTTCGACTTCATTACTTAGCTCAACAACCAAGATAGGAACCTTAAATTCACACATACTATCAGTAGAGAATAATTTAGATTCCTGAATGTGGATATGTTCCCAGAGGGACCCTACAGACAGATACCCATGTGAAACCTACTGCTAAGAATAGTTTGTTATGCTTTGACAGTGTTTTACCAGCGACCATTGCAGGAAAATCTTCCTTATGGCCAATTCCTTTGCCTGCGGCGGAACAACATCTGTAGAAACGACTTTAAACAATAAGCAGACCATCTGTCAGCCAAATTGAGGGCACGTAACTTACCTGGGAAAATCATTCAGAAAACAAAAAACGTGCGAGAAAGCAGAATTGAGATGCACTACTAGAAATACAAGCAAAAGAAAAAACTGAACACTCTCTGGTATGTGTCACCACATACAACATCGCCTCAGTCTGCAACAAAAATATCATTAAACGCAATTGGGGCATTCTAAACACAGGACCTAGACAGTTGGACTATCCCCTCTTTTCTAACAAAGGAACAAAAAACTTGCAGGACACACTTGTCCACACTATGCCCAGAGCCAAATTAAAATCAGAGAATACGATTCACAGTGCACTAGGCCTTCCAGGAGTAATAGGTCACTTACCCGTGTGTTCAATGCAGCGTCTGCCAACTGTCTGCACCAACAAAAGAAATTGACCTAGGCTTTCACACTCCTTGGCAATTACGAAGACATACAAACTGCAACACTAAACAGGTCATACACCTGGTAACCTGTCCAAGCAAACTCAGATATGTAGGCATAATGACTTGAAAAATAAGCACAAGAATCTCCAAATACAGGAGTAACATCAGGTGTTGACGCAATACCACCAAAATGGCAGAAAATTACATCACCGCTGGACACTCTGTAAAAGACCTTAAATGGGTCATTCTGGAACATGTCATAGCAGAGACGAGGAAACTGGAAAGAATTTAATTTGAGAAGGAATAGCGTTGGATTCATAAGTTATCCACACAGAAAAAAGGACTGAATGATGAAATCCGCTGGTGCAATGTGCTCCAATAATATTTATTGCAGCTCACTATCCAGTAGCTTACACTGATGAATACGGACTGATGTCTGACACTGTGTGTGTTTACATAGGTGTATGTTTTCACGATATTCTTCACAGCATTACTTCGTATTTTTTTTTAATCTTTCCCCTTAGTACGGGCTTTTTCCTTTTCTCCTCTCCCTTTTTGTTGTTGCCTTGCACTGCTCTCCATAGATCAACAAGACCACATATATGGTGAGATGGGACTACATTTCCCATCCCTCCCCCCACATGACCCCTTCTCCACCAATAGCTAAGCTTGGGAGTCCTTCGCCAGACTCTTTCCTTTAGGAACCAAGGGAAATTTGGAAGCAAAACTACATTTCCCAGCATTCCCACACACCAGCACTCCTCCTTTAGGGACCATGTGACTTTGGTCACATGACTTCCTCCCGCGACATAAAAGATGGCCCAATTCAGGCCAGCTATCGTCAGAGGAGTGCAGGGAGTTGAATAGGTGGAAGGGAGGATGATTTCCCTTGGTGTAATAAGTGCTTGGTGAAACAGGATAATTGAGCCCTTTCTTTAGGAACCCCCTCCCTTTTTATGAAGCAAAGGGTAAACACTGTGTTTGTTATTCTCTTAGAGTGTGATGGCATGGATCGCCCCACCCCCACTACCTGATGGAGCCTGAATTTTTAGGAATCATGTAGGTGTCATGGACATGACAAAAATTATTTGAAATACACTAGCATGTGAATGCTTAACACTACTGGCTATTATAATTTAATTGTATTAACCCTTAAGTGTGTGTGCATATGTGTGTGTGTATATATATATATATACACACAGTTTCACAAGGTTTCGCTGACTGCCAGCACGAGAACTGCGCTTCCCTGGTCTAGAAATGCCTTCCTCTATAGACCGGCGTCTCTTTTGGTGGCTGGGCACCGCGCAAGCCAATGCGGAAGCGGTGAGGACTGTATTAGCGAATCAATTTTTTATTCACTGGCCTCCTCCGACCCCGTGCTTGTGCCCATTATATAAACATAATGTGCGCTGCTTTCCATAGTGAGACATTGAGACATTGTGACAATTTGTTTCAAGATGCTAGATCCGAGATTTGCCATTTTATCTGACATGACGTGCATCAGGTGTTGACATCCTGAACTCAAGAATCAATTGTGTTCCCTCAGAGATTGGAGTGTTCATTGTGTGGTTCGAGAGGGACATTCCATAGAACAATTTCGATGTTTACATTAGTCTTGTGGTGCAATACTAGGGCTATACTTTTGAGAGGCCTACGAACCTCGTTATTTGAATGTTGCATTCAGGGGCATTATGGGGCCAGTAGTTTATTGGTGGTTACTAACGATAACTAGAGGCTGGCATTTTTGTCTACAATATACACACTTCGTGTCTTTAGCCTCTCAGCTTATATATTAGCCCCAGACTGTATTGCCATATTCCATTCAGCATGTTTAGGAGGGCGATACATATCGGGCTCTCTACCAATCTTCTTGACGCAGTGCTGCACAAAAATGGTCAGAGAGCAAGCTCGGCAGTTATGTCACCGTCAGCCTCGTCTGCATTTAAGATAAAAGTGAGCTCGTTTAAATGTTCCAAATGATGTACGCAGCGCATTATCATTTTTATTTTCACTTTTAAATGTATTTTTGTCTTACTTGGGCATTATTTCCTGAAGGGGTGAGCGCCTTATTTTGGAGTGCACTTAAACACACTGTTGTGTTTTTTAGTATTAGCCCTACCCATAGGCAGACAACATGTGTTTTTCCGTGTGCTTGTTAAGAGGCTCGAGTGTATCATTTGTGGCAATGTAGGCTATCTACGCACTACGCATATAATTTGCACTAAAATACGTTGCATTTCGCATGGGTATGTGTTTAATAATATCATGCTTCATCAGCCAAAGCTTTCAATGTTATGACAGTCCTCTGAGCATTTCGATACGTGTACAATGTTACACTGCACTATGGAATTACTTTCTGCCATGTTTATTACTTTCTTCTATGCCTATGAGGGGGACGGGCTATATATTATATGCATATGCTTGCATGTATATGGTGCTCGCCAGATTGAGAAAGGCTGCTGAGACAGCCGAAACGTTTCTCTTCAGTTGTGGGGTCGAGGGAGACCCGAGGAAATAAAGGAAGCCGTATACCAACAGCCTTGCGTGCGTGCCTTCATCCGATGTGGAGTAGGATTGTGTTTGGATATATATATATTTCGCATGGCTATGTGTTTAATAATATCATGCTTCATCAGCCAAAGCTTTCAATGTTATGACAGTCTCTGAGCATTTCGATACGTGTACAATGTTACACTGCACTATGGAATTACTTTCTGCTATGTTTATTACTTTCTTCTATGCCTATGAGGGGGACGGGCTATATATGCTTGCATGTACATGGCGCTCGCCAGATTGAGAAAGGCTGCTGTGACACCGAAACGTTTCTCTTCAGTTGCGGGGTCGAGGGAGACCCAAGGAAATAAAGGAAGCCGTATACCAACAGCCTTGAGTGCGTGCCTTCATCCGATGTGGAGTAGGATTGTGCTTGGTTATTATTCTGCGTCCGCGGTCGACACTGTTCACGTAACACCAGTCGTTTTGTGGCTTTTCCCCTTTGACCGCAGTTGGTTTGGAGGAGCATGGTAGTGCTATGGGGACTGCCCCCAGCAGGGGCGTAGGAGACACTAAAATTCTGGGGGGGACAGGGACAACCTTGTGGACTTTCCAGTGACCCTATGCAAATCACCGCCCGTTAAACAAATACAATCACATACTTTCAAAGTGAAATATTGAGAAAAGCAGGCATGTAGTCACAGTTTGCATGTATGCTTTATTGTTATTTACATCCATATAGTAATCAGACCAAATGTTAAAAAACATGTATATGAATCTTGCATCTTCATGCACCAAGCAAACAGAGGTCGCTGACTTAGGGTGGGGGCGTTGTGTTTGCAAGTGCATTATGGTTTGAAAAGTACCTGCTGCTGCATTCCTGGTCTCCAGGAATTTTCAGGCAACAATAAAAATGTGAAGATAACTTTGGTGATTAATGTTCTTTATTGAGAGAGATCGGAGGTTTGTCTAGTGGAAGTTTTGACTCATGGTAAGGTAGCCACAGTGGGGTAATATGCCTGCTGCAAAGAACGTGTACCACGCAGATCACAAAATGCATATCATGTAAATAGGTCAGTGAGTTACTGCTTTTGTCTGAGAGATTCTTTTGGTATTTGCAGTTTATAAGTTAAAATCCTAAAATTGAACAGTGAGCTATTAACCGTCATCAAAGAGCTGCATGAAAACTTCAAGGTATAGATTAGAACGTTATGATTTTTCCCCAGTCTTTCCTTATCCTAATGTTGGAAAATGGGTCCATTAGGATAGAAATCAATTCTGATTATTAAAGAGAACCCCCCAACCATGGTGTTCTGAGTTTGTGCTTCTCTAGTGTTGCAAAGCCATCCTGTGCCCTGGGCACTCCCCAACTTTTTGCTGACTGGTACTGGTGGTACCTGACTCAGACTGACCCTGGCCTCTGCCTAAACAGGCCCAGGACCAGTGCTATTCTGAAAGAGACACTTAAAGATACTGTAAAAACCCCTACATACACTAGGGTGCACTATGGGTTAGGGTACCCCTATGATTGGCATGACCTCTCCTATAAGTCCCTAGTACATAATAGGGCAGGGGGATTAGAACTACCGTTAAGTCCCTAGAATATAATAGGGCATGGCAGTTTAGAGGCCAGCAGCCCTTTCTGCGCTTGCATGTGTGCACTTCTGAAGCCTGAGGTCAGTTTAAAAGTAGCCCTGTGTTGTAGGACTGCTTTTAAAAATGCAAATTGTGCCCAAACTCGACTTTTGGGTTTGGGGAACTTACAAATTGATCAACTACAATGTTGGGGCAAAATTAAGTAAAGTGGAAAAAAAAATTCCACTTAACTATGGCTGTATCATATTTGCCACATAATACATCATCTGCTGCATAACCAAACAATTTCACCCAAAACAATTTTGTAGCTCAAACGGATCAAAAATTACTAAAAGAAATGTGACTTATGTTGCTGTGAAGTGTAGGGCCCTTTGCAAAGGTTGACTGGTCACCTTTCCCACTGCTGCATTTGTATGTTACACAGGTACTATTGAGGCAAAAGCTTTGCAGAGGCTGTTAGTATGTATAAATATGTCAAGATAATAAAGAATCATAAAATGTACTGCATTACTCTGCAGCTTTTTTATTGTTCCATAATTTAGTCAACACTGCGACATAATTTTGGCCTCCATTGCTGCATAACTCCAGTGGCCCGAAAGCAGGCTGCACATGTTAAAAGTGTTTGTGCATGAAGCAGAGACCATGAAGTTTGAAAACTTAGGGGCTGATTACGATGGCAGGCGAACTTCAGTCCGTCCGCCATCGAATCAGGGAATGGGACCGCTGGCCTTCAAGACGGCGGCCCCACGATAGGCATTACAATGCGACCGCCACTGCGGCGTTCGCAGTGCCTATCTTTTACATTGCAGCAGGTGCTGCTGGCTACATCATCCGCCGCAATGTAAAAAGGGACATGTTACATATATCACTGCACTACGTGGCAGGCACAATGCGGTGCCTGCCACATGGTGCAGTGATATGTAGGGGGCATCATGGATGTCCCCCAGGTCCCATGTCTGGGGGCTAGGGGAAAGGGGCCTGCTAGGGCCCCCAATGTCCCTTTCCGTCAGCTTTTCCATGGTGGGTGAACCGCCATGTATAGGCTGGCGGGTAAGGGACATCGTAATCCCTACTGCGGTGCCTGGTAGGCACCACCAGCATTGTAGGAATCACGAGCCCCTCCACCACACTGGCGGGCTCAAGGAGCCAGTCAGGTGCGTGGCGATTGGTTTTTCCGACCGCCAGGGAACCACTCACCATTGTAATATGGCGGGCGGTGATGCAGTCACCGATGGCACCGCCACTGACGGGGTGACGTGGCGGTCCCACCGCCATTATAATCACCCCCTAAGTTTGGTGTGCATGCAAATCCTACATTGCCAACCCCTGGTAAGTTGCACTACTAGTGCTGAAAAAGGCCAATGGAGGTACCAATGGGTGAGGTGGACTGGCCTCAAGGGTCTTGTGACCTCAGTGACAGAGTCACTGTCGATCTAGGGTGTGCTTCTTCGTATGCCTGCTCGCAAGACTGGAGGTGACCTGCAGTATGGATTGTGGTGGACAGGCCTTCAAGGTTAACTCACACTTGCCACTGTTAGGGTCCACCTGCGGGTACTAAGACACCAGGGCTTCTAAGGTCTATCGGGCCTTCTAAGGTGTAGCATCGGAATGAGCTCTGTCAGGAGTGTGGTCTGGTGGACTGGTCATGAAGGATGAACATGGTTCTCCAGTTCCAAATTCAGCAGCTCTGGCCAGAGTGCCACATCCTCTCCCACACTGAACACCATACTGCCCCACTGAGAGAAACTCGCACTGCCTTCAGCTACAACTCAATTGTTCTGCGACTAAATTCAAATTATGCACTAGACAACAGTAAAATGCTGCCTGAAAAAAATGAATAACACCCTGGAAAAAGCAAACACTCATAGGGAATGGAAGAATAAGCAAAGCATGTGAAATGTAATCAGGAACAACATGGTTACCTTAACGGTTTTAAACTCATTATTCAGAAATCAGTAAGTGATTTTGCCTGAAAAGTTCAGGACATGACTTCACGACCAGGAAGGCACCCGTTTCAATGTCCATTGCTTATATCCTTTCAAAATTTAAGCATTTTGGTTTAAAAAAGACCACATCCCCGAACACAGAGCCGCAGTACACATTTTATAAGCTAAAATAATTAAAACAGTTGAAAACTATCATATTAAACATTTCCACTCCACCCATCAAGCAGGTATTGCAGCCCCTCCAGGAATGGTGCACTTCCCCACCCTGGGAAAACTATGTTGTTCAAAGAAAGAAGATAAAAAGAAAGTAGCGCTTTCACTGGCAAACTCTGTAAAGTGGCGCTAATGTGTGTGGGTGTAAATAACAATCTGGCCTGTCTGCTGACCACTCTGTATTGCTTTATTTAGGTATTTAATTATTTTTTCTCTCCGTCCCAAGGTTTTTCTTTGGAATAGAAAACGGTCAGAAAATGAGGACATTTCCAGCCAAAGTGTTCCGCCTTTTTTGGATCAATTTCACAGGGGAACAAATAAAGAAAAGGAGAGGCAAGAGAGAGTTCGTAAGAGCTGTCTCTTGAAATCAGCACGTAAGGAGGAGCGAGACAGAGACAGAAAGAGATGGAGGAATAAAGAGAGAGAGAGGAGGAGGGGCAGCTGCCCGAAGCAGATCAGGAGAAGTGGACACTGTCCTTGCCTTCTCTGGGCATGAAGGAAAAGAGACAGGGTTTTTTCTCCCTCTCTGCCCTTCCCAGAACGCAGAGGCTTACTGCAGCATAACAAAAGGTAGAGGGCGGGTGGCCTCTTTGACTCCAGGCAGGTCAAGTGCAGGGCCATTAGGTCGTGCTTCGCGCGCTAATGGCCCTGCGAATAACAGAAGGGAGAGGGGAAATTCTTTTGTCCCCTCGTCCCCCCACCCTTGTCCCCCGTATCCCCCCCACTCCAAAATCTGGGGGGGATGTATCCCCCACGTCCCCCACACTTCCTACGCCCATGGCCCCCAGGGAGCTCACCGGAAAGAGGATACAAGGATGACAGCATTGGGAGTCAAGGATTTCGTAGCGGGGCTGTTTTGCCGACTGCCAGCACGAGAACTGCGCTTCCCTGGTCTAGAAATGCCTTCCTCTATAGACCGGCGTCTCTTTTGGTGGCTGGGCACCGCGTAAGCCAATGCGGAAGCGGTGAGGACTGTATTAGCGTATCAATTTTTTATTCACTGGCCTCCTCCGACCCCGTGCTTGTGCCCATTATATAAACATAATGTGCGCTGCTTTCCATAGTGAGACATTGTGACAATTTGTTTCAAGATGGCAGATCCGAGATTTGCCATTTTATCTGACATGACTTGCATCAGGTGTTGACATCCTGAACTCAAGAATCAATTGTGTTCCCTCAGAGATTGGAGTGTTCATTGTGTGCTTCGAGTGGGACATTCCATAGAACAATTTCGATGTTTACATTAGTCTTGTGGTGCAATACTAGGGCTATACTTTTGAGAGGCCTACGAACCTCGTTATTTGAATGTTGCATTCAGGGGCATTATGGGGCCAGTAGTTTATTGGTGGTTACTAACGATAACTAGAGGCTGGCATTTTTGTCTACAATATACACACTTCGTGTCTTTAGCCTCTCAGCTTATATATTAGCCCCAGACTGTATTGCCATATTCCATTCAGCATGTTTAGGAGAGCGATACATATCGGGCTCTCTACCAATCTTCTTGACGCACTGCTGCACAAAAATGGTCAGAGAGCAAGCTCGGCAGTTATGTCACCGTCAGCCTCGTCTGCATTTAAGATAAAAGTGAGCTCGTTTAAATGTTCCAAATGATGTACGCAGCGCATTATCATTTTTATTTTCACTTTTAAATGTATTTTTGTCTTACTTGGGCATTATTTCCTGAAGGGGTGAGCGCCTTATTTTGGAGTGCACTTAAACACACGGTTGTGTTTTTTAGTATTAGCCCTACCCATAGGCAGACAACATGTGTTTTTCCGTGTGCTTGTTAAGAGGCTCGAGTGTATCATTTGTGGCAATGTAGGCTATCTACGCACTACGCATATAATTTGCACTAAAATACGTTGCATTTCGCATGGGTATGTGTTTAATAATATCATGCTTCATCAGCCAAAGCTTTCAATGTTATGACAGTCCTCTGAGCATTTCGATACGTGTACAATGTTACACTGCACTATGGAATTACTTTCTGCCATGTTTATTACTTTCTTCTATGCCTATGAGGGGACGGGCTATATATTATATGCATATGCTTGCATGTATATGGTGCTCGCCAGATTGAGAAAGGCTGCTGAGACAGCCGAAACGTTTCTCTTCAGTTGTGGGGTCGAGGGAGACCCGAGGAAATAAAGGAAGCCGTATACCAACAGCCTTGAGTGCGTGCCTTCATCCGATGTGGAGTAGGATTGTGTTTGGATATATATATATATATATATATATATATATATATATATATATATATATATATATATATATATATATTCACTGAAAAAACCATAGGTTTTAGGGACAGTTATAGTTAGTTGGACATTGCACTCGTACAAAACCCGTGAAATTCCCCTGTTATAGTTAGTTCAGCTAACTATAACTCGCGCCCCGCAATGCACTGCTGATGACGTCACATATTACATCACTCATGACATGGTCAGTGACATCACTGATGACATCACTGATGACATCTCAAATGACATCACTGATGACATCATCCAGTGACTGTGTGTTTCTGTAAAGTTTCAATATGTTTAATATATATAGGGAAAGGCGTATTGAAGAATGAGTGGGTGTTTAAGTGTCTGAATGGATGATTTAGTACGTGAGTGACTGACTCTACAAGTGAGTGATTAAACGTATCTTACTGAATGCATGGGTTAGTGACTAAACTGTGTGAATGTCTGTATCCGTCTGTTTGTTGGTGTGTAAGTGGATGCATGGATTTGCGAATAGCTACATGAGTGTCTATATGGGTTATTGATTGGTTCTCTGAGTATCTGTATGGCTGCCTGAGTGTTTGTGTGGGTGGGGTGTGTGTGACTCTATACATAGATGTGTGAGTGGGTGATTCACTGGGTGCATGATTTCAAGAGTGCATCTGTGATGGACTGCTTGGGTGGGTGAGTGTGTGTATGGGTGTGTTAGTGAGTGAATGTATATCTCAGTGGTACATGTGCAAGTAACTACATATGTAAAAGGCAGTATATATGTGTGTTAGAGTATTTAAATGGCTATAAGTGAGAGTGTGTTATTGTGAGAGTGGCTGTATGGATGCGTGTGTGCTTGTATCAGTTATTGTATAAGAGCGTAAGAATGCGCTAGTATTTGTATGAGTAAGTGAGCTGGTGTGTGTATAACTGTATAGGTGAGTAAATGGGTGTGTGATTAATTTTTTGCATGACTGACTAGGTGTGTGAGTACCTCTATGGATGAGTGGCGGTGTGTGAGTGTTTATATAGGTGTATGAGTGCCTATGATAGTCCTGTACTGAGTGACTGTAAGTATGAGTGACTGTACAGGTGAGTGAGTGGATGTGTGTGTAGACCTAAGAATCAGTGAGTGGGTATGTAGTTTTTGGTGTTGGAGTGTCTATGGTTTTGAGAATGGCAGTCTGTAATTTAGAGTGGGTGTATCAAAAGTTATATTAGGGTGTGAGAAGATGCATGAAATTATCACATGGATGATGTCATCAGTGATGTCATTTGAGATGTCATCAGTGATGTCATCAGTGATGTCACTGACCATGTCATGAGTGATGTAATATGTGACGTCATCAGCAGTGCATTGCGGGGCGCGAGTTATAGTTAGCTGAACTAACTATAACAGGGGAATTTCACGGGTTTTGTACGAGTGCAATGTCCAACTAACTATAACTGTCCCTAAAACCTATGGTTTTTTCAGTGAATTTCAAAGGTTTTTTAAATGCTAATTTCTAACTATAACGTGTCTGAAACCTATGGTTTTTTCAGTGAATTTCAAAGGTTTTTTAAATGCTAATTTCTAACTATAACGTGCCTGAAACCTATGGTTTTTTCAGTGAATTTCAAAGGTTTTTTAAATGCTAATTTCTAACTATAACGTGCCTGAAACCTATGGTTTTTTCAGTGAATTTCAAAGGTTTTTTAAATGCTAATTTCTAACTATAACGTGCCTGAAACCTATGATTTTTTAAGTGAATTTCAAAGGTTTTTTAAATGCTAGTTTCTAACTATGCCAACAGAGGTAGGACATGTGAAGAAAGAAGAAAAAACGCACAGAAAGAAGCAAAAGATGTGCAGAAAGAAGCAACAGAGGAGCAGAAAGAGGCCTTGTTGCAAAATCATCCTGTGCCCACAACTTTTTCAGACGGGTACTGGTGGTAACTGACTCTGACTAACCAGAGCCAGTGCGCGTTTGCACAGTGGTGAAGGGAAGGGGGCCTGAGGTGACATGTGTGCAAACGCGCCCCATGGCGCGTTTTAAGTTGCGGGATTAAGTCCCCTTGAATCCTGAGGGGCCCTGGGGCCCAACTAGCCCCCAGGTACCTACAGTTAGGACCACAGAGCTGAGTTGCAGAGAGGCGTTCCGAGGCCACGCACCTTTTTTCACCTCTCTGCAACGAAACTCTGTTGTGCTTACTGAAGGTACCTGGTGGGCTAGTTGGCCCCCAGGATTCAAAGGGAATTAACTCCCCAACTTAAAACGCACCACAGGGCGTGTTTGCGCACATGTCACCTGAGGCCCCGCCCCTCCCTTCACCACTGTGCAAACGCGCCCCGTGGCGCATTTTAAGTTGGGGGATTAGGTCACCTTGAATCCTGAGAGTCCCTGGGGCCCAACCAGCCCACCAGGTACTTCCAGTAAGCACCACAGGCCTGCGTTGCAACGCCTGTAACAAATTGTGCAGTTGTGTTTAGGTAGTGAAGAGGGTCGTGCTGGGGGTAGTGTTTTAGGGTTTAGGGTAGTGCAGTGGTGTTTGTGTAGTGTAGGGGGTCATGCTGGGGTTAGATTTAGGGTTTAGGGTAGTGCAGTGGTGTTTGTGTAGTGTAGGGGGTCATGCTGGGGGTAGATTTAGGGTTTAGGGTAGTGCAGTGGTGTTTGTGTAGTGTAGGGGGTCATGCTGGGGGTAGATTTAGGGTTTAGGGTAGTACAGTGGTGTTTGGGTAGTGTAGGGGTCGTGCTGGGGTTAGTGTTTTAGGGTTTAGGGTAGTGCAGTGGTGTTTGGGTAGTGTAGGGGGTCGTGCTGGGGGGAGTGTTTTAGGGTTTAGGGTAGTGCAGTGGTGTTTGTGTAGTGTAGGGGGTCGTGCTGGGGGGAGTGTTTTAGGGTTTAGGGCAGTGCAGTCGTGTTCGGGTAGTGTAGGGGGTCGTGCTGCGGGGAGTATTTTAGGGTTTAGGGTAGTGCAGTGGTGTTCGGGTAGTGTAGGGGGTCATGCTGGGGGTAGTGTTCTAGGGTTTAGGGCAGTGCAGTGGTGTTCGGGCAGTGTAGGGGGTCGTGCTGGGGGTGGTGTTTTAGGGTTTAGGGTAGTGCAGTGGTGTTCGGGCAGTGTAGGGGGTCGTGCTGGGGGTGGTGTTTCAGGGTTTAGGGCAGTGCAGTGGTGTTCAGGCAGTGTAGGGAGTCGTGCAGGGGGTGGTGTTTCAGGGTTTAGGGCAGTGCAGTGGTGTTCGGGCAGTGTAGGGGGTCATGCAGGGGTGGTGTTTTAGGGTTTAGGGCAGTGGTGTTCGGGCAGTGTAGGGGGTCATGCTGGGGGTGGTGTTTCAGGGTTTGGGGCAGTGCAGTGGTGTTCGAGCAGTAAAGGGGGTCATGCTGGGGGTGGTGTTTCAGGGTTTAGGGCAGTGCAGTGGTGTTCGGGCAGTGTAGGGGGTGGTGCAGGGGTGGTGTTTCAGGGTTTAGGGCAGTGCAGTGGTGTTCGGGCAGTGTAGGGGGCCGTGCAGGGGTGGTGTTTCAGGGTTTAGGGCAGTGCAGTGGTGTTCGGGCAGTGTAGGGGGCGGTGCAGGGGTGGTGTTTCAGGGTTTAGGGCAGTACAGTGGTGTTCGGGCATTGTAGGGGGTGGTGCTGGGGCTGGTGTTTCAGGGTTTAGGGCAGTGCAGTGGTGTTCGGGCAGTGTAGGGGGTGGTGCTGGGGCTGGTGTTTCAGGGTTTAGGGCAGTGCAGTGGTGTTCGGGCAGTGTAGGGGGTCTTGCTGGGGCTGGTGTTTCAGGGTTTAGGGCAGTGCAGTGGTGTTCGGGCAGTGTAGGGGGTCTTGCTGGGGCTGGTGTTTCAGAGTCTAGGGCAATGCAGTGGTGTTCGGGCAGTGTAGGGGGTCTTGCTGGGGCTGGTGTTTCAGGGTTTAGGGCAGTGCAGTGGTGTTCGGGCAGTGTAGGGGGTCGTGCTGGGGCTGGTGTTTCAAGGTTTAGGGCAGTGCAGTGGTGTTCGGGCAGTGTAGGGGGTCGTGCTGGGGCTGGTGTTTCAGGGTTTAGGGCAGAGCAATGGTGCTCAGGCAGTGTAGGGGGTTGTGCTGGGGGTGATGTTTCAGGGTTTAGGGCAGTGCAGTGGTGTTCGGGCAGTGTAGGGGGTCGTGAAGGGGGTGGTGTTTCAGGGTTTAGGGCAGTGCAGTGGTGTTCGGGCAGTGTAGGAGGTCGTGCTGGGGGTAGTGTTTTAGGGTTTAGGGTAGTGCAGTGGTGCTTGTGTAGTGTAGGGGGTCGTGCTGGGGGTAGTGTTTTAGGGTTTAGGGTAGTGCAGTGGTGTTTGTGTAGTGTAGGGGGTCATGTTTTAGGGTAGTGCAGTGGTGTTTGGGTAGTGTAGAGGGTCGTGCTGGGGGTAGTGTTTTAGGGTTTAGGGTAGTGCAGTGGTGTTTGTGTAGTGTAGGGGGTCGTGCTGGGGGTAGTGTTTTAGGGTTTAGGGTAGTGCAGTGGTGCTTGTGTAGTGTAGGGGGTCGTGCTGGGGGTAGTGTTTTAGGGTTTAGGGTAGTGCAGTGGTGTTTGTGTAGTGTAGGGGGTCATGTTTTAGGGTAGTGCAGTGGTGTTTGGGTAGTGTAGGGGGTCATGCTGGGGGTAGTGTTTTAGGATTTAGGTTAGTGCAGTGGTGTTTGGGTAGTGTAGGGGTCGTGCTGGGGGTAGTGTTTTAGGGTTTAGGGTAGTGCAGTGGTGTTTGTGTAGTGTAGGGGGTCGTGCTGGGGGTAGTGTTTTAGGGTTTAGGGTAGTGCAGTGGTGCTTGTGTAGTGTAGGGGGTCGTGCTGGGGGTAGTGTTTTAGGGTTTAGGGTAGTACAGTGGTGTTTGTGTAGTGTAGGGGGTCATGTTTTAGGGTAGTGCAGTGGTGTTTGGGTAGTGTAGGGGGTCGTGCTGGTGGTAGTGTTTTAGGATTTAGGTTAGTGCAGTGGTGTTTGGGTAGTGTAGGGGTCGTGCTGGGGGTAGTGTTTTAGGGTTTAGGATAGTGCAGTGGTGCTTGTGTAGTGTAGGGGTCGTGCTGGGGGTAGTGTTTTAGGGTTTAAGGTAGTGCAGTGGTGTTTTTGTAGTGTAGGGGGTCATGTTTTAAGATGCAATGCTCCAATACCTGACCAGTCTGCACTACATAAAACTGCAAAAAAACTAAAAATAAAAAGTGTTTTGCACACTTTTGTCATTGGGCTATATGTGGGCTACATCTGGGTAATATTTGTGCTACATTTGGGCTCTTTTTTCACTGGTGGCCATCTTGGAAGACTTCTTTGTTATGAAGTTTCCTAATTTCTTCATTTACTGCAGTCTCCTCAGTAGGAGATGCTTTCAGTTTTTACTTTGATTCCATCAAGAAGGCATTCAGATGTGTCTCACATCTGCCATAAATTCAGAATGTTAGCACTCTAGTTGCTCATTAGATCACTGGAGTAAAGCTACTGCTCACCAGGGAGTTAACTGGTAGTCTGCTGCTGGTATTGAAAGTGATTGTTTCAGTCTGCATGTCAGAATTTTCTAATGAAATAGAAGAGGATTTGAGATCTCACTTAAAACATGCCCTAATTTTTCTTTCTGCAGCACTAACCATAATTTCTATTTAAAAAAGAACCCCTCATTTTGTTCCTTTTTAAATTAAATGTTTTAAGTGTTACCGGTTTATTCCAATCAAGATGGCTTCAGGTGTGCCATACTTTTGTCATAAGTAAGGCTGTTAGCGCTCTAGTTGTTCTTTAGAACACTCTGGGAAGCTGCAGTAGAACACAAAGGCATCAACTGGCAGGCTGCTCCTGTTGAAATATAACAGGAAGATATTTGAGATCACACTTGAAATATGTCCTAATTTTTCTTTCTACAGCACTAACCATAATTTCTATGACAAAATGAACCCCATCATTTTGTTCCTTTTTAAATTAAATGTTTTAAGTGTTACCAGTTTATTCCAATCAAGATGGCTTCAGGTGTGCCATACTTTTGTCATAAGTAAGGCTGTTAGCACTCTAGTTGTTCTTTAGAACACTCTGGGAAGCTGCAGTAGAACACAAAGGCATCAACTGGCAGGCTGCTCCTGTTGAAATATAACAGGAAGATATTTGAGATCACACTTGAAACATGTCCTAATTTTTCTTTCTACAGCACTAACCATAATTTCTATGACAAAATGAACCCCATCGTTTTGTTCCTTTTTAAATTAAATGTTTTAAGTGTTACCAGTTTATTCCAATCAAGATGGCTTCAGGTGTGCCATACTTTTGTCATAAGTAAGGCTGTTAGCACTCTAGTTGTTCTTTAGAACACTCTGGGAAGCTGCAGTAGAACACAAAGGAATCAACTGACAGTCTCTGCCCTTGTTGGATGTACATGTTTTACTGAGAATGTCAGACTTCATTCTCACATGAGTGAGAAAGATAATGTGAATTTACAGAAAATATGCTCTCATTTTAGCTTCTGGAGCACCTTCCAAACCTCCATGGGACAAGCATGAGAAAATAGTGTTCTCTCAAACATGATTCATGATATCCCAGCAGAAGGTTTTTCACATGGTAAAATCACCTTGGAATACACCACAATTCCTAAAATTAGTATGGTACCGTCAACAAATAAATTCTAATGTAACTAAAGCCTGTTATCACCCTTTATAGTTCTCCTTTTGGTGACCCTCAAAATCTTCTATTCACTACAATGCATTTCAATGAGGTACTATCATTTATATTGGTCCCAAGATGGCTGCCAGAAATTCCAGGATGAAGTGCTGACAGCCAATCAGATCTCACGATGACATGTGTGGTTAGGCTCCGCCCAGATATATATGTGACTTTACTTTTGATTTTCTCAGGAACTACTGAACGGATTTACACCATTTAAGCAAAAGGCACGACACTGAACCAAGGGCTACCTCTTTGCCAAATTTGGTGTAATTCCGTTCAGCAGTTCGGGCTGTAGCTGCGACTAAAGGTTCCTATGGAAAAATGAATGGGGAAAACACGTTTTGGGACCCCCTTTTTCTCGGCCCCCGCTTGACGTATCACCCCGAGACTTTCAGGATAGGAGCGGACCGGAGCGCCCCAACAAGTTGGAAACTTTCGCGAAGATTCGTTAACCGGCGCCAACGTTATTTTAAATAGAATGTCGCGGATTTCCTATGGATAATAGGTTTTAACTATAACTATCTACTGGCGACCGCCAGTAGATAATATATATATATATATATATATATATATATATATATATATATATATATATATATATATATATATATATATATATATATATATATATATATATATATCAAAAGTGTTCCCTTCCAAGGTAGAGTTTCACAAAGTTCATAGTTTTAATGGCACAAAAACAAAACATATATATATATGTCTTGTCTGTCATCTGGGATTAAACCCATGTGTCTACATGCCCCGTATGGCACACGATAATGATCTGGGGTGTGAGTCACTCCTTAAACAAAAATGCTTTTGTGTTGTCTATTATAGAGACCATTAGAGGTGAAAATGTCCTTTATGATATGTGTGAATGCATGCTTCATGTTTAGCGGACTGTGTAAACTAGCATTAGGAGTTGGTATTTAACACAATCTGTGGAAAATCTGTAGATTTTGTCGGTCCTGAAGAAAGCCTGATGACCCTGAGTCGCACTAGTAATAGGCTGAAACATGTCAACCTTACTGAGATATAGATGTAAAGGTTCATTGCACTCCTAGAACATCACGCTGTTTTCATACAAGCTAAAGGACCTTATTAATAAACAAGAATTTGAATCCTGAAATCCTTTTTAACTTGGACTTAGATTTTAGTAAGAGCTCTGCTTACAAACTGTGTCCTGAACAACCACTCACACTAGGTGCAGCGGGTGAGGATCCAATGATGAAGCATGACACTGGTGGTACTAGTGGGTGAGGATCCTACTAATATATACATGTAATGCAAGTGTGGCACCAAATCACCTGGGTGCAGATCCCTTTCTGCTTTGATATATATTGAGACCAGTTAATTTGAACTCTTAAAATGTTAGGAGCTCATCAGTTGTGAAGCTTTCCCTCTTTAGTGTACTGATTTTTGCTATGTGAAGAATAGACACAGTTTATGTGGTATTTGGAAATTAGCAATTACTTTTGATTATCCCAGTGCTCACCGGAAATAATGGTACTGAGAAACTGGAGAGAGACTGTAAGCACTCTGCATAATTGCTCTTCACCCATGTGATTTTTTGCTTGTTTTCATCTGAAGACATCCAAAAAACATATGAACAACAAGCAACATACTGACACATTAAAGGGAGACTGAATTTTTGCTTTCAAGATTAGGTAACACTAGAAGTGCTGAAAATGCACATGTCTTGATGAAGCACATACCCCGTCTTGCACCTTGAGAGAAACATATACACACCTGGCTAAAGCTCACAGTCTTAACTCCACCCCAGTCAGCTGCTTTTTTCAGTCCAGACAGACAACTTAAATATGATCCAATACTAAATGAACTACATGATAAAATTCTTTGTACGCCGAGAAAACACAGAAATGTTGAGATTTATTAGTATGATTTGAAAATCTCTGATAAAGCTAAACATTTCAGCTTTAAGTAATCTGTGCTGTTGAACGGACATTCTTCATAGGCATGTGAGCCCTTCACAGAGTGCTTACAGTAACTCCTTCAGCTTGCAAGCCCCTACAGCTACTTTGATGGTAGATCAATTTTTATCAAAACAAGGTGTCTTTATCTTTTCCCACGTCCATTTCAAGAAGTCCTTAGGACTCTCTCAATAAACTTTTTGTAGTGTCTCTGTACCTTAAGTTTGATCCTCCTCATCCCTTAACACATAAGTTTGTATTGTAATTGTAATTGCATTTATATAGCATTTACTTCCCTTGATGAGGCATCAAAGCACTTTTCGTGAGTAGCATACTACTCAAGAACCCAAAAAGGATTTGTAGTGAATTATATAAGGAAATATGAATGAATTCGAGCAGTGGACATGTAAGTCTGTTAGCAAGATTAAAAAGGACGATGGAGGGATAGAAGAGGGAAGGGTCTAGAAAAAGTGTTTATTTGGAAATCAAAGCAGTGGGAGGAGGTTTGGAATGAGTAAAGGAGAGATGGAGGGGGGTGAGTGGATTAGATGATGAGGTATCGAATGAGTCTAAGAGGGATACATGAAGGAAGGGTTTAGAAAGGGTTTTTTGGTAGGTCTGAATAGTAAAACGTTGGAGATGATGCAAGGAAGGATAGAGGAGGGAAGAGTCTAGAAAAGGTTATTTTGGGGATCATAGTGGTAGAATGTCATTTGACTTGAGTTGGAGATTGGAGTTAAAGGATATATTTAGAGAGGTATAGAGTGGGATATAGTGTGGTGCATTGGAGATTCTAAATGTATAAGGAAAGTAATATATCAATATTTAAGTTGTATTTAATAAACTCAGACTTTCAAG
This sequence comes from Calotriton arnoldi, assembly GCA_963921515.1. Taxonomy (NCBI): domain Eukaryota; kingdom Metazoa; phylum Chordata; class Amphibia; order Caudata; family Salamandridae; genus Calotriton; species Calotriton arnoldi. Next base: position 132,496 of record CAWUFW010001531.1, on the reverse strand, counting down.
TGTTGCTGTACTTTAAGCTAATTTATTTGTGTTTAATATATATATATTTTTTCTGTTAATAGTTTAATAGTGAAGCAATTGTAGATAAACAGTTATATAAAATTTACATATTTTGAAAGATAAATAAATGGGGTGTCATAAGCATCTAATTGAATAACTTATATGAAAACTGTGCAGTGACCTATATACATGTTAAGCATAGAATAATATAACCATACGTAATATGTACATTTGTTAAGCAGACCTAACGAATATCCATGTATTTATAAACATAATTATTATACACATTTATGCAAAGAAATACACATATCTAGATACATACGTATAATCAAATGATATGCTTATGTACAGAGGGATATGCTGTACATTTATGTTTGAATATGGTGGTTATGTAAGGAAGAGCCAACTCTTGAGTTGTCTTCTGAAGACAAGGTATTTATCCGTGGATCTTAGGTTTAGGGGTAATGAGTTCCACAGTTAGGTTCTTTGAAAAGAGACGGATGTACCACCTATGTTTTATTTCTTGTGTGGTGGGATTTTGAGTTGACATGCTAATCTAGAGTGGAGGTTCCTTTGTTGAATGTATTTGGTGATTTTATTCCTGATGAAGAGCGGCCCTGTTCCATGTGTTGCTTTGTAGGTGATACAATGCAGCTTGAATGTGGATCTTCTGGCAACCGGTACCAGATGGGCCTCAAGGCAGGGGTGATGTGGGCTTGTGGCTTTACATGTAGGAGTAGTCTGCCAGCAAGGTCCTGAATCTGTTGTAGTATTTTCATAGTTGATAAAGATGATTCGTGGTAGAGGTCATTGGCGTAATCGAGTTTAGACAGTACAAGACAATACAAGAGATATAGTAGGTTTGACCTTGTGTAATGAAGCTTTATCTAGCTAATTTGTCCAACTGGGCATTCATTTATCGCTTGGAGTCCATGGTAATTCCTAGCGTTCTTACTTCCTTAGATACTTTAGGTGGTGTCCCCAGGTCATTAGGCAGGCGGCGAGTGGGTCAACGATGCATTTGTAATCTGACACCCAGCAGAGCTGGTTAACAGCACTGAAGTGAGTAATGCAGAATTTGGTAAATTGGTAGAAAATGTGAGTACGCTCAACAGTTTGCGACTGGAGACAATGTTGTCTCTGAGGAATGCCAAATCTCATTTTACACAAAGCAGCAAAAATCTTTGTGCCTGCTCTGCTTTGAGAGGAACTCTGGCCTTTGAGAAACCAAAATGACATCTTGAGAATACTGTGTGCTTTGTATTAAGCGATGTTTACACATTTTCTAGGAATGCATGAGATTTCCTTCATCACTCTAAAGATTTATGGTTCTTTTAATAATGTCCCCAAATACTGCTCTATTTCCCCCCAATCTTAAAACATATTCCTAAATACTTCTGGAATATGGCAAACTGGCTTCCTTCTCATTGTGTTTTGTTACATGCATTTCTTGGTGGGCCATTTGCCTGGGCCTCCAGTTGAAGGAAATGATAAGGATGATAGTGGGTTAGTTAACCCATTGTGTGTGTGTGTGTATGTGTGTGTATATATATATATATATATAATCATACATCTGTGTATGCTTTTACTGCATTGAATGCTGTGCTATGGACCCATGAAATAAACTAAATATTTCACTTGTCCCTTTGATATTTGAGTTTCATAATCATAATGGTAGCCCTTAAACTACTCCGGTGAGTTTTTTACAGCACAAACTTGACCCGAATCGGGTATTAGAGTGCTTTACATAGCATCAGTTGATTTACAAGAGAACACATTCATTTATGTTAGGCACAGGGAGATTAAGTGATTTGCCCAGAATCACAGGATGTTCAGCGTCATTGCCAAGACTTGAACCCAGTTCCCCAGATTCGAGGTTGACCTCCCTAGCCGTTAGGCCAACTCCTCTCCCCAAGTAAGGTACCCTTGAGAGGGGCACTCAACTTATGTAGCAATGCAGGAACAAATTAAATGACCGGATTATCTAAATTAAGCAGCAAGAAAAGGCAAATTATTTGATGCATTCTCTGGCAGTAATATATTAATCCAATTGATCTACAGGCATTTTTATAGAAATAACTATGTGACAAGGGAGGTAAGTCCATAATTTTGTAGTGATAAATGCCCATGAATCACATTATTCCACTTGCCCTGACCATTGTTGTTAGACTTGGCATCTTTTGGCGTGTTTCCCCTGACTTTTTTCTTTCTGACCTCCTGTTTTGACTCTGTTTTTGATGGCTTAGTGTCTCTGCACACTTTCTCTCTGCTGATCAGTGTTTAAGTGCAAGTGCTCCTGTTGTAAATTGTGTTAAGGATTGCGTTTCCATGATTGGCATATTTGATTTACTTGTCAGTCCCTAGAAAAGTGCACTGAGTGTGCCAGGGCCTGTAAGTCAAATACTGCAAGTGGGCTGCAGCACTGGATTGTGCCACCCACACAAGCAGCCTGTAAATGTAACTCTGGCCTGCCATTGCAGAGCCTGTGTGCAGTCTGGCACCCACTTCCCGGGCCCTAACCTTCCCTTTTCTTACATGTCGGTCACCCCTAAGGTAGGCCGAAGTTACCCCTGTGGGCAGGGTGCAGTGTATGTGAAAGGCAGGACATGCCCTGGTGTGTGTGGCTTGTCCTGATAGTGAATTACTGCCAATTTCGTTTTTCACTATGGCAAGGCTACCTGTTCCCATAGGACAGAATGGGGAGTTTGTTTATAACATCTTATAAACATAACTGGCCCTGGTAACAAGGTAGAGAATTAAAGATTAGTATGCCTGAACTCAGACTCTAAAGATGCATCTTTTAGTGAAGGTGATTTTTACATTTTCTTGCTCAGCCATCCAGTAGGTCTCTGTTAGGTTTGTGGATTGACTGTCTGGGTTTTGGATGACAACGGCTGGAAAGGAGCAATGGCTCCAGAGAGTCTGGATGGGTGAGGGAAGGGCTGAATAGACCTGGGCTGCATTTAGAGTAGGGGGAGGAGATTTCCTTTCACCTGAATGGGCCTGGTCTGCCTCTGACAAAGCTGTCTCCACCTCCTGCCAAAAAGCTGCACCAGAGAGGACAGAACTGGTTCTGGCTGGGCACAGACACTCTCTGCCTGAGAGGACAAAGGATTTTGGGCTATAAAAAGTGGGGCCCAAACCCCCAAACTTTAGAACTCGCTGGAATCAAGGAACCTGCCAAGAAGAAGAGCTGGAAGAGCAGCCAGGAGGAGTACTGCCCCTTTGCTGTGTGTTGCTTTGTTGGGTTGGCCTGCAGTTGCTGCTTCTGCCTTGGGCAGTGAATGGACTGGACTGAACTTTCTTTACTTGTGCTGAGTATCTCCAAATGCCTGAAATCGAGCTCGCCTCCTGTTCTGAAGTCTCAGAGACTGCAAAGACTTGATCAACCTCTGGGTAACACTTCTGGAACCGCTGTTTCAGTTGCCACAGAGAAGGGACCTGCAACTGACTCCGTCACCGACTCCGTCACTGGCTCTCTGTCCTGATGGAACCGCAGACTGCACCGTCCGCATCTCGCACCGAAACCCTGGTCTCACCGACGGCGAAGACCACCGCCGCTGCCACCGAGCCGCTGCTTGCACTGTGACCTGTGGGCACCGCAGTCCACACCGCCTCTCTTCACTTCACCATCCTGGTCTCCCCGACGCTGTTGCTGCTGCTGATTCGACACCCGCGACCGCATCATGGTTGGGGGCACTGCTTATAAAGTTTCATGACGCACCGCCTCGTCCCACAGAGCCGTCTCGGCCGACCGACGCCAGCTCCCGCAAACCGGCTCTGTCGCCTGCACCGCAACCTGCCAGCACCGCATCGAGCAGCGTCTCGCCCTGCACCCTAAGCCTTGGTCTCACTGACGCCGTCTGAACGATCGTCACCGAGCCGCCTTCTGCACTGCATCGAGAGGACACCGCCTTCTGCACTGCTTCCATTTTGTTTTCAGCATCGCTGTAGCCCCGGACGGAGCTACTGACTTGTACGAACTGTGTTTTTGAGGTATTTCTGCAGTTTAGAAGACATCTTGCAAAGTATCTATTTTTCAAGTACTGTATTGTGGATTCTTTATCATTTTTGGTCTTGTCTTAAGTATATAAAATATTGGATATTTTTCTACACTGGTGTGGTGTCCTTTTGTAGTGCTTACACTGTAGTACTGTTGGTTTTGTGCAAATGCTTTACACACTGCCTCTAAGATAAGCCTGACTGCTCGTGCCAAGCTACCAAGGGGGTGAGCAGGGGTTATTTTAGGAGTGTAACTCCCTTATCCTGACTAGAAGGAAGGGTTCCTACTTGGACAAAGGTGCAAACCCTTGCCAACTAGAGACCCCCATTTCTAACATTGGTTGTCAGCGGTGAGGATAGGACTTGCGTTTGCGCTTGACTTACAGTGATTGGGGTGCACTACTACCATATCGCAGACCATTATGTACCACATACTGGTTTTTTTGGGTCTATTTTTGCCTTTCCATTGGTCTTGAACTTGAACTTTCCAGTACAACATGCCTGAATCAATTGCATCATCTGCTGCATCCTTGGAAGTGGCCAATGAGGAGGAGAGGTTAGAAACCTACAATGTTAAGGAATTGAAGGCGATCTGCAAAAACCTCAAAGTCCAAATAGGGGGGCCTCACCAGAAAAGAGGAGCTACAAAAGGCGCAGAGGGCCTGGGTAGCAGCCAGACATGCTAGTGAGCTGTCTGGGGCTCTTGGCATCGAGGCAGAGGAGCCTATTCCAAGGGTGGATGTGCTTTTGGGAGGGGGGGGCACCCTCTAAACCAGGCAGCAGTGGCTTGTCCCCAGAGGAGCTGGGACAGGCGGGAAGCAAGGATAGTTGCTATGGAACTGAAGAAGCTTAAATTAGCCATGGAGGAGAAAAAGATGATGCTAGACCATGAGATCAGGATAAAGGAGTTGGATCAAAGGAGTAGAACCAACTCAGATGGTGGCAGTAATTCGTCAGGGCAGTCAGACAGAATTGTGCACATCCCCAAGTACGTAGGCAAGGAATTCAAGAAGGAGGATGACATACAAAGATGGGTCCAGGGGTATGAGGCATCTATTCATATGAATGGGGTCCCTGAAAGGAATTGGGTGGCAGGGTTGTGGCCTCTCTTTCCAGAAGAAGCTAGGGATACTTTAATAGCTTTGGGAAAGGGGCAGAACCACACCTATGCTGACATGAAAGATGCTCTGCTCACCAGGTATGGTCTCACTCCTGAGAAGTATAGGGAACAGTTTAGGTCCAGCAAGAAAACTGATGCCAACACTAGGTTGGAATGTGTAGATTCTTTCTGCAGGTCTCTTGATGGCTGGGTGAAGGGCAGTAATGTAACAGATTTTCATGGGGTCTACAATTTGATTGCATGGGAGCACTTGTCTAGTCTACGTTTTGCAGAGCTGCGCCAGCACTTGGTTGATAGTAAGATGACTGACCCCAGGAAGCTTGCTATGGAGGCGAACCGCTGGGTGAGTACCAGGGTCCACAAGAAAGTGTCTGGGGGAGACTCAGCAAAAGGTGGGCAGGTTCCTCAGGAGAAAAAAGGGGGGGCAAGGGTAAAGCACAGGAGTTCTTTAAAGGGCCCCAAACTAACACCCAGGGTAAAGGTTCCCAAGCCCCAGGAGATAAGAAACAAGGGGTCTCTTCAGGAAAGCCTGCTGAGACCAGCCCCGCAAGTGTTTTTCATGTGACCAGGTGGGTCACTTGAAGGGGGACCCCAAGTGTCCCAAGAGGGCACAGCCACCCACCGGTGGGCAGACCAAGGTGTTGGCTAGTGTAGCGCTTGGGGAGGAGGGGTGCCCACAGGAGGGTGTGGATCCCGCAGAAATGACCCTCATCTCACTAGCAGACAGTGAGATGGTCCCAGGAAACCAGGTGCCCCCTAACACGAAGAAATATAGCACCTGGGTGACCATCAATGATAAAAGGGTAGAGGCTCTCAGAGATACTGGAGTAAGTGGGACCTCAGTCCCGTGTCACCTGGTCTCTGAGGAGCAAGTAGTCCCCGGGGCATTCCACCAAGTAGTTGCTGTAGACAACTCAGAGCACCAGTGTATGGTGGCGCAGGTTCCCTTTGAATGGGGGGGGGGTGTCTCAGGTCTCTTGAGGGTGGTTGTGAGCCCTACCAATCCTGTAGATTGTCTGCTAGGTAACGACCTGGAGCAGTCCTTGGGGAAGGATGTTGAGCTAGGTCTCACTTAGAGATGCTTACGTTGCAAGTGTGGGCATGCGTGTTCACTCGGTCAATGGCGGCCAGAAAGGGTGATCAGAAGGACCTGGAGCCTGAAACAGTGGCCCCGGTCCCTGCCAAGAGAAAGGGCAGGGGTGTGGGAAACCGGCCTCTGAAGTTCCCATGGACCGGGAGGAGGCTGACCTTGAGGGGGATGCCCCGGTACCTACATGGGAGCAGGTAGCTCAACTGGGGGGCATCTCTGAGCTGACCCATTGGCAGCAAGAAGGTGATCCCACCAGGGAGGAATTCTGCAGGGAGCAGAAAGAATGCCCTTCTCTGGAGGGTCTGCAACGGCAGGCTGCAGACCAGGCAGCTGGTGATCAGTCTGGATCACATTGGATCTACTGGGAGAATGGTCTCCTGTATAGCGAGCCTAAGGTCGCTGAGCCTGGGTCAGCCCGTGTGCTGGTGGTACCCCAGCGCTTCAGGACCTTCCTAGTGGGTCTGGCTCATGACGTGCCTTTGGCAGGACTTTTGGGGTGGGACAAGACCTTTGACAGGCTTGTCACCCACTTCTTCTGCCCCAAATGCGAAGGTAGTCAGATGGACATTGCAGGTCTTGCCAAACTTGCCAGGCAAGTGGTAAGAGTGGGAGGAAGGTCAAAGCTCCTCTCCAACTTTTCCAGTTGTTGGAACCCCTTTTGAAAGGGTATGGATGGACATTGTGGGGCCACTGGATCCCAAGACAGCCATGGGCAACAGGTATATCCTGGTCTTGGTGGACCATGCCACCCGGTACCCGGAGGCAATCCCTCTCAGGACAACAACGGCGCCAGTGGTGGGCTGGGTGTTAATGAGGATCTTTTCCCGTGTAGGTTTCCCCAGAGAGGTGGTTTCTGACCGTGGAACCAATTTCATATCAAAGTATGTGACATCCCTGTGGAAGAAGTGTGGTGTAACCTACGAGTTCACCACTCCTTACCACCCCCAAGGTAACGGTCTGGTGGAGAGATTTAACCAGACCTTTAAGGGCATGATTAAGGGTATGACAGAACCCATGAGGCGTAAGTGGGATGTCCTCTTGCCATGCCTTCTCTTTGCATACAGGGAGGTGCCTCAGAAGTCTCTTGGGTTCAGTCCCTTTGAGCTTCTGTATGGTCACCCTGTGAGAGGACCTCTGAGTTTGGTGAAGGAAGGCCTTCAGAAACCAGACTGCCCGCTCCAGGAAGCTTGCTCAGGCGAACCTGGTAGCCAGCCAGGAAGAAATGAAAAAGTGTAATGCACAGAATGCCACTCTGATCGAATTTCAACCTGGGCAAAAAGTGTGGGTTATGTCCCCAGTGGAACCTTGTGCCTTGCAGGACAAGTGGACTGGGCCTTTTGAGGTGGTGGAGCGCAAAAGTGATGTCACCTACCTGGTGAAATTGCAGACTCCCAGGAACCCTTTGAGGGTCCTCCATGTGAACCGCCTCAAGCCCCACTTCGAGAGGTCCGAAAAGTGAGCATGCTCTTGGCGACAGATGATGGGGTGGAAGAGGAGAATGAACCTCTCCCTGACCTCGTGTCCACCATGCAGCACGATGGGTCAGTGGAAGGTGTGATCCTCTCCCCTACACTGACCCCAGAGCAGCAGAGTGACTGTCACCAGTTGTTGGGAAAGTTTGCCCCCTGTTCTCTCTGACCCCAGGTGTTACTCCCTGGTGTACCCATGACGTGGACACTGGTGACAGCCCTCCTGTAAAACACAAGATTTACAGGTTGACTGACCAGGTCAGGGCCAGCATCGAAGAGGAGGTCTCTTAGATGTTGGCGCTAGGGGTGATCGAGCCCTCCAACAGTCCTTGGGCCAGCCCAGTGGTCTTGGTCCCAAAGGCTGCTGCACCCGGTGCCACTGCAAAACTGCGGTTTTGTGTGGACTACCGTGGGCTCAATGCCATCACCAGGACTGACACGCACCCCATCCCCGGAGCTGATGAGCTCATTGATCGGTTGGGAGCTGCTAAGTTCCTTGGCACGTTTGATTTGACGTCTGGGTACTGGCAGATTGCCTTAACCGATGGGGCCAAGGAGAGGTCAGCATTCTCAACCCCAGAAGGACATTACCAGTTCCGGGTGATGCCCTTTGGGTTAAAGAATGCCCCTGCCACCTTTCAGAGGTTGGTCAACCAGGTGTTGGCTGGCCTGGAGGATTTCAGTGCTGCCTACCTGAATGACATTGCAGTGTTCAGTTCCAGCTGGGAAGACCACTTGCAGCACCTCGGGGAAGTGTTGAGGGCTCTGCAGAGGGAAGGCCTCACGATCAAGGCCAGTAAGTGCCAGATCGGGCAGGGTTCTGTGGTGTACTTGGGACACCAGGTAGGAAGCGGCCAGGTGGCGCCCCTACAGCCCAAGATTGACACCATTCTGGCTTGGGAGCCCCCCAAGACCCAGACAGAGGTGAGAGCCTTTTTAGGTCTCACTGGTTGCTACAGGAGATTTGTTAAGGGACATGGCACCATCGTCGCCCCTTAACAGAGCTGACTTCCAGGAAGCAGCCCAAGAAGGTGATCTGGACTGAGTCCTGCCAAAAAGCTTTTGATGCCCTGAAGGCCGCCATGTGCATGGTGCCCATGCTCCAGGCACCCGACTTCTCCAAGGAATTCGTCGTGCAGACCGACGCTTCAGAGCATGGTGTGGGAGCGGTGCTCTCACAACTGAACGAAGAGGGCCTAGACCAGCCTGTAGTCTTCCTTAGCAGGAGACTACTCCCCAGGGAACAGAGGTGGAGTGCCATAGAAAGGGAAGCTTTTGCTGTGGTCTGGGCACTGACGAAGCTAAGACCCTACCTGGTTGGGACTCACTTCCGGGTTCAGACAGACCACAGGCCCCTCAGATGGTTGATGCAAATGAGGGGTGAGAATCCAAAACTGTTGAGGTGGTCCATCCCCCTACAGGGAATGGACTTTACGGTGGAACACCGTCCTGGCACACAACACGCCATTGCAGATGGTCTGTCCAGGTTCTTCCGCCTTAGTAGAGAGAACTCCCAGGAGGGTGGGTAGTTCTCCCTACTGTCAGCTGGAGGGCCCACGTGTTAGACTTGGCATCTTTTGGCGTGGTTCCCTTGACTTTTTGCTTTCTGGCCTCCCGGTTTTGACTCTGTTTTTGCTGACTTAGTGACTCTGCGCACTTTCTCACTGCTGATCAGTGTTAAAGTGCAAGTGCTCCTGTTGTAAATTGTGTTATGGATTGGTGTTTCCATGATTGGCATATTTGATTTACTTGTCAGTCCCTAGTGAAGTGCACTGAGTGTGCCAGGGCCTGTAAGTCAAATGCTGCTAGTGGGCTGCAGCACTGATTTGCGCCACCCTCACAAGCAGCCTGTAAATGTAACTCTGGCCTGCCATTGCAGAGCCTGTGTGCAGTCTGGGACTGCCATGTCGACTAGGCAAGTGTACCCACTTGCCAGGCCCTAACCTTCCCTTTTCTTACGTCAGTCACCCCTAAGGTAGGCCCAAGGTACCCCTGTGGGCAGGGTGCAGTGTATGTGAAAGGTAGGACATGCGCTGGTTTGTGTGGCTTATCCTGATAGTGAATTACTGCCAATTTAGTTTTTCACTATGGCAAGGCTACCTGTTCCCATAGGACAGAATGGGGAGTTTGTTTATAACATCTTATAAACCTAACTGGCCCTGGGACTAAGGTAGAGAAATAAAGTTTAGTATGCCTGAACTCAGAATCTAAAGATGCATCTTTAAGTGAAGGTGATTTTTACATTCTGTGTTTGAAAATACCACTTTAAGAAAGTAGGTATTATCTTGCTCAGCCATCCAGTAGGCCTCTGCTAGTATTGTGGACTGACTGGGTTTTGGATGACAGGGGCTGGAGAGGAGCAGTGGCTCCAGAGAGTCTAGATGGGTCAGGGAAAGCTGAATAGACCTGGGCTGCATTTAGAGTAGGGAGAGGAGATTTCCTTTCACCTGAATGGGCCTGGTCTGCCTCTGACAAAGCTGTCTCTAACTCCTGCCAGGAAGCTGCACCAGAGAGGACCGAACTGGTTCTGGCTGGGCACAGACACTCTCTGCCTGAGAAGACAAAGGATTTTGGGCTATAATAAGTGGGTCCCAAACCCCTAAACTTTAGAACTTGCTGGAATCAAGGAACCTGCCAAGAAGAAGAGCTAGAAGAGCTGCCAGGAGGAGTACTGCCCCTTTGCTGTGTGCTGCTTTGTTGGGTTGGCCTGCAGTTGCTGCTTCTGCCTTGGGCAGTGAAAGGACTGGACTGAACTTTCTTTACTTGTGCTGAGTATCTCCAAGGGCCTAAAATCGAGCTGGCCTCCTGTTATGAAGTCTCAGGGACTGCAAAGACTTCATCAACCTATGAGTAACGATTCTGAGACTGCTGTTTCAGTTGCCACAGAGAAGGGAACCGCAACCGACTCCGTCACCGGCTCTGTCTCCTGACGGCACCACAGAATGCACCGTCCGCATCTCGCACCGCAATCCTGGTCCCACCGACGACTATGACCGACGACGCCCCCACCAAGCCGCTGCTTGCATCGTGACCTGTGGGCACCGCAGTCCATACCGCCTCGCTTCACTTCACCATCCTGGTCTCCCCGACGATGTCGCTGCTGCTGACTCGACACCCGTCACCGCATCGTGGTTGGGGGCACCACTTGTGAAGTTTCACGATGCACCGCCGTCTGGGCCGACCGACGCCAGCTCCTGCAAACCGGCTCTGTCGCCTACACCGCAACCTGCCAGCACCGCCTCGCCCTGCGCCATAAGCCTTGGTCTCACCGACGCTGTCTGGATGATCGTCACCAAGCTGCTGCCTGCACCGCATTGAGAGGACACCGCCTTCTGCACCGCTTCCGTTTTGCAATGCAATCGAGACGGTTGCCACGACCGGCTCGCACCCCCGTGTAAGCCGCAACGAGAAAGGTACTGTTACCGAGTCTGTTCACGTTTTTGCTGGCCCGTATCGATGCGGTCGGCTGGAACTGTTAGACTCTGTTGTTTTCAGCATCGCGGTAGCCTCGAACGGAGCTACCGACTCGTACAAACTGTGTTTTTGAGGTATTTCTGCAGTTTAGAAGACATCCTGCAAAGTATCTGTTTTTCAAGTACCGTATTGTGGATTCTTTATCGTTTTTAGGTCTCGCCTACGCAGCGCGCATGCGGTGCCTAGGAGGGGACCTCTTGTAATCGACTCGCTTTTTTGGCCAAAAACGTGCAGGCGTTGCATTGCTTTCAATGGCAACGCGTGCACGTTTGGCGATTCCCTTGCGGGAGCGAGCTTGAAACCATCTGTTTGTAATTAACTTGCAAACAGATGGTGCCCTTGGCTCGCTCCCGCAAGGGAAACGCTCTGCGAGTCTCGCTCGTTCGTTTAACTTTGAAACTGAGCGCGGCGCCGCTTCACGGACACCGCGCTCGGTTTATTTATATATTTCTTAACTTTAGCACTGAGCGCAGCGCCCGCTTCAAGGACATCGCGCTCAGTGTTGAAGTTAAGAAATATATAAAGAAACCGAGCGCGGTGTCCGTGAAGCGGCGCCGCACACAGTTTTAAACTTAAGCATTTGCAATGCAATCGGACCGATTACATTGTAAATGCTTGTTTCGCTTACTGTGGATGTCCATTGCCTGACTATTGGGGGCAGGGTGAACATCGGAGCTGAAGGTTGCGCGCATGTGTGAAGGTACGTCGCACAAATACTTTCGCTGGAACCCCCCCAGCAAATGAGCCTGCTCAGCGCCATGGCCTGCCTCCTTCTCTTGTTCTGCTTACCACATATTGAAGCCCTAAACGAAATGATACTATCTGGGTCCCCTGGTAAACAACTTCCGCTGCCCGTTTTGCAGGTAAGCAAAGAAGGGTTGTAGAGCTGTTTCGGGGAGTTCTGTGAACGTACCTGTGTCTACGAGAGTGCCTGTCTGTGTGTACGAGAGTGATTGAGAGAACGTAGACCTACGACAAGAGCTGCCTGCCGACTTTGGAAAGAGGCAACCAGTTTCGGGTCGTTCTTGGCTTATCCTGTGATTTGGGCAAATCACTCAATCTAGCTTTGCCCTAAAAAAATAATCTTACCTTGTGTAATGTAACTGATACTCATTCAAAGCGCTCCAGTGCCCTTTGTCCAAGTTCACGCTATATAAAAACTGCCAAAAAAGTGAGCATTTTTCACTGTGTGATTAGGGTGCAGAGTTTTGTGCCAGGCACGTCTTGGGAATTTTTATTTCCTCCCTCCTGAGGCGCCCAAAAAAAAACTTTAGTGGCTGCCGCCGATGTCCTAGGGAGGTTCAACATCCCTTAATAGACACAGGCTGTTCAAAGCTTCAAAACAATTAGCTGGCAACCTGTAGTTTGCAGGGATTTCCAGTTATTTGTATGTCTACTCTCCAGGTTCCCGTGTGAAAGAGCCGATACCGAGTGACACACGGCGCCCTGCACTGATAATTCTTTAGTGTCTGACAGTGGCACAAATCAAATAATATTTAATCAGTTGGAAATGTGTTGTTTTTAGAGTCAATAAGTATTTTACCAGGTAATGGGAACGATTCAGTACACAGTTGTGAGTCATTTCACGCAGGCCTTTCAGTATTGTGATCCAAGCATGGATTTTTTGGGGCAGTTTTATATAGCGCTTATTCGGGGATTAAGTAATTTGCCCAGGAACACAGGATGTCTTGAGCCGACTCCTTGAATCGGACTTAGCTCCCCAGTTCCAAAATCGACACCTCCGGTCATAACGCCACATCCTCTCCCCATGCTCGTTTTAATTTGGAAACTCACATTTAGCTCTATCGAAGCATCTCTATAGCGATCTGCAGAATTGTGTAATACTGCACAGGTCTGCAGACCGTCCACACTTTCCCCTGCTTACCCTAACGTTCCTTGTAGAAGGAGGTTTCGCACCCATGGCCCTGCACGTGCACCTCATTAATGCCCTGTTGGCAGGGCTTCCGTAATTAAGACATACATTGAAACGTCCCCTATATTCGTGTCCTGGACATTGCAAGTGAAAATAATAGTTATTTTCGTGACAGTGTGTACAAGTAAATGATGCTGATGTTATTAATGGTTTGTTTCCCACGATTTACTTAATGTTGCATGTGTCTCTGTTGACGAATGATTTCCTTTTCCCAGATGTGTTTCTGTAGTTTTGTTTTTCTTGCAACATATCTTGATTTTTTTGGATAGCACATATTAGAGACTGAGTCACCTCTAGGTGTCTGGGTGAGGTCAGAATGTGGATGAGTGTTCATGATGGGGCACAACTGAGAGCTCTGGAGTTTAGGCTAAGGGCAGTTCCAGTTCCTAACATAGCCTGTCATAAATGTGCTCTCACTAAAAGCTTATCCAACCATTTGCTTCTCTACAGAGTACACAGAGCGGTGGTCACCTAGATGGTAATCGTAATTGCATCTTTATGGGAAAGTGTATGAAGGAGCTATGCAGTCATGGAAATAGGGATAGCACGAAAGGAAAAGTAAGTGCAGTGTATATGTTTAAGAAAGTTGATTTTGCAGTGGAGGAGATAAAAGGAGGTACATGCAAAGGAGAGGGTGAAAAGACAGCAATGTAAAGGAAAGAGATGAAGTGTGATACATGCAGGTGTAGAAATTTCAGAAAGAGCTGTGCCAAGAAATAGGGTCCAAGCGACTAAGAGAGAGATTGCATTGGAAAGTGATGTGAAGAATGTGAGTTGCTGTTCATTTATCTGATATTGAATAAAAATAAGTAAGTGCTAATAGGCATTGGTAAATCTGAAAGGTCTGTTTTATTTTAGATGTTTGTTGCTGGGTGATGTATTTGGAAGTACTAACGGAAAACACAGAGAGAGGTGCTACCTAGTAGTCAAGGAGCATGCTTTAAGTCCAGGATTCTAGGTCACATTTGGGGTACTCCATATGTAGTATTCTTTATTACTTTACTTGGCGATGCCGGTTTGGAGACACCTCCCTGTTTTTTTCATTTCACTTAAAGCGCTGCCTGCAGGACTCCTACTATACTGCTATTCAACCTACACAGCTTTTCCTGTACATTAAAGTGTCTGCATCTGCAAAAAGCTGCACAACGCATCCCCTCTTGTTTTGTAGATGACCCTTCTATTTCTGTGTCAATGATCGACTCTGTTAGCACTCCTCATTTCTGCCTTACAGTATTAAGCTTATCCCATTACTGACAATCATACTGCTCAGCCAGTGTACACAGTCCTTCTTTTACACACCCATTTCCCTCTATGGACTTTCTGAGACTACAGACTACTGGCGGAATGAATCTCTAAATTGAGCCATAGTGGTACTATGGAGGTTTGAGAAATACCTGAGGTTTAGGAGACTCTAACTCTGTCTCCCATTTCTTTTTATCTCTCTTGAAGTCCAAAACTCCTTTGCAAAATATAATATATCCAGAGGAAATTGAAACTAAGCTCAGGAATGCGGCCCTCATTCCAACATACTACCCTTCTGCTTTTTAGATTAATATTCACCTCTTCAGAATACTATTAGTTTCTGTCCGGTGGAGGGCCTGTATGTGAATCCAATCGTATCCGCAACAGCATGTAAATCCTATTGCGTTTTAAGTATTATGGAATTTGTGCAAAAATTCATAGTTTTACCATCATTTATTTTGATTTTCTTCCTGCAGCCATGAAGATACTTAACTATTTCAACAGCGCCCCTCAGCCCTGCTTTTGTAACTATTTGACTATAGGAAGGTGCACCAGGAAAAGGTCCATATCCAGAATAAATATCAAATCATCTTCTTTATTAGCATAGATCAATATAAAAGTTAAAATCCAGCCAAAGCGTTTCGTTCCATACACTCCTGGAACTTCACCAGGGCTGCAATCAATCACATAAAAAACAAGCATTGGCATAGCCAATAGGTCTCTCCTTTGGGACCTTATAAGTGTTTAGCCAGGCAACGGTTGATGTTGTTGCACCAAGGATATTGTGCTGTATAACTAAATACTTATAAGGTCCCAAAAGCGAGACCTATTGGCTATGCCAATGCTTGTTGGTCTTGTCTTAAGTACATAAAATATTGGATCTTTTTCTAAACTGGTGTGGTGTCCTTTTGTAGTGCTTACACTGTATTACTGTTGGTTTTGTGCAAATGCTTTACACACTGCCTCTAAGATAAGCCTGACTGCTCGTGCTAAGCTACCAAGGGGGTGAGCAGGGGTTATTTTAAGAGTGTATCTCCCTTATCCTGACTAGAAGGAAGAGTCCTTACTTGGACCAAGGTGCAAACCCCTGCCAACTAGAGATCCCCATTTCTAACCATTGTCTATTGTTTTAATGACAATCTACTCAGAATTGGTAAATCATAAACAGATATCCTAATTCCAATTAGTGTCCATTGTTTGCTGTACCTAGAAGAGAACAGCTTCAACAATATCTTCCGTCTACAGACAGAACGGGTTTTTAAACTCTAAGGGTGTCTTTTCCCCCAAATTCTACATTTATACTACGTAATAAAGTATGGAGAACTAATGTCTACTCCAGACAGCCAAACAGTGTAGTTCAGTATTTCATTTACTATGCTGAATAAACATTTCCCTTTTTGAACAATCTCCCTTTTGAAGTTAAGTATCCTACAATTAACATTTAATGTAAACAATACAAAACAGGTACCGTAATATGATCCTACAGGACCAAGTGGAGCTTCTGGTAACATTTACACACGTCTCTTCCTTTGGCTGAGTGGCTTATGGCGTCATCTGAACCCCTCAACAGCAATATTGGACTATATTACACTGCTACAAGTCAGGTTTCCCTTGTCTGTCTACCTTTTTTCCTTCTCTAGCTCTGTATATCCACATATTTTTGGCAGACAACACAACTGGCTATGTTTTAGCATGTAAGGTTTTTGTCACAAGGTTTGCAGGCGAAGGTTTAGCATTTTTTAAACGTTTTGTATTGTATGAAAAATGTTTTTAAAAGAAAAATTCATATTTTAAAAATACAAATTCATATCTTCAATGTGCACAAAACTAGTGCATGGTGGACATGGAGCCTGAAGCAGGACTGGGGCATATATGCAGACTTCTGTCAAAAACCTGCTAGCATAGCTAAGGGGCTAAGGGCTGTGCACAACTGGTTCAGTGTGATGCGAGCGGTGCAGTACCCAATGCAAGCTCACCCCTGTGCCTACAGCATGCTGCAAATAGGGCATCCCACTTCCATTACCTTCCAAGAATACCGTGCACTAAATACAGTTTTATTACATTTAAAAAAAAGTATTGAAAAGGCTGCTGTGTTCATAATAGAAAACCTTACCTGTGCTGAATGAGAACATCGCACAGAGCAGAATTATTTTGCCAGCAACTTCCCACATGTTTGGGTATCTTCTGAAAATAGGAGCAACAAAGAGTCAAAATACATACTATACTTACTGTCCGTATCTCATATACAAAATTGAACTCATTGGTGTAGATGCTAAAACACTGGAAATTTTAAATTGGCTCACAATTCCATATTGCGCAGGTTTTAATGTTGATAGCTCTCAGTATGGGTGTGTAACAAACAAAACGTGTCCAGGGAGAGCAGGGGAGCGTGATTTGTTAGCAGACAGATCATCTTTTGGGTGGAGCCAAAGACTTCGGAGGGAGGGGTAGTAAGGAGACTGAAGGAAAATACAAACCAGGCAACATAAAGACAGGTTTTCGGGGTAGGGCCATCCTTGAGGATGCTGAATGTCTTGTGACAGGGGAAAATGGGGAATATAATACTTGCACCAAAATGACAGGAAAGTTCACGAAATATGCAAGGCAAGAGGTAAGGGGCCTTTGAGGTGACTCAAAAATATCAATTTGCATTCAATATGAGGGAGCTCTTTGCCCATCCACAGCCTTTCTCTCAGGATACAATGTAAACATATAACAACAGGTGCTTCTGCGACCACCAATGCATTGCCTAGGCAGTACAGATTACAGAGGACGGCCACCACACTAGTCTAGAGAGAAACATTATAAATACATTAAGTAAAACGTTTATAAGATCTCTAAATTAACTGTAAACTATTAAAAAGTTTCTAAACAAATGATAAGTAAGCAAACAAAGATACCAGCACTCCATATACACTTTCCCAAATTCTTCATGTGAATTTTTTCTTCCATATCTTCTCCAAATGAGGTGTGATATCTGGACAGACCCCAAAGTAGGAGATTATGTGAGTCTTAGATGGATTTGAACAAGAGGGTCCCTATACACGTATCTCATGGGTTTAGGGAAAGAGGCCTGCAGCTGTCTATCAAAATCAGGGGCGACACAAACTGCAAAGTTGACAAATGGCAGGATGGCTCAGCTGTATGCACAGCCAAGTGGACATTCTTCCCAACATTAGGTCAATCTATAAGTCAGCATTCCTCTTGGCAGAAGACCAAATATGGAACAATAATGGACTAAAATGATTGCAATTATTTTCAATCATGTTACCTATGCTGGCCACACCACAGAAATTCCGTGAAATGGTCCATGAGAGGGGAGAGGTTTCAGAAAACGGTACCTAGATTAGTGGCCTCATTTGGAGTTGTGGTAGTGGAGAGGTGTAGGGCAGCTGATTTCAGCGCACAGGGCTCACGGTTCGATCCCTGGCTGCGGCAGCTCAGCTTAGCACCATGTGACTCTGGGCAATAGCTCACTTAATTTCCACAACAGCCCCCAGTGCCTTGAGACCCGTAAGGGTGAGTAGTTTGTGCTTTATAAATACCGATTTACATTTTTTTTTTTTTTTTTTTACTCCATCACAGAAGTCTGCCTTACTACAAATGCCATAGGATATAAAGCACTTGTAATAAGGTGGCAGGATACCACTCACGTTTGTGATGGAATAACCCTTGTACCACCCTCTAAATTAAGCCCTTAGTTTTATAACCATTCTCTTTCTCTCCACAGCCATTGCAGCTTCTGTGACACAACACTCACAGGTCACCCTCAAGCATTTTAGTGTTTTAGGTCCTCTCTTTTCTACAATGCTCCAGTTACTGTCAATGAACATGCATACTTTCCATTCCTAATTTCTCATCCGCCCAGTGCTGTTTTCTCTATTGTGTTGAACACTTGGCCCCGCCTCACTCAACCTCAGATCTCTTCACAGATCCTGCCAAGACCACTGTCCTCTCACTGAGCTCCATGAGGCTCACTTGGACTCTGCAGCTAGGGAAGTCTTAGGACCTGATTCGGTTAATTCCAATCCATGTGCAAACCCCCGTTTGTGCTTGGGTCGAAATTTCAAGTTTGGCTGTATGTAATGCATCCAATAATTATTGGATGCGTTGAATACCTCAACCGTTGTTAAATTTTGCCAGGTCAAACCTCCGAAATTTTATGTGGGGAAAATCATGCGGTATTTACCGTGCCATGTGGATTTTGTTGTGTAAAACACCAAACCCACATGTTATTCCCCACAAACTCGTAATAGGTGTTATTTATTGCACCCATTGAATAATGTACCCCGTGGTGTTTTATATATCAGGTGCCGTAAATAATAGCTAAACTCGTAATCAGACGCTTAGCTTAAGTCATGTATCCTTCTCTTTGACTCTCTGTAGCTACGATGGCCCTTCTTCAGTGCTTAATTTGTGCCGGTGCTTTCCGGTGCTCAGCACCGGCACCTTTTTATCAGGGCCGGGTCTATACTGCCACTGCCAAATTACATCAACAACACGACTGCACTGCAGTCTGCACGTCACGGTCAAAGTTTATTAAATATAATTGCCTTACTGCAGTGTTGCTCACTTCACAGTCTCCAGAATCCTCCGTCGGTGAAGAAGAGTGTTTCTCTGCAGGGCTGCTGACAGAGCGAGCCCGATAAATCCATATCCATGATGCAAATTCATTTGCATTCACTGTTGCTGGTGGTGGGCGGGCCACTGATTGGGCTGTATTTGGTTCTATAGGGTAGGGGGCTGCGGCAGCGTGCCGTGCGTAAACTTTTTTCATTCCAGGGACGGTGGACCACACCCCAGCACACACACACTGGACGAGTCACCAGCACCAGTTAGCGCGACGTCGAGGCGGGCACTTTGAAGTAGCAGCAGGCCTCTTAATAAGTCAGTGCCACCAGCAGTAACTGCAGTAAGTAATAAAAAACCAATGCTGCTGCTTTTACTGGCTCGAGGTGACAGTCATCTGAACCGAGACAGAGGCCCCAGCAATCATGCCACTGGCATCGGGCGGCGGGGCACCGTGTGCAGTGCTATGCTCCAAGGCTGCCGGAAGCGCAGGGCCTTGCCCTTAATTTAACCCCTGTCTACTCTAAAGTCTATACTTACTTTTACTTGGCTGGCAGTGCTCAAAAGAAATGAAAAAATCCTTGAAAGCCAAATGGATAAAAAAAAAGTGTGATAATCTTTCAGGAAATGTGAGTTGCACGTGTGGGAAGAGCCACCAGCAGTAACCGTGGCGCCTACAGTCAGTAAATAATAAAATCCAATGCTGCTTTTACTGGCTCGAGGTGACGGTCACTTGAACCGAGTCAGAAGGCCCCAGCAATCATGCCACCGGCGTCAGGCGGGGCACCGTGTGTATTGATACGACACAGCGCAAAGAATCGTTCTGGTCACATACATGTGACACAAACAGTGTGCAGCCAAATCACGTCTCACTTGTCCCTGATTTCCAATGTCCCCAAGTTACGCACTCTTCTATGTACAACACTCCCTGGTTGAAATGACCTTTCGAAAATAAGAATAATCCCTGCACAGCCCCTGCAACAATGCCTTCTTCTAATTGCCACTTCACTGGTGTCCGGCAACATTGTCCCTGCCTCCATTAAATAATCTACTTCATTTCTTAAGCACCGTCTTGCTACGAATTCAATTCAAGGAGCAGAATGACCATCAGCGCTATAACTAAGGCAGACCGACTGGCACACTGACATTTTGCACGCACAAGTGTTCTCTTTTTCAGCAGCACCCTTTTCAAGGTATCGTTTCCTACTTTATTTTATTTGTGTAGAGAGTAGTTTCATCGTCTTTGTGTAACCTCTTCCAAATCATCTCCCCTGAAGCTGTAGGATTATCTCATGGACAAATTTCAAAATCTTTCTTATTGCTCTGCACTCTTTTGTTTGCACAAGCAGTTTATTCATATTTATTTTCAAACAACAATATTGCTTGCACAAAATACCGAAATGTGCAGTCTAACATGTACAATTTCAAACCTAAGTTTCGATAATCAGGTCGCAAGAAAGGCAGAGGAAATAAACCCAAATATCCTCCCAACTGAGCTTTTCACAAGCATACATCCATAGTGTGCACGGGATCAGGAGGGCTAGCCATGCAAGAACGTGCCTGGCACAAAAATTAAGCTCAAGAACAGTGCAGGAATCCAGAGGCCTCAGTCCACGGACCTGGCTGCAGCCTCCCAGGGGAGTTTGAGGGTCCGTGGGGCTGAAAGGTTTGTTGGCAGGCATGTCCTGGTACAAGATGTACTTGCTTGTGAGTGGTTAGTCTGTAGAATGAGGCAGTGACTTAACTTCACATTAGGGCAGCTCCCTGCAGGGGTGTGCAGTGCATTCCTAGGGAAGGTTGAAAAGTGGGGGTGCAGCCGGCCTGGAGAACCCCCAGCATGGACAGAGGAGAGAGCGAGAGATAGTGGTTTGGAGGCCTGCCTGGAGAGGGCTGAGGAGGGCAGGTGATGTCCACCTGGGGAAGAGTACAGAAGGGCGTGTGGGGTCGGTCCGTGTCAGTCTAGTACAGGAGACTGGAGACCAGAAGGGAGGGGGAGCAACCCTGTAGGAGAGAGCAGGAAAGAGGGGCGAGTCTATGTTTAGAAAGCAGAAGAGATGAGCAAGTGTGCAGGCCTGCCGGAGGGAGGGGGTCAGAAGGGCGTGTAGGATGGGGAGGTGTCAGGCATAGCGAAAAGACCCGAAGGAAAGTAGGGGACAGCCAGGCGAGAACTTGATATGGGGGAGGGGGACATGCTCAGGGCTGAGAGGGGAGGAGGCCTCAAGGAGAGATAAGAAGAGATGGGGACTGGCAGCAGAAGAGGGTGAGTGTGCAGGCCTTGGAGACATCACAATGGGTTGGGGGGGTTAGAGATTGTCTAGATAGAGGCTGAGCGCAAGAGGGGAAAGTGCGCAGGTGTTTGAAGATAGCAGGAGGGAGGTGTAAGGGCGTTTGCAGGTCTGGTGGAGGGAACAGAGTGGTATGGGGAGGTAAGGGCCCACTGTGGAGGAAGTGGGTGGAGCCAGGGGGGAAGTGGGTGTGGCCTCCAACAAATATTTGAGCACCTGGACTTCATATTTTACAAATTAAGCACTGCCCTTCTTCCTCATGTTCGTTTCCTCCTTGTCAGAGGCACAGTACCCAGGCCCTGTTCCGCATTCTCACAGTTAGGTGTTGCTACACTGCAAGATCCATCTGGTCACCTAGCCCAAATATTGGACTTAGCTACCCCACGAGCCTCAGAGTTGCCACCGATACACAAAGCGTGGGTCTTTAACAAAAAGACACTTCTGGGAACGTAATTTGCCGTTATATGTGCTTGTGGGTATTCTTTCTACACAACGGTTAAACATGGAGGCTTAAAGGGTCAAAATGTAAGTAATGAGGAATGGCACCAGAACATGCATTGTAACATATTTTTTACAGTCAGCAATGCGGTACTCAGTTCATTTTAATGCACGAGCACACCATCACCCTACTTCCCTTCTCACCTCTCTGAGATCTTTGGTCTCTTGCGGCCTCTGTTTATTTATAACCTACATGTTGGTATGGTATATGCAGCGTCAGATGAGATCCGTGTCGTAAACCTGAAAACGCACTTTTTACAAACATATTCACTACAGTTCGACACACATCAATTTCAGATCTAGTTTCGTGATTTAGAAAGTGTGGTGACGTAAATAAAGCCCTGCTTCCCTGCACCGACCGCCAGAAGCGCAATAAATAAACATTCACTCTGGTAATGAATGTGAACTCCATTGAACTCAAAAGGAAAGAGAACTGAAGGCTCGTCTTCCTTTCAGGTCTTTGACAGCTGGGGTTTGCTTTGGGTGTTGCTTTTCACGCTGTCTGCTGGTTGTGACTGCGGGCATTGTAACGACGCACCCGAATAACAAGTGCTGATGGTTCTCCCTTTTAACAGGCAAATAGTGATGTGACAGTGGGGCTGTAAAAAACAAATTAGATAAAAGGACCGCAGGCTTCCTTATGTTAGAGCACTAATATACACAAAATAAATACAGGTGAATTCAGGCGAGGGAAAAGGGTTTAACGAGCAAATCAACTGTAAATAGAGCAGATAAAACAGCATCCTGCCTCTCTTACATACTTGTGTCAATGCAAATCCGTGGCCTTACCTTGTACCTTCGAGCAAGAAAGCAATTGGAAGAGAAGATCACGTCTGTTCAGAGATTCATGGCCGAAGGGCTTTTATTAGGTGACATCAGCCACACCTATCGTTCACCAACCAATCACTGAAACAATGCTACTGAGCAATAAACTTGTCGCCAGAAGGGACACGAAGAGCATACTTTTGGTTCTGTGCCATCAAATATTTCTAGACGTCTCCCTGCATATATTCTCGTCTTTCGATTAATTTACTTTGACCTACTGACTGACGCACAAGATATTCTATTTTGGAACAAAACCTCAGACTCTTGGATTCCCTTTTCCTCATTTCCCTTTCCTATAGCGCCATCGTTTTTCCACGTGTCCTGCATGGAGCAACACTCTCACTAGATGGTGTCAAAAGTGATATCATGGATCACATCATTGGTAGTGATATATATCAGTTCAGTTCAGTTCAAAAACTTTATTCGGATAGGACCATATCTATAAAAGCACAACACATACAACAAATTAAAAACACAAATTCATATTCACAGTAAAACAATTCCAACGACATGGTCAGAAATGCATAATATTTAAAAAGCACTGCAGCAGGTTACTAAAAAAAGCCTGTGTATTTAAGACATTCTTCATGGGTTGCACATTGTTTTACGAGCCCGTACAGCAATTCTCAGAAAAGTACCAACGCGGAAGACTAACTCATCATCTTCCAATTTAAGTGTACTCCTGAGCGCATCTACTAAATGGATGGGTGAGTTTTTTTTTTAAAAAAACGGTATTAAAAGCCATTGAGCTTTTTTATATAAAACTTGCAGAAAAATAAGAAATGTAAAATTGTTTGACCACTCTGTCCATTGCACGGGCAAGGCAGAGAATCAAGATTTGCCTTGTACCCAAGAGGTAAACAGAGCAAGAATTTTACAGTGCCAACCCTTAAGCGGAAGAGAAGTCCCCTCTCCCAGTCGCATATGGGCAGAGTTAGGTAAATAGGCAAGCAGTATGCAGTGTGCTCAATGGACATAACATTTACAACAGTTGATTTCTTGTATTCCCTCTCCAGTCTTTCCGTGCTCTAAAGTGTATATAATGCCGTCCTAAGAGCTTTTTTATGTACAGTCTCAGTTATGTTAGGACTTGAAAAGAGCCCACCATAATTAACAGTACTTAAGCTCTGATTCATCCCAGCAAGCCATGGAATATCCATCCCTTTCTCACAACTAATGCAGTCACCTATTATCTCTCTTGTGAGGGACGCTGTTGGATTTATTTCATATGGCGAACCAGAATAAAGCAGTGCGGGCCCTTATGAAGTCCTCAATGTAACTTAATTTCAATTTACTGTGGCATACATACTGAGAGGTGGAGATCGGTGCACCCAGTGGTTCCCAACAGAATCTATTTTCCTCTCGCTGGATGCTATGGCTTTTAACGATGCCCCAAACCTCTGCGCCATAGGTAGCTGTGGGTATACACTGGGATTTAAAAATCTTTAAAATCGCTAAAATAGCCCTTGTTCTTTTTGGGCGAGGGAGGCTAAGAATAGAATTGGTGGCCTTTGAGAACTTATTCTTACAAAAGACCACGTGTTCAGGCCAGGAGCCATTCGCAGCAAAGACCAACCCAAGATATGGAAAAGTGCTAGTGCATTTTAATTTTTGGTCGCCCACGAATATACGACGTTACCCCACAGACAAACACTCCGCATACCATTACCACAAATTTTTCACCACGCAAATGCAATGACCCCGCAAGTTACTATAACGAATCAAATACAACAAAATTTGTATTTAATCTATTAAATGTACATTTACAATGCATAATTTAAAAATGCATGTGAGTACAACGAAAAATAAATGTGAATGTATTTTGACTTACCTTTGCGCATCTTTCGGCAATACTACACCGCGCTCAGGGGGCCCTCCTTCAAGGTTTCCGTCCGTAATGCCACCGTTGAAGCCAAAGGCCCCCGACATGGCCCGGCGGGGGTGCACACACTGCAGACACTAGCGGGGAGACCTCTCCTCGTCCCCATTGTGCAGGATCACCAGTTCATCTGTTGGCTAGCCTGCAGCTACTGAATCATTGCAGCACCCCTTTTCGTCACAAACTCCATCCAGAGCCCGACTCACCACCTCGACTCCTGGTGCGAGTAGGGCGGTCCCTGTGGATCCGCTTTTTCTCCTGGTTAGGGGGACCGCGAGTCCTGCTCTCCGCGTGACGTCTCTCATGGCAGAAGGGGCCTCGATAGGGGACTGTCGGCAGCCGGCACAAAGTCAGAAGCAGAGGAATGGTGCCTCAGCACAGCCCTTCCCCTTTCATCAGTTGCACGTCGCGGTGTCCCTGGGTGAGGGGGGCATACTAAAAACCAGAGGCTTCACTGCCGAAAGCACTGAAGACTCGCTGATCTCTGTCCAGAACAAGTATGAAAACTGAGGCGCTCACCATGTGCTTCATATTGGGCTCAAACAAAGTGTTCCTCACGTGCTGGAGACAAAGCGCTCAACACCCACTTCTCATACAAGGAGCCAATCTCTACTGCCTCTGCATACCATAACAACGAATAAGCGTAGTAAAAGATGCGTGCTAATAGTAATTTTGTTGTAATGGTATGCGGAGTAAAAGACTGCGTTGTTAAACACCATGCATTGAAATTGTATGCGGGGTAAAAGTATTCGTAATAAAAAATTCGTTGTGAAGGATATTTACTGTCGCCCACAGATATGAAATTTAATGAGTGTTTTCTCGGCCCACAAATATTTCTTAAAATTAGTGCATAAGTCTAAGCTGGCCATAAAATCAACAAATCCCTGTACTAAAGTGCGTAGTGCATTAGGTGTGCATCCCATTAAAACGGCGTCATTAGCATATAATAACACAGGAAGTATTTTGCCATTTACTCTGGGAACATCATTGGTGATTGTAATCAATGATTTGTGCAAATTATTGATATAAATAATAAAATGAAGAGGGGCTAAGACGCACCCTTGCCTAACCCCTCTGCCTACTTTAATATCATTAGAAACCTCACCCCCACAGCCAATCCTAACCTGGGCCTTTAAGTCTGTGTGTAGGCATGCCAAATAATGCACCAATGCCTCATCCAAGCCATATGCTAAAAGAATGGACCATAGACGAGCCCTATTAACAAAATCAAAGGCAGAGGTCAGGTCCATAAAGGCCAGATATATATCATATCAGTGATTTTCATTTTTATGTCAGATGCTATCATATTTGCAGGATATTGTTTGCTAAGTTGTCTATTTTTTAAACCTCATATTTCTCATTTCCATCCATCTGGGTGTTCACAGATGAAACCTTATAAAACTTAGCAATGTTATTTCACTTGATTTCCAATTGTTTGTTGTCTAAGTTTTGATCGGCAGTGACTTGTTAAATCCAACAAACCAGGAGCGGCACAGCAAGCATCTTTGTCTAATGTTTGGTGGACCAGAAAATTGTTGTCTAGACCTTATGTCATGAAGACAACAAAGATAGGGATAAGGGCTTTGAGACTCCTCCAGCAGCCATTGGTTGTGATCGAGCAGAGATGTTATCATTCATCTAATTTAGACAATTTTACACGGAAATGATTTGTGACATAATATACATGAAACAAAAAAAATGAATATTACACTCTATTTTTTAAGAATTTCACCTATGAAGTCTTGATTTAGATACTGCACCGTAAAAGCATGCAGAATTGTTAGAAGTAGATTTCTGATAACACCTAACAGTCAATGAGTTAATGTGAAGGTTGACATTTTAGTAACGAGAGTACTTATGCTTAGATAAACATGACAAATAAATGATAACACAGAGAATTTTCTATGTAAGAATAAAGCTGCTTCATGTGTTATGAAAAACGGATAATAAGTAATACTAGACTGTGTAACGTGAGCACTGACAATGACTGGGAAAATAGCTGTTACATGTACATGTGTTAAGATTTATTTCATATTAATGTTCCTTCTTAACCTCGTATTGTTGAAAATAACATATAATGTGTAGAAGAAAACTTGTGGGATTTTAAGTGAAATGATAACTTAACAATTTTTGTTATAAGTACCTAATACTTATACAAATTAATTGCAATGTTTATTAAGATGATATTATTCTGCATTAAGGGGAAATTAATGCATTGTTCTGTGTAATGCGAGATTCATATTTTAGCACAAATTCATCATGTATAAGCTGTATTTCATGAGGGCCTCAAACTTTGGTACCTTCCCTAGTATGAGCTCATGAACTGAACAGTCTGAGGCCTATGAGAAAATTTTGTGAAGTTTTTACTTGTGTTCTAACATTCAATTGCCTCTTTCACGTTTGTAGCTTACTTGACTAGACTTGCAACAAAAGTGTTACTTCTTAGAGCAATGTTTGAGAACGTACTGACAAGTGATTAGAGCATGAACTTGCCTACTTTCCAAATGCAACAAACGATCTACCACAAAACGACAGTGGTCCTAAGGAGATTGCGAGCAATGGATTACTTAATTTTGCTGGATTTGTATACCTTTTACTTACATGTCAACAAAAGAGGGAGGGGGGGACCAGGAGCTGGTTAAAGGTCCAGTGCCTGTGCTCCTAGAGTTAAACGTAAATGCACAAGGGAGAGGACACTGTTCCTAGGGAGGTATGCAAAATAATGCTATCTCCTGAGAAAGAAAAAAGAAAAAAAGAAGAAAAAAGGAAAAAAGAAGGCAGAAGGAGAGAAATGAGTGGGGGGATTTGGATGAACTAGGCCTTGGACTCCCAGAGTATTAGGGAAGAACAAGTCTGTTCCTTGTTGCCCTCAGACACCCCGGAGGATGTCATGCTTCATCATCGGGCGGTCACTTTGTCGGAGATCTTTTGCGAACCGCCGTTTGGTGCATGCACCAAATGGCGGTTCGCAAAAGATCTCCGACAAAGTGACCCTTCGGGGGACCTGTTGGGCATTGCAGCGCCGGCCCAAAGTGGAGCAACCGCCCGATGATGAAGCATGACATCCTCCGGGGTGTGCGAGGGCAACAAGGAACAGACTTGTTCTTCCCTAATACCCTAGGAACAGTGTCCTCTCCCTTGTGCATTTACCTTTTACTTACTACATAATCTCATCCTATCGGGAGTGACCAATGGGACAGATTGGCCCGCCAAATTTGGTGATGTCAAGGGATGTAAACCTGGAATTGATGGAGTATAATTGCCAAATTTTGAACTAAGGGGCATCTCCCCTTTTTACCCCTCTTGTGGTACAGAGACTGATGATTTTGGATCTCCAGAACAAGTGAACTGTGATGAAATACTGCATTGCTGCCGGCTGGTATACTATAGTATTGGGACATTTTTCGGCTGAAAGGGTCCTTGACAGAGTGGCTGTGGCATTTGATGCTGCAGTGCTGACAGAGACAGATCAATCTGTCTATTGAAATGGAACTGGTCATTTGGTAATTTGCTGAACTTTCCTACTGGGTTGGTATGAGACTCGACTGATGTCCTTTTCTTTCGTCTCTTTAGGCTAAAACCTCCCTTAGCTGAGGAAGATAGATCATTAGTATTGAATCTCGCATATTTGCAAATGCTTATTAAATCTGATGGAATTTGAAATTAAGACTGTATGCTAATCCTTTGATCCTTAAACGAAAATATATATAAAATTCTCTGTTGACTCAGTTTCATTTATTTGGTTGTAGCGAAACAAATTCATTTAATGATTTAAGGGGTTTAGGGTGGTTCTGTAAAGAAGCTGTTACGGTTATTGAATGTTAGCAATTATCTATTTCAGGTCCTCATATGATAATTGCTCATCCTCTTAAAATTCCAATCCCTTTCAGCACAGAACAAGATCCTTCCAAGGACCTAAGTGTCTGTTACGGTAGCTGAGGTTTATAGTTATAAGGAATTAAATTGAACAATAAAAATAAATTGTAGGGCCTAACACCTTAATGCTACAACAGTTGCTAATGGGTCAGTCTGCTTCATAACTGCTCTTTGGAAGTGTCAGTCAAATTTTGGATCAGCCCGTGGAGTATATCCTCTTTATTGATCTCATTGGTCAGCTAGTTCATTAGAGCATTAGGTGTATCAATTTACCTATGTACTGCTTCAATTGTATTGCATGGACTACGAAACGTCCCTATATTCCAATGAAATCCCACAGTTACTATTTTCTAGGCTGACTGCAGAGCAAGTGAGCAGTGCCGTTATACAACTGGGCCAAAGCCTACTCCTCTTAAATCTATCTCTGTGAAAAGCACAATGAAGTTTATAAAGTTACAGCAGTGGAAAACAATTATTATCATCATTTAGACTTATAGAAGAGCAGGTGAGCAGTGCCAGTGGTTGCACACATGGGCAACCCCATCTCAAGTCTATATATTGTCAATAAAAATAAAAATGCCATCAAATTAATATTGACAATATTTTGATGTCTATCTGAAATTCTTGAATAGTCCTTCTTATATCTCTATTTATTCTCTGGTCTAGTTTTCTCCTGTTGTGTTGGGCATGTCTCTGAGCATCCAGTGCACCCCTTCTACCTCTGAACATGTCCACCTGTTCCGGTTTGCTGGCTGTTGGCCACAGTAGTTCAACTTCACTCCTTGGACGCCATATTTTCAGCTCTATCTCCAAGTGTAGACAACAAGAGGTTCAGTCCATTACTTCAGGTGACCCAAAAGTGAGTGAGAAAGCAATGCCTGTGGTGAGGACCTGAGAGAAAGAGACAGAGAAATGGTAAGAACTGATTAAAGAGTATGGAAGCGAACACCGACCCTGAGTTTACATTCACCCCTGCTTCTAATCTAGAGAATCCTACCATATCATCAATACTGAACCTTTACATTGTTTCTATCCTTCTCACCTATTCAGTTACTTTGCTCCAACATATCTTAAGGCCAATACTATTGCAGCCTGTCCCTTGATAATGCCAAAATATTTCTCCAGCAACCCTCTTGAAAGCAGTAAACCCACACATGTCTCCTCTGCGAAAATAATACAGCCCCATTACTTGATTACCTCCAGATCCTCTAATCCATCTACCATGCTCTGTCCGCCTGCAGCTGGGTGCCCAATGCAGGCAGTAGTACTCACAGCACTGTCCCTCCCCACTTCACTGCTCTCCTGTTGTCCTGAAATTACTCTTGCCTCCCACACAACGCCATTGCCCAATTCATCAATTCATCAATTAATCGAATCCTCCATCAATGGACCAACTTATTCATTCATGCACTCAGTTACTCAGCCATTCAGCTACCCTGGCTCAAGGCAAATATGTATCTCTCCATTCATCCAAAGCATTGACTATTACTCACAATCATCCTCTCACTCATCGATACAACCATAGATGTAAACAATGAATGAGTAAACACTTCCATTTGAAGGCCAGACCTATTGACATTGACAATGCTTGCTAGTTTATGTTACACTAACTGTGTACCACCACTACAGGAAAAGCTCAGGACAGTCGTATCTCAGTGGTAACTATTTTAATTGAGAACGTTCCGAAAAAACTCATTCTCTCCCATAACCTGCTTACACTACCTTACGTATGTAGTTGCTTCGCCCCAGTCGTCGGGATATTTAGGGATGGTTGGGCTAACTGCCACTCCAAATGTACTCTATGTGCAGTACTATTTCCATGTGCACGACTACAGCAGATTTAACCATCATCACCAAGTTTTACCTGAGTTTTAGTGTCAGAATAAGGTGTACCCATATCATCTGACATAAATATTGTTTTCTGAATATATTTACAAAAAACAAAATTACTAAAAATGTTTACAAAAATATCTCTTATTGGGTGTAGGTTTAGATAGATAGTTTATTCAATCAATAATGACGATTCACATATAAAAATCTAATCACAACATACATTAAAATATTTGAAGACAACAATAATATTTCCATCATAAAAAGCTTTATGATTCTGAACATCATTAAAAAGTAATATATGTAATATTTGTCTGACTAAAATTCATTAAGATCTCATAAAACAATTTAAACTAGTCATTTAGAGTCCTCCAAAAGAAGCATCAAGTCAGTTCAGTTACATCAATGATAACAATATTCCCCAGGTTTAAACGCTGGATCATTCCTCACAACATTATTCACACACATGACTAAATAGATACCTCACGGCCTAGACCTGTGCCACCAAGCATACAACAAGTATCTAGATAGTGTAAACACAAGCCACCTAGTTGTGTCAGATCTAAACACACGTAATGCATCTACGGGTCACGTAAATGACCGCAATCGACAAGCAGGGATGATCCACCTTTTTCTGATGTGAACATAGTGAGGACAAGTGAACATAAAATGTTCTATGGTTTCAGGGCTTGACCCGCACACTGGGCACAGTGGGGTTACAGTAGCATTCGCCTAGCTTCTTTTCATAGCATTCAGGAGAAAAGCCCCAATCGTAAATTGTATATAAAGTGCTTTGTCCATGTAGTTATCAAACTGAAAACAATTTTAAAAATGTAAGAATCTATTTGTTAAAGTGCCTGGTGCTGTAACATTAGTACATGTAAACATAATATAGTCCAAGTATCTTTTTTTGAGCCGGAGAAGCATTTTTTTAGTCATGGACTTTTGGTCATCCCACAGAGTTCACAACCCCAGTTTGAAAAGCCTCTGCCTGACCTTTCTAACCCAACCCAGTCGCCAGGCCTGTCTTTCAAGGGTTAATAATTCTTCCACTGCGTCATCAACCGGGATCTGGGTGTTGCTAGTCCAAAGTCTCACCCAAAACACAAGAACCTTCAAAACAGTAGAATGAGTGGTAGACTTTAGGCTAAGGTCAAGGCGTACCAGTAATAGTTGGGGTGTTAATTGGTAAGTTTAGAATTGATCTTCAAAAATTATTTTCGGCAACCTCTAATTGATTTATTTGTTCCAGTCCCCATAATTCAGCACCATAAACGGCTGCGCCCAACCCTCTGGCCCGAATTATTTCTATTGCGGGGGAAATTGGGCAAAAAGCTGATTATTTGATTTTCTTTACTATTGCACTATCCACATGCTGGAATGTGAGAGTGCTCTTTTGTATCTGGGATGACCATGCCAGGCAGGGCCAGTTCTAGGATTTTCGGGCCCCAGGTGAAAGATAAGGTGCGAGGCCCCTATAATTTACATAAGTGACACCTTCTGGGCTCGGGAAGCTTCTTTGTAGAGACTCCTCCTGGGCGAAGCTCCTCCTCTCAGCCACCTACAAGCACCTCTTTTACAGACCATTTTGGGCTGAAGGTGTGAGAATTGCTTAGGGGCTGAGAGTTAAACCTGTGGGACGCTAAATTGCTGACAATGGGTGTCCCGCAGTGTCTCTGAATGGGCAGCCTGAGAGGTGTCCCCCTCCCCTAGGCCTTCCCACACCATCCCTTTGAGGCAAAGGGAGAGGGCCCCCTCCCTTGGGCCCATTTGTAAAGAGATACCTTTCTTTCAATTAGATAGGCAGGGTACATGAGGACCGGTGGGGTGTTGCCATTGTGCGGGCCCCATGCTGGTAGGCTGATTGGGAGGCCCTGGGCAGCTGCCCACACTGCCCATGCCTAGCGCCGGCCCTGATGCCAGGTTGCCAGTTAGTCTAACCCCCAAATAATCAAAAGCCTTGACCTGGTCTTATGAGTTTGGGCCCAGCCTCAGTTTCCCCTGAAAGATTTAATAGGATTAAAAACCATGAACTTCGTTTTGGAACAGTTAATTTCAAGGCCCCGATCCTCACACGCTAAGGCAAACCTATTTAAAACCTTCTGAATGCCCATTGGGGTTTTCGAAATGATCAGCGGTTCATCCGCAAATATGAGAGAGGGAATGAGTTTGCCAGCAAGTTTAGGGGGATCACATCCACAATCATACAATTCATTAATTTGCCCATTCATATATAGGGTAAACCGGGTTGGGGCCAAGACACAGCCCTGTTGCACCCCCTTTGAGACAATCATATTGTTGGTTAGATCTCCACTGGGGTTCCACCTAACTTTAGCATAATTACCTTGGTGCAATCGGATCAGAAGCCACTAGGAAGCCCAGGATCCCTAGAGCAGCCTATAACTTGGTACGATTAATATAGTCAAATGCTGATTTAAGATCAAGAAACACAACGTACAGGTGTCCCTTCTTGATCATAACTTCCTTCCAAATAAGCATAAAGAAGCGGAACACCTGATCCAGAGTGCTTGTAGAAGCCCTAAAACCAGCCCGCAGATGGGAGAATATACTATTAGATTCTATCCCACAATGAAGATGTATCAAAATCATTTTACTAAAAACTTTCTGTGTAACATCTATAAGGCTAATAGGCCTATAGTTTGAGGGATCCCCTTTGTCCCCTTTCTTGAATATGGGGATTATTTCTGCACCCTTCCAGGTCTCAGGGATATCCCCTCCCCTTGTAATGGCATTGAAGACTAGGTGGATTAATGGGCTCCATATGATAGGCTCGATGCAATATAAATCACCGGTATTCTATCCAGCCTCTGTGCTTTCCCAGGCTGAAGTGAGCTAATTGCAGTCCCAGTCTCATCTAGGGTGAAGCTGACTATGTGCCATACTACTGGCTCTAAGGGAAAATCCCTCCCAACCATTGCATTTGCAGTCTCAGACTCCCAGTCCTCTCCAGAATATAAGTTCTAAAAGTGATCTTCCCAGACATGGGGCTGTATGTAAAAGTCCTCTTCTTTTATCAGGTGTGTTACCCCTTTAGAAAGTAAGTGCCAAAACAACTGGCAATCCTTCAGTCTGGAAGACTCTACTTGGGTGCACCAGTTCTCTACCTCCCGGTTCCTTTTTTCCTCATTCTGCATCTTCCTGTAGATTCTTCTTCTCTCTGTTATTTCACTCCTAATTCCCTTCTGTACAGCTGCACTTTGTTCTATTCTAGCTTGCCTACATTCCTCATTATACCTGTGTGCAACAGTTCGCCTATTTATATTTATTTTACCCTGTCTGTTGAAGTGGCACTTTAATCTATTTAATAAGAGAGAGAAGCAAACCATGATGCTTCCATCATTTATTTTAGAATTTCCCAAAGCAATGAGAGTTTGAGCCACCTCTATATAAATGCCAGAAAGCGACTTCTCATCAGCAGCTATTTGGGGCCATTTAATTCTACTGTAATTATTGGTAGTAAACAACAGGAGCCAACACTGGGTTAGTCTGAGAGGGCAAGATTGGGATACCGGTCATCCTCAGGATCAGTGCACTGTGGTCACTATCCTGGCAATTTATAATAACCATATCATAAACATTAGGCTAGAGGTCCAAGTCCACCATAATAAAATTGATCCTGCTCTTGGCATTACCCCTTTTAAAGGTAATATTTGCTTCTGGTCTGCCCATTACAAGCGCGCACCCCATAAGTAAGTGTAAAGAACAGGACTTGTTGACCAACCTTTGTGCATCTTTTAATGGGCGATATCTGTAATATTTTAATTCCTCTAGCTAGCTCTTCGTCCTGCACTATTTCCTGGAAAAAGTCTGTGAGTTCATATGTTGTATTGAAATCCCCAGCCACTATAAGATAGTACTCTTTTCTTGAGCTATCCAGGAAACTGGATAGCATTACATTGTGTCTGAGACATTGTGTTCGCTACTAAAACGATTATATAAATTAATTACTCTTAAATTAAAATTCCCTTTAAGAGGTGCCAAATCTATTCCCACTATGACCTGTGAGCCTATTTCTAGCCTTTTTATTTTGCATACCAAGCTAGTCTTAATCCAGATTAAGAAGCCTCCAGCAGGTCTGCCTGCGGGTGATGGTCTGGCTTCAACACCAAATGTGGTATACCCCACCCTATGGGTTTGCTCGGTTGCTCAGGTTTCTTGAAAGATGCAAATGTGGCTGCTGTCCCCCATCTTGCATCACTCCGGGTCACTTAATTTGGACCTTAACCCATCAAAATTCCATGAGATAATTTTGACTTGTTGATCATCATTTATACTTCCCTGAGATGAGTATCCTTCTGTTGGATTATCTCTGCTTAAGGTTTGGTCAAGTATATGTTGTACATGCAGGGAGACTGAACTTTGAGTCTTATTTTCTATTGTAGAGTTATTATGTATAGTGCCACCCCAAGGTTGACCAGTTGCGATCATGGCAGTAGTTACCACAGATTCAGCATTACCTAGCTTGAGTCAATCAGGGCTGTCTAGCTCGGTAAATTCCCACCATGTTATCATGTGTTGCAGTCATTATGACCATACTTTACCACAATGTTATGAACAATCAGTTCAGAATGCCTAATGACTTGAGAAGTTAATTTGGGCAATGGTCATATGCATTATAAACATGACATACATTTCTCTGATAGTGTGGAACTCACACATACATACATAGTGCAGTTGTCTCATGTATAACATGTAAGCCTCATTTTAGCAACTTTTGTATGTGAGGCAAATTGGTTGGCATAACACTGTCATCTGTTGCATCACACAGATCTCTGATTAAGACCTACATTCCAGTGTGCCATCATAAGGTTACTTCAGTGTGACTTGGCTTGAATAAGTGGAACCATTGCTTTCGCCAACTTGACTTGTAGAAATTGTCAGGTGTGGTACATGGATATGGGGGGAGAGGGAAAAATATGATACATCTGCTCCTTTCTTGGCCAAAGTAAGCCATTGGATAATAGGGTATGTGAGAAATCCATGTTTGCAGGGGATAGGGGAGTGTAGCAAGGGCCAATGGGAGTACACCGTATAGGAATTAAAGTGAGTGTGAAAACAAAAAATCCACTCAAACCTCAGCTGCAAGGCAGCTGCACGAGAATACAACCAAGGAAAAGGAAGGCAATTGACTCCATAAATGGAGAGTGTGTACCCATCCAGAAACAGACACTCTCACAAAGAGGCACTGGGTGGAGGCTTCAGCCATTGCTCAGTGGGTAGTCAGACTTGACACCACATGCCAGAAGGAGTCTGATGACAGAGCTCCTCCTGGCCACAAAGAGCGTGTTGTATCTGAAGATGGCTCCTCCACCTTTCGGTTTCATGCCAGCTCCAGGACTACCAACTAGGCCAAGGCACTGTTAACACTGCAGCATGAGTTTGCATCTGCTGCCAAACCTCCTTTTATGGAAATGTCATGCCCAGCACATCAGCACATGAGGGAGCACTTTGTCCTTTACACCCTGTGTACTCATATGTTCCCCCTCAGCAGAATCATTGGCAGTATTTGCAGAACTTGTATGTCAGAGTCTGATGACAATCCACCCTATTCCCCAGGAAGTAGTTCTGCCCATACATGAGTAAGCATGCATAGCAGAAGGGCCAATCTCTGGAAGGATGGAAGGAGAAATGGAAATGAGGAAAAAAAGAGACATGGAGTACCACAGTCTTGTCTAGTCTACATCTCTTAAACTTCAGGGGACTCACTGTAGAGTTCTTACAGGTATGAAAAACAAACAAACAAACATTCACTATAGTTCAGACATAATGAAATGATTAAGATGGTTTTCATTATTATGCTTATTGGCTTTATAATGGTGGGCCGCAGGGAACCTAAGCCAATGTTGAGGAAGCCAGTAGTGGAAATGATGAACTCCAGGTTTAAAGTAATCATGGAAACTGGTAAGAGGAAGCAATGAGCTGGGCCTGACTGGGAACCCAAAGCAACCCTGGAAACTTTTGTCAGACCACTACAAGGAAGTTTGAGGGGTTTCTCATCCCAAAAAAATATGGCAAAAATGGCAGAAATGGTGCATTCAACAACAAACTTTCATTACATAGTCAATTGTATTAATTTATTAAGCATAGTAAATGATGACCTTACACTGCACCAGGATTTGAAGTACCTCATATTAAAAACAGTTTTTTCATCACCAGGCTTTATTTCGGATTAATTTTTAACTCATCAGAAATCTAAGTTGGTGAAAATTTTTGGTGGTGTGGCTTGCTCTGAAATCAATGGCAATGAGTACAGATTCATTACTGTGACAGCATTCAATTATTGATAATCCATACTTGGTCTCAGATCACCATTTGATTTTATGATGAAGAATAAAGTGCATTCAAGATGATGAAAGGAGAGTGAAACCCAACCAGTGCTGAATTTGTATAATAATAAGTGCCAGGACCCTGACCAGGAGGCTACTGCAGCTTGCACCACCCATTGCCCCGTCATCACTGCCAATAAAGGTACCAAAACAACTACTTACCATCTCTCTCGCCTGCAAGTACACCAGTTCAGATTATTCCAGGTCCCCAAAGCTAAAGGAATGGCTGGGGAGGCAGTTATTAGTAATTTTTAATGTATACTGTATTCATAAACAACCATTGTTCGGCTCATCTTTAAATTACATGAGCAGCGCCACCATGTGGCAGAGAGTCATAAGTGTGGTGTTGGCAATTAAGTGCCAGTGCAGAGCACTGGAAACCAATTAAGTGCTGGTGCTGAGCACCGGAAGCCACTGGCTCAAATTAAGCACTGAACCCAACTAAACAATTCTAATTCATTACTGCAGCAAAAATGTTTTCTGGAGACCCACACCCACTAGGGTGTGCCAGTGGTGTATATCATCACATCTGGTATATCCTAGTGGCCTGTTTTATCATCAGGTCCCCAACCCAAATACATGAGATGTACATGTAGGTAAAGCCTCCAGCAGGAGGGAGCACTTCTGGATACAGAATTT
Organism: Calotriton arnoldi; assembly: GCA_963921515.1. Lineage (NCBI taxonomy): Eukaryota > Metazoa > Chordata > Amphibia > Caudata > Salamandridae > Calotriton > Calotriton arnoldi. The sequence continues at coordinate 95,418 of CAWUFW010001531.1, read as the reverse complement.
TGTGGGAACTGTGAAAAATTATTAAAATTCCCTACAACTCCTAAATCTTTTCTTTAATGTGCTACTGGGGTTGGGGTAAGATTAAAAACGAGGCGGGATGTTTATAGGGACAATCTAATGATCCCTTCCATCTCACACATACAGAAAAACTAGGGGTTTACATGTTCGAGCCATTCTTGCCCTGTTGAGTCATGTGGCTTTCGTCAGGAGCTTTCAAAAACAGATCCCTATTCCAGGTGTTGGTATACTGCCTTAGAATTTTATACCTGTTGTGGTAAGTACATTCACTTACAGTTCGTGTGGGATATTTTCTGTTGCCCACATTCTAAGGGAAAAGAAATGGACAACTGAAATAATGCAAATATCGCTTTTGTAAAGGACACCATATGTCCTGACCCAATGTGCAATCCACAATTAGTGCATTGTATTTAATATACATGTGATGATTGTCACTAATAGTGACGCGATCATTCTACTGTGTGGATGCCCCACAAAAATGTGCACTTAATGTGTAAAGACCATGGGGGGCTGGTGTAAACATGTTTGTCTAAGCTCTCTGTGGTCTTGAGTTGTGACTGTTGTTTTTTGCTCCAAGGAGCCCCCTGTTTAAAAACGACAATTCCAAACTGTCCGTGCTTAATATGGTTGGATAGGGGGGAGTAAAGTGTCTCTTTTCTTCTACCTACATTGTACCAAGTCTATATAACATAGAGCAGCGCGGTCTTTTCCATAAAGTCTAGCTTGCCAGTGATTGTTAATAAAATGCCAATAAATCCTTAATGATACAAAATAGACAGCGCATATTAGAATTGTTGAACATTATACATCCTTACGTATGGATGCAAAAGTCATAAACATGACTGTGAGTATCACCAGGCATTGTGTCTATGAGTCGATATATTGCTCAACTACACCAAAATTACCCAAAGTGCCTTTGAGGGCTAACTTGTGCCCCATAGGAAACAGTAGGAGGTGGGCAGCCATTTAGCCACGTATTGTACGTTAGAGGAAAAACAAAAATTAGCAGATGAGTGTCTGCTAACAAGCGTGTCCATCTCCTCCCCCAGAACCCTGCACTTACTTTGTCATTGTTTCCAACCGGCATCCACGCCTAGCGTGACCTCCCATTCCTGCATGTTGTCTCGGCTGCGAGCTGCAGGGGCGTAGCTAGGCCTTAGGCTGCCCGTGGCGGCCCCTGCGTTTGCCGCCCTCGGCAAAATGATAGAAGAGCGGGGGGAGGGGGGGTAGCGGCCGATTCTTGCGGCCGCAACGGCCGCAGGTAAGAGCGGGGGAAGGGGGGCCGGCTGCCGCCCCAAAACTCGTGCCGCCTGGGGCGGTCCGCCCCCATCGCCCCCCCCTAGCTACGCCACTGGCGAGCTGCGCTGGGTTTTAATTCCTATCGTAATCTATTAATTGGTCAGGGTACCCTCTCTCATAGTGCGTAAGAAGCATCAGATGCTGTGTGGGTGAGGAATCACAGAAAGAGACAGTGCGTCTCTGTGATGTGACATATAGATTTATGGAAAATATATAGTAAGCAACACAATGCACGCATACTACTTATGAATAAAAGTGTTGTTAACGTAGCTCAAGAAAATAATAGAGCTGAGGGGAGCTGTTTTCATGGTTGGTAAATTGTTCTTCACAGGAGGCAATATCTTGTTGAGTGTGTGCTTGTGTTGGACATCCACCAGGGACCGAAGTCTATGAATTTGTTAATATAGTAAAGCAAGTATAAGAGTCTCATGAAGAGGTACATGTGCTGGTCACTCTTATGCTGAAGATAGGTGGGCATATGGTCATTAGTGTTTCCAAAAAGGGCTGGTATCCTCAAGTACTTTAGATATGGTACTGAAACATAGGAACTTGTATGGTTCAGTTTTTCATGGTTACAGAGAACACCTAAGAAAATTAAAGTTAACTGAATTATTGTCTGGAAAATTCATATTCAGGGATCTCTCTCCTTGGGATGAGAGTTCACAAAGAGGTTTCCTTCCATATGTTTAAGGAAATGACCTCGGTATTCAAGAGGGGAAGGCCAACCAGGGTACGTTGTCACTGAGGACATTCTTAAAGGTTTGTAGATGGCAAACCTAGCATTGCTTTTTTCTATAAGGAGTCTATTTGCATTTTTATTGGCGCTATCTAGTGTTTCTAGGACTACCCATTGTAGATCGTTTGCCGTGTGGTTCGTTGCCAAGTAATGGTTACTTCTACAACTGATGTTGCTCCTGTGTTCCCCTATTTGAGCCTTTATCTTCCTACTGGTCCCCCCCAATGTACTTTAAACTGCATGAGCAGGTGATCATATAGATCACGTGGGTAGTATTGCAATTAGTGTGTTTCCAGAGGGTCCACTGGGTATCGAGATCAAGATCTAAGACCTTTGTGGGTTCTGGTAAGTGGCACACATTACATGATCCACACAGATGATGGCCTACTACTGGTTGTAAACCCCTTGACTAAGACGGTATTTGTTCTTTTTGGTGGGATGTATGGTTGTGTGTTTACTATGTGGTCCCGTATGTTTCGTCCTCTCCTGTGAGCGAAAATTGGTTTTTCCCTGTCTAGTGACCCAGAATTGATTATGCCCCAGTTCTTGATAATCATTTTCTTGATATAGTTCGAGGCTGTATTGTATGTGGTCACGTAAGTGAGGATATCCGTCTCTGAGACGCGTTCGGATGGTTCCAACAGACTTTCTCTGTTCTGCTATCTCCCCAAAATGGTCAGGGTAATCTCTGTCTTTTAGCTTGTCTGTAAGATTGTTTGCTTGCAGTTGATAGTTCTGGATATTGCTACAATTCCTTTGAATCTGTAAGACCTAAATGTACGGGAGGTTCTCTCGCAAAGGGTGTGGGTGAAAACTGCTACATTTCAACAGGCTGTTTCTGTCGGCCGGCATGTGGTATGTTCTCGTTTGTAATCCAATAGGGTGCACCTGCTAGTTATATGAAAAGGCTAATGAGCCTTTAGCTAAATTCATATCAACATATTTCATGAACTGTCTATCCTCCTTCACCGTCAGAGGATATATCTGACCATGTGCAATCTTGGCATTCAGAACCAACTATAATGCACAGTCAAAGTCAAGTTTATTTGCATATTTAGCTACAACCATTGCATGCCAATTAAAAAACATTTCTAATATATAAAACCAACTCCAAAGCCTTTTACTCTGACCTCTCCTAGAGATTTCTGCTACTAAACAGTGCACCTCAGTGTTATGCAATTGGTCCTGCAATTAAAATACAGTTGTGAATAAAGTGTAAATAGGTGAAAGTGCAAATCCATTTTTAGTCCTGTAATGCACCTGTGCTTACTCAATTTGCGGGAAAAAATGCAAGTTGCTTGAGTAAACCTGTGACCTAACCGGTCATCAGACCTTGCTGATTCACTTCCTCCTTGCATCAGATAATTAGTGCCTGTCCTTACTCAGATTGTGCATTAAAGTGCAAGCAGCTTGTGCAAACCTAGAGTCTAGGATCATCCGTGAGTGAGTGACTGGCTCACATCATGAACAAAGTGCAATTTCCTTAATGGTTTGATGAACTTAAATGTGAACCGTCCTTACTGCTTTATGTGCACCCTAGCAGCAGATTGTGAAGTGTTGATTGTTTGAGCAGTTTAATGTCCCAAAGAGTCAAGAAGGCATGCTCGTTCACAGACAAAAATGCTTATAACTTTATGCGAACCAGTGATCTTGAAGGTTGGCAACTTGTATTGATTAGGAGCTCCTGAGAGTCACCTGGCCTTAGAAGTTTGATCTGGGAAAATGCTCCTAAATTGCACCAGAGCTTGCTCATTCACTTGGCCATTTCTCTGAAGAGCGGCTTTAGAACTTTTACTCTCTTGCAGGCTAGGGGAATCAAAGTGCCACGTAACCGAGTGATTACTGCTTGCCTTCAAGTGCGAATTCTCGTTTATAAATATTGGTTTCAAGTGTTTTTTCCTTTGTGACAGGGGCACCGGACAAAAACAAAAAAATATTGTACTAGGGAATCTTGCTTGTATCCGCAAAGTCGACAGATTTGATTTCGGTACTGATTTTTCCAGGCGAGAATAAGATCTTTAGTCTCCATGATGCCAAAATGAAATAACAGAAACTGATGCTTTGGGTCATGGGCAAAGTGAGCTGAGAGATACTCCTGAGGTCACAAGTTGTTATATGAGTTGATCACTGCCCAGGCATGTAGTCTTCGTACAAGAGCATTTTTGTCTGTTAAGTGAGACAAGATACAAGTTGAGGCATTGGTTGTTCGATTAAATGCAGATTTTCCCATGCTCACGGCCCAGGCTTCTTGCATGCCTAAATTCTTAATGGCCTGGTTTAGGTGTTTTCCCCAGGAGCCTTTTAAGTTACTGTGTTGCTGCTCCTCGATTTCCAGCCAACATAAGTTGTTGATGGAGCCCCTCTCGGAAGCGTGCAGTCTCCGGCACAGTTTGATGTAAGCACTCTTGCATTGAAATAATAGATTTTTCAAGCCAAACTTTAGGCATACCTGGGCTGGTAGGGCTGATTCTGGAATTTGAAACACAGGTGTATATATTTCCGGTTGTATCTTATTAAGAGTGCCAATTTCACCCCCCCTCCCCCCCCCCACATGATTTCCGCGCCATAGGTCACCGTTGACATTAACTGAGTGGACATCACGGTGAGCAGATGGCTAAATTACGGACAACTCAGTTTCTTCTTTAATAATTTAAACTCAAAGGTTAACAACTGTGCTTTGGCCCGAATAGCGGCTAGATGATGTTTAAAAGCCATTTGATGTCCTACATTAAATCCTAAATATTTATGGGTGGCCACCACCCCAACCTTTTTTCCTTCTAAAAACCAGGAGTATGACTTAAATGTGGACTCAACCAGCCTAACCACTTTAGTTTTATTCAAGTTTCACTCTAGCTCTTGCTCGTCCATCTAACTTTTTAGGGCATTCATGATGCGTTACAGGCCTATTGGTGTTTGACTTAATAAGAAGATTTTTTTCGCACATTAGAGGCATCCTCGTTTCTCTGAAGCCAAGATTAGCGGGTGGCTGTTATCCTGTGGGAGGGCGCCTACAAGATCTGCAAGATATACAGACTTGGGGCCAAGACGCATCTCTGTTTAAGGCCATTCTTTGAGGCAATTTTTTTCGTAACTCAGCTACCATTTCTAATTTTAACTTGCACCCAGGTTTCAGAGTGTATTTCTATGATTCCCCTCAATAGGCTTCTTGGAAGGCCCCATTCTTCCAGTTTTGACCCTAAACATCCTTGAGGAACTCGATCAAAAGCAGACTTGAGGTCTGCAAAACATGTGAATAGCCATGATTTTCTATGTTTGGCCTTCTTTACTAAGAGAATTAGTGCTGTTACATTCATTAGTGTTTCCATACCTGCTTGTAATCTTGTTTGTATTTGTGGTGTAAGTTTTTTTTCCTTTGCCCATGATTTTAAATGCTGGAGTAAACAAGATGCATAGAGCTTCAATTTTCATTTGTCACCCCGAGTGGGACGGGTATGCCCAGACGTGGATCCCGTGCTGTCCATTCCACTGGAGTCAAACTAGCCTGGCTGATGAGGGGATGAAACCACGAAACCGGTCCTAGGATGCTTGGTTCCAGTCCAGGGAGGACCTGGAATGGCAGTTCGGGCTGGACTGTTCCCATAGGGAGCAGGGTCAAGACTGATTTGCATATAGCTAGGTTCAAACTGGAATGGCATGGGGAGCAAAAAAACTATGGATTTAGGCCCGGATCTCTGTACTGGGATGAATGTATGACATTGTCCTGCATTCTGTCCATCAATTGTTTTTTTTTGCATAGAGTTTCAATTTGACATCGATTAAAGCTTTGAGCCTGCAGCTGGTTGATAAGACTGGGTTTCTTCTCTTGTAGATGGATTGAAAGATGTTGCCTTGCCATAAATCTAGAATTCGGTTAGTACAATAAAGATCATTAAAAAGTGGTGCGAAGTAATGGTTACGTCTCCTTTAAATAATGCATTAGGGATTCTGTTCGGGCATGCTGCACATTCTGGTTTTAATTTCTTCAAAATTAGCATCAGCTGTTCTGTATCCACTACTTAAGTCTGATTGTCATGATGATGATTTATGGAAACTTTATGTATATCAAGATTCACTTGGTCACCATAATTTGTGGTGACTGGACATGCCTTTTTTTTGGCTTTAGTGAGCTTTCACCCACGCCATCTATCTCGGATGCTGCATACATGGCACTAACATGGGCTTCCCATGAAACTGCAGCAATCCCTGCGTTGTGCTGTCTGGCCTTTCCAGATGACAACCAATTCACCAACTGCCAGACGTTTTTTTACTGTTCAGCTGTTTGCTGGACTGAAGGAGCTTGTTCTACAGATCCTCATGGTAGCTTCTTTTTCTCTCCAACAGTTTTTCTTGTATTACATTCTCAAATTTCATACTTTGGTTTTATCCAGCCTCTTCCCTTGGTTTAACTCCTTTGCCACTTTTCTCATTTCTGTTATAATTTGAGATTTTTGATTTCGTAGTTCTCTGTTGTACCACACTTGCCTTCCTAGACCCCCATTTTTGTTGACTCCATTTATACTTTTGAGGGGTTGTTTTTTGACTGGAAATTTTGTCAATTGTGTATCGCTTAAGATTACCTGTGCTGTTTCTCGCTCACCTACTTCTGTTTTTGCTTTTTCCTGCCTTTCTGATTTTTTTTTCATGACCTTGATGGTTCCACACAGTGGTAAACCTCTGCTATCAGCTTCTCTATCCCCAGCTCACGCCATTTGAAATTTTTTAAATTATAAGTTACTGGGGTGGAGATTAAATTGTTTGTTGGACCCAGCTGGTTGGTCTTATACGCTATCCGGATAGATTGATGGAAATCATCACTCTCTGTGCGGGGGAAGGTTTTAAATTGACACTCTTGTGGCAAGGCTGCTTTCCTAATCAAGGGCTTTCTCTACCACATAAAAAAAGTGATTGATGTGGGTGAGGCCTGTTCTGTATTTCCGTTCAGGAGCCTTAGTCCACATTTTTCCAGCTGCATTCTGAATTTGATTTCACTGTGGTGAATGTCCCTTTTTGTACTGGCATTACTTAGATCTATATTGAAATCCATGGAGATAATAAAGGCTGCTTGCTTGTATTTCTTCTGTAAGGTTTTTGTTATTTTGGGCAAAGTTTCCATGTTTTCACTTTTATTTGCTTTACTGGGGTGTTAGGAATGGGGGTCTCTAGTTGGCAATGGTTTTCACCTTTGTCCAAGTAGGGACCCTTCTTCCTAGTCACGGTAAGGGTGATACACTTCGAAAATAACCCCTGCTCATCCCCTCAGTAGCTTGGCACAAGCAGACAGGCTTATCTCAGAGGCAGTGTGTAAATAATTTGTGCATGCATACAGTAACACAGTGAAACCACTACAAACAGACACCACACCTGTTTAGAAAAATAAGCAAAACTTTTTCTAAACCAAGACGACCAAAAACGACAAAAATTCAACATACAATACTGTAAAAATAGTTACTTTGCAAGATAACCTTCAATTTGTAAGAATAGCTGAAAAACACAGTTCTTCCGAGTCGGGAGCTCCGTCTGGGGCTACCGCGATGCTGAAAACGGCAGAGTCTAATATTTCCAGCCAACCACGTCGGTATGGGCCAGCTAAAGCATTGACAGACTTATAGACAGTACCTTTCTCGTTGAGGCCGAGCCCATTGGTACAATTAAGTCAGAACAACCGTTGTGGTTACAATGTAAAGTGGAAGCGGTACAGCGAGCAGTGCCCTCATAGCGTGGTGCAGGCAGCGGCTCGCTGACGATCGTCCAACGGCATCGGTGACGCCAAGGCTTATGATGTGGAGTTAGGCGGTGCTTGATGCGGTGCTGGCAGGTCACGGTGCAGGCGACGGAGCTGGTCAGTGTTCGGGTCAGGCAGCGACGGTGTTGGTGACGTCCGGGCAGAGTGAAGCGAGGCGATGCAGAATGCAGTGCACACAGGACGTGGTACAAGCAATGGCTCGGTGACGGTCGCCCAGCGGCGTCGGTGAGACCAAGATGTGGTGCGAAGTGCGGCAGCGCCTTCTGCGGTGCCTTCATGACACAGAACCAGCGAGGGACTCGGTGACAGAGTCGGCTGCTCTTTTCTTCTGCGGCGACTGAAACCAGCAGTTCGAGAGATGGTGCCCAGAAGGATGGTGAAGTCTTTGCTGTTCCTGAGACTTCTTGAACAGTGGCTAAGCTCTGCCTCAAGCCCTTGAAGATTTTTTGTCAAGCAGGATGCACAAACAGTTCCTATCCTTGGCAGAAACAGCTACTGCAGGCCAACCCCAGACAGCACACAGCAAAGGGGCAGTACTTCTCCTCCAGCTTCTACCAGCTCTTCTCCTTGGCAGAGGTTCCTCTTGAATTCCAAAAGTGATCTAAAGTTCAGGGGTCTGGGCACCAGCATTTATAGTCCATTTCTTTTTGTTCTCTGCTGTCAGAGAGGCTCTGTGCTTAGTCAAAACCAGTTATGTCCTCTTTGGTGCAGCGTCCTGGCAGGAGGTGGAGACAGCATTGTCCATGGCAGACCAGGCCCATTCAGATATAAAAGAAATCTCCTCCCCCTACTCTGAATGCAGCCAGGTATATTCAGCCCAGCCCTGACTCTGGAAAGGCAGGGCACACCTCATCCCCCCCAAGTGGCTGTCTGAACAGAATGCACACCCCCAGCCCGTGTCACTCCAAAGCCAGAAAGTCAATAAACAAACCTAGCAGAGGCACACTGGATGGATAAGCAAGAAAATGCCTACTTTCTAAAAGTGGTATTTTCAAACCCAGAATATAAAAATCATCCTTACTAAAGGATGGATGTTTAGATTCTGAGTTCAGGCATACTAAACTCCATTTTCCTATCTTGATCCCATGGGCAGTTATACTTATAAGATGTTATAAGTAATCTCCCCATTCTATCCTATGGGACAGATAGCCTTTCAATAGTGAAAAACAAAATTGGCAGTAGTTCACTATCAGGACATGCCACACACATCCTGATGTGTGTGGCACATGTCCTACCTTTCACATGCACTGCACCCTGCCCACAGGGGTACCTTGGGCATACCTTAGGGGTGAGTCACATGTAAGAAAAGGGAAGGTTAGGGCCTGGCAAGTGGGCGCACTAGCCAGGTCGACATGGCAGTATGAACTGCACACAGGCACTGCAATGGCAGTTCTGAGACCCTTTTGCAAGGCTGCTTGTGTGGGTGGCACAATCTGTGCTGCAAGCCCACTAGCAGCAGTTGGTTTACAGGCCCTGGGCAGACATGGTGCACTGTACTAGGGACTTAGCAGTAAATCAAATAAGCCAATTGTGGACACACTAATCCATAACAACAATTTACAGCGGGAGCACTAGCACGTTGGCACTGAACAGCCATGGCAAAGTGCCCAAAGCATCTAGACCAGCAAAAACGAAGTCCAACACACAGTAAAACACAGGAGGCAAAGGCAATCAATACAGGGGAAACCCACGCCAAGGCTGCCAGGTCTAACATGGGGTGAATATATACATTTATAAACAGCACTGCCATGCGACTGTGATATGCCTTCTTGGATTCAAGCTTGATTGCTTGAATCCAGTTTTCCACAGGTCAATTTGGTTCTATTACCCAGTTAAATTTGGTAGAGTAGAACATAGAGAGTCTCCCCTTGGGATGTCTGAATTTCAAAAACATTGCCACTGGTTCATGATACTCTTCCAGATAGGTAGTTAATTGGAGCACAGGATGTCTAGGGCATTCAGATCTGACAGTTCAACTGAATTCTGTAGACATCCTGTGCTCCCATTAACAACATATCGGGACCTATGAGTGTCTGACTTCATAGTCCTTCCAGTAAGTACAATCCCCAGCTCTAGAGATAACCTAATATACAACATCAGGAACAGGTATCTCTGTGATTAACTTTGAGTGCCAACTTACTATCCCTTTTGCATGAGTCTTTTTAACAATGCACTAGGGAAAGGTTTGACACGCTTTCCACTATTCATTCTCATACTTCGGATGCAACTTCCTCCCATTCTTGGAATTTCTTCCAAATGGTATACTGTTTTTAATCAGTTTTTAAATATGGTGGTGGTTTCTTTCCGCACATACGTTAATGATAGGAGCAGCACTCTCCTTTGTGTTCTAATCCCCACAGGTGTAATATGCTGTTAACAAACAATATTCGGGCAAAAGGAAAAAGGGGGTAACGGGTCAAGATCTTTAGCAAGCCTGCATCAAATAGAGCATATTTAGGATAGACTACTTGTCCTTGGCAATGGGAGACCCCTTCCCCACTACTTGTCCAAAACTTCAAAAAATGCCAGGTCAAGTAGAAAAAATCATTCTTTATGTAGGGATAATTCCATTTATTGCTTCTGTAATTGTAATTCGATGCTTGACTCTTTATAAACCTCAGAGTCATTCAGAGCAAAGGCGGATCATAGATCCCAGGAAAAACAAGAGCATGTTGCAGCCAGCACGTGTTTTGCCCCCTCACATTGGCCTTATCTGCCTGGGGCTTCCTCAGGGCTGCGCATCAAAGGTGGACAGGCATCACAATCAGTTATCAAAGAGTATATACATATTACCAGGAATACACCAATACATGTGTGCAAATTATATACAGGATCATCATCAAGGATGATGTGGTACATAGAGTTCACAGCGAGATCACCAGGAGGTGGGAAGATGTTAGAAGCATGATAAGAAAGGAGGGGAAAGAAAAAGGAAAGGAAAAAACAAAGGAGAAAAAGAGAGAAGAAAGAGAAGAGAAAGAGAAGAGAAAGAGAAAAGATCAGAAAAGAGGGGGTGTTGTGTGTGTGGAAAAGGGAAAGGGGGTTGGGGGGAGAGCCAGGAGAGGGGAGAAAAAAGGGGGGAAGAGGGGGACAAAAATGGGGGGAAGGGTGGAAAAGGGGAAAAAAAGAGAGAGGGGAGGAAGAGGCGGGTGGGAGGAAGGGGGAGGCGAGAGGGACAGCAACCAAACGATTGGAAGAGTTGGGGTAGGGGAAAAAAAGAGAGAGAATCGGGTGGGTTTAGTTGGAATAAAAGGTTTGAGACGGAGAAGAGACATTAAAGTGCAAAGAGTCATTCAGAGTATCATATTTTTGTCAAATATAAATCATGTATGGACATCATTGGTATTAAAAGTATCATTGTTTGGTCAAAATCAGCATGGTTATAAGAATAAGTGAAAATTATACATATGAGGTTGAAATGTCCAGTGCAGTAAGTATTGTTCCATGTAAGGGTACAGAAAATACAACAAAGCCACAGAGTTAGCACTAGATTAGATAACTAGTGTTCAAGAATTGTGAGGATTGTGATTGACATAAGGATCACTCTGTGAAGTTTGGTGAGAGCAAGAAACCACATTCTTCCGTGCAAGCATAAAACGTATTGGCCAGTGTTTGCATTCAGATAAAGTGAAATATGGGCCTTTATATATTATTATCGTGGGGACCCTCGGTGAGTGGAGGATCGCATTGTAAACGTTTATCATGCTACTTTTTTTATCAAACAAGTGTCCCTTCCTTGAAGGAATAACCCTTCACCTGTTTAAGCAGAGAAGAACCGCTCTTACCGTGGCGCGTATAAGTATTTTTGTCTTGCACTGAGGTATCAGGTTACTTCCGTTTGAGTGGTTGTTAGCGGTTCTAATCTAGGATAATGAAAAGCAGTGAGGTGATAAGCAATTTGAGGGAGGAGGGAATTATTAAATGGGAACTCCTTAGGTATTCAAGGTCCAAAGGACCCGGGACAGGGAACCTTTGATTTGGCAAGTCTGCATGAGTCCTAATGACCCACGCGGTGTACTACGGACTTACTTCTGTCTCTGATTCTTGGCGATAAGAAACTCTTCGGTTGGCAAGGGCAGCCACGAGGTGGGTCGCAGTTGCTTTTATGTATTACGCGGCCAGAGAAAGCTTCCTCCTACCAGCATGTGACCTCTCGTCAACCCATGGGATTCCGGATCATGAGGTTTTAGTGTTATCGGATGTGGATTCTTGGAGTGTAGGGGGGTGAAAACTAGCAATTGGAAAATATTGAACTGTTTGACTAAATGGATGGCTTTAAGTTACTAATGAATGCAAGGAATATATAAAGTAAAATTACAAGCAAGAAGGGGTCAGAGACTAAGCTAGTTGTCTTGGCAGTCCAGACAGGCTGCCATGGAAGAATGGGAAGATATATTTAATGAAGGAGAGGGTATGCCTCGCTTCTATCGGACCGCGGGGCTGTGGGCAGACATTGATCATGTGATCTAAGTTCATCTTTACGAGGGGGCTGCTTCTAGGGAAATAGACATTTTAGCAGTCATGGACCAGCGAATAAAAGGTTGGGGAATAAACCGGAATAGGGAGGTCAAGGACCAAGAGCAGGGGTTAGGAGATGGGGAGAATTTTATGGATTAGTGCTTGTCCCCTCATTCATCCCCCAACCAAACATGCATTTCTGCATCTTTATTTAGTCCATGTTTGACGGTGTTGTGTTGGAGAATGAGTTAAGTCTCTCTCCTCAGCAGGTTAAGCTCACGGTTTCTCCCTCGTCTGGCTTGATGTATCACCTCAATACCGTAGAAGGTGAAGGTTTTCTTGTGTGGATGAGGTTATGGAAATTATCTGTTAATGGATGTCCCATATTGTACTTATTGATGTTTCTGTAGTGTTCTTGAATTCGTATTCTAATTCGCAGTGGTCGAATTGTGCTATATGTGCGGTTGCATGGGCAAAAAATCCTGTAGATAGCAAATTTGCTATTGCAGTCAATCCATTCCTTGATTTTGAACTGTTGGTCCGCTGGCATGGGTACAAATAGAGTTTCATTAATTCCCAGCTTGCAGATGTTACAGTTGTGACATGTGTGGAAACATGCTGGTCTATCGAGGAATGTATTCAATTTGTTTTGTTTTTTCCACAAACTCAGATCTGCAGGGCATTCTTTTGAGATTCGGTGCCCATCTGAAACTCATTTCTGGATAGTTTCGGAGGTGATCACTAAGACCAGGAGTATATTGTAGTAAGTGCCTGTGGCGTTTAAGAATTTGTCTGATGTTATGATGCCTGTTGTGGTAGTTCGTAATATAACGGATCCTGGTGTCTTTTTTACTTGTTGTTATGGGTTTTTGGCCTAGGGTAATGGATCCCCTAGTCTTTGAGACAGCATTCATTGTAGCTTGTAGGTAGCATGGGTCATATCCTCTCTTCTCCAGGCAGGTGATTGCTTGTTTTCCTTCCAATTCGAACATCTGTTCTTCACTACAGTTTCTTCTGATGTTGTGTTTTGGGTGACAGCTTTCTGCTCGTAAGATGGCATTCACTGCTGTGTCTTTCTGTATTTATTTATTTATAAAGTTATGTATAGTGCAAACATGACCTCAAAAGGTATCAGAGCCCTTCACATAATGGAAGGGAAGAACATAGTAAGAGGGGAGATTACAAGGGGGTAACAAAGAATAACATAATTAAATAAAAACAATGTACCAGGATGAGAACAAACAATACTTAAGAGGGTATAACAGACAACCCTGCGCTTTACAATTGTTAGGCCAAAAGGAGTGTAGTAGGGGTCATTGAGAAAGCAGACAATCTATGACCATTTAAGGCAAGAACTTGTTCATTAGGATTATTTTTACTTTATGTTTGAAGGCAGCCGAGTGAGGGATTCTGCGAACTTCCGGTGGGAGGGAGTTCCAGATCTTAGGTGCCGAGCCAGAGAAAGCTCTGAGCCTCGTTCTCTTTTTGCGAAAGGTCTGAGGTTTCAATAGGAGAGTATTCGCACTTCTTGATGATCTACCCCCTCCTGATAGTTCAAGCTTTTGAGCCAGGTAACAGGGGGTTTTGAAGTGGAGGGCTTTATGTGTCAAACAAGCAATCTTTAGCTGTATTCTTGCTTCGTAAGGTAACCAAATTAGAGATCTTAGTGCTGGGGATATGTGTTCATTCCTTTTTGTACCCGTAAACAATCTGGCAGCAGCATTCAAGGAGGCCCTGAGTGGGGCCAAGGTGTATTTGGGGAGGCCACAGAGTGTAGCGCTACTGTAGTCTAGCCTCGGCAGGACAATCGCTTGAACCACCTGCTTGAGGTCCTCTTGAGGGAGGAATGGTTTTAGATTTCTAAGAATCCTCATTTGGTGGTTAGCACCCTTACACATCTTGCTAATATGATTCTTCATATTAAAGTGCGAGTTCGGGGTGATTCCGAGAGATTTGGCTGAGTCAATGATATGAGGGGAGCAGTTGAAGGCAGTGAGGTGTTTCATCCAGAGGTCTATTTTGGGGGTATGATTAGGAGGAGATATGAGAAGGAATTCTGTTTTGGGGGTGTTGAGCAGGAGGTGGTTCTCAGTTGGCCAGTTTTGGGTATTCGTCAGGATGGAGTTGAGTGAGGTGAAGTCTTCAGAGGGGGTGATTTTCAGATAAAGTTGTGTGTCATCCGCATACATATGAAAAAGAATGTTCATGGAGGTTAGAGCATTCGCTAGCAGTTCCAGGAAAATATTAAAGAGTATGGGAGAAAGGGCAGACCCTTGAGGGACCCCCATGGAGACTGTAGAAGGCTGGGATAGGGATTGATTCACCTTGACTCTTTGGGATCTATTGTGAAGGAAGGACGAGGACCATTGCAATACCAGACCAGAAAAGCCCATCCTGTGTTCCAGAATGGCTAAGAGGTTGTCGTGATTAACCGTGTCGAATGCTGAGGAAAGGTCATGGAGGATTAGGAGGCAAGATTCGTTATGGTCTAACATTTTTAAAATGTCATCCATAATGTGAGTGAGCGCCGATTCCGTGCTGTGATCGCTCCAAAAACCAGATTGATGTTGATCCAAGAGTTTGAAATTCTCAATGTGCGTGCAGAGTTGCGATTGTTCGCATTTATCTAGGCGGTTAGCAAAAGTGGGGATGTTGGAGATGGGACGAAATTTGTTGAGATCAGATCTGTCAGCATTAGGTTTTTTAAGAATGGGTGATACCTGAGCTGCTTTTAGACATTTGGGGATCTTGCCTTGTTATAGAGAAGTGTTAAAAATCTTTGTCCAAAGGGGAATGAAGGCATCCTTGATTTCTTTGAAGACAGACGGTGGCAACAGATCGCTGAAGTGATTAGAAGGGTTGATACTAAGAAGGGTTTTGTAGATGTCATTTTCACTGAGGGGAGTGAAAGAGCCCCAATTGGCCTTGTTCTTGGTACTAGAACTAAGAGGCTGTAACCTCTCAGAGAGGGCAGGATGAGCCGCAATCTCATATGATGTAAGAAGGGCCTTCTTAGATTCTAGGTCAATACTGATGAGTTTACATTTCTTCATAAAGAAAGCAGCCAGATCGTTGCATGAACGAGAGTCATCTCCTGAGTCAAGGTGGTTGGGTGCTTTCACTGATTATTGTCTGACAATGTCAAAAAGTTTCTTAGGGCAATTTGAGGCTTGAGTAAGTTGGGATATGAAGAAGTCTGCCTTAGCAGTCTTTATTTTTTTTATTATATGAGCTCCTCACCGATCTAAGGACTTTTAGATGATCCACGGAAGGTTTTGATCTCCATAAACAATCAGCTGCCCTTAAGTTGCGGCATTCAGACTTTAGTTTGACATTGAACCTAGGTTTGGAGATTTTGGAGGAGGCATTTTTTTGTTGTAGAGGTGCTATGGTATCCATGATACCAGAGAGAGTGGAGTTATAGTAGTCAGTGAGATCATGTACATCAGTCATGTCATCTAAGGATGAAAAGGCATATTTGCAATTGATAGCTAAGCCTTCCATGTTAATATTCCTGAGGTCCCTTTTCCACTGTTTAATTTTCTTCGGTTGATCATTTTTCCTGATCACCTCCCTGTTAATAAAGAAGAAGATGCTGTAGTGATCGGACCAATCACAAGGGGTAATGTCCTCCAATGTGATGGTATTACCTTTTGCAATGATGAGGTCCAGAATTTCTCCTTTGTTGTGAGTTGGCCGGTCGCAAAATTGGGTAAGGTCCAGATCCGCTAAGAATGATTTTAGACAGATCACCGCTTGGTCGTTAGGATTAGACCAGTGAAGGTTGAAATCACCAAGGTAGATTTGGGACAATGAGGAGTCGTCGTTGGAAGAGATGATTTCCATTAATTGTTCAATGAAGAGGAAGTTATCACCAGGGGGGTGGTAGAAGGTATGAAGTTTGCAAACCGGGATGTGATTACTAGAGATGTTGAGGCAAAGGTATTCAACTGAGGATAGGGTGGAGGTCTCCATGTGGGAAACACATAGTGTATTACGGTGTATACAAGCTAATCCACCGCCCTGCTTCTTAGATCTGTCTAGACGGATTATATCATGACTAGGCGGTACTAAGAGGTCTAGGATAGGGGTGGAGAAAGGAGTTAGCCAAGTTTCCGTGAGGATGAAGATATTTAATTCATTGTTTTGGATGAGGTCAAAGATATCAGAGGCATGTTTGCAGGCTGATCTACAATTGAGAAGTGCGAATTTCAGACGTATAGGCATGAGTGATTTGGAAGTCTGAGTGAAGTTCACTTGCTTGAGGTTGTGGCTATTTATGGCTCTGCAGTTGTAGGAGGGTTCCCTGTGTGGGTTGGCATGAATGGCTTGAATTTGGGCCTTAGGGATCTTGTCAGTATTCAAAGTGATCATGTACGAGAGGAGTAGATCCTCGATATCACTGGTCGCAAGCTCGGTCATCATTCTTCTAGGGCGGGAGGAGGCGTTAGGGAGGGGTAAGGTATTAGAGATAAGGTACGAGGAGTGCTGGTCAGGGCCAGTTGGTGCACTGGTGGGGACAGTGGGTAGCTTTCCTAAGGAAATAAGAGAACTGAGCAAGGGTAGATGATGAAGTGAGAGGGCTTTCAATTCAAGGAATTCGTGGGAGAGAAGGTGCACTTGGAGAGATAACTTGTCTAGATGTGAAGCAAGGTCTGAGTGTTGATTCAGGGATAGAAACTGAGGGGAGAGATCCAAGGAAGAGGAGGGACCTCGAGGGATGTCAGTATGAGGTGAGGTGATAGTGCGAAGGACCAGGGGAGGGGATGTGTCCTTAAAATCCTGCGGAATCCCTGCTCGATTGGAAGGAGTGGCAGGGGAGGAAGGGGGGTGGGGGGACAGTTGTGTTGTGTAATGGAGGTGCTCATGGGGAGGTTGAGTGTGTTAGGATTAGAGGATGCCAATGAGGGTGATCTTTTGTGCTCCGCCGGCAGAGAAGGCATAGAAAGTGAGGCCCTAGATGGGAAGCATCCACAGAGAGAAGAGGGGGTAAGTATTGAGAGGGCATCCCGAATAAGGAAGTGCTGAGAATCTGGCTTGCGATCGGCGAGATGTGTGACACATTAGGTCCGCCATCCAGGTGTGTCGATGGTCGATTGGGGTGCGAGACTACTATAGGGAATTGACTCTCACTGAAATCCACTATGGAGTTGATAGAATTATGAAAGCTTGAAGTACTCCCTGCAGTGGATGGAGGTGAGCTGGATAAATCCAATGAATTAGATGGGCGAGTAACAGAAACAGAGGATTTAGCCATCACTGCTTTCTTGAGGGTAGGGAAAATATAGTCCATCTTGGATAAATTGAACTCAGAGGCTTGTATGAGAATGATACCATTATTGTAGAGAGTGATGGTGGTATTAGCTTTGAGGAAAGGTGAAGGTGAGGTTATTAATTTGAGACCGTGAGGGGTTTTCCTAGCGTCCTTTATTCGAAGAATGGAGTAGAGGACATTCCGCCAACATGCCCGTTTTCTGGTGTAGATAATGAGGTCATTAGACAGAATACCATTTTTTGCGCAGATGTAGACGTCGGAGATTAATGTTTCAGGACTAGATGTGAGTAAGCGATGTTTATGCTTTTTTGCCTCCTTTTTTGGAGAGGTTAGGTGGATAATTGATAGTGAAGGCATTGGATCCTGTAGGAACAAGACTTATCTCCATTCTGAGACAGGCCAACAACTATTAATGAGGAGGGGGGGGACTAATTTATGTGTTCAAGGAGGTGAGACAGAACTTGAATCAGAGGTAGGTGTAACTAAGAGGGCATTGAATAAAGAGAACAAGCCGCACACACTTTGAGCTAGCAAATCTGATGAAGATATTGAGTGATTGGGTAAGGCTATGAAAGACTACAATTGGACCTGGGTGGAAGTGTAAAGTTCTGTAGTGTTTGCTATGTAGTAGGTTGTCCTTCACATAGAATGTCAGGTCTAGGAAGTTGATTTCAGATTTAGAGAAGTTGGAAGTCGTTTTGATTTTCCATGGATTGTTGTCCAGGTTATGTAGGAATTTTTCTAAAAGATTTTGGTCCCCCTGACAGATACAGAAAATATTGTCTATGTAGCGATGCCAAAAAATAATGTGTGTTGTAAACTCTGAGAAGCTTGGATCCCATAGCCAGAATCTTTCAACAAAACTCATAAAGACACAGGCATACTGTGGCATATTTGTTTGACCTCTCATAAGTATGTTCCTTTTTTACTGTTTAAAGTGGGGTTATCCTCACATTAACATTTCAGTCCTGAAGATGGTCTTGCGAATACTTACTATTGGAGACCAAAACATCGACGTATAACCTATCTCTCTTTTAGATCATTCATGTCACTTCAATGAGTCTTGTCTTAAACACTAAGATGGACATTGTTTTGTTGTAAAGAGTGGGTTCTTAGTACATTGTCATATATCATAATGGGCCACATGTACACAACTTTGAAATTGCGAGTTCCTCATTGTAGTTTCCTGCACATGGAAATTAGGAAATTGCTATTTCAAATATATGAAACTCTCTTGAGTTTCATTTGCGATTCCCATTGGGTCGCAAATAGACCTACCACATGAGTATTAATAAGGTAGGCCTCAGTTTGTAACCCATTGGGAATCGCTAAAATTACAGGGATAGTGGCCTGCTGGGGTCTGCAGATCACCATGTCTGTGATTGTTTTTGAATAAAGCAATCTTTTTTTTAAAATGCAGCCCATTTTCCTTAAAGGAAAACGGGATGCATTTAAAAAATATATAAAAAGTTTTCTTTTCATTTCATTTAGAGTAGGCAGTGGTCCTTGGGACCACTGCCTACTTTTGAAAATGCTTTTACAAACATTCACAAAGGGGAAGGGGTCCCTTTGGGATGCCTTTATACATGCAAATGGGACACCACCAATTTGAAATTTGCAGTATTTTGCAAATGTTTTGCGCCCTCATTTCAGTCGCAAAACATTCACATATACCACTGCAATTTGGTATTAGGAAGGAATGCCCTAAACATGCCCCTTCCTTATACGGAATCGTAAAGCCAATTTGTGATTAGGTAATAGGTTATCGAATCCAAATAGGGCTTTCTACATCCAAAAAAGCCTTTATGCGTTTGCAAACCGCCTAAAGTGTCTAGACCTAAGCTGTGCTGTAGAAAACACATTGTCAATGTATTACATGTTATCATTTGTTGAACCCCTTTAATCCTGAACTATTTGATTGTTAATGCAATTTTGCATTTATTTTTCAAGTTAGTGAAAGGGTGTTATCAACAAACACAGTAGTGAGATGGTTTGGGAAGCATGTTTGGCATGATTTGTGAAAATGGGGTAGTCCATTTTGATTTGATTGCTCATGATGGTTGTTGTTCACATAGGTTGTCTGCATGTTGAAAAGGAACAGGTTGACCAATGAGGCAGCTTAGTTAGGGTATGGACCATGCAGGTGATTGTTGACCAGAAGTTGTCTGATGTACCTAACATGGCCCTGCAGATTGAGATGAAGCCCTTTGAGAGAGGGCCTATATCATGACTTCAGCATGGTCTTAGACATCTTCTCCCAATGTACCCGAAGATGATCCAAGTGCAACTCAAATAGGTCCTGCACCCTTTTGTCTAGGTTCTACGAGCTACAGGTCTATCTCGCCATCAATCGTATATGCTGCTGTTTGTTGAGTGACAATGATCCCAGGTACACATATTCTGCCCCACCCCTGCCAATTTCACAGATCTCACAGCCTGCAGAAGCCTTTTGTTCAATGACACCTCATTCCAGGTGGCTGCGCTTGCCCATGCATGCCCTCCTTTCTGAATGGTGGTTTCACATGGATACCTTGTTATCCCCTACTTTAAGGGTTGACATCTGAGAGGTTGTGGTGTGGTGATCATTATATGTGAGGGATACCATCTTTTCATGCTGTTTCCTCTATGTAAGATGATCATGAGAAGAGGAGAGTTCTGTCTTTGTGACAGGGCATACTAATGGAATCAACTGTGTACCTGCAAGTTGGAGGGTGGGTAGGGATTTAGGCCTGCATAGCAGGAACTAGCATTCATGCCCTTAGCTCTTGGGGCTAGGGACAAGGAGGACATCTGCCCAGTGGTGAAGTAGTTTGGGGTGCAATTTGGCATGGAGTCAATAATGTCCTCACCCTCTGCAGTATTGGGTCAGCCAAGATGGTGGCCTGAAAAAGCAATGGGTTTTCTTTCAGGATTCCACACTGTCCTCTGCTCATGTATGGAACGTTGTCTGGCTCACTGTCCTCAGGTGGTACAATAACTGCTCCCTGGAATGGGTCCAGGACCTGAGACAGAATTGTTTCTCTTACCTGTCAGTGCCACTTGCTTGCTGTCTGGGCTGGGCCTGGGATGTCAGTTGCTGACCGATTCTGCTTGAAAGTGGCTGTGGATATTTATCAGTTGATGCAGCACCTGTACAAAAGAATATTAAGAAACATCCTAGCTCTGACAGTGTGACAGAGAACAACCGTGATAGATGTGACAACTTGTGAGAATGCTGGTAAATATCAAAGGAGAACATAGCATATTCCTTGCACATAGGCAAATAAATAATAAGACAGACTTTTACTCAACATGACAAAGGGTATCAAAACATGCAGATGAACTTACATTGTAGTGGTTGTTCTATCAATACAGACTTAGCTAAGTGATAAATGACCGAGAGTCAAATAGTTACTGGTAATGGTTAAAGGATGGCCCCTTGTATGGTGACCAAGGAACTTCAGCACACTGCAACTGTGGAGACAGAAAAAAGTCAGAGTAATACAAACAGTATGTGGATGTCAGAGCATGCCATTGTTATGTCGTATTTAAAAATCCAGATAGCTGTTTCTTGGCTAACAACTACTAGGAAATTGGGAACAGTTTTAAGCAAGCATTCACACGATATGAGACAG
Organism: Calotriton arnoldi; assembly: GCA_963921515.1. NCBI lineage: Eukaryota > Metazoa > Chordata > Amphibia > Caudata > Salamandridae > Calotriton > Calotriton arnoldi. The sequence continues at coordinate 74,275 of CAWUFW010001531.1, read as the reverse complement.
TGGTAGGTATGGTGACAAAAGACATATCAATCTCTGATTGGATGTAATAGGGAGATAAGTAATAGAGAGGATGAGAGGAGACATATGCATATACTTGCCAATCATGTTGCGAAATCCAAGGGTTCATGTTGGTCACTAAGACCACAGACATCGAACCTGTCGTTTCACCTATTGTACTTGTTGCTAATTACTTCTCATGGTGTACTCTTTTCCATGTCAAAGAATCATAGTCCCCACATTTGCAAAGAGGGAGAAATGCATGGACTATTAATGATTGAAATAGGTATTGACTTACCAGGTCCTATCATCTCCCTGGTGTGAGAAGCCACCACACATGGCAGAGCATGCTGGAGATGGCAGGGAGGCTGACAATACCAGGCCTGCAAACATGACAATGCGTATATACATATATGGGACTATTATGCAGACTAAAAACTTTTATGGCTTTAGTGAGTTGAGAAGTTGTAAGTTGGATATTTCAAAGGTGAATGTTATGCCAGCCACCAAAGTAAGGCATATCTGGCTTGGGAACAGGGATGTGACACAGTTCCATTCCTGACAGGGGCCCTGTCATATGAGCAGGTAGTGCTGCTGCAAATGTTGACTGCAGTGTAGCAGACAGGGAGTCAATAGAAAGGAAAAGTAATAGGTGTTGGCATTAGTATATTTAGTCTACACTCTATATTTGTTTGGGGTGACAGCCTGGGTTTTAGTGGCATATTTGACAATGACATTTGTGGGATGTATATGGCTATGTGAGGGGTGAGATATCTGCTTATTGTGAACAGGGTGGCATGAGTCGGACGTCAGAGTCAGGAGTAAGAAGTTATTTGAAACATAGAAGTGCGTTGCTTTTACCTGGCCTGACATTGGGAATTCCTGGAATAGACATGCCATGCAACAAGTCAAGGAACATGGTTGAGAGGATTTTCTCATCAAGGAGTTATAAAGAGGTGGGACCTAGGTCTCAAACAGCAAGAGTTTTTGCCACCGTCATCCTTATTCAGCATATTCCATTAATCCTGCCATCTCTTCATACCCCCACCCCCAAAGTATTCACATTCTTTGTGACTTTGTACCACATGGTTGCCCTCTTAACTCCTCTGAGGGCCTGCAGAGGCAAACCATGCAGTTACCTCTGGTGGTCCACTACATAATTCACCACAAATTCAGGGCCTCATTTATGAAAAGTGACGCATCAGTGCGTGAAAACAGCGATGCATCACTTTTCATTGTGCCCTCCTTGCGACATGCTGGATGAGTCATATTTACAGTAAGACGCATCATGTCGCAAGGAGTTACAGATACGTCAGTATTTCTGACGTATCTGTAGGCGCAAAAATGACGCATTGCTGGAGTATGTCACATAAGTGACGCAACTCCATCTATGGGTCATTTCACATGGGCAAGTCCCATTTCAAATGTCCCTGCATCAGTCTTACGCCTGCTGTGAGGCAGGCGTAAGATATTGACGCATTTGCATCCTAGAAGTGGCGCAGTGAAATCTCATAGATTTCACTGCGTCACTTCTACGAGGCTTACTTGCGTTGGAACGCCCACCCTGCATACATTATATCTGGCGCAGGTATAATGTGGCGCTGGGGTTTACAAAGTGACGCATCTACCTAGATGCGTCACTTTGTAAATATGGCGCAACATGGCGCATTTTTTATGCCACTGGTGCGTCACAAAAGTGATGCACCGGCGGTGCAAAAGTGGCGCAAGGGCTCATAAATAAGCCCCCCAGACACTCTCCTGCTCAGTTATTTTCCCCCTCCTTTTTGGTGGGTTGGTCCACACCTTGGCGGCTGTAGCTGGTGTTTAGCTCAACAATATCTCACCAAAAGAAGAATATGGCTGAACCCAGGATGTGGGTTCAATTTATATTCTCTGAACAGTAATGCGTGTCAGGCCAATTCATAGTTCTACATACCATAAGAGTAGATCTCCCCCTGTGCTCTGTAAAACTATATTTGGTGTATTTACTAATACAATATGCATTTAAATGTTACTTATAGTAACTTTACTGTCATATATTGAGTCATGGATGTCCTTACCCCCTCATGTAAAGAATGGAGACATGTATTCATACAAATACGTAAAAATCCATGGCCTGAGTTGCTGAATTGCATCATGGCAGAGATATAAGAGAATATGACTCTGTGAATCTATGTATCGGAGATCTCACCCATAGATTTTCCTTTGTGAGACCATTATATATAGAGACCCTTATTACTTTCTGACCGTGGCGGTCTGACCGGCTGCCTCGAGTCATCGGAAATGAAGAATTTGGGGTTCATACTCACCCAAATCTGCTTCTCTCCAGCGGTCTCCGCCGTGGATCCTTTTCTCCAGGTCCCCCCTACAGTTGGGCAGCTGAACCCCGATGACTAAGATCCTGTGGATGCCAGAATCCAGGTAAGTCCTTGTAAGGTATTTATCCCCATTGACTGGACTGTGCACATTCCGCCACACTCCATCAATGGGGTACATAGTGGACAAAGGCATACCCCCATATATGTCATGCATGTCTCTACAATTCACATGTTTTGTAATGAGGCCCTCAATCTGTATTTGTTTATAATTATTTTTGGTCATCTTACCAGAATTTATTCATACTTTTGTTTTCTAAAATAAAATGAATTGCAAATAGTATATTTTCAACCCTTAGCATTATAGTACAAAAACAGATGTGCAAAGATATTGGCTTGGAGGTAATATGAGGGTCAATCAAAAGTATAAATTAAAAATAAAAAGGCACACTGTGTGGTATTTTTACTGATATGAAGTGTGCTGACCGCCTCTCAACTGACTCTTCTACAAAAGAGTCAGTTGGGAGGAGGTCAGCACACTTCATATTCGTTGCTTGCTTTGGTCCCTGTTAGTGCCACCTTTTGTCTATTCTTTTAACAATAAAGGACTGAACCTTCTCCTGTGTCACCTTTGATATTAAGTACCATGAAACAGGAAAATAGATCCTATTCTCCACTGTGTTTATGTGTAAAAATCAGTAAAACCCAAAAACTGGTACCCGTAACCATGACCAGTCTATTGTGAAAATGGGTCTTAAAAGATAATTAGTATAACAACATCATAAGACTTTTAAAGAACGTGAAAGAAATTATCATAAACCTGAAGCTCTGCTATTGAGGGAGGAGCCACAGTATTATGCTGCATAGATAATAACTGGGCCTTATGCCTATAACTTTGCACTTGTTTTGTGTTCAAATATGGGAGGTCAGATATGTAGTGTTAAATCTTTTTTTAATTAACTTGATTCATTTTTATAGTGCATTCCAGAGGAGGAAAAATTCCATACATAACTTATAAGTTGCTGGTTAACTTGAGAAATAACCTTAAAGCCACCTCTTATCCCCTTCACAATTCTTAAATTATCATTAAAATCCTAGTGCGGTTCAACTCTTATTACCCTGATTACCATTCTAACAAGCATTTGCAATGCAATAGGTCTCGCATTTACGCAAGTTTGAGCTATTGACATTGCAAATAACTATGCCTTTTATATTTGTTTTCGTTTTTAAAACATTAATAAAAGGCATTGTCATTTACAATGCCAATAGCTTAAACTCGCATAAATGCGAGACCATTGTAAATGCTTGTTAATATTATCAAGGAAACGAACCCAAATTAATCACTGATTGTTGTACGTCAACACATTTAAATCAACTCCATTTATCACTATTTATGACGGAATGCATAGACTAAATGCCCACTGAACTGATGAAAATCACTGAAACGACTGACACTCAAATAACCAACGACCTTTGCAACGTTTCTAATTGAAATTGGCCTCATCAAGCACTGCAGTGAGCGGACAAATAGCAAAAGCCACACTCTCTCGACCTTGTCAACTGTAAGCCAAACACTCCATTAGAATTCAGTAGTCAGACGCTTCCTTATCCCCTTCTCATTCAGTCCCATAGAGGTTAGGGGCCTCTGCTCATTCCCACAGCAAACAGAAGCCACAAGGACTTGTTGAAGTAAAGTTGTCAAGCTAAAGAAAACTCCATAGCTGGAAAATCCAATTCAAAACGACATGTAGTTCAGAATAGCCAACTGAAAGCTATCCATGGAAAATCTACATGGGGGCTCTATCCTGCCCCTGCGCGGCTGCTCATTGGTGTTACCCATGAAAACCTGGACAAAGTTTCCCTTAGAAGGGGTATGAAAAACGTAATTCCCCTTTCAGTTTGAGGAATAGTGCCTTCAGCTCCCAACAAGCAGAACGCGGGAGCGAGCGACTAGGAGTTTAAAAACGCAAGCACAACGCGTGCAGATCTCTTGTGCTGATTGACACGGACGCCGCGCGTCTCCCACTTTTCACCATGGCCCCGCCCCCTTTCACTCCCCATCTCCCCTGGCTCCTGGACAGGGACCGACACTTTTCCAGTCAACACGCAAGTCAACGCCGGTGAGTGGCAGGCTACGGCCGGGCTCCTCGGAACACCAGACCCCGGCAGGATGCAGTGCATCCGGAGGCAGCCCAAGCCCAGCAAGTCTGAGGAGCGGATCCTGCAGGAGGAGAGCAGGAAGGTGGCCGCGCAGAACGGGAAGATCTTGGGTAAGGGCGCGCCAACACCCACTCTCGCGGACAGGTTCCGTGACCGCGCACCACACAAGCAGCCCGAGGGGACAGAGGCTCTTAAACCCCTCCCTCGCCCCTGAGGTGGCAACTCCTGTTGACGCAGCTCGACTGTGCACAGTTTTACAAGCACGTTTTTATTTGCACTCTTGATTTTAAGCAGTAAAAGTTGTAATTCAAGTAGAGTTGCTTGGCTGCCAAATGACCTCAGGTCATCTCGAGGCACGCTTGCAGCCAAATCTGGATTTTGTTTTCTCTAACAGCACTTGGCACATGCAGTGACTTGTAGTTTTGCTTGTATTAGCTTCAATTTCCGAGTGCCGTTGGCCAGAGTCGAGACTCGGCTGTGGGTGTCACGCATACCGGAGGGTGACAGCGGCTATGCAGACTGTCACCTGACGTCACACACCTTCAGCTCTCTAATTAAAGCAGCCTAACGCAAGTAAATAATAGCAAAAGCAAAGGAGCACGCGCACATCTGCTGTCCCCTCGGCTGACGGCGTTAGCCGTACGCGTGCACATCCGATGTCTGTACGAGTGCACACATTGTCTTCTGTCTCCCTTGTGCTGTCTCCTCGGCTGACGCCATAAGCCGTACGCGTGCACATACGATGTCTGTACGCGTGCACATATTGTGTCTTCTGTCTCACTTCCGAAGCAAAAGCGGCAACAATAGATCTCGCCGAGCGCTAGGCGAGACCTAAAAAGACGCCATGAGCATGCACATTGGCTGTCCAGCGGCAACCTACAAGAGACGCCGTGAGCGTGCGAGCGTGCACATCAGCTGTCCCGGCGCAAGCTGAAAGACACGCCGTGCGCGTGCCCATGTGCTGTCCGGGACAAAGCTGATAGACACGCCGTGAGCGTGCACATCGGCTGTCTGGGAAAGTGCACATCTCCTGTCCCCCTTCCAAACTCAAGTTGACGACAATAAGTCTCGCTAGCGACAGCGCTTCGCGCTGCGTCGCTAGGCGAGACCTAAAAAGCAAGATATAAGTCCACTTAGTCACAAAATGAACTTACTCTAAAAATTACCAGCACATCTCTATCCAAGCATTGATGTAAAAAAAAGGGCCACCACGGTATTTCTGTGAATCCCACCCCGGCTAAAGTGGCATTGCATCAAACGTTCAAACATTCATGAATACAGACATAACTATTACTTAAAGTGCCTTAGCAAACAAATTGACAGTGCTCAGCTTTCTTTAAAATGCTTTTGTAGAACATTTTGATCCACTGGAGAACGCCCCGTATCCCTGCACACTCTGGATGGTACCACCGATTATGGCACGTAATGGGTATGGAGAAAATCTCTCTCACACTGGCAGGGAAGGGTGCCTCCTTTGATGACTTGTGGCAGCCGTTCCTATCTCTTCTCGCGCCAGAATTTCGGGAACTCCACTGTCCGAAATACCTCCGTCTGCTACGCATCACTTCTCCAGCTAACCCTGATTAGGTTAACGCGCTGGGTAAGACCTCCGACTCATCGGACACTACGACGCTCTGTTGATATGGACCGGGAAGGGTGGAGGGTGGTTCTTCTTCGGTTTTTCCTTTCTGTCTTTTCTATCTTCTAGGGAGGTGGGTGGGACAATATTCGTATCTTCTTTTGTTTATGATGTACTCAGTAAAAAGGCACGGATCAGTATTGCTGTTGGGCCGTGGGCCTACTTTTTGTGTATTTGCCTCTCTTTTTTCTGCAACGTGCAATAAAAGAATTAAACCATAAAATGCTTTTGTACCCAAAGAATAGCACAGCCAATCCCAGCATCACCCTACAAATTCCAAGCTGAAGATGTCCATTTCTTATCATGTTTGGTCAAAAGATTTACTCTAGCATTTAACCAGGCTCTCTTCTGGCTGACCTTCCACATTTTCCCTTCCCACTTCTCAATCATTGGGGTGGCTGAAGCTTTCCAATAAGAAGTAATCAGAGAGCGTGCTATAAATATCGCTGTGAATATAAAGTGCTGAGTGCCCTGAGATTCTATTCTCTCAGTCAATCAAGAAAGTATTTATAAAGTGCATCAAATCACCCGTGAGGGTCTCAAGGCTCTGGAGTTGCTGGAGTCGCCTGAGGTGCAGGGGAAGGTCGTTCCAGGCTTTGGGCGACAGGTGTGAGAAGGAGCATCTTCTGCTGTTGCCTCGGTGGATCTGGGGGAGTGTCTGCGAGGAAGAGAGAGGCAGATTGTAGGTGTCTGTTCGGTTGGTGGAAGGTCATGCTTTTGTTGATGTATGCTGGTCTTTCGTTGTGCAGAGCTATGTAAGCATTGGTCAACATCTTAAACTGGCATCTCTTCTGGATCGAGAGCCAGTTTAGCTTCTTGAGGTGGGGCATGATGTGGGTCCATCTGGGGAGGTCGAGGATGAGTTTTGCTGCTGAGTTTTGTATGGTCTGTAGTATCTTCAGGAGGCATGCAGTGATTCCTACGTAGAGTGTGCTCCTGTAGTCCATCCTGTTGGAGATGAGGGCCTGCGTAACAGTCCTTCTGGTGTTGACTGAGAGCCGGTAAACACACAAAGAGAGGGGGGGTGCAGAGGAAGTTTAAGAGACCTGCAAGGATTGGTTCCCCAAACAATAATCGTACAAATATAATGAATCCTCGGGTCTGAATCAAAAAACTAAGAAGACACACAAGAAATTGTTTCTCAGTGCTCCCTCCTTTAGGACGAAATCCCATCACCCACCAACAGTGGCATGCTTCATCATCTGGGATTCTCCTCTAGGCAGGAAAACCTAGCCCCGCCAAGGGCTACAACTCCTTCACTGAGAGGGGGGAGCTCAGGGATGTGTTGTTCCTGCTCTATTTTGGATGTACTAAATCCAGCAGATGAGAGAAGAAGAACTGGTTGGGTGAAGAGCGCAGTGCAACAAAAATATGAATAGTGGGGGTAGTGGTGTTAAACCTAGCTACCAAGAGCGAAGGGGAAAACGTTATTAACTCGTTCCTGGTGCCAGGATTAAAAACAGTGCACCTGCAGCATAATTATGTTACTGCATGTGTGAGACGAAAACAGGTCTACATGTTTCAGCTATAAAGACCCATGGAGGTGTCACAGCTTTCATCAGGACCTCAAATAGTGCTACTGCGAAGAACAAAGTGCAAAGTGCTGGAAAATAAAAGTCAAATACAAAACCAGTAATCCTGCTGGGAGTTTAGCTGATATACTGGTCCTACCTATAGAAAAAAACATAAGCAACAAGAGAAATCAAAAATGCATGTGGCTCTATGTAGTTCACAACAGGAATACATAGGACCAAGCGGAACACTAAGATTTACCTGGTCTGTCATATTAAACAATAAACAAAGGAGAAAAAGTTACTTACCCATATTGTACAGATAAGGAGCCTCAACTCAACCTGGCAACAACTCAGGGAAGGGAAGCTCTGGAAAAAAAGGATGTTTGGTGTAACAAACGATGAGAACATTCAATTTGACACCTCTCCTTATTGGAAAGATTTTAAAAGAAACATCAGATCACATCAAGTACTCAACGTGCCAAACAATACAATATCCAAAGCTCTCTGAGGCTAATACACGCAAAACATGACTAAGAACCACCTGAAGATCGTGCCGAGCATGTGTAGGGTATGGAAGCAGGCGGATGAGACTGTTTTTACCTGTTTCTTCATAGATAGCTTGTTTTCCAATTGCAGTATTCGAAGTCAACATGCAGACATTTCTGATTCCATAAAAAGGATCAAATGACTTGTTCCAATCTGTTTTTTTTTCTTTTTTAAAGCATTCAGCTTATAGGGGATTGATAAAAAAGAAACAAAAATAAGTGTTAAATTGACATTTTAATGAATGAAATCCTTTCCATACTTCCAATAACTTATAAGCCTTAGTCATCATTGGCTTGAAAAATTATTTCCGTGAGACTTCCTTCATTTAACAAGAGATTTTAACACAACCTTGCCTTCAGATAGAAACATTACAGGTTTTGAAGAACAAAATGATTTTTATTTATTTCCACAGCAGGTCGCTAGGAAAACTAACATTTCGTATGGAGAAATAAATATTCAGAGGGCATTATGGAACCTTGGCTTCTGACAGTTAAATGGAGGATTTAGCTCTGACTAACACGAACATTTTACATTTAGGGGCCTCATTATGATTTCGAATGGAAAGGGTCCGAAAGTCATTCAGATTTTCCCAACCCGTGTTGGAACCCATGTTTCCTACCGACTCGGAAACATTTCTGACCGACCGATTACAATAGAAGGTAACCGCTCGGTCTTTCCGATTCGGTTCCGACTGGCATTCGGGAACTCTGAGTCGATCGGAGCCGAATCGTACAGCTATACAGACCGCGTTTCTGACTGACGTGTTCTGATGTCAGATTCGGTCAGCCTTTCCAAATTGGTCTGTCTGACATGGAACAGCTGTCGGAAACTGACTTTGGAGGCCCGTAGCAGGCCCCCCTTCACCCTGAGTCCTCCGGTTGGGGCCCGTGGGGGTACCCATCTGACCCCTCTTTAACATCATGCACAGTGTGGCAGGCACCATGGGGTGGCCGCCACAGGGTGCAGGGTTTTCCGCAACCACAGCTTTTTTCAATGGGAGCCTGTGTTGTTGGTCGGAACATAGGCTCCCATTGAAGTCAATGGGAGTCCGACCGAACGGTGTTCGGAACCATCATAATCGGTTGGACTAGCCGAACCCAAGTCAGTCGGAAATGATTCTGAAAAGGAGTCGGTCGGATTGCTTTCCAACCGACATCGTAATGAGGCCCTAAGTTCTGCATGCAACTGTACACTCATCGACTATACCTTAATTCATGTGTCAAATTTCCATCTGTGCTCAGATTTTCAAATTATTTCAAGCTTGTAGAGTGACCAAGACCCTCAGAGGGGTTCTCTAGCCTTGGAAATCAGCCTACACAAAAACGAAAAAAGGCTCTAAGATAGTACTGAGTTAGGGCAGATATAATCTGGAATTATAACTTTTCAGTTTGCCTAACTCAAATCTAGAATGAATGCACAGTCCTGAAAGCAATCACAGCGATTCTTTCCTCATCTCCACTAGACAAAAACTGGAGCAATAGATGGGATGTATTATGGTCTACAATCGTTTCCTTTCTATCCTCAGTGGTGAGTCGTAAAACATACAATCATGTTGACAGACTGTATGTGAATGCAAAATGATTATAGAGTTAAATGTTAAGAGCCTTAAAAAAAGTCTACCTCTGAACACATAAAAAGGCTAAAGCAAGACTACAAAAAACATAATCTATCAATTAAGAGTTAAACATCAGGCCGACAGCTGACTAGCCTTATAGATGCAATTAAAACCAGGAATAATCATAAATTGTGGTCATTAATAGGATCAGGCCTACAGCAAAGCAGTTATAACTCTAAATATATTATACCTTGTGTCACGTGGGAATCTTCTTGCATCTCTTTACGGACGTCATTTGGGAGCAGTCAGGGGTCACTGCTACTCCTGGCACTTCCTTTGCAACCCCTGGCATCAGAGGAGGCATTTGCACCCTCTAGGCGACGGGTCCAAAGGAAGTGCCAGGAGTAGCAGGGAGCAAGCTTGAGGTCACAGCTGCGACCCCTGACTATTCCCAAATGACATCCACAGCTGCACCCCAGAGATAACTTTGAACTTTGGACTTTTTGCCTTTCATTATTACTGCTGAAGGCTTAGAATTATGCATCAAGAAAAGTTGAGATTCCCGGGCCACATAAACTATGCGGTATTTCCTTGTGTAGCTTTTTAATCAATCTATCCTTAACAGGCAAGTTCAAGCTACTTGGAAAGGCTTATATATTCAACCAATTTATATAAAAGGCCGTACATCAGAGGCCAGTAGTTATCAGCCTATTGTACTGTTAGATGCAGATGACAAGTTATTTACCAACCATTCTATGCCTCTTTATTAGCTTGGGCCAAGGGAGGCAAACATCTTCCGGCTAATCAAACTGGTTTTAGATCTAATTTCTCCACTATGGACAATATGCATTTTAACCACTTTAGTTAATTTGACACTGAAATTAAAAGAAACATTTATTTGTCTGTTTTGTAGATTTTTCTACAGCTTTCAATAAGGTTTTAAGACATAGGCTATGACCAAAGTTTTCCCAATGGGGAATTGACGGGGCTCTTTTGCAGTCATTAATTTGACTCTATACAGATACCTGGATACAAGTGAAGTTAACCAGAGCCCAAGGGTTAACACCAAAGATGCAAACCTATAACGGCCTTAAACAAGGTTGTACATTGGCACCCTTGCTATTTGCACTTTATATTTCCGACCTAACCCCAGAACTCAATAAGAATGGCGGGAAACCTTCAAAATTTGCAACAAGATAATTTCACACATAATTTATGCTGATGATCTGCTCTAATCTCGAAAACCCAGATGGGTCTCGAAAAGCAGTTACTGCACCTGGGAAATTGTAGTGCAGATAACAGTTTACTGATTAATTACTCTAGAACAAAAATAATGTCATTTGGTAAAACAAAGTCAAGATCCTTCTGGAAATTGAATAAGGTAATCAAACAGGTCACAGAGTATATGTATTTATGAGTGACCTACGATCTAAAACTCACATGGTCGTTACATCTGGAATGGATCAAGAAATAATTAAAATCTACCGTTAGAGCCATTGCACGTTTTGCACATTTATATGAGGGGTCTGCTATGGGCTCAGTGATAACAGTGCTAACAGTGAAACTGTATCCAATTATTTGTTATGGGGCAATTGTATTTAATAAAAACATTATGAAGCACATTATGAAGGTCTTAAATATAGCTTTAATTAAAATTATATGACCAATATTTAACTTACGGTCTTCGACTCCACATGCTATGATCAGACCAGAAATTGATCATACTTAGCTTACTGCTTCAAATAATGTAAATGTGGTTAATTATTCAAATGACTGTCAAAATGCATCTTTGCATAATCTAAAGGGTGTAATCAGACAGGATCTGGAAACGTAACCATGGGGCATATGTATGAACAAACCGTTTTGCTAGTCCTTAATAGCGATTTTTAGCGAATCGCTATTAAGGACTTGCAAAATGCAATGTATGTAGGAATCGCAATAATAATTGCGATTCCTTAATATTCCTTAATTGCGAATCGCAAATTGCGAGTTGGAATTAAGGAATACCTTCCCGTTCATTCCTATGGGCCTGGAGGCCCATAGGAATGAATGGGAAGACATTCGTAATTTGCGAGTACCCATTTGGTACTCGCAAATTGCGAATGCAATTTCAAGGAGTGCAAGGGTGTCTAAAGGACACCCTGTTGCACCCCTGAAATATGTATGTGTGCACATGTGGCGCACATGCATGCCTAAGGGCATGTATGTGCGCCACAGGTCACTGAAAAATGCAAAAAGTGCATTTTTCAAAGAAATGTAAATTACCACCAACTGGAAGTTGGTGGTAATCTGTGATTTCTTAGGGCAAAATTGCACAACTTGGATGTTTCCTGCATTGCATTTCAGGAATCGCAATTTGCGGTTCCTTAAATGCAGTTGCAAAATAGGGAATCGCAACTTTTGCGATTCCCTATATTGCGAGGGCCTTTTGGGATGATACATCTCAAAAGGCTCTTTCCCGTTCGCAAACGGGCCGATTCTGAAAATCGGCCCGTTTGCGAACGGGAATTAGGCTTCATACATATGCCCCCATATGATCAAGTGATCGCAATGGATATGAACCTAAAACTTCTAACAGGAAATCATCAACATCCTACAATAAAAACTTTAGCGGCAATCCCTAAGATGACAGGTAAACTGCTTATCAAAAAAAAGATGGGACTGGTATCATATGAAAGGGATTTACATTTTGATTAACATGTCCAACTTTATAAATAAGAGACAACCCAATTTAGATTCCAAATTAAATACGTGGGTAAAAAAGGCTTTTTTACATTTTAGACTGTTTATATCTCATTGCTGCAGTTTCAGGGGTTTTGGGATAAAACTGCGGATAACAAAAGATAATGCCACTTGTGCAATTTATTTCCTGAAGCAGTAGAACGTATCCTTTCCTAATGTCCACTTATACAGGATTTGAGAAATACATTTTTGAAACCCCTTTTTCCAACAAGCAGGCACAAGAACACTTAGAGACCCTATGCAGTTATGTTATGCGGGGGGCTCTGATAAATGCATTGGGTGTCTTACTAAATGTATTTCATTGGTAAAATGTAAATGTAAAATGTAAATCCAGTACTTGTATAGCGCACAAATCACCCCCGAAGGGGTATCTCGGCGCTGGAGTTGTGACTGAAGGCCCAGATCAAATGAACTAAATATAATATGTAAGGGACACAACTTTATGATTATGGATTTTAAATGATGATTGGTTGCAATTGTGAAGTGGTTTTGTCATTATATGAGTTATTGTATTGAAATGATTTTTAACATAAATTACACCATTTTTTTATGTACCTACCATTGGCCTAAAATTTATATTAAATATTCCATCTGTTCCTCCGTATAAAAAAAACCTAAATCCCTTTTTGGGCCTTCTCTATCATTCAAGGCAAAGGGAAGGTTTTCTGTGTTAGTGTTAAACAGAAAGCACTCTGTTTTACCTCGTTGATTTTGTAGCCCCCCCCCCAGGCTCATGAAAGCTTTTATAGTTTATTTTATAGTTTGCAAAGTGTTCAACCCAGCACTTTCTGCATGGTCATTCCTAGACTTTTTGAGCCTGATTCACAAAGGGTCTCCGCAGTCGTGCCGGAGGCAACGCAGTCGCGCAGGAGTCTCTGCACTCGGGGCAGATGCTCCACAATGAGAATTGTTATTGAAGAGATTCTGCCTGAGTGTGGAGACTCCCCCATGACTGCGCGCCTATGTCACCAGTGTGGAGGCCCTTTGTGAAATGGGCCAAAAAGTCTGAATCAGGTCTTATGTCTTCCTCCTATTTTTTGCTTAATTCTTTTTTGTTGGCTTTAGGACTCTGTACTTTACCACCGTTAACCAGTGCTGAAGTGTTTGTGCTCTCTTCTTAAAACATAGTAGAATTGTCTTTTACCCAATTGGCATATTTAATTTTAAAATGTCCTATTAAAGTAGTGCTGCATGTGCCCAAGGCCTGTAACTTAAATGCCACTAGTGGGCCTACAACACCTATTGTGCCACCCACTTAAGTAGTTCTTAAACATGTCTCAGACCTGTCATTGCAGAGCCTGTGTGTGCAATTTAAACTGCCATTTCGGCCTGGAAAAATAAGTCTTTTGCTGGACCAAACCTTCCTTTTTAACACATATGTCAAGCCTAAGGTAGGCCCTGGACAGCTTAGAGGGCAGGGTACAATATATTTAAAAGGTTGGATGTGTACTTTTAAGTTTTAAATGTCCTGGTAGTGAGAAACTCTTAAATTTGATTTCCACTAGTGCAAGGCCTATCTCTCACACAGAATAACATGGGAGTTGCCTTATTACATTTGATTATAAATACTGGACCTCAGACACCAACTCTTCAGTACACTTCTGGACCTGTGGATACTCTGCCTTGAAGAAGGACTGATGTACAGCAACAAGGACTGCCACTTTGCTGGACTAAAGCTTTGAAGGAACTGCTGCCTGTTGTGCTGACCTGCTGCACTCTTGCCTGAATGAGAAGGATTGGACCTGTAGCTCTTGAACCCAGAAAACAGAGTGACTCCAAGGGCTAGTTTGCTGGCCTCCTGATCTGAAGCCTCAGGGACATAACATGCTTCCAACAACCTTTCATCTGCACCTGGACCCTGCCCACCATGAATCTACATTACCAAGTGATGCCACCCCAGTACTCGACCCTTGGAAGTGAGATTAATGTCCTTAGCAGCCTCTGTAAATCCAGCTGAGATGATACTTTTCCTCTGCAATACAACCCGAGCAGAACCTTACTCACATCCATGGCTGCATGCATTGGACCCGTCACAAAGACTTGCATTGCTGCTGCAGCCCGCATCACCTTTGGAACCACTGCTGTGCAATGCACACTTGGTGCAGCCCCTGCATCTCTTGACGATGGTGGCCTCGACAACAATGACAGATTCTGCACCGCAGCCTTGCAACTCTTTGGATCTGATGCATTGCCCCGACTGCATGCCACATCCTCGACGCTGGACTTCGCATCACAAGCCCTGTCAAACAGATCCTAGATTATTGATGCAGGCCCTCACAGCGCAGTCTGGAACCCACGTATCGCTTTGGCTGCGCCAAGCAGCTTCGATACCGATCCACATAACGCTCCGTGTGAGAAGTTGGCCTGGTATATGCTGTCCACTAATTAAAGTGGGCACCCTGCACCAGTCCAAACAACCCTCCGCCGCCTTCGACACTGTCTGCCACCGCACTCTATGCGCACGCCTCCACGACGCAGGGATCCGAGACAAGGCCCTGGAATGGGCCACCTCCTTCCTCGCCGGCAGAACCCAGAGAGTCCGCCTCCCACCATTCCGATCCGAAGCCTCCGAGATCATCTGCGGCGTACCCCAGGGATCGTCCCTCAGCCCAACACTGTTCAACATCTACATGGCCCCGCTCGCACGCATCGCCAGACAGCACGACCTCAACATAATCTCCTACGCCGACGACACTCAACTGATCCTCTCCCTCACCAAGGACCCCTCGCCGCCAAATCCAACCTCCATGAAGGAATGAAGGCCGTCGCCGATTGGATGAAGATCAGCCGACTAAAACTGAACACGGAGAAGACAGAGGTCCTCATCCTCGGCTCCAACCCCTCAGCCTGGGACTACTCCTGGTGGCCAACGACGCTGGGAGCAGCCCCGACACCCACCGACCACGCACGCAACCTGGGAGTCATCCTCGACTCAACGCTCTCCATGGCCAAGCAAGTCAACGCAGTCTCATCCTCCTGCTTCAACACCCTCCGCATGCTTCGCAAGATCTACAGGTGGATCCCGACAGACACAAGAAGAACAGTCACCCAGGCCCTCGTCAGCAGCAGACTTGACTTTGGGAATGCCCATTACGCGGGAGCCCCGGCCAAGCTCATCAAGCGACTGCAAAGCATTCAAAACGCCTCCGCACGCCTGATCCTCGATGTACCACGCCACAGCCACATCACCCCCCACCTGAGGAACCTGCACTGGCTCCCCGTCGACAGGAGAATCTCCTTCAAACTCCTCATCCACGCACACAAGGCACTCCACAAGACTGGCCCAGCCTACCTCAACAGACGACTCCTCTTCTACGTCCCCAACCGCCAACTCCGCTCCGCCGACCTCTCCCTCGCCACCGTCCCTCGCATTCGAAGAACCACCACCGGCGGCAGATCCTTCTCCCACCTCGCCGCCAAGACCTGGAACACCCTTCCACTAAGCCTACGACAGACCCAAGACCTGCTGACCTTCAGGAGGCTACTCAAGACCTGGTTGTTCGACCAGTAGCAGCACCCCCCCCCTTTTTTTCCCCAGCGCCTTGAGACCCTCGCGGGTAAGTAGTGCGCTTTACAAATTCTGTGATTGATTGATTGATTTAAGATGTCAAAGATAACCTTAGAAAGCTATCCAAGTGGTAGCTGTGGAGAGCAGCCTTCATGCTTAGTCTTGAAGGAATGTTAAGCAGCTTGTTTTACCAGAATGTAATCTTATAGTATTGGTTAAATGATAGGAGAACCACACAGTAGTTATAAAAATATGTATTTATTAATATAACACTCTCTAGTACAACACGGTAACTCCTACACGGAGATAATCACAAAGCACACAATACTGTAGCACAGTAACAATAGTAAATAGCACTAATACACAGTGGGCTCCAGGGGGAGACCAAACCATAGACTAAAATAGTGGTATATGAACCACGACTTGAGTCAAGACAGTGTCTAGAGGATGTAGAATCACTGGGACCCCAAGGAACCACCCAAGGTGAGTAAGTAGGGACACCACGGAGGATTTGTGCAGTGTGGGAACACAATCGCGTGCTCCGTACAATTTTGAAGGGAAGTCGCGGTTGAAGTTTTAAAGTTTAAGGATCCTTCCAAGTGGACTTCGAAGAAACCCAGTGGAAGTTAGGAGGTTGGAGAGCCACCCCACCCGTGGATACCGTGGCACCAGAGTTACCTATCCCAGGGAAGCCAGGTGCATAGGTCTGAAGTGGTGTCGGAAACCGCCGTCAAACCCAATGGAGGACTTCGAGGAAGAGCCGCTGCTGGAAGGAAGAAAAGTGTCCGTTGGAATCCAAAGGTGGATTCTTGTTGAAGAGTACCTGAAAGCAGAGGGGACAGAGTCTGGGTCACTCAGGAATGACAAGGGTCTTGGTAGACGAATGCCCACCGATGTCGGGTGCATCAGGTGCGTTGAGGGAGTTCTTGACTCTGCAGCCACGGGGACCAGGAGACATTGAAGAGAACCAGGAGCCCGATGTGAGCTGTCCCACAAAGGATGTCGAGTGCTGAGGGGTCGGTGTCCGGCGCGAGCACCAACAAGCCTTGGCAATGGCAACCCATGCAGAAGGTCAAAGAAGGTTACGGTTCGGACCAGCAAGGTCCAGGAGACTAACCAAACACAGGGGAGTCAGGGCAAGCCTGGAACAATCAGAGGAGCCCAAGAAAAGAAAAGATGACCCTCAAGTGGACTCACAGGCCGGAGGCACAGAAGTCACAAGAGGGTCTCAAGTGATTTCACCAAACAGCAGCCCACGGACCACTCGGTGTGAGGAGGCTGGAGTTCTTGGTAGGAAATGGTGCCAGAGGTTGGGGCTACTTGGAGTCCAATGCACTTGCTCGGGAACTTCCAACAAGCAAATGCACTTGCAAATAGACGCAGTGCACAGGGGTACGGGTATTGCAGCCCCCACAAGGGATTCTGGCCTAAAACTTGGTAAGAGGGCAGCTCAGACCTCAAGGGATGTAGGAACCCACCTCCTGTGTCGCTGGAGCCTTTGGAGTCCATAGGAGCTCAGGAGCAGCAGACTGGTCAGTCGTGATGTGGTGCCTGCGGTTGCAGGGGAGTGACTCCTTCACTACAAGGGAGATACCTTTGGTTGTCCTTGATGCTCCACAGGTCTTGCATGGAGCCTGTATGGTGCACAGGCACAAACAATGCTTCAGACTGAGAGGGAGATGAAGTCGGGCCCAAACAAAGTCTAGCGAAGTCCAGAGTGTCCAGACGGTAGAAGTTCAGTGGTTTCTTGTTCAGAATCTTGTCCACGTCGAATCTAGGGTCCTACAGCCAGGTAAGCCCTTTTGTACCCACAGGAGAGGGTTCGACAGATTCAGGGGACCCTCCCAGGGGAGGTTCTGGACAGTGGGGAGGTTACTCTCATGTCCTTTGTCCAGTTTCACACCAGAGCAGGAGCCAGCGGCTCCCAGGACTGGTTTGAACTGGACTTTGCACAGGGACACCGAATGTGCCCCTCACGCAGACTTTTGGTCGCTGGCAAGCGCACCTACCCAGCCCTAATACACTAAATTTTGTGTGGGAGGTGGTCACACCTCTCTGTGACAGAATGCCTATTGTTCTGCCTTCCCCTGCTCGAGCTTGGCTCAGCAGCAGGAGGGCAGAAATTTGTCTCTGGTTGGCAGCAACCATTTTGTGCTGCCCGGGACTACAAGGCTGGTACCGGGAACACCAGGGACCCAATGAAGCTCTCTTCTGAGGGTGGAATCATACCTCCCACACAGTTACTGGTGTGGGGGTATGATTTCACAATGTTTTACACCAAACACAATAGGGTTACTTTCAGTCGTTTTAGAGTTGGTCATCACGCGGTCGCATAATGCCACTCTATATGTCATAAATGGCTGCTGCACTAACAACCCGGGAGAATGGACTCCGTAGGCTGCAGGGGTGACCTGCTCATGCAGTGGCACCCTCGCACTTAGAACCAAGCATCCTGCCTTCAGGATTGTTAAGGCCTACTATAGGGGTGACTTATAGGTGTTAAGTGTAGTGACCCTTAGATATAGTAAACCTATATCTTAAGTAAGTGATGCATGCACCAACTTACACAGGGTGCAATGGCAGACCTGTAGTTCCATTTTGCAGGGCCTCCCATGGGTGGCATAATACATGCTTCAGCCCATGGGAGGCCTCTGGGGTACCTATGCCCTGGGTACATGGGTACCATATACTAGGGACTGACAAGGGTACCCCTGTATCCAGTCTGGAGTGTACCTAAGTACATGACATAACAGTTTAGGGAGAAAGCAGATAGACTGGGGTCCTGATTAGCAGGATCCCATTCAAGCTAGTCAAAAACAGTATCACATTTAGCAAAAAGAGGGGATAACTGTAAGAAGTAGATCCTACTTTCCAACACTCCTCAAACCAGGATTGAAGGTACTTTTGATCAGCGGTTCTAACTGGTTCCCTGTAGCTGGCCCGTGCTTCATCGCGGTTGGCCTGAACTTGTGATTTTGTACCGGTCTGACGCGGCCAGATATCCACAGTTTCCGCTTTACACCTCAGTTCTACTAATTGGAGTTTTGTCACTTTGGTCTTGTTTTATTTATTAAATTACGCTCTATTTCTCTTACTTGGTGTGGTATCCTTTTTGTGTATTGTTTTCACTGTTTTGCTGTTTGAAGTGTTTTACACATGGCCTTCAAGTTAAGCCTGACTTCTCTGTGCCAAGCTATCAAGGGGGTGAGCGTGGATTAATTTTCTAACTTTTCTGTATTTTGGCTAGTCTGGCGTATTGCCCAATATCCTTCACTGTCTACAATTGGCAGGGAGTATTTAATTAATGTGCCCCTTTTTAATCATAATAGCCATCCTCCTTTGAGTAGATTTAGCTGAGGGGAAAAGGCCCTCCCAGGAACGCAAGTGCTTTATTGTATTCACCTCTTTCCACTTGATCCAATGAGTTTCTTGTTGCATGATTATGCTTGGGCTGAATTGTCTACACCAGGTGTATACAGCCACCCTTTTTTTGCTATTGGTCAGCTCATTCCTATTGAGGCGTATCATTGACAAACCTCTTATTGCAAAATGTATCATTTACCAAATAATGGTCACTCCATGCTGCCTCTTTAAAACGTTTCACCTCACCATTCTTCAAACCCTTTAGATATCTAATCAGGATTTCTTTTCTAGCAACAATAGCCCACATCCTTCCATGCCTGTCCCTTCCCCCTCCCTAACCTCCCCAATATCCACACCTCCCCCTCTACTCTCCCTCCACGTCATGACCCACCGTAACCACCCTCACCAGCACCATAAAACTCCCTTACCCCCCAAGTAGCACCCTGCCCCCAATTACAAGGTCCTCCCACATGTTATGCATGCGTTGATTAGGCACCCATGGCAGCTTCATCCGTCAGGCCTCCCCAAAAGAACATTTCCTATCGTCCTCGAAGTCAAGCCTTATCTACTTCCATAAGAAATTCCCTAGCTTCATGCAGCAAACCTGAAATCTACACTCCTATGCCATTTGTAACTTTGCCGGTTGAATAAGTTGGGATTGCACCCCCTAGTTTTGATCTCGCTTACCATCTGTTTGACTCCCACCAGCAACAGATAGTCTCATAGGAGGCATCTGGATAGATTTGAAAGGAAAAATCTATCTCAACATTTATGGACTTAAGCTGTAGAGCCTTTCGCGGGATCCTCTCATGTATAATGTAATCCTGAAATTGGACCAGTATAGTCGAAGCCTATTTCCCATTCATAGGCAGTGTTCCAAGGAGTACCCTATGCACTCAGAAAATTGACAAGTCTAATACAGGTTCATTGAGCATATAATTTGCTTTCTAGCTAGAGACTGCCTTCGTCATTTCTGAGTCCGCCTTCGGAGTCCGTAGGAGCTCAGGAGCAGCAGACTGGTCAGTCGTGATGTGGTGCCTGCGGTTGCAGGGGAGTGACTCCTTCACTACAAGGGAGATACCTTTTGTTGTCCTTGATGCTCCACAGGTCTTGCACGGAGCCTGTATGGTGCACAGGCACAAACAATGCTTCAGACTGAGAGGGAGACGAAGTCAGGCCCAAACGAAGTCTAGCGAAGTCCAGAGTGTCCAGATGGTAGAAGTTCAGTGGTTTCTTGTTCAGAATCTTGTCCACGTCGAATCTAGGGTCCTACAGCCAGGTAAGCCCATGGTGCCGAGCCAGCCAGGATCACCTGCGGTACAAGTCAAGTACTTTTTCGAGATGGATTCAATTATGGAAGCCTGAGCTCATCCTAAATGGACATAATTAAGGGACACATTAAACCATAATATTGACTACTTTACACAGATGCCTAGTGTGGTGGTACTACAACAGATAACAGGTAATAACACCAACTTACAATTGATGTCGCTCACGTATAATGAAAAATAGAAAAATATTTTTGAAGAACAAGTAGAGAGGATTCATTTAGTCTACGTAGGTTAAACAGAACCCGATCTTAAAGGGAGTCATCTATAATTGACCCAGAAGATTTACCAATAGTTGGGTAATTTCAAGGTGGCAACCATTTGAGAATATTTCTCGCATCATCACCAGCTGTACCCCTACTACTAGGTGAAAGACATATGATTTGGGAAGTTCCTGAAGAAGGTGGTTTACATCAGACATATTCCACCGAAACGTGCGGCGACCTTGTTGCATGCGCTCAGCCCACGACACGGTCATGGAGATCCATAACATCTATGTCCCCTTCTGACCAGGATATGTATGTGCTTTTGGGTTGTTTCCTAGTTTGGTTGGTTTGATTGAGTGTGAATGTGAATCTGTTAATGTGATTAGAGTGTATGGTATTAATATAGGGGTCCAGTGAAGAACATTAAATTGAACTTGTACACAAAGATATGAAATTGTTGGTTCATGTAAAAAATGTATAAAAAAGAAAACTTTGTAAAAAGACTTTTATGAATATGTATGTCTCCTTAGATTAAATTCTTTCCGTTTTGATACTATCAATGTAAGTAAATACAAATATCAACTAAAATGAATAAATATAACTTTTGAATAATAAGATGGTGTTGTATCCATGATGTTTCATAAAATGTATGTATAACCCATTAAGATTCATTCTACATGGTAAAGAAATAGAGGTCTAGAGGGAGGTATATTATTCACTGTGTTTATTGTAGTTGTCCCCCTTTTCTCCCTGACCTTTACTTTTCCTTAGAGGGGGTTACCTTTTCTAGAAGTCCGCATTCCACTTCCCAGGAATTCCAAATAAGCGCAAGTTAGACCTGCAAGAGCGATTCTCCATATCTTCCAGCGTCACATTTACACTTTTTGCTTCTTTCTGTATTGTTTGAATCAACTTAGTCTGATCTGGGATTGTATCCAACAGAGTTGACACCCTTTGCTTTACTTCTAATTGACGGTTAGTCAGATCTGAGATTCTGATTTCTAACAAATCTTGCTTCAAGTTTGCTAATGAGATTCGCTTGGGCTATTTTGATCTGTTGAACTTCTTTCAGTATAAGCTGAATCAGGGAAAAAATTTCCTCCTGCTTCTCCCAATTCTTTCGGATCTACCAACTGGTGAAAATCTGAGGACGGTAGTATCATCTGTACCAGGTCCTCTGGCCCGTTTACTAGGTATGTCCCAGCTAGCTCCTGGTGGATGGCTGGGAGTGTGCATCGGAGCTCCAAACACTGCTCCTGCTCTCCTCCTCCATAACAACTGGTTGATTGTTGGCCAGCTGAGATTAGGGGACCATTCCCTCTTTCTCTTGGTCCGATATATGCATCTGCTGGGCGGGCCGTGACTCTTTCCACCCACACACTTTTCCAGCTGTTTGAAAAATCGGGTATTGACCTTCCCACTCAGGGTGACTTCCTGTGCTGCCTTGGGGCTAACCTTTGGGAAGGATGGTTGTGAGCTAATGTGGGCGCCATACTTTGCTGGGCTCCCCTTCCCTACCAGCTCTTGATCTTTACCATGCTGTCTGGAGTTTTCAGACTTGTCTTTGCATCTTTGAAGCCTAATGCCTAAGGCAGCGATATCGTCGATGTCATCTGCTCCAGGGGTGTCTTATTGTGATCACTATTTCACCCTCTTTCCCATTGACTGAGCTATTATCGCTGACCACCATGGTCTTCAAATCCTTAGGGTGGTTTAGCTTCAGATTTCAATGGAGAAGAGAGACTAATTTGCCTATCTGATTTAGCACCAGCAAATGCAGACTTTTCTCTTTAGAAAGAGAGCTGGCTTGTTAAGGCTTCATTTTCTTCATTGAGGGCTTACTCTTTAACACATCTCTGGCCTGTCTGCTCCAAATATAAAAAAATTAGACCGATCCACTTGGTTTGGTTAGCACCTAATCTAGTGCCTGATCCCAATATCACAAACTGTTGCCACCCGCCAACTCCTGGTTGTCCCATAGCACATGGCACCCAAAAGCTACTTTTTGAGGAAGAATAATGGCAAATATTATCCAGTTGTAGAATGCCCACTGAGATAAGGACCATGGAATCCAAATACACCAGGGAGCCCCAGGGAGAGAGCTCCACTTGAAATCTTATCCCAATGATTTCTTTTTAGGGGGGAAGCAGGTGCATGAGCAAAGCAAAATTGTATGCACAACAACAGTCTCAGCAGTGACCCTAAAAAAGTTTGGTCCTCTTAATTTTGTGCCTGCACTTATAAGAATATTAAGAAATGGAGCTTTATGAAGCAGTTGTGAAAGAAAAAAATAAGAGTTTCTTACTTTTGGTCGGTGAGCATAAGCAAGCACAAATTTACAGAGTACTTAGGGAGGGGCAGGGAACAATTCTCCTTCAGCGGATCTCCTTTCCTCGTACACCCCATTGCCATTTCTCTCTCCTCCCACAAGGTGTCAACTCTGTCAACTACAGTTGATGGTGGCCATGCTCTGGCTCCCCCACTCATCGCTTCTTCCACACCTACTCCAGGGGAAGCTAGGAGTGGCCTGCTCACTCACAAGCACCGTCTCTTGTATTTCGCTTCCCTTCTTTCCTACATATCAATCCAATATACCAGTTTTAGGCTAAACCACAGACACAGATCCCCTTGCAGCCTGCTGCAGTCACACCATGGGAGAGTGGTTGAACGTCGAAGTTGCCATTACAGGATCCTTCTCAGGTGCACAGCGTGTCAGGACTCCTTGTCCAGTCATTCCATGTTGTGCTAATTTCACTTTTAAATTCCTCACCTTCAGTGTTATTCTCAGTTTTGAATCTGGAATATAGAGTGTTGTGTCTTCTTAAATGTTACATTCACTTGGAGTTTTGACTTCCTTTCTAGCATTGTGTCCAGGTCTGAGACCTTACTTCCAGTATTGTTTCTATTTCTGAAGGTGTCTTATGACATAAAGTGCCTACTTCTTAAAACATTATCTGAAGAACAGTGTCCCACAATGAAGGCCATATCTAAAGTGGCCAGTTCTAGATACCTTGTATGACGCAATGTGTCCATGTCTGAGCCCTCATCCAGAGCATTGTGCCAATCCTAAATACCTCGCTTATAGAATTGTGTATTATTTCTGAAGCCCACATTGTATATTGTGCCTCTTTCTACGGCATCAACTTCTATGGGCTACACATAGCATTTAGTGCCAAATAACGGGGGGTTGCTGGAAGTATGGTATCTATTTCCTTTCTAATTTTTTTTATCATTTTGTTACATATATTGGGTATATGCACAATAAAACATTAATACAATAGGTTATAATGTTAGAAGATAAAATAAAGATTTCCAAAATAGGTGAGTAATAGAATCAAAGTAAACAGAGCTGCAGCACGCATTGTGCCACCCAATAAAGTTGTACTGTAAAGAAAGTCTCAGGCGTGCAACTGCTGTCTGTGGTGCAGTTTTAAACTGCCATTTAAACCTGACAATATTAAACTTTTGCCATGCCTAATCCTCCACTTTTAATACTTACAAGTCATCCCTAAGGTAGTCCCTAAAGGCTAATAGGACAATTTGCATGGCATTTTAAAAGTAGGACTTGTGTACTTAAGTTTTATATGTCCTCACAGTGAAAAACTCCTGATGTCGATTTTCCCTGTAGCAATGCTATCTCTCCCACTGGGTTACCTTATTACATTTAATAAGTGATAACTTCAGTTTGGGAACAGATACAGAAATGCTTCTTCCACTCTTTTGAATTGTAATTTGCAATCCTCTTGTTAGACTTGGCTTTTTCAGCGGGTTTACCCCCAGACGTTTTGCTTTTTGACCTCCTGTTTTTGACCCTGTGTGTGTTGGTTTTAGGACTCTGGGCACTTTACCACTGCTAATCAGTGCTAAAGTGCATATGCTCTCTGTGTAAATTGTGTTATGGATTGGTGTTTCCATGATTGGCCTATTTGATTTATGTGTCAGTCTCTTGTAAAGTGCACTGAGAGTGCCAGGGCCTATAGATCAAATGCTGTTGGTGGGCTGCAGCACTGGATTGTGCCACCCAAGCAAACAGCCCGTAAAGTGTAACTCGGGCCGGCCATTGCAGAGCCTGTGCGCAGCCTGAGGCTGCCATGTTGACTTGGCAAGTGCGCACACTTGCAAGTCCCTAAACCTTCCCTTTTCTACATGTTAGTCACCCCTAAGGTAGGCCCAAGGTACCCCTGTGGGCAGGGTGCGTTGTATGCGAAAGGTAGGACATGCCCTGGTGTGTGTGGCATGTCCGGATAGTGAATTACAGCCTAGTTTGTTTTTCACTATTGCAAGGCTACCTGTTCCCCATAGGCCAGAACGGACAGTTTGACACCGCACCTTGCATCGCTCCGTCTTGAACCGCAACCGCGACGAACGCCGACCGGCTCGTACACGCCGTACCAGCCACAACGAGAAAGGTACTGTGACCGAGTCTGTTCACGACTCTGCTGGCCCGTAGCGACGCGGTCGGCTGGAACTGTTGGACTCTGTGTATTTCAGCATCGCGGTAGACCCGGACGGGGCTACCGACTCGCACGAACTTTGCTTTTGTGTTATTCCTGCAAAGAAGAAGTTACCTTATCAAGCATTCATTTTTAAAGTATAGTATTGTGGATTTTTGTCGTAATTGGTCTTGTCTTGAGTATATAAAAATATTGGTTATTTTTCTAAACTGGTGTGGTGTCCTTTTGTAGTGCTTACACTGTATTACTGTGGGTTATGTGCAAATGCTTTACACACTGCCTCTGAATTAAGCCTGACTGCTCGTGCCAAGCTACCACGAGGGTGAGCAGGGGTTACTTCACGAGTGTAACACCCTTACCCTGACTAGGAAGAAGGGTCCCTACTTGGACAGAGGTGCAAGCCCTTGCCAACTAGAGACCCCCATTTCTAACACCTCTTTAATGGTAAAGTTGGATTTTAGATTACTATTCTGCAAATGTGTCCAGGGTCACATGACTATTAATGGCCCTCCTGGGGCATGTTGTATATTCCATACAGATATATGGACAAAAAGGCCTTAGATGTGGGACAGGGTGTTGCTCTCCTGAGCAGGATGGGTAGCTTAAGGGATGTGCCCACCACCTTCTTGATTTCTGAGATTACCTGCTGTGTCACTGGCAGATGCAGCTGACAACTGGGCCTGCCTGCCTTTTGGTAATCTACACAGTTTGGAGTCAAATCCAAAACTGACCATAACCAGTCTGGGGGTAGAGAAGGTGAAGGAACCCCACACACAGGCTTCTATAAAAGTGGCACCCTCAGAACCTCTAATCAGAACATTCCTGGATTTGTGGAAGATTCAAAAGAAGGACTAGCATGCTCTCTGAAGAAGGAAGACTGCAACCTGCTTGCCTTGAACCCAGGATCCCCTGACGTGACTCCAAGGGTGAGTTGCCTGACCTCCTGTTTGAGCTAAAGGGACACAACAAGCTTCTAGGGACATTCACTGCAACTGCCCAGCTGACCAGCACCAGTTGAACCTGACTGAACCCTGCTGCTGGATTCTGCTTGAGTAAGTCCTTATACCCAAAATGTGCTCCCCAAGTCCTGGATCCTTGGCTGGCATCAGGGTGCACTCCTCCTGCTTCAAAACTGTATCCCAGGTGAAAATCCAGATGTTTTGGGCTCTTCGTGACTGTGAGCTGGCTCCTTGCATCAGCATCTACTGCTGCATATTGCGTCAATGCAAAGTTTTTATGGCAACCTGATTTTCATGCCAAACACTGCCCGCCCGCGTTTCCTGGCAATGCTAAGTTTCAACAACAACCTACACCTCGCGCTGACAATGACCTCCTTGTGGTCCCTGCCAATGCAAAGCTCCAGCGGAAGATCCTCATGTGGACCTGGACTTTGAGAAAGTAATCTCTTTATAAGCACGAACCTAGTCCCTGTGTCCGACCAATGCTCCATCGCAGTCTGCCTGAATTTATTAAGACCCGGTCCAGCGTTACCCGACATCTGCGAGTGGTGCTTTGTGCTTTTCAGCATTATTTTCACCTGAAACTTTCAAAATTAATAACTCTGGTTCCACTAATTGAATTTTTGTAGTTTTGGTGTCATTTTATTTTTTTCTATGCATTATTTTCACCTGAAATTTTCAAAATTAATAACTCTGGTTCCACTGATTGAATTTTTGTAGTTTTGGTGTCATTTTATTTTTTTCTATTTACTCTATGTTTTCTCAATTGATTCATCTGGTGCTCTGTTATTATTTTAATACTGCTTGTGTGCTGCTAAATACTTTACACATGGCCTCTAAGTTAAACCTGACTCCTTTTGTGCCGGGTTAACAGAGAGTTATGCACAGGTTTATTTTGGGTTTTTGGAAAGCAAAGCTTAGATGTCTAGTTGGCTTTTAGAATGCGAGAAGCCTTCAGTGGTTGTTGGTCTCATGGCCATGGATGGGTCGATGGAAGCTTTGAGTTAGATTGCAAGTTTAGTTGTTCACTACATTTCCCCTTCTAAAGCCAAATAAGAGGTGGACAGGAGGGTTCTGTATTTGCTATAATGTATGTCGGACTGGGGCCTCAGGGCCTGCATAGAGGTGCTGAATGTATTCATGAACTGGAAAAAACTACTTTGCCACTTATTGTGATGATGTCAGGAATCGGGGGAGTAGAACAATCACATGAAGAAGACTCATGGCTGAATACTGTCTTAAACATGGTATTGATTAGAGGCATACAGAATAAACCAGTATCAAGGTTGACCATCATGTCTTCGGATCTAGGATTGCACTGTGCATGCAGTGTCGATGCCCACAAAGCGAGGGGAATTGGGTCCTAATGTCCCAGAAATGTTATCTCAGTCTTTGAGACTTTCAGGCAGCTTGAATTCATCCAGCACTGTATGGCCAACCTTAACTAATGCTATCCCATGCAAGTCTGAATCTGATGCATTCCCATCGCTTGATAGTACAACGCACCAGGTATAACAAGCATTGGCAAAGACAATAGGTTAGCCTACAAGCAAAATGTAACCCAGGTCTATTAACTTTTCTAATGCTTGTTTAGACATGGAATTGTAAGAAATGTTACTATGCTTTGTGGGTTTTCCTTTGTTAATGTGTCTATGTGTGTGTTGGGTTCACCTCTTGCTGTTTGCTAGAGCTTACATTAAAAATAGGATGCACTGATGGAGGAATTTCCACATTAATAGGGGTTGAACAGGTTCTAATCACAGTTCTAGAATCACTCACAATTGAAAAAAATAATTTCTTGCAAAAATTCTTTAGACCAATCTCCCTGCTCCCCTTCCCAGCCAAGGTAATCGAGAAGGCCACAAATGCCCAACTCTCTGAGTTCATCGAACCAAACCGCGTCCTGGACATCTCCCATTCTGGTTTCAGAAGCAACCACAGCACTGAGACTGCACTTCTCGCCACCTCCCCTGGCGACCTCTACACACAAGCAGTAGCAGAAACAGCCACAAACCTTTTATTTTAAGTTTGAGGACCTTTGGGATACCTCCAGCCAAAATGGAGAAAAGCGTGGATCAGAATAGCAGTGCGCAAAGTGTTTACAAGTCAACTGTTACAGGTAAATAAGGGTGGAGGGAGGGATATCTTTACACATCAAGCAAAAGTGATAGCTGCCCCACCCCCAGAAGTGACATCACCATTGACCTGGACTTCCTGTCCCCTGAGGGTCCCTCCCGGGAACTGACGTGATTGTAGGTGTGGTGTTTGAATGCACTTAATGTTGATTATTTTTTATTGACAGTCTGTGATGTCCTTCATGAATCATTGTTTTAAGAATAGTATTCTGTTTGATAATTTTTTTTTGCTGAGGGACATGTTTACTAACTGAGCAAATGAATTTGTAAAAACAAAAAACAGTTATCATTTCCAGGAAATATAAGTTCATAGGAATTATTGATGTTCAATTGCTGCCTTGTATGCACCCATTTTATTTCCTCCTCCCCTGTCCATGTGCCTGTGATGGACTGTAGCCCTTCTCTCCAGCTAGGGCACAACTGGAATGGTCACATCAACTTCACTTTTCAGTCAATACCGGCCTATTTTTTAGGTCTCGCCTACGCAGCGCGCATGTGCTGCATAGGAGGAGACCTTTAGCAATCGATTTGCCTTTTCTGCCAAAAACGTGCAGGCGTTGCATTGCTTTCAATGGCAACGCGTGCACGTTTGGCGATTCCCTTGCGGGAGCGAGCTTTGAAACCATCTGTTTGTAATTAACAGATGGTTCCCGCTCGCTCCCGCTAGGGAAACAGGCGCAGGCCCCCTCCTCTCTCCCCTCCCCCTGCTGCCAGTGCGAGGCGCGCGCGCTTGTTCTTTATTCACTTGGCTCTTCACACATGCGATCCTTTATCTTGTGGATTAAGCTGTGCGTGTTCAGTTTCCTCCCGCCCCCCTCTTTCCCCTGTTGCTGCTTCTTCTCTGGCTCTGTGGTCACGCTCTTTAGAGGAGGGGGCTGGGTAGAGCTGGGGCAGCTCTGAACGCTTGTTTTAAGAGGCTTCATTATAATGTATACAATACTTGCTGTATATTTTCAAGACTCCGCTCGTACACAGGCTCATAGCGTCAAACTGGACGCTTGGCTCGGCTCTGGGTCGACTCTCTCTGTTAGCTCGCCCACCTCTACTTAATTGCAAATCTTTCAACTGGTCGGCTCATGCTTTGGCTTTATATGCCCGGGCGGCAGTGGCTCCGCATAGGATTTTCTAACTCTCCCACGAGAATAGCACAGTTTGTAACAGAGCAACACAGTAGCTAGGAACATAAACATTAGTCTTCTACGCGGATACCTTCAAAACATATTATTGGACTAGCTAGGGCAAACAACATGGGCAGCAGGTTATTGCATGAAAACGCGGAGACTTTAAAATAAAGGAATCAGTGTCACTCAGCACCATTTCAGCAGCACCACTGCAGCACCAACAGAGCATAACTCAGCAGCACCTGAGCACCGCCACAACACCAGCACAGCCCCACCTCAGCACCAGCACAGCCCCACCTCTGCATCACTCAGCCCCAGTGCAGCACCACCTCACTACCAGTGCAGCAGCACCACCTCACTACCAGTGCAGCAGCACCACCTCAGCATCAGTGCAGCAGCACCACTTCAGCATCAATGAAGCAGCACCACCTCAGCATCAGTGCATCACTCGGCGCCATCACAGCACCGTTTACCACCACTTCAGCACCAGTGCAGCATCTCCTCAGCATCGCTCAGCACTACCACATCACCACCTCAGCATCCGCACAGCACCATCTCAGCATTGGCACAGCACAACCTCCACATAGGTGCACCTCCACCAGTGCAGCACCAGCGGAACCCCACCACAGCATCAGGGCAGCACCACCTCAGTAGCAACTCAGCACCAACATAGCACCACTTCAGCACCAGTGCAGCATCACCTCAGCACCAGTGCAGCATCACCTCAGCATCAGTGCAGCATCACTTGAGAACCACCAAAGCATCACTCAGCACCACCACCTTAGCCCCTGCGCAGCAGCACCTCAGCCCCAGAGCAGCAGCACCTCCGCCCCAGCGCAGCAGCACCTCAGCACCAGTACAGCACCCCATCAGCACCAGTGCAGCACCACCTCTGCACCAGTGCAGCATCAACTCAGCTCCAGTGCAGCATCAACTCAGCTCCAGTGCAGCATCAACTCAACATCACCTGAGAACCAGCACAGCATCACTCATCACCACCAACTCAGCTCCAGAGCAGCAGCACCTCAGCACCAGTTCAGCACCACCTCTGCACCAGTGCAGCACTATAACCTCAGCATCATCAAGCATTGGCATAGCCAATAGGTCTCGCCTTTGGGACCTTATAAGTGTTTAGCCATGCAACACTTGATGTTGTTGCACCAAGGATATTGTACTGGATAACTAAACACTTATAAGGTCCCAAAGGCGAGACCTATTGGCTATGCCAATGCTTGTTTACTTTGCTCCAGTCTCCCATGTTTGGGGAAATGACACTCTTCACTGCGGCACATAGAACAGCCTGTATCAAACTTTAAGACAGTTTAATCAAGGGTAGAGTTACAACTTGTAAACACACACTGCGCCCTGGACTGAAAGCACAGGTGGTTTATTTGCTGGACTAACACAGAAAATGTTCCATTAAAGTGAATGATAGCTGTCAGCGTCTTTCATTATTACAATTTCAGAGGCAGTCACTCTGAACAAGCAAGCACGAGATGAGCTGACAAACTGTGGCCAAACAGGATGGAAAATCACTTCCAAAGCAAGCACTGTGGTACAGGGCACATCGATTGCAAAATTAATGCAAACACCACAAGAATGATGCTTTCTTTGGAAGACATTGATAGGCAAGAAACACCTATAAACCCGAGAAAGACATTCTGTTCTTGAAGGCTGCATACCCAGAAATCGCAGGGGCATGGGGTGGGAAGAAAATCATGTAGACACGCAAAAAAAATACTGCTGCATCCAGTGGGTGTCCTACGGTATCCTTTGTCCACCTAGACTTTTCTCTGATTAATTGAATGTTCTAGTAGATGCCAATAAATTTGCCACCAAGTTCTATTATGAAAAAACACGTGGCTAAGACGTTGTCCTTCAGTTCTACCCAAGGTCATCTTAGTTGCTCTGCGGATGGTCTCGTGATGTTTTCCAAATAGCTGATAGTGACATGATTACATGTAGATACTTTCAAAAGTTATTCATTGCCCATTGGGCCTACAGAAAATGGCCATGGTAACGGATATCCACCTCCGGTGATGTCATCTTGTGGCAATGGTCTCAGTTGCTTCTACAATTCTCTTCATAAGATTGTCTGCTCTCTGATCAAATCTTGTTAGTAGAAGGGAGGGATACTTTTCACATCAAGCAAAAGTGACAGTTGTCCCGCCCCCGGAAGTGACGCCATCATTGACTATGACTTCCAGTCCTCTGGGGCTCCCTTACTGGGACTGCTGTCAGTATAGGTGTGATGTCATGTGACCATGTGGGTTCAAGTGTGTTGTTACATCACCCTGGTTACATGTTAGTCATGTGCCTGGGCCATGGGAGGGATACCTTTACACATCAAGCAAAAATTACAGTTGTCCCACCTCCCCGTAAGTGAGGTCATCATTGACCGGCCCTTCCAGTCCCCTGGGGATCTCTCCCCTGAACTGACGTCAGTGTAGGTGTAGTGTCACATGACCATGTGGGATCAAGTGTGTTGTGATATCAACCTGGTCAAGTATTAGTCACGTGCCTGGGCCATTGCCCCAGTGTCTAGGGGTTTGAGATATGCAGAATGTGCAGCACTAGAGGTGTGTGCTGTGTTTCTGAGTGTAACAAGGCAAGCCCGGGAGATGTTCAGACAGCCCCCTTCACTGCCTAACCCAAAGGGGCTGGTCAAATGTGGCTTTTTATTTAAAAAAAAAAAACTTCATGCAGCACATGTACAGACTGAATCAACGAGGGTGTATCCTGCCTTAGAGCAACACAGCTAAAAACCGCAAGTCATAGATGTCTTGATGAGGGGAACTCTGTGTAAAGAGCAGATAAGTGAGGCCAACACGGCCGTTGGGGGTTTCATGCAGATACACATTTTCTAGAGGAGTTGCTCCCACACCCCTATTATCCTATTGTCTTGCTTGTTACTGTTTACTTCAAATAATGAACTTTCAACCTCTGTTCTTTTTGTAATGATTTTCTAATTAGCAACCAGGTGATGTGAAGTGAAACCCAAAACCCTAAAACATATTTCTGTGACACCCCTCACCAAAGTGATGCCTATGCATAATTAGAAAACGTCCCCTACCATGTATAATAATGCCTCTCCAAGCAACCTCTACACACAAGCAGTAGCAGAAACAGCCACAAACCTTCTATTTTAAGTTTGAGGAAATAGAGAAAAGCGTGGATCAGAATGGCAGTGCTCATAGTGTTGCTACAAGTCAACTGTTACAGGTAAATAAGGGAAGGATACCTTCACACATCAAGCAACAGTGACAGTTTTACCACCCCCGGAAGTGACGTCATCATTGACCGGAACTTCCAGTCCCCTGGGGTCCCTCCCTGGAACTGATTTCAGTGTAGGTGTGGTGTCACGTGAGTGTGTGGGGTCAAGTGTGTTGTGACATAACCCTGGCCATGTGTTAGTTACGTGTTCATGGTTCTACAGTTGGGGTTGGGGCTATGCGGCAGCCCTCAGTGAACCAGAGCCCTTGGAGATCAGGTGACCATGCTGTGATGTAGAGGTGTACTCTTCTTTTGGGGTGTTTAGAATATATATAAGGAGCTACTAAGCGGTCTATGTACCAACCAAGGGCTGACCTACAGTAAGCGATCACCTTGTCATTATGAAGAGATACAGACCCCTCATCATAAGGACACCCTGGGCTGGCGGCCGGGGAACTATCGAAAGATATTATCGTAGCCTGACACCAGAGGTAATGGAGCTGTATGCTCAGCAGAGCATAGTTAAAGAGGCTGGTCATGACGTCACATGGTTTAATGAGGAGCCATGCCGCCAGCTGGAAACGCGCAGCCTCAACGACCCCTTTTTTTTTACATTTTACATTTACCCCAATCACACCGCACCCCAAAAGTTCCTACTCAACTGGACCCCGCTCACCAGAGACAACATTCTCAAGACCACGAAGAGCATCCACTCTGGAGCCCCCTCAGACCCATGTCCACACCACATCTTCCATAGAGTAGCCACCACCATCGCCCCCAAACTCCGCCACACCATCAACTGCTCCATCAAAACCGCCATCTTCCCCGACGACTGGAAACACGCCGAGATCAACCCTCTGCTAAAAAAAACACTTGCCGACCCAACAGACCTTAGGAACTTTAACCCATCTCCCTGCTCCCCTTCCCAGCCAAGGTCATCAAGAAAGCCATCAACACCCATCTCTATGAGTTCATCGAAGCACACCATGTCCTGGAAATCTCCCAATCCAGTTTCAGAAGCAACCACAGCACCGAGACCACACTTCTCGCTACCACTGACGACATCTGCTCCCTCCTCGACCAAAGTGAAACCACAGCCCTCATCCTTCTGGACCTCTTGGCCGCCTTCTACAGCGCCTCCCACAGCATCCTAATCACAAGACTCCAAAACGCTGGCATCCGCAGCAAGGCCCTGGACTGGATCTACTCCTTCCTCACCGGTCGAACACAGCGAGTCAGACTACCTCCATTTCTCTCCGAACCCACAGAGATCAGCTCCGTAGTACCCCAGAGCTACTCCCTGAGCCCCACCCTCTTCAACCTCTACATTGTCCCTCTTGCGGCAATCGTCAGGAACTATGGGCTTAACATTGTCTCCTACACCGACGACACCCAACTGATCCTCTCCCTCACAAACGAACCTACAACTTCCACAGCGGGACGACAGAACATGCACGAAACCTCGGCATCATACTGGACTACTCTCTCATAATGAACTATCAGAACAATGCCATCTCCTCATCCTGCTTCAACACGCTTCGCCTGCTTCGAAAGACATTCAGATGGATCCCTACTGAATCCAGAAAAACGGTCACTCACGCACTCAGCAGCAGACTCGACTACGGCAACGCACACTACGCCGGCGTCACCCAGAAACTCCTCAGGAAACTACAGAACATTCAAAATGCCGCAGCCTGACTAGTCTTTGACATCCCCCACCACAGCCATACCACCTAACACCTCAGAGAACTCCACTGGCTCCCAGTCAGCAAAAGAATCACTTTCAAGCTCCTCACACACACCTACAAAGTCCTCCACGACTCAGGACCAGCATACCTGAACCACCGCCTCTCATTCCACGTACCCACCAGACACCTCTGTTCCACCCAGCTGGCCCTGGCCACCATCCCTCGGATCCACAAGACTAGAACCGAAGGAAGATCCTTCTCCTACCTTGCCACCAAGACCTGGAACACCCTGCCTCTCCACCTCAGGCAATCCCGTCACTAACCCAATTCAGGAAGGATCTCAAGACCTGGGTCTTCGACCGAACCCCAGTGCTCAGACGGTGCCTATTACCCCCCCCCAGCACCTTGAGACTCTCACGGGTGAGTAGCAGCGCTTTACAAACCCTGATTGATTGATTGACTTTTGAGCAGGTTTACACTTTTGAGCACGTTTACTACTTTTCAGTATTCACAAAGCCCCTTTTGTAGTAACTTACACTTTTGTAGTAAGTCCAATACTACCCATGGCCAACCACTGGTAATGCAACACCCTCCCACAGAAAATATAGGAGGTAGTAGTAGTGACTGGTAAGTTTCTACAAAAGGGAAGTTTGTGAGTACTAAAAAGTAGTAAACATATTCAAAAGTGTAAGTTAATACAAAAGTGCAGTTTGTGAATAGCACTTTGTAGTAAGGTTTGTAGTACTACTGTATGACTACAAAACATACTACAAAGTGCAGTTTGTGAAGCAGGTCCTCCAGGTTTTGGGCACATCTTTATACAAACAGCAACCAAGATTGCCGCCTAAGCCATGTGACTGCAGGCAGTCTCATGAAGTCTTGTGAAAGCTTCTTCTGGAACTACTAAGTCATTCTTAATGCTCCTGATACATGGAGGGAGACAGGGACATGACTCTTAGGACAGAGCAGGTTGCAAAATGAGCATCCATGACAATAAATCTAGAGGGGCAGGGATGGCAGAGGCAGGGGTATGACACAAAAGACAATAGGTGGTCTTTTCTTCACACCTGCATCCACTAAAACAGATCATCCCAAAATAAGCACATTTAAAACAAGCCAATATGTGAGAGTTACAGACACCCAACATAGTCCCTAAACAAAATTAATTATACTTTCACAGCAAGTCCAAAAGATGGTTGAGACCACACAATGACAACAATGGTTCCATCTAGGAAGCCAGTGTATGCCCCAAAATAAGTATTGGGATAGTGTTATTTTTCCTAAGCAAACCCTCACATTTAGCATTCACATTCTATTTAAGCGCATTGAAATACCTGAATGATAACTTTTCTGTACTTCTCCAAAATCGTCTCCCTATTAGAGCAGCAAAAGCTGACCTACAATTTAATTTCCCATTGCTTGCCTAGTTAATTAGTGTGTCTAGAGTGGTGAAACAATATATATAAGTTGACAGGCGTGAATGCTAGGAGTTTATATCCTTAGACATGAGTTTTACTTTAATGACCTTTAATTAAGCAACTCACTTCTATGTCTGGGAGACATTATCATCTTTCTATAATTCCATATTGCCAACTGTTGCGTTTTTGCCAGGACAGTCCTGGCAAGTTGGAGACTGTCCCAGGTAAGTCACTATCCTGGGACAGTCCGGGCAATTGCATTTCCAGCCCTGTCAAGTGTGACACATCTGATTTCTTTTGCTCCCACATCCTCCCACAACTGCAGGTATCATTTTGAAGCAGGGAAGTGAAAGCCTATGCACCCTCCATTCGGCCCAGAGAACAGCTACAGCACAGGAAGAAGGAACCACCATGCAGGATGGTAAGCGTCTCTGCTTCAGAGGGAGGGAAGCCAGGTCCCCATCTAGCAACCTCTAAAGTCTGAACAGGCGCATTTTGTGACCAAAAGACAAAGGTTGTTTCCCACCATCGAAATGCAGGCATTTTAAAACTTCCCATTGAAAGAGGCTGTGGGGTGAAAATGTACGCAATAATAATGGCGATTGTTGGGTGCCAGAAGAGGGGACTTTGCGGAGCCCCATCGCCTAGGGACGGGTAAAGCTCCCGTGGCACCCAGCTCTGAGGGGTGCAGTTCCGCTCTGTGTACACTGACTTTCGGGTCCGGCTGGTTAAACGGGAGAAAGTGTTGCTGTCAAAAGAGACCCCTCCCCCGTTCTCCAACTTGATGACCATTGGGACAAGGCTGACGCATCCAGTGGGAATGGTGGCAAACGCCCCAACCTCCCCTCCACATCCAACGGAGGCGCTGAGGATGCAGGGAAAGGGGCAACAGCACCTTTAACTGTACATTACTGGAAGTCTTCCATAGCGGCAGTTGGTTTACATGGTGCGGTTTGACATTTTCTTTTCTTTTGAATCGGAGCTCCTAAGTATATGTGACATGTGACTCCTACAACTTGTAATCATCATTGTTTTAATGAACATTTCCAAGACTGATTTACACAGGTATGATTCATTGTCTCTGTGTAATGTGTCCATGATGTAAAGTGCTCTGACGCCCTGCACTGGTACGAGCAGTGGTATAAAACAAATTAAATATTTATGACTGAGGGACTGTGGAGACATGAGGGGCACTGTTGGCCTGTGAATGTGAGGGAAGCTGTGGAGAACGAGGTCATGGGGTACCAAAATGATGGTTGCACCGGGCGCCATCTGCTAGTCCTAGGAGAGTGAGAAAGTAATTTCTTCCCCAGTGCTCTTTGAGATTGATAGCTTTGTCCAGTTGCGAAGTTGTTGTTGCTCCTAAGCAGTCTATACACCAACCAAGAGCCGTCCTACAGAAAGAGATCGCCTTGTCATTATGAAGAGATGCAGACCCCGTCATCAAAAGGCACTATCAATAGATATAATCGTAGCCTGACACCAGAGGTGATGGAGCAGAATGCTCAGCAGAGTGTAGTTAAAGAGGCTGGTCATGATGTTACAGGTTTTAACGAGGAGCTATGCCATTGGCTGGAAACGTTTAGCCTCAACGGTTTGCCGCAACGGATATGCCCTATCAAGCGTTCAAGCAGCTGCAGTGACGCTTTGAGTAACGAATCAAATGTTGGAAACAATTTCATTGACATGGAAGATGCTGAAGAATCTATAACAATTCCTAACTCACTGGTCTATGAAGATATGGTATTTCTGGAGGAAGAGACTATAGTCGTGCAGGAGCAGCGCGCAAGCTCCGACTCCGGTTATGCTTCGATGAACCTCAGCGAGTCTCAAGATTTCAGAGCCGTCGTCGAGTCCCACGAAAATGGTGAGGTTAGTAAAATTGTTATAGTCACTTAGCGTGTATACAGTTATAATTTATTTTTATTTACTAGTTTGGCTTTCTTTCTTTTTTTGAACCATAGAAAACATCAGCAAAAAGAAGCGCTGTAGAGGGTGTGCAGCCCAAGGTTAACTTTGTAAATCTTTACTGCTTATGCTGTTCAAAATAGACTGAAAGTTCCACAAACCAAAACAAAGAGCTGTGTAAGAATTGTGCTTGTACCTACAATATCGCAATTTTGAAAAGGAGGCTCCAGACGGCCCCTCCGAGTCTATCTGATGTGTTAAAGGTTTTTCTGCCACTGTTTTGAATGCTGGTGTTAAATGTGACTATTATAACCTCAGTTACTGGCATAAAATTAACGATCTGCAGCAGGAGGCTCATGAGTGTCTATCCGCCTCACATAGTATATAAACTGTCAAGGGTGGTGTATGGTTTGTCCGAAGAAAAGAAAAATGTCCATCCTGATATGATTAATGTCTTGTCGACCACCCTCAAAGAGATTCGATGCTCAAGCAAGTCAAGCTCAAAACTCTGGTGTATGCAATGTTTGTGTACGTATTTTGATACAAGGGTGGTTGAAAGGTTCAGAGAAAGATGTGTGTGCGATATTTATATTAAAAATTGAAGAAAATGCTGTTTTGCCAAACACAAACTGTTTTAAAAATGTGGAGTCCCCAAGGTATTGTGTCATGAATGCATTATTTAACGTTACATACTTGCTCACTTTTAGGACAAGCATCGGAATGTCGGTGCGCAAGATTCTTCTGTGTTACGCCAGGGTTACATTTATATTGCCAGATTAATAGATGTGTTGCTTAAAGAAAGAATAGCCAAAATACAGTCTGTAATGCTGCGCCATCTTAAGCTCGGTGAGCCTCCCATGGCGATGCAGTGTGACAGCCCTATGTGCAGAGCCAGCTGGTATGTCAATGCTTGGATGCCTACCATGGATGAATACTGGAACGCAAACAGAGACCGCATGCAGGAGTGAATACTATCGCAGGGCGAACAGCTTACATGTCGCCTTGGAGCTTCTGACCGATGAGTATTTCAGAAATAAAGGTTTCATATTGTACGCAAGAGAACTGTGCGATCTTTTGAATGCCATCAGTATCCTGAGCGTACAAATTTATAGGCGGCTTGAACGCGAAGTCTTGTCTAGAGCCGTTGAGTTTATTGCTGTAAAAATATCAAAACTTGTAACGCTGAGGTAAATTATCTGTAGCGTCCCTAGTAATGTATGTAGCATGTGTTGTGTTATGTATACGTAGTGAAAAAGCCTGCA
Source organism: Calotriton arnoldi (assembly GCA_963921515.1). NCBI lineage: Eukaryota > Metazoa > Chordata > Amphibia > Caudata > Salamandridae > Calotriton > Calotriton arnoldi. The sequence goes on along the minus strand of CAWUFW010001531.1, from coordinate 35,244 downwards.
AACTATCCAACAGTGCCAAGACGTGTACCATGAAATTGTAAACCATGCCTCTGTTTATGTGTTGCTAATATTCTTTATTTTTAATAAAATGTCCGTACACAAAACCTGAGTCTTTCATTACATGGGCTGCATGGGATGAAGGGGTCTGGTTAAGAAAGCTTTATTATGATACAAGTGGGGTCAGAAGCTTTGGAAGTGCTGAAGTTCTGTTTAGAAGGGCTCTAGTTGATAATGTGCCAGTGAACAGAGTGCATGTGAAGACGTGATTGTATTGGGAAGAGGCGTATTCACTCCACAAACCAAGAGGTGTATTAATGCTCTGCTAGATTATCAATGGCAGGCGGACATAATCAGTCTTGAAGATCTAGCCAAACATAATAACGGAGCTCGATATATATTAAAGATCATAGATGTATTGTCCAAGTACACCTTTGCAGAAGGGCCAAGCGATAAAGGGGGTACAAGCATCACCAATGCCGTTAAAAACATCTTCAGGAAACGGCTTACACCTCATAAACTACAAACGGATGACAGAAAAGAATTCTTAAAAAATGTGTTTATAAAATTATTAAACAACGCACTGTTCATCATTTTGTAACGCATGCGGAGGTGAAAGATGCTGTTATAGAGCGTACCGAAAAAGGCGATCAGCACCCACCATACATTCAATTCATTCTGTTGATGTATTAAATACCTCAGGGTGTTGAATTATTTAGATAAAAGACAAAGTAATGTTTTTATGGATTTCGTTGACTGAATGGAATATCATCGGTTAGGAGTAGTACTGAGCCTCTTTCTCTTTTCCTTGGTATAATATCAGGGATGGATGCCTACAAGGGCTTGGATATTTTGCTTGTGTGAAACACTGACAAAGAGGGAAGAATGGAATTTTGACAAAGAAGGCAGGGATACCATGATCTAAATGGAGTCACGCATAGATGATACATGATATATTCAATGTTTAGACGAGGCGAAAAAAGGTAATTTCAGTATTGTGGTTGATTTGCACCATACTCCAAGGTACTTTTTATTTGGATATATATTTTTTCAGAGTTCTACACTTGCTTAGTATAAATTAATGAGGAAACCATGTTTGAGGCAATAGAGAGAATTTTCTCTGAGCATTTGATGAGATCGTATTCTAAATAGAGAACAAAATTAATGAGAGAAAAATGTTCTGTGCTCATTCTGTGAACAGATAGAATTGATATACCTGTGGTTGTAACCCTTTCAACAAATCAGACCAATTCCTCCCATATTAGAATGATCAGAAATGTGTTATATGGACTCTTTAATTAATGCGGAAACTGATATTCATATAAGTTCACAATGTTATGAGCGCTAATAAAAAGGATGAAATCAAAGTTCTAAATGTCTCCTAATATCTAATAACAAAAAGTCTTTTTAAGTCAGTTAAGAGGATTGTAAGTCCAGTAATAGGACTATGGTGAAACGTCTTGGAATTATATTGATATTTATGCACAGAGAACATAATTGTCCTATATCTACATATGGACTATAATGTGAAGATTCTATGATGTCCTTTAAACATGTTTCATGTATTTTGTTGATCATGATAGCGTAGTGTGTTGCAAAATGATTTTAAAATTGTGTTTTCATTATTGTTTGTATTGTTGTAGCCCTGAAGAAGTCTCAGTTAAGGGATGAAACGCGTTGGCTACAGGGAATTTTACAAAGAAGATAAGACATAAATAAAGGAAATCCTGATGAAAAACTGAAAAGGAGTCTGAGGCATATATAACAATTGTGTTTTACTGTGCGGCTTATATAATGAATTGAATCAATAGTGGGTGCTGATCGCCTTTTTCGATTGTTTATGTGGAACTTTGTTCTCGTATGGGAAGCGAGGAGACTGGTTTCCTAGATCATTGCACCACCAGAGTGCACCTACTTTATTAATAGTGATAGGTGTTATTCGGCTGTCTCAGCCTCATTCTTGTAAATCATTTGTTGTGTTTGGACTGATCAGCACTATCACAAATTGCACACTCTAAACATGGAGTTTGAGGACAATCGGGAAGCAGTGTTGGGAGACTTATTCAGCAAAGGATGTCCCCATTCTAAAAATGAGGCCCCCCAAACTATGAGAAGTGAAGGCTTAAAAGACAAATTTATCAAGCTGGAGAGAGTAGAAAAACAAGAACTAGCAAAATGTTGGGATGGGAATACTTTGAAGAAATATTTAGAGAACAAAAGGATTCCTAGAGGCTTACGTATATACATTTTTCCTAATCTTGAGAACCTCGAAATGGATCTCCTGTAGGAATGGGAGGATGGGCTTTATGAAGCCTCATATAGAATGATGGGGATTTTGATGACCAACTCTGAAAGAAAGGTATAAAAATTAAAGAGGAAATCTTGAAGTTGAAGAAAGAAATTTAAGAAATTAACATTCATGAAGCAACTAAGAAAAATTATAAGATATTAAAGAAAGAATTGACTAACTAGCAGATCTATCTGAGAGACAAAAAAACTGAAACAAATCAAAAGAGATGATGATGATTATGAAAGGGGAAGGATATTTATCTTCGGCAAAAAATATGCTGATGTTGCTGTCAGACCCATGACAACTCTGATAAATAAAACAAGAGATGTGAGAATTTCCTCCAGTAGTGTCTCACTCTCCTTGGTTGAGAGTGATCCGGGAGAGGGTACCAGTCTGGATTTATCTAACATTTTTTTACATGAGGTACAGAGGAACAGGCTAGGAAATTGGAAGATAACAACTGGAGTGAGAGGAGAAGCATCAGAAGGGAAGGGTTGGAAGCACAAAAACAGGTGTGCAAACCAGATTACAGACCAGGTCAGTCAATTCCAAAAGGTAGACTGTACAAGAGGTCAACTGATGCCAAACACAACAAATGATCTGACTGATAATGGATTGAAATTGTCAATCTGTACTCAAGAGGTTTGTCTGATAAATGTATGTTCTCAATAACAGTCTGAGTTTCTGCCCTACAGAAAGATGTAATTTTGATGATATACATTTGGATTTATTCAGATTTATACAAAAATTGAAATAAAAAAAATTTCAGTGACCATCTATCTGTGTCTTGTATCACATCTGTAACCACTGAGATGTCATCTTTTTACATTTCTGATATAAGTAACATACAGATTATTGTTTCTCTAAACAATAGTGATTACTGTGGTAATTTGATGCAAATAGCCAGTGATCTTAATGTGCAAGAAGATTTATCTTTGGATATTCATTTGAGACTCCCTTCCAAGTACATGCCCCCAACCTCTGTAGATACGCACGTTAGAATTGCACAAACTAGAGGATGCACATCGATTTAATCACAACTGTAAGCATCCCCACAACCTATCGAACAGAGACAGAGGTACACTGTATAATCTAAGAGATGATGAAAAGATTGTAATACATGAGACAGACAAAGGGGAAAATATTGTCTTGATGAATAAGGAGGATTATATAAAGGAAATTGAAAGGCAATTATGTGGCACTAATTGCTATGTGAGGATAAGGAGGAATCCAATACCAGATGTCTAGAAGTATATAAATGTTTGCCTTACGGAATGGCATGAAACATCGCTCCTAATGCATCAGGAATAAAGATATCTTCAGGTACACCATCCAAGATATCCCTGTATATTTATGTTACCAAAGGTTCACAAAACAGACTCTTTCACTTTCCCCCCTGGAAGACCCATCATTCCGGGTAATGGGTCTACCACAGAACATCTAGCAGAATAATTGAATGGGTTCCTACAGCCATTTATTAGGAACCTCCCATCATACCTGAGAGACAGTGCAGATGTGCTGTGCAAGCTTGATAATTTCCAGTGGGATAGTGAAGAACTTCTTTTCATCACAATGGATGTCGCAAGTTTATATACGTGTATCAAAATGGAATGTGGCCTGGAGGCTCTGACGTTTTTCTTTACAAACATAATGTGAGTCATTGAGTCATTGAGAACTCACTCTTATGATATTAGAAATGGCTGAAATTGTATTAATAAAAAATATCTTTCTTCATAATGTGGATTGGTATCTCCAGAAACCGGGTACAGTCATGGGTTCCAGGTTTGCACCATCCTATGCCAACCTATTTATGGGTCTGTTTGAGGTGAAGCATGCCTGGGGCCCTGGCTCACATTTTTGGACAAATAGTATCATCTTCTATAGATGATATATCAATGAAATTTTAATGATTTGGAATGGAACAACTGAAGATCTAGGGTCCTATCACACCTATTTGAACAACAATAGGCTCAATGTGAAACTGACCCTTAAGTATCATTGTCAGAACATAGACTTCTTAAATCTGAAATTATATGTCCCTCAAAGAAAAATTCAGAGTGTCATCTTTAAGAAGCACACTGCCTGTAACAGTATGCTACATGCCACCAGTGCCCATCCTATATCCACCCTAAATGCCATTGCTTATGGGGAAATGGTGAGGGCAGAATTGTAGCCAGGACTAAGAGTACCATAAGAGACTGCAGGATATAAAATGGGATTTTAAAGAACGGGGCTATAATAGTCATTGCTTCGATTAAGCTGAATATAAGGTCCTTAAGCTTGATAGAAAGCAAACTTAAATTCACTAAAAAAAACTAAAAAGATGGAATCCTAGATGAATATGGAACCAACTTTCATCACACAGTATAACATGTACAGTAGTCACATCTTTGATATTTTACCTAGGAACTGGCATATTCTGGGCTCTGACGAATTACCGAAGGGGCCCATATCACAGAAACCAAAAGTAGCATATCGTAGAGGTACTACTTTGAAAGAATCCCTGTGTCCCAGTTATGTCAAATCTAGGAAAATAGGATGTGCACGGTTAACTTGGATGCCAGAGAAACCAGAGGATTTTTTTTATATGTGGGAACTGCTCAGTGTGTATCTTGAGACGGAATTAAACAACTAAATTCCGGTATAATACCGTCACTGAACACACTATAAGTTCCTTCATGAATTGTAATACCACCTTTAGTCTACATAATTGGATGTGCATCTTATGAGATTTATGTAGGGAGCAGTGCACGACATCTAAAAACACTCATTCAGGAGCATGTTAGGGCCATCAAGAATCAGTATGATAGGTACCCTATGGCTATGCACATACATCAGGATCACCTGATGAATACACAAATTTAGTTCCATGCCATCGAACAGATTATCAATAATGAAAGGGGAGGTGACAGGGAGCTCCAGTTAAGACATACAGAAGCTAGGTGGATATGCCGTTTAAGAACTGTTATGTTGGGTTTCAATACGAACAATTAATTCCATCACTTCTTGTGAACTGTGTATCATCTGTTGGATAAGAAGCGTGTTTGATAGTCAGACTACTAAAATCACAGTTGGCATCAAAAGTACAGAATGAACCACACTATCAACGTATCCATGGGTTTTGACAAGTGTGCTTATAATAATGATAAAATATGGTTACCTATATAGACAAGGAATATTGGTATGCATGCCGGTATATATTTAATAATATAATAATGGTCAACTGTAAACCAAATAGATGAACGTGAGGCAGAGATCCCGTAGTGGGAGTATTGGGATCTTTCTTGAATGGGACAAGAAATAATGGTGGTCCTGTTCTGTTGCCCAGTGTATGGTTGGCAGTCATAGGTTCTATAATGGAAGTAGTGAGAAAAAAGTAATGAGAGTATTTGTAAATAGTAAATATATATTTTTTCTTTATTAACCGGAGTGTATTTACTATATATATCTTTTGAACCACCTGATTGATATTTGGGTCAATTATATTACTATGGAATACTGATATTTAAAGATGGCCGCTGTTTTTCCATTTCAGCATGTGGCTATGTGATAACCAATCAAACAACACAAGGGACGGACCCAACAAGGGAATCCAAAGCCCTGCAGCACAGAGCCGAGAGGAGTGGGAAAAGAAACTGAATATATTTTTAAAAGAACCCTCACCCACCAACCTAGTTGGTGGCATGCTTCATCAATGGGTTCCCACCTGGGCTGCCGAGTGCAATCCAGGTGTGCTACCATGCCTGATTACAGCGGAGCAGGTGGTTTTGGTGAAGGGGGTGGGTTCAAAGTGCAGATTAAAAATGTCTTGTGCCGTGCAACACTAATGAATCCGGATAAGAAGTGGAACCTTGCCATGATTAGGTTATTTTGCCTGCCATTTAAAAGACATATGCCGTGAGTCTGGGTGGGTGTTTTTACCGTATTTTGTGGTGACAGTGTACTATCGACAATAATTAGAGCTTAACTGCAGATTCATCAGGGCTGCTTTATGGATGGTAAAATCATTTGTATTTACGGTAAAGTCATCTGCCACTGATTATTGTTGGATCGTAGTAGCTCAAAATAATACGGATCGTGCCCAGCTAACAGCCCAAAGTAATACCTCTGTGATATGAATTGATCTATATTGAAATTATTTCACAAGAATAGATCATTGGCATAATACGGAAATGTGTACACGGTCACCATTAGCTATGCTGAGGTTGTAATGGTAATTTGTGAATTAGGTAAGGACTTGCTCATATCGTACTATTGGGAAATCCTTATATACATTAGATAGTGATTTTTAAGAAACGTCCCATCTTTTCAATGACCCTGGTGATGTATTAAATAACGCAGGGTGTTGAATTATTTAGATAAAAGACAAAGTAATGTTTTTATGGACTTCGTTGACTGAATGGAATATTACTAAGAGATCAGTTAGGGGAGGTACTGAGCCTCTTTCTCTTTTCTTTGGAATAATATCAGGGATGGATGCCTACATTGGCTTGGATATTTTGCTTGTGTGAAACACTGACAAAGAGGGAAGAATTATTTTGACAAAGAAGGAAGGGATACCATGATCTAACTGGAGTCACACATAGAGGATACATGATATAGTCTATGTTTGGAAGAGGCGAAAGAAAGGGAATTTCTGTATTTTGGTTGAATTGCACCATACTCCATGGTACTCTTTCTTTGGATATATATTTTTTATTTAGAGTTTTACACTTGCATAGTATCAATTAATGAGACAACAATGTTTGAGGCAATAGAGAGAAGCTTCTCTGACCATCTGCTGAGATCGTTTACTAAATAGAGAACAAAATTAATGAGAGAATAATGTTCTGTGCTCATTCTATGAACAGATAGAATTGATATACATTTGGTTGTAAGCCTTTCAACAAATCAGACCAAATCCTGTCATATCAGAATGATCATGTATGTGCTATATGGACTGTTTATTTAATATGGAAACTGACATTCATATAAGTTTACAATGATATGAGAGCTAATAAAAAGGATGAAATAAAAGTTCTAAATGTCTCCCAATATCTAATAACAAAAGTCTTTTTAGGTCAATTAATAAGATTGGAAGTACAGTAATAAGACTATGGTGAAACTTCTTGAATTATATTGATATTTATGCACAGCGAACATAATTGTCCTATTTCTACATATGGGCTGTAATGTGAAGATTACATGATGTCCTTTAAACAAGTTTCATGGATTTTGCTGATCATGATGTCGTAGTGTGTTGCAAAATGATTTTAAAATTGTGTTTTTATTATTGTTTGTATTGTTGTTGCCCTGAAGAAGTCTCAGTTAAGGGATGACATGCGTTGGCTACAGGAAATTTTACAAAAAAGACAAGAAGATATAAATAAAGGAAATCCTGATGAAAAACTGAAAAGGAGTCTGTGCCATGTATAACAATTGTGTTTTACTGTGTAGCTTATATAATGAATTGAATGTATGGTGGGTGCTGTTCGCTATTTTTGATTGTTTCTGTGGAACTTTGTTCCCGTATGGGAAGCTAGGAGACTGGTTTCCTAGATCGTTGCACCACAGGAGTGCACATACTTTATTAATAGTGATAGGTGTGATTCAGCTGTCTCAGCCTCATTCTTGTAAATCATTTGTTATAGAGCGTTTTAACAGAAGTTTAAAATCTAAGATGTGGAAATATTTCATGGCCTATAACACCTACCAATATGTGGATGTACTACAGGCTTTAATACAGGTTTATATTGCCAGTTATCACAGAAACATCAAAATGTTGCCCGTAGAGGTAACAATAGACAATTCCTTAGAGGTGTGGAGAACAGTGTACGGGAGCCGCTTTATGACATGGGTAAAGAAACCTCTTTTAGAAGAAGGTGATCACTTAGGGTTTCAAAGTTGAAAGGGGTCTTTAGCAAGGCAGACTTTTAGCGACAAGATATTTAAAGTGGAAAGTGTGGAGCTTAAAGAAGGTATATATATTTACAGGTTAAAGGATACAACGGGACAACAGTGGCGGGTGGCTTTTACAACGAAGAGTTACAAAAGGTACCGGATTATCCACACAGGGTGTACAGGGTTAAAAAGATTCTGAAATGTAAGGGAAGCAGGACTAACAGACAGGCCTTTGTCAAATGACGGGGGTGGCCAGTGAAATGTAACAGTTGGGTCCCCAATAGCTCCTTGCAGGGTGTTTGAGTATGGGGGCTCTCTGAAGGTGACAAAATGGAGATAATGCCATTTTATATTAACCTACCATCCAAGGACATGTTCCCTGACAATCAAATTTCTAATTACACCATGAAATTGTCTAAACCTGTGGACCTAAAAGTGAACTGGGAGGTAGCCCTAACCAAATACAATACCCAAAAACATGGAATACATTTACAAGGATCAAGGCTAAATTTAACATAAAGCGTTACAGGACCCCTTGGGCATCCATGCTGGCTTTCCCCAGGGCTATTACCCCACAATGGTAGCGGTTGTTGAGGCCATCAACAAATTCATAGCCAACATCGATACCTATTGCAATATTTAGCTAGTGTTAGAAGGAAGGTTTTAGGCACAGTACAACACATAAAAAGTCAGGTAGAGCCAGATTCTATGTGCCCGATATTAAAGGGGGGGTTTATACACTCTACGTGTATAGTGATATTGTAGAGGCACAGGGTATCAGAGATAGTTATTCACCATTGCACAGATGGGTGCAGGCAAAGGGGGTAAATAACACAATGATTAATACTCAATTTAACAAGCCTGGCTACTTAAAAATTTCTAAAAACCATTTTGACATTATATCGGTCATGATCTTCGATGATCAATCTGAGCCGGTGTCCTTTAAATGCGGGAAAGTTATTGTTAAACTTCATTTAAGGCTGTGACGCTCCAGCGAGTATTAAGAAGTCATCATGGTGATTTTGAAAACATACGGTGACTCCACTCTGTACAGGGAATATTACAGACTCCAGGCAGGATATGGGGGACCACCATTCGTTCAAAGGGCCCCTGTTATGTGCGGGCGGGTCTGGGGGGTTTCTTCCATAGTTTGTTTAGAAAAGCCATGCCTTTCTTGGCTATGAAATTGTAAAATCCCCATGTTAAAGCGGCGGCTTAGAACAGTGCCCAGGATGTGGTGAGAGCTGTGACTTCCGCTGTCACCAAAAGCATGAGCAAACATGCCCAAGAAGGAGCAGGACTTGTGTACAAGCCGCACACAAGTATTAACAGGAAGCAAAGGTCTTCAAGGCGTCGTGGTCCACTGGCTCCCTATAAAAAAGGACCGGCTCTTCAAAAAGCACTCACAAAAGAAGATCTGCAAGGCTGAAGAGAGCCTCAAAGAACAAGGGAAAGACTGCTAGCATAAATATTTTTAAAAACCCAACAAGCTGAAACATGGCCTTCATACATTGCGCATTGGGCAAATGCACCATATCAAAGTTAGACCCGTTTTCTCGAAAGCCCACTCAGACCCGTATCGAAAACAGTTTTTTCATGGAAGTATCGCCTCTAGCCACTTTGACCCCGTTGGCCCCAATAGAGTACTTTGTTTCAGGGAACACTGATATGTATCTGGATCTCAACAATTTCTGCTGCATCTTGTTTGTAAAATAGTAAAAGCAGACGGGGCCATCATACCAACTACTGCCAAAGTGTGGCGACGATCGCTTACCCCATCACGGCCATGTTTACTCAGGTGGACATCACCCTTGGTGATAGACTCATCACGCAAAGTGATAACGTGTGCCTTCAGAGCATGCCTCAAGAGTATTCTAAATTACAACTGTGATGCCCTGGACACACAGCTGTCAGCTGGGCTCTTCTACAAGAATACTTATGCACAATCTGAAGACAAGGATCTAGATGGTAACAATCAAGGTTTTGTAAAAAGAGCAAGCTTTGCCGCCAGCAGTAGACAGTTTGACCTCCTCCGGCGTATACATTCAGACCGTTTCTTCCAAGATAAACTGCTCATCAATGGTATCGATCTTAAGATCAAACTTAACCACAAAAAGGACTCATTCTGTCTTATCAGTGGGGATGCGGAACAGTATAAACTGGTCATACTGTCCACTATTTTGTTTGTCAAGAGAGTGAAAGTTCACCAAACATCAGACTGACTCATGCCAAAACTTTACAGCTATCAAACACCAAATATGTTGTTGAAAGCGTAGCTCTTAAGATATTCAGCATCCCAGCCAGTACCAGATTAACACAGCAGCAAAATTTATTTTTGGGGAACTACCAAAACTTATTTTATCATAGGTTTTGTCAACAACAAAGCTTTTAGCAGTCTCTCATACCTCATACCCCTTCAATTTCAAACACTATGAAATCAACTACACAGCGCTGCTCCACGAAGGGGCTGTGATACCTACAAAACCCTACACACCCAGCTTTGGAGACGCTAATTTTATCAAGGAATATCTGGGCTTAGTTTCGATAACAGGGAAACATCTGAGGGACTCGAGAGTTGTCATTTCAAGAGAAGGTTATGGGACAGGCTACACGCTGGTCGCTTTCGATCTGATCCATGACCTGGAAAACGGTGACCATTACCATTCGGGATTTCTTAAGTTGCCGGATACTTTTTAGGAATATCTGGTTAAATAGGGTCCAAAAGACCCTGCACACTCGTCTTTAACACAGATCCGCACTACAAGGAAGCAACTCACAGGCTGGCCCTTTTTTTAGATAATGATATGATTGCAGTCTTTGACTGTGCAGCAGCGTTCCCACAGCATAGCATCTATACAAAACCTATATTCAAGTATGTAAAAAAAGCTGCTATGAGGCTGGAGTATAGTAACATACAAGTACAGTATTCTCTCTCCTTCAAATGTGGGGAGCATTATATATTTTATTAGTAAAATGTCTGAGGGCATGACGTTTAGAATTTTTTTAAATCTATACTTGAACAACCTAGTTAACAATGACGGTATTATGCAATTCTTTTGAAAGAAAACCCTAGTTCTACAGAAAGTGCTGGTAAAACAGAATACCTAGTTTGTCAAAAGTGTAAGGTGGTCTAAACTTTTATATGTAATGATGGATATCTAAAATAAAAAACTTGAATGCAGACTCACCCTTTTTTTCTGACGCAAGGACACACATTTAAAAATGCTTTAAAAGATGACAGAAACAAGATGAAAAAGTAAAAAGGATTATTGCCAAAACTGTTTTTTGTAGTCCAAGCAACACACTGATAAACTTACTAAATAAATAAAAGAAGAGAAAAGTCAAAATGATAACCATGGCAAAACTTTACACATCAAACACATCTACAAATATATGTAGGCTCAAAAGTCAGAAGAAACATCAGGCGGTAAACCATGTGGGTGCTTTGGCCAATGTCTTTTTTGTAGGTTACATAGGCTGAGCAGCGCTGCTCCAAGAGGGTTATAGTCGGGGAACGACAGAGGCTGCTGGCGACTTAGGGAGGGGGGCCTTCAAACTTTTAAGCATTCGACTGTGGTCTGCATTACCCATGAGCGTCAAAGGTATGTTGAGTTTCGCAGAGGCTCGCAGAAACTGTTCCCAACCTCTATGTGCATTCTGGAGAGATAGTATTTTGGGGTGCGTAAGACCTTGACTAGCCCGTACATGTGAGATCCAACAACCCGTTGACCTTTGTAGAGGAATTCGCCTCTCTCATTCCACACGGCCAGGTCTTCAGAAGCTGACATTTTACTAAGCAACATCTGCGCAGCCCCTCGGTACCTTTCACTTATATTTTTTAACAGGTCTTCAACAAAGATAGCTGCAGCAAGGGGAGGTTCTGGAGGCATTGAAGGGGGTGAGAGATGCTGTGAAGACCTCCTTTGTCATAAGGTTTTAAATCAGTATGGTTCAAAATGTCTTTAATATCATCATCCAGACATTGCGTCTCATTTTTCAGGCTATCCCAGGCGTCAGCCATAGACGGCCCCAGCTGTTCCAGCTGTTACCTCGGTACCAAGTACATCTTCTGGGCATACTCCATCACTACCCAGATAGGAGGTGTGGAATTAGTAGTATAGCTAGGCCGAACAAAGACCCTATAAAGCCTCCTGAATGTTTTACCAGTTTATTCTTGGAAATGAGGGACGCTCTTTTATTACTAAGCTAATTGTTAAGGTGGTGCTTCTTCTTCAACACTTTTTGGGTGTTTAGGGCTATTTCTGAGATGGCAGCCACTAAATTGCCCGAAGCTGCACATAGGATGGCCTTTCTTTGCTGGAGGTTAGCTGTAACTAGCATTTTTAGCAGGGCTAGATTACGCCATAGACGCGCCGACATGTCCAATACCGCGTATTATAAAGTCTAGAGTGTAAATCTTCCTGGAGACTCTTTAACGATTCTTTATACAGGCTTTAGGCTTGGTTTTAAGTGTGTACGTGACGGAGGGATCAGGTGAGAAAATATCAGTACGCAGTCTATAGTCTTTAGAGTATTGGGTTTTAAGTCTACCAGTAAGTAACAGTGGGGTTTCTTGGTAGCGTCGCTAAAGGATTCCAAGAAAAACTGGGTGTTTCCCGGGTACATCTGTTTAGCTATAATGGATATCTGTTGTTAGTCACGGGGGGTTTTAATAAAACCAGGTATGCAGCATTGAGAGCTATGAAATGACTGCTCTTACCCTTGTAAAATAATTTCTGCACGATGTAACATAAGCTTAGATTGCGATGGTGTGAATATTGAATAAAAGCGTTCTCTAGCTCTGGGTGCACATAAGAACGTCTACAATCACCATATTTACAAAGTCTGTAGGTAACAAGGTATCGTCATTGAGATTTCTGGGTATACCTTCCATACATTTTAAGTGCAGGACCCTTAGGGATAGTTCTGTATAAAAATCTTGCCAGCAAGAAAAAAGACAGACAATATTCATAGAAGTTTGTCTTAAAAAATTGGGAGCATTTTCTAAGAGTTTCTTTATAAAGTAGCGTTTACCACAATTTGAGGGACCTGCTAAAATGCAGAAGAAGGGGTGTTGCAGCCTAGGGTTGCAAGACTCTAATGTAGCTTTAATAACCATACGGTAGGGTTTTAGAAGGGCATATTTACAGTGAAGTGGCAGAGCGTGGCGTTAGCCTCCTTGGCTTAACGCCATGCTTCGCCACTTCTGAAACACAGGGCTGCACCATGTTTACAACAGTATGGTGCAGCCCTGCATTTCCCTCTGAGCTGGGGCTAAATTTAGCAGCCTAGGGCCAACGCAGGCACCCTTGCGCCATGGTGCAAGGGTGTCTGCTTTGAGGGGAAGATTGTTTATGTGCAGGAAGGTGTTCCTTCCTGCACATAAATAATCTTTAAATTAGGTTTTGTCACTTCTGTGTGTGTTGCTTAATGCAGTACACATAGAAGTTACAAAATGCCCTTTTTAAAAAAGATTGTTTATGTGTAGGAAGGACACCTTCCTGCACAAAAAAATTTCAATGGCTTTTTGCTGTTTCTATGTATGCTGCACAACGCACCACACATGGAAACAGCACAAACGAGGAGAAATAAAGCATTTCTCCTCGTTTCTCCTGTTTAAGACAATGTTTTCCCTTGTCTTAATTTTTGCGCTGCCTCCTATTTATGCTGCCTTTGTAAATAGGATGCAAAAGAAACCCCGAAACCGGTCCTAGGATGCTTGTTTCCAGTCCAGGGAGGACCTGGCCTGGCAGTTCGGGCTGGACTGTTCCCATTGGGCGCAGGGTCAAGACTGATTTGCATATGGCTGGGTCCAAACTGGAATGGCATGGTGAGCAAAAAAACGATGGATTTAGGCCCAGATCTCTGTACTGGGATGAATGTATGACATTGTTCTGCATTCTGTCCATCAACTGTTATTTTTGCATTTGTAAATAGGGGCAGCATCAAAATCAATGGGTGTTGTGGTGGAACGCCCACCGCAACACCCATTGCCTTCGCCTTTCATGCTAAGTACAACATGGAGCTTTAAGCCACATTAAATGGCTTAAAGCTGCCTTGTAAATACGGCGCAGCACATATCGCCACAGGAAGGTCACTAAAAGTGACCTTCCTGTGGCGATAATAGCTTGTAAATATGCCCCATAGTCTTCTGTCAGGGCCCTCTTATCAAACACTACATGCAAGGTTTTATGCAGCAGCTGGGTTGTAATTCCCCACCCTTTTTTGGACCGGACTATGCTATGTTTTTTTACAATGATTATTTTATCATTTTCACAATCGTTGGAGGTTGAGCATTTGTTCAACAGATCTTTTAGACTGTCAAAATAGATTTTGACAGTGTTGTTTACATTTAAGGTGATGCCTTTGATCTTCATACCATACACACTGCATTGTTAGATGTTTTGTAAGAATATGTTTTGGGTCTAGATGAGGTGAACTCGTCTATGTACTCATCCTTTTCTGGCTCGCTGGGCAAATCACCTAGATAATAACTGAGTTGGAGATCTTCATCCCCTAGTTTGCTCACAAAAATGACTGAGTCAGTATCATGATACAGACACCGTTCCTGAAGTTTATCCATCACATTGTAAAGCTCTAAACGAGTGTGTGCTGTTGAGAAACATGCTATAAAGATGTTTATATTGTTACATTTTGTGGGGTACTCTTTTGTGTATTTCAGACATAAAGCTGTGGTCTTGTCATCGATAAACTTGCAGCCGGATACTTTGTAACAGGGCGCAAAATGATAATTAAGCAGTACATTAAGATCTGTGATGATGGTAGTGTTTGGTAAGTTTGTACGTTGTGCGAACTTTTCCCATAATTAATTGAGGCAGAGCTTGGCTAACTGGCTTCTGGTGTGTTTGAACTCTATGAACTCAGGTTGTAAGCAGATGCCCTTGTGAACATATTAATCATCAATGTATTTTTGCATTGAGGCATAGCTAGTGCACCATTCTGGAAACTCCGATACCCCCTGCTTGTTTCTGACAAAGAAGTTAATATACTCAGAAAAGAGTTGGGTTGTGGTTCTCTGGAAATGCTAAACTTCGTGTACTTTTCTTAGCTGGTATCCTTTCTCTAGGGCCGCCTGTATCTCAATGCTACACCAGGTCTCTGTGAGCATCCTTTGCTCTTCAGGGTGTATGCATTCGCTAGTCTGTTTACTTTCAGTGTGTGTTCGACACAGGAGGAACATTAGCTTACCATCTACTCTGTAGGGTAGTACGGGAAGTAAAGTCTCCTTGGAGGGTATACTTGACATTTAACTAGACCAAAATATTGGTCTATGGCTTTAAAGGCCCTCTATATGATGGTGGGGTGCCCTAGGGGGTATAACTTCATATTGTTCACAAATGGATACAGGCTCGTGAAATCAAAGTAATATATTTTCTCACCCTCTCCCACAGCCCTGTACAACTGTATATTGGTGTATGACCCCCAAATAAGGTGTCACGGAGCTCCAAAGGTTGGGGTAGCTTGCGGCTCTTAATGAAAGAGCCAAGTTCTGCATCAGATGTTAAAATATCTAGCCACTCATGCTACCAGAGGGATCTCAGAACAAAATCACAGTTTTCAACATATTGTGCCTTCAACAGAGTACGTCTGTGAAAGTATTCAAATTTGGTAACCAACAGTTTATTAAACTCGTGTTGTTTGCAACAGCTGGGGCAACTGTAGTAAAAGCACCCATTAAATTCAAAGGATGTTGGTACGCTGTTAACATTAATCTCGGCGTGCCCGTTTAGGAAATAAGGTCCCACCGGTATTTGCTGCCCTGCAAGGCATGTTGGATGAAGATGTTTTCCTTGTCAGAGACATACATGAGTCATTGAATAGACGGGGTACAATAACACTTCTGTTTACCATTATAAAGGTCAGGCGGCACTAGAGCTATGCTTTCAGGTTGTAAAAACATGCATTTGTGGGTAGCCTTACACATGGAAGCCAGTGTGACGTGTTGAAATGGGTCGATGTACTCTATGGATTTTGTCATCTTTGGGGTGTTGGGTTTCAGAACCTTTTTTTGTTTTGTCATTTCTACAACAACGTTTCTGAAGAGGTTGCAAGCTTGTCTCAAGATCATTACATCAGCCTGACAGTATGCTTTCAATTCTGTTTGAAAATGAAACGTCTTTTCACGGTTTTTACCTTACCACTGTAGAAAACTCTCTTTCTCAGAAGGCATCATATACTCAACACTGTAGCTGTCTGGTGGAGGCATTGGTCCCTCATAATTCTGACTCCCCAGGCGCTAAAAAAGTGTGAGAAATAACCTTTACAAGCTGGAAAACCAAAGGCTTTCGGCATATTGCTCAGTTTCATGGGCATAAAATTGAAAGTATCTATGAACCTTATATGTAAAGTTTCTGCCTTTAAAAGCATCAGTTTGGAACCCTGGGTGATGAGCTCTACAGACATCTTTTCATGAATCATATTTTGCAAAATAAAGAAAGAGTCAAGCTTTTGATTTGTGGGCTAACATGGTGTACTCTTTGAATTTTGTATGCATGAATGTATTAAGGAAATGATGCACGCACGTAGGGCCTTCAAACTCCCAATTTTCATCAGAAGTCAGATGGTGTGTGTAAATATAGTTAGGATGATGCACACCAGCCTCTTGGGTATACTCTATATCGAACATTAAGTAGTCTTCTGTTTTGGTCTGGGGCCTGCCTTTAGTCATGTAACACATGTGTTCTGTTCCAGGCTGAAAAGACGCCTTATACCTAGGGCATTTCATGCCTTTACATTTGTGATAGACGGCTGTGTTGCGCCTGCACCCCGCACAATCTGTTTTAGTGATGCAGTGAATAACCGCCCGTGTATGCTCAAGCAGTTTTGGGAGCGACAAAATAGATTACAGTTAGGACACCGTGCCTTCTGATCAGCGACAACAACACAACCATCCCTTTGACACATTTTACTATGCATTTCCACTGTTGAACGGTCTGTTGTAGATGAGATCACAATAACTACACACATACTTGACTCCTAGAAAACCATTCAGGTTCAAGATATGTAAAAGGGATTTTCATGATGTAGAATGTAAACCGGCTTGTTTTTCACAAGCTCTCCGGTTGTGAAGTACTTCCACAAACCGCAATGGAATAGAAATTTTACAGTAACAGCAAAATAGTTCTCAAAAAGTCCTAGGTCCCTAAAGCCCACCAATCTGTCATGAGGTATTTTAAGTGCCGCATGGGCATCAGCTGCTCTAGACAGAACGATTGGGTCAGTGTTACTGCGATCCAATAGTAACCCTGCAATACTAGCCTCCAGACAAGTTTTGTTCACACCGTTGTTAAAGTTATGCAACCAGCATAGTTTCTTTACAATGATTTGACTGTACAAGATACTCTGTAAAGGTCTGAAAACACCCCCCTCATGATCCCTAATGACTAGGACGACTACTCTGAAGGTACCAAATGCTATTATTTCTGCTCTACTCTGTAAAGGATTAGAGAGGTTTTCTAAAAATGCCACAGTGTCAAAAACATTGCGTGGTGTTCACCTGGTGAACATGGGACTGTCAATAGCCTGCCCCTGGAACCAGAGCTGAAAGAAATCATTAAGGCCCACGTCATGTAACAGCCATTCTATGAGCATTTTCACAGCCTGATGAATAGCTAAAACCCCTTGCTCAGAGAAGTTTATGCATTCTAAGTTAACAAGCCTGAATTTTGTCATAATGCTCTGTAGTGTTAAATCTCTCAACATTTCGACGCTACCTTCTGATGCTATCTAAAAGCACCAACTCTGAATCCTTAGATTGGGTGTTTGTGTTGGGTGTGGAGCTCACTGTAGAATCATTATAGAGTGGCTGACTCTGATTCTGAGGGGGAATATTTTTAAGCCACCTTGTAGCAAAAATTCAGGCTTTCTTTAATTTACTTATTAAAAGCCTATGCTGCTTGGTGCTATTAGACCACTTTTGTTTCTTACTGGCCACCCACTTTTAGGCAACCTCCAGCAACCTGTTTGATATAGCTGTGGTGTGTTTGTCGAAGATGCCCTCACCAGCCCACCGTCTACAACCCGTACTCTGACACCTTCTGTGTGTTTGCTGTATCCGGGTCTCTCAACTTTACCACATGAACACTTAAAACATCTGGAGTGTCTGGGGGCCTCTCCTAAAATTGTGTTTTGAGGTCTAACGACTGTCATTTTAAGATGGGGTGTTGTGGCATTTTTAACTTTTAGGACCTGTTTGGGTGCTCTAACTTTTTTTTGGTCGTTAAGAAATGGCGTGCCTTAGCAAGTACATCTTGTACCTTCTGCATATATTTTAACCATTGGATCTTTTTATTCATAAATGTGAAGCAGCAGCTCTTTAGGGAGCGTCGCTGGCCCAGTCATGAAGGCATAACACATATGTCTGCAACAACTGATTTGCAAGATTTAAACACCTCTCTTCTACACCTTTGTACCCTCTGGATTATCTCCCGCTGTACATCACTTAAAGACCTGTTCTAGGTTTGTGGCTTCCCCAGTTTTCGTGCCTTAGATTTCAGTTTGGATTTTAGTTTTCTAACAGCCTGGTGCATGTCTTTCATATATGCCCCTAGTAGAGTTTTATGGTTTAACATTCCATATTCCGCAGCATCATCTGTGACAGCAGGAATATTTCCCAGAATCTCACCTAGCACAGCTTTCTGGCTTGCCCCGCTAACACCTTTCTGAAGGCCTGGGCTTTGGGGTATCAAAAAATTGGGGTCTCATTGCAAACACCCGGCTGCTCCTAAGGACGGCTCACCGCTAGATGCCATTTAAAAACTCTGATTTTGACACCCGCTCCACCCTGTTCTGCTGTCGGGGTATGTCGAGGTGGTTGATGGCAGATTTACACTTGACGGGGGCTGGTGGGTTCGTACTTGCCTGGTGGTGTAATCGGTGACATCGGATATGGGGAATTTAAATGCGGGTCATAATTAGGGCTCCCGGTTTTCAGTTTAAACGGATTTTTACATATAAATACAGACGGAAAACTATTTTTTCTTTGTCTGTATTTATATTTAGAAACGGCAAAATACTAGTAAAACTGTGCATGGATGAGGTCACCTTCTGGCATGTGCTAATCAGTGAGGAAGCACACCTTGGGCGCACATTAAGGATATTTCCTTCTCTATTACATTCTAGTCTCGGTTTGAGAGCTGATCTAAAAATAGAGCTCCTCCTGCATGGGAATCGCATCACAGAGTTGGCCTGAAAGCGTTTCGAAAACCTTAAGGACAAAGAAATAAAGATCAGACTTTGGAGGGCATCTGAGCCGCGGATCTGCAGAGCAGAAGCCGCCGTCGCTGCTCGCAGTCTGAGTTAAATTGTTTAAGGGAGTAGGCGGGGGAGTGTTGTTAATGCATACTAATGCACCTCCATTGACTTGTTTCCAGTTTTCAGCAGCATCATTCCTTTTACGGACGCCTTTTGTCTGTAATTCTGGGCATTTCAGCAAACTGTGCTGTTCCCCTGCGATAAGCCCCAGGAGTTAAAAAGTTCTTGGGGCCAGCTCACACTTTGCACTTCTCTTTGGAACTCCACAGGATGCAACAGCCCCTCCCCGACCTCGCACAGGCTGTGGACAGCTCATTGTCATTCTGACTTCAGATGATTATCACATTTAGAATGACAATGGGCAGTCTGCCTTTAACATAACATGTGCACCGCAAGTGAGTGTCTGAGGCGAGTGACTCACTTGGCGCCACTAGATTGTAGCAGAGGAGCTTTCCCCAGTCAGAGTACTGTGGGGAACTTGTGGCCGTGTGTAATTTACCAATGATGTTCACTGATAGCCCGACATAAATCAAGTACATCAATCCCCGGGGAGGTTGGTTTGGTACCTTCCCTGTTGCCAGGAGCTGTTTTTCGGCATCCAACAATTAAAAATCAGTGGGGGTTCAACGTTGAGAGCACATCCAGTTTAGGAGCTCTGTAGATTTTAGTACTTGCTCAGGGCTGTTTGATTTTATTTTTAATCCAATGACAAGCAGTTTAAAAGAGAACAGGGGCCCTGAATGAACTATGGCTACGAAAGCACCGGTAAGAAAACATTAAAAAAAAAAAAAATTACTATGAAAAATGCAGACGTTTTTACTGTGGGAATTGCAGCTAATGTATGTAGCATGGCACTCGAAAGTTGGATAAATTAATACTGTGAAACTAACAAATGCAATGCATTTCTTGTATATTATAGAAGTAGTGCAGCACTAAGTATACTCAATGCCTTCAACTTCAAGTGTAGAAAGGCATTTTATTTTCGCTGTGTTTTCAATTTAAATAAATGTGGAAAAATACTAGCTGTAGCGTCGTCTTTTGCTTGTGGCAAAAATAAATGTGGATAAATACAGAAAAAATGCCCATAAAATAAATATGGATAAATACGGACGGAAATGGCAAAAAAATAAATACCATAAAACCGGGAGCCCTAGTCATAATAGCTCAGAGCCGTAGAGCTGTAGGAAGTGCAGGGAGTGTAAAAAGGTGCCTGCAAGCCCTAAGCGTCTACACTAGAAGGCACACTGTGTGCGGATGGTGTTTCAGAACTTTCTGACACCCCTGACAGGCCCCTGAGAAGCGCTATACATGCAGAATAAGGGTCCTGATCTGGATGATCGATTGTAAGCCCTACTTCAGATTGAGTCCATATGATTTTTATAGGTCTGTCCTCTTAGGGGTGATCGTTTTTAAGTCCTTCATCCCAAAGCCTACACGCTATATTTATAGGCGGTTTTCTGGATCTGTCTCTGGGGAGCACATCTACATTCACCCTCTTAGACTTTGGACATTTAGCTGCCTGCGGATTAAGGAGACGTGTCTGCGCTGCAACGTTTTTTTGAAAGGACAGATCTAAAGGGACAGTTTGTAGGCCCGGGCTTCTTTCAGTTCTTTAAGGAAAAGCGACTCACTTTTTCGTTTTTGCATAACTTGAGATCACCCTCCTGGGTTTTACATGACCCTGGTTGTTGAGTGTCTGTGGCTGGAAGTGTGCATCCTTTGAGGTCTACAACCAGAAAAGGGCTTGCAGTAGGAGTATTCATTGTATTGTTGTAAAGTATTGTAGGGTGTAGAGCAAAGAATGTCGCTAAGGCCTGCAGTTGCATCGTCCATGCATGGTATGTTGTGAGGCACAGTGAATCTCTCACCACTTGCTGACGTCTGGCCCTTTTGAAGGGTCTTCTTTATGTCCTTTAAAAGCATTGAGGTCCACTTAACCTTCCGGGGTACTCCGACAGAGACCTTCTGTGATGGCTCTAGGATATAAGCATAAAAAAATACATATTAGAAAAAAAAGAGCAGGAACAACTCTTTACAAGCCCATGCTTGGATACGCCTGTCTGACTTTTGTTTTACATTTTAAAATCCCCCTCCCCTCCCCAGACCAGGTCATGTAGGAACAGACTGTGTGAGACAAAAATACTTCAGGGTTCTTTTGAACGCCAAATATTGTAAAACACAACTGCTTTGCTCCTTTGTGAAGTCCCTTTCTTTGTAACCGGCCCTTCTTTAGACACTGACGACTTCCTTTTTGGACCACCTTTTTTTGCTTGCGGTTCTACCTTTTGCAGCAGTTTTGCTGTCCTTGGATGCCTCCATGGGACATGTAAAGAAAAAGGAATAATTGTCACATTTACAATATAATATAACAACTTAGCACACTCTCAGATATCCACCGTAGGTCCTATAAGGGTTTTTGGACCTGTCAGGGACTAATTATTACATAGCATTCACAGCAGACTGCCCACCTTTTTTATTTACCTATAAGAGCAGGATTATGCTGTTCCCTGAGAGTTGCATCTTGATCGTATAGGATTTATTTAATGACATCGACCGTCTATTAAACCTCAGTACCATAACCTGTAAAAGGTTTACTATATTGTGTATAGAATATAATGAGGACACAACACCCCGACAACGCCGAACACACAGGGAAGGTGCTTTTATGAGCTGTACCACACGCCTTGCTATGAACCTGGATGTATTACAGGCATTTGCAGCTAGAGCTGTGCCTGGTCATCAAGAAGGATCACAGAGACACACAGCCTCCATGACTAATGTTGCAGGGGATAGTTAAAATGAAATACAAAAGCCATTATAATTGTGAGAAACATAAAAAAATACATTGTAGCCCCTATTTACCTGTAACAGTTGACTTGTAGTAACACTTTGGGCACTGCCATTCTGATCCACGCTTTTCTCCATTTTAGTTGGGGGTATCCCAAAGGTCCTCAAACTTAAAATAGAAAGCTAATGGCTGTTTCTGCTGTGTCTAGAGGCCGCTTGGGGAGGGGGATGTTTGCTAATTATGCATAGGCCTCACTTTGGTGAGGGGTGTCACAGAAATATGGGGTTTTGGGTTTCACTTCACATCACCTTGTTGCTACAGTGGAAAGCATACTTTTTTTTAAAAAACAGAGGTTGAAAGTTCATTATTTGAAGTAAACGGTCACAAGCAGTACAGGTAAAAAAAATGGGGGTGGGGTAGCAACTCCTCTAAAAAATACGTATCTGCATGAAACACCCCACAGGTATGTTGTTCAAACTTATCTGCCCTTTACACACAGCTTCCCTCATCAAGGCACCTATGACTTGTGGTTTTAGCTGTTTTGCTCTAAGGCAGAATACACCCTCTTTGATCCAGTCTGTGCATGTGCTGAATGCAGATTTTTTTTTAAAACGACACATTTGAAACGCCCTTTTGGGTTATGCAGGCATGGGGGCTGGCTGAGTATTTACGGTCCTTCTCCTTGTGAGGAGGCACACATCAGTCCCTGTCTGAACATGCCCTGGACCTGCCTTGTTACACTCAGAAACACTGCGCACACCTCTAGTGCTGCAATTTTTGCATATCCCAAACCCCTAGACACAGGGGCCATGGCACAGGCACGTGACTAGTACATGACCAGCATGATGTCACAACACATTTGACCCCACATGGTCACGTGGCACCACACCTAAACTGATGTCAGTTCCAGGGAGGGACCCCCAGGAGACCGGCAGTCCACGTCAATGATGACATCACTTCTAGGGGTGGGACAACTGTCACTTTTGCTTGTGCTTGATGTGTAAAGGTATCCCTCCCTTCTTCCCTTGTTCCTTCCTGTTTTATGCACAAGTCTCTCAAACCAAGTTGTTTTCATGGAAAGCATGCATCATGATTGCAGTCAGGATGAGGTGTTGGATCTCTAAAAGTAGCGGGGCCAAAGAAGCTTAACTAGAAACCTTTTCAAAGAGGCATGGCCTATGTCATTAAGGCTTCACACAGTTTGACACCTGACCTGTATTTGGATTACATTTAAAGCATCCAGACAGTAACAACAAAAACTAATACCTGAAACAAGCTAGACCTATTGGCTTTGCCAGTGCTTTCTTAGCTGTATCAGACAAATGAACAACAGTGATTTTTGTGTGAATAATTATAACTAAAAAATGCTCCAATTCTGAAAATATGAGATTGTGATTGAAACTTACTAAGGTCTGTCGAAGGGGTAGTGGCCTTAGAAGTGTCACTGACACTCCTGTGTCCCTTCACACGACTTTCTTCTGAAGTCTCTCACTCTGTTACACCCTTACATCCTTTTAATCCCCACATTTTTCTGAAGTCCTCTGCCTGCTTATCTCACACTTATGCAACTATCTCTCTATGTGGTCTGAAGAGAGGCCAAGGGTAAGATGTGCATATAGTTTGCACATCTCTATGGTCCACTGAAAGACACTGTGAGAAACTCGCTCTGGCTTCTGTCTTCAGAGCTCTCAATCGTGCCCCCTCATGAACACTTACTCACAACCTCAACTCACTCAGACATCTGAAGGCGACTCAGTTCATAGTATAGTGTATACAAGTGTCCTATTTTGCATGAAAACAACTAAACAAACACACCACATTGAAAAAAGAAAATTCTCTCATGGAATTGATTCACTCTATCAGAATGCAAGATGGTGATGTAAAACATGAAATGCAAACAGGGATTGCATCACTGACATGAATACCTTATGGATTTTTCCAGTCGTTATTGAGAAATGTATGTATTTTAACCAATATATTCAAGCACATGAATATAGAGCCGGATAAAGAACCTGTTTCCATTGCAGTTGTAACTGTAAGATGCATATGTAAGCTGCTAGTATCGTATGCTTCTGAAGTAAACTTTATCTTCCATATGGACAAAGTAATACTCAGAATGCAGGACTCACCCTCCGTTTGTCCAAAAGGCCTTGACTGGATTTTGTTCAGTATTCATCTTTCATTATTGTTTCCAGGCCTATACTTTACCACCTGAGGAGGTGCTGCATTACACTGATGTCCCGTATACTCTTTAATTCTGTCCGTAAGGAATCAGAAATCTGCATTCTTCTGACTTCCTTTTGCTCTCATATGGGATTCTGGTTGGAACAAAGCATGGAAGCAATAATAACAATGCCGAGTGCATCACCCCCACCATCTCATTGCTACTCTGTCAAGGGGACATCATGACCCTTCTACTAAATGCCAGTGCATAGCTCACCAAAGCTAAGAGGTCTCCATTGCATTCTAGAGGCACGTAACTGTCAGAAATGTGCTGGGAAACTATTTCATGGTTTCTGTAAATGCTAAGAACTCAGTGTTCCCTTGGGCTTTGGGAGATGGTGCACAATTTGGCCAAGATGTGTAAAGGAATTAATTGGAGTGTGTCATTAGATTTTTGGCGCTGCAGTTCTCCTCCTATATCTATTTTAATTTAATTGCTACAGACTCTACTTTCAAGTTTGGTATAGAAGAGAGTCAGGAGCTAGAGTTGGGAATCTGACTCTTTACTCTGGTTCATAGACTCTCCTTTCTCCCCCTCTGACATTCATAAAACCATCACAATGACAGGCTCCCTTTTAAAAACCTTATAGATCAGAGTAAATACCCAAGTGAGGGACAGTGGCATGGCAGTGTATGCCCATCTCCATGTTTGCTACTGAGTGAACGAACATATCATAGCACTTGGCACTGGCTCAACAGATTTAAGAATCTCATGGTGTGACGCCACAGAGAGGTTGGGAGGAGCATGAAGCTTAGGGACTCAGAGTAGCTGAATCATCATAAAGATATGACATTTCCATCATGTCTATTAAAGAAATGTTGAAGTGTATTTTTAATTGAACCACGCTTTGTCATAGAGATGCCTTGTGCCCATACTTAAATCCTAAATATAAATTAGATAAGAGCATGCCCGCTTACATCTATTCTTGCATTTTCCTTCAACAAGTTAGTAAACTATATAGAGCACATCCACAAACCTCACAGATCTCACTTGACACCTCCAATATCAACCTATCCACAACCAACACCCTGTTTCAACCATTCACTCTTAATAACCCCCAGAATCCTACAGGACAACATCTGGGGTATAGAATACTATACAAATGCTACAGTACAACAAAATACAGTACAATGCCAGTATGCAACCTTTGGTACACAAGAATATTTGCCACCCAATTGCTAGTCATTTGTACTGCATTTCAGAAATGTACAGCAATGACTGTAAAAGGTGGCTGTGCATATGCATATATGTGTGTGTGTGTGTGTGTGTGTGTGTGCCTGCGTGCGTGTATGTGTGTGTGTGTGTGTGTGTGTGTGTGTGTGTGTGTGTGTGCATTCATTCGAGTTGAATAATATTATTTCATTTTTGTCTTCATTTGTCCATTTTTATTACTTTTTCTGCGGCCTCTTGTTTTCCAATCCACTGGGAGCCTTGACACCTCTATGCATAAATTTGGTTTTTGGCATATGAGACTAGAACATCATATGAAGTTGTCATAGTGAGAGTAGTGTGGGTGCTATGAATCTCAGTCATTCAAATGCCTATATTCAGGGAGTATGTCCTTGCTCAAGTCTTATCACGATCATGCAAAGTAAACCAGGGCAAGGCATGACCCATGTCCTGCAATTAAATACCTTTTGCAAGACAGTATGGGAAGAAAGGAAAGGCTGGCTCATCCCAGCAGCATTCCAGTGAATATTTTTAGAAGCAGAGAAGCACCAAACTACAAATAAAGGAAAAAACATAATTTTAAGCTTCTTTCAGTCTAAGTTCTCACATTCAGTCAATCTTGGCAAGTGTACACTTAGCAAGATGCTACAGAACGATCAAGAAAAGAGGGTAGACAACGATGACTTTGCAAATTCACAAATAAGGAATGTGAAGGAATCGCTATTATTATAGCGATTCCTACATGCATAGGATTTTGCGAATCCTTAATTGTGAATCCTTAATATTCGCTATTAAGGACTCGCAAAATCCTAGCTTGATGCATGTGCCAGCATGTTCATTAAACCTATCTCAGCCACAACCTTTTCTTCAAGCAAAAGGAAAACCTTCAATGCCATGGAAGGAATATTTTTGTAATTATATAGATACTGTTGAGAATGAGGACTTCACGCTAGATAAAAAGAAAAAAGTTCTACTTTACTGCCTTGGTCCTAGTGGTCTGAAAACACAACCAAATAGAGAAAAAAACAAGGGATGGGGATGATGTATTTCAACATGCTCTTGATGATTTAGATGCTCATTATTCACTGATTGTATGTGCAGCTGTTGATCGTTACAAATTTTTTCAAATGAAACCATAGATGAATATGTGTCTGCTTTAAATGCTTTAGCATTAACTTGTAGATTTGGATATTTACAAGAGGAGTTTACACGCGATCAGATCATAATGCATGCTAGTAATCCAAACATTCAAGACAAACTCTGGGTCAATGGTGAATCCCCATTAAAAGAAGTTGTTGCTCTAGTTAAAAAAGCAGAACTCACTGGTAGGTGTGCAAAAGCTGTTTTAGAAGAATCTACCGACATAAAACTAGTAAACAGCGGAAATAATAATAAATAAAAGCAGAATGAAAGTAAGAATAGTAACAAGTTTAATGTAGTCTATAATAAAAAGAGCAATTAGGAGAAAATTAATATGAAGAAAACAAGTGATGATTCTGAGAGAAAGTGTTATCGCTGCTGATCTAGTTCCCACCTTGCTGATTACAAAAAGTGCCCAACTAGATTTCAAAAATGTATTTCATGTGGCCTAATAGGACACTTTGCTAAAGTGTGTAAAAGGAAAAATTACAAACGTGGTAAGTCAGTCTAAAACATACAGAATGATAATGGTACAAAATCTGATGAGTCAGAAGAATCAGAATCAGACAACAATAACTATGTATTTTCAATTGAGTACGACATTTTAGATGTCAATCCAAACAAAGTCAACAAACCAATCTGCGAAATTAAAATTGGTGGAGTATTCATGAATATTGTAGCTGATTCAGGCTCTCCTTTTACAACAGTCAATGAAAGTATTTGGAATAAACAATTCGCAAACAAAGTGGGAGTCTTACTTGAGAAATCTAACGTTATTGCTAAAAGTAATACTGGTGAAAATATAGAATTTATTGGACCTCAAGAACTAGAATTTGAGTTCAAAAATAGGAAAGCTACTTGCAAACTCTTCGTTGCGAAGAGAGGACCCTCCGTACTAGGGTGGAACGACCAAGCAGATTTAGGCATCATACTTGACCCCAACAGTGCAAATCCTTTTATGTCCGTTGACGACATTAATAATTACATTCTCAAAGAATACCCTGAAGTACTTTCTGGAACAGTGGGTCTACTAAAAAACTTTAAACATAAAATTGAATTGAAAGAGAATGCTGTACCCTTCTTACACAAAGTCAGACATTTACCATTATCAATTAGAGATGACGTTCAGAAGGAGCTCAACAGACTGGTCAATGATGGGGTCATCGAGAAGGTTGAATCGGCAGAATGGGTTTCTCCCTTAGTTGTTGTAGAACGTCCTAATGGCAAGGTCAGACTTTGTATTGATCTGAGAGACCTTAATAAGAACATTATTGTTGAACAATTTCCTCTGCCACAAATTAATGAAATGCTTAATGTAACAAAGGGTATGAAACGTTTTCCACTATAGACCTAAAGTCTTCTTATCATCAGATACCCCTACATGATGACAGCAAGAAATACACTACTTTTTTTACACCGTTTGGTTGCTATCGCTTCACTCGGGTACCATTTAGTCTGGCTTCTGCCTCAGCGCTTTTTCAAAGGATAATGTCATCCATCTTTCATGGCACTGTTGGCATAAAGTTTTTCCAAGACGATATACTAGTCATGGGTAGTAACCGAACGGAACACAACACACGTTTGAAGTAAGTATGAAATCTTAAAACAAAATGGTTTAACTGTTGAACTTGACAAATGCAAATTTGCAAAAAAGAAGTTGTATATTTGGGTCATTGTATTAGTCAAGATGGTATTAAACTAAAAACAAGGTCTTGTAGAAGCCATTATCAAAGCACCCTGCCCCACCAATAAAGATGATGTTAGGGCATTTCTTGGTTTAACTGAATACTATGCAAAGTTCATACACAATTTTTCAGAAAAGTCGTACTACATTCGACAATTACTCAAAAATAAAACTAAATTCAACTGGTCCTTGTCATGCCAGAATGCATTTGAGAACATTAAAAAAGAAATTAGTAATGCACCTTTCCTTAAAGGTTTTGATCCCACAGCTAAGATTTTAATCACTACTGATGCCAGCAATAAAGGGATTGGGGCTGTCCTTTCACAGAAGGATTCTGACAACAGTGAATGGGTGGTAGCCTTTGCGTCTCGATCACTGTCTACTGCTGAAGAAAAATATACAGTGATTGAGAGTGAAATACTTGCATGCACGTGGGCTCTGAACTACTTTAGAGTTTACATTTGGGGTTATAATACTCTATTACGTATGGATCACAAACCACTCATTAAAATTCTTAGTACGGCTGGATTTCAAAACGTTCTCCAAGACTAAGTAAAATGTTGGTTAGGTTACTAGATTAGAACTATACTGTGGAATACTGGCCTGGTGTAAAAAACAAAGTTGCAGATTTTCTAAGTAGATTACCATTACCTAATATGGAAGTGAGAGATGATCAGGAAGACAATGACAAAGTAGCATTACTTTTTTGTGAAGATTTCAATGGAAGATTTCAATGGTATTTCAAATAAAGAATGGAAAGAACACATGAGAAAGGATCATATACTACAAAATATATGCAAATACGTTAATAGCCATTGGCCTGACAAAAAACACCTTGATAATGGCGTCAGGATCTTTTGGGAACTCAGAAATGAGTTAAGTGTAGAAGATTATTTACTTTTTAGGCAAGGCAAAGTGATTCCTCCTGATTCACTTAAAAAGAAAATACTAAAACTTTGCCACATTGGTCGCTTGGGATTTCTAAAACGAAGCAAAGAGTTAAAAGTAACTATTGGTGGCCTGGAATTGACAAGCAAATTGAAGTTTTGATTAGAGATTGCGTCAACTGTAATGACTCAGACAAAAGTCTCAAGGTTTTCAAAGTTCCTTTAAATCCTATAGAATGTCCCAGTATGCCTTGGGAAAGAATAGGCGTGGACATAACTGGACCAATTGAAGGTCACGATGGTGTCATCAAATACATTCTTGTTGTCATGGATCATTTTTCGAAATGGCCTGAGATCAAAATTGTTCCAAATGCTGACAGCACCTGTATTATATCATTTTTGGACACGCTTTTCATGAGTGAAGGGTTACCCAAATGTGTTTTTAACGGACAATGGACCACAATTTACATCAGATTCATTCAAATAGTTCCTTGAAAGAAATTGTATAACTCACAACACCACTTCACTTTATCATCCAGAAGGAAATGGACTCATTGAACATTTCAACAGAGTCATTAAAGGAAACATACAACTATCCAGAAATAGCAAACTCAATTGGGAAGATGAGATTTTTAAG
The DNA here is from genome assembly GCA_963921515.1 of Calotriton arnoldi. Classification (NCBI taxonomy): domain Eukaryota; kingdom Metazoa; phylum Chordata; class Amphibia; order Caudata; family Salamandridae; genus Calotriton; species Calotriton arnoldi. Next base: position 5,273 of record CAWUFW010001531.1, on the reverse strand, counting down.
CTCATATGGGCGTACAGAATAACACCTTGTTCCAGCACAAATGAATCCCCATTTGTTCTCATGAGAAGTAGACAACCCATTAGCAAGGACCTTGAGTGGTTGCCTACCTCAAAACAAATTGAATGGTCACCTGAAACCATCAAAGAAAATATAGCGAAAGCACAAATGTGTTATAAGGAATGGTATGATAATAGACATGGAGTTAAAGAACATTCATTTAAATGTGGTAATTTTGTTAAAGTTCGTCTAGACAAAAAAGTTAAGAAAGGAGAAAGTAAATTCACACACCCCCTTCGCATTTGTAAGTTGTATAACAATGCTGCTAAACTCCACGATGGCAAAGTTTGGCATATGAACAGATTAGCAAAATGTGTTGTGGATAGTTCAATCAACAACATAAGGACAGATGTAACAATGATTTATGGGTTGATTTTGATGAGCCAGAAAATATACCCAGTTCCTTGAATTCAACTAATGTTGATGATGTCCCATGATCTTATGAGCCTACTGAGCACCTCGCGTAGGATCTCAGGGGTGAAATCGATTCACACTCTGATTCAGATCCCGCAGGTGACAGTCATGGTGTCACTGGAAGATTTGGTAGACTCATTATCAAACCTAAAAGATTCAGTGACTTTGTATGTTAATAACAACTTATTTTTTATGCAATGTTTAAAGAGAGGAAGAAGTGTTATATCACGGTTGTTTCCACGCGCCATGCCAATTTGATGGCGCGTGACAATAACTGGCACGTGAATCACCTGTACGAGAGCAGGTATTATGATGTATCTCTCCACCCCTGTTCACATTGGTCTTCCCCACATTCTATATTCTAGGTTACCGTTAAACTGTGGTTACCGGTCAGTTTCACCAGGAGCTGCCGGACTGATCAGACGTGTCTGGGGTTGTTAATTAATTCTTGAACTTAATGTAACTCATCGCCTAAATAGGCTGTGAAGGGCTGTTATGTTATGCTTTTGTTAGTAAGTATGATAGTATGATATCATAATGGGCATTGTAGAATGTTGTTGGTGAATATTTATGATGACGATTAGAATGTTGCTGGTAGATGCATTCTGGCACCCGAAGAGTAAGCTTCTGCATTAGGTGTCTCTCTTGTGGGCCAGTACATTTATGTATCCTGAAAACCACTGAATAAACATCATATGTATCAACCTGTATCGTGTTTACGCGAAGTCTGTACATGACAATTTTGGCGACAACTGGTGAATGAACCCAGGGCAATATCTTCCAGACCCACCAAGAAACACCCGTCATTGAAGGAGCTCCGAGTGCTCCGACAGCAGGAGAATAACTGTATGTACTTTTATGTTTTTAAATATTGGGCGAGGTGTGTTTAAAGCAGTGGCACAAAGATTTCTAAAATTTGATATTAAGTATTATGCAGCAGTTTTCTTAAGGCTTACTTTTGAATTGGGAGCTCACGCTGCTGGCAGGCACAGCACTTGCTTTGGGTGAAGCGGCACAAAGCATCAACCCGCATTCATCCCGAGCACGGCTGAAGAACCTGTCTTCACCCTGCAGGTGTTTCACAGAGCGTGCATGTCATGCCACACATTTGTAATGCGAAGCCTAATAGACTAGAGCGTTTGTCAAGGCTGTCTACTTAGACAACAGAAAATCTCTGCGGCTATCGTGGACAGCTATCGTGGAACTCCTTTTAGTAAGGAAGTCCATTAAGTTTAAGCATGGCAGGCATATTTTGGAATCTTTCAAGTGGAACATTCGGCGAGCCCTAACCACACTGATTGTACTATTCTAGAAGATGTTTCGCACACCTGTTTGTTGATACCGATCTCATTCTGTTAATTTACAAAGGTGATTCACACACCTTTAAAGTGGGTAATTGTTACAAAGCACATTGACAGGGATATTCTAAGACGGTGATTAGCACAGCCATTTGCAGGTACCATCCTTATTGTATTTTAAACTGTGATTTGCACACCTATTAGCGGACACTGTTATATTTGTTTTTCCAATTATAAAACAGTGGCTTGCATATTTTAAAACCTTAAAATATGTATTGATTCTCAAAATGTTTATCATATTATAATTCAACTGAAATATATATTGGTGAGTATCAATATGGCAAATTCTAGTATGTTTAATCAGCCTCCATTGTTTTTACAAATGCCTGGTAAACCGGTAATGAAATGGAAAAACTGGCACAAATCCTTTGAAAGTAATTTAATTGCTATTAATTGTAAAAAATTTGATTCGGAGAGGAAAAAAACATTTGTGCATGGATTGCTTGGTATAGCTGGACAGGAAGTGTTTGACAATCTACCTGAGCAGAAGCAGCACCAGGTCAATTTGTTCCGTTAGATGAGTATCAGGAGGCGGTAAAATGAATGGAAAAACTTTTTTCTGATGCACCTAATGTTATGGTATAAAGGCATTGTTTTAATATGAGAAAACAACAAGATCATTAAAGTATTGAGGAGTACATGGCAGGTTTGTGAATTTTAGCAGCTTCTTGTGAATTTGGAGATATGACGGACATTTATTTACGAGACCAATTTGTATTTCATTGTCACTCACAGAAAATTCAAGAAAGACTTTTGGCATGCAGAAATCCCACTCTTAACGACGTTTTGGATATTGCCAAGGCATTGAAAGATCTCTTCTTTCTGCTAAATTATTATGTACCAGCAATACTCAGAATCAATCTGTTTGTCTGGTCTATGAAAAGAAAGGGGATTTTAAAACTGTGTGTAATTTCTCGCATTCTCATGATAAACAAAAGATTGAGAACAATGTTCAGAAGAGAACTTCATATTGTTATAGATGTGCTTCAATAAATATTTAGGAAATTATTCAGGTTTTCCAGCGATTGATAAGAAATGTATGAAATGTCATAAAATAGGTCATTTTGGAACTGTATGTAGGAACCTAAAAAATCCAAGTAAACCTAAAATCTGTTCTGAGGATGAGTTCGATGAAGAGATGTGTTCGAATATTATTTTAAAAGTAGAGTGCAAACAAGGAAAATGTAAAGGACCGTTAGGTATTGTACATAGGAGCAGTGGAATTGTCTGTGATGGCAGACTCTGGTTCCTCCATAACCATATTGGCAGACCATACGTTTAATAAGTTATGGAAGGATATGATGTGAACAGACACAGACTTAAATCCAAAAGCTTTTGGTGAATTCAATATTGAAATGTTAGGACACTTTAATGACATTTTAGAATTTAAAGGCCGATCTATCAGAACTAAATTCTATGTCACAGTAAGAGGAAGAGACATAGTACATTGGCAAGACTTAGGTAGACTGGGGTAATTGCTTAAACCGGGCTCAGACGAACCCATTGTGTAGGAGATTTACCTATTCTTAATGTGAACCAGCAAGAACAGAATGTATCTATTGACAAAATACTGGAGGCACACAGTAATGTGTTTTCGGCAAATACTGTATATGTGAAGGGATTCGAACATCATATTAGGTTAAAAGAAAAAGCTATTCCTGTCATGCATAATGTTTGCAATGTACCGTTGTCAGTAAAGAAGGACTTGAAAGTTCTTTTAAACACATTAAGTAATGATGGCGTAATAGATTGGTTTCTGCAATAGTTATTACCAAAAAATAAAATGGTGAGCTCAGATTGTGTGCCGAACTAAGGTCACTAAATAAAAACATCATTGTGGATTGTCATCCACTTCCAAAGATACAAGAAATTTTAAATTCAGTGAGTGGATCTAAGTATTTTTCTATAACAGATATTAAATCTGCCTACCATCAGGTGAAGTTATTTGAAAAATAAAAGTATTTAACTACTTTTTTAACACCTTTTGGAGCATACCAGCATGTTCGTGTGCCTTTTGGTTTGGCATCGGCTGCCAGCATGTTCGAAAAGTTGATGGATCACCTTTTTGGTAGTTTAACAGGAGTACAATGTTATCAAGATGACATCATGGTTCATGCTAAAACTATGGAAGAGCACAATGTCATTTTGGATAAGGTTTTGGAAATTTTGGAGAGTAGAGGCATGAGTGTCACTAAGTCGAAGTGTATGTTTTTAAAATCTAGTGTTGAATACTTGGGGCACAAGGTATTCTCTGTGGGTGGTACACCAAAGATAGATTTAGTAAAGGCTATAAGCGAAGCATCTACACCTGTAAATAAGGATTCACTAAGGTATTTTCTCTGTAAGAGTTAATTCCATGCACAATTCATACAGGGCTATGCTATTCTAGTAAAAGCGCAAAGACGCTTACTAAAAAAGAAAGAAAAATTTGAATGGAGTAGTGATCAAGAAAAATCTTTTCATGATATTAAACAAGCTATTTTGATTGCACCTACTCTTAAATTTTATGATCCTGATGGGAGAAACATCATCACACTAGATGCTAGTGGCATAGGTTTATGAGCTGTTTTCAGTCAAGTAGTAGATGGCAAGGAATTTACAGTGGCCTTTATTGCAAGAGGTTTGACTGATGCAGAAAATAAATATAGTACCATTGAAGGAGAAGTGTTAGCGAGTGTTTAAGCAGTGGAAAAATGAAGTAGTTATTTATGGGGAAAAGATTTCGAAATAGTAACAGATCATAAGCCACTATTATTTATCTTTGATGGTTCCAAAGGAACGGCTACTGCTTCTTCAAGATTAATTAAATTGATGTCCAGATTTCAAGAATATAATTTTGTTGTTAGACACATATTTGGTGGCTATAACAAGAGAGCTGATTGGTTATCCAGATCATCAATCATAGCGGAGGATGAATATAATAATGTGTCAGATTGGGAGTGTGTTGTGTCTGGTGTTGATGCTATTAGTTCTTGTGATGGTTCCATCTCACACAAAGAATGGGTAGAAGCTATGGAAAAGGATACTATTCTTAATTGAATAAAGAATATGTTGTTACAGGTTGGCCACCAAATAGGAAAATACATTAAAAAGTTATAAACAAGTTGCAGATGAATTGACTATTGAGAATAATTTAGTAAAAAGAATTACATTTATCAAGGAAAGATTTCAAATGGCCCTTTCATCACACTTGCCAGTGAGGAGATTTTTTAGAACAAAAATTGCTACTTTTAACAATACTCCACATTCAGTCACAGATTTCTCTTCTTTCTTTTTAATGGGGGTAAAGTAGGTAGCACGTTATTAACACCAAAATTTCCAGAACACGAAATTGTATGACAGATGTGGATAAAAATCCTAATGTAAAGCACAGGCTTGAAGAAAAACAAAAGAAGGATAAAGAGTATTATGATAAATTACACAGAACAAAAACTAAACATTTAG